>CM057345.1:127680261-130313541 GCA_030015575.1 Agapanthus africanus | reverse complement strand
AAATTGTACTCATGTCACCTGAGAACTGCTATCTGACAATAGGTATAATACTAACTAGCATGTGTAAGTTCACGTTACCTCTCCCGGTTCTTTCGGGCTTGCGGAAATAGTGAAAAACGATTTTTAGGGTTAGGGTAACATGGACTATGAAAACGGATCTTTGCTAAACTACACACTAGCAACCTAACTAGAGAGTTGTCTACTCGGTTAGGGGTTATACCTCAACTTGAACTCCTTCTTCTTGACTCGTGATGGTGGTCGGATGGTGCTTTCCTCGTCGCCTACTCTTGTCAAAGATGGATCCACCTGAGGGTTTCTTCCTTGAGCTCCTTTCTCTAACTTTGAGAGAACTAAGATCTTTGGCTTGCTAGACCTTCAACCTTAGAGAGAGTAGAGAGTATCTTTGGGTGTTTTATCTTCAAGGAGATGTTTCTCAACACATGAGAATTGTTCTCCTTGAACTAGAGGAGGAAGAAGAAGAATAGAGGAGAGAGAATGGTTATGATAGAATGAGATGGTTTTTTACAACCATAACAATATTAAGTGAATTATCAAATTAATAAAATTAATCTAAATGAAAAAGTTGATGGAAGGTTTGATAAGACTATTATCATTTCACATTAAATGGTTTTTGCTAGAATCAAAGAGCATCTTTGATGTGTAATGATGATAGTCAATGTTTCAACCATGGTCAACAAGTCAACAAACCCAACCACGACACAATTTCATTTAATTAATATTATTAATTGATATATCACAAATTCATTAGGGTTTGGAAAAAGACGACTGTCAACTGTGCATACGCACCCGTTCCAAAACCCTAATGAAAAACATCTTCCTCCGCCTCAACCAACTGTGCATACACACCCGCATTCGTGTTCCGAGGAACATGAATACTATGAGATAAAACTAACCCCAAAACATATACTAGGATCTGGCTCAAACCAGAGCCCGCTAGTAATATCCGTCCGGACGCCAAACGTGCACAAGTGCGCGGATGAGAACGAACCCTGTCGCAAAACCATGTGACTTCTACTCTGTTTTGCCCAAAGGCGAATAACCCTCTGTGTGGGACTCTAAAGACTCGACACTACGCTGGCAGTGGGTTTAACCACAGATCGCAAGCGGCACTAGCTGTACGTAACGGTCCCCAGGTAAATGCCGACAAGAAGACTGACGAGGTAAACCCATCTGAACTCCTACTGAGCCTGAATGTGACAATCTCCGTACAGTCCGGTCTGTTCGTCTAATAACATCGCATGGCGGGCCTAGGGGCGGTAAACGTCAGTCCCCTAACAGCGGTACAAGTCGTGTCGGAGTGTAGCCCAGAACACCCTGAGATAACACTGGAAACCTACCAGTATATCTGTCTTGCCCTGGCCAGGGACTACTTGTGTAATGGCTCTCTTAGACACAGCGCAATGCCAACCCCCAATACCGGGAGAGACGAATCCTGTCTAACCGTCACTGCCTCCAAGTGCTTCGGGACTGCACCAAACTACTACCTGTTTGCACGACTCCTTTGAGTCGTGGTAGGGTAGTAATCAAAGTACAGTGGGAACACACTTGAGGCGAAGTGACAGTGTCAAGTCAGCGGACTAAGCTGTACTCATGTCACCTGGGAACTGATAACTGACGATAGGTATAATACCAACCAACAGTTCCCGACGAGTCCTGTCCAGTGTACTCGTAACCTAACGAGCACCCGCATACTATCTCAAGCACGACGTACTGACGACTGTGGGACAGACCGCCTCCCGCACTGGGATAAGAAGCGCATACGCTAGTCTACTCCGGATTATCGATGCCCTGTCTCGATAATCCCACGACTAGGGACATGTGTATAAGGATGTGCTTGTAGATTACCCAGCTCCCACGAGTGTGACTGCCATCACAACGCTGGTAATCAAGCAAAGATCCTAAGGGCTCCACTAATGCGTATAGATGATACAATAAAGAAACACATGTACACATTAAAGCAGAGACAAACCAAGTAGCATACTACCATTTCGAGCAAGATTGTCTATACAACTGTGAATATCCCAAGCTTCCATCAAGTAATATACATACTAGTATGATACAGTAATGGCCTCTAGGGCATATAGACTAACAATCTCCCACTTGCACTAAGGCCATGTACTGGCGTATCGAAGACCTATCATCTCGATCAGCCGCTCGAACTGAGTCTGGGGTAAGGCCTTTGTGAATGGATCTGCAGTGTTATCTTCTAAAGCAACCCTCCGAACCTCGATCTCCTTGCGATCCACGATCTCCCTGATCAGGTGATACCGCCTCAAGATGTGTCTGGATTTCTGATGGGACCTGGGTTCCTTTGCTAAAGCTATAGCCCCGTTGTTGTCGCAATACAGAGGTATTGGGTCAACAATGGACGGAACCACCTGAAGTTCTTTCAAGAACTTCCTCATCCAGACGGCTTCTTTTGCGGCATCAGATGCAGCGATATATTCCGCTTCCATCATCGAGTCAGCAGCGGTTTCCTGTTTGGAACTCTTCCAACACACCGCCCCTCCATTGAGGGTAAAGACATAGCCTGACATGGACTTGGAATCATCCTTGTCACTCTGGAAGCTGGAGTCAGCAAAGGCCTCGATCTGGAGGTCTTTTCCGCCATACACCAAGAACATCTCCTTAGTCCTTCTCAGGTACTTGAGAATGTTTTTTACCGCTATCCAGTGTTTCTCCCCAAGGTTTGACTGATACCGGCTTACCACACTCAGTGCATAAGCCACATCTGGTCTGGTACACAACATCGCATATATTATAGAGCCTACCGCAGAAGCGTAGGGTATAATAGACATGCGATCCCTTTCCAAATCAGTCTTGGGAGACATCTCTTTGGAGAGGGTGATCCCATGACAAGCCAGTAGATTACTGCGCTTGGAATCTTCCATACTGAATCTTTTCAGTATGGTGTCGATGTACCTGGACTGCGAAAGTCCTAGTATCCTCTTGGATCTATCACGATAGATCCGGATCCCCAGAATGTAGGAGGCATCACCCAGGTCTTTCATGGAGAACCTGTGTGACAAGAACCCTTTGACAGATTGTAGCATAGGAATGTCATTTCCTATCAAGAGAATGTCATCCACGTATAAAACGAGGAATACAACAGTTCTTGCTACAAATCTACTATAGATGCATGGTTCATCTAGATTTTTAATAAAGCCAAATTCCTTGACCGTCTCATCAAAACAGATGTTCCAACTCCGCGATGCCTGCTTTAGTCCATAGATGGACTTAAGCAACTTGCACACCTGTCCACTGCTCCCACTCTGAATGAAACCCTCTGGATGGTCCATATAGACACACTCCTCTAAATTTCCATTTAGAAAAGCGGTCTTTACGTCCATCTGCCAAATCTCATAATCGTGGAAGGCAGCAATGGCAAGAAGGATCCGAATGGATTTCAGCATAGCCACTGGAGAAAAGGTTTCGTCATAGTCCAAACCAGGTCTTTGACGAAAACCCTTTGCAATAAGTCTAGCTTTATAGGTCTCGACCTGTCCATCTACACCAATCTTCCTTTTGAAGATCCACTTACATCCTACGGGTTTTACCCCATCTGGAGCAACGTCCAAAGTCCATACTTTGTTGGTGTACATGGACTCCATTTCGGTCCGCATTGCATCCAGCCATTTTATCGAGTCAACGCTCTGAATGGCCTGCTGGAAGCTAGTCGGCTCATCACTATCAATGATGCAATCTTCTCTATCCCCGTCTATGAGAAAACCGTAGCATCTCTCGGGCGGATGAGACTGCCTACTACTCCTGCGGAGCGGCGTACGAATGTCCTGATCTTTTGAACCCTCTGGTTCTACTAAGCTTTCAGTAATAGCTTGTGGTTCTGGAATTTCTTCCAGTTCTATTGCGCTCCCACTTATTTCTTTTTCTAAGAACTGGTGTTCCAGAAAGTGGGCATTACGAGAAACAATGATCTTTTGTTCCTCTGCGTAATAGAAAAGATACCCCCTGGAGTTCTTTGGGTATCCCACAAACTTGCACAGTACTAAGCGTGCCTCGAGTTTGTCCGCATGCTGCTTTTTGACAAAAGCTGGACATCCCCAAATCTTCAGGTATTGAAGATAGGGTTTCTTCCCACTCCATAACTCATATGGTGTGGTAGGCATAGTCTTAGTGGGAACTCGGTTCAAAAGGTATGCGGCTGATTCTAGCGCATATCCCCAGAATGATCGTGGCAACTCAGCGTTACTCATCATGGACCGTACCATATCCAATAGGGTTCGGTTCCGTCTCTCCGATACACCGTTATGTTGCGGAGTGTAGGGCGGAGTAAGCTGAGAGAGAATTCCATTCTCTTTTAGTAGTCCAGGAACTCGGCACTCAAGTATTCACCACCTCGATTAGATCTTAGTGTCTTGATACTTTTGCCTGTTTGTTTTTCTACTTCATTCTTATATTCCTGGAATTTTCCAAAGGCTTCAGATTTATGCTTCATTAAGAAGACATGTCCGAACCTTGAAAAATCATCCGTAAAAGTAATGAAGTAAGAATAACCGCTTCACGCATGTGTAGACATTGGACCGTACACGTCGCTGTGTACGAGTCCCAAGAGCTCGCTCGCTCTTACTCCGTGTCCAGTAAACGAAGTTTTTGTCATCTTCCCTTTGAGACAGGATTGACAAGTTGCATATGATTGATATTCGAACGGATCCAAATATCCTTCTGTATGTAACTTCGTCACTTCGTCAACCTTATCTCATTTATGTGACCGAGTCTACAATGCCATAAGAAAGCCTGATTGATTTCTGGAGACTTTCTTTTATGTGTATTCTGGACATTGAAAATCTGTGGTTGGTTTAATACGTATATTCCATTGTTTAATGTACCTGACCCAATCAGAACTTGATTAAAGCGAATGTTTACAACATTACTTACAAACGCAAATTCATAAACTTCTTTAGAAACTAAAGATACAGAAATAATATTACAAGTTGCATTTGGTACAAAATAACAATTACGCAAAACCAAAACGTGTCCATCTGACAACCCCAGGTGATAGTCCCCCACGGACTCAGCATCCATGCCAGCTCCGTTTGCAACTCTGAGGGTCATATCACCTGCCTTCAAAACCCTACGGTTTCTCAACGCCTGCAAAGAATTACAGATAAGAGATCCTGATCCGGTATCCAATACCCTGGAAGTAGAGTTTATTGATAGACAGTTTTCAATAACATACACACCTGAAGCTAAAGCTGCAACTCGCTTCAGATCCTGTGTTCTGGCCTTCCAAGCCCTGCAATCTTTCTTCCAGTGTCCACTCTTGTGACAGTAAAAGCATTCCTCCTTTCCTACAAGCTTTCCCTCTTCCTTTGTTGCTTTTGCCTTTCCCTTCGTATCCACTTTACTAACACCGCCCCTTGGTTTGGCAGGGGTTTTCTTCTTCTTTCCCTTGGCTTACGCCTTGGACCTAGAAGATGAAGATCCTCCTACAAACAAAGTGGATGTTTCCCTACCTTTCTGTAGGGTGCCCTTTGCACTCCTCAGCATGTTGAGGAGTTCTGTAACACCTTAGGATAAGGATTAGTGAATAATTATAATTAAATAATGATTTTTAATAAAAAGTTTACCAAATTGTATTTTAAATATTTTTCCTAATTTAATAAATATTTTTCCAAAATTTTCCTAGGCTTGCACACACATGTGTATGTAAACTAGGGTTTTTAAATCAAGGAAATACCATAATTATTAACCATGGTGGGTTAATTGTAGGATTAATTCTTTTGGGTTATAAGTAAGTTTAATTAATTAGCTAATTAAAAAGTTGCTTTAATTTGAATTTTAGGGTTAAGTGTTGACTTGTGAGAGAGAGAGGGCATCATGGCTAGGCCATGCTTGCATTAATGAGGTGAGAGAGTGAGGGGTGACTTTTGTGTGATGATTGGGGTGGCTCTCATTTCTTTTCTTTGTTTCTCTCATAACCCTCACACTCACACACACTCACACACACACTTACCTTCAGCCCCAGCAGCAGCTCCAGAACCAGCAAGCATTGGCAGCAAACTCCACAGCAACAACAGCAGCAGTAGCAAGCACAAACAGCAGCAGCAGAGGCAGTGAGCAGCAGCAGCAGCCCCAGTTCCAAGTGCAGCGACTTCTCTCCACTTCTTCTTCTTCCTGCAGCTCCCTAGGGTCGAGAGTGAGGTATACTTCCTATCTTATCCCCTAGTTAGCGTAGATTGTGTAGTTTTGCTTCGGATATCGGGTTTTAGTGCATTTTAGTGTGATATGGGGTAATTTGTGAGATTCTTGTGCAAACGAAGTGAGTTGTGGTTTCAGTAGGTCCTTAGTAAGTTGTTGAGGCCACAGCAACCTAGTCCAACCCCTATTACGCTAAAATACCACCAATTTCACAATTTTTGCAAAATGTCGTATTTGTGCCAGATTTTAGGATTTTAGTGATCTGCTGTTACTGCATGAGTTTTTGAGTGTTTGAAACAACTTCAGAATGCTAGGCAGGCTTTTTCAGGAATTTGTGTGAAGTTCGAGCCCATACCACCGGGGTTTGGCCGGCGACATTGATGATTTTCCCGGCGACGCCGGCCTCCCTTCCCCAGTTCTGTCTCGTTTTGTGTGTGGTGGTTTTTGTGGGTAGTTTGCAGTGTTTGGTCTTGTTGAATTTGTGGGATTTCTTCCAGGTAAAAATCTGGGAGTTGTTTCCCTATGTTGGGGTGTGTGGGTTTAGTGCGACTTGCACGTTTCTGCAGGTCTGGTGCGTGCTACGCATCGTAGCGCGTCGGGGTGGTTCTTGGTTCAGCACACACACGCGTTTTAGCGTATCGCCCACACGCGCGATTGGTTTGCGGCACGAGTTTCTAGTTTGACCGTGATATCGCGTTTTTGGCGAATTTGAGCTTATATGTGTGATATGTGTTTGTGATTCTAGGTTCGCAGGCCAGTGAGACGGACGCCGCGAAGAAGGGCAAGCAAGTGGTTGGATACACTTAGCGCGAGACACGGTGAGTAGATTTCACATCTACGGGGATATCGCCCGCATGGCGTTATGCGTCAGGGCTGATAGGACTTTATTGTTATGAGTTGCATGCATCCCATAGACTGTCATCGCATATTGCATTCCCTGCTGTGTTGATATATATGTTGCTTAGAACTGATAGAACACCGCACTATTACTAACGGTTTATGTTGCACGGGCACTATTTACATGCTACACACACACCGTTAGTAATTGCCATGCCACACTCACTGTAGAATTGCCATGATTATACTGTTGTATTATTGCTGTAATTCATCTTACATGTGATTGATTATGATTTCCTGGACAGTTGGGAGCCGCATGACATCTTTAAAAACGGAAACTATTTTAAAAAGCGGCTTTCCCTTATATACCTGCTATGGATTGATTATATTGTACCCCGCATTGGATTGATTCATTGATGATGGATTTTCATGTGATTTCTGGTTTTGAGGACCGTGGAAATATTTAAGAAAATATGCATTATTTTGAAAACCCGGTACCTCGTGATATGATATTTTGGGTGTGTCCACCACGCGTTTTCTCGGTGCTGAGACGTGTGCTTGAAACCCGATTCGAGGAGTGGATGTTCCGTTTGCGGGTTCGTGGTGGGCCCGGTATGGTTCCCCTCGGCGAGATGATCGATGGGTTTTGCCGATTGAGCCTGGAGGCGGGCGAGTACCTACCGGTGATTGGTTGGACCTGGCAGTAGTCCGGAGGATACTGACCAGAGTCGAGTGATGGGTGCGGGAGGATCCGTACTGCCGGGGCCGAGGGCCGATACCGCAGGTGGACCCCGTGGGGCCGGTCCGGATTGACGGCGCCCGATATTCGAGGATTTACGTGTCGATGCTGGACACGAGTATTTTATGATGTTTTGGGTGCCGATGTTGGGCACTCGTGATTCCTCCGAGATATACAGGATTTGAGGGCCGATGGGTGTGCCGGGGCCTGAGTATATGTGGGATTTGGGTGCAGTTAGAGGCACCGATCATTGTTTTCCATGTTGACATAGTCCATGTAGATATTATTTATCCCATACTCAGTATTGATTACTATATATCTCATCCTGTAGCATTTACCTGTTAGAGTATTTGCATTACTATTGCATCCTCTATGTGACATGCATTGATATCATCTGCTGGCATTAGTAGAGCCACGCTATATGTGCATGCTTGCGATCACCTTTATATGTTATCTCTATTCACGAGTTGGCAACTCACCCCCGTTGTGCCACAGTGTTGCAGGTTGCCCTTGGGAGTAGTCACGGCTGGCGGTTACCGCATCTTTTGGCACAGATACCCCTTTTGAGCAGAGATAGCCCTTTTGCTGTTTAGGTGGGTTTTGTACGGTATCTGTTATCATTTCAGTTGTATATTGATGTATCTAGTACTCTCCATCTACCTTTCTGTATTGACTTAGAGACAGTTGTGAGGACGATATGTATGGTTTTATTTTCTGGTGTCGAGCTCGCATGTGAGCCGACGTTACTTTTGCAGTCTCATCTTTTATGATATTGTCCTTGTTTTACTGTGTATTTCTTCGCTACGGCGTCGTATATCATATTGTGATGCATTATTCATGCCACTTTTTATTTCCGCTACACCCTACTTTTACCCGACTTTCGGGGCTGATGTTTTAAAAAGGAAATGTACCAAAATTATAAAACTCATAACTTTTGAACTTAAAAAGGGATTTCTACTAAATAAATGGAAGTTTTTCAGATATTTACCCTTGCTTTTACAAAATGTTTTAAATCACTCTATATTTATTGGTTTTGATTTCTGGGTTCGGCTTACTTAGCCGCGTTGCGCCTGTAGACGTTGCGTGGTTAAGTGCCGGTCACGAGTCGAATTCTCGGGTCGTGACAAAGTTGGTATCAGAGCGTAGGTTTTACCTTCAGAGTGTAGGATGACCCTGGTATGATGGAGTAGGTAGCTGCAGCAGGGTAGCGTAGCATGCGTATGTTCCGCGGCATACTCACGACACGGTACTCCGCCTACGCGACCTTAGGACTTATTGATTTGATCCCTCCTTATATTCTTGCGATTCGATTTCCGTGTTCTTATCGAATCCAAATTTTTCTTTCAGCCAATATGCCGCCTAAGACTACGAGGGCACAGAGAGCGGCCGCGAGGGCCGAGATTCGTGTTGACTCGTCCGAGACGAGGACTGATCCGGGCAGTGCACCCGTTGTACCCGAGCAGGCTGTTCCTGCCGTGACAGAGCAGATCGCCACGTTAGGGGCTGGTATGCAGGAGATGCGCCAGACGGTGGGATCTAGCATGCAGGAGATGCTCCAGATGATAGGATCGCTAGTTGAGACGCTTCGAGCGCAGCGACCAGAGATAGCTCCACCCGTTCCAGAGACCGCTATGGTACCTACAGCACAGCCAGTTGCCCCTGCAGCCACGGAGGTGATTACAGTATCGCTATCAGAGTTCATGAGGCTGAAGCCTCCAGTTTTCACAGGCACCAATGCAGCCGAGGACCCACAGTCTTTCATAGACAGGATGGCCAGGATATGTCGTTCCCTCAGATGTGCAGATGCGAGATGGGTCGAGTTCGCGAGCTTTCGCCTGGAAGGTCTTGCGCAGAAATGGTGTGATTCAGTGGAGAAGGGCAGAGCAGCAGGTCTTCCTCCTATGACCTGGACGGAGTTCGTGACCATATTTCTAGCCCGTTTCCTTCCCCGGAGTGTTAGAGATGCCCGAGCACACAGGTTTGAGTCTTTGCGCCAGACGCTAGGGATGACAGTGGCAGAGTATGACGTACTGTTTACAGAGCTAGCAGTCTACGCCCCACATTTAGTGGCTACCGAGGAGTTGCGAGTCCGGAGATTTGTTCGAGGCTTTCTTTCACCAGTGTTCCTCGCGATCAGCGCGCAGCACTACGAGACCTATGCAGCAGCTGTAGACGCAGCCCTACTGGTCGAGAAGCACCTTGTTGAGACTTCGGTATTTACAGAGCCGAAGAGAGTTCGTACCAGTATTTCCGCACGGAGGCAGTCATTCAGACGCCGCGACAGGTATCGTTCCGGTACGAGGAGTAGCAGAGATTCGGGACGTGGTCGGATGTTTAGTTCGTATCCCCAGGACGGTCAGCAGTCGCCGCGGGGTTGCTACAGATGTGGCAGCCTACTTCACCTCGTTCGAGATTGTCCAGAGACACACCGGAGGGAGGCGGCAGCACCGCATGTTACCTTACCACCTTCACCACCCCAGAGGGCGTTGCCCGTTGTGCCTACCGTTGCTCCGCGCCAGACTTATGCACAGAAAGGTCGTGGGCGTGGAGGAGTTGCTCAGAGGGGACGAGATGACCGAGGCCGAGGTCAGTCAGTTACAGGTGGTGGACAGGCGAGGGTCTTTGCGTTGACACATCAGGACGTGCAGGCGTCCAATGCAGTGGTTTCAGGTATCCTCCCTGTATGTTCAGTTGATGCACATGTACTGTTCGATCCCGGATCCACACACTCGTACGTATCCACGCACTTTGTACCGAGTCTGGGTAGAGAGTCCGGCTTGCTTGATCAGCCGCTTGTGGTGACTACTCCTGTGGGAGAGTCGTTTGTGGCTAGGCACGTGTTCCGATCCTGTATCGTCTGTATTGGCGAGAGAGAGTTGCCTGTCGACTTGATCCTTCTGGAGATGTTGGACTTCGATATTCTTTTGGGCATGGATTGGTTATCCACGTGCTATGCTTCTGTGGATTGCCGCGAGAAGACAGTTAGATTCTGTTTCCCCGGCGAGTCGGTTTTTGTTGTGTTGGGGGACCGTGGTGCCGCCCCTCACAGTGTGATTTCTTCTTTTCGCGCTGGACAGCTTTTGAGGAAGGGATGTCAGGGATTTCTCGCCTATGTTTGCGATGCTCGCGCTACAGAGGTTCCATTGGATCAGGTTCCGGTTGTTAGCGAGTTTCCTGATGTGTTCCCTGACGAGCTTCCTGGGTTGCCGCCCGAGCGCGACATTTCTTTCTGTATTGATTTGGTTCCTGGTTCGGGGCCTATTTCTATCCCGCCTTATCGGATGGCCCCGGCGGAACTTCGAGAGTTGAAGGAGCAGTTGCAAGATTTGCTGGACAAGGGACTTATTCGACCCAGTGTTTCTCCTTGGGGTGCTCCAGTCCTGTTCGTCAAGAAGAAGGATGGCAGTTTGCGTCTGTGTATCGACTACCGCCAGCTGAACAGGGTGACAGTGAGGAACAGGTATCCTTTGCCGCGTATCGACGATTTGTTCGACCAGCTTCAGGGGGCAGGGTACTTTTCGAGGATCGATTTGCGATCGGGCTATCATCAGCTGCGGGTTCGACAGGAGGACATTCCCAGGACAGCTTTCCGTACGCGTTACGGCCATTACGAGTTTTTGGTGATGTCGTTCGGACTCACCAATGCGCCAGCAGCCTTCATGGATTTGATGAACCGTATTTTCCGGCCTTATTTGGATCTGTTCATCATAGTCTTCATTGACGATATCTTGGTGTATTCCCGGAGTAGTGAGGAGCACGAGCAGCACCTGCGGATTACATTGCAGACCTTGCGGGAGCACCAGCTTTATGCGAAATTCTCCAAGTGTGCTTTTTGGCTGGACAGCGTAGACTTCTTGGGTCACGTGATTTCACGAGACGGTATATGTGTTGACCCGAGGAAGATCAAGGCCGTTCAGCGTTGGCCCAGACCCACATCGGTGACGGAGATTCGCAGCTTTTTGGGATTAGCCGGTTACTACAGGCGTTTTGTGCAGGACTTCTCCAGTATTGCTACACCGTTGACCGGGTTGACCCGGAAGGGAGTTCCCTTCGATTGGACGGAGGAGTGCGAGCACAGTTTTCAGCAGTTACGGACACGGCTGACGACGGCACCGGTGTTATCTTTACCTTCCGGATCGGGCGGATTTGTGGTCTTTTGTGATGCTTCTCGAGTGGGATTGGGATGCGTTCTGATGCAGCATGATAGGTTGATCGCGTATGCCTCGCGACAATTGAAGAAACACGAGCAGAACTACCCCACTCATGATTTGGAGATGGCAGCAGTGGTCTTCGCACTTAAGATCTGGCGACATTACCTATACGGCGAGTCGTGCCAGATATTTACGGATCACAAGAGTTTGAAATATATATTCCAGCAACGGGACCTGAACCTTCGACAGCGTCGATGGATGGAGTTAGTGAAGGATTACGACTGCGAGATCTTATATCACCCGGGCAAGGCAAATGTGGTGGCGGATGCTTTGAGCAGGAGGCCCGGGAGTAGTTTATCTTGTTTGAGCGCAGTACAGGGACAGTCATCCGCAGATTGGCAGATATTATGCGACAGTCGAGTACAGTTGGAGTTCACGTCGATTGGAGGACAGATAGCGCATGTCCGTGCACGGCCACAGTTGATCGATCGTATACATGAGGCACAGCTCAGTGATGACCGATGTTCAGAGATCATGGCACAGATTGGACAGGGCAGATTTTCCGAGTTCGTGATCGATGACCAGGGAGTACTACGATTTGGAGTCAGACTGTGCGTACCAGATGCTGAGGGACTGAGGCGCGAGATTCTTGAGGAGGCACATCGATCGGTGTACACCGTCCATCCCGAGTCCACCAAGATGTATCATGATATGAGAGATGTTTACTGGTGGGACGGAATGAAGAGGGACATTGCAGATTTTGTATCGAGATGCCTGATTTGTCAGCAAGTCAAGGCTGAGCACCAGAGGCCCGCGGGAGAGCTACAGCCGTTACCCATTCCGGAGTGGAAATGGGAACAGATTTCGATGGACTTCGTGGTGGGTCTACCCAGGACTAGTAGGGGGTATGACTCCATCTGGGTGATCGTGGATCGTTTGACGAAAGCGTCTCACTTCTTACCGGTGAAGACGACTTTCGGATTTACTCAGTATGCCCAGATCTACATTGATGAGATAGTGCGACTACACGGAGTCCCGACGTGCATTGTGTCCGACAGAGGCACCCAGTTTACTAGTAGACTATGGCAAAGGCTTCAGGAGGCTTTGGGCACTCGCTTGAGTTTCAGCACGGCTTTTCATCCGCAGACCGACGGACAGTCAGAGCGGACCATCCAGACTCTCGAGGACATGCTCAGAGCTTGTGTACTAGATTTCGGAGGTAGCTGGGATCATCATTTGCCCTTAGTAGAGTTCTCCTACAATAACAGCTACCAGGAGACTATTCAGATGGCACCATTTGAGGCTCTTTATGGGAGGAGATGCAGGTCACCTACTTGTTGGACGGAGCTCAGTGAGAGCAGTATCTTAGGGCCACATATCGTTGAGGAGACGACAGCGAAGATCCAGTTGATTCGCGATAGGATGAGAGCAGCGCAGAGTAGGCAGAGGGCTTATGCAGACCGTCGACGACGCAGACTTGAGTTTTCTGTTGGTGATCATGTTTTCTTGAGGGTCTCCCCAATGAAAGGTGTGATGAGGTTTGGGAAGAAAGGGAAGCTTAGCCCCAGGTATGTGGGCCCCTTCGAGATCCTCGAGCGTGTCGGTGCAGTAGCTTACCGGTTAGCCCTTCCGCCCAGCTTTCCAGACGTGCACCCCGTACTCCATGTTTCGATGCTCCGCAGATATCTTCATGATCCTTCGCATGCGATTCAGCACCCGACGATCCAGCTTGAGCGTGACCTTTCCTATGCAGAGCAGCCGGTGATGATTTTGGATCGACAAGTGAAGAAATTGAGATCGAAGGACATTCCATCAGTTAAAGTACTTTGGCGTGGCCAGAACCGTGAGGAGGTCACTTGGGAGACCGAAAGCGAGATGATGAAGACGTATCCCCATCTTTTTGAAGGTAACCTTAGTTAGATTTTTGAAATTCGGGGACGAATTTCTTTAAGGGGGAGAGATTGTAACACCTTAGGATAAGGATTAGTGAATAATTATAATTAAATAATGATTTTTAATAAAAAGTTTACCAAATTGTGTTTTAAATATTTTTCCAAAATTTTCGTAGGCTTGCACACACATGTGCATGTAAACTAGGGTTTTTAAATCAAGGAAATACCATAATTATTAACCATGGTGGGTTAATTGTAGGATTAATTCTTTTGGGTTATAAGTAAGTTTAATTAATTAGCTAATTAAAAAGTTGCTTTAATTTGAATTTTAGGGTTAAGTGTTGACTTGTGAGAGAGAGAGGGCATCATGGCTAGGCCATGCTTGCATTAATGAGGTGAGAGAGTGAGGGGTGACTTTTGTGTGATGATTGGGGTGGCTCTCATTTCTTTTCTTTGTTTCTCTCATAACCCTCACACTCACACACACTCACACACACACTTACCTTCAGCCCCAGCAGCAGCTCCAGAACCAGCAAGCATTGGCAGCAAACTCCACAGCAACAACAGCAGCAGTAGCAAGCACAAACAGCAGCAGCAGAGGCAGTGAGCAGCAGCAGCAGCCCCAGTTCCAAGTGCAGCGACTTCTCTCCACTTCTTCTTCTTCCTGCAGCTCCCTAGGGTCGAGAGTGAGGTATACTTCCTATCTTATCCCCTAGTTAGCGTAGATTGTGTAGTTTTGCTTCGGATATCGGGTTTTAGTGCATTTTAGTGTGATATGGGGTAATTTGTGAGATTCTTGTGCAAACGAAGTGAGTTGTGGTTTCAGTAGGTCCTTAGTAAGTTGTTGAGGCCACAGCAACCTAGTCCAACCCCTATTACGCTAAAATACCACCAATTTCACAATTTTTGCAAAATGTCGTATTTGTGCCAGATTTTAGGATTTTAGTGATCTGCTGTTACTGCATGAGTTTTTGAGTGTTTGAAACAACTTCAGAATGCTAGGCAGGCTTTTTCAGGAATTTGTGTGAAGTTCGAGCCCATACCACCGGGGTTTGGCCGGCGACATTGATGATTTTCCCGGCGACGCCGGCCTCCCTTCCCCAGTTCTGTCTCGTTTTGTGTGTGGTGGTTTTTGTGGGTAGTTTGCAGTGTTTGGTCTTGTTGAATTTGTGGGATTTCTTCCAGGTAAAAATCTGGGAGTTGTTTCCCTATGTTGGGGTGTGTGGGTTTAGTGCGACTTGCACGTTTCTGCAGGTCTGGTGCGTGCTACGCATCGTAGCGCGTCGGGGTGGTTCTTGGTTCAGCACACACACGCGTTTTAGCGTATCGCCCACACGCGCGATTGGTTTGCGGCACGAGTTTCTAGTTTGACCGTGATATCGCGTTTTTGGCGAATTTGAGCTTATATGTGTGATATGTGTTTGTGATTCTAGGTTCGCAGGCCAGTGAGACGGACGCCGCGAAGAAGGGCAAGCAAGTGGTTGGATACACTTAGCGCGAGACACGGTGAGTAGATTTCACATCTACGGGGATATCGCCCGCATGGCGTTATGCGTCAGGGCTGATAGGACTTTATTGTTATGAGTTGCATGCATCCCATAGACTGTCATCGCATATTGCATTCCCTGCTGTGTTGATATATATGTTGCTTAGAACTGATAGAACACCGCACTATTACTAACGGTTTATGTTGCACGGGCACTATTTACATGCTACACACACACCGTTAGTAATTGCCATGCCACACTCACTGTAGAACTGCCATGATTATACTGTTGTATTATTGCTGTAATTCATCTTACATGTGATTGATTATGATTTCCTGGACAGTTGGGAGCCGCATGACATCTTTAAAAACGGAAACTATTTTAAAAAGCGGCTTTCCCTTATATACCTGCTATGGATTGATTATATTGTACCCCGCATTGGATTGATTCATTGATGATGGATTTTCATGTGATTTCTGGTTTTGAGGACCGTGGAAATATTTAAGAAAATATGCATTATTTTGAAAACCCGGTACCTCGTGATATGATATTTTGGGTGTGTCCACCACGCGTTTTCTCGGTGCTGAGACGTGTGCTTGAAACCCGATTCGAGGAGTGGATGTTCCGTTTGCGGGTTCATGGTGGGCCCGGTATGGTTCCCCTCGGCGAGATGATCGATGGGTTTTGCCAATTGAGCCTGGAGGCGGGCGAGTACCTACCGGTGATTGGTTGGACCTGGCAGTTGTCCGGAGGATACTGACCAGAGTCGAGTGATGGGTGCGGGAGGATCCGTACTGCCGGGGCCGAGGGCCGATACCGCAGGTGGACCCCGTGGGGCCGGTCCGGATTGACGGCGCCCGATATTCGAGGATTTACGTGTCGATGCTGGACACGAGTATTTTATGATGTTTTGGGTGTCGATGTTGGGCATTCGTGATTCCTCCGAGATATACAGGATTTGAGGGCCGATGGGTGTGCCGGCGCCTGAGTATATGTGGGATTTGGGTGCAGTTGGAGGCACCGATCATTGTTTTCCATGTTGACATAGTCCATGTAGATATTATTTATCCCATACTCAGTATTGATTACTATATATCTCATCCTGTAGCATTTACCTGTTAGAGTATTTGCATTACTATTGCATCCTCTATGTGACATGCATTGATATCATCTGCTGGCATTAGTAGAGCCACGCTATATGTACATGCTTGCGATCACCTTTATATGTTATCTCTATTCACGAGTTGGCAACTCACCCCCGTTGTGCCACAGTGTTGCAGGTTGCCCTTGGGAGTAGTCACGGCTGGCGGTTACCGCATCTTTTGGCACAGATACCCCTTTTGAGCAGAGATAGCCCTTTTGCTGTTTAGGTGGGTTTTGTACGGTATCTGTTATTATTTCAGTTGTATATTGATGTATCTAGTACTCTCCATCTACCTTTCTGTATTGACTTAGAGACAGTTGTGAGGACGATATGTATGGTTTTATTTTCTGGTGTCGAGCTCGCATGTGAGCCGACGTTACTTTTGCAGTCTCATCTTTTATGATATTGTCCTTGTTTTACTGTGTATTTCTTCGCTACGGCGTCGTATATCATATTGTGATGCATTATTCATGCCACTTGTTATTTCCGCTCCACCCTACTTTTACCCGACTTTCGGGGCTGATGTTTTAAAAAGGAAATGTACCAAAATTATAAAACTCATAACTTTTGAACTTAAAAAGGGATTTCTACTAAATAAATGGAAGTTTTTCAGATATTTACCCTTGCTTTTACAAAATGTTTTAAATCACTCTATATTTATTGGTTTTGATTTCTGGGTTCGGCTTACTTAGCCGCGTTGCGCCTGTAGACGTTGCGTGGTTAAGTGCCGGTCACGAGTCGAATTCTCAGGTCGTGACAAAGTTGGTATCAGAGCGTAGGTTTTACCTTCAGAGTGTAGGATGACCCTGGTACGATGGAGTAGGTAGCTGCAGCAGGGTAGCGTAGCGTGCGTATGTTCCGCGGCATACTCACGACACGGTACTCCGCCTACGCGACCTTAGGACTTATTGATTTGATCCCTCCTTATATTCTTGCGATTCGATTTCCGTGTTCTTATCGAATCCAAATTTTTCTTTCAGCCAATATGCCGCCTAAGACTACGAGGGCACAGAGAGCGGCCGCGAGGGCCGAGATTCGTGTTGACTCGTCCGAGACGAGGACTGATCCGGGCAGTGCACCCGTTGTACCCGAGCAGGCTGTTCCTGCCGTGACAGAGCAGATCGCCACGTTAGGGGCTGGTATGCAGGAGATGCGCCAGACGGTGGGATCTAGCATGCAGGAGATGCGCCAGATGATAGGATCGCTAGTTGAGACGCTTCGAGCGCAGCGACCAGAGGTAGCTCCACCCGTTCCAGAGACCGCTATGGTACCTACAGCACAGCCAGTTGCCCCTGCAGCCACGGAGGTGATTACAGTATCGCTATCAGAGTTCATGAGGCTGAAGCCTCCAGTTTTCACAGGCACCGATGCAACCGAGGACCCACAGTCTTTCATAGACAGGATGGCCAGGATATGTCGTTCCCTCAGATGTGCAGATGCGAGATGGGTCGAGTTCGCGAGCTTTCGCCTGGAAGGTCTTGCGCAGAAATGGTGTGATTCAGTGGAGAAGGGCAGAGCAGCAGGTCTTCCTCCTATGACCTGGACGGAGTTCGTGACCATATTTCTAGCCCGTTTCCTTCCCCGGAGTGTTAGAGATGCCCGAGCTCGCAGGTTTGAGTCTTTGCGCCAGACGCTAGGGATGACAGTGGCAGAGTATGACGTACTGTTTACAGAGCTAGCAGTCTACGCCCCACATTTAGTGGCTACCGAGGAGTTGCGAGTCCGGAGATTTGTTCGAGGCTTGCTTTCACCAGTGTTCCTCGCGATCAGCGCGCAGCACTACGAGACCTATGCAGCAGCTGTAGACGCAGCCCTACTGGTCGAGGAGCACCTTGTTGAGACTTCGGTATTTCCAGAGCCGAAGAGAGTTCGTACCAGTATTTCCGCACGGAGGCAGTCATTCAGACGCCGCGACAGGTATCGTTCCGGTACGAGGAGTAGCAGAGATTCGGGACGTGGTCGGATGTTTAGTTCGTATCCCCAGGACGGTCAGCAGTCGCCGCGGGGTTGCTACAGATGTGGCAGCCTACTTCACCTCGTTCGAGATTGTCCAGAGACACACCGGAGGGAGGCGGCAGCACCGCATGTTACCTTACCACCTTCACCACCCCAGAGGGCGTTGCCCGTTGTGCCTACCGTTGCTCCGCGCCAGACTTATGCACAGAGAGGTCGTGAGCGTGGAGGAGTTGCTCAGAGGGGACGAGATGACCGAGGCCGAGGTCAGTCAGTTACAGGTGGTGGACAGGCGAGGGTCTTTGCTTTGACACATCAGGACGCGCAGGCGTCCAATGCAGTGGTTTCAGGTATCCTCCCTGTATGTTCAGTTGATGCACATGTACTGTTCGATCCCGGATCCACACACTCGTACGTATCCACGCACTTTGTACCGAGTCTGGGTAGAGAGTCCGGCTTGCTTGATCAGCCGCTTGTGGTGACTACTCCTGTGGGAGAGTCGTTTGTGGCTAGGCACGTGTTCCGATCCTGTATCGTCTGTATTGGCGAGAGAGAGTTGCCTGTCGACTTGATCCTTCTGGAGATGTTGGACTTCGATATTCTTTTGGGCATGGATTGGTTAGCCACGTGCTATGCTTCTGTGGATTGCCGCGAGAAGACAGTTAGATTCTGTTTCCCCGGCGAGTCGGTTTTTGTTGTGTTGGGGGACCGTGGTGCCGCCCCTCACAGTGTGATTTCTTCTTTTCGCGCTGGACAGCTTTTGAGGAAGGGATGTCAGGGATTTCTCGCCTATGTTTACGATGCTCGCGCTACAGAGGTTCCATTGGATCAGGTTCCGGTTGTTAGCGAGTTTCCTGATGTGTTCCCTGACGAGCTTCCTGGGTTGCCGCCCGAGCGCGACATTTCTTTCTGTATTGATTTGGTTCCTGGTTCGGGGCCTATTTCTATCCCGCCTTATCGGATGGCCCCGGCGGAACTTCGAGAGTTGAAGGAGCAGTTGCAAGATTTGCTGGACAAGGGACTTATTCGACCCAGTGTTTCTCCTTGGGGTGCTTCAGTCCTGTTCGTCAAGAAGAAGGATGGCAGTTTGCGTCTGTGTATCGACTACCGCCAGCTGAACAGGGTGACAGTGAGGAACAGGTATCCTTTGCCGCGTATCGACGATTTGTTCGACCAGCTTCAGGGGGCAGGGTACTTTTCGAGGATCGATTTGCGATCGGGCTATCATCAGCTGCGGGTTCGACAGGAGGACATTCCCAGGACAGCTTTCCGTACGCGTTACGGCCATTACGAGTTTTTGGTGATGTCGTTCGGACTCACCAATGCGCCAGCAGCCTTCATGGATTTGATGAACCGTATTTTCCGGCCTTATTTGGATCTGTTCATCATAGTCTTCATTGACGATATCTTGGTGTATTCCCGGAGTAGTGAGGAGCACGAGCAGCACCTGCGGATTACATTGCAGACCTTGCGGGAGCACCAGCTTTATGCGAAATTCTCCAAGTGTGCTTTTTGGCTGGACAGCGTAGACTTCTTGGGTCACGTGATTTCACGAGACGGTATATGTGTTGACCCGAGGAAGATCAAGGCCGTTCAGCGTTGGCCCAGACCCACATCGGTGACGGAGATTCGCAGCTTTTTGGGATTAGTCGGTTACTACATGCGTTTTGTGCAGGACTTCTCCAGTATTGCTACACCGTTGACCGGGTTGACCCGGAAGGGAGTTCCCTTCGATTGGACGGAGGAGTGCGAGCACAGTTTTCAGCAGTTACGGACACGGCTGACGACGGCACCGGTGTTATCTTTACCTTCCGGATCGGGCGGATTTGTGGTCTTTTGTGATGCTTCTCGAGTGGGATTGGGATGCGTTCTGATGCAGCATGATAGGTTGATCGCGTATGCCTCGCGACAATTGAAGAAACACGAGCAGAACTACCCCACTCATGATTTGGAGATGGCAGCAGTGGTCTTCGCACTTAAGATCTGGCAACATTACCTATACGGCGAGTCGTGCCAGATATTTACGGATCACAAGAGTTTGAAATATATATTCCAGCAACGGGACCTGAACCTTCGACAGCGTCGATGGATGGAGTTAGTGAAGGATTACGACTGCGAGATCTTATATCACCCGGGCAAGGCAAATGTGGTGGCGGATGCTTTGAGCAGGAGGCCCGGGAGTAGTTTATCTTGTTTGAGCGCAGTACAGGGACAGTCATCCGCAGATTGGCAGATATTATGCGACAGTCGAGTACAGTTCGAGTTCACGTCGATTGGAGGACAGATAGCGCATGTCCGTGCACGGCCACAGTTGATCGATCGTATACGTGAGGCACAGCTCAGTGATGACCGATGTTCAGAGATCATGGCACAGATTGGACAGGGCAGATTTTCCGAGTTCGTGATCGATGACCAGGGAGTACTACGATTTGGAGTCAGACTGTGCGTACCAGATGCTGAGGGACTGAGGCGCGAGATTCTTGAGGAGGCACATCGATCGGTGTACACCGTCCATCCTGAGTCCACCAAGATGTATCATGATATGAGAGATGTTTACTGGTGGGACGGAATGAAGAGGGACATTGCAGATTTTGTATCGAGATGCCTGACTTGTCAGCAAGTCAAGGCTGAGCACCAGAGGCCCGCGGGAGAGCTACAGCCGTTACCCATTCCGGAGTGGAAATGGGAACAGATTTCGATGGACTTCGTGGTGGGTCTACCCAGGACTAGTAGGGGGTATGACTCCATCTGGGTGATCGTGGATCGTTTGACGAAAGCGGCTCACTTCTTACCGGTGAAGACGACTTTCGGATTTACTCAGTATACCCAGATCTACATTAATGAGATAGTGCGACTACACGGAGTCCCGACGTGCATTGTGTCCGACAGAGGCACCCAGTTTACTAGTAGACTATGGCAAAGGCTTCAGGAGGCTTTGGGCACTCGCTTGAGTTTCAGCACGGCTTTTCATCCGCAGACCGACGGACAGTCAGAGCGGACCATCCAGACTCTCGAGGACATGCTCAGAGCTTGTGTACTAGATTTCGGAGGTAGCTGGGATCATCATTTGCCCTTAGTAGAGTTCTCCTACAATAACAGCTACCAGGAGACTATTCAGATGGCACCATTTGAGGCTCTTTATGGGAGGAGATGCAGGTCACCTACTTGTTGGACGGAGCTCAGTGAGAGCAGTATCTTAGGGCCACAGATCGTTGAGGAGACGACAGCGAAGATCCAGTTGATTCGCGATAGGATGAGAGCAGCGCAGAGTAGGCAGAGGGCTTATGAAGACCGTCGACGACGCAGACTTGAGTTTTCTGTTGGTGATCATGTTTTCTTGAGGGTCTCCCCAATGAAAGGTGTGATGAGGTTTGGGAAGAAAGGGAAGCTTAGCCCCAGGTATGTGGGCCCCTTCGAGATCCTCGAGCGTGTCGGTGCAGTAGCTTACCGGTTAGCCCTTCCGCCCAGCTTTCCAGACGTGCACCCCGTACTCCATGTTTCGATGCTCCGCAGATATCTTCATGATCCTTCGCATGCGATTCAGCACCCGACGATCCAGCTTGAGCGTGACCTTTCCTATGCAGAGCAGCCGGTGATGATTTTGGATCGACAAGTGAAGAAATTGAGATCGAAGGACATTCCATCAGTTAAAGTACTTTGGCGTGGCCAGAACCGTGAGGAGGTCACTTGGGAGACCGAAAGCGAGATGATGAAGACGTATCCCCATCTTTTTGAAGGTAACCTTAGTTAGATTTTTGAAATTCGGGGACGAATTTCTTTAAGGGGGAGAGATTGTAACACCTTAGGATAAGGATTAGTGAATAATTATAATTAAATAATGATTTTTAATAAAAAGTTTACCAAATTGTGTTTTAAATATTTTTCCAAAATTTTCGTAGGCTTGCACACACATGTGCATGTAAACTAGGGTTTTTAAATCAAGGAAATACCATAATTATTAACCATGGTGGGTTAATTGTAGGATTAATTCTTTTGGGTTATAAGTAAGTTTAATTAATTAGCTAATTAAAAAGTTGCTTTAATTTGAATTTTAGGGTTAAGTGTTGACTTGTGAGAGAGAGAGGGCATCATGGCTAGGCCATGCTTGCATTAATGAGGTGAGAGAGTGAGGGGTGACTTTTGTGTGATGATTGGGGTGGCTCTCATTTCTTTTCTTTGTTTCTCTCATAACCCTCACACTCACACACACTCACACACACACTTACCTTCAGCCCCAGCAGCAGCTCCAGAACCAGCAAGCATTGGCAGCAAACTCCACAGCAACAACAGCAGCAGTAGCAAGCACAAACAGCAGCAGCAGAGGCAGTGAGCAGCAGCAGCAGCCCCAGTTCCAAGTGCAGCGACTTCTCTCCACTTCTTCTTCTTCCTGCAGCTCCCTAGGGTCGAGAGTGAGGTATACTTCCTATCTTATCCCCTAGTTAGCGTAGATTGTGTAGTTTTGCTTCGGATATCGGGTTTTAGTGCATTTTAGTGTGATATGGGGTAATTTGTGAGATTCTTGTGCAAACGAAGTGAGTTGTGGTTTCAGTAGGTCCTTAGTAAGTTGTTGAGGCCACAGCAACCTAGTCCAACCCCTATTACGCTAAAATACCACCAATTTCACAATTTTTGCAAAATGTCGTATTTGTGCCAGATTTTAGGATTTTAGTGATCTGCTGTTACTGCATGAGTTTTTGAGTGTTTGAAACAACTTCAGAATGCTAGGCAGGCTTTTTCAGGAATTTGTGTGAAGTTCGAGCCCATACCACCGGGGTTTGGCCGGCGACATTGATGATTTTCCCGGCGACGCCGGCCTCCCTTCCCCAGTTCTGTCTCGTTTTGTGTGTGGTGGTTTTTGTGGGTAGTTTGCAGTGTTTGGTCTTGTTGAATTTGTGGGATTTCTTCCAGGTAAAAATCTGGGAGTTGTTTCCCTATGTTGGGGTGTGTGGGTTTAGTGCGACTTGCACGTTTCTGCAGGTCTGGTGCGTGCTACGCATCGTAGCGCGTCGGGGTGGTTCTTGGTTCAGCACACACACGCGTTTTAGCGTATCGCGCACACGCGCGATTAGTTTGCTGCACGAGTTTCTAGTTTGACCGTGATATCGCGTTTTTGGCGAATTTGAGCTTATATGTGTGATATGTGTTTGTGATTCTAGGTTCGCAGGCCAGTGAGACGGACGCCGCGAAGAAGGGCAAGCAAGTGGTTGGATACACTTAGCGCGAGACACGGTGAGTAGATTTCACATCTACGGGGATTCGCCCGCATGGCGTTATGCGTCAGGGCTGATAGGACTTTATTGTTATGAGTTGCATGCATCCCATAGACTGTCATCGCATATTGCATTCCCTGCTGTGTTGATATATATGTTGCTTAGAACTGATAGAACACCGCACTATTACTAACGGTTTATGTTGCACGGGCACTATTTACATGCTACACACACACCGTTAGTAATTGCCATGCCACACTCACTGTAGAACTGCCATGATTATATTGTTGTATTATTGCTGTAATTCATCTTACATGTGATTGATTATGATTTCCTGGACAGTTGGGAGCCGCATGACATCTTTAAAAACGGAAACTATTTTAAAAAGCGGCTTTCCCTTATATACCTGCTATGGATTGATTATATTGTACCCCGCATTGGATTGATTCATTGATGATGGATTTTCATGTGATTTCTGGTTTTGAGGACCGTGGAAATATTTAAGAAAATATGCATTATTTTGAAAACCCGGTACCTCGTGATATGATATTTTGGGTGTGTCCACCACGCGTTTTCTCGGTGCTGAGACGTGTGCTTGAAACCCGATTCGAGGAGTGGATGTTCCGTTTGCGGGTTCGTGGTGGGCCCGGTATGGTTCCCCTCGGCGAGATGATCGATGGGTTTTGCCGATTGAGCCTGGAGGCGGGCGAGTACCTACCGGTGATTGGTTGGACCTGGCAGTTGTCCGGAGGATACTGACCAGAGTCGAGTGATGGGTGCGGGAGGATCCGTACTGCCGGGGCCGAGGGCCGATACCGCAGGTGGACCCCGTGGGGCCGGTCCGGATTGACGGCGCCCGATATTCGAGGATTTACGTGTCGATGCTGGACACGAGTATTTTATGATGTTTTGGGTGCCGATGTTGGGCACTCGTGATTCCTCCGAGATATACAGGATTTGAGGGCCGATGGGTGTGCCGGCGCCTGAGTATATGTGGGATTTGGGTGCAGTTGGAGGCACCGATCATTGTTTTCCATGTTGACATAGTCCATGTAGATATTATTTATCCCATACTCAGTATTGATTACTATATATCTCATCCTGTAGCATTTACCTGTTAGAGTATTTGCATTACTATTGCATCCTCTATGTGACATGCATTGATATCATCTGCTGGCATTAGTAGAGCCACGCTATATGTGCATGCTTGCGATCACCTTTATATGTTATCTCTATTCACGAGTTGGCAACTCACCCCCGTTGTGCCACAGTGTTGCAGGTTGCCCTTGGGAGTAGTCACGGCTGGCGGTTACCGCATCTTTTGGCACAGATACCCCTTTTGAGCAGAGATAGCCCTTTTGCTGTTTAGGTGGGTTTTGTACGGTATCTGTTATCATTTCAGTTGTATATTGATGTATCTAGTACTCTCCATCTACCTTTCTGTATTGACTTAGAGACAGTTGTGAGGACGATATGTATGGTTTTATTTTCTGGTGTCGAGCTCGCATGTGAGCCGACGTTACTTTTGCAGTCTCATCTTTTATGATATTGTCCTTGTTTTACTGTGTATTTCTTCGCTACGGCGTCGTATATCATATTGTGATGCATTATTCATGCCACTTGTTATTTCCGCTACACCCTACTTTTACCCGACTTTCGGGGCTGATGTTTTAAAAAGGAAATGTACCAAAATTATAAAACTCATAACTTTTGAACTTAAAAAGGGATTTCTACTAAATAAATGGAAGTTTTTCAGATATTTATCCTTGCTTTTACAAAATGTTTTAAATCACTCTATATTTATTGGTTTTGATTTCTGGGTTCGGCTTACTTAGCCGCGTTGCGCCTGTAGACATTGCGTGGTTAAGTGCCGGTCACGAGTCGAATTCTCGGGTCGTGACAAGTTCTGAAAGTTCAACTTCCTTTTCTTGCAAGTTGAAATTCAGGATGAACTGGGCGTAAGTGGAAGGAAGGGACTGAAGAATCAAGTCCGTATAGAGCTCATTCTCCAACGTGGTCCCTGTAGGGTTGCTAGGCACGCATACAAGGTTCTACGAGGCATCAACCATGCCCGATTAAAAATTAGCCGTGCCGAACAACCCGAAGCCGGATCTTTAAACTAGAGATTAGGCGAAAACTAACATGTTAAACACTTTAACACTAAGTGAGAGGGATTACAACCATTATAGATCCGGTCCTTCACTTCTAAAGCTCTGTGTTGAAGTCCCTTCGCTGCGATCATCGTGTTCCGGACTCTCGAGAGGTTCCACGAAGAGAAAGATGCAGTCTTGCTTCCGATCTTCGATACAAAGATGATCTACCTTGAAGTTTCGTTAACACAAGCTAGCACTCATAATATGAAGTGAACACTCTCATCTAAATGGCAAGGATAGATGAGGATGATGAAGTAGGATTTTTGCTTTTATTTGTTTTCATATTCTCACTCATTTTCATCACAAAGCAAAAAGCTAGAAATCTTTTGCACAAAGGAAGAAGAAGGAAGAAGATGAACAATATCATAATAATCCTTTTGTGATGAATAAATAAAATGTTGTCATAATCATTTATGCAACCATGGTTGTAGTAACCTATGTAGAGAGTTTACTAGGGTTAGGGTTTAGGTTGAGTTATATGTGAGTCACTAGAAAATATCAAGACAAATATCTTCTTCATGACAAAAAGAAACCTTCTAGAATCTACTAGAAGTCTTAACCCTATTCCAAACCCTAATCATGTTTAAACTCCACTAATTATGTTGCATTAATAATTATAACATGTTACAATATTATATATCACATATATAATATTTATTGTAACAAAAATAAAATAATACATTTAACATATATCGCATATATATCAATGTATTGTAAGTCCACGTTGCCCACCCCGGTGCTTGCGGGGAGGCGGAAAACGGAATAAAAATCGGATTTTTATCGAACTAGGCAACATGGACTAGCTAAGGAGGATCTTTGCTAAACAAAAACTAACTAAAAGCTAACTAGAATTAGCTACATGGAAGAAAGGTTATACCTTGGGCTTTATGTCCTTCTCTCCTTGCTCCTTGGAGTGGAAGAAAGAGATCACCTTGTCGCCTTCTCTAGTCGAAGAAGGATCCACCCGAGAGCCTCAACCTTTGGCTTCAACTTCAAGCTAGAAGTAACTAAGGTGATAGAAGTGCTAATCCTAGAACCTTAGATGAGAGTAGAGATTACTTTGGAGAGGTTTAACTCAAGCTCAAGTGTTTCTCAACACATGAGAGGGGAGAGCTTGAGAGAGAGGAAGAGGAGGAGAGAGAATCAAAATGATAGAATGAGAGAATAATAAGCCATTCTCATATATATGTGTGAATTATTGTAAATTGATAATTAGCAAGATAATTGTCATGGCTTAATCAAGACATGACCATTATCATTTCATATTTAATGCAAATTGCAAGGATCAAAGAGCATCTTTTATATGGAATGATGATGGTCAAAGTGTCCACCTAGGTCAACAAGTCAAGATAGTCAAATGGTCAACAACCCTAACCATGCACAATTATATTTAACTAATATCAATTAATCATAATACACACATAAGCATTAGGGTTAATAAAATGACAATGGTCATTAACCCTAATCAAAATCCTCTCCCTCTATCTCAATCAACTGTGCATACGCACCCGTATTCGTGATCCGAGGAACACGAATACAAAGAGATAAAACCAATCCCAAATCATATACTAGGATCTGGCTTAAACCAAAGCCCGCTTGTATAAGCTGTCCGGACAGCAAACGTGCACAAGTGCGCGGATGTGAACGAACCCTGTCGCAAAACCATGCGACCTCTACTCATTTTGCCTAAAGGCGAATAGCTCTCTGTGTGGGACTCTAAAGACTCGACACTACGCTGGTAGTGGGTTTAACCACAGACCGCAAGCGGCACTAGCTGTACGTAACGGTCCCCAGGTAGATGCCGATAAGAAGACTGACGAGGTGGCCCCATCTGAACTCCTACTGAGCCTGTATGTGACAGTCTCCGTACAGTCCGGTCTGTTTGTCTGATACATCGCATGGCAGGCCTAGGGGGGCGGTGAACGTCAGTCCCCTAATAGCGGTACAAGTCGTGTCGGAGTGTAGCCCAGAACACCCTGAGATAACACTGGAAACCTACCAGTATATCTCGCTTGCCCTGGCCAGGGACTACTTGTGTAATGGCTCTCCTGGACACAGCGCGATGTCAACCCCCAATACCGGGAGAGACGAATCCTGTCTAACCGTCACTGCCTCCAAGTGCTTCGGGACTGCACCCAAAAACTACCTGTTTGCACGACTCCTTTGAGCCGTGGTAGGGTAGTAATCAAAGTGCAGTGGGAACACACTCGAGACGAAGTGACAGTGTCAAGTCAGCGGACTAAGCTGTACTCATGTCACCTGGGAACTGATAACTGACGATAGGTATAATACCAACCAACAGTTCCCGACGAGTCCTGTCCAGTGTACTCGTAACCTAACGAGCACCCGCATACTATCTCAAGTACGACGTACTGACAGCTGTGGGACAGACCGTCTCCCACGCTGGGATGAGAAGCGCATACGCTAGTCTACTCCGGAGTATCGATGCCCTGTCTCGATAGTCCAACGACTAGGGACCTGTATAAGGATGTGCTTATGGATTACCCAGCCCCCACGAGTGTGAGAGTCATCACAACGCTGGTAATCAAGCAAAGATCCTAAGGGCTCTACTAATATGTATATAAGCGATATGCTAAAAACAACACATGCACATATTAAAGCAGAGACAAACCAAGTAGCATACTACCATTTCGAGCAAGATTGTATATACAACTGTGAATATCCCAAGCTTCCATCAAGTAATATACATACTAGTATGATACAGTAATGGCCTCTAGGGCATATACACTAACATGTATTACCCGAGTGAGAAAAAGAATCTTTTAGTGAGCTAATATTAGTTAATGTAATTTAATATATCATATATATTATTATACATTAAATTATCGAATCAACACTTGATCCGACAATCCGGCTATATCGCATATAACCGACTAATATTTATCCGTACCGATTCATCGAATCAACATTTGATCCGATGACCCGGCTGATATCAAATATCGTGAGAATAGAATACGGTATTACATATCGCATTATCCTCGGTCCCGCACATATCACATATGTGCTCCTACTCCGTTTTGCCTGAGTCAAGAAACCTCTGTGTAGGACTCTAAAGAATCGTCAATACGCCGGCAGTAGGTGATGATCATATCAAACACCCACAAGCTGCAAGCGGTCGGCTAAACGTAACAGCTACCCAGGTATTGAGCGCTCAGAAGATCAACAAGCAAGCCTGTACATTCTCCTGTGAATCTAAACAGTAACACTCCCGTACAGTCCGGTCTCGTCGTCTGATATGTTGCATATCTCGCCTAGGGGTGGTAAACGTCAGACCCCAGCAGCTCGATAAGTCGTGTCGATATGAGGTCTATAACAGTTCAAGAAACTACTGATAACACTTACTAGTAAATCTCAACAACCCTGGCCAGGGATTTCCGGTTATAGCCAATCGAACACAGCACAACATCAACTCCCTATACCGGGAGAGACGAATCCCCTCCTATCGCTCATTGCCTCCATGTGATTCGGGACTGTACCCAAAAGCCACCTTTTTCCATGCCCTCTTGGACGTGGTATGATGGAAATCAAAGTACAGAGGGAATCACACAAGGCTCTATGACGATCTCGGGTCAACGGACTACTCTGTACCAGTGTCACCGGAGAACTGCCATCTGACGTAAGGTATAATACCATCTGGGAGTTCTCGGCGAGTCCGTCCAGTGTACCCATTCTCCACTGAGCACCCATACACCATCCTTGATGTCAAACACCGATGGATATGGGATCATCCATCGCCCATCATATGGGTCAAGATGCGTATACGCTAGTCTACTCTGGTGCATCGATGCCCTGTCTCGATACACCCTCGACTAGGAACAGTTAAAGGATGTACTCGTCGACCACCGTGGCCCCACTAGTATGATCTCATCATAGTCCCAGTAGTTGAGTACATATCCTAAGGGCTTTATCAACATGTAACATAGAGACAATCAGAGTACATGTTAAGATAAAGTACAACCAGATAGCATACTATCATGTCGAGCAAGAAAGTCCTCCCTATATATGTCCAAGTATCCATTACAATATACATCATATGTACAGTAATGGCCTCTAGGGCATACACATAACTAACAATCTCCCACTTGCACTAGGGCCATCTGTTGTGGTATCACATACCCAACAATTAGCTGCGGTTGAAGTATCTCATACTCAACCATCCCATAAAAGTCTCTACTGGGAAAAAGGCCTTTGTGAGTAGATCCGCGCTGTTGTCCTCTGTGTCTACTCTCCTAAGCTCGATCTCCCTGGAGATCAACCATCTCCATGATCAAGTGATACTGCCTAAGAATTATATCTGGATTTCTGATGGGACTGTAGTTCCTTGGCATAAGCCACAACTCCATTGTCACACAATGGTAGGAACAAAGTTCATCTCATGAACTTATATATATCCAGACTGCCTCTTTGGTAGCATCCTTGGTAACGATGTATCTTGCCTTTAATCGTCTAGTATATCACGGTATCTAGCTTGGAACTCTTCCAACATACCGTCCCTCCACTGAGGGTAAAGACAATGCCTGCGACTGACATTCATTCGTCCTTATCATCCTGGAACCTTTCCAGTGATTCTCCTCAGGATCTGTTGATACCATCTCACTACAACTAGTGAGTATCCTAACATCCAATTAGATCTATCTCATAGATCCAAAACCCAGGATTTAGGAGGTATCATTTTGATCCTATAGGGAGAATCCTTGTGATAAGCAGAGATTGACCGAGCGTAGCATAGGAAACTCCTTTCCTATCAAGAGTATGTCATCCACATACTCTACGAGGATCACCACCATACTCCCTACTACCTTTTTGTTTATACAAGGTTCATCTACCATTTTGATGAAGTCAAACTCTTTGACTACCACATCAAAACAGACGTTCCAACTTCGCGATGCATGCTTTATCACATAAAACATCTTTCACACGTTTCCGCTGCTCCCACTGTCTACGAAGTCCTCTGGCTGTGTACTTATAGACGCTCTCTTCTAAAACATCATCTAGAAAAGCAGTCATGACACCCAACCACCAGATATCGTAGTCATGGAATGTAGCCGTGGCAAGTAGGATCTGGATGGACTTAAGCATAGCTTTGAAAGTCTCAACTTTTCGATGTACACCTAGTAATCTTCTCAAGATATACTTGCTCCTGATGGGGATTTAACCCTTCAGATAGAGCAACCAAAGTCCATACTTTTTTAGTATATAAGGATTCCATCTCAGATCGATAAGCATCCAGCCATTCTTACAGAGTCTCACTCTTGATGGCCAGCTCGAAACTAGTTGGGTCATCATCTCATGATGCAATCATCGCTCCCACTGTCATAGAGAAACCGAAGTATCTCTCATGTGGATGAGGAACCCTACTAGATCGGCGGAGAGGCTGAGGTTCGTTGGAAACTATTGAATCCACATTCAATAGGTATGCAGCTTCTCAAGTGCATAACTCCAAAAAGGAAATAGGAAACTCAGTAGTACTCATCATAGAGCACACCATATCACATAGGGTGCTATTGCTCCGCCCCGATATACCATCGTGCTATGGTGTATACGGAGGAGTAATGCAGAGAGGGAATCTCATTCTCCTTTAGAATAGTCCAGGAATTCCATGCTCAAGTATTCTCCTCCTTGATCTCATCAAAGGACATAATACTTATACCCGTATTTGGTTCTCTACTTCTAACTTATATTCTGTGAATATCTCAAAAGCTTCGGACTTATGTTTCAACAGAAACACATGTTTGAATCTTAAGAGATTATCAGAGAATGTAATGAAGTACAAAGAACTGGTCTTGGCATGTGTAGACAGGGGACTTTCATACATCAGCATGTGTCAATCCCAAGAGTTCACTAACTCTTTCTCTGTTTCCAATAAACAGAGCGATGGTCATCTTATCTTTGTGACATGACCGGCAAGTTTCACAAGATGTAAATTCAAACAAATTTAAATATGCATCTTTATGTAACTTCAGCTAGTCGGGTCGCATTGATATGACCTAGTCTACAATGCCTCAAGAAGGATTCGTTCATTTCTGAACTCTTCCTCTTGTGTGTGTTCTGTATACTAAGAACTGTAATTTGATTTAGAACGTCAATGCTTTTAGATAACGTGCCTGAACCGATCAACTCTTGATATAGGAAATGTTCAAAACATTATCCATTAATACAAAATTATATCCTTCTTTACTAATAAAGAGACTGATATGATGTTGTATATCAGGTTCGGTATCTAATAACATTTGTTCAGAATTAATGTATTCTGGTAATACAGGGTGATAGTGACCAACAGACTTGGCTGCAACACTTGCACCGTTTTCTATCTCATGAAATTTATCACCCGTTCTTAGTTCTCTACCTTTCTGTAGCCCATGTAACATATTACATATGCGGGATCCTAATCCGGTATCACATACCCAGGACGTAAAGGATACTGAGAAACAGTTCTCTGTAATGAACACACCCGAAGATGATGCATCAGTATGCACTTTCTTCATTTGGGCGGCACAGGTAATCCCCAATTTCCTGCTCTGTCTTATAACAATTATAAGTTGGAGTGGGACCAACGTTCCCCAGCTCAGTATAACAAGCGGGTTCGGTCAATACATCCGTATTATTATCTTGATTAAGGCGTGATATGGTCGCTACCTGGAGAGAGAGAGAAGAAAACACTCAGCGTATGCTCTTGCAAGATTAGATTGGTTATTTAATATATCTAATCAGGATGTCTCCCACTGTTTTAATCAAATCTTCCTTCAAACCCTAAAAGGAAAGACTAGCCGGGATTAATTACACGCTACAAGTTCGCCAATCTTTCAGCCAGGCCAGTGTTGGTACTTTGAGGGAGGTGCCCCATGCTTTCGCACGGACCTAATTAAAATAAACCTCGTTTTCCCATAGGCATAACCCCGTTAACACCTTTCTAGACACCTACTTGATCGGCTAATTGTAATGTGTAAAACTCTCCCAGGAGTAACTCTTACTCGCAGCGGGTATCGGGATCCAACTATCTCATAGAAGGTATGCAATCTCATTGCAAATTTCAATACTTGAAATTCCCAATAATATTTTACCCCTAGCACTTATGACCTTAACTAAGGTCAACATATCATAAGTACTAGTCAAGTTCTACCCGTCATTTCTTGATTAATCAGACCCACCCTATATTACCCTCAACTATGGTCGACATAATCACATGAATGTCCTAACTAATCGCATCATATGCTGTGTAGGAAGACATCACTTAGCTACCGTACACTACGCCTCAACTAAAGTCGACATACGTAGCACGAATACTAAGTACTCTACTTCCTAAAATGACGGAGGGCTACGACAGGTTTTTATGAAAACCTATTGCGTAATGAACTTGATATCGTTGTAGAATCGAGTGATTTTAAATGGAGTGTTTTTTAGGCTTTTCTAGTTTTGCTAAAGGGGTCACTCCTGGTGAAGGGATCGTCGGCCCTTTCCTCATCGAATAAGGTGCAGGATATTTCATAAATATCACTATGCAAAGCAAGAACTATAGAAGCAATCAAAAGACAAACCGAGTTTGTAGCATCTGCTAGTTTCACTAAAGAGGTAACTCCCGGTGAAGTGATCTCGGCTCTTTCCTTATCGAATAAGGTGCTGGATGTTCTACAAGGAACACCGCTATGCAAAGCAAGAACTAGAGCTACCAGTTTTTAAACAAGTTTCTAAAACATCTTAGGTTTCTTTTATTTCATTAATCTCATTAATGAAGTCCCATTTTATTATGCTTCATAAGCATCTCTTTTGAAACGAAATCTGCAATATAACATATATCTCATATATATAATATAAACATTCATCTCAGGCAGTAATATATGATCTCATCACAGAACATTACAGCAGAAGAACATATATGAAATATTGGATATACTAGGACGTCCGTGTTTTAATACGAGCCTGTATAAAACACGGATTCCACGGTCGCGATGAATAGCCAAACCCACATCCCTAGACCCCTACGAGAGCGACAAGCAACTCTGCCAATTCCAAATCGCGTCCGGGTTGGTTCCAGAAATTTGAAATTTAAATAATAGGATTTTAAGCGGGTTCCAAATTTTAAAATGAGATGTTTTATGATTAAAAAGCATACCCTCAAGACGGACACCTGTACGTACGCGTAGCCGTCTAAACTCGCCCGTTTCACTGAACGGGACGAGAACACAAAACACGGACGCTACCACAAGACTAGGGGTGTCGAGTAGGCCAAGATGGATATTTTTAATTTTATTTTAGATGCTAAAATTTGTTATGTGCAGAAATGACTTTTCCGGATAAAATTTTACAGTAATTCCCAAACAAGCAAGATAAATGAAATGAGTACCACCTAATGCTCAAACAGTAACAGAAATTAGTAGTATTGGGCTCGGGTGTTACACTTCAATTGCAAGTTTCGAGTTAATTGACAATCTTATTTGAAACAAGAGCGATTTTTTAGATACGCTAAATCCCGCACCTAAGCGAGGACGCAACTTTTTTGTGAGAGAAAGACCTAACTAAGTACTTAGAAGGTTAGAGAACAGCTCAAACACAAGATTCAGCTCTATCTTTCTAACGAGACGCTAACTTTTAATGGAAAACTAGTGAGAGAAGCTTTTTAGTGTAATTTGAATGTATGGGGGTCGTTTATGTAAATATCAAGTATGGAGGGACTTTTTAATTAACGAAGTAAGAGATTATTTTTAGTAAAAATCATATATATATATATATATATATATATATATATATATATATATATTATTTCGATTAGGATCCTATCGGAAGGATTTGGAATCGTTTCCACATTTTCACCATTAGATTAAATTTGGAATTTGTGCATTCAATTATGTTATATTTGGTAATAAATGAAAATTTTCCAAAGATGAAAACGTGAGAAGAATTTGTTTTCAAGTCCTTCCGATAGAATTCTAATCGAAATATATATATATATATATATATATATATATATATATATATATGAGAGCGCTCCCTAGGAAACCGGTCCGTGTTTTTTTTAAAAACGGGAACTTTCGATACACGACATATTTGAACGATCTGAACCATTTAAGTTGATCATCCTACCTTCAAGTCTATATGTATGAAAAATCAAAGAGTTTGAGGACATCTAGACTACATCGGATGGAGTTTATGTTGCTATATTGAAAGACGTTCATTTTGCACTCATTTGATGCAGGGATTAAAGGTCTTCAAAACCTTTGATTTTTCACACACATACATTTGATGATAGGGTGATCAACTTGAACGGGTCACATCGTTCAAATATGTTGTGGATCGAGAGTTTCCGTTTTTAAAAAACGCGGACCCGTTTGCAATAGATCGCCCCCTCTATATATCTATACATATACATATATGGTCAAATGCTCCGGGTGCAGCAGTGTCCTAAGACCGTGAACTACTTTGTTTTCACTAAAATACCCTTGGAACTTCAAGGGAGGAGCTTACCATAATTGAAAGTCTTAAATAATTTAGAGAAACAATAATAGCCGAATGTAATTTTGTGAAATTTAATGAAAAATGGATTTCTAAGGAATCTTTATCAGCGCAATTAGAATATATTGTCAATCAAAAATTACTCAAAACAGGTAAACTCAGTATAAGCTGGTATATGAAAAAATCCAATACAATTCTCATAGATCCATTCAGCACAAAATGATTGAGGAGATATCATAATAGAGGTTTCAGGTATTAACCATCATCAAGAAATTATTGATAAAATTTTGTCCAACAAACTTTAATAGAACATATCTGAATATAAACAATTTAGCCATTTTCTTTGGCATTAACCATACCACGGGCAGAATTTTATGAATCCAAACGCCATACATAAATATTAAAAATCGAATAAAACAGCGCCATCCAGCAAACTGGAATTGGTATTTGATGATGCTCACAAGTGGTACTTCCTCATATTACGACACGTGGGGAGTGATGTGTCCCGAAGGTTACGGAGGTGGAATAAATGAGTTGCATTAGGAGAATTACTCGGGACTTCTTCCCAAAGAACGTATCCAACCTTTCATGAGACCTCCTTGAATACATTCCACTTTCACCTAGGAAACAACCAACAGCTTGTCTACGAGTTTTCTCAGTGTCCTTGCTCGTCTCCGAGCTCCTGACATGCCGATCTTCCTCGACCTCCCGGCTCGTCTCCGAGCTCCTGACATGCCGAGCTTCCTCGGCCTTTCCTGACCAACCAAGAGCGCAGATCTCATGCGCCCCACAACAGCACCCCGTATATCACCAAGGGGAGATATCCGTCTCCCCACGATCCACGTCCCACGCTAGTGCATCCCTCCATTGATGGGCACATCCCGCCATTGAAGGTGAGGATAACGCTGGGGTATAACTGACGGCGATGATCTCGCGTCTGCCCGCTCCATGCGACCCCTATATAAACCCCTCTCTCAGACGATTCAGGTATCTCGAATTTATTTCACTACGCCGCTACTCTGCACCTAAACCTCGGCTCTAACTTGATCGTCGGAGGGTTCTACGGTGGTCATCCATCCCGGAACTTCTTTGTAGGTAGCTCGGCGTCCAACACCAACCCATTGAGATCCACACTCAACAACTTCCATCTAGGATCGACGAAGGAAAACATCCAAAGGAGATCCAAAGCTCCATCAGTTGGCGCCGTCTATGAGAAATGAAAGACTTTTTTTGTTCCACCATAAAAATTGATCGTCTGCCCTCAACCCAATGGCGAGCGACGACAGTAATGATCCGAATACGAGCCACCACAATGGAGGCGAGAGTGGCTCGTCTCCCCCTCCTAATGCCATCAACGCCTTGTCCATCTGGATATACAGGCTCACATCGCCGGTGGATGCTCTCATCCGCGTTCAAGCGGTGGGCCCTACCTACCAGGCCGCGACTCCCTCTTCTCTGGATAACGACGTCCGCCAAAGACGGACGGGCACACTCAAACCCTCGAAATCCCTCACCCTCATCACAGCACCACTAAGCGCCGACAGGCCGACTCCGAACACTTTAACCCGCATGCGGCGATTGATTCCATGACCCGCTGGGTGCCCGACAGCTCCACGCCGCAGTCCCAGAGAATACTAGTCGTCGCTCCAATTCTTGTCGTGCGTTCTTTCCCCCTAAGGAGGTGTCGGTCAGCTCGTCTACTTCCAGGCACGACCGACGCACCCACTCTCGCCGGGACCGTGCAAAAGACGAGCGCAGAAACTACTCGATGAGGGCCTCGCCCGAGAATTTGAGACAACTGATAGAGCGAAATCGAAACCGCATCTTGGCACAGACCCGAAGCGGGGGTAGCCACCACTCCGACTGTGCAGAATCCTCGGGATACCACCACCGACTCGAAGCCCTCGAGAAGAAAATTGAGGGCATACTACGGGACGGCCATGCATCCAGCGAAGGGGCCAGATACTCCGTCGATTCACTGACGAATCCTTTTACAAAAGAGCTGCGGGCCAAGCACGTCTCGTCCAAGAACAAACCGTCCAAGGTGGCCCTCTTCGACGGGAAATCCGACCCGAAGGACCACCTAGACGCATTTACGGCGGGTATGAGCTTCCAAGATAACTCGGACGCGGCTCAATGCCGAGCTTTCCCTACCACCCTCATCTGGGTTGGCCAGGACTGGTTCCAAGGACTTACGCCACGCTCCATCACCACTTTCGATGAACTGGCCACTCAATTCCTCGATCACTTTGTAGGGAATCGACGGTAGAAGAGGACGGTCAACTACCTGTTCACCGTCAAGAGTGGAGACAAAGAATCCTTCAAAAGATATGTCACCCGGTTCTACAACGCGCTCCTCGAGGTCCCGAACACCGCGATGAAATAGTCATCACTGCGCTGAGGTCGGGTCTCAGACACAAAGAGTGGCTCTGCTCGTTTGCATTAGCGCAACCTAAGACCATGGCCGAAGTGAAAGCCTGGACCAAGCGAGAAACCCAACTCAAGTCCGAGATGAACTCAAACCTGCCCCGAGCCGACCAGCCAGACAGAAAGAAAAGGGATAGGGAGGAGAAAAAGAATGCCGACTGTCCGAAACCTTACTCCCCTAGGTTTCAGGAGTATACTCCCCTAAACATCTCCCAGACCGAGCTGCTGGAGGTAGTTAAGAGTGAGAGGTTCTTTAAGTTCCGGCCAGTCACCCAAAGGGCAGGCAAACGCCTCTGCGGCCCATACTGCGCCTTCCACAGGACGCAGGGCCACCCGACTGAGAACTGCAAACAACTCTATGACTACATCGAGGAGTTAATCTGCTCAGGCCACCTGGCGAAGTGCCTGCGGGACAAGCGGCAGGCAGAGCGGGAGCAAAATGACCGAACCCCACCCGGGGAATTAACGATTGGGCAGATCATGGTCGTTACCTCGGATCCATCTCGAGAAATTAAGGGGAACCGCCACATCCTCCTAATCGATGGTACAAGTAGTATGCCATACAAGAGGTGCGGGAGGGACGAGCCGATCACTTTCACAGATGAAGACCTTCAGGGCATATCACTCCTCCACAATGACCCTCTTGTGATAACGGTCAGAATCCACCGTTACGAAGTCCAGAGGATATTGGTTGACTCAGGGAGCTCGGCGGATATCATGTTCTACGACTGCTTCCAGCATATGGGGTTAGGACCATCCGACCTCCGACCTACCTTCCATGTCCTCTCTGAGTTCACCAACCATTTCGTCCCTACCGAGGGATTAATCACCCTCCTTCTCAACATCGGAGAAGCGGACAATACGCGGACCGTACCAGTGGACTTCCTCGTCACCAAGGTCCCTTCATCCTACAACATTCTCCTAGGACGTCCGACCTTAAACGCTCTCCGAGCCCAGATCTCAACTTATCACCTTGCGCTCAAATTCCCTTTGGACAAAGGGAGGTTAGAGGTGTCCCGGTGGAAGCATTGATGGAAGTCCCACTTGAAGAAGGGGTCGATGGCCAGTGTAACGACTCTATTTTAATGTACAGAAAAAATTTTAAGTTAATGTACAAATGGAGTATTTGCAACCCTGAGTATGCTATAAGTATTTAAATTGCTTTTGAACAGAAAGAAATAGCCTGTAGCTCATTGGTAAAACCTTGCACTGCTGTGACGTAGCCCTGTGTTCGAATCCCAGCAGCCACATATTATTTTTTTTTTAACTTTTCTTTTAAACTTTTAGAAGCTCAAAAGTTTAGATATGCACTGCACGTAAAATGAAAAGCCACATAAAAATCAAACATGTGGGAAATGCTTGTTGAACAGCCGAGAACACGTGGCATGAATCCAAGCCCAGACCAACCCCAATGGATCAGCGAGATCGGGTCGAGGACCGGCGCCGCTGGTCCCCCCAGTAGATAATGCTTCAAATTTTTTACCCTACCACCTCTTGGACTCCCCCACTAACCCCTAGTCTGTTTGTTTTCCCTGCACATTTCTAGAGAATTAAAATGAGACATTAATCCAAAATGTTAATGCATTTTAATTCCATTCTTCAATACCCTAAATCCTAATTTCTCCTATAAATACCACCCTACACTCTAACCCTCTCTATTCTGAAAAATAATATCAAAACTATCTAAATTTTCCAAGTCCAAAAGTTGTACAAGTGGAGTTAACCCAAGGTCAAGTTCCGGCAACGTTTCGGGAAGAATCTGGCGATACCACGACTCCACGAGACCCTCAATTTGTTCATAGACCTCTCCTCTTTCTTTGCATCATGTAAGTCCTTTCTCTTCTCTCTTTCTCACCACTCAAAAAGATTTCTTTTCAAAACTCGTCGGAAGCGGAGTTATTCCGACTTCCGATTTTCAATTTGTTAAAAACCCAAATTTTCTTAATAACAAACCTACCATTTTTTCATATATTGTTTAGCAATCATAAACAAACACTTTAGAACAAGTTTCATCTCAAAATAACATGTTATGCAACTTTTATCACATTGTTACAGTTTAATACCACATACTTACTTTCGACATTTTTTATCATGCTTACTTGTATTACCTTTAGAAAATTCATGAGATAATGACCTAGCTCATCACAATACTCATCATGACATAGCACGATGTTTTGAAAACAATAGTTTTGGGACAGATGCAAATTTTACATTAAAATACCTTAAACTATCAAAACCCGTATTTTTTAAATTGTTTTAATTAATTCCTTGCAAATAAGCCTCTACAACCCATTTTAGAGAATCCGGTATGGATAGTGCGGGTTATCGCACGTACTCGGAACTAGTAGAGCGAGATGCAGATCTCCTCACGAAGCATCCGATCTCGATGGAATTTTTAATACAATTTTTAAGAATAATATGATTTTCTATTTAAAAAATAAATTTATTTTCTAGTAATTATATATAATATTATCAAAATTTCTATTTTAAATATATATAATAAATTCCATGTTTTCTAAACAAGGGGATTCCAAATTTCATGAAAATACCTTCACAAATCTATACAAATTCCAATTTACACTAAAATACCATTTACTATTCAATTTAGATTTATATCCACTAAAATACCATATCTTATAAAATTACATCAATGAAAACCCTAAAAACGATAAATAAATACTTGAGATCTATTTTGAAAATATATCAAAACTATTTTTCATAAAGCCCCCTCAAGTTATAACAAATTATAATAAGGACCCTAGTAAATATAGGTTTAAGCGGGACCAATTCTCTTAAGGCTTAGGGAGCCGGAGAAAGTGGGTGCTTGCCTATTTAAGGTAGACAACTGAAAATGGGGTTATCAATACGGTAATTGTCTTGGAAAAAGACACAAATCATGTCGTCCATGTGCAGCAGTTATCGATAACTCCAAAACTAATTCAGGACTTCAATACTGTTTAAAGTGTCTGACTCAATCTGAGTCTTTGTCTAATCTGAATACAATCCAAATACAATCCATTCTTTAATACAATTCAAATATAACTCTAATACAACATGAATCCATTTATACCAAATACAATCAATATCAACATGACTCGACTGAACCGAACCATGGATATACTCTGATTATATGACTATCCGTTTACATCCTTATCCGTTTACATGAATTACTGATATCATGGTTTCGGCAAGTCTTCCATCTAATAAATAAAACAATACAAAATACATTACGGGGTTTTAAAGGGGTAGATTGGTACGGAATGTATTAGAAGTGGCACGAGACTGTAACCATAGTACACCTAACCTGAATATCTGTGCTGTTGTTCCGTGGCTTAACGGTTTCTTGTGCTCCGTATACCTTAGTCCACGGAAAAAGTTGGACTCCTCTCGTATACACTGATGCATTCTGTATCAACCTACAAACAACTACGTTAACATAACAAACATAACTATATACAATTTACCTATTCTATTCTATTCTTCTTTATCTCTTGGGACTTACCGAGCGATTGTTCGCTGACGACATTCCTTTTCTATTCTTTCTTTGGAATGTTGTTAGGAGGACCTGACTCTCTAGAGATCGAGCCCAGCTCAGACGACTTGGAGCAATTTGCAGAAGACCCCGAGCTCTAGACACTTGTATATACTTTTATTTTCAGTTCATGCCATTGTTTAGGCATTGCTTTCCAGTCTTGTATTTTACTTTCCAGCATTGTATTGTAAAGGATGTTTAATGTATAAAAAGTTGTTGTTCTTTTACATCTCATGTCTTTCTTGTGCATATTTACATTATATTGCTTATGTATGCTTAGCGTGTTTACTTCTGAGTAAATACGTAGCGGGCCGTATTGCGTCCCCTTGTCCGTACACCGAGAAGCGGGGGGCTTAACAGCCGGGCAGTCCAAATCGGCTCACTCCTGACTGGGGATCACTGCGAGGACCTGATTCGGTCCCTCCGAAATAACTCGGACGTGTTCGCTTGGGCGCCGGCGGACATGCTAGAAATCGATCCTAGAGTGATCTCCCACAAGCTTGGGGTCGATCCGAAAGCAAAGCCCGTCCGAAAAAAGAAGAGAAGATTTGCGCTCGCCAAGCAAAAGGCGATAGAAGACGAAGAGGATCGACTGCTCACCGCTAACTTTATCAAAAACCTGGACTACTCTGATTGGATGGCGAACGTAGTCATGGTAAAGAAGGCAAACGGGAAATGGCGCATGTGCGTCGATTTCACGGATTTGAACAAGGCCTGCCCTAAAGATAACTATCCCCTCTCTCGGATAGAACAGCTAGTAAACAGCTCTGCTGGCCATGAACTATTGAGCTTCATGGACGCCTTCTCAGGTTACAATCAGATCAGGATGAACCCGGCCGATGAAAAACTTACCGCCTTCACCACTGACCGGGGGGTATACTGCTACAAAGCGATGCCTTTCGGACTCAAGAACGCCGGGACCACATATCAGCGACTGGTCAATAAGCTGTTCAAACCTCAAATTGGCAGAAACATGGAAGTCTACGTCGACGACATGTTCGTAAAATCCATCTCATCAGCGGGGCACACTAAAGACCTCGGGGAGACATTCGACGTTCTGCGCAAGTACAAAATGAATCTGAATCCAGCTAAGTGCGTGTTCGGAGTCACCAGCAGGAAGTTCCTCGGGTTCATGGTAACCCACCAAGGAATCAAAACAAATCCTGAAAAGATCAGCGCCATCCTCAACATGGCAACGCCCAAGAGCAATGTCAAAATCATGCGGCTTACGGGAAGGGCCGCTGCCCTGAGTCGCTTTATGTCCAGGTCCGGAGAGAAGTGCCACCCATTTTTCAAGGCCCTGAGAAAGATCCCTAAGTTTAAATGGTCTGAGGAATGCCAGAACACTTTCGAGCAACTTAAAGCACATCTAGCAACCCCACCGCTACTCACCCGACCAGTCGAGGGTGACGAACTGATGCTATATCTGGCCGTCTCCGACCAAGCGGCAGGCTCAGTGCTTATCAGAGAATGCGAAGGCATACAGAGGATGGTTTATTATGTGAGCCATGTTTTCAAGGACGCGGTAACGAGATACTCGGCCATAGAGAAGATAGTCCTGGCACTTGTCGTCGCCTCCAGAAAACTTCGACACTATTTTCAAGCACATACGATCCTATTCCTTACCAAGCGACCTTTAGGGATGATCCTTGCCTCCCCCGAGTCATCAAGACGTCTGGAGAAATGGAGGTGGGAACTATCCCAATTCGATATCAAGTACCGACCCCGACAAGCCATCAAAGCACAGGTATTGGCGGATTTTGTTGTCGAATGCACCATCCCCACTAAGGAAGGAGCGCCGACACGGGGCCCGAACCTCGTCCCTCGGTCGAGGAAGTGCTTGGCCCCATCCCGGATTGGGTGCTCTACGTGAACGGATCCTCTACCGAGAAAGGGAGCGGGGTAGGACTGCGAATCGCCTCACGGGTAGGACTGAAGACCATCAGAATTCGCAGCGACTCCGCTTTGGTCGTCGGCCAGGTAACCGGGCGCTTCAAAGCCTGGGAACTACTCATGATAAAGTACTTAGCCGAGATAAAAAGGCTTCGGAAAAATTTCGATGAAGTCCAAGTGGAGCAAATTCCCAGGAACTTGAACACCCGGCCGACGCTTTGAGCAAGCTCGCTTCCTCCTACTCGGCCACCCATAAAAGAAACATCCTCTTCAAAGTCTTGCCACAACCCAGCGTGGAGGAAAAGGGAGGTAATGCTCCTGATCTATGCAACCTAAGAAGAAGACCAAGATTGGAGGAAACCCCTAGTGGAGTTCCTGAAAGACGGTGTACTCCCCGAAGACCGAGGAGAAGCTCGTCGGCTACGGGCCAAAGCACACCACTTCATCTGGAGCAACGAAAACCCATACAAGAAGTCGTATACTCAGCCTCTACTCCGATGCATCGACCCCCATGAGGCTGACTACGTTCTATGAGAAATTCATGAAAGGGTCAGGGGAGCGCATCAATAAGCCCGCACCTTAATCCAGAAGACGCTGCTCCAAGGGTACTACTGGACGAAGTTACACCAGGACGCCAAGAAGCTAGTCAGAAGATGCAAGAACTGCCTACTCTTCGGCAGCATACCCCGTCTTCCCGCCACCGAACTAACGCCACTCAGCTCCCCCTGGCCGTTTGCACAATGGGGGATGGACATGGTCGGTCAACTCCCCGCCGGCATGGGCGGACATAGGTTTATCCTCATCGTTATGGACTACTTCACCAAATGGATAAAGGCAGTACCCATCAAAAAACCGGACGCCGCCTCTACGATAAAATTCCTGTAGAACAACATAATTTCCCGATTCGGGATCCCAAGGTGTATAGTTACTGATCACGGGACCAACTTCGAAAATGATAAGGTCAAAGAGTTCTACAATGACTACCACATACTAATGAAGTTTGCCACAGTCGCGCATCCTCAATGCAACGGGCAGGCCGAGGTAGCGAACTGAGGCGTCATCCGAGGTCTCAGAGCCCGCTTGGAAGGAAAGCAGGACAGATGGGTTGAAGAACTGCCACGAACGCTATGGGCACTATGAACATCGAAGAAGACACCCACGGAAGAATCCCCCTTCAGCCTCTGCTACGGCACCGAGGCAATGGTCCCCACGGAGATCGGACTGTCCAGTTACAGGGTCGAACACTTCGACGATGAAGCCAACGCCTCTGCACTCCGAAGAAACTTGGACGTCTTACTAGAGAAGCGGGACCGAGCACAAATCAAATCACAGCTGTCAAAGACCACCATCACAGGATCAACGGAGGACAACATCTGAAGGAGATCCAAAGATCCATCAGTTGGCACCGTCTGTAGGAGCAACCGCCTATCAACAACTGATTGTTACGAAAAAGTTGTTTGTAGAATAACCGTAATCAGAACGGTGTCGCGTGTAGCTAGACCGAGGTGAGTACGGGTCGTCCTCTGGGAAACGTGGAACCTTTTACTTTTACTTTAGATGTGTTGAGAAAGAGAGGAGGGATAAAGAATTTTATAGAATGGTTTCTAGATCTACGTTAAACAAGAATGTAAAATATAGATCTATATTATTTTAAAGATGTAGTTAATATAATAAGAGGGCTTGTAGGGCTTGTAGGGCTCGTTAGGATTTAGTAGTTATGGACGATTAATTAAAAGTTACCATTTTTATCCATTAATAGATTTAGAACTAGAACGACGGTGATGCGTGTAGATTAGGGTTTCTGGAGGGAAAAGAAATCCCACTCTTAACCCTTATCTCGACACGGAACTCCGTTCATATCTAGCCTTTACCAAAACAATCATTAATCTAATCTCTAATCGCGGTCGGAACTAGCAAAGAATTGCTAGCGCGCCCGATTAGGATGTTAATGATTCTTTTGATAAAGTTCCTAAACTTTATAGGACTTAAAAAGGGTTTAGTTATTTTCATCGTCCATTAGCCTACCCTAATCCTACGAACCCTAACAAGCGGAGAATTACTCGCGCATGTTGGGAGAAGAAGATGAAAAGAAAGAGAGGGAAAACATAATGTAAAATGCAAAAGAATTAAATAAAATAACTACCTTTATTAATCAACTTGAACAATCTACACTTTATTCCGTAGAAAATGATTACAAAACTAGTTGCTTCTCGATCTTTCCTAAGGAGGTAGATGAACAGTTGATGATCAGCCTGGATGCGTGAGCCGTCTTGGACTTCGTGATCTCTTCGGCTTGATAACTTTTCCAAGAGGCTCTCGGTGCCCTTGTATAGTCCAAAGCCACAATCTTTTGCTTCAAAAGTTGGTAAAATATAGCAGAGATTTACGCCAAAAAATCTTAGCAAATGATCTCTCTAGATTGCCACGGATCCGCGGCCAACAGGGGGGTTTGGCCGCGGTTCCGCGGCCAATGGTGGGGATCTCTTGATCATTTTTCTTGGGCTTTGTGATTGTGACATGTGGCAATCCTAAGCACCTTCAGAATTCAAAAATCTTTTCTCGGTTGCTCCCAGACTTGGTCTCCAAGTTTTGCTTCTTAATTTGGCAAGTTTTCTTCAACAACTTGATTTGTTTGATAAATTCTGCATAACAACTTGGAAAATTCTGCACAATAATCTCAAATAATATTTAGTAGACTTAGTTCTACTAGGATTTGTTCAATAGATTTATTTGCATACATTTTTCTACCAAATGCTAATTAAAATATATTAACACATGGAAAATAGTGTTTTTACACATAAACCCTCATATGAATAATATATTATAATAAAGTCCTTTTTTTAATATGAAAATGGTAGGAAAAATGTAATACAAATGTGCAGTTTTATCAACTGAACAACAACAAACCGCTCGCTACTACAATTCCCGAGTTAAATATCGGGCCTTCAAGACGATAGATTTAGTCTTACGAAGAAACAAGTTCATGGACCAAGAGAGACTACATAAATTCTCCCCGAAGTGGGACGGGCCATTCCTTGTCTCAGAGGTTTTGCCCGGTAGAGCGTACCGCCTGCAAGACGCTCGGGGGTATAACTTTCCCCGGCCTTACAACGCTGAAAAGATCAAGTTGTATAAGTAAAAATGTATCCCTTTTTGAAATAATGTAATTCTTGTTGGCATTTAGTTAAGTCCGTAGAATGAACGGAGAGAAAAGAAAAAAAGGAGACAACAAACTACTGCCAAAAAAACAAACATGATTTATTTATTAATTAAAGGGTATTATGGGTTCCCCAGCCTTACAATAATTACAACAGAGCTGAGCGAGGATCTAGGAAGCACTGCTGATGGTACTCCGAGGAAATCTCCTCCAGCCGAGCTCGAGCTTCCTCAGCCCGCTCCCTCTGACGGTGCCCGCGGATCCTAGATGCCACGGAAGCGCCAGGGACCCCATCCGCCGGGCAAGAGACAACGATCAGCCTTTTCTGGAAACACACCAGAAGAAGACCCGCCGATCGTTCCCACCTGCTCTTCGAGATCAGGCCGAGGTGGTAGAGCGTGTGCAACTTGTCAAACGCCTCGTCCCTCAGCTGCGGAGACAGGGCATTGTGCAGACCCGGGGACATCCTCCATATCGCGTAAATGAGCACTTGGAAGAGAGCAGATCACCGGGGAAGTTGGCCCTCCACGCGGTTTATCACCGCCTCGTACGTCTGCTTGGAGCGATAGAGACTGTAAAGGTACACGTCGTCACGAGAGATGATCTCCCCGATGGTAAAAATGCGCCCAGCCATCTTCAGAAACACAATAGTATAAAGAAACCAACATGCTTGCGCTATTTATAGCCTCAAAAAAAATCTTCCAATGGCCGAAATTTACTCGCGCAGTGACGCGAATCACGGGATCTCTCAAATTCCCGATAAAGAACTGCCACGTGTCAGCCATGCTGGTCTTCACGAGCGGCTATGCGGGCCACGAAAGGTTGAATGACGCCCTCACTCCCGCCAATGCGGGCCACGAAAGGTTGAACGACGCCCTCACTCCCGCCTATGCGGGCCACAGAAGGTTGAACGACGTCCCACGAAGGCAAAAGGGAGTTCAAAAGCCCTCCTCGCGAGGCGGCCGAGTAGCTTCCTGCTCGGTCCATCCTCAGCGGGTAGCTTCCTGCCCAACTTACGCTGTGGATCGAAATCCCTCCTCGTGAAGCCACCGAGTAGCTTCCTGCTCGGTCCATCCGCGTGGATAGCTTTCTACCCAACTACACTGCGGATCAAAAGCCTTCCTCACCAGGCTACCGGTAGCTTCCTGCTTGGTCCATTCTCAGCGGGTAGCTTCCTGCCTAACTACGCTGGGGATCAAAAGCCCTCCTTGCAAGGCCACCGAGTAGCTTCCTGCTCGGTCCATCCTCAGCGGGTAACTTCTTGCCTAACTTACGCTGTGGATCGAAAGCCCTCTTCACGAGGCCACCGAGCAGCTTCATGCTCGGTCCATCCGCAGTGGATAGCTTCCTGTCCAACTTACGCTGTGTATCGAAAGCCCTCTTCATGAGGCCGCCGAGCAGCTTCCTGCTCGGTCCATCCACAGCGGGTAGCTTCCTGCCCAACTACACTGTGGATCAAAACCCTCCTCGCGAGGCGGCCGAGTAGCTTCCTGCTCGGTCCATCTGCAGTGTGTAGCTTCCTCCCCAACAACACTACGAATCAAAGCCCTAACCATGAGGCAGCTGAGTAGAAAGGAAGATACCGACCTTCCTACACTTGGCTACCAACGCGCGATAGCCACCTCAACTCCGGGAAAAAGTAGGGTACCGACCTTCCTACACTTCGCTATCATTCAACTCTGGTACTTGCAAGACAAAAAACCTACGAGATAAAAATATATGCAGAATGAAGATTCAAACAAAAGTATACGAGCTAAAGGCACTGGCACAGTGAGCAAATATTTGGACAATGAAGAAAAAGGTGCACTTTATTTAAAATCAAAAATAAATACGAGGTATTCTGGGATCCTCAGCCTTACAAAAATGCCCGAAGGCTTACAAAATTTTGAAAAAGAAAAAAATCCCCAAGGAAGAAAGCTCAGGTCGTCCGCTCGGGGAGGATCTCGCCCTGCTCAACGCCAGCGTCAGGGACCAAAACTGTGACCTTTCGGTCGGCGCTTCCACCAGCAGCCTCACTGTAACACGTTAGAATGCGATTAGTGTTAATTAAGCGATAATGCAGGTTTTTAATAAAAAGTTTACCAAAATAGTTTTCAAATATTTTATAAAGATTAATCAATATTTTATTATTATTTGTTTTGGTTTGCACACACTTGTGCATGTTAACATGGGGGTTGTTTAGTATTAACCTTGTTTAGTGGCCATGACACCTTAAACTAATCCATGCCATGATTAACCTTGCACTTAGATTTTTGTTGTGAGAGTTATCCACTTGTTTTGGAATGGGGGGAGGTGGCAAGATGACTCATAGAGAAGGCATGCTTGTATCAATGAAGTGAGGGAGAGAGTAAGTGTAAGGATACACTCACCCTACACTCACCTTCTCATCCTTATCTCACCTCACTCTCTTATTCTTATCCCATTCTCAATTATTCATCTTCTTCTCTTCCCTCAACTGAAACCTTCACTTTTTCTTCACAAAACCAAGCAAACCTTTATTAAACACCACTAAAACACTTCTCAAGTCATGTTTTAGCCACTAGGATCACTTGGAGCATGGAAAGCTAGGATCTTTTGAGCAAGTGTGGATAGGTATAACCTCTAAACTGTTAAATAGGTGTTTTTATTGTTGTGTTGCCTTATAGTTGTTGTTTAAAACGCTAAAGGTATAGTTTTGTGCACATATCGTATTTTTAGTGTCATTATGGAGTCTCTGTGATCTGCTGTGACTCCGAGTGTATACTGGAAAATCTAGCAATGTAGTAGTAATGTACTAGTGACCCTGAGTGTACACCTGAAGCACGAACCCCACCTGATCGGTTTTGGCCGGCGAGAACATAAGGAAATCCGGCGACCTCAATTTTGTTGGGGAGTTAGGGCTTGTGGTTTGTAGGATAGCTGTCTGCAGTTGTTTTAGAGTGTTTGGTACTACTTGATTTTTATGTTTTGACAGTATACAGAATCTAGGATCACTTTGCTTGTTTCTAGTGTTTCGACTACGCGCGTTACATTATCCGACACGGTTCGTGTACTTTGTGTAGCTAATGCACTTGGGTTGGTTTCGAGGTGTCGCTACGCACGTTAGCCACCAAAGTAACACTTGAGAGTTTGATTAGAGTTGGTGCGTCGGTCAAACGTAGTTCGTACGTGTTATTGGTCGATTTCTAATGTGCACTTGTTATGTTGTTGTTGTGATTTTAAGATCGCAGGCGGGACTTCGGACACCGCGAAGAAGGGAAATCAAGTGGTTGGCTTTACTTAGCTTAAGATCATCTGTGAGTAGACTTAACATCTACGGGGGAATCGCCCGTATGGCGTTATGCGTCTGAGCTAGATTCAATGATATGACTATTAGTTATAAGTATATGTACATTGATTGAGCATGTGTACCATTGTTGCATACCTCATTCTCCTGTTGCGTACGAACATAGTATTAATGAGACACAACACAGTTACTGATGGTTCATGTTGCACGAGCACTAATTGTATGCACACACACACCGTCGGTATTTGCCATGACACGTACAACATATATACATATGTGATATTGTATCGGTTATTGACATTGAGATATTGATTCTTATTCCATTGTGCATATGAAATATAGCATACATGTATATCTACATGCTTACACATATACCTTGCTATATCTACATGCTTACACATATACCTTACTATAGCTACATGTTCACCTTTGTATGATGGTGCGTTGGATTTTGGAGCAATTGGGAACCGCATGATATATTTAATAACTTGATGCATTTAAATAGCGGTTTTTCCTTGATATGTCATATTACTGTTTTATGTTGCATATATCATATTTCATGGATTTACGCATTGAGATACGGATTTCATGTGATTTATGGATTTGAGGACCGTGGTAGTATTTCAAGAAATGTGTATTATTTTGAAAACCCGGTTTCTCTTGTTATGATATTTCGATGCGTCCACCATGAGTTTTCTCGGTTCTGAGACTTGTGTTAGAAACCCGATGCGATGAGTAGATGAGGCCGTTTGCGGGTTCATACTGGACCCGGTATGGTACCCCGGGGCAAGAAAAGTATGTCGATGGATTAGCCGATGAGCCTGGCAAAGGGACTACTACCTACCGGTGATAGTATTTGGACTCAGGGACTATCCGGAGGATACCGACCGGAGTTATGAGATGGATATGGGCCGACCCGTTATGCCGGAGCCCACGGGCCGATCCCACAGACGGAGCCCATGATATGTGGATTTACGTGTCAATGTTGGACACGAGTTTTCATGATGTTTTTGAGTGCCGATGTTGGGCACTCAGGTTCCATAAGACTTACAGGATATGAGGGCCGATCAGAGTGACGGCGCCTAAGGTATTGGGATTTGGAGTGTCGTTGATGGACACTGGGTTTTTTTTCCACGATGATGATTCATTGATGATGATATGTTTTCATCCCATACTCAGCATTTTTTGAATTGCATAGCTTCATGTATTGGTAGTACCTGATAGAGTACCTTTCATAATTGTTGCATATCCACATTACCATATTGATGCTATCAGTTTGCATGTGATAGATTATCGCAGTACGTCCATACCTACGATTACCTGCATGATGTTATTTACTATTCATAAGTTGGCAGCTCACCCCGTTGTGCCACAGTGTTTTGCAGGTTGCCTATCAGAGTAGTCGCGGCAGAGCTTCTTCTTATTGTATTTTTTTGCAGCGGATACCGCTACGGCTGGCTGTGAGCCATTTTGCTATAGGTGGGTTTTGCGGTTATTGTATCCAGTACTCTGCATCTACTACTTCATGTATTGACTTAGAGACGAGATGTGAGGACGATATTATATATTATTTTGTGACTCTGGGTGTCGTGCTCGTGTGAGCAGGCTTTTATTATGTAGTTTTATCTTTTATATTTCCACCCTATAGTGTCTATTTCTTCGCTACGGCGTCGTATAGCTGCTTGTGGTGGTTGTTTCCGCCTTTGGGCGTGGTTTGCTCCTGTTTGGGGATGCTTTATTTATATTACATGTTGTTTTACTTATATCTTACGTTTGTACCCATTTCGGGGCTAGTTTTTACAAAGGAGGTGCTGCCAAAATTTTTAAGAAAATAAACCTGAGCTTTAAAGATTTTTACTCGAGATTCCCAAAAGTTTTTAACAATGTTCTTATCACTTACTACTTTTGACGGTTTAGATTTCTGGGATTTTGGCTTACTTAAATTGCGTTACGCATGTAGACGTTACGTGGTTTAAGTGCCGTCACATGCCAAATTTCGGATCGTGACACTCACCCCCAACGGCCGCCTTGGTAACTTCCTCCTGCGGACCTCCTCGACATCGAGGGCACTGTGCCACACGACGGCCGCGGATTCGATGAGATCGGCATAGAATTGATCTGACTCCTTATACACCTCCATGGCCTTCGCCGTCCGGCACTTGGAGAGCTTCACCGCATCCAAGGCCACCCAGACATCCCTCTGGAAGGCGTCGCTCGACTTCTTCATCGAGTGATAGAAGCCATTCACCTCCTCCAACTTGACCGTAATAACCCGGTTGGACTCGTCCAAAAGCCGATGAGACTCCTTCAGGTTGGAGTTCGTCAACCCCTCGGCGACCAGATGAGTGTCAAGGAGAACGGCCTTCTCCTCCGCTTGCCGCAGTTGGAGGCAGAGTTCCTCCTCCAGCTTAGAGGACTTGGCCGCCTTTTTCATGGCCGGGGCTACCTTCTTGGACATGGCGACGAGGAGTGCATAGTGGTGGAAGACCTGAGGAAAGTAGCAAACGGGTTAGAAAGCTCAAACCGAGAAAATAAGACTTAAAATTATTTTTGAAAAGTCAAGAACCGACCTGAACTGCCTCCTGGGCTATGGCAGCCACCTGGGCCTTCATGGTCCTCGGGGTATTTTTACCCCGGCAGCCTGCTCCATGTCAGAAAGAAGGCTGTCGGAAACTGAGAGCCCCGAGGGCACTTCAATGCAGAAGTCGCCCTCCTGCACGGTGGTCCCAGAAGGAGGTGGCCGGTGAAGGGTCCCGGCAGCGCCCCGGCCATCGAAACGCGGCCAAAATGCGGAACAAAAAATTCTGAAACCGGCGCTGCCGCTACCCGAATCCCGGATCGACCTTAAACCCTATACTAGCGAGCTAACTAAGAGTTAGAAAGGTTATACCGAGATGATCCGAGTCCTTCGGTCTTCATTCCAAGCTCCTAGCGGTTCTTTGACGAAGTTTGGTTGCCGGTCTTCCTCCATCTCCGATAATCGACCCGAGGGAAATGGCGCAAGCTCCAACCTCGTCGAACGAGGTAACCGACGCTCCAAAGTCGCTGGCGATGGAGAGTCGGGGTGTATGGAAATGTCACTACATTTTTCTCTCTACCCAAGAGCTCAAGAGAGCATCCATGGAAGATGAATGGAGGTGATGAAACCTTTTTGCATGAACAAGGAGAAATAGGTAACTCTTTTTGGTGGAATGAGAGAGTGAGTGAGAGATAGTGTAATGTTTCATTAATTTGCAAAAGAAAAATTAAAACCCTCCCATCATAAGTGGCCGGCCCCCCCATTTCTCATGCCCACAAAAAAACATTTTTCTTTTTACAAAGTCAAATTACAATAAACAAATCAAACCATACCCAAATTCCATGTTCATGCCATGCTTGAAGACACATCACCTTTTCCACCTCATTAATAAAACAAATGAATTTCCATAAATGGAAAATCATATAAATAAGGTGGCATCATCTTCTAGAATCTATTCCGTACAAAATACGGAATACTTCCCGGTACATGTACCGAAATACATATACGCGTATTCGTACCAAAATACGAATAGCCGAGAGAGAAAACGAATAGTGAACAATAATATTAGAATACGTATATACAAATTATTAAATCAAAACTCGATTTAATAATCCGGCTTAATCCTAAGCCGCCAGTATTATCAACCGTCCGATTAAAGTCTGCGCAGCAAGTGCACATATTTAATCGGACACCTGTATGTATCAACATACCTCATGTACACCATATCGTCTGAACCGTGAAAACCCTCTGTGTGGGACTCTAAAGACCCGTCAATACGCTGGCAGTAGATTTAACCACAAGAACGTCAGCGGCACTAGCTGTACGTAACGGTTACCCAGGTATTGAGTGAAAGGGAAGCTGACGAGCAAACTCATGCAGAACCCCTACTGAGCCTGACAGTGACAATATCCGTACAGTCCGGTCTGTTCGTCTAAGAGTATCGCATTTCGAGTCTAGGGGGGTGGATAAAGTCAGACCCCTAACAACGCGATATATAGTGTCGGCATGATACCCATCACCACCTGAGAAACTATCGATCCTGGATCGATAATTCTCGATCACTATGACCATGGATTTCTGGTGATGGCCACCCGTACACAATGCGACATCAACCCCCAATACCGGGAGAGACGAATCCCCGACGATCCGATCACTGTCTCTATGTGGCTCGGGACTGTACCCAACTAAAACCTGTTTTCACGACTCCTTTAAGTCGTGGTAGGGTAGTAATCAAAGCACAGTGGGAACTCACACGAGACAAATGATGATCTCGGGTCGACAGACTAACCTGTACACATGTCACCTGGGAACTGCTATCTGACAATAGGTATAATACCAACTAGCAGGTTCCCGGCGAGTCCGTCCAGTGTACTCATAACCCAATGAGCACCTGCATACTATCTTAGGTGAACAAACTAACACCAATGGCTTGTGAGACCTGGCCACCGCCCCTCGTCGGGGTCTCGATCAGTATACACTAGTCTATACTGGAGTATCGATGCCCGATCTCGATACTCCTACGACTAGGGACATTTAAGGATGTGCTTATAGACCCCAGCTCCCACATATATGATCGCCATCATAATGCTGGCAGTCAAGCAAGAATCCTATGGGCTCTATCAACATGTACATGATGATAAAGACAAACCAGATAGCATACTATCATCTTGAGTAAGACTGTTTTATCGGTATAGGTCATGCCTCAATCATCATAATCACAAGTCCGCGACTATGATAATTGCCTTGAGGGCACTATATCCAACAATCTCCCACTTGCACTTGACAATTATTACGATGTCGCATACTCACAGCCCGTGTGATACCGAACACCCAACTTCTCTACTAATCAGCTTCGCAAAGCCCGTTTGCGAAAAATGATTGCGTTCGAGAAATAGCCTCAGTGAGTGGATCCGCTCCAATGTTTCTTTCTGTATCTCTCTTAATCTCAACTTCGCGGAGAAAACTATCTCCCGAAATGAGCAATACTTGTCTTAGAATTTGTCTGGATATCTGATGGGACCTAGTTCACAAATGAACTCCAAATCCAGCAAACTACTTAGACTGTATCGTCCACTGAATTTAATCAGTATCCTGCGCCATGCCTTTCCTCAGTATTCGCTTGGACCACCCGTCCAACATACTGTCCCTCAAAAGAAGGAAAACTATAACTCTGACAGTCACTTTGTCATCCATGTCACCTTGGAAGCATGATATGATAACCGTCTCCTGAAGGAGGCTGCCGTTACCATATCCATAGAATATCCATTCATGTTCATAAACTGCTTCCCAATGTTTCTCTAGGATTGGATTAATATATCTGCTTATTGCATCTAGTGCAAAAGTAATATCTGGTGTGGTACTTGACATTTCATGATTAACTCAATTGCCTAAGCAAGTGATATGCTAATCATGCAGATCCCTCTCCCCTTTAGTCTGTAAGACACCTTTAGAGAGGGTGACTCCATCACCTGCAGGTACACCACCATGCCAGAAGTCGTCCATTTAATGTCAAAGTACCCAGATTAGGATACTTCCTAAATCTAGATCTAAAACCATAGATCTAATGACCAGAAAACCTGATATTATATCCATATTCTATGTGGAGAAACAACTTTGTGACAACCAAAGTATAATCGATCGTAGTATAGGAATATCTCTTCCTATTAAGTGCATGTCATCCTGAATCCTCGGACATCACACCCTACTACTTTCTTACCAGATCCATCTCTTATTCTGATGAAGTCAAAACCTATGACTGTCACATCAAAAATAGATAATCTATTTCCGCTATACCTGCTTTAGTCTATAAATAGACACAAACTACTTGCCTACTATGCTTCCGCTGTTCCCACTGACTACAACAACCCTCTGGCAGAGTCATGTATACGTGCACTTCTAAAACTAGTTTAGAACAACGCCATACTCATCCTCCTGCCGGGTCTTATAGTCTAGAACAACAGCAATGGCAAGTCTGGGTAAACAAGAACCTCCCTGTCACCGTCTCTGAGAAGACCGAAGTACCTCTTGGGTGCCTGAGGTTACCCACCAAAATCTACGGAGTGGCTAATGGAACATCAAATCTAATTGAATCCTTAGGTTATATTAAATTTCCAGTAATCGTTTGTGGTTCTGGAATAACTTCCAGTTCTACCATACTCTCACTTGTGTTTTTCTGAAAAATTCCATTTTACTAAAACTGTGGCGAGTCAAGAACAATATAAATATTGATCTTCCTGATGGTAGAAAGTTATCCCTCGTCAAAGCCCGGGATAATACACGAACAACCATTACTAAAACGTGCCTTGAGTTTATCCGGATTCTGATTTTAAGCATCAGCCGGAAAACTCCCTATACCTTAACATCGTCAAGATATAAATTGATTCTATATATATCTGATATAGAAACAAAAGCACTAATTTAATTGGAACCAGATTCAAAATCATGCAGCTGTCTCCAGTGCATATCAACCAAATGGAAAAAGGACAATCAGCATTACTCATCTAGGAGTGCATCCATCTATGAGTAACCTGAAAGAGAAGCAAGTTCTCAAAACCATTACTATTAACTGAATACCAAACACAAGTATCTACATCTTCGAATACTTCGAAGAATCCCGATACTTCTAATAAATGGTTCTCTACTTTATTCTTATACCTATAACTTCTCAAAATCTGGACCATGCATTTCAACGAAATACTTGTCCAGAACTGGAGAAGTCACAAGTAAACAGAATATAGTATGAGTACCAACTCCATTGTCGTAATCGACACTGGACAACATACAATACTTTGTACAAGTCCACTAAGTTCAATAACTCAAACCCTGTGAGTCGTAGGTTGAAAAAATGTACTATGGTTAAGAAGAATTACACCGCTGTTGAATGCACCTTACCTAATCTCCAACTGATATAGGCAAATGTCATAGACACAATATCAAAAAGTTATATCTCACTTTATAAAATAAATGTATAGATATACCAGTTTGAAATTGGTGCATAACAACGGATATTCAAAACCAAATATTTGTCATCCGGCAAAATCCAGATAATTTCCTCAAATATCACTAATTAATACAAATTCTAATATAATGAGGATCTAATCACCCAATTCCCAATATCTTACTCCCACTCACCATCTGTAATAACATACAGATATGAGAAACTGATCTGGTAAATACATACCCTGGAGTTAGATTCTTATTAGGAAAACAGTTTTCAATTAACATCGCCTAGTAAAACTGAAACATGAAAATGTTTCAAAAGGGGTTAACTGGTATTCCTAGTAACGCCTCTTCCACTATCCTGATTCATGACAGTAACCATATACTATACCTGCCCTCACTCCAATCCCTTTATTATGTCTTTACTTATTACCTCATGTACACCTTCTTTAGGCTAATTGGTTTTCTTCTTTCCCTACCCTTCGGCACCAGCCTAAGGTTTGGAAGAAGACTATCCAATAAGCATAATAGGTGTACTCTCCTAATCCTAGGAGCCCTCGCAACCTGAGAGAAGGTAATGGGAAAAGACATCTGAATAATCCTATTCTTTTTCTCCTGGACCGGATCCATCCTCGAAAAAGTTCCTTCGAGTTCGTATGTAACTATACGATGGATTTATCCAATGGAAGTGGATATCCGTAGTGATACGGAACGTTCTAGAGAAAAGCAAAGTGGATGTAAGAGTGGCAGGGGTATACACGGTCTTTGTCGTGAATGATGGTGATCGTAATTTACTTTGCCATTATTCTAATCCCTTTATATGTCTTTACTTATTACCTTCTGTACACCACAGTTAAGCTTGTTGGTTTTCTTCCTTCCCTACCGTTCGGCACCTGCCTATGGTCTGGAGGAAGGCTATCCAATAAGCTCAATAGGTGTACCTTCTCCTAATCCTAGGAGCCCTCACAACCTGAGAGAAGGTAAAGAGAAAAGACAACCGAATAATCTTATTCAATCTCCCCAAAACCAAGATCCATCCTCGAAAAAGTTCCTTCGAGTTCGTATATAACCATACGATGGACTTATCCAATGGAAGTGGACGTTCATAGTGATACGAGGTGTTCTGGAGAAATGCAAAGGTGATATAGAAGTGTCAATGATGTATGCGAAACCGTAACATTCCAAAATCCAAAGTGTTTAAAGAAGGTTCGGTTAACTTGGTTCATGAGTTTTAGTCAAGGGTCGGGTCATAGTTGCAGCCAGAGAGAGAGAGAGAAGAAACACTCAGCGTGCACTCTAACCTAGATCAGAATGGTTAATCACTTTATCTAATCAGGATGGCTCCCACTATTTCCTCGAATTCTCCTCCAAACCCAAAAGGAGAATTAGTCGGAATCACCCGAGGAGTAATCCTACTCATCAGTGGGAATCGGGATCCAACTATCATCGTATGATAACTTGATGGAAGCCACTCAAGTCACCACACTCCAGAAGGTATGCGCAAGCCTGACAAGTTTCCTGTATGTTTGAAACTCCCGATATAATTTTTACCCCAAGCGGTTTATGACCTTGACTTTGGCCAACAAATCATAACCCGCAAGTCAAGTTCTACCCGTCATTGTCCTGATTGATTTAGACCCACCCGCACACACCCTTGACTTTGGCCAACAAAGTAGTACGACTGTCCTAAACCAATGCATATCCATGCAACGGACAAGCAACACACAGCTACCGCACACGATGCCTTGACTTTGGCCAACAAACACCGCACGAATACTATGCACTACTTATCCGAAATGACGGAGGGCTACGGCTGGTTTTTGGCAAAAAACCTTTAACGTAATGAACTTGATATCGTTGAAGGAATCCAAGAGGTTTTTTATAAATATATAGTGGTGAAAACTTTTGCTAAAGAGGTCACTCCCGGTGAAGGGATCTCGGCTCTTTCCCCGTCGAATGGGGTGCAGGATATCCCAAACTGAATACCACGATGCAAAGCAAAAATAATCGACTATAGTAAAGTTATTACGTTGACGCAAACTTTTACCCAAGGGGTCACTCCCAATGAAGGAATCTCGGCCCTTGCCTCGTCGAATGAGGTGCAGGATATTCCCAATCGAATACCACGATGCAAAGCAAAAGAGAACGTCTGTAATGTCAGTTTTTAAAAACTTGGTTCCAACAACATCATATATAGGTTTTTTTTATCCTTACATTGATAAGAATCTATGCAGTCCCATCAATTAATCACACCAGAAAAGAACGAAAATAAAATGTACGTATATGCCATCCGCATTCGCCACTGGGTCCCGTCATCACCCGTTAGGTTACTTAACTAACGACAGAGCGGGGACTGGGCTAGCGCGGGTGCAAATATATACAACATCTACTAGTATATATAAATATATATATATAACATTTGTCCCAGACATGATATAAAGCAACATCACAGAAACATCACAGAAGCAACATAGAATAGTGGATTATCTGGAGCCCCGGGTTTCACTGAGCCGCAAGTGAGACCCGACGTTCCCTGTCGTGTGGATAGCAAGTGCAATGAAACCTAGACCCCTACGAGCGTGGCAAGTTACCCGCCAAAACCAGAAGTGAGGCAACCCCCTTCAACAACGTGAATGGACCACCCAGCACTTCACGGAATCCGGTAACTTGAGCACCCCTCCTGGGTCAACCTATACCCCCTACGAGTGCGGTGAATAGACCACCAATTCTAGAGTAAGGTCCCCTCGGTCTCAACTCCATATGATGCGGACCAGTTACCCTCTAGAACCCGGCTATTCGTGCACTCCATCTCGGGGTAATCCTATTACAGAAAATAAAATAATATACAAGGGTGACATCGACCTCAGCCCAGTCGTGCCCCAAAAGAATAATATACAAACTGGCAGTGACGGCAGTCCACATGTCGGACGCTCACCCCGCAATATCAAATGTACAAATGAAAATAAACTGTACTAACATTGCACCATAGCTATCCACCACGACGATCCAACCAACATCACAGCACAACACAGAACATCAACGTGAATGTCACGTTCGCAAACCCATCTAAAAGACATAGAAATTAGACGAGTTTACCGATCAAGTGACATTCACGGTCGCAGAATATAATGTATGTACTGTTAAACGTACATTTAAAATATCGATCGACTAAGTTCCAAATTGGCCCCAATAGCAAAACAGCACTGCACAGAAAACTGGGCCAAAATAGAATATCACAAAAATCACAATTCCAAGTATATGAGCTACAGTGAAAATTTGAAGGCTCGTCGCCAATAAATGGCCGCGGAACCGCCGCCAATGGGGGGTAAGTGCGGCGGATCCGCGGCACTTTAGAAGCATCACGAGCCTAAATTTTTTGTGTAGCCTTAGATTTGCCTGCACGGATTTTTAGGATGCCTGAAATAATTTTTTGACCATATTTGAAAATCGACAGCAAACAGAAAATGAAAACGTGATTTTGGCAATTTCGGTCGATCGATCTTTTAAGCACGTTTAAACAAGCTAGTAAGGGGTTTAAAGGGTGGCTCTGATACCATGAAGGGTCCCGGCAGTGCCCCGGCCATCGAAACGCGGCCAAAATGCGGAACAAAAATTTCTGAAACCGACGCTGCCGCTACCCGAATCCCGGATCGACCTTAAACCCTATACTAGCGAGCTAACTAAGAGTTAGAAAGGTTATACCGAGATGATCCGAGTCCTTCGGTCTTCATTCCAAGCTCCTAGCGGTTCTTTGACGAAGTTTGGTTGCCGGTCTTCCTCCATCTCCGATAATCGACCCGAGGGAAATGGCGCAAGCTCCAACCTCGTCGAACGAGGTAACCGACGCTCCAAAGTCGCTGGCGATGGAGAGTCGGGGTGTATGGAAATGTCACTACATTTTTCTCTCTACCCAAGAGCTCAAGAGAGCATCCATGGAAGATGAATGGAGGTGATGAAACCTTTTTGCATGAACAAGGAGAAATAGGTAACTCTTTTTGGTGGCATGAGAGAGAGAGTGAGAGATAGTGTAATGTTTCATTAATTTGCAAATGAAAAATGAAAACCCCCCCCCATCATAAGTGGCCGCCCCCCCCCCCAATTTCTCATGCCTACAAAAAAACGTTTTTCTTTTTACAAAGTCAAATTACAATAAACAAATCAAACCATACCCAAATTCCATGTCCATGCCATGCTTGAAGTCACATCACCTTTTCCACCTCATTAATAAAACAAATGAATTTCCATAAATGGAAAATCATATAAATGAGGTGGCATCATCTTCTAGAAGCTATTCCGTACAAAATATGGAATACTTCCCGGTACATGTACCGAAATACATATACGCGTATTCGTACCAAAATACGAATAGCCGAGAGAGAAAACGAATAGTGAACAATAATACTAGAATACGTATATACAAATTATTAAATCAAAACCCGATTTAATAATCCGGCTTAATCCTAAGCCGCTAGTATTTGTTAGTGTATATGCCCTAGGGGCCATTATTGTATCATACTAGTTTGTATATTACTTAATGGAAGCTTGGGATATTCACATGTATATAATAGTCTTGCTAAATATGGTAGTATGCTACTTGGTTTTTCTATCTTAATATGTGAGTATACGTATTGATAGAGCTCTTAGGATCTTGCTTGACTACCAGCGTTGTGATGGCAGTCACAGTAGTGGGGGCTGGGTAGTCTACAAGCACATCCTTATTCAGGTCCCTAGTCGTAGGATTATCGAGACAGGGCATCGATACTCCGGAGTAGACTAGTGTGTACGCTTCTCATCCCAGTTGGGGAGATGGTCTATCCCACAGCCGTCAGTACGTCGTACTGGAGATAGTATGCAGGTGCTCGTTAGGTTACGGGTACACCGGACAGGACTCACGGGGAACTGTTGGTTGGTATTATACCCGTCGTCGGCTAACAGTTCCCAGGTGACATGAGTACAGCATAGTCCGCAGACTTGACACTGCTATTTCGCCTCGAGTGTGTCTCGCTGTTCTTAGATTGCTACCCTACCACGGCTCAAAAGAGTCGTGCAAACAGGTAGCAGTTGGGTGCAGTCCCGAGCACTTGGAGGCAGTGGCGGTTAGACATGATTCGTCTCTCCCGGTATTGGGAGTTGATATCGCGCTGTGTCAGAGAGCCATTACGCAAAGTCCCTGGCCAGGGCAAGCGAGATTTGCTGGTAGGTTCCAGTAGTTTCTCAGGGTGTAATGGGCTTCACTCCGACACGACTTATACCGCTATTAGGGGACTGACGCTTGCCGCCCCCCTAGGCCCGATATGCGATAGTCTTAGACGAACAGACCGGACTGTACGGAGATTGTCACATCAGACTCAGTAGGATTTCGGATGGGTTTCCTCATCGGCCTTCTTATCGACATCTACCTGGGGACCGTTACGTACAGCTAGTGCCGCTTGCGGTCTGTGGTTAAACCCACTGCCAGCGTAGTAGTCGAGTCTCTAGAGTCCCACATAGAGAGTTTCCCTACTCCAGGCGAAACGATATAGAGGTCGTATGGTTTTACGACAAGGGTTCGGACGCATACGTGTGTTTACGCACGTACGACATCCGGACAGTTTTTACTAGCCGGCTTTGGTTTAAGCCAGTTTCTAGTATCCAGTTATTGGATTTATACAGTCTAAAGTTTTTCCGTGTTTTCACGGATAGGAGGGGCGTTCTCGTAATTTCGCGAGAAGCTTCTAGAAGATGGTGACTTGAGGGTTAAGGTGGCATATGCATTAAATGAGATTGGTGACTCATTTGTGTGATTCATCCATGTCATTAATGCATCATAAATGCTTAATGACTCATGGAGATGAATCACCCATTTGTAATTATGAAGCATGGTTGTTAAATCCTTTATTTTCTTTTATGGATAAATAATAATGCTTCATATATATTATGATAGATCATTATCTCATTCCATTCTCTTGCTCACTTTCTCTCTCCTCAAGCTCTCTCTCTTCAAACCCTAATCCTCCCCTCTCATGTGTTGAGACCAAGGATTAGATTAGACTACTTAATCCATAACCCTTCTCTATATCACCTAGGTTACTTAGATTAGCACTTTAAGAAACCTAGTTGCCTCAAGTTAGAGATGAAGCTTGAAGTATAGCTCTCGGGTGGATCATCTACTACATAGAGAAGGCCGGAGAGGAGGTGGAGAAAGAAAAGATGAAGGACACGGTTCTTTAGGTATAATCTCTTTTCATAGTAGTTGTTAACTTCTATGATTTGTGTTAGTTATCGTTTAGCAAAGATTCTCGGTTAGTCGATGTTTATGCAAAGAACAAGATCGTTTTTCAATTTTCCGCCTCCCCGCAAGTCGTGGGGTGTTGTACATCGACTTATAGTGGTATCAAAGCCTCGCTAAACAATAATTAACTCATTAGCAAAGTCGTATGAATTTTGAACGCAAAACGAACCGAAAAAGACATCGATATCACAAGTTTCTGTCGAATTTTAAACAGGCTCTAAAAATTTTTCAGGGAGCTGCAGAATAACAAGCATAGAAATTTAAGATCACTGGAGAAAAATGGGTTTCTGAATCGGCCATACAGCCGTGGAACCGCGGCCGATCCCACCGATCCGCCGCGGATCCGCGGCCGAGTTAGGGCCGATTCAACCCAGTTTCCTCCAGTTATTCTTCTGTGATATTTTTTTATTTTCTGGAATGTTTATTTTCTGCTCAAGTCTCAGATGCACAGAGAAGTTTTGGGAGTAGAATCTGATATGTTTGCTCGATCGAAATTATACGATGTTTGCTAATTTGATTATATCTATATTTGTATAATGTGTTCGTAAACCTCCCCTAACTGCTAGTATGTCGGTTGGCAGGGGGTTGCACATTTCTGTGATGGTTTTTACTGTTTGTGGATGTGAACTGTATTGGACTGTTGTGATGATTAGCCGGGGTTTGTGATGGGTTATTATATTCATTCATTCAAAGAAATTGTAATATGTTGTAATATTATTTTGCGGGGCACATCCAGGTTGCGGTTGTAGCCACCGTTGTATTATTTCATTTTACTGTTTTTGCTCCTAGGATAGACCCAAGTTGGGGTGCACAAACTACCGAGTACTTTGAATTGTTTAGTGGCCTACTCACTTTGTTGAGGGAGACCGCTTCACTTCGGGTATTTGGCGGGTAGTTTGCCATACCCGTAGGGGTCTAGGATGGGGTAATGGCTATTCATCACAACTGTGTAATCCGTCTTTTGTTGCAGACTCTAAACAAATGCGGATTGCTTGCAAATCCAATAAAGTTCATATGAGATCTGGAATGCCTATTATTGCGTCTGACGAATGTACAATATCTATATATGATAGCTATTTAGACGTCACTTATGTTTTACACCCGCGCTAGCCCAGCCCCCGCTCTGTCGTTAGTTAAGTAACCTAACGGGTGATGACGGGACCCAGTGGCGAATGCGGATGGCATAAGAGGACGTTGTATTTTCGTTGTTTTCTGCAATGATAGGTTAATGATGGGGCGCATTATTTATAATGCAAAGAAAATAAACCAAAAGTTGAATCGTTGGAACAATTTAAAAGAAACCACTCAGTTATTTTAAAACAGATGATATTTTTAATTGCGGAGCTTTAACCACTCCTTTTAAAAGCTATCAGGTTCCTTCGATCATATCAAGTTCACTACGTTCACAGTTTCTCCAAAACCATTCGTAGCCCTCCGTCGTTTCATTTGGGTATTCAGTAGTATTCAAGCTATGTATTTTGACCTAACGCCAAGGCATAGTGTTTGGTAGCTGCTGGGTATTCATTTGTTGCATAGATAGATGAGTTAGTTTGGGACAGTCGTATTATCATTTTGGCCGAACGTCAAGGATATGTACGGATGGGTTCAAATTAACAAGATAATGATGGGTAGAACTTGACATGTGACTTATGACATTTTGACCTAACGCCAAGGTCATAAGAGAATGGGGTAAAAATATATATCGGGAATTTCTAAAGAAACTGAAATTTGCCAAAGAGATGCATACCATTTGGAGTTTGATGAATGTTGGTAGGATTCCTTCAACATTATCATACGATGATATTTGGATCCCGATCCTACTGTGAGTATATGCTACTCATCAGGAGATTCGTCACTTAACGATCAATGCTATAAACCAAGTAGGTGTCAAGAAAGGTGTCAGCGGGGTTACGCCCCCAGAGAAAATAGGTTATTTAATTAAGGAACTTCGCAAAAGCGTTGGAAAACCTCCCTCGAAGTACCGACACCAGCCTGGCTGAACGGTTAAGCAAGTATTGTACAGTGAGAATAGTCCTGGCTAATTCTTCTTTTATGGTTTGAGGAAGGATTCGAGAAACAGTGGGAGCCATCCAGTTTAGATAAATTAAAAACCACTCTAAACTTGCAAGAGCATCATGCTAAAGAGTTTTCTTCTCTCTCTCCTAATTGCAGCGACCCTGAAAATGACTGGACTTAAGTTACTTTTAGAGAAAAATATACCGACAGGGCCAAACTATAAAGATTGGCTGCGGAATGTTAAAATGGTTTTGACCTATGACAAATTGGGGTACGTCCTCACCGCTAAGGCACCTGCAGTCCCAGGTCCCAAATCCAGTAATGCGGATAAGGAAATCCACAAAACCTGGGAGTATGATTGCGCGAAGGCCAAATGCATCGTGCTTGCCTCGATGAACAATGAACATCAGAGGAGGCACGAGGATATGGATCTTGAGGCCATATTTCTCCATACAAAAGAACTTTATGGAGAGCAATCTCGTATAGCAAGATACGAGACCTCTAAGAACTTGTTTCGAGCGAGGTTGGCCGTCGGATCATCGGTAGGAGAACATGTCCTAAAGATGATTGGCTACATAGAAGAGCTCGTAGACCTTGGGACGACTTTGGATAATGAGCTCTATACAGACCTTATTCTTCAGTCCCTTCCTTCCACCTACACCCAGTTTATTCTGAACCAACATTCAAAGAAAAGAAGTTGAACTTCCGGAACTCTTTAACATGTTGAGGAGTGCAGAGGGCACCTTGCAGAAGGCAAGGGAAACACCCGCTATGTTTGTTAGCGGTGCTTCTTCTTCCGGGTCTAAGGCTAGGGCCAAAGGAAGGAAAAAGAAGGCCGCTACTAACCTAGAGGAGGTGTTAGTAAGGTGGGAGCGAAGGAAAAGAAAAAGTTTGCGGTACCAGTAGTGGCCCAGGATGAGTGTTTCCATTATCATAGGAAAGGGCACTGGAAGAAAGATTGCAAGGCGTGGAACGCCAAGAACCAGGAACCGAAGCAAGCTGTGGTTTCGACTTCAGGTGTGTTTGTAATTGAGAATTGTCTGTCAATCAACTCTACTTCCTGGGTATTGGATACCGGATCAGGATCTCATATATGCAATTCATTGCAGGCACTGAGAAACCGTAGAGTGCTGAAGGATGGTGATATGACCCTGATGGTTGCTAACGAAGCTAGCGTGGGAGCTGTGTCCGTAGGGGATTATCTCCTAGGATTGACGAGTGGACATATTTTGGTTTTACATAACTGTTTTTGTGTACCCAGCTTAACGTGTAATATCATATCTGTTTCATTTTTATCAAATAAAGGTTATGATTTCACGTTTGTAAGTGATGTTGTTAACATCCACCTTAATCATAGTTTGATTGGGTCCGATACACTGGATAACGGTATATATGTCTTAAACCAACTCCAAATTTTCAATGTCCAGAACACACTAAAAAGAAAGTCTCCAGATTTAAATAAAGCTTTCTATTGGCATTGTAGACTGGGTCACATCAATGAGAGAAGGTTGACTAAGTTACATAAAGAAGGATATTTGGACTCGTTCGAATATAAAACTTATGCCACTTGTCAATCTTGTCTCAAAGGAAAGATGACAAAGACTCTATTTACTGGACATGGAGTAAGAGCGAGCGAGCTCTTAGGACTCATACACAGCGATGTATGTAGTCCAATGTCTACACATGCAAGAGGTGGTTATTCCTATTTCATTATTTTTACGGATGATTACTCAAGGTACGGATTCATTTATCTGATGAAACATAAATCCGAGGCTTTTGAGAAATTCCAAGAGTACAAGAATGATGTAGAAAACCAAACCGGCAAAAGTATCAAGACACTAAGATCTGATCGAGGTGGTGAATACTTAAGTGCCGAGTTCCTAGGTTACTTAAAAGAGAAAGGAATTCTCTCTCAGCTTACTCCTCCATACACTCCACAGCATAACGGTGTATCGGAGAGACGGAATCGAACCCTATTGGATATGGTACGTTCCATGATGAGTAATGCTGAGTTACCGCAATCTTTCTGGGGTTATGCGCTAGAATCAGCGGCATATCTTTTGAACATAGTTCCTACCAAGACTGTGCCTACCGCACCATATCAGATGTGGAGTGAGAAGAAACCCTATCTTCAGTATTTGAAGATATAGGGATGTCCAGCTTTTGTTAAAAAGCAGCATGTGGACAAGCTCGAGGCACGATCAGTAAAGTGTAAGTTTGTGGGATATCCAAAGAACTCCAGGGGATATATATTCTATTACGCAGAGGAACAAAAGGTATTTGTTTCTCGTAATGGCCATTTTCTAGAACATCAGTTTTTAGAAAAGGAAACAAGTGGGAGCGAAATAGAACTGGAAGAAATTCCAGAAACACAAACTACTACTGAAAGTTTGGTAGAATCGGTTGTTCAAGAAGAACAGGACATTTCCGCACCCCTCCGCAGGAGTAGTAGGCCGTCTCATCCGCCTGAGAGATACTACGGTTTTCTCATAGATGGGGATAGAGAGGATTGCATCATAAATGATGATGAAGCTACTAGCTTCCAGCAGGATATCCAGAGCAGCGACTCGGTACGATGGCTAGATGCAATGCGAACCGAAATGGAATCCATGTACACCAACAAAGTATGGACTTTGGACTTTGCTCCAGATGGGGTAAGACCCATAGGATGCAAATGGATCTTCAAGAAAAAGATTGGTGTAGATGGACAGGTGGAAACCTATAAGGCTAGACTTGTTGCAAAGGGTTTTCGTCAAAGACCTGGTTTGGACTATGACGAAACTTTTTCTCCAGTGGATATACTCAAATCCATTCTGGTCCTTCTTGCTATTGCCGCCTTCCATGATTATGAAATCTGGCAGATGGACGTAAAGACGGCTTTTCTGAATGGAAATTTAGAAGAGTGCGTCTATATGGATCAGCCAGAGGGTTTCAATCAGAGTGGGAGCAGCGGGAAAGTATGCAAGCTGCTTAAGTCCATTTATGGATTAAAGCAGGCATCACGAAGTTGGAACATCTGTTTTGATGAAACGGTCAAAGAATATGACTTTATCAAAAATCCAGATGAACCATGTATATATAGTAAAGTTGTAGCAAGAACTGTCGTATTCCTCGTCTTGTACGTGGATGACATTCTATTGATAGGAAATGACATTCCTATGCTACAATCTGTCAAAGGATTCTTGTCACACAGGTTCTCCATGAAAGACCTGGGTGATGTCTCTTACATTCTGGGGATCCGGATCTATCGTGATAGATCCAAGAGGATGTTGGGACTTTCGCGGTCCAGGTATATCGACACTGTACTGAAAAGATTCAGTGTGGAAGATTCTAAGCGCGGTAATCTACCGGCTTGTCACGAAATCACCCTATCCAAAGAGATGTCTCCCAAGACTGATTTGGAAAGGGAACGCATGTCTATTATACCCTACGCTTCTGCGGTAGGCTCTATAATGTATGCGATGTTGTGCACCAGACCAGATGTAGCTTACGCACTGAGCGTGGTAAGCCGGTATCAGTCAGACCCATGGAAGAAGCACTGGATAGCAGTAAAGAACATTCTCAAGTACCTGAGGAGGACTAAGGAGATGTTCTTGGTTTACGGCGGAAAAGACCTCAAGATGGAGGCCTTTGCTGATTCCGGCTTCCAGAGTGATAAGGACGATTCCAAGTCCATGTCGGGTTATGTCTTTACCCTCAATGGAGGGGCGGTGTGCTGGAAGAATTCCAAGCAGGACACCATTGCTGACTCGACGATGAAAGCGGAGTATATTGCTGCTTGCGATGCCGCAAAAGAAGCGGTCTGGATGAAGAAGTTCCTAACAGAACTTCAGGTGGTTCCTACCATTGTTGATCCAATACCTCTGTATTGCGACAACAACGGAGCTATAGCTTTAGCGAAGGAACCAAGGTCCCATCAGAAGTCCAGACACATCTTAAGGCGGTATCACCTGATCAGGGAGATCATTGATCATCGAGAGATAGAGATTCGGAGAGTTGCTACTGAAGAGAATATTGCTGATCCATTCATGAAGGCCCTACCTCAGATTCAGTTCGAGAGGCTACTCGAGATCATCGGTCTTCGATATGCCAGTACATGGCCCTAGTGCAAGTGGGAGATTGTCAGTGTATATGCCCTAGGGGCCATTATTGTATCATACTAGTTTGTATATTACTTAATGGAAGCTTGGGATATTCACATGTATATAACAGTCTTGCTAAACATGGTAGTATGCTACTTGGTTTTTCTATCTTAATATGTGAGTATACGTATTGATAAAGCTCTTAGGATCTTGCTTGACTACCAGCGTTGTGATGGCAGTCACACTAGTGGGGGCTGGGTAGTCTACAAGCACATCCTTATTCAGGTCCCTAGTCGTAGGATTATCGAGACAGGGCATCGATACTCCGGAGTAGATTAGTGTGTACGCTTCTCATCCCAGTTGGGGAGATGGTCTGTCCCACAGCCGTCAGTACGTCGTACTGGAGATAGTATGCAGGTGCTCGTTAGGTTACAGGTACACCGGACAGGACTCACGGGGAACTGTTGGTTGGTATTATACCCGTCGTCAGTTAACAGTTCCCAGGTGACATGAGTACAGCATAGTCCGCAGACTTGACACTGCTATTTCGCCTCGAGTGTGTCCCGCTGTTCTTAGATTGCTACCCTACCACGGCTCAAAGGAGTCGTGCAAACAGGTAGCAGTTGGGTGCAGTCCCGAGCACTTGGAGGCAGTGGCGGTTAGACAGGATTCGTCTCTCCCGGTATTAGGAGTTGATATCGCGCTGTGTCAGAGAGCCATTACGCAAAGTCCCTGGCCCGGGCAAGCGAGATTTGCTGGTAGGTTCCAGTAGTTTCTCAGGGTGTAATGGGCTTCACTCCGACACGACTTATACCGCTATTAGGGGACTGACGCTTGCCGCCCCCTAGGCCCGATATGCTATAGTCTTAGACGAACAGACCGGACTGTACGGAGATTGTCACATCAGACTCGGTAGGAGTTCGGATGGGTTTCCTCATCGGCCTTCTTATCGACATCTACCTGGGGACCGTTACGTACAGCTAGTGCCGCTTGCGGTCTGTGGTTAAACCCACTGCCATCGTAGTAGTCGAGTCTCTAGAGTCCCACACAGAGAGTTTCCCTACTCCAGGCGAAACGATATAGAGGTCGTATGGTTTTACGACAAGGGTTCGGACGCATACGTGTGTTTATGCACGTACGACATCCGGACAGTTTTTACTAGCCAGCTTTGGTTTAAGCCAGTTTCTAGTATCCGGTTATTGGATTTATACAGTCTAAAGTTTTTCCGTGTTTTCACGGATAGGAGGGGCGTTCTCGTAATTTCGCGAGAAGCTTCTAGAAGATGGTGACTTAAGGGTTAAGGTGGCATATGCATTAAATGAGATTGGTGACTCATTTGTGTGATTCATCCATGTCATTAATGCATCATAAATGCTTAATGACTCATGGAGATGAATCACGCATTTGTAATTATGAAGCATGGTTGTTAAATCCTTTATTTTCTTTTATGGATAAATAATAATGCTTCATATATATTATGATAGATCATTATCTCATTCCATTCTCTTGCTCACTTTCTCTCTCCTCAAGCTCTCTCTCTTCAAACCCTAATCCTCCCCTCTCATGTGTTGAGACCAAGAATTAGATTAGACTATTTAATCCATAACCCTTCTCTATATCACCTAGGTTACTTAGATTAGCACTTTAAGAAACCTAGTTACCTCAAGTTAGAGGTGAAGCTTGAAGTATAGCTCTCGGGTGGATCATCTACTACATAGAGAAGGCCGGAGAGGAGGTGGAGAATGAAAAGACGAAGGACACGGTTCTTTAGGTATAATCTCTTTTCATAGTAGTTGTTAACTATGATTTGTGTTAGTTATCGTTTAGCAAAGATTCTCGGTTAGTCGATGTTTATGCAAAGAACAAGATCGTTTTTCAATTTTCCGCCTCCCCGCAAGTCATGGGGTGTTGTACATCGACTTACAGTATTATCAACCGTCTGATTAAAGTCTGCGCAGCAAGTGCACATATTTAATCGGATACCTGTATGTATCAACATACCTCATGTACACCATATCGCCTGAACCGTGAAAACCCTCTGTGTGGGACTTTAAAGACTCGTCAATACGCTGGCAGTGGGTTTAACCACAAGCACGTCAGCGGCACTAGCTGTACGTAACGGCTAACCAGGTATTGAGCGAAAGGGAGGCCGACGAGCAAACTCATGCAGAACCCCTACTGAGCCTGACAGTGACAATATCCGTACAGTCCGGTCTGTTCGTCTAAGAATATCGTATATCGAGTCTAGGGGGTGGATAAAGTCAGACCCCTAACAACGCGATATATAGTGTCGGCATGATACCCATCACCACCTGAGAAACTATCGATCCTGGATCGATAATTCTCGTTCACCATGGCCTTGGATTTCTGGTGATGGCCACCCGTACACAATGCGACATCAACCCCCAATACCGGGAAAGACGAATCCCCGACGATCCGATCACTGCCTCCATGTGGCTCGGGACTGTACCCAACTAAACCTGTTTGCACGACTCCTTTGAGACGTGGTAGGGTAGTAATCAAAGCATAGTGGGAACTCATACGAGACAAATGACGATCTCAGGTCGACAGACTAACCTGTATACATGTCACCTGGGAACTGCTAACTGACAATAGGTATAATACCAACTAGCAGGTTCCCGGCGAGTCCGTCTAGTGTACTCATAACCCAATGAGCACCTGCATACTATCTTAGGTGAACAAACTAACACCAATGGCTTGTGAGACCTGGCCACCGCCCCTCGCCGGGATCTCGATCAGTATACACTAGTCTACACTGGAGTATCGATGCCCGGTCTCGATACTCCTACGACTAGGGACATTTAAGGATGTGCTTATAGACCCCAGCTCCCACATATATGATCGCCATCATAATGCTGGTAGTCAAGCAAGAATCTTATGGGCTCTATCAACATGTACATGATAATAAAGACAAACCAGATAGCATACTATCATCTTGAGTAAGACTGTTTTATCGGTATAGGTCCTGCCTCAATCATCATAATCACAAGTCCGCGACTATGATAATTGCCTTCAGGGCACTATAGCCAACAACCGGGTGACCGTCTGCTTCTGCCTCTTAAGAGGGACTTCGGCGGGCTCAGCCTCTTCCTCCTCCTCCTCTCGCGCCCGGGGCGCCGGGTCCCGCGAGTGCTTATGCCCCCCCCCACGGCGTTCTTTTGGAGCTCGGGGAGCAGCGGAGGGCTTAGACAGTGGAGATGGCCTCGGGGCCGAGCTCGGGCCAGGTCGGGATGAACTTGCGCCCCGGGCCTTCTTTCTCTCGGTCTTGGTGGCCAAGACGGCTAGAATTTTTGCTCAGTCCATAGGCTCTGCAAAAAAAGGAACACACAAACAAAAGGGGTTAGCAACACCAAAACAGCAAAGGAAATGTGGCAAAGTATAAACATATCGTGGAAAGCCCTAACTTACCCAAGAAACGCGTAGGACTGAGCCCAGCCCAGCTCAGTGCCTGCTCAGATAGCAGGACATCTGCCTGTTGGATCGGCTCCCACTGGGACACCACCCTAGCTTCGGGAGAAGTCGACTGCTTTGCCCTCGGGCAGTCGGCCCTGTGCCACCGTGTAGGCACAAGCCAATTCTCGCCCTCAGACGGCCCGATGAATATAAACTTCTCCTTCCATTCATGGATGGAAGAAAGGACGGCTACTACTCCCGACCCGGCCATTCCGCCCTTACGTTTTTTAAACGAAAAATACACCCAGCTTGGCTCATCCTTATTGATGCCGGGGTGATTCTTATAACAAAGGAAAGAGACAGGGTCAGTCAAGCTGAAGGGGATATTTTCAAGTTTTAACCGGACCAGAAACCCGAGGAGAATTCTCCACGAGTTCGGAGTTAGCTGGCCCGGGGTGAGATGAAAGCAACGAAGCACCCCGCAGACTTCAGTTTGGAAGGGCAGACGCATTCCTGCCCGGAACGCTTCCAAATATAGGGCAATCTCCTTACCCTGCATCTGGTCTGTCCGCTTGGTCTCTCTAGCTAAACAAATGGAATAGTTAGAAGGGACATGGAATCGAGCCCGAATTTCGGAAAACTCGTCTAGACTCTTTAAAACCGAGGGCACATCGCGGGTATTCCCGATGCGCACCTTGGGGGCCCTTGTCACCGCCCGACGGCAAGCGATAGAGACAGCCCTGACTCTAGGGGCGAACCCAACACAGCGGACGAAGAAGAAGAACTCTCTCGGCTATCTGAAGCCGAAGAGGAGGAAGACCCACTGTAACACCCAGTCTCTTTTTATACCAATATGCGTATCTCTCTTTAACTTATAAAGTTCTTTTATTATTTATGTTATTTATAATTGTTGATTTATTTTAAAACCTTTTTAACCCAAACCCAATCTATAGATTTATTCTTCATCAAAATATATTTCCCTATATTACTATATTTCTAGTTTTCTAACTCTAGTTGTTTTATATGTTAATCTAAAACCCTAGTTCTAAATATTATCCTAAACCCCAAGCCCATTCTTTCAAATTCGTTTTCTTTTCTTTTATTCCAGCCCTTTGTAAATTTTCTCATTAGTTATTTTATTTTATTTAAACCCAAAACCTATTTCCCTCAGCCCACTACCCCATTATCTTTCCCTAATATTATTACCATTTCAGCCCCGGCCCACTTCTCTTTTTCCCCAATTAATTTCTTTCCCGGCGGCCCATCCCCCTCCATTTCTCACCAAATTCCATTTAATTAATCCCAAGCCCATCCCTGGCCCGGCCCACTCTCCTCATCCCCTCAGCCCACGCCCAACTCCCCGCTTCACTACCCGACCCGCCACCAACAGTGCCTCCTTCCTCCAACGGCTCCTTCACTTTACTCCCGCCCCCTGTCACTCGCGATCCGCATTCTCCATCGACTCCTCCGCCCACGCTCGCTCACCGTTACCCCCACGACGCGCACCCTCGTCTCCTCAATCTCTTTCTCTCCTCCTCCTACTCCCTCACCCAAACCCACTGCACACCCAATTCCCAATCATCGAGCACCCAACGTCGCACGCCCTGACGGCGACGACCATGACCTCTCTTCCTCTCTCCCTCACCTCCACCTTCGACCACCATCAACCCGAGCTCCCCACTCCCCCTCTCCCTCGACTTCCTCCTCCTGCTCACCATCCCTCAAGCCACCGCACCCGAGCTCGGCCACCGTTCCTCTCGCCGACGAGCCTCCCCTGCACCCTCCTCATCATCACCATCATCGTCGTAATCTCTCACTCCCTCTCCCTATTCTCACTCTCTCTCTTTCCGATCTCCCTCTCTCGATCACTCTCTCTCTCTCCATTCCTCTGTTCTCTATCTCTCCCTCACTCTGTTTCTCTCTCCTCCTCTCTCTCTCTATATATATATATATATATATATATCACTCACTCTCTCTCTTTCTCAATCTCTCTCTCTGTTCCCTCTCATCTCACTCTCTCACTCTAAATCTCCCTCCCTCTAACTCTCTACCTCTCTCTCTCCCTCACCCTCTCTCTATTCTCTCTCCCTTTCTCACTCCCTGCTCTCTCCAATTCTCTCTCTCCCTGCACACTCTCGCTCTCTAAATCTCACTCTCCCTCTCTCCGCAACGTCTCTCTACAACTCCATAACCAACCAACGACGGAGCCATAACATTGCCGAGGACTCGAGCCCAGTCGAGCTGCCGTGCCGCGTTCGTGTCGCGATCGCGCCGTTGCCGTACCGTCGTCAATATGTCACCAGGAAAGTATTTTACTTGCTTACATGCTATATACTCAAGTTACAATCTTAAATTACATAGATCATAAAGTTACAATTTTAGATCAATTATGTGCCATACTTGTTCGATGTGTGTTCCCAATGAAAATACTTGTCTATTTTGACGGAATTAGATTGTCTGTCTTGGTCCGTGTAGTGATGAATACCTTGTACAGATTTCACTGGAAAACATGACCGTTAACGACTAAAACGACTACCCCCAAGTTTACTCGTAAAACTGGAATTTTCTTGTACCTGAAAACCGTTAAAATCGCCATAAATTGTATACACACTGGAATGATGCGTTCGAGGGCTTAAATCGAAGCCGACTCGACGAACTATAACCCTATGTAAATTTATAACTGTTCTGTACTTAAACTGTGACAATATTTAGATCGGAGTGCGACTCTGGACTGCAGTCCAGAGCGACTCTGTTTACTGTGTGCTGTCCCGTAATGGGTACCACACCGTCTCTTTAACTCGTAGGTTGCGGAACTCCACTGTTTATTATAGGTGAATCTATTAGCTAGACAACACAAGTGGTTTCATCCTGTTTCGTTATCGTTTGATATTTAATCTGTAATTTAATAGATGTGGACGTATAACAGTCCCAACAGAATCAGAATTTACATACTAGTATTGAACAGTGTATATCTCCTGACGTACAGATGCAATTGAAGATCCGTCTATTGTGTTGAAAAACTTACTGAAAACCCTAGATTTAATTCAACTGTAGCGTCGCTAAAATCTAATCCCAACTGGGATTAAAATACGTTGCGAAACGGACTCCCGATTCTGAAACCGGATTTCCAGCCGTGAACGCTTAAAAGGAAATGGCCATAATTAGTGATCCTGAAACCCGATTGGCGTGAAACTAAATTCGCTGAATAGATAACTGAACATACTATTTATTCCATGTTTATCGTTTCGCTAAATTGTACACGTCTGATTTATGATAAATATTGCAAGTGGTAGATTATTGATTCACGACACCCTAATCATGCTTTACATACTGTTTACGCATCATATCATACACCTGTCACTGCATTGATAACCTAGTGATAACGTGCATTACCCAGTGTTAGGTATTAGTGATGATTGTGGTAAGTACGTTAGTGATCGTGTATAAGTGAATAAGTGAAAGTGATACGTACTTGTACACAATCAGTGAACCTTATGATTCTATTGCATTGTCGACGTCTATGGGACGCGTGTACGTGTGACTATAAGTGGTATGGGACACTTATGGAAGCTCTTGCACGGGTGTCACAGATAAGGCACCAGACACTGCCATTTATCTTAGGTATTAGTCGGGACGTGCTTGATGGAGGTCCTGCCTCCAGTTCTCGCGCAGACTTGTCACAGACCGATTGGTATTTAAGGTTATGGTTGGCGTTTGATGTAGACCACGGGGTGTGGGGTAGTTTGAGTATGAGTTCAACAGAATCTCGGGAGTCCCTTACCGGCTTATATATATATGGAGATATATGGAGATTTACAGGATACATGATTATTACCGTGAGTTACATGTTGGGCCCGTGGTCCCTTGCCCTTGGGTTCTACCCTTGGGTGGAGGACACTCGCGAGTGGTTGACTCTCACACTTGGACTGACGATAGGCTTAGTGACCTGTACAGTGAGACTTAGAGTCTGATAGGGATAATGGCATTGTTATACCTTACTTACTGTGGTGACATACGTAGCATATCATTCTACTGCTTTTACTGTTCCGCTGCATTGATTATTGCATGTTCATACCTATACCGTCATTGATCTACTGTTATATATATCTATTATCACTGTTAGAATTGTCACATGAATTTATATATTATATTGCTATTGTGTCGCTCTGACGACCTGAGTATGCATGCTCAGTGTGAGGAGAAGATTTAGCCTGGACCAGGACTAGACGTATATCACAGACACCTCGACTTACTATCCAGAGTTATATTCTTTTGTTTCCCCCTCAGGTCAGTTCTTTACATTGTTTCATTCAGTTACTGCATTTCTCATTACCTGCGCATCATTTACTGTTTACCATGAAAAACTAGAAGCCGAAGTGTGACTACGGCAGGACATTTCCTTGACCGTAGGAGCATGGCTGGCCTTGTCAACCCCTCGTATTCCGTATTTTGGGAAGCGGGGCGTGACACCCACTGGACTCGGCCCCAACAACGGGAGTCTCATCGTCCGACTCTACCCTTACTATCTCTACGGACTTCTCGGATGAAGCCATCAAACCTAATTCAAAGGAAAGGACTCACCGAGGAAAAATCAGAGAGGGGTCCGATCTAAAAGAAGGAGTGCTGAGCAGTCTTCAATAATGAAAGAGAATTTGAGTAAAGTATCAGTCCAAGGATGACCCCCTCCCATTTATACACTCCAAAGGAGAACATCCTATGGCCCCGATTGATTCCAGCCAAAACGAAACGTCTGCCCAGCGATCGGGGGGACTCCACGTGGCGATAGGCCATTGGGGACGTCTTTTCGACTGTAGGACTCCGAGACAGCCTGTCACTTCCGTCAAGTGACGTCCGACACGTGGCCCATATCCCAACTGGCAATCGACTGAAACGGCGCCCCCTCTTTAAAGCGCGATCATTTCATTTGATCCGCTGACGTCATCGGGGATACGCGCAAAAAATCAGGCGCACGACGAGGCAACACGTGGGCCCTAAGGATCGAAATGACGCAACCCCCAAACGTCTTGTCGTTCCCCGGCGATCCACATTATGAGTCTCGGCGCCAAACTAAGCAGAAGAAAAACCAAGCAGGCCACTCTCGACCTGACCCATGAATAGGTCGGAACGAGAGTGGGGGGCTAATGATAATGCTCACAAGTGGTATTTTCTCATATTATGACACGTGGGGGGTGACGTGTCCCGAAGGTTATGTAGGAGGAATAAATGAGTTGCATTAGGAGGATTCCTCGGGACTTCTTCCCGAGGAACGTATCCGACATTTTATGAGACCTCCCTGAATACATTCCACATTCACCTAGAAAACTACCAACAGCTTGTCTCCGAGCTTTCTCAGTCTCCTTGCTCGTTTCCGAGCTCCTGACATGCCGAGCTTCCTCGGCCTCCCGGCTCGTCTTCGAACTCCTAACATACCGAGCTTACTCGGCCTCCACCGACCAACCAAGAGCGCGGATCCCATGCGCCCCGCAACGGCTCCGCGTATATCGCCAAGACGAGATATCCGTCTCCCCACGATCCGTGTCCCACGCTAGCGCATCCCTCCATTGATGGGCGCATCCCGCCATTGAAGACAAGAAAAACGCTGGGCCGTAACTGACGGCGATGATCTCATGCCTGCTCGCTCCACGCGACCCCTATATAAACTCCTCTCTCAGACGACTCAAGTATCAAGAATTTATTTCAATACGCCGCTACTCTGCATCTATACCTCAGCTCTAACTTGATCGTCAGAGGGTCCTACGGTGGTCATCCATTCCGGGACTTCTTTACAGGTAGCTCGGCGTTCAACACCAACCCATTGAGATCCACACTCAACAACTCCCAAATCAAATCGCAGCCATCAAAGACCGCCATCCAAGGATCAACGGAGGACAACATCTGAAGGAGATCCAAAGCTCCATCAATATTCAACGACGACAAAATACTCGACGAAGAAAGATAGAAAGAAAAGAAAAGAAAAGAGAAATGTATACATATGGGTGATTTCCTATTATGCACAATCAGCGGTCCTTTCCAAGATGTATCCATGATATATGTATCCAAAAACAAAATGAAAACAAATAATCATCAGAAATCCACTTCAAGAAATGTATCTGGCCCAGAACATCTCTGCAGGGTTGCTATGTAACTCAAAAATTAAGATCGTAATGATTTGGACTGCACATTTTCTTGACGTTACATATATTTCAAGCGTATACTAACGAGTCGTATTTCAAACCACCTTATCACTGATCCTAGCAAGTTAATGCCATAGATGGTACTAATGAATCATATCGAGTTATTACAATTCAATATAAGAAGAAAATTGGCGAGTAAACTCACCATTGTAGCTCAATGGTGAGTATGAAAACTTCCCTTTTCGATCAATGAATTTATACATGCCAATAGCTAGAATCTTTAGATCCAACAACAAAATTTTAGGGTGATTCGCCTTTTGTTCTCGGTCTCACACACGCACAACAATGAACTTTCTTTCGCCTCAGGCTCTCTCTCCTGCCATAAAAATAGTCCCTTAAAAGGACTCTAGTTCGTCTCTCTGCATCTCGGGCTCTCTTATAATCATTCTCTTCCTTTAATTTCAACCAAATGTACTCGAGTTTTTGCAGTTCCAACTCCAATCTCCCAATCTTTTCCGACCCTTTTCGTGCTCGCTGCGAAGTTCTTCTTTCGATTGTGTTGCCTGTTTCATCGATTTGTGGACTTACCGAAGAACTGAGATTTTCAGCCTTTCTTCTCAATTTTCTGTTGGTATTGATCAACTGCGAAATGACTGCCTCGGTTTCCTCCAACTGCGAGCTGAGTTTTTTAAACTCGAAACTCATGGGACTGCTGCTTAAATCGGATAGTGCCATGTTCCTTTTTAGCCCCCTAGCGTATTTTTGAAGAACCAAGAGCCTTTGAGCATTAGAAGAGAGCTTTTCGCTTGTACTCCTTTTTGATTCTTGATGTGGATCGGTAAAATTTTCGTTCTTCTCTTCTTCAACTGCTTCAATCTTAGTTTCCCGCAATTCAACCATCTGATCCTCAGTTTCATCACTTAAAGTTCCGCACGGTGCATGCGAACTTGAACAATTCGCATATTGTGAAGAGCTTGAAACATGATCAAGTTGAATATCTTTCGTCAGCTGCTCACATCTCTCTTCAAAGATTTCGGAATTGCTTTTCTTTTTCAAATGCAGGATGATATCTTTGCATATTGGCGCTTCCTCATGGTATGTGGTTCGTATTGATTTCAAACCTACGCTTCCTCTTGTTGTAGCTTGTGAAGTAGTTTTAGAACCAATATATCCATGTTCTAGATTATTTTGGATATCTATTACCACTTTCTCAAGTGCATTAACCTTGGCATGCAACCTTTTCAATTCAAACATTCCAAACCGAAATGTGGCATGATGATCCTCATTTTGTTCTTTATCGCTCTTTCTATGATGCCGAGGCTGTGAACCATCCTGAGATAAATATGGGAAATATATGAACATTCAAATATATGAACATTCACGTTATTATTGGTCAAGATGAATTTTGAAACTTTTATGGACAGAACATGTTTCAAATTGGTAGAACAAATTCATGTTTGGGTTTGCATGTGTAGGTAAACCGCAATTTTTGCATGACCATGGTTACTTTTTTGAAGAATGAAATCAATATTAATAGAAGTTGGGCAATGGAATGACAATAAAAATCTAAAATTTCATTCTAGTTGAAGTTATTTTGGTCTTTGTAATCCAACCAGCCAGTGTCTTTAGCTTCTTCGACGCGTCTTTCAAAATCAGAAGTAAAACAAATTCCTTAATTCTCAACCATGAAGCACGGATACTTTTAAATGCCTCACAAATCGTCCCCGATCGCGTATCGGAGTCCGAAACTCCCAGATTCTTTCGAAATCTCTTGGACTTGTATATGTCTCACCAATCTCTCTAGAATCGACGTCTCCCCCCTTTTTCTCAAAAATTATGGCTCTCAAAAATTTGAAAGAGCATGGAATATCTATATAATGCCATTATTTAGTTGTATTATTATATATTTATATGTATATCGTAATATATATTCATATTTAGTTAATTAAAAATCAATATAAAAATGTATCCCGTATCCTAGGTTTTTGGAAAATTGTGAATCCGTGAATCCGTATCGTATCGTATCCCTTATCCGTATCCGAACCCGTGCTGCATGGATTCTCAAAACCAGATACAAGATGAATAATTATGACACTTGAAGACAAAATAGTCAGATACAACCATGCTCTAAGTTATTTTAAAAATACCTGTTTTTCTTGATTGTTCAATGAATGATGGTTTGCAAGTGAAAGGATGTGTTGTTCAAGAGATGAGACGAAGTCCCCTAATGACAATACGAGGCGCAAATATGCATTCAGTTCTTTCTTCAGGCTTCTGTTTTCTCCAATGAGTGCATCGATTTTCTCCTTTAGTTGATCCTCATACACATCTCTTCTAGTGATTTCCTCATCAAACATATCCTTTTGCGTCATGTCGCTTACCTTAAGTCTCTCGCACTTCACAATCAACTCACGCATCTTTTCTTCAAGGGTTGTTGCTTTGATTCTTGCACTATGAATTTCATTTAACAAAGTTTCAGTGTCTACCTGGTAAGAAAAGATTTCAGAAGTCAAATACTTTTCCCTCTTCTCAAGTTCTTTTGCTTCTTCAAGCAATATACCAAGTTGCAGCCTCAGTGTATCATTTGATTGGCTTAATTCAGTGTTCTTGTCTTGCACAGCCTCGAGCTTTTCATTTAATAACTCCATGTCCTTTTGTGCTAAGAGATTCTTCTGAATTTCGGTTTGAAGGTTCGGTTCTTCGGGGCCACTGTTATTCGCTTCAACGATTTTCTTTGAATAAGACTGGTTCTCTTCAATCAATTTAGCAAAATCCCTTTGTAAATCCAAGAAGTTTTTACCTAACATCTCCATCTCAACCTTTAAACCTTCCTCTCTTTGGTTGATTAGATGCTTTTCGCTTTGCAAAACCACTAATTCTTCAAAACTTCTCTTAGATTCTTGCTCAAGAAACGTGAGGACAACCGATTTCTCAAGAATCAATTTTTTATTTTCATCTTGAGCATCTAAAACAGAAGTCGCCATCTTCTCATTATACTGAGATAGTAATGCTAGTCTTTTCTTTTGTACGAAATTTTCCTGCTTGAGCTTTGAAATAAATTTTTCTTGGCGCCCCGGTGTCTCTGAGTACTCACGACATTTATTTGAGATCATCGTATTGTTTTCTTTTATATCATGCAAGCATTGCCGTAAGATGAAAATCTCGATCTGGGCATCTATAATCTTATCCTGGTAATACTTAAGTTCCTCTTCGCTCAGCCGGACTTTTTCTCGTAGCGCATGAATATTGTTTTCTAAAGTATACAGTTCACTGTTACCGAACTTCATATGGGTCTCATATTCTTCCTTCTCTATTCTCAAAGAATATTGAAGTTCAGAGACTTGATGAAGTATTTCACCCTTTTCTATCTCCAAATTGATGTTTTTGACCTCTAGTTCCGCATATTTTCGCTCCGAGCTCTTCACTCTACGGCTGATGCTTTCTACCTGCAATATGAGATAGATTTAGAATTTGAAACAAAGATCTCTTTTATTTGATAGATATTGGAGCAAAACAATTGATGTAGTACCAACTATGAAGCATAGACACGATTATGTATACGGGATATAACACGGACTTGAGATATGAGACCTAGGTTGCGTGGACACTTCCGACAAGTTGCCATGTCCACATCTGAGATGTGTCGAACACAACACCTGCACGACACGTATCGGACAGCGTACACGTGTCATATACATATTGTATGTGTGTGTTCTATGTGTATCCTATGTGTCTTATCATGGGCGGACCGACATAGAGCCCAACGGGGGCACGTAGGGGTCCGTCCATGGGCACTTGTCCCCGCTGAGATTTTTGGAGAAGACCCCACTGAGATTTCGGAATAGAAAAGTCCCTATTTCGATATATTAATGCACATACATATAAATGAGGGTATATTATATATATTGTGTTTATAATTCTAACATAAAGATACTTTTGCTCGGTTGGTAATGGCTCACTTTTAATTGCTTGAGGTTGTGGGTTCAATTCACAATTAATATTTTTTTGATAATTATTTAATTATTAATCCTATATACTCTTTTCATACTTTTGATTGAGAAAATAATATAATATTTTAAAATCCCGTAAACCATCACTACTAGCGTAACCAAAACCCAACAAATGTCTCTTCTTTATTTCAAAATAAAATTGAAAAGAAATCGAGAAACAATATATAGCTTCAGGTGTGATGATGCTCATAAGTGAGAATTCCTCATATCACGACACGTGGCGAATGACGCATCACCCGTGACGGCTCACTAAACTCATGGGGGCTACCGAAGCAAAATCAATGTGGAGCACTGATGACCTTCCTCGGTTTGTCTCCGAGCTTACACTCCGCCTCTTACGCAAGAGCGACCTAGCCACCGAACTGGCGCCCATCCTCCTGGGCTTGTCTCCGAGCTATTGCATAGCTGAACTTTCTCGGCCTTCCGGTTCGTCTCCGAGCCTCACGCCGAGCTAAGTCTCCCCAGCTCTTCCGGACAAACGAGAACGCAAGGCCCTAGCGCTTCCACAACGGCTCCGTGTATCTCTCCAAAGCGAGATATCCGCGGCCCCACGTCCCGCGTTCCACGCTGGCGCATCCCCCCATTAATGGACGTATCCCGCCATTAATGGGAGGATCCCGTCATTCACGCTGGCGTAACGTCAGGGACGTAACCGAAAGCGAAGATCTCGCGTCTGCTCGTTCCATGCAACCACTATAAAAACTCCTCTCTCAGACAACTCAGGTAAAACAATTTTAATCCAATAAGCCGCTACTCTGCTCATTTTCCTCGGCTAACTTGATCGTCAGAGGGTCCTACTGTGGTCACCCACCCCGAGACTTCTTTACAGATAGCTCGGCTTCACCTCAAAGTCAACCCATTGAGATCCACACGCCCAAGGAGACAACATTCAGACCAAATCTCGGTCGTTCAACAGCGCTCGCTACAGATCGACGGAGGAAAGCATCTGAAGGAGATCCGACCTCCGTCAGTTGGCACTGTCCGTGGGGAGAGCTTGTAAGTTTCTTTCCCCCATCAAAGTTGATCTTCTGCCTTCGACATAATGGCGAGCGAGAACTATGGCGATCCCAGTACGAGTCGTCGTCTCCCCCACAACGGAGGCGGGAGCGGCTCGTCTCCTCCTCCCAATGCCATTGCCGCCTTATCCGTCCGGATCGACAGACTCACGTCGATGGTGGACACGCTTATTCACGTTCAAGCGGCGGGCCCAGCCCCCCGATCGCAGTTCCCCCTCCCAGGGATCACGACGTCAGCAGAAGAGCGGATAACATTACTCCTCTCGATGCCCCCAAACACAGGCGTGCCGACTCCGACAACCGTGGCTCCCACGCAGCGACCGATTCAATGACCCGCTGGGTGCCGCACGGCTCTAAGCCGCGATCCCGGTAAAGAGACCATCGCCGTGACGCCCATCGCGCTCCCGTGCCACCCGAGGAGGTGTCGGTCAGCTCGCCCGCTTCAAGGCGAGACCGACGCCCTCTCCCTTGCTGAGACCACGCAAATAACTCGCGTGAAGGCTGCTCCAAAAGGACGCCCGAGAATCTGAGAAATTTGATAGAGCGGAATCGAAGCCGCACTACCTCGCAGACCAGGAGCGGAAATGGCCACCACTCTAACTGGACCGAATCCTTGGGGTACCACAACCGCCTCGAAGCCCTCGAGAATAAAATAAAGGGCATACACCGGGATGACCAGGCGTCCGGTGGAAGGGCCCGATACTCCGTCGATTCGCTGACAAAACCTTTTACGGAGGAACTTTTGGCCAAGCACGTCTCGTCCAGGAAAAAACCGCTCAAGGTGGCCCTCTTCAACGGGAAATCCGACCCAAAGGACCATCTAGACGCATTTACAACGGGCATGAGCTTCCAGGAAAACTCCGACGCTGCCTAATGCCGAGCATTTCCCGCCACCCTCATCCAGGCTGGACGGGACTGGTTCTGAGGATTCATGCCACGCTCTATCTCTACCTTTGATGAGCTGGCCACCCAGTTCCTCGATTACTTTGTCGGAAACAGACGACAGAAGAGGACTGTCTATTACCTCTTCACCATAAAGAGCGGGGACAAGGAATCCTTTAAGGGATACATCACTCGCTTCTATAACGCTCTCCTCGAGGTCCTTGAGCACCGGGATGAAACTGTCATCACCGTACTAAGGTCAGGTCTTAGGCATAAAGAATGGCTCCGCTCTTTTGCATTAGCGCAACCTAAGACCATGGCCGAGGTAAAAGCTTGGACCGAACGAGAGATCAAACTCAAGTCGGAGGTGAACGCCAACCTGCCCCGGGACAACCGAGCCGACCAAAAGAAGAGGAGCAGAGAAGAGAAGAAGAGGGTCGACTGACCAAAGCCATACTCCACAAAGTTCCAGGAGTACACTCCTCTTAATATCTCCCAGACTGAGCTGTTGGAGGAGGCGAAAGGTGAAAGATTCTTCAAGCTCCCGCTAGTCACCCATAGAGCGGCTAAACGTATCCGGGACCCATACTGCGCCTTTCATAGGTCGCAGGGTCACCCGACCGAAAAATGCAAATGACTCCGTAACTACATCGAGGAGTTGATGCGCTCTGGCCACCTAGTGAAGTACCCGCGGGACAAGCGACAAGCGGATCGGGAACGGGAGAACCAGCCCCCTCCCGAGGAATTAACGATCGGGCAAATTATGGTCGCTATCTCGGAATCTGCCTGGGGTGCCGGCGAAATCACCGCCTACTACCCGTCGAGGGTACTAGCGACCCACCCCGGAAGAAGTGCAGGACGGCCGAGCCTATCATCTTCGGTACATAGGATATCGGTCGATTCCGGGAGCTCGGCTGACATCCTCTTCTACAACAGCTTCCAACGTATGGGGCTTAGACCGTCCGACCTAAGGCCCACCTCCCACGTCCTCTCGGGATTTACCAACCACTCTATCCCGGCTGAGGGAGTGGTCACCCTCCTCCTCAATATTGGAGAAGCGGGTCGTATGAGGACCATACCTGTAGAGTTCATCGTCGCTAGGGTCCCCTCATCCTACAACAACCTCCAGGGCCGCCCGATATTGAACGCCTTCCGGGCCCAAATCTCGACCTATCACCTCGCGATCAAATTTCTATTAGACCAAGGGGGATAGGTCGGACCTACGGGGACCAGCAGATTGCCAAGATTTTCTTCACCTCGACGTCCCCCGCCGGAGAGCAGAGCGATGACTTTGAAGACACAGGCGATTTCCAGGGGTCCTTAGACACGCGAGAAGACCATAAAGAAATTCGAGGAGCCCTGGTAGAAGCGTTGACTGAAGTTCCCCTCGTCGAAGGGGTCGATGGACGCACAATTCAGATCGGATCTCTTTTGACGGGAGACTGTCGTGAGGACTTGATCCGCTTTCTCCGAGGAAACTCGGACGTGTTCGCTTGGGCACCAGCAGACATGCCCGGGATCAACCCTAAAGTAATCCCACACAAGCTCGGGGTCGACCCGAAGGCCCGACCCATCCGACAAAAGAAGCAATGTTTCGCGCCAATCAAGCAAAAGGCGATCGAGAACGAGGTCGATAGATTGCTCGCAGCCAACTTCATTAGAAATATTGATTACTCGGATTGGATAGCGAATGTGGTCATGGTCAAAAAGGCAAACGGGAAATGGCGAATGTACGTTGACTTCACAGATCTGAATAAGGTCTGCCCGAAAGATAACTATCCTCTCTCTCGGATAGACCAGCTAGTGGACAGCTCGGCCGGCCACGAATTGCTAAGCTTCATGGACACTTTCTCCGGTTACAATCAGATCCGGATGAACACGGCAGATGAAGAACTTACCGCGTTCACCACGGACCGGGGGGTGTACTGCTACAAAGTGATGCCCTTCAGTCTCAAGAATGCTGGGGCTACATATCAGGGCCTAGTTAACAAACTGTTCAAACCGCAGATCGGGAGAAATATGGAGGTCTACATCGGTGACATGCTCGTAAAGTCAACCTCATCGGACAAGCACACCAAAGATCTTGGCGAGACATTCGACGGCCTCCGCAAGTACAAAATGAAGCTGAACCCAGCTAAATGCGCGTTCGAAGTCACTAACGGCAAATTCCTCGGGTTCATGGTTACCCACCGAGGAATCGAAGCAAACCCAGAAAAGATCAACGCCATTCTCAACATGGCCACACCAAAAATCAACGTTGAGATCATGCGGCTCACAGGAAGAGTGGCCGCTCTAAGTCGCTTCATGTCAAGATCCGGAGAAAAGTGTCTCCCGTTCTTCAAACCCTTGAGAAAAATCCCTAAGTTCGAATGGTCGGAGGAATGTCAAAACGCTTTCGAGCAACTCAAAGCGCACTTAACAACTCCCTCACTGCTCACCCGACCAGTCGAAGGAGACGAGCTATCATTGTACCTTGCGGTCTCCGACCAAGCTGCAGGCTCGTTGCTCGTCAGAGAAGTTGAAGGAGTGCAGAAACCGGTCTACTACCTAAGCCGTGTCTTCAAAGACGCGGAAAAGAGATACCAGGCCATAGAAAATATAGTCTTGGCGCTTGTCATCACCTCAAGAAAGTTGTGGCACTACTTCCAGGAGCACACCATCCTCGTCCTCACCGAGTGACCTATAGGGACTATTCTCGCCTCTCCCAAATCATCAGGTCGTCTAAAGAAATAGAGGTGGGAATTATCCCAATTCGACATCAAATACCGCCCCAGACAAGCCATCAAAGCAGAAGTCCTTGCAGAATTCGTGGTTGAATGCACTATTCCCATAAAGGAAGGAGCGGCAGCACGGGACCCCGGACCCCGACCCTCGGTCGAGGAAGTACCCGACTCCATCCCCGATTTGGTTCTCTACGTGGATGGATCCTTTACCGAGGAGGGAAGCGGAGCTGGCCTGATCTTCTATGGCCCGGACGAGGCAGAGATGGAATACTCTTTGAAGCTCGGGTTCAATGCGTCAAACAACGCCGCGAATATACGAGGCTTTGTTGGCAGGATTGCGAATCGCCTCCGAGGTGGGGCTGAAGACGATCCGAATTCACAGCGATTCCGCTCTGGTCGTCGGCCAAGTGACCGGGCGTTTTGAGGCCCGAGAACCGCTCATGGTGAAGTACCTTGCCGAGGTAAAAAGACTCCGCAAAAACTTCGATGAAGTCCAAGTGGAACAGATTCCCCGGAATCTGAATACCCAAGCCGACGCTTTGAGCAAACTAGCATCTTCCTATACAGCCAACCGTAAGAGGAATATCCTCTTCGAAGTCCTGCCATGGCCTAGCGTGGAAGACAGAGAGGCAACGCTCTAAGTATACTCGACTCGGGAGGAAGGCCAAGATTGGAGGAAGCCACTCGTGGAGTTCCTAAAAGATGGTACACTCCCGGAAGAATGAGGGAAAGCACGCCGCCTTCGAGCAAAAGCCCGGCATTTTATCTGGAGCAATGGAAACCTTTACAAGAAGTCGTACACACAGCCTCTGCTCCGATGCGTCGATCCTCGTGAAGCCGACTACGTTCTGCAAGAGATACACGAAGGAGTCGGTGGAGCACATCAAGGGGACTGTACCTTGGTCTAGAAGACGCTGCTCTAAGGATATTATTGGCCGAAAATGCACCAAAACGACGAGAAGCTTGTCAGAAGATACAAAAGTTGCTAACTCCACGGCAGCATACCCCGTCTTCATGCTACTGAGCTAACGACCTTCAGTTCCTCTTGGCCGTTTGATCAATGGGGAATGGACATGGTTGACCAACTCCCCACCGGTAAGGATGGACATAAGTGCATCCTCGTCGCGGTAGACTACTTCACGAAGTGGGTCGAGGCCGTGCCCATCAGAAAACCGGATGCCACCACTACTATAAAGTTCCTGCAGAATAACATAATTACTCGATTCGGGATCCTGAGGTGTATAGTTACCGATCACGGAACCAACTTCGAAAATGATAAAGTCAAAGAGTTCTGCAGCGACTACCACATTCTAATGAAGTTCGCCGCGGTCGCACATCCTCAATGTAACGGGCAGGCCGAGATAGCTAATCGAGACGTCATCCGAGGTCTCCGAGCTCGTTTGGAAGGAAGACATGGCACCTGGGTCGATGAACTACCGCAAGTACTATGGGCATTGCGCACATCGAAGAAAACGCCCACGGGAGAAACACCTTCAGTCTCTGCTACGGTACCGAAGCAATGGTCCCGGCAGAGATCGGATTACCCAGTTACCGAGTCGAACATTTCGACGATGAAGCTAACATCTCGGCGCTAAGGACCAACTTGAACGTCTTATTAGAAAAACGTGATCGGGCGCAAATCCGAGCGGCCGCCTATCAACAGCAAACCGCTCGCTACTACAACGCATAAGTAAAGCATCGCGCCTTCAAGACGGGAGATTTGGTCTTACGAAAGAACGAGTTCGTAGATCAAGGCTACACAAGTTCTCCCCGAAGTGGGACGACCATTTCCTCGTCGCAGAGGTGTTGCCCGGTGGGGCATATTGCTTGCAAGACGCTGGGGGTTGTAGGTTTCTTTGGCCCTACAACGCCAAGAAGCTCAAATTGTACAAATGAATATATTTCTTCTTTTTGAAGCAATGTAATTTTTTCTTATTATTATTAAGTCTCCTGAATTAGAGGATACTTCTTCGATATATTTTCTTCTTCCTCGGTTCCGAGATCCCTAAATTCGTTTTGAGAAAATATGTAAAAAGTGCTAAGGGATAAAAGAAGACAAAACACATCAGAAAAGAAGAATTTTATTCATTAAGAGGTATTATAGGCTCCTCAGCCTTACAAAAAAATTACAGCAAAGGGGGCTGGGGATTGAGGAAGCATTGTAGATGATACTCCGACGAAATCTCCGCCAGCCGAGCCCTAGCTTCCTCGGCTATCTCGGAAGCGCCACCCGCCGGACAAAAATTAACGATTAGCCTCTTCTGGAAACACTCCAGAAGAAGGCCCACCGATCGGTCCCGTCTGCTCTTCGAGATCAGGCCGAGATGGTAAAACGAGTACAACCTCTCGATCACCTCATCCCTCAACTGCGGAGACAAGGCATTGTGCAGACCCGAGACCTCCTCTAGATTGGATAAATAAGCACTTGGAGTGGGGATCGCCGGGGAAGAAGGCGTCCGAAGTGGCCCTTCACGCAGTCTATCACCGTCTCGTATGTCTGTTTGGATCGGTTGGGGTTGTAAAGGTACACGTCGTCCCGGGAAATTATCTCGCTGATGAGCACGCACGGACGCCCGACCATCTTCAGAAACACAAGGCTAGAAAGGAACCAACACGCCTTCGCTATTTATAGCCTCAACAAAAATCTTCCAACGGCCGAAATTTACGCGCGCAGCGACGCGAATCGCGGGATATTTTCAAATTCCCTATACAGAGCTGCCACGTGGCGACCATGTCGATCCTCACGAACCCCTAAGCGGTCAATGGAAGATTGAACGGCACGAATCAAGGAGTATCATACCCCACCAGCATGCTTCTCCGCGACGGTCACTCTTCCTGATTTTACGGGTCATGGAAAATTGAACGATGCTCCACGAAGGCGAATGGAAGTCTAAAAAGCCCTCATCTCGAGGCCACCGGGCAGCTTCCCTACCCGGTCCATCCCTAGCGGGTAGATTCCTACCCGTCTACGCCAAGGATCTAAAGCCCTCCTAAAGAGGCCACCGAGCAGCTTCCCTGCCCGGTCCATCCCTGGCGAGTATATTCATACCCATCTACGCCAAGGATCGAAGCCCTTGTTAGTGTATATGCCCTAGGGGCCATTATTGTATCATACTAGCTTGTATATTACTTAATGGAAGCTTGGGATATTCACAGTTATATTAGCAGTCTTGCTCAACATAGTAGTATACTACTTGGTTTATATCTATCTTAATATGTATATATGTTTATTTTAGCATATCACGAATACATATTGATAGAGCCCTTAGGATCTTGCTTGACTACCAGCGTTGTGATGGCAGTCACACTAGTGGGAGCTGGGTAGTCTACAAGCACATCCTTTTTCAAGTCCCTAGTCGTAGGATTATCGAGACAGGGCATCGATACTTCAGAGTAGACTAGTGTATACGCTTCTCATCCTAGCAGGGGAGATAGTCTGTTCCACAGCCATTAGTACGTTGTACTGGAGATAGTATGCAGGTGCTCGTTGGGTTACGGGTACACCGGACATGACTCGCAGGGAACTGTTGGTTGGTATTATACACATCGTCAGTTAACAGTTCCCAGGTGACATGAGTACAGCATAATCCGTAGACTTGACACTGCTGCTTCGCCTCGAGTGTGTTCCCACTGTTCTTAGATTGCTATCCTACCACGGCTCAAAGGAGTCATGCAAACAGGTAGCAGTTGGGTGCAGTCCCGAAACACTTGGAGGTAGTGGCAGTTAGAAAGGATTCGTCTCTCCCGGTATTGGGAGTTGATATCGCACTGTGTTTGGAGAGCCATTACGCAAAGTCCCTGGCCAGGGAAAACGAGATTTACTGGTAGGATTTCCAGTAGCTTCTCAAGGTGTAATGGACTTCACTCCGACACGACTTATACAGCTTTTAGGGGACTGACACTTGCCGTCCCCTTAGGCCCGATATGCGATAGTCTTAGACGAACAGACCGGACTGTACGGAGATTGTCACATCAGGCTCAGTAGAAGTTCGGATGGGTTTCCTCATCGGCCTTCTTATCGACATCTACCTGGGGGCCGTTACGTACAGCTAGTACCGCTTGCGGCCTGTGGTTAAACCCACTGCCAGCGTAGTGTCGAGTCTTTAGAGTCCCACACAGAGAGTTTCCCTGCTTCATGCGAAACGATATAGAGGTCGTATGGTTTTACGACAGGGTTCGGACATATACGTGTACTTGTGCACGTATGATGTTCGGACAGATTATACTAGCGGGCTTTAGTTTAAGACAGATTCTAGTATTGGATTATTGGATTTATACAGTCTCAGTATATCCGTGTTTTACGGATGGGAGGGCATTTTCGTAATTAGTCGAGAAGCTTCTAGAAAAAAGGTGAGGTGGAGAGCTTATGTGTAAATTGCATTAAATGAATTAGTGACTTGTGAGATGATTCATCCAAATGAGTTAATGAAGCATTAATTGTTTTAATAACTCATTAGATGATTCATTCATTTGTATTAAATGAAGCATGAAGATATTTGTGCAAGATATTTGTGCAAGATATTTTATGCTTCATAATATATACACAATTGAGTTATAATTCATTTCATTCTCACATACACACTCTCTCTCCTCAAGCTCTCCTCTTCTTCAACATAACCATAATCCTCTCATGTGTTGAGATCCCAAGGGTTAGAAAGACTATTAGATCCTTAATCCACTTCTATATCTTCTAGGTCACTTAGATTAGCAATCCTAGCCACTTTGTTACCTCAAGTGAGAAGTTAAAGCTTGGAGAAGGAACTCTTGGGTGGATCTTCTATCACATCGAGGAGGCCGACGAGGAGGTGAACAATAAGAACAAGAAGGACTGGTATCTTGAGGTATAATCATCTATCATACTAGTTTAACACTTCTAGATAGTTTGTTAGTTAGGGTTTAGCAAAGATCCGTAAAGTTAGTCGATATTAACTTGAACAAAATGATTGTTTTACCTATTCCGCCTCCCCGCATCATGTGGGGTGTCTAACGTCGACTTACAGTGGTATCAGAGACTAGCTAAACCATAACTAACATATTAGCAAAATCTTTAGAAATTCGATCGCAAAATAATCCCGAAAATACGAAGTTTTCACCTAGGTTCTGCCGATTTTAAAACGGGGTCTAAAAATTTATCAAGGACCCTTAAAAATACAAGCAGGGTTTTTTAAGAATTGTGAAGAAATTTGGGATCATGACTCGACCAAACCACCGCGGAACCGCGGCCGATACAAGCGATCCGCCGCGGATCCGCGGCCGAGTTGACACCGAGTCAACCCAAACTTGCTCAGTTATTCTTCTGTGTTGATGTTGTGTTTTCTGGGATGATTTGTTTCTGCTCAGGTTTTATGTGCACAGAGAATTGTTCGGAGTAGATTCATATGTGTTACTTGATCGAAATTCTAAGAAGTTTGCCTAACTGGATTATATCTGTGTTATGATTAATGTGTTCGTAAACCCCCCCTAACTGCTAGTATGTCGGTTAGCAGAGAGTTGTACATTTCTGTAATGGTTTTTACTGGTTTGTGAATATGAACTTGTTGGATTGTCGTGAATGGATAGCCGGGGATGTGAGACGAGTGTTTCTTTCATTCAAATGTAAATTGTAATTTATTGTAATATTCTTTTGCGGGGCACATCCGGGTTGAGGTTGTAGCCACCGTTGTATTGTTTCATTTACTGTTTTCTGCTCTTAGAATAGACCCAAGGTGGGGTGTAAAAACTACCGGGTACTTTGAAGTGTTTAGTGGCCTACTCACGTCGTTGAGGGAGACCGCTTCACTTCGGGTACTTAGCGGATAGTTTGCAGTACCCGTAGGGGTCTAGGGTGGGGTTTGGCTATTCATCGCGACTGTGTAATCCGTCTTTCATTACAGGCTCAAAAGAAATGTGGATTGCTTGTATATCCAATATGTTCATCTGTGATCCGGAATGCCTATTATTGCGTCTGACGAATGTACAATATCTATATATGATATCTAGTAGGCGTTACTTATGTTTTGCATCCGCACTAGCCCAGCCCCCGCTCTGTCGTTAGTTAAGTAACCTAACGGGTGAATGACGGGGCCCAGTGGCGAATGCGGATGGTATAAGAGGACGTTGTATTTTCGTTGTTTTCTGCAATGATAGGTTAAATGATGGGACGCATTATTTTAATGCAAAGAAAATAAACCAAAGTTGAATCGTTGGAACAGTTTAAAAGAAACCACTCGGTTATTTTAAAACAGAAGATTTTTTTTAATTGCGGAGCTTAAACCACTCCTTTTAAAAGCTATCAGGTCCCTTCGATCATATCAAGTTCACTACGTTCACGGTTTCGCCAAAACCATTCGTAGCCCTACGTCATTTCATTTGGGTATTCAGTAGTATTCAAGTTATGTATTTTGACTAACGCCAAGCCATAGCGTTTGGTAGCTGCTGGGTATTCATCTGTTGCATAGATAGATGAGTTGGTTTGGGACAGTCGTACTGCCATTTGGCCAACATCAGGAGTGTTGGAGATAGTGCCCTCAGAGTCAATTATTGGATCACAGGTACGTGATTGCAATGATTAAGGGAGGACCTATTCCGGTAGGACAGTCTTACTCAAGATGATAGTGTGCTATCTGGTTTACCTTTATCATCGTGCACTGCTTTAGGTGACCTTACAGGACACTATTGCACGTTAATAGAGCCCCTAGGATTCTTGCTTGACTGCCAGCGGTATGAGGGCGATCATATACGTGGGAGCTGGTAGTCTATAAGCATATCATTAAAAGGTCCCTAGTCATGGGAGTTTCGAGACAGGGCATCGATACTCCAGAGTAGACTAGTGTATACAGTCGAGACCCCGACGAGGGGCGGTGGCCGGTCTCACAAGCCACTGGTGTCAGTTGGTTCACCTAAGATGTATACAGGTGCTCATTGGGTTATGAGTACACCGGACAGAACTCGCCGGGAACATGCTAGTTGGTCTTATATCTGACGTCAGATAGCAGTTCCCTGGTGACATGTGTACAGGTTAGTTCATCGACCTGAGGATCGTCATTTGTCTCGTGTGAGTTCCCACTGTACTTTGATTACTACCCTACCACGCTCAAAGGAGACGTGCAAACAGGTTTTAGTTGGGTACAGTCCCGAGCCACATGAAGGCAGTGAGCGAATCTTCAGGGGTTCGTCTCTCCCGGTATTGGGGGTGAGGTCGCACTGTGTCTAGGAGAGCCCTTACACGAAGTCCTTGGCCAAGACAGGAGATTTACTGGTAGGTATTCCAGTAGTATCTCAGGGTGTTCTGGGCTACACTCCGACATGACTTGTACCGCTTTTGGGGGTCTGACTTTTACCAACCCCCTAGGCCCGCCATGCGATGCTCATAAACGAACGGACCGGACTGTACTGATATTGTCACTGACAGGCTCGGTAGGGTGTCAGGATGAGTTCGCTCATCGACGTCCCTTTTGGTCAATAGCTGGTGGCCCGTCACGTATGGCTAATATCTCTGACGTGCTAGTGGTTAAATCCACAGCCATGGTATTGACGAGTCTTTAGAGTCCCCCACATTCAGTTACTCAAGTTTCGGGCGAAACGCTGTAGAGGCCGTATGGAGATATGTCAGGGTTCGATCAGATACGTGCGGTATTGCACGGATCAGGATCGGACGGTTAGTACTAGAGGCCGTATGGATATATGGCAGGGTTCGATCAGATACGTGCGGTATTGCACGGATCAGGATCGGACGGATAATACTAGCCGGCTTTGGTTTAAGCCGGATCCTAGTATAGTACAGTGTAGATTTTGTCTCATTGCATTTGTATTTCGGTCGGAATACAGATGCGGGTGTGTACAGTATCGGGGTTTTCCTATAATTTATTACGGGATCAGTTTTTTTGGAGTTGCCAGTTTGTTTTCCGTTTCAGCCATATTTCTTTGTATCTTTCATTGGCTGAAGATTGGTGGAGGAGGGCTTATTTTCATTTGTGCAAATAAGCATTTGTGGAGGGTGGTCTTTGCCTATTCTTGTGTCATGATGATTCTTCCGCCCTTGACTTTCTTGAGTTCATGATGGCATGACTTTTGTGATAGTGATGGGTTATGATGAGGTTGGTGGAGTGTTGTTTTTGATTGGTGATGATTTCTTCTCATGATCACACATCTTTCCTTCTTGCATTATTGTGTGGCTCCCTCATTCTTTTTCTCTCAACTCATCTCTTTGATTTCCTTATATGCATGGCCGGCCAAAGGGGGAGGGGCTGTCCAAATTGTGGGTGTGGGATTTTTATTCTTTTGGCTTTGCTAAAAATCCCCAAAGTTCCATCTCCATTAGCTTATCTCATTCCTCCACTCAAAGGGCAACTTCTATAAACCCCAAATGAGACATAGAGCACTACACGTATTCTACAGCAAACCTTGGGCACGTCGGCTCGCCATCTTCGTGACCGAGTTGCCTCGGTCCAGAGGTGGGAGCCCGTAAAAGAAGCCGGCGACGAGGTGGAGACCGGAGATTCCGCGGGGAGATCGGGACGACGACGAGAAGACCGAAGGACACAGATCGCTCGGTATATTTCTCTACCCCTTCTCTAGATAGCTAGGACTAGTTTAATGGCACGATCCGGGTTTATAGTGCGTGGTGGTGCCGGTTTTAAAAGTTAAAGAAAAGTATCGCTTCCGCATTCCGGCGTCGGATTGACGGCCGGGGCGCCGCCGTGCACTTACAGTGGTATCAGAGCCCGCCATTAACCTAGTCTAGCTTGGTCTAATGTGTTTACTCTTTCGATCGAACAAAATTCCAAAACCCGTATTTTTCCTAGCATCAGTTTCTGTCGAATTTTTCTTGGCTCCAAAAATTTTTCAGGTAGTTGCAGAATGATGTGCAGGAAATTCTAAGACATCTGTGAAAATTTGGTAGAGTGATACTGTAGAACCACCGCGGAACCGCGGCCAAAACCCCCTTGGCGCCGCGGTTCCGTCACAGTTCAGTGAGTTCACTGCACCAATTTTCCACAGTGATCGTTTTACAGAGAAATTGGGGTTTTGGAACATTTTTTTTGGGCCCAGAATTTCTTTAAGTGCTACAGTAGTACTTGGGGGCCCACTTGGGTAAATTTGATCGATCGAATATTTTAAGCACATTAGTTCACAGTGTTTACATTATATCTGCGACCGTGAATGTCACTTGATCGGTAAATCCTGTCTAACTGCTATAGCCCGGTTAGACGGATTTGCGAACGTGACATTCACGTTGATGTTCTGTGTATTGCTGTGATGTTGCGGATTGGTCGTGGGGGATAGCCTGGATGCAATGCTAGTACAGTTTTGTTGTATTATGTACATTTGATATTGTGGGGCGAGCGTCCGACATGTGGACTGCCGTCACTGCCTGATTGTATATTATTCTTTTGGGGCACGACCAGGTCGAGGTCGATGTACCCGTTGTATGTATACTTTACTTTCTGTACTAGAATTACCCCAAGGAGGGGTGCACGGATAGCCGGGTTCTAGAAGGCAACAAGCCCGCATCTCATGGCATTGAGACGGAAGGGGCTTCACTCTAGAATTGGCGGGCTATTCGCCGCACTCGTAGGGGGTACAGGTTGACCTAGGATGGGTGCCCAAGTTACCGGATTCCGTGAAGTGCCGGGTGGTCCATTTACGTTGCTGAAGGGGGCTGCCTCGCTTCAGGTTTTGGCGGGTAACTTACCGCGCCCGTAGGGGTCTAGGATTTCATTGCAAAGGCTATCCACACTACCAGGGGAACGTCGGGTTTCAGTAGCGGCTCTGTGAAACCCGGGGATCCCAGATATCTGTATTGTTCTGTGATGATGTACATTTCTGTGATGTTGCATTTTATCACGCCTTGAGCGAAATATTTTATATTGATATATATACTAGTAGATGTTGTATATGTTTTGCATCCGCGCTAGTCCAGTCCCCGCTCTGTCGTTAGTTAAGTAACCTAACGGGTAATGACGGGACCCAGTGGCGAATGCGGATGGCATATACGTACATCATTATTTTCGTTCTTTATTGGTGTGATCAATTGATGGGACTGCGTTGATTCGGATCAATGCAAGTTAAAAACAAACCTATTCTGATGTTGTTGGAACACTTTTCAAAAAGCTGTTATTGCAAGGACGTTCTCTTTTGTTTTGCATCGTGGTATTCAGTTGGAATATCCTGCTCTTCAGTCGACGAGGCAAGGGCCGAGATCTCTTCACCGGGAGTGACCCCTTGGACAAAAAGTTTGCGTCAGAGCAATAACTTCACTATAGCCGATTACTTTTGCTTTGCATCGTGGTATTCAGTTGGAATATCTTGCACCTCATTCTACGGGGAAAGAGCCGAGATCCCTTCACCGGGAGTGACCTCTTTAGCGAAGGTTTTCGTCACTATATTTTCATAAAAGCTATCCAGTTCCTTCAACGATATCAAGTTCATTACGTTAAAGGTTTTCGCCAGAAACCATTCGTAGCCCTCCGTCGTTTCATATGGGTGGTCAATAGTATTCAAGCTGTGTTTGTTGGCCAAAGTCAAGGCACGGTGTTTGGTAGCTGTTGGGTATTCATATGCAGCATAGATAGATGCGTTGGTTTGGGGCAGTCGTATAGCCTTGTTGGCCAAAGTCAAGGGCTTGTGCGGGTGGGCTCAAATTAACCTGGAGAATGACGGGTAGAACTTGACATGTGGCTTATGATTTGTTGGCCAAAGTCAAGGTCATAAGAGCATGGGGCAGATATCACATCGGGAGTTTCTAAAGAAACTGAAACTTGCCAGATATACGCATACCTTCCGGAGTGTGATGACGTGAGCGGATTCCGTCACGTTATCTAGTTGGATCCCGATTCCCACTAATGAGTTGGTTTACTCCTCGGGTGATCCCGACTAATTCTTCTTTCAGGTTTGGAGGAGAATTTGACGGTACAGTGGGAGGTTTCCAGATTAGATAAATTGGTAACCAATCTGATCTAGGTTAGAATGCACGCTGAGTGTTTCTTTTCTCTCTCTCTTTGGCAGCGACCATTAACCCGGCCCTAAGACTATGACTTAGTGACCAAGTTGACCGAACCTTCTTAAACACTGGCTTTTGGATTGTCAGAGTTGCAAACCTCATTGCCACTCCTACTTTTACCCTTTTCTCCAGGACATCCCGTATTACTACGAACGTCCACTTCCATTGGACAAAACCATCGTATGGTTAGATACGAACTCGAAGGAATTTATTCGAGGATGGTTTCCGGTTCTGGAGAAAACGAATAGAACTATTCAGTTGTCTTTTCCTTTTACCTTCTCTCAGGTTGCGAGTACTCCTTGGTTTAGGAGATAGTACACCTATTACGCAAATTGGATAGTCTTCTTCCAAACCTTAGGCTGGTGCCGACCGGTAGAGAATGAAGAAAACCAATTAGCCTAACGATGGTGTACAGAAGGTATTAAGTAAAGACATAACAAGGGATTAGTAAGAGGGCAAAGTAAATTGCGACTGCTATTCACGACCAAACCAAGTATTTCTTCACCAATCCTAAATCACCTTTGTATTTCTCCAGAACACTCCGTATCACTACGAAGATCCACAGTTTATTGGATACTCTATCGTATGGTTATATACGAACTCGAAAGGAACTTGTTCCAGTTCGGAGATGGATTCTGGTTCAGGAGAAATAGGAATAAGGTTTATTCGGTTGTCTTTTATCTTCACCTTCTCTCGCATTGCGAGTGCTCCTAGGATTAGGACAGTACACCCATTATGCTTATTGGATAGTCTTCTTCCAAACCATAAGCTGGTGCCGAACGGTAGGGAAGGAAGAAAACCATTTGGCCTAAAGGGGTGTACAGAAGGTAATGACTAAAGACATATAAAGGGATTTGGAAAGATGGCAAAGAATTACACGGTTACAGTTGTGAATCTGGATAATGGAATAGACATTACTAGGAATACCGGGATACCCCATCGAAACATTTCAATGTTTCAGTTTCGCTGTGTACTGTTAAAGGAAAACTGATTTCCCAATCAGATCTTGCTCCAGGGTATGTATTTACCAGGTATGATTCTCACATCTGTATGGTTTTATAGATGATGAGTGGAAGTAAGTTATTGGGAATTGGATGATCATCCTCATTATATCGGGATTCGTTGTAATCGGTGATATTTGAGGAAGCCACCTGGGTTGTTTGCCGGACGGCAAATATTTGGTTTTGAATATCCGCTGTTATGCACCAATTTCAAATTGATATATCTGTACGTCTATTTTTATAAAGTGAGATATACCTTTTTGAAATTATGTCTATGATATTTACCTATATCAGTAGATGGTTAGGTAAGGAGCATTAAACAACGGTGTAATTCTTCATAACCATAGTACAGTTTTCAACTTACGACACACATGGATTGAGTTATCAGACTCAAGGGACTTATACAGAGTATTGTATGTTGTCCAGCGTCCATGAGGACAGAGGGGTTGGTTCTCGTACTATATTCGGTTTACTTATGACTTCTCTAGTTTTTAGACAGATATTTCGTGGAAACGCAGGGTCTAAGTTTTGAGAAGTTATAGGTATATGGATAAAGTAGAGAACCAGGTGTTGCAAGTATCGGGATTCTTCAAGTTGATCGAAGATGTAGATACTTGAGTATGGTATTCAGTTGATAGTAATGGTTAAGAGAACTTGCTTCTCTTTCAGGTTACTCATAATTGAAAGCATTCCAAAGTTGAGTAACGCTGATCGGCCTCTTTCCATTTAGTTGACATGCACTGGAGACAGCTGCATGATTTGAATCTGGTTCAATTAAATCAGTGCCTCTGGTTCTATATTGGATATAGAACAGTTCATATCTTAACGATGTTAAGGTACGGGGAGTTGTCCGGCTTATGCTTAAAACCAGACTCTGGATAACTCAAGGCACATTTCTGTAATGGCTGTTTGTGGGTTGACCCAGGCTATGACGAGGGTTGACTTTCTACCATCTGGAAGATCAATAGTGATATTATTCTTGACTCGCCACAGTTTTATTAAAAATGGATTTTTTCAAAAAAACAGTAGTGAGAGTATGGTAGAACTGGAAGTGATTCCAGAACCACAAACGATTACTGAAGATTTCATAGGAACCTAAAGATTCAATCTGGCTTGACATTCCATTGGCCACTCCGCAGATAAGGTGGGTAACCTCAGGCACCCGAGAGGTACTCCGGTAGGCTCAAGGACGGTGACAGGGAGGTTCTTATTTACCCACACTTGACATTGCTGTTGTTCCAGACTGTGAGACCCGCCCGGAGGATGAGTATAGCGTCGTTCTAAACTTGCTTTAGAAGTGTACGTTTATATGACTCTGCCAGAGGGTTGTCGTAGTCAGTGGGAGCAGCGGAAGCATTGGTGGACAGGTGGCTTATGTCTATTTATAGACTAAAACAGATGTAGCGGAGAAAGATCATCTATTTCTGACGTGACAGTCATAGGTTTGACTTCGTCAGAATAGGGGATGGATCTGTTGAGAAGGTAGTAGAGTGTGATGTCATGGTATTTGGATGACAAACACAGAGTAGGAAGTGATATTCATATACTACGATCGGTTATACTTTGGTCGTCACACAGTGGTTTCTCCACATGGGACTTGGACATTATATTAGACATACTGGTTACTAGATCTATGGTTTTAGATCTAGATTTGAGTGGTTTCCCAATTAGGGTACTTAGACAGCATTCTAAGAGTATTTAGAATGGACGACTCCTGGCACGGTAGTGTACCTGCAGGTAATGGAGTCACCCTCTCTAAAGGTGTCTTATAGACTAAAGGGGAGAGGGATGTGCATGATTGGCAGATCACTTACTCAGGCAATTGAGTCAATCATGAGATGTCAAGTACCACACCAGATGTTGTTCTTGCACTAGATGCAATAAGTTGACATTGATCCTATCCTGGAGAAACAGTCGGAAGCAGTTTTAGAACATAAGTGGATGTTCTAGCGATATGATAACGACAGCCTTTTTTAGGAGACGGTTATCATTCCAGGCTTCCAAGGTGACCTGGACGACAAGGAGGTTGTCAGAGTTATAGTTTTCCTTCTGACGAGGGGTAGTATTTTGGACAGGTGGTCCAAGGCAATACTGAGGGAGGCATGGCGCAGGATACTGATTAAGTCAGTTGACGATATAATCTAAGAAGTTTGGATTTGGAGTTCATTTATGAGCTAGGTCTCATCAGACATCCAGACACATTCTAAGACAGGTATTGCTCATTTCGGGAGATGGGTTTCTCCGCGAACTTGAGATATAGAGAGACATAGAAAGAAACATCAAGGCGGATCCACTCACTGTGGCTATTCCTCGAACGCAATAGTTTCGCAAACAGGTTTTGTGAGACTGACTAGTAGAGGGGTTGGGTGTTCGGTATCACACGGGCTGTGAGTATGCGACATCGCAATAATTAGCCTTGAGTGCAAGTGGGAGATTGTTGGAGATAGTGCCCTCAGAGTCAATTATTAGATCACAGGCACGTGATTGCAATGATTGAGGGAGGACCTATTCCGGTAGGACAGTCTTACTCAAGATGATAGTATGCTATCTGGTTTACCTTTATCATCGTGTACTGCTTTAGGTGACCTTACAGGTCACTATTGCACGTTGATAGAACCCTTAGGATTCTTGCTTGACTGCCAGCAGTATGAGGGCGATCATATACGTGGGAGCTGGTAGTCTATAAGCATATCCTTAAAAGGTCCCTAGTCGTGGGAGTTTCGAGACAGGGCATCGATACTCCAGAGTAGACTAGTGTATACAGTCGAGACCCCGACGAGGGGCGGTGGCCGGTCTCACAAGCCACTGGTGTCAGTTGGTTCACCTAAGATGTATACAGGTGCACATTGGGTTATGAGTACACCGGACAGGACTCGCCGGAAACATGCTAGTTGGTCTTATACCTGACGTCGGATAGCAGTTCCCTGGTGACATGTGTACAGGTTAGTTCATCGACCTGAGGATCGTCATTTGTCTCGTGTGAGTTCCCACTGTACTTTGATTACTACCCTACCACGCTCAAAGAAGACGTGCAAACAGGTTTTAGTTGGGTACAGTCCCGAGCCACATGGAGGCAGTGAGCGGATCTTCAGGGGTTCGTCTCTCCCGGTATTGGGGGTGAGGTCGCGCTGTGTCTAGGAGAGCCCTTACACGAAGTCTTTGGCCAAGGCAGGAGATTTACAGGTAGGTATTCCAGTAGTATCTAAGGGTGTTCTTGGCTACACTCCGACACGACTTGTACCGCTTTTGGGGGTCTGACTTTTACCAACCCCCTAGGCCCGCCATGCGATGCTCATAGACGAACGGACCGGACTGTACGGATATTGTCGCTGACAGGCTCGATAGAGTGTCAGGATGAGTTCGCTCATCGACGTCCCTTTTGGTCAATAGCTGGTAGCCCGTCACGTATGGCTAATACCTCTGACGTGCTAGTGGTTAAATCCACAGACATAGTATTGACGAGTCTTTAGAGTCCCCCACATTCAGTTACTCAAGTTTCGGGCGAAACGCTGTAGAGGCCGTATGGATATATGGCAGGGTTCGATCAGATACGTGCGGTATTGCACGGATCAGGATCGGACGGTTAGTACTAGAGGCCGTATGGCAGGGTTCGATCAGATACGTGCGGTATTGCACGGATCAGGATCGGACGGATAATACTAGCCGGCTTTGGTTTAAGCCGGATCCTAGTATAGTACAGTGTAGATTTTGTCTCATTGCATTTGTATTTCGGTCGGAATACAGATGCGGGTGTGTACAGTATCGGGGTTTTCCTATAATTTATTACGGGATCAGTTTTTTTGGAGTTGCCAGTTTGTTTTCCGTTTCAGCCATATTTCTTTGTATCTTTCATTGGCTGAAGATTGGTGGAGGAGGGCTTATTTTCATTTGTGCAAATAAGCATTTGTGGAGGGTGGTCTTTGCCTATTCTTGTGTCATGATGATTCTTCCGCCCTTGACTTTCTTGAGTTCATGATGGCATGACTTTTGTGATAGTGATGGGTTATGATGAGGTTGGTGGAGTGTTGTTTTTGATTGGTGATGATTTCTTCTCATGATCACACATCTTTCCTTCTTGCATTATTGTGTGGCTCCCTCATTCTTTTTCTCTCAACTCATCTCTTTGATTTCCTTATATGCATGGCCGGCCAAAGGGGGAGGGGCTGTCCAAATTGTGGGTGTGGGATTTTTATTCTTTTGGCTTTGCTAAAAATCCCCAAAGTTCCATCTCCATTAGCTTATCTCATTCCTCCACTCAAAGGGCAACTTCTATAAACCCCAAATGAGACATAGAGCACTACACGTATTCTACAGCAAACCTTGGGCACGTCGGCTCGCCAACTTCATGCCCGAGTTGCCTCGGTCCAGAGGTGGGAGCCCGTAAAAGAAGCCGGCGACGAGGTGGAGACCGGAAATTCCGCGGGGAGATCGGGACGACGACGAGAAGACCGAAAGACACGGATCGCTCGGTATATTTCTCTACCCTTCTCTAGATAGCTAGGACTAGTTTAATGGCACGATCCGGGTTTATAGTGCGCGGTGGTGCCGGCTTTAAAAGTTAAAGAAAAGTATCGCTTCCGCATTCCGGCGTCGGATCGACGGCCGGGGCGCCGCCGTGCACTTACAAGGAGTATGTACGGGTGGGTTAAAATTAACAAGATAATGATGGGTAGAACTTGACATGTAACTTATGACATTTTGACCAACGCCAAGGTCATAAAAGCATGGGACAGAAATCGATATCGGGAGTTTCTAAAGAAATTGAAACTTGCTGGTGTTGCATACCATTTGGAGTGTGATAATTTTGGTAGGATTCCTTCAGCTTTATCACACGATGATATTTGGATCTCGATCCTACTGTGAGTATATGCTACTCATCAGGAGATTCTTTCACTTAAACGATCAATACTATAAACCAAGTAGGTGTCGAGAAAGGTGTCAGCGGGGCTACGCCCCCAGAGAAAAGAGGTTTTTTAATTAAGAAACTTCGCGAAAGCGTCGTAAAACCTCCCTCGAAATACCGACACTGGCCTGGCTGAACGGTTAAGCAAGTATTGCACGGTGAGAATAGTCCTAACTAGTTCTTCCTTGAGAATAGTCCTGACTAGTTCTTCCTTTATGGTTTGAGGAGGGATTCGAGAAACAGTGGGAGCCATCATGTTTAGATAAACTAAAAACCACTCTAAACTTGCAAGAGCATCATGCTAAAGTGTTCCCCCCCTCTCTCTCATTGCAGCGACCCAGAACATGACAAGCCTTAAGTTATTATTAGATAAAAATATTTTGACATGGCCAAACTATAAAGATTGGTTCCGGAATGTTAAGATGGTTATTACCTATGACAAATTAGGGTATGTCCTTACTACAAAGGCCCCTGCCGTCTCAGGTCCTGAATCCAGTGTCGTGGATAAAGAAATCCGCAAGACCTGGGAGTTAGACTGCGCGAAGGCCAAGTGCATCGTGCTTGCCTCTATGAATAATGAACATCAGAGGAGGCACGAGAATATAGATCTAGAATCCATATTTCTCCACACCAAGGAACTGTATGGAGAGCAATCTCATATAGCTAGATACAAGACCTCGAAGAACTTGTTTCAGTCGAGGATGGCCGTCGGATCATCTGTAGGGGAACATGTCCTTAAGATGATTGGCTATATTGAAGAGCTCGCAGACCTCGGGACAACATTAGAGAACGAGCTGTATACAGACTTGATTCTCCAGTCTCTTCCTTCCACCTACGTCCAGTTTATCTTGAATTTCAACATTCAAGGTAAAGAAATTGAACTTTCAGAACTCCTTAGCATGTTGAGGAATGCAGATGGCACCTTGCAGAAGGCAAGGGAAACACCCACTATGTTTGTTCATAGTGCTTCCTCTTCCAGGTCCAAGACAAGGGCCAAAGGAAGGAAGAAGAAGGCCGCTACCAAACCGAGAGGTGGTGTTGGTAAGGTGGGAGTCAAGGAAAAGGCAAAGGTTGTGGTGCCAGTAGTGGCAAAGGACAAATGCTTCCACTGTCGTAGGAAAGGCCATTGGAAGAAGGATTGCAAAGCTTGGATTGCCAAGAACCAGGACCCGAGACAAGTTGTGGTTTCGGCTTCAGGTGTGTTTGTAATTGAAAATTGTCTGTCAATCAACTCTACTTACTGGGTATTGGATACCGGATCAGGATCTCATATATGCAATTCATTGCAGGCACTGAGAAACCATAGAGTGTTGAAGGTTGGTGATATGACCCTCCAAGTTGCTAACGGAGCCAGCGTGAATGCTGTGTCCGTATGAGATTATCACCTTGGATTGACGAGTGGACATATTTTGGTTTTGCGCAACTGTTTTTGTATACCTAGTTTAACGTGTAATATCATATCAGTATCGATGTCATCAAAAAAAGGTTATGATTTCACGTTTGTAAGCGATGTTGTTAACATCCACCTTAATCATGGTTTGATTGGGTCCGGTACACTAGATAACGGTATATACGTGTTAAACCAATTACAGATTTTCAATGTCCAGAACACACTAAAAGGAAAGTCTCCAGAAATAAATCAGGCTTTCTTATGGCATTGTAGAGTGGGTCACATCAATGAGACAAGGTTAACTAAGTTACATAGAGAAGGATATTTGGATCCATTCGAATATCAATTTTATGCCACTTGTCAATCATGTCTCAAAGGAAAGATGACAAAGACTCCATTCACTGGACATGAAGTAAAAGCGAGCGAGCTCTTAGGACTCATACACGGCGATGTATGTGGTCCAATGTCTACACATGCAAGAGGCGGTTTTTCATATTTCATTACTTTTACGGATGATTACTCTAGGTATGGATTCATTTTCTTAATGAAATATAAATCCGAGGCCTTTGAGAAATTCCGAGAATATAAGAATGAAGTAGAAAACCAAACCAGCAAAAGTATCAAGACACTGAAATCTGATCGAGGTGGTGAATACTTAAGTGCCGAGTTCTTGAGTTACCTAAAAGAGAAAGGAATTCTCTCTCAGCTTACTCCTCCATACACTCCACAACATAACGGTGTATCGGAAAGGCGGAACCGAACCCTATTGGATATGGTACGTTCCATGATGAGTAATGCTGAGTTACCGCGATCTTTCTGGGGTTATGCACTAGAATCAGCTGCATATCTTTTGAACAGGGTTCCTACCAAGACTGTGCCTACCACACCATATCAGATGTGGAGTGGGAAGAAACCCTATCTTCAGTATCTCAAGATATGGGGATGTCCAGCTTTTGTTAAAAAGTAGCATGCGGACAAACTCGAGGCACGATCAGTACAGTGTAAGTTTGTGGGATATCCAAAGAACTCCAAGAGGTATTTTTTCTATTACGCAGAGGAATAAAAGGTTTTTGTTTCTCGTAATGCCCATTTTCTAGAACAGCAGTTTTTAGAAAAGGAAACAAGTGGGAGCACAATAGAACTGGAAGAAATTCCAGAACCACAAACTACTACTGAAAGTTTGGTAGAGCCAGAAGTTCCAGAAGAACAGGACATTCCCGCACCCCTCCGCAGGAGTAGTAGACTGTCTCATCCGCTTGAGAGATACTACGGTTTTCTCATAGACGGGGATAGAGAGGATTGCGTCATTGATAATGATAAACCTACTAGCTTCCAGCAGGCCATCCAGAACGGCGACTCGGTAAGATGGCTGGATGCAATGCGGACCGAGATGGAGTCCATGTACACCAACAAAGTATGGACTTTGGATTTTTCTCCGGATGGGGTAAAACCCATAAGATGCAAATGGATCTTCAGGAAGAAGATTGGTGTAGATGAACATGTAGAAACCTATAAGGCTAGATTTGTTGCAAAGGGTTTTCGTCTGATTTGGACTATGATGAAATTTTTTCTCCAGTGGCTATGCTCAAATCCATTCGAATCCTTCTTGCCATTGCCGCCTTCCATGATTATGAGATCTGGCAGATAGACATAAAGACGGCTTTTCTAAATGGTAATTTAGAAGAATGCGTCTATATGGATCAGCCAGAAGGTTTCAATCAGAGTGGGAGCAGCGGGAAAGTGTGCAAGTTGCATAAGTCCATTTATGGACTAAAACAGGCAGCGCGGAGTTGGAACATCTATTTTGATGAAACGGTCAAAGAATATGACTTTATCAAAAATCCAGATGAACCATGTATATATAATAAAATTGTAGCACGAACTATCGTATTCCTCGTCTTGTACGTGGATGACATTCTCTTGATAGGAAATGACATTCCTATGCTACAATCTGTCAAAGGGTTCTTGTCACACAGGTTCTCCATGAAAGACCTGGGTGATGCCTCTTACATTCTGGGGATCCAAATCTATCGTGATAGATCTAAAAGGATGTTGGGATTTTCGCAGTCCAGGTATATCAACACTATACTGAAAAGATTCGGTATGGAAGATTCTAAGCGCGGTAATTTACCGGCTTGTCACGGAAACACCCTCTCCAAAGAGATGTCTCCCAAGACTGATTTGGAAAGGGATCGCATGTCAGTTAGACCCTATGCTTCTACAGTAGGCTCTATAATATATGCGATGTTGTGTACCAGACCAGATGTATCTTACGCACTGAGCGTGGTAAGCCGGTATCAGTCAGACCCAGGGGAGAAGCACTGGATAGCAGTAAAGAACATTCTCAAGTACCTGAGAAGGACTAAGGATATGTTCTTGGTTTACGGCGGAAAAGACCTCCAGATCGAGGCTTTTGCTGACTCCAGCTTCCAGAGTGATAAGGATGACTCCAAGTCCATGTCAGGTTATGTGTTTACCCTCAATGGAGGGGAGGTGTGCTGGAAGAGTTCCAAGCAGGACACCATTGCTGACTCGACGATGGAAGCGGAGTATATAGCTGCTTGCGATGCCGCAAAAGAAGCAGTCTGGATGAAGAAGTTCCTAACATAACTTCAGGTGGTTCCTACCATTGTTAATCCAATACCGCTGTATTGTGACAACAACGGCGCTATAGCTTTAGCGAAGGAATCCAGGTCCCATCAGAAGTCTAGACACATCTTGAGGCGGTATCACCTGATCAGGGAGATCATAGATCGCCTGGAGATCGAGGTCCGGAGAGTTGCTACAGAGGAGAACACTACAGATCCATTTACAAAGGCCTTACCTCAGACACAGTTCGAGAGGCTATTCGAGATGATATGTCTTCGATACGCCAGTATATGGCCCTAGTGCAAGTAGGAGATTGTTAGTGTATATGCCCTAAGGGCCATTATTGTATTATACTAGCTTGTATATTACTTAATGGAAGCTTGGGATATTCACAGTTGTATTAACAGTCTTGCTCAACATAGAAGTATGCTACTTGGTTTATATCTATCTTAATATGTGTATATGTTTCTTTTAGCATATCGCGAATACATATTGATAGAGCCCTTAGGATCTTGCTTGACTACCAGCATTGTGATGGCAGTCACACTAGTGGGAGCTGGGTAGTCTACAAGCACATCCTTTTTCAGGTCCCTAGTCGTAGGATTATCGAGACAGGGCATCGATACTCCAGAGTAGACTAGTGTATACGCTTCTCATCCCAGCAGGGGAGATAGTCTGTTCCACAACCATTAGTACGTTGTACTGGAGATAGTATACAGGTGCTCGTTGGGTTACGGGTACACCGGCAGGACTCGCAGGGAACTGTTGGTTGGTATTATACCCGTCGTCAGTTAACAGTTCCCAGGTGACATGAGTACAACATAGCCCGTAGACTTGACACTGCTGCTTCGCCTCGAGTGTGTTCCCACTGTTCTTAGATTGCTACCCTACCACGGCTCAAAGGAGTCATGCAAACAGGTAGCAGTTGGGTGCAGTCCCGAAGCACTTGGAGGCAGTGGCAGTTAGAAAGGATTCGTCTCTCCCGGTATTGGGAGTTGATATCGCACTGTGTTTGGAGAGCCATTGCGCAAAGTCCATGGCCAGGGCAAACGAGATTTACTGGTAGAATTTCCAGTAGCTTCTCAAGGTGTAACGGGCTTCATTCCGACACGACTTGTTGGAGATAGTGTCCTCAGAGTCAATTATTGGATCACAGGCCGTGATTGCAATGATTGAGGGAGGACCTATCCTGGTAGGACAGTGACTCGAGATGATAGTATGCTATCTGGTTTATCTTTATCATCGTGTACTGCTTTAGGTGACCTGACAGGTCACTATTGCACGTTGATAGAGCCCATAGGATTCTTGCTTGACTGCCAGCAGTATGAGGGCGATCATATACGTGGGAGCTGGTAGTCTATAAGCACATCCTTAAAAGAAGACAGGGCATCGATACTCCAGAGTAGACTAGTGTATACAGTCGAAACCCCGACGAGGGGCGGTGGCCGGTCTCACAAGCCACTGGTGTCAGTTGGTTCATCTAAGATGTATACAGGTGCTCATTGGGTTATGAGTACACCGGACAGGACTCACCGGGAACATGCTAGTTGGTCTTATACCTGACGTCAGATAGCAGTTCCCTGGTGACATGTGTACATGTTAGTTCATCGACCTGAGGATCGTCATTTGTCTCGTGTGAGTTCCCACTGTACTTTGATTACTACCCTACCACGCTCAAAGGAGACGTGCAAACAGGTTTTAGTTGGGTACAGTCCCGAGCCACATGGAGGCAGTGAACGGATCTTCAGGGGTTCGTCTCTCCCGGTATTGGGGGTGAGGTCGCGCTGTGTCTAGGAGAGCCCTTACACGAAGTCCTTGGCCAAGGCAGGAGATTTACTAGTAGGTATTCCAGTAGTATCTCAGGGTGTTCTGGGCTACACTCCGACACGACTTGTACCGCTTTTGGGGGTCTGACTTTTACCAACCCCCTAGGCCCGCCATGCGATGCTCATAGACGAACGGACCGGACTGTACGGATATTGTCACTGACAGGCTCGGTAGGGTGTCAGGATGAGTTCGCTCATCGACGTCCCTTTTGGTCAATAGCTGGTAGCCCGTCACGTATGGCTAATACCTCTGACGTGCTAGTGGTTAAATCCACAGACATAGTATTGACGAGTCTTTAGAGTCCCCTACATTCAGTTACTCAAGTTTCGGGCGAAACGCTGTAGAGGCCGTATGGATATATGGCAGGGTTCGATCAGATACGTGCGGTATTGCACGGATCAGGATCGGACGGTTAGTACTAGAGGCCGTATAGATATATGGCAGGGTTCGATCAGATACGTGCGGTATTGCACGGATCAGGATCGGACGGATAATACTAGCCGGCTTTGGTTTAAGCCGGATCCTAGTATAGTACAGTGTAGATTTTGTCTCATTGCATTTGTATTTCGGTCGGAATACAGATGTGGGTGTGTATACACAGTATCGGGGTTTTCCTGTAATTTATTACGGGATCAGTTTTCTGGAGTTGCCGGTTTACTTTCCGTTTCGGCCATATTTCTTTGTATCTTTGGCCGAAGATTGGTGGAGGAGGGCTTATTTGCATTTGTGCAAATAAGCAATTTGGAAGGGGGTCTTTGCATATTATTGGATCATAATGGTTGCAACATCCCTTGACCATTTGACTTCTTCTTTCATGATGGCTTGACTTTATGTTGAGATGATGAGGTTGGTGGAGTGTGGGTTTGTGTTTGTGATCATTTTCTTTTCATGATATCATTTGATTCCCTCTTGCATTATTGGCTCACCCACTCCCTCTCTCATTCTCTCCTCTCCCACCTCATGGGGCCGGCCAAGTGAGGAGGGGCTGCCCATGTATTTTGAGTGGGGATTTTTGCTCTTCATGCTTGCTAAAATCCCCAAGTTCATCACAAAATTCCACCACTTCATTTCCTCCACCAAAATGGCAACCTCCTACAACCCCAAATGAGACAGAGCACTACACGTATTCAACAGCAAACCTTGGGCACGTCGGCTCGCCAACTTCGTGCCCGAGTTGCCTCGGTCCAGAGGTGGGAGCCCGTAAAAGAAGCAGGCGACGTGGTGCCCTTCCGGCGACTTGGTGGAGACCGGAGATTCCGCGGGGAGATCGGGACGACGACGAGAAAACCGAAGAACACGGATCGCTCGGTATATCTCTCTACCCCCTCTCTAGATAGATAGGACTAGTTTAATGGCACGATCCGGGTTTATAGTGCGCGTTGGTGCCGGTTTGAAAAGTAAAAGTAAATCACCGCTTCCGCATTCCGGCGTCGGATTGACGGCCGGGGCGCCGCCGTGCACTTACACGACTTATACAGCTTTTAGGGGACTGACGCTTGTCTCCCCCTAGGCCCGATATGCGATAGTCTTAGACGAACAGACCGGACTGTACGGAGATTGTCACATCAGGCTCAGTAGGAGTTCGGATGGGTTTCCTCATCGGCCTTCTTATCGACATCTATCTGGGGACAGTTACGTACAGCTAGTACCGCTTGCGGGCTGTGGTTAAACCCACTGCCAGCGTAGTGTCGAGTCTTTAGAGTCCCACACAGAGAGTTTCCCTGCTTCAGGCAAAACGATATAGAAGTAGTATGGTTTTACGACAGGGTTCAGACATATACGTGTACTTGTGCACGTATGATGTTCGGACAGATTATACTAGCAGGCTTTAGTTTAAGCCAGATTCTAGTATGGGATTATTGGATTTATACAGTCTCAGTATATCTGTGTTTTACGGATGGGAGGGGCATTCTCGTAATTAGTCGAGAAGCTTCTAGAAGAAAGATGAGGTGGAGAGCTTATGTGTAAATTGCATTAAATGAATTAGTGACTCATGAGATGATTCATCCAAATGAGTTAATGAAGCATTAATTGTTTTAATGACTCATTAGATGATTCATTCATTTGTATTAAATGAAGCATGAAGATATTTGTGCAAGATATTTGTGCAAGATATTTTATGCGTCATAATATATACACAATTGAGTTAAAATTCATTTCATTCTCACATACACACTCTCTCTCCTCAAGCTCTCCTCTTCTTCAACCTAACCCTAATCCTCTCATGTGTTGAGACCTCAAGAGTTAAAAAGACTATTAGATCCTTAATCCACGTCTATATCTTCTAGGTCACTTAGATTAGCAATCCTAGCCACTTAGTTACCTCAGGTGAGAGGTTAAAACTTGGAGAAGGAATCTCGGGTGGATCTTCTATCACATCGGGGAGGCCGACGAGGAGGTGAACAACAAGAACAAGAAGGACTGGTATCTTGAGGTATAATCATCTATCATAGTAGTTTAGCACTTCTAGATAGTTTGTTAGTTAGGGTTTAGCAAAGATCCGTAAAGTTAGTCGATATTAACTTGAACAAAATGATTGTTTTACCTATTCTGCCTCCCCGCATCATGTGGGGTGTCTAACGTCGACTTACAACCCTCATCTCAAGGCCACCGAGCAGCTTCCCTTCCCGGTCAATCCCTGGCGAGTATATTCCTACCCATCTACGCCAAGGATCGAAGCCCTTATCTCAAGGCCATCGAGCAGCTTCCCTGCCCGGTCCATCCCTGGCGGGTATATTCCTACCCATCTACGCCAATGATCAAAGCCCTCATCTCGAGGCCACCGAGCAGCTTTCCTGCCCGGTCCATTCCTGGCGGGCAGATTCCTACCCATCTACGCCAAGGATTAAAGCCCTCATCACAAGGCCACCGAGCAGCTTCCTTGCCCGGTCCATCCCAGGCAGGTAGATTCCTACCCATCTACGCCAAGGATCAAAGCCTTCATCACGAGGCCACCGAGCAGCTTCCCTGCCCGGTCCATCTCTAGCAGGTAAATTCCTACCCATCTACGTCAAGGATCGAAGCCCTCATAATGAGGCCACCGAGTAGCTTCCCTCTAACAGGTAGATTCCTACCCATCTACGCTAAGGATCGAAGCCCTCATAACGAAGCCACCGAGCAGCTTCCTTACCCGGTCCATCCTTGGCGGGTAGATTCCTACCCATCTACGCCAAGGATCAAAGCCCTCATCATGAGGCCACCGAGCAGCTTCCCTGCCCGATCCATCCCTGGCGGGTAGATTCCTACCCATCTACGCCAACGATCAAAACCATCATCATGAGGCCACCGAGCAGCTTCCCTGCCCGGTCCATCCCTAGCGGGTAGATTCCTATCCATCTACGCTAAGGATCTAAAGCCCTCCTAAAGAGGCCACCGTGCAGGTTACTCTCCGATGGGTTGATTCCTACCCTACGAAGAGACGTGGTCGTCAACCTGGATGTGAGAATGTACTAGTACCGACCTTCCAACACTTGGATATCTGTTGATTCATCTTAAATGAACGATCGCCACCTCGACTCCGGGGAGTGGAAGGGCATCGACCTTCCTACACCTGGCGGTCAATCGACTTACACTCGACGCGCGATCGTCATCTAAAAAGCCAGTCATCGACCTACGACCTAACACTTGATTCGAAAAAAAAGACTGGCAAGCTAAAGTACTCACGCAGAAAACACATAGTCATGCAGAGGAAAATATGCTCAGTTTTATTTATGTTCCAGAAATTTTTATAAGGTACTCTGGGCTCAGCTTTACAAAAGGTGTCCGGAGGCTTACAAAATTTGAAAAATAAAAAGGAAAAACAAAAAACGCACAAGGCAAAAAGGCTCATGCTGTGGGTCCGCCCGAGTCTCGCCTTGCTCGGCACCGTCCTCAGGGGCCGGGGCTTCTACCTCCGCAACCTCCTCTTCCTAGATGGCCGCCCCGGCGCCAGCCACTTGCGGAGTATCCACCGAGAGCGGGACTCTGGCGCGGAACTCACCGTCGGCAAACTCCGGCATCAACGCCTTGACGGCATCAAGAGCCTCGTGCCAAATGATGGCCAAGGCTTCGGCGATATCGGCATAGAACTGATCTGTCGTCTTATACTTCTCCACCGACTTCGAGGCTCGGAGCTCGGCAATCTTCGCCGCCTCAAGCGCCGCCTCGGCCTCCTTCTTGCTGGCATCCTCCGACTTCTTCATTGTGGCATAGTGCTTGCCCAACTCCTCCAACTTAGCCTGAACGGCTAAGTTGGACGCACTCAGAAGTAGTTGGGACTCCTGGTACTTGAAGACCGTTAACGCCTCGGCGGCCAACCAAGTTTCGAGAACGGTTGTCTTCTGCTTCTCCTGCTTCAGCTCAAGGCGCAGATCCTCCTTCCGCGAAGACGATTCCCCCGCCTTTCTCATGGCCGGGGCAATCTCCTCCGATTCCATATTTACGATGAGGGCGCAGTGTTGGAGGATCTGAGAAAAGCAGCAGAAGCTGTTAGAAACATTCAAATTAAGAAAGAGCACTTAAGAGAATCCTTAAAAGAAAAAGATACCGACCTGAATTGCCTCCTGAGCGATGGCGGCCACTTGGGCCTTCAAGGTCCCCCGGGGAATTTTGCCCCCGACCGATTGCTCCATCTCGGAGAGTAAGCTGTCGGCAACGGAAAGCGCCGAGGGGACCACAAAGCAGACGTCCCCCTCCTGCACGAGAATCCCCTCAGGAATCTCAGTGGACGATGGGCGGAAGATCGTCTTTTTCCTCTTGAGGGGAACCTCGACACCCTCCTCCTCCCCCCTCGTCAGGGACGCCGGGTCTCGCGCATGCTTCTGGCTACCCCCGCGGCGTTCATCGGGGCTCGGGACGCTGCGGAAGGCCTCGCCGATGGAGATGGTCTCGGGGCCGAGCTCGGGACAAGCTCACGCCCCCGGCCTTCTTCTGGGACGTAGCGGCTATGGAAGCTAAGATCTTGGATCGGTCCATTTGTCCTGCGAAAGGAGAATATACAAAAGAGTTAGTGATGCTAGAAGGGCAAAAAAATCATTCAAGTCTAAACAGATCGTCCAAAGACCTAACTTACCCATGAAGCGTGCGGGGCTGAGCCCAACCCAGCTAAAAACCTCTCGGAAAGCAGGACGTCGGCCCGCTGGATCGGCTTTCATATGGATATTGCCCCCGCCTCAGGAGAAGATGACTGCTTCGTCCTCGGGCAGTCGGCCATGTGCCACTGTGTAGGCATGGGCCAATCCTCGCCATCAGGTGGCCCGACGAATACAAACTTCTCCTTCCATTCATGGATGGAAGAAGAAACGACTACCACACTCGACCCGGCCACCCCGCCCTTGCGTTTTTTGAAGGAAAAATACACCCATCTTGGTTCGTTCTTGCTAGTGCCAGGATGATTCTTATAGCAGAGAAAGGAAGTAAGAAGGGTCAAGCTGAAGGGGATGTCCTCAAGATTCAACCAGATCAGAAACCCGAGGAGGATTCTCCACGAGTTTCGCGCTAGCTGGTCCGGGAAGAGATGGAAGCAACGAAGTACCCCACATATCTCGGTTGGAAAGGGCAGGCGCATTCCCGCTCGGAATGCTTCCAAATACAAGGCAATCTCCTTCCCCTGCACCTGGTCCGTCCGTTTGCCCTCTTTAGCCAAACGGAGCGAATAGTTAGAGGGATATGGAAACGAGCCCGAATCTCGGCAAGCTCGTCCACATCCCTCAATGCGAAGGGCAGATCGCGGGCGTCCCCGATACGCACCTTAGAGGCCCTTGTCGCCGCCGGACGGCTAGCGACGCGGGTAGCCCTGGCTCTTTAGGGCGAGCCCGACACAGAGGAAGCAACAAGAGAACCCTATTGGCTTTCAGCAGCCAAAGAGGCGGAAGACTCTCTAGACTCGGCTCCAACAACTGAAACATCATCGTCCGACTCAACCCTAATTACTTCTACAGACTCCTTAGAAGAAGACATCTAACCTGATTCAAAGGGATTGGTACTCCAAGGAAAAAGCACAAGGGATCCGATCTAACGGAGGGAGCGCCGAGCAATCTTTGACAACGAAAGGAAATTATGACGGAAAGTGTTGGCCCTAGGGGGTCCCCTCCTATTTATACACTGCAAAAAAGGCATCCAACGGCCCAGAACAATTCCTGCCAAAACAAAGCGTCGCGTCTACCAGCCGTCAAGTCTCCATATGTCAAACGACTATTGGGGACGTCCTTTCGATCGCAGGCGACAGCGACAGCCTGTCGCGTCCACCAACCCGCTTTAGACGCATGACCTGTGACCCAACAGACGAACGAGCGAATCGGTGCCTCCTCTTTAATGCGGGATCATTTCGCTGATCCGCTGATATTATCGGAGATACGCGCGAAGATCCGAGCGCTGGGGGATACGCCACGTGAGTCTGGAAATCTGAACGACGCAACTGCTCAACACCACGTCGCCCCGGAAAATCCGCACCGAGGATTCCCGGTAACAGACTGAGCGAGACAAACCAAGCAGGCCACTCTCGACCCGACCCATAAATAGGTTGGAACGAGAGTGGGGGGCTAATGATGATGCTCATAAGTGAGAATTTCTCAGATCATGACACGTGGCGAATGACGCATCACCCGCGACGGCTCACTAGACTCTTAGAGAGCTACCGAGGAAAATTCGGTGTGGAGCACTAATGACCTTCCTCGGTTCGTCTTCGAGCTTACACTCCGTCTCTTATCCAAGAGCGACCTAGCCGCCGAACTGACACCCATCCTCCTGTGCTCGTCTCCGAGCTATTACGGAGCTGAACTTCCTCGGCCTCTCGGCTCGTCTCCGAGCCTCACGCCGAGCTAAGCCTCCCCATCTCTCTCGGACAAATGAGAACACGAAGCCCTAGCGCTTCCGCAACGATTCCGCATATCTCGCCAAAGCGAGATATCCGCCGCCCCACGTCCCTCGTCCCACGCTGGCGCATCCCCCCATTAATGTGTGTATCCTGCCATTAATGGGAGGATCCCGTCATTCACGCTAGCATAACGTCAGGGGCGTAACCGAAGGCGAAAATCTCGCGCCTGCTCGCTCCATGCGACCACTATAAAAACCCCTCTCTCAGACGACTCAAGTAAGGCAATTTTAATCTAATAAGCCGCTACTCTGCTCATTTTCCTTGGCTAACATGATCGTCGGAGGGTCCTACGGTGGTCATCCATTCCGGGACTTCTTTGCAGATAGCTCGGCTTCACCTCAAAATCAACCCATTGAGATCCACACGTCCAAAAAGACAACCTTCAAATCAAATCTCAGCCGTTCAACAGCGCTCGCTACAGATCGACGGAGGACAACATCTGAAGGAGATCCAGCCTCCATCAAGGTGCCTCTCTCTTTCTCTCTCCACGCACACAAATAGATATACATAAATGCATACATACACACATATGCACCACATGTACACTAAAATAAGACCGTCTTCACCAAATGAATGGTTTGTATGCCGAGTCCAAACTCCTAACTATAAAGTCTAGAAAAAAAAAGGTATTACGATTGAAATTAGTTTTGTATATTATGCACTTGGTGTTTTCAATAGAACAATGTTGTATATTGTGCCCCCATTGTCCAGATTTCATGGGAACAAGTCTTTAGTATATCATCGACGTATTGTTATAATGTGTCTTTTGGATGCTTTATTTTTTAAGAAAGAGTTATTAATCACTAATCTTATCAATTAATATTTTGGATATTATTGAAGTTAAATTTGAAGAATGACATATGGTTGCATGTAATTATTCTGACGTGTTAAATTTAAAGAATGACATATGAATTGTATATATTGTTGTGTCCTCGTGTCCTGTATTTCGAAATTTTTCCTTGTCGCCCTATCATATCGTGTCCGGTCTATGTCCGTGCAACCTCAGATGAGACATTATAATTTTGAATAAGTAGGACACTCGGACACATATACTATAAGCACATGTATGTATGCAGATGTGTGTACACGTATATACTAAAAAGGTAGACACAGGGACACATATATTTACCTAAAGTCCTTGTATGCATGCATGTGTGAATATGTATATACTTAATTGAAAGTTTCCCAAAGTTGTTTTCTTACTTGATAGAAGAACATCAAAATGAAAAATTAGCATCAAATTGCATCTCAGTAGTAAGAAGGGCAATTAAAATATTTACCTGAGTTACAAGGGTAGTATTTTCAGCAAGAAGACTAGCATTTTGATCACGAAGAGACTGGCGGGATTCTTCTAACACATTCAATTTACCTCTCAAATCTCTAAGCTCAACATTCACATTACCCAAAGAAATCTCCAATAATGTATTTTTCTCTGATAAATTCTTCATTTTCCGAGATATATCCTCTTTCTGAGACACTAGAACATTCTTTTCAGATATGTGCATCGAAATATTTCCATCTAGAGTTCCACAAGATTCCTCTAATGTCTTGACCTTTTCTCTTAACTCTTCCAACTCAAGATTTGCATTTGACAGAGATTTTCTCAAAACGTCATTTTCTCTCGTTATTTTCTCCACAAACTTCATGTTCTTCGGATGTAGAATTCTTCCGTCCTCATGCTTCTTGCAGAGGCATTTCAACTCTAAGTTTCCATCTCTCGAATCTTTTATCATTTCCTGAAGAGACTCTACATTTAAGTTTACAGCGCCAATTTGTTTCATCAGCTCCTTGTGCTTCTGTTCTAAATCCTTTTTGTATGCATTTATTGACAAAACCTCTTGTTGAAGAGATTTCTTTTCATCTTCAAGCTTCCTTCTTGATTCCTCCAACAACCTTATTTCATCTTGCCGGCTTTTTATCATCAAAGAAGAAGAGATATGCTGCTCTTTAAAGCTAAGAATGTCATCTTTAAGCCAACGATTTTCTTTTTCTATACCGGCTTTACTCATTTCCGTGCTCATCAGCTTCTCAACCAAATTCTCCATCTCTCTTTGAAGTTTAGAATCCAACTTTTCTAAGGATAATCGATCCATTTTGGATTTTTCTCTTTCCTCTAGTATAGAAATGTTAAGTTTCTTTATCTCTTCTTGCTTCATGCCAAGTTCTTCATTTTGCTTTCTTGTTGTGTCTTTAAGCATCCCCAGTTCTAATTGCAAACTTTGATTCTCATTCTCCAACCGATGACATCGTTCCTTAACTTTCTCGAATTCTTCATGGTCACAAGAAATTTTCTCCAAAATAGCATCTTTTTCTGATTCTAGTTTCAAAATAGTGGCCTTGAGGTTTTCAACTTCATTTCCTACAGAAAATTTTGACAAATTAAGCGCATAATTTTGCGAATTATCAGCTATGGTGGAATCAGAATTAGAGGGAGATTCATCGGGTAAAATATCTGGAATTTGATCAGGAAAAGCTTCGTGCATTGTTTGATGAGCTTGGCGAAGAGCTCCGGTTGCATGATCGTATCTTTCTGCCAACGCACGGTAAGCTCGATAAAATTCTTCAACTAATTTCATAAGCTCAGGCCGTTTTCGGTAGTACATTTCGGCTCTTTTTTGGAAGGAATCTGCGTCTTCTTCTATGATTTTGATCATCGATTTGACCTTATTGTCCATATCTGCATAGTTACATGAATCATATTAAGTCAGACAAAAGTTCACAATCTAGAACTATGAATGCTATCATAGATGAAGGCAAGTACATTAAAAGTACAAGCATCACAAAAAGGAGACCATGAAGTATAAATTCAATGAACATGAAATTTGGAAATGCATACTCAAATCTAGAGTGAATAAATAAGACATAAGTTCAACTTATATTTATTTAGCTAATTTGTACATTAGGACAACACAGGTGGACAGAAGACCAACTTATATTTACTTGGCTGACTTACATTAAAAACGCTGCGCTATTGTTGTTTTCACTAAACTACCTTAATGTTTTTATATTACGGTAAACTCCTTTACACTTTAGTTTCAAGGGTGGGGTTTTTTTCCCGGTTGTCATTAAATTACCCTTACGTGTAGCATGTTAAGGATCTAACTGCTGCAACGACGACAACGATGAAAAACAGAGATAGTTAAGGGTATTTTAGTGTTATGCCTATTTATGTAACAGTGTCTTCCTCAAAGATTTGAGAAAGAATAGAATAGATTATTGAGTCCAAGAGACTAGACTCATGAGGATCAAGAACAGGTCATTTTCTCATAATAACCCTCACCAATTTTCTTTCTGTTTTATATCGGCTAGTTAACTTTTGACTGGTACATACTGATTTATGATGTATTACTGCAAAAAATTCACGAATAAGTTGCTGTGTAGCTAGAATTTTCTATGCTTCAAATTATTATACAGAAACATATACAGAACTGTATTCTGATAGAAATAACTAGCTCTTGTATACATGTAACAAAAAAAAAAGCAACGGGCGAATTCAATGATAAATACCCACATCACATAGTATTCATCAAAATGGCATGGAGGAAATAAGAGAGAAAAGAAAATATACATGTTAAGTTGTCATGAAGCCATTTAGAATTCTTAGGGCTAATATGGCTATCCCACCACCATGAATACAACCGCCGCGTTTCAGCGCGCAATAGCGTCGCACCTGTTGCCATGATTTGAAGCTAGCAAACTCAAGAACAATCCTAAAAATTTGATAATTTGATGAAAACGATATCCGAGGTTTTGCTTCACCAATTGATGAATTCTAGACTACCTGCACAACATCAACAAAAGGGAAAATCGAAGATTAGGTGGAAACTTTGATGCAATAAAATTATTTTTTTGTTCTAGAAAGTGTTTTAATATCTAACTCTAAGCATCAACATCCTTTAATTTCTATTTAGAAAAATAGAACTAGGCCTTGCCATGTCTCTCAATCTAAAGAATTTCTGCATTATTTCAAATAAAGATTACATTCTTTCAATTTACACTAATTATAGTTTTAAGAAACCGGGTTATATTCATAACATGTAAAGATCAAATCTTTTCACATGGAAAAGGGATGAAAAAAATAGTGGATCAAAGAAACCTGAGATAATCAAAATATGGGTCAAAAAGAAAATCTAAATGAAGCACTAATTTCCACAAAAAATAAATCACTGAATAAAAACAACTGGGTTTTAATCAAAAAACGATATTTTTTGTTTTAATCCCCATTAAGAAAAGAAACCATACCATGAAAAATTTGCAGAAAACTCTGATGAGGAACCCCAGCTGCTGTTAATTTGCATCCAATCTCAACCCATTTCTCTCATCTCTCATTCTCACAATAAAAAGTTTCCATTTTGTTTCTCTTGATAATTTGTTATGGAGTATTATTATTATTATTATGCAAGCAAAAAAGAGAAAGGAAAGTTGAGGAGTAGAAGGAAAGAGAGAGAGAGAGAGAGAGGGAGGGAGGGAGGGAATTGCTTGGAATTTTTGGCAAAATAAAAAAGTTAGTTTTTTGGATAATTCATAGGATTTGGATCTTGTGAGAATGTTACATGGAAAGTTACAGCAGAGAGGGAAGAGAATAAATATGGGAGCTGTCTAAAATTTATTGCATTAATTTGGTGGGTGTGTGGGTTATTTTATAAGAAATTTAATTTTGCTTATGTAATAACTTTCAAGCTTAGTGGTTTACCCGACTAGTCTAAATGCCGTTAAAATCCATCACCAAAAACTATCGATGTCACTTGTTAGATATCATTTCATGCCCGTTAGTTTAAATATGAATTGATATAACCATCCCTGAATTCGTAAACGGCTAGTATAGAAAAGGAGGGAAATTTGGGGATAAAAGAGGATGGAAAGCGTAAAATCCAAGGGTCAGGAGGTATTGTTTAACGGAAGGGAAAGTCGGGATGGTTTGACGATGGGTTTTAACTTTAAAGAAATTTAGACAAATTAGATAAACCATAATATGTGTTTGGTGAAATAAGTCATATTTTATATTTTTTGGATTTTCTTTCATACTGTGTGGAGTTTCCTGCAACCTAGGAGGCAGTCTTTGGATCCTTGTGTTAGTTTGTGAGGTGTTGTTTTCTGAGGTTTCTGGGATTCTCATTATGTTTTGTCCTATTCTGCTTAAAGAAAAAAACTATGGAAATTGACATAGACTGTACCAATTTTATTTATTTATTTTTTTATATGTTATATTTTTATATGAATTAAATGAGGCTAGGTCAATTACATCCTCATGGCTTCGGTCGCGTAACTCGTTCCTGAAATATGAATCTCGTCCCAACCCAAGGGCCAAGACCCGATTAGATCGATAGCTATGAAAATGAAGTTTTCGCAAAAAGAGTTTAAATCATAGCAGCGAGTTTTGCCGAATTCACCTTTTTGCATCCGGTCATGTAGTATGAAATATCGATGATAAATCATAGGCAAATCAATCACTGTCAACATCTTCATAAGAAAATAGCTAGAGCCTGTGAAACATTCCACTGAAAAAAGTTGATCTTCAAAAATTATGACTTTGTTATATGAATTTAACCGACCGTTATCGTTATTTTTGTTCTTTTGAATTGCACGGGAAGGAGGGAGGGAGGGAGAGTACGCGTTGTAACATGATAAGAGCGGGATTCGAATTCATGTGTTGATCCATGGTGATTCAAAAAAAAGGAAAAAGCAGCGATGATATGTTTGTTAAAAGTAAGACGTGCCTTAATGATACTAACATATGGTTTAGAGAAAAAATTGATTCTTGGTAGAAAGCGATCCTGCATTATTTTGTTTTTTAGTTTTGTACCTTCAACACTAGTGAGGAAAGTATTGGTTGAAGCTGAAGTAATTATGGGGTTAACAATACTCAAAACTCCTGATGCTAGAGCATTAGCAGGCACCTCACGTGGGTATAAAATTCTTTTTTTTTCTTTCCAATTTTCTAAGGTAAAAAGTAATTTATCTTATTATTCCTTTATCAAAAGCATGATGGAAAAGAAGGCTGCTGTACATGTTGATTACACTATATATGCAAATCAACAAGAAAAGGCACGTTTTGAGATCCATTTAGCCCACCAATGTCACCAAAACAAGAACGGGTCATATGAAGTTGCGGGCGTCGCAGCGTCGTGGTATGTATAATAACAAGAGGGTGGATCCATGGGGTTAAATTGGGATGGGGCCATCTCGGCCACGATTGTAGCCCTAATTACTTACCCTCCAAGATTTCCATCCAAAGATAACGTCGCCATTAGCAATTTTTTTACACCTCCTCAATTACTCTCGACTTCAATCGAGAATCGATCTTTTTCCTATTTCAAAGCTCTTTACCCAATTACCCTCAACTTCACTCCCTTCAATTTAGGTTTTTCGCTTTACCTAAGCATGTGAATCTGACCATATTCGCATTCCACTAATACATGGGAATTAAGAGAAGGTTGAGGAAGAAGATCATATTTCCATGGCGAATTCAGTTTTGATAACCCTAATTTTGATTTAAGGCCGAACTTGATGGGTTTAGATGTAGGAGAAGGATTTTGGGTTTAAGACTCTTGCCCCAACATCCCTCTATTGGATGCCTAACGAAGTGGAAAAAAAAGAATCATTCTGGCAAGTCAGGGACCATTTAGAAATCATTTAGAGTTTTTAGAGGGTAAATAGTAATTATCAAGTTATAGGTAGGTTTTAGAAAATAAGCCAAGTTTTGAGGGATCATTTGGTAAAAAACCCTTAAAACTAATGCACTTTGTATAGGAAGTTCCAAATTTGGTCCTAACCGGAAGAATAAGTGGAGAACATTTTAGATTTTAGAGTAATACTTGCAAAATGAAAAACCCATGTAAAAAGAAATGGAGGAAATTTATATGAAATCCTTAATTTAACCCTCCTTTGATATGAATATTCATTAACTTGAATAAACATAAAGCTCGGTCATTAACTTGATTAATTTTATAGGAATTTATTGGAAGGGTTTGGTGAGACCGCACAACTTAAAGTGGCGCTGCGCTAGGCAAACCGACTAAATTGTTAGAGGAAGCCCCTGCCCCCTCCTAGTTGCGTTAGGCGTTGAGGAACTTAACTTTTAAGCGGTACAATGCCCTTTTTTCATATTGGCGTTGCATATTAAAGGAGCATTGGTCTTAAATGCATGGAGCACTTATTAAAGGAACAAGTAATTTGAGATGGATAAAAAGACTAGTATTGTGAAACAGAGGAAGTATCATAAAACATTGTTTCAATTCCATCCAACCGCACCAAATTTCAAAGAGAGAAAATATAGAAGGGCCTAAAGATTATTGTTATACATTACTCTAATTTCAAAGATAAGGTGAGGGAGGAAAGGCTTAAAAGCCTTTTTCTTAATCCAGAGCTCATCTTGCTCCAAGGTAACTGTGTTATCAATGCAATCAATCACATATTTCCATTGGAAAATCTGAAGGGCTAAGATTTCACTATGGTTTGAGGAGCAGGGCTTCTCATCATTCTCATCACAGGAATTGAAAGCTGATAACTTCATTCTTTGCTCGTATGTGATGGGCTCCCAGGAATTATTTCCTCATAAAAGCGAAGGACACAGTACAATGCACATGCATTGTGAAATTATTTCCCTATGATTTTCTACAATATAATTGCTCTCTTCCTATGCTTGATGGGTAAAAAGGATCAAAAACAAAAAGAAAACAATCATAAACGATGAATCTTCAACCTACTGAATAAATGCAAGGGAGTCAAGGGACAGAGAAGAACAGTAGCCCCAAGGGGGCATCAAACTTCTAAAAGAAACACAATTACGAAAAATCATAACAATGACATGAACCGAATCGTAAAGAATAATAGTAAATGCCGTGTCTTCATCATTAAACGCTGCATCATGCAACCGCAAAAACCGACAGTTCGGATAACTCATCTCATCGAACAACTGAAACACATGATTAAAATAATAAATGCCTCGACTGAGCAATTGATTCATATCACAAGAAACAGTATCACTCTGATCAGAAGACAACAGCATCATTGGTATAGCCATTACCGTTATCTTAGGCCTTCTCCGATCAAAATGGAATAGTTTACTTTCCGCATCGAATATCACTAAATAGCTCCATGTACATGCAGAAAACTTGGCCAAATAATGCCATAAATTCACAAGTGAAATAATGAGAATCAGAAGGAAAAACTCATGAACATGAGCACCTCCATTAAATTTTACAGCAGGAGAAAAAGTACAGGTTCAGGGAGATACTTAGATACATAGTAAACAACATAAAAAGTACTGCTCGATATTCTACATTATACATAAGAACATACCTTGGCAACCAATAGCTAAGGTGGTTATCCAGGTTGACCAAATGTTTAATTTTATTTTTTGGGGGGCCAGTATTAAGAAGGCCATTCAGCTCCAAATCACCTGTATGAATATTGATGTAAGAATTTGAAAAATGTAAAAACGCCTAAATGATTAATTGCACAAAAAAAAACCATGTAGTTTACCCGTTGTAGCACTTATACCCCCCTCAAGTGATTTATTAGCACAAACACTCAAATTCTTGTAGAATTTGAATGCTCTTGAGAATTCAGTTTGATGAACAAAGGAATGTTTACACCAATAAATTTCTTTTAAGGGGGCATAAGAGCTATACAGGGTAAGTACAAGGGGGTTTTGTGCAATTAACTCATAAATAAATTACCTTCCACATAAAACCAAATGTTACCTCAATTCAATGCAGACAATCTTTGAAAGTTACTCTGATGCATCGGTAATGAGAGATGGAAAAGAAGGAATTGATTTTAGTATCAATTTCCTTCCACCTTTACGATTTGGAGATATCCCAAGAGTTCTGCATGGAGGTGAAACCCTTTTTCCATTTGGAGAGATGGTCTTCACACTGTTATTAGGGGATGCATCGCCTCTTAGGATCTCAGGAGTATCATCCTCTTGAAAAGGCTTGAAAGGGTTTGCAATTTTGTGTTGGAGCGGAAGCTCACATCTTCGTAGTGTTGACGATGATAATGAAAGTGTGGAAGAACGTGGGGGTTTTCCACTTGAAAGAAAAGGGGGTTTAATAAAGGATCTGTAACAATATATTAAGGTTTAGTAAAACCATTAGAAAAGAAAAGGAAAAATTTGGCTAAATTACATTGAACAACCCTGAGCATTTTTCAGTTTACTTACTAAATTTTTTTTTATTACAGTGAGCTTCTTTAAAGTGCTAAATTTAACGGCATTTTTGAGAGGCAGTTTACTGTAATAAAATATCTAGGGTAGTTTGGCGATGGTAGTTTAGTGTAATTTAGCCAAAGAATAATTAAGATTTATAAGCTCAGAAGCATGTGACCTGCAAATTTCGAAAGATGGAGTTATTGGTAATATGCTTTCTGATCCAGGGGGTTCGATTTGAATTATGTCATTTTGTTGATCATCGTGTGGCTGCTCTGGTTGCTTCTCACAACCTTCCATTACTTCCTCACCACGTTCATTTTCATCGGCTGCAATAAGCATAAGAAGTGTCAATACAGTTTCACATTTTGGTTGTGGTGCAAATATGCAATTGCGTTGTTTACTTTCTGGTTTATATTGGTTGTATCAGAGTCACCTTTTATTTCTAACAGGTGGTGAACTCGCTTTTTTTCATTATCTATGTTGTAACTCATTGAGGACTTTTGTTCCTTACAAGATATTAATGATTTTTAATGATAATTTGGGGTGCTAATTATCCCATGGTTTCCTATGAAAAAATGAGACATATATAGGACGTAATATTAGCTAAACCAACCTCAGAAGTTTGGAACAAGGCTGGCATTTTTTACTGTTCTTTTGTTTCATTTCAAATCTGTTCACGCTTTTCACCAATTCAATCACCAACATATACCTCTTTTCCATCATATATGGGAGTGGGATAAAGCACGATATCAGTACTTTATAAATTCAGGAAGCACTTCATAATTGCGGATAATTGAAAGAGCAAACAACTAAATGTACAGGTAACGAACGGACTATTGCAATAATGCAATGTCATCAACGTAAATACTCACTGTCTTTTCTTCCAAAAGCATTTTTACACCCCTCACATCTGCAACTGGGAGAGCACCCAACACCACCCTTCGGGAAATAAAAGTCAGCATTTCTAATCAGATAACAGACTGAAAATTTAAAAGTTGAATGGATCAAGACTCAAACCTGAAAACATTCACAATATTTCTTTAGGCAACCCGATTTCTTGCAATTACATCCTCTTTTATGCCTGGCTGAAGCAGGAGTCTTGTTGGTTTCTTCCTGAAGGATAACAAAAGGGCCAATTAAGCAGCTGATATCAAAATTGTAAAATGTAAATTTCAGTAGTGACGGTTACCCCTATGTCTTCAACAGGTTCAGAAGCTCGAATTACTTTTGGAGCAAATGCAAGTGGATTGCGAGATTCTATCTGTTTGCGAGTAGCCAGAACTGTTTCTTCATGAATGGGCTTGTTGAAACATCCTTGGCATGAACAAGGCTCGACACAATAGATACCAGCAGCAAAGCACTCACAATATCTGCCAATGACATCAATCATGTTTACTGTAACTTAGAATGTGGCTAAGAGTACTTTATTGATTGTCTTGGCAAGTAATAGCATTGGATCAAGAAAATCGATAGAAATATAGTCGATGAGATCTGAAAAATATGTACAAGCCATAAATCAATCGTGAGCAATAGATAAATATCGATAAATTACTTTAAAATCGGTTTTAACATGCTAAAACAGATACCAATTAAAAGTAGGCAGTGTACTAAGGATTCAAGCAAAAAAGGCTTGAGCTCCAAAACTTTCATAAGAGGAAGGATCAAGACTCTTAAGACAATTTGTAATTGTGACAAAGGAAAGTTTTGTTGATAGTCATTGACTCGTTTAATTTGGTAAATGGGAAGGCACCTTTACTAGAATTTTGGAAGACTCATGGATACTGGGAAGGCACCAGATCAAGAATTTTGGAAAACTCATAGATACAGGGATGAGGGATTAGTGGATCATTGAGTTTGAACTTTTAATCCCATTCGTTGTATATTCAATCCAACATTTGACACTTGAATTGGGGAAGTTGGATGCTTGAGGATGAGCTGTTGTGTGCGCGAAAGGTGAGCCTCATTTTCATACTACGCAAGTGCAAAGTAATACAGAACTGATGATGCTTGATAACGGTAATTCCTTAAATCATGACACGTGGCAGATGACATATCCCAGAACATGCAAGGAAGGAGCTACAGTGGCCGACCAGACCACTCCTATGCCCGTCCTACCGACCAACGCTGGCTCACTTCCGAGCCCCCTGCACAACTGGCCTCCTCGGCCTCACAGCTCGTCTCCGGGCTACCGCAGAACCAAGATACCTCGGCTCTCCCACTCGTCCGCGAGCTCTCCCGCCGAGGTCATCTTCCTCGGTCTCATCGACCGACCAACGGCACCGTTCAAGGGCGCAACCGCCATCCCGCGGATCTCGCCATGTGCGAGATATCCGCCAGCCGCATCCCACGTTCCACGCCATCACGATCCCCCATTAACGAGCCTGTCTCGCCATTAATGGGAGATCCCGCTCATCACACGGGTGTGACGTCGGGAGCGTAACTGCCGGCGTGGTTCTCGCGCCCGCCCTGCCTGCTGCCACCGCTATATAAATCGCTTCTTCAGACAGTTCAAGTAAGCCATTTTTACTCTACTAAGCCTTTACTCTGCTCAAATCTCTAGTCTAACTTGACCGTCGGAGGGTTCTCGGTGGTACAACCACCCCGGGACTTCCTTGCAGGTAGCTCGGCAACCACAATCTCAAACCCATTGAGATCCACACGCTTCAGGAGCGACAGCCTCCAGATCCAATCTCAGCCACCCATCGCCGCCATCAGCAGATCAACGGAAGGTAACATCTTGGCGCGATCCAGGTCGCGTCAGCTGGCGCCGTCTGTGGGAAACAACACTCTTGATTCCACAAAAACAAAAGTTCGCCTTCCGATCTCAGCCTAATGGCGAGCGATCATCACGACGATCCAAACACAAGTCGCCGCCTCCCCCTCAACGGAGGGGCGGACGAACCTCCTCCGCCGAATGCCATCAACGCTATCGCCGGCCGCATAGACCGACTAACATCTGTCATGGAGACGTTCATCCGTGTCCAAACGGTAGGGCAAGTTCCCTAGATCGCCGCTCCTCCGTCTCGAGACCGGGACCCCTACAGAGGGAGAGAAGACTCTGCTCGCGTCGGTTCAGCCGACCACCGCCTCGTTAGCTCTCATGGCCCCTCCGACGCTAAGGATCAAAGCCCTCACCAAGGGGCAGCCGAGCGGCTACCCTGCTCGGCTATCCCTGGCCGGTAGCTCCCTACCTCACAACGCCAGGGATCAAAGCCCTCACCAAGTTACAGCTGAGCGGCTACCCTGCTCGGCTATCCCTGGCTGGTAGCTCCCTATCTCATAACACCAGAGATCAAAGCCCTCACCAAGAGGCAGCCGAGCGGCTACACTGCTCGGCTATCCCTGGCTGGTAGCTCCCTACCTCACAACGCCAGGGATCAATGCCCTCACCAAAAGGCAGTCGAGCGGCTACCCTGCTCGGCTATCCCTGGCAGGTAGCTCCCCTACTCCACAACGCCAGGGATCAAAGCCCTCACCAAGAGGCAGCCCTGCAGCAACCCTACTCGGCTATCCCTGGCCGGTAGCTCACCTACCCCACAACGCCAGGGATCAAAGCCCTCATCAAGAGGCAGCCCTGCAGCTACCCTGCTCAGCTATCCCTGGCTGGTAGCTTCCCTACTGCACAACACCAGGGATCGAAGCCCTCACCAAGAGACAGCCATGTAGCTACCCTGCTCGGCTATCCCTGGCTGGTAGCTTCTCTACCACACAACACCAGGGATCGAAGCCCTCACGAAGAGGCAGCCCTGCAGCTATCCTGCTCGGATATCCCTGACTGGTAGCTTCCCTACCCCACAACGCCAGGGATCGAAGCCCTCACCAAGAGGCAGCCCTGCAGCTACCCTGCTCGGCTATCCCTGGCCGGTAGCTTCTCTACCCCCACAACGCCAGGGATCGAAGCCATCACCAAGAGGCAGCCCTGCAGCTACCCTGCTCGGCTATCCCTGGCTGGTAGCTTCCCTACCCCACAACGCCAGGGATCGAAGCCATCATCAAGAGGCAGTCCTGCAGCTACCCTGCTCGGTTATCCCTGGCTGGTAGCTTCCCTACCCCACAACGCCAGGGATCAAAGCTCTCGCCAAGAGGCACCGGGCAACAACCCTGCTCGGCCATCCTTAAGGACAAAAAGCCATCGCCAAGAGACACCAGGCAGCAACCCTGCTCGGCCATCCTTAGTAGGCCACTTACGGCCCCTCCCGCGCTAAGGATTTAAAGTCCTCAAAAGAGGCAACCAGGCCCGCCCTTGCTCGGTTATCCCTGGCTGGTAGCTTCCTACCCCAACAAACCAGGGATCAAAGCCCTAGCCAAGAGGCAACCGAGCCCGCCCTTACTCGATTATCCCTGGCAGGTAGCTCCCTACCAAACCAGGGATCAAAGCCCTCGCCAAGAAGCACCGGGCAGTAACCCTGCTCATCCCGTCCTTAAGGATCAAAACCCTCGCCAAGAGGCACCGAGCAGCTACCCTGCTCGACCCCATCCTTAGTAGGCCACTCACGGCCCCTCCCGCACTAAGGATCGAAGCCCTCATCAAGAGGCAGCCGAGCGGCTAGCCTGCTCGGCTATCCCCGGCTGGTAGCTCCCTACCCCACGACACCAGGGATCAAAAGCCCTCGTCAAGAGGCACGGGGCGGTAAGCCTGCTCGGCCCGTCCTTAGTAGGCCTCTTACGGCCCCTCCCGCGCTAAGGATCAAAGCCCTCGCCAGGAGGCCACCGAGCGGCTACCCTGCTCGGGGCATCCCAGCGGGCATCCTCCTGCCCATCAGACGCTGAGAATCTGAAACCCTCATCGTGAGGCCGCCGAGCCCCTTCATGCTCGGTGCATACCCAGCGGGCATCCTCCTGCCCATCAGACGCTGAGAATCTGAAGCCATCATCGTGAGGCCGCCGAGTCCTTTCCTGCTCGGCGCATCCCCAGCGGGCATCCTCCTGCCCATCAGACGCTGAGGATCTGAAGCCCTCATTATGAGGCCACCGAGCAGCTATCCTGCTCGGCGCATCCCCAGCGGGCAACCTCCTGCCTCTTCAGACGGTTCAAGTAAACCATTTTTACTCCACTAAGCCGTTACTCTGCTCGGATCTCTAGTCTAACTTGACCGTCGGAGGATCCTCGGTGGTACAACCACCCCGGAACTTCCTTGCAGGTAGCTCGGCAACCACAACCTCAAACCCAATGATATTCACACGCTTCAGGAGCGACAGCCTCCAGATCCAATCTCAGCCACCCATCGCCGCCATCAGCAGATCAACGGAAGGTAACATCTTGGCGCGATCCAGATCACGTCAAGAACGCTCTTAATTGGGGAGTTCAATGATTAGAATATGGAGCAAAATAGTGTAGGAAAAGTTTACTTTCAGCAAGTTATTGCGCAGAAGAATTAATATTTTTCAACAAATCGTCCTTTGGTTTTGGGATGAGGCAAAGATCATTGTACCCTATTGATTTTTTCCCCTCAAATCAAACAAACTAGGGGATTGCTGATGGGAGATAATCTGTGACATGGATTAGTAAGAGAGTTATGGCTGAGATGCTACATAAGGGCAACTCTTAATAACATTATGGCTCATGTACAAGCTAGAATAGCAATTATTGTGAATGAGATATGAAAGAGTCATGGCATGATGGTGTTTGACAGAAGTAGAATGGGAGTGCTGAGGTATGACACAATAAAACCATATATATAGTTAATATAGATTATCAAATGAATGTCATTATGATGGTGACATGGTGTTACCATGTGCAATATTAATACACTACTGAAACATAAGGAACTATACCTGGATGAGAACCTAAGGAATTCAGTTGAGTTGTTACCATCGCTCAGTATGATGATGAGGGTTTGGGGGCTATTTGTACAAACTGAAATGTGGCTCCCTTGAGATATATGGAGACAACAGTATTCTCTAGTTAGTGTATAGCTTGATCGTGTTTGGAGAAGTTTCCCAACGTGCAGCAAGATGAATCAAAACCCAAAACTAGGTAACAATCTAGTATATACTCCAGGACTCATATTTCTTTCAATGGACATGGAACTGTTCACATATTTTGCAGATAAAATCATCTCCTTGAGGGTTTGCATTATTCATTTTTGTCAAAATTATATCTTACATTTTTTCTCCTTTGTCTCTAGTTGATTTCAACTCTTGATTGTCAGATTTTAGATTTTAAGAATCAGACAACTATTCATCAAGTCAAGAGGTTTCAGATGTGTTACTAACATAATATTAAGTTTGTAAGACCAGTGAAGAAAAGGACTTTGTTGGAATACAAGGCGAAACCATTTCAGTTCCAGTTATATTAATAGGAAAATAATGAAGAAAAAGAATTATTGTTCATCAGGTACCAATGAATTGTCAACTATTCGACCAAGAATATGATTATTATGTAGTGATGGAGATATAATTTTCTTCTTATTTTTTCTTAACACAGTTTAATCATCTCATAGAATAATGATTATGATAAATGAAGCTTACAGCTTTAAACATTTCGACTTTTTGCAGTTGCAGCGCTTGCAACCCTCGTTTTCACTACCATTTTCTGACTTTCGCCTGCATATCGTAACCATTAGAGACGAACTGTTAATTACCAATGGCAGAATAGCATTAAGATGAAAAATGGGACTGAATAACATACTTTTTCTTCTTGGGACTTCCCTGGCTTATATTTTGGCCTATTTCAAGATCAGGAGTAACGGAAATATCATCATGTGTGACTTTGAGGTCTCGTCTAGCTTCACTGCCAATGAAACATTCGTCTTTTTCAACATCCAATGACTTGGATTTCTGTCCAGCCGTTAATGGAGGGAACGGACTAATAGAGCACGGCATGTGGATTAACCGTTTACCAGGACCAAGAGTTTCCTTGGTGCTCATTCTGTCATTTGGGGTTGTTGCTAGAGCATTTAAATGCAGCCCTATACCGGGCAGTCTATGTGATGATGAACTACTCCCAGGTGTCAACAATTTTGATCTTTTGTCATTCGAAGTGTATTTTCTACTGGTTGGTAATAACATGGCAGGATGAAGGCTTGAATTATTGCTTGAGTTCTTCATATGACCTCCAGCTAAATCAAAAGTCAGACAACGCCTTCTCATGCCACGTTGCTGCTGCGACTCAACCTGCACAAGCACAAAGGCGGTATGTATGTTAAATACAAAAAATCCATCACATGTAGGAAAAGGCAGGACTTCAGCAGATTTCAAGAACCGTTTCTATTGGAATGCTAATTAAATATACAATCAAGTATAAAGATAACTAAAGAAGAAAAGAGGGGTGGGGGGCTAACATACAGTACATGCTTTTAGAAATAAAAAACGAAATGATTGGACGAGAATCTTGGGATTACAAAAATAAAAAAATCTCAATGCACCAACCACGTCGTGTCGAGAGCCAGCCTCATGAATAGCTTTTATATGCAAGTTTTGCATTATAATCAATTTTTAGTACCGGAAAACTACTTCAACCCAAACGCTTAAGCTGAAAAGTTGTGAGAAAACAATGTATACCAAGCAACCTTTAACACTTCCAATTAGCGAAAAGGAAAACAAAGAGAGGGAATAAAAGAAAACAGAAGTCTCATGACCACTTTAACAAAACTAATAATACAAAGCCCTCTACTTCGGGACCAATTTATTCAAAAAGGTTGTTAGCATCTGCTAGTGCCACAATAGCCATAACATCAAGAAATGCAAATTGCTAATCCTAAATGTAGTAAAGAATTAGTAAGATATAAAATTATTAAAATGTACAGCATCCATCATCATTCATCACATTTAGGAATTCAACAGGGCTTGACTTTTGAGGGAAAAGGTGCGATAGTCAAAGGTACAGTATTCAAAATTGGATACAACGGCATTTAGTTGATTAGTTACCTTGCAACCTACGGAGATGCAACCACCATTTCCATTTTCAGCGTCCTGATATTGATCTTCTAAAACCATCTGAGTTTGAAAAGTGCCTGAGAGTACTTGTGGAGTGTGATCTGTCATATGTTCCTCAATGACCTCTTTCGAATGGCATTGTGGAGGATGTTGAGCAGCATTTCGAAGACAAGGATCATCAAAATCTACAGGCTCTGAAGAAGGGCACATAAACGGATTCGAACCATTATTCTCAAATTTCTCCTCCTGCTCTTTGCAAGCCTCTGAGTCAGTTGAGGAATCAAAAATCAGCAAATCATCCGCATCAACAGAAATTAAATTTTCCCAATCACATGCAGCCGCTTCTTCTTCTTCTTCTTCTTCCTTATTTTGTGTGACCTGATGTTCCTCCTGGAACTCAATCTCAGTAGTAAAGAGAACTTTTCTCTTCTCAACTCCATCATGGACACCATGCGATGCTTCACCCGAAGTCTGGCCGTTTTCAAGTTTAAGTTCTATTTTGATTCCAAAAGGAGTAGTATTATGGTTGGGACTACCACAGTCATATTGAATGGGCTGGGGAAAGTTGCTTGGCTGAGTTGAGCATTCTTCAGGAGGGTTAACATCAGCTTCATTGAGTGCGCATATTGTCTCGCAATTTGCCCGAGCTCCAGCCGGATTAATTGCATTTGATATCCCTCGACATAGGTTGCTTTCATCCAAATGGTCAGATGAAATCTCAAGCTTTGATGAGTCTGAATAAGAATGCCTGAAGAAAGAGAGAAATAAAGGTGAGATTTAATTTCTGTAAAATTCTTATAACTGATGATCTCCAGAATATGAATGATGATTTGATAGTTGCCTTATTGAAAGTCTAGATTCCTTTTGCAAATTTATATGTGGCGAAGAAAACACTGAAGAAATAGATGCAAAACTCAGAGACTGAAACACTTGAGCGCCATGTATTGATTTAACAGGCTGAATAGGAGATAGATTGTTGATGAAGTTGAAGATGGGAGAATCCTGTATCAAAAAATAAAAGATTAGGCACATTGAATTAAAGGAATCTGTATGATGTTCACATGACATGCACATATAGCAAGAGACGCTTCAATACCAAGCGAGCAATACCCGCTCATTTAACTAGAAGTTTCGTGTAAGTGAAACCAAATTCCTAGATGCCTATACTAATCTTTAATCTTTAAGCAGGATTCAGGAACAACCGACTAGTATCTTTAGTCAACCAATTGGTTGCTCGAATGACGGCGAAAAGATATCACATAAGTCCAGCACAGCATTAGATCATGAAAGAACGCATGTAAAAATGTTAATGAAGCATCACAAAAAGGCAATAAAGAATGAGCATGATCAAGAATACAAGATGAGAAAGAACAGGTTAAAGAATAAGAAATCGACAGATGAGAGAACTTGAGGTTTGTCTTTGTCGTAAAAGGGTAAAATTTAAACCATGATGACTCAAAATAAGTGACTAGCTGGAGATGGAAAACACGGAATATCCACCGAAAAATGGAAACTTTTGCATGGATTGTTATCAAACCAGATGCTTGGCACCACCAAACAGATTCCAATGCAAAATCCCAAAAAATAAAGAAATAAGGCTACAACACCGAAAGTTTGATTGGAAGCTTGAAGGTTGCATAAAAGGAACCATCTTAAAACAGCATAGAGACTGATTAATTTTGGAAAACAGGTAACAGGAACAAATGATAATATTGAGAAAAGAAGGAAAGTAAACCAGTTGATATGTTTGAGGAAGAAAAACAGAAAAGAGGCATAAAGTACCTAAAATCATGCATAAGTCCCAATTGCATAATCCATCATACCATGCAATAAACAAAATCAAAAAAAATTCCTTAGATCTGTGAGCTGGAGGTGAAAAATAAGCTCTTTGAATCTACTCAGGGAATGCATCCATAAACAGCTGATAAAAATTAAAAGATGAACACTAATTATCATGATACATGGATTAATGACAAAGGCGGATGCAGCACCATCGAAAAAAATAAAATCCACTAATGAAAGGGAAAGGATCATCTGGATCTATAAAACAACAAGACAGTAACTGTAATTTAAAAATTGAAGATACATGAAATCAAATTGTGCATCGGATTACTGTAGCATCTTAATTAACATGCCAGTCTACTACACAATAGCAGATGAACTGAAAACCTTAATTTCCAAAACCCTAGATTAATAGTTCTATGAAAAAAATTATAATACTACTTAAAAATCCAAAACCCTAGAATCATAGTTCCATGATAAAATTATTACAACTACTTAAAAACCTACACAGGAATTAAAGATCTGGCACTAGAATGCATCAAATCCCATCTGCCAACTCCAAGCCCTAAACCCCCAATTTCACTCAAACCCTTTATACCAAATTGAATAGCGCAACTCATCAAATTCTCCCAAAACCAAATCGAACTATCTCAGATATCATCAAAACCAGTGATTGATCAATTTACCGACCAAAACCCTCGATCCACTAGAATCTAACCCCAATCTCACCAAAAAGTTAATCAAAGCTCCCTAAATCGCATCAAAACCACTGTTTGATCAATTCACCTACGAAAACCCTCAATCGACAAGAATCTAACCCCAATCTCATACAAATTTGACAAAATCCCCAATCTAAGCTCCCTAAATCGCATCAAAACTACTCATGGATCAATTCGCCAACCTAAACCCTCGATCCTCGAGAACCTATCTCCAATCTAAGCTCCCTAAACCGCATCCAAACCTCAAATGCATCAATTCACCGCCCAAAAACCCCGATCCATTCATATCAAACCCCGATCTCAGATCAAACCACAGAAACCCCCAAAAAATCAAAGGAGGGAGAAGGAGAAGGAGAAGAATCAGACCTCGAACTTGGAAAGCGGCGTCTCTCCTATCTTGCTCCTCTCCGGTGTGTCCATATCATCGAAGCGCCGTCGAGCTCACAAACTCCTCTTTCTCTCTCTTCACTTCACTTTCTCTCTCTTCTATAAGATTTTCAAGAAGCAAAGGGCGGGAACTTGATTTTTCTCATGAAAATCACCTGACCCCACACAATACAAAAGAAAGAGGAGAGAAGCTCACCGCCCTCATCGTCGGTAAGCTCACCGCCGCTTAATCACAGCTTCTCCTTTTATTACTTCCATTGATTAAATCGATGAAATAATTACACCTCGTGTACGAAAACGGAACGGCGAGAGAGAAGGTTTAACTGCTGTTAGAGCGGGAAACGCCGATCTTTTTCCGTAACGGCAGCGTTGACTCCCTCCTTAATTGTTGACCCGTTTCTAGACCTACTGCTGTGGGGCCCAAGTGAAGGTGGGTGTTTTGTGGGTGAGTTTGTTTGTGTTGCAGGCTCGGCGGCTAGTATTAATTACAGCGTATTTGTAGAGACTGCCAGGCGTTGCGAGAAGTGAAAATGGTAAACTTGGTAACATAATTAATCGATTATTAAGATTACGATCGTGATAGTTATTGACGTTAATGACTATTATATGCATGTTTGTCCTTTTTCGTACCAAAAAATTATTGCCGGCTCAGTGTCAAGTTAGAGATTAGAGGGCAACTAGAAATATTTTTGGGTTAATTGCTAAATAATAAACTAATATTTCAACAACTTTGCACTTGTATATCTTATTGATTTTTTCGCTGTACATACATATTCTAAAATACAAACCGTATGCATTTTGTTTAAAGTTGTACTGGATTTGATGGTCAACTAAAGGGTGCAATATTAACTGTTTGTATTGGAATATAAAATATATTATGTCAATCTTCCTCGGGGTTTCGGTGTAACATAAACGATATTTCGCATGGTATCAGAGCAATCCAGATTTGATTCTCACCGGACGTGTATTAAATGCGCAATTATTTAAATTAAAAATACCGATGTGCAGAATCTCCGGTTGACGTGTTAGAGTATAAAATATATTCTCTCAACCTACATCATAACTTCGGAATTTTGATGTAATGGAAGGAACTATACAAGTGCAACGAAAAAATCAATAAGACATATAAATGCAAAGTAGGTGAAATATTGAGGAATTATTAGCAATTAACTCAAAATCTTTGTACGTTTAGTTTCATTGTTGTGACTACACTCTGATATGAGACGTATTTACGTGGCTACTTGCATGTCTTTGTTATTTTGAAAAAGAACTTTTCTTTTTATCAAACGATCGAGATCGATTAAGAGAATGTTTGAAACATGTGACATATGCGGCTATTTTATTTATTTATTTATTTAGCTATGTAAGTCCTGTGTCTACAAACACATGCACAAAGCGAGCGGGCGAAACCCACCCCTGCCTTCATGAGTTTGTGCCTGCCGAGCTCATAGCAAGCTTCTTTTTTTTCCTCGTCTTTTTCTCACTAATTTCTTAAAAAATTCTATTTGCTTCTTGTAATTGATCGATCCATGATTAAGGAGTGTTGTTCTTCTCGTGTCTGGGCTCAATATTATTTCGAGTTGCAAGAATTACTCAGTCAAAGAGCATTATATTTGGACAATATTGCTCTTGTTAAGTTTCGTGCCCCCCAATCTATTGGTTGTGGCATTTTACTGCAGTATGTATTTATGGTTTTAATAAGAATTAACCGTTTACGTTGAAAGATCCGGAAGAGAAGCCCGCAGACGGAGACGGAAGGAAGCGCAGGACACGGTGATGACAAACGCGGAGGCGAGGAGGGAGCTGACTAGTCCCTTAATTGGATGCTTTGCTTGGGACGTAGACGCGGTGATGATGTCGGGATCCTACGGTGCTCTTTGAGCTTCGTGTGGGGGTCCTTTGTTGTTTTTGGGTTGGGTGGCCGGCTGGCTATAATGTTTGCATGGAGCATGTATGTTGGCTAATCTTGGCCTATATGGCGTTTTGATGTGCTCATTAAAACTTTTTTAATGAACCGGAATGGCTAATTATCCAACTTTTATCTCAAAAAAAAACCTATTTACATTGAAGATCTTTCATGTAGTAATTCTTGTCCAAACAATTATCATATCCCTCAATCATCAATTCATCAGCACATGACATATCTGAGTGGTTCAATCATCCGATTCGTTCTCTTTTCGCTAGGTCTGACAGCCAAAAATGTATTACATACAGATAAACCAGGTATATATTATATAGCTAGCCTTATCAATTTATCATATCTCTCACTCATCAAACTTAATAAAATATACAACTCTGCATGGTTAATTGTGGCCATGCCAGGGACCACTTCGACAAAAGAAGATACAAATTGGGTCCAAAACGGACAAATATATTTTGGCTTGGTAGCATGTTGCATGTTACATATTAATGTAGCAGACCTGACAAATTTTAGTAGGCTTATTCACAAAAATAACGTTCCATTCCTTCTAATTTTTGCCCTTTTTTCTATTTTCTATCTGCAGACTGACTCGGTCGATTTTTATTTTTATTTTTATTTTTTAAAAATTAATTGGGCTCCTCGTATTCAGGAGGATAACTAACTTGCTAAGATGACCATGGATAAGCTTGAGAAATAACATAAACAAGGGTTATATTTTATCTGAAAGGCAATAGCCGCAGCGTTTTATTAATTAAACCAGCCTTTCAACGGAACAATACAGACCAAAAATATGATAAGAGAAATACAACGAAGAAGTAATAAAATATAAATCAACCAAGAAAACATTGGCCGATAACGCCCCTCTGCGATTGCAACCAAATCAACAAAGCAAGAAAATATACCTTCTTTAGAAAAATTGGATCCTAGCAAGATTACCTCATTTTTATGCTTAATTTTCTTACATCTGGATTTTAAGATGCAATCTCGTCTCAGGAGATCGACTATAATGCCTCTTAATTTCCTCGACTATAATGCCTCTTAATTTCCTTTCTAATCGGATCTCCTTGAGATGCTGTTCTCCGTCTATCCTGCGATGGCGGTCTTGGACGGCTGAGATTTGGTTTTGGAGTTGTTGGGTGTGGATCTCAATGGGTTGTGTTGGACGCCGGGCTACCTGCAAAGAAGTCCCGGGATGGATGGTCACCGTAAGACCCTCCGACAATCAAGTTAGAGCCAAGGAATAGAAGCAAAGTAGCGGCACATTGAGATAAAAATCCGATACCTGAGTCGTCTGAGAGGGGGGTTTATATAGGGATCGTTTGGAGCGAGCCGACGTGAGATCATCGCCGTCAGTTACACCCCCGCGTTATCCTCGTCTTGAATGGCGGGATGCATCCATTAATGGGGAAATGCAATAGCGTGGGACGCAGATCGTGGGAAGGCGGAGATCTTGCCCTGGCGATATACACGGAGCCATTGCGGGGCGCATAGGGTCCGTGCTCCTGATTGATCAAGGAGGCCGAGAAAGCTCGGCACGTCAGGGGCTCGGAGAAAAGCCGGGAGGCCGAGAAAGCTCGGTATGTCGGGAGCTCGGAGATGAGCCTGGAGGCCGAGGAAGCTCGGCACGTAAGACGGCTCGGAAACGAGCCGTTGGTAGTTTCCTAGGTGAAAGTGGAATGTATTCAGGGAGGTCTCCTGGAAGGTCGGGCACGCTCCTCGAGACGAAGTCCCGAGAAATCCTCATAATGCAGCTCATTTATTCCACCTCCGTAGCCTTCGGGACACGTCATCCGCCACGTGTCGTATTCTGAGAAGAGACCACTTGTGAGCATCATCATTAGCCCCCCACTCTCGTTCCGACCTATCCAAAGGTCGGGTCGAGAGTGGTCTGCTCGGTTTCTCTTCTGTTCAATTTGGCGCCAAGAATCATAATGAGGAACACCTGGGAGCGGCACGACGTTTGGCGGTCGCGTCATTTCGATCTTTTGGGCCCATGTGTCGCCTCTCCATGCGCCTGAATCGTCGCGCGTATCCCCGATGGCGTCAGCGGATAAAATGAAATGATCGTGCGTTGAGTGTGAGTCGATTAATTGCCAAATGTAGGAAGGTCGGTGCCCTCTCGCTCCCCGGAGTCGAGGTGGCGACCGTTCATTTAGGATGAATCAAAAGATATCCAAGTATAGGAAGGTCGGTATCAGTCCATTCCTCAGAGTCGGGTTGACGACCACGTCTCTTAGCATGAGTTGAAAAACGGCTAAGTTGGAATAGGTAGGCATTGACTGATTCCTCCTTGATGTGGTTTCTAGACATGTCTCTCCGTAGGGTAGGAATCTACCCCTCGGGGATTAGCCGGGTAAGGAAGCTGCTCGGTGGCCACGTTAGGAAGGCTTTAGATCCTTAGCGTAGATGGGTAGGAATCTACCCGCTAGGGGTGGACCGGGCAGGTAAGCTGCTCGGTGGCCTCGTTAGGAGAGCTTTAGATCCACAGCGTTGTTGGGCAGGAAACTACCCACTGCGGATGAACTGAACAGGAAGCTACTCGGTCGCCTCGTGAGGAGGGTTTTAGATCCATAGCGTATATGGGTAGGAATCTACCCACTAGGAATGGACCGGGCAGGGGAGCTGCTCGGTGGTCTTGTTAGGAAGGCTTTAGATCCACAGCGTTGCTGGGCAGGAAACTACCCACTGTGGATGAACCGAGCAGGAAGCTGCTTGGTCGCCTCGTGAGGAGCGCTTTAGATCCTTAGCGTAGATGGGCAGGAATCTAACCACTAGGGATGGACCGGGCAGGTAAGCTGCTCAGTGGCCTCGTTCGGAGAGCTTTAGATCCACAGCGTTGTTAGGCAGGAAACTACCCGCTGCGGATGAACCGAACAGGAAGCTACTCGGTCGCCACGTGAGGAGGGCTTTAGATCCTTAGCGTAAATCGGTAGGAATCAAGTCGCTAGGGATGGACCGGGCAGGGAAGCTGCTCGGTGGCCTCGTTAGGAGAGATTTAGACCCACAGCGTTGTTGGGCAGGGAACTACCCACTGCGGATGAACCGAGCAGAAAGCTGCTCGGTCGCCACGCGAGGAGGACTTTAGATCCACAGCGTTGCTGGGTAGGAATCTACTCGCTAGGGATAGGCCGGGCAGGGAAGCTGCTCGGTCGCGCCGTGAGGAGGGCTTTAGATCTTTAGCGTAGATGGATAGGAATCTACCCGCTAAGGATGGACAGGGCAGGGAAGCTGCTCGGTGGCCTCGTTAGGAGGGCTTTTGATCCACAATATTGTTGGACAGGAAACTACCCACCGCGGATGAACCGGGCAGGGAAGCTTCTCGGTCGCCTCGTGAGGAGGGTTTTAGATCCTTAGCGCAGATGGGTAGGATCTACCCAATAGGGATGGACCGGGTAGGGAAGCTGCTCGGTGGCCTCGTTAGGAGGGCTTTAGATCCACAGCGTTTGTAACACCCGAGCCCAATGCTACTAATTTCAGTTACCGTTCGAACATAGTGTGGCACTTATTTTATTTATCTTGCTTGATGGTTAATTATTGTAAATTCTACCCAGAAATTAATTTCTGCAAATAACAATTTTTGGCATCTAAAATAAAATTAAAAATATTCATCTTGGCCTGCTTGACACCCCTAACCCTGTTGTAGCGTCCGTGCATCGTGTTCTCGTCCCGTTCAGTGAAACGGGCGAGTTTGGACGGCTACGTGCACGTACGTGTGTCCGTTTTGGGGGTATGCTTTTTGATCATAAAACACTTCATTTTAAATTTTGGATCCCGCCTAAAATTCTATTATTTCAATTTCAAATTTTTGGACTCGACCCGGGCACGATTTGAAAATGTTTTGTTTTGGCGCCAAAATCCCAAATTTTAATATTATTAAAACCATCGCATATATTTTTCTAACTAACCTGATATCTTACTGTTCATTACCTATCTTTTAAATTTTTAAGTTAACCATATAAAATTTTTACAATCTTTTATATCCTTCTCAATTTATTCTCTCAGCCAATCGCAACCTCCCCTTTAACCTCGTGGGCCCCACTTTCTCTCTCTCCCTCTTCTCTCTCTCGCTCTCTCTCTCTCTCTCCACTTTTCTCTCTCTCTCTCCCTCATATATTCTCTCATACTTCTCTTTATCATTCTTTCTCTTCTTGCTTCATGTTTCGTTTCTCATTTTTTAACTATTCTTTTGTTGCCGGAATTCCGTCGTGCCGGTGACGCTTCTCGACGTTCCAGCGAGGTACCCCGACCCGTGTGGTTCCTTTGTTCGTCGTTTGGGTTCATTCCGTGAACCGTGCGCCCGTCGCGAGTTTTCCCCGCCGACGGTTAACGTTCCGTTTTCCCGATTCGCGACCCATCGAGGCAAGTTAATCTTGCTACATGCTATATAATTCATTTTATACCTATTTAAATAAATAGCATACCTATAGTTTAAATCTAGTTCCCCATGTTTAATTTTTTAACGTTTCGATGTTCCGTTTGCATCCGTTTACAAATCTAGATCATGAAAACTTATCTTGTGACATACTAAATTACATTATACTGCACCCATATCAATTAAAATATATATCGTCGTAATATTTCTTATTATTATCTTTAATTAGTTTATAATCTGCATTTTATAATATCATATATTTGAAAATATTATAGTTTACACATGAAACATCGTTGAAAAAGCGGATACGACAAATCTGAAATTTACTGTACACCTTACCTTATAAAATTCATTATAAATCATAGAAAAATCATTAGTATACGTTCTTTAGTTCGTTACGAAGCTAACTCAGAATACTATAACTCTATGAAATATTTACTTGCAAAATAAATTGTTTAAATAACGTAAAATGCAAATGAAAATGTCTCCAGACTGTTGTCAAGGGAAATTCGAGCAGCAAACTTTCAATTTCGAATGTTCATAACTTTTTGTAGGGATAACCTGAGATGCTTATACTTATAAAACTGAAAACTTTATTGAATTATCTTTGTTTTGGTATAAGACACGTCCCTTTTGGAGAACGTTTGTTATTTTTAAGCTATTTTACAAATTAGGGCGACGCTGAATTTCTGAACGGAACTTTCTTGTGCATGGTTAATCAATACCACTTTTATAGTTATTAATCTCCTTGAATATGCTATCCATATTAATATTATTATATCAATATTTATATCACATATTGCTTAGTTATACATCCCACATTACCATTTTATAGTTTTATAACTTTTCGGATACCCGTTGCATCCATCGCATTTAAGATACATATAATTGCATTCATAGATCACATTACTACATAATAATGTGATATTTAACACTCCATGTTTAATAAATTGCATCCTAATTAATATTGGAACTATAAATGTAACCCTAATCGATAACTGTGCATCCATATCCTTGAAATTATATCTATTTGCATATCATAGTACATGTTCCAGTTTATTGTTCTGATAGTACTCATGCTTGTTTATTTATACACATGCTTATGTTAGTTTGATTATGAGCACCCACATGACATCTTGTGCTTCCTGACATGACCTGTTACACTTCCTACTTGACATGACATGGTACCGTACACTCTTGACAGGACATGACACCTTTATACATTACCTGGCTTGACCTGATGTACCATGACTTACCTGTTACCTGATCTTGTGTCTAATGCCAACAAACATAACATGTAGTCCTCATGGACCGTTCCTGTTGTCTATCCAGACAAACCTGCTGTTACCTGATCCTGTGTTGGCATTAGTTCTTGATTACTGAATACCCGACTTGACATACACAACTTGGGGGTATGGGAAAATCAAAAGTGTAAACTAAAGTGTAACTTAAAAGGGTATTACTTGATCCGTGGTCCCGGGGGGTAACGGGACAGAGCCATTCGTGACTCTTACATTTTCCTGATCCGTGGTCCCGGGGGGTAACGGGACAGAACCACTATTGGTTCACATATTCCTGATCCGTGGTCCCGGGGGGTAACGGGACATACCCTTTGAGTTACATGGAGGATTACTCAATTTGATTTCAAAGACTTTAGAATAGAAAACCTGATAGAACAGTTTAGTTTACCCACAGCACGCTACCCTGTACTGGTATGATTCATATTATTGTTATTCTTGCTGTATTCATGTTTATATTACATTGTCTGCTACAATGTTCATATTATATTACTTGATGACATGACGCGCTGACGTCTGGGTTTTGCATGGCCCAGATTCCGTACCGCTGTTGCAGTCCGAGCAGGAGAACTTCAGCCAGCAGGCTGAGCTGTGAGTTCAGTAGTAGTTAGTTTTATTTCCTGATGTGAGCCCGCATTATGGGACACACTTTTCAGTTATTTGTATTGGATCATTTGCTTCCGCATTTATTTATTATTGACTCCTGTTATTCTGGATTATGGACATGTTTTAGATAGTTTTATCTTGTTCTTGATATCTCTACAGCCGTAATGTGACTGTGGATGGATACTTCCTACCCACAGGTAGCATGTGTCACGCCCCGCTTCCCAGAGTACGCAAGATTTGGGCACGTGACATAGCCAACCATGCTACCTGTGGGTAGGAAGTATCCATCCACAGTCACATTACGGTTGTAAAGATATCAAGAACAGTAAAATAAACTAAACTAATACATGTCCAAATCCATAATAACAAGAATCAATAAACAATAAATGCGGAAGCTAATGATCCAATACAATGAATAAACAGTATGTCCCATAATGCGGGCTCACATCTGGAAATGAAATGACATAAATAAACTAAACTCTCAAGAACTCACAGTTCAGCCTGCTGGCTGAAGTACTCCTGCTCGGTCGACGTCGAGGGCACGGAATCTGGGCCATGCAAAACCCAGACGTCAGCGCGTCGTGATATCAAGTATATAGCATAAATATGGTAATAAACAATGCAAGCATGAACATGAATAAAGCAGCAATAAGAAGTAATAAACAGGGTAATGTGCAGTAGTGACTAAACTGTCCTATCAGGTTTTCTACTCTATAGTCTTTGAAACCAATTGATGAATCGTCGATGTAACTCAATAGTATCCCGTGCGTGCCCGGGACCACGGTCATAATTCTCGGGGCTGAATCCGAGACGTGCCGCTAAGCAGTAAAAGGTAGTAGGATAGATGAGTGATGTCAGCATCAACACTCCGGAGCTGGCCAAGCCCGTAAGACTGATCAGAACAATGTATCGAACTGTTGAGTTACAAGTCGGTTTCACCTTTGATTTCCCCATACCCCCAAACTATGTATGTCAGTCAGGTATTCAGTAGTCAAGGACTAATGCCAACACAAGTCAAGTAAAGGTAGGTCTGTCTGGATCGACAGCAGGAATGATTAGGTTTGTCGGCATTAGGCATGAGATCAGGTAACAGGTCAGGTTACTTTCAACAGGTAGAGTCGATATGTACAGGGTGTTGTGTCCGGTATATCAGTACATGTGACAGGTGTGTCAAGATCGGTCAATATGTAATGCAATCAGGTACATGATGATAACAGGTATAGTAACAAATAATGAACAGTAGCAGGGAACAGCAATAAACAATTATTATTCTATGTGAACACAGTGATATTAGTATTCTCTTATTAATCCGGTTCACGCATCTTTGAGGTGCAAAAGCCACAAGACGAGCAATATCGATAATATACGTAATGGAGTTACATGAACTTAAACTAAGCATAATAATAGTTACGAGGACGATTTACTTGGTTTGATTAATTAAGTATGAATTAATAGCAGATCGGTTAAAGCGAGCAATGATTTCATTGATTTCAAGTTACGGATAATCGTGGCTAGCAATTCTAAGTTATAACAGGTATCAATATTATATTAGTAGTGTGGTTATAATATGACGATTAAGTTATAGCATGTTAAGCAAGTATTCAGATACTTGCCTCGGCGGTTCCGCAAACCGAAACACGGATGCAAAGTCGGTAGAAACCACGATACGGAAGCACGGGACACGGATCGAGTCCCAACAGAGGTCACTGGAATCACCCGGACCAGGGGGCTTCGCTGGAGCGTCGGGTTCGTCAAACGGCACGGTCGGGTTCCGGCAACAACCGAAAATCAAAGTTAGCAACAAGGATACGATATGCCAAAACAACCAGCGGGGGTTATACCAAAAGAAAAGAGGAGGAAACTTACAGGGATACACCAAGGGTGCGACCACGGCGGGTTCGACGGCACTGGAACGCCGGCGAGGCCGCGACGGTGGCTGCAGCAAAGGGAAGTGGCCTCGGGTGAGCAGGGTAGGGTGCTGCGGCGAGTTGGAGAGGGGTGTGGTCGGCTAGGGTGGTCGAGGGGGAAAGGAGGTGGTGCGGGAGACGTCGACGAGGGTCGTCGGCGTGGTTTCCGGCGACCTGGAGATGGTGCAGACGTTGGGTGAGGGTCGGGTTCACTGTTCCGGCGAGGGAGGAGGGGGTGACGGCGAGGTCTCGACGAGGAGGGTGCAAGGGAGTCGCGGGAGGCCTCGGCGGTCGGAGTCGACGTCGACGGCGAGGTCGCGAGGGATGGATGCGTCGGGAGAAGGTTGCAGGCGCGGGAAGACGGCGGGAGAACGAGAGGAGGAAGGTACGGTGAGGTTGAAGAGGCGATGATGGCGACGACGAGGTCGCGGGGAGGTCGTCGGTGGGGTCGCGGGGCTAGGGTTAGGGTTTCGAAGGGTTCGCGTAGGGTTTCTCGCGACGAAAGGAAATGGCGAGGGGCGGCTGTGCATGGATTCTTATATACAGAGTACGAGAGAGAGAGAGAGATTGGAGAGAGAAAGGGATTCGTGAGGAAGAGAGAGAGAGAGACTGAGGGAAAGAGAGAGAGATTGAGATAGATTGAGGGAGAGAGAGAAAGAGATAGGGAATGGGGAGGCGGGGCCCACGAGCAACAATCAGCCCTCGTGATTGGCTGATCACGAGGTGGGGAAAATATTTGAGAAGGATTTTAGAAATCAATCAGTTGGGAATTATAATCGCAGGTATAATTTTAGTTATAAAAATTAAATTGAAACGGGCCCTTTTTGGCGCGAAATGAAACATTTTCAAATCGCGCCCGGATTGCGCCCAAATGTTCCAAATTCAAATTATAAGATTTTAAGCGGGTTCCGAATCTTGAAAAGAGGTGTTTAGTGATTAAAATGCATGCCCCCAAGTCGGACACTTGCATGCGCGCGTAGTCGCCCAAACTTGCCCGTTTAGCCAAACGGAACGGAATCTCGACACGCGGACGCTACCACGCGACTAGTGGCGACGAGTAGGCTAACATGGACATCTTAAATTTCATTTTCGGAGTTAAAATTTGTTATGTGCCAAAATGACTTAACCGGATAAAATTTAGCAATAAACACCAGAAAATCAGGAAAATTGGAAAGAGCGATAAATAACCCTCAACTAGTAATATACATAGTATTATTGGGCTCGGGTGTTACATCATACCCAACTACAAAAGAATTTCGTCCTCGAAATTCCAAGAATACAAGATAACTAACTACTGGAAAAGATGAGGGAATTTCTGCCGGATCTCGTCTTCTCGCTCCCAAGTAGATTCTCCATGCGATCGGTTACCCCAAGAAACTAGCACAAGAGGGATAACCTTGTTCTTAAGAACCTCTTCTCTTCGATCCTTGATCTCGACTGGTCGCTCCTCAAAAGTCAGGTCTTCCCGAACGGTCAACTCCGAATGATCCAAGACATGAGTCTCATCACGAACATACCTCCGTAGTTGAGACACGTGAAACACATCGTGAACTCCTGCTAATGATGATGGTAACACCAACCGGTACGATACCTCTCCGACACGCTCCAATATCTCGAAGGGTCTAACGAATCAGGGACTAAGCTTTCCCCGACTTCCAAAGCGAATCACCCCTCTAGTCGGTGATATCTTCAGGAATACCAAATCGCCCACGGCGAACTCTAGAGGTCTTCTTGACGTGTCGGCCCAACTCTTGTGTCTGTCTCGAGCTGCCTTCATATGCTTCTTGATTGTATTCACATTCTCGACTGTCTGTACCACCAAATCTGGTCCCAATAACCTTCGTTCGCCAACATCATCCCAACAAACCGGCGAACGGCACTTACGACCATACAACGCTTCAAACGGTGCCATCTGAATAGTTGCTTGGAAGCTGTTGTTGTACGAAAACTCCACCAGGTGTAGACGATCTTCCCAAGAACCTTTGAAGTCCAACATGCAAGCCCTCAACATATCTTCAAGGGTCTGGATCGTTCTCTCCGATTGTCCATCAGTCCGAGGATGATAAGCTGTGCTAAACTTCAATCGAGTCCCCAAACTTTCTTGTAAACTCCTCCAAAAGTGTGACAAGAACCGAGTGTCCCGATCGGACACGATGCTTACCGGTACTCCATGTAATCTGACAATCTCCTGCATGTACCGCTCTGCCAAAGTCTCTGTCGATTGACCAACCCGAAACGGAATAAAGTGAGCTGCCTTGGTCAACCGATCGACAATCACCCATACTGCATTGTTGCCCTTTGGACTCCGCGGTAAAGCCGTCACGAAATCCATGGTTATATGTTCCCACTTCCATTGAGGAATCGGAAGTGGTTGCAACAAACCAGCAACCCTTTGGTGTTCAGCCTTGACTTGCTGACACACCAAGCACTTAGCCACGAAGCGAGCGATTTCCCGTTTCATACCTTCCCACCAGAAATGCTGTCGAATATCTCGGTACATCTTGGTCCCTCCTGGATGTACAGAGTAAGCTGAACTGTGTGCCTCCTTCATAAGCTCTTCACGCACATCTCCTTTTGGCACACATACACGGCTACCATATCTCAACGAACCATCCTCATGGATCAGTAGATCGGTTCGTAGTCCGGCTCCAACCTGCTCTCGAAACTTTTGCAGTCTAGGATCCTGCGATTGCGCCGCTTTAATCTTCTCAACTAAGGACGATTGTACCTGTAACTGCATCAACTGTCCTGTAGCACGCGGTAGCACAACCTCCAAGTCAAATCTCCGAAACTCCTCAATGACCTCCCTCTGTGCAGTCAATAACTGAATTGCTGGTAACCGACTTAGCGCATCTGGCACGACGTTAACTTTTCCCGGATGGTACTTAAGATCAAGGTCGTAGTCGGCCATCAGCTCCAACCATCTGCGCTGCCTCATGTTCAACTCCTTCTGAGTGAACACATATTTCAAACTCTTGTGATCCGTAAAGACTTCAACTCTCTCGCCCAGAAGGTAGTGTTTCCAAATCTTCAGGGCGAAGATCACGGCTGCAAGCTCCAAGTCGTGAGTCGGATAGTTCTGTTCATGAGTCTTCAGCTGTCTCGATGCGTAAGCGACGACTTTCCCATTCTGCATCAGAACACATCCCAATCCCTTTCCAGATGCGTCGCTGTGAATCACCAGTCCTCCTGAATCATCCGGTACGGTTAGGATAGGGGCGGTTATCAACTTCTGCTTCAACGTCTCGAAGGCCAATGCACATCCATCTGTCCAAACAAACGGTACCTCCTTACGCGTAAGCTTGGTTAACGGCTCAGCTACACGAGCGAAGTTCTCCACAAATCTTCTGTAGTAACCGGCGAGTCCAAGGAAACTTCTTATCTCTGCAACATTCTTTGGAACAGGCCAATCTCGAACTGCTGCAATCTTCTCTGGATCAACGGCGATTCCATCGCCCGACACGATATGCCCCAGAAACTTCACTTCTTCCAACCAGAATTCGCACTTACTCGTCTTCGCGAATAATTTCTCTTGTCCCAGCGTCGGCAGTGCGATCCTTCTTCTTCACTAAGAGAACCGGAGTTCCCCACAGTGAGTTGCTGCTTCGAAGCCATCCCTTCTCGAGTACTTCACTCACTTGTTTCTTAACTCCCTCCAATTCTACTGGTGCCATAGGATAGTCAGCTTTTGATGCTGGCGTTGCACCAGGAGTAAGGTCAAACGTAAACTCCACATCTCGCTTCGGTGGTAAGCCCGAAATGTCTTCAAACACATCCATAATGTCGCGGACGACTGCCGGCTCTTCATCACTCTCCACTACCATAGCCGCAAGAACACTGTTCGTCGGCCTAGCCCTAAACTCGACTGGCCCGACAGAATTTCTTTCTCCAATGAAAGTAAACTTAGGATGTCCGGGAATCTGGAAATTTCCTTCCTTACCCTACGGCCAATGTGGGCGTGGAAAGTGCCAAGAAAATCCATTCCCAAGACTACTTCATAACTGCCCGTATCAATCACCAAGAAATCCGCAAAAAGCTCCCGTCCACAAACAACAACAGTACAATCCCTACACTCCTTACTAGCTATGATTTTCCCATTCCCAGTGTGTATGTCCCAAAAACTAGACAGGGTCGTGCAGGTGATCGAGTGTGTAGTTATAAACTTTGATGACATAAACAATGGGATGCTCCAAAATTAAGTAATGCCAAAGCGGGAAAACCATGAACGAGTAAATTACCTGAAACCACTTCTCCCGATGCCTTAGCTTCTTCAGCTGTCAACGTGAACGCTCGAGCCTGCTGTGGTCCTTGAGTAAGCGGTTCCTGTCCTTGGAACGGTCCTGTCACGCCCCGCTTCCCAGAGTACGCAAGATTTGGGCACGTGACATAGCCAACCATGCTACCTGTGGGTAGGAAGTATCCATCCACAGTCACATTACGGTTGTAAAGATATCAAGAACAGTAAAATAAACTAAACTAATACATGTCCAAATCCATAATAACAAGAATCAATAAACAATAAATGCGGAAGCTAATGATCCAATACAATGAATAAACAGTATGTCCCATAATGCGGGCTCACATCTGGAAATGAAATGACATAAATAAACTAAACTCTCAAGAACTCACAGTTCAGCCTGCTGGCTGAAGTACTCCTGCTCGGTCGACGTCGAGGGCACGGAATCTGGGCCATGCAAAACCCAGACGTCAGCGCGTCGTGATATCAAGTATATAGCATAAATATGGTAATAAACAATGCAAGCATGAACATGAATAAAGCAGCAATAAGAAGTAATAAACAGGGTAATGTGCAGTAGTGACTAAACTGTCCTATCAGGTTTTCTACTCTATAGTCTTTGAAACCAATTGATGAATCGTCGATGTAACTCAATAGTATCCCGTGCGTGCCCGGGACCACGGTCATAATTCTCGGGGCTGAATCCGAGACGTGCCGCTAAGCAGTAAAAGGTAGTAGGATAGATGAGTGATGTCAGCATCAACACTCCGGAGCTGGCCAAGCCCGTAAGACTGATCAGAACAATGTATCGAACTGTTGAGTTACAAGTCGGTTTCACCTTTGATTTCCCCATACCCCCAAACTATGTATGTCAGTCAGGTATTCAGTAGTCAAGGACTAATGCCAACACAAGTCAAGTAAAGGTAGGTCTGTCTGGATCGACAGCAGGAATGATTAGGTTTGTCGGCATTAGGCATGAGATCAGGTAACAGGTCAGGTTACTTTCAACAGGTAGAGTCGATATGTACAGGGTGTTGTGTCCGGTATATCAGTACATGTGACAGGTGTGTCAAGATCGGTCAATATGTAATGCAATCAGGTACATGATGATAACAGGTATAGTAACAAATAATGAACAGTAGCAGGGAACAGCAATAAACAATTATTATTCTATGTGAACACAGTGATATTAGTATTCTCTTATTAATCCGGTTCACGCACCTTTGAGGTGCAAAAGCCACAAGACGAGCAATATCGATAATATACGTAATGGAGTTACATGAACTTAAACTAAGCATAATAATAGTTACGAGGACGATTTACTTGGTTTGATTAATTAAGTATGAATTAATAGCAGATCGGTTAAAGCGAGCAATGATTTCATTGATTTCAAGTTACGGATAATCGTGGCTAGCAATTCTAAGTTATAACAGGTATCAATATTATATTAGTAGTGTGGTTATAATATGACGATTAAGTTATAGCATGTTAAGCAAGTATTCAGATACTTGCCTCGGCGGTTCCGCAAACCGAAACACGGATGCAAAGTCGGTAGAAACCACGATACGGAAGCACGGGACACGGATCGAGTCCCAACAGAGGTCACTGGAATCACCCGGACCAGGGGGCTTCGCTGGAGCGTCGGGTTCGTCAAACGGCACGGTCGGGTTCCGGCAACAACCGAAAATCAAAGTTAGCAACAAGGATACGATATGCCAAAACAACCAGCGGGGGTTATACCAAAAGAAAAGAGGAGGAAACTTACAGGGATACACCAAGGGTGCGACCACGGCGGGTTCGACGGCACTGGAACGCCGGCGAGGCCGCGACGGTGGCTGCAGCAAAGGGAAGTGGCCTCGGGTGAGCAGGGTAGGGTGCTGCGGCGAGTTGGAGAGGGGTGTGGTCGGCTAGGGTGGTCGAGGGGGAAAGGAGGTGGCGCGGGAGACGTCGACGAGGGTCGTCGGCGCGGTTTCCGGCGACCTGGAGATGGTGCAGACGTTGGGTGAGGGTCGGGTTCACTGTTCCGGCGAGGGAGGAGGGGGTGACGGCGAGGTCTCGACGAGGAGGGTGCAAGGGAGTCGCGGGAGGCCTCGGCGGTCGGAGTCGACGTCGACGGCGAGGTCGCGAGGGATGGAGGCGTCGGGAGAAGGTTGCAGGCGCGGGAAGACGGCGGGAGAACGAGAGGAGGAAGGTACGGTGAGGTTGAAGAGGCGATGATGGCGACGACGAGGTCGCGGGGAGGTCGTCGGTGGGGTCGCGGGGCTAGGGTTAGGGTTTCGAAGGGTTCGCGTAGGGTTTCTCGCGACGAAAGGAAACGGCGAGGGGCGGCTGTGCATGGATTCTTATATACAGAGTACGAGAGAGAGAGAGAGATTGGAGAGAGAAAGGGATTCGTGAGGAAGAGAGAGAAAGAGACTGAGGGAAAGAGAGAGAGATTGAGATAGATTGAGGGAGAGAGAGAAAGAGATAGGGAATGGGGAGGCGGGGCCCACGAGCAACAATCAGCCCTCGTGATTGGCTGATCACGAGGTGGGGAAAATATTTGAGAAGGATTTTAGAAATCAATCAGTTGGGAATTATAATCGCAGGTATAATTTTAGTTATAAAAATTAAATTGAAACGGGCCCTTTTTGGCGCGAAATGAAACATTTTCAAATCGCGCCCGGATTGCGCCCAAATGTTCCAAATTCAAATTATAAGATTTTAAGCGGGTTCCGAATCTTGAAAAGAGGTGTTTAGTGATTAAAATGCATGCCCCCAAGTCGGACACTTGCACGCGCGCGTAGTCGCCCAAACTTGCCCGTTTAGCCAAACGGAACGGAATCTCGACACGCGGACGCTACCACGCGACTAGTGGCGACGAGTAGGCTAACATGGACATCTTAAATTTCATTTTCGGAGTTAAAATTTGTTATGTGCCAAAATGACTTAACCGGGTAAAATTTAGCAATAAACACCAGAAAATCAGGAAAATTGGAAAGAGCGATAAATAACCCTCAACTAGTAATATACATAGTATTATTGGGCTCGGGTGTTACAGCATGGTTGGCTATGTCACGTGCCCAATCTAGCGTACTCTGGGAAGCGGGGCGTGATATGGTTCTTTTGGTATCAGAGCCATAGGATAGTCGGGTTGATTCTTTTGTAGTTGGGTGTTGTACCCAATACACGAATCAGAATACCCGTGTTTAGGAAACATGTCCTGCCACCTTACCGTTTACCATTCTTGAATCACATTCTTCCTGATTATATCTTTTAGGATGTGCAAACTTCCTTTGCATATCGACTCGAAACCTGATTCCTTGTTATCTCTAGGACTTAGGCGACTTGGGTAGAGTTATGTAATTGTGGCTATGATACCGCGGCATAGTTACAATGCGGCACTCTATTTAAGTATCTTGGAGTTCTAGCCTTGATCTATATTCAGAATCTATCATCATGCTAGTGTTGGGTGTTTTGAGTTCAGGAATATGGCCGGTAAGAATTTGAAGACGTACCAAGGCGTGTCGACGAAGCCGCCATGCTTGGAGTGATAAGGGGAATGCTGGAGAATCAAAGAAACAGACCGAGCTGATCCAGCAGCAAGCGGACTCGTTTCAGGAAGGTTTGCAGATCGTTCAGCAGTCTGTGAATAATGTTGGAGCTAAGCCAGTTGACCGAGTAGGGACAGTAGCATATTTCAGACGTTTGGGTCCGTATACATTTACTGGATTGGAGGAGCCGTTGCCAACAGAGCAGTGGCTAGTTGACGCAGAGAATTTGCTTATTGCGACACAGATTCCAGATGAGAAAGAGTTGATGTGGTGCGCATTCAGTTAGTGGATTACGCCCGAGAATGGTGGCTTGTAGAAGAGAACCGTTTGCCCAAGCCGATCAAGTGGGCGGATTTTTCGAAGAGTTTCCTGGAGAAGTTCTTCCCGCGGACTGCACGGGAGGAAATGGAAGAGAAGTTCATTGGACTAAAGCTGAAGGGAGCACCCGTAGATGTGCATGCAGCAGAATGGACGAGACTCAGTAGTTTCGCTGGACCTTTAGTTGCCAACGATGCAGACAGGGCACGGAGGTTCATGTGCAGACTGGACGTGGACATCCAGAGGCAGATTGTCTCACTGGGTTTGACCACTTTCTCATAAATACTTGCAGCAGCCAAGAGCAGCAGAGTTTATCTGGGATGAAAGGAAGTTTGCAGCAGACATCAGTTACGTTAAGGAAGTAGTTCGGTCGGGCCGGTCGAGTTTAGGGCTAGGCCGACAAAAATATTCTTGCATCAATGGAAGTGATGAAAGTAAAGAGCCGGCTGTTGTTCGTGATTCTATGGACGTGTTTGAAGATATATCGGGTTTACCGCCGAGGAGAGACGTGGAGTTCGCAATTGATCTTATTCCTGGTGCAGCGCCAGTATCTAAAGCGTATTATCCAATGGCGCCAGTAGAGTTGGAAGAAGTAAAGAAACAGGTTGCTGAATTGCTTGAAAAGGGTTGGATTTGAAGCAGTAACTCGCCTTGGGGAGCTCCAGTTCTTCTAGTAAAGAAGAAGGATGGCACAAGAAGGATGTGCATCGACTATCGAGAATTAAACCAGGTGACTATTAAGAACAAGTACCCGATCCCTCGCATTGGCGAACTTTTCGAGCAGCTTAGTGGCGCGAGGGTATTCTCGAAGCTGGATTTGCGATCCGGATATCATCAGGTCCGAGTGAAAACAGAAGATATTTGCAAGACGGCGTTCCGAACTCGGTATGGACATTACGAGTACTTAGTGATGCCCTTCGGAGTAACGAATGCGCCGGCAGTATTCAGGGACTTGATGAGCCGAATCTTTTCACCGTTCTTGGACCAGTTTATTGTGGTATTCATTGACGATATTCTGGTTTACTCGAAGAGTTTTGAAGAGCATGCTGAGCATTTGAAGATCGCACTGCAGACGTTGAGACAGGAGAAATTGTATGCGAAGATGAGTAAGTGCGAGTTTTGGCTGGAGGAAATAAGGTTTTTGGGGCATGTTGTGTCTGGCGATGGCATTGCCGTCGATCCAGAAAAGATTGCAGCAGTTCGTGATTGGCCGATTCCAAAGAATGTTGCGGAGATAAGAAGCTTTCTTGGACTCGCCGGGTATTACAGAAGATTTATGGAGAACTTTGCTCGTCTGGCGGAGCCGTTAACCAAGCTTACGCGCAAGGAGGTACCTTTTGTACGGACGGATAAGTGTGCGTTAGCTTTCGAGACGTTGAAGCAGAAGTTGATAACCGCCCCTATTCTGACCGTGCCAGACAATTCCGGAGGATTGGTGATTCACAGTGACGCATCTGGGAAAGGATTGGGATGTGTTTTGATGCAGCATGGGAAGGTTGTAGCATACGCATCGAGACAGTTGAAGACCCATGAGAAGAATTACCCAACTCATGACTTGAAACTTGCGGCTGTGACTTTCGCTTTGAAGGTTTGGAGACACTACCTTCTGGGCGAAAGAGTCGAAGTTTTTACTGATCATAAGAGCTTGAAGTATGTGTTCACACAGAAGGAGCTTAATATGAGGCAGCGTAGATGGTTGGAGCTGATGGCTGACTACGATCTTGATCTTAAGTACCATCCGGGGAAGGTTAACATCGTGCCGGATGCGCTTAGTCGGTTACCAGCAATTCAGGTGTTAACTACGCAGAAGGAGATCGTTGAAGATTTTCGAAGATTTGACTTGGAGGTTGTGCTATCGCATTCTACGGGACAGTTGATGCAGCTGCAAGTACAGTCATCATTGATCGAGAATATTAAAGCAGTACAATCGCAGGACCCTAGACTGCAAAAGTTTCGAGGACAGGTTGAAGCTGGACTACGAACAGATTTATTAATCCCCGAAGATGGTTCGTTGAGGTTTGGTACCCGTTTGTGTGTGCCAAAGGGAGATATTCGTGAAGAGCTCATGAAGGAGGCACACAGTTCAGCTTATTCTGTACATCCAGGAGGCACAAAGATGTACCGAGATATTCGACAGTATTTCTGGTGGGAAGGCATGAAACGGGAGATTGCTCGCTTTGTGGCAAAGTGCTTGGTGTGTCAGCAAGTTAAGGCTGAACATCAAGGGGTTGCTTGTTTATTGCAACCACTTCCGATTACTCAGTGGAAGTGGGAACATATAACCATGGATTTCGTGACGGCTTTACCGCGAAGTCCAAAAGGTAACAATGCTATATGGGTGATTGTTGACCGATTGACCAAGGCAGCTCATTTTATTCCTTTTCGGGTTGGTCAATCAACAGAGACTTTGGCAGAGCGGTACATGCAAGAGATTGTAAGATTGCATGGAGTACCGGTGAGCATTGTGTCCGATCGGGACACTCGGTTCTTATCACACTTTTGGCGGAGTCTACAGGAAAGTTTGGGGACTCGATTGAAGTTTAGCACAACTTATCATCCTCAAACTGATGGTCAGTCGGAGAGAACGATCCAAACTCTTGAGGATACGTTGAGAGCATGCAGGTTGGACTTCAAGGGGTCTTGGGAGGATCATCTACTTTTGGTGGAGTTATCTTACAACAACAGTTTTCAGGCAACTATTCAGATGGCTCCATTTGAAGCTTTGTATGGTCGTAAATGCCGTTCACCTGTTTGTTGGGACGATGTTGGTGAACGAAGATTATTGGGACCAGATTTGGTTGTGCAGACAGTTGAGAAGGTTAACCCTATCAGAAATCATATGAAGGCAGCACAGGACCGACAGAAGAGTTGGGCAAATACGTCAAGAAGACCTCTAGAGTTCGCCGTGGGTGATTTGGTATTCTTGAAGATATCACCGACTAGAGGGGTGATTCGTTTTGGAAGTCGAGGAAAGCTTAGTCCTCGATTCGTTGGACCCTTTGAGATCTTGGAGCGTGTTGGTGAGGTAGCGTATCGTTTGGCGTTACCGCGGTCCTTGGAGAATGTGCACGATGTGTTTCACGCATCTCAACTCTGTAGGTATGTTCGAGATGAAACATACGTATTGGATCATTCGGAGCTAACAGTACAAGAAGACTTGACTTTGAGGAGCGACCGATTGGAATCGTGGATCGAAAGGAAAAGGTTCTTAAGAACAAGGTAATCCTTCTTGTGCTTATTTCTTGGGGTAATCACTCGCATGGAGAGTCCACTTGGGAACGAGAAGATGAAATCCGGCAGAAGTTTCCTCACCTTTTCTTGTAGTTATCTATCTTTGTATTCTTGGAATTTCGAGGACGAAATTATTTTGTAGTTGGGTATAATGTAACACCCGAGCCCAATGCTACTAATTTCAGTTACCGTTCGAACATAGTGTGGCACTTATTTTATTTATCTTGCTTGATGGTTAATTATTGTAAATTCTATCCGGAAATTAATTTCTGCATATAACAATTTTTGGCATCTAAAATAAAATTAAAAATATTCATCTTGGCCTGCTTGACACCCCTAACCCTGTTATAGCGTCCGTGCATCGTGTTCTCGTCCCGTTCAGTGAAACGGGCGAGTTTGGACGGCTACGTGCACGTACGTGTGTCCGTTTTGGGGGTATGCTTTTTGATCATAAAACACTTCATTTTAAATTTTGGATCCCGCCTAAAATTCTATTATTTCAATTTCAAATTTTTGGACTCGACCCGGGCGCGATTTGGAAATGTTTTGTTTTCGCGCCAAAATCCCAAATTTTAATATTATTAAAACCATCGCATATATTTTTCTAACTAACCTGATATCTTACTGTTCATTACCTATCTTTTAAATCTTTAAGTTAACCATATAATATTTTTACAATCTTTTATATCCTTCTCAATTTATTCTCTCAGCCAATCGCAACCTCCCCTTTAACCTCGTGGGCCCCACTTTCTCTCTCTCCCTCTTCTCTCTCTCTCGCTCTCTCTCTCTCCACTTTTCTCTCTCTCTCTCTCCCTCATATATTCTCTCGTACTTCTCTTTATCATTCTTTCTCTTCTTGCTTCATGTCTCGTTTCTCATTTTTTAACTGTTCTTTTATTGCCGGAATTCCTTCGTGCCGGTGACGCTTCTCGACGTTCCAGCGAGGTACCCCGACCCGTGTGGTTCCTTTGTTCGTCGTTTGGGTTCATTCCGTGAACCGTGCGCCCGTCGCGAGTTTTCCCCGCCGACGGTTAACGTTCCGTTTTCCCGATTCGCGACCCATCGAGGCAAGTTAATCTTGCTACATGCTATATAATTCATTTTATACCTATTTAAATAAATAGCATACCTATAGTTTAAATCTAGTTCCCCATGTTTAATTTTTTAACGTTTCGATGTTCCGTTTGCATCCGTTTATAAATCTAGATCATGAAAACTTATCTTGTGACATACTAGATTACATTATACTGCACCCATATCAATTAAAATATGTATCGTCGTAATATTTCTTATTATTATCTTTAATTAGTTTATAATCTGCATTTTATAATATCATATATTTGAAAATATTATAGTTTACACATGAAACATCGTTGAAAAAGCGGATACGACAAATCTGAAATTTACTGTACACCTTACCTTATAAAATTCATTATAAATCATAGAAAAATCATTAGTATACGTTCTTTAGTTCGTTACGAAGATAACTCAGAATACTATAACTTTATGAAATATTTACTTGCAAAATAAATTGTTTAAATAACGTAAAATGCAAATGAAAATGTCTCCAAACTGCTGTCTAGGAAAATTCCAGCAGCAAACTTTCAATTTCGAATGTTCATAACTTTTTGTAGGGATAACCTGAGATGCTTATACTTATAAAACTGAAAACCTTATTGAATTATCTTTGTTTTGGTATAAGACACGTCCCTTTTGGAGAACGTTTGTTATTTTTAAGCTATTTTACAAATTAGGGCGACGCTGAATTTCTGAACGGAACTTTCTTGTGCATGGTTAATCAATACCACTTTTATAGTTATTAATCTCCTTGAATATGCTATCCATATTAATATTATTATATCAATATTTATATCACATATTTCTTAGTTGTACATCCCACATTACCATTTTATAGTTTTATAACTTTTCGGATACCCGTTGCATCCATCGCATTTAAGATACATATAATTGCATTCATAGATCACATTACTACATAATAATGTGATATTTAACACTCCATGTTTAATAAATTGCATCCTAATTAATATTGGAACTATAAATGTAACCCTAATCGATAACTGTGCATCCATATCCTTGAAATTATATCTATTTGCATATCATATTACATGTTCCAGTTTATTGTTCTGATAGTACTCATGCTTGTTTATTTATACACATGCTTATGTTAGTTTGATTATGAGCACCCACATGACATCTTGTGCTTCCTGACATGACCTGTTACACTTCCTACTTGACATGACATGGTACCGTACACTCTTGACAGGACATGACACCTTTATACATTACCTGGCTTGACCTGATGTACCATGGCTTACCTGTTACCTGATCTTGTGTCTAATGCCAACAAACATAACATGTAGTCCTCATGGACCGTTCCTGTTGTCTATCCAGACAAACCTGCTGTTACCTGATCCTGTGTTGGCATTAGTTCTTGATTACTGAATACCCGACTTGACATACACAACTTGGGGGTATGGGAAAATCAAAAGTGTAAACTAAAGTGTAACTTAAAAGGGTATTACTTGATCCGTGGTCCCGGGGGGTAACGGGACAGAGCCATTTGTGACTCTTACATTTTCCTGATCCGTGGTCCCGGGGGGTAACGGGACAGAACCACTATTGGTTCACATATTCCTGATCCGTGGTCCCGGGGGGTAACGGGACATACCCTTTGAGTTACATGGAGGATTACTCAATTTGATTTCAAAGACTTTAGAATAGAAAACCTGATAGAACAGTTTAGTTTACCCACTGCACGCTACCCTGTACTGGTATGATTCATATTATTGTTATTCTTGCTGTATTCATGTTTATATTATATTGCCTGCTACACTGTTCATATTATATTACTTGATGACATGACGCGCTGACGTCTGGGTTTTGCATGGCCCAGATTCCGTACCGCTGTTGCATTCCGAGCAGGAGTACTTCAGCCAGCAGGCTGAGCTGTGAGTTCAGTAGTAGTTAGTTTTATTTCCTGATGTGAGCCCGCATTATGGGACACACTTTTCAGTTATTTGTATTGGATCATTTGCTTCCGCATTTATTTATTATTGACTCCTGTTATTCTGGATTATGGACATGTTTTAGATAGTTTTATCTTGTTCTTGATATCTCTACAGCCGTAATGTGACTGTGGATGGATACTTCCTACCCACAGGTAGCATGGTTGGCTATGTCACGTGCCCAATCTAGCGTACTCTGGGAAGCGGGGGGTGACAGCGTTGTTGGGCAGTAAACTACCCACTGCGGATGAACCGAGCAGGAAGCTACTCGGTCGCCTCGTGAAGAGGGTTTTAGATCCACAGCGTTGTTGGGCAAGAAACTACCCACTGCGGATGAACCGAGCAGGAAGCTGCTCGGTCGCCTCGTGAGGAGGGCTTTAGATCCTTAGCGTAGATGGGTAGGAATTTACCCGCTAGGGATGGACCGGACAGAGAAGCTGCTCGGTGGACCATTTGCTCAAAAGTTTCTAGCAAAGATAGGTCGTTGCATCAAACTCGGCGGATGAGGAACCTGTGGAGTCCGTGGCGTCTAGGATTCTTGAGTACCATCGAAGGGAACGGATCGATGCTGCATCGGATCGGTTGGAGGGGATTTCATCGGTATACTATCGACAAAGCGACTTTGATCTCCGGCCCCCTTTGTTGTAATTTTTGTAAGGCGGAGGAGCTCATAGCACCTTCTTAATGAACAAAGTTCTTCTTTTTTTATGCGTATTGTCTCTTTTATCCCCTCAGTATATTTTACACAGTTTTTAAAACAAGCCTAGGGGTCTCGGAACCGAGAAAAGAAACAAAAGTTGTGAAAAATGTCTCCTTTATGAGAAGACCTAGCTCAGGAGATTTAATTCAATTTCAATAAGAATTACATTGTTTCAAAACAATAAGGCATGCTTATTTGTACAATTTGAGTTTTTCGGCGTTGTAGGGCCGAAGAAACTTACGCCCTCCGGCGTCTTGTAAGCGATACGCTCCACCGGGCAATACTTCTGCTACGAGGAATGGCCCGTCCCATTTCGGGGAGAATTTATGCAGCCTTGCTTGGTCCACAAACTCATTCCTTCGTAGGATCAGATCTTCCGTCTTGAAGGCCCGATGTTAGCAAGCGGTTTGCTGTTGATAGGCGGCTGCTCTGATCTGCGCTCGATCCCGCTTTTCAAATAGTACGTCCAAGTTGGTCTGGAGTGCCGAGGTGCTCGCTTCATTGTCGAAATGTTCAACTCTATAACTGGGCAGTCCGATCTTGTAAGTCCATGTCACGCACCCCACTAACTTGCGGGGAGGCGGAATATATGAAAAACGATTATCAAAGCTTCGTAACACGGACTTGAGCGCATGAATCGTAATCTAAACCATTGCTAACGTTATACTAGAGGTTTAACTACTCGGTACCGGAGTTATACCTCACGTTACATGTCCTTCGGGTCTTCATCGCTGTCCTCCACTCCTCGTAGGCTCCTTGGAACATCGGCAACTTCACGGCCTCCTCGAATCAAAGACGATCCACCCGAAAGCTTCTACGCCAAGCTTAATCTCAAACTTGAGATAACTAGGTTGCTTAAAGTGCTAATCTAAGCTACCTAGAGGATATAGAGTGAAGTTATGGATGTTTTAGTCTATCTAACCCTTGATCTCAACACATGAGAGGTTAGGGTTAGGGTTTCAAGAGAGAGTGAGCTTGAGGAGAGAGAAGGTGAGAATGATTATCATTATAAAAAACCTTCTCACTTGAATATATGATACATAATGAATTATCAAATAATATCAATTAATTGATTATTCACCATGTTTCATTTAATCAAGGAGAGTGATTCATCATGTGAGTCATTAGATCATTAATGAAGCATTAATGATATGATGAATCATATAAATGAGTCACACAAAGTAATCATGAAAAAGCCACCTCAACCCCTCATGTCACCACTCTTCTAGAACCTTCTCGACAAATTACGAGAACGCCCCTCCAATCCGTGAAAACAAGGAAAAACTTTAGACTGTATAAATCCAATAACCTCATACTAGAATCTGGCTTAAACCAAAGCCGGCTAGTATAAACTGTCCGAAAAGTCGTACGTGCGAAAACACACGTACGCATCCGAACGCTTGTCGTAAAACCATACGACCTCTATATCGTTTCGCCTGGAGCAGGGAAACTCTCTGTGTGGGACTCTAAAGACTCGACACTATGCTGGCAGTGGGTTTAACCACAGACCGCAAGCGGCACTAGCTGTACGTAACGGTCCCCAGGTAGATGTCGATAAGAAGGCCGATGAGGAAAATCATCCGAACTCCCACTGAGCCTGATGTGACAATCTTCGTACAGTCCGGTCTGTTCGTCTAAGACTATCGCATATCAAGCCTAGGGGGCGGCAAGCGTCAGTCCCCTAATAGCTGTATAAGTCGTGTCGGAGCGAAGCCCATTACGCCCTGAGAAGCTACTGGAACCTACCAGTATATCTCGCTTGCCCTGGCCAGGGACTTTGCGTAATGGCTCTCTGACACAGTGCGATATCAACTCCCAATACCGGGAGAGACGAATCCTATCTAACCGCCACTGCCTCCAAGTGCTCGGGACTGCACCCAACTGCTACCTGTTTGCACGACTCCTTTGAGCCATGGTAGGGTAGCAATCTAAGAACAGTGGGACACACTCGAGGCGAAGCAGCAGTGTCAAGTCTGCGGACTATGCTGTACTCATGTCACCTGGGAACTGATAACTGACGATGGGTATAATACCAACCAATCAGTTCATCGGCGAGTCCTGTCCGGTGTACCCGTAACCTAACGAGCACCTGTATACTATCTCTAGTACGACGTACTGATGGCTGTGGGACAGACCATCTCCCCAACTGGGATGAGAAGCGTATACACTTAGTCTACTCCGGAATATCGATGCCCTATCTCGACAATCCAACGACCAGGGACCTGTATAGGATGTTGCTTACAGACTACCCAGCCCCCACTAGTGTGACTGCCATCACGACGCTGGTAATCAAGCAAAGATCCTATGGGCTCTACTAATATGTATAAGTGATACGTTACAAGAAACATATGCACATATTAAAGTAGACTCAAACCAAGTAGCATACTACCATTTTTAGCAAGACTGTATATATATAACTGTGAATATCCCAAGCTTCCATTAAGTAATATACAATCTAGTATGATACAATAATGGCCTCTAGGGCATATACACTAACAGATCTCAGCCGGGACCATCGCCTCGTTACCGTAGCAGAGGCTGAACAAGGTTTCTCCCTGTTCCCACCAAAAAATTTTTTGCACAAAAGAGCCCAAGATATCAAATGACAACGATACGTTTAAGAAAATGTGAACCAGTATTTTCCGGGCTGTATTTTGACAAACTCCCAAATGAGAAACAGCTAAATTCTGATGGTATCGAAAGTGTCTCGAAAAATCCATCGATTTGATATATTATGGGCCTCTTAATTCATCCGGGATCAAAAGTTATGAAGTATCACGTGCTCACACGTGATGGGTTCCTAAAGATCTATGAATTAATAGAATTAAATTCTAATTAAGAGGGAATCAAAAACCCTAACTGGAAAAATATTTCTCTAAATCTTTCCAAACAAAAAAGATGGTGCTCTGTAAAATGGAGCACCGTTGGATTAAAAATCCAATGGTGATTAAAAATCACCAATTTATGTAAAGATTTTATACAAGGAAAGATTTCCCTGAAATTTGCCAGGAATAACAGATAAAATATCTTTTGGATTAAAAATCCAATGGTGTATAAAATTCACTGGATGATCTAAAAGATCATGTTGGTTACAAAAAAACAACTAAAATCTTTCAATGAAAGATTGACAAAACAAATTGATTCTTTTCTTTCTCCTATAAATAGGAGCCAAGAAGAGAAGAGAGGGGGATCTACTTTTTTGGGGAAATATACAACAACAGAGAGAAAAAAGAGAGGAGAATTTAATTCTCAAGAGAGAAAAAGAAGATCTCATCAGGAAAAAAAACCCTAGATGAGAAAGGGAAAGGGATCTAAGCTCCATAAAACAAAAAGAGAATTTAATTCTCAAATTAAGAGTTTAACACTTCTGAATAAGACTTAGTTCTTCCTTTGGTTGAAGATCTGCAGAAGTAGATCTCCCCACAAGTTGAGAATTTAATTCTCATCGGGGAGATTCTGCCATGCAGATCCAAAACTTAGAGGGAGAATTTAAGTTTACAGAAATTTAATTCCCCCAAATTCATAGGAATTTAATTCCTCCCAATGAAACTAGGGTTTAACCCTACATAAGAATTTAATTCTTCCAAATTTATAGGAATTTAATTCCTTCAAATGAAACTAGGGTTTAACCCTACATAAGAATTTAACTCTTTCAAAACACATGGGAATTTAATTCCTCTAAAATGAAATTAGTGTTTAACCCTATAAAAGAGTTTAATTCTTAATCAAAGGACTTAAACTCTCCATGCACGTAAACCTGATACGTGGCAACACGTAACCCCCACTTTTTCAATGATCAGAAGAGAACGAACAAGAACAGCCACGTGCCCCCACGTGACTCTTTAATGGACTCCTCAAAATAAGAAGGAATTAGCCCAGAGGCAATGCCTCACGTGCCTCCACGTGACCCTTAAACAGACCCCTCAAAATGAGAAAGAAAAAGCATGAAGGCAATACTTCACGTGCTCACAGGTGACTCTCAAAACAAAAGGGAACAAATCCAAGAGAAAAATCGATTTTAGGCGCCCTCACGTGTCCCCACGTGACCCTTAATAAACACTTTAATAATTAATGCATGGGTACCCATCACGTGCCCACACGTGATGGTCTGAAGACCAAAAGTGTTTAACACTAACTGAATACTCTGAGAACAAAATAATGGAAGTATGGCCCCCATCTTCAGACGTCTCACGTGACCCCATGTGACCAATTCAATTTTAGTGTTTAACACTATTTTCAGCACATCGCGTGGGAGCACGTGATCGCCAAACATCCTCTAGTGTTTAACACTATTTTAAAGCCAAGCTTAACCCAAATTGGTGAAGTTTTCCAGAGGCAAATCTTCTCTTCAACTGAACCTTAAAATCCAGAGTTATAATGAATGGTTAGTGCTCAGCCAAAGACAAAATGTTGTCAGAGCCCCCAGACTCATGTTTAGAATTGCTAAATAATGGGGGGTTGAACCTAGACAAATGTTCAACAGTCCCAATAAAAGTCCAACATTTCAAACTTAATTGGACTTAGCCCAAGTTGGCCATAAGTCCTCAACTCAGATTCAACTGAGCCCATATGCTCATAATCTAATTAATTGATCTTAGTCCCAAATTGGACTACAGATTTCCCAATCAATTTTGATTCAAGGGTACATCTCTTCACTCCTTTGATATTTGTCGTTGTAATCCTTCAACGTCTTCAAAGAGGTGACGAGTCCTGATAACCAATCACTCCATGGACTGTGGGGTCTTTAAACTCATGGACTATGATGTCCTTAAACTTTACAGACTATGACGTCTTTAAACCTCGGACTGTGGGGTCCCTTTAAACCCACGGACTATGATGCCCTTAACCTCGGACTGTGGGGTCCTTTAAACCAATGGACTATGATGTCCTTAACCTCGGACTGTGGGGTCTTTTAAACCTATGGACTATGATGTCCTTAACCTTGGACCACCATGCCCTTAAACTGGTAATTGACCGCAAAGTCCCTAAACTAAAACAATAAAGCCCAAATGCTCTTTTGTTGGATCTAAATGATCCTGTTAAGTAGATCTTAGTCTAAAATTAGACTAACGTATCCTTAACAAATGGTTAAGTTGACCTTAGTCTAAAATTAGACTAACGTGTCCTTAACAAACTGTTAAGTTGATCTTAGTCTAAAATTAGACTAACGTCTCCTTAACAAACGTTTAAGTTGATCTTACTCTCAAATGAGAATAACGTATCCTTAAACCCAATCCCAAACCCAAATCTAAGAAAATATGGATTTGGACTAATCCATGCCCTACGGGCGAAAACATAAATTAGTCTCCGTATACAATCCACGGGCAACTAAAAACAAAACAAACACCCACGATACGAAGTGACCATCTGGAGAAGGAGAAAGTGGTTACCGCGATGCGGTAGCGTAATTAACTGCAGGGGTTTGCGCCTGCAGGGAAGAGCGTCCTCACAATCAAAAACCCCTCAACGAGGGGGAATCTGACGAAGTCTGCTATATCGGCCCCATCCGTTTAAACCTATGATACATGGTGTCATAAATCAACTTGGCATCTTCGGAGAGGTGGACGGATATCACCAATTAGCATCTGCCCCGAATTCAGGCAAGACGGACCTACGCGGTCGCATCTATGTGTTCCGGCGGGGAACAGATTCTGGCACGCCCGGTGGGACCTTTTCCTCTTTCCACTCCACACTTCGTGTGTCGTGTTTCGCAAACGAATCGCGGTTTGCGATGGTTGCCCCTGAATTCGAGATACTAAGATTTGGTGTCTTTCTCCGTGCAGAAAACAGAAGATTAATGGCTTCAAACTGCACTCATTGCAACAACTCCCACTCCATCCTCGCCGGAGGAGTGACCTACGAGTCTCAAGCGGCCTCCCTTTTCAAGATGCCAGTGGAACATGTAACTCAAGCCACCACTGGGCTGTTCTTTGGGACCATGCTCCCACTAATGAGCTTCAATGCCTCTCTGCCATTGCAAGAAGCCCCGAAGAGCTCGGTCTTTAATCGGCTCACAACTACCGCGGCCCTTCTCAGCGGGTCGTCCAACTCCAACGCCTCAGTCTTTGACAGACTGGGCCAAAACTCATGTGGGCCCATGAAGAAGCATGCAATACCAGAAAGGGTTATCCAAAAAAGGATAGCCATTCCTGCTCTCGAAGTCGTCAAAGCGGCTTCTCCTGCCAAAGGGTCGGTCTTCACAAGACTGACTGTTTCAGCTCCCGTTTTAGGCGAAATCGTCAAGGCTGCTTCACCTGCTCGGAAGCCTGCTTTCGATAGGTTGGCCATTCCCACTCAGCGGACGTCAGTCTTCAACAGGTTGACAACGACAACTTTTGATCAAGACATGGGGCATGAGGAAACCACCCCCGTAGCTGAGATAATTCCAACTGCAAGACACGCTCGACGTCGCCACTGACGCCAAATGAGGAAGGCTGGGGGCAATTCCCCTTCTGGACTGACTCCGCCGGCTCCAACGGTGGAAGTTGATGCTGCTGTTCTAATGGGGAACAACTTTGAACCGCTAAGGAGGGTGCGTAAAAACTCTCCGACTGCCGTGCTGAAGAGATCTCCTTCACCAACGGAGAACGCTACAAAGGTGAAGCTGGAGCAGCCCCCTCAGCGTCTGTCCTCTAAAATTTATAAAGTTTGGCGTCAAGTCCAAGACTCAGTTATTGATCAAGACTACCCCCACCGACAGGAAAAGATGAAGGTTCGGCAAGAAGAAAACCACCATGTCAAACCACAGAAAGCGACAGCTACTTGGGTGCCCACTGCAACAGCCCCCTCGACTTCGACCACCCACAAGAGGAGAAGGCCGGAGAAAATCCCTGAGTCTGCAACGAATCGCAAGACCACTGAACCCAAATGCCCCAAGTCTGGGGGCGTGGTGGTACATACTATCTATATGGCATCTGGGAAAGAGGATAGCCGTATCTTCACAGGTCATCGACCGCTTACACGATCAGTGACCAAGGCTCAGGAGCAATGACAACAAAAGCTCCAAGAAATGCTAACAGCTATGGCCGCACTTACGGGACCGAAAGCAAGCCCGGAGACATCCTTCGGAGAATGCTTGAGAAGAAGGAAAAAGAGGCCGCAGAACAAGCGGCCAATATAAAACAAATGGCTCTTCTATTCCAGGATATGGTGGGCATAATGATCCAGCCGGATCCTCCATCTGAAGACCCTCCGATTATCATTGAAGACGACATAGGGGAGACATCGAACCCTCCTCCGGCTCTTTCAGCAGCCAAGGAGTCTCCAAGGCCGCTCTGGATGATTGCATCGCTCAGCAGATACGAGTTCACCAGGCGAATGAAGCGGCCGGGCAAATTATTAAAACTGGACGACCATATCCGGGTTGGTATGACCAAATAAAGTACCTACCGGGATACACGATCCCCAAATTCCACGTATATAAGGGAACGGGAAATCCGCATCATCACGTCGCTCAATTCAGAGCCTTGTGCGGCAACACCGGAGGTGATGATAAACTACTGCTCTGCCAATTTGTTGGCAGCCTGTCGGAGACAGCATTCGAGTGGTATTCGGAACTCCCGAATGACTCCGTTAAAACGTTCGCAGAAATGGAGTTACTCTTTACACAGAGGTTCGCAAGCGCTAGTGAACGCACCCCAATCACGGCATTGATTAATGCCAGGGTAAAACCTGGAGAAACATGGGTTCAGTATGCGATACGGTGGCGCAACCTATTGTCGAAGTGCGAACAGCGCATAGAAGAGGCTCATGCGGTAGGCATGTTCGTGGATACTCTTAACCCTCAAGCGACCATTTCACAATGCATGATGTTCTTCAAGCCAACCACTTTCCAGGCCTTGATTGACAAACTGGCCCAAACAGACTAGATGGGTCATAGACCGTCTTCTTCAAAACTGGAATCTCGGAACAAAAGGGGTAAAGGGAAAGGTATCTTCGTCGCCAACGCTCAACAACAATCGAGTGGCCCGAGACCGGTTGTTCGCCAAGGCAACAAGCGGCAATCCCTCGATGAGAAGTTAAGACATCCTTACTCATTTCCTCAGGATAAAACAAGGAAACTGTTTGAACTGGCAGTGCGCAATGGGCTCATTACTCTACCGGAATCGAGACACCCACCACGACCGAATGCCGTCAACGATCCTAATTACTGCCCTTACCACTGAGTATTGGACCATCCGAGCGAAGACTGCTACGTCTTCAAAAACTGGGTTGAAGACCACTACCAACAAGGCAAGTTCGCGCTATCTGAAAACTGGAAGGTGAACCCGCCACAACCACATGCTCCGAAAAAGATGGACATGCCAGGGGCATCGTGCTCATTCATAGAGGAAGCTCCATGGGAAGTTGTTTTTTCGGCAAAAACTAAAAGAATGTTGAAAGATCTTCAAACATGTCCGGCGATCAGGTGGAAAAGTCCGCAAGAACCGGAGATTATCGAGGGGATGCTGAAACCACACCCAACATTGGGAGTTAATAGCGATGGTGGACAAAACATTCAGGCCCAGCCGTCAAAGTCTTCGAAGAAAAAGAAGAAAACCAAAAAGCCCGCGCAGTTTGATGACAAGCGCACAGATCTGCAAAAGCATATTGACGCACTGGAGGAATATAACCAGAAGGCGCGGACCCCGGTCACACTCCAAGAATTTCTCAACAATATCCTTGAGAGCGGAGATAACGACAATAACGACGGGGATGACTCGTCAGAAGAATCTGAGGACTATGTGGCAAGTTGCCACATGATCTCTCATTTGGCGTTAACTAACGAAGAAGCTCACTCGGCGATAGAAGACAACATAAAAGAGCTGGGGGCAGGATCGAAGCCAAAACCCTTAGAACCGTCTGACGAGATGATCGACTTGCTACTGAACGAAGCCCGTCAGAAAAGCAAAGCCAATCGAGAGCGCGAACTGGCTATATTGGAAAAAGCCAAACGCCGACGACTGGATGAAAAGGTCGAGGCACCCCAACCGGATCGAAGCATCCCTATTGCCAGCAAAAGCAAGCTTAAAGTAAGGAAATGATTCGCTAGGGCCTTGTCAATAGGAATGAAGTTGCCCTCTTTCAGAGAGAATTCTCCTGGCAGTATACATCTGGATGAAACGGACATACATCCTAACTTCTGCTTATACCATCAGAGGATTGCACACTCTACCAAGGAGTGCATCGCCTTTAAAAACTGGTGGTAGGGATATGTTGCCAACTGACAACACGTTCAACGAGTGAAGCGCAAGGCTCGTCGGGAACAGAAAAGTACGACAGATGAGCGCAAAAGAGCTGCTGGCAACTGTCACATAGTCAACACCAAGGGATCGCAAGTTATCACCTTTGGAAGCGACTCTGACGAAGAAATCACCCTCAGCCTTCTCTTCAAGGAATCCACCTCCGACAAAAAAGATGCGAAGATTTGCAAGAAAATCTAGCCGCGTAATCGTACGTTGTCTGAAAAATCTCGGACCTATGAACGTCGGACCGAAACGTCTTTAAACTAACAAAGGACCACTATGTCCTAAAACTGCCTGTTGACCGAAACGTCGTTAAACTACCACCAACCCGCACCGTCCCCAGGCTGACGTGGTAAAAAAAACGGTACGTCCACAAGCAAAATGGACACGGATGAAAACCCGCATGGGCTCCGTGAGTAAAAACAGCAGGACTACCGGGGAGTTTGTGAAAAACCCGAAAGGGCGCAATCTCGTTAAGAGACACCTGCAAGGTTCTCTCGACCCTGTAAGGAGAAAATATCTGCGTGAGATCTTTACGACTCACAAGGGAGCAACACACTTAGGAATCCTCACAAATCCTAAGGAGAAAACACACTTACGAGATCCTCACGACCCGTAAGGAGAACCCTCACGGCTCATAAGATTCAAAAGCCTTAAACTACAGGGATCTGAACCTGTCCTTAAGCAGTCATACACCCTGATTTTTCCCTACAAGCGGTTCAATATTGACCCTTGTATACAATCCACGGACACGAATAAACATTTCCCTAACAGAGTCCCACCAGCGACAAGGGATATGCTCACACGGTGAACAAACACGTGTAGGTCCTCTTGACTTGCAAGGAGAAAACACTCTTGTAAGATCCTTACGACTTATAAGAGAACACACTTAGGAATCCTCACGATTCCTAAGGAGAAAACACACCTACGAGATCCTCACGACTCCTAGGGAGAAACACCTTTATGAGACCCTTATGGCTCATGAAGTCAAAAGCCTTAGTCGACGGGATCCTAACCCTATTTGCTAAGCCATCTTTATTCGAATCAACAAAGGCAAATGATGATTCGCTCCGGGCAATGTCCCAGTGGTAGCGATGCTGATGCCTAAATCGATATCAAATCCCAAGCCCTTTCACGACAAATGATGATTCGCTCCTGATAATATTCCAGTTGTAGCGATGTTGATGCTGAGATTGGCACCAAATTCCAAGTTCCACACTCGCGATAAAAAAATCAGCGAGCCAAAAATGTATATGAAATAGCCGAAATGATGGGGCAACTTGTAACAAAATCAGCAAGTAAAATATATGCATACAAAATAGCTGAAATGATCGGGCAACTCGCAATAAAAAGCAGCGAGTAAAAAAACAACAAAAATAGCCGAAATAATTGGGCACCGCGAAAAATAGCCGAAATGATTGGGCAATCGCGACTTTCGCGATATAAAAAGCTGAAATGATAGAGCATCGCGGAAAGAAATAAAAAAATTCTGAAAGAATGAAACTTTTACCCTGCAGGTGAGGTCACATTGACCCCTGTATACAATTCATGGGCACAAACAAGAGGGGAACCATATCTTCCTATCAGGCTTCGTCGAAGTGAAGCCAAATCTCGACGGTTCATAGACAGCCTAAAGACAATCTCGACATTCGTCACAATATTGCAGACACAATGTCAACAAACGATGCGAAGAAAGATCCCTAGCTTCAGGGTCTCGACGTCAACATCGACAACTTAGAGATCAACACCAGCATTCTTCCTCCTTCCAATCGAATGCAGACGCAATATCAACAAACGGAGCCATGGCAAAGTCCCCTAGTTCTAAATCTCGACGGTTCACAGACAGCCTAGAGATCACCAACGGCATTTCTCCTTACTCCAGCAGGATGCAAGTGCGACGTCAACAAACAACCCCAGGGTCAAGACAATGGAACCAAGGCAAAGTCCCATAGTTCCAAATCTCGACGTCAACATCGACAACTTAGAGATCACCAACGACGTTTCTCCTCACTCCAACCAGATGCAGACGTGATGTCAACAACCGACCTCAGAGTCGCAACGAAACGGAGCTATGGCAAAGTCCCTAGTTCCAAATCTCAATGGCTACATCTATAGCCTGGAGACCAACAACGGTGTGCCTCCTCATTCCAGTAGGACACGAATGTTACACCATCAATCGGAACCACGACAAAGTCCCCAATTCTAAGACTCTACGGTTTACAGATGACCTAGCGTCATCAAATGACCCCGTCTCGGATACACGTCAGCAAATGACCCCGTCGCAGAAACACGTCATCAAATGACCCCGCCGCGGAAACACGTCATCAAATGACCGCATCTCGGATACACGTCAGCAAATGACCCCGTCGCGGAAACACGTTATCAAATGACCCCGCCGCGGAAACACGTCATCAAATGACCCCGTCTTGGAAATACGTTATCCAGACTCTGTCTCGGAAACAAGTCAACCAACCCCAGGAAAATCAGTGTCCTTGGCAACCTCCTCGATTCAGGGAAATCAGCGTCCTTGACGAGAGCATCTAGATTCGTATCGACCCGCAAGGAAATCAGTGTCTTTGCAGGAATACCTCGATTCGTTTCAACTTCGAGGAAATCAGTGTCCTTGGTAAAAACCTCAATTCAGGAAAATCAGCGTCCTTGACGAGAGCATCTCGATTCGCGTCGACCCGCAGAGAAATCGGCGTCTTTTCAGGAATACCTCGATTCGTCTCAACCCCGGGGAAATCAGTGTCCTTGGCAACCTCCTCGATTCAGGGAAATCAGCGTCCTTGACGAGAGCATCTCGATTCGCGTCGACCCGCAGAGAAATCAGCGTCTTTGCAGGAATACCTCGATTCAACCAACCCCAGGGAAATCAGTGTCCTTGGCAACCTCCTCGATTCAGGGAAATCGGCGTCCTGACGAGAGCATCTCGATTCGCGTCGACCCGCAGAGAAATCAGCGTCTTTGCAGGAATACCTCGACTCGTCTCAACCCTAAGGAAATCAGTGTCCTTGGAAACCTCCTCGATTTAAGGAAATCAGCGTCCTTGACGAGAGCATCTCGATTCGCGTCGACCCGTAGAGAAATCAGCGTCTTTGCAGGAATACCTCGATTCGTCTCAACCCCAAGGAAATCAGTGTCCTTGGCAACCTCCTCGATTCAGGGAAATCAGTGTCCTTGACGAGAGCACCTCGATTCGCGTCGGCCCGCAGAGAAATCAGTGTCTTTGCAGGAATACATCGATTCGTCTCAACTCCGAGGAAATCAGCGTCCTTGGCAAAAACCTCGATTCTGGGAAATCAGCATACTTGACGAGAGCATCTCAATTCGCATCAACCCGCAGAGAAATCAGCGTCTTTATAGGAATACCTCGATTCGTCTCAACTCCAGGGAAATCAGTGTCCTTGGCAAAAACCTCGATTCAAGGAAATCAACATCCTTGACGAGAGCATCTCGATTCGCGTCGACCCGCAGAGAAATCAACGTCTTTGCAGGAATACCTCGATTTGTTTCAACTCCGAGGAAATCAGCGTCCTTGGCAAAAATCTCGATTCAGGGAAATCAGCGTCCTTAACGAGAGCATCTCGATTTGCATCGACCCACAGAGAAATCAGCGTCTTTACAGGATTACCTCGATTCGTTTCAACTCCGAGGAAATCAGCGTCCTTGGCAAAAACCTCGATTCAGGAAAATCAGCGTCCTTGACGAGAGCATCTCAAATCGCATTGACCCACAGAGAAATTAGCGTATTTGCAGGAATACCTCGATTCGTTTCAACTCCGAGGAAATCAGTGTCCTTAGCAAAAACCTCGATTCAGGGAAATCAGCGTCCTTGGCGAGAGCATCTCGATTCGCTTCGACCCGCAAGGAAATCAGTGTCTTTGCAGGAATACCTCGATTCGTCTCAACTCTGAGGAAATTAGTGTCCTTGGTAAATATCTCGACTCAGGAAAATCAGCGTCCTTGATGAGAACATCTCGATTCGCGCCGACCCGTAGAGAAATCAGTATCTCTACAGGAATATACAACGTCAGCAAAGCGGAGCCGTGGCAAAGTTCCCAGTTCCATGACTCGGCGGTGCACAGACAACCCAAAGTCAACCCTCGACCTCCTTGTTGAAGCAATACTTTGACTCGGGAGTAGGTCAACTCATCAATCACTTACGAGTCCTCTCGACTTGTAAGGAAGAAAATTCTCTTGTGAGATCCTTACGACTCTCAAGAGAAAACACACTTAGGAATTCTTACGATTCCTAAGGAGAAAATACACCTATGAGATCCTCTCGACTCGTAGGGAGAAAAAAATCTTTATGAGACCCTCGCGGCTCATAAAGTTGAAAAGTCTTAGGCAGCAGATCTGAACCTGTTTCCTAAGCCATCGCTTCTTATCTCGATTCAGGGAAATCAGCGTCCTTGGCGAGAACCTCTCGATTCGTTTCGACCCGCAAGGAAATCAGTGTCTTTGCGAGAATCTCTCGATTCGTCTCAACTTGCGGGGAAATTAGTGTCTCTACGTATAAAGAAAATTCACTTGTGGGATTCTTACGATTCTCAGGAGAAAACGCACTTAGGAGTCCTCACGACTCCTAAGGAGAAAAACACCTACGAGATCCTCACAACTCGTAGGGAGAAAAGCCTTTGTGAGACCCTCACGACTCATAAAGTTGGAAAGTCTTAGGCAACAGATCCTAACCCTGTTTTCTAAGCCATCGCTACCTTATAAAAAGTTCAAGATGAACTGTTATCTACCATCTATGGGCCACACTTGCCAAAGCTACATGCCACTGAAATGGAGAAATTCCTCATGAGCATATAAACTACTTCACGCCTGAGTAAAATATAAAGAAATAGAAGGGTGCGGCTCATGGAGCTGAGGGTTTGGAACTATGTCCCTTAAGAGTCGAGATTTGAGTCAATGATAAATGACGACGCGTGTGCCCGCTCGTTATCTTCTCAGATCAAGATTCTGAAAATTGTATACCAACCCGAAACTGGTCATACGCTATGAATATTTACGTGGGCAAAGTAGTGGGGGGCATTTATTCCCGCCAAAAATTTGTTTGCGCAAAAGATCCTAAGGTATCAAATGACAGTGATACGTTTAAGAAAATATGAACCAGTATTTTCCGAGCTGTATTTTGACAAACTCCCGAATGAGAAACAGCTAAATTCTGATGGTATCGAAAGTGTCTCGAAAAATCCTTAGATTTGATATATTATGGGCCTTATAATTCATCCGGGATCAAAAGTTATGAGGCATCACGTACTCACACGTGACCGGGCATTACGTGCCCACACGTGACCGGGCATCACGTGCAGACACGTGACCATTTACAGGCAAAGCATGTAGGCACCGAATAAAATAAATAATTGGAAATAATTAATCAGTGGGGTCACGTGCCAACACGTGATGGGCCTTTAAACCAACTGAAAAGAATTAAAGGTATAATAAAATAACAAGGAAAAATCCCAATGGGGCATCACGTGCCAACACATGACCAAGGGTCACGTGTTGACACGTGATAATTCCTGAGTTCTTTAAAACAATAGAATTAAATTCCGGTCAAATGCTTAATCAGGGGGTCACATGCCAACACGTGATGGGTTCCTAAAGATCTATGAATTAATAGAATTAAATTCTAATTAAGAGGGAATCAAAAACCCTAACTGGAAAAATATTTCTCTAAATCTTTCCAAACAAAAAAGATGGTGCTCTGTAAAATGAAGCACCGTTGGATTAAAAATCCAATGGTGATTAAAAATCACCAATTTATGGAAAAATTTTATACAAGGAAAGATTTCTCTGAAATTTGCCAGGAATAACAGATAAAATATCTTTTGGATTAAAAATCCAATGGTGAATAAAATTCACTGGATGATCTAAAAGATCATGTTGGTTACAAAAAACAACTAAAATCTTTCAATGAAAGATTGACAAAACAAATTGATTCTTTTCTTTCTCCTATAAATAGGAGCCAAGAAGAGAAGGGAGGGGGATCTACTTTTTTGGGGAAATATACAACAACAGAGAGAGAAAAGAGAGGAGAATTTAATTCTCAAGAGAGAGAAAGAAGATCTCTTCAGAGAAAAACCCTAGGTGAGAAAAGGAAAGAGATCAATGCTCCATAAAACAAAAGGAGAATTTAATTATCAAATTAAGAGTTTAACTCTTCTGAATAAGAACTTAGTTCTTCCTTTGGTTGAAGATCTGCAGAAGCAGATCTCCCCACAAGTTGAGAATTTAATTCTCATCGGGGAGATTCTGCCATGCAGATCCAAAACTTAGAAGGAGAATTTAAGTTTACAGAAATTTAATTCCTCCAAATTCATAGGAATTGAATTCCTCCCAATGAAACCAGGGTTTAACCCTACATAAGAATTTAATTCTTCCAAATTTATAGGAATTTAATTCTTCCAAATGAAACTAGGGTTTAACCCTACATAAGAATTTAATTCTTTCAGAACACATGGGAATTTAATTCCTCTAAAATGAAATTAGGGTTTAACCCTATAAAAGAATTTAATTCTCAATCAAAAGACTTAAACTCTCCATGCACGTAAACCTGACCACGTGGCAACACGTGACCCCCCATTTTTCAATGATCAAAAGAGAACGAACAAGAACAGACACGTGCCCCCACGTGCCCCTTTAATGGACTCCTCAAAATAAGAAGGAATTAGCCCAGAGACAATGCCTCACGTGCCTCTACGTGACCCTTAAACAGACCCCTCAAAATGAGAAAGAAAAAGCATGAAGGCAATGCTTCACGTGCTCACATGTGACTCTCAAAACAAAAGGGAACAAATCCAAGAGCAGAATCAATTCTGGGCGCCCTCACGTGTCCCCACGTGACCCCTAATAAACACTTTAATAATTAATGCATGGGTACCCATCATGTGCCCACACGTGATGGTCTGAAGACCAAAAGTGTTTAACACTAACTGAATACTCTGAGAACAAAATAATGGAAGTCTGGCCCTCATCTTCAGACGTCTCACGCGACCCCGTGTGACCAATTCAATTTTAGTGCGTAACACTATTTTCAGCACATCACGTGGGAGCACGTGATCGCCAAATATCCTCTAGTGTTTAACACTATTTTAAAGCCAAGCTTAGCCCAAATTGGTTAAGTTTTCCAGAGGCAAATCTCCTCTTCAACTGAACCTTAAAATCCAGAGTTATAATGAATGGTTAGTACTCAGCTAAAGACAAAATGTTGTCAGAGTCCCCAGACTCATGTTTAGCATTGCTAAATAATGGGGGGTTGAACCTAGACAAATGTTCAACAGTCCCAATAAAAGTCCAACATTTCAAACTTAATTGGACTTAGCCCAAGTTGGCCATAAGTCCTCAACTCAGATTCAACTGAGCCCATGTGCTCATAATCTAATTAATTAATCTTATTCCCAAATTGGACTACAGATTTCCCAATCAATTTTGGTTCAAGGGTACATCTTTTCACTCCTTTGATATTTTTCGTTGTAATCCTTCAACGTCTTCAAAGATGTGACGGGTCCTGATAACCAATCACTCCATGGACTGTAGGGTCTTTAAACTCATGGACTATGATGTCCTTAAACATTACAGACTATGACGTCTTTAAACCTCGGACTGTGGGGTCCTTTTAAATCCACGGACTATGATGTCCTTAACCTCGGACTGTGGGGTCCTTTAAACCCATGGACTATGATGTCCTTAACCTCGGACTGTGTGGTCCTTTAAACCCATGGACTATGATGTCCTTAACCTTGGACCACCATGTCCTTAAATTGGTAATTGACCGCAAAGTCCCTAAACTAAAACAATAGAGCCCAAATGCTCTTTTATTGGATCTAAATGATCCTGTTAAGTTGATCTTAATCTAAAATTAGACTAACGTATCCTTAACAAATGGTTAAGTTGACCTTAGTATAAAATTAGACTAACGTGTCCTTAATAAACTGTTAAGTTGATCTTAGTCTCAAATGAGACTAACATGTCCTTAAACCCAACCCCAAACCCAAATCTAAGAAAATACGGATTTGGACTAATCCACGCCCTACGGGCGACAGCATAAATTAGTCTCCGTATACAATCCACGGGCAACCAAAAACAAAACAAACACCCACGACACGAAGTGACCATCTCGAGAAGGAGAAAGTGGTTACCGCGATGCGGTAACGTAATTAACTGCAGGGGCTTACGCCTGCAAGGAAGAGCGTCCCCACAATCAAAATCCCTTCAACGAGGGAGAATCTGACGAACTCTGCTACATCGGCCGCATCCGTTTAAACTTTCGATGCATGGTGTCATAAATCAACTTGGCATCTTCGGAGAGGTGGACAGATAGCACCAATTAGCATCTGCCCCGAATTCAGGAAAGACGGACCTATGCGGTCATGTCTCTGTGTTCCGGCGGGGAACACTCCCGTGGGTGTTTTCTTTGAGGTCCGCAATGCCCATAGCACCCGCGGCAATTTCTCGACCCAGCTTTCTTGTCTTCCTTCTAAACGATCCCTGAGTCCGCGTATGACTCCTCGGTTTGCTACCTCGGGTTGCCCGTTGCATTGCGGATGTGCGACCGCGACAAACTTCATTAGTATGTGGTAGTCGTTGCAAAATTCTTTAACTCTGTCGTTTTCGAAGTTGGTCCCGTGGTCGGTAACGATGCACCTCGGGATTCCAAATCGAGTGATGGTGTTGTTTTGCAGGAACTTTATGGTAGAGGCGGCGTCTGGTTTTCTAATGGGCACGACCTCTATCTACTTCGTGAAGCAGTCTACCGTGACAAGGATGTATTTGTGTCCGCCCATGCCGGTAGGGAGTTGGCCCACCATATACATCCCCCGTTGTGCAAACGGCCAAGGGGAACTGAGGGGCGTTAGCTCGGTAGCGGGAAGACGAGGTATGCTGCCGTGGAGTTAGCAGTTCTTGCATCTTCTGACGAGCTTCTCGGCATCCTGGTGTATCCTCGGCCAATAATATCCTTGGAGCAGTGTCTTCTGGACCAGGGTGCGGGCCCCTTTATGCGCTCCCCTGACCCCTTGATGTATCTCTCGTAGAACATAGTCGACTTCGTGGGGGTCGACGCATGGGAGCAGAGGCTAAGTGTATGACTTCTTGTAGAAGATTCCATTACTCCAAATGAAATGACGAGCTTTTGCCCGAAGGCGGCGAGCCTCCCCCGGGTCTTCTGGAAGTATACTATCTTTTAGGAAGTCCACGAGGGGCTTCCTCCAATCTTGGCCTTTCTCCCGAACAGCATATACCTGGAGCGTTACCTCCCTGCCTTCCACTCTGGGTCGTGGCAAGACTTCGAAGAGGATGTTTCTTTTATGATCAGCAGTGTAGGAAGAAGCGAGCTTGCTCAAAGCGTCTGCCCGGGTGTTCAGGTTCCTAGGGATCTGTTCAACTTGGACCTCATCAAAAAAATTCCGAAGCTTTTTTACTTCGGAAAGGTACTTTATCATGAGCGGTTCCCATGCTTCGAATCACCTGGTCACTTGGCCGACGACCAGTGCGGAGTCGCTACGAATTCTGATGGTCTTCGGTCTTACCCCGGAGGCGATTCGCAAACCTGCCAACAGTGCCTCGTATCCCGCGGCATTGTTCGATGCTATAAACCCGAGCTTCAGGGAGTATTCTATTTTCCGCTTTGTCTGGGCCGCGGATGATCAGGCCAGCCCCGCTCCCCTCCTCGGTAGAGGATCCGCCACGTAAATCACCCAATCAGGAATGGGGTTGGGCACTTCCTCAACTGAAGGATATGGTTCGGGGCCTTGTGTCGACGTTCCTTCCTTAGTCGGGATGGTGCATTCGACAATGAAATCCGTCAAGACCTGCACTTTGATAGCTTGCCTGGGGCAGTACTTAATGTCGAACTAGGATAATTCCCGCCTCCATTTCTCCAGATGCCCCAACGATTCAGGGGAAGCAAGGATAGCACCTATAAGTCGCTTAGTGAGGACGGGGATTGTGTGCACCTGGAAATAGTGTCGTAGTTTCCTTGAGGCGACGACAGGTGCCAATACTATCTTTTCTATGGTCGGGTATCTTGTTTCCGCGTCTTTGAAGACATGGCTTACGTAGTAGACCGGTTTCTGTATACCTTCGGATTCCCTGACGAGCACCGAGCCTGCAGCTTGATCGGAGACCGCAAGGTATAGCAATAGCTCGTCGCCCTCGAGCAGTCGAGTGACTAGTGGTGGAGTTGTTAGGTGCGCCTTGAGTTGTTTGAAGGCGTTCTGACACTCCTCCGACCATTCGAACTTAGGGATTTTTCTTAAGGCCTTGAAGAAAGGGAGGCACTTCTCTCTGGATCTTGACATAAAGCGGCTCAGAGCGGCTACTCTCCCGGTGAGACGCATGATTTCTACGTTTCTCCTCGGTGTGGCCATGTTGAGAATGGCGCTGATCTTTTCTAGGTTCACTTCGATTCCTCGATGGGTAACCATGAACCCGAGGAATTTACTGCTGGTAACCCCGAATGCGCACTTAGCTGGGTTCAGCTTCATTTTGTATTTGCGCAGGACGTCGAATGTCTCGTCGAGATCTTTGGTGTGCCCGCCCGATGAGGATGACTTTACGAGCATGTCGTCGACATAGACCTCCATATTCCTGCCGATCTGTGGTTTGAACAGTTTGTTGACGAGACGCTGATATGTAGCCCCGGCATTCTTAAGACCGAAGGGCATCACTTTGTAACAGTATACCCCTCGATCCGTGGTGAACGCGGTAAGTTCTTCATCTGCCGGGTTCATCCGGATCTGATTGTAACCGGAGAAAGCATCCATGAAGCTTAGTAATTCGTGGCCGGCCGAGCTATCCACTAGCTGGTCTATCCGATGGAGGGGATGGTTGTCTTTAGGGCATGCCTTGTTCAGATCCATGAAGTCGGCGCACATGCTCCACCCCCCGTTTGCTTTTTTGACCATAACTATGTTTTCCAGCCAATCTGAGTAGTCAAGATTTCTAATAAAGTCGGCTGCGAGCAGTCGATCCACTTCGTCTTCTATTGCCTTTTGCTTGGCCGACACAAAGTTTCTCTTCTTTTGTCGGACAGGCTTTGCTTTTGGATCGACCCCGAGCTTGTGGGAGATCATTTTGGGATCGACCCCGAGCATATCCACGGGGGTCCAAGCGATCACGTCCAAGTTATCTCGGAGGAACCGTATCAAGTCCTTACGGTGGTCCTCTGTTAAGAGAGAGCCAATTTGGACGGTGTAGGGTGTTTTTCGTCACCCCATTAAGATGGGAATACGCGTCGCTTGTCAGGCGTATTACAGATTCCCCCTGCCTAGGATAAGCGGATGTTTATTGATTGCGGGGATTCGAATCTCCGGCAGCCGCGGACTAAGCTGCCGTTAATTACCCCTCGCCTTTGGAGGGAGAAAACCTCCGATTGACGAGTCAAACTGGTCATGCGAACTCAATGTGCAGTGTGTGTGTGTGTCTTGAGAGGTTTTGGATATATCGGGGGGCCTCGCAGAGTTTACAGGGGTCTCGCTACTCGGATAGCGGGTTGGGGATCAAGGGGGCTAGCAGCCCCCTTGCGGGGTGCGGGGCAGCGCCCCGTTAGAAATTTTTTTAACAGGAGACTATGTTGTGGAGTGTGTGTATTTAAAAAAAGGAGAATAGAGTCTAAAGGACGCATGAGCACCAACGCCTCACGTGCCTGGCACGTGGGCGTGGCGCGCTGGGTCCCCGCGCCCCACATGCGTGGCGTGTTGGGCGTCCACTCCCCACATGCGTGGAGCACTGGGCGCCCGCTCCCCACGTGCATAGCATGAGGGCCCCGCGCTCCACGTACGTGGCACGCAGGCGCTAGGCATCAGCAGGAAAAGAGGCTTAGCCCCTACACTGAGAGTTGTACTCCCGATTGACTTTTGGAGTTGAACTCCTGACAAAGAGGACAAAAGGGCTTAGCCCCTGCACTGAGAGTTGTACTTCTAAAAAGAAAGATTTATTATTTTAAATATATATGTATGTATTTTTTTGTGGAGTTAAACTCCTAAGATATTTTTGGAGCTGATGAAATGGGACCCCTTTCTTCTCCCTTGAGCCCCTTATCTTCCCCAAAGTGGGATTTTTGAAGGCGGGTCTCCTTTTTTCTCCTCTCTATTGGCTAGATGTTGGAGAAAAGAAGGTGAGATTTTAAAAATCTCCTCTTTTAGAGATTTTATGGAAGATCCATGTTCCCCTTCAAGGGTTTTGTGATGAAAAACTATTTCTTTTTGGAAAAGGAAGGATGGAACTCTTGATTTAATTCAAAAAAAGGAGAAGGTTTAGAACCTTGAGGAAGGAGAAAGAGGCACAAAAAAACACTAACTTTTGAGGGGAATGAATTATTTTTTTCATTTCATCATCATGTTGCTTTTTATAGGCTTACAAATTTACACATAGCCCCTTGGGCTTTACAAAATGGCATTTTGTCCGTCTCATGCCTCGTGTGCTCAATTCTTTTGCACATGAGTTATGGGTTTTACAAAAATTTGGCTTTATACCCATTTTTCTTACATTCATGCATAAAAAATGTTGGGTTACGGCAGCGCGCCGGCCATCAATCCGTGACCAAATTCGGAACAAAAATTTATAAAACTTGGCGCTACCACAACCTATTACCCGGATCTACCCATTATAGATGATCTATCTTCGCTATACCTGCTTCAGTCTATAAATAGATATAAACTACTTGTCCACTATGCTTCCGCTGCTCCCACTGACTATGACAACCCTCTGGCAGAGTCATATACACGTGCACTTCTAAAGATAGTTTAGAACGACGCTATACTTATCCTCCTGCCGGGTCTCATAGTCTAGAACAGCAGTAATGGCAAGTCTGGTAAACAAGAACCTCCCTGCCACCGTTTCTGAGGATACCGAAGTACCTCTCGGGCGCCTGAGGTTACCCACCATATCTGTGGAGTGGCTAATGGAATGTCAAAAACCAATTGAATCTTTAGGTTCTATAAAATCTTCAGTAATCGTTTATGGTTCTGGAATCACTTCCAGTTCTACCATACTCCCACTACTGTTTTCTGAAAAAGTCCATTTTGCTAAAACTGTGGCGAGTCAAAAACAATATCACTATTGATCTTCCAGATGGTAGAAAGTTATCCTTCGACATAGCCCGGGATAACCCACAAATAGCCATTACTGAAACGTGCCTTGAGTTTATCCAGAGTATGGTTTCAAGCATAAGTCGGACAACTCCATATACCTTAACATCGTTAAGATATGAACCGTTCTATATACAATATAGAAACAGAGGCACTAATTTAATTGAAACCAAATTCAAATCATGCAGCTGTCTCTAGTGCATGTCAACTAAATGGAGAGAGGCCGATCGGCATTACTCAATTAGGAGTCCATCCAGATATGAGTAACCTGAAAGAGAAGCAAGTTATCAAAAACATTACTATCAACTGAATACCAAATACAAGTATCTACATCTTCGATCACCTTGAAGAATCCCGATACTTGCAACACATGGTTCTCTACTTTATTCATATACCTATAACTTCTCAAAACTTGGACCTTGTATTTCTACGAAATACTTGTCTAAAACTGGAGAAGTCACAAGTAAACAGAATATAGTACGAGTACCAACCCCTTTGTCCTAATGACACTGGACAACATACAATAGTTTATATAAGTCCCCTGAGTTGAATAACTCAAATCCTGTGCGGCGTAGGTTGAAAACTGTACTATAGTTAAAAAGAATTACACCGCTGTTGAATACTCCTTACCTAACCATCAACTGATATAGGTAAATGTCATAGACATAATTTCAAAAAGTTATATCTCACTTTATAAAATAAACGTACAGATATATCGGTTTGAAACTGGTGCATAACTACGGATATTCAAAACCAAATATTTGTCGTCCGGCAAAAACCCAGGTGATTTCCTTAAATATCACCAATTACAACGAATTCCGATATAATGAGGATATAATCACCTAATTCCCAATATCTTACTCTCATTCATCATTTGTAATACCATACAGATGTGAGAATCAAACCTGGTAAATACATACCCTGGAGTAAGAATCTAATTGGGAAACCAGTTTTCAATTAACAACTCACAGTGAAACTGAAACATGAAAATGTTTCGAAGGGGTATCCGGGTATTCCTAGTAATGCCTCTTCCAGATTCATGATTGTAACCGTATATTTCATTGTCATCTCTCCAATCCCTTTATTTGTCTTTACTTATTACCTTCTGTACACCGTACTTAGGCTAAATGGTTTTCTTCCTTCCCTACCTTTTGGCACCAGCCTAGGGTTTGGAAGAAGATTATCCAATAAGCGTAATAGGTGTACCCTCCTAATCCTAGAAGCCCTCGCAACTTGAGAGAAGGTAAATGGAAAAGACAACTGAATAATCCTTATTCTATTTCTCCTGAACCAGAATCCATTCTCGAACTGGAACAAGTTCCTTCGAGTTCGTATGTAACTATACGATGGATTATCCAATAAATGTGGATCTTCGTAGTGATATGGGGTGTTCTGTAGAAATGCAAAGGTGAAGTAGGAGTGGAGATGATATACGCGGTTTCGTCGTGAATGATAGCAGTCGCATTTTACTTTGCCCTCTTTCTAATCCCTTTATTTGTCTTTACTTATTACCTTCTGTACACCACACTTAGGCTAATTGGTTTTCTTCCTTTCCTACCTTTCGGCACCGACCTATGGTTTGAAAGAAGATTATCCAATAAGCGTAATAGGTGTAGCTTCTCCTAATCCTAGGAGCCCTCACAACCTGAGAGAAGGTAAAAGGAAAAGACAACTGAATAGTCCTATTCAATTTCTTCAGAACCGGAAACCATTCTCGAATCTGAAACAAGTTTCTTCGAGTTCGTATGTAACTATACGATGGTCATATCCAACAACTGCGGATTTTCGTAGTGATACGGAAGGTTCTGGAGAAAAGCAAAGGGTAAAAATAGGAGTAGCAATGAAGTATGCAATTCTGACAATCCAAAAGCCAGTGTGTTTTAAGAAGGTTCGGTTAACTTGGTTCATGAGTTTTAGTCTAGGGTCGGGCCATGGTCGCTTCCAAAGAGTGAGAGAAAAAAAATACTCAGCGTGCACTCAAACCTAGATCAGAATGGTTAATCACTTTATCTAATTCGGATGGCTCCCACTGTTTCCTCGATCTTCCTCCAAACCTAAAGGAGAATTAGTTGGGATCATCTAAAATCACCCGAGGAGTAAACCAACTCATCAGTGGGAATCGGGATCCAACTATCATCGCATGATAACTTGATGGAATCCACTCAAGTTATCACACTCCATAAGGTATGCGCATGCCTGGAAAGTTTCAGTTTCTTTAGAAACGCCCGATGTGATTTTTACCCCATGATCTTATGACCTTCATTAAGGCCAACAAATCATAAGTCACATATCAAGTTCTACCCGTCATTGTCCAGGTTAATTTGAACCCACCTGTACTCTCCCTTGATTAAGGCCAACAAGACCGTATGACTGTCCCAAACCGACGCATCTATCTATGCAACAGAAAAGTAACGAATAGCTACCATACATTATGCCTTAACTAAGGCCAACAAACATAGCATGAATACTAAGTGCTACCCGTCTGAAATGACGGAGGGCTACGAATGGTTTTTGGCTAAAAACCTTTAACGTAATGAACTTGATATCGTTGAAGGAACCATATAGCTTTACAATATATAGTGGCGAAAACTTTTGCTAAAGAGGTCACACCCGGTGAAGGGATCTCGACTCTTTCCTCGTCGAATGAGGTGCAGGATATTCCTAACTGAATATCATGATACAAAGCAAAAAGTAATCAACTATAGTGAAGTTATTACCTTGACGCAAACTTCTGCTCAAGAGGTAACTCTCGGTGAAGGGATCTCGGCTCTTGCCTCGTCGAATGAGGTGCTGGATATTCATAATCGAATATCGCTGTGCAAAACAAAAGAAAACATCCTTGTAATAACAGCTTTTGAAAATTTGTTCCAACAACATCAAATAGGTTTATTTTCCTTGCATTGATCGGAATCAACGCAGTCCCATCAGTTAACATATCATACCACAGAAAAAAGGAACGAAAAATAAAATGTACGTATATGCCATCCGCATTCGCCACTGGGTCCCGTCATCACCCGTTAGGTTACTTAACTAACGACAGAGCGGTGACTGAACTAGTGCGGGTGCAAAACATATACAACATCTACTAGTATATATATAAATATATATAACAATCGTCCCAGACATGATATATGCAACATCTCAGAATCTCAGCCAAGCAACATAGAGTGGTGGATAATACTGGAGCTCGGGTTTCATTTGAGCCGCAAATGAGACCCGATGTTCCCTGTCGTGTGGATAGCCTATGCAATGAAAACCTAGACCCCTACGAGCGTGGCAAGTTACCCACCAATCCCAGAAGCGGGGCAACCCCAATCAACAATGTGAATGGGCCACCCAGCACTCTATGGAATCCGGTAACTTGAGCACCCCTCCTTGGGTCAACCTATACCCCCTACGAGTGCAGCGAATAGCCCGTCAATTCTAGAGTGAGGCCCCTTCCGTCTCACCGCCATGAGATGCAGGCTTGTTGCCCTCTAGAACCCGGCTATTCGTGCACTCCACTATGGGGTAATCCTAGTACATAAAAGAAAATAAGTACAAGGGTGATATCGACCTGTAACATTCAGAAAATTTGGAAACAAATAAAATTAATTAATTAAATAATAAAGTGTTAAATTAAAAAGTTATTAAAACCAAATAAGACAATTTCATAAAATATATGTAAAACAAATTAAATTTTAATTTTAGTATGCAACATAAATAAATTATAAGGGTTTTAATGTGAATTTGAGCTTCATTTTAATAAAAATGGTGTTTTATAATAACATAGGTTGTGAAGGGTATTTATATAAAGTTTAGGATTTTGTGCAAAATGGGAAATTGTTTAGGGTGTAAGTAGAAAAGGGGTTAGATAAAGTTAGTTCAGAATTTTATCAAGATAATTCATTTTAGAAATGATAAAGCATTGCCGCCACCTCCTCTCATGCACAACACACTCCCCACACCTCCTCCTTGCATGAAACCACCACATCTTGCTTGGTGACACCTCCTCCTACACCTCACCCTTCCCTTCATCCTTTTATCTAAGGTGTTCAGATCATTTTACCAAGTTAAACATTCAGAAAATTTCAAAAGTTAAAGAAAATGAAGAACAAGAAAAGAAAAATAAAAGAAAAGAGAAGTGAGAAGGAGAGAATGGCTAAGGAGCTCCAACATCAAGCTAGGACAAGGAGCTTGTGCATCTTGGAGGGTGTTCTTCCAGCAAATTACTTGGAGGTAAAATCCTTAATCACAGTAGGGATTTAATTCTGTATCTAGTTCAAAGTTGGAAATCAAAGTGTCCATAATATCGTATTTTAAGAAAAATTGGACCCTGTAGTAATCTGCTGTAGTTTAGATGAATTTTAACTTAACAAAACAGTACCAAAATGATGTATGTTGAACCTAGAGCAAACCATAGGAGCACGAACCAGGGGGATCGGTTTTAGGCCGGCGACCAATAGGTAAATTCCGGCGTCGCCGGATTTGTAGGGAGCTAGGATGTTTTGGCTTGTGGGGCAGGTTTCTGTGAAGAGTTTTGGCCATTTTAGTATTATTTAAACAAGTTAGTTTAACTATATATAAAATCTGAAAGATAATATCGGAAAAGATATCTAAAAACCCAAAATACGATACGGGTAAAACGTAACGCGATCTGTTTTCCGTCGCGATGCAGAGTTGGGTTAGATTTCAATGAGGTTAAGTATTAGGTCGTTTGCAATGGTCATACGTAGTGTAATTAGCACGTACAACTTGCGTTTTATTGATTTTGACGTATCGGAATGTAATCGTTTCCTTATACAAGTTATTGCAATATTAGATTCCAATACGGGAACTTTGGAGGCCGCGAGGAAAGGAAAATGATTGACGATTCCTGAGTAGCTACGACGTATTTCCGGTGAGTAAATTTACATCTACGGGGGAAATCAGGTGGATGGCGTATATCACCCCCGCAACCTTATAACTATTATTATGGTATCTACTTAAGTTTTGCTTTTCGTCAAAGCATTAATATGGTGTTGCATCTTGTATACCCTCCATTTGCATAAAGTTTAATATGTAATTTTTAAATGAGATATACGTGATATTTGATCCATACGATATAGGTATGATTTAATGAGTTTGTATAAGGGATCATGCCGTACTTAAGATGATATGGATATAGCGATATGATGAGCTATAATATAAGGATTTATACGCATTGGAAATGATGAACTTTGTATGCCGAATAACGGCCAATTTATTCTGACTCGTAGAGATAGATTATGTTCTGTTTTAGGATGTAATACTGGTATGAGCTATATTATTTTAAAAACCATGGTTCGTTGTCTTTTAAACAAACTATCAGGATGTGTGCCAGTTTCTAAAACAAACATCTATTTTTCTAAGGCAACTTCCTTATTTCAAACTTAACGTTCCGATCATTTCTAAAGATAATGGTATAGCTCATAACAAGTAATTACAATAAGTGCGTTTAGATTACTTTACAGGTTTGTATTATATTATCTATATTATATGTTTCTGCGTTACACACACTTTGATAGAACACTGCACAAATACCAATGAGTACTATGCTATACAAGCACGTAAATATATGTTACACTACACCTCATTAGTACTGCCATGTCACTGTAGAATTGTTCTGATATATATGTGTTAATATATAGATTGTTACACCGTAGAACACTTGCACAAATACTATTGATTTCCATGTTGCACGAGCACAGACGCGTATGCTACACTACATATCATTAGTAGTGCCATGACACATTAGAATTGAAATCATTATATTATGTGATATGATTACGTAGTCTTTTTCTATTCATGTTGTAGTACTATAGATGCTGTATTTGATTTCTTGGGATTCCTGAGTATTTTACTCCCGATGATATATATATCGGTGGTATGAGACACTGTTATATATATACATATATAGTATATCATCAATATAATCTATGCAATTATTCTTATTCCTTACTTGATATTTTGATATGATGGGTAAAACGTCCACCATGAGTTTTGTGTTTTCTGGTTTTGTTCCGGACCGAGTGGGGGAGATATACGGTCGCGGAATTTTACGTTATCCGGACTGAGTGGGGGAGATATACAACTGGATACATGGTGGACCCGGTCGAGACCGAGGGGCAGAATAGCCGCATTGAGGCGGGGGAGCCTAGCGAGGATACTCGATACCGGAGATAGAATTGAGTACGGCGGATATCCAGGGGATACTGACCGGAGATTGAGATGAGCACGGCAGCTATCCAGGGGATACTGACCGGGGTTCGATTAGGTACGGCAGATATCCAGGGGATACTGATCGTAGCTAGGATATCGGCTGACGATCATCTGTTGAGATGGTGTCGACGATATCTGTTTTTACGTGTCGATGCTGGACACGAGAGATTGCGGATTTCGATGTCGATGCTGGACCTCTATATGTATATTGATGTGATCATTATCATGAGGTACACAGTTAGATATGTATTTATTGGATTCCACCAGGACTGATCCGGGGGACAGTACCTGCATATATTTGTACAGACATTCATAGACAAAAAGGGAATTCCAATACGGATAATAGATTCATGATTTTGATTCATATGACATTGAGATACTATACTGGGGATTGCATGATAGTTAGTATTACATATATGCATATCATATAGTATATCGGCACGGATTATGATAGGGATATACTTATGACCTAGGTATTGTCATGCATTTCGATTTCTACCTTTAGATGTACATTTATTCACTGGTTGGCAACTCATCCCCGTTGTGACACAGTTTATTGCAGGTTTTACCGCGTGGATTATCAGCGGTTTGGACACACATTCTTTTAGGGACTGATGGGTAAGTGAGTTGTTATTGTATCCTACCCACTCTTGATTATTTATATATTCTTGTATCTAGCGGAAAATCCATCAACTTAGAAATGATATATTATGGACTTAGAAGCGAGGATTAAAGTGGTGTCTTGAGTTGTTGCACTCTTTGGAGTCGACTTCTGATTTAGCTTGATTGGTTGCTCCATTGTTTGGACGTGGAGACTAGCTTCCGTTGGGATGCTATTTTATTATGTTGTACCGGGTTTTTATAAAAATGCAAAGGAGGTGATGACAAGTTTCAAAACGCCATAAATGATTTTCAACATACTTAGTTAAATTTAGATGTTATTTTAAATTGATTTTATCGGATGATTATTTAAACCTCACCTCCAATATTTTCAAAAAGGGTTTAGATTCCGGGTTTCGGCTTACTTGGATTGCGTTGATGTCCTTAGATGTCATGTGATTTAAGTGCCGGTCACGTGCTACTTTTAGGTCGTGACACGACCTTAACCCGGTCGTGCCCCAAACAAATAATATACAAACAGGCAGTGATAGCAGTCCATATGTAGGACGCTCGCTCTGCAATATCAAATGTACAAATGAAACTAAACTGTACTACCTTGCACCCAAACTATCCACCACGACGATCCAACCACAACATAGCACAACACAGAACATCAACGTGAATGTCACGTTCGCAAACCCGTCTAAAAGAACTATAGCAGTTAGACAAATTGTACCGCTCGAATGACATTCACGGCCGCAGATGGTAATGTATGTACTGAAAACTATGACATTAGAGTTCCGCACGCAATTAGCAAACTAAACCAATTTCCAAAACCATGAAAAACAGTGAGCTAAAGTTCCAAAAACCGGCCGTTTAAAGCCAATTCAGAAGTCCGAATCAAAACGAAATGTGCCTGAATCTTCACGGGGAGTTAGAGCACGGAATTAACTTTGGGTCGGGAGACCAAGAGGGGGTATCCCACCCTCGAGGCCACCACGAGGTGGCCAGAGGGTGAGGCAGACCCGAGACTGCCCAAGTTGGGGCAGTTTTGGGTCCCCACCGCCAAGACCACCTTGTGGTGATCTTGGGGAGTAGGCCCAGCCATTCGGTCCCCCCCGGGGTTTCCTGGGGTGCCCATGTACCACCCCGCGGCTTCTCAGTTCAAACCATGAGCTCGCGGGGTGTGCAAATATCTCAAACTTTCAGTTTTCGAAACTGTTTTTGTCGGCAGTTTTTGCACGACAAAAACGACGGATTTCTAATGTCGCAAAGAATTAACTAAGGCTTATGGAGTGACTCTGATACCATGTTGGGTTACGGCAGCACCCCGGCCATCAATCCGTGACCAAATACGGAACAAAAATTTATAAAACTTGGCGCTACCACAACCAATTACCCAGATCTACCCATAAGCCCTAGATAACAAAACATGCAAAGGAGTTAGAATGGTTATACCGAATAGATCCGTGTCCTTCGGTTTTCAACCATTATCGCAAGCTCCTAGGGGCTTCCTTGATCTTCGGTCTCTCTCCATCGAAGATGATACACCCGAGAGTCTATGCAATGTGCTCTAACCTCATATCCGAGGCAACTAGGGCATCTAGATCGCCACTCTAGATACCGTAGTTGAAGTAGAGAGTGATGAAGGATTAATATGTCTCAAGACACCCAAAAATTCTCAACTCATGAGAGGGTTTAGGTGGAGCTAGAGGAAGAAGAAGATGCCATGAGAATGAGGTGTGTTGAGAGCAACTCAAGAAAAAAGAAAAAGAAATGAATAATGGCTTATGTTTTTGTTTGTTGTGTAAGTGTGATAAGAAATAATGGAGCCATCACATAAATGTCCATGTCTCCAAAATATCTTAGTCAACAAAAAATATATCAAGTCAACATAATTTCACAACAAACAAAAACCCTAAGCATGGTAGAATAGTAACCATAGGCCACTAATTAGCCATGCCACAAAAATGCAATAAACACCTCATCCTACAACTCAATAACCTTTTAATCCAAAAAGTTCTAAACCATGATGAGGTGTAATCTTCAAAAAGTAATATTGTAATAAATTACAAGAATGCCCTTCAACCGTATATACATACCCGCATCCGTATTCCGAAGAATACGAATACAAAGAGACGAAAATAATCCAACAAATATAATACTAGGATCCGGCTTAAACCAAACCCCACCAGTATTATCCGTCCGAACATCATCCGTGCACAAGTACATGTATGTGATCGAACCCTGCCGTAAAACCATGCGGCCTCTACATCGTTTCGCCCGAAGCAGGGAGACCCTCTGTGTGGGACTCTAAAGACTCGTCGATACGCTGGCAGTGGGTTTAACCATAAGCACGTCAACGGCACTAGCTGTACGTAACGGCTACCCAGGTGTTCCCCTCCGAATGGCGGCCGAGACATTATGACCTCTTGCCTGAGATTCCGGGCAGATGCTATTTGGTTTTATCCATCCACCTCTCCGAAGATGCCAAGTTGATTTATGGCACCGTGTAACGGAGGTTTAGACGGATGCGGCCGATGTAGCAGACTTCGTCAGATTCCCCCTCGCTTGAGGGGTTTTTGATTGTGGGGACGCTCTTCCCTGCAGGCGCAAGCCCCTGCAGTTAATTACGCAACCGCATCGTGGTAACAACTTTCTCCTTCTCCAGAATTTCACTTCGTATCGTGGGTGTTTGTTTTGTTTGTGGTTGCCCGTGGATTGTATACGGAGACTATTTATTTCGTCGCCCGTAGGACGTGGATTAGTCCAAATCCGTACTTTCTTAGATTTGGGTTTTGGGTTTTGGTTTAAGGATACGTTAGCCATATTTGAGGCTAAGATCAACTTAAACGTTTGTTAAGGATACGTTAGTCTAATTTTCAGACTAAGATCTACTTAACGGGATCGTCTAGATCCATTTCCAGTTTAGGGACATGGTGGTCCATTTAATATATGGCCGTCGGGACCCGTCACCTCTCTGACGACGTTGAAGGATTACAACGACATGTGTCAGAGGAGTTCGGAGATGTACCCTTGAACCAAAGTTGATTGGGGGTCTTATAGTCCAATTTGGGACTAAAGTCTGTTTGAATGTTTAAGGATACATGTTCCCCTCCGAATGGCGGCCGACGACGCGAGGGCGTCTTGCCTGAGATTCGGGACAGATGCATTTGGCTTTATCCGTCTATCTCTCCGAAGATGCCAAGTTGATTTATGGCACCGTGTATCGGAGGTTTAGACGGATGCGGCCGATGTTGCAGACTTCGTCAGATTCCCCCTCGCTTGAGGGGTTTTTGATTGTGGGGACGCTCTTCCCTGCAGGCGCAAGCCCCTGCAGTTAATTACGCTACCGCATCGCGGTAACAACTTTCTCCTTCTCCAGAATTTCACTTCGTGTCGTGTGTGTTTGTTTTGTTTGTGGTTGCCCGCGGATTGTATACGAAGACTAAACGATATCGTCGCCCGTAGGACGTGGATTAGTCCAAATCCGTATTTACTTAGATTTGGGTTTGGTGTTTTAGTTTAAGGATACGTTAGCCGTATTTAAGCCAAGATCGACTTAAACGTTTGTTAAGGATACGTTAGTCTGATTTGAGACTAAGATCAACTTAACGGGATCGTTTTGGACCCGACAAAAGAGCGTTTGGGGACCCTATTGTTCCAGTTTAGGGATGTAGTGGTCCATGTTCCAGTTTAGGGACATAGGGGTCTATATTCTAGTTTAGGGACGTGGTGGTCCATCGCCAGTTTAGGGACGTAGTGGTCCATATTCCAGTTTAGGGATGTGGTGGTCCATCGCCAGTTTACGGACGTGATGGTCCATACTCCAGTTTAGGGACGTGGTGGTCCATATTCCAGTTTACGGACATGGTGGTCCATCATTAGTTTAAGAACGTTCCGGTCCAACATTAGTTTAAGGACGTTTCGGTTCACGAGTTTAAGGACCCCGCAGTCCATATACTTATGTGTGTGGTCGTCGGGACCCGTCACCTCTCTGACGACGTTGAATGATTACAACGACATGTGTCAGAGGAGTTCGGAGATGTACCCTCGAACCGGATATAAATTGATTTAAGAGAGCAATCCTTCTCAGTCAATTTAATTTGATGACTTGCGGCCAGAATTGGGCTAAGTCTAGTTGAAAATGTTCAACATTTTATTTGATTTTGCATTGCATTTCTTTTTATTTTTATTTGGGCTCTACCCATAAAGGATGCAGAGCATCAATTTGTTTTGGGTTCTGCCCATCTTCATAGCATTTTTTTATTATTTCGTTTGGGCTCTGCCCATTTATAAATGATGCAGAGCATCAATTCTGTTTGGGCTCTGCCCTTTTTATTACGTTACAATTTAATTAGGCCTGCTTGGTCTTTTCGATTTGGGCCTGGCACTTTAGGAAATGCATTGCATTTATCAGGCGCTTTGCGCCAACGCTTTACGCCAATCAGAGAGCGCAAGCGCTTGTAGTGTTGACATGTGTCGCGCAAGCGCAGTGCGCTGCGCTAATGCGCTGCGCCTGTGCTGCTGACACGTGGCGCGCTCTGGTGGCTTGCGCCAATCCAGGAGCGCAACAGCGCAGTTTGCAAGTGCAAGGCACTATGATTTGAGAATCTTTTAGATTCATGAACCAATGGTTCATAAAAGAAGTGCAAAGTACTATTCGTTTTCTTGATCTAATTTAGATCAAAGAAAAACAAGTTTTTTCTTATTTCAGGAACCAAAGGTTCATAAAAAAGTGCAAAGCGCTGTTCTTTATTTTGTTTTTCTTGTTTTAAAGAACCAGTGGTTCATAAGAAGTGCAAAGCACTGTTTATTATGTGAAGACCATTGATCTTTTTCTTAGATCCATGATCTATTAGAAGAAATTTCTTCTATTTTATGAAGGTTTTTTTTTACCTTTTCTTTGAAACTTCTTCAGAGTTCTCTCTGTTTGAAGCTCTTGATTTCTTCAGAATGTTAATACCTTTGAATTGAGGTCTAGGGTCCTTTTTATAGTGCCCATAAATTAGTTAAAGAGATCTTTCTCTGAGTGATTTAGGGAATTTTTCCCACCGTTGGATCTTTAATCCAAGGGCTTCTGTTTTACAGAAGAAAATCTTCTTATTTTAACAAGAACAGAAAGATTTCTTTAGAATCTTGATTCTGTTTGGCGCAAATGCCCCAGCGCGTGACACGTGTCAAGCAGCGCACAGCGCAGCGCAACTGCGCTGACACGTGTCGCGCAGCGCAAAGCGCAGCGCACCTGCGCTGACACGCGTCGCGCAGCGCAACTGCGCTAGCGCATCTGCGCTGACACGTGTCGCGCAGCTCAGCGCTTGCGCAACTGAAGCGTTGCTTCCTTTAATTTTGCTTAAAATAGAGCTTTGCTCTGATTGGGTGCGCCGCTTTGGGCGCTGCGCTGATGTATCTGCGCCTGACACGTGGCGCGTTGCGCCCGGGATTTGAAGCGTTGCTTCAAAATTTGAATTTTGAATTTCCAACAGAGCTTTGCTCTGATTGGGAGAAACAAATGCCCCCCACCGTTGCGCTCACGTGGCGCGCACGTGAGTGCAGCGGTGGCAAGCTCCTGACCGTTGGATCAAGGGGTGAGCTGAAGGGGCGCAAGCGCCTTATAAATAGGACCTTTGGTCCTTAAAAAAAATCTTCACCCCTTTGATTTTCTGTCCTGTTATCTGATCACATCTTGTTTCTTTTCAGCTGTCGTTCTGGTCTCGGCACCCTTCGAGCCTCGCATTACAATGTCGGCGGGTCCTTATCTGATAGTCTGCGCATGTTGAGTGACTACGTCGAGGAACTCGACGTTGAAACTCCTACATCTGCCGCAGAATTCACTACGGTGGTTAACCCGATGCTGGTGATACTCGTGAACTTTCATGACGAGGGTATCATCGCATCTTGGGTTAACCATTGCAGGGAGATCGAGGCCCGCCTGCATCAGTTGGAGTCGCTGCGTTCCGCTCCCGAGACCTTAGCCGCCAGTAATCAAAGAGCAGCGTGGATTGAGCAGAGCGCTTCTTACTTTCGCAATCTTGAACAAGAAGTCATTTCAAGGCGTAAGGAGCGCGGTGAGACTATGAGCAAATCTGCCTAACTGCATGCTCGGGTGGAGGCCAATGCTGCACGGCTGAAGGTTGTCTTTGAGGGTCTTCTGCAATGTCTTTCCGAAGGGTTATCATTGAGGCAACAGCTTGACGTTGTCGAGCAGGATGCACCCAGCCAGGAAGCAGCTCAGAAGGCGGCTGAGGAGCAACTTTCATCTTTTTTACAGCAGCAGGCCCAGGTGGAAGCGGAGGTGGCCGCGGCAGCCACTCAGGAGGGGGCGCTGAAGGAAGTGCGAGAGCTGCTTGCGGATTTGTTAAAGACATTTCCTCCTCAGTAGCTATCCCTCTTCGCATCGTTTGTACTTGTAGATAAAAAAAATGTATATATATTTTTTTTATTCTTTAACATAATGTATCCTGTACCCAATCAAGTTTATGAATAAAAGATACACATTTTTTGTAATGTCTTGTGTCATTTTCTCCGTCTTTTCTTTCTTTTATTATCAGCATGCCACCTTAGTAAACATGGTTGACGGATGATTAGAGCAAGCAACTTGACTACCTCAAGAAATAGCGATGGCTTAGGCCGCAGGTTCAGATCTGCTGCCTAAGACTTTTCAACTCTATGAGCCGTGAGGGTCTCATAAAGATTTTTCTCCTTACGGATCGAGAGGATCTCGTAGGTGGGTTTTTCTCCTTAGGAGTCGTGAGGATTCCTAAGTGTGTTTCTCTTATAGGTCGTAAGGATCTTGTAAGAGAATTTTTCCCTCTTACGAGTCGAGAGGACTCGTAAGCGGTTGTTTCCTTCCTTGTCGAAACTCGACTTCGGAGAGTGAGACCCGTGAATAGTATGCAAGAGACCGTTTTAGATCGACTTGCAGGGACCCATTGTTCAGGAAGCAAGTTTTTTGTTTAGTCCCTGCTGTCTGAGGCTTCATCTTGCAAGTTGAGACGAATCGGGAATTTTCCCGCGGAGACACTGGTTTCTCTGCGAGCCGACGCGAATCAGGAGGCTCTCGTTAAGGATTGTTTGTTTCCCTGAGTTGAGGTATTTGCCTGGGATTATTTGTTTCCCTGGTGTTGAAACGAGTCGAGAATTTCCCACGGAGACAGTGGTTGCTCTGCGAGTCGACGCGAATCAGGAGGCTCTCGTCAAGGATTGTTTGTTTCCTTGAGTTGAGGTATTTGCCAAGGATTATTTGTTTCCTTGGTGTTGACACGGATCAAGAATTTCCCACGGAGACACTGGTTGCTCTGCGAGTCGATGCGAATCAGGAGGCTCTCGTCAAGGATTGTTTGTTTCCATGAGTTGAGGTATTTGCCAAGGATTATTTGTTTCCTTGGTGTTGACACGGATCGAGAATTTCCCACGGAGACACTGGTTGCTCTGCGAGTCGATGCGAATCAGGAGGCTCTCATCAAGGATTGTTTGTTTCCCTGAGTTGAGGTATTTGCCAAGGATTATTTGTTTCCCTGGTGTTGAAACGAGTCGAGAATTTCCCACGGAGACACTGGTTGCTCTGCGAGTCGACGCGGATCAGGAGGCTCTCGTCAAGGATTGTTTGTTTCCCTGAGTTGAGGTATTTGCTAAGGATTATTTGTTTCCCTAGCGCCAAGGATTATTTGTTTCCCTGGTGTTGAAACGAGTCGAGAATTTCCCACGGAGGCACTGGTTGCTCTGCGAGTCGACGCGGATCAGGAGGCTCTCGTAAAGGATTGTTTGTTTCCCTGAGTTGAGATATTTTCTAAGGATTATTTGTTTCCCTAGCGCCAAGGATTATTTGTTTCCCTGGTGTTGAAATGAGTCGAGAATTTCTCACGGAGGCACTGGTTGCTCTGCGAGTCGACGCGAATCAGGAGGCTCTCATCAAGGATTGTTTGTTTCCCTGAGTTGAGGTATTTGCCGAAGACACTGGTTTCTTCGGAGTTGGGATGAACCGTCGAGATTTGGCTTCGTTTTCTGGCGGAGCCTGTTGGGAGAGTATGGTTCCTTCTCTGTTTGTGCCCTTGGATTGTATACAGGGATCGATGTGATCTCAGCTGTAGGGCTGGAGTTTTATCATCTTTTTTTTGTTTTGATTTCCGCGATGCTCTATCATTTCAGCTTTTATATCGCGAAAGTCGTGATTGCCCAATATTTCGGCTATTTCTCGCGGTGCCCAATCATTTCGGCTGTTTATTTTGTTTTCACCCGCTGCTTTTTATTGCGAGTTGCCCAATCATTTCGGCTATTTATTTTGTTTTCACTCGCTTCTTTTTATTGCAGGTTGCCCAATCATTTCGGCTATTTCGTATGCATGTGCGGCCTACTGGCTTTCCGCCGTAAACCTGAAATTAGACACCGATTTCGGCATCAGCATCGCTACAACTGGGATATTGCCAGGAGAGAATCATCATCTGCCTCTGCCGATGTCAAACAAAGATGGCTTAGCGATCTGGGTTAGGGTCCTGTCGACTAAGGCTTTCGACTTCATGAGCCGTAAGGGTTTCACAAAGGTATTTCTCCCTACAAGTCGTGAGGATCTTGTAGGTGTATTTTCTCCTTAGGAATCGTGAGGATTCCTAAGTGTTTGTTTCTCTGTAAGTCGTAAGGATCCTACAGGAGGGTTTTCTCCTTGTAAATCGAGAGGACTTACAAGGGTCATGCGAACATATTCCCAGTCACGGATGGATCTTGGTTAGGGAAATGTTTATTTGCGCCCATGGATTGTATACAAGAGTCAGTATTGAACCACTTGTAGGGCAATCTCGGAAGTTGTGGGGGTTGCTTAAGCACAGGTTTAGGTCTCTGTAACTTAAGACTTTCAAATCTTATGAGCCGTGAGGGTCCCGTAAGAGAGTTCTCCTTACGAGTCGTGAGGATCTCGCAAGTGTATTTTCTCCCTATGAATCGTGAGGATCCCTAAGCGTGTTGCTCCCATGTGAGTCGTAAGGATCACACGCGGGTGGTTTCTCCCTAAAAGGTCGAGAGGACCCTGTAAGTGTCCTTTAACGAGGTTGCGCCCTTTCAGGTTTTCACAAACACTCGCCGGCAGTCCTGCTGTTTTTACTCACAGAGCCCTTTCGGGTTTTCATCCGTGCCCATTTTGCTTATGGACATACCGTTTTTATTTTATATTTTTTATATTTATTTTCTTCTTCTATTTTCTTTTTTTACGAGGTCGCGCCCTTTCGGGTTTTCACGAACACTCGCCGGTAGTCCTGCTGTTTTTACTCACGGCGCCCTTTCGGGTTTTCATCCGTGCCCTTTTTTGCTTATGGACATACCGTTTTTATTTATTTATATTTTTTTTATTTTTTTTTATTTTGTCAGCCTACGGATGCTGCGGTATTAGTTTAAGGACGTTTCGGTCCGCTATTAGTTTAAGGACGTTTCGGTCCAGCATTGAGAAAGCTGACTACTGCTTATAAAGCTTGAGCTGAGGAAGATAGCGAGCGGACATAGTCGTCGTCATCTATCGTTGACCTAGGCTGTGGCTCATTAAGCGTAGTATTTCTTTAGGAAGCGACCGTTTATTGGCCTGAAAGGCCTTTCACCGTGCATGTCCATGAGTAGATAGGCCCCACCCTGGTAGACCTTATCTATGATGTACGGGCCTTCATAGTTTGGCTCGAATTTTCCCCGCTTGGCGCGATTGGGGATCATAGGCCTTTTGACCGCCAGCACAAGTTCGCCTTGGCGGAATGTCCTCGGTCGGGTCAATCTTTCATATGAGCGCGTCATCTTTGCTTTATAGGCCTCCAGATTTTGCTGCGCTATGAGCCGGGTCTCATCGAGGGCATCAAGCTCCTCAAGCCGAAGGTTAGCATTTTCTTCATCTGTTAGCTCGTAGTGGACTGCCACTCGTAGAGAGGGTAACTCTATCTCGAGGGGGAGTACTGCTCTGTACCGAATACCAGCGCATATGGCGTTGTGTTTGTGGCTGTCTTGAACGTAGTTCGATACGCCCAAAGAGCTTCTTGCAGTCTTTCATGCCAGTCCTTCTTATTTCGGGACACTGTCTTCTTCATAATCTTTGTTAAGGTCTTATTGAAGGCCTCAGCTAGACCGTTAGGTCGCGGATTATAAACCGAGGAATATCTCCAGTCTATATTGTGCTGTTGCGCGAAGCGACTGATCTTGTGGCTTCTGTAAGCTGGCCCGTTATCGGAGATGATCCGGCGCGGAGTTCCAAACCGATATATGACGTACATCTTGAAGAAATGGAGGATATTCTCCGTCTTCACTTCCCTCAGCGGTACTGCTTCTGCCCATTTGGAGAAGTAGTCAGTCGTCGCCAGGATGAAACGATGTCCTCTAGACGATGCTGGTTCGATGGGGCCGACTATGTCAGTTCCCCACATTTCGAACGGCCAGCTAGCTACCGTTGGATGTAGTGGATTTGGATGCTGGTGGATGAAGTCCCCATGAATTTGGCATGAGTGGCATTGCTTTGTGTACTCAAGACAGTCTTGGATCATCTAGCCCATCCGTTTAATCTTCAACTTCTTCGGGCCCACTTGGTGAGAACCGCAGAGTCCGTCGTGAACTTCCTGAACGACTCTTTTCGCTTCGTCAGGTCCGAGACATCTCAGCCACAGAGAATCAAGTGACCTCTTGTACAGAGTATCATTGACGAAGGCGAAAGACAGAGCTCGTTTCATGAGCTGATGTCTTGAGGACGCATCTTCGGGCGTTCGACGGTGTTTGAAGTAGTCTATAAAGACTTCTCTCCAATCCTTGGTATTTTCCCGATCTTCTATTTGCAGGGTCGTCTGCTCAGTCGCTCCCTTCGCTTCAGGTGATTCCGGAGATATTTCTGCTGGGGCAAGCACCCGACGGCTTTGTACCACAATTCTGACGTCATCGAGGTTCTCGTCAACCAATTCTTTAGCGAGCTTGGCCAACGCGTCCGCTTTGTTGTTTTCCGTGCGCGGTATGTTCTCCAAAGTGTAGGAAGGAATTTGGGTCAACAATTGTTGCACTTTTTCGCCGTACTTCACCAATTCTGGCTTGCACGTTTGGTAGTCGCCGTTTACTTGACTAACGAAAAGTTGGGAATCTCCATATACGAGGAGGTTTTCAATTCCCATGTCAATGGCGATCTCGAGGCCTGCTATCAAAGCCTCGTATTTGGCTTCATTGTTTGTCCTTGGCTCCGTTAGGGAGAAAGCAAAACGCATTATCCCTCCCTGTGGAGTTACAAAGATGAGTCCTACCCCTGATTTGATTATAGGGGTACTTTGTTTGCGCTTCTTCACGGAAGATGCTCCATCGAAATAAAGCTCCCATCGGGTATCATTACCGTCGATCGCATCAAACGCATGTTCGTCTGGAAGATCGCAATTCTGAGGAGAATCGGCGGCTATCGGATGCTCAGCGAGGAAGTCGGCGATGGCCTGGACTTTCACTGCCTTGAGAGGTTGATACGTTATCGAGAACTCCATCAAGAGTAGGGCCCATTTAGCAAGTCGTCCCGTCAATATGGCCTTCGACATCAAATATTTAAGGGGGTCCACCTTCGAAATGAGACGGACCTCATGCGCCAACGCATATTGTCTAAGCTTTGTTATCGCAAAGATCAACGCCATGCAGTGTTTTTCAATAGGGGAGTAGTTGCTTTCTGTCCCCAGTAGAACTCGACTTAAGTAGTAGAGTGCTCTTTCCTTCCCTTGATCGTTCTCTTGTGCCCATAGTGCGCTTAAGGAGCCTTCGAGAGCGGTTGTATAAAGAATGAGGGGGCTTTCCCTTGACCGGAGCAGCCAACACCGGCGAGTTCTGCAGGTATTGTTTGATCTCGTCTAGCGCGCTTTGGCATTTTTGGTCCCAAACGAACGGGGTTCCCTTCTTCATCAGGTGGCTGTAGGGACGACACTTTCCTGAAAGGTTGGCTATAAATCGCCATATATATGCGAGCTTCCCTTGGAGAAACCGCAGCTGTTTGAGGGTCCTTGGCGGAGGCATTTTCATGATCGCCTTGATCTTAGACGGATCTATTTCAATACCTCGGTGCCGGACGATGAATCCCAGAAATTTGCCCGAGGAAACTCCGAACGCACACTTGAGGGGGGTCATTTTCAAGTTGTATTGTCGAAGGCGTCGAAATACAGTTTTTAGATGCTCGAGATGTTCCTTGAATGATTTGCTCTTAACCACGAGGTCGTAGATATAACATTCAACGATTTCATGTATAAGGTCATCGAAGATCTTCGTCATGGCCCTTTGATAGGTGGCACCGGCATTCTTTAAACCAAAGGGCATCACCTTGTAGCAGAATATACCCAAAGGAGTCCTGAAGGCGGTGTGCTTCTGGTCTTCGGGATGCATCTTTATCTGATTATACCCTGACGAGCCATCCATAAAGGAGAAAACCTCATGAGTGGATGTGTTGTCTATCATCAGTTCGGTGACTGGCACTGGGAAATCGTCCTTCGGGCAGGCTTTTTTGAGATCTCGGAAGTCTACGCATATGCGTACTGTCCTATTTTTCTTCATCACCGGGACGATGTTGGCAATCCATTCAGGACACTGGACCTCCTGGATGAAGCCCGAGTCGATCAGCTTCTTGACCTCAGCGTTGATACTCATCTCAAACTCGAGCCGCATTCTTCTCGGCGTCTGTTTGACTGGCTTGACGTCCGGAGATATCGCCAATCTATGAACAGTAATTTCTGGATCTAGTCCCGGCATTTCGGAATAGTTCCATGCGAAGCAATCTCTATGCTGTAGAAGCACGTCCTTTAACGCAGCCACCCTTTCTTTAGATAGCAGCTCGCTGATGAATGTCGGTCGCGGGTCATTTGCCGTTTCCAACTCAATTTTCTTAAGGTTATCTGCAGTGGTATGAATTCCATCTTCCAGCTCTTTTGGCGCTGGTGGAAATTCTAAGATTACCTCGTCGTTGCTGTTTTCAAAGCACCAGGGAAGGTCATCCATGTTCTCGGGCTCTTCTTTTGATATCGTTATCACGTGACAAGTACGGATTCGCTTCCAATCCCAATGCGGAACTGGTTCTTCTTTCGTGGCCTTGGGTTCGTGCTTCTGTGGCAGCGCTACCCTCCAGTTGTCAGACAGAGTGAATTTTCCAAGCTGATACTGATCTTCAACCCAATTCTTAAAGGTGAAGCAATCTTCAAGAGGATGGCCTATTACTCGATGGTAAGAGCAATAGTTTGGGTCAGAGACTTCGCCTGCTTGTTCGGGGTTTTTGGACTCCGGCAGTGTAAGCATTTGATGTTTTAGAGCAAGATCAAGTATCTTCTTCGTCTTGTCCCGAGGAAACGAGTACGCTCGACCCATTTTCTTCATGAGGGATAGATCAATAACGCTCGACTCCCGTTTGCGTGGCTTCTTAGCCCTGCTTTGTTGCTGTTGAGCGTATTTTTGGCCTTTCGACTTATTTCTGCCTCTGCGTCGGGCCTTCTTTATAACAGGTTGAAAAGGAGCGGTATTTTCATCTTTCACGGCCTGTTGGAGAAGGCGTTGCGTTTTGGCTTTCTCGTAGATGACCATTTCGCGGTTATGATCGTCCCGGACTTTTTAACCCGCTTCCTTTATAAGCTTGTCCATTTGTTCTTCGAACGACGGACTGGACACTTTTGCCTCTGGAACTTTCACCAGTTCAGGATTAGCGTTCTCCCATTGAGCATCCGCTTCTTCATCGAAGTCATACACGACGTAGCAGCTGTTTAGTAGCTCTCGTTTCTTTGACCGGATGTATCCAAGCCCTTTTGTCTCCATTCTTCCATTAGGCAGTTTGCGTTGAGTTCCGGGAATATTCCAGACTTTGTCATAGAACTTGGCTTTTCGAACGGTCTGCTTGAAGGATATCCCCTGGCGCTTCAGCAGCTTTTTCAAACCTTCCGTATAATATCTGGGAAGACGGATAGGCTGAAGCCTGTCGAGCGTAGGATCCGCGCCATGCCAGATTTCTTTCTCCACTTTGGTTTCTTCAGAGCGGTAGAACATAATTGCTTTTTCGCTTTCTCGCCTAGGAGGGATATAGAACGTTGCAGCTCTTCTATATTGTAGATATCAAGCGCATCCAGTTCCTTACGGTGTTTAAGCGGCACCATGGCGACTTGTAGACTTTGTTCTTCATCAGTGAACGTTCGTATTGAAGGCCGAGCAGAGAATATAGCATGGACCTCATCTTCTGAGTCCCTACCAAAGATCAACATAGGAGTGGACGGTCCTGGCTTGTTGTGTTGGGGCGGACCCGAATACACTATCTCCTCTTCCTCCTCGGTATCACTCCCGAAGACAGGGATGGTGGCGTTAGCTTTGTTCTCCGGTTTGTGACACCTCTCCTTGTCTTCGAAATCCGGTAAGAAGTATTTGGCATCTTCATATTTGCGGACTTCGTTCACGGAAAACGGATTCAGTTCTCCCGCCACGGTATACTCGAGACCATCTTTAGCGTATTTCATACACTGATGTTGTGTAGAAGGGATGACGTTGTTGGAGATAGTGCCCTCATAGTCAATTATTGGATCGCAGGTACGTGATTGCAATGATTGCGGAGGATCTATACCGGTAGGACAGTCTTACTCGAGATGATAGTATGCTATCTGGTTTGCCTTTATCAGTCGTGTACATGTTCAGGTGACTGATTACATGTTACACTTTGATAGAGCCCTTAGGATCTTTCTTTACTACCAACAGTATGATGGCGATCATATACGTGAGAGTTGGGTAGTTTATATGCATATCCTTAATTGTGGTCCCTAGTCGTGGGAGTTTCGAGACAGGGCATCGATACTCCGGAGTAGACTAGTGTATACAGTCGAGACCCCGACGAGGGGCGGTGGCCGGTCTCATAAGCCACTGGTGTCAGTTGGATCACCTAAGATGTATACAGGTGCTCATTGGGTTATGAGTATACCGGACAGGACTCGCCGGGAACCTGCTAGTTGGTATTATACATATCGTCAGATAGCAGTTCCCTGGTGACATGTGTACAGGTTAGTTCATCGACCTGAGGTCGTCATTTGTCTCGTGTGATTTCCCACTGTGCTTTGATTTCTACCCTACCACGGCTTAAAAGTTTTTTGTTCCGCATTTGGCGTCTGTAGACGGCCGGGGCGCTACCGTAGACTTACAGTGGTATCAGAGCCTCACCATTTTGCTATACTAATTTATGCTAACGCGTTTAAAACATCGATCGAACCGGATGTCGAAAACCGCAAAATTCTAATTCTGAGTTTCTGTCGATTTTAAAAGGGTTCCAAAATTAATTTTACATATCACAGAAAATTCAGCAGGGTTTTATTAGAACACCGTACAAATTTGGGCTCATGAATCGACAAGACTGCCGCAGAATCGCGGCCAAACCCATGGTTTGGCCGCGCATCCGCGGCCATTCTGTGTGATCATGCCCCCAAACTTGCACAGTGTATTCTTCTCTGGAAATTGGGGGTTTTGGTACATATCTTTTGGGTCCAGATTTTGTTACTGTTCACCAGTTGTTCGTGGGGCCCACTTCGTGATATTTTGTCGATCGAAATTTAAACATGTTAGTTTACAGTGCTTACATTATATCTCCGACCGGGAATGTCATTTGATCGGTAAACCGCGTCTGATTGCTATAGTTCTTTTAGACGGGTTTGCGAACGTGACATTCGCGTTGGTGTTCTGTGTTGTGCTGTGATGTTGCGGATTTGTCGTGGTGGATAGCTGTGTGCAATGATAGTGCAGTTTGGATTTATTTGTACATTTGATATTGCGGGGCGAGCGTCCAACATGTGGACTGCCGTCACTGCCTGTTGTATAATATTCTTTTGGGGCACGACCAGGTTGCGGTCGATGTACCTGTTGTACTATTTTTCATTACTGTACTAGGTTTTACCCCGCGATGGAGTGCACGGATAGCCGGGTTCTGAGGGGCAACGGGTCCGCAACTCATGGCTTTGAGAGGCAGAGGGGCCCCACTCTAGAATTGGCAGACTATTCGCCGCACTCGTAGGGGGTACAGGTTGACCCAAGGAGGGGTGCCCAAGATTACCGGATTCCGTGAAGTGCAAGGTAGTCCATTCACTTTGCTGTAGGGGGCTGCCTCGCTTCAGGTTTTGGCGGGTAACTTGCCGTACCCGTAGGGGTCTAGGTTTCATTGCACAGGCTATCCACACGACAGGGGAACGTCGGGTTTCAGCAGCGGCTCTGTGAAACTCGGAGATCCCAGATTATCTGTATTGTTCTGTGATACTTATTACTTTTCTGTAATGTTGCATATTATCATGCCTGGAGCGATTATTGTATATTGGTATATATACTATTAGATGTTGTATATGTTTTACACCCGCGCTAGTCCAGTCCCCGCTCTGTCGTTAGTTAAGTAACCTAACGGGTGATGACGGGACCCAGTGACGAATGCGGATGGCATATACGTACATTTTATTTTCGTTCTTTTCTGGTGTGATTGATTGATGGGACTGCGTTGATTCTGATCAATGCAAAGGAAAATAAACCTGTTTACAGTTGTTGGAACAAATTTAAAAGGTGTTATTGCAAAGACGTTTCCTTTTGTTTTGCATAGCGGTATTCAGTGGAATATCCTGCACCTCATTCGACAGGGCAAGGGCCGATATCCCTTCACCGGGACTGACCCCTTGGGCAGAAGTTTGCGTCAGGGTAATAACTTCACTATAGTCGATTACAAGTTGCTTTGCATCGCGGTATTCAGTGGAATATCCTGCACCTCATTCCACGAGGAAAGAGCCGAGATCCCTTCACCGGGAGTGACCTCTTTAGCAGAAGGTTTTTGCCACTATATTTTAAAAGGCTATCAGGTTCCTTCAGCGATATCAAGTTCACTACGTTAAAGGTTTTTCGCCAAAAACCAGCCGTAGCCCTCCGTCACTTCTTTTGGGTATTCAGTAGTATTCAAGCTATGCATTTTAGCCAAAGTTAAGGCATAGTGTTTGGTAGCTGTTGGGTATTCATTTGTTGCATAAATAGATGAGTTAGTTTGGGACAGTCGTTCTGCCGATTGGCCAAAGCCAGGGGCATGTGCGGGTGGGTTCAAATTGACAAGATAGTGACGGGTAGAACTTGGCATGTGACTTATGACATTTTGACCAAAGCCAAGGTTATAAGAGCATGGGGCAAAAATCATATCCGGAGTTTCTAAAGAAACTGAAACTTGCCAAGTATACGCTTACCTTCTGGAGTATGAGTAACGTGGATGCATTCCATCACGTTATCATGCGATGAGAGTTGGATCCCGATTCCCACTGATGAGTTGGTTTACTCTTCGGGTGATCCCGATTAATTCTTCTTTCGGGTTTGGAGGAGAATTTGACAGGACAGTGGGAGGTTTCCGGATTAGAAAAAGTGATAACCATTCTGATCTAGGTTAGAGTGCACGCAGAGTGTTTCTTTTCTCTCTCTCTTTGGCAGCGACCTTTGACCGACCCTAGACTATGACTCAGTGACCAAGTTGACCGAACCTTCTTAAAATACTGGCTTTTGGATTGTCTGTGTTGCATAAGTCATTGCCACTCCTTCTTTTACCCTTTGCATTTCTCAGAACACCCGTTTTACTACGAACATCCACTTCCATTGGATAGATCCATCGTATGGTTATATACGAACTCGAAGGGACTTCTTCGAGGATGGATCAATGTTCAGGAGAAATAGAATTGGTTTATTCAGTTGTCTTTTATTATCACCTTCTCTCAGGTTGCGAGGGCTCCTTGGTTTAGAAGAGTACACCTATTATGCTTATTGGATAGTCTTATTCCAAACCATAGGCAGGTGCTGAAAGGTAGGGAATGAAGAAAACCAATTAGCCTAAGTAGGGTGTGCAGAAGGTAATATGTAAAGACAAAATAAAGGGATTAGAAAGAGGGCAAAGTAATTGCGACTGTTATCATTCACGACCAAAACCGCGTACTTCATCGCCACTCCTATTTCACCTTTATAAGAATAAGGTATTATTCAGTTGTCTTTTATCATCACCTTCTCTCAAGTTGCGAGTACTCCTTGGTTTAGGAGGGTACACCTATTATGCGTACTGGATCTTCTTCTTCCAAACCATAGGCTGGTGCCGAACGGTAGGGAAGGAAGAAAACCATTTAGCCTAACGATGGTGTACAGAAGGTAATGACTAAAGACAAATAAAGGGATTTGGAGAGATGGCAAAGAAATATACGGTTAAAATCATGAATTGGATTATGGAAGAGGTATTGCTATGAATACCAGGATACCTCTACGAAACATTTTCATGTTTCAGTGCATTGTTAAAAGAAAAACTGTTTTCCCGATTAGATACTTGCTCCAAGGGTATGTATTTACCAGGTTTCATTCTCATATCTGTATGGTTTTACAGATGATGAGTGGGAGTAAGTTATTGGGAATTAGGTGATTATCCTCATTATATCGGAATTCGTTGTAATTGGTGATATTTGAGGAAATAGCCAGGGTACAGTTTTCAACCTACGACGCACAGGTTATGAGTTGCTTAACTCAGCGGACTTATACAGAGTATTGTATGTTGTCCAGTGTCCATCAGGACAAAGGGGTAGGTCCTCGTACTATATTCTGTTTACTTATGACTTCTCTATTTAGACAAGTGTTTCGTAGAAATACAAGGTCTAAGTTTTGAGAAGTTGTGGGTTTAAGAATAAAGTAGAGAACCAGGTGTCACAAGTATCGGGATTCTTCAAAGAGATCGAAGATGTAGATTCTTGTGATTGGTATTCAGATGATAGTAATGGTTTTGAGAAACTTGTTTCTCTTTCAGGTTACTCATAATTGGATGCATTCCTAAGTTGAGTAATACTGATTAGCCTCTTTCCATTAAGTTGATATGCACTGGAGACAGCTGCATGATTTGAATCTGGTTCCAATTAAATAAAGTGCCAAAGTTTCTATATTGGATATAGAATGGTTCATACCTTAAAAGATGTTAAGGTACGGGGAGTTGTCCAGCTTATGCTTAAAACCAGACTCTGGATAACTCAGGGCACGTTTCTGCAATGGCTGTTTGTGGGTTGACCCTGGCTATGACGAGGGTTGATTTTCTACCATTTGGAAGATCAATAGTGATATTGTTCTTGACTCGCCACAGTTTTAGTAAAATGGATCTTTTTCAGAAAACAGTAGTGGGAGTATGGTAGAACTGGAAGTGATTCCAGAACCGCGAACGATTACGGAAAATTTAATAGGACCTATATATTCAATCAGGTTTGACATTCCAATAGCCACTCCGCAGATTTGGTGGGTAACCTCAGACACCCGAGAGGTACTCCGGTAGCCTCAAGGACGGTGACAGGGAGGTTCCTTACGGTGTTTAAGCGGCACCATGGCGACTTGTAGACTTTGTTCTTCATCAGTGAACGTTCGTATTGAAGGCCGAGCAGAGAATACAGCATGGACATCATCTTCTGATTCGCTACCAAAGATCAACGTAGGAGTGGACGGTCCTGGCTTGTTGTGTTGGGGCGGACCTGAATACACTATTTCCTCTTCCTCCTCGGTATCACTCCCGAAGACAGGGATGGTGGCGTTAGCTTTGTTCTCCGGTTTGTGACACCTCTCCGTGTCTTCGAAATCCGGTAAGAAGTATTTGGCATCTTCATATTTGCGGACTTCGTTCACGGAAAACGGATTCAGTTCTCCCGCCACGGTATACTCGAGACCATCTTTAGCGTATTTCATACACTGATGTTGTGTAGAACGGATGACGTTGTACTCGTGTAACCATGGTCGGCCGAGCAGAGCATTGTAGCATGTCTTGGCGTCTATGACGTGGAACTTAATGTCCATGACAAGTAGCCCAAAGCGTAGCGTCAGTATCACATACCCAAGAGTTCTTGATGATTGGGAGTCGAACCCGGAGATGGTAATATTATCCCGAGCAAGGTGCTGAACGCTCATGCAGATTTCCTTTAACACCCACGCATTGAGTAGATTAACAGATGATCCGTTATCGACCAGGATTTTGCCTATCTTTATATCATGACAGTATCCTGAGACATAAAGGGGGCGATTGTGTTCGCACGTCCCAAGAAGAAGGTCTTCATCACCAAAAGCGACATCTGCCGTGTGTACTTCCTCCAATTCATCCTTCATCTTTTCTTCGGCCAGGAAAGCTTGAAACTGCTCCGGGTCCTGTAGTGCCTTAATTAACGAATCCTTCGCCTCCCTTGATAGTAAAAGGGCGTCAAGAATGCTGAGTTGCGAGGGTAGCTTACTCAGATGCGCTAAGACGTTGTAATCCACCTTATTTCTCTTCGGCGGGTCTTTGGAAGTTAGCTCTTCCACAACCTGGTCATCTAAGATGATATCTTCAGAGACCTTTTCTTTCCCTTTATCTTTTCTGTTTGAGGGTCCGAGATTCTTTTCAGGCAGCGTCCGATTCCGCAGCCGAATTTTTTCGCAAACCTTCGGCTCTTCTTCTTTTCTCGAAGTGGACTCTTTAAAGAGAGGGGCAAGTTCCAGCTCTTCATCAGAATCGCTCCCGAATGTAGGCACTTGTGACCCGCCGGTGTTAACCATGCGACAATCACCGGTAGTTCTTTTAAGCCCTTCAGTCGTATTTCTTTGCTCCCGACGAGTTTTGCGCTTTTCCCACTTAAAGCGTTGTCGATAAGCAACGTATCCTTGCCACCATCTATCGAAAGCTTTGTACTCTTGAGTGGGGTGCGAAACCTTCTGATGATATAAGCAATAGGAGGGGTGCATTTCTATTTCACCAGTAATTTTTCCTTCGGAGGATGGTAGCTTCATGCCCATTGATATGGCCTTAGCAAACCTTTTACTCATCTTGAATTGGCTTTTGTCGGTAGTGGAGGTGTTTTGCTCCAGTGAGATCGTCTCAGCTCTTTCATCAAGTCGCTGGCGCTTGGCCCTTTCAAATATAGCTGTCCCGCGTTCTTGATCAGCTTTACTTTTCAATCGAGCTTCGTTGAGGAATGCGTCAATTACCTCATCTGATGGCCCCAGAATTTTTGATTCAGGGTCTGCCCCCAGCTTTTCAGTGCAAGGAGTCTCCTCATCGTCCATGAACGAATGGGAAATCACATGACAGCTCGCCACGTATTCTTCATATTCATCAGATGAACTTTCTCCCTCATCTTCCTCTTGAAAGACATGATCGAGGAACTCTTGGAATGTAATGGGAGTCCGTGCCTTCTGGTTGTATTCTTCCAGCGCGTCAATTTGTTTTTGCAAGTCCGTGCGCTTGTCGCCAGGCTTCACGGGCTTCTTTGATTTCTTCTTCTTCTTCTTCGAAGATTTTGACGGCTGGCTGTAAGTCGATGTACAACACCCCACGACTTGCGGGGAGGCGGAAATATGAAAAACGATCGTGTTCTTTGCATAAACATCGACTAACCGCATGAATCGAAGCTAAACGATAACTAACATCAATCATAGAAGTTCTAAACTACTATGTGAAGTGATTATACCTAAAGAACCGTGTCTTTCGTCTTTACGAACTCCACCTCCTCCTCGGCCTTCTCCAAGTAGTAGACGATCCACCACGAGAGCTTTACTCCAAGCTTTGCCTCTAAACTTGAGGCAACTAGGTTTCTTTAAGTGCTAATCAAAGTACCTAGATGAAATAGAGTATGGTTATGGATTAAGTAGTCTAACTAATCCTTGTACTCAACACATGAGAGGGGAGGATTAGGGTTTGAAGAGAGAGAGTTTGAGGAGAGAGAAGATGAACATAATAATGAAAGGAGAAAATGAGCTATCATAATATATATCAAGCATTATTGTTTTTCAAGAAAAGAAAAGAAAATGATTTACAACCATGCTTGATAAATATCTTATGGTGATTCATCTCCATGAGTCATTAAGCAATTATGAAGCATTAATGACATGGATGAATCATCCATATGACTCACTAATCTCATTCAATGTATATGCCACCTAAACCTCCTTAGTCACCATCTTCTAGAAGCTTCTCGCGCAATTACGAGAACGCCCCTCCTATCCGTGAAAACACGGAAAAACTTTAGACTGTATAAATCCAATAATCGGATACTAGTAACTGGCTTAAACCAAAGCCGACAAGTAAAAACTGTCCGAAAGTCGTACGTGCGTAAACACACGTATGCGTCCGAACCCTTGTCGTAAAACCATACGACCTCTATATCGTTTCGCCTGTAGTAGGGAAACTCTCTGTGTGGGACTCTAGAGACTCGACTACTACGCTGGCAGTGGGTTTAACCACAGACCGCAAGCGGCACTAGCTGTACGTAACGGTCCCCAGGTAGATGTCGATAAGAAGGCCGATGAGGAAACCCATCCGAACTCCTACTGAGTCTGATGTGACAATCTCCGTACAGTCCGGTCTGTTCGTCTAAGACTATCGCATATCGGGCCTGGGGGCGGCAAGCGTCAGTCCCCTAATAGCGGTATAAGTCGTGTCGGAGCGAAGCCCATTACACCTTGAGAAACTACTGGAACCTACCAGCAAATCTCGCTTGCCCTGGCCAGGGACTTTGCGTAATGGCTCTCTGACACAGCGCGATATCAACCCCAAATACCGGGAGAGACGAATCCTGTCTAACTGCCACTGCCTCCAAGTGCTCGGGACTGCACCCAACTGCTACCTGTTTGCACGACTCCTTTGAGCCGTGGTAGGGTAGCAATCTAAGAACAGTGGGACACACTCGAGGCGAAGTAGCAGTGTCAAGTCTGCGGACTATGCTGTACTCATGTCACCTGGGAACTGTTCACTGACGACTGGTATAAAACCAACCAACAGTTCCCTGTGAGTCCTGTCCGGTGTACCCGTAACCTAACGAGCACCTGCATACTATCTCCAGTACGACGTACTGACGGCTGTGGGACAGACCATGTCCCCAACTGGGATGAGAAGCGTACACACTAGTCTACTCCGGAGTATCGATGCCATGTCTCGATAATCCAATGACTAGGGACCTGAATAAGGATGTGCTTGTAGACTACCCAGCCCCCACTAGTGTGACTGCCATCATAACGCTGGTAGTCAAGCAAGATCCTAAGAGCTCTATCAATACGTATACTCACATATTAAGATAGAAAAACCAAGTATCATACTACCATGTTTAACAAGACTGTTATATACATGTGAATATCCCAAGCTTCCATTAAGTAATATACAAACTAGTATGATACAGTAATGGCCTTCTAGGGCATAAACACTAACACTGGCTGCGAGTGGTTGGGCCACCACCATCGGTCTTTGGAGTTGTACGTGGCTTCAACATCCCCCCAATGATCTGCGGTTCCAACGGGTGTTTCCACCTAATCGCTGGACATTTCTGAAGATCGTTTAGCATCCTCTTTGTCTTGGCTGATAATACAACCTCCCAAGGAGCTTCTTCAACGACGGAGCATGTTGCCCTCGGCGTATTCGTCCCCTTAGAGGTGTGGGGCTGCGGGGGATTCACCTTCCATTTGTCAGATAACGCGAATTTGCCCTGTCGGTACTGGTTTTCAAGCCAATTTTTGAAAACGTAGCAATCTTCGATCGGATGGCCCGGTACTCAATGATAAGGACAGTAGTTGGGCTCATTGACATCACTTGGTTGCAACGGACGTTTTGGATCCGGCAGATTTATGAGTCGGTTGCGTAACGCCAGCTCGAATAACCACCTCGTTTTATCGCGGGGAAAGGAGTAAGAACGTCCTAGCCTCTCCTCAAGGGCTATGTACGTACGCATATTATTTTGACGAGCAACCGGTTTCGAGTCGCTCGGTTGTTGTTGAGCATTAGCGACAACGATCGCTTTTCCCTTCCCTTTGTCATTTCGGGAGTCCGGCTTTGGAAGAGGGGGTTTATGGCCCATCTGATCCATTTGCGCTAGCTTGTCAATCAAGGCCTGGAAGGTAGTCGGCTTGAAAAACATCATAAATTGCGAGATGGTTGCTTGTGGATCAAGGTTTCCCACAAACATACCCACTGCGGGAGCTTCTTCAATGCGCTGCTCGCACTTCGACCATAAGTTTCGCCACCGTATAGCATATTGGACCCATGTCTCGCCTGGCTTTACCCTGGCGTTAATCAGTGCCGTCATTGGGGTACGTTTACTGGCGCTTGCAAAATGCTGAGTAAACAACAGTTCCATCTCCGCGAAGGTCTTGATAGAGTCATTCGGGAGCTCAGAGTACCACTCGAACGCCGTATCTGATAAACTTCCAACAAACTGGTGAAGCAAAAGCTTGTCATCGCCGCCGGTGTTGCCGCAGAGTGCCCTGAACTGGGAAACATGCTGGTGAGGATTGCCCGTCCCCTTGTAGACATGAAACTTGGGAATTGTGTAACCTGGCGGGTACTTGATTTGATCATACCAACTTGGATATGGCCGTCCTGTTTTTACGACCTGGCCGGCTGCTTCGGTCGCATGATGAACCCGTATTTGTTGGGCTATGTACTCGTCCAAATCAGCTTTGGAGATTGTATCTTCCTTAGCCGTCGACAGAGCTGGCGGAGGATTTGATGTCTCTCCCCTATCGTCTCCAAGGACGATCGGGGGATCTTCGGCCGGAGGATCTTGTTGGATCATCATCCCCACCATGTCTTGGAACAGGAGGCCCATACGCTGTATGTTGGCTGCTTGTTCAGCAGCCTCTTTGTCCTTCTTTTCCAATATTCGACGAAGGAATTCAGCGTCGGTTTCTTCCTCTTGGCGTTCATCCGAGGACGTTTCAGGGTTTTCTTTTGGCCCAGTAAGTGCGGCCACAGCGTTCATCATCTCTTGGAGTTTCTGCTGCTGCTCCTGGGCTTTGGTCACTGATCGAGTAAGCGGTCGATGACCCGTAGATATGCGACTGTCCTCTTTACCAGACGCCACGTAGACGGTATGAACTACAATGCCCCCTGACTTAGGGCGTTTGGGTTCACCACCTCTGATATTTGTCGCCGGTGCGGGGGTTTTCTCCGGCCTTCTTCTTTTATGGGCCGTTGAAGTTGAAGGGGCCGTTGCAGTGGGCACCCTAGCGATTGTTGTCATCTGCTGTTTAACAGGACGGTCTTTTTCTTTTTGCACCTTCGTCTTCTTTTGTTTCCGAGAGTGATCTGGGTCGATCACGAAGTCTTGAACCCTTCGCCAAAGCTTGTATATTTTTGAGGACAGCCGTTGAGGGGGTTGTTCTTGCTTTGTTTCTGGAACTCTCTCCGTGGGTGGAGGAGATCTTTTCAGTGTAGCGGTTGGAGAGTTCTTACGTACCCTCCTCAGCAGTTCAAAGCTGTTCCCAGTTGGAACAGCAGTGTTGACTTCCACTACTGGAGCCGGTGGAGTCAGCCCTGAGGGGGAGTTGCCCCCTGCCTTCCTTACTCGCCGCCAATGGCGACGTCGAGCATGACGAGCCGTTGGGACTGGCTCGGAGATAGAGACAGCTTCTTTTTGCCCCATGTCTGAATGAGGCGCCGCCGGTGTTAACCTCTTAAAGACTGAGGTTGTCCTTTGAGGGGTGATATTCAACCTGTCGAAGATGGATCCTCGAGCAAGGTCAGGAGCAGGAATCGTCAGTCTTGAAAAGACTGACTCTTTGACAGGGGAAGCCGCCTTGACGACTTCTGGAGCAGCAGTTATTGCCTTCCTTGGGACAGCCAATTTAGAGTTCTGATCCAGCCTGGCGAAAACAGAGGCTGTTGGTTTGGTAGTGGGAGACCCGTTGACAGGGGCCGTCGTCGTAGTGAGCCGGTCGAAGACTGACTTCTTGTTCACTTCCGGTGCATGTATTGGCATAGAGAAGCTTGTAGGTGGGATCATGGTCCCGAAAAATAGGCCGGTGGTGGCCTGGGTCACCTGTTCTACCGGCAAAGCGAGGAAGGAAGCCGCTTGGGGCCCATATGCTACACCTCCAGGGGAGGTGGAGCGTCCGTTGCAGTGGCACTTCGAGCAGTTGGTGCAGTTAGAGGCCATTGATGCTTGAGTTCTGCGCCAGGAAAAAGACCAAATCTTAGTAACTTAAAATCCAAAGGCAACCATTTAACAAACCGCGATTGATTCGAGAAGACGACACACGAAGTGTGGAGCGGAAAGAGGAAAAGGTCCCACCGGGCGTGCCAGAATCTGTTCCCCTCCGAATGGTGGCCGAGACATTAGGACATCTTGCCTAAGATTCGGGACAGATGCTATTTGGTTTTATCCGTCCACCTCTCCGAAGATGCCAAGTTGATTTATGGCACCGTGTATCGGAGGTTTAGACGGATGCGGCCGATGCAGCTGACTTCGTCAGATTTCCCCTCGCTTGAGGGGTTTTTGATTGTGGGGACGCTCTTCCCTGCAGGCGCAAGCCCCTGCAGTTAATTACGCTACCGCATCGCAGTAACAACTTTCTCCTTCTCCAGAATTTCACTTCGTGTCGTGGGTGTTTGTTTTGTTTGTGGTTGCCCGTGGATTGTTTACGGAGACTATTTATTTCGTCGTCCGTAGGACGAGGATTAGTCCAAATCCGTACTTTCTTAGATTTGGGTTTTGGGTTTTGGTTTAAGGATACGTTAGCCATATTTGAGGCTAAGATCAACTTAAACGTTTGTTAAGGATACGTTAGTCTAATTTTCATACTAAGATCTACTTAACGGGATCGTCTAGATCTATTTCCAGTTTAGGGACATGGTGGTCCATTTAATATATGGCCGTCGGGACCTGTCACCTCTCTGACGACGTTGAAGGATTACAACGACATGTGTCAGAGGAGTTCGGAGATGTACCCTTGAACCAAAGTTGATTGGGGTCTTATAGTCCAATTTGGGACTAAAGTCTGTTTGAATGTTTAAGGATACGTGTTCCCCTCCGAATGGCGACCGACGACACGAGGGCGTCTTGCCTGTGATTCGGGACAGATGCTATTTGGTTTTATCCGTCTATCTCTCCGAAGATGCCAAGTTGATTTATGGCACCGTGTATCGGAGGTTTAGACGGATGTGGCCGATGTAGCAGACTTCGTCAGATTCCCCCTCGCTTGAGGGGTTTTTGATTGTGGGGACGCTCTTCCCTGCAGGCGCAACCTCTACAGTTAATTACGCTACCGCATCGTGGTAACAACTTTCTCCTTCTCCAGAATTTCATTTCGTGTCGTGTGTGTTTGTTTTGTTTGTGGTTGCCCGCGGATTGTATACGGAGACTAAACGATATCGTCGCCCGTAGGACGTGGATTAGTCCAAATCCGTATTTACTTAGATTTGGGTTTGGTGTTTTAGTTTAAGGATACATTAGCCGTATTTAGGCCAAGATCGACTTAAACGTTTGTTAAGGATACGTTAGTCTGATTTGAGACTAAGATCAACTTAACGGGATCGTTTTGGACCCGACAAAAGAGCGTTTGGGGACCCTATTGTTCCAGTTTAGGGACGTAGTGGTCCATGTTCCAGTTTAGGGACATAGGGGTCCATATTCTAGTTTAGGGACGTGGTGGTCCATCGCCAGTTTAGGGACGTAGTGGTCCATATTCCAGTTTAGGGACGCGGTGGTCCATCGCCAGTTTACGGACGTGATGGTCCATACTCCAGTTTAGGGACGTGGTGGTCCATATTCCAGTTTACGGACATGGTGGTCCATCATTAGTTTAAGGACGTTCCGGTCCAACATTAGTTTAAGGACGTTTCGGTCCACGAGTTTAAGGACCCCGCAGTCCATATTCGTATGTGTGTGGTCGTCGGGACCCGTCACCTCTCTGACGACGTTGAATGATTACAACGACATGTGTCAGAGGAGCTCGGAGATGTACCCCGAACCAGATATAAATTGATTTAAGAGAGCAATCTTGCTCAGTCAATTTAATTTGAGGACTTACGGCCAGAATTGGACTAAGTCCAGTTGAAAATGTTCAACATTTTCTTTGCTTTTGCATTGCATTTATTTTTATTTTTATTTAGGCTCTACCCATAAAGGATGCAGAGCATCAATTTGTTTTGGGCTCTGCCCATCTGCATAGCATTTTTTTATTATTTCGTTTGGGCTCTGCCCATTTATAAATGATGCAGAGCATCAATTCTGTTTGGGCTCTGCCCTTTTTATTACGTTACAATTTAATTAGGCCTGCTTGGTCTTTTTGATTTGGGCCTGGCCCTTTAGGAAATGCATTGCATTTATCAGGCGCTTTGCGTCAATCAGAGAGCGCAAGCGCTTGTAGTGTTGACACGTGTCGCGCAAGCGCAGTGCGCTGCGCTAATGCGCTGCGCCTGTGCTGCTGACACGTGGCACGCTCTGGTGGCTTGCGCCAATCCAGGAGCGCAACAGCGCAGTTTGCAAGTGCAAGGCACTATGATTTGAGAATCTTTTAGATTCATCAACCAATGGTTCATAAAAGAAGTGCAAAGCACTGTTCGTTTTCTTGATCTAATTTAGATCAAAGAAAAACAAGTTTTTTCTTATTTCAGGAACCAAAGGTTCATAAAAAAGTGCAAAGCACTGTTCTTTATTTTGTTTTTCTTATTTTAAAGAACCAGTGGTTCATAAGAAGTGCAAAGCATTGTTTATTATGTGAAGATCATTGATCTTTTTCTTAGATCCATGATCTATTAGAAGAAATTTCTTCTATTTTATGAAGGTTTTTTTTACCTTTTCTCTGTTTGAAGCTCTTGATTTCTTCAGAATGTTGATACCTTTGAATTGAGGTCTAGGGTTCTTTTTATAGTGCCCATAAATTAGTTAAAGAGATCTTTCTCTGAGTGATTTAGGGAATTTTTCCCACCGTTGGATCTTCGATCCAAGGGCTTCTGTTTTACAGAAGAAAATTTTCTTGTTTTAACAAGAACAGAAAGATTTCTTTAGAATCTTGATTCTATTTGGCGTAAATGCCCCAGCGCGTGACACGTGTCAAGCAGCGCATCTGCGCTGACACGTGTCGCGCAGCGCATCTGCGCTAGCGTATATGCGCCGACACGCGTCGTTCAGCGCAAAGCGCAGCGCACCTGCGCTAGCGCATCTGCGCTGATACGTGTCGCGCAGCGCACCTGCGCTAGCGCATCTGCGCTGACACGTGTCGCGCAACGCTTGCGCAACTGAAGCGTTGCTTCCTTTAATTTTGCTTAAAATAGAGCTTTGCTCTGATTGGGTGCGCCGCTTTGGGCGCTGCGCTGATGTATCTGCGCTTGACACGTGGCGCTTTGCGCCCGGGATTTGAAGTGTTGCTTCAAAATTTGAATTTTGAATTTCCAACAGAGCTTTGTTCTGATTGGGGGAAACACCAGGTATTGAGTGAAAGGGAGGCCTGTTGGAGATAGTGCCCTCAGAGTCAATTATTGGATCACAGGCACGTGATTGCAATGATTGAGGGAGGACCTATCCCGGTAGGACAGTCTTACTCAAGATGATAGTATGCTATCTGGTTTACCTTTATCATCGTGTACTGCTTTAGGTGACCTTACAGGTCACTATTGCACGTTGATAGAGCCCCTAGGATTCTTGCTTGACTACCGGCAGTATGAGGGCGATCATATACGTGGGAGCTGGTAGTCTATAAGCACATCCTTAAATGGTCCCTAGTCGTGGGAATTTCGAGACAGGGCATCGATACTCCAGAGTAGACTAGTGTATACAGTCGAGACCCCGACGAGGGGCGGTGGCCGGTCTCACAAGCCACTGGTGCTGATTGGGTTATGAGTACACCGGACAGGACTCGTCGGGAACATGCTAGTTGGTCTTATACCTGACGTCAAATAGCAGTTCCCTAGTGACATGTGTACAGGTTAGTTCATCGACCTGAGGATCGTCATTTGTCTCGTGTGAGTTCCCACTATACTTTGATTACTACCCTACCACGCTCAAAGGAGACGTGCAAACAGGTTTTAGTCGGGTACAGTCCCGAGCCACATGGAGGATGTGAGCGGATCTTCAGGGGTTCGTCTCTCCCGGTATTGGGGGTGAGGTCGCGCTGTGTCTAGGAGAGCCATTATACGAAGTTCTTGGCCAAGATAGGAGATTTACTGGTAGGTATTCCAGTAGTATCTCAGGGTGTTCTGGGCTACACTCCGACACGACTTGTACCGCTTTTTGGGGTCTGACTTTTACCAACCCCCTAGGCCCGCCATGCGATGCTCATAGACGAACGGACCGGACTGTACGGATATTGTCACTGACAGGCTCAGTAGGGTGTCAGCATGAGTTCGCTCATCGACGTCCCTTTTGGTCAATAGCTGGTAGCCCGTCACGTATGGCTAATACCTCTGACGTGCTAGTGGTTAAATCCATAGCCATAGTATTGACGAGTCTTTAGAGTCCACCACACACGGTTACTTAAGTTTCGGGCGAAACGCTGTAGAGACCGTATGGAGATATGGCAGGGTTCGATCAGATATGTGCGGTATTGCACGGATCGTGATCGGAAGGATAATACTAGCGGGCTTTGGTTTAAGCCGGATCCTAGTATTGTGCAGTGTAGATTCTGTCTCTTTGCATTTGTATTCAGTGGGAATACAAATGCGGGCATGTATATGCAGTCGCGGGGTTTTCCTGTAATTTATTACGGGATCGGTTTTCTGAAGTTGCCAGTTTGCTTTCCGGTTTCGGCCGTTTTCCTTTGTTGCTTCTCGGCCGGACTTTTGTGATGGAGGGGCTAATTTGCAAGTTCGCAAATTAGCATTAGTGGAGGGGGTATTTATGAAATGAAAGATTATGATAGCATCTTTTGATTCCATTCTTTTCTTTCATCATTTCTTGCATTAATGAGATTAGAGTTGATTAGAAATTGAGATGATGTTGTTATCATCACTTTTGGATGTGGTCACCCTTTGCTTTTCCTACACTCACCTCCCTCCTTGGTTTTGATTTTTATCCTCCACCATTTTGATAAGGGAGGGGCCGGCCACTTTTTGAGAGGGAGAGGAGAGAGTTCATTTTTCTTGTGGTTGGATTTTTATTCATCTCATTCTTCATGCTTGCAAAATGATACACCTTCATCCTCTCCAAAGTTCTTTCTCTTCTCCATCATCTTTATGGCAACTTCATAACCCCAAAGAGACAAGTTTCTACACTAGTCTACAGCATTCCTTGAACACGTCGGCTAGCCAACTTCGCGCCCGAGTTGCCTCTGTAAAGAGGTGGGAGCCCGTAAAAGAACCCGGCTACGTGGTGCCCTTTCCGACGAGGAGGTGACGAACGAAGATTCCGCGGGAGATCGGAGTGGAGACGAAGACCGAAGGACACGGATCGCTTGGTATACTTCTCTACTCCTTATCTTGTTAGCTAGGACTAGATTAATGGCCCGATCCGGGTTTCTAGTGCGCGGTGGTGCCGGTTTTCTAGTTTGAAAAGTTTTTCGTTTCCGCATTCCGGCGTCGGATTGACGGCCGGGGTGCCGCCGTGCACTTACAATGGTATCAGAGCCTCGCCATTAACCTAGTCTAGCTTGCTCTAATGTGTTTACAAATTCGATCGAACGGATTTTCAAAAAAAAACGTATTTCCATGTCGTACTTTCTGTCGAATTTTTCTGTGCTCTAAAAATTATTTGGTACATTGGAAAATTACGTGCAGGGTTTTTTATGAATTCTGGGAAAATTTGGTACGCTGATGTTACTGTAGAGCGGCGGTTTAGCGGCCAAAACCACGTTTTGGCCGCGGAACCGCCGCCGTTTTGTGGCCAAACCGTACCAAATTTTCACAGTAGGCTTCTTACATGGAAATAGGGTTTCTGGTATATTCTTTTTGGGCACAGATGTTTTTGAGTGCTGCAGTTGTGCTTGGGGGCCCACTTCGTAAAATTCAGTCGATCGAAAATTTTTAACATGTTAGTTCACAGTATTTACATTATATCTGCGACCGTGAATGTCACTTGATCGGTAAATCCTGTCTAACTGCTATAGCCCGGTTAGACGGATTTGCGAACGTGACATTCACGTTGATGTTCTGTGATTGTGCTGTGATGTTGCGGATCGGTCGTGGGGGATAGCCTGGTTGCAATGCTAGTACAGTTTTGTTTTATATGTACATTTGATATTGCGGGGCGAGCGTCCAACATGTGGACTGCCGTCACGGCCTGTTTGTATTATTATTTTGGGGCACGACCAGGTTGCGGTCGATGTACCCGGTGTATGTATATTTTACTTTCTGTACTAGGATTACCCCGCGGAGGGGTGCACGGATAGCCGGGTTCTAGAGGGCAACGGGCCCGCATCTCATGGCATTGAGACGGAGGGGGCTTCACTCTAGGATTGGCGGGCTATTCGCCACACTCGTAGAGGGTACAGGTTGACCCAGGAGGGGTGCCCAAGTTACCGGATTCCGTGAAGTGCTGGGTGGTCCATTCACGGTGCTGAAGGGGACTGCCTCGCTTCATGTCTTGGCGGGTGACTTGCCGCGCCCGTAGGGGTCTAGGATTTCATTGCACAGGCTATCCACACGACCAGGGGAACGTCTGGTTTCAGTAGCGGCTCTGTGAAACCCGGGGATCCCAGATATCTGTATTGTTCTGTAATGCTGTACATTTCTGTGATGTTGCATTTTATCACGCCTTGAGCGAAATATAATATATTGGTATATATATTAGTAGATGTTGTATATGTTTTGCATCCGCGCTAGTCCAGTCCCCGCTCTGTCATTAGTTAGCTAACCTAACGGGTAATGACGGGACCCAGTGGCGAATGCGGATGGCATATACGTACATCAATATATTTTCGTTCTTTATTGGTGTGATCAATTGATGGGACTGCGTTGATTCGGATCAATGCAAGTTAAAAAACAAACCTATTCTGATGTTGTTGGAACACTTTTCAAAAAGCTGTTATTGCAAGGATGTTCACTTTTGTTTTGCATCGTGGTATTCAGTTGGAATATCCTGCTCCTCAGTCGACGAGGCAAGGGCCGAGATCCCTTCACCGGGAGTGACCCTTTGGACAAAAGTTTGCGTCAGGGCAATAACTTCACTATAGCCGATTACTTTTGCTTTGCATCGTGGTATTCAGTTGGAATATCCTGCACCTCATTCTACGGGGAAAGAGCCGAGATCCCTTCACCGGGAGTGACCTCTTTAGCAATGGTTTTCGTCACTATATTTTCATAAAAGCTATCCGGTTCCTTCAATGATATCAAGTTCATTACGTTAAAGGTTTTCGCCAGAAACCAATCGTAGCCCTCCGTCGTTTTATATGGATAGTCAATAGTATTCAAGCTGTGTTTGTTGGTCAAAGTCAAGGCACAGTGATTGGTAGCTGTTGGGTATTCATATGCAGCATAGATAGATGCGTTGGTTTGGGACAGTCGGACTGCCTTGTTGGCCAAAGTCAAGGGTAGGTACGGGTGGGTTCAAATTAACCTGGACAATGACGGGTAAAACTTGACACGTGACTTATGATTTGTTGGCTAAAGTCAAGGTCATAAGAGCATGGGGCAAAAATCCACATCGGGAGTTTCTAAAGAAACTGAAACTTGCCAGATATGCGCATACCTTCTGGAGTGTGATGACGTGAGCGGATTCCGTCACGTTATCATGCGATGATAGTTGGATCCCGATTCCCACTGATGAGTTGGTTTACTCCTCGGGTGATCCCGACTAATTCTTCTTTCAGGTTTGGAGGAGAATTTGACGGTACAGTGGGAGGTTTCCAGATTAGATAAATTAGTAACCATTCTGATCTAGGATAGAGTGCACGCTGAGTGTTTCTTTTCTCTCTCTCTTCGGCAGCGACCATTGACCCGACCCTAAGACTATGACTCAGTAACCAAGTTGACTGAACCTTCTTTAACACTGGCTTTTGGATTGTCAGAGTTGCAAACCTCATTACCACTCCTACTTTTACCCTTTTCTCCAGGACACCCCGTATTACTACAAACGCCCACTTCCATTGGACAAAATCATCGTATGGTTAGATACGAACTCGAAGGAATTTATTCGAGGATGGTTTCCGGTTCTGGAGAAAACGGATAGGACTATTCAGTTGTCTTTTCATTTTACCTTCTCTCAGATTACGAGTACTCCTTGGTTTAGGAGATAGTACACCTATTATGCAAATTGGATAGTCTTCTTCCAAACCTTAGGCTGGTGCCGAACGGTGGGGAATGAAGAAAACCAATTAGCATAACGATGGTGTACAGAAGGTATTAAGTTAAGACAAAGCAAGGGATTAGTAAGAGGGCAAAGTAAATTGCGACTGCTATTCACGACCAAACCAAATATTTCTTCGCCAATCCCAAATCACCTTTGTATTTCTCCAGGACACTCCGTATCACTACGAAGATCCACAGTTTATTGGATATTCCATCGTATGGTTATATACGAACTCGAAAGGAACTTGTTCCAGTTCGGGGATGGATTCTGGTTCAGGAGAAATAGGAATAAGGTTTATTCGGTTGTCTTTCATCTTCACCTTCTCTCGCATTGCGAGTGCTCCTAGTATTAGGACAGTACACCCATTATGCTTATTGGATAGTCTTCTTCCAAACCATAGGCTGGTGCCGAACGGTAGGGAAGGAAGAAAACCATTTGTCCTAAAGGGGTTTACAGAAGGTAATGACTAAAGATATATAAAGGGATTTGGAAAGATGGCAAAGAATTACAAGGTTACAGTTGTGAATCAAGATAATGGAAGAAGCATTGCTAGGAATACCAGGATACCCCATCGAAATATTTCAATGTTTCAGTTTCACTGTGTAATGTTAAAAGAAAACTGATTTTCCGATTAGATACTTACTCCAGGGTATGTATTTACCGGGTATGATTCTCACATCTGTATGGTTTTACAGATGATGAGTGGGAGTAAGTTATTGGGAATTGGGTGATCATCCTCATTATATCGGGATTCGTTGTAATCGGTGATATTTGAGGAAATCGCCTGGGTTATTTGCCGGACGGCAAATTTTTGGTTTTGAATATCCGCTGTTATGTACCAATTTCAAATTGATATATCTGTATGTCTATTTTCATAGAGTGAGATATACCTTTCTGAAATTATGTCTGTGACATTTACCTATATCAGTGGATGGTTAAGTAAGGAGCATTAAACAGCGTTGTAATTCTTCTTAACCATAAGTACAGTTTTCAACCTACGACACACAATGAATGAGTTATCAGACTCAAGGGACTTATACAGAGTATTGTATGTTGTCCAGGGTCCATCAGGACAGAGGGGTTGGTCCTCGTACTATATTCGGTTTACTTATGACTTCTCTAGTTTTTAGACATGTGTTTCGTGGAAACACAGGGTCCGAATTTTGAGAAGTTATAGGTATATGAGTAAAGTAGAGAACCAGGTATTGCAAGTATCAGGATTCTTCAAGGTGATCGAAGATGTAGATACTTGTGCATGTTATTCAGTTGATAGTAATGATTAAGAGAACTTGCTTCTCTTTCAGGTTACTCATAATTGGAAGCATTCCTAAGTTGAGTAACGCTGATTGGCCTCTTTCCATTTAGTTGACATGCACTGGAGACAGCTGCATAATTTGAATCTGGTTCAATTAAATCAGTGCCTCTGGTTCTATATTGGATATAGAACAGTTCATATCTTAACGATGTTAAGGTACGGGGAGTTGTCCGGCTTATGCTTAAAACCAGACTCTGGATAACTCAAGGCACGTTTCTGTAATGGCTGTTTGTGGGTTGACCCAGGCTATGACGAGGGTTGACTTTCTACCATCTAGAAGATCAATAGTGATATTGTTCTTGACTCGCCACAGTTTTATTAAAAAAATGGATTTTTTCAGAAAAACAGTAGTGGGAGTATGGTAGAACTGGAAGTGATTCCAGAACCACAAACGATTACTGAAGATTTCATAGGAACCTAAAGATTCAATCTGGCTTGACATTCCATTGGCCACTCCGCAGATAAGGTGGGTAACTTCAGGCACCCGAGAGGTGCTCCGGTAGCCTCAAGGACGGTGACAGGGAAGTTCTTGTTTACCCAAACTTGCCATTGCTGTTGTTCCAGACTGTGAGACCCGGCAGGAGGATGAGTATAGCGTCGTTCTAAACTAGCTTTAGAAGTGTACGTCTATATGACTCTGCCAGAGGGTTGTCGCAGTCAGTGGGAGCAGCGGAAGCATTGGTGGACAAGTGGCTTATGTCTATTTATAGACTAAGCAGATATAGCGGAGATAGATCATCAATTTCTGATGTGACAGTCATAGGTTTGACTTCATCAGAATAGGGGATGGATCTGTTGAGAAGGTAGTAGGGTGTGATGTCATCGTATTTGGATGACATACACAGAGTAGGAAGTGATATTCCTATACTACGATCGGTTATACTTTGGCCGTCACACGGTGGTTTCTCCACATGGGACTTGGACATTATATCAAACATACTGGTTACTAGATCTATGGTTTTAGATCTAGATTTGGGTGGTTTCCCAATCAGGGTACTTAGACAGCATTCTTAGAGTATTTAGAATCGACGACTCCTGGTATGGTGGTGTACCTGCAGGTGATGGAGTCACCCTCTCTAAAGGTGTCTTACAGACTAAAGGGGAGAGGGATGTGCATGATTGGCAGATCACTTGCTTAGGCAATTGAGTCAATCATGAGATGTCAAGTACCACACCAGATGTTGTTTTTGCAGTAGATGCAATAAGTTGATATTGATCCAATTGTTAGTGTATATGCCCTAGAGGCCATTACTGTATCATACTAGTTTGTATATTACTTGATGGAAGCTTGGGATATTCACAGTTGTATATACAATCTTGCTCGAAATGGTAGTATGCTACTTGGTTTGTCTCTGCTTTAATATGTGCATGTGTTTCTTTTAGCATATTGCTGATATACATATTAGTAGAGCCCTTAGGATCTTTGCTTAATTACCAGCGTTGTGATGGCGCTCACACTCGTGGGGCTGGGTAATCCATAAGCACATCCTTATACAGGTCCCTAGTCGTTGGACTATCGAGACAGGGCATCGATACTCCGGAGTAGACTAGCGTATGCGCTTCTCATCCCAGTGTGGGAGACGGTCTGTCCCACAGCCGTCAGTACGTCGTACTTGAGATAGTATGCGGGTGCTCGTTAGGTTACGAGTACACTGGACAGGACTCGTTGGGAACTGTTGGTTGGTATTATACTTATCGTCAGTTATCAGTTCCCAGGTGACATGAGTACAGCTTAGTCCGCTGACTTGACACTGTCACTTCGCCTCGAGTGTGTTCCCACTGCACTTTGATTACTACCCTACCACGGCTCAAAGGAGGCGTGCAAACAGGTAGTTTTTGGGTGCAGTCCCGAAGCACTTGGAGGCAGTGACAGTTAGACAGGATTCGTCTCTCCCGGTATTGGGGGTTGACATCGCGCTGTGTCCAGGAGAGCCATTACACGAGTAGTCCCTGGCCAGGGCAAGCGAGATATACTGGTAGGTTTCCAGTGTTATCTCAGGGTGTTCTGGGCTACACTCCGACACGACTTGTACCGCTATTAGGGGACTGACGTTCACCGCCCCCTAGGCCCGCCATGCGATGTATCAGACGAACAGACCGGACTGTACGGAGACTGTCACATACAGGCTCAGTAGGAATTCAGATGGGGTTCACCTCGTCAGTCTTCTTATCGGCATCTACCTGGGGACCGTTACGTACAGCTAGTGCCGCTTGCGGTCTGTGGTTAAACCTACTGCCAGCGTAGTGTCGAGTCTTTAGAGTCCCACACAGAGAGCTATTCGCATTTAGGCAAAATGAGTAGAGGTCGCATGGTTTTGCGACAGGGTTCGTTCACATCCGCGCACTTGTGCACGTTTGCTGTCCGGACAGCTTATACTAGCGGACTTTGGTTTATGCCGGATCCTAGTATATGATTTGGGATTGGTTTTTCTCATTGTATTCGTGTTCCTCGGATCACGAATACGGGTGCGTATGCACAGTTGCTTGAGACAGAGGGAGAGGACTTTGATTAGGGTTAATAACCATTGCCATTTTATTAACCCTAATGGTTATGTGTGTATTATGGTTAATTGATATTAGTTTAATAATTGTGCATGGTTATGGTTGTTGACCATTTGACATTCTTGACTTGTTGACCTTGGTTGACACTTTGACCATCATCATTTCATTTGGAAGATACTCTTTGATCCTTGCAATTTGCATTAAAAATGAAATGATAATGGTCATGTCTTGATTAAGCCATGACAATTATCTTACTAATTATCTAATTAAAATAATACACACATATATGTGAGAATGGTTTATTTTATTCTCATTCTATCATTCACTTTCTCTCTCTTGTTCTTCCTCTCCCTCAAGCTCTCCCCTCTCATGTGTTGAGAAACACTTGAGCTTGAGAAAAACCCTTTCTTGATAATCTCTACTCTCATCTAGGGTTCAAGGATTAGCACTTTTTTCACCCTAGTTACTTCTAGCTTGGAGTTGAAGCCAAAGGTTGAGGCTTTCGGGTGGATCTTTCTTTGACGGGAGAAGACGACAAAGGTGACCTCCTTCCACTACTCCAAGGAGCAAGGAGAGAAGGACATAAAGCCCAAGGTATAACCTTTCTAGCACTTAGCTAGTTTCTAGTTAGCTTTAGCTTGTTTTTGTTTAGCAAAGATCCTTCTTTGTCTAGTCCATGTTGCCTAAGTTGATAAAAATTTGATTTTTATTCCGTTTTCTGCCTCCCCGCAAGCACCGGGGTGGGCAACGTGGACTTACACCAATACTGGAGAGACAGTCGGAAGCAGTTTTAGAACATAAGTGGATGTTCTAGGGATATGATAAGGACAGCCTCATTCGGGAGACAGTTATCATTCCAGGCTTCCAAGGTGACTTGGACGACAAGGAGGTTGTCAGAGTTATAATTTTCCTTCTGACGAGGGGTAGTATTTTGGACAGGTGGTCCAAGGAAATATTGAGGGAGGCATGACTCAGTTGACGATACAGTCTAAGAAGTTTGGATTTGGAGTTCATTTATGAGCTAGGTCCCATCAGACATCCAGACACATTCTAAGACAGGTTTTGCTCATTTCGGGAGATGGCTTTCTCCGCGAACTTGAGCTATAGAGAGACATAGAAAGAAACATCAAAACGGATCCACTCACTGAGGCTATTCCTCGAACGCAATAGTTTCATAAACGAGCTTTGTGAGACTGACTAGTAGAGGAGTTGGGTGTTCGGTATCACACGGGCTGTGAGTATGCGACATCGCAATAATTAGCCTTGAGTGCAAGTGGGAGATTGTTGGAGATAGTGCCCTCAGAGTCAATTATTGGATCACAGGCACGTGATTGCAATGATTGAGGGAGGACCTATCCCGGTAGGACAGTCTTACTCAAGATGATAGTATGCTATCTGGTTTACCTTTATCATCGTGTACTGCTTTAGGTGACCTTACAGGTCACTATTGCACGTTGATAGAGCCCCTAGGATTCTTGCTTGACTACCGGCAGTATGAGGGCGATCATATACGTGGGAGCTGGTAGTTTATAAGCACATCCTTAAATGGTCCCTAGTCGTGGGAGTTTCGAGACAGGGCATCGATACTCCAGAGTAGACTAGTGTATACAATCGAGACCCCGACGAGGGGCGGTGGCCGGTCTCACAAGCCACTGGTGTCAGTTGGATCATCTAAGATATATGCAGGTGCTGATTGGGTTATGAGTACACCGTACAGGACTCGCCGGGAACATGCTAGTTGGTCTTATACCTGACGTCAGATAGCAGTTCCCTGGTGACATGTGTATAGGTTAGTTCATCGACCTGAGGATCGTCATTTGTCTCGTGTGAGTTCCCACTGTACTTTGATTACTACCCTACCACGCTCAAAGGAGACGTGCAAACAGGTTTTAGTCGGGTACAGTCCCGAGCCACATGGAGGTTGTGAGCGGATCTTCAGGGGTTCGTCTCTCCCGGTATTGGGGGTGAGGTCGCGCTGTGTCTAGGAGAGCCATTACACGAAGTACTTGGCCAAGGCAGGAGATTTACTGGTAGGTATTCCAGTAGTATCTCAGGGTGTTCTGGGCTACACTCCGACACGACTTGTACCGCTTTTGGGGGTCTGACTTTTACCAACCCCCTAGGCCCGCCATGCGATGCTCATAGACGAATGGACCGGACTGTACGGATATTGTCACTGACAGGCTCAGTAGGGTGTCAGCATGAGTTCGCTCATCGACATCCCTTTTGGTCAATAGCTGGTAGCCCGTCACGTATGGCTAATACCTCTGACGTGCTAGTGGTTAAATCCACAGCCATAGTATTGACGAGTCTTTAGAGTCCACCACACACAGTTACTCAAGTTTCGGGCGAAACGCTGTAGAGACCGTATGGAGATATGGCAGGGTTCGATCAGATACGTGCGGTATTGCACGGATCGTGATCGGACGGATAATACTAGCGGGCTTTGGTTTAAGCCGGATCCTAGTATTGTGCAGTGTAGATTCTGTCTCTTTGCATTTGTATTCAGTGGGAATACAAATGCGGCAATGTATATGCAGTCGCGGGGTTTTCCTGTAATTTATTACGGGATCGGTTTTCTGAAGTTGCCAGTTTGCTTTCCGGTTTCTGCCGTTTTCCTTTGTTGCTTCTCGGCCGGACTTTTGTGATGGAGGGGCTAATTTGCAAGTTCGCAAATTAGCATTAGTGGAGGGGGTATTTGTGAAATGAAAGATTACGATAGCATCTTTTGATTCCATTCTTTTCTTTCATCATTTCTTGCATTAATGAGATTAGAGTTGATTAGAAATTGAGATGATGTTGTTATCATCACTTTTGGATGTGGTCACCCTTTGCTTTTCCTACACTCACCTCCCTCCTTGGTTTTGATTTTTATCCTCCACCATTTTGTTAAGGGAGGGGCCGGTCACTTTTTGAGAGGGAGAGGAGAGAGTTCATTTTTCTTGTGGTTGGATTTTTATTCATCTCATTCTTCATGCTTGCAAAATGATACACCTTCATCCTCTCCAAAGTTCTTTCTCTTCTCCATCATCTTTATGGCAACTTCATAACCCCAAAGAGACAAGTTTCTACACTAGTCTACAACATTCCTTGGACGCGTCGGCTAGCCAACTTCGCGCCCGAGTTGCCTCGGTAAAGAGGTGGGAGCCCGTAAAAGAACCCGGCTACGTGGTGCCCTTTCCGACAAGGAGGTGACGGACGAAGATTCCGCGGGAGATCGGAGTGGAGACGAAGACCGAAGGACACGGATCGCTTGGTATACTTCTCTACTCCTTATCTTGTTAGCTAGGACTAGATTAATGGCCCGATCCGGGTTTCTAGTACGCGGTGGTGCCGGTTTGAAAAGATTGAAAAGTTTTTCGTTTCCGCATTCCGGCGTCGGATTGACGGCCGGGGTGCCGCCGTGCACTTACAAGGCCGACGAGCAAACTCATCCTAAAACCCCTACTGAGCCTGACAGTGACAATATCCGTACAGTCCGGTCCGTTTGTCTATGAGTATCGCATATCGAGTCTAGGGGGTGGATAAAGTCAGACCCTAATAACACGACATTTAGTGTCGGTATAAAGCCCATCACCACCTGAGAAACTACCGATCCTAGTTCAGTAATTCTCGACTACCTTGGCCAAGGATTTCTGGTGATGGCCACTCGTGCACAACCGCAACATCAACCCCCAATACTGGGAGAGACGAATCCCCCGATTGTAGCATTTTGAAAATTTAGAAATAAATAAAATTAATTAATTAAATAATAAAATATTAAATTAAAAAGTTATTAAAACCAAATAAGACATTTTCATAAGTAGGATGTAAAATAAATTAAATTAAAATTTTAGTATGTAACATTTATCAATTACAAGGGTTTTAGTGATAAATTTAGCTTCATTTTAACAAAATGGTGTTTATATAATAAACTAGGTAGTGAAGGGTCATTTTGTAAAATTTAGGAAAAATATGCAAACTTGGAATTCTAAGGGTATAAGTGAAAAAGGGGTAGAAAATGTTTTAGCTCAGAAGTTAATCACAAATTAAAACAAATTGGAAGAGATAATGCAAGTGCACCTCCTACTTGCATGCACGCACACACAACACCTCCTCCTTGCATGAAGATGGCATCCTTTAGCCTTTGACACCTCCTCCTTCACCTTACCCTTCTTTTTTCTCATATATATCTTATGTTCATATCGGTAGCTCGGTTAGAAAATCTGAAAATCTAAAAGAAAGAAAAAGAAAAACAAAACAAAATAAAGAAGAACAAGAGAGGAGAAGAAAAGAAATAAGTTTAGGATTTTCCTCACCATCAAGCAAGGACAAGGAGCTTGTGCATTTTGGAGGGTGTTCTTCCAGCAAGTTAGTTGTAGGCAAAATCCTTAATCACACTAGGAATTTAATTCTGTTACTAGTTCAAAATTTGAAATCAAAGTGTCTAGAATATCGTATTTTTAGGCAAAATCGAGTCTGTTTGAATCTGCTTTAGTTTAGAAAAAAGTTAACTGAACTAAACAGGGTCAAAATGTTGTATGTTGGACCTATAACAAACCATAGGAATACGAGCAGGGGAGCTCGGATTTTGGCCGGCGACCTTAAGAGGAATTCTGGCGTCGCCGGATTTGTAGGGGGCTTGGGTGTTTTGAGTTGTTGGGTAGGTCTCTTTATCATTGTTAGGATAATTTGGTATTGTTTAATTAAATTAGTTTAACTGTATACAAAATCTGGGAACTAATATCGGGAAAAAGGGTTTAAACGTTTAAAATACGACACGAGTAAATAGTAACGCGATCTGTTTCTGTCGCGATGCAGAGATAGGTTAAATTTCTGCAAGGTTAAGAGTTAGATCGTTTGTAATTGTTGTGCGTAGTATATTTAGCAAGTACAAACTTGTGTTTTCTTGATTTTACCGTATCGGAATAGCCGTTTCCTTATACAAATTAATTTTTGATGTTAGATTCAAATACGGGAACTTCGGAGACCGCAAGGAAAGGAAAAGGATTAGCGATTCCTGAGTACTTATGACGTATTCCGGTGAGTAGACTAAACATCTACCGGGGGATTGTGTAAAAATGGCGTGATACGCCCATATTTTGTTAAATTGAAAGATTTACTTTATATGCGAAGTTAATAACATGCATTCATATATACCTATATATCATCATGTTAATAGTTGTTAGAACACTACACAATTATCGATGAGTTATGCCGCACGTGCACACCTTTACATGTTACACTACACCTCGTCGATATTAATATGTCATTTTTACACTAAATGATTATCTTGTTAAATATGATTCTATCATACCTTAAACATCATTAATAGTAGTACCTTGCATAAATAACATCATGTTTCGTATTTAAATGTTCGAAGTTGATATACGAGAAAATTATATTATTGAGGATTTATGGTTTTGAGCTTTCCTATACTATTGTATAAATCCAGTGATTATCATGATTGATGTGACATGTCCACAATGAGATGTTTTTATGATTTGGTTTTATTCCGAACCGAGTTGGGGGTCATACGGCTGCGGAATTATAAGTTATCCAGACTGAGTCGGGGGGCATACAGTTGGATACATGGTGGACCCGGTCGAGACCGAGGGGCAGGATAGCCGCATGATAGGCGGGGAGCCTAACGAGGATACTCGATACCGGAGATAGTATTGAAACACGGCGGATATCTAGATGATATCGACCGGTGTGATTGATTACAGGATCGTTCGAGGAATGATACCTAAGAGAATGGAAGATTCGTGTCGATGATGGACACGGAAAGATGAACTTTATTTGGAAACAAATGATGATGATTTCAGTTGTTGTTTTATGTGATTAGTATTACAAATTCGTGTTTTTCACATACTATCATACATCATAATTATACTTATTGCAGTTAGTTGTAGTTCGTCATATTTACATTATCAGCCGTTATATGTTAGTTTTATTCACTGAGTTGGCAACTCATTCCCGTTGTGCTACAGTTCCTTGCAGGAGTAGAGTGGACGGCTAGCAGCAGTGCAGATCCACTTTTCAGCTTTTATCGCATCTTTTGATAGGTGGGTTACATATATAGTAAGCTTCTCTTTTGGTATTGTATTTTGGATCTAGAAAATCTCCATCAGACCCTGTATTATGACTTAGAACGAGAATGGTGGTTGTATGTATATTATTTGACAGATGAGATCGGTTAGTTATGTAAAATGGTATTTCTTTTACTTATGTCTGAGATTTCTTTGGATATCATATGAGTTGTATACTTATTTCCGATGTTACCATTGTTGATCCCAACTAGAGATGCAACCAAACTTAACACTTTATAATTGTTTTATTATAAATTCAATAGGGAGCTACTGTTAAGATCTAAATTACTTAAAACTGTGATTTTTACTTAAAAAACTAAATTTTCGTAAAATTTCTACAAAAAGGGTTTTGATCTTGGTTTTTGGCTTACTCGGATTGTGTAGATATTACGCAATCTAAGTGCCGGTCACATCCAAACTTTGGGTCGTGACACCGACGATCTGCTCACTGCCTCCATGTGGCTCGGGACCGTACCCAACTAAAACCTATTTGCACGACTCCTTTGAGCCGTGGTAGGGTAGTAATCAAAGCACAGTGGGACTTCACACGAGACAAATGACGATCTCAGGTCGATGGACTAACCTGTACACATGTCACCAGGGAACTGCTATCTGACAATAGGTATAATACCAACTAGCATGTTCCCGGCGAGTTCGTCCGGTGTACTCATAACCCAATGAGCACTTGTATATATCTTAGGTGAACAAACTAATACCAATGGCTTGTGAGACCGGCCACTGCCCCTCGTCGGGGTCTCGATCAGTATACACTAGTCTACTCTAGAGTATCGATGCCCAGTCTCGAAACTCCCACGACTAGGGACATTTAAGGATGTGCCTATAGACTATCCAGCTCCCACGTATATGATCACCATCATACTGTTGGCAGTCAAGTAAGAATCCTATGGGCTCTATCAACATGTAATAGTGATCTGTAATGCCACCTAATGCTGTACATGATGATAAAGACAAACCAGATAGCATACTATCATCTTGAGTAAGACTGTTTTACCAGTATAGGTCATCTCTCAATCATCATAATCACATGCCTGCGACTATGATAATTGCCTTGAGGGCACTATAGCCAACAAAAAGAATTACATCAAACTTATTTATTACATAATTTTCTTCTTGGCATGGAGGAGGCCGACCGCTTCATGTTCAGGCTTGATTTGGGCATGGGCCCACTTGGCCTGGGCTTGGGCCCAATTGGCTTGGGGTTGATTTTGATTTTGACTTGTTCAACCGGGGTGTAATTTTTGACCCCAACAAATGGTCCGGCCGTCGACCCCTTCGACGAGGGGGACATTCGTCAATACCTCAATCGGGGATCCTCGAAGTTCCTTTTGGTCATCGTGTCTATCCAAAGACCCCTGGAAATCACACGCACCTTCAAAATCGTTGCCCGGCTCTCCGGCGGGTGACGCGGTGGCGAGACAAACCTTAGCGATTTGCTGGTTCCCGTAGGCCCGGCCTATACCCCCTTGATCTAAAAGGAATTTGATCGCGAGATGGTAAGTCAAGATCTGAGTCCGGAGGGCGTTTAATGTTAGACGACCCAGGAGGATGTTGTAGGACGAAGGGACCTTAGCGACGATGAATTTCACTGGCATGGTCCTCGTACGGCCTACTTCTTCAATCTTGAGGAGGAGGGTGACCACTCCTTCGGTCGGGATGGAGTGGTTGGTAGACCCAGAGAGGGCGTGGGTGGTCGGCTGTAGGTCGGATGGTCCTAACCCCATACGCTGAAAACAATCGTAGAAGAGGATGTCTGCCGAGCTCCTGGAATCGACCAATATTCTCTGTACCTCATAACGATGGACCCGGGCCGTTATCACGAGAGGATCGTTATGAGGCAAGGATATACCGTGGAGATCTTCGTTGGTGAAGATGATGGGCTCGTCCTTCCTGCACTTCTTCTGGGGTGGATTGCCTACACCCTCAACCGGGAGGAGGCGGTGGTTCACACCAGCTTCCTGAGCAGGATCCGAGGTAACGACCATGATTTTCCCGATCATTAACTCTCTGGAAGAGAGCTGGTTCTCTTGCTCCCGCTCTGCCCGCCACTTGTCCCGCAAGTACTTCGCCAGGTGGCCGAGCGGATCAACTCCTCGATGCAGTCACGGAGTTGTTTGCAGTTTTCGGTCGGGTAGCCCTGCGACTGTGGAAGGCGCGGTACGGACCTCGGACACGCTTGACCGCCCTTTGGTTCACTGGACGAATCTTGAAGAACCTCTCGCTCTTTGCCTCCTCCAGCGGCTCGGTCTGGGAGATGTTAAGAGGAGTGTACTCCTGGAACTTTGGGGAGAAAGGTTTTGTTCGGTTGACTCTCTTTTTCTCTTCTCTTCCCCACTTCTTTTAGTCGGTTTGGTCGCCTCTAGACAGATTTGAGTTCACCTCGGACTCGAGTTGGATCTCCCGCTCGGTCCAGGCTTTTACCTCAGCCATGGTCTTAGGTTGCACTAATGCAAAAGAGCGGAGCCACTCTTTGTGCCTAAGATCCGACCTCGGCGCGGTGATTACCTTTTCATCGCGGTGCTCGAGGACCTCAAGAAGCGCGTTGTAGAAGCGGGTGACATATCCTTTGAAGGATTCTTTGTCTCCGCTTTTGATGGTGAACAGATAGTCGACCGTCCTCTTCTGCCGTCGATTCCCGACGAAGCGACCGAGGAATTGGGAGGCCAGCTCGTCGAAGGTCGAGATGGAGCGTGGCGTAAGTCCTCGGAACCAGTCCCATTCAACCTGGATGAGGGTGGTGGGGAAGGCTCGACATTGGGCAGCGTCGGAGTTATCCTGGAAGCTCATGCCCGCCGTAAATATGTCTAGATGGTCCTTCAGGTCGGATTTCCCGTTGAAGAGGGCCACCTTGGGCGGTTTGTTCCTGGACGAGACGTGCTCGGCTAGCAGTTCTTCCGTAAAAAGTTTCGTCAGCGAATCGGCGGAGTATCGGGCCCCTTCGCCGGATGCTTGGCCATCCTGGCTTATGCCCTCGATTTTATTCTCGAGGTCCTCGAGTCGGTAGTGGTAACCCAAGGATTCTGCACAGTCGGAGTGGTGGCTACCCCCGCTCCGGGTCTGCGCCAGGGTGTGGCTTTGATTCCGCTCTTTCAGGTGTCTCAGATCCTTGGGCGAGACCCTTCTCGGGTGGTCCTTGCGCTCGTCGTTTGCACGATCCCGGCGAGAGTGGGGACGTCGGTCATGCCTGGAAGCTGGCGAGCTGACCGACACCTTTTCAGGAGGAGAGAATGCGCGACGGGCATTGGGGCGACGGCCCAGTCTTCCTTGGGACCGTGGCATGGAGCTGTCCAGCGCCCAGCGGGTCATGGAATCAGTCGCCGTGTGTGGGTTAAGGCGGCCGGAGTCGGCCCGCCGGCACTCAGTGGCACTGGGACGAGGGTGAGGTAGATCGAAGGCTTGAGTGTGCCCGTCCGTCCTTCGGCGGACATCGTTATCTCGAGGAGGGGGAGCCGCGCTCTGGTGGGTAGGACCCGCCGCTTGAACGTGGACGATGGCATCTACCGGCGTCGTAAGCCAGTCTATCCGGACGGACAAGGCGTGGATGGCATTAGGAGGGGGAGGCGAGCCGCTCGCGCTTCCTTTGTGGCTGCTCGTGTTTGGATCGTTGCGGTCGTTGCTCGCCATTGAATCGATAGCGGAAAATCAACTTTTGTGGTGGAACAAAATAAGTCTTTCGTTCCCACAGACGGCGCCGACTGATGGATCTTCGGATCTCCTTCAAATGCCGTCCTCCATCGATCCTACGATGACGGCCTTGGACGACTGAGATTTGGTTTTGGAATTGTTGAGTGTGGATCTCAATGGGTTGGTGTTGGACGCCGAGCTACCTGCAAAGAAGTCCCGGGGTGGGTGACCACCGTAGGACCTTTCGACGATCAAGTTAGAGCCGAGGAACATGAGCAGAGTAGCGGCGTATTGAGGTAAAAATCCGATACCTGAGTCGTCTGAGAGGAGGGTTTATATAGGGGTCGCTTGGAGCAAGCAGGAGCGAGATCACCGCCGTCAGTTACACCCCCGCGTTATCCTCGCCATTAATGGCGGGATGCGCCCATTAATGGAGGGATGCGCTAGCGTGGGACACGGATCGTGGGGAGGCTGAGATCTCGCCCTGGCGATATACGCGGAACCGTTGCGGGGCACATGGGGTCCGCACTCCTGGTTGATCGAGGAGGCCGAGAAAGCTCGGCATGTTAGGGGCTCGGAGATGAGCCGGGAGGCCGAGGACGCTCGACATGTCGGGAGCTTGGAGACGAGCCTGAATGCCGAGGAAGCTCGACACGTCAGACGGCTCGGAGACGAGCAAGGAGACCGAGATAGCTCGGAGACGAGCTGTTGGTAGTTTCCTAGATGAATGTGGAATGTATTCAGGGAGGTCTGCTGGAAGGTCGGGCACGCTCCTCGAGACGAAGCCCCGAGGAATCCTCATAATGCAGCTCATTTATTCCACCTCCGTAGCCTTCGGGATAAGTCATCCACCACATGTCGTAATCTGATGAGACACCACTTGTGAGTATCATCACTTTCTGACAACCTAATTCTTTGTTATCCATAATTGTTAATCAATCTCCTCGTCGATACCTAAAATGTCAAATCAATCTCCTCAACCTAGGATCCGGGATCTTCTTTTTCCCCTTTTGATCCAATAAAATTTATATAAATAATTCCCCGTGTACATACACAATAATCTTCTGACAACCTAATTCTTCGTTATGCATAATTGTTAATACGTCCATCAAATATGCAAAAATGCCGGTGTTCTTAATCTCATAACGAGGAAGCTATTAACCGAGCCGGCATGGATCGAATATTCGACTCAAATGCCTGCCATTGACAGCTCATTCAAATTTAGATCGTCTAATCGGGAAACCATACCGCATTGTTTGGTTTTGGCTCAAATTCTATTTATTTTTTTATTATTGTTCCTCAACCAATAGGATCAATTTACGTCAAGCCATTAATTACCATACATTTCCTCTCTTTACTCTAAATCTCGACCCAATCATCATGTCAATATTTATTGGAATTCGATAAGCTCAAGGTCACTGCAAACCGTATACGTTTGCAACGTCAGCTCACTTAGTATAATCGTCCGTCTAATCTAAAAACAAATTACGCGAAATAAGATCAAACCGATCCAAAAAATGTAACATCAAAGATCCAGTTCGTTCAAGTTCCGCTCGTTTAGCGCCCGGAAGGATAGGATTATCCGCACACGACCATTCGATCCGTGGGGCCCCAGACGGAGCGGGCCCCATAGGGCTTTATGATTGATTGTGTCTGGTTCTCATGGGAAAGCCATGGCCACGCGCGCCATGAATCTCGTGAGCAGAGAGATGAAGCGAGAGGACGAGCAAATTTCTAATGGAGTTTTGAGAGCCTTTAATTAAGCATGTCATGTGGCCCCACCATGCATGTGATTTATCATGACTTGTATCCGCGTGGCTCCATCATTGCATCTTGGATCCAAGTCTTTATCCTTTATTATATGTGCTTTCCTTTTGTCAAATGGTAGTTTTATAATTTGGATTAGTTGATGACCTTCTTTCTATAATTAATACATCAATATGTGGTTAGGTTGAAAACTCTTCCAGCCAAAACTTTTTGTTTATTTTTTTATTTAGATTGGTGTTTGGTAATGTCAACAACCTAATGTATCTACGAACCTAAATATAGTTGGTAGTGAAACAACACTGCACGTAAATGTAGCTGTTAGAATCCAAGACAATTTTAAAACCTGGTGATTAATTTAATACGGTGTCCAGAATACAAAAGTTTAAGATACATATTTGGTTGCGAGATAACAATGCATATCGAGCGAATATAGGCTTAATAAGTTCCAAGACAGCATATACAGTGATGACCTTTTTTTTTAACCTGGGAAATTCCCAGCTGATTTATTATTGAAAAAATGTCCCTAGGGTTAAACTTGACATCATAGATGCAGTACAAGCATTTCTGGACATACGCTGATTTTAGCGTGAAAACACCTCGTGAGTTGTGACTGTGACTTCCAAATTAAAGTATATGAATCAGTATCATAATTTCTAGTAAGTATGCATTATCTTTATTAGTGAGAATTGAAGGAATTGAAGGAATTCCGGCAATATTTTACTGCATCTATATAAGAATGATGCGTGACCCGTATATTCTGAAATTTGAAAGATTTGAGCCTACTTTATGAGCTCTTCAAAGAAAAAACCAAAGATACTTTCAGTTTGTGTTAGTAAAACGTTGAGTAAAAGGCTGAACTACCAACATTTAAAGCAGATTGAGAATCAATAGCAGCCATATGCAAAATTCTCTTTGAAAATTTGAAATTCTCTAAACACCCGTTTTCATTCTTCCCAACTTTTATTTGCTTAAAAAAAATGAAGCTAACCGTTAAGGAAAATGCTTGGTTGCATGAAAGGTATAAAGGAAAATCAAAATGTTAGAAGAAATCGTATAGTGCCAGGAAAATTGAAATGTACTGCATCTAAGGGCCAATTTTTCTTTTGTTTGGTTAGGACTAAGAGAAACCATTCTTAACAGATCAATAAAGTATTTATTTATATATTTGTTCATGTATTTATTTATTTATTTATTTTACCTTAGTCGGCAAATTTCTTGATGCTTGGGGCGCTAAAAGCTCCTAAAGGAATCTCACAAAAAATCCTTACTTGCAAACTTCAATTGTTTAGCAGAGCCCAATAAAGAAAATCTAAGCAATAACTCAATTGGTATGCAATCCTCCTTCTTGCCATAGTGCGGTGTTTGATTCCTAGATGTACTGTATGTATGGGTGTGTTGTGTGTGGATTAAACCTACAGGCCAGCTAAAAAATAAATAAATAATCCCGCGCTTCCATAAAAATGGAAGAGCAACAATTTCTACTCGGATCCCAATCACTTGCAATGCTAATAAGCATGTCTCACAGGATGGCCTGGGTGAAGTCTGGCCCATTTTATCTATTTTTAAAAGCTTCTTTTACATGAATAACATATCACATCAATTAAGTGGAAAATATCCACGTTATGTCGATCATATGTGTCTGGTCAGAGAGAAAAAAAATAAGTATGTATATCCCACCAAGTTGTCCTTCTCTCTCTCTCTCTCTCTCTCTCTTTCATCCGAGCGTTTTACATCCGGCACACCGAATAATTTCTCAGCTATCCTAGACAAGGGAGAGGATTTGAGCCGTCGTTATCAACATTTTACACCACATCCTATCATATGGGTTGGTCCTATTGGGTAAGGCCCAAGTCCAGCCCATTGAACTTTGTGTGAGAATGATTGGTTGGCCCAAATGGTGATTGCAAGGCCGCATGTTAACCCAAACAAAAATTTAGAAGGCGAAATTGCTGAGATCAAAAAACTAATAACTAGCAATAAAATACCAATGAGCAGTAGCATAGTTGCTATGACACTCTAAGAGGAAAATTGGCCATAAATTAACCCTTTTGAGGCAAATTTGTGGGTCCCAAGCCCTTAGGTGCGTGAATGTGTAGCGTGCTTGTGTATGGTGTGCGTGGTTGTGTCGTGTGAATAGGTTAGGGCTTACGGACCAACGCCAAAAGCCAAAAAAACAGTAATAAATTATAATAGGTTTTTTATAACATAGGTCCCTCTAAAACATTGCTGTTTTGAAAAACACCTCCCGAAACTTTATATTTTTAAATACACCCCTTAAAACCCGTAATTAAACTAAATTAGTCCCTATACTTAGTTATTATCCCTTACACCTTTAAAAATCTCTGTTAATAAGCTAAAATGATAACTTGAAGATAAAAGCTGGGAAAAGTAAGACTAATAGGTTTAAATGAAAAGAGATGAGGGTTTTGATGTTACTTAAGGCTTTTTATTTTTCAATCCATCATATTAGCTCTAATCCAATTATTAATCCTTATTAACATAAGTAAATTGGCGTTTTTAGTTAATGGAAAGTTTTTTAGGAGGGTGTATTTAAAAATATAAGGTTTTAGGAAAGCGTTTTTCAAAATATCAATGTTTTAGAGGTCCTATGTACATAAAAAAAAAATAGCATGGGCTTGCAAGGGTCCATTAAGCTCTGGCTCAAAAAACTAGCCTGGGTGTAGTCGGGTCTCGGGCCCGACGCATCCAGTAATTTATCAACTGGTTTGGTCCGGGTCCGGATCCATGCCTGACCCATCAACACGCCTAATTAAGTAATCAGGGTCCGATTCGGTTTCACCAACGGCGCGAAAACGCTTAATTAGGTAACCGTCTCGCTTACGCCTAACGCAATCTCCCATCAGCGCTCTCTCTCTCTAAAAACCCTCGATCTCTCTCTCTCTCTCTCACAAAAAATTCTTTCTCTCACATCATCAATCTCGCTCTCGCTCTCATCGTGATCTCTAACAATGTTTGCGGGTTCATCGTCGAGGAGGAGGCAGATCGTTTGGGACCGATTCGTCCCCGTTCGATCTGCCATCGACTTCGATTTCGCCCGCTCTCAACTGACGGCGGCAGCGGGTTTGAGATCCACAACCAAGGGCCGATCTGAAGCAACCACCTACCAAAAACTCCTCCGCGGCCTCGTCAACAACAACCGAGACCGCATCCTCGCTTTCAACAACCTAAGAACGCTAGAGGTATCATCTCCATCCTTCACCCAAGATCCTAACTTTACTAGTTTAGATATCCCTAGCCCTATGCCGTCGAAACCGAAAAGATTCGCCGCGGATTGGACATTGGATGCCCCTGGCCTAGCCGACGACTTTTACCTGAACCTCATCGATTGGGGCAGCTCCAATATCCTCTCCGTGGCCCTCGACGACACCATCTACCTGCGGAACAGTTCCGATGCGTCGATATCCCAGCTCGTGACCGTCGACCACGTCGTGGGCCCGGTCACGAGCGTGAGCTGGGCTCCCGATGGGCAACACATTGCCGTCGGGATGAACAATTCTCATGTCCAGCTTTGGGATACGGCGCGCAGCCGGTTGTTGAGGACGTTTAGGGGAATTCACGGAGGGTCTCGAGTTGGGTCGCTCGCTTGGAATGGGAGCAACATCTTGACCACGGGAGGAAGGGATGGGTGCATCCTTAACAATGATGTTAGGGAGCGGTCTCATGTCGTGCAGACCTATAGAGGGCACAAGCAGGAGATTTGTGGGCTGAGGTGGTCGGATTCATGCCCCAAGCAATTAGCTAGTGGGGACAACGATGGCCTTGTTCATGTATGGGATCGAAGGAAGCAGGACAAATGCATTTTCCGCTTGAATGAGCATGTTGCTGGGGTTAGGGCATTAGCGTGGTGCCCATTGAAGGATAGGTTGCTGGCAACAGGCGGAGGCGAGCGCGACGGGTGCATAAAGTTTTGGAACACACAGATGGGCACTTGCGTCAAGTCAGTTGAAGTCGGCTCTCAAGTGTGTGCTCTAATTTGGAATAAGAACAAACATGAGATTTTAAGCTCTTATGGAGTCGGGGAGGAGCAACTAACTCTTTGGGCTTACCCTGCGATGACTAAGAAGGGACACCTTGTTGGTCATAGTCAACGAGTTCTTTTCATGACTTGTAGCCCAGATGGCTCCATTGTTGCGACTGCTGCTGGGGGAATGGACGAAACACTTAGATTGTGGAAAGTCTTTCCCCAAGAGGCCGCAACCAAAGTGGCTTTCAAGGATTCTTATCGCGTTCATATCAGGTGAGTCTCTTCATGCTTAACAATCTAATATACCCTTCATATAGCAAGGAGCCTTCTATTTCGCTATGTTGTTCTAGAAATTTAAGGCATCAGGTGAGTCGTTACTCTGCGCATTATGATTAACAAACTTATATAGTCAATTGGACCCCTTTAGGACGGAGGTAATAATAAATCACTGATATAATTAGGACAATTTTACGTTACTATATTATTGCCCTAGACATCTAGAGTAATGTACATTTTTGTCACACACACACACACGCACACACACTTATCATGCTACTAAGATAGGACCACTATCTTAAAACACTACTACACTAAACTTCCATAGAAGAAGAGAAAAGGCTAGTAACTAATTTCTTACATAATAACAGGAATGCATGGTAACTTAATTTTTAAACTATGCTGTAATTGTAATACTAGGCAAATTATGCAATATCATAAACAATATCATAGATATATAAACCATATTATCGTTATATGTTTGTTTACATATTTGCCATGTCCTGCTTCTAAAGTTATACTGTCTCAACTTTTGTATCATCCTATCCATTGTGACACGATTCGTGTTACGTCTTATTCCACTTTGACATCGTTCGTCTCATGTATCCATTTTCAGTATTGTATACATGCTTCATATATGTTTCCTTGCTGTGTGTGTGTGTGTGTTGCAGCCTTGCAGGTCACATTTGGAGAGCTCATTTTGCAGGGTAAGTTTGTGTGATGGCTAAGTATGTTCTGATCCATAGGCTAAACATTGTTATGCATGCTACTGATATTTATATTAACCTTTGATTTTTAAAATAGTGATTTCTAGGCTTATTATCTTGATAAAGAAGCAAAGGGTCATTTTCATTTTAATAGAATTTAACTTATCATGCCAACTTAAATTCTATCATCTGGTTGAATATGAAAGTTCCAAATGTTTATTTGGGCTATGTACCTTCTAATGTAACATGAACATTATCTTGTCTTGTTAATTTCTCTATATCTCTAGGTTCTGTATCAGTTACATTTCCTTTTTGCTGTCTAATAATTTTTTTTCTTTGAGAAAATTTTGTTGTCCAATCATTAAAGGCGAGGCATCACCTCTAAATCTCCAATTCGACCACTTCTACCACACGATTACACGCCATCAGCGCATATACTGTCAAGTGATTTGCAACATTTTGCCCGCTAATATAATTCGCATTTGTTCCATTATTGAAAAACTGCATTGCCAAAAAGCTGTCGATGGGGAGAAGGCGAACAACAAATCCGTTTTCTGTTGGGCCAAGGGGCAGAAGAGAAAGGTTAATGGTGGAGGAGTCATGATCAATTCGATGGTACCTTCAGCTAACGGGGCCAGGTTAAATCGAGTTGCGGTCCCTTGTCTGCTGGGTCGAATCCGGCGGTTAATCAGGCGGTTTTGCCTGAATCGCTGGCAACTCAAGGAGCCAGAGGGTTGGCGAATCAGAATCTTTACCTGAATCGCTGGCAACTCAAGGAGTCAGAGGGTTGGCGAATCTTTACCTGAATCGCCGGCAACATTTGTCTTATAAGTTATAGGTAATATGGCTGCTTTATATGTGATAACATGTCTCATAACATGGTTATGCATGGGCCTTAGCATTCGGTAAAATCCATGTTTTTGGATGATTTGTGTTTGTCTAAATCATGCTTACATAATATTGTAGGAAGATTGCCCACATACTAACAATTATCTTTGAAGTCTGATATTTCTTATATCATTATAGTAATAGGTAATATGCCTGATTTTAATAATAGATGGTAGCCTAACGTGGTACACTGGTCGCCATGAGGTAAAATGCGTGGCTAACTGAAAGTCGCGGGAACATGTTGCTAAAATGATCGGTCACTTGCATACAAACAATTGCCTTTGTACTCTGATATATTCTTTTTCCATACAGGTTTAGGTAATATGCTGTTTTATATCATATCTTATCTCATAAATTTGATTTCTTTTATTTTCCCTTTCTGTTTTAATTTCTTTTCTTCTCTCTGTTTTTTTTTTGGGACAATTTTTTTCCTTCCCTCTGACATATGGGGATCATTCCAGAGGATTTTTTTTAAAGCAATATTAATGTAGAATGTATTGGAAAGAATATGGCTGGGTTGTGATGATCATTGTAGGGAAATCAAATAGTTAAAGTTTAAGCAGAGAGAGGGCCTTGCAAACTAAAGTTTGCAAAACCTACACATCCACTTAATATTATCTCCATTACTCTAACTAAAAATCCTAACATTCCCTTAAAGAGTTACAGACATAGAGAATTTCCATTTTTAGACATAAAAATTTCACTTCTTTTATTTATTTTTGCTAGTATGTTATTTTTTCTTCTTACAGAATTTCTTTGTAATAAGTAATAACAGCTTAGTTGAACTTACAAACCATGGAACAATTTAAGGTTTTCTATCTAGAAGCTTTACTGCGTAGAACGGTTGAAATTGCATGTGAAGCTTGAGACATATTTCAAAACAGGCATTTAAAAGTTTCTTATAACGACGGAGAAAATAAATTTACTTCCAAACAACACCAGATCTTGGTGGCAGCCTGTTGGCAGCTATGGTTCATATTTAGCAAATGGTTCTGCGTATAGGTGAGGTGGCTGAATTTCCTCCATGACCACCTCAATTAAACTTGTACGTATGCTTCAATGTTTTTTTTTCTTGTCTGTGTTTCTTATCATTTCTCTCTCTCTAAATTTGCAGTGGGGGTTATGGGGGAATCGGTTACCTTTGAAACTTTGAAAGATTTCCATAGAAGAAGAGTTCGAGTTCTTGCAGAGCTGATCTAATTGCATATTAGATAACTCCAAATAAATTGGAACTCAGGTAAATCATAATTGTTATTTTTCCTTTTAATTATCCATGTGAACTCTCCAGATAATGTTATTTCTTGTAGTATCCTGTAATTTGAGTTTTTTTCAACAAAGCGTTTAAGGGAGCTTTACCCCCCTCACTACAACACCCTTAAATGTAGCACTTTAGGAGAACTTAGTTGCTTACCATAATGAAAAACTTTAAGGTAATTAACAGAAACAAACTACGGTATTTAAGGGCATTTCAGTGTAATTTAGCGCATATTATTGACATTTTTGTGTATTTTCTCGCCCTCTGCCCGTTATTCTTCTCTTGACTTGTCATCGTAAGAGTTCTTTGAAATGAATTAGCCGGGTCCAAAAAATGCACAATTATAATTTAGCGTCCGGGTTCCCAATGTTTACAATTTTTTTCTATCTAAATGGCAACTTATTAATGTTTTTGTGTGATTTTTGTTTCTACAGGCTTATGCTGAAGTTATAGAGGAAGAAAATATAAATATTCAGGCTTGGTTTTCTTTTAATCCAAAGGACTTAATGTGGTTGGTGGAAACTACTTAACTGAGTGTGCCTCTATCACTGATTCATGCAAAAATGCAGCAGCAGTTGGAATCAATCGTGCATCTCGCAGATTTATTCACAACCTTGTCCTTCCGATTAAAAGGGTATTGTTCTTCACCAGCTCTTTGTTTGATTAAAATTAATTTCAGTTTGGGCAGCTAGTCATAAAATTCTTTTCGAATTTTTATGTCATTTTGATGTTTATATTCATTTAATGTAATCAAAATATTAACGCTTTTCGTGTATATGTTAGAATTTATCTTTGACTTTATAATTTTATATACTTTTTTGATATGCTAAAATTAGAGAAAAATGAGGATTGTTAGATACACATCAACAACTATGATTAGGATTTGAATACGAGTGAACAAGAAGCTCTTTTTGCAATAAGGTAAAAACTGGGTTTTGTTTCACTGTTAATGGATTTTTTTATTGAGATCTTGATGGATGTTGTTTACATGCTTTTGCAAGGCTTGCAATAGTTTCTGCTTAATGTTTTTACTAATAGATTAAGTCTTTAGTTTCTGGAGGTGGATGGTGCTAAAAGAGATCAAGTATAATATGAAAATATGCTAAATTATGTTTTGAATTGAAAACACACACACACATCATATTTGTTCTGAGCCATTTGAATAGTTTTCTATTACTTTGTTTTGTCGGGCAAAGTTAATACTTATGTATGCTGAGTTATTAGCGTTAATCGTGTTGACAAATCCTCCAAGAATGATCCATTGAATCTGGATTTGAGTAACATTGTGTGGTTGATTTAGTGTGTGTCAGTACTGTGCTCCCTTTTTCAATAGAATGAAGTGAGTTCATGATGTCCTGATAGTATTTTTCCTAGCTTCCATATCGAGTTTGTTTGGAGATTTGAGATGATGTTTCCTTTATAATTATACCAGATTTATTGGCAGTCATTTTGGAAGATTGAAGATTCTTCATATAAGGAAATTTCACTTCAACATTCAATGATTTATTAATAGCTGTAAGTTGCTCCTTCGTTTTTTACGAAGTTTTATTTGGATCTAAAGATATACCAAATTGTTATAGGGTTCAAGTACTTCAATTTATCTTGTGTTCCAAATCATGCGGCTTTAACTCTGCTATCAACATTGCGGTGTTTACTGATTTTACAGGTGACAGAGAATCCAATGTTAATTTATTCAAACAGTGGAGAAACTTATGATGCTGATAAAAAGGAGTGGGTGGTGAGTAAAACTTTGTGATTCAACTAAGCAATGAATTTCACTTGATATGATGATTTGTCACTGAAAAGTTTAATCTTTTTGCATCATTTTATTCGGTGGTTTCATTGTCTTTCATAGTATCTTACTAACATCCTCCAGTGGAAGAATATAATGGCACAACCCATAATCCCGAACGATATTTTTTGGGTCATGTATTCTTTATTTGTATAAGGTTAATCATTAGTTATCCAAAACGATATACTTTTGCAGGAAACCCCCCCACTTTTACATGATTAGAAGAGCACTCCTGACGCAAACCTGCACTTTGCCTCCCTTCTTAACTACTGTTAACTTTTTCGATTTCGATTTCCAAAATACCCATCAGTAAATAAGTATTACGAACCGTTATTGAAACACAGCAGAAAAACGATAGGTCATGACTGTTTTCAAATTAATTAACGGAAAATGATAATGCGTTTAGGATCAGAGGGGGTAAAGTGCAGTTATCTACTACTAGTGTTTTGCACGTGCGATGCACAAATAAGTATTTTTTAAGGATTAACCGTTTTCTTAGTGGCAGAGAATTATATTTTGATTTTGAATGATAGCGAGTGTTTTGATTTTGAAAGTTGAGAGGGAGTAGTTATCATTTTGAGAATTTGTGGTAGAAAGTAGTTATGAATATGACATGAAAATATATGGTTTTTCTTTGTATTTTTTTAAAAGGATAGAATGCGACCTAAGTAATCAATTTGGAAAATTTTGCCCCCCATCATTTTTAGCATTATAATAATAGAGATTATAGTGCAAAAGAAAGTGGGTCTTTTTATTTTGAAATTGATTGCTGACGTGGCTTTCCCTTTTTTTCCAGAAAAATCAATAGAAAAACATAAAAATCCAACTAAGATTTATAACTGTGACCATCCCATCACTTATTATCAGAAAAACTAACCCCGTCACTTAAAACTATATGGGTTATATTATCTCTACCGTTTAATGCAAAAGGGAGGGTGTATACAAAATTGAGATTCCAATTTCAATTACAATGCTCAAAGAGGGTATAAAATTTTCTCCCTTTTTCTAGCAAAAATTCGAGGGGAAAAAAATCTTATTTTCTTTGTTGTAACCCGACCAAAATTTGCCAATTACCACCACTCCCACTATTTAATAAGTTGCATTATTTTTTTTTAAAAGTTAGTGTGAGTGGGTGGCTACATTCTCAATCAGTTAACCCCCCTCCCCTCCCCTTCTCTCATATTGGTTTTCCCATTTTCTTCTAAAACATTAATGCATGCTCATATACTCTCATGGATGCATCGCATCACATGGGAAGAGCCAAAAAAAGAAAAAAAAAGAAAAGACGAGAGAGAAAGAAAGAAAGAAAGAAAGGAGATTATTCTGCTAGACATTAAGTAAGCTATGCATTACTTGTAAATTTTGTGAAGTTGACTGTGCTTGCTTAAAAAGGGAGCTAGCAACCTTGTCGCAACTCGCTAATTCATGTTTTGAGCCCGGGTTCTTTTTCGAACTTTTAGCTAATCATCATTGCTTTTTTTGTGGTTTGTGTCATGTGTTAACTGAATTCTATGTTAAATATTAATATGTTAATGATGTCCTAATACAATTGATCTCGCATGAGATGAGGGATTTTATATGTTTTCGATTTTATATCAACCCTAAATGTACATTAACATATATAGTATCTCATTGAGGCGAATACAAAAAAAGAATATTTTGTGTATTGCATTGCTGTAGAAAAATACCTAGAACTCTTTTTTGAATAAAACGAGAATTTTGCAAGCATGTAGTTGTCGGATTAGATATGACATATCGGAGAAAATTGCAAGTTCAACAAGAAATCAAGGACCAGAATATGTAAAGTGGGAGCTTGATGTCTTTTGCAGTCACCGGTATTTAGACATCTATAATTTTTTTGTGCACACGTGTATCACACATGCCAACGCACTAGTAGTTTTAATGAAAAATAAGAAAACACAGATAAAGCCATTGAAATTTGATATATACGTGCATCACACGTGCAAATTACTACTTAAAATATAAAGGCTAATCTGGTAAAAATGAGAGGGTTGTCCTGCAATTCAGCCTTTTTGAAATGAACTTTCATTTACAAGTTCAAGGAAATTGTTCACAGTGCAAGGATCTTCATTTGCTGTAATCTCTACTTTCCTTCCAATCGAACAATTACTTTCTTCAATCAATTGATTAGTTACCTTTCGCACCCTTTGCAGGCCTCTACAGGCGTTTCAGGCGAAGGTTTCGTTTCATATGTGAGCAAATGGCGCGAAGCTGTAGCTGCCCTTGTCGGAGGCTGCCGCAGAACAATCCTGGGAACAATTAGAGCCATGTCTCGGGTTCTAAGTACAAATCCCGCAAATTAAACTATGTAACAAGTTTTCATACCGTTATGTAAAGTTTGCCGAAGATATGAATCTCAATTCTTTTTCTTCCTGCTTATGTAAGAAAATGCTCGCCGTAGCCCCAACACACACCTAGTGAATGGACTGAAGGCCATGAAATCGATCGAGAACTTGTGTGAGCATGTAATATGTTTGAATAGCTTGGTATGCTTAATTGAATGGTTTTTGTGCACTAAATATCTGTATGCTTTGAGTTGTATCTTGAGCAATTTTGATTGGAAAGCGAGCAATGGTAAATAGAGATCAAGATTGCATATATTTGTTGCAGACAACCTTTGTTATTTTGATTGTAATTGCTTAGGATATATTTTGGGATAATTTTTCTTTTTATTATTTTTGGAGACATTTTATGGATGAGATTGTTTTGCCTTTTTTGACAATGTAGGTGGGTTTTAATCCCTTGTATTATTCCTTTAATCTCTTTGGAACTCGGAACCTCTTTGTTATAATCCTTTGCCCTACCAAGTCTTCGACCTTACTGATTTTGATTTTTAGATAGCATTACAGTCTTTTCGAAAATTTTAATTTTCATACCATATTTTTCCAATGATGCCACTTAAAATAGAAGGAAAAGATCTTCTCGTTCCAAGATACCAGGACATAATCAGTATCAAATTTACTAAAGTTGCTTTGAATCTCCAAGAAAATGATATGTGGAAAAGGCCAAGCAAGAAATATTTTTGAGAAGGGAAGCCAAGAATAAAGCTAATAAGCAAAGGTTGCTTAGGGGTTTCAAAGCTCAAGAAAAGCAAAAGAGAGTGCAAGAGAACCGCTTTGCTTTGCCCTAAGATTTCCTTTGACTGCCTCTAGAAATTTTTTTTTTGAGACAGGGGGTATACTGGGAATAAGAATATATTCAGATGTATCTTTTATTCTTTGCACATTTTAGGGATAAATGCTGCGAAATGGGTTCGGAAAAGTTAAAATTCTAAGAATTTACTGATCTTAATGATCAGTCTTTCTCTAATTGATCAGGTGTTCATAAGAGAGAAAGAAAAACCCAGAAGCTTCACTAATTTATATCCGTCGTCATGAGGCCATTGAGCTAATCATATAATCATAAGATTACTATTGCTGAACTCAGACGGTGCTAGTATAGCAGAGATCTCTAGGGTCAACATAATCCATTTTATTTAAATAGGGGGGTAGCTTTGAAATTGCTAATAAACTAACCCTTTTTAGTCTTAGGTGTCATGCATGCAACTGATAATAAAAAACTAGCTTTGTCATGCAACTAGCTAGCTCACTATCTTCTGTAACTAAAAAAATTCTTCATCTCTCCCATCACAAGCCATGAATTTGTTATATCAGTAGCTGAGCTATACAAAGGCTTCATAAATCGGGCTTTGCCATTTGGGCCATACTTGTCCTTTTTTCATCAGATGAACTATCATTTTAAGTAGGTACATTATGGGCATGGACCACATTTACATGATTCATATTAATTTGTTGATGATAATGATAACAAAGTTTCTATCTTATTTTCTTTGTTGATGATAATGATAACAAAGTTTCTCTCTTATTTTCTTTGTTATATATATATATATATATATATATATATATAGAGAGAGAGAGAGAGAGAGAGAATAATGAAGTAAAGATGTCATAGAAGAGAGAAACTTTGTTAATTTGAACTCACTAAATCAACGGTGAAAAAGTTGTAGAACCACATGAAATTTGGTGTACCCACATCTTAGATGATAACGATGAAAATGGTGGGTGCCAATTTGAGTATGCCTTTTCAGCTTTGAGTAAAGAGATTTGACCCCACTGAACCATGCCCAATGTATTTTTGACCCCACTGAACTATAATCATGCCTCCGCCACTGGGTCCATATATTATCATGATCCCTCTTTGTATTTTAAAGGATAAATTAAGATAATAAGTCCTTTTCAAGTTCATTAGAGAAGTTTGAGTGAAAAGAGTATGTAGATGCCAAGATCATAAAATGCACTTATGGCTTAATTTACAATTGTTGTGCTATAGAATGATCCAAGTAAGTGTCATGGCCATATTGTCACATGCTTCACCATCCAGCGCATATATTGAGAAAAAAAATCATATATATATATAGATAGATAGATAGAGGAAAGAGGTCATAGGAGGGAATTTCTTCCTATGGCGTCGAAAAAATATCCCCTCCCTCATTTTTTTCGACGATCGGCACCTGCCATCTTCATCGTTATAATCTAAAGATGTGGGTACACCAAATTTCATGCGATTCTACAACTTTTTCATCGTTGATTTAACAATGTAAAAAATTCTATTGTCGGTAAACCGTTAATTTGAACCCACTAAATCAACGGTGAAAAAGTTGTAGAATCACATGAAATTTGGTGTACCCATATCTTAGATGATAATGATGAAGATGATGGGTGCCGATCGTCGAAAAAAATGAGGAAGGAGGTATTTTTTCGACGCAATAGGAGAAAATTCCCTTCTATGACCTCTTTCCCCCCCCTCTCTCTCTATATATATGATTTTTTTTCCTCAATATATGCGCTGGATGGTGAAGCATGTGACAATATGGTCATGACATTTACTTGGATCATTCTATAGCACAACAATTGTAAATTAAGCCATAAGTGCATTTTATGATCTTGGCATCTACATATTCTTTTCACTCAAACTTCTCTAATGAACTTGAAAAGGACTTATTATCTTAATTCATCCTTTAAAATACAAAGAGGGATCATGATAAGCGTATATGGACCCAGTGGCGGAGGCATGATTATGGTTCAGTGGGGTCAAAAATATATTGGGCATGGTTCAGTGGGGTCAAATCTCTTTACTCAAAGCTGAAAAGCCTTACTCTCCTATGCTGAAAGCCTTATTCAAACCTGAAACCCCTCGTCAGCATCCATGGCACTAAATTTCAGTGAGGTCAATTGAACCCCTGGGCCCATATGGATCCGCCTATGTATAGACCAATGCGAATGCTGTCCTCCTTACCTTACATCAAATAGTTACAGTTATACAAATGAGCAATAGCTCAATCGGTATGTGCATTTCTCTTATTAGAGAGTGTGCAAGATTCGAACCCCAAGAGGGTAAGGGGGCCACAAATTAATCCTTTCAGGATAAATTCGTCGGTCTCCTGGATGTGTGTGTATAATGTGCGTGTTGTATGCTAGGGTTAGGGCTCAGGGCTAGAGATTAAAAAGCTACGGTTATGAAGTTAAAGCTTTGCAGACCAATTTTTGGTGGGAAAAACTTTAGACCAAAAACAGAGGCTTATCCATTACTGGAGAACACTGAAAACGTAGGGAAAAATGAAATCAACCCCTTAATCATCATGTTTGGGTGTTGGAACCATGAAATTTAATCATGTTTTGGTGGGTGATTATACACCAAATATATATGGTCTTCTAAAAGGGGGAAAGAGCTAGGATTTATGGGTCTCTTTCAATTATTACTCTTGTTCTCAAGTGCATGGGAGTAGGTCCCTTTTGAGATAACCGCCCATTGGTCCAATCTGTCCCATTCCATTCTTCTTCAATTTGGTATCAAATTAAGATTTGAGTCCCACATAAAAACAATATGTCATGGGCTTACAAAAGGACACCTACAACCCTTCCAATTTACATGTAAGCAGCCCATCACTTGCTATCAGCAATTCAGATCCTCTTCCATGAAAGATTTCATTACAAATAGAATACATGGATTCATATATTCATTTCTCATCTTACTTATAGAGTTGTGGGTTTTCTTATATCCGTGTCCATATATCATTAAGTTGAATGTTGAGTTGAGTGTTGAGTGATTCATTTATTGATGCAGCTAGGAGCATTCCCATTCATTCACATTGAATTCACACAAGTTTACTAAAATTTAAAATTGGCTTATTTACTAAGACTACCAACAGTTTTGGGCCAGAATCGAAAAACTACCAATACCTTTGAAACCATTTAAAAAACTAACATGACTTGACTGTTTTATTCATATCAAATGATCATTTTGTCAATTTCATTATATAATTAATTATAAATTACATTTTAAATAATTTAATAATTATTGAACATTAATTAAATATATAATATACTTTTTTGGGAGAGCCGGAGCCACATGCTCTGTAGCGGCGAGGCTCATTTCATGGCGGCGGCGCAGGAGGAGGAGAAGATGAAGAGAGGGGTTGGGAGATGAGAAGAGGAGGGAACTGAGGGGTGAGGAAGATGGTGGTGATGAGTTGATGAATAAGAAGAGTGTAGAGTGTTTTTAGTCATCCATTGGGATGTATGTGCTTGCTTATCAGGTGTGTATAGAATCCCCCGTCTTGGATAGACGGGATTTTATTGATTGTGGAGATTCTAATCTCCGTCAGCCGCGGACAAAACTGTCGTTAATTATCTCTCGTTTTGAGACGAGAGAACCTTCAATTAATTTTTTTTGGGATGGAAATGACTTGAGTTGTCGGAGAGTTTCCGGGAGAAGAAAAGAGAGAGATGATCAAAGCCGTGCATGGGACCCTAAGAGGGGGGGGGGGTCCCGAAGCAGTGGACCTTTTATTGAGGAGGTTCCGAAGTGGTGTGACCCCTAAGAAGGGGGCCCCGAAAGTCGGGAGCCCTCTTTTGGGGGTTCCCGAAACAGGGATCCCTTGAGGGGGTTCCCCCGAAACAGGGATCCCAAAGGGTATCCCGAAGCTGAACACGTCTCATCTCGTGTTCACGAGATGAGGAACATGGATTGCGATCCATGTTTCCATGGATCTCGTGGGGAGATCCGGAGCTGGGAAGTTCGTGGGGGTGAAAACCATGTGATGATACTCATAAGTGGGAATTCCTCAGATCACGACACGCGGCGAATGACGTGTCACCCGCGACAGCTCACTAGACTCCTAGGGGGCCACTGAGGTAAAATCAGTGTCGAGCATTGATGACCTTCCTCGGTTCATCCCCGAGCTAACACTCCGTCTCTTACCCAAGAGTGACCTAGCCGCCAAGCTGGCGCCCATCCTCCTATGTTCGTTTCCGAGTTATTACAGAGCTGAGCTTCCTCGGCCTCCCGGCTCGTTTCCGAGCCTCATGCCGAGCTAAGCCCCCCCAGCTTTCCCGGTCAAACGAGAGCGCATGGCCTTAGCGTTTCCGCGACAGCTCCGCTTATCTCGCCGAAGCGAGATAACCGCCGCCCCACGTCCCGCGTCCCATGCTGGCGCATCCCCCCATTAATGGGCGTATCCTGCCATTAATGGGGGGATCCCGTCATTCACGTAGGCATAACGTCGGGGGCATAACCGAAGGCGAAGATCTCACGCCTGCTCACTCCATGCGACCACTATAAAACCCCCTCTCTTAGACGACTCAGGTAACGCAATTTCAATCCAATAAGCCGCTACTCTGCTCATTTTCCTTGTCTAACTTGATCGTCGGAGGGTCCTACGGTGGTCACCCACCCCGGGACTTCTTTGCAGATAGCTCGGCTTCCACCTCAAAATCAACCCACTGAGACCCACACGCTCAAGGAAACAACCTTCAAGCCAAATCTCAACCGTTCAACCACGCTCGCTACGGATCGACGGAGGACAGCATCTGAAGGAGAACAAGCCCTCCATCAGTTGGCACCATCTGTGGGAATCGAACAAACGACTACACGGTTAAAAGCTTTCATCACGAGGCCACCGAGCAGCTTCCCTACCCAGTCAATCCATGGCGGGTAGATTCCTACTCATCTACACCAAGGATCGAAGCCCGCATCACGTGGCCACCGAGCAGCTTCCCTACTTAGTCAATCCCTGGCGGGTAGATTCCTACCCATCTACGTAAGGATTGAAGCCCTCATCACGAGGCCACCGAGCAGCTTCTCTGTCCGGTCCATCCCTGGCGGGTAGATTCCTACCCATCTACGCGAAGGATCGAAGCCCTCATCTCGAGGCCACCGAGAAGCTTCCCTTCCCGGTCGATCCCTGGCCGGTAGATTCCTACCCATCTACGCCAAGGATCGAAGACCTCATCACGAGGCCACCGAGCAGCTTCTCTGTCCGGTCCATCCCTGACGGGTAGATTCCTACCCATCTACGCCAAGGATCGAAGCCCTCATCACGAGGCCACCGAGTAGCTTCCCTGCCCGGTCCATCCCTGACGGATAGATTCCTACCCATCTACGCCAAGGATCGAAGCCCTTATCATGAGGCCATCGAGCAGATTCCCTGCCCGGTCAATCCCTAGCGGGTAGTTTCCTACCCATCTACGCTAAGCATCGAAACCTTCATCTCGAGGCCACCGGGCAGCTTTCTTGCCCGGTCCATCCCTAGCGGGTAGATTTCTACCCATCTACGCTAAGGATCGAAGCCCTCATCACAAGGCGGCCGAGCAATTTCCTGTTGGCTCCATCCGTAACGATCCAGAGCCCTCATCACGAGGCCGCCTAGCAATTTCATGCTGGCCAATCCCTAGCGGGTAGTTCCTACCAATCAACGCTAAGGATCTAAAACCCTCATCATGAGGCTGCCTAGCAATTTCATACTGGCCATCTGCAGCGGGTAGCTTCCTACTGAAAGGTTCCTAGGCATACTATAGAGGTCTCACAAGGCATCAACCATGCCAATTTCAAAATTTATGAGTGCCGAGAAACCCTAACACGGATCGTCGGCTAGAATTCTAGGCGAAATACGAAACTAGTTAACACTTTAACTAAAGGAAAGAGGCTACAACCTTTGTAGATTCGGTTATCCACTTCCTTGGCTCCGCGTAGGCGTCCTCTTGCTGTCCATCTCGAATCCCGAACTCAAACGTCGGCTTCATCGGAGAATTGGGCGGACTAGGTCGTCGGCTTCGTGCCGAAGATGATCTACGTCGAGGCATCACTAGTTCAAGCTCCGACTTCACCAAGTTGTGAAACTTGTGAAGAAAACACCCAAAACAACTTGGCAAAAGGTAGAGGGTGAAGAAATAGGAGGTGGGTTCTCTTTAGAATTGGATTTCTTACTTTAGAACTCAAGTTGCCATTGATGGCATCAAGCTTTCTTGAAGAAGAAGATGATGAAGAAGAAGAAAGAATATGATAAGTGTTTGATTAAAAAGAAAAATAAATCAATACTTATCATAAGCTAACCAAGGTTAAGTGTAGAGAATAGACCATGGTAAATAGGAATGGTTAGGGTTAAGCAAGAAGACAAATGGTCTCTTTAGTCAAAGCTTCATGAAGCTTCAACAAGCTTCATGATAAAAAAGAAACCATTTTCTTTTCTTTTATCTAATTAAATAAATAAAGAAAGGATAAATAAATAGATGAATAATACAAAACCCTAACCATTATCATAACCATGGTTTAATTCTTTGCACTTAACTAAATGATCAAGTATCATCAAATATGATACAAATGTGTGCACAAAAGTATATCACATATACTTCTTGCATATCAAGTGAGAAAATCTATTTAAAGTGAACCAATACTAGTTAATGCAAAGTAATATATCAAATATATAATTATACATTAAATAATTAAATCAACACTTGATTTAACGATCCGGTCATATCGTATATAACTGACTAGTATCCTATGTATCGGCTTATCGAATCAATGATTCGATAACTAGGTCATATCGCATACAACCAATCGAAACATTCATCGCGAGAATGAAATGCGGTATCACATACACGCATTATTCTCGGTCCCGCACATATCTCATATGCGCTCCTATTTCGTTTCGCTTGAGCCAGGAAACCTCTGTGTAGGACTCTAAAGACTCGTCAATGCGCCGGTAGCAGATGATGATCATATCAAGCACTCACAAGCCGCAAGCGGTCTGCTAAACGTAACGGCCATCCGGGTATTGAGCGATCAGAAGATCGACGAGCTAGCCCGCTCACACTCCTGTGAATCCAACCAGTAACACTTACCGTACAGTCCGGTCTGTTCGTCTGATACGTCGCATATCAAGTCTAGGGGTGGTAAACGTCAGACCCCAATAACCGATAAGTCGTGCCGATGTGAGGCTCATAACGGGTCGAGAAACTACTGGTAACACTTACCAGCAAATCTCTGATCAGCCCTGGCCAGGGACTTCCCTGTTACGGCCAATCGAGCACAGCGCAACATCAACCCCCAATACCGGGAGAGACGAAACCCCTCCTATCGCTCATTGCCTCCATGTGACTCGGGATTGTACCCAAAGACCACCGTTTTGCACGCCCTCATGGACGTGGTAAGGTGGAGATCAAAGCACAATGGGAATCACACAAGACTCTATGACGATCTCGGGTCTACAGACTAACCTGTACAAGTGTCACCTGAGAACTGCCATCTGACGTGAGGTATAATACCATCTGGGAGTTCTCGGCGAGTCCGTCCAGTGTACCCAGTCTCCACTGAGCACCCGTATACCATCCCTGATGTCAAACACCAATGGATATGGGATCATCCATCGCCCATCTCATGGGTCGAGAAGCGTATACGCTAGTCTACTCTGGTATATCGATGCCCCATCTCGAGACACCCACGACTAGGGACCTTGAGGGATGTACTTATGGACTACCATGTCCCCACTAGTATGATCTGCATCATAGTCCAGGCAGTCAAGTACACATCCTAAGGGCTTTATCAACATGTAACTATAAGACAGTTTAAAGAGACAAGTGTACATGTTAAGATAAAGAGTAACCAGATAGCATACTATCATATCGAGCAAGAAAGTCATCTCTATATATGTCCAAGCATCCAATATAATATACATCATCTGTACAATACTGGCCTCTAGGGCATACATACAACTAACAATCTCCCACTTGCACTAGGGCCAGCTGCTGTAGTATCGCATACCGAGCATCTCGAAGAGTCTCTCAAACTGTATCTGGGGAATGGCCTTCGTGAGTGGATCCGCCGTGTTGTTCTTCGTGTCAACCCTCCTGACCTCGATCTCCCGGCGATCAACTATCTCCCGGATCAGGTGATACCGCCTCAGAATATGCCTGGATCGCTGATGGGACCTGGGTTCCTTGGCCAAAGCCACCGCTCCATTGTTATCACAATACAAAGGTATTGGATGCTCAATGGATTGAACCACTGCTAGTTCAGTAATGAACTTCTTGATCCAGACAGCCTCTTTGGCAGCATCGTTGGCAGCGATGTATTCAGCCTCCATCGTCGAGTCTGCCACGGTTTCCTGTTTGGAACTCTTCCAGCTAACCGCCCCTCCGTAAAGGGTAAAGACAAATCCCGACTGCGACTTAGAGTCGTCCTTATCACTCTGGAAGCTCGAATCGGTAAAGGACTCCACTTGGAGTTCCCCGTTACCATACACCAAGAGCATCTCTTTAGTCCTTCGTAAGTACTTGAGAATGCTCTTCACAGCTGTCCAGTGACTCTCTCCAGGATCAGCTTGATACCTGCTCACTACACTTAGTGAGTATGCTACATCGGGTCTGGTACATAGCATCGCATACATGATAGAGCCTACTGCCGAAGCATAGGGTATCCCTTGAATGCGAGCTCTCTCCAAATCAGTCTTGGGAGACATCTCTTTGGAGAGAGTGACTCCAGAGATCGTGGGCAAGTTCCCACGCTTGGACTCTTCCATACTAAACCTCTTTAGTATGGTGTCAATGTACCTGGATTGGGACAATCCTAAAATCCGTTTGGATCTATCTCTATAGATCCTAATTCCCAATATGCAGGAGGCATCACCAAGATCTTTCATTGAGAATCTATGTGATAAGAAGAGCTTGACCGATTGCAGCATAGGAATATCATTTCCTATCAAGAGTATGTCGTCCACGTACAATACGAGGAAGACAACCTTACTCTCTGCCACCTTCTTGTAAATACAAGGTTCGTCTGGATTTTTGACGAAATCAAACTCTTTGATAACGACATCAAAGCAGATGTTCCAACTCCGCGATGCTTGCTTTAATCCATAAATGGATTTAAGCAGCTTACACATCTTCCCACTGCTCCCACTGTCTACGAAGCCCTCTGGCTGAGTCATGTACACGCACTCTTCTAAATCACCATTTAGAAAGGCGGTCTTAACATCCATTTGCCAGATTTCGTAATCATGATATGCAGCGATGGCAAGTATGATCCGGATGGATTTAAGCATAGCCACTGGAGAAAAGGTTTCGTCATAGTCCACACCTGGTCTTTGACGAAAACCCTTTGCAACAAGTCTAGCTTTGAAAGTCTCCACTTTCCCATCTACACCAAGTTTCTTCTTGAAGATCCACTTGCTCCCAATGGGTTTTACCCCTTCAGGAGCAACGTCCAAAGTCCATACTTTGTTGGTGTACATGGATTCCATCTCGGACCGCATAGCATCCAGCCATTTCACTGAGTCCCCACTCGTGATGGCCTGCTCGAAGCTAGTTGGGTCATCATCCTCCATGATGCAATCCTCGCTCCCACCATCCATGAGAAAACCGTAGTATCTCTCAGGTGGGCGAGGAACCCTACTAGATCGACGGAGAGGCTGAGGTTCGTCGGAAGCTACTGAATGCTCTGGTTCCACTAAATCTTCTGTTGTGTTTTGTTCAGCTGGAACCTCTTCCAGTTCTACCTCAGAGCCACTAATTTCTTTTGTAAGAAATTCCTTTTCTAAAAAGGTGGCATGTTGAGCAACAAATACTCTTTGTTCCTCACTGTGGTAGAAGATATACCCTCGCGAATGTTTGGGATATCCAACAAATTTACACAGAATAGACCTTGCCGCGAGTTTGTCCGGATTTTGCGTTTTTACATAGGCCGGACAACCCCATATCTTAACATAATTAAGACATGGTCTCTTTCCTTTCCATATCTCATATGGAGTGGTCGGCACGGTTTTGGTGGGAACCATATTCAATAGGTCTGCAGCTGTTTCCAGTGCATATCCCCAGAAGGAAATAGGTAACTCAGTTGTGCTCATCATAGAGCGCACCATATCCAATAGGGTGCGGTTCCTCCATTCTGATACACCGTTGTGCTGTGGTGTATATGGAGGAGTCAGCTGAGAGAGAATCCCATTCTCCTTTAGGAAGTCCAGGAATTCATTGCTCAAGTATTCACCTCCTCGATCAGATCGTAGGATTTTAATACTTTTTCCGGTTTGGTTCTCAACTTCTTGTTTATATTCCCTAAATTTCTCAAAAGCTTCTGATTTGTGTTTCATCAGGAACACATACCCGAACCTAGAGAGATCGTCAGTGAATGTAATGAAGTATGAAGAACCATCCCTGGCATGTGTAGACATGGGACCGCATACATCACTATGTATCAGTCCCAAGAGTTCGGTAACTCTTTCTCCGTGTCCCGTAAACGGAGTTTTGGTTATCTTGCCTTTGAGACATGACTGGCAAGTGTCATAAGATGAAAATTCAAACGGATTTAAATATCTATCTTTATGCAACTTAGCTAGTCGTGTCGTATTGATGTGACCCAGTCTACAATGCCACAAGAAGGATTCGTTCAGTTCTGAACTCTTCCTCTTGTGTGTGTTTGTTATGCTCAGAACTGTTGATTGATTTAGAACATAAATGCCATTGCACAACGTGCCTGATCCAACCAACTTTTGGTTACGGAAAATGTTCATAACATTGTCCTGTAATACAAAATTATATCCCTCTTTACTCAACAAAGAAACCGATATAATGTTGCATATCAGGTTCGGCATGTAATAACATTCGTTCAGAACCAATGTATTACTAGTTGGTAATACAAGGTGATATTCCCCGACAGTCTTAGCTGCAACAATTGCACCATTTCCAACTCTAATGTCTTTATCACCTTCTCCAAGTTCTTTACCTTTCCTTAGCCCATGTAACTGATTACATATATGGGATCCTGACCCGGTATCTAATACCCAGGACGTAGAGCAAATGGAGAAACAGTTCTCTGTAACGAACACACCCGAAGAAAATGCATCAACATGTACTTTCTTCATTCGGGTGGCATGGGAATCCTGGTATTCCCCTATATCCTGTTCATTCCTATAACTCTTATAAGAAAGAACGGAACCAACGTTCCCCAGCACAGTATAACATGCGGGTTCGGTCGATACATCCATATTATTATCTTCATTAGGGCATGAAATGGTCGCTACCTGGAGAGAGAGAGAAGAAAACACTTTAGCGTATGCTCGTGCAAGATCAGATTGGTTATTATCTTATCTAATTAGGATGGCTCCTACTGCTTTTTATCAAATCTTCCTTCAAACCCTAAAAGGAAAGATTAGCCGGGATTAATTACACACTACAAGTTCGCCAATCTTTCAGCCAGGCCAGTATCGGTACTTTGAGGGAGGTCCCCCGTGCTTTCGCACGAACCTAATTAATGTAAACCTCGTTTTCCCAGAGGCGTAACCTCGTTGACACCTTTCTAGACACCTACTTGATCGGCTAATTGCAATGTGCAAAACTCTCCCAGGAGTAACTCTTACTCGCAGTGGGTATCGGGATCCAACTATCTCATAGAAGGTATGCAATCTCATTGCAAATTTCAACACTTGAAATTCCCGATAATATTTTGCCCCTAGCGTCCTATGACCTTGACGCAGGCCAACAAACCATAGTGCGCTAGTCAAGTTCAACCCGTCATTTCCTGATTGAATTAAACCCACCCGTACGACCCTTGACGCAGGCCAACAAAGTCGCACGACTACCTTAATCCAATCTGCATCATATGCATAAGCAGATAAATACTAGTTAGCTACCGCACACTACGCCTTGACGCAGGCTAACAAACGTAGCACGAATACTAACTACTACTCATCTGTAATGACGGAGGGCTACGACAGGTTTTTCTGAAAACCTATTGCGTAATGAACTTGATATCGTTGTAGAATCAAAATGAAGTTTTGAAATGGAGTGATTTTGAGGCTTTTCTAGTTTTGCTAAAGGAGTCACTCCCGGTGAAGGGATCTCGGTCCTTTCCTCGTCGAATGAGGTGCGGGATATATCATATATATCACTGTGCAAAGCATAAACTATAGAAGCAATCAAAAGCAAACCGAGTGTGTAGCATCTGCCAGTTATTGCTAAAGGAGTCACTCCCGGTGAAGGGATCTCGGTCCTTTCCTCATCGAATAAGGTGCAGGATATATCACATATACCGCTGTGCAAAGCAAGAACTATAGCTACCTTTTTTTTATTTAAAATTTGATTTCACAACATCTTAGGTTTCTTTTCTTTCATTAATCACATTAATGAAGTCCCATCATTTAAATACCTAAACATCACAGATAAATACGACGTACACTTATGCCATCCGCATTCGCCTCGATGTCCCCTCGTGCACCGTTAGGTTAGGTAACTAACGACAGAGCAGGGCAGGGCTAGTGCGGGTGCAAAACATAAGTAACGTCTATATAATATATCATATATACTATATACTGTATCTATCACAGAACATCACATGATCGCATCACAGATATCGCAGCAGAAGAAACATATGAAACATTGGATATACTAGGACGTCCGTGTTTTCAATACGAGCCAGTATAAAACACGGATTCCACGGTCGTGATGAATAGCCAATCCCACACCCCTAGACCCCTGCAAGAGCGGCAAGCAACCCTACCAATTCTAGGGTTAGGAGACCCGGACTCGACTCCTCGAGTTGGTCTCCTACTGGACCCCAGAACCCGGTTACTTGTGCTCTCCTCCTTGGGTCTATCCTAATGCGGAAAAGTAAATAATATACAAAAGGCGACAACTTCCGCTACCTGGAAGTGTCCCAATAAAAGAATATTACATACAAGTTTTTACATGAATGAAAATGAAAAACACTCATCTCACATAAAAACCCCTCCGCTATTCAAACACGACGATCCAATATAACATATCCAGCAACACATAACATCACATGTCATCAACGTAAGTAAATATGTCCATCCCAATTGTCGTTGACATATAGCAACGAAACCGGCGATATCACATATTACACTTACGGTCACAGAAAAGAAAGTGTAAAACTACAACAGTTGGAATTCGCAACCCTTTTAGACATCGCATGCCTAATCAAATGAAATACTTAGACATCACATGCCTAACAGTTATAAATCCCGCATTTTAGTCTCATTATCGAAAACTTTTTTCAACATCAAGTGAGACTAAACGGCTAGATTTATAACATTCATTCAGTTATCTCATAACTTTTTGTGAATTCCAATTATTGTATCCCATTCCGGATAAATAGAAAATGTTAAACTTTCCGATCGAACATTCAAACACCCAAGTTTTCCCGATATAGATCAACACATGAAACAAGTCTAAAAACATTCAGTTCGTGCCTCAGTACCAACGGTCCAGCCGTAGAAGGGTCAAGCCAACGCCTCACATGTGGCACGCCGTACTGCCCCAAACCCGAAGGTTCAAAGGGCAGTTCAAGACGGTCACATAATCGAGTTAAGGTTTATTGTCTTCTAGAGGGTCCATCGAGTTACTTGCACTACTTAGAACGTCTTTAAACTTCGGAAAAATCCAACACTTGGAAATTTCCCGACAGGGGAAAAATTGGGTATTTATATCCGGTCGAACATTTTAACATATTCAAAAATTATCCGGAAAGCCACATAGACAAAATCTGATACCCCGATCGAAACACCGAATCCCCAAAGCAACCCCAGAAAATTCAACTCTTGAATAATATTTAAAAATTCCCATAAACTCCAGCATCAGAAAAGAGGAATTACTGTGCAAAAAATATTGTGCATTGTGAACAGTAGGCGGCGGAACCGCGGCAGAAGCCATGCTTCTGCCGCGTTTCCGCGGCGGTTTAGACGCATCATGAGCTCGTGTTGCACCATAATTCTTAGATCTTCCTGCTGAATTTTTTAGGCATTTTTAATATGGAAAAATCCCAGATTTTAGAAAAAGTCCAGAGAGCACTTGGGTTTTAGGGTTTCAGGTTCGTTCGGGTTTCAAACGTCGTCTAGACTTCGCCTAAGGCTCTAGCTAGGCTCTGATACCAGTGAAAGGTTCCTAGGCACACTATAGAGGTCTCACAAGGCATCAACCATGCCAATTTCAAAATTTATGAGTGCCGAGAAACCCTAACACGGATCGTCGGCTAGAATTCTAGGCGAAATACGAAACTACTTAACACTTTAACTAAAGGAAAGAGGCTACAACCTTTGTAGATCCGGTTATCCACTTCCTTGGCTCCGCGTAGGCGTCCTCTCGCTGTCCATCTCGAATCCCGAACTCAAACGTCGGCTTCATCGGAGAATTGGGCGGACTAGGTCGTCGGCTTCGTGCCGAAGATGATCTACGTCGAGGCATCACTAGTTCAAGCTCCGACTTCACCAAGTTGTGAAACTTGTGAAGAAAACACCCAAAACAACTTGGCAAGAGGTAGAGGGTGAAGAAATAGGAGGTGGGTTCTCTTTAGAATTGGATTTCTCACTTTAGAACTCAAGTTGCCATTGATAGCATCAAGCTTTCTTGAAGAAGAAGATGATGAAGAAGAAGAAAGAATATGATAAGTGTTTGATTAAAAAGAAAAATAAATCAATACTTATCATAAGCTAACCAAGGTTAAGTGTAGAGAATAGACCATGGTAAATGGGAATGGTTAGGGTTAAGCAAGAAGACAAATGGTCTCTTTAGTCAAAGCTTCATGAAGCTTCAACAAGCTTCATGATAAAAAAGAAACCATTTTTTTTCTTTTATCTAATTAAATAAATAAAGAAAGGATAAATAAATAGATGAATAATACAAAACCCTAACCATTATCATAACCATGGTTTAATTCTTTGCACTTAACTAAATGATCAAGTATCATCAAACATGATACAAATGTGTGCACAAAAGTATATCACATATACTTCTTGCATATCAAGTGAGAAAATCTATTTAAAGTGAACCAATACTAGTTAATGCAAAGTAATATATCAAATATATAATTATACATTAAATCATTAAATCAACACTTGATTTAACGATCCGGTCATATCGCATATAACCGACTAGTATCCTATGTATCGGCTTATCGAATCAATGATTCGATAACTAGGTCATATCGCATACAACCAATCGAAACATTCATCGCGAGAATGAAATGCGGTATCACATACACGCATTATTCTCGGTCCCGCACATATCTCATATGCGCTCCTATTTCGTTTCGCTTGAGCCAGGAAACCTCTGTGTAGGACTCTAAAGACTCATCAATGCGCCGGTAGCAGATGATGATCATATCAAGCACCCACAAGCCGCAAGCGGTCTGTTAAACGTAACGGCCATCCGGGTATTGAGCGATCAGAAGATCGACGAGCTAGCCCGCTCATACTCCTGTGAATCCAACCAGTAACACTTACCGTACAGTCCGGTCTGTTCGTCTGATACGTCGCATATCAAGTCTAGGGGTGGTAAAAGTCAGACCCTAATAACCGATAAGTCGTGCCGATGTGAGGCTCATAACGGGTCGAGAAACTACTGGTAACACTTACCAGCAAATCTCTGATCAGCCCTGGCCAGGGACTTCCCTGTTACGGCCAATCGAGCACAGCGCAACATCAACCCCCAATACCGGGAGAGACGAAACCCCTCCTATCGCTCATTGCCTCCATGTGACTCGGGACTGTACCCAAAGACCACCGTTTTGCATGCCCTCATGGACGTGGTAAGGTGGAGATCAAAGCACAGTGGGAATCACACAAGACTCTATGACGATCTCGGGTCTACAGACTAACCTGTACAAGTGTCACCTGAGAACTGCCATCTGACGTGAGGTATAATACCATCTGGGAGTTCTCGGCGAGTCCGTACAGTGTACCCAGTCTCCACTAAGCACCTGTATACCATCTCTGATGTCAAACACTAATGGATATGGGATCATCCATCGCCCATCTCATGGGTCGAGAAGCGTATACGCTAGTCTACTCTGGTATATCGATGCCCCGTCTCGATACACCCACGACTAGGGACCTTGAAGGATGTACTTATGGACTACCATGTCTCCACTAGTATGATCTGCATCATAGTCCAGGCAGTCAAGTACACATCCTAAGGGCTTTATCAACATGTAACTATAAGACAGTTTAAAGAGACAAGTGTACATGTTAAGATAAAGAGTAACCAGATAGCATACTATCATATCGAGCAAGAAAGTCATCTCTATATATGTCCAAGCATCCAATATAATATACATCATCTGTACAATACTGGCCTCTAGGGCATACATACAACTAACATCTACCCCTCAACGCTGCGGATTGAAGCCCTCACCATGAGGTGGACGATCAATTTCCTGCTGGCTCATCTGCAAGGCTCCAGAGCCCTCATCACGAGGCCGTCTAGCAATTTCATGCTGGCCAATCCCTAAGGGGTAGATTCCTACCCACCTACGCTAAGGATCGAAGCCTTCATCTCGATGCTACCGTGCAGATTCCTACTCGGCTAATCTCCGAGGGGTAACTTCCTACCCTACGAAGGCATAAGTCTAGGAACCACGACAAGGAAGAATCAGTCAATGCCGACCTATTCTAACTTGGCTGTTTTTCAACTCATGCTAAGAGACGTGGTCGTCAACCCGACTCTGAGGAATAGACCGGTACCGACCTTCCAACACTTGGATATCTGTTGATTCATCCTAAATGAACGATTGCCATCTCGACTACGGGGAGTGAGAGGGCACCAACCTTCCTACACTTGGCAATTAATTGAGTTACATTTGACGCGCAATCGTCATCTAAAAAGCCGGTCATCGGCCTACGGCCTAACACCCGATTCGAGAAAAAGACCGACGAGCTGAAATACTCATGCAAAAAGCACAACTCATGCAGAAAGCACAAAAGTCATGCAGAGGAAAATAAGCTCAGCTTTGTGTAAGTCTATGTCGCACACCCCACGATGTCGTGGGGACGCAGAATACATCAAAAACGATTTTTCTCACATCAAAATATCATGTTTGGCTTTGCAACATAGACTTTATCCACTTTAGGATCTTTATTAAACCTTAACTAGCTAAACTCAACTACTTGAAGGCTCTAACTACTCGGATATAGGGTTATACCTTCGAGTCTAGTCCTTCGGGTCTTCTCTAGGTTCCTTTCTCCTTGGATCGAGCTTCAACTTTGATCTCCTTTCTTTGGCTCCTCCGAAGCTTCGAACGAACTCGGTTGCCGGTCTACTTTAGGTTGTAGAAGATCCACCCGAGGGCCTATGGTCAAGCTCCAACCTCAAGTGAGGTAACTTAGTGATCTAATGTGCTAGATGAGATTACTAAGTAGATGTAGAAAGTAATCTATGGATTAATTAGTCTCAAAACTCAATGGATCACAACACATGTGAAGGGATGAGCTTGAAGGAGGAGGATATGAAACCTAGGAGAGAGAATGAGAATGTGATAATCAACTAGAGAAAATGAGAGAGGGAATGACTAAGTCTCATGACAATAATTCAAGCATGGAATATTTTAGTCTCCAAAAATCAATCATGCTTGAATAGGAACTCCAAATGAATAAACAAATACCAAGCCATGCCATCAACCCATTCCTCAAGTGTCTCCTAATTTCCATCTCATTAATCCTTTAGCAAAAAAGGATAAATCAATAATGGGGTGTCTCCTTCTAGAAGCTCATTCTTATGAAATTACAAGAATGCCCTCACCGTATATACTTACTCGTATCCGTATTCTGAAAAATACGGATACACAGAAATAAGTATAATCCAATAGTATAATACTAGGATCCGGCTTAAACCAAAACCCATTAGTATTATCTGTTCGAACATCACCCGTGTAGCCAGTACACGTATGTGATCGAAACCCTGCCGTAAGACCATACGGCCTCTACATCGTCTCGCCTGAACCAGGGAAACCCTCTATGTGGGACTCTACAGACTCGACAGTATGCTGGCAGTGGGCTTAACCACAAGTCCGTCTGTGCCATTAGCTGTACGTAACGGCAACCTAGGTACATGTCGAAAAGGAGGCCGATGAGTGAACTCATCCGAAACCCCTACCGAGCCTATCCGTGACAATCTCCATGCAGTCCGGTCTGTTCGTTTGAGGGTATCGCATGTAAGGTCTAGGGGGTGGAGAACGTCAGACCCCTAATAACCAGACAAGTCCCGTCAGTGTGGCTCAAGACCATCCAAGAATCTACTGGTCCGACCACCAGTAATTCTCAATCCGCCATGGCCAGGAACTTATGGTAATGACCAACCGATCACAGTGCGACATCGACTCCCTGTACCAGGAGAGACGAATCCCCAACATTCACTCACTACCTTCATGTGGCTCAGGACTGTACCCAACTAAAATATGTTTGCACGATTCCTTTGAACTGTGGTAAGGTAGTAATCAAAGCACAGTGGGAACTCACACGATATAAATGACGACCTCGGGTCAACAAACTATCTGCACTCATGTCACCAGAGAACTGCTATCTGACGCTAGGTATAATACCATCCAGTCAATTCTCGGTGAGTCCTGTCCGGTGTACTCACATCCAGTGAGCACCTGTATACAATTTTAGGTGCACCTCACCAATGGTAGCGGGACCAATCCATCGCCCCTCGTCAGGGTCTATATATGTATACACTAGTCTACTCTGGAGTAACGATGCCCAGTCTCGATATTCTCACGACTAGGAACACTTTTAAGGATGTGCCTATAGACTATCCAGCTCCCACTAGTATGATCGCCATCACAACGCAGGTAGTCAGGAAAAGATACTACGGGCTTTATCAACATGTATACAAGACATGAAATACAAAGTAAAACACATCACATGTTAAGATAAAAACAAACCAAATAGCGTAATATCATATCAAGAAAGATTGTCATGTACATATATATCCCTAGTGTAAGTCCACGTTGCCTACCCCGGTGCTTACGGGGAGGCGGAAACGGTATAAAAATTCGATTTTTAGAACTCAAGGCAACATGGACTAAAAGAAGGATCTTTGCTAAACAAAAACTAACAACCATGCTAAGAGATTTAGCTACTCGGTTAAAGGGTTATACCTAAGTCTTGAACTCCTTCTCTTCTTGCTCCTTGGAGTTGGATGAACGGGTCGTCCTCGTCGTCTTCTCTTGCCGAAGAAAGATCCACCCGAGGGTCTCTACCTTTGGCTCCTACCTCAACCTAGAAGTAACTAAAGTGCTTGGTGTGCTAAAACTAGAACCTTAGGATGAGTAGAGAGTAATTTTGGTGTTTTATCTCAAAAGCTAAATGTTTCTCAACTCATGAGAGGGGAGAGCTTTGAGAGAGAGGAAGAGGATGAGAGAGAATGAGCATGAGAGAATGAGGATAATATCAACCATTCTCACATATATGTGAATTATGATAATTAAATAATTAATTAAAGATAATAGTGATGGTTAACTTGAAATGACCATTATCATTTCACATTAATGAATTTTGCAAGAATCAAAGAGCATCTTTCATGTGAAATGATGATGGTCAATATGTCAACATAGGTCAACAAGTCAACCATAGTCAAATGGTCAACAACCTTAACCATAACACAATTATAATTAATTAATATTAATAATCACATTTCACATATACATTAGGGTTAAGAAAAAAGACAACGGTCATCAACCTTAATGAAAGTCCTCTGCTTCTGCCTCAGTCAACTGTGCATACACACCCGTATCCGTGTTCCGAGGAACATGAATACAATGAGATAAAACCAATCCCAAAACATATACTAGGATCTGGCTTAAACCAAAGCCCGCTAGTATAAGCTGTCCGGACACCAAACGTGCACAAGTGCGCGGATGTGAACGAACCCCGTCGTAAAACTATGCGACCTCTACTCTTTTTGCCTAAAGGCGAATAACCCTCTGTGTGGGACTCTAAAGACTCGACACTACGCTGGCAGTGGGTTTAACCACAGACCGCAAGCGGCACTAGCTGTACGTAACGGTCCCCAGGTAGATGCCGATAAGAAGACTGACGAGGTGAACCCATCTGAACTCCTACTGAGCCTGAATGTGACAATCTCCATACAGTCCGGTCTGTTCGTCTGAGAATATCGCATGGTGGGCCTAGGGGGCGGTAAACGTCAGTCCCCTAATAGCGGTACAAGTCGTGTCGGAGTGTAGCCCAGAACACCCTGAGATAACAGTGGAAACCTACCGGTATATCTCGCTTGCCCTGGCCAGGGACTTTGTGTAATGGCTCTCCTAGACACAACGCGATATCAACCCCCAATACCGGGAGAGACGAATCCTGTCTAACCGTCACTGCCTCCAAGTGCTTCGGGACTGCACCCAACTGCTACCTGTTTGCACGACTCCTTTGAGCCGTGGTAGGGTAGCAATCTAAGAACAGTGGGAACACACTCGAGGCGAAGTGACAGTGTCAAGTCAACGGACTAAGCTGTACTCATGTCAACTAGGAACTGGTAACTGACGATAGGTATAATACCAACCAACAGTTCCCGACGAGTTCTGTCCAGTGTACTCGTAACCTAACGAGCACCCGCATACTATCTCAAGTACGACGTACCGACGGCTGTGGTACAGACCGTTTTCCAAGCTGGGATGAGAAGCGCATACACTAGTCTACTCCAGAGTATCGATGCCCTGTCTCGATAGTCCTACGACTAGGGACCTACATAAGGATGTGCTTGTGGATTACCCAGCCCCCACGAGTGTGACTGCCATCACAACGCTGGTAATCAAGCAAAGATCCTAAGGGCTCCACTAATGTGTAAAGACGATATGCTATAAGAAACACATGCACACATTAAAGTAGAAATAAACCAAGTAGCATACTACTATCTTGAGCAAGATTGTCTATACAAGGTGAATATCCCAAGCTTCCATTAAGTAATATACAAACTAGTATGATACAGTAATGGCATCTAGGGCATATACACTAACAATCTCCCACTTGCACTAAGGCCATGTACTGGCGTATCGAAGACCTATAATCTCGATCAGCCGCTCGAACTGAGTCTGGGGTAAGGCCTTCGTGAATGGATCAGCAGTGTTATCTTCCGTAGCAACTCTCCGAACCTCGATCTCCTGGCGACCCACGATCTCCCTGATCAGGTGATACCGCCTCAAGATGTGCCTGGACTTCTGATGGGACCTGGGTTCCTTCGCAAAAGCTATAGCCCCGTTGTTGTCGCAATACAGAGGTATTGGGTCAACAATGGACGGAACCACCTGAAGTTCTGTCAGGAACTTCCTTATCCAGACGGCTTCTTTTGCGGCATCTGCAGCAGCGATATATTCCGCTTCCATCGTCGAGTCAGCAACGGTTTCCTGTTTGGAACTCTTCCAACACACCGCCCCTCCATTGAGGGTAAATACATAACCCGACATGGACTTGGAATCATCCTTGTCACTCTGGAAGCTGGAGTCAGCAAAGGCCTCGATCTGGAGGTCTTTTGCGTCATACACCAAGAACATCTCCCTAGTCCTTCTCAGGTACTTGAGAATGTTCTTTACCGCTATCCAGTGTTTCTCCCCAGGGTTTGACTGATACCGGCTTACCACACTCAGTGCATAAGCTACATCCGGTCTGGTACACAACATCGCATACATTATAGAGCCTACCGCAGAAGCGTAGGGTATAATAGACATGCGATCCCTTTCCAAATCAGTCTTGGGAGACATCTCTTTGGAGAGGGTGATCCCGTGACAAGCCGGTAGATTACCGCGCTTGGAATCTTCCATACTGAATCTTTTTAGTATGATGTCAATGTACCTGGACTGTGAAAGTCCTAATATCCTCTTGGATCTGTCACGATTGATCCGGATCCCCAGAATGTAAGAGGCATCACCCAGGTCTTTCATGGAGAACCTCTGTGACAAGAACCCTTTGACAGATTGTAGCATAGGAATGTCATTACCTATCAAAAGAATGTCATCCACGAATAAAACGAGGAATACGACAGTTCTTGCTACAAATCTACTATAGATGCATGGTTCATCTGGATTTTTGATAAAGTCAAATTCTTTGACCGTCTCATCAAAACAGATGTTCCAACTCCGCGATGCCTGCTTCAGTCCATAGATGGACTTAAGCAACTTGCACACCTTTCCGCTGCTCCCACTCTGAATGAAACCCTCTAGCTGGTCCATATAGACACACTCCTCTAAATTTCCATTTAGAAAAGCGGTCTTTACGTCCAACTGCCAAATCTCATAATCGTGGAAGGCAGCAATGGCAAGAAGGATCCGAATGGATTTCAGCATAGCCACTGGAGAAAAGGTTTCGTCATAGTCCAAACCAGGTTTTTGACAAAAACCCTTTGCAACAAGTCTAGCCTTATAGGTCTCAACATGTCCATCTACACCAATCTTCTTTTTGAAGATCCACCTGCATCCTATGGGTTTTACCCCATCTGGAGCAACGTCCAACGTCCATACTTTGTTGGTGTACATGGACTCCATTTCGGTCCGTATTGCATCCAGCCATTTTACCGAGTCAACGCTCTGAATGGCTTGCTGGAAGCTAGTCGGCTCATCACTATTAATGATGCAATCCTCTCTATCCCCGTCTATGAGAAAACCATAGTATCTCTCGGGCGGATGAGACTGCCTACTACTCCTGCGGAGCGGCGCAGGAATGTCCTCATCTTTCGAACCCTCTGGTTCTACTAAGCTTTCAGTAATAGCTCGTGGTTCTGGAATTTCTTCCAGTTCTATTGCGCTCCCACTTATCTGATTTTCCAAAAACTCAGTTTCCAAGAAGTGGGCATGGCGAGAAACAAAAACCTTTTGTTCCTCTTCGCAATAGAAGAAATATCCCTTGGAGTTCTTTGGATATCCCACAAACTTGCACTGTACTGAGCGTGCCTCGAGTTTGTCCGCATGCTGCTTTTTGACAAAAGATGGACATCCCCATGTCTTAATGTGCTTAAGATAGGGTTTCTTCCCACTCCATATCTGATATGGTGTGGTAGGCACAGTCTTAGTTGGAACTCGGTTCAAAAGGTATGCAGCCGATTCTAGCACATATCCCCAGAATGATCGCGGCAACTCAGCGTTACTCATCATGGACCGTACCATATCTAATAGGGTTCGGTTCCATCTCTCCGATACACCGTTATGTTATAGGGTGTATGGAGGAGTAAGCTGAGAGAGAATTCCATTCTCTTTTAAGTAATCCAGGAACTCGACACTTAAGTATTTACCACCTCAATCAGATCTCAGTGTCTTGATACTTTTGCCTGTTTGTTTTTCTACTTCATTCTTATATTCCTGGAATTTTCCAAAGGCTTCGGATTTATGTTTCATTAAGAAGACATATCCGTACCTTGAAAAGTCATCCGTAAAAGTAATGAAGTAAGAATAATCGCTTCGCGCATGCGTAGACATTGGACCGCACACGTCGCTGTGTACGAGTCCCAAGAGCTCGCTCGCTCTAACTCCGTGTCCAGTGAACGGAGTCTTTGTCATCTTTCCTTTGAGACAGGATTGACAAGTTGCATATGATTGATATTCGAACGGATCCAAATATCCTTCTGTATGTAACTTTGTCAACCTTCTCTTATTGATGTGACCCAGTCTACAATGCCATAAGAAAGCCTGATTTGTTTCCGGAGACTTTCTTTTGTGTGTATTCTGGACATTGAAAATCTGTGTTTGGTTTAATACGTATATACCATTGCTTAATGTACCTGACCCGATCAGAACTTGATTAAGGTGAATGTTTACAACATTGCTTACAAATGCAAATTCATAACCTTGTTTAGATATTAAAGATACAGAAATGATATTACAAGTTGCATTGGGTACAAAATAACAATTACGTAAAACCAAAACATGTCCATCTGACATTCCCAGGTGATAGTCCCCCACGGCCTCAGCATCCATGCTAGCTCCGTTTGCATCTCTGAGGGTCATATCACCTGCCTTCAAAACCCTACGATTTCTCAGTGCCTGCAAAGAATTACAGATATGAGATCCTGATCCGGTATCCAATACCCAGGAAGTAGAGTTTATTGATAGACAATTTTCAATAACATACACACCTGAAGCCGAAGCCGCAACTTGCTTCGGGTCCTGGTTTCTGGCCTTCCAAGCCCTGCAATCTTTCTTCCAGTGTCCACTCTTGTGACAGTAAAAACATTCTTCCTTCCCCACAAGCTTTCCCGCTACCTTTGTTGCCTTTGCCTTTCCCTTCGTATCCTCTTTACTAACACCGCCCCTTGGTTTGGTGGGGGGTTTTCTTCTTCTTTCCCTTGGACCTAGAAGAGGAAGATCCTCCTACAAACAAAGTGGATATTTCCCTACCTTTCTGTAGGGTGCCCTCTGCACTCCTCAGCATGTTGAGGAGTTCTGAAAGTTCAACCTCTTTTTCTTGTAAGTTGAAGTTCAGGATAAACTGTGCGTAAGTGGAAGGAAGGGACTGGAGAATCAAGTCCGTATAGAGCTCGTTCTCTAACGTGGTCCCAAGGTCCGCGAGCTCTTCAATATAGCCAATCATCTTAAGCACGTGTTCCGCTACCGATGATCCGACGGCCAATTTCGCCGAAAACGGCTTTTTCGAGACTTCGTATCCGGCGATACGGGATTGCTCTCCATACAGTTCTTTTGTATGGAGAAATATAGATTCAAGGTCTATATTCTCGTGCCTCCTCTGATGTTCATTGTCTATAGAGGCAACCACGAGGCACTTGGCCTTCGCACAGTCGATTTCCCAGGTCTTACGGATTTCCTTATCCGCGACGCTGGTTTTGGGACCTGGGACAGAGGGAGCTTTGGTGGTAAGGAGATACCCCAACTTGTCATAAGTGATTGCCATTTTGACATTCCTGAGCCAATCTTTGTAGTTTGGCCCTGTCAGTATGTTTTTATCTAGTAGTAACTTAAGTCCAGTCATGATGTTTGGTCGCTGCAATTAGGGGAGAGAGAAGAAACACTTTAGCATGATGCTCTTGCAAGTTTAGAGTGGTTTTTAATTTGTCTAAACAGGATGGCTCCCACTGCTTCTCGAATCCCTCCTCAAACCAAAAAGGAAGAATTAGTCGGGATCAATCTCACCGTACAATACTTGCTTAACCATTCAGCCAGGCCAGTGTTGGTACTTCGAGGGAGGTTTTCAAACGCTTTTGCGAAGTTCCTTAATTAAATAACCTCTTTTCCCTATGGGCGTCGCCCCGCTAACACCTTTCTAGACACCTACTTGGTTTATAGCATTGATCGTTAAGTGAGAAATTTTCCGAGGAGTAGCATATACTCACAGTAGGATCGGGATCCAAATATCATCGCGTGACAAAACTGAAGGAATCCTACCAGAATCATCACACTTTAAATGGTATGCAGCGCTAGCAAGTTTCAGTTTCTTTTGAAACTCCCGATGTGGATTTTTGCCCCATGCTCTTATGACCTTGACTTTAGCCAACAAATCATAAGTCACATGTCAAGTTCTACCCGTCATTCTCCAGGTTAATTTGAACCCATCCGTACCTACCCTTGACTTTGGCCAACAAGGTAGTACGACTATCCTAAACCAACACATCTATCTATGCTGCACATGAATACCCAATAGCTACCAATCACTATGCCTTGACTTTGGCCAACAAACATAGCTTGAATACTATTGACTATCCATGTGAAACGACGGAGGGCTACAAATGGTTTTGGCGAAACCGTGAATGTAGTGAACTTGATATAATCGATGGAACGAGATAGCTTTTAAAAGGAGTGGTTCAAGCTCCGCATTTAAAAGTTGGTTTTTGAAAAGAAACGAGTGGTTTTGAAAGTGTTCCAACGACTTTTACTTGGTTTATTTTCTTGCATTAATTTTAATGCGTCCCATCATTTAATCCTACCATTGCAGAAAACAACGAAAATATGACGTACGCTTATGCCATTCGCATTCTCCACGGGGTCCCGTCATCACCCGTTAGGTTACTTAACTAACGACAGAGCGGGGGCAGGACTAGTGCGGATGCAAAACATAAGCAACGCCTAAATAGATATCATATATAGATATATACATTCGCCACATGCAATGATAGCCATTCCAGATCACAGATGAACACATTGGATATACTAGGAATCTGCATTCCGTACGAGCCTGTACCGAAGAGCGGATTACACGGTCGCGATGAATAGCCAAACCCCACCTTAGACCCCTACGGGTGCGGCAAACTACCCGCCAAGTACCCGAAGTGAAGCAACCTCCCTCAACAACGTGAGTAGGCCACTCAGCACTTCAAGGTACCCGGTAGTTTGTGCACCCCACCTTGGGTCTATCCTAGGAGCAAAAACAGTAAAAGAAATTATACAATGGCAGTTACAATCCCATCCCGGTTGTGCGGCCAAATAAATAATATTACATCAATTTACATATTACATGAATTGAAAGATAAAGAAAACTCTCATCTCACAACCCCCGGCTATTCATCCGCGACAATCCAACGAATTCATATACACAAACCATCAACATTACAGATCACAGATATGTATAACCCCCACTAATCGACGTATAGCGATTAGCAGACGTTCAATACATATATCAAATCACAGATATAACCCATTAGCCAAATTCTAGAGAAGTTCGATCAAAATACGGATTTGTAACCACCCCCAAAACAAATTTGTTCTCTGCAAAATCTGGGCAGAAACAAACTATCCTAAAAATCCCAAAACATCAATATAGGAACACTGCAGGAGAAACGACCCACGGCCGAGTCAACTCGGCCGCGGATCCGCGGCAAGAGCATGCTCTTGCCGCGGTTCCGCGGTGTGTTGGTCGACTCGCTGGATCATTTTTCTTGGGTATTCTTTAAAAACCCTGAGCCGGTTTTTAGTTTATGATTTATTATTTTTAAAGCAGGTTTAAAAATCGGCAGAAAGTTAAGTTTTTGAAACTTGTTTTACGATTTTTCTCCGATCGAAATTCTAGATACTTTGCTAACTTGCTAGTTTGTGTTTAGCTAGGCTCTGATACCACTGTAAGTCCACGTTGCCCATCCCGGTGCTTACGGGGAGGCGGAAACGGTATAAAAATTCGATTTTTAGAACTCAAGGCAACATGGACTCAAAGGAGGATCTTTGCTAAACAAAAACTAACAACCATGCTAAGAGATTTAGCTACTCGGTTAAAGGGTTATACCTAAGTCTTGAACTCCTTCTCTTCTTGCTCCTTGGAGTTGGATGAACGGGTCGTCCTCGTCGCCTTCTCTTGCCGAAGAAAGATCCACCCGAGGGCCTCTACCTTTGGCTCCTACCTCAACCTAGAGGTAACTAAAGTGCGTGGTGTGTTAAACCTAGAACCTTAGGATGAGTAGAGAGTAGTTTTGGTGTTTTATCTCAAAAGCTAAATGTTTCTCAACTCATGAGAGGGGAGAGCTTTGAGAGAGAGGAAGAGGATGAGAGAGAATGAGCATGAGAGAATGAGGATAATATCAACCATTCTCATATATATGTGAATTATGATAATTAAATAATTAATTAAAGATAATAGTGATGGTTAACTTGAAATGACCATTATCATTTCATATTAATGAATTTTGCAAGAATCAAAGAGCATCTTTCATGTGAAATGATGATGGTCAATATGTCAACATAGGTCAACAAGTCAACCATAGTCAAATGGTCAACAACCCTGACCATAACACAATTATAATTAATTAATATTAATAATCACATTTCACATATAAATTAGGGTTAAGAAAAAAGACAACGGTCATCAACCCTAATGAAAGTCCTCTGCCTCTGCCTCAGTCAACTGTGCATGTACACCCGTATCCGTATTCTGAGGAACACGAATACAATGAGATAAAACCAATCCCAAAACATATACTAGGATCTGGCTTAAACCAAAACCCGCTAGTATAAGCTGTCCAGACACCAAACGTGCACAAGTGCGCGGATGTGAACGAACCCCGTCGCAAAACCATACGACCTCTACTCGTTTTTCCTAAAGGCGAATAACCCTCTGTGTGGGACTCTAAAGACTCGACACTACGCTGGCAGTGGATTTAACTATAGACTGCAAGCGGCACTAGCTGTACGTAACGGTCCCCAGGTAGATCCCGATAAGAAGACTGACGAGGTGAACCCATCTGAACTCCTACTGAGCCTGAATGTGACAATCTCCATACAGTCCGGTCTGTTCGTCTGAGAATATCGCATGGCGGGCCTATGGGGGCGGTAAACGTCAGTCCCCTAATAGCGGTACAATTTGTGTCGGAGTGTAGCCCAGAACACCCTGAGATAACACTGGAAACCTACCAGTATATCTCGCTTGCCCTGGCCAGGGACTTTGTGTAATGGCTCTCCTAGACACAGCGCGATATCAACCCCCAATACCGGGAGAGACGAATCCTGTCTAACCGTCACTGCCTCCAAGTGCTTCGGGACTGCACCCAACTGCTGCCTGTTTGCACGACTCCTTTGAGCCGTGGTAGGGTAGCAATCTAAGAACAGTGGGAACACACTCGAGGCGAAGTGACAGTGTTAAGTCAACGGACTAAGCTGTACTCATGTCACCTGGGAACTGGTAACTGATGATAGGTATAATACCAACCAACAGTTCCCGACGAGTCCTGTCCAGTGTACTCGTATCCTAACGAGCACCCACATACTATCTCAAGTACGACGTACTGACGGCTGTGGGACAGACTGTCTCCCAAGATTAGATGAGAAGCGCTTACGCTAGTCTACTCCGGAGTATCGATGCCCTGTCTCGATATAACTATGACTAGGGACCTGCATAAGGATGCGCTTGTAGATTACCCAGCCCCCACGAGTGTGACTGCCATCACAACGCTGGTAATCAAGCAAAGATCCTAAGGGCTCCACTAATGTGTAAAGGCGATATGCTATAAGAAACACATGCACACATTAAAGTAGAAACAAACCAAGTAGCATACTACTATCTTGAGCAATATTTTCTATATAAGGTGAATATCCCAAGCTTCCATTAAGTAATATACAAACTAATATGATACAGTAATGGCCTCTAGGGCACATACACTAACACCTAGCATCCTGAACAATGAAGGCCTTTAGAGCATACATATCCAATACTTTATTCATATTCCAGAAATTTTTACAAGGTATTCTGAGCTCCTCAGCCTTACAAAAATTCAAAAAAAGAAAAACAAAAAAGGCTCAGGCAGCAGGCTTTGCCGGGGTATCGCCTTGCTCGGCACCGCCCTCAGGGGCCGGGGCTTCTACCTCCGTAACCACCTCTCTCCCTACGGCCACCCCAGCGCCAATCACTTACGGCGTATCCACGGAGAGCGGGACTCTGGTGCGGAGCAAACTCCGGCATTAACTCCTTGACGGCAACGAGAGCTTCGTGCCAAATGATGGCCGAGGCTTCGGCGATGTCAGCGTAGAACTGTTCTGACGACTTATACCTCTCTATCGACTTCGAAGCTCGGAGCTCGATGGACTCTAGATGAGGCCTTCGATCCTTGGCATAGATGGGTAGGAATCTACCCTCCAGGGATGGACCGGACAGGGAAGCTGCTCGGTGGCCTCGAGATGAGGGTTTCGATCCTTGGCGTAGAAGGGTAGGAATATACCCGCCAGGGATAGACCAGGCAGGGAAGCTGCTTGGTGGCCTCGTGATGAGGGCTTCGATCCTTGGCATAGATGGGTAGGAATCTACCTACCAGGGATTGACCGGGTAGGGAAGCAGCTCGGTGGCCGTGTGATGAGGGCTTCGATCCTTGGCGTAGATGGGTAGGAATCTACCCGCTAGGGATTGACCAGGCAGGGCAGCTGCTCGGTGGCCATGAGATGAGGGCTTCGATCCTTGGCGTAGATGGGTAGGAATCTACCCGCCAGGAATGGACCGGGCAGGGAAGCTTCTCGGTGGCCTCATGATGAGGGCTTCGATTCTTGGCGTAGATGGGTAGGAATCTTCCCGCCAGGGATTGACCGGGTAGGGAAGCTGCTTGGTGGCTTCGTGGAAGGCTTCGATCCTTAGCGTTAATGGGTAAGAAACTGCCCGCTATGGATAGACCGGGCAGAGAAGCTGCCCGGTGACCTCGAGATGAGGGCTTCAATCCTTAGCGTTAATGGGTAGGAAACTACCCGCTAGGGATGGACTGGGCAGGGAAGCAGCTCGGTGGCCTTATGATGAGGGCTTCGATCCTTGGCGTAGATGGGTAGGAATCTACCCGCCAGGGATGGATCGGGTAAGGAAGTTGCTCGGTGGCCTCGAGATGAGAGCTTTGATCCTTAGTGTTGATGGGTAGGAAATTACCCGCTATGGATGGACCGGGCAGCGATGCTGCTCGGTGGCCTTGTGATGAGGGTTTTAATCCTTAGCGTAGATAGGTAGGAATCTACCCGCCAGGGATTGACCGGGCAGGGAAGCTGCTCGGTGGCCTCGTGATGAGGACTTCAATCCTTGGCATAGATGGGTAGGAATCTACCCACCAGGGATTGACCGGGCGGTGGCCTAGTGATGATGGCTTCAATTCTTGGCGTAGATGGGTAGGAATCGACCTGCCAGGGATGGACCGGGCAGGGAAGCTGCTCGGTGGCCTCTTGATTAGGGCTTCGATCCTTGGCGTAGATGGGTAGGAATCTACCAGCCAGGGATGGACTAGGCAGGGAAGCTGCGCGGTGGCCTCGTGATGAGGGCTTTGATCCTTGGCATAGATGGGTAGGAATCTACCCACCAGGGATGGACCGGGCAGGAAAGCTGCTCGGCGGCTTCATGATGAGGGCTTCGATGGGTAGGAATCTACCCGCCAGGGATGGACCGGGCAGGGAAGCTGCTCGGTGGCCTCATGATGAGGGCTTCGATCTTTGGCATAGATGGGTAGGAATCTACCGTCCAGGGATGGACCGGGCAGGGAAGCTGCTCGGTGGCCTCGAGATGAGGGCTTCGATTCTTAGCATTGATGGGTAGAAAACTACCCGCTAGGGATGAACCGGGTAGAAAAGCTGCTCGGTGGCCTCGAGATGAGGGCTTCGATTCTTAGCGTTGATGGGTAGAAAACTACCAGCTAGGGATGGACCGGGCAGGAAAGTTGCTCGTTGGCCTCGAGATGAGGGTTTCGATCCTTGGCGTAGAAGGGTAGGAATCTACCCGCCAGGGATGGACCGGGCAGGGAAGCTGATCGGTGGCCTCGTGGAGGGATTCGATCCTTAGCGTTGATGGGTAGGAATCTACCCGCAAGGGATTGACCGGGAAGGGAAGCTGCTCGGTGGCCTCATGATGAGGGCTTTGATCCTTGGCGTAGATGGGTAAGAATCTACTTACCAGTGATTGACCGGACATGGAAGCTGATCGGTGGCCTCGTGGATGGATTCGATCCTTAGAGTTGATGGGTAGGAAACTACCCGCTAGGCATGGAACGGGCAGGGAAGCTGCTTGGTGGCCTCGAGATGAGAGCTTCAATCCTTAGCGTTGATGGGTAGGAAACTACCCGCTAGGGATGGACCGGAAGGGATGCTGCTCAGTGGCCTCGTGATGAAGGCTTCGATCCTTGGCGTAGATGGGTAGGAATCTACCCGCCGGGGATGGACTGGGCAGGGAAACTGCTCGGTGGCCTCGTGATGAGGGCTTCGATCCTTTCCGTGGGTAGGAATCTACCCGCCATGGATTGACCGGGCAGGGAAGATGCTCGGTGGCCTCGTGGAGGGCTTCGATCCTTAGCATTGATGGGTAGGAAAATGTAAGTCTATGGTAGCGCCCCGGCCGTCTACAGACGCCAAATGCGGAACAAAAACTTTTTAACCGGCGCTATCGTATACTTTAACCCGGATATTCCATTATTGCTAAACTAACAAACTGTAAAGAGTGTAGAAAGGTTATACCGAACGATCTGAGTCCTTCGTTCTTTAACCATCATCCCACGCTCCGTTGCGGCTGCTCCGATCTTGTCGATCTCCGATCTGCTCGTCCAGGTGGCACCACATCATCGATTCTTTAAACGGGCTCCCGCCTCTGACTCGAGGCAACTCGGTCGTCAAGTTTTCTAAAAGAGACGACCAAGATTGATGTAGAGAATGAGTGGAATACTTTGTCTTGCTTCGTCCAAAACCATGGACGAACGGTTAATGAATTTGCCGTGGGAATCGGGTGATGGAATGAAATGAGCTGTGAAATTCCATATACCCCAAAACCTATCATATCTTTTGTAAATGAAAACTCAAGTAAGTGAGAGAGAGGAGGGGCCGGCCATATATAGGGAGGGGGGTGAGTGTAGGAGAGAAGAGGGTGACTATAAAAAACTTCTCACAAAAAATATCAAGAACAAATATCCTAAGGAAAACAAAACCTCATTAATGCAAATGGTGATTCATTAACCTAGTCAGCATTAATGGTTCCATTAAAGCACTAATGATTCACTATGCCAAGTCACCCTTTCTAGAACCTTCTAGAAGCATGACTCACCCTCATCCAAGAAAAGATAAATCCGTCTTTAACCGAATGTTAAAAGACGGCCGATAGAAAACTGGAAACTGGCAACTTCCAAAAGTGATCCTGAAACGACTTTCAGGATAACCCCGTAACTGTATAAATATACCCGCATTTGTATTACGACTGAATACAAATGCAACTGAGACAAAGATATTATATCTACTCAATATAATACTCGGATCCGGCTTAAACCAAAGCCGACCAGTATCATCTGCCCGAAAAATAACACGTGCGTAAACGCACGTGCATTTTCCGAACCCTGCCATAAAACCATACGGCCTCTACAACGTTTCGCCCGAACTTGGGAAACTGTCTGTGGGGGACTCTAATGACTCGTCAGTACCCTGGCAGTGGGTTTAACCACAAACCGTCAGCAGCTCTAGCAATGCATAACGGCTGCCCATGGACTGACCTCAAGGAAGGCTGATGAGCGAACTCATCCAGAAACCCTACTGAGCCTAACAGTGACAATGTATATACAGTCCGGTCCGTTCGTCTATGAGTATCGCATATCTGCCTAGAGGGCTAGTAACGTCAGACCCCCAAGAGCAGTATAAGTCGTGTCGGAGTGTAGCCCAATAACACCCTGAGATACTACTGGAGTACCTACCAGTAAATCTCCTGCCACGGCCGTGGGCTTTGTGTAATGGCTCTCCTAGACACAGCACGATCTCTCCCCCAATACCGGGAGAGACGAATCCCCTGCCGATCCACTCACGTGCCTCCATATGGCTCGGGACTGTACCCAAAAGCTACCTGTTTGCACGACTCCTTTGAGCCGTGGTAGGGTAGAAATCAAAGCACAGTGGGAACTCACACGAGACAAATGACGACCTCAGGTCGATGAACTAACCTGTACACATGTCACCAGGGAACTGCTATCTGACGATAGATATAATACTAACTAGCAGATTCCTGGCAAGTCCTGTCCGGTGTACTCATAACCCAATGAGCACTTGTATACATCTTAGGTGATCCAACTGACACCAGTGGCTTGTGAGACCGGCCACCGCCCCTCGTCGGGGTCTCGACTGTATACACTAGTCTACTCCGGAGTATCGATGCCCTGTCTCGAAACTCCCACGACTAGGGACCACAATTAAGGATATGCATATAAACTACCCAACTCTCACGTATATGATCGCCATCATACTGTTGGTAGTAAAGCAAGATCCTAAGGGCTCTATCAAAGTGTAACATGTAATCAGTCACCTGAACATGTACACGACTGATAAAGGCAAACCAGATAGCATACTATCATCTCGAGTAAGACTGTCCTACCGGTATAGGTCCTCCGCAATCATTGCAATCACGTACCTGCGATCCAATAATTGACCATGAGGGCACTATTTCCAACAATCTCCCACTTGCACTCAAGGCTAATTATTGCAATGTCGACTACTCACAGCCCGTGTGAAACTGAACATCCAACTCCTTTACTAATCAATTTCATAAAGCCTGTTTGTAAAACTATTGTGTTCGAGAAATAGCCTCAGTGAGTGGATCCGTCTAGATGTTTCTTTCTATATCTTAATCTCAAATTCACGGAGAAAGCCATCTCCCGAATCGAGTAATACCTGTCTTAGAATATGTCTGGATTTCTGATGGGACCTAGTTCATAAATGAACTCCAAATCCAAACTTCTTAGACTGTATCGATCACTGAACCTAATCAGTATCCTGCACCAAGCCTCCCACAGTATCCTCTTGGACTACCTGTCCATAATACTGTCCCTCTTCGTCAGAGGGATAAACTATAACTCTGACAATCACTCTGTCAACCATGTCACCTTTGAAGCTTGGAATGATAACCGTCCCCCGAAGGAGGCTGCCGTCATCAAATCCGTAGAACAAGTACTTATGTTCTAAAACTGCTTCCTTATGTTTCTCCAGGATTGGATTAATACAAACTTATTGCATCTAGTGCAAAAACAACATCTGGTGTGGTACTTGACATCTCACGATTGACTCAATTGCCTAAGCAAGTGATCTGCCAATCATGCATATCCCTCTCCCCTTTAGTCCGTAAGACACCTTTAGAGAGGGTGACTCCATCACCTGCAGGTACACCACCATGCTAGGAGTCATCTATTCTAAAAACCATTAGAATACTGTCAAAGTACCTACATTGGGAAACTACCCAAATCCAGATCTAAAACCATAGATCCAGAAACCATAATGTCAAATATTATATCCATATCCTGTCTGGAGAAACAACTGTGTGACGACCAAAGTACAACCGATCGTAGTATAGGAATTTTACTTCCTATTCTGTGTATGTTATCCAAATACCATGACAACACACCCTACTACCTCCTTAACAGATCCATCCCTTATTCTGATTGAAGTCAAACCTATGACTGTCACATCAAAAACAGACGATCTATCTCCGCTATAACTGCTCTAGTCTATAAATAGACATAAGCATCTTGCCCACTATGCTTCCGATGCTCCCACTGACCATGACAACCCTCCTACCCGGTCTCATAGCCTGGAACAACAGTAGTGTCAAGTCTGGGTAGATAAGAACCTCCCTGTCACCGTCCTTGAGACCACCGAAGTACCTCTCGGGTGTCTGAGGTTACCCACCAAATCTGCGGAGTGGCTATTGGAATGTCAAACCTGATTGAATATATATAGGTCCAATTAAACTTTCCGTAATCGTTCGCGGTTCTGGAATTACTTCCAGTTCTACCATACTCCCACTACTGTTTTCTGAAAAATATCCATTTTACTAAAACTGTGGCGAGTCAAGAACAATATCACTATTGATCTTCCAAATGGTAGAATATCAACCCTCGTCATAGCCAGGGTCAACCCACAAACAGCCATTACAGAAACGTGCCCTGAGTTATCCAGAGTCTGGTTTTAAGCATAAGCTGGACAACTTCCCGTACCTTAACATCTTTTAAGGTACGATCCATTCTATATCCAATATAGAAACTTTGACACTTATTTAATTGGAACCATATTCAAATCATGCAGCTGTCTCCAGTGCATATCAACTTAATGGAAAGAGGCTAATCAGCATTACTCAACTTAGGAATCCATCCAATTATGAGTAACCTGAAAGAGAAACAAGTTTCTCAAAATCATTACTATCATCTGAATACCAATCACAAGAATCTACATCTTCGATCTCTTTGAAGAATCCCGATACTTGTGACACCTGGTTCTCTACTTTATTCTTATACCCATAATTTCTCAAAACTTAGACCTTGTATTTCTACGAAACACTTGTCCAAAAACTAGAGAAGTCATAAGTAAACAGAACATAGTACGAGGACCTACCCCTTTGTCCTGATGGACACTGGACAACATACAATACTCTGTATAAGTCCGCTGAGTTTAAGCAACTCAAAACCTGTGCGTCGTAGGTTAAAAACTGTACCCTGGCGATTTCCTCAAATATCACCAATTACAACGAATTCCGACATAATGAAAATAATCACCTAATTCCCAAAAACTTACTCCCACTCATCATCTGTAAAACCATACAGATATGAGAATGAAACCTGGTAAATACATACCCTTGGAGTAAGTGTCTAATCGGGAAAACAGTTTTTCTTTAACAATGCACTAAAACATGAAAATGTTTTGTAGGGGTATCCTGGTATTCATAGTAATGCTTCTTCCATAATCCAATTCATGACTTCAGCCGTATATTTTATTGTCATCTCTCCAAATCCCTTTATTTGTCTTTAGTCGTTACCTTCTGTACACCATCGTTAGGCTAAATGGTTTTCTTTCTTCCCAACCGTTCGGCACCAGCCTATGGTTTGGAAGAAGACTATCCAGTAAGCATAATAGGTGTACCCTCCTAAACCAAGGAGTACTCGCAACTGAGAGAAGGTGATGATAAAAGACAACTGAATAATACCTTATTCTTTTAAAGGTGAAATAGGAGTGGCGATGAAGTACGCGGTTTTGGTCGTGAATGATATCAGTCGCAATTTACTTTGCCCTCTTTCTAATCCCTTTATCTTGTCTTTACATATTACCTTCTGCACACCCTACTTAGGCTAATTGGTTTTCTTCATTCTCTACCTTTCAGCACCTGCCTATGGTTTGGAAGAAGACTATCCAATATGCGTAATAGGTGTACTCTCCTAAACCAAGGAGCTCTTGCAACCTGAGAGAAGGTGATAATAAAAGACAACTGAATAAACCAATTCTATTTCTCCTGAACCTGGATCCATCCTCGAAGAAGTCCCTTCGAGTTCGTATATAACCATATGATGGATCTATCCAATGGAAGTGGATGTCCGTAGTAATACGGGTGTTCTGAGAAATTCAAAGGGTAGAAGAAGGAGTGGCAATGACTTATGCAACATAGACAATCCAAAAGCCAGTATTTTAAGAAGGTTCGGTCAACTTGGTCACTGAGTCATAGTCTAGGGTCGGTCAAAGGTCGCTGCCAAAGAGAGAGAGAAAAGAAACACTCTGTGTGCACTCTAACCTAGATCAGAATGGTTATCACTTTATCTAATCCGGAAACCTCCCACTGTCCTGTCAAATTCTCCTCCAAACCAGAAAGAAGAATCAATCGGGATCACCCGAAGAGTAAACCAACTCATCAGTGGGAATCGGGATCCAACTTTCATCGCATGATAACGTGATGGAATGCATCCACGTTACTCATACTCCAGAAGGTATGCGCATACTTGGCAAGTTTCAGTTTCTTTAGAAACTCCCGATATGATTTTTGCCCCATGCTCTTATAACCTTGGCTTTGGTCAAAATTTCATAAGTCACATGCCAAGTTCTACCCATCACTATCTTGTCAATTTGAACCCACCCGCACATGCCCCTGACTTTGGCCAATCGGCAGAACGACTGTCCCAAACTAACTCATCTATCTATGCAACAAATGAATACCCAGCAGCTACCAAACACTATGCCTTAACTTTGGCTAAAATGCATAGCTTGAATACTACTGAATACCCAAAAGAAGTGACGGAGGGCTACGGCTGGTTTTTGGCGAAAAACCTTTAACGTAACGAACTTGATATCGCTGAAGGAACCTGATAGCTTTTTAAAATATAGTGGCGAAAACCTTTTGCTAAAGATGTCACTCCCGGTAAAGGGATCTCGGCTCTTTCCTCGTGGAATGAGGTGCAGGATATTCCACTGAATACCGCTATGCAAAGCAACTTGTAATCGACTATAGTGAAGTTATTACCCTGACGCAAACTTCTGCCCAAGGGGTCAGTCCCGGTGAAGGGATATCGGCCCTTGCCCCGTCGAATGAGGTGCAGGATATTCCACTGAATACCGCTATGCAAAAAAAAAGGAAACGTCTTTGCAATAACACTTTTTAAATTTGTTCCAACAACTGCAAACATGCTTGTTTTACTTTGCATTGATCAGAATCAACGCAGTCCCATCAATGATCACACAAGAAAAGAACGAAAATAAAATGTACGTATATGCCATCTGCATTCGTCACTGGGTTTCGTCATCACCCGTTAGGTTACTTAACTAACGACAGAGCGGGAACTGGACCAGCGCGGGTGTAAAACATATACAACATCTAATAGTATATAAACCAATATACAATAATCGCTCCAGGCGTGATAATATGCAACATTACAGAAAAGTAATAAGCATCACAGAACAATACAGATATCTGGGATCCCCGGGTTTCACAGAGCCGCGGCTGAAATCCGACGTTCCCCTGTCGTGTGGATAGCCTGTGCAATGAAACCTAGACCCCTACGGGTGCGGCAAGTTACCCGCCAAAACCTGAAGCGAGGCAGCCCCCTACAGCATAGTGAATGGACCACCCAGTACTTCACGGAATCCGGTAATCTTGGGCACCCCTCCTTGGGTCAACCTGTACCCCCTATGAGTGCGGCGAATAGTCTGCCAATTCTAGAGTGGGGCCCCTCTGCCTCTCAAAGCCACGAGATGCGGACCTGTTGCCCCTCCAGAACCCGGCTATCCGTGCACTCCGTCGCGGGGCAAAACCTAGTACAGTAATGAAAAATAGTACAACAGGTACATCGACCGCAACCTGGTCGAGCCCCAAAAGAATATTATACAACAGGCAGTGACGGCAGTCCACAAGTTGGACGCTCGCCCCGCAATATCAAATGTACAAATAAACTCAAACTGTACTACCATTGCACACTGCTATCCACCACGACAAATCCGCAACATCACAGCACAACACAGAACATCAACGCGAATGTCACGTTCGCAAACCCGTCTAAAAGAACTATAGCAATCAGACGCGGTTTACCGATCAAATGACATTCCCGGTCGGAGATATAATGTAAGCACTGTAAACTAACATGTTTAAATTTCGATCGACTAAATATCACGAAGTGGGCCCCACGAACAACTGGTGAACAGTAACAAAACCTGGGCCCAAAAGATATATACCAAAACCCCCAATTTCTAGAGAAGAACCAACTGAGCAAATTTGGGGGCATGATGACACAGAATGGCCGCGGATCCGCGGCCAAACCATGGGTTTGGCCGCGTTTCCGCGGCAGTCTTGTCGAATCATGATCCCAAATTTGTACGGTGTTCTAATATAACCCTGCACAGATTTCTGTGATATGTGGAATATTTTTAGGACACCATTTAAAATCGACAGAAACTGTGAAAATTGGATTTTGCAGTTTTTGATTTCCGGTTCGATCGATGTTTTAAACGCGTTAGCACAAGTTAGTATAGCAAAATGGTTAGTCTCTGATACCACTGTAGGTCTACGGTAGCGCCCCGGCCGTCTACAGACGCCAAATGCGGAACAAAAACTTTTTAACTGGCGCTATCGTATACTTTAACCCGGATCTGCCATTATTGCTAAACTAACAAACTGTAAAGAGTGTAGAAAGGTTATACCGAACGATCCGAGTCCTTCGTTCTTTAACCATCATCCCACGCTCCGTTGCGGCTACTCCGATGATCTCCGATCTGCTCGTCCAGGTGGCACCACATCATCGATTCTTTAAACGGGCTCCCGCCTCTGACTCGAGGCAACTCGGTCATCAAGTTTGCTAAAAGAGACGACCAAGATTGATGTAGAGAATGAGTGGAATACTTTGTCTCGCTTCGTCCAAAACCATGGACGAACGGTTAATGAAGTTGCCGTGGGAATCGGGTGATGGAATGAAATGAGCTGTGAAATTCCATACACCCCAAAATCTATCATATCTTTTGTAAATGAAAACTCAAGTAAGTGAGAGAGAGAGGAGGGGCCGGCCATATATAGGGAGGGGGTGAGTGTAGGAGAGAAGAGGGTGACCATAAAAAGCTTCTCACAAAAAAATCAAGAACAAATATCCTAAGGAAAACAAAACCTCATTAATGCAAATGGTGATTCATTAACCTAGTCACCATTGCATTAATGGTTCCATTAAAGCACTAATGATTCACCATGCCAAGTCACCTTTTCTAGAACCTTCTAGAAGCATGACTCACTCTCATCCAAGAAAAGATAAATCCGTCTTTAACCGAATGTTAAAAGACGGCTGATAGAAAACTGGAAACTGGCAACTTCCAAAAGTGATCATGAAACGACTTTCAGGATAACCCCGTAACTGTATAAATATACCCGCATTTATATTACGACCGAATACAAATGCAACTGAGACAAAGATATTATATCTACTCAATATAATACTCGGATCCGGCTTAAACCAAAGCCGACCAGTATCATCTGCCCGAAAAATAACACGTGCGTAAACGCACGTGCATTTTCCGAACCCTGCCATAAAACCATACGGCCTCTACAACGTTTCGCCCGAACTTGGGAAACTGTCTGTGGGGGACTCTAATGACTCGTCAGTACCCTGGCAGTGGGTTTAACCACAAACCGTCAGCGGCACTAGCAATGCGTAACGGCTGCCCATGGACTGACCTCAAGGGAGGCTGATGAGCGAACTCATCCAGAAACCCTACTGAGCCTAACAGTGACAATGTATATACAGTCCGGTCCGTTCGTCTATGAGTATCGCATATCTACCTAGGGGGCTAGTAACGTCAGACCCCCAAGAGCAGTATAAGTCGTGTCGGAGTGTAGCCCAATAACACCCTGAGATACTACTGGAGTACCTACCAGTAAATCTCCTGCCACGGCCGTGGGCTTTGTGTAATGGCTCTCCTAGACACAGCACGATCTCTCCCCCAATACCGGGAGAGACGAATCCCCTGCCGATCCGCTCACGTGCCTCCATATGGCTCGGGACTGTACCCAAAAGCTACCTGTTTGCACGACTCCTTTGAGCCGTGGTAGGGTAGAAATCAAAGCACAGTGGGAACTCACACGAGACAAATGACGACCTCAGGTCGATGAACTAACCTGTACACATGTCACCAGGGAACTGCTATCTGACGATAGATATAATACTAACTAGCAGATTCCTGGCGAGACCTGTCCGATGTACTCATAACCCAATGAGCACCTGTATACATCTTAGGTGATCCAACTGACACCAGTGGCTTGTGAGACCGGCCACCGCCCCTCGTCGGGGTCTTGACTGTATACACTAGTCTACTCCGGAGTATCGATGCCCTATCTCGAAACTCCCACGACTAGGGACCACAATTAAGGATATGCATATAAACTACCCAACTCTCACGTATATGATCGCCATCATACTGTTGGTAGTAAAGCAAGATCCTAAGGGCTCTATCAAAGTGTAACATGTAATCAGTCACCTGAACATGTACACGACTGATAAAGGCAAACCAGATACCATACTATCATCTCGAGTAAGACTGTCCTACCGGTATAGGTCCTCCGCAATCATTGCAACCACATACCTGCGATCCAATAATTGACTATGAGGGCACTATCTCCAACAGAAACTACCCGCTAGGGATGGACCGGACAGGGAAGCTGTTCGGTAGCCTCGAGATGAGGGCTTCGATCCTTAGCGTTGATGGGTAGGAAACTACCCGGTAGGGATGGACTGTGTAGGGAAGCTGCCCAGTGGCCTCGGGATGAGGGCTTCGATCCTTAGCGTTGATGGGTAGGAAATTATCCGCTAGGGATAGACCGGCAGGGAAGCTGCTCGGTTGCCTCGAGATAAGGGCTTCGATCTTTAGCGTTGATGGGTAGGAAACTACCCGCTAGGGATGGACCGGGCAGGGAAGCTACGTGGTGGCCTCATGATGAGGGCTTCGATCCTTGGCATTGATGCGTAGGAAACTACCCAGCAACGGATGGACCGGGCAGGAAAGCTACTCGGTGGCTCATGATGAGGGCTTCAATCCTTGGCGTAGTTTGGTAGGAATCTACCCGCCAGGGATGGACCGGGCAGGGAAGCTGCTTGGTGGCTTCGTGATGAGGGCTTCGATCCTTGACGTAGATGGGTAGGAATCTACCCATCAGGGATGGACCGAGCAGGGAAGCTGCTTGGTGGCCTCGAGATGAGGGCTTCGATCCTTGGCATAGATGGATAGGAATCCACCCGCTAGGGATGTTGGTTTCTTCCTAGCCTTGTTTTCTAATGATGGCAGGACGCCCGTCTGTACTCATCAGGGAGATCATTTCTCGAGACGATGTGTATCTCTATAGCCTCGACCGCTCTGAACAGACGTACGAGGCGGTGATAGACCGCGTGGAGGGCCACTTCGGACGCCTTCGTCCCCGGTGATCTCCACTCCTTTAAGTGCTTATTTATGCGATCTGGAGGAGGTCCCCAGGTCTGCACAATGCCCTGTCTCAGCAGCTGAGGGATGAGGCGATCGAGAAGTTGCACTCGCTTTATCACCTCGACCCGATCTCAAAGTGCCGGTGGGACCGATTGGTGGATCTTCTTCTGGAGTGTTTCCAGAAGAGGCTGATCGCCGATTCTTGCCCAGTGGAAGGGGTTGCTGGTGCTTCCGTTGCAGCTAGGGTCAGCGGGCAACGCCAGAGAGAGCGGGCCGAGGATGCTCAAGTTCAACTGAGGGAGATATCCTTGGAGTACCATGAATAGTGCTTCCTTGATCCCCGGCCCCCTTTGTTGTAATCTTTATCCTAGTAGTTTTTTTGTAAGGCTGAGAAGCCCATAATACCCTTTAATGAATAAAGTTTTTCCTTTTCTTTCCTCGTCCATTCTACGGACTTAATTAAATGCCGACAAGAATTACATTATTTCAAAAAGGAACACACTTTATTTATACAACTTAAACTTTGCAGCGTTGTAAGGCCGGAGTTTCCCGAGCAGGGTCCTAGGTAACAACCATAATTTGGTCCATGGTTAATTCCTCGGGAGAGATCGGGTCTTTTTGTTCTCGTTCCACCTGCTGCTTGTCCCTTAGGTACTTCTCTAAGTGGCCAGAGTGGATCAACCTCTAAATGTAGTCCCGAAGTTGTTTGCAGTTCTTGGTCGGGTGCCGTTACGTCCTATGGAAGGCGCAGTAAGGACCACGGAGACGCTTTGTCGCCCTTTGGGTAACTAGCGGGAACTAAAGAACCTCTCGCCCTTTGCCTCCTCCAACAGCTCGGTCTGGGAGATGTTAAGAGAAGTATACTCCTAAAATTTTGTGGAGTAAGGTTCTGGTCGGTCGACCTTCTTTTTCTCCTCTCTGCCCCTCTTCTTTTGGTCGGCTTGGTCGCCTTTGGGCAGATTCAAGTTCACCTCCGACTCGAGCTGGATCTCCCGTTCGGTCCAAGCTTTTACCTCGGCCATGGTCTTAGGTTGCGCTAATGCAAAAGAGCGGAGCCACTCTTTTTTCCTAAGACCCGATCTTAGTGTGGTGATAACCGTCTCATCATGGTGCTCGGGGACCTCGAGGAGGGCATTGTAGAAGCGAGTGACATATCCCTTAAAGGATTCTTTGTCACCGCTCTTTAATGTGAAGTGGTAATCGACTGTCCTCTTCTGTCTTCTGTTCTCGACGAAGTGGCCGAGGAACTGGATGGCCAGCTCATCAAAGGTAGAGATGGAGCATGGCGCCAACCCCGGAACCAGTCCCGACCAGCCCAGATCAGAGTGGTGGGAAAAGCGCGTCATTAAGCTGCATCCGAGTTGTCCTGGAAGCTCATGCCCGCTGTGAACGCATCCAAATGATCCTTTGGGTCGAACTTCCCATCAAAGAGAGCCACCTTGGATGGCTTGTTCTTGTCGAAACTCGTTCGGCCAGCAATTCCTCGGTGAAGGGCTTTGTGAGAGAATCCGCGGAATATCTAGCCCTTTGCCGGATGGAGGGCCGTCTCGTCGTATGCCTTCGAGCTTCCTTTCGAGGGCCTTGATTCGGTGGTGATAACCCGAGGATTCAGCACAGTCGGAGTGGTGACTGTCCCCGCTCCTGGTCTGTGCGGCGGTGCGGCTTCTATTCCGCTCTATCAAATTTCTCAGATCCTTGGGCGATGTCTTTTTGGAGTAACCTTGACGCAAGCTGTGTACGTGGTCCCGGCGAGGGAGAGGGCGTCGGTCGCGCCTGGAAGTAGGCGAGCTGACCGACACCTCCTCGGGTGGCACGGGAGCACGATGGGCGTCACGGCGATGGTCTCTTTCCAGAGACCGCGGCGTAGAGCTGTGCGGTACCTAGCGGGTCATGGAATCAGTCGCTACGTAGGAGCTGCGGTTGCCAGAGTCGGCATGCTGGCGTTCTTTGGTGTGGAGGGGAGCAATGTTATTCGCTCTTTTGCCGACGCCGTGATCCTTGACAGAAGGAACTGCGATCTGGGGGCTAGGCCCACCGCTTGAACGCGAACGAGCACGTCCACCATCGACGTGAGTCTGTCGATCCACGCCGATAGGGTGTTGATGATGTTGGGAGGGGAGTAGAACCATCTGTGCCTCCATTGTGGGGAAGGCGACGGCTTGTACTGGGATCGTCACGGTTCTCTCTCGCCATTAGGTCGAAGGCGGAAGATCAACTTCAATAGGTGGAAGAAACTTTTCAGTTCCCACAGACGGCGCCAACTGATGGAGGGTTGGATCTCCTTCAGATGCTGTCCTCCGTCGATCTTTAGAGAGCCTAGATGAACGGCTGAGATTTGGCTTGAAGGTAGTCTCCTTGAGCGTGTGGATTTCAATGGGTTGATTTTGAAGCGGAAGCCGAGCTATCTGTAAAGAAGTCCCAGGGTGGGTGACCACCGTAGGACCCTCCGACGATCAAGTTAGCCGAGGAAAATGAGCATAGTAGCAGCTTATTGGATTAAAATTGCATTACCTGAGTCGTCTGAGAGAGGGTTTTTTATAGTGGTCGAATAGAGCGAGCAGGCGCGAGATCTTCGCCTTCGGTTACGCCCATGACGTTACGCTTGCATGAATGACGGGATCCCCCCATTAATGGCGGGATACGCCCATTAATTGGGGGATGCTCCAGCGTGGGACGCGGGAAGTGGGGCGGTGGTTATCTCGCTTCGGCGAGATACGCAGAGCCGTCGCGGAAGCGCTAAGGCCCTGCACTCTCGTTTGACCGAGAGAGCTGGGGAGGCTTAGCTCGGCGTGAGGCTCGGAAATGAGTCGGGAAGCCGAGGAAGCTCAGCTCTGTAATAGCTTAGAGACGAGCACAGGAGGATGTGCGCCAGCTCGGCGGCTAGGTCGCTCTTGGGTAAGAGGCGGAGTTTAAGCTCGGGGATGAACCGAGGAAGGTCATCAATGCTGGACACTGATTTTACCTTGGTAGCCCCTAGGAGTGTAGTGAGCTGTCGCGGGTGACACGTCATTCGCCACGTGTCGTGATATGAGGAATTCCCACTTATGAGCATCATCATTAGCCCCCCACTCTCGTTTCGACCTATTTATGGGTAAGGTCGAGAGTGGCCTACTTGATTTTTCTCGGCCTAGCCTGTTGCTGAGAATCCTTGTTGCGGATTTTCCGGGACGACGTGGTGTAGGGCAGTTGCGTCGTTCAGATTTTTGAGCCCACGTGGCGTATCCCCAAGCGCTTGGATGTTCGCGCGTATCTCCAATGATATCAGCGGATCAGCAAAATGATCGCGCATTAAAGAGGGGGCACCGATTTGCTCGTTCGTATGTTAGGCCACAGGCCACGTGTCTGTCACGCCCTGCTTCCCGGTGTACGGGGAAGGGAACGCGACTGGCCCGCTACGTATTTACTCTGAAATAAACAAGCTAATCGTATCTAAGCAATATAAGTAAAATGCACAAAAGACAGTGACAATAGATATAATTGAACAACAGCTTTATTTATTAACATTATTTTTACAATACATCTGAAAAGTAAATACATGGAATGGAAAGCAATGCCTAAACAGTGGCATAACAGAAATAGAAAATACAGAATGTAAATGTGTACAAGTAACTAGAGCTCTGGGTCGAAAGCTAGCTGGTCCAAATCCTCGCTGGCGGGCTCGATATCCAGTGAGTCCGAATCACCTGACGACATTCCAAAGAAGAAGAAAGAGAATCTTGTCAACGAACAAATCGCTCGGTAAGTCCCATAAATAGACAAGAATGGAATAGACAGAATAGAGTATATATTGTTATAATGTTGTATTTAGTGTTAACGCTGTTGTTTGTAGCTTGGTACAGAAGATGACAGTGTATACGAGAGGAGTCTCACTAGACCAGAGACTACGGTATACTGAATACAAGGAACCGTTCAGCCATGGTACAACGGCAATTGAATTCAGGTTAGGTGTCTTCATGGTTGCTGTCTCGTGCCATTTCTAACACCTTCCGTACCAATCTACCCCTTATAAACCCCGCGATGTCTTGATTGTATTGTTTGTATTGTATTGTCTTGATTTATATAGATGGATGACTTGCCGGAACCATGATATCAGTAAATGAATGTAACTGGAGAATCATGTAGATGGATGTATGTCCATGGTTCGGTTCAGTCAATATAGATTGATTAGATTGAACAGATTGAATATATAGATTCATGTTGTGTTGGAGTTTGATACTGGAATCATATTCAAGTCAGATTTATTATATTGAGACTCAGTCTGAGTCAGACAATTAGAAAAGAAATTGAATCATGAATTATGTTTTGGTGCTATCGGTAACCGCTGCACATGGACGACAGGATTTGTGTTTTTTTCAAAAATGATTACCGTGTTGATAACACCGTTTGTTAAGTTATCTACCTTAAATAGGCAAGCACCCATATCTCCGGCTCCCTGAGGCTCAAGAGACTGGTCCCGCTTAAACCTATGTTTACTAGGGTCCTTATTGTAATTTAGTATAACTTGAGAGCGGTTTATGTAAAAATAATTTTGTATAGTTTTCAAAATACACCTCAAGTATTTTATTATCGTCTTTTGAGTTTTCATGAATGTATATTTTATCAATGTGACATTTCTAGTGAATAAAACCTAATTTCATAATATATGGTATTTATCTGTAATATTGGAATTGTATGGTATTTTCTTGTAAATGAGATGTTTTTCTTGAATTTTGGAAATGTGAAATATTATAAATATTAAAAATAGATATTTTTATATTAAGTACATATATATTTATTTATTAAAAATATAAGTTTTATTTATAATAGATTCACATTTTCTAAAGAAAATTGTATTTTAAATCTTTCGAGATCGTATGCTCCTTGCGGAGGTCTGCATCTCACTCTACTAGGCCCGAGGGTGTGTGATAATCCGCACCATCCTAAATGGGTTCCCTAAATGGGTTGTAGAGACACATTTGCAAAGATTTGTTAAAATACACATCTTGTAGAAAATGTTTTTATAAGTCGGAGATAGTTTTATGTAAAATCGTATTTTCCCAAATCTATATTCCCAAATCTCATCGTGCTATGTTACATATGAGTGTTGTGAGGAGGTAAGTCATTACCTTGTGAGTTTTATAAAACTATCATGGTTAAAAGGTATACACATGTTGATATGAAATATAGAGGTATTTTAATGTAAAAGTGGAATAAAACTTGCTATGGTTATCATTTTAATATCAAACTTATTCTATTGCCTTAGTTAATGAGTATTAAACAATATATCAAAAGTTGTAGTTTTGTTATTAAGAAAATGTGGTATTTTTTTTAAAGAAAAGAGAATCGGAGACCGGATAACTTCGCTTCCGACACGTTTTAAGGATTAAGAATTTGAGAATAGAAAGAGAGAGAGAGAAGGGGGACTTACTGGATTAGGGTCAAGAGAGGAGGAAGAGGAAGTTTGGAGAAACACCGGTGTGTCGTTTCATCGCCAGAAACTTCTCGGATTGTCGTCGGAAGTTCGTCGAAGTTTCAACCTTTGCTAACTCCACTTGCACACAAAAAGTCTTGGGAATTTTCTTGAGAGTTTGGGCAAGGATTTGGGAGTGAGGAGGGGTGATTTTAGGTGTGGTATTTATAGAAAAAATTAGGGTTTAGGGTAATGAAATGGTGTATTAAAATTTTGTATTAAAAATGGATTAAATGGGGTTTTTAATTTGCTCTGTAAATGTGCAGGGAAATTAAATAGTACAGAGGTTATGAGGTAGGCCAAAGGTTGCAGATGATAGAAGAAAATCGGGGTTTCAACCGAGTCGGACCGGCGGCGCCGGCTGATTCGACCGAGTTGCCGGCCCGAGTCGGGCCGAGTCTCCTCGCCACGTGTCCCCGTCGCTTGGTCTACTGCAGTGGACTCGTTTGTTTTATTATGTGACTCTTCAGTTTACGTGTTGTGCACGTGTAGACTCTTGGGCTTCTAAAAAGATTAAAAGAAATCAAAATAAAAAGATAATATGGCTGATGGGATTTGAACTCTGGTGCTTTGGTTCAGCAGTGCAAGGTCTTACCAGTGAGCTACAAGCTCTTTCTTGCTGTTCAAAAGTAAAACAAATACTTATAGTATTCACAGGAAATGTAAATACCCCAAGTATACATTAACTTTTAATCAAATTTATGTACACAAGAATTGGAGTTGTTACAGTGTCTGAAGCGGGTTGGCGGACGCGACAGGCTGTCGTTGTCGCCTGCGATCGAACGGACGTGCCCAATGGTCGTTCGACACGTGGAGATTTGACGGCTGGCAGACGCGATGCTTCGTTTTGACGGGAATTGATCTGGGCCGTCGAATGCCTTTTCTGGAATGTATAAATAGGAGGGCACCCCCTAGGGACAACACTTCTATCATAATTTCCTTTTGCTGTCAAAGATAGCTCGTCGCTTCATCCTTTAGATCGGAACCCTTGTGCTTTTTCCTCGGAGAACCAATTCCTTTGAATCGGGTTATACGTCCTCTCCTGTGGAGTCTGTAGAAATAATTAGGGTCGAGTCGGGCGATGAGGCTCCAGTTGTTGGAGTTGAGTCTAGGGGATCTCCCGCCTCTCTAGCTGCAGATAGCTGAGAGGGTTCTTTTGCAGCGTCTTCCGCGTCGGGTTCGCCCCATAGAGTCAGGGCTATCCGTGTCATTAGCTGCCCGACGGCGATAAGGGCCCCCAAGGTGCACATCAGGGATGTTCATGATGCGCCCTCCGTCCTGAGGGACATGGGCGAGCTTATCGACATTCGGGCTCGTTTCCATATCCCTTTCAATTATTCGCTTCGTTTAGCTAAAGAGGCCGAATGGGCAGACCAGGTGCTGGGGAAGGAGATTGCCCTATATTTGGAAGCATTTTGGGCGGGAATGTGTCTGCCCGTTCCAACCGAGATATGTGGGGTGCTTCGTTGCTTCCATCTCGCTCCGGGTCAGCTAGCACCGAACTCGTGGAGAATCCTCCTCGGGTTTCTAGTCCGGTTGAAACTTGAGGATATCCCCTTCAGCTTGACCCTTCTTACTTCCTTCCTCTGCTATAAGAATCATCCCGACACCAGCAAGGATGACCCGAGATGGGTGTACTTTTTCTTCAAAAAACGTAAGGGAGGGGTGGCTGGGTCGGGAGTAGTGGTCGTTCCTTCTTCCATTCATGAATGGAAGGAGAAGTTTGTATTCGTCAGGCCGCCTAAGGACGAAAATTGGCTTGTGCCCACACAGTGGCACATGGACGACTGTCCGAGGGAAAAACCGTCGCCCTCACTTGAGGTGAGGGCGGTATCCATATGGAAGCCGATCCAGCGGGCCGACGTCCCGCTTTCCGAGTAGGTTCTTAGCTGGGTCGGGCTCAGCCCCGCGCGCTTCATGTGTAAGTTAGGCCTTTGGACAATCTATTTACACTTGAATAATTTTATGTTGTCCTTTCAGCATCAATAACTCCTTTTGTGTATTCTCCTTTTTGCAGGGCAAATGGACCGATCCAAGATCCTGGCCTCCATAGCCATGATGTCGCAGAAGAAGGCTGGGGGCATGAGCTTGTCCCGAGCTCGGCCTCGAGACCATCTCCACCGGCGAGGCCTTCTGCAGCGTCCCGAGCCCCCGATGACGGCCGCGGGGGGAGCCAAAAGCATGCGTGAGACCCGACGCCCCGGGCGAGGGAGGAGGAGGAAGCCGAGTTTCCCCTCAAGAGGAAAAAGACGATCTCCCGCTTGCCGCTTACTGAGATTCCTGAGGGGATACCTGTGCGGGATGGGGATGTCTACTTTGTGGTCCCCTCGGGGATTTCCGTCACCGACAGCTTGCTCTTTGACATGGAGCAATCGGCCGGTGGCAAAATTCCCCGGGGGACCCTAAAGGCCCAAGTGGCCTCCATTGCTCAGGAGGCAGTTCAGGTCGATATCTGTTTCCTTTAAGGATTTTCTTAAGTACTCTTTCTTAGTTTGAATGTTTCTAACTCCTTCTGCTGCTTTCCTCAGGTCCTCCAACACTGCGCCCTCATTAGAAATATGGAATCCGAGGAGATTTTCCCGGCCATGAGGAAGGCGGGGGAATCGTCTTCACGAAAGGAGGAACCGCACCTTGAGCTGCAGCAGGAGAAGGAGAAGACAACCGCCCTCGAGACCCGGTTGGTCGCCGAGGCATTAACGGTCTCCAAGTGCAAGTAGTCCCAACGACTTCTGAGCGAGTCCAACCAATCCATCCAGGATAAGTTGGAGGAGTTGGGTAAGCGCTATGCCACAATGAAGAAGTCGAAGGATGCCAGCAAGAGGGAGACCGAGGCGGCGCTTGAGGCGGCGAAGCTCGCCAAGCTCCGAGCTTCAAAGTCGGTGGAGAGGTATAAGTTGTCAGACCAGTTCTACGACAACATCGCCGAAGCCTCGACCATCATTTGGCATGAAGCTCTTGATACCGTCAAGGCGTAAATGCCGAGGTTTGCCGACGGTGAGCTCCGTGCCAGAGTCCCTCTCTCCGTGGATACGCCGCAAGCCGGTGCCAGGGCGGTTGTCGGGGAAGAGGTGGTTATGGAGGTAAAAGCCCCAGCCACTGAGGGCGGTGCCGAGCAAGGCGATACCCCGACAGAGCCTGCAGCCTGAGCCTTTTTTGTTTTTCTTTTTTTTCAATTTTTGTATGGCTGAGGAGCCCAGAATACCTTGTAAAAATTTCTGGAATATGAATAAAGCTGAGCTTATTTTCCTCTGCATGACTCTTGCGCTTTTTGCGTGAGTTATGATTTCTACGTGAGTATTTCAGCTCGTCAGTCTTTTTCTCAAATCGAGTGTTAGGCCGTAGGCCGATGACCAGCTTTTTAGATGAAGATTGTGAAGGTGTACGCTAGCACCCCCACTGGGTTTTACAAGCATCAAGCATGCCAATTTTAAAAATGTTGGGATGCTAAGTAACACTAACCTAGATCGTTAACTAGGTTATTAGGGTTTTAGTTTGATATCAAAGTAAACTATAAGAAGTGAAGATGACTATACCCTCGTAGATCGAGTCCTTCACTTCACATGCTCCATGTAGTAGTTCCGAGACTCCACTAGGCTCTACTTGAGGGTTTGGACGAGCTTCCTCCGATGACCTTCGTATCGAAGATGATCCACGTGAAGTCCTTCCAACTCAAGCTACCTCTACACTAAACTCTTAAGTGTAGGAAACACGCTACACATGATTGCTAGTTAAGAGTAGGATGGTGAAGTAGAGGATTTGGTTTGCTCACTAGTATGTGTTCAAGCTTCATGATTCACATCACATGTGAGGGTTGAAGCTTGAACCATGGTGGCATGAAGAAAAGGAGGAAGATGAGAGCAAGAGAGCAACCATTGGAGCAACTAAAGAATGAGCTCTAGTGTTTTTCAAAAAAATGAATGAATGAATGGAAACCCTTGACCCCCACTCATTCAAGCATGGAAAATAGCAACATAAAATTGCAACCATGCTTGAATAGCGAGTCAAGATGAATAAATAAATGGAAAATGCCATGCCTCACCATGCTCCCAATTTCCACCTCAATTTCTATTTTCCAAAAATAGAAATTCAAGCCATGTTTCATTATTATTATTATATATATATATATATATATATCTCATATATATTAATATATATAATATGAAGAATAATTAGTGAGCTAATGATATTAGTTAAGATATAATTATATCATATATAATATATATCACATTATTAAATCAACACTTGATTTAATAATCCGGTTATATCACATATAACCGACTAATATCATTTATCTGTATATCACATTATCAAATCAACACTTGATTCGATAATCTGGTTATATCACATATAACCGAACTTGATAACAGATAACTGCCAGATTACAATACGGTATCACATACACGTATTTAATCATGCCCACGCACATATCACATATGTGTCCTACTTCGTTTCACTTGAACCAGAGAACTTCTGTGTGGGACTCTAAAGACTTGTTAATACGCCAGCAGTAGGTGTTGATCACATCAGTCATCCGCAAGCCGTCAGCGGTACTAGCTGGACGTAACGGCTACCCGGGTATTGAGCGATATGAAGATCAACAAGCAAGCTTGTCCGTACTCTCCATGAAGCCTATCAGTAACACTACCGTACAGTCCGGTCTTTTCGTCTGATATGTCGCATATCATGTCTAGGGGTGGTAAACGCCAGACCCCAGTAACGTGATAAGTCATGCCGATGTCTGGCCTATAACGGTTCGAGAAACTACTGATAACTCTTATCAGTAAATCTCAGCAGCAGTCCTGGCCAGGGACTTCCAGTTATAGCCAATCGAGCATAGCGCAACATCAATCTCTAATACCGGGAGAGATGAAACCCCTCCTATCGCTCATTGCCTCCATGTGACTCGGGATTGTACCCAAAATCCACCTGTTTGCACAACTCCTCTTGAGCATGGTAGGGAGGAAATCAAAGTACAGTGGGAGACACACAAGACTCTATGATGATCTCGGGTCTACAGATTAATCTATACCAGTGTCACCAGAGGACTGCTATCTGACGATATGTATAATACCAACTAGGAGTCCTCGATGAGTCCGTTCGGTGTACCCATTCTTTAACGAGCACCCGTGTACAATCTTTGAAGTCATACACCAATGGCTGTAGGATCAGCCATCGCCCTCTAAGGGACAAGAAACGTACACACTTGTCTACTCTGGAATATCGATGCCCTAGTCTTGATATCCTCTCGACTAGGAATAGTTAAAGGGTGTACTTTCGGACCACCCTGGCCCTACTAGTATGATCTCATCATAATCCTGATAGTCAAGTACATATCCTAAGGGCTTTATCAACATGTAAGAGACAGACAGTATAAAGATACTAGTCTACATGTTAAGATAAATGTAACCAGATAGCATACTATCATGTCGAGCAAGAAAGTCCTCTATATATATGCCCAAGCATCTACTATAATATACATCACTTGTACAATAATGGCCTCTAGGGCATACATATTCCTAACAATCTCCCACTCGCACTAAGGACATATGTTGTAGTATCTCATATCCAACATCCCAAAAAGTCTCTCAAACTGCATCTGGGGGAGGGCCTTCATGAGTGGATCCGCTACGTTGTCTTTCGTGTCAACTCTTCTGACCTCGATCTCCCGGCGATCTACTATCTCCCTGATCAGGTGATACCGCCTAAGAATATGTCTGGATCTCTGATGGGTCCTGGGTTCCTTGGCCAAAGCCACAGCTTTATTGTTATCACAATACACAGGTATTGGATGCTCAAAGGATGGAACCCCACCAAGCTCAGTAATGCACTTCTTCATCCAGACAGCCTCTTTGGCAGCATCGTTGGCAGTGATGTATTCAGCCTCCATCATCGAGTCTGCTACGGTGTCTTGCTTGGAACTCTTCCAACACACCGTCCCTCCATTGAGGGTAAAGACAAAACCCGAGACCGACTTACTGTCGTCCTTATCACTCTGAAAGTTCGAATCGGTAAAGGACTCCATCTGGAGTTCACTGTTACCATACACCAAGAATATTTCTTTAGTCCTTCTCAAGTACTTAAGAATGTTCTTCACATCTGTCCAGTGTTTCTCCCCAGGATCTGATTGATGCCTGCTCACTACTCCTAGTGAGTAAGCTATATCCGGTCTGGTACACAACATAGCATACATGATAGAGCCTACCGCCGAAGCATAGGGTATCTCTTGCATGCGAGTCCTCTCTAAATCAGTCTTAGGAGACATCTCTTTGGAGAGAGTGATTCCTGAGAAAGCGGGTAAATTACCTCGCATGGAATCTTCCATACTAAACCTCTTTAGTATGGTGTCTATGTACCTGGATTGGTACAATCCCAACATCCGTTTAGATCTATCTCTATAGATCTTTATCCCCAGGATATAGAAGGCATCACCTAGATCTTTCATGGAGAACTTATGTGATAAGAAGAGCTTGACCGAGTGTAGCATAGGAATATCATTCCTTATCAAGAGTATGTCATCCACGTACAATACGAGGAAGACCACCTTACTCTCTACAGCCTTCTTATATATATAAGGTTCATCTACATTTTTGATGAAGTCAAACTCTTTGACAGATTCATCAAAACAGATATTCCAGCTCCGCGATGCCTGTTTTAATCCGTAGATGGATTTAAACAGCTTGCACACCTTTCCGTTGCTCCCACTGTCTACGAAGCCCTCTGGCTGTGTCATGTACACGTTCTCTTCTAAATCACCATTTAGAAAAGTGGTCTTGACGTCCATCTGCCATATTTCGTAGTCATGGTATGCAGCAATGGCAAGTAGGATCCTGATGGACTTAAGCATAGCGACAGGAGAAAAGGTTTCATCATAGTCGATGCCAGGTCGTTGACGAAAGCCTTTTACTACAAGTCTGAAAGTCTCAACTTTTCCATCTACACCAATCTTCTTTTTGAAGATCCACTTGCTCCCAATAGGTTTTACCCCTTCAGGAGCAACTTCCAAAGTCCATACTTTGTTTGTGTACATGAATTCCATCTCGGATCGCATAACATCCAGCCATTTCACAGAGTCCCCACTCGTGATGGTCTGCTTGAAACCAGTCGGGTCATCATCTTCCATGATGCAATCCTCGCTCCCATCGTCTATGAGAAAACCGTAGTATCTATCAGGTGGATGAGGAACCATACTAGATCTGCGGAGTAGCTTGGGTTCGTTGGGTACTATTGGATTCTCTGATTCCACCAAATTGTCAGTTGTAGTTTGTGCTGCTGGAACTTTTTCCAGTTCTACCTCATTGCCACTAATTTATTTTACATGAAATTCCTTTTCTAAAAAGGTGGCATGTTGAGCAATAAACACCTTTTGTTCCTCAGTATGGTAGAAAATATATCCATAGGAATCCTTTGGATATCCCACAGACTTGCACAAAACAGACCTTGCATCGAGCTTGTCTGGATTTTGCTTTTTAACATAGGCCGGACAACTCCATATCTTAACTCATTTAAGAGATGGTCTCTTCCCATTCCATATCTCATATGGAGTGGTAGGCATTGATTTGGTCGGAACTCTATTCAATAGGTTTGTAGCTGTCTCAAGCGCATGTCCCAAAAAAGAAATAGGCAACTCAGCAGTACTCATCATAGAGCGCACCATATCTAATAGGGTGCGATTTTTCCGCTCTGAAACACCGTTGTGCTGTGGTGTATACGGAGAAGTAAGCTGAGAGAGAATCTCATTCTCTTTTAAATAGTCTCGGAATTCCCCGCTCAAGTATTATCCTCCTCGATCAGATCGTAGGACTTTAATACTTTTGCCCGTATGGTTTTCAACTTCGCACCTTTATTTCTTGAATTTCTCAAAATCTTCAGACTTGTGTTTCAACAGGAATACATGTCCGAACCTTGAGAGATCATCGGTGAATGTAATAAAGTACGAAAAACCATTCCTGGCATGTGTAGACATAGGACCGCATACATCACTATGTATCAGTCCTAAGAGTTCGGTAGCTCTTTCTCCGTGTCCAGTAAACGGAGTTTTTGTCATCTTGCCTTTAAGACATGACTGGCAAGTTTCATAAGATGAAAATTCGAAACGATTCAAATATCCATCTTTATGCAACTTAGCCAGTCTTGTCACATTAATATGACCTAGTCCACAAGAAGGTTTCGTTCATTTCTGAACTTTTTCTCTTGTTTGTGTTCTGTATGTTAAGAACTGTACTTTGATTAAGAACGTATATACCGTTACATAACGTACCAAATCCAATCAACACTTGTTTGTGGAAAATGTTCATAACATTATCCTCTAATGTGAGATTATATCCTTCTTTAGTTAGCAAAGAAACTGATATAATGTTGCATTTAATTTTTGGTACGTAGTAACAGTCGTTCATAATCAATGTATTATCGGTTGGTAATACAATGTGATATTCGCCAACTGCCTTGGCTGCAACAATTGCACCATTCCCTACTGTTAGGGATTTATCACAGTTTCCCAGTTCTCTACCTTTCTTTAGCCCATGTAACAAATTACATACGTGAGATACTGATTCGGTATCCAATACCCAGGACATAAAACAAACTGAGAAACAGTTCTCGGTAACGAACACACCCGAAGAAGATGCATCAACATGCTGTTTCTTCGTACGGGTGACGCGGGAATCCTGACATTCCCCTATTTCTAAGGAACCAACGTTCTCCAGTTTAGTATAATAAGCGGGTTCGGTCAATACATCCATATTATTATCTTGATTAAGGCGTGGCATTAGTTGCTGCTTGGAGAGAGAGAGAAAGAAACGCGTTATCGTGCGCTCTTGGCAAGATTAGATTGGTTATTATCTTATCTAATCAGGATGGCTCCTATTGTTTTTATCAAATCTTCCTTCAAACCATAAAAGGTAAGATTAGCCGGGATTAATTACACCCTACAGGTTCGCCAATCGTTCGGCTAGGTAGGTATCGATACTCCGAGGGAGGTTCCCCGTGCTTTCGCATGGACCTAATTAAAATAAACCTCGTTTTCCTAGAGGCATAACCCCGTTGACACCTTTCTAGACACCTACTTGATCGGCTAATTGTAAAGTGCAAAACTCTCCCAGGAGTAACTCTTACTCGCAGTGGGTATCGGGATCCAACTATCATATATAAGGTATGCAATCTCGTTGCAAATTTCAATACTTGAAATTCCCGATAATGGTTTTTACCCCTAGCAACCTATGACCTTGGCTATGATCAACAAATCATAAGTGCTAGTCAAGTTCAACCTGTCATTTCTTGATTGAATTAAACCCACCCGTGTGACCCTTGGCTAAGGTCAACAAAGCCGCACGACTACCCTAATCCAATCGCATCGCATGCTGCAGACAAGCACTAATTAGCTACCGCACACTACGCCTTGGCTATGGTCAACAAACGTAGCACGAATACTAAATAACACTTATCTGAAATGACGGAGGGCTACGTAGGTTTTTAAGAAAACCATGAGCGTAATGAATTTGATATCGTTGTAGAATCTAATGATTTTGAAAAGGAGTATTTTTGAGGCTTTTCTAGCTTCGCTAAAGAGGTCATCCCCGGTGAAGGGATCTCGGCTCTTTCCTCATCGAATGAGGTGCTGGATATTCATCAAGGAATACCACTATGCAAAGTAAGAACTAGAGAAGCTTATCAAAAACAAAACCGAGTGAGTTGTAGCATTTTCTAGTTTCGCTAAAGAGGTCACTCCCGGTGAAGGGATCTCGGCTCTTTCCTCATCGAATGAGGTGCTGGATATTCATCAAGGAATACCACTATGCAAAGCAAAAATAGAGCTACCCTTTTTTGAAAAAAATTGATTCTACAACATCTATAGGTTTCTTTCTTTTCATTAATCTCATTAATGAAGTCCCATCATTTAATGTTTCCTAAACATTACATAAAAATGAAACGAAAATAGAACGTACGCTTATACCATCCGCATTCGCCACGGGGCCCCGTCATACACTGTTAGGCTACTTAACTACCGACAGAGCGGAGGCTGGACTAGCGCGGGTGCAAAACATAAGCAACGTTTATTATATATCATATATATAATATAACATTCGTCTCACACAGTTATATGATCACATCACAGAACCAAGCAGTAGAAGAAACATATGAAATATTGGATATACTAGAATTTCCGTGCTTTTAATTTATCCAATAATGTAAAACACGGATTCTATGGTCGTGATAAATAGCCAAACCCACATCCCTAGACCCTACGAGAGCGGCAAGTCACCCTGCCAATTCCAGAGTTAGAAGACCCGGTCTCAACTCCTTGAGATGGTCTCCCACTGGACTCTAGAACTCGGTTACTTGTACTCTCTTCCTTGGGTCTATCTTAATGCGGAAAAGTAAATAATATACATCCGTGGTGACATCATCCTCAACCCGGATGCGTCCCAATAAAAGAATATTACATACAAATTTAACATGAATGAAAATTGAAAAACTCTCATCTCACATAAAACCCCCGGCTATTCAATCATGACGATCCAATAAAACATATCAGCGACACATAATATCACATATCATCAATGTAAGTAAATACGCGTATCCCAAATTCCGTTGACATATAGGAACGAGATTTGGGATACCCCATGTATTACACTTACGGTTGCAGAAAAGAAATGTAAAACTGCAATAATTAGAATCCACATTTTCTTAGACATCATAAACCCGGAATATCTCATATTCCGAATTTCATACCTAACTCTATAAACCCCGCATTTTAGTCTCATATCAAAAACTCTTTTCAATAATTTAGTCGGGTAATTCAACAAGATTCCCGACTACCCGATCGAATACGCGTTGAAAACTATAGTAGATGGCCGTATCCCTGATACCGTCGACCAAGTGCACTTAGGCGGAACACCGTGGCCACGAGCACCCGAGTGGGTGCTATTGGCAACAGGGTTCTCCTACAGTCACTTGGTTGGGGCAATGGGGTGAGGCTATCTAGTAAAGTTATTCGGCGGATATTCGCGTACGATACGCTATTGCAACGGAGTTTCGATCCGAATCGAAATATCGTGGCAATCGATCTACCGAAACTAAAACGCTAGATTTATAAACACTAACTAGTTTTAACAAAACTAATTAAATGTGGATTCCAACTACTGCATCTATATCAAACTAAACCCGAAACGACGTTAAATTACGAATACGAAACACTCCATTTTAGCCCCAATTAAACTGTTAACATCACATGCAAACTGGGCTAATCAAACAATACCTGAAACCCTAAAATCTACAGACTAGAACACTGTAACGTTTTGAAAATCGTTTCGGTGAAATTTCGAAAAAATCGGTAAAATAAGGGGGTTTTCTGTAAAAAGTCAAAATACAAATATCTTATTATAAAAATTAAATATACATATTCTAGCTATGTAATTGCTATTATTTGGTGTTTATTGAGCCGCTGGTGAAATTTCAAATTTTCTGAAAAAAAATATTATTTTATTATTATTTTAAGCCGTCACTAATACATTTAATTAAGGAAAATTACAAATTGGAATGAGTTGAAACAAATTTTGTGCATCATAAAACATTAAATAAAATTTTATCATGTGGTTTTTGGAACGAAATTATTTGCCAAAATGGTTTAGAAATTATTGAAGAAAAAAGGCTTTTTTTTGCGTAAATGGATGTTTGGGGTATTGTATTTATCATTTTTCATCACCCCACACCCGTACCCACACCCACACACCCCCATTCACTTCTCCCCTTGGCTGAATTCAGCAGCCACCATCTTTTTCCCCACTTGAATTTCAAAGGAAAAGAAATGAAAGAAAAGAAAAGAAAATGGAGAAATGAGGTGGACCTTTGACCTTGAATTGACTTTGACTTCTCCCCTCACTTTCTCTACCTCCCCCTCTCTCCTCTCCCACTCCCATTCCAGCCGACCCCCCCTCCTACAGCAGCAGCAGCCCCCCCCATTTCCCTTCTCTTTTCTCTTCAAACTTCATCAAAAGTTGCCTCAAATCCATCAAAAAAAATCCCAAAACCCAAATCCGACTCCTACCCATTTTAGCCTAGCCCGTATAGCATGGATCTTTGTGAAAAGAGAGCATTTTGGGAGGCCATGGATGCTTGTGGATCTTCAAATGTTTTTGGGTATAATTCTAAAACATTTTTGCTTAATTTGTTACAAATTTCTTAAAGCTAAACTACTTAAGTGTTAATTAGGCTTAAGTTGCAAGTTTTGGAATTCAAGTTAGGAATTTGAATGCAAGTTAAGGTTTTATAAAATTGGTGTATGGTTGTGTGTTATATTTAGGCTTTTTGTCATGTTAATACAAGATTAGTAGCTTGTGCTAATGGTTAGTTTAAAAATTGTGTTAATTTGCTAATTTGCTTACTAGGTTTTTGAAATTGGTTAAATACTTGGGATTAAAAATGTGTTTAGGTTTTTCATGACTTCATTAACTTTATTAAGTGTGGTTTAATGCTTTAGATCATGCAAATCTAAGCTAGATTGTAGTTTGTGCATTTTTGCTTTGAAATTGTTAAATTTTAGGTATTTTGTAAACTAGAATATTAGGGTTTTTGGAATTTAATGAGATTAAATTCCGGGAATTGTTTATATGACTTATTTAAGATATTTAATAAGTATATTGGCCGCTACATTCATTTAAACGTCATGTTTTGTACAAAAACGGCGAATTGTGCTTGCTAGATTTTCGGAAAAATGACTTTTTAAGTGAAATTGGGGTTTTTGTGAGTTTTAACCTAGTTTATATTAAAATTAGCGTTCGTGAATGTGCAAATGAGTGTGATTGGATTTTTCTTGATGGTTTGACGTTTGTACATAGATATCGAGGGTTGGTTTGACTATTCTTGCATGCGTAGGCGATAGGTTTGGACCTATGCGTGATACGCGTGCCAATTTGATTTTCGTATGCCGTTTCGATTTCGAATTTAGTTTTAATACGATATGGTGCGTTATGATATGTAGGTAACCCCATGTGGACTTCGAGACGACAAGCAAGCGCGTGGCGACGTCGGCACCGGCGGGCGAGGACCGGGTGAGTAGATTTATATTTACGGGGAGAAGTCGGGTGGATGGCGTATAGCACCCCCGCAGTTCGTGGTGATGTATACGAATACGTATGCACACACACACACACATATATATATATATATATATATATATTGTTTCAGTATATTGATGATAATATGGATATTTGGTATTCTTGGATGATTTAGTGTCCCGAAACCCTAGAGTAGTGGTCGCATTACACATGCACACACCAACCCATACTTGCATACTTTCTTCTTTCATTTATGCTTATACGGGATATATAGTTATGTGTTCACATGGGTATGGGACTATGGGTTCACATACGAATTTGAGGCTTGGGTTTGAGATGAGTCGATGAGATTTGTATTGAGGTTGTGACTTCGGTGATATGGCATGATTCGTATTTGAGATACGACATGACGTTGTAGCGGGTCCTTGACGTAGTGTTTCACACACGTCCATGCATACTTAGGCGGTATCAGTATTGTACTAGACGTAGATCAGTACCCCGATCATGATATTTGATAAAGAGGATACCGGATGAATGGTATGATGAATGTGATATTGACCCGTACCCAGATTTGGGGATGCCGTACGACGGATTTACGTACGAGCTATATTTTGATGATTGATCCGCACTCTTGACTTGGGATGTCTGGTTATGATATGATATTATTGAGGCGGGATCACCGACTGTATATATACAGGTATGTATATGTATCGACTCAGATGATAGGCGGTTTCCTTACCTGTAGTTCAGCTTGTTAGTTCAGCCGTATAGTTTAGTGTAGTTGTTAGATTAGATTAGACTCCTACCTATTTCAAAACTAGCGGATCGTGGGTATTTTAAAAGACAGGTCAAGGGATCTACGGATATTTCAAAAGACGTATCCTTTCTTAAAAACCACCGTAGCCCTATTTTCAAAACCCCGCGGTTCGTGTTATTTCAAATGGCACCATTTGTAGGACTTATATTAGATTAATGCAGATTAGTTATAGTTGCGTCTAGTTTTTAGCTCCCGCTCATTTTGGTTGCTCGCTCCGCATCGCATATTTACATTGTTATTTCATATTGCATTGTTGACATTATGCTGTTAGGACACCGACACCATTACCGATGATGCGTATATACCACATACACTTACTTGCCGGCTCACACACATCTTCATCGGTAATTGACATGTCACGTACACCTTAGAAAATATTGTTGCTTAACTTAGCTTGATAGCCAGTAGTTTGACATAATATTAGTGTACATACCTTATATGCCAGCTTAGACATTGTAGTTATTACTTGTCGCTTCATGCATACTGTTATTCATTGTTATGCCGCATTCATGGATTCTCATGCATATATTCACTATTTTACGTGTTATTGAGATTTTGGATTCGAATTTCCATGAGATTTTCTGGATTTGGAGGAAAACCGCAAAAACATAAATAAACCTTTTCTCTCTTTTAAAATAAAAAGTGCGGTTTTCCCATGATGTATGAGTCGTCCACCATGAGTTTGCTGATGGATTTCGAGACCCGATTCGAGGAGACGGATGAACCGTTTCGGGTATATGGTGGACCCGGTAATGTACCCCAGGGCAAGAAGCGCGTGATGATGACGATGTGAGCCTGGCAGGGGAGCACTACTTACCGGTGATATTACCCGACGCGTCGGATATCCGGAGGATACCGTCGTGGTCTTGAGATGGATGGTAGGGGCCGGTCTGGACTGACGGCGTCCTAGATATTGTGATTGAGACTTGAGGTACATAGATTGTGACACAGAGATATCGAGGTATTTGGACACTTGTTTTGTGTCGATGCTGGGCACTGTTTTATGCTGATTTCATATATGGTACCTCATTTCTTTTAAAATACAGAAATCTCACTGATTTATGAAACCAGTTTTATTCAGTACATGATTCTGTTTCATGCATTCATACATCATCCATATGATATATTGCTACCTGAGGCACTGACACGGGCACATGCGTTTACACTCGGGTTAGATATTTACCCTAGCCATTGTTATAGGCTGCATGTTATATACATTTTTGAGGATATATTATGATCATTGACCTAGGATTGCGTTATTTATGCGATTTCTGTGCGTGGATGTTTTTCTATTCACGAGTTGGCAACTCACCCCCGTTGTGCCCCAGTTTCTTGCAGGTTTGCCGTACAGGTTTCATTACGGTTTTGCTGGCACTATTTCCATTTCCGGGTGGCTTGCTAGTAGGTGGGTTATTTGTATCTTACCCATCATTATATCTTGTATAATATTATTCCGTTGTATCTAGTAAATTCCATCAACCAAACATGTATTTATTGAGATAGAGACCAGTGTTGTTTATTCTTTCGACCTTAGAGTCGCTCGTTATATTTCAGGTGGTTTTGAGTTTCCATTTGAGTTTTGATCCTCGCCGTTGGCGTTGTATATTATATTGCTTGTGTGGTTGTGACCGTCGATTGACGAAGAGCTAGCTCCCGCTTGGGGATGCCTTTTTCTTGATTTCGTATACTATTCATGTTGTATCCCGTTTGGGGGCCAGTATTTACAAAGGAGACTCTGCCGAAATTTTCCGTAAATTTTTGATGTTTTAAAAACCGCATAATTCGGCTTATGCTATTGAAATTACTTGCTTTAAGTTGGTTTTTCCTGCACTCTACTACTTTTCTTGGTTTGGATTTCTGGGTTTTCGGTTTAATTAGATTACGTACGTCTCGAGACGTTCGTAGTTTAAGTGCCGGTCATGTTCCGTACTTTCGGGTCGTGACAAACACCAAACAAACATAAGCCAAAATGGAGACCATAAAACCGGCCATCTCGGGAAAAATAGGATTTTCGCCGGGTCAAAAATGGAGATTTGGTCTCGAATTTGTATGGTGTTCTAGTTACATCATATGCAACATACTGCAGTTGTTTAAAAAAATTTCTGAGATCATTTTAAAATCGACAGAAAGTTGATTTTAGGTTTCTGTGTTTCGGAGTCGTATTGTTTTCGTGTTTCTATTAACATCGTCTAATCTTCTAGCTTTGGCTCTGATACCATGAAGGTGTATGCTAGCACCCCCACTGGGTTTAGCATGCCAATTTTAAAAATGTTGGGGGTGCTAACTAACACTAACCTAGATCGTTAACTAGATTATTAGGGTTTTAATTTGATATCAAAGTAAACTATAAGAAGTGAAGATGGCTATACCCTCATAGATCGAGTCCTTCGCTTCACATGCTCCGTGTAGTAGTCCCGAGACTCCACTAGGCTCCACTTGAGGGTTTGGACAAGCTTCCTCCGATGACCTTCGTGCCGAAGATGATCCACGCGAAGTCCTTCCAACTCAAGCTGCCTCTACACTAAACTCTTTAGTGTAGGAAACACGCTACACATGATCGCTAGTCAAGAGTAGGATGGTGAAGTAGGGGATTTGGTTTGCTCACTAGTATGTGTTCAAGCTTCATGATTCACATCACATGTGAGGGTTGAAGCTTGAACCATGGTGGCATGAAGAAGAGGAAGAAGATGAGAGCAAGAGAGCAACCATTGGAGCAACTAAAGAATGAGCTCTAGTGTTTTTCAAAAAAATAAATGAATGAATGGCAATCCTTGACCCCCATTCATTCAAGCATGGAAAATAGCAATATAAAATTGTAACCATGTTTGAATAGTGAGTCAAGATGAATAAATAAATGAAAAATGCCTTGCCTCACCATGCTCCCAATTTCCACCTCAATTTCTATTTTCCAAAAATAGAAATTCAAGCCATGCTTCATTATTATATATATATATATATCATATATATTAATATATATAATACGAAGAATAATTAGTGAGCTAATGATATTAGTTAAGATATAATTATATCACATATAATATATATCACATTATTAAATCAACACTTGATTTAATAATCTGGTTATATCACATATAACCGACTAATATCATTTATCTGTATATCACATTATCAAATCAACACTTGATTCGATAATCTGGTTATATCACATATAACCGAACTTGATAACAGATAACTGCCAGATTACAATACGGTATCACATACACGTATTTAATCAGGCCCACGCACATATCACATATGTGTCCTACTTCGTTTCGCTTGAACCAGGAAAATTCTATGTGGGACTCTAAAGACTCGTCAATATGCCAGCAATAGGTGATGATCACATCAGTTGCCCACAAGCCATCAGCGGTACTAGTTGGACGTAACGGCTACCCGGGTATTGAGCGATATGAAGATCAACAAGCAAGCTTGTCCGTACTCTCCATAAAACCTATCAGTAACACTACCGTACAGTCCGGTCTCTTCGTCTGATATGTCGTATATCATGTCTAGGGTGGTAAACGTCAGACCCCAGTAACGTGATAAGTCATGCCGATGTATGGCCTATAATGGTTCGAGAAACTACTGATAACTCTTATCAGTAAATCTCAGTAGCAACCCTGGCCAGGGACTTCCAGTTATAGCCAATAGAGCATAGCACAACATCAACCTCCAATACCAGGAGAGACAAAACCCCTCCTATCGCTCATTGCCTCCATGTGACTTGGGACTATACCTAAAATCCATCTGTTTGCATAACTCCTCTTGAGCGTGGTAGGGAGGAAATCAAAGCACAGTGGGACCCATACAAGACTCTATGACGATCTCGGGTCTACAGACTAGCCTGTACCAGTGTCACCAGAGGACTGCTATCTGACGATATGTATAATACCAATTAAGAGTCCTCGGCGAGTCCGTTCGGTATACCCATTCTCTAATGAGCACCTGTGTATAATCTTTGATGTCACACACCAATGGCTGTGAAATCAGCCATCACCCTCTAAGGGACAAGAAACGTACACATTAGTCTGCTCTGGAATATCGATGCCCTAGTTTCGACTAGGAACAGTTAAAGGATGTACTTTTGGACCACCCTGGCCCCACTAGTATGATCTCATCATAATTCTGGTAGTCAAGTACATATCCTAAAGGCTTTATCAACATGTAAGAGATAGTCAGTATAAAGATACCAGTCTACATGTTAAGATAAATGTAACCAGATAGTATACTATCATGTCGAGCAAGAAAGTCCTCTATATATATGTCCAAGCATCCACTATAATATACATCACATGTACAATAATGGCCTCTAGGGTATACATATTCCTAACAGATTGCGCGTCGAATATAATTCGATTAATTGCCAAGTGTAGGAAGGTTGACGCCTTCCCGCTCCCCCTAGTCGAGGAGGCGATCAGTCATTTAGGATGAATCAACAGATATCCAAGTGTTGGAAGGTTGGTACCAGTCTATTCCTTTGAGTCGGGTTGACGACCACGTCTCTTAGCATGAGTTGAAAAACAACCAAGTTAGAATAGGTCGGCATTGATTGATTCCTCCTTGTCATGGTTCCTAGACTTGTGTCTTCGTAGGATAGGAAGCTACCCCTCGGAGATTAGCCGAGCAGGAATATGCATGGTGGCATCGAGATGAAGGCTTCGATCCTTAGCGTAGATGGGTAGGAATCTGCCCGCTAGGGATTGGCCATCATGAAATTGCTAGGCGGCCTCGTGATGAGGGCTCTGGATCCTTGCGGATGGGCCAACAGTGGTGAGGGCTTCAATCTTTAGCATTGAGGGGTAGGAAGTTACTCGCTGCAGATGGCTAGCATGAAATTGCTAGGCGGCCTCGTGATGAGGGCTTTAGATTCTCAGCGTTGATGGGTAGGAACTACCTGCTAGGGATTGGCCAGCATGAAATTGCTAGGTGGCCTCGTGATGAGGGCTCTGGATCCTTGCGGATGGGCCAGTAGGAAACTGCTCGGCCGTCTCGTGGTGAGGGCTTCGATCCTTAGCGTAGATGGGTACGAATCTACTTGCTAGGGATGGACCGGGCAGGGAAGCTGTCTGGTGGCCTCGAGATGAGGGCTTCGATCCTTAGCATTGATGGGTAGGAAACTACCCGCTGGGGATGGACTGGGCAGGGAAGCTGCACGGCGTCCTCGTGATGAGGGCTTTGATCCTTGACGTAGATGGGTAGGAATCTACCTACCAGGGATGGACCGGGCAGGGAAGCTTCTCGGTGGCCTTGAGATCAGGGCTTCGAACCTTAGCATTGATGGGTAGGAAACTACCCGCTAGGGATGGATCGGGCAGGGAAGCTGCGTGGTGTCCTCGTGATGAGGGCTTCGATCCTTGGCGTAGATGGATAGGAATCTACCCGTCAGGGATGGACCGGGCAGGGAAGCTGCTTGGTGGCCTCAAGACGAGGGCTTCGATCCTTAGTGTAGATGGGTAGGAATCTACCCGTTAGGGATTGACCGGGCATGGAATCTACTCGGTGGCCTTGTGATGAGGGCTTCAATCCTTGGCGTAGATGGGTAGGAATCTACCCGCCGGGGATTGACCGGGCAGGGAAGCTACTCGGTGGCCTCATGGATGGCTTTTGATCCTTAGCGTTGATGGGTAAGAATCTACCCGCTAGGGATTGACCGGGCAGGGAAGCTGCTCGGTGGCCTCATGATGAGGGTTTCGATCCTTGGCGTAGATGGGTAAGAATTTACCCGCCAGGGATGGACCGGGCAGGGAAGCTGCTCGGTGGCCTCGAGATGAGGGCTTCGACCCTTGGCGTAGATGGGTAGGAATCTACCCGCCAGGGATGGACCGGGCAGAGAATCTTCTCGGTGGCCTCGTGATAAGGGCATCGATCCTTGGCATAGATGGGTGGGAATCTACCCGATAGGGATGGACCAGGCAGGGAAGCTGCTCGGTGGCCTCGAGATGAGGGCTTCGATCCTTGGCATAGATGGGTAGGAATCTACCCGCCAGGGATTGTTCCCCTCCGAACGGCGGCCGAGACGTTAGGACGTCGAGTGCCTGAGGTTCGGGGCAGATGCTATTTGGTTTTATCCGTCTATCTCTCCAAAGATGCCAAATTGATTTATGGCACCGTGTATCGGAGGTTTAGACGGATGCAGCCGATGTAGCAGACTTCGTCAGATTCCCCCTCCGGGTGAGGGGTTTTTGATTGTGGGGACGCTCTTCCCTGCAGGCGCAAGCCCCTGCAGTTAATTACGCTACCGCATCGCGGTAACAACTTTCTCCTTCTCCAGAATTTCACTTCGTGTCGTGTGTGTTTGTTTTGTTTGTGGTTGCCCGTGGATTGTATACGGAGACTGAGTAATGCCGTCGCCCGTAGGACGTGGATTAGTCCAAATCCGTATTTACTTAGATTTGGGTTTGGTGTTTTTAGTTTAAGGATGCATTAGTCGCGTTGCGGCTAAGATCGACTTAAACATTCGTTAAGGATACATTAGTCCTGTTTTAGACTAAGATCAACTTAACGTAGCGACTGATTTAATTATCCGGCCGTCGGGACTCGTCACCTCACTGACGTCGTTGAGGGATTACAACGACAGGCGTCAGAGGAGTTCAGAGGTGTACCCTTGAACCAAAGTTGATTTGGAGTTTTATCGTTTATTTGAATATCTAAGGACACGTTAACCGTATTTGGGGTTAAGATCAACTTAGACGGGACCATTTAGATCCAACAAAAGAGCGTTCGGGCCCTATTGTGCCAGTTTAGGGACGTGGTGGTCCATCGCCAGTTTAAGGACGTAGTGGTCCATCGCCAGTTTAGGGACGTGGTGGTCTATGTTCCAGTTTAGGGACGTGGTGGTCTATGTTCCAGTTTAAAGACGTGGTGGTCCATTATTAGTTTAAGGACGTTTCCGTCCGATATTAGTTTAGGGACGTTTCGGTCCGATATCAGTTTAGGGACGTTTCGGTCCGTCGCCAGTTTAAAGACGTAGTGGTCCATGTTCCAGTTTAGGGACGTGGTGGTCCGATATTAGTTTAGGGACGTTTCGGTCCGATATTAGTTTAGGGACGGTCCGATATTAGTTTAGGGACGTTTCGGTCCAATATTAGTTTAGGGACGTTTCGGTCCGATATTAGATGAGTGGTCGTTGGGACCCGTCGCCTCTTTGACGTCGTTGAGGAATTACAACGACGGATGTCAAAGGAGTTCGGAGATGTACCCTCGAACCGGATGTAGATTGATTTATGAGAGGCATTTAATTTAAGGACTTACAGCCAAGATTGGGTTAAGTCCAATTTTTTATTTTTGGGCTCTGCCCGATTAGAAGAATCGATCTAAACAGGGCTCCGCCCCTTTCATTATTTTGCAAGTCTGATTTGGGCCAGGCCCTTTTAATGAGTTACAAGAACTCAGGAATTCTCCAAACAGGGCCTTGCCCTTTTAAATAGTGAGTTTCAGAAAATTTTTTACAAACAGGGCCTTGCCCTTTTATTGTTCTGCAATTCAATTTGGGCCAGGCCCTTTTAAATAAGGAGTTTCCAGAAACTCAGGAATTTTTCCAAACAGGGCCTTGCCCTTTTATTGTGAGTTTCAGAAATTTTTTTACAAACAGGGCCTTGCCCTTTTATTGTTCTGCAATTCAATTTGGGCCAGGCCCTTTTAAATAAGGAGTTTCCAGAAACTCAGGAATTTTTCCAAACAGGGCCTTGCCCTTTTATTGTTTTAATTTGGGCCTGGCCCAAAACAAAGGGTTGCAAAAACCTTAGAAATCTTCAGATTGAAGAATTCAAGTGCATGGCACTTTTGATTTGAATTTGGATCAAAGGAAAAACAAGTTCTTGTTTTCTCCTGATCATACAGAACCTAGGGTTCATATTAAGTGCAAGGCACTATTTATTATTTTTTTTTAGAACCAAGGGTTCATATTAAGTGCAAGGCACTATTTATTTTCTGTTCTTCAGAAATTTTACCTTCTTCTTTTTGTTTCTTCTGTGTTCTTGATTAATTTTCAAGAGCTTTCTTTTGATGATTGATTCTCTCCCTCTGATTATCTGATTGATGCCTCTTGAATGAGGCTTGGGGTCTTATTTATAGTGCCCACAAATTTGTTGGATTTGTTAACAAAATCTTTCCTGAATAATTTTGGGAATTTTCCCACCATTGGATCTTTGATCCAAGGGTTCCTGTTTTACAGGAGAACAGAAAAGATTTATCTAAATCTTCATTCAGTTGCTGCGCAACTCAACAGCAAATGACACGTGTCGCGCATCCGAGCGCTTGCGCAGTTGCGATTGCGCAACTGCGCAGACACGTGTCGCGCATCCATGCGTTTGCGCAGCTGCGATTGCGCAACTGCGCAGACACGTGTCGCGCATCCATGCGCTCGCGCAGCTGCGACTGCGCAACTGCGCAGACACGTGTCGCGCATCCATGCGTTTGCGCAGCTGCGGCTGCGCAACTGCGCAGACACGTGTCACGCATCTGTGCGTTTGCGCAGACACGTGTCGCGCATCGGTGCGTTTGCGCAGCTGTGACTGCGCAACTGCGCAGACACGTGTCGGGCATCTATGCGCTTGCGCAGACACGTGTGGCACATCCGTGCGTTTGCGCAGTTGCGACTGCGCAACTGCGCAGACACGTGTCGTGCATCCAAGCGCTTGCGCAGACACGTGTCGCGCATCCGTGCGTTTGCGCAGTTAAGTCTTTAATTAACTTTTCTGAAGAGCCTTGCTCTGATGGGACGCACTGTTTCGGGCGTTACGCTGCCCATTCAGCTTCTGCCACGTGGCAAATTGCGCGCTGCGCACGGAAACCGAAGCGTTGCTTCGAATTTTTGAATTTTCAAAATTCAACAGAGCCTTGCTCTGATTGGGGGAAACAGATGCCCCCCCACCGTTGCGCTCACGTGGCGCGCGCGTGGGTGCAACGGTGGCAAGATCCTGACCGTCGGATCGACGAGTCAGGTGAACAGGCGCAGGCGCCTATAAATAGGACCTTTGGTCCTTGGTAATTTTTTTACCATTCTCAAGAAATTGAATTTCAGAGCCTTGCTCTTACTTGAGAACTTCCAGAGCCTTGCTCTTGTGATTTCCTTAAGAACTTCCAAGTTCTAACTTCAGAACCATTATAGGTAAAATTAAATTAATTTAATTTAAATTAAATTTAACTAATCAGAGCCTTGCTCTTATAGATCTTTGATCTAAAGGAAACCCCTTTGGGGTTTCTTCAACAGAGCCTTGCTCTTATAGATCTTTGATCTAAAGGAAACCCCTTTGGGGTTTCTTTTTTTATTCACAGAGCCTTGCTCTCCAAATTTACAGAGACTCTGTTCTTAGGTTTTAACCCATGAACAGAGCCTTGCTTCATAGATCAACTAGAAATTTTTTTTTTTTTTTTTAAAAGTTTCCATGGATCTTTAAGATCCCAAAATTTTAATTCTCAGGAGTTATAAATTTTTATCACTACTGCAGAGCTAGGCTCTTTTTAAGAAGTTTTATTCCTTTGAAACAAGAGTTTGACAAATGTCACTCTGTGGCAGAGCTTTGCTCTGAAAAGAGGAGATCTTCTCCTTGTCTCTAGGGGTCCCCCTAATGGGGATATTCTCTTGGGGGTCTTTTAATTGACTGACAGTCTCATCCAATGGTGGGATTGTCTTATCAAATGATGCGCCGTCATCTTGATTTTGTGGGTCCCCCTTTTGTCCCCTACCCACTGCCTCACAGTGTGGAGCCAGCTTTTTATTTATTATTATTATTATTATTATCATAGATTTTTTTTATATATTATTTTTATTAAATGTTAAGTGTCAGGCCACTAATGATATATATATATTTTATGCAGGAAGAATGTCTGACGACTTGTCTTTTCCCTTCGTTCGCTCAGAAGGAGGGTTCCCACACGCACCAGTGGACCGGGTAGTGTTTGCCTTGATTAAAGATCGTGATCCTGAGTGCAAACATCTCCACCTATGGGGAAGGTGGTACAGTCAGATTATCCAAGGCCGCCGTAGTTTTAGTTCCGCCTCGCCTTCTGAACCCATAGTCACGATCCCCTACGCAGATAAACCCCCGGTGGAGTATGCCGTGGAGGTTAAAAATTGGAATTCAGACGATCTTCTCCAGCCCGCAATCGGCGCTATTCCGGTACAGCCGCCGCCGGCCATAGATATCCTAGGAAGGCGAATCTGTCAGGGTGAAGCACGCCCTTGGGGACAGGCCTATAATATTGGATTGAATCCGCGACCGCTTGCTGGATACCTGCCATGGGCCCGGTACATCTTAGCGGCGAAAAGAGCTCATCTGACGAAGATCGGTTTATACTCCGCCGTCTACGTCTCGCTTTTCGAATATCCTACTCCTCCAACGTGGTGGACAAGGGCTTTCATTGAACAATGGAATATCCCCACGCATACTTTCCTGACGGCGGATAGGGAAGTTTCTATTTCTCTAGAGGAGTTCGTTGAGCTTTCGGGTTTACCGGCGAGGGGGGAGCATTATGAGGAGCTGCTTCCTCCTGATGAGTACGTCTTTGCCACCAAGCAGGTGGTACTCGACTTAACTCCGGAAAATGCCATCCAGCATTAGCATCCGGGCCTGGTGAGGGTTTTGGAGATTTACGAGGAGCTTCATTTGGAATTGGGCGACCGAGGCGTTAGTTTCGCGGACTTCATTGCTCGCTTTATTCGCCCGGAATTTTTATCAGAGCGAGGTGATAATTTCGCCCAACTCACTGACCCTTTTGGTTTCGGCTTGGATCGTCGGCCTTCATCAGAAATTGATCAGCGGAGTTTCTACCTTCCCGGGACTGCTATCGTCCCTTTCTCAGAGATCGCCGTCCCTGGCATGGATGAGGAGACCTTCTTCATAGGGTTCTTAGGTCTGTGGCTGTGCAGCTTCGCGCTTCCTATGCACCCACGCCTCATGCGGTCTTCTGTATTTTACCCGGCGCATCGGATGGTGGCCGGCCTGCAGTTATCAGTGGGGATCGCCGGGTTGGCTTACCTTTACAACGGACTTAGCATAGCGGCGGACGCTAATGAACCTGGGGTACAGCCTGCTAACTTCCCGATGCACTACTTCACTTCTTGGATGGAACTGCATGTTCGGGGAGTGTTTGGTGCCCATAAAACTCCTCAGTTCTTTGAGAGATTCAAACTTCCAAGAATCATGCGATTGGTCGGGGCTTCCATCGTGTTTGCACCTCCGCGGGAGTCCAGGGGACTGCTTCTGCGTTCGCATTTAGTCGGGGCGAAGACCTCTTTTGTGGATAAGGTCATCACCATGGGTTCCGAGACCACTAAGTCAGTGGTGTCGCTGCGAGATGACTTTAAAGGCGGCGTTTCCGTGTTGAAAGCTCGGGAAATTCTTCACCTTTATTCCATTAGGCCGGGCTACTTGGTATTTAGGCAGAATGACACAGCCCTCTTCATGAGGTATAACCCGCATCGATTTGCCCGGCAATCGAGTTATAACCAAGGGGTCCCATTGGAAGCCTTCTTGGGAACACCTGCAGTCGGTCCAGAGGGGGTACGGAATGCGATGCATCACTTCATTCGGCTAAATACAGGCTCTTACTTTTTCATCAGTGAGCCCAGCTGTACCCCCAAGATACTCAATTCGTATGTGGCCTGGTACGCGCACGCGATGGGACCAATCATCTTGATGGAGAAACGTTTATTGGTCGATCGTAGGGCTGCGCCTCCCGGCGGCAATCGCAAGGCTCCATTGCAGCCCAGGGTTCAGGTTATCCCTCCGACGAAAGAGGCTGGAGCCGATCGACCACGCGTGTTGGCCCCTCCGCGTGGACTGCCACTGCCCACCACGGTGGATGCCCCAACGGTACCCCGTGCTCCGACAAAGACGGCTAAAGCGGCCTCGCCGGAGTCGGGTGTAGGAGCGGACATCGGGACTCGCCGCCCGAAAGTGACTGCCAAAACCGGCAAGCGCAAAGATGCTCCGAGTGGATCCAAGGCTGGTGAAAAGAAGAAGAAGAAGTCCACCTTGTCTCTCGACGCAATTCTTAACTTAGAGCCCGCGGCTCATCCTGTCGAGACTATATGTGAGTACGGCAGCTACGAGGGTTTCGTGGTGGACCCTGAGGACACCAATCTGGCCGCTGCCATCGCAGCTTCGGAGCGATCAGCGAGGCTCGAAGCAATGTTAAGCAGGCTCGCAGAGTCAGGTAATCATCAGCCTCCTTATTTGTCATTTTATCCCATTTTTTTATTACTGTCTTTAGCTAATATTTGCCTCATTTCCTGCAGGTGAATCTACTGAAAAGGCCATCGATGCCTCTCTGAAGACCTTCCAGGCGGAGGAGAAGAAGCGTGCTCTAGAAAGCGTCGGTATGTTTTACCCCGTTCTCTTTTATAAGGAAAGTTTGTTGTCTTTTTATGATAGTCGACCTGACCTTCTCTTGTTTCTTTACAGGGGTTGTATTAATCGGCGCAAGAACCCTTCCTAAGCCCATCATCGAAGTCCCAGCTCCGGCGAAGTTGCCGCAGGAGCCTCGGCTCGATGCAACGACGAGGGATGCTCTGAAGAATCTGGAGGCATCCCTCTACACGGATGAGGAGGCTTCACTCAAGGAAGCTCTGATGGCATCTGCCTCATCGGCTCAAGAGGAGCGGAAGCGGTCTAGACGCGAAGCGAAGGCGCGCAAAGCTGCTCTGGCCGCAGGAGCGGGCCCTAGCACTGTTCCTTACGCTAGTACTCCTTCCGAAGAGCCCCCTGTGGCCCTGTCTACTGCTCGTCGGCAAGTGGCGCGCGCGGTTCGGAACGCCAATGACAAATCCACTTCAGGTAGTACTTCTTTCAGAATCTCGTCATACGAATTGTAGAGTTGTTGGCTTATACGTGTTCCATTTTGTAGGGTCGAGTCCTACTGAGGGGGAGGGAGAAACGACCGTCGAACCCAAGGGAGCGGAGGACGCGGTACTCGCCGAACCCGAACCGACGGTGGACAACTTTGTCGAGGTCATGGGGCCTGGAGCCGGGATTGAAGAACCTACCGCGGAGCAAGTCGTTGATGCCGTACCCGAAGTGGCGGCAGATGAGATGATTGTCTCAGCCGAGCCGAAGGCGGTAGAGGGCGAGGTACTTGAGGCTGGGGACCTCGTGGTGCCGGTGGACGGGACAACTGTAATCGCTGATCCTGAGGGAACAGCAGGTGAGGTGGCCATGATTCCTGAAGACGAGCTAGGCGCTCCTTCTCAGGAATCGGGCAATGTTCCTATCTTGGCCCTTCCTGCCTATGGTTCCCCGCCGCCTGCAGAGCTTGAGAGCGTAACAACGGTTCCCCTTGAGTCGGGTGACGAAGCTACAGGCGGTGGTCTTCCGTCAGTGGAGGAAGGGACTACCTCAGTTTCTGCTGGCAGCTCGTCAGGTGAATTTTCGAGTCACCAGCGTTTCTATTTTTTTTATATATCTCGTGATCTCTTCTGACAAGCTTGTCTTTGCAGGTGCGGTCAGTGCCGACGCTCCATTGCTTGAGGGAGCACCGTCAACTACTGCTTTGGCGGTGGTCACTTCCCCGTTTTCCCTCGTGCCGTCACGAATGTTGGAAGGTACGGATTCCCGACTCATGCATTAATCTTTCAAAAATGTGGCTTTTGTACAATGCTACGCCATTGTGCCTTTTCAGGAGGGCTCTTTGATCATCTATATCAGGTGTTGCTCCCACACTTCTCCTTCCCATCCGAGCTCGCTTCTCCCTCTAAGGGTACCGGTGAGTGCCGTCTTGGTCTTTTTCGAGGGAATATAGGATCGTATCTGACTTTTCTTCTTCTTGACTGCAGTGCCTCAGATCGAAGGAGGGGACGCCGGGCTTGTGCTACCACCGGCGCTTCCGGCTTTGACGTCCGTTGCGACTGGTACAGATATTCCTTCCCTCTTTTCATATGATCTTTCATCGACTTTTCGAATCATTGTTTGACCATGTTTCGTTTTTTGCAGCTATTGTCCCAGTTCCAATTCCTTTTGAATCTCAGGTCCTCTCACCGGCGGGTCCTTTCTCGCGACGCCCGTCTTCAAAGGGTGCTGTAATGAGCCTGGGTATGTTGAGCGGGTACATCGAAGAGCTCAACATGGATGCCCTTCCTTCGGCCGTAGATTTCGCTGTGGACGTTAACCCAATGTTGGCGGCGCTCGTAACTTTCCATAACGAAGGCGTCGTCGAATCGTGGGTTAACCACTGCAGAGAGATCGAAGCTCGCCTGCATCGGTTGGAGTCGACACGCCCTTCTCCCGAGGCTTTGGCCGCGAGCGCCGAACGGATAGCTTGGCTTGAGCAAAGCACCTCTTATCTCCGCCATTTGGAGCAGAAGGCAGCTTTACGGCTAAAGGCGCATCAGAAATCTTCAAACGCGACCGCTTGCCTTCGTGCCGAAGTTAGGACGAATGCTGCTGAGGTGAAAGCTGTCTTTGAAGGTCTTCTTAAGCGTATATCTAATGGGCTAGCGTTGAAGCAGAAACTTGATGCTGCTGAGCGCGATGCCCAAGGCCAAGAAGCAGCTCATCAGGTTGTTGGGGAAGAGCTTGCATCCTTCACGCAACAGCGGGCTCAAGTAGAGGCGGAGCTGGCAGTGGCAGTTGATCAGGAGAAAGCATGGAGGGACGTATGCGACCAATTGCTACATCTGTGCAAGACGCTTCCTTCCCCATAATCCCCCTTGTATCATTTGTCTTTGCAAATTATATGTATATATTTTTTTATCCTTTAGCACAATGTATCCTGTACTCAGCCAATTTTTATGAATAAAAGATACACATTTTGTAATGTCTTGTGTCATTTCTCTGTCTTTCTTTTCTTTTATAATCAGTACGCCACCTTAACAACCACAATTGACGAACGATTGGGACGAGTATCCCGACCTTATTAAGAAATAACGACGGCTTAGGCCGCAGGTTCAGATCTGCTGCCTAAGGCTTTCCAACTCTACAAGCCGTGAGGGTCTCATAGAGACTCTTCTCCCTACGGATCGAGAGGATCTCGCAGGTGAATTTTCTCCTTAGGAATCGTGAGGATTCCCAAGTGTGGTTTCCTCTCATAAGTCGGAAGGATCCTATAAGAGAATTTCTCCCTCTTACGAGTCGAGAGGGCTCGTAAGCGGTTGTTTCCCTCTTTGTCGAGAATCGACTTCAGAGAGTGAGACCCGTGGATAGTATGCAAGAGACCATTTAGGATTGACTTGCAGGATCCCATTGCCCCTCTTACGAGTCTAAAAGGCTCGTAAGCGGTTGTTTCCCTCTTTGTCGAGAATCGACTTCAGAGAGTGAGGCCCGTGGATAGTATGCAAGAGACCATTTAGGATTGACTTGCAGGGTCCCATTATTCAGGAAGTAAGTTTTGAATCCTTACTGCCCAAGATGTGAGTCAAAGAAGCTCTCGTCATGGAGTGTTTGTATCCGTGAGTTGAGAAGTTTGCCGGGATTATTTGTTTCCCGAGCGCCAAGGATTATTTGTGTCCTTGGGGTTTGAAACGAGTCGAGGGTTCCTACGGAGACACTGGTGGCTCTGCGGGTCGACGCGGATCAGAAGGCTCTCGTCAAGGAGTGTTTGTATCCGTGAGTTGAGGAATTTGCCGGGATTATTTGTTTCCCGAGCGCCAAGGATTATTTGTGTCCTTGGGGTTTGAAACGAGTCGAGGGTTCCTACGGAGGCACTGGTGGCTCTGCGGGTCGACGCGGATCAGAAGGCTCTCGTCAAGGAGTGTTTGTATCCGTGAGTTGAGGAATTTGCCGGGATTATTTGTTTCCCGAGCGCCAAGGATTATTTGTGTCCTTGGGGTTTGAAACGAGTCGAGGGTTCCTACGGAGGCACTGGTGGCTCTGCGGGTCGACGCGAATCAGAAGGCTCTCGTCAAGGAGTGTTTGTATCCGTGAGTTGAGGAATTTGCCAGGATTATTTGTTTCCCGAGCGCCAAGGATTATTTGTGTCCTTGGGGTTTGAAACGAGTCGAGGGTTCCTACGGAGGCACTGGTGGCTCTGCGGGTCGACGCGAATCAGAAGGCTCTCGTCAAGGAGTGTTTGTATCCGTGAGTTGAGGAATTTGCCAGGATTATTTGTTTCCCGAGCGCCAAGGATTATTTGTGTCCTTGGGGTTTGAAACGAGTCGAGGGTTCCTACGGAGGCACTGGTGGCTCTGCGGGTCGACGCGAATCAGAAGGCTCTCGTCAAGGAGTGTTTGTATCCGTGAGTCGAGGAATTTTCGTTGGAGTCATTGGCTTCTTCGGTTGAAGTGAACCGTTGAGGTTTGGCTTCGTCGTTTGACGGAATCCGCTGGGGAAGTATGGTTCCTTTCTTTGTTTGCGCCCTTGGATTGTATACAGGGATCGATGTGATCTTAACTGTAGGGCCGAAGTATTATCATTTCTTCTTTTTATTTTATTTTATTTCCGCGATGCTCTATCATTTCAGCTTTTATATCGCGAAGGTCGCGATTGCCCAATCATTTCGGCTATTTTTCGCGGTGCCCAATCATTTCGGCTATTTTGCATGCATACATTTTACTTGCTGCTTTTTATTGCAAGTTGCCCTATCATTTCGGCTATTTCGTATGCATGAGTGGTCTACTGGCTTTCGCCGTCAACCTGAAATTGAACACCGATTTCGGCATCAGCACCGCTGCAACTGGGATATTACCAGGAGCGAATCATCATTTGCCTCTATCGTTGTTGAACAAAGGAGGCTTATCGACCAGGGTTAGGATCCCGTCGGCTAAGGCTTTTGACTTCATGAGCCGTAAGGGTCTCGTAAAGGTATTTCTCCCTACAAGTCGTGGGGATCTTGTAAGTGTATTTTCTCCTTAGGAACCGTGAGGGTTCCTAAGTGTTTTACCCTTCTGTAAGTCGTAAGGATCCCACAGGAAGGTTTTCTCCTCATAAATCGAGGGGATTTATAAGGATTGTTTACCATACGAACGTATTCTCTGTCATGGGTGGGCCTTGGTTAGGAAAACGTTTATTCGCGCCCGTGGATTGTATACAAGGGTCAGTATTGAGCCACTTGTAGGGCAATATTGGAAGTTTGTGGGGGTTTGCTTAAGCACAGGTTTAGGTCTCTGTGACTTAAGACTTTCAAATCCTATGAGCCGTGAGGGTCCCATAAGAGAGTTCTCCTTACGAGTCGTGAGGATCTCGCAAGCGTATTTTCTCCTTAGGAATCGTGAGGATTCCCAAGTGCGTTGTTCCCTTGTAAGTCGTAAGGATCTCACGCGGGTGGTTTCTCCTTACGGGGTCGAGAGGACTCCATAAGGGTTCTTTAACGAAGTTGCGCCCTTTCGGGTTTTCACAACATCCGCCGGTAGTCCTGCTGTTTTTACTCACGGACCCCTTTCGGGTTTTCATCCGTGCCCATTCTGCTTACGGACTTACCGTTTTTTTATTTTTATTATTTTTTTTATTTTATTTTTTTTTTATTTTCATTCATCTTGTCAGCCCAAGGATGCCGCAGTATTAGTTTAAAGACGTTTTCGGTCTGCCATTAGTTTAAAGACATTCCGGTCCATCACTAGTTTAAGGACGTCTCGGTCCGCCATTGAGAAGGTTGGCTACTGCTTATAAAGCTTGAGCTTAGGAAGATAGCGAGCGAACATAGTCGTCGTCATCTACCATTGACCTAGGCTGTGGCTCATTAAGCGTAGTATTTCTTTAGGAAGCGTCCGTTTATTGGCCTGAAAGGCCTTTCACCGTGCATGTCCATGAGTAGATAGGCCCCACCTTGGTAGACCTTATCAACGATATACGGTCCTTCATAGTTTGGCTCAAACTTTCCCCGCTTGGCGCGATTGGGGATCATGGGCCTTTTGACCACTAGCACGAGTTCGCCTTGCTGGAATGTCCTCGGGCGGCTCAATCTTTCATATGAGCGCGTCATCTTTGCTTTATAGGCTTCCAGATTTTGTTGTGCTAGAAGCCGGATTTCATCAAGGGCGTCAAGCTCTTCAAACCGAAGGTGAGCATTTTCTTCGTCTGTTAGCTCGTAGTGGACTGCCACTCGTAGAGAGGGTAATTCTATCTCGAGAGGGAGTACTGCTTCCGTCCCGAATACCAACGCGTATGGCGTTGTGTTTATGGCTGTCTTGAACGTAGTTCGATATGCCCAGAGAGCTTCTTGCAGCCTTTCGTGCCAGTCTCTTTTATTTCGGGACACCATCTTTTTCATGATTTTCGTCAAGGTCTTGTTGAAGGCCTCGGCTAGACCGTTAGCTCGCGGATTATAAACTGAGGAATATCTCCAGTCTATATTGTGCTGCTGTGCGAAGCGGCTAATTTTATGACTTCGGTAGGCGGGCCCATTATCAGAGATAATCCTTCTCGGGGTTCCAAACCGGTAGATGACATGCGTTTTGAAGAAATGGAGGATGTTCTCCGTCTTCACTTCCCTCAATGGTACTGCCTCTGCCCATTTGGAGAAGTAATCAGTCGTCGCCAAGATGAAACGATGTCCCTTTGACGATGCTGGTTCGATGGGACCGACTATGTCAGTTCCCCACATTTCGAATGGCCAACTAGCCATTGTCGGATGTAGTGGATTGGGATGCTGATGGATGAAGTCCCCATGAATTTAGCATGAATGACATTGCTTCGCATATTCGAGGCAATCCTGCATCATCGTGGGCCAGTAGTAGCCCATCCGCTTTATCTTCAACTTCATCTTAGGGCCTGCTTGGTGGGAACCGCAGAGTCCGTCGTGAACTTCTTGGACGACCCTTCTCGCTTCGTCAGGTCCTAAGCATCTCAACCACAGAGAGTCGAATGACCTCTTGTATAGAGTATCATTGACGAAGGCGAAAGACAGAGCTCGTTTCGTGAGCTGATGTCTTGTGGACGCCTCTTCAGGTATTCGGTGGAACTTGAAGTAATCTATGAAGACTTCTCTCCAATCCTCGGTATTTTCCCTGTCTTTTATTTGCAAGGTTGTCTCCTCTTTCTCTCCTTTTTCTTCAGACGATTTCGGAGATATTTCTGTTGGGGTGAGCACTCGACGGCTTTGTATCACGATTCTAACGTCATCGAGGTTCTCGTCAGCCAATTCTTTAGCAAGTTTGGCCAGTGCGTCCGCTTTGCTATTTTCCGCGCGCGGTATACTTTCCAAAGTGTAAGAGGGAATTTGGGTTAGCAGTTGCTGCACTTTTTCACCGTATTTTACCAATTCCGGTTTGCACGTTTGGTAGTCGCCGTTTATTTGACTAATGACCAGTTGGGAATCGCCGTATATGAGGAGATCTTCAATTCCCATGTCAATGGCGATCTCGAGGCCTGCTATCAGAGCTTCGTATTCGGCTTCATTGTTTGTTCTCGGCTCCGTTAGGGAGAACGCGTAGCGCATTATTCCTCCTTATGGAGTTACGAAGATGAGTCCTACCCCCGATTTAATTATAGGGGTACTTTGTTTACGTTTCTTCATGGAAGATGCTCCATCGAAATAAAGCTCCCATCGGATATCATCACCGTCGATCGCATCGAACGCATGTTCGTCTGGAAGATCGCAATTCAGAGGAGAATCGGCGGGTATCGGATGCTCAGCGAGGAAGTCGGCGATGGCCTGACCTTTCACTGCCTTGAGAGGTTGATACGTTATCGAGAATTCCATCAAGAGCAGGGCCCATTTAGCGAGTCGTCCTGTCAATATGGCTTTTGACATTAGGTATTTAAGAGGGTCCACTTTTGAAATCAGACGGACCTCGTGCGCCAACGCATAATGCCTAAGCTTTGTTATTGCGAAGATCAACGCCAGGCAGTGTTTTTCAATGGGAGAGTAATTGCTTTCTGCCCCCAGCAGGACTCGACTTAAGTAGTAAAGTGCTCTTTCTTTCCCTTGATCGTTCTCTTGTGCCCATAATGCGCCTAAAGAACCTTCGAGGGCGGTTGTATAAAGAATAAGAGGCTTCCCCTTAACTGGAGCAGCCAACACCGGAGGGTTCTGCAGGTATTGCTTGATCTCATCCAGCGCGCCCTGGCATTTTTGGTCCCAAACGAATGGGGTTCCCTTCTTCATCAGGTGGCTGTAAGGACGGCACTTTCCTGAAAGGTTGGCTATGAATCGCCGTATATACGCGAGTTTCCCTTGGAGAGACCGCAATTGTTTGAGAGTCCTCGGCGGAGGCATTTCCATGATCGCTTTGATCTTTGACGGATCTATTTCAATACCTCGGTGTCGAACGACGAATCCCAGGAATTTGCCTGAGGAAACCCCGAACACACATTTAAGAGGATTCATCTTCAAGTTGTATTGCCGAAGGCGTTGAAATACAGTCTTCAGATGCTCGAGATGTTCCTCGTATGATTTGCTTTTGACCACGAGATCGTCGATATAGCATTCGACGATTTCGTGTATAAGGTCGTCGAAGATCTTCGTCATGGCCCTCTGATAAGTAGCGCCGGCGTTCTTCAAACCGAAGGGCATCACTTTATAACAAAATATACCAAGCGGAGTCCTGAAGGCCGTGTGCTTCTGATCTTCAGGGTGCATTTTTATTTGATTATATCCCGACGAGCCGTCCATGAAGGAGAAAACCTCATGAGTGGATGTGTTGTCTATCATCAGTTCGGTGACTGGCACTGGGAAATCATCTTTTGGACAGGCTTTATTGAGATCCCGGAAGTCTACGCATATGCGCACTGTCCCATTTTTCTTCATTACCGGGACGATGTTGGCGATCCATTCAGGGTATTGGACTTCTTGGATGAAGCCTGAATCTATCAGCTTTTTGACTTCGGCGTTGATGCTCATCTCAAGCTCGAGTCGCATTCTCCTCGGCGCTTGTTTGACTGGCTTGATGTCCGGGGATATCGCCAACTTGTGTACTGCAATTTCTGGATCTAGTCCCGGCATTTCGGAATAGTTCCACGCGAAGCAATCCTTGTGCTGTAGAAGCACATCCTTTAACGCAGCCACCCTTTCTTCAGATAGCAGCTCGCTGATGAATGTCGGTCGCGGGTCATTTTCCGTCCCCAACTCAATTTTCTTGAGATTATCTGCAGTGGTATGTATTCCATCCTCCAGTTCTTTCGGAGCTGGGGGAAATTCTGAGATTACCTCATCGCTGCCGCTTTCAAAACACCAAGGGAGGTTGTTCATGTCTTCGGACCCTCCTTTCAATATTGTTATCACATGGCAAGTGCGAATTTTCTGCCAATCCCAATGCGGAGTTGGTTTTATTCTTGTGTTTTCAGGTTCGTGCTTTCGCGGCGGCGTTACCCTCCAATTGTCAGACAACGCGAATTTGCCAAGCTGATATTGGTCCTCGACCCAATTCTTAAAGGTGAAGCAATCTTCAAGCTGATGTCCTACTACTTGATGGTAAAGGCAATACTTCGGGTTGGAGACCTTGCCTGCTTGTTCAGGGTGTTTAGACTCTGGCAACGTAAGCATTTGATGTTTTAGAGCGAGATCGAATATTTTCTTTGTTTTGTTCCGAGGAAAAGAGTATGCTCGACCCATTTTCTTCCCGAGGGCTAAGTCAATAACGCTCGATTCTCGGATGCGCGGCTTCTTAGCTCTGCTTTGTAGTTGTCGAGCGCCTCTCTTGCCTTTCGACTTGTTTTTGTTCTCGCGTCGAACCTTTTTTGTAGCAGGTTGACAAGGAACGGCATCTTCGTTCTTTACTGCCTGTTGGAGGAGGCGCTGTGTCTTAGCTTTCTCATAGATTGCCATTTCACGATCGTGATCATCTCAGGCTTTTTGACTCGCATCCCTTATAAGTTTGCTCATCTGGTCTTCGGATGATGGACTGGGCGGTTCTGTATCAGGACCTTTTGCTGGTTCTGGATTAGCGTCCTCCCATTGAGCGTCCGCCTCTTCATCGAAGTCACACATGGCATAACAGCTGTTTACTAGCTCCCGCTTCTTTGGCCGGATGTACCCAAGCCCTTTGGTTTCTACTTTCCCGTTAGGCAGTTTGCATTGGGTCCCGGGAATGTTCCAGACCTTGTCATAGAATTTGGCTTTTCTAACGGTCTGTGTGAAGGACATCCCCTGGCGTTTTAGCAGTTTCTTCAAACCTTCGGTATAATACCGGGGAAGACGGATAGGCTGAAGCCTGTCGAGCGTGGGATCCGCGCCATGCCAAACTTCTTTTTCTACTTTGTTCTCTTCAGAACGGTAGAATAAGATTGCCTTCTCGCCCCTTCGTCCGGGAGGGATATAGAATGTCTGCAATTCTTCTACGCTGTTGGTGTTGAGTGCATCCAGTTCTTTGTAATGTTCAAGCGGCACCATGGTTATCTGCAGACTTCGCTCTTCATCAGCGGAGATCTGTATCGAAGGCCGAGCAGGAAATACAGCATGAACTTCATCCTCTGAATCACTACCGAAGATCAACGAAGGGACGGATGGTCCTGGCCTGGTAGATTGGGATGGACCTGAATAAACTATATCCTCCTCCTCGGTGTCACTGCCGAAGACAGGGATAGTGGCATTAGTTTTGTTCTCCGGTTTGTGACACCTTTCCGTGTCTTCGAAGCTCGGCAAGAAGTATTTGGCATCTTCATACTTACGAACTTCGTTCACGGAAAACGGATTCAACTCTCCGGCCACAGTGTACTCGAGACCATCCATGGAATATTTCATACACTGATGCTGTGTAGAAGGGATGATATTGTACTCGTGTAGCCATGGTCGGCCGAGCAGAGCATTATAGCACGTCTTGGCATCTATAACATGGAATTTGATGTCTGTGACGAGCAACCCGAAGCGTAACGTCAATATCACAGATCCGAGAGTCTTTGAGGATTGAGAGTCGAAACCGGAGATAGTGATCTTGTCTCGGGCGAGGTGTTGGACGCTCATGCAAATCTCCTTTAACACTCGTACATTGAGTAAATTGACGGTCGATCCGTTATCGACCAAGATTTTACCTATCTTTATGTCATGGCAGTATCCTGAGACATAAAGAGGGCGATTGTGTTCACACGTCCCGAGAAGAAGGTCTTCATCACTGAAAGCAACGTCGGCTGTGTGCACTTCTTCTAATTCGTCTTTCATCTTTTCTTCTGCCAAGAAGGATTGGAACTGGTCCGGATCTTGTAGCGCCTTAATCAAAGAGTCTCTCGCCTCCTTTGATAGTAACAAGGCATCGAGGATGCTAAGTTGTGAGGGTAGCTTCCTCAAATGCGCTAAGACATTGTAATCCACCTTACTCCTCTTTGGCGGATTTTTGGTGGTTAACTCTTCCGCGACTTGGTCATCTAAAGTGATGTCTTCAGAGACCTTCTCTTTCCCTTTATCTTTTCTATTCGATGGTCCGAGGTTCTTTTCAGGCAGTGTCCGATTCCGCAACTGTATATTTTCGCAAGACTTCGGGTCTTCTTCTTTTCCCGATGTTGATTCTTTAAAGAGAGGGGCAATCTCCAGTTCCTCATCAGAGTCGCTCCCAAATGTGGGCACTTGTGACCTGGTAGTGTTAACCATGTGACAGTTGCCGGCAGTTCTTTCAAGCACTTTGGTCTTGTTTCTTTGTTCTCGACGAACCTTGCGCTTTTCCCGTTTAAAGCGTTGTTGATTAGCGACGTATCCTTGCCACCATTTATCGAACGCTTTGCATTCTTGGGTAGAATGTGAGACCTTCTGATGATATAAGCAATAAGAGGGATGCATTTCTACCACGCTAGTAACTCTTTCTTCTGAGGGTGGTAGCTTCATGCCCATCGATATGGCCTTGGCGAACTTCTTTTTTATCTTAAATTGGCTTTTGTCAGCGGTGGAGGCATTTTGCTCCAGTGGGATCATCTCAGCTCCTCCCTCAAGTCGCTGGCGCTTGGCCATTTCGAATATAGCCGTCTCGCGTTCTTGATCAGCTTTGCTTTTCAATCGAGCTTCATTAAGAAACGCGCCAATCATTTCGATTGATAATTCCGGAATCCTTGACTCAGTATTTGCCCCCGGCGTTTTGGTGCCAGAAGTCCCTTCATCGTTCGAGGTCGAGTGAGAGATCATATGACAGCTTGCCACATCTCCGTCGGATTCATCCGATGAAGTTTCTCCCTCATCTTCTTTCTGAAAGACGTGCTCAAGGAAATCTTGGAGCGTAATGGGAGTCCGCGCCTTTTGGTTGTATTCATCCAGCGCGTCGATTTGCTTTTGTAAGTCCGTGCGCTTGTCGCCAGGCTTCACGGGCTTCTTAGATTTCTTCTTCTTCTTTTTCGAAGATTTTGACGGCTGATTATGAACGCTTGAACTACCGCCGTCGGTCTTCGGAGTCGGACGTGGTTTCAACATCCCCTCAATAACCTGCGGCTCCAAGGGGTTCTTCCACTTAACCGCTGGGCAGGTCTGAAGATCATTTAGCATTCTTCTCGTTTTGGCCGATAATACAACCTCCCAGGGAGCTTCTTCAATGACGGAGCATGTTGCCCCCGGCGTATTCGTCCCCTTATAGGTGTGGGGTTGCGGAGGATTCACCTTCCATTTGTCAGATAGCGCAAACTTGCCCTGACGGTACTGGTTCTCGAGCCAATTTTTGAACACGTAACAGTCTTCGATTGGATGTCCTAGCACTCGATGGTAAGGGCAATAATTAGGCTCGTTAACGTCACTTGGTTGTGACGGACGCTTTGGATCCGGCAGATTTATGAGCCTATTGCGCAATGCCAGCTCAAATAACCTCCTCGTTTTATCACGGGGGAAGGAGTAAGCACGTCCCATCCTGTCCTCAAGGGGTACGTATGGGCGTGTATTATTTGGACGAGCAACCGGCTTCGAGTCGTTCGGTTGCTGTTGGGCATTAGCGACGATGATCGCTTTTCCCTTTCCTTTATCGTTTCGGGAGTCCGGCTTCGGGAGAGGGGGTTTATGGCCCATTTGGTCCATCTGCGCCAATTTGTCGATCAAAGCCTGGAAAGAAGTCGGCTTGAAGAACATCATAAACTGCGAAATGGTTGCTTGTGGATCAAGGGTTCCAACAAACATTCCCACCGCAGGGGCTTCTTCTATGCGTTGTTCGCATTTAGACCATAAATTACGCCACCGTATAGCGTACTGGACCCACGTCTCGCCGGGCTTTACCCTGGCGTTAATCAGCGCCGTCATTGGAGTACGTTCGCTAGCACTTGCGAATCTTTGTGTAAACAGCATTTCCATCTCTGCAAATGTTTTGACAGAGTCGTTAGGTAGCTCCGAATACCATTCAAAGGCTATTTCTGCTAAGCTGCCGACGAATTGACGTAGCAACAATTTGTCATCGCCTCCAGTATTGCCGCATAAGGCCCTGAATTGAGCGACATGCTGATGCGGATTCCCTGTCCTTTTATATACGTGGAATTTAGGGATCGTATATCCTGGCGGGTAACTGATTTGGTCATACCAGCTCGGATACGGTCGTCCGGTCCTAACAGTTTGCCCAGCCGCTTCATTCGCCTGATGAACCCGGATCTGCTGAGCTATATATTCGTCTAGGTCGACTTTGGAGATTGCCTCCTCTTTGGCTGTTGATAGAGCCGGCGGAGGATTTGACGTTTCTCCCCTGTCGTCTTCAAGGACGATCGGAGGATCTTCAGCAGGAGGGTCCGGCTGTAACATCATCCCTACCATATCTTGGAAGAGGAGCGCCATCTGTTTTATGTTAGCCGCTTGCTCTGCAGCTTCTTTGTCCCTCTTTTCGAGGACTCTGCGTAAAAAGTCAGCGTCGGTTTCTTGTTCTTGACGCTCATCCGAAGACGTTTCAGAGCTTTCTTTTGGCTCAGTGAGTGCAGCCATTGTAGTCATCATTTCCTGAAGCTTTTGTTGTTGCTCCTGGGCTTTCGTCACGGATCGGGTGAGCGGTCGGTGGCCCGTAGAAGTGCGGCTTTCCTCCTTTCCAGAAGCCATATAAACAGTATGCACCACCATGCCCCCAGACTTGGGGCGTTTGTGTTCGGTGTCTTTGCGATTTGCCGAAGACACAGGGGCTTTTTGCGGCCTCCTTTTTTGAGTGATTGGAGTTAAGGGAACCGTTGTAGTGGGCACCCGAATAGCTTTTGCTTCTTGTGGTTTGACAGAGTAATCCTTCCCCTGCCGAACCTTCATCTTTTTCTGTCGTCGGAGGCAGTCTCGATCGATCACCGACTCTTGGACCTGTCGCCAGACTTTGTAAATTTTATAGGACAGCCGTTGAGGGGGCTGCTCTAACTTCTTCTCTGGAGTATTCTCCACAGGTGAAGGAGTTCGTTTCAACATCGCAGTAGGAGAGTTTCTGCGCACCTTGTTGAGCAGTTCAAAGCTGTTCTTGGTTGGAACAGCAGCATCGATCCTCACCATCGGAGTTGGAGGAGTAAGTCCAGAGGGGGAGTTGCCCCCAGCCTTCCTCACTCGGCGCCAGTAACGACGTCGGGCATGTCGTGCTGATGGAGTTGTTTCAGCTATAGGGGTGACCTCCTCATGCCCCCTGTGTTGGTCAGAATAAACTGGTACCAGCTTTTTAAAGATCGACGTCCGTTGAACGGGGACGGCCAACTTGTCAGAAGCGGACTTCTGAACATGGGAAGCAACCTTGGTGATTTTCCAGGAACGTGAGTTGGAATGGCTATCCGCTTCGGGATAACACTTTCTGGTATGGCAGGCTTCTTCATGAGCCTGTTAGAGCTCTGGCCTAGTCCGTTAAAAACTGAAGCAGTGGAGTTGGGCGGCCTATTGAAAGGGGTCGCCGCAGTGGTAAGTCGATCGAAGACCGACTTCTTTGGAGCTTCTTGCAATGTCATTGGGGCGTTGAAGCTCATTGGTGGGAGCATGGTCCCAAAAAATAGTCCAGTGGTGGTTTGAGCCACCTGCTCCACCGGCATTTTGAAAAGGGAGGCCGCTTGGGGCCCATAACTCACTCCTCCAGTAATGACGGAGCGAGAGCTGTTGCTGCAGGCGATGCAGTTCGAAGCCATTGATCTTCTGTTTTCTGCACGGAACAAGACACCAAATCTTAGTACCTTGAATCCACAGGCAATCACAGCAAACCGCGATTTGTTCGCGAACACGACACACGAAGTGTGGAGTGGAAAGAGGAAGAGGTCCCACCGGGCGTGCCAGAATCTGTTCCCCTCCGAACGGCGGCCGAGACGTTAGGACGTCGAGTGCCTGAGGTTCGGGGCAGATGCTATTTGGTTTTATCCGTCTATCTCTCCAAAGATGCCAAATTGATTTATGGCACCGTGTATCGGAGGTTTAGACGGATGCAGCCGATGTAGCAGACTTCGTCAGATTCCCCCTCCGGGTGAGGGGTTTTTGATTGTGGGGACGCTCTTCCCTGCAGGCGCAAGCCCCTGCAGTTAATTACGCTACCGCATCGCGGTAACAACTTTCTCCTTCTCCAGAATTTCACTTCGTGTCGTGTGTGTTTGTTTTGTTTGTGGTTGCCCGTGGATTGTATACGGAGACTGAGTAATGCCGTCGCCCGTAGGACGTGGATTAGTCCAAATCCGTATTTACTTAGATTTGGGTTTGGTGTTTTTAGTTTAAGGATGCATTAGTCGCGTTGCGGCTAAGATCGACTTAAACATTCGTTAAGGATACATTAGTCCTGTTTTAGACTAAGATCAACTTAACGTAGCGACTGATTTAATTATCCGGCCGTCGGGACTCGTCACCTCACTGACGTCGTTGAGGGATTACAACGACAGGCGTCAGAGGAGTTCAGAGGTGTACCCTTGAACCAAAGTTGATTTGGAGTTTTATCGTTTATTTGAATATCTAAGGACACGTTAACCGTATTTGGGGTTAAGATCAACTTAGACGGGACCATTTAGATCCAACAAAAGAGCGTTCGGGCCCTATTGTGCCAGTTTAGGGACGTGGTGGTCCATCGCCAGTTTAAGGACGTAGTGGTCCATCGCCAGTTTAGGGACGTGGTGGTCTATGTTCCAGTTTAGGGACGTGGTGGTCTATGTTCCAGTTTAAAGATGTGGTGGTCCATTATTAGTTTAAGGACGTTTCGGTCCGATATTAGTTTAGGGACGTTTCGGTCCGATATCAGTTTAGGGACGTTTCGGTCCGTCGCCAGTTTAAAGACGTAGTGGTCCATGTTCCAGTTTAGGGACGTGGTGGTCCGATATTAGTTTAGGGACGTTTCGGTCCGATATTAGTTTAGGGACGTTTCGGTCCGATATTAGTTTAGGGACGTTTCGGTCCGATATTAGATGAGTGGTCGTTGGGACCCGTCGCCTCTTTGACGTCGTTGAGGAATTACAACGACGGATGTCAAAGGAGTTCGGAGATGTACCCTCGAACCGGATGTAGATTGATTTAGGAGAGGCATTTAATTTAAGGACTTACAGCCAAGATTGGGTTAAGTCCAATTTTTTATTTTTGGGCTCTGCCCGATTAGAAGAATCGATCTAAACAGGGCTCCGCCCCTTTCATTATTTTGCAAGTCTGATTTGGGCCAGGCCCTTTTAATGAGTTACAAGAACTCAGGAATTCTCCAAACAGGGCCTTGCCCTTTTAAATAGTGAGTTTCAGAAAATTTTTTACAAACAGGGCCTTGCCCTTTTATTGTTCTGCAATTCAATTTGGGCCAGGCCCTTTTAAATAAGGAGTTTCCAGAAACTCAGGAATTTTTCCAAACAGGGCCTTGCCCTTTTATTGTGAGTTTCAGAAAATTTTTTACAAACAGGGCCTTGCCCTTTTATTGTTCTGCAATTCAATTTGGGCCAGGCCCTTTTAAATAAGGAGTTTCCAGAAACTCAGGAATTTTTCCAAACAGGGCCTTGCCCTTTTATTGTTTTAATTTGGGCCTGGCCCAAAACAAAGGGTTGCAAAAACCTTAGAAATCTTCAGATTGAAGAATTCAAGTGCATGGCACTTTTGATTTGAATTTGGATCAAAGGAAAAACAAGTTCTTGTTTTCTCCTGATCATACAGAACCTAGGGTTCATATTAAGTGCAAGGCACTATTTATTATTTTTTTTTAGAACCAAGGGTTCATATTAAGTGCAAGGCACTATTTATTTTCTGTTCTTCAGAAATTTTACCTTCTTCTTTTTGTTTCTTCTGTGTTCTTGATTAATTTTCAAGAGCTTTCTTTTGATGATTGATTCTCTCCCTCTGATTATCTGATTGATGCCTCTTGAATGAGGCTTGGGGTCTTATTTATAGTGCCCACAAATTTGTTGGATTTGTTAACAAAATCTTTCCTGAATAATTTTGGGAATTTTCCCACCATTGGATCTTTGATCCAAGGGTTCCTGTTTTACAGGAGAACAGAAAAGATTTATCTAAATCTTCATTCAGTTGCTGCGCAACTCAACAGCAAATGACACGTGTCGCGCATCCGAGCGCTTGCGCAGTTGCGATTGCGCAACTGCGCAGACACGTGTCGCGCATCCATGCGTTTGCGCAGCTGCGATTGCGCAACTGCGCAGACACGTGTCGCGTATCTGAGCGCTCGCGCAGTAGCGATTGCGCAACTGCGCAGACACGTGTCGCGCATCCATGCGTTTGCGCAGCTGCGGCTGCGCAACTGCGCAGACACGTGTCACGCATCTGTGCGTTTGCGCAGACACGTGTCGCGCATCGGTGCGTTTGCGCAGCTGTGACTGCGCAACTGCGCAGACACGTGTCGGGCATCCATGCGCTTGCGCAGACACGTGTCGCACATCCGTGCGTTTGCGCAGTTGCGACTGCGCAACTGCGCAGACACGTGTCGTGCATCCAAGCGCTTGCGCAGACACGTGTCGCGCATCCGTGCGTTTGCGCAGTTAAGTCTTTAATTAACTTTTCTGAAGAGCCTTGCTCTGATGGGACGCACTGTTTCGGGCGTTACGCTGCCCATTCAGCTTCTGCCACGTGGCAAATTGCGCGCTGCGCACGGAAACCGAAGCGTTGCTTCGAATTTTTGAATTTTCAAAATTCAACAGAGCCTTGCTCTGATTGGGGGAAACAGGGATGGACCGGGCACGGAAGCTGCTCGATGGCCTCGTGATGAGGGCTTCGATCCTTTGCGTAGATGGGTAGGAAATTACCTGCCAGGGATGGACCGGGAAGGGAAGCTGATCGGTGGCCTCGTGATGAGGGCTTCGATCCTTGGCGTAGATGGGTAGGAATCTACCTGCCAGGGATTGACCGGGCACGGAAGCTGCTCGGTGGCCTCAAGATGAGGGCTTCGATTCTTGGTGTAGATGGCTAGGAATCTACCCACCAGGGATGGACTGGGAAGGGAAGCTACTCGGTGGCCTCTTGATGAGGTCTTCGATCCTTGGCATAGATGGGTAGAAATCTACCCGCCTGGGATTGACCGGGCAGGGAAGCTGCTCGGTGGCCTCGAGATGAGGGCTTCAATTCTTAGCGTTGATAGGTAGGAAACTACCCGCCAGGGATGGACCGAGCACCTTCTCGGTGGCCTCGAGATGAGGGCTTCGATCCTTGGTGTTGATGGGTAGGAAACTACCCGCCAGGGATAGACCGGACAGGGAAGCTGCTCGGCGGCCTCGTGATGAGGGCTTCGATCTTTGGCGTATATGGGTAGGAATCTACCCTCCAGCGATGGACCGGGCAGGGAAGCTGCTCAGTGGCCTCATGATGAAGGCTTCGATCCTTGGTGTAGATGGGTAGGAATCTACCCACCAGGGATGGACCGGGCAGGGAAGATGCTTGGTGGCCTCGAGATAAAGAGCTTCGATCCTTGGCGTAGATGGGTAGGAATCCACCCGCCAGGGATGTTGGTTTCTTCCTAGCCTTGTTTTCTGAAGATGGAAGGACGTCCATGTGTGCTCGTCAGGGAGATCATTTCTCACGACGATGTGTATCTCTATAGTCTCGACCGCTCCGAACAGACGTACGAGGCGGTGATAGACCGCGTGGAGGGAAACTTCGGACGCCTTCTTCCCCGACGATCTCCACTCCTCCAAGTGCTTATTTATGCGATCTGGAGGAGGTCCCCAGGTCTGCACAATGCCCTGTCTCAGCAGCTGAGTGATGAGGTGATCGAGAAGTTGCACTCGCTTTATCACCTTGGCCTGATCTCGAAGAGCCGGCGGGACCGATCGGTGGATCTTCTTCTGGAGTGTTTCCAGAAGAGGTTGATCATCGATTCTTGCCTGGCGAAAGGGGTTGCTGGTGCTTCCGTAGCAGCTAGGGTCAGCGGGCAACGCCAGAGGGAGTGGGACGAGGAAGCTCAAGCTCGGCTGAGGGAGATATCTTCGGCGTACCATGAATAGCGCTTCTTTGATCCCCGGCCCCCTTTGTTGTAATCTTTATCGTGGTGGTTTTTTTGTAAGGCTGAGGAGCTCATAATACCCTTTAATGAATAAAGTTTTTCCTTTTCTTTCCTCGTTCATTATATAGACTTAATTAAATGCTGACAAGAATTACATTATTTCAAAAAGGAATACACTTTATTTATACAACTTAAACTTTGCAGCGTTGTAAGGCCGGAGTTTCCCGAGTAGGGTCCTAGGTAACGACCATAATTTGGCCGATGGTTAATTCTTCGGGAGAGATCAGGTCTTTTTTCTCGTTCCGCCTGCTCCTTGTCCCTTAGGTACTTCGCCAAGTGTCCAGAGCGGATCAACTTCTCAATGTAGTCCTGGAGTTGTTTGCGGTTCTTGGTCGGGTGCCCTTACATCCTATGGAAGGCACGGCAAAGGCCACGGAGACGCTTTGCCGCCCTTTGGGTAACTGGCGGGAGCTTAAAGAACCTCTCGCCCTTTGCCTCCTACAACAGCCCGGTCTGGGAGATATTAAGAGGAGTGTACTCCTAGAATTTTAGGGAGTAAGGTTCTGGTCGGTCGACCTTCATTTTCTCCTCTCTGCCCCTCTTCTTTTGGTCGGCTTGGTCGCCTTTGGGCAGATTCGAGTTCACCTCCGACTCGAGCTGGATCTCCAATTCGGTCCAAGCTTTTACTTCGGCCATGGTCTTAGGTTGCGCTAATGCAAAAGAGCGGAGCCACTCTTTGTGCCTAAGACTCGACCTTAGTGCGGTGATAACCGTCTCATTGCGGTGCTCGGGGATCTCGAGGAGGACGTTGTAGAAGCGAGTGACACATCTCTTAAAGGATTATTTGTCACCGCTCTTTAATGTGAAGAGGTAATCGAATGTCCTCTTCTGTCTTCTGTTCCCGATGAAGTGGCTGAGGAACTAGGTGGCCAGCTCATCAAAGGTAGAGATGGAGCGTGGCGCCAACCCCCGGAACCAGTCCCGACCAGCCCGAATCAGAGTGATGGGAAAAGTGCGGCATTGAGCCGCGTCCGAGTTGTCCTGGAAGCTCATGCCCGCTGTGAACGCATCCAAATGATCCTTTGGGTCGGACTTCTCGTCAAAGAGAGCCACCTTGGAAGGCTTGTTCTTGGAGGAAACTCGTTCGGCCAACAATTCCTCGGTGAAGGGCTTTGTAAGAGAATCCATGGAATATCTAGCCCCTTCACCGGATGGAGGGCCATCTCGTCGTATTCCTTTGAGCTTCTTTTCGAGGGCCTCGAGTCGGTGGTGATAACCCGAGGATTCAGCACAGTCGGAGTGGCGACTGTCCCCGCTCCTGGTCTGTGTGGCGGTGCGGTTTCTATTCCGCTCTATCAAATTTCTCAGATTCTTGGGCGATGTCCTTTTGGAGTAGCCTTGACGCGAGCTGTGTATGTGGTCCTGGCGAGGGAGAGGGCGTCGGTCGCGCCTGAAAGCAGGCGAGCTGACCAACACCTCATCGGGTAGCGCGGGAGCATGATGGGCGTCGCGGCGATGGTCTCTTTCCAGAGACCGCGGCATAGAGCTGTGCGGTACCCAGCGGGTCATGGAATTAGTCGCTGCGTGGGAGACGCAGTTGCCGGAGTCGGCATGCTGGTGTTTGTTGGCGTGGAGGGGAGCAATGTTATTCGCTCTTTTGCCGACGCCGTGATTCCTGACAGGGGGAACTGCGATCTGGGGGGATGGGCCCGCCGCTTGAACGCGAACGAGAGCGTCCACCATCGACGTGAGTCTGTCGATCCGCACCGATAGGGCGTTGATGATGTTGGGAGGGGGAGTAGAATCGTCCGCGCCTCCGTTGTGGGGAAGGCGGCGGCTTGTACTGGTGTCACGCCCCGCTTCCCGGTGTACGGCAAAAGGACGCAACGGATCCCGCTACGTATTTACTTAGAAGTAAACACGCTAAGCGTATCTAAGCAATATAAAGTAAAGTACACAAGAGACAGGAATGTAAATGAACAACAACTTTATTTATTAAACATTCTTTTACAAGTACAACTGAAATGTAAATACATAAGTAGAAAGCAATGCATAAACAATGGTATAACTGAAAAGAAATAAATATGTACAAGTGTCTAAACCTCCGGGTCAAATGCAAACTGCTCCAAATCCTCAGTGCTGGGATCGGTCTCTAAAGCGTCCGAAACACTTGACAACATTCCAAAGAAGAAGAAAAGGAATGTCGTCAGTGAACAATCGCTCGGTAAGTCCCAATGGTGAGTAGAGATAGAATAGACAGAAGAACATAACTTATAATGTTTGATTATATTGTTAACGCTGTTGTTTGTAGCTTGGTACAGAAAATGCAAGTGTATACGAGAGGAGTCCGACTATTCCGGAGACTAAGGTATACGGAGCACAAGGAACCGTTCAGCCATGGTACAACGACAATAGATATTCATATTAGATGTATTATGGTTGTTAGTGGATGTTGCACACCCTCACAACACTTGTGAGGAGGCGGAAGTGGCAAACGAAATTTTTCTTGCATGCAACACCCACTTATAACTCTAGATCTTGTGCTAAACCATAACTAGAAACCCTATCTAGAGATCTTATCTACTATGATAGGGGGTTATAACTTGAGAATCGGTCCTTCGGGTCTTCATTTGGATGCGACTCCTAGGCTCCTTGGATGCTTGAAAGGAACTCGGTCTCCGGTCACCTCTAGGTCGTAGATGATCCACCCGAGAGCTATAGAACAAGCTTCAAACTCTTCACAAGAGTTAACTAAGAAATCAAGTGTGCTAAAAATGATTATTTAGATGATGTAGAGATGAACTAGTGGATTACTTTTATCCCTAAGCTTTTAATTCACAACTCATGTGAAGGGTAAAGCTTAGAGGTAGGAGAAGGAGATAAATTTGGAGAGAGAAGATCAATGTAAGAATGATCAAGTATCAAGCATGAACAAATGATATAGCTTAAAACCAATAATTGAAGCATGCATTATTTTTTTCCAAAAATAATGCACCATGCTTCAATAGTAAATCCAAATGAATATAAAATGAAATAAGCCATTCCTTCATCCATGCTTTGACAATTCTAAATTCCACCTCATTGTTTTTATTTTCATAAAATAAAAACCCATTTATGAAGTGTCTCCTTCTAGAATGTATTCTTGTACAATTACAAGAATACCCCTCACCGTATACTGTATAAGTATACCTGTATTCATATTCCAAAAAAATACGAATACTAATAATCCAATAATAGAATACCGGTATCTGGCTTAAACTAAAGCCTACCAGCATTATCCTTCCGATCATCATTCGTATAGCCAGCACACGAACATGATCGAAACCCTGCCGTAACAACTTACGGCCTCTATATCTTTTGCCTGAACCAAGGAACCCTATGTGTGCGACTCTAAAGACTCGACAGTACACTGGCAGTGGGTTTAACCATAAGCACGTCAGCGGCACTAGCTGTGCATAACGGCTTCCCCGGTAGAAAAGGTGGCCGACGAGCGAACTCATCCCAACCCTAACGAGCCTGTAAGAAACACTTACCGTACAGTCCGGTCTCTTCATCTGATACGTCGCATATGAAGTCTAGGGGTGGTAAATATCAGACCCCAGTAACTTTATAAGTCATGCTGATGTATGGCTCATAACGGTTCGAGAAACTACTGATAACTCTTATTAGTAAATCTCGACAACCCTGGCCAGGGATTTGCTGTTATGGCCGATCAAGCATAGCGCGACATCAACTCCATATACCGGGAGAGATGAAACCCCTCATATTGCTCACTGCCTCCATGTGATTTGGGACTGTATCCAAAATCCACCTGTTTGCACGACTCAGTAGAGCCGTGGTAGAGAGGAAATCAAAGCACAGTGGGAATCACACAAGACACTATGATGATCTCGAGTCTACATACTAACATGTACAAGTGTCATCAGAGAACCGCTATCTGACAATAGGTATATATACCATCTAAGAGTTCTCGGCGAGTCCTGTTCGGTATACCCATTCTCCAATAAGCACCTATGTACAATCTTTGATGTCAAACACCAATGGTTGTGGGATCAACCATCGCCCCCAAGGTCAAGAAACGTATACACTAGTCTACTCTGGTAATATCGATGCCCTGTCTCGATATACCCTCGACTAGGAACTATTAAAGGATATGATTTTAGACTGCCCAGGCCCTACTAATATGATCTACATCATAATCCTGGTAGTCAAGCATAATCCTAAAGGCTTAATCAACATGTATATAAGATATGAAAAACAACACATCACACGTTAAGATGAAGATAAACCAGATAGCATACTATTATTTCGAGCAAAGACTATTTCTGTATATATACATTCCTAGCATCCTATACAATACAGGCCTTTAGGGCATACATATCTAACAATGGTTACAGTCTCATGCCACTTTTAACACATTCCGTACCAATCTACCCCTTATAAACCCCGCGATGTCTTTTGTATTGATTGTATTGTTTTTTTTATATAGATGGATGACTTGCCGAAACCATGATATCAGTAAATGGAATGGATATAAATGGAGATTCATGTAGGCGGAGTATATCCATGGTTCGGTTCGGTCAATACAGATTGATATAGACGGATCCATGTTGAATTGTAGTTTATACTTGAATCACATTCAAGTCATATTGATTAGATTGAGACTCGGTCTGAGTCAGACACTTTAAAAAAACTTGAAATCCTGAATTAGTTTTGATATTATCGGTAACTGCTGCACATGGACGGCAGGATCTGTGTATTTTTCCAAGACAATTACCGTGTTGATAACACCGTTTGTTAGATTGTCTATCTTAAATAGGCAAGCACTCATATCTCCGGCTTCCTAAGGCTCAAGAGACCGGTCCCGCTTAAACCTATGTTTACTAGGTCCTTATTGTAATTTAGTATAACTTGAGAAGGTTTTATGTAAAAATAGTTTGATATAATTTTTAAAAATACACCTCAAGCATTTGATTATCGTCTTTAGCGTTTTCATAGATGTATATTTTATAAAAGTGAAATTTTTAGTGAGTAAAACCTAATTTTCATAGTATAGGGTATTTTATTGAAATATCGGTATTGTTTTGTATTTGGATGATATTTTCATGTAATGGTGATTCCTTTTGAAAAATTGAAATATTTATATAATATAATTAAAGTAGATATTTTTATATATATTTAATGAAAGTAATTTTATTTATTTTCCTGTAGAAATACTATTTTCTTAAAAAAATGCATAAAAATTCCATCTAGATCGAATGCTCCTTTCGGAGGTCTGCATCTCGCTCTACTAGGCATGAGGATATGCGATAATTCGCACCATCCCGAACGGGGTCCTCAAAAATGGGTTGTAGAGGCACAATTGCAAGGAATTGTTTAATACATCTTTTTAAAGAAATGGTTTTATAAGTTGATAGTATTTATTTATAAAGTCGTGTTATCCCATGAAAATATTCCCAAAATTTTGTCGTGCTATGTCAAAGATGTGTGTTGTGATGAGGTAGGTCATTACCTCGTGAGTTATCTAAAGGTAATACAAGTTTTGTGTTGTTTTATGTCGGAAATGAAGTATGTGGTATTTTACCGTAAAAATACAATAAAAATTGCATAAATGATTCTTTTGAAATGAAACTTGTATAAATATATTTGTTAAAAATTATATGAGAGTATGGTATTGATTGTTTAAGAAAAATAACCTTTTTTTTAAAGAAAAACCGAATCGGAAGTCGGATTAACTCCGCTTCCGTCGGGTTTTAGAAGTGAATGTTTTTAGAATAGAAGATGAGAGGGGGAGGGGGACTAACTGGCTTTTGGACTAGGGGGAGAGAGATGAAGCTACAGAAGGTCTCGGGGCGTCGTTTCGTCGCCGGAAACTCCTTAGAACGTCGCCGGAACTTCGCCCTTCGCTAACTCCACTTGCACACAAAAGAGACTTGAGAATTTTGGAGAGTTTTGACAGAGAATTTCTGAGTGAGGAGGAATGAAATATGGTGTGGTCTATATAGGGGAAATTAGGGTTTATGGGGGGGGGGGGGGGTGAAAGAATGCATTAAAAATTGCATTTAAATTTGGATTAAATGGGGTTTTATTGTTCTCCGGAAACATGCAGAGAAAATGAATAGTGTGAGAGGATAGGGGTAGCTGAAGAGGTGCAGGGGGGAAATTTTTGAGGCATTACCGTCGGTTCAAACCAGCGGTGCCGGTTTTTGCAATGGTTTCGCCGGTCGGAAACCAGTGGGGGAACTCCATATTTGCGCCACGTGTCCCCGTCGTCTCCTATACCCCAGTGAACGTGTTTGTTTATTCTATGTCTCTTCAGTTTACATGTAGTGCACGTGTAAACCCTTGGACTTCTAAAAGATTAAAAGAAATTTAAATAAAAAGATAATGTGGCTGGGGGGATTCGATCACAGGGGCTACGTCACAGCAGCGCAAGGCTTTACCAATATGCTACAAGTACTTTCTTGTTGTTCTAAATTAAAACAAATACTTATAGTATACATAGGATTGCAAATACTCCAATTGTACATTAACTTTTAAATAATTTTCTGTACATTGAAATTGGAGTTGTTACAACTGAGATCGTCACGGTTCTCGCTCGCCATTAGGTCGAAGATGGAAGATCAATTTCAATGGGTGGAAGAAACTTTTCAGTTCCCACAGACGACGCCAACTAATGGAGGGCTTGATCTCCTTCAGATGCTGTCCTTCATCGATCCATAGCGAGCGTGGTTGAACGACTGAGATTTGGCTTGAAGGTTGTCTCCTTGAGCGTGTGGATCTCAGTGGGTTGATTTTGAGGTGGAAGCCGAGCTATCTGCAAAGAAGTCCCGGGATGGGTGACCACCGTAGGACCTTCCGACGATCAAGTTAGTCGAGGAAAATGAACTGAGTAGAAGCTTATTGGATTGAAATTGTGTTACCTGAGTCGTCTGAGAGAGGGTTTTTTTATAGTGGTCGCATAGAGTGAGCAGGCGCGAGATCTTCGCCTTCGGTTACATCCCTGACGTTACGCCTGCGTGAATGACGGGATCCCCCCATTAATGGCGGGATACGCCCATTAATGGGAAGATGCGCCAGCGTGGGATGCGGGACGTGGGGCGGCGGTTATCTCGTTTCGGCGAGATACGCGGAGCCATCGCGGAAGCGCTAAGGGCCTGCGCTCTCGTTTGATCGGGGGAGCTGGAGAGGCTTAGCTCGGCGGGAGGTTCTGAAATGAACTGGGAGGCCGAGGAAGCTCGGCTCTGTAATAGCTCGGAGACAAGCACAGGAGGATAAGCGCCAGCTCGGCGGCTAGGTCACTCTTGGGTAAGAGGCGGAGTATAAGTTCGGGGATGAATCGAGGAAGGTCATCAATGCTCGACACTGATTTTACCTCGGTAGCCCCCAAGGAGTTTAGTAAGCTGTCGCGGGTGACACGTCATTCGCCGCGTGTCGTGATCTGAGGAATTCTCACTTATGAGCATCATCACCATGAGATTTCAATCTAAAGTCATCGATTTTATGTATCTTGATGATGAAACCGACGGGTTTCATTAAGGTTCTTCATCTATGGTGCTTACTTGGGGTGAAAGCTATGGGTTTTCACCTCAAGAGATCTCCTTCTCACTTCTTCCTCAGATTTGATGAAAAAAGGAAACGTTTTTTCTTCTTGTTTTAGGTCTTAAATTATTTTTATTGGGGGTTTTGAAAAGTAAAGATGTCTTTTTATGGGTTTTCTTGAGGTTGAAGATGAAGCGAGGGATGAGAGAGAAAATCACCTCAATAAAGGTGGAGACTCAAAACCCTAGCAAAAATTATGGGGAGGAAAACCTTGTTCATTTTATCATATCGTGAGTTTAAATACCCTTACACATTTCCACTTAAACCCTTGGGCTTTATAAAATTGGATTTTTGTCTATTTTTCTTATATTATTCCTACTTATTACATATTACATATACTTGCTATATTTTAATTCTTTTCTTGGTATGGGGCCGGCCCCCATTCTTGAGTTTGGACCATTTTGGGCCGAGTTTGGGCCCACTTGGGTTGGGTTCGTGTTTGGGCCCACTTGACTTGGATTTAGGTTTGGGTCTGGACTTTGACTTTTTGACTTCTTGACTTCAGCCGTGGTTTATAATTTTTGACCCCAACAAGGAAGTTGATGATAATGATGGTGATGGTGAAGGAGATCGGGAAAGGGGGTCGCGGAAGGGAGGAGGCTGGGGGCGGGTGATGGGGAGGTCGGGGAAGGAGGCAGGAGGTCGGATGGGGATAGTGGTGCTGCTGATGATGAAAATGGTAATGAAGAAGAGAAGATGATGATGAAGGTGGTTATGAAGAAGAAGATGATCGTGATGATGAAGAAGATGGTGGTTGTCGGGGGCAGGCACCGGAGTCGTGTGGTGGGTCGACGACAAGATGGCTGTCGCCAGAGATGGTGAAAGGGTGGAGGATGAAGGGTGATGATGATGAAGACGAGATGATGATGATGATGATGGGGCGAGGAGGGGGGCGGAGGCCGGAAGTCTGGCAGGGGAGGCCTGTGATGTTAGCATCGGTGATGACGGCCCGACGAGAGAGGAAGAAAAATAAGGTTTTGTTTTTTAAACTTTTGGTTAGGGTTAGAATAGTGTATTTTGCGTTTTCTTTTTAAAAAATATTGCCGACGTAGCAACTAAAGTACTGACGTATCATCATTAAGTTTGATAGTTTTTTGATCATTTCGAAACTAACGGTAGTTTTTTGATTCTGACCCAAACATGTTAGGGATTTTCAGCAAATAAGTATTTAACATAAATAAATAAAGAAAATAATGGTGGTGGGGGGGGGGATGGTATAGGAGAGAATTTCCTCCTATGGCGTCAAAAAAGTATCCCCTTCCTCATTTTTTCCGACGATCGGCACACATCATCTTTATCGTTATCGTCTAAGATGTGGGTACACCAAATTTCATGTGATACTACAACCTTTTCACCGTTGATTTATTGGTTCAAAATTAACGGTTTACCAACAACAGAACTTTTTACATTGCTAAATCAACGGTGAAAAGGTTATAGAATCACATGAAATTTGGTGTATCCACATCTTAGATGATAACGATGAAGATGATGGATGCCGATCGCCGGAAAAAATAAGATAGGACTTACTTTTTCGATACCATAGGAGGAAATTCCCTCCGATGACCTCTTCCCTCCGTAAACCTCATAAATAAAACCCAAGAAAATGTACAAAACTGCAATCAATGCAGTATCCTTGAAGCAGTGGGTTCCACCCCTCTCATGCCTTCCATCCCCCCCCCGTCATACTTGCATCGGTTATATTATAATAACACGTCTACGTCTTTCATAAGTTAAGCATTGGCATAATGTGTTTCTTAACTTTATTTATTTATTTATTTTATGTATTCAATAAATTTTTCATCTAGCTAGCTTGTCTTGATACCATATTACCCTTTTCTGCCAACTCCAAAAGGCCAACCTATATGAAAATTCAATAAACATAATTTCAAATCTCGACACATCCATTTGCAAAACTAGCAAAGGAACTAGGAATGAAGGACCATCAAAATTAAATGGAGAGTATCAAGGCATCTCTCTGGCATGATAGCTATTTTAGCTAATTCTAATCAAATTTCTTATTATGGTAATCCAAACAGTCTTCACATGTAAAGACCCGTTTGGATGACTGGAAGTATGAGAGGTAATTTTAAAGTTACTTCAAAAAAAAATAGTTCATGAAAGCAGTAATTTCTTGTACTTCTTTTGTTTGTTTTGGTTATGAAAGTAGTTCTAGTGAAATAATAAATGCAATTATTTTATATTAACTTTTATCTAGAAAACATGAGAGAGAATGAAAGAAAATTAAAATTGATTAATGTTATGAATAAAATAGTATTTTTCTTTCTCTTCCCTTGAACTCCATACTACTTTCAACCCTAAGAGTTTATGAAGAGAAATCTCGAAGTATGTACTTCACATATGATCAGCATCATCATGTATATGAAAGTAACTTCAAATGCTATTTCTTATCAAAACAAATTCTTGAAGTATCGAAAATAAGCCTATTTCAGATACTTCCGTGAGTCTTCACGAAAACATAACAAGCCCCGTAATTTGGGCTAGCATTCGAGTGGAAACTTGGCTGGAGTGATGAGGTTGTCAGAAACTCAATTCTTGTGATGTGATTGTGAAGGGATAGGGTCTATATTAAATCTTTAATTAATCCTAGCTAGGAGAGCTTAGAATCATTCCGACATTATTTTATTTTGTTAAGCATGCATTATTGCTACACTATCCTTGATTTGCGTGAACCAAGACCATTATCCATGGGGGCTAAGAGACGCAAACTCCAAATTCAAAATGCAATGGGGCCTCTTCTTGAAGAATTAAGGCTTAACCAAAGCCAAAGAAAGACTTTCTAAAGCTTTGCCAATTTGATTGGATGAAGCCACCGTATCCTCCAATTATAAATCGTGGAGCTCTAAAATGGAATCTCTACTAATATCATTAGTCATCATTTTGTCACCTGCTTCTACATATTAGTATGCTTTGAGCTGGCATAAACTAGACAGACTGATATACAATCCCATATTAGTTGTGTGGCATTTAAAAATTGAAACCCGACTTCAAATTTATAAATCTCTATTATGCCTTCCTCCTTACAATTTGGTCGAGATATAACTTGCTCAATGACGGTGTACCCTAACAAAGGATCTTAAATCTTGACCAAAAAATGAGATCATCCAATGCAAAATACATTGAAAGCTTCCAATCTCAATACGATCACACATTTCCACGTTATTAAAAACAAGATCCTAAATGTGTGCAACCCTTGAAATTAACATGTTGCCCTAGCATTGCACCATACAAAAACCAAGAGCATGGATGCACTCAAAGTGTTGTATCAAGTCCAAGCATAACTCTAGGATCTAAGCAATAGAGACAAGTAGACCATTCCAAAATCTTGGACCCCCATCTAATCAAAAACCCTGTAGTAACGCCAAAACCCTAATTAGAGGGTCAAGACCCAAAGAAGTAGCCCTTTGATTAATCAAAAGAACCCCCAAGTAGCCCAAAATTCAATGAAGCCACCGTCTCTGATTTGATCACCTAGCTTGAGTTTTAACTCAAAACCCTAGAAAAGCCACCTCTTCCCCATGCATAAAAAGTAATAAACAAATCTTATACCCAAAACATTCCCCTTTAACCCAAAACTAGAATAATTAATGCAACACCAAATAGAATATATTTATAAAAAGATAAAATTTAGACTCATGCACACACATACCAACACCAAAAAATTGAGAGTGTGATTTTTTTATTATCTCTTTTGATCTCTCTATCCTTCTATCTTTTTTAGCAGGGCAAAGCAAGACCAAGAGTGGGCATGTGCCCCTCTCAAACTTCAGGAGAAAAAGTCCGAATATTGTTTTCAATTGAAATTGGGTATAAGAGAAGCAATACACTTAATTCCAAAATAAGAGAAGTCATGGGTTCAAATCTCCAAAACTCATTATTATTTTTTATTTTGTTTAGTGTTTTTTTTAACAAGGATAACTTAGTTCTTCATTAAAGACTTAAATAAGAACTAGTAACTTTTATGAAATCAAGACATATAATATTGTGAAAATTATTATTCTCATATTAATTTAGCTTTTTTTAATTATCAAATTGTGATGATGTAAATATACAATATAGTTGAGTATCTTAACAAATTTTATTATGCAAGACGTTATACTCTCTTATACTCTCTCCGACGAAAATTCCTGCTCATTATTGGATGTGTTTTTTATTATTTAAGAAAAAATATAAAAACAAAGTAGTAATTAAATATGCATCGCTCTGTTTGGACCTGTCCTTGGATTTGTGGGAGAAGGCCTCGAGAGAGGAGAAGGGGAGAGAGAAAGGGGGAGAGAGAAACAGGGGAGAGAGAGAGAAAGGAGTGAGTGAGAGAGAGAGCTTAACTTAAGATCGATACTTGCACTTTATTCCTCTTCAAATTGGATGCTTTGTTTCTTCTCTCACTCTCTAAAGTCTCCACATTTGTTTCTTCTCCTTCAAAGCTCCAATCTTTCTACACTACATTTCACTTGGGTTTTTGCTCTACCCTCTTCATTTTGTATCCCCCACTTCTTTTTCCTCAATACCCACTTCTATTTTCCCTCTAAATATTCAATCTTTTGCTTGGAATTGACCATCTTTGGCCTTGAGATACAAAGCCCCTTATGTTATTTGTTCCACATTTCAATCCTGAGCAAAACCCAGATCTCTGAAGAGGTCTAGGAGCTGAGGGGGAACAATGAGAGATGTGAATTCCAAGAAAAGCAAGGTTTTTGATGTAGAAATTTTCATGTATTTTGGATTTTGCATTTTTGGGTCCGGTTATTTTAACCCTTTAATTTTTTTGTGTTCTTATGTTTTTGAAGCAGCTATCATGGTCTAAGAGCTTGGTTAGAAAATGGTTCAACATCAAGAGCAAAGGCCAGGACTTTCATGCAGATGATGTTTTTGGGAGAGGTTGGTTTTTTGCTTCTTTTGCTTCAATGATTTTAATTGATAATTTTTATTTATATTTCTCCAATGAAGTGTCTTAATCCTTTCCTTTTTGCTCTCTTTTTTCTTCTTCTTTTTCCTGAAATGTTTGTTCTTTTGCAGGAGGTTATGCAGAACCAAGGACCAGCTTCTCAGAGAGAGATACATGCACAGTGAAAAAAAGCAGAACAGGTTACAATTCACTTAGGACCACAATTTTTCTTTCATTTTTCCTTTTTGATTCAATTCTATGATTTTTCTCCTTATTCAAATGTATTTTAACCATTTTTCCAGAGAGATCTTCCAAGAAAAACCCTGATCGATTTCGAAGAGGAAGATCTGATTATGATACAGCTCAAGTTACAGATACTCAAGACTATAGGTACCTTAAATTATAGCCCAAGATATGAATTTCATTGCCCTATTTTTTTTAATCATGAATTTTTGGGCTTAATTTATGTATTTTTCCTCTTTATGTGATTAGCATATTTGTTGCAACATGGAATGTGGGTGGAAAATCACCACCAGGTCACTTGAATCTTGAGGATTGGCTTCACTCCTCACTTCCAGCTGATATATATGTCTTGGGGTAAAATTTAAAATCCTTATCATTATCGAAAGGGTTAATTGCGCAAACTCCCCTGTAGTTGTATCACATTCGTCGACCACAGCCCTTACAAGACTCAAATTCAACATAAACAACTCAAAATGGTCTTTATTCTAACTATAGAACTCTGTTTGTGTTGTTTAGTGTAGAATTTGAGTGTTTTGACGGCGGATGCTTGCACTAATAAACCGTTTGAGGGGGTATAAGTGCTATATTGGGTAAACTAGAGGGGTGTTTAATGCAATTAACATTACTTTGTTCCTTTAATAATAATAATTTGTTATACTTCTTAGATTTCAAGAGATTGTGCCATTGAACGCCGGAAATGTCCTTGGCAATGAGGATGACGGCCCGGCGAAGAAATGGGTCTCACTAATAAGAAAGACATTGAACAACCTTCCAGGGTCTAATTGCAATGGGCTTTATCACACTCCCTCACCCGAACCTGATCCAATTGTGGAGCTCGATGCTGATTTTGAGGGGAACTCGACAAGGCCGATGAATTCGTCCATTTTCCATCGAAGATCCTTTCAAACTTTGAGTAGGAGCATGAGATATGATGGTGATATTATGATGCGGCAACCGAAACTAGACCGTAGGTTAAGCGTTTGTGATAGAGTTATTTTGGGAAGTAGACTGAGCGATTTCAATTCGAGTTTCAAATGGGATGGATCGTTTGATGATAAAGATATTGGGGGAGAATCTCCTAGTAATGTTTTCTTCTCCCCGGCGTTTAATGGTTATGGTGTTCCTTTAACCATGGGAGAGCGAGAAAGGCCAAAGGGAAACTCTAGGTACTTTTTTTAAGTTGTGTGTTCTAATCACATTTCGCGTATCTCACCAGAACTTTGGAATTCTGATAGGGACTTTAGGATGGTATTAGAGCAACCTTGTTCAAATGTCGTCGTATATTTTGCCCATTTCACTAAAACTTCGTAGTTCTGGTGCATGACAGGGGCTTTAGGATGGTATCAAAACAACAAGGTGCGCATTTATATAAAAAAAAAAAGGATTCGAAAATACCAATGCCCAAAACAAACCCTATTTAAGCACAAAAAGGAACTCAATCTGTGGGGGAGTGTTACAGGACATCACTTATGTCCTGAGTTCTACTGCATCAGCAGAAATCTCAAGACTGTGATAATTCCTATGATAATTTTATTGTGTTCGTATTTAACCGGTGGAAATTATAGGTATTGCTTGGTTGCTAGCAAGCAAATGGTTGGGATATTTCTAACTGTTTGGGTGCGTCGGGAGATTAGAGACGATGTAAAGAACTTGAAGGTTTCTTGTGTCGGGAGAGGACTCATGGGCTATCTTGGCAACAAGGTAGATTGCATTTTAAAAAAAATATTTAACCTCATGGCTTCTATTCTTAATCTCTACTTATTGAACTAGTACCAATCTATCAAGTTCTTGCTTAATTATAATGAGGTTATTTTTCCCTTACAGGGTTCAATCTCAATAAGCATGACATTGCATCAAACAAGCTTCTGCTTCATCTGTAGTCATTTGACCTCAGGTCAAAAGGAGGGAGATGAATTGCGAAGGAACTCCGATGTTATGGAAATTTTGAGGAAAACTAGATTTCCTCGGGTTAATGGGACCCGTGACGAGAAATCACCTGAAACCATCCTCGATCATGAGTAAGCCCACAAAGAATCAACAAAAATAATTCAATTTGCTACTTAAACATCTGTTCAACAGTTGTTTATTGATTCCTTTTTCTTTAACCTTCATATGTTAGTCGGATAATATGGCTCGGTGATTTGAATTACCGAATTGCTCTTTCGTATCGATCGGCAAAGGCACTAATTGAGATGCACAACTGGAGAGCACTGCTAGAAAAAGATCAGGTGAATTTTCTTTCTTTCTTTATTCCTTTACTTGAAGAAAATGTGCTAAAGGTCTTCTTAAGATAATAGTGCTATAGTTAAGATGATTTCTCTCTTCTACTTTATCCATTCCTAAAGTAATATGGTTTCTCTTTACCTTTGCTTCCATATTACAGCTTCGGATAGAACAAAGATGCGGCCGTGTTTTTCAAGGATGGAATGAAGGAAGAATCTATTTTCCTCCAACATACAAATACTCGAATAACTCGGATCGCTACGCCGGTGACGACATGCACTCAAAAGAGAAGCGGAGAACCCCAGCCTGGTATAAATCTTAAGACATCATGTAGTAGCGAAATTATTCACTCTCTCTTATCTAAAGATCCCTCTAGTTTTCTTGGTGGTTAGGAAATGTAGTTGCATGCAACATTTGCTGAAATAAAAATTAGTCCACATTTTAACAAGGATAACTGCTACAAATTTGCGAACGGTGGCTATAAAATTTAGGGCTAATTACACAAAACCTGCCTGTAGTTTATCCCGTGTAGCACTTGCATCCCCTCAAACGATTTATTAGTACAAAGAAACTCTGCTCGACCGAAATCTGTAAAAAAACACTCGCCGCACTCAACAACTCAAATGATTGCGTCTTTATTTATTCATGTTCCGTTGGGGTCCAACTGGTCGAAGGAAACTGAGCTGCATCCAACTTTGTGGGAAAAAATAATTCTGATTTTGAACAACTAACTGACCCTCGTTGCAAATTTGTGACAAATGTTACATTTTCATTTGCTGTTCAACCAAACACAAAACGTTCTTTTGTAATGGACATCCTGCAACAAATTGGAAAACACAAATCGAAGAACGAATCTGATGTTATATACATGCACCAAATGCTACATTTTCTATTACAGCAAACCAAACGACACCTGAAGAATCATTTTCTTCATTTTCAGAAGCGGTATAATTATTTTGTTTGTTCAAAGGTGTGACCGGATCTTATGGCAAGGGCGAGGCCTCAATCAACTATCCTACGTTCGTGGGGAATCAAGATTCTCCGATCATAGACCGGTGTACAGTATATTCACAGCGGAGGTCGAATTGATTCATCGAAGCCGTATCAAAAGGAATACAAATTGCCTGAGCTCGCGGGTTGAGGTAGAAGAACTCTTGCCATACTCCTATGGATACCACCAAACCCAATTTCTTATGAAACGGTGAAACAGAGGTCTTAATTTTGACCTTCTTTAGGTAAAGATTCAATAAACCGAGACGATATCTTTTTCTCTGTTACACAAATTTTGAGTGTTATAATTATAGTATGTTTAATTTTTGTGGAATGCTACAGAAAAAAGATGGGGAACATAGTAGTCCTTGACCACTAACTATAAGGTAATTTATTTTCCTTCATTTTATTTTGCTATTATTTTGTTAGTAGCATTAATTTACTAACTTATATTTTTATGTTATTCATTCCAACAGGAGCTTGAGCTTTGAAACCTTGCTGCTAACTATACAAATCTCACCATGATTCAATATATTTCTTTTCTTTTTTCTTTTTTCTTTTTCTTTTTTAAATAACAAGTTGTATGTTAATCTCTTTGTTATTTTGTAGCATGTGCCATGTTAGGATGATTACAAACAGATAATCATTTGTAGAGTACTTTTCAAATCAAGGAGCATAAACTTGCAGGTTGAATGGAGTTATTTGAAAAAAAGAAAGACAAATTGCATTGAACATATGATACCTTCGAATCTATTGATGTTGCTTTATTGCTTATAGATGAAAGAAGGAAAGAAAATGACAGGTCTTGTGGGCAGACTTGGAGACATGAATCCTTTCCCAATTAAAAAACAGAGGGTCAAATTTATGAAGATAGTGGCGCTACGCAATTCATGGGTGCGCAGCACTACGCAATGGTGGGAAACATGGGTTGGGGCAGTGGGCCCCATCCCAAATTTGTGGTCTTCATCCTTTTGTGTTGCGTAACGCTGTGCATCCCATAGGTTGTGCGGCCGCCACTTTTTTCTATAAATAAATATGTGTTTAGATTTTCTTTACCGATCCTATTATTATTTCTATAAATAAATAAATAATTATTGTTCTAACCGTTGTCCCCACTTGAATATGGGACTTTTTTTAAAAGAGAGAATTTCAATAATTTAGCATTTCCTACTGGAAAAAGCTAGCAACCAGATCCGATTCAAATAAATTATAAGAAAATAATTTTTTTTAAGAAAAAGGAATAATTAAGAAAATGAGAAACAAAGTTGGGGACCAATTGGACAGCAAGAGGACATTCCTGTCCCTTGCCAAGTTGCCATTGTCTTTGTCTCCCTGTTTCCTGTGCTGAGCTAGGATCACTCCCTGTTGTCTGCTGACGTGGCCGTTCCCCATTTGCCCAAATTGTGGGACCCACTCACTGGCATTCTTAGTCACAAATGCGTGATTCGGCAATAATTTGGTGAGGTCGAAAATTCGGATTCGGAGAACTATTCGGAAAAAATCGGCAGGTATTCGGGAAAGATTCGTAAAGTGTTCGGGAAATGTTCGGGAAGGATTTCGAGCAAAAAATTAATATATGAGATGCTAGATTTTTATTTTGTGAATTATTTTCTGTTTTTTGAATAATTCGCTGTTTTTTGAATTATTCGGGAATTATTCGTGAATAATTCGTGAATAATTCGCCGAGTTCGGTGACGACGAATAATTCGCAGATTTAATCGGCATATCAATAATTCACGAATTATTCACGAATTCACCGAATAATTCACGAATTATGTGACTATGTTATTATATTAAATCTTCACATCACTTATTATATTAAATCTTCACATCACCAGAAAGACAAAAAAATTTATAATGAATCAAGAGAGCACATCACCTGCATGATTCTAGTTAATTATAATCAAGTTTTGGAGGATACTGAAGGCAACGAAAAATTATTCCATGTACCGGCCGTATATATCCGGACAAGAGAGAGAAGTAATAAAAGCGTGGATCCCACACGTTGCCCGAAACTCCCCCCTCTCTAACCCCCTACGCGGGTGTAATACACCCGGCACACTGAATAATTCCTTGCATGAAACACTCTATTTGAAAGCATAGTTGGTATTTATTTTTATTTGGATTTGCATTGTATTTGTTAGATTATTTTGATTTAATATATAAATTTTGACAACTAATTTTGATTTATTTATTTGGAATTTGATGATTGATTTATATATTAAAACGGAAAGAGGAAAAAAATTAGCATAGTTTGAATTATGTTGGTTTTAAGTACAAGTCGTTTGTATCATGGGCTAATAGAATATATATATGCATGTGTATCTGTAGCAAAATTGATGATGAGGATTATTAATTTCTAATTGATAATTAAATCTTGGCCATTTATTCCTATTTAAACTTTATAATAGCACATGTGTGAAGGCTCATTAAAGCCCAAGCAGCGAAGAAAAAGAAACGTTAATAATTTCATAACGTTCCAATCGTTTGGAAAAGATTGACCGTTGACTTAGAAGGGATGCGACCTTTTGAAATCTATAGATCTCTTCTCAAATTACAGATAACAATATATCTCATCTTCTTTGTTAAAAATTTAGGATCAAGTGATCACTGTTTCCATTACATCTCTCTCATTCCAACACCCTTTTCGGTTATTCCTTTTGCGTTGTTTTCGTTTTCACGGACTCTACAAGACTACGAGATCAAAACCGAAACATCCTTTATGATTCGCACTTATCGGACGGATGGGCCGTACATTGTTGTACTTTGAGAACGTCTTTTTCGGTTCAATCTGGTACGAGAAATATTAATACGTTCTTAGGACATCACAACTATCTGCGTGTCCCGCCTCGCCATGCTCGATTTTCCAACTTTATTTCATATTTCAATATTGTTTATGTGATAGAGTTTTCAAACAAATATTTTATAAAATCATATTTTATTTTCAATCATTCTATTAGCAATTATTTTCCTATTTAATCCGACAGAATTTGCACTGATGCACTCATTCCCTATCCGGGGGGGCCGACTCGCACCCATGGGTAAAACACCAATATAGTAATTTTATTAAGCCCCTTTTACCTTTTATATATTAATTAATCCACAGTATTATATTATTGTTATTCTGTTAATAGAATCGTATATTCACTTTTTATTTACTAGTTTATAGTATACAGATTATTAAGTGGGCAAAACATTGGTCTTGCGACTATATACATCCAGGGGAATTGAAAAGTTATCTATCCTAGTCACTTTATCTCTACTAGCTACTGGTAAAAATAAAAAATAAAAATAAGAAAACAAGAACATTGATAGGGTCTACCATTTCAAATGTCAACTCTGCTCACATTTCCCCCCAAGATATGGCTACTAATATATACGTCCATTGTATTGTACATGGGAAAAACAAGCACTACTACAAATAGGGGTTGTCCCTACGGATTTATCCGTAGAGGCAAACCACTGCTCCTACGGATTTATCCGTAGGGGCAGGAAATTACTTTGTACGTGCAAAGGCCGTAGGTGCAAGTCGAAGCCTTGAACTTGCCCCTACGGACTAAAAATTGCCCCTACGGAGTTATGTGTAGGTCCAGTTGTCCCTACGAATAAGGTCGTAGGGACAAAAAATTTATTTTATTTACGGTTTTATAAAATAGATTTGGTGTACCTACGGACTTATCCGTAGGGCCAAGTAGTGACCCCTACGGATAAGTGCGTAGGTATATATCCATAGGGGCAAAATATCAGGTATCCTGATATTTTGCCCCTACGGATACCTGTGTAGGGGCATTTGTTTATCCGTAGGGGCAAGATTAACCCCTGATACTGAGATCATAGGGGTATCCTGATATTTTGCTCCTACGGATAACTCTGTAGGTACATAGTTGGGCCCTACGGATTAATCCGTAGGGGCAATGGTGGGCCCTACGGTTAAATCCGTAGGTACATATTATCAGGGTTTTTTTTATAAAAAAGGGCTGCCTATTTTTTTCTCGTCCTGTGCACAATAATATATATATCGATCATATATAAAATTAATCATCACGCAGAACATATATCGCAGTATTCATAATCACATCACGCATAATATATAAAAGAAACCAACAAGCAGAATATAATATCAATATAAACACGTAAACACCACCAATATCATTATCGTCCAAAATGTAGTACAATATATATTATATAAATAAATACATGTTTAAAATATAAAAATCAAAAAGCTATCCTAGCTCGGTCCAGCTCCACCTCTGATAAACGCCAGAATCTGGCGTGCCTGCTCCTCGGTCAATAAATCATGCAATGCGGAGCGTGCGGGAGTCTGAGCAGGCTGTGGAGCTGGCGATGTGGTCTGCGCAGCCGCCGTCGAGGTAGTGGCTTGCGGAGCCGCGGCTGCGGGAGTCTGAGTGGGCGATGGAGTGGCTTGCGGAGCCGCAGCCGAAGGAGATGCATGTGGAGGCTCGGCCGATGTACCCTGTCACGTCTGGACCTACGTGTGTAATAAGCGAGTAAGAACTGTGTATTATTCGAATTCGTATCATTATCAAGTTATTTCGAAACCCCAATCTATGTATACTTAGGGACTTAGGCCTCGTTTGGATATCTAGTTTGGAAAACCGTAGTTTATTTTAATTAGATATGTATGTATGATTAATCAAAGTTAAGTCTACAACCAAATAAGCTCAGGCTACGTAATAATATTGGATATGTTGCTATCTATAATATGACATAATATTTTACTATTAAGTAGTATACATACCAGCATCTCCTTCAACTCCTGAACGGTGGCCTTCAAGCTCTCCAGTTCCTGCTGGAAACGTCGCTCACTGGAGACGGAGGAAGTAACCACCGGGGTAGAGTCCAACGTCATATGGGCCCCGCTAGGGCCCAGTCCCTGGCCTCTCTCCCAACCTCCGTGGTGCCCTCCATGTGCGGCGTCCAGGACTGGGGTCAGCAGCATTGGATCACTCTGTCCGGTAAAATCGATCCCCGATGCCTCGGCCTGCTCAACCACCCGCTCCTACACCCACATTAATCAGTAAAATATAAGTATATCATTGAACCTTTCAAAACTAAAATTTCAAATAGGGGTTGAATAAATATTAACATTTATGCAATACTCCTGGGTAGCGACGTCGGGGTATCGAAGCTCGCCCGTGGCGGGATCTGTCGAGGTGTCGTGGACGGCAAGATATGCGGACAGCACGCTCGGTGTACCACCTTGCGCCAGGGTCTGAGCTCTCTGCAATATTAGAAAATAACTCTTAATATTAGATATATTAGAAAATAACTCTTAATATTGCATTATATCACAAAGGCCGGTCTATTGTAATTTACTGATAACTCCATGGCTCGAGTAATATTTCTCGAGCCACCTGTATAGGTGGGACGACCCCTCTTCGCTGACTTCCTATTCTCTATATTTTGAGCGGCCTGTTTCTGCACAACACATTCACATTTAGTTTTCTAATTAAGGAACGCAAAAAAATAAATTATATACTAAACAATGAATTACATTTAAAATACATACCTGTTTGCGTTGAGAGTCGAAATATTCGCACAATAGAGGCCATGTTTCTACGTCGACTCTCGCAAAGGCCGGAGTAGATAGGAGGGCCGCTCTCTCTGCCTTGGGGGTCGCCATCCACAGGGAGTAGCAGTCGGCCTTCAGCTCATTCCTGTTGTATCGGACCTTGGTCTGCATGTTCTTCATCAGGCCATTGTACAGAGCATGAAGGTCGAGCACCCTCCCAGGATGATCAGGGTCGGGTACAGGCTGAAAATTGTAATCCAACTGAAAATACAAAAAAAACATTGTTATCAGATTGCAAGTGTTAATAATAAATATATTTGATAAATCAAATGAAAATATATATTAATACCCGAGCCTGATCAAAGAAGAGGGCGAATGAGCGCCGGTGCTGGTCGTCCCACTCAACGTGAAGTGGATAGTTCTTCACGAGCTGGCTCTCATCCTCCATATACCGGCCGAACCTCTCGGTATGAGGACCGGTATAGCGATAATCAGGGGTAAAAAAGAGGGGGAATGCTGCCTCCTCCTAGCTCTGTCAGGCCTCAGCCTGTGGGATTGATTCGGGCCTCGAGTCCCCCTCTGGGGATGGGGAGGCCCTGCGTCTGCAAGAAATATCAAGACAATCAATATTAAGACAAAGTTGTATTAAGAAATCAAGGTTAAACGAAAATTGAAGTGTGATATATACCTCCGGTGACTAAAGCACGAGCCCGGGTCCGGGCAGCAGCACGAGCGGGACGATAGTTCCTCCGGTGAGGAACAGCTGGTGTCCCGGATGCGGACGCATCCTCTCCAACTAGAAAATAAACATTGACGCTAAATTTCCATGAAGTTCATATTTATTCTATAGAGGATATGTAAAATGAATAAATATCTTATATTTATTCATACTAACCTACAGACGATGTGGAGGGTACGGAAGTGGCAGGAGTAGCCCCTGCGGCAGATGATGACGCACCACCTATAATTAGACAATTAAAAATAGATTATATAAGTAATTGCAAAAAGAATGTGTAGATCAATAATATAACATTCTAAATCAATATGCATGCACTATAGGATATATAAACATACCCGCAGGTGCGGTGGTGTCACCACCTACAGCTAGACAAAAAAAAATTACTATCAAGGTAAGAGCAAAAGAAATGTGTGTATATTTATGATATAGCATTATAAATCAATATACATGCACTATATGATATATAAACATACCTTGAGGTGCGGGAGTGGCCTCTGTCCCTGATGTGGACGCATCACCAACAACTAGACAATCAAACATTGACAATATAAATAATTTTGACATGAACAGGCATGAATATCTATAATATTACATTCAAAATGGATATGCGTGAATATACCTGGAGGTGTGGCAAATTCCACACGGAAGGAGGCATCCGAAGGGGTCTCCGATCTGGGTGCAAGACCGGCCCTCTGAAGCTCCCTACGCAGCTCTCCGGACGGCAGGACCGCTCTGCCTCTGCCTCTGCCGATGCCGCGGCTGGAGCTCCTGCTGCCCCTCGCTGCTCCCGTCATCGTCATCAAATCTAGATAAACGGTTCGTGGACGCATTAGACAATCATTACAAGTATTGACTATATATGTATAGATCGTAAAATGTGAAGTAATAATATAACATTACTGATAACCTTTTTCGTTTCGTGGGCGCATTAAACATATCTACTTGGATTTCATCATCGATATCATTTCTAACCCACGTAACTTCATGATCGGCCGAAGACAACCCGTCCTTTGAAACAGACGGTCGGAGCACTCTAAGCCTTCTCTCTTCTTCATCCTTATCGCTGTCCTCGAATTCTGGGACATCGTAGACATCCCTGGGTTTCCAACGGCATACGACACTCCATCCCGGATGCTTCAAACACTGTGAGTAGTATACTTGGAACGCTTGGTTCGGAAAGATAAACGGATCTTCCTGACCGTAAAATCGAAGTGTGTTCACACTGGTCAATCCATATTCATCTTTCCAAGTCCCAAGATTGCTTCTCCACTTATCCGTATCGGTTCGCGTATCGTACCAAGTACACTGGAATATATAAAAGGGTTATGATCGTCCGGGATAGTGGATGCCGAGTATACAATTTAAGTACCCATAATAAATCACACCGTCCGATCCTACCGTCGCAATCCCACTATTCTGAGTGGTTCTAGATGTTTCTATATCCTTAACTTCAAATTTGTATCTAAGGACACCGAATCCTTTATAATATGCAACCTCCATACTAGGAAATTGAGCTAAATATCTTGAATCACCCTCAAATGATGCAGACAAGTTCGGATCGTGGATCTAACAAAACAAATTTTATGACAAATACATAACGATATAAGTTTAGATTAAAACTGATAGCAATAACATGTTATTCGAATAACTTACATAATCTGTGACCCAATCATAAAAATTATCCTGATGATATTTTTCCAATCGTTCTTCGTTCTAATCAGGATGCCCCTCACGTACCTCGTTAAAATGAATTCTGTTTTCGACAAATAATGGTGACATTAATATTTTATCATTTTATACACACACAAACACAAATATAACAATTAATCCAAAAAAACTTACTCTCTAATTTGTTCAAGACATGCGCAATTAAGCAAGATAAACCGGTATATCTTGTTGATAAACATAGTGTCTACCCTCTTATAATCGGCTTTACCATATGGCCCGTCTTGAATTCTTCGAGGCCGGTTAAATCTCGTCTCAATGTTCTCGTCCAGATAGCGGGAACAAAATGTGGTTGCTTCATCAAGAAGATAACCTTGCATGATAGAACCCTCTGGTCGATTTTTATTGCGTATATACTTTTTAAGAGTGTAGAGGTACCTAAAGAAAATATGTTGAATAAATAAATACGGGCATACAGGACAACAATAATTTTAAAAATTGCGTGAAACGAAAAATTACACGTACCTCTCGACGGGATACATCCATCGATATTGTACCGGTCCGGCTAACTTAGCCTCAGTTGCAAGATGAACCGTCAAGTGTATTATGATATCGAAGAATGACGGTGGGAAAATACGCTCAAACTTGCAAAGTATCAACGCAATAGAATTTTCTAGTTTATCCAGCGTCACAACCTCCAGTGTTTTAGCACACAACTCTCTGAAAAACCAACATAGGTCGTTGATTACTAGACCAACCGATTCGGGGAGAGAAGTCTTGAGGGCTAATGGAAGAAGGTGCTCCTCGATAACATGGCGATCATGACTTTTCAGCCCATTGATCTTGCCTTTCACAATTTTTATTTTCTTGCTGAATGATCCTGAGAAACCTGTGGGAACTTTCAAATCATGCAACACCGGCAGAAATCTTTTCTTCTCCGGTTGTGACATATGATAAGCGGCATTGGGAAGTACAAACTTACCTGGTTTACCCGCTATCGGTCTAGGGTGCAATTCACTTCTTATTCCCCACTCCTGTAGATCCATCCGAGCATTCAGGTTGTCTTTCGATTTCCCGCCTTTACAAAGAAGCAAGTTGAGTATGTGCTCTGATACTCCCTTCTCTATATGCATGACGTCCAGACAATGACGCACTAAATTTGTTGACCCGTACGGAAGCTCGAAGAAAATACTTAACTTGTTCCAAAATGGTGGTTTGACCTGTTTCATCGGATTCATCCCGAAGGTCATATTATTGTAACCATCCCATTGAGCATGTTTCCCCCAATCAGAGCAAAGCTATGTTGAAATTCAAAATTCAAAATTTTGAAGCAACGCTTCAAATCCCGGGCGCAACGCGCCACGTGTCTGGCGCAGATGCATCGGCGCAGCGCCCAAGGCAGCGCATCCAATCAGAGCAAAGCCCTGTTTAAAGCAAAATCAAAGGAAGCAACGCTTCAGCTGCGCAACCGCTGCTCTGCGCGACACGTGTCAGCGCAGATGCGCTAGCGCAGTTGCGCTAGCGCAGTTGCGCTGCGCTCTGCGCGACACGTGTCACGCTCTGGGGCGTTTGCGCCAAACAGAATTAAGATTTTAAAGAAATCTTTCTGTCCTTGTTAAAACAAGAAGATTTTCTTCTGTAAAACAGAGGCCTTTGGATCAAAGATCCAACGGTGGGGAAAAATCACTAAATCACTCAGAGAAAGATCTCTTTAACAAATTTAACTAATTTATGGGTATTATAAAAAGACCCCTAGACATCAATTCAAAGGCATCAACATTTTGTGAGAAATTAAACAGAGAGAATTCTGAAGAATTGGAAAGAAATCCTCAAGAAGAAGAAAGGTAAAAAAAAAACCTTTAGGATAGAAGAATTTCTTCTGATAGATCATTGATCTAAGAACAAGATCAATGATCTTTAATAAAAAAAAAACAAAATAAAAATAGTTCTTTGCACTTATGAACCATTGGTTCTTTGAGATCAAGAAAGAAATAAGACAATACTTGTTTTCTTGAATTTAAATTAGATCAAGAAATCAAACAGTGCTTTGCACTTCTTTTATGAACCATCGGTTCTGAAATCTAAAAGATTCTCAAGATAATAGTGCTTTGCACTTACAAAACTCACTGTTGCGCTCCTGAGGTGGCGCAAGCCACCAGAGAGCGCCACGTGTCAGCATCTGACTCACTTGCGCTGTGCGCTTTTAAGATAAGTTTTGCTCTCTGAAATTGGCGCAACTCACCAGAGCGCGCCACGTGTCAACAGCGCAAGCGCAGCTCACCAGAGCGCGCCACGTGTCAATAGCGCAAGCGCAGCGCATTGGCGCAGCGCACCGCGCTTGCGTGACACGTGTCGTCACTACAAGCGCTTGCGCTCTCTGATTGTGGCAAAGCGCCTGACAAATGCAATGCATTTCTTAAAGGGCCAGGCCCAAATCAAAAAGACCTAATAGGCCAAAATAAATTGCAAAGCAATAAAAAAAAGGCAGAACCCAAGTGAAATTGATGCTCTGCATCATTTATAAATGGGCAGAGCCCAAAACAAATTGATGCTCTGCATCCTTTATGGATAGAGCCCAAATAAAAATAAAAAGAAATACAATGCAAAAACAAATAAAATGTTGAACATTTCAACTGGACTTAGCCCAATTTTGGCCGTAAGTCCTCAAATTAAATTGACTGAGCAAGATTGCTCTCTCTTAAATTAATTTACAACCGGTTCGAGGGTACATCTCCGAACTCCTCTGACACCTATCGTTGTAATCTCTCAACGACGTCAGAGAGGTGACGGGTCCCGACATCCATACATCAATACAGACTGCGGGGTTCTTAAACTCGTGGACCGAAACGTCCTTAAACTAATATCGGACCGAGACGTCCCTAAACTAATATCGGACCGAGACGTCCTTAAACTAATGATGGACCACCACGTCCTTAAACTGGCGATGGACCACCACGTTCCTAAACTGGAACATGGACCACCACGTTCCTAAACTGGAACAATAGAGCCTCCAAATGCCCTTTTGCCGGATCTAAACGGTCCCGTTTAAGTTGATCTTAGCCCTAAACACGGCTAATGTATCCTTAAACATTTAAATGAACGATAAAACTCCAAATCGACTTTGGTTCAAGGGTACATCTCTGAACTCCTCTGACACCTATCGTTGTAATTCTTCAACGACGTCAGAGAGGTGACGAGTCCAGACGACCATATAATAAATCGATCACCACGTTAAGTTGATCTTAGTCTCAAATCGGACTAACGTATCCTTAATGAATGTTTAAGTTGATCTTAGCCTCAATACGGCTAACGTATCCTTAAACTAGAAACACCAAAACCAAATCTAAATAAATACGGATTTGGACTAATCCACGTCCTACGGGCGACGAAATAAATAGTCTCCGTATACAATCCACGGGCAACTACAAACAAAACAAACACACACGATACGAAGTGAAATTCTGGAGAAGGAGAAAGTGGCTACCGCGATGCGGTAGCGTAATTAACTGCAGGGGCTTGCGCCTGCAGGGAAGAGCGTCCCCACAATCAAAAACCCCTCTAGCGAGGGGGAATATAATGAAGTCTGCTACATCGGCCGCATCCGTCTAAACCTCCGATACACGGTGCCATAAATCAACTTGGCATCTTCGGAGAGGTAGACGGATAAAACCAAATAGCATCTGCCCCGAATCTCAGACAAGACGTCCTCACGTCGTCTCGGCCGCCTTTCAGAGGGGAACAGATTCTGGCACGCCCGGTGGGACCTTTTCCTCTTTCCACTCCACACTTCGTGTGTCGAGTTTTTCCCGCGATCAGATAATCGCGGTGTGTATGTTTGTGGTTGCCCTTAGGGGAGTGGATACTGAAGCCGGCATTTCGTCTTTTCCGAGAATGGCGTTTGCTTTTACTTACCCCAACTCAGGCTCTGTCACATCTGGTGGAGTCAAGTATAGGCCACTTGTAGCCTCAAATCTCTGCAATCCGGCTCTTTAAGAAATCAACGGGCTTCTATTTGGATCGGTGCTCCCACCTCCCACCCTCGGTGCCTCGACGCCGATGGAGGAAGCCCAGAGGAAGTCTGTCTTTCCGCAGGCTGGTTCCCCAAGCTGCAGCTTTGCTAACGCAGGGGGTAGGATATTCAAGCTCTCAAAGGAAACAGGGGGCAGGCACAGCAAAATCCTGAAGCTAATCAAATCCCGGCCGTAAGAAACGGTCGACGTCGATATCAGCGTCATACAAAATGAGCTGGGGGCAGTTCTCCGTATGGTCCTGTTTTAACCCCAGGGGTGAATGTTGTTGTTCCAACTGGGAACAGCTTCAAATTGATTGTGAAGGGTTAGACAAAATTCTCCTACCGCAATATTGAAGAAGTCTCCGTAGCCCATGGAGATCCCACGAGAGCAGAAACCAGTTCGCTCCTTGAGACAACTTTCCTCATCTATATATAAGGTGTGGAAGCAGGTGAAGGGGACTCACCCCAAGACGGATCTTGATACAGCGGTTCCTCTCAAAACCAAAGCGACTTTTCACAACAAGAGGCCTAATAAAGCTCAAATGCCCGGAGCAAACTCCAAAGGCCAAAACTCTAAACATCCCAAGCCTGGGGGCATGGTAGTTCACATAGTCTATGTGTTGAATTCCAAAGACGAAATTCGAGCTTCCACTAGTCACCGACCTCAAACTTGGTCCTCGACAAAAGTTCAACTACAACGTGAAAATCTGCAGGAGATGCTTGCTCAGGCAGCATCACTCGCTAATCCATCCTATAAGGTAAATCCCGAAGACGCAAAATACTTCTTACCGAGTTTCGAAGACACGGAAAGGTGTCACAAGCCGGAGAACAAAGCTAACGCCACCATCCCTGTCTTCGGTAGTGATACCGAGGAGGAAGAGGAGATGAGTTATTCGGTTCCACCCCAATACAACAAGCCGGGACCATCGGCTCTGACGTTGATCTTTGGTAGCGACTCAGAAGACGAGGTCCATGCTGTATTCTCTGCTCGACTTTCAATACAAACGTCTGCTGACGAAGAGCAAAGTCTGCAAGTCGTCATGGTGCCGCCTAAACACCATAAAGAGCTGGATGCACTTGATACCTACAGTGTAGAAGAGCTGCGGACGTTCTATGTCCCTCCCAGGCGAGAAGGTGAAAAGGCAATTCTATTCTACCGCTCGGAGGAAACCAAAGTGGAGAAAGAAATCTGGCATGGTGCAGATCCTAAGCTTGACAGGCTTCAACCCATCCATCTCCCCAGGTATTATACAAGAGGCTTGAAGAGGCGATTGAAGCGCCAGGGAATATCCTTCAAACAGACCGTTCGAACAGCCAAGTTCTATGACAAGGTCTGGAACGTTCCCGGGACTTAACGCAAACTGCCTAATGGGAGAATGGAAGCAAAAGGGCTTGGATACATCCGGTCAAAGAAACGAGATGTACTAAACGGTTGCTACGTCGTGTATGACTTCGGTGAAGAAGCGGACGCTCAATGGGAGGGCGCTAATCCTGAATCAGTGAAAGTTCCCGATGTGAAAATGCCCAGTCCGTCGTTCGAAGAACAAATGGACAAATTTATAAGGGAAACTAGTCAAAAAGTCCGAGACGACCATAACCGCGAAATGGCCATCTACGAGAAGGCCAAAACGCAACGCCTCCTCCAACAGGCCGTGAAAGATGAAAATGCCGCTCCTTGTCAACCTATTATAAAGAAGGCTCGACGCAGAGGCAGAAACAAGTCGAAAGGCCAAAAGGGAACTAAACAGCGACAAAGCGGGGCTAAGAAGCCACGCAAACGAGAGTCGAGCGTTATTGATCTATCCCTCATGAAGAAAATGGGTCGATCGTACTCATTTCCTCGGAACAAGACGAAGAAGATACTTGATCTTGCTCTAAAACATCAAATGCTTACACTGCCGGAGTCCAAGAACCCCGAACAAGCAGGCGAAGCCTCTGACCCAAATTATTGCTCTTACCATCGAGTAACAGGGCATCCTCTCGAAGACTGCTTCACCTTCAAGAATTGGGTCGAAGATTAGTATCAGCTTAGCAAGTTCGCTCTGTCTGACAACTGGAGGGTAGCACCGCCGCAGAAGCACGAACCCAAAGCCACGAGAACAGAACCAACTCCACATTGGGATTGGAAGCGAATTCGTACTTGTCACATGATAACAATATCAAAAGAAGAGCCTGAAAACATGGACAGCCTTCCCTGGTGCTTCGAAAACAACAATGATGAGGTGATCTCGGAATTTCCGCCAGCTCCGAAAGAACTGCAGGATGGAATACATACCACTGCAGATAACCTCAAGAAAATCGAGTTGGGGACAGCTAACGATCCGCGACCGACATTTGTTAGTGAGCTGCTATTTGAAGAAAGGGTGACTGCGTTAAAAGACGTCCTTGTACAACACAAAGATTTCTTCGCGTGGAACTATTCCGAGATGCCAGGACTGGATCCAGAAGTTGCTGTGCACAAATTGGCGATATCCCCGGACGTCAAGCCAGTCAAACAGGCGCCGAGGAGAATGCGGCTCGAGCTTGAGATGAGCATCAACGCCGAGGTCAAAAAGTTAATCGACTCTGGCTTTATCCAGGAGGTTCAATACCCTGAATGGATCGCCAACATCGTCCCAGTGATGAAGAAAAATGGGACGATGCGCATATGCGTGGACTTTCGGGATCTCAATAAAGCCTGCCCGAAGGATGATTTCCCAGTGCCAGTCACCGAACTGATGATAGACAATACGTCAACTCATGAGGTTTTCTCCTTCATGGACGGCTCATCAGGGTATAATCAGATAAAGATGCATCCCGAAGACCAGAAGCACACCGCTTTTCGGACTCCTTTGGGAATATTCTGTTATAAAGTGATGCCCTTCGGTTTAAAGAACGCCGGTGCTACTTATCAGAGGGCCATGACGAAGATCTTCGATGACCTTATACATGAAATCGTCGAGTGCTATATTGACGATCTCGTGGTTAAAAGTAAATCATACGAGGAACATCTCGAGCATCTGAAGACCGTATTTCAACGCCTTCGGCAATACAACTTGAAGATGAATCCTCTCAAGTGTGCATTCGGAGTTTCTTCGGGCAAATTCCTGGGATTCATCGTCCGACACCGAGATATCGAAATAGACCCGTCTAAGATCAAGGCGATCGTATAAATGCCTCCACCGAGAACTCTCAAACAGTTGCGGTCTCTCCAAGGGAAGCTCGCGTATATACGGCGATTTATAGCTAACCTTTCAGGCAAGTGCCGTCCTTACAGCCACCTGATGAAGAAGGGAACCCCGTTCGTCTGGGATCAAAAATGCCAAAGAACGCTAGCCGAGATCAAGCAATACCTGTAGAACCCGCCAGTGTTGGCTGCTCCGGTCAAGGGAAAACCCCTCATTCTTTATACAACCGTCCTCGAAGGTTCCTTAGGTGCATTATAGGCACAAGAGAATGATCAAGGGAAAGAAAGAGCACTCTACTACTTAAGTCGAGTTCTACTGGGGACAGAAAGCAACTACTTTCCCATTGAAAAACACTGCCTGGCATTAATCTTTGCGATAACAAAGCTCAGGCACTATGCGTTGGCGCATGAAGTCCGTCTCATTTCGAAGGTGGACCGCCTTAAATATTTAATGACGAAGGCCATACTGATAGGTCGACTCGTTAAATGGGCCCTGCTCTTGATGGAATTCTCGATAGCGTATCAACCTCTCAAGGCAGTGAAAGGCCAGGCCATCGCCGACTTCCTCGCTGAGCATCCGATACCCGCCGATTCTCCTCTGAATTGCGATCTTCCAGAAGAACATGCGTTTGATGCGATCGACGGTGGTGATACCCGTTGGGAGCTTTATTTCGATGGAGCATCCTCCATGAAGAAGCGCAAACAAAGTACCCCTATAATCAAATCGGGGGTAGGACTTATCTTTGTAACTCCACAAGGAGGGATAATGCGCTTTGCTTTCTCCCTAACGGAGCCGAGGACAAATAATGAAGCCGAATACGAAGCTTTTGTAGGGTTCCTAGACACACTAATGAGGTCTCACAAGGCATCAACCATGCTAAATTCAAAATTTTCCGGTGCCGAGAAACCCTAAACTAGATCGTTAACTAGAGAATAGGCGAAACTACAAGCTAGTAAACAACTTTACTGCTAAGTGAATGGAAATACAACCTTTGTAGATCCGCTCCACCATTTCTTTAGCTCCGTATTGACGTCCCTCCGCTGCGATCATCGGGATCCCGGACTCTAGCGATGGTTTCGTCGGGAAAATGATCGGGCTAGGTCATTGACTTCGAGGCCGAAGATGATCTACGTCGAGGCGACTCAAACTCAAGCTCCATCTTCACTGGGTCAAGGAACTTGTGAAGAAAACACCCTCTACTACATGGCAAGTGATAGAGGATGAAGAAATAGAAAGTGGGTTCACTTTGGATTTGGATTTCTCACTTGGAATCATCACTTGAAAAAATCTAGCAAGCTTTTTCTTTCTTCATGAAGAAGATGAAGAAGAAGAAAGAAAAAGAATAATGAAAAATCAATAATCATAATAGAAAAAGAAGTGATGCTCATCATTTAGCAACCATGGGTTAGTATTACTCATGTAGAGAATAAACTAGGGTTTAGATAATGGTTAGGTTTTAGGATAGAAACAAAATGGTGAAGCTTCATGAAACTTCAAGAATGAAACAAAGAAATCCACCATATTTGTTTTTGCCCAAATAAATAAATGAATAAATAAATGAGTAATACAAACCCTAACCATTAACCTAATCATAGTTTAAAGCATACACTAACCCAAGTTTGTATGTATCATCAAACATGATACAATAAAGTGCACAAAAATATATCATATATACAATGTGCACAATCTAGTGAGAAAATAATCTTAAGTGAACCAATACTAGTTGATGTGAAGTAATATATCAAATATATAATTATATATTAAATCATTAAATCAACATTTGATTTAATGATCCGGTCATACAGCAAATAACCGACTAATATCTAGTGTATCAATGTATCGAATCAACACTTGATTCGGTAACCCGGCTATATCTCATATAACCGTCCAATGATACATATCGCGAGAATCGAATACAGTATCACATACTGGTATTATTCTCGGTCCCGCACATATCTCATATGCGCTTCTATTTCGTTTCGCTTGAGCCAGGAAACCTCTGTGTAGGACTATAAAGACTCGTCAATACGCCGGCAGCAGGTGATGATCATATCAAACACCCATAAGCCGCAAGCGGTCTGCTAAACGTAACGGCCACCCGGGTATTGAGCGATCAGAAGATCAACAAGCAAGCCCGTTCACACTCCTGTGAATCCAACCAGTAACACTTGCCGTACAGTCCGGTCTGATCGTCTGATATGTCGCATATCTCGCTTAGGGGTGGTAAACGTCAGACCCTAGTAGCTCAATAAGTCGTGTCGATATGAGGTCTATAACAGTTCGAGAAACTACTGGTAACACTTACCAGTAAATCTCAGCAACCCTGGCCAGGGATTTCTGGTTATAGCCAATCGAACATAGCGCAACATCAACTCCCTATACCGGGAGAGACGAATCCCCTCCTATCGCTCATTGCCTCCATGTGATTTGGGACTGTACCCAAAAGCCACTGTTTTGCATGCCCTCTTGGACATGGTAAGGTGGAAATCAAAGCACAGTGGGAATCACACAAGACTCTATGACGATCTCGGGTCTACAGACTAACCTGTACTAGTGTCACCAGAGAACTGCCATCTGACGTAAGGTATAATACCATCTGGGAGTTCTCGGCGTGTCCGTCCAGTGTACCCAGTCTCCACTGAGCACCCGTATATCATCTCTGATGTCAAACACCAATGGATATGGGATCATCCATCGCCCATCTGTATGGGTCGAGAAGGTATACGCTAGTCTACTCTGGTATATCGATGCCCCGTCTCGATACACCCACGACTAGGGACCTTGAAGGATGTACTTATAGACTACCATGTCCCCACTAGTATGATCCGCATCATAGTCTAGGTAGTCAAGTACACATCCTAAGGGCTTTACCAACATGTAACAGAGAGACAATCAGTGTACACGTTAAGGTAAAGAGCAACCAGATAGCATACTATCATGTTGAGCAAGAAAGTCCTCCCTATATATGTCCAAGCATCCACTACAATATACATCCTATGTATAGTAATGGCTTCTAGGGCATACATATAACTAACAATCTCCCACTTGCACTAAGGCCATCTGGTAGCAGTGGTTGTAGTATCTCATACTCAACCATCCCATAAAAGTCTCTCTCTGGGAAAAGGCCTTTGTGAGTGGATCCGCCGTGTTGTCCTCTGAGTCTGCTCTCCTAACCTCGATCATCCTGGAGATCAACCATCTCCACGATCAGGTGATACTGCCTTAGAATATGTCTGGATCACTGATGGGACGGGCGTTCCTTGGCATAAGCCACAACTCCATTGTCACACAATGGGAGGAACGAAGTTCATCTCATGAACTAATATACATCCCGACTGACTCTTTGGTAGCATCTTGAGCAGAGATGTATCCAGCCTTTATCGTCTAGTATGCTACGGTATTTAGCTTGGAACTCTTCCAACATACCGTCCCTTTACTGAGGGTAAAGACAATGCCTGAGACTGACATTCAGTCGTCCTTACCACCCTGGAACATTTCTAGTGATTCTTCCCAGGATCAATTGATACCATCTCACTACAGCTAGTGAGAATCCTGACATCCAATTACTTCTATCTCATAGATCAAAACTCAGGATTTAGGAGGTATCACTTTGATCCTTTATGGAGAATCGCAGTGAAAAGCGGAGATTGACCAAGCGTAGCATAGGAAACTCCTTCCCTATCAAGAGTATGTCATCCACGTACTCTACGAGGATCACCACCATACTCCCTACTACCTTTTTGTATATACAAGGTTCATCTACCATTTTGATGATGTCAAACTCTTTGACTAACACATCAAAACAGACGTTCCAACTCCGCGATGCCTGGATTATCAGATAAAACATCTTGCGCACGTTTCCGCTGCTCCCACTGTCTACGAAGCCCTCTGGCTGTGTACTTATAGACGCTTTCTTCCAAAATATCATTTAGAAAAGCAGTCATGACACCCAACCACCAGATATCGTAGTCATGGTATGTAGCCGTGGCAAGTAGGATCTGGACGGACTTAAGCATAGGCACTGGAAAAGGTTTTATCATTATCCACGCCTGGCCGATGATGAAAACCTTTAATAAGTCTAGCTTCGAAAGTCTAAACTTTTCCATCTACACCAAGTAATCTTCTCAAGATATACTTGCTTCTGATGGGGATTTAACCCTTCAGATATAGCAGCCAAAGTCCATACTTTGCTGGTGTATATGGATTCCATCTCAGATCGCTAAGCATCCAGCCATTCTTACAGAGTCCCACTCCTGATGGCCAGCTCGAAACTAGTTGGGTCATCATCTCATGATGCATTCCTCGCTCCCACTGTCATAGAGAAACATAAGTATCTCTCAGGTGGGTGAGGAACCCTACTAGATCGGCGGAGAGGCTGAGGTTCGTCGGGACTATTGAATCCTTTGGTTCTGTCAAATCAGCAGCTGCAGTTTTGTATAGCTGGAACCTTTCCAGTTGTATAGAACTGACATTGCCTCGATCTTGTCCGGATTTTGCTTTTGACATAGGCCGGACAATCCCAAATCTTAACTTACTTAAGAGATAGGTTCTTCCCATACCATATCACATATGAAGCGGTAGGCAACTGTTTTGATTTGAACCCTATTCAATAGGTATGCAGCTTTTCAAGTGCATAACTCCCAAAAGGAAATAGGAAACTCAGTAGTACTCATCATAGAGCACATCATATCACATAGGGTGCTATTGCTCCGCCCCGATATACCATCGTGCTATGGTGTATACGGAGGAGTAATGCTGAGAGAGAATCTCATTCTCCTTTAGAATAGTCCAGGATTTCCGTGCTCGAGTATTCTCCTCCTTGATCACATCAAAGGACATAATACTTATACCCATTTTGGTTCTCTACTTCTAACTTATATTCTGTGAATATCTCAAAAGCTTCGGACTTGTGTTTCAACAGGAACATATGTCTGAATCTTGAGAGATCATCAGAGAATTTAATGAAGTACAAAGAACCAGTCTTGGCATGTGTAGACAGGGGACCTTACATATATCATCATGTATCAGTCCCAAGAGTTCACTAACCCTTCCACTGTTTCCAGTAAACGGAGCTATGGTCATCTTATCTTTGTGACATGACTGGCGAGTTTCACAAGATGTAAATTCAAACTAATTTAAATATGCATCTAAATGTAACTTAAGCCAGTCGGGTCGCATTGATATGACCTAGTCTACAAAACCACAAGCAGGATTCATTCATTTCTGAACTCTTCCTCTTGTGTGTGTTCTGTATACTAAGAACTGTAGTTTGATTTAGAACATTAATGCTTTTAGATAACGTGCCTGAACCGATCAACTTTTGATATAGGAAATGTTCAAAACATTATCCAACAATACAAAATTATATCATTCTTTAATAAATAAAGAGATTGATATGATTTTGCATATCAAGTTCGGTATCTAATAGTATTTGTTCAGAATCAATGTATTCTAGTAATACAGGGTGACAGTAACCAACAGACTTGGCTGCAACACTTGCACCGTTTTCTGCCTCATGAAACTTATCACCCGTTCTCAGTTCTTTACCTATCTGTAGCCCATGTAACAAATTACATATGCGGGATCCTGATCCGGTATCACATACCCAGGACGTAAAGGATACTGAGAAATGGTTCTCTGTAATGAACACACCCGAAGATGATGCATTAGTATGCACTTTCTTCGTTTGGGCGGCATGGGAATTCTGGTAATCCCCAATTTCCTGCTCTGTCTTATAATAATTATAAGTTGGAGCAGGACCAACGTTCCCCAGCTCAGTATAACAAGCGGGTTCGGTCAATAATCCGTATTATCATCTTGATTAAGGCGTGGCATGGTCGCTACCTGGAGAGAGAGAGAGAAGAAAACACTCAGCGTATGCTCTTGCAAGATCAGATTGGTTATTATTTTATCTAATCAGGATGGCTCCCACTGTTTTTTATCAAATCTTCCTTCAAACCTTAAAAGGAAAGACTAGCCGGGATTAATTACACGCTACAAGTTCGCCAATCTTTTAGCCAGGCCAGTGTCGGTACTTTGAGGGAGGTTCCCTGTGCTTTCGCACGGACCTAATTACAGTAAATCTCGTTTTTCCAGAGGCGTAACCCCGTTGACACCTTTCTAGACACCTACTTGATCGGCTAATTGCAATGTGTAAAACTCTCCCAGGAGTAACTCTTACTCGCAGCGGGTATCGGGATCCAACTATCTCATAGAAGGTATGCAATCTCATTGCAAATTTCAACACTTGAAATTGCCGATAATATTTTGCCCCTAGCACCCTATGACCTTGACGGAGGTCAACAAACCATAGGCTACTAGTCAAGTTCAACCCGTCATTTCTTGATTGAATCAAACCCACCCGCACGACCCTTGATGGAGGTCAACAAGGCCGTACGACTACCCTAATCTAATCTGCATCATATGCAAAAGCAGATAAATATTAGTTAGCTACCGCACACTACGCCTTGACGGAGGTCAACAAACGTAGCACGAATACTAAGTAGGACTTATCTGAAATGACGGAGGGCTACGGCAGGTTTTTCTGAAAACCTATTGCGTAATGAACTTGATATCGTTGTAGAATCAAATGATTTTAAAATGGAGTGTTTTTGAGGCTTTTCTAGTTTTTCTAAAGGGGTCACTCCCGGTAAAGGGATCGTCGGCCCTTTCCTCGTCGAATAAGGTGCGGGATATATCATATATATCACTGTGCAAAGCAGAAACTATAGAAGCAATCAAAAGAAAAACCGAGTGTGTAGCATCTGCCAGTTATTGCTAAAGGGATCACTCCCGGTGAAGGGATCTCGGCCCTTTCCTCATCGAATAAGGTGCAGGATGTTCTACAAGGAACACCGCGATGCAAAGCAAGAACTGTAGCTACCTGTTTTTGAAAATTCGATTCCACAACATCTTAGGTTTCTTTTCTTTCATTAATCATATTAATGAAGTCCCATCATTTAAGCACCTAAACATCACAGATAAATACGACGTACACTTATGCCATCCACATTCGCCTCGATGTCCCCTCGTGCACCGTTAGGTTAGGTAACTAATGACAGAGCAGGGAAGGGCTAGCGCGGGTGTAAAACATAAGTAACATCTATATAATATATCATATATACTATATACAGTATTTATCACAGAACATATCAAATGATCACATCACAGATATCGCAGCAGAAGAAACATATGAAACATTGGATATACTAGGATGTCCGTGTTTTCAATACGAGCCAGTATAAAACACGGATCCCACGGTCGTGATGAATAGACAAACCCACACCCCTAGACCCCTACGAGAGCGGCAAGCAACCCTACCAATTCTAGAGTTAGGAGACCCGGACTCGACTCCTCGAGTTGGTCTCCCACTGGACTCCAGACCCCGGTTACTTGTGCCCTCCTCCTTGGGTCTATCCTAGCGCGGAAAAGTAAATAATATACAAATGGTGACAACTTCCGCAACTTGGAAGTGCCCCAATAAAAGAATATTACATACAAGTTTTTACATGAATGAAAATGAAAAACACTCATCTCACATAAAAAACCCCGACTATTCAAACACGACGTTCCAATATAACATATCCAGCAACACATAACATCACATGTCATCAACGTAAGTAAATATGCCCATCCCAATTGTCGTTGAGATATAGCAACGAAACCGGCGATATCACATATTACACTTACGGTCACAGAAAAGAAAGTGTAAAACTACAACAGTTGGAATCCGCAACCTTCTTAGACATTGCATGCCTAACCATCTGAATTCCTTAGACATCACATGCCTAACAATTATAAACCCCGCATTTTAGTCTCATTATCGAAAACTCTTTTCAATATCAAGTCGGGCAATTCAACAAGATTCCCGACATCCTGATCGAATGCTCGTCGCAAACTTTAGTAGGCGGCCGCACCCCCGATACTGTCGACGAAGTGCACTAAGGCGGAACACCGCTACCGCGAGCACCCGAACGGATGCTTTCGGCGACGGGGTTCTCCTACAGTCACTTGGTCGGGGCTATGGGGTGTAGCTGTCTGTTAAGTTTACCCGGCGAGTATCCGCGTACGCTACGTGATTGCGATGGACTTTTGATCACATCAAAATTCCGTGGCAACCGATCAAGGGAGACTAAAGTACTGTGTTTATAACATTCATTCAGTTATCTCATAACTACTTGTGAATTCCAATTATTGTATCACATTCCAGATAAATAGAAAATGTTAAACTTTCCGATCGAACAATCAAACACCCAAGTTTTCCCGAAACAGATCAACACATGATATAAGTTTAAAAACATTCACTTCATGCCTCAGTACCAACGGTCTAGCCATAGAAGGGTCAAGCCAACGCCTCACATGTGGCACGCCGTACTGCCCCAAACCCTAAGGTTCAAAGGGCAGTTCAAGACGGTCACATAATCGAGTTAAGGTTTGTTGTCTTCTAGAGGGACCATCGCGTTACTTGCACTACTTAGAACGTTCTTGAACTACGGAAAGATCCAACACTTAGAAATTTCCCGACAGGGGAAAAATTGGGTATTTATATCCGGTCGAACTTTTTAATATATTCTAAAATTATCCGGAAAAACACAGACGAAGTTAAACTTCCCGATTGAAACACCGAGTCCCCAATACAACCCAGAAAACTCAACTCTTGAGTAAATATTAAAAATTCCCAGAAAATACAGCACTAAAAGATAGGAATTACTGTGCAATTTCCAAACGCTGATGTGACTATATGGCCGCGGAACCGCCGCACGAGCCATGCTCGTGCCGCGCTTCCGCGACTCTTTAGTGGATTCAGGCGCACGTGCTGCACAGTATTTCTTAAAATTCCCTGCTGAATTTTCTGCATATTTTTAATTCATGAAAATCCCAGTTTTGAAAAAATGTACAGAGAAGGGTTTTGGATTAGGGTTTCGGGTTCGATCGGGTTTCTAACATCGTCTACGCATCGTCTAAGGCTCTAGCTAGGCTCTGATACCACTGTAGGGTTCCTAGGCACACTAATGAGGTCTCACAAGGTATCAACCATGCCAAATTCAAAATTTTCCGGTGCCGAGAAACCCTAAACTAGATCGTTAACTAGAGAATAGGCGAAACTACAAGCTAGTAAACAACTTTACTGCTAAGTGAATGGAAATACAACCTTTGTAGATCCGCTCCACCATTTCTTTAGCTCCGTGTTGACGTCCCTCCGCTGCGATCATCGGGATCCCGAACTCTAGCGATGGTTTCGTCGGAGAAATGATCGGGCTAAGTCATTGACTTCGAGGCCGAAGATGATCTACGTCGAGGCGATTCAAACTCAAGCTCCATCTTCACTAGGTCAAGGAACTTGTGAAGAAAACACCCTCTACTACATGGCAAGTGATAGAGGATGAAGAAATAGGAAGTGGGTTCACTTTGGATTTGGATTTCTCACTTGAAATCATCACTTGAAAAAATCTAGCAAGCTTTTTCTTTCTTCATGAAGAAGATGAAGAAGAAGAAAGAAAAAGAATAATGAAAAATCAATAATCATAATAGAAAAAGAAGTGATGCTCATCATTTAGCAACCATGGTTTAGTATTACTCATGTAGAGAATAAACTAGGGTTTAGATAATGGTTAGGTTTTAGGATAGAAACAAAATGGTGAAGCTTCATGAAACTTCAAGAATGAAACAAAGAAAGACACCATATTTGTTTTTGCCCAAATAAATAAATGAATAAATAAATGAGTAATACAAACCCTAACCATTAACCTAATCATAGTTTAAAGCATACACTAACCCAAGTTTTTATGTATCATCAAACATGATACAATAAAGTGCACAAAAATATATCATATATACAATGTGCACAATATAGTGAGAAAATAATCTTAAGTGAACCAATACTAGTTAATGTAAAGTAATATATCAAATATATAATTATACAATAAATCATTAAATCAACACTTGATTTAATGATCCGGTCATACATCATATAACCGACTAATATCTAGTGTATCAATGTATCGAATCAACACTTGATTCGGTAACCCGGCTATATCTCATATAACCGTCCAATGATACATATCGTGAGAATCGAATACAGTATCACATACTGGTATTATTCTCGGTCCCGCACATATCTCATATGCGCTCCTATTTCGTTTCGCTTGAGCCAGGAAACCTCTGTGTAGGACTCTAAAGACTTGTCAATACGCCGCCAGCAGGTGATGATCATATCAAACACCCACAAGCCGCAAGCGGTCTGCTAAACGTAACGGCCACCCGGGTATTGAGCGATCAGAAGATCAACGAGCAAGCCCGCTCACACTCCTGTGAATCCAACCAGTAACACTTACCGTACAGTCCGGTCTGATCGTCTGATATGTCGCATATCTCGCCTAGGGGTGGTAAACGTCAGACCCCAGTAGCTCGATAAGTCGTGTCGATATGAGGTCTATAACAGTTCGAGAAACTACTGGTAACACTTACCAGTAAATCTCAGCAACCCTGGTCAGGGATTTCCGGTTATAGCCAATCGAATACAGCGCAACATCAACTCCCTATACCGGGAGAGACGAATCCCCTCCTATCGCTCATTGCCTCCATGTGATTCGAGACTGTACCCAAAAGCTACCGTTTTGCACGCCCTCTTAGACGTGGTAAGGTGGAAATCAAAGCACAGTGGGAATCACACAAGACTCTATGACGATCTCGGGTCTACAGACTAACCTGTACTAGTGTCACCAGAGAACTGCCATCTGACGTAAGGTATAATACCATCTGGGAGTTCTCGGCGAGTCCGTCCAGTGTACCCAGTCTCCACTGAGCACCCGTATATCATCTCTGATGTCAAACACCAATGGATATGGGATCATCCATCGCCCATCTGTATGGGTCGAGAAGGTATACGCTAGTCTACTCTGGTATATTGATGCCCCGTCTCGATACACCCATGACTAGGGACCTTGAAGGATGTACTTATAGACTACCATGTCCCCACTAATATTGTTAGTTATATGTATGCCCTAGAGGCCATTACTGTACATTGGATGTATATTGTAGTGGATGCTGGGACATATATAGGAAGGACTTTCTTGCTCGACATGATAGTACGCTATCTGGTTGCTCTTTATCTTAACATGTATACTTTCTGTCTCTTTGATTACATGTTGATAAAGCCCTTAGGATGTGTACTCGACTTCCAGGACTATGATGCAGATCATACTAGTGGGGCCTAGGTAGTCCATGAGTACATCCTTGAAATGTTCCTAGTCGAGGGAATATCGAGACGGGGCATCGATATTCCAGAGTAGACTAGCGCATATCTTCTCGACCCATGCGATGGGCGATGGATGATCCCATATCCATTGGTGTTTGACATCGAAGATGGTATGCGGGTGCTTAGTAGAGACTAGGTACACTGAACGGACTCGCCGAGAACTCCCAGATGGTATTATACCTCACGTCAGATGGCAGTTCTCTGGTGACACTGGTACAGCTTAGTCTGTTAACCCGAGATCGTCATAGAGTCTTGTGTGTCTCCCACTGTGCTTTGATTTCCACCCTACCACGGCTCTACTGAGTTGTGCAAACAGGTGGTTTTTGGGTACAGTCCCGATTCACATGGAGGCAGTGAGCGATAGGAGGGGATTCGTCTCTCCCGGTATTGGGGGTTGATGTTGTGCTATGCTCGACTGGCCATAACAGGAAATCCCTGGCCAGGGTTGCAGTGATATACTGGTAAGAGTTATCAGTAGTTTCACGAATGTTATGGACCCTACGTCGGCATGACTTATCGAGCTATTGGGGTCTGACGTTTACCACCCCTAGGCGAGATATGCGACATATCAGACGAACAGACCGGACTATACGGTAGTGTTACTGGTCGGATTCACTGGAGTGTGAGCGGGCTTGCTCGTCGATCTTCAGATCGCTCAATACCCGGGTGGCCGTTACGTTTAGCAGACCGCTTGCGGCTTGTGGATGTTTGATATGATCATCATCCGCTGCCGGCGTATTGACGAGTCTTTAGAGTCCTACACAGAGGTTTCCTGGCTCAAGCGAAACGAAATAGGAGCGCATATGAGATATGTGCGGGACCGAGAATAATACGAGTATGTGATACTGTATTCGATTCTCGCGATGTGACATTGATCGGTTATATGCGATATAGCCGGGTTATTGGATCAAGTGTTGATTCGATAAGATGTTACTAAAGATACCAGTCGGTTATGTGCGCATGACCGGATCATTGAATCAAGCGTTGATTTAATGATTTAATGCATAATTATATATTTGATATATTACTTTGCATTAACTAGTATCGGTTCACTTTAGACGGATTTTCTCACTTGGTTCGTGCGCATTGCATATGCGATATGTTTTTGTGCACTTGTATGTATCATGTTTGATGATGCATGCTAACTTGAGTTTGTGTAAAGATTAAACCATGGTTATTCAAATGGTTAGGGTTTTGTTTTTCATATCTATTTATTTATTTATTTATTTATTTTCTTTTTGGAAAATGATATGAGAAGAATGGAGGCTTTCTTTGTTTTTTTCATGAAGATTCATGAACCTTTGACTTTGTCCACCATTCTTATCTCATGCTTAACCTAACCATTTGATTTAACCCTAGTTCAATCTCTACACATAACCATGGTTAAGTTATGATAAAGATTGGATTATTCTTTTCTTTTTATTATTCTTATCATAACAAATTCTTCTTCTTCTTCCTTGCTTCAAGTGAAGAAGCTTGAAGTCCATCAATGGTGATTGATGTTTTTGAGTGAGAAATCCATTTCCAAAGTTTACCCACATCCTATTTCTTCATCCTCTACCTCTTGCCAAGAAGTAGAGTGTGTTTCCTTCACAAGATTTTAGGGTTTGGTGAAGGTTGAGCTTGATTTAGAGATGCCTCGACGTAGATCATCTTCGGCATGGATATCGACGACCTAGCTCGCTTATTCTTCGACGAAGCCGACGTTAGAGCCCGGATTTCTTTTGGACAGCGGAGACGACTTCGTTGCGGAGCTATGGAGGTGGACAAACGGATCTACAAAGGTTGTATTTCCGTATTCTCATTAGTTAAGTGTTAACTAGTTTACATGTTTCGCCTAGACATCTAGTAAACGATCCGTACACTAGGGTTTGTAGGCACCATAATTTTCGAAATTGCCATGGTTGATGGCTTGTGAGACCTCACTAGTGTGCCCAGGAACCCTACAGTGGTATCAGAGCCTAGCTAGAGCCTTAGGCGATCCCCGGACGGAATTAGAAACCCGATCGAACCCGAAATCCCAAACCTTATATGCTCTCTGTACTTTTTTCAAAACTGTTGATTTTTGGCAATTAAAAATATCCAGAAAAACAAGCAGGCTTTTCTGAGAATAACTGTGAAATTTGAGCACACGATTCCACCAAAGCGCGGCGGAAGCGCTGCACAAAGGGGGTTTGTGCGGCGGAAGGGCCGCCAATAAGATCGCGACACGTGTCAAATTTCACAGTAACTCGTAAAATTCAATGCTCATTTTCCTGGAATATTTAAACTGAACTCAAGAGTTGAGTTGTTCTGAGTTGTTTTGGGAATCATTGTTTCGATCGGAAAGTCTAATTCTGTCCATGTGTTTTCCGGATAAATTTTAGAATATGTTAAAAAGTTCGACCGGATATAAATACCCGATTTTTCCCCTGTCGGGAAATTTCCAAGTGTTGGATTTTTCCGTAGTTTAATGACGTTCTAAGTAGTGCAAGTAACGCGATGGACCCTCTAGAAGACAACAAACCTTAACTCGATTATGTGACCGTCTTGAACTGCCCTTTGAACCTTCGGGTTTGGGGAAGTACGGCGTGCCACATGTGAGGCGTTGGCTTGACCCTTCTACGGCTGGACCGTTGGTACTGAGGCACGAACGGAATGTTGTTAGACTTGTTTCATGTGTTGATCTGTATCGGGAAAACTTGGGTGTTCGATTGTTCGATCGAAAAGTTTAACATTTTCTGTTTATCTGGAATGGGATACAATAATTGGAATTCACAATAGTTATATGATAACTGAATGAATGTTATAAACGTAGCAGTTTAGTCTCACTTGATCGGTTGCCACGGAATTTTGATGTGATCAGAAGTCCGTCGCAATCACGTAGCGTACGCGGATACTCGCTGGGTAAACTTAATAGACAGCCTCACTCCATAGCCCCGACCAAGTGACTGTAGGAGAACCCCGTCGCCGAAAGCATCCGTTCGGGTGCTCGCGGTAGCGGTGTTCCGCCTTGGTGCACTTTGTCGACGGTGTCGGGGGTGCGGCCGCCTACTAAAGTTTGCGACGAGTATTCGATCAGGATGTCGGGAATCTTGTTGAATTGCCCGACTTGGTATTGAAAAGTGTTTTCGATTTTGAGACTAAAATGCGGGGTTTATAATTGTTGGGCATGCGATGTCTAAGGTATTCATTTGGTCAGGCATGCGATGTCTGAGATGGTTGCGGATTCCAACTGTTGTAGTTTTACACTTTCTTTTCTGTGACCGTAAGTGTAATATGTGATATCGCCGGTTTCGTTGCTATATGTCAACGACAATTGGGATGGGCATATTTACTTACGTTGATGACATGAGATGTTATGTGTTGCTGGATATGTTATATTGGATCGTCGTGTTGAATAGCCGGGGGTTTTTATGTGAGATGAGTGTTTTTCATTTTCATTCATGTAAAAACTTGTATGTAATATTCTTTTATTGGGGCACTTCCAGGTTGCGGAAGTAGTCACCGTTTGTATATTATTTATTTTTTTGCACTAGGATAGACCCAAGGAGGGGAGCACAAGTAACCGGGTTCTGGGGTCCAGTGGGAGACCAACTCGAGGAGTCGAGTCCGGGTCTCCTAACCCTAGAATTGGCAGGGTTGCTTGCCGCTCTCGTAGGGGTCTAAGGGTGTGGGATTGGCTATTCATCACGACCGTGGAATCCGTGTTTTATACTGGCTCGTATTGAAAACACGGACGTCCTAGTATATCCAATATTTCATATGTTTCTTCTGCTGTGATTTATCTGTGATCATGTGATGTTCTGTGACAGGTATTATATATAGTATATATGATATATTATATAGACGTTACTTATGTTTTACACCCGCGCTAGCCCTGCCCCGCTCTGCCGTTAGTTACCTAACCTAACGGTGCACGAGGGGACATCGAGGCGAATGCGGATGGCATAAGTGTACGTCATATCTATCTGTAATGTTTAGGTAAATTAAATGATGGGATATTCATTAATGAGATTAATGAAAGAAAATAAACCTAATTGATGTTGTGGAATCGAATTTCAAAAATAAAACAGGTAGCTACAGTTCTTGCTTTGCATCGTGGTGTTCCTTGTAGAACATCCTGCACCTTATTCGATAGGGAAAGGACCGAGATCCCTTCACCGGGAATGACTCCTTTAGCAATAACTGGCAGATGCTACAACCCTCGGTTTGTCATTTGATCGCTTCTTTAGTTTCTGCTTTGCACAGTGATATATATGATATATCCCGCACCTCATTCGACGAGGAAAGGGCCGACGATCCCTTCACCGGGAGTGACCCCTTTAGCGAAACTAGAAAAGCTTCGAAAAACATTCCATTTAAAAACCATTTGATTCCGCAACGAGATCAAGTTCAAAGCGTTAAAGGTTTTCACAAAAACCATTCGCAACCCTCCGTCATTTTAGGAAGTAGAGTACTTAGTATTCGTGCTACGTTTGTCGACCATAGCCGAGGCGTAGTGTGCGGTAGCTAAGTGATGTCTTCCTACACCGCATATGATGCGATTAGTTAGGACAGTCATGTGGCTTTGTTGACCTTAGCCAAGGGTCATGTGGGTGGGTCTAATTAATCACGAAATGACGGGTAGAACTTGACTAGTACCTATGATTTGTTGACCTTAGCCAAGGCCATAGGTGCTAGGGGTAAAAACCTTTATCGGGAGTTTCAAGTGTTGAAATTTGCAATGAGATTGCATACCTTCTATATGATAGTTGGATCCCGATACCCACTGCGAGTAATTGTTACTCCTGGGAGAGTTTTGCACTTTGCAATTAGCCGATCAAGTAGGTGTCTAGAAAGGTGTCAACGGGGTTACGCCTCTGGGAAAACGAGGTTTACAGTAATTAGGTCCGTGCGAAAGCACGGGGAACCTCCCTCAAAGTACTGACACTGGCCTGGCTGAAAGATTGGCGAACTTGTAGAGTGTAATTAATCCCGGCTAGTCTTTCCTTTTAAGGTTTGAAGAAAGATTTGATAAAAACAGTGGGAGCCATCCTGATTAGATAAAATATATAATCAATCTGATCTTGCAAGAGCGCACGCCGAGTGTTTTCTTCTCTCTCTCTCCTGGTAGCGACCATATCACGCCTTAATCAAGATATTAAAATGGAATATTGACCGAACCCGCTTGTTATACTGAGCTGGGGAACGTTGGTCCCGCTCCAACTTATAATTGTTATAAGACAGAGCAGGAAATAGGGGAATACCAGAATTCCTATGCCGCCCAAACGAAGAAAGTGCATATGATGCATCTCCTTCGGGTGTGTTCATTACAAAGAACTGTTTCTCAGTATCCTCTGCATCCTGGGTATATGATACCGGATCAGGATCCCAGATATGTAATATGTTACATAGGGCTACAAAAAGGTAGAAAAACTGAGAACGGGTGATAAGTTTCATGAGGCAGAAAACGGGGCAAGTGTTGCAGCCAAGTCTGTTGGTCACTGTCACCCTGTATTGTAATACATTGATTCTGAACGAATGTTATTAGATACCGAACCTGATATACAAAATCATATCTGTCTCTTTATTAGTAAAGAAACGATATAATTTTGTATTGATGGATAATGTTTTGAACATTTCCTATATCAAAAGTTGATCGGTTCAGGCACGTTATCTAAAAGCATTGACGTTCTAAATCAAACTACAGTTTTTAGTATATGGAACACACACAAGAGGAAGAGTTCAGAAATGAACGAATTCTTCTTGAGACATTGTAGACTAGGTCATATCAATGCGACCCGACTGGCTGAAGTTACATTTTAGATGCATATTTAAATCAGTTTGAATTTTCATCTTGTGAAACTTGCCAGTCATGTCACAAAGATATAATGACACCAGCTCTGTTTATTGGAAGCAGAGAAAGAGTTAATAAACTCTTGGGACTGATACATGATGATGTATGTAAGGTCTCCTGTCTACACATGCCAGGACTGGTTCATCATACTTCATTATATTCTCTGATAATCTCTCAAGATTCAGTCGTATATTCCTGTTGAAACACAAGTCCGAACCTTTTGAGATATTCACAGAATATAAGTTAGAAGTAGAGAATCAATATACGGGTATAAGTATTATGTCCTATGATGAGATCAGGGAGGAGAATACTTGTGCATGGAATTCCTAGACTATTCTAAAGGAGAATGAGATTCTCTCTCAGCATTACTCCTCCGTATACACCATTGCACGATGGTATATCGGGGCGGAGCAGATACACCCTATTTGATATGGTGTGCTCTATGATGAGTACTACTGAGTTACCTTTTTCCTTAAAGGGGTTATGCACTTGAGAAGTTGCATACCTATTGAATAGGGTTCGAATCAAATCATTGCCTACCGCTTCATATGTGATATGGAAAGGGAAGAGCCCATAACTTAAGTTAGTTAAGATTTGGGGTTGTCCGGCCTATGTCTAAAAGCAAAGTCCGGACAAGCTCGAGGCAAGGTCTGTAATGTAGAACTGGAAAGGTTCCAGCTATACAAACTGCAGCTGATGATTTGATAGAACCAAAGGATTCAGTAGATTCCAACGAACCTCAGCCTCTCCGCCGATCTAGTAGGGTTCCTCACCCACCTGAGAGATACTTCGGTTTCTCTATGACAGTGGGAGCGAGGAATGCATCATGAGATGATGACCCAACTAGTTTCGAGCTGGCCATCAGGAGTATGACTCTGTAAGAATGGCTGGATGCTTAGCGATCTGAGATGGAATCCTTATACACCAACAAAGTATGGACTTTGGTTGCTATATCTGAATGGTTAAATCCCTATCAGGAGCAAGTATATCTTGAGAAGATTACTTGGTGTACATGGAAAAGTTGAGACTTTCAAAGCTAGATTTGTTAAAGGTTTTCGTCATTGACCAGGCGTGGATAATGATGAAACCTTTTCCAGTACCTATGCTTAAGTCCATCCAGATCCTACTTGCCACGGCTACACACCATGACTACGATATCTGGTGGTTGGGTGCCATGACTGCTTTTCTAAATACTGATTTAGAAGAGAACGTCTATAAGAACACAGCCAGAAGGCTTCGTAAACAGTGGGAGCAGCGGAAACGTGTGCAAGTTGCTTTATATAATGAAGCAAGCATCGCGGAGTTGGAACGTCTGTTTTGATGTGATAGTCAAAGTGTTTGACTTCATCAAAATGGTAGACGAACCTTGTATATACAAAAGGGTAGTAGAGAATAAGGTGGTCATCTTCGTATTGTACGTTGACAACATACTCTTGATAGGAAAAGAGTTTCCTATACTACGATCGGTCAATCTCCTATTATCACTAGGATTCTCCAAATAGGATCAAAGTGATACCTCCTAAAATCCTGAGTTTTCATCTATGAGATAGATGTAATTGGATGCAAGGATTCTCACTAGATGTAGTGAGATGGTATCAATCGATCCTGGGGAGAATCACTGGAAATGTTCTAGGGTGATAAAGACGACTGAGTGTCAGTCACGGGCATTGTCTTTACCCTCAGTAAAGGGACGGTATGTTGGAAGAGTTCCAAGCTAAATACCGTGGCATACTAGATGATAAAGGCTGGTAACATCGCTATTAAAGATACTACCAAAGAGGCAGTTTGGGTGTATATTGGTTCATAAGATGAACTAGGTTCCTGCCATTGTATGACAATGGAAATGTGGCTTTGGCCCTGGAACCCTGGTCCCATCAGTGACCCAGACATATTCTGAGGCAGCATCACCTGATCATGGAGATAGTTGATCTCCAGGGTGATCAAGGTTAGGAGAGTAGACTCAGAGGACAACACGGCGGATCCACTCACGAAGGCCTTTTCCCAGAGAGAGACTCATATGGGATGGTTGAGTATAAGATACTGCAACCACTGCTACAGATGGCCCTAGTGCAAGTGGGAGATTGTTAGTTATATGTATGCCCTAGAGGCCATTACTGTACATTGGATGTATATTGTAGTGGATGCTGGGACATATATAGGAAGGACTTTCTTGCTCGACATGATAGTACGCTATCTGGTTGCTCTTTATCTTAACATGTATACTTTCTGTCTCTCTGATTACATGTTGATAAAGCCCTTAGGATGTGTACTCGACTTCCAGGACTATGATGCAGATCATACTAGTGGGGCCTAGGTAGTCCATGAGTACATCCTTGAAATGTTCCTAGTCGAGGGAATATCGAGACGGGGCATCGATATTCCAGAGTAGACTAGCGCATATCTTCTCGACCCATGCGATGGGCGATGGATGATCCCATATCCATTGGTGTTTGACATCGAAGATGGTATGCGGGTGCTTAGTAGAGACTAGGTACACTGAACGGACTCGCCGAGAACTCCCAGATGGTATTATACCTCACGTCAGATGGCAGTTCTCTGGTGACACTGGTACAGCTTAGTCTGTTAACCCGAGATCGTCATAGAGTCTTGTGTGTCTCCCACTGTGCTTTGATTTCCACCCTACCACGGCTCTACTGAGTTGTGCAAACAGGTGGTTTTTGGGTACAGTCCCGATTCACATGGAGGCAGTGAGCGATAGGAGGGGATTCGTCTCTCCCGGTATTGGGGGTTGATGTTGTGCTATGCTCGACTGGCCATAACAGGAAATCCCTGGCCAGCGTTGCAGTGATATACTGGTAAGAGTTATCAGTAGTTTCACGAATGTTATGGACCCTACGTCGGCATGACTTATCGAGCTATTGGGGTCTGACGTTTACCACCCCTAGGCGAGATATGCGACATATCAGACGAACAGACCGGACTATACGGTAGTGTTACTGGTCGGATTCACTGGAGTGTGAGCGGGCTTGCTCGTCGATCTTCAGATCGCTCAATACCCGGGTGGCCGTTACGTTTAGCAGACCGCTTGCGGCTTGTGGATGTTTGATATGATCATCATCCGCTGCCGGCGTATTGACGAGTCTTTAGAGTCCTACACAGAGGTTTCCTGGCTCAAGCGAAACGAAATAGGAGCGCATATGAGATATGTGCGGGACCGAGAATAATACGAGTATGTGATACTGTATTCGATTCTCGCGATGTGACATTGATCGGTTATATGCGATATAGCCGGGTTATTGGATCAAGTGTTGATTCGATAAGATGTTACTAAAGATACCAGTCGGTTATGTGCGCATGACCGGATCATTGAATCAAGCGTTGATTTAATGATTTAATGCATAATTATATATTTGATATATTACTTTGCATTAACTAGTATCGGTTCACTTTAGACGGATTTTCTCACTTGGTTCGTGCGCATTGCATATGCGATATGTTTTTGTGCACTTGTATGTATCATGTTTGATGATGCATGCTAACTTGAGTTTGTGTAAAGATTAAACCATGGTTATTCAAATGGTTAGGGTTTTGTTTTTCATATCTATTTATTTATTTATTTATTTATTTTCTTTTTGGAAAATGATATGAGAAGAATGGAGGCTTTCTTTGTTTTTTTCATGAAGATTCATGAACCTTTGACTTTGTCCACCATTCTTATCTCATGCTTAACCTAACCATTTGATTTAACCCTAGTTCAATCTCTACACATAACCATGGTTAAGTTATGATAAAGATTGGATTATTCTTTTCTTTTTATTATTCTTATCATAACAAATTCTTCTTCTTCTTCCTTGCTTCAAGTGAAGAAGCTTGAAGTCCATCAATGGTGATTGATGTTTTTGAGTGAGAAATCCATTTCCAAAGTTTACCCACATCCTATTTCTTCATCCTCTACCTCTTGCCAAGAAGTAGAGTGTGTTTCCTTCACAAGATTTTAGGGTTTGGTGAAGGTTGAGCTTGATTTAGAGATGCCTTGACGTAGATCATCTTCGGCATGGATATCGACGACCTAGCTCGCTTATTCTTCGACGAAGCCGACGTTAGAGCCCGGATTTCTTTTGGACAGCGGAGACGACTTCGTTGCGGAGCTATGGAGGTGGACAAACGGATCTACAAAGGTTGTATTTCCGTATTCTCATTAGTTAAGTGTTAACTAGTTTACATGTTTCGCCTAGACATCTAGTAAACGATCCGTACACTAGGGTTTGTAGGCACCATAATTTTCGAAATTGCCATGGTTGATGGCTTGTGAGACCTCACTAGTGTGCCCAGGAACCCTACAAATATGATCCGCATCATAGTCCAGGTAGTCAAGTACACATCCTAAGGGCTTTACCAACATGTAACAGAGAGACAATCAGTGTACACGTTAAGGTAAAGAGCAACCAGATAGCATATTATCATGTCGAGCAACAAAGTCCTCCCTATATATTTCCAAGCATCCACTACAATATACATCCTATGTATAGTAATGGCCTCTAGGGCATACATATAACTAACAGCTTTGATAGCAGGCCTCGAGATCGCCATCGACATGGGAATTGAAAACCTCCTCATATATGAAGATTCTCAACTGGTCGTTAGTCAAGTAAACGGCGACTACCAGACGTGCAAGCCAGAATTGGTGAAGTATGGCGAAAAGGTGCAACAACTGTTGACCCAAATTCCCTCTTATACTTTGGAAAGCATACCGCGCACGGAAAACAGCAAGGCAGACGCGTTGGCAAAGCTTGCTAAAGAACTGGCTGATAAGAACCTTGATGACGTTAGAATCGTGGTACAAAGCCGTCGGGTGCTTACCCCAGCAGAAATATCTCCGGAATCATCCGGAGAGAAGGGAGTGACTGAGCAGACGACCCTACAAATAAAAGAACGAAGAAAGGCTGAGGATTGGAGGGAAGTCTTTATAGACTACTTTAAGTCCCACCGAATGCTCGAAGATGCGTCCACAAGACATCAGCTCATGAAACGAGCTCTGTCTTTCGCCTTCGTCAATAATACTCTGTACAAGAGGTCATTCGATTCTCTGTGGCTGAGATGCCTAGGACCTGCCGAAGCGGAAATGGTCATTCAGGAAGTTCATGACGGACTCTGTGGTTCTCACCAAGCGGGCCCAAAGATGAAGTTGAAGATAAAACGGATGGGCTACTACTGGCCCACGATAATTCAGGACTGCCTCGAATATGCGAAGCAATGTCACTCATGCCAAATCCACGGGGACTTCATCCACCAACATCCAAATCCATTACATCCAACGGTGGCTAGCTGGCCGTTCGAGATGTGGGGAAGTGACATAGTCGGCCCCATCGAACCAGCATCGTCTAGAGGGCATCGTTTCATCCTGGCGACGACCGATTACTTCTCCAAATGGGCAGAAGCAGTACCGTTGAGAGAAGTGAAGACGGAGAATATCCTCCATTTCTTCAAAACGCACGTCATATATCGGTTTGGAACTTCGCGACGGATCATCTCCGATAACGGGCCAGCTTACAGAAGCTACAAGATCAGTCGCTTCGCGCAACAACATAATATAGACTGGAGATATTCCTCGGTTTATAATCCGCGAGCTAATGGTCTAGCTGAAGCCTTCAACAAGACCCTGACGAAGATCATGAAAAAGACGGTGTCCCGAAATAAGAAAGACTGGCATGAGAGACTGCAAGAGGCTCTCTGGGCGTATCGGACTACGTTCAAAACGGCTACGAACACAACGCCATACGCGTTGGTGTTTGGTACAGAAGCAGTACTTCCCCTCGAGATAGAGCTACCCTCTCTACGAGTGGCGGTCCACTACGAGCTAACGGACGAAGAAAATGCTCACCTTCGGCTTGATGAGCTTGATGCCCTTGATGAGATCCGGCTCACAGCGCAACAAAATCTGGAGGCTTATAAAGCAAAGATGACGCGCTCGTATGAAAAATTGACCCGGCCGAGGACATTCCGCTAAGGCGAACTCGTGCTAGTGGTCAAGAGGCCTATGATCCCCAATCGCGCCAAGCGGGGAAAGTTCGAGCCAAACTATGAAGGCCCGTACGTCATAGAAAAGGTCTACCAGGGTGGAGCCTATCTACTCATGGATATGCACGGTGAAAGACCTTTCAGGCCCATAAACGGTCGCTTCCTGAAGAAATACTACGCCTAATGAGTTACGGCCTAGGTCAATAATAGATGACGACAACTATGTCCGCTCGCTATCTTCCTAATCCCAAATTCTATAAGTAGTAACCGGCCTTCTTCAGCACCGGACCGAAACGTCCTTAAACTAATGACGGACCGAAACGTTCTTAAACTAATAGCGGACTGAAACATCCTTAAACTAATACCGCAGCATCCATAGGCTGACAAGATAAAAAAGAAAAGAAAAGAAAAATCTAATAAATAAAAACGGTATGTCCATAAGCAAAAAGGGCACGGATGAAAACCCGAAAGGGCTCCGTGAGTAAAAACAGCAGGGCTACCGGCGAGTGTTCGTAAAAACCCGAAAGGGCGCGACCTCGTAAAAAAAAGAAGAAAATAATAAAAAGAATAATAAAAAAAAACGGTATGTGCATAAGCAAAATGTGCACGGATGAAAACCCGAAAGGGCTCCGTGAGTAAAAACAGCAGGACTACCGACGAGTGTTTGTGAAAACCTGAAAGGGCGCAACCTCGTTAAAAGACACTTATAGGGTCCTCTCGACCTTGTAAGGAGAAAACACCCGCGTGAGATCCTTACGACTCACAAGGAAGCAACACACTTAGGGATCCCCATGATTCCTAAGGAGAAAATACACTTGCGAGATCCTCACGACTCGTAAGGAGAACTCTCTTATGAGACCCTCACGGCTCATAAGATTTGAAAGTCTTAAGTTACAGAGACCTAAACCTGTGCTTAAGCAAACCCCACCACAACTTTCGATATTGCCCTACAAGTGGTCCAATAATGGCCCTTGTATACAATCCACGGGCGCGAATAAACATTTCCCTAACCAAGTCCCATCCGTGACTGGGGATATGTACGCATGGTGAACAACCCTTGTAAATCCTCTCAATTTATGAGGAGAAAACCCTCCTGTAGGATCCTTACGACTTACAGAGGAACAAACACTTAGGAATCCTTACGATTCTTAAGGAGAAAATACACCTACAAGATCCTCACGACTTGTAGGGAGAAATATCTTTGTGAGACCCTTACGGCTCATGAAGTCAAAAGCCTTAGTCGACAGGACCTTAACCCTGTTCGCTAAGCTACCTTTGTTCGATATCGACAGAGGCAAATGATGATTCGCTCCTGGCAATATCCCAGTTGTAGCGGTGCTGATGCCGAAATCGGTGTCTAATTCCAGGTTTATGGCGGAAAGCCAATAGGCCGCACATGCATACGAAATAGCCGAAATGATGGGGCAGCTTGCAATAAAAAGCAGCAAGTAAAGAAAATGTATGCATGGAAAATAGCCGAAATGATTGGGCAACTCGCAATAAAAAGCAGCGAGTAAAAATAAAATAAATAGCCGAAATGATTGGGCACCACGAAAAAAAATAGCCGAAATGATTGGGCAATCGCGACCTTCGCGATATAAAAGATGAAATGATAGAGCATCGCGGAAATAAAACAAAAAAAAAAGAAATGATGAAACTTTGGCCTTACATTTGAGATCACATCGATCCCTGTATACAATCCAAGGGCGCAAACAAAGAGGGAACCATACTTTCCCAACAGGCTTCACCAGAAAACGAAGTCAAATCTCAACAGTTCGTTCCAGCTCCGAAGAAACCAGTGTCTTCGGCAAATCCTTCGACTCAGGGAAACAAACAATCCTTGACGAGAGCCTCCTGATTCGCATCGACTCGCAGAGCAACCAGTGCCTCCGTGGGAAATTCTCGATCCGTTTCAACCCCAAGGAAACAAATAATCCTTGGTGCCAGGGAAACAAATAATCCTTAGCGCTAGGGAAACAAATAATCCTTAGCAAATCCTTCGACTCAGGGAAACAAACAATCCTTGACGAGAGCCTCCTGATTCGCATCGACTCGCAGAGTAACCAGTGCCTCCGTGGGAAATTCTCGATCCGTTTCAACCCCAAGGAAACAAATAATCCTTGGCGCTAGGGAAACAAATAATTCTTAGCAAATCCTTCGACTCAGGGAAACAAACAATCCTTGACAAGAGCCTCTTGATTCGCATCGACTCGCAGAGCAATCAGTGCCTCCGTGGGAAATTCTCGATCCGTTTCAACACCAGGGAAACAAATAATCCTTGGCGCTAGGGAAACAAATAATCCTTAGCAAATCCTTCGACTCAGGGAAACAAACAATCCTTGACGAGAGCCTCCTGATCTGCGTCGACTCGCAGAGCAACCAGTGCCTCCGTGGGAAATTCTCGACCCGTTTCAACACCAGGGAAACAAATAATCCTTGGCGCTAGGGAAACAAATAATCCTTAGCAAATCCTTCAACTCAAGGAAATAAACAATCCTTGACGAGAGCCTCCTGATTCGCATCGACTCGCAGAGCGACCAGTGCCTCCGTGGGAAATTCTCGATCCGTTTCAACACCAGGGAAACAAATAATCATTGGCGCTAGGGAAACAAATAATCCTTAGCAAATCCTTTGACTCAGGGAAATAAACAATCCTTGACGAGAGCCTCCAGATCCGCGTCGACTCGCAGAGCAACCAGTGCTTCCGTGGGAAATTCTCGACCCGTTTCAACACCAGGGAAACAAATAATCTTTGGCGCTAGGGAAAAAAATAATCCTTAGCAAATACCTCAACTCAGGGAAACAAACAATCCTTGACGAGAGCCTCCTGATTCGCGTCGGCTCGCAGAGAAACCAGTGTCTCCACGGGAAATTCCCGATTCGTCTCAACTTGCAAGATGAAGCCTCAGGCAGCAGGGATTAAAAAACTTTCTTCCTGAACAATGGGACCCTGCAAGTCGATCTAAAATGGTCTCTTGCATACTATTCATGGGTCTCACTCTCCAAAGTCGAGTTCCGACAAGGAGGGAAACAGCCGCTTACGGGTCCTCTCGACTCGTAAGAGGGAAAAATTCTCTTATAGGATCCTTACGACTTATAAGAGAAAACACACTTAGGAATCCTCATGATTCCTAAGGAGAAAACCCACCTATGAGATCCTCTCGATCCGTAGGAAGAAAAATCTCTATGAGACCCTCACGGCTCATAGAGTTGAAAAGTCTTGGGCGGCAGATCTGAACCTGCAGCCTAAGCCATCGCTATCTCGTGAAGAAATCAAGGTGCTTACTCTATTATCTGCTAATTGTGAAAACATGCTAATAATAAGAGAAAGAAGAAAGCGATAGGAAGAGCATTCGATTTACATTTGATCAGGTGTTCGAGACACACTCATTCATGCATAAGCAAAAGATTCAGAACGAAAAATAAAGACAAGCCGGGATAAAATTTTTTCCATTAATATTGCCAAGAGTTCTTACAATCATAAAAGCAATAAACGAAAAATATTATTACAATGGAATAACCTCAGATCCAGGGCACGGATTGAGGAATTCAAAAGTAAGGCCATCCAGAATTCTTCTAGCCTTTCTGATTATTCTTGTGCGCAGCCTCTCGCGCTCCTGTGTGTCAAGATCCTCGGCAAGCCCTCCCAGTCTTCGATAAGCAGCGACTATCGTCGTCTGCTGGAAAATTTGATGTAGGATGTCGATGAGGCTGTCCTGCCTTTTCTTTGAGATCAGCCCCGTTAGGTACACTGAATGCATCTTGTCTTCGGCATCATCCAGCGCATTGAGCGGTAGGGCCTCGTGAAACCCCGGAAGTGCTCTCCATATTTCTCCCAGCACGACCTTCAAGAGAGCTGAACGACGAGGAAGCAGCCAACCACCGCTTGCGTTGAGGTGACCCATGACCTCCGCACACTGGGCATCCGTAAACTCCTGGTTTTGATGACGGCCCTGTGCGCGGATATCGTCGTAGCTGATAAACTCGTGCAAACTGTATAGACGCACCGCCATTATGCCTGGAGGAAATACCACAGGAAGATTAGCGATAAAAAGAAAAATAATATATACAGAGGGTTAAACTCCTCGAGAGCAGTGCTATGCAAACAGGACTGACTACCAAAATCCTAATGGGGGGAATTTAAATAAATCCTTCGAGAACTCTAAGATTGTTACTATTAAAAGATGATATAATCCATTAAATACAAAACTCCATTTTTAATTTTCATTATCCATATTCGAACTCTTAAGAGTTCATTTTTTTTAGATCAAAGAGATCTATGTTTTGCCAAAAACACAAAATTCTGTTCATTAGTTAAAAAACCCTGAAACAGATTCCTGAGAGCAAGGCTCTATTTGGTGAAACCCAAAAAGGATTTTCTTTAGATCAAAGATCTATGAGAGCAAAGCTCTATTAATTAAAATTGATTTAATTTAAGACTCTTACTTAAATAGTTTCTCTTAAAGAAAATCTAACTCTGAGAGTTCTTGAAGACAAGAGCAAAGCTTTGAAGTTTCTGAAAATGAGAATTTTAAAGATGACAATCATCTGTGCAGGACCAAAGGTCCTATTTATAGGCATCAAGTGCCCTTTCAACTTCCAAAGTTGCCGCAACGGTTGGAATTCCGCCACCGTTGCGCTCACGTTTTGGGCCACGTAAGCGCAACGGTGGGGGGGGGGGCATTTGTTTTCCCCAATCAGAGCAAAGCTCTGTTGAAATTCAAAATTCAAAATTTTGAAGCAACGTTTCAAATCCCGGGCGCAACGCGCCACGTGTCTGGCGCAGATGCATCAGCGCAGCGCCCAAGGCAGCGCATACAATCAGAGAAAAGCCCTGTTTAAAGCAAAATCAAAGGAAGCAACGCTTCAGTTGCGCAACCGCTGCGCTGCGCGATACGTGTCAGCGCAGTTGCGCTAGCGCAGTTGCGCTGCGCTTTGCGCCGCGCGACACGTGTCAGCGCAGTTGCGCTGCGCTCTGCGCGACACTTGTCAGCGCAGATGCGCTAGCGCAGTTGCGCTGCGCTCTGTGCTGCGCGACACGTGTCACGCTCTGGGGCGTTTGCGCCAAACAGAATTAAGATTTTAAAGAAATCGTTCTGTTCTTGTTAAAACAAGAAGATTTTTTTCTGTAAAACAGAGGCCTTTGGATCAAAGATCCAACGGTGGGGAAAATTCCCCAAATCACTCAGAGAAAGATCTCTTTAACAAATTTAACTAATTTATGGGTACTATAAAAAGACCCCTAGACCTCAATTCAAAGGCATCAACATTTTGTGAGAAATTAAACAGAGAGAACTCTGAAGAATTGGAGAGAAATCCTCAAGAAGAAGAAAGGTAAAAAAAACCCTTTAGGATAGAAGAATTTCTTCTGATAGATCATTGATCTAAGAACAAGATCAATGATCTTTAATAAAAAAAACAAAATAAAAATAGTGCTTTGCACTTATGAACCATTAGTTCTTTGAGATCAAGAAAGAAATAAGACAATACTTGTTTTCTTGAATTTAAATTAGATCAAGAAATCAAACAGTGCTTTGCACTTCTTTTATGAACCATCGGTTCTGAAATCTAAAAGATTCTCAAGATAATAGTGCTTTGCACTTACAAAACTCACTGTTGCGCTCCTGAGGTGGCACAAGCCACCAGAGAGCGCCACGTGTCAGCATCTGACTCACTTGCGCTGTGCGCTTTTAAGATAGAGTTTTGCTCTCTGAAATTGGCGCAACTCACCAGAGCACGCCACGTGTCTACAGCGCAAGCGCAGCGCATTGGCGCAACTCACCAGAGCGCGCCACGTGTCAACAGCGCAAGCGCAGCGCACTGCGCTTGCGTGACACGTGTCGTCACTACAAGCGCTTGCGCTCTCTGATTGTGGCAAAGCGTCTGACAAATGCAATGCATTTCTTAAAGGGCCAGGCCCAAATCAAAAAGACCTAATAGGCCAAAATAAATTGCAAAGCAATAAAAAAGGACAGAGCCCAAGTGAAATTGATGCTCTGCATCATTTATAAATGGGCAGAGCCCAAAACAAATTGATGCTCTGCATCCTTTATGGATAGAGCCCAAATAAAAATAAAAAGAAATACAATGCAAAAACAAATAAAATGTTGAACATTTCAACTGGACTTAGCCTAATTTTGGCCGTAAGTCCTCAAATTAAATTGACTGAGCAAGATTGCTCTCTCTTAAATTAATTTACAACCGGTTCGAGGGTACATCTCCGAACTCCTCTGACACCTATCGTTGTAATCCCTCAACGACGTCAGAGAGGTGACGGGTCCCGAAAACCATACATCAATACGGACTGCGAGGTCCTTAAACTCGTGGATCGAAACGTCCTTAAACTAATATCGGACCGAGACGTCCTTAAACTAATATCGGACCGAGACGTCCTTAAACTGGCGATGGACCACCACGTCCCTAAACTAGAACATGGACCACCACGTCCCTAAACTGGAACAATAGAGCCTCCAAATGCCCTTTTGCCGGGTCTAAACGGTCCCGTTTAAGTTGATCTTAGCCCTAAACACGGCTAACGTATCCTTAAACATTTAAATGAACGATAAAACTCCAAATCGACTTTGGTTCAATGGTACATCTCTGAACTCCTCTGACATCTATCGTTGTAATTCTTCAACGACGTCAGAGAGGTGACGAGTCCTGACGACCATATAATAAATCGATCACCACGTTAAGTTGATCTTAGTCTCAAATCGGACTAACGTATCCTTAACGAACGTTTAAGTTGATCTTAGCCTCAATACGGCTAACGTATCCTTAAACTAGAAATACCAAAACCAAATCTAAATAAATACGGATTTGGACTAATCCACGTCCTACGGGCGACGAAATAATTAGTCTCCGTATACAATCCATGGGCAACTACAAACAAAACAAACACACACGACACGAAGTGAAATTCTGGAGAAGGAGAAAGTGGCTACCGCGATGCGGTAGCGTAATTAACTGCAGGGGCTTGCGCCTGCAGGGAAGAGCGTCCCCACAATCAAAAACCCCTCTAGCGAGAGGGAATCTGACGAAGTCTGCTACATCGGCCGCATCCGTATAAACCTCTTATACACGGTGCCATAAATCAACTTGGCATCTTCGGAAAGGTAGACGGATAAAACCAAATAGTATCTGCCCCGAATCTCAGGCAAGACGTCCTCACGTCGTCTCGGCCGCCTTTCGGAGGGGGACAGAGCAGTCACGTCCTCTCCGGACAATGGGGCTGGAGGTCCAAGAAGCTCCCGATGACCATCAAAGTGAACAGTGTCTAACCTATAGGGGTGGTCTAGAGGCAGGAAACGTCGATGGCCGCAATAACAAACCTTCCTGCTAAAATTCAAGAATTTCGATGTTGTGTGTTGATGGCAATGAGGACATGCTTTGTGACCATGTACGGACCAACCTGATAGCATTCCATACGCAGGAAAGTCATTAATTGTCCACATTAAAGCCGCACGCAGTATGAAGATTGTATTTGTGTTTCCATCATATGTCTCTACACCATCAATGAACAAAGATTTTAACTCCTCGATCAGAGGTCGGAGATAGACGTCGATATTGTTTTCCGGTGAGTTTGGTCCGTTGATAAGAAGAGGCATCATAAAGTATGATTGGTCCATAGCCAACCAAGGCGACAGATTATAAATTATCATTACAATGGGCCATGTGCTGTGACTTCCAGCCATATAGTTGAATGGGCAGAAACCATCATTAGCCAGTCCGAGCCGGACATTGCGAGGATTGCTACTGAATATTGCGTGCCTCCTATCGAAATACTTCCATGCCGGTGAATCTCTTGGATGGCTCATTTTTCCATCTTCACTTGGAGGAGCACGGTGATGCCAAATCATTGCCTCGGTTGTTTTCTTGCACCTGAATAGCCTCTGTAGCCTTTGTGTTATAGAAAAATATCGTACTATCTTGACAGGTATATCAGGCTTTTTATCAGAATCTTTCGGCTTATACCTGGCCTCTCCGCATGTTGGACACTCTTTTAAATCTGAATTCTCTTTCCGGTACAACACGCAATTTTTAGGACATGCTTGAATCTTCTTGCACTTTAGACCCAAATCAGACATCATTTTCTGGGCTCTGTACCAGCTGTCGGGCACGTTATTTCCCGGGGGCATAGAATCTTTCAAGAACGAAAGAAGCATTGTGAATGACTTGTTGCTCCTTCCATTTAGGCACTTAATCCGGAAAAGTTGGACGAACCATGAGAGGGTGGAATACTTTGCATTCTCATAAATTAGTTTTCTAGCATCATTCATGAAATTTTCATATTTATCCGCACGCGATCCTTGACCGGAAGGAATGTCATCTTCGGTATGAATAGATTCACTTAGGGCAGCCTCTACCATATCCTCCATTTCTTCTGATGGAAATAAATTACCGTCTTCTCCTTCTGCTGCATTACCGTCTTCTCCTTCTTCTCCTACCGCATTATCGTGTTCTCCTTCTTCTTCTGCCGCATTACTGCGTTCTTCTCCTTCCCTATGATATTTCCAAATTGTCTAAAGTCTAGTAAACCCATATTTTACGATATGAAGCTCTGCCAATTCTACCTTCTGCCAGTACTTATTGCCACATCTATCGCACGGGAAGAGAATCTTCTCTATCACGATCTTATTATGTGCGCGTACAAATTCAATAAAAGTAGCAACTCCTGCGACAAACTTAGGTTGCATACGTTGTTGCCAATCCACATACATCCAGTCCTTAACTCTGACGTACTCATGGGCCATGCTAGACTGTATAACATATAAATTGTAGGTTATGGTGACTATATTGAGAAATCTAAGAATGGGATAGTTACCGACAAAGGAGAAAATCCGTGTATATGCTTTGTGTGTGCGTTTGTCGTTGAAAAGAATAAATTATCGAACGTATGTTAACCGATAGACGGAGACTAAGTGGCGCTTTTAGTTTCATATATGAGTATCGATGAGAATATGAAAGTTTCATATTATCATCGAGTATCATATATTGGTTTTAACTTGAACATCTTGAATCACTCTCTAATGATGCGTTTGTTGTGTATTCTTATTATGTGTGTGTGTTTCGGCTGTCGGGGGTAAGGCTTCTATCCCATTAAGAATGTATAGAGCGAACACCCATTCGCTTGTGCTTTCAACCGTTTCGAGTAAATTTCGGCAGCACCTCCCTGCTGTTCTCCGAGTACACTGTAATAGAATAGATAATCATTTCAAAGCTGTGAAACAACGTTGAAATGAACATCTAATCTATCTTTGTACACGGAGAACCAGCGGAAAGGTACCGACGAAATATCTCGAAACGGATGAAAACACAAGTGAATGAAGGTGTTTGCTTTATACATTCCTAACTTGTCCACACGGGATAAATCTATCGGTTATCATACGATTGAATCTTCTCGTCACATAGACTATACGACGGTTGTTAGTATCGAGCTATACCGTCCGATATTTAACAACCTTCGTATAGTTCTATGTCACGACGAACATCGAACGTATGTTAACCGATAGACGGGGACTAAGTGACGCTTTTAGTTTCATATATGAGTATCGATGAGAATATGAAGGTTTCATATTATCATCGAGTACCATATATTGGTTTTAACTTGAACATCTTGAATCACTCTCTAATGATGCGTTTGTTGTGTATTCTTGTTGTATGTGTGTGTTTCGGCTGTCGGGCGTAAGGCGTCTATCCCATTAAGAATGTATAGAGCGAACACCCATTCGTTTGTGCTTTCAACCGTTTCGAGTAAATTTTGGCAGCACCTCCCCGCTGTTCTCCGAGTACACTGTAATAGAATAGATAATCATTTCAAAGCTGTGAAACAACGTTGAAATGAACATCTAATCTATCTTTGTACACGGAGAACCAGCGGAAAGGTACCGACGAAATATCTCGAAACGGATGAAAACACAAGTGAATGGAGGTGTTTGCTTTATACATTCCTAACTTTTTCACACGGGACAAATCTATTGGTTATCATACGATTGAATTTTCTCGTCACATAGACTATACGACGGTTGTTAGTATCGAGCTATACCGTCCGATATTTAACAACTTTCGTATAGTTCTATGTCACGACGAACATCGAACGTATGTTAACCGATAGACGGAGACTAAGTGGCGCTTTTAGTTTCATATATGAGTATCGATGAGAATATGAAGGTTTCATATTATCATCGAGTATCATATATTGGTTTTAACTTGAACATCTTGAATCACTCTCTAATGATGCGTTTGTTGTGTATTCTTGTTGTATGTGTGTGTTTCGGCTATCGGGGGTAAGGCTTCTATCCCATTAAGAATATATAGAGCGAACACCTAGTCGCTTGTGCTTTCAACCGTTTCGAGTAAATTTCGGCAGCACCTCCCCGCTGTTCTCCGAGCACACTGTAATAGAATAGATAATCATTTCAAAGCTGTGAAACAATGTTGAAATAAACATCTAATCTATTTTTGTACACGGAGAACCAGCGGAAAGGTACCGACGAAATATCTCGAGTCGGATGAAAACACAAGTGAATGAAGGTGTTTGCTTTATACATTCCTAACTTGTCCACACGGGACAAATCTATCGGTTATCATATGATTGAATCTTCTCGTCACATAGACTATACGACGGTTGTTCGTATCGAGCTATACCGTCAGATATTTAACAACCTTCGTATAGTTCTATGTCACGACGAACATCGAACATATGTTAACCGATAGATGGGGACTAAGTGGCGCTTTTAGTTTCATATATGAGTATCGATGAGAATATGAAAGTTTCATATTATCATCAAGTATCATATATTGGTTTTAACTTGAACATCTTGAATCACTCTCTAATGAAGCGTTTGTTGTGTATTCTTATTGTATGTGTAACATGATTTTAAACTTATGAAATAATACTTGCTTAGTTACTTGCAAATTGCAACTTGAGAATAAGATATATGAAGAATTGAGCATTAAAGAACTAAGATGCATTAGACTTGAGATTGAGATACATACCTTCAACATAGAAAAGAAATCAATAAACAAGATGAATATAATATAAATTCATGTTGAAAGAATTTATATCCTCCTTTCAAATGCAATTAAGTCTCGATGATGCTGAAGATGTTACCAAAAAAACATTTTCTGCCAACCTTCATGTGTGAAGGGGTGTGTGTGGGAAACTTGGGTACACGGTGTCAGAAAAGTTTTCTCCTGTCATGTGGCAATCAAAATTCAATTCTTCGTTATTTTTTTTATAACCACCGACACTGTTCAATTGACCTTCATGGAGTAGCACATACATATCGAACTTTCTCCCTTTCTATTTATCTAATGATATACAGATAGAAAATGTTTCGTATTGACAGCAAATCAACTTTGCAAGTATTTGATACATACGCAAAAAGGTATTGAAATATGATGTTTTTTTTGTTTTATATTTGTCTTAGGCCCTGTGTGTATGCATGCATGTGTGTGTGCATGTCTATGTAGAGAGGACAATGCATATTTATGTATTAGGTCGTGTGTATGCGTGCATGTGTGGTGCATGTGTCCATAGAGAGAATGAAACTGCAAATTTATGTATTAGACCCTGCGTGTATGGGCGCGTGTATGTGTGCATGCCAGTGAAGAGAGGACGACACCACACAGGCTTGCTTACGGCAGGTCCATGTTTTTCGATTCCTACGAACTTTTAGCATCTTAAGCAAGATCCATTGTTTTCATGCTGTTTACTTCCCTCAAATATTGCAATGTTTTACTTGCGCATCAACTAGTCTCGAAGTTTACGGCTGAACTTCGAACCGTATAAGTTACTTAACGATATCTTGCCTATTTATTAACTAGTTTAAAATTCTACAACTGAAAAATAAAATTATAATTGTTTAAAAATATAACTAAGTTATTCTATCTCATGTAACACCTCAAATAAAATTCTACAACTGAAAATATAACTTAAGCAAGATCCATTGTTTTCAGCCCTAACCCTAACCCCAGCCCCAACCCCAGCCGAACCCCAACCCTAACCCTAACCCCAACCCCAACCGCAACCCCAGCACCAGCCCAAGCCCAAGCCCCAGTCCCAGCCCCAACCCCAACCCTAACCCCAACCCCAGCCGAACCCAACCCCAACCGTAACCCTAGCCGAACCCCAACCCTAACCCCAACCCCAACCCCAACCGCAACCCCAGCACCAGCCCAAGCCCAAGCCCCAGTCCCAGCCCCAACCCCAGCCGAACCCAACCCCAACCGTAACCCTAGCCGAACCCCAACCGCAACCCCAACCCCAACCCCTAAAATAATCAAAAATTTCTTTAATTGAAGATTTAATTACTTACCTGTTCGGTGGAGGAGACAATCGACAATCGGCAACGAGGAAGAACGGCGACGAGATCGGGAATGAGATCGGGAACGAGAGAGAGAGAACGACGACGAGATCGGTGAGATCGACGACGAGATCGGAGAGAATGGCGACGCGGCGACGAGATCGGTGAGATCGGCGACTGGATTTGGGAGGTTTCGCGTGCTCGAGCGAGAGAGAGGAGAGATAATCAGCGCGTAGGGAAATTATATGCCTTTTCTATTAAATCCATATTTAGATGCCCCTACGGATTTGTCCGTAGGTCCTTTGTTTGCGGCTCCGTAGGGGCAAACAACAAATTAAGATTTAATATTTTTAAATTAAACGTCTTGGACCGTAGGGGCAACCGTCTGGCCCTACGGACTAATCCATAGGGCCAAAATAAATCTGCCCCTACGAATTTCAATATCCGTAAGGGCAACCCCCTATTTTAGTAGTGAAGGTTACTCTTGGTGCAAAGAACGAAAGATTACCGAGAATTCTCGGTTTCTCGAAAATAGGATGACCGGACATCTAATTTCAAGAAATCTTGCATTATCATGCTTGGTATATTTTAATCGTGATGGATTTTATGCTTTATTTAATGGTTTAAAATCCATTTTTCCTTTTTCTTTAGTCCCACATCGCCTAGGCAACAAGGTGTTGATGTCCTTATATATGAGAATGTATTTTGGCCTCTTGAAGTAGTTCAAGGGCTAGTAGGCTTGGGCTTTTCTACATACGTGTGCTGTTCGTTCGTCCGTCCTGAGCGCGGTTCGGAACGTACGCTTATCTTTTTGCACAAAATGATTTTGTTTAGACTCGTTACTGGACCGTTGTAGCAGCCATGGGCTCGTACTTAAGAGTGTACCGTTGGAACTTTAATGCAGGCGTTTCTGCCCATTGGAGGACAGAGACGTTGGGCAGTAATGGGCCTGGCTCAGGACTCCTATATAAGGTTACAAAATAAGGGAAAAAAAAAGGAAGAAGAGGAAAAACACTGCTCATCTCCTCTCCTCTCCCCTGCACTGCTCTCAGAGAGCTGCTCCTCCGCTCTCAGCGAGCTGCTCATCTCCTCCGCTCTCAGCGAGCTGCTCATCTCCTCTGCTCTCAACCGAGCAGCCCTCTGCTATCCACTACTGCTGCTGCCTTTGTCCAGTTCAGGTTCGGGCCATCTTTTTTCTTGTTGAGCGACGAGGGTCAGCGACTGGTTCGACACTTCATCCTACTGCACTTCGGGTGGAGTCCCTATTGGTGGGGCGGTTGTATCTTAGGAATGGACCGTCGCCGAGTCCAGTGCTAGAGCCGGCGAATTCTGTTCTTAGGACAACGATCATTTGGCGTGCTTCCGTCCCAAGCAACTCGGAACCTTGTTCTTCTTATTTTTGCTTATTTGTTTAATAGGTTGCATGCTAAACAAACATAGTTAAATATTATTCCTTGAAAAAATATTAATTTAATTTGTTTTTTGGTCTTACTAGCAACCTCACCCAACAACTAAGAACAGAATTCCTTCCTATAATCTAATAGGTTGTTAGTTTTTTGACCATGAACCTAAACATATCTAAGGTTAACCTAGATGACTTAGTCTCAGCCAGACCCGAAACTTTGGCTGGTCAACACTTCAATCATTGGCAAAATCGAATGCGGTACTAGCTGACCACCTTAGGTCTTATTTCTGCTATAACTTGTGATCCTACCCCGTCAGAGCTACCCTCTACTACCCCTGCTCTGACTTCTGCCCCACTTCCAGATGCCCCACCCCCAACTCCTCCACCACCTCTACCACCTCTACCTGGGCCTACACCCTTAGAGATAGACTACCTATGCCATGGTAAAATCCTGTCTACTTTGTCCAATGAACTTTATGACATCTATTGCCAAATCCCAACTTCGTAAGAACTTTGGGAAGCATTAGTCTCGAAATTTGGATAAGAAGATGTTGGCCTAGAGAGGTATTCCTTTGTGAACAGGTTAAAATTCAAGATGGTAAAGACCAAGACCGTTACAAACCAAATCCTTGAATATCAAAACCTTATCACTAGTGCTAAGATTAAAGGCTACAACCTAGAGGAAAATGTACAAGTAGATGCCCTCATTGAAATGTTACCTTCGTCCTGGGATGACTTTGCTAACAAGCTCCATCATCGTCAGGGTAACCTTTCTTTGAACTCCCTTATCCAAACTCTTAAAACTGAAGATATTCATAGGGAGAAAAGCAAGGCTTCTTCTATCCAAGAGAATGTTGTTGAGGCTAAAAACTTTCAACAAATTCCAGAAGAACCATAATCATAATCATAACAAGAACTACCACCAACAAAAGAACAAGCCTAACTTTAAGCCTAAACCCCAAAACAATGGCAATCATAAGGGGAACAATGGTGGAAACTGTTTTGTCTGTGGAAGGCCGGGTCACTTAGCTCGGAACTGTAAAGACAGAAAAGATGGACCACCTACCAACCCCCAAGTGAACACCTTAATTGTGGGGGTCTCATCAACTGTAAACACTGACAGGTCGATACAGGACGGTGTGTGACATGGGCAGATGCGAGCGCTGCAAGGATTGAAGGATATGGACGTGTGGACTTGAAGTTTACTTCAGGAAAAGTGATATCCCTTCAAAATGTGCAGCACGTGCCGAAATTTAGGAAGAATCTTGTTAGTGGAATAGTATTGATGAGACTAGGCTATAAGCTTGTATTAGAATCCAATAAAGTTGTGATCACCAAGTTTGGATCCTATGTAGGAAAAGGCTTTGTTTGTGGCAGAGACTTGTTAAAACTTTGTATTGTTGATTCATCTTTAAATAAAACTGTTGCATCTAGTTCTGTTTCACCAACAGTTCTTACTTCTGAATGTTGTGACATGTGGCATGCTCATCTAGGACATATAAACAAGAATACCATGCACAGAATGATGAACTTGGAATTAATTCCGAAAACTCAAATAGACACAACCAAGCGGTGTGAGGTTTGTGTTCAGGCAAAACTGCCTAAACAACCTTTCAAATCGGTTGATAGTCAAACTTAGTTATTAGAATTAATTCATACCGATGTATGTGATATGAATGGAACTTTAACTAGAGATGGTATGCGATACCTTGTAACTTTTATAGATGACTTTTGTAACAACTCCATTTTTAGTGTACAAAAAAAAATTGCTTTAAAAATTCATGTATACTTGGGGTATTTACTTTTGCTGTGATTACTTTAAGTAATTAATTAGCTCTTTAATTACAAGAAGGAGTTTGTAGCTCATTGGTAATACCTTGCACTGCTGAACCAAGCCACCAGAGTTCAAATCCCATATCCCACATTATTTTTAGTATTGCTTTATTTTTGGATTTTTAGAATACCAACATTTTACACATGCATATCTCACAAAAACCCTACCATACTAGAAAAAGTAACCATACCAGAGGGATCACTAAGCGTCGAGGGCGATTCCGGCCGCCTGACTCGGCCAGAATCGGCCAACTCGGCCGGCAGACCGTCCGACTCGAGCCGCCGCCGCCGGCCGGAGTGGCCGATTCCGGCGAGTCACCAACAGGTGAAGTGTGCCTTTTGGGATCCGCTGTACACCTGCACACTCTAATTACTTAGACCAGTAACAGAGCATTCATAAAACCCAATTACTACACTTATAATACATTTTAATATATTTTATTAAATTTTTTCAATTAAACCTTTCATCTACCCTAATGTAACGCCTTAGATTTCGGTTAGTGTTCGTTTAGACGTTAATACGGGTTTACTGTAAAAAGTTTACCAATTCGGGTTCCTCACATTTTATAACATTTAATTAATAATTTATTTTTAATTGTTATGGACATGCACGCACGTGTTCACGTTAATGTGAGGGTTTGTTTTTGTTATCTAGTTCTTAGCAACCATGACACTTAATCTAATCTAATCTTTGCTTTAATCCTTTGCCTTAACCCTAATCCAGTCCTTAACCATTTCCTTGATATTTTGTGAGAAGAGAGGAGATATTTGTTTTGGAGTGATGAGGTGTGTGTGAAGGCATTAAATGGTGATTAATGCAATGATTACACTCACCTAAAATCTCACCCTACACTCACCTCCCTCCCTCTTATCCTCACACACTCTCTCATTTCTTCTATCTCTTTTATTCTCTCATATCTCTCACCTCACAACTGAACACTTGTGTTTCCAACACAAAACCATCACAAAAACTTCACAAATCTCATAAAAATCACATCTTTGATCACCTTTTTCCTCTTGGATGCCTTGGAGTTTGCAAAGCTTGGATCTTTGAGTTTTTTAGATTAGGTAATGATCTCTTTCAGTGGTTTAAGTGCTTATTGTGTAGCTTAGCTTGTTAGTTTCTGTTTAGATAGCGTTTTGTATCGTTTCGTGCAAATATCGTATTTTTAGTGCATATATGTGACATCTGTGATCTGCTGTGACCTGGAAAGTTTACTAGAAAACCAAACATTGTAGTTATGTTGTACCTGAGACCATAGGACTTTACCTCCAACACGAGACCCCCTGCTCGGACCTCGGCCGACGACTAGGAGGAAAATTCCGGCGAGATCGGCCCGTGGGTTGAGTTGGAATTTGGGTTTTCGTGGGTAGGTCTATACTTTGGTTTGGGTGTATTTGGTCTTGTTTGGTTGTTGAGTTTTCTCAGCATGCAAAATCTGGAATCACCTAGGTAGTTTCTTGTGTTTCGTGTAAGCGCGATACGTTATACGACACGGATCATGTGCTTTGTGTGATTTTGCTCTTGGGTTGGTTTCATCGTGTCGCTACGCACTTTAGCCACAATACGAACACTTAAGAGTATGTTTTGTGTTGTCGCGTTGGTCCATGTAGTTTATACATGTTTTGGGTCTATTGCTAATACATATCTGTTATATTGTTTTATGTTATAGGTTCGCAGGCGGGGACTTCGGACGCTCCGACGAAGGGCAAACAAGTGGTTGGCTTCACTTAGCCAGGAGCGTTGGTGAGTAGATTTAACATCTACAGAGGAATCGCCCGCATTGCGTTATGCATCTGGGCTAAAGATGTTTATATTGTCGCATATTCTATGTCATATATAGAGTTGTGCATACACCCTACTGCTTAGTTAATTGTTGTGCTTGGACTAATATCCTTAGGACATTGCACCATTATTAACGGCTCATGTTGCACGAGCACTGATTGTATGCCACACACACCGTCAATAATTTCCATGTCACGCACAACCCACATATAGAAATGATATTGTTTGGTTAGGGACATTGAGACATCGATTCATATTCTTTGTGCATATGATATATAGCATATCTGTATACCTACATGCTTACACATATACCTTGACATGCTTACATGCTAGATACCAGATACCTATAGGGTATGGTACCATTAGCAATAGGTACTTACCCACATATAACTGGTTTTAGCTACATATTTACCTTTATTTGATGTTATTTAGAATTGGAGAAATTAGGAACCGCATGATATTTATATTAATCTGTTGCAGTTAATTAGCGGCTTTTCCTTTATATGCTTACATTACAGTTTTATGTTGCGTATATTTTATTCATGGATTTTCGCATTGAGATATGGATTTTTCATGATGTTTTCTGGATTTGGGGACCATGGTAGTTTCATGAAATTATGCACTATTTGAAAAACCCAGTTTCCCTTGATATGATATTTCATCACCCACCATGAGTTTTATCAGTTCGGATATATATACCCCACGCGAAGAAAGGAGGGGTCCGTGTGTGGGTACATAGTGGGGGCCGGAGGTACCCCGGGGCAAGAATCTCAGTGAGGAGATGAGTTAGTAGGGGAACCATACCATCCGGTGACATTACCAATGACTCGGCGGTTATCGTGGGGATACCGACGGGAGTCATGTACGTATGGATACGTGGAAAGACGAGGGTCAGAGCTAGGCACTCGGGTTTTTCGGATAGCGTGTGATACATACCTATCAGGGTGCCAGTCGTGGTGACAGCACCTGATAGATCATCATTTCTGTGTCGATACTTGACACATTGTTTTCATGATATTTTACTCCTAAGTATATATAACAGTGGAATGGGACGATGTTATATATATATATATATTAGTGGAATGAGACGCTAATATATATGTATACATATTAATTCATATACTTCATCATAATTATTCATGCAAATTATATTTTGGATATATGATATTCACTTGATATTGGATTTGGGATATAGGAGATTTATTTGAGATTGGATACAGGATATATATGAGATTGCTGATTTTGTATATTTAGAATATATGAGATTTATTCGATATTGTACATTCAGGATTTGTGAGACTTACATGATATGAGAGCCAATTTGGGGGTTGATTTGAGGAATTGGGATTTGGATTGTCTTGATGGATTTTAGTCCTACCATGATGTCAGGATTCCGTGGAAATGACATATTTCATTCCATACTCTACATTTATTGTTTATGCACTACTTCATGTATTAGTTGTACCTGTTAGTGCACCTTCCATGACTGTTGCATTTTCATACTCTTATTTTATATGCATTTGTTTCATGTATTAGTTGTACTTACTAGAGTACCTTTCATGACTGTTGCATATATACACATTCATATCATTATTGCATGATTATTGCATACCGATTGTCATATTACTGCTTCATGTATTAGTGATACCGGTTAGTGTACCTTTCATGACTATTGCATTCATATGACCAATTATTTCTTAGCTTGCATATGTTAGATTCGCGATGTACGTGCATACTTGCGATTACCTGCATATGTTATTTACTATTCACGAGTTGGCAACCCATCCCCGTTGTGCCACAGGGTTTTGCAGGTTGTTCCCCAGAGTAGTCGAGGCAGGCTATTCATCTATCTATCATCTTTTGCTGCGGATACCGTATCGGCTCACAGTATGCAGTTTTGTTTTAGGTGGGTTTTATGGTTATTCGTGTTGTATTGTATATTCGTTGTATCCTTGTACTCTCCATCTACTACTTTCTGTATGACTTAGAGACTTGATATGAGGACGACGTTGTATAGTATTTTGAGATTTGGATGTCTTTTATGCAGCTTTAATTTATATCGTCTTCTATTTCTTCGCTACGGCGTCGTATATCTGTTGTGGTGGTTGTTTTCCGCCTTTGGGAGTGTTTTTGCTCCCGTTTTGGGATGCTTTACATATATTTATGTTGTACCCATTTTTGGGGCTGGTTTTTACAAAGGAGGTGCTGTCAAAATTTTAAAGGAAATAAATTGGACTTTTAAAGAATTTGGGTTGCGATTTCAAAGGTTTTAAAAATGTTCTTACTCCTTACTACTTTTGATGGTTTAGATTGCCGGGTTTTCAGCTTACTTAAATTGCGTTACGCCTGTAGACGTTGCGTAGTTTAAGGGCCGTCACGTGCCAATATTGGGTCGTGACAAAGTTGGTATCAGAGCGCTAGGTTTTACCTTTCGAAGTGTAGGATGACCTCGGTATGATGGAGTAGGTAGCTTAAAGCAGAGTAACATAGTGTGTGTATGTCCGCGGCATACTCACGATACGGTACTCCGCCTAAAGTGACCTAAGTAAAAATTGCTTGAAATTCCTTTCTTGATGATACATATCCTTGCGATTCGATTTCCGTGTCCTTATCGAATCTTATTTCCATTTATAGCCTTTGCCGCCGATGACTGTGGGGATTCAAAGTGATGTAGCGAGGGCTGAGGTCAGGATTGACTCTGGTGGGACGAGGACTGACCAGGATGGCACGCTCGTTGCACAGGAGCAGATGGATCCGCCTTCGATAGATCATATCGAGAGGCTTGTGGCAGAGATGCAGGACATGCGCCAGACGATGGGTTCATTGGTTCAGGCCATTCGAGCACAGCGACAGGAGGTTGTCACCCCTGTTACCCAGTTGTTCCTTGCGATCAGTACACAGCATTCCGTCACCTACACAGCACCAGTGGATGCAGCCCCAGTTGACGAGGCATGTCTTCCAGAGACTTTGGGAGTTCCGGAACAGTGGAGGACTCATACCGGTGTACCAGCCCAAAGACAGAGGCTTAATCGTCGAGACATATTTCGTGATCGTCACAGGAGTAGCGGAGGCTTGGGATGGGGTCAGTCTTTTAGCTCTCATTTCCAGGAAGGGCGACAGCCATGGAGAGGATTCTATTGTAGGGTTTCCTTAGCGCCTCATATTGGGTTTGGAAGCATCACACATGCCACAATTTGAATTTTAAGAGGTGCTAAGCAAACTTAACTAGGAATCGAACTAGAATTATTGAGTAACAATTAATAGTATCACATATAAAAGATTATCTATCACTAAGTAGAGAGACTACAACCTTTGTAGACCTTCTAGGTTGACTCCTTGGATCTCCAAAGGTTTGGAACGGCTCGCTCGAACGCTTCCAAGTCCACGACGATCCACCCGAAGTCCTTTGCTCAAAGCTTGTTGCTTCACTTGATCTATGAAATCCTTGAAGCAAACACCCTACACAAAGTAGCTAGAGATGTGTAGGATGATGAAATGGTTTATGTTCTCACTTAAAACCCTTTCTTTCTTTTAACCTCACTTAATTTTAGAACTCAAGAGAGAGCTAGAGAGAGGAAGATGAAGATGGCAATTATTTCCTTTTGGATGAAAAAGATTTCATAATAATAATGAGAGAGAGAGAAATATCATAACATAAACCATGGTTAATATAAATATCTAGATATTTTTGTGATGAGTTAAAGAGCAAAGGAAATTAACCAAGTTTAAGTCAATGGTCAACCAAGGAAGTGTGTAGAAATAATGAGTCATTTGTGAAGAAATGAGTCATTAAGTTAATTTCCTTTATCTTAAACTTAAAACAAAAACATGTATATATATAAATATGAACCATGCGAGTCTTGCATTGCCATCTTAGTTGTATCATCAACCATGATACAAATGCATGTATGTATGTGTGTATGCACATCAACATGTACATATACATGCATGCATCCATCAAAAGAAAAAAAGGGTTTAAATAAATGAGATAAAAGTCAATATTAAATCAACACTTGATTTAATAAACCGGTCATATCTCATACGACCCGACTAATATAAAACGCCCGATTAAAATACGGTATCATATACACGTATTTAATCAAGCTCCCGCACATATCTCATATGCACACCACATCGTTTCGCCTGAGCCAGGAAACTTCTATGTGGGACTCTAAGACTCGTCAATATACCAGCAGTGGGTGATGATCATATCAAACACCAACAAGCCGCAAGCGGTCAGCTAAACGTAACGGCCACCCGGGTATTGAGCGATCAGAAGAAGAACAAGCGAACCTGTCAAAACTCCCGTCAATCCAACCGGTAACACTTACTATACAGTCCGGTCTCTTTGTCAGATATGCTGCATATTGAGTCTAGGGATGGAATCGTCGACCCCAATAACTCAATAAGTCATGCCGTTATATGGTCTATAACAGATCGAGAAACTATTGATAACACTTATCAGTAATATCTCAGCAGCCCTGGCCAGGGAATTCCTGTTATAGCCAATCGTGCACAGCACAACACCAACCCCCAATACCGGGAGAGACGAAACCCCTCCTATCGCTCATACCTCCATGTGCCTTGGGACTGTACCCAAAATCCACCTGTTTGTACGACTTCTTAGAGCCGTAGTAGGGTGGAGATCAAAGTACAGTGGGAGGACACACAAGACTCTATGGCGATCTCGGGTCTACAGACTAACCTGTACCAGTGTCACCTGAGAACTGCTATCCGACGTATGATATAATACCACATAGGAGTTCTCGGCGAGTCCGTTCAGTGTACCCAGTCTCACTGAGCACCCGTATACAATCTTTGGTGTCACCACACCAGACGGATATGGGATCATCCATCGCCCATCATATGGAACAAGAATGGTATACGCTAGTCTACACTGGAATATCGATGCCCTGTCTCGATATACCTACGACCAGGAACATTTCAAGGATATGCTTATAAACTACATGTGTCCCACCAGTATGATCCACATCATAATCCCAGTGGTCAAGCCAATATCCTTAGGGCTTTATCAACATGTACCAAATGAGTAAAAACATTATCAAGTGAACATATGATAAAGAGAAACCAGATAGCATACTATCATGTCGAGCAAGATTGTCTTCTGAATACATACATACATACATACATACATACATACATACATACATACATATATATATATATATATATATATATATATATATATATATATATCAGTACATACACTATCACATAATGGCCTCTAAGGCATACATATATCCAACAATCTCCCACTTTCACTAGGGCCAATTATTGGCGTATCTCATACCCAACATCTCAAAAAGTCGCTCATGCTGCGGCTGAGGGAGGGCTTTGGTGAATGGATCTGCAGCGTTTGTCACGCCCCGCTTCCCAGAGTACGCTAAGATGGGCACGTGACATAGCCAACCATGCTACCTGTGGGTAAGAAGTATCCATCCACAGTCATATTACGGCTGTAGAGATATCAAGAACATAATATAACTATCTAATACATGTCCATAAGCCAAGATAAAATGAGTCAAGAATAATAAAAATGCGGAAGCAAAAGATCCAATACAAATAACTGGAATGTATGTCCCATAATGCGGGCTCACATCAGGAATAAAATGCAGAAAAGTAAAAGAACTAACTACTACTGAAACCTCACTGCTCAGCCTGCTGGCTGAAGTACTCCTGCTCGGACTGCAGCAAAGGTACGGAATCTGGGCCATGCAAAACCCAGACGTCAGCGCGTCATGTCATCAAGCAATAAAATATAAACATGGTAACAGGCAATGCAAATATAATCATGAATGATAAAGCAGGTGTAACAGCAATATAAATCAGGGCAGTGAAGAGTAGTGTGCAGTGAGTAAACTAAACTGGTCTATTGGGTTATCTACTCTCAAGTCTTTGAAATCAATTTGATGAATCATCGATGTAACTCAATAGTATCCCGTGCATGCCCGGGACCACGGTCTAAGACTCTCGGGCTGAAACCGAGACGTGCCGCTAGGCACTAAAAGGGAAAGGATAAAGACTAACGATGTCAGCAGCATCGTCACGAGGCGGGCCTGGCCTCTAAAACTGATTAGTAAAAGCAAGCAACTGTCGAGTTATTGTTAGTGTATATGCCCTAGGGGCCATTATTGTATCATACTAGGTTGTATATTACTTAATGGAAGCTAGGGATATTCACAGTTGTATATACAGTCTTGCTAAAAATGGTAGTATGCTACTTGGTTTGTGTCTACTTTAATATGTGCATATGTTTCTTGTAACGTATCACTTATACATATTAGTAGAGCCCTTAGGATCTTTGCGTGATTACCAGCGTTGTGATGGCAGTCACACTAGTGGGGGCTGGGTAGTCTATAAGCAACATCCTATACTTGTCCCTAGTCGTAAGATTATCGAGACAGGGCATCGATACTCCAGAGTAGACTAGTGTGTACGCTTCTCATCCCAGTTGGGGAGATGGTCAGTCCTACAGCCATCAGTACGTCGTACTGGAGATAGTATACAGGTGCTCATTAGGTTACGGGTACATCGGACAGGACTCACAGGGGAACTGTTGGTTGGTATTATACCCGTCGTCAGTTAACAGTTCCCAGGTGACATGAGTACAGCATAGTCCGCAGACTTAACACTGCTACTTTGCCTCGAGTGTGTCCCACTGTTCTTAGATTGCTACCCTACCACGGCTCAAAGGAGTAGTGCAAACAGGTAGCAGTTGGGTGCAGTCCCGAGCACTTGGAGGCAGTGGCGGTTAGACAGGATTCGACTCTCCCGGTATTGGGAGTTGATATCGCGCTGTGTCAGAGAGCCATTACGCAAAGTCCCTGGCCAGGGCAAGTAAGATTTACTGGTAGGTTCCAGTAGTTTCTCAGGGTGTAATGGGCTATGCTCTGACATGACTTATACCGCTATTAGGGGACAGACGCTTGCCACCCCCTAGGCTCGATATGCGATAGTCTTAGACGAACAGACCGGACTGTACGGAGATTGTCACATCAGGCTCAGTAGGAGTTCGGATGGTTTTCCTCATCGTCCTTCTTATCGACATCTACCTGGGGACTGTTACGTACAGCTAGTGCCGCTTGCGGTCTATGGTTAAACCCACTGCCAGCGTAGTGTCGAGTCTTTAGAGTCCCACACAGAAAGTTTCCCTGCTCCAGGCGAAACGATATAGAGGTCGTATGGTTTTACGACAAGGGTTTGGACGCATACGTGTTTAAACGCACGTACGACGTTCGGACAGTTTTTACTAGCCGGCTTTGGTTTAAGCCAGATTCTAGTATCAGGTTATTGGATTTATACAGTCTAAAGTTTTTCCGTGTTTTCACGGATTGGAGGGGCGTGTAATTTTCCGGGAAGCTTCTAGAAGCATGGTGACTTGGGGGTTAAGGTGGCATAAGCATTAATTACTTAATGACTCATTTGTATGATTCATCTTTAGTATTAAATGATGGATTAATTAGTTAATGAGTCATATGATGAATCACACAAGGTGAATGCATCAACCATGATGATCATTTATATTATTTATTTGATAAATTGTTATGGTTGATATATTCTAATGAGCTCATTATTCATATTCATTCTCATCATCACCTTCTCTCTCCTCAAGCTCTCTCATTCTTGAAACCCTAACCCTAACCTCTCATGTGTTGAGATCAAGGGTTAGCTAGACTAATACATCCATAACCTCACTCTATATCCCCTTGGTAGCTTAGATTAGCACTTTGAGCAATCTAGTTATCTCAAGTTAGAGATCAAGCTTGGACAAGGAGCTTTCGGGTGGATCGTCTGTGACTCGAGGAGGCCGTTGAGGTGCCGATGTTCCAAGGAGCCTACGAGGAGTGGAGGACAGCGATGAAGACCCGAAGGACAAGTAACGTGAGGTATAACTTCGAATCCGAGTAGTTAAACCTCTCGTAGTTTGCTAGTAACGGTTTAGATACGATTCATGCGCTCAAGTCCGTGTAACGAAGCTTTGATAATCGTTTTTCATATATTCCGCCTCCCCGCAAGTTCGTGGGGTGCGTGACATGGACTTACAGTTATAAGTCAGGTTTCATCATTGATTTCCCCATACCCCCAAGTTATATGTGTTCAAGTCATGTATTCAAGTAATCTGAAGCTAATGCCAACACAGGATCAGGCAAGTACAGGTTTGTCTAGATAGACAACAGGAACGGTCCGTACGGACTACAGGTTAGGTTTGTTGGCATTAGACACAAGATCTGGTAACAGGTAAATCCATCAGGTCAAGTCGAGTAGTGTATTTAGATGTCATGTCATGTCAAGAGTGTACGGTACCATGTCAGGTCAAGTAATATGTGTAGCAAGTCACGTCAGGATGTACAAGATAACATATGGATGCTCATAATTGACTAGAATAATCATGGTTATGAATAAACAAGCATAGTACTATCAGAACAATAAACAGGCACAATAACATGATAGCAATAGGTGCAGATTAAACTACTTAGTTGTACGGTTATCAGTTTGGTTTAAGAATAGTTTTAACATTTCAGGAATGCAGTATTACACATGTGGATGATAAAATCATATTAATATGTATTAAAAAAATCTAGAGATGCAATTGAACGTGAATAAGGCTAAATGTATGCAATCGGTCGTCCGATAGGGTAAAACTACAAAAGGGTAATATGACTATAAAACAATTGTGATTATGTGATGTAACATATAAATGTATTTACTAGGTATAGTCAACTAAATGCAACAATCAGGTTTCAAGTTTTATCTGAAATATATAAACGGAACATTGTACTGTTAATCTGGAATTCAAAACTTTAGATTTTATCTATAGATTTAATAGGAAAATAGATAGATTGATATATGAATAGTATGACTAGTATGTAGCAAGATTAACTTGCCTCGACGGATCGCGTAGCGGTAAACGGAACGTCACGCATCGGCGGGAAACGTCGTGACGCGCGCACGGTACACGGAATCAATCCAAACAACACACGATGGGATCACACGGGTCAGGTACGCTCGCTGGGTCGTCGGGATCGTCGTCGGCACCACCGGATTCCGGAAGTCAAAGAACAGAGAACATTAAACAAAAGGAAATTATGGAAAGAAAGAAGAAGAAAGGAATGGGAAGAAGAAAAGAATGAGAAAAGGAAGAATTGCTTACTGGGTACGCAGAGGAGTGATGGCGTCAACGGTGATGATCGGAAGAACTCCGGCGAGGCTAGGGTTTAGTTTTAGAGGAGTTAGGGTTAGGTTCGGGTGATGATGCTCGGGTGTGCAGGGGGTAAGTAATAACAGGAGAAGTGCAGAGAAGAAGGAGAGGAGGAGAGGAGAATGGTGACGTTGAGATCTTAGGGATCGCCGGCGGTGAGGTGAGGGTGGTGGTTGCTCGGGGTTCTGTTGGGTATTGGGTGTGCAGGTGAGGGCTCAGATGAGGGAGAAAAAGGAGAAGAAGATGATGACGATGAAGAGAGGGAGATGATACTGGAGATGAGGGTTGAGGCGAGGTCGGATAAAAGGGCAGAGGAGGCGGCTAGGGATTGGGTGGAGCTATCGCCATGGGTTCAAATGGGCTCAGGATTTTAAAGAGAAGAGGAGAGAAAATAAGAGGGAGGTGACGCGACCGCGCGAGCGGTGACCGGAGTCAAGGAGCGAACAGTGTTCGCGAGAGGAGAGAGAGAGAGAGCGCGAGAGGAGAGAGAAAGGGGGGAGAGAGAGAGAGAAGACTCATTGCAGAGAGAGAAAGAGAAAGGGAGAGAAAGAGAACGGGAAGAGAGAGAGAGAGTGGTGGGGCCCGGTGAAGAGGAAGGGATGTTTTTGACTGGCCCGGGGTTTAGGGAAATTGTTATGGGAAATTTTATTAAAGATTTTAATATTTTAGGGATCATTCTGTAAGCTGGGGAAAGGAGGAGAGAGATGTCGTGGGGCCCCCAATCTTAAAAGAAGAACTGTGATTGGCTCGAGTTTAAGAATAAGATTTTATAAGAGATTTGTTGGCCTGAGGAAAATAATTTTGTTATGAGAAGATTATTATAAGCTGTAGAAAAATATTAAAAGCTGATTTAAAAGATTTAAAATAAATATGATTTGGCGGAATACAAAATATTTCAGAATTGCGCCAAGGTCGGGTCCAAAATTTTAATTTGAAACATGAAAATTATTGGCAAGCTCTAAAAATTAAAATAAAGGATTTTGTAATGAAAAAGCATACCCCCAAGAACGGACGCACGTACGTGCGTGTAGTCGTCCAAACACGTCCGTTTCATTGAACGGGATGAGAACACGATGCAAGGACGCTACCACAGGGTTAGGGATACCAAGCAGGCCATGAAAAGTATTTTAAAACTATTTTAAGTAACTTAATTGTTATATGAAAACATATGTAATGTCGGGGTAAACTAAAACTAGTAACTGTCAAAGCATGCTAAATGAAATAAATACCACACACCACGCATACGGTAACTGGAATTTGTATATCTGGACTCGGTTGTTACATTATACCCAACTACAAAAAGAATTTCGTCCTCGAAATTCCAAAAACACAAAAGGATAAACGACCAATAACTACAAGAAAAGATGGGGAAACTTCTGCGGGATTTCATCATCCCGCTCCCAAGTTGATTCTCCACGTGAGCGACCACCCCAAGAAACAAGTATAAGAGGGATAACCTTGTTCTTAAGAACCTTTTCCCCTCGATCCATAATCGCAATCGGTCGCTCCTCAAAAGTCAAGTCTTCTCGTACAGTTATCTCCGATTGATCCAACACATGTGTCTCATCACGAACATACTTACGGAGTTGTGACACGTGAAACACATTATGCACATTCGCCAAGGACTGCGGTAACGCCAAATGATATGCTACCTCGCCAACACGCTCTAAGATCTCGAAAGGCCCGACGAACCGAGGACTGAGCTTTCTAAAACGAATCACCCCTCTAGTCGGTGATATCTTCAAGAATACCAAATCACCCACGGTGAACTCTAGAGGTCTTCTTGACGTATCTGCCCAACTCTTCTGTCTGTCTTGTGCTGCTTTCATATGATTCCGGATAGCATTAACTTTCTCAACAGTCTGCACAACCAAGTCCGGTCCCAACAATCTTCGTTCACCGACATCGTCCCAACAAACAGGTGAACGACACTTGCGACCATATAAAGCTTCGAATGGAGCCATCTGAATCGTCGCCTGAAAACTGTTGTTGTAAGGAACCTCCATCAAATGTAGATGATCTTCCCATGAACCCTTGAAGTCCAAAATGCAAGCTCTCAACATATCTTCAAGAGTTTGGATCGTTCTCTCCGACTGACCATCTGTTTGAGGATGATAAGCTGTGCTAAACTTCAATCGAGTCCCCAAACTTTCCTGTAAGCTCCTCCAAAAGTGTGATAAGAACCGAGTGTCACGGTCGGACACGATGCTCACCAGTACTCCATGCAATCTTACAATCTCCTGCACGTACCGTTCTGCCAAAGTTTCTGTTGATTGACCAACCCGAAAGGAATGAAATGAGTTGCCTTGGTCAAACGATCAACAATCACCCATACAACACTGTTGCCCTTTGGACTTCACGGTAGAGCTGTCACGAAATCCATGGTTATATGTTCCCACTTCCACTGAGGAATCGAAAGTGGTTGCAATAAATCAGCAACTCTATGATGTTCAGCCTTAACTTGCCGACACACCAAGCATTTTGCCACAAAGCGGCAATCTCCCGTTTCATGCCTTCCCACCAGAAATGCTGCCGTATATCTCGGTACATCTTCGTGGCTCCTGGATGTACGGAATATGCTGAACTGTGCGCCTCCTTCATAAGTTCGCAAATATCTCCCTTTGGTACACACAACCAGCTACCATACCTCAATGAACCATCTTCATGGATCAATAAGTCAGTTCGAAGTCCAGCTTCAATCCGTTCTCGAAACTTTTGCAATCTAGGGTCCTGCGGTTGCGCTGCTTTAATATTCTCGATCAACGATGAATGTACTTGCAGCTGCATCAACTGTCCCGAAGAATGCGGTAGCACACCCTTCAAATCAAACCTCCGAAAGTCTTCAATGAGTTCCTTCTGTGCCGTCAACATCTGAATTGCTGGTGACCGACTGAGCGCATCCGGCACAACACTAACTTTCCCCGGATGGTACTTAAGATCAAGATCGTAGTCAGCCATCAGCTCCAACCATCTACGTTGTCTCATACTAAGCTCCTTCTCCTTACGCGTAAGCTTGGTCAAGTCTCAGCCAAACGAGCAAAATTTCCCACGAACCTTCTGTAGTATCCTGCAAGCTCAAGAAAACTTCTTATCTCTACAACGTTCTTCAGAAACGGCCAGTCTTGAGCTGCTGCAATCTCCCTGGATTACGGTGATTCCATCTCCAGCTACGATTTTCCCCAAACCTTACTTCTTCAAGTCAAAACTCGCACTTGGCCATCCTTGCATACGATCTTTCTTGCATCATTGTCTGCAGTGCGATCTTCAAGTGTGCCGCATACTCTTCCATACTCTTCGAGTAGACCAGAATATTTTCCATGAACACCATAATAAACTGGTCCAAGAATGGTGGAAAGATTCGGTTCATTAAGTCCATAAATATTGTCGGTGCATTCGTTACTCCGAAGGGTATCACTAATACTCGTAATGTCCATACTGAGTTCGGAACGCAGTCTTGCAAAATCTTCTGATTTAACTCGGACCTGATGACGTCCGAACCGCAAATCCAGCTTCGAGAATACCCTCGCGCCACTAAGCTGCTCAAATAATTCACCAATTCGAGAGATCGGGTACTTGTTCTTAATAGTCACCCGGTTTAATTCTCGATAGTCGATGCACATCCTTCTTGCGCCATCCTTCTTCTTGACTAGAAAAACTGGAGCTCCCCAAGGCGAGTTACTGCTGCGAATCCAACCTTTCTCAAGCAATTCAGTAACCTGCTTCTTAACTTCTTCCAATTCCGCTGGTGCCATTGGATAATACGCTTTAGATACTGGCGTTGCACCAGGAATAAAACCAATTGCGAACTCTACATCTCGCCTCGGCGGTTAACCTGATATGTCCTCGAACACATCCATGAAATCTCGAACAACAGCTAGTGCTTCATCTTTAGCAACCTTTATCGACGAAAGATCATTAATTGTCGGCCTAGCCCTAACCTCGACTGGCCCGACAGAACTGCTTCCTCTAAACAACCTCTGGGTGTCCGGGAATCTGGAAATTCGCTTTCTTCACTCTACACTCAATGTGAGCGTGGAAAGTGCCAAGAAATTCCATTCCTAAGACTACATACTTCTACCAGTAACAACTTCCAAGACCTCTGCAATAGCTCCCGTCCGCAAACCACGACGAAACCAACCTTACACCCTCTACTAGTTATGATTTTCCCCAATCCCAGTGTGTATGTCGCAAAATTAAACAGGGTCGTGAAAGTCATCGAGTGAACATCAATAAAATTGGATGGCATAAATCAATGGGATGCACTAGAATTGAATAACGCTAATGCGATAAAACCGTGAACAAATAGGGTACCTGAAATGACTTCCTCTGAAGGTTTAGCCTCTTCAGCCATCAGGGAAAAAATCTGAGCCTGATTAGCTCCCCGAATAAACTGCTCCTGATCTGGAAGCTGCTCTTGCAGCGGCTCCCGAGTATCTTCCTTCAATCTTAGCCTTGACGGACAATTAACAATGGTGTGATCCTCTATCCACAAATCAGACAAAGTCCAAGCCTTTTACGACAAACTCTTCGATAATGACCCGGTCGTTGGCAGAAGTCGCACAACATCCTTCCCCTTTTCTTGGGTAACACTGGCCTCCGAACATTCTTTTCCTTATGAAGTTTTGACGGACAAACATGGATAGTGTGATCTGCCGATCCACAAACCAAACAGAGTCCCCGTTTCCTTCGGCAATCCCTTTGCACATGTCTGGGCAAACGACAAAAGTCATAGATCACGCTCCCTCTCCGACCAGCAACGATTGTATCCTTCCTTAGTGTCACACTGCGTTGGTTCACCGGAACACTTCTACGTACGGTCGTTTGGTTTAGTGCAAACGCCGGCTTCAGGTCGGTCTGCTGCTTGTGGTCCTCAAGCAAGTTACGAATTACTCCAAGCAAAGTAGCGTCATCCATACACCTCTGGTACGATTGTAGATTCCTGGCCTCCATGATACTGCAACCAAACACCAAATAGTATTAGTACGATAACAGATTTAACATATAGATCAAGGATATGAGTCAAGGCTAGAACTCCAAATTACTTAAATAGAGTACCACATTGTAACTATGCCGCGGTATCATAGCTACAATTACATAACTCCACCCAAGTCGCCTAAGTTCTAGAGATAACAAGGAATCCGGTTTCGAGTCGATATGCAAAAGAAGTTTGCACACCGTAAAGATATAATCAGGAGGAGGTTAGATTCAAGAACGGTAAAATGACAAGGTAGCAGGACATGTTTCCTAAACACGTGTATTCTGATTCGTGTATTGGGTACAATACCCAACTATAAAAGATTCAACCCGACTAACCTATGTCTCTGATACCAAAAGAACCATGTCACGCCCCGCTTCCCAGAGTACGCTGAGATGGGCACGTGACATAGCCAACCATGCTACCTGTAGGTAGGAAGTATCCATCCACAGTCACATTACTGCTCTAGAGATATCAAGAACAAAATATAACTATCTAATACATGTCCATAAGCCAAGATAAAATGAGTCAAGAATAATAAAAATGCGGAAGCAAAAGATCCAATACAAATAACTGGAATGTATGTTCCATAATGCGGGCTCACATCAGGAATAAAATGCAGAAAAGTAAAAGAACTAACTACTACTGAAACCTCACTGTTCAGCCTGCTGGCTGAAGTACTCCTGCTCGGACTGCATCAAAGGTACGGAATCTGGGCCATGCAAAACCCAAACGTCAGCGCGTCATGTCATCAAGCAATAAAATATAAACAGGGTAACAGGCAATGCAAATATAATCACGAATGATAAAGCATATGTAACAGCAGTATAAATCAGGGCAGTGAAGGGTAGTGTGCAGTGAGTAAACTTAACTGGTTTATTGTGTTATCTACTCTCAAGTCATTGAAATCAATTTGATGAATCATCGATATAACTCAATAGTATCCCGTGCATGCCCGGGACCACGGTCTAAGACTCTCGGGCTGAAACTGAGACGTGCCGCTAGGCACTAAAAGGGAAAGGATAAAGACGAACGATGTCAGCAGCATCGTCACGAGGCGGGCCTGGCCTCTAAAATTGATCAGTAAAAGAAAGCAACTGTTGAGTTACAAGTCAGGTTTCATCATTGATTTCCCCATACCCCCAAGTTATATGTGTTCAAATCAGGTATTCAAGTAATCTGAAGCTAATGCCAACACAGGATCAGGCAAGTACAGGTTTGTCTGGATAGACAACAGGAACGGTCCATAAGGACTACATGTTAGGTTTGTTGGCATTAGACACAAGATCAGGTAACAGGTAAATCCATCAGGTCAAGTCGAGTAGTGTATTTAGATGTCATGTCATGTCAAGAATGTACGGTACCATGTCAGGTCAAGTAATATGTGTAGCAAGTCACGTCAGGGTGTACAAGATAACATATGGATGCTCATAATCGACTATCATAATCATGGTTATGAATAAACAAGCATAGTACTATCAGAACAATAAACAGGCACAGTAACATGATAGCAATAGGTGCAGATTAAACTACTTAGTTATACGGTTATCAGTTTGGTTTAAGGAATAGTTTTAACATTTCAGGAATGCAGTATTACACATGTGGATGATAAAATCATATTAATATGTATTAAAACAATCTAGAGATGCAATTGAACGTGAATAAGGCTAAATGTATGCAATCGGTCGTCCGATAGGGTAAAACTACAAAAGGGTAATATGACTATAAAACAATTGTGATTATGTGATCTAACATATAAATGTGTTTACTAGGTATAGTTAACTAAATGCAACAATCAGGTTTCAAGTTTTAGATCTGAAATATATAAACGGAACATTGTACTGTTAATCTGGAATTCAAAACTTTAGATTTTATCTATAGATTTAATAGGAAAATAGATAGATTGATATATGAATAGTATGACTAGCATGTAGGAAGATTAACTTATCTCGACGGATCGCGTAGCGGTAAACGGAACGTCACGCGTCGGCGGGAAATGTCGCGACGCGCGCACGGTACACGGAATCAATCCAAACAACACACGATGGGATCACACGGGTCAGGTATGCTCGCTGGGTCATCGGGATCGTCGTCGGCACCACCGGATTCCGGCAAGTCAAAGAACAGAGAACATTAAACAAAAGGAAATTATGGAAAGAAAGAAGAAGAAAGGAATAGGAAGAAGAAAAGAATGAGAAGAGGAAGAATTGCGTACTGGGTACGCAGAGGAGTGATGGCATCAACGGTGATGATCAGAAGAACTCCAGCGAGGCTAGGGTTTAGTTTTAGAGGAGTTAGGGTTAGGTTCGGATGATGATGCTCGGGTGTGCAGGGGGTAAGTAATAACAGGAGAAGTGCAGAGAAGAGGGAGAGAAGGAGAGGAGAATGGTGACGGCGAGATCTTAGGGATCGCCGGCGATGAGGTGAGGGTGGTGGTTGCTCGGGGTTCTGTTGGGTGTTGGGTGTGCAGGTGAGGGCTCGGATGAGGGAGAAGAAGGAGAAGAAAATGATGACGATGAAGAGAGGGAGATGATACTGGAGACGAGGGTTGAGGTGAGGTCGGAGAAAAGGGCAGAGGAGGCGGCTAGGGATTGGGTGGAGCTATCGCCATGGGTTCAAACGGGCTCAGGATTTTAAAGAGAAGAGGAGAGAAAATAAGAGGGAGGTGACGCGACCGTGAGAGCGGTGACCAGAGTCGAGGAGCGAACAGTGTTCGCGAGAGAGGAGAGAGAGAGCGCGAGAGGAGAGAGAAAGGGGGGGGGGAGAGAGAGAGAAGGCTCGTTGCAGAGAGAGAAAGAGAAAGGGAGAGAAAGAGAACGGGAAAAGAGAGAGAGAGAGTGGTTGGGCCCGGTGAAGAGGAAGGGAAGTTTTTGATTGGCTCGGGGTTTAGGGAAATTGTTATGGGAAATTTTATTAAAGATTTTAATATTTTAGGGATCATTCTGTAAGCTGGGGAAAGGAAGAGAGAGATGTCGTGGGGCCCCCAATCTTAAAAGAAGAACTGTGATTGGCTCGAGTTTAAGAAAAAGATTTTATAAGAGATTTGTTGGCCTGAGGAAAATAATTTTGTTATGGGAAGATTATTATAAGCTGTAGAAAAATATTAAAAGCTGATTTAAAAGATTTAAAATAAATATTATTTGGCGGAATACAAAATATTTCAGAATTGTGCCCAGGCCGGGTCAAAAATTTGAATTTGAAATATGAAAATTATTGGCAAGCTCCAAAAATTAAAATAAAGGATTTTGTAATGAAAAAGCATACCCCCAAGAACGGACGCATGTACGTGCACGTAGTCGTCCAAACACGTCCGTTTCACTGAACAGGACGAGAACACGATGCAAGGACGCTACCACAGGGTTAGGGATACCAAGCAGACCATGACAAGTATTTTAAAACTATTTTAAGTAACTTAATTGTTATATGCAAACATATGTAATGTCGGGGTAAACTATAACTAGTAGCTGTCAAAGCATGCTAAATGAAAAAAATACCACGCACCACACATACGGTAACTGGAATTTGTATATCTGGACTCGGTTGTTACAGCGTTGTTCTTTATATCTACTCTCTTAATCTCGATCTCGTGGTGATCTACTATCTCCCGGATCATATGATATCGCCTCAGGATGTGTCTGGACTTCTGATGGGACCTGGGCTCTTTGGCCAACGCCATAGCCCCATTATTGTTACAATACAAAGGTATTGGATTAATAATGGTTGGAACTACTCCTAGCTCCGAGATGAACTTCCTCATCCAGACGGCTTCCTTAGCAGCACATTTGCAGCAATGCACTCAGCTTCCATCGTTGAGTCTGTAACGGTATCCTGTTTGGAACTCTTCCAACTCACCGTCCCTCTATTGAGGGTAAATGCAAACCCTGAGATAGACTTGCTGTCATCCTTGTCACTCTGGAAGCTCGAATCGGTAAAGGCCTCCATTTGGAGATCCCCGTTACCATACACCAAGAACAATTCTTTAGTCCTTCGCAAGTACTTAAGAATGTTCTTCACAGCAGTCCAGTGATTCTCCCTGGGTTTGACTGATACCTGCTTACTACACTAAGTGCATAAGCAACATCAGGGCGTGTACATAACATCGCATACATTATCGATCCTACTGCCGAAGCATAGGGAATAATGCTCATGCGAGTTCTCTCTTTATCAGACTTTGGGCAATCGTCCTTTGAGAGTGTGACTCCGTGACAAGCGGGTAAGGCACCCCGCTTGGAGTCTTCCATACTAAACCTCTTTAGGATGGTGTTAATGTACTTGGTTTGAGACAATCCCAACAACCGTTTGGATCTATCCCTATAGATCCGTATGCCCAATATGTATGTGGCATCACCAAGGTCCTTCATGGAGAACCTTTGTGATAAGAATGATTTGACCGACTGTAGCATAGGTATGTCATTTCCTATCAGAAGTATGTCATCCACGTATAATACGAGGAATGCGACATTCTCCCTACAGTCTTCTTATAAACACAAGGTTCATCTGGATTTTTGATGAAATCAAACTCTTTGATAACATCATCAAAACAGATGTTCCAACTCCGTGATGCCTGCTTTAATCCATAAATGGATTTAAGAAACTTACATGCTTTTCCGCAGCTCCCACTGTCAATGAAGCCCTCTGGATGATCCATATAAACGCATTCATCTAAATCACCATTTAGAAATGCAGTTTTAACGTCCATCTGCCAGATTTCATAGTCGTAGTGAGCAGCAATAGCAAGTAGGATCCGAATGGATTTAAGCATGGCCACCGGAGAGAAAGTCTCGTCATAGTCCAAACCTGGCCTTTGATGAAAACCTTTCGCTGCCAACCTTGCCTTATAGGTCTCCACATGTCCATCTACACCGATCTTTCTTTTAAAGATCCATTTGCAGCCTATAGGTTTTTATCCCGGAGGGTACATCCTCCAAAGTCCATACTTTGTTGATGTACATGGACTCCATTTCGGATCTCATGGCATCCAGCCATTTCACAGAGTCACCACTCGTGATAGCTTGATGAAAACTGGCAGGATCATCATCATTCATGATGCAATCTTCTCCGTCATCATCAATGAGAAAACCGTAGTATCTCTCCGGTGGGCGAGAAGTCCTACCAGATCTATGGAGTGGCTGAGGCTCATTAGATTCTGTTATAACTTCAGGTTCAGCCAAGTCGTCATTTGTAACTTGTGTTTCTAGAACCTCTTCTAGATTTACCATATTGCCATCAGTATCATTTGAAAAAATCTTATTTTCTAAAAATGTGGCATACTGAGAAACAAACACCTTTTGTTCCTTTTTGTGGTAGAAAAGATACCCAAACGAATGTTTTGGATATCCTACAAATATACATTTGACTGATCGTGTCTCGAGTTTGTCTGGATTCTGCTTTTTGACAAAATCGGACAACCCCAAATCTTAACTCTTTTAAGAGATGGTCTCTTCCCATGCCATATCTCATATGGAGTGGTAGACATGGTCTTGGTTGGAACTTTGTTTAACAGAAAAGCTGCAGTTTCCAATGCATGCCCCCAAAACGAGAGGGGTAACTCAGAATCACTCATCATGGATCGTACCATATCTAATAGTGTACGATTCCGCCGCTCTGACACACCGTTGTGCTGTGGTGTGTAAGGTGGAGTGAGCTGAGAGAGAATCCCATTCTTTTTTAGGAAGTCTAAGAACTCAGTACTTAAGTACTCCCCACCTTGATCTGATCGAAGTATCTTGATTCTCTTTCCTATTTAGTTTTCTACTTCAAGTTTATACTCCTTGAATTTCTCGAAAGCTTCAGACTTATGCTTTATCAAATACACATGACCGAATCTTGAGAAATCATCAGTAAAAGTTATGAAGTAAGAAAAACCGCATCTTGCATGTGTAGACATTGGCCCATATACATCACTATTTATGAGGCCTAGGAGCTCAGTAGCTCTTTCTCCGTATCCAGTAAATGGAGTTTTGGTCATTTTACCTTTAATACAAGACCGGCAAGTTGCATAAGATTTATACTCAAAAGAATTTAAATATCCATTTTTATGAAGCTTGTTTAGTCTTGTTTCATTAATATGACCAATTCTACAATGCCAAAGAAAAGCTTCATTTATATCTGAAAATTTTCTTTTATTTGTGTGTTGAATGTTGAAAACTGTGTGTTGATTAAGGACGTATATCCCGTTATTTAGTGTACCACAACCAATCAACTCTTGATTAAGTCTAATGTTCATAACATTGTGTTGTACAGCAAAATGATATCCTTCATTGTCTAACAAAGAAACGGATATAATATTACAAAGCATACTTGGCACAAAATAACATGGGTTCAAAACCAATATACAACCCGATGGCAACCTTAGGTGATACTCTCCCACTGAAACTGCATTTACATTGGAACCGTTTCCAACCTGGAGAGTATGATCACATGTCTTCAGAACTCTGCTATTTCTCAACGCCTGCACAGAATTGCAAATATGAGAACCCGAACCGGTATCTAATACCCACGAAGCAGAGTTAATAGAAAAACAGTTTTCAATCATGAACACGCCTGAAGCTGAAGCATCACCATGCTTTTTCTTGAGTTCTAGGTACTTAATGCAGTTCCGCTTCCAGTGTCCCGTCTTTTTGCAGTGGAAACATTCTCCTTTCCCCGATTCCCCAACCTTGGACTTGTCTTTCCCATTAACCTTTTTGACTCCACCCTTAGGTTTAGTGGGTTTCTTCTTCATTTTTCCCTTGGCTTTAGCCTTCGGGCGAGAAGAGGAAGATGGCCCAACACTCAAAATGGGAGTCTTCACTGATTTCAGCGTGCTCTCAGCTCTCCTTAACATATTAAGGAGTTCAGGTAGTTCCTTCTCCATGTTATGCATGTTGAAGTTAACTATAAACTGAGCAAAGATGGAGGGGAGAGACCGCAGAATAATATCTGTATATTGTTCATAGTCCATTGTCCACCCAAGGTCCTCAAGCTCTTCTATGAGAGCTATCATCTTCAGAACATGGTCTCCTACTGCTGTGCCAGCGGCCATTCGCATCTGAAACAGCTTTCTAGATACTTCGTATCGTAATACGCGAGATTGCTCTCCATACAACTCTTTTGTATGGAGGAATATGGCTTTGACGTCCATATTCTAGTGCTGCTTCTGATGTGTGTTATCCATCGATGTTAGCGCAAGGCATTTGGCTGTGACACAGTCAGCGTCCCATATCTTGCGGAATTCCCTATCTGTAACTATAGATTTAGGACCTAGGATGGGTGGGGTTGGAGCCGTGAGGACATATGATACCTTATCATAAGTTAAGGCAATGTTTAGATTCCTCAGCCAGTCTTTATAGTTGGTCCCATTCAGCTTGTTTTTATCTAATATAAGCTTAAGACCTGTCATAGGTATCTGCCATTAAGAGAGAGAAAAGAATACACTCAGCGAAAGCTCTTGCAAAGATCAGATTGGTTATTATCTTGTCTAATCGATGTCTCTCACTGTTTTTATCAAATTTTCTTTAAAACCTTTAAAAAGAAAACTAGCTGGGATTAATTACATTCTACAACTTCGCTAACTGTTCAGCCAGACCAGTGCCGGTACTTGAGGGAGGTTCCTCGTGCTTTCTCACGGACCTAATTAAAGCAAACCTCGTCTTCCCAGAGGCGTAGCCCCGTTTGACACCTTTCTAGACACCTACTGAGTTAGCTAATTGTAAAGTGCAAAATTCTCCCGGGAGCAATTTTTGCTCGCAGTGGGATCGGGATCCTACTATCATATAGAAGGTATGCAATCTCATTGCAATTTCAACTCTTGAAATTCCCGATATTATTTTTACCCATAGTACTCATGACCTTAACTATAGTCAACATATCATAAGTACTAGTCAAGTTCTTCCCGTCATTTCGTGATTAACTAGACCCACCCACATGACCCTTAACTAAAGTCAACATAATCATATGAATGTCCTAACTTATCTGCATCATATGCAGTGTAGGAAGACATCACTCAGCTACCGTACACTGCGCCTTAACTAAAGTCAAAATACGCAGCACGAATACTAAGTACTCTACTTCCTAAAATGACGGAGGGCTGCGGATAGTTTTTAAGAAAACTTTTAACGCTTTGAACTTGATATCGTTGTAGAATCCAATGGGTTTAAAAGGAGTGGCTTAAGCTCCGCATTTTGAAACTTGCTTTTTCATAAAAGGCCGAGTGTGTTTCAAATCCGATTCTACAACATCTTTTTAGGTTCATTTATTCTTTACATTAATCTCATTAATGTAGTCCCATCATTAAAATCCTAAGCCATCACAGAAAGAAACGAAAATATAACGTACGCTTATGCCACTCGCATTCGCTACAGTGTCATGATATGCACCGTTAGGTTACTTAACTAACGGCATACCAGGACGGGGCTAGCGCGGGTGCAAAACATAAGCAACGTCTATTATATATCATATATATAATATTGCATTCGTCTCAGGTATAAATTAAATGATCACATCAAATAAGCAGCAGAAGCACATTCAATATAGAATATCTAGGAGGTCCGTATTTTGTATTTAGCCAGCAATAGAAAATACGGATTCTACGGTCGCGATGAATAGCCAAGCCCACACCCCTAGACCCCTACGAGAGCGGCAAGTGATCCTACTAATTCTGGAGTTTAGGAGACCCGGTCTCGACTCCTCGAGATGGCCTCCCACTGAACCCTAGAACCCGGTCACTTGTGCCCTCCTCCTTGAGTCTATCCTAATGCGGAAAAGTAAATAATATACAACTCTGGTGATATCAACCTCAACCCGGAAGTGCCCCAAATAAAAGAATATTACATACAATTTAATTTTACATGAATGAAAAGAAAACTCTCATCTCACATAAAACCCCCAGCTATTCAATCACGACAATCCTGCACAACTTATCTCAGCAACACATAATATCATATATCATCAACGTAAGTAAGTATGCGTACCTCGATTGTCGTTGATGTATAGCAACGAAACCGGTGATACACCACATACTACACTTACGGTAACAGAGAAATAAAATGAAAAACTACAACAATTGGAATCGTAACTGCCTTTAGAAAACACAAACCCGGAATACCACATATCCAAGATTTCATGCCTAACAATATAAAGCTCGCATTTAGGTCTCACCCATGAAAACACCTTTTCAAAACAAGCCGGATAATTCAACAATATTTCCGATTATTCCCGAGACCGAACTGCTAGATTTACACGCAACAAACAAATTTGTAGATTTCAATTATTGTATCACATACTAATAAACTAGGCGCAGTTAAAACATTCGATCGAACGATTAAACACCCAAAGACTTCTCAGAAAGCTTAACACTTGAGCAGTTTTAAAAATTACCAGAAACTACAACAAGTACATACGGGCCAGCGCAAGAAGGTACAGCCCCACCTGCACCAAAGGCGCCACGGAACCGCCACGGAATGACCATTCATGCCGCGGTTCTGCGGTCCTTTAGTGGAGTTAGGGCTCCGTACTTCTTGTGGGCCCATAAAATACCCTGCATGATTTTTTGAGTGTTTTTAATGTGAAAAAATCCACGTTTTTGAAAAAAGTCCAGAGAGCATCCCCCGGGCGTCGTAATTCATTCGTTCGAGATTTTTAACGTCGTCTAGGTTACTCCAAAGCTCTAACATGGCTCTGATACCACTGTAGGGTTTCCTTAGTGCCTCATATTGGGTTTGGAAGCATCACACATGCCACAATTTGAATTTTAAGAGATGCTAAGCAAACTTAACTAGGAATCGAACTAGAATTATTGAGTAACAATTAATAGTATCACATATAAAAGATTATCTATCACCAAGTGGAGAGACTACAACCTTTGTAGACCTCCTAGGGCGACTCCTTAGATCTCCAAAGGTTTGGAACAGCTCGTTCGAACGCTTCCAAGTCCACGACGATCCACCCGAAGTCCTTTGCTCAAAGCTTGTTGCTTCACTTGATCTATGAAATCCTTGAAGCAAACACCCTACACAAAGTAGCTAGAGATGTGTAGGATGATGAAGTGGTTTATGTTCTTACTTAAAACCCTTACTTTCTTTTAACCTCGGTTAATTTTAGAACTCAAGAGAGAGCTAGAGAGAGGAAGATGAAGATGTCAATTATTTCCTATTGGATGAAAAAGATTTCATAATAATAATGAGAGAGAGAGAGAAATATCATAACACAAACCATGGTTAATATAAATATCTAGATATTTTTATGATGAGTTAAAGAGCAAAGGAAATTAACCAAGGTTAAGTCAATAGTCAACCAAGAAAGTGTGTAGAAACAATGAGTCATTTGTGAAGAAATGAGTCATTAAGTTAATTTCCTTTATCTTTAACTTAAAACAAAAACCTGTATATATATAAATATGAACCATGTGAGTCTTGCATTGCCATCTTAGTTGTATCATCAACCATGATACAAATGCATGTATGTTTGTGTGTATGCACATCAACATGTACATATACATACATGCATCCATCAAAAGAAAAGGGTTTAAATAAATGAGATAAAAGTCAATATTAAATCAACACTTGATTTAATAAACCGGTCATATCTCATACGACCCGACTAATATAAAACGCCCGATTAAAATACGGTATCATATACACGTATTTAATCAAGCTCCCGCACATATCTCATACGCACACCACATCGTTTCGCCTGAGCCAGGAAACTTCTATGTGGGACTCTGAGACTCGTCAATACGCCAGCAGTGGGTGATGATCATATCAAACACCTACAAGCCGCAAGCGGTCAGCTAAACGTAACGGCCACCCGGGTATTGAGCGATCAGAAGAAGAACAAGCGAACCTGTCAAAACTCCCGTCAATCCAACTGGTAACACTTACCGTACAGTTCGGTCTCTTCGTTAAATATGCTGCATATTGAGTCTAAGGATGGAATCATCGACCCCAATAACTCAATAAGTCTTGCCGTTATATGGTCTATAACAGATCGAGAAACTACTGATAACACTTATCAGTAATATCTCAGCAGCCCTGGCCAGGGAATTCCTGTTATAGCCAATCGTGCACAGCACAGCATCAACCCCCAATACCGGGAGAGACGAAACCCCTCTTATCGCTCTTTGCTTCCATATGCCTCGGGACTGTACCCAAAATCTACCTGTTTGTACGACTCTTTAGAGCCGTAGTAGGGTGGAGATCAAAGTACAGTGGGAGGACACACAAGACTCTATGGCGATCTCAGATCTACAGACTAACCTGTACCAGTGTCACCTGAGAACTGCTATCCGACGTATGATATAATACCATATAGGAGTTCTCGGAGAGTCCGTTCAGTGTACCCAGTTTCACTGAGCACCCGTATACAATCTTTGATGTCACCACATCAGACGGATATGGGATCATCCATCGCCCATCATATGGAACAAGAATGGTAAACACTAGTCTACACTGGAATATCGATGCCCTGTCTCGATATACCTACGACCAGGAACATTTCAAGGATATGCTTATAAACTACATGTGTCCCACCAGTATGATCCACATCATAATCCCAGTGGTCAAGCCAATATCCTTAGGGCTTTATCAACATGTACCAAATAAGTAAAAACATGATCAAGTGAACATATGATAAAGGGAAATCAGATAGCATACTATCATGTCGAGCAAGATTGTCCTCTGAATACACACACACACACACACATAAGTACATACACTATCACATAATGTCTTTTAGGGCATACATATATCCAACAGCTATCGGTGTGGGAACCTTCATCACCACATCAGGCGTTGTTCACTAACACTGTGTTAGGGTCGTATTCAGAAAGGTTGTGGACGCGAAGGGTTCGCTCAGAGAGGTCAGGTTGGCAGAGGAGGAGTTCAGCCAGTTGCGGGTAGGAGGTAGACACCAGAGTTTGCTTCTACTCATCGGGACGCGCGGGCGTCCAATGCAGAGTTTTCAGGTATTCTAAATTCGTATGTTCTTTTGATGTACTTGTTTGTTTTACACACTTTGTGCCGTGGTTGGGACGAGAGTCGTGTTAGGTAGATCAACCGTTTGTTGTGTTAACTTCTTTCAGTGATTCTTTAGTTGCGCAACACGTATTTCGGTCTTGTGCCAATCAGATAGGAGATAGAGATTCGTCCGTCGTTGTGATCCTTCTAGAGATGTTGGATTTGACGTTCTCCTGGACATGGACCGGTTGTCTACGTGCTAGACGTCTGTGGACTACAGTGAGGAAACAGTCAGGTTTTGTTTTCCCGGCGAGTCAGTTCTTGTTGTGCAGGGGGACAGTGGTGTCGCCTCTCACAGCTTGAATTCAGCCTTTTCGCTAGTCGGCTTTTGAGGAGAGGATGTCGAGGATTCTTGGCGTTCATTCGTGATACCGGAGCCACAGTGGGATTGTTGGACCGGGTTCCTATCGTGCGAGAGTTTTCCGATATTGTTCTAGATGAGCCGGCGATGCTTAGGGAGCTTAAGGATCAGCTGCAGAGTTGTTTGTTGGGGGGCTTGTGCGTCTGAGTGTTTTGCTTTAGGGAGATCCTATTTCTGTTCGTCAAGAAGAAGGACGGCAGTTGAGGTTGTGTATTGATTGATCGTCGATTGAACCGGCTTACCGTGCGTATAGGTATCCTTTACCTCGCATTGACGATTTCTTCGACCAGCTCCCGAGTGCGAGACATTTCCTAAGTTTGTTCGGGATCAGGTCATCATTGTTGCGGATTCGGAGCGATGACATTCCGAAGACCGCCTTGTGCGTGCTACAGGGCCTTGTGTGTTTTGGTGGTGTCATTGGACTCACCAATGCCCTAGCAGCATTCGTAGATATGATGAACCAGATTTCTTCAGGCCGTTCCTCGACCAGTTTATTGTTGTGTCATTGATGACATTCTAGTCTATTCTAATGTGTCGTGAGGAACAGGAGCAACACTTGAGGATTTGTTTTGCGGACACTGGGAGAGCACCAACTGTTTGCTAAATTCTCGGAGTGTTCCTTCAGGCTTGTTTGTGTTGACTCCTAGGTCTTGTAGTTACGGGAGACGGTATTCGTATGGTTCCGAGGAAGATCGAGGCCGTACAGCTTAGGCCCAGACTTGTGTGCAGGACGGAGGTCCGCAGATTTTTGGGCTTAGTGGGTTTTTACCGCCGTTTCTTGCTGTATTACTAGTGTATCGCTGCACCGTTGACTGGACTGACCGGAAAGGAGGTTTCTTTTCTTTGGATTGAGGCATGCGTGCGGAGTTTTTGGCAGTTGAGGACTCGGTTGACAACTGCACCAGTTCTTTCTTTACTTTCTGGTTCGGGCGATTTTGTTGTTTAACTGTGATATTTCGCGAGTGGGGCTCGATTGTGTACTGATGTGGCACTAGAGTTATCACTTTTGCTTCTCGACAGTTGGAGGAAGTATGAGCAGGATATCCCACTCATGATCTGGAGATGGCCGCGGTGGTCATGCGTCGGAGATTTGGAGATACTACTTGTTTGGAGTGAGTCGTGTCAGATTTTCACGGACTACCAGAGCTTAATGTACATCTTCCTGCAGCGGGTTTTGATTGTTGAGACAGTCTTCTGCAGATTTACAGTTCTTGTGCGATCGTTGAGTACAGCTTTTGTTCGCCTCTACTGAGGGGACATCTTGCTCATGTCCGTGCCCGTCCACTTTTCTTTAATTACTTTCGCGAGACACAGCCCGCCGATGCTCGTTCGTCAAAGATTCTTGAGCCTACTCGGCTGGGTAATGATTCGGAGTCCTTGATTTGTGACCAGGGTGTGCTACGTTTAGGGACGCGTTTGTGTACCTACTACTGATGGGTAGAGACACGAAATCCTAGAGCAGGCCCATCAGTCAGCGTTCGGTGTTCATTCAAGTTCCACCAATTTGTAGTGTGACTTGTGAAATAGTTACGGGTGGACAGGGATGAAGAGTGAAGTTTCGGATTTCGTTTCTAGGTGTCTGTCTTGTTGTGAGCTTAGATTGAGCATCTGAGACCGGATGGAGAGTTGCAACCTTTAACCGTTCCGAAGTGGGAATGGGAGCAGATCTCCATGAATGTCGTTGTGGTGTCTACCCAGGTCTAGACAGGGTGTGACTCCATTTGGGTGTTTATTGTCCGGTTATGCTCAGTTGTTCTTTGTTAAGTTTGTGCGTTGCACGGAGTTCCTTCTTGTGTTGTATCCAATGGAGGCACCCTGTTCGCTTGCCGTCTGGGGCAGGAGCTTCAGGAAGCCTTGGGTACTGGTTGAGCTTTAGCTCCGTTTTTCCATCCGCAGGATGATGGTTTTGTGGGAGCGGGCTATACTGACTCTGGAGGATATGCTTGTGCGTGCGTACTAATTGTTGTCGACAGCTGGGATCGTCACTTTCCATTGTTAGGGTTCTCCTTCGATAGCTGTTATCAGGAGTCACTCCAATTGGCAACCTTTAGGTTTAGTGGCTAGGTCGTGTCGATCACCAGTCTGTTTTTCTGACTCTGCATGAGTAGGATTTTTGGACCCCCGCAAGTCTAGAGACTTCGGAGATGATCCAGTTAATTCAGGTCAGGATGATGACAACCCAGTGCAGACAGAGTTCTTATGCCGACCGTGGTGGTCATAGACTTGAGTTCGCAGTGGGAGAACATGTATTCCTAAGGATTTTTTCGATGAATGACGTGTTGAGTTTTGGGAAGTTTATCCCAGGATTATAGGTCATTTTAAGATCCTCAAGCGAGTTAATTTGGCACTTCCACCTAGATTATTGAGTATTCACCCCGTATTTCTTGTGTTGATACTTTGCAAATACCTTCATGACCTTTCTCACATGATTCAACACTAGACCATTTAGCTTGGACGCGATCTTTTCGTTCATCGGCAGCCAATTGTGTTAGTGGTTCGGCAGGTGGAGAAACTTCGGTCAAGGGTCTTGCTATCTGTGGAGAGTTTTCTTTGACGTAGCCGTATAGTGAGGTGATCACTTAGGAGGCTACGAGCGAAATATGAGAATTTTGTATCTTCTCCTTGAAAGTACGCTTAGTGGGAATTTTAAATTCGGGGACGAATTTTTATAAGGGGGGAGATTGTAACACCTTAGATTTCGGTTAGTGTTCGTTTAGACGTTAATGCGGGTTTACTGTAAAAAGTTTTCCAATTCGGGTTCCTCACATTTTATAATATTTAATTAATAATTTATTTTTAATTGTTATGGACATGCACGCACGTGTGCACGTTAATGTGAGGGTTTGTTTTTGTTATCTAGTTCTTAGCAACCATGACACTTAACCTAATCTAATCTTTGCTTTAATCCTTTGCCTTAACCCTAATCCAATCCATAACCATTTTCTTGATATTTTGTGAGAAGAGAGGAGATATTTGTTTTGGAGTGATGAGGTGTGTGTGAAGGCATTAAATGGTGATTAATGCAATGGTTACACTCACCTAAAATCTCACCCTACACTCACCTCCCTCTCTCTTATCCTCACACACTCTCTCATTTCTTCTATCTCTTTTATTCTCTCATATCTCTCACCTCACAACTGAACACTTGTGTTTCCAACACAAAACCATCACAAAAACTTTACAAATCTCATAAAAATCATATCTTTGATCACCTTTTGCCTCTTGGATGCCTTGGAGTTTGCAAAGCTTGGATCTTTGAGTTCTTTGGATTAGGTAATGATCTCTTTCAGTTGTTTAAGTGCTTATTGTGTAGCTTAGCTTGTTAGTTTCTGTTTAGATAGCGTTTTGTATCGTTTCGTGCAAATATCGTATTTTTAGTGCCTATATGTGACATCTGTGATCTGCAGTGACCGGAAAGTTTGCTAGAAAACCAAACATTGTAGTTGTGCTGTACCTGAGACCATAGGACTTTACCTCCAACACGAGACCCCCTACTCGGACCTCGGCCGGTGACTAGGAGGAAAATTCCGGCGAGATCGGCCCGCGGGTTGAGTTGGAATTTGGGTTTTTGTGGGTAGGTCTATGCTGTGGTTTGGGTGTATTTGGTCTTGTTTGGTTGTTGAGTTTTCTCAGTATGCAAAATCTGGAATCACCTAGGTAGTTTCTTGTGTTTCGTGTAAGCGCGATACGTTATACGACACGGATCATGCGCTTTGCGTGATTTTGCTCTTGGGTTGGTTTCGTCGCGTCGCTACGCACTTTAGCCACAATACGAACACTTGAGAGTATGTTTTGTGTTGTCGCGTTAGTCTGTGTAGTTTATACGTTTTTTGGGTCTATTGCTAATATATATCTGTTATATTGTTTTATGTTATAGGTTCGCAGGCAGGGACTTAGGACGCTGCGACGAAGGGCAAACAGGTGGTTGGCTTCACTTAGCCAGGAGCGTTGGTGAGTAGATTTAACATCTACAGGGAAATCGCCCGCATGGCGTTATGCGTCTGGGCTAGAGATGTTTATATTGTCGTATATTCTATGTTATATATAGAGTTGTGCATACACCCTACTGCTTAGTTAATTGTTGTGCTTGGACTAGTATCCTTAGGACACTGCACCATTATTAAAGGCTCATGTTGCACGAGCACTGATTGTATACCACACACACCGTCAATAATTGCCATGTCACGCACAACCCACATATAGAAATGATATTGTTTGGTTAGGGACATTGAGACATCGATTCATATTTCTTTATGCATATGATATATAGCATACCTGTATACCTACATGCTTACACATATGCCTTGACATGCTTACATGCTAGATACCAGATACCTATAGGGTATGGTACCATTAGCAATAGGTACTTACCCACATATATCTAGTTTTAGCTACATATTTACCTTTATTTGATGTTATTTAGAATTGGAGAAATTAGGAACCACATGATATTTATAATAATCTGTTGCAGTTAATTAGCGGCTTTTTCTTTATATCCTTACATTACAGTTTTATGTTGCGTATATTTTATTCATGGATTTTCGCATTGAGATATGGATTTTTTATGATGTTTTCTGGATTTGGCGACCGTGGTAGTTTCATGAAATAATGCACTATTTGAAAAACCCAGTTTCCTTTGATATGATATTTCATCACCCACCATGAGTTTTATCGGTTCGGATATATATACCCCTCACGAGGAAAGGAGGGGTCCGTATGCGGGTACATGGTGGGGGCCGGAGGTATTCCGGGGCAAGAATCTCAGTGAGGAGATGAGTTAGTGGGGGAACCATACCATCTGGTGACATTACCAATGACTCAGCGGTTATCGTGGGGATACCGACGGGAGTCATGTACGTATGGATACGTGGAAAGACGAGGGTCAGAGCTAGGCACTCGGGTTTTTCGGATAGTGTATGATACGTACCTATCAGGGTGCCAGTCGTGGTGACAGCACCTGATAGATCAGCATTTCTGTGTCGATACTTGACACATTGTTTTTATGATATTTTACTCCTAAGTATATATAACAGTGGAATATGACGCTGTTATATATATATATATATATATATATTAGTGGAATGGGACGCTAATATATATGTATACATATTAATTCATATACTTCATCATAATTATTCATGCAAATTATATTTAGGATATATGATATTCACTTGATATTGGATTTGGGATATAGGAGATTTATTTGAGATTGGATACAGGATATATATGAGATTGCTGATTTTGTACATTCAGGATATATGAGATTTATTCGATATTGTACATTCAGGATTTGTGAGACTTACATGATATGAGAGCCAATTTGGGGGCTGATTTGAGGAATTGGGATTTGGATTGTCTTGATAGATTTTAGTCCTACCACGATGTCAAGATTTAGTGGAAATGACATATTTCATTCCATACTCTACATTTATTGTTTATGCACTGCTTCATGTATTAGTTGTACCTGTTAGTGTACCTTCCATGACTGTTGCATTTACATACTCTTATTTTATATGCATTTGTTTCATGTTATAGTTGTACCTGCTAGAGTACCTTTCATGACTGTTGCATATATACACATTCATATTATTATTGCATATCGATTGTTATATTACTGTTTCATGTATTAGTGATACCTGTTAGTGTATCTTTCATGACTATTGCATTCATATGACCAATTATTGCTTAGCTTGCATATGTTAGATTCGTGCTGTACGTGCATACTTGCGATTACCTGTATATGTTATTTACTATTCACGAGTTGGCAACTCACCCCCGTTGTGCCACAGGGTTTTGCAGGTTGTTCCCCAGAGTAGTCGAGGCAGGCTATTCATCTATCTATCATCTTTTGCTGCGGATACCGCATCGGCTCACAGTGTGCAGTTTTGCTTTAGGCGGGTTTTGTGGTTATTCGTGTTGTATTGTATATTCGTTGTATCCTTGTACTCTCCATCTACTACTTTCTGTTTGACTTAGAGACTTGATGTGAGGACGATGTTGTATAGTATTTTGAGACTTGGATGTCTTTTATGCAGTTTTAATTTATATCGTCTTCTATTTCTTCGCTACGGCGTCGTATATCTGTTGTGGTGGTTGTTTTCCGCCTTTGGGCGTATTTTTGCTCCCGTTTTGGGATGCTTTACATATATTTATGCTGTACCCATTTTTGGGGCTGGTTTTTACAAAGGAGGTGCTGCCAAAATTTTAAAGAAAATAAAGTTGGACTTTTAAAGAATTTGGATTGCGATTTCAAAGGTTTTAAAAATGTTCTTACTCATTACTACTTTTGATGGTTTAGATTGCTGGGTTTTCGGCTTACTTAAATCGCGTTACGCCTGTAGACGTTGCGTAGTTTAAGGGCCGTCACGTGCCAATATCGGGTTGTGACACCTAACCCTAGCCTAAACCTATAAATATAACCCCTAAACACTACCCTCTCACCCCAAAATTCTGAGCAAACTCTCAATAAATTTCCTAGAACGCTAGTGTGCATTTGAAGTGAGCAAAGAGGCGAAGCTCCGGCGAATTTTCCGGCGACAACCCTAGGAGTTCCCAGCGACGAAACGGCGCAGCGGAAACTACGTCCACTCTCTCTCCCTCTCCTCTTTAAGCTAAACCCGTAAGTCCCACCTTCCCCTTTCTCTACTCTTTCTGAAAATACGAAATTCTAAAACCCGATGGAATCAGAACAAATCCGATTTCCGATTCGGTTCTTCCTAAAATCTCACTTTTCCTTTTATACAATCTTGTTAACCCATTACATGTTGACTATTAAACACTAACTAATCATATTGAACAAGTTTCATATCAAAAGAAATTTCTATTTCCATTTTACCGTACTTTTTCATTAAAATACCATATAGTTTCATTTTCGACATTTAAACATCACAAACTTGCTATACCTTTAAGTAGATTACGAGGTAATGACCTACCTCCTCACAACACTCATATGCAACATAGCACAATACCTTTCGGAAACATAGAATACGGGAAAACGAAACATTTCAAATAAATACCATTAATATTAAAACCGTTTTCTAAAAGATTAGTATTTTACACAAATCTTTGCAAAGCACCGCTACAACCCATTTTGGAGAACCCGACTGGGATGGTGTGGATTATCGCACATCCCTGGGCTTAGTAGTGCGAGATGCAGACCTCTGCAAGGAGCATTCGGTCTCGAAAGATTTAAAATACGGCATTTTAAGAAAATGAGATTTTTAGAAATATAAAATATATATTAAAATTATTTTTATATAATTATGTATATATGTAACATTAAAATATATATTTTAAAATAATATAAATATTCCAACTCTTTTGAAAAATCACAAGAATCACTTTACAATAATATACCATGAATTCCAAACAAATCAATATTACAAATAAATACCCTTTATTATGAATTTAGGATATTTTCACTAGAAATATCACAATTATAAAATCTACATTCATGATAACTCTAAAGACGATAACTAAATACTTGGGGAGTATTTTGAAAATTATACAAAAGTATTTTTACATAATACCCCCTCAAGTTCCATAAATTATTTTAAGTAACTTAATTGTTATATGCAAACATATGTAATGTCGGGGTATACTATAACTAGTAACTGTCAAAGCATGCTAAATGAAATAAATACCACACATCACACATACGGTAACTGGAATTGTATATCTGGACTCGGTTGTTACATTATACCCAACAAACCTAACCTTTAGTCCTCGTCACGTCCTCTGCTCGTATACTGGGAAGCGGGGCGTGATAACTTTTCTAAATATTGTTTCATCTTCCTCATGAAAACTAAAGATGAACAATTTGAGAAATTTAAAGTCTATAAGAATCTAGTTGAGAAACAAACCAACAAGTTCATAAAAAGAATTAAGTCAGATCGAGGCGGTGAATACACCTCAACTGAACTTAAGAGATTTTATGAAGAACATGGTTTGATTCATCAAACAACTGCTCCTTACAACCCTCCGTCCAATGGAGTGGCTGAAAGGAAAAACCGGACTTTAGTTGACTTGATAAACTCTCTTCTTGCTGAATCAAGTCTTCCCTCTACAATATGGGAGGATGCATTACTTAATGCAAACCACATTCTAAATAGAATTCCTTTTAAACATACCGATAAGACACCGTTTGAACTTTGGCTTAGTAAGAAGCCCAACTTGCAACACTTAAAAGTGTGGAGGTCACTTGCCAAAGTAAAGGTTCCTGAATTCAAGAGAAATAAATTAGGACCTAAAACCGTTGACTGTGTCTTTATTGGTCCTGTAGAAAACTCTAATACCAGCAGGTTCCTTGTAGTTAAGTCCTACTTTAGTGATATTAGAGTTAACTCCATAATTGAAGGTAAACCCGTAGATACTATCTATTTTGAACATGTGTTTCCTTTTAAAGATAAAGCAAATAAAACGACTGCTAAAAGTCATCGACTATTGAGCCTTTTACCTCTCCTCCGATTCCATATGAAATCATGCATGATAATTTAGATGACAACTTAGAACACAACTTAGATGTGGAACCTATAAGAAGCAAAATACCTTGAATAGAAAAGAACTTTGGTAGTGACTTTATCTCCTACTTTATTGAGGAAGATCATGTAACGTATAAGGATGTCATGATCTCAATAGATACTAGTTTTTGGAAAGAAGCTATCAATAATGAATTTGAATCTATTATGCAAAACCATACTTGGATCCTTACTGACTTACCTCCTGGCTGTACTCCAATTGGCTGTAAGTGGATCTTTAAGAAGAAACTTAAAGCAGACGGTACAATAGATAAGTTTAAAGCGCGTTTGGTAGCTAAAGGTTTTAGTCAAAAGAAAGATGTAGATTACTTTGACACCTTCTCATCTGTTACCAAAGGTGTTTCCTTTAGGATGCTTGTTGCCTTGGAAGCTATTTACAATCTAGAGATACATCAAATGGATGTTAAGACAGTTTTCTTGAACGGTGATCTCGACGAGGAGATTTACATGGTTCAACCTGAAGGGTATGTGGTACCTGGTCAGGACAATAAGGTTTGTAGGTGTTCCCTGATTAAAAATCAGGAGTTACATCAATGAGGTATCACGTGTTCACACGTGACCAAAGGTCACGTGTTGACATGTGACGTTTTTACAGAATTAAAATCTGTCAAGAAAAAGCACAAACAAGCGGCTGAAAGAGGACCCAATTGGAGGTCACGTGCTCACACGTGACCAATGGTCACGTATTGATACGTGATAGTTAAAACAGAAATAAAAACAAACGGCTGAAGGAAATACCTCAATGAGGTATCACGTGCTCACACGTGACCAATGGTCACGTGTTGACACGTGATGGTTAAAACAGAAGCGTAAATAAACGCTGAGAAAATGACTCAATTAGGGGTCACGTGCTCACATGTGACCAAGGGTCACGTGCTCACACGTTACCAAGGGTCACGTGTCAGCACGTGACTGGCTTCGAAAGCCTTACAGTTTAATAGAATTAAATTCTAAAAGCTTCTAAATCTTTCCAAATGGAAAAGGATTATGGGGACCGTTGGATTAAAAATCCAAGGGTGATTAAAAATCACCAATTTATGGAAAGATTTTAGACAAGGAAAGATTTCCCTAAAAATCTCACCAGAAATAACAAACAGAATATCTTTGGATTTAAAATCCAACGGTGAATAAAATTCACTGTGTGATCCAAAGGATCATATTAATTATGAGAACAAAAAAAATCATTCAATGAAAGATTCATTAAACAAATTGATTCTTTTCCTCCTCCTATAAATAGGAGCCAAGAGAAAAGAGATATATATAGAGTTTTGGCATCTTGAAATTGAAGAGAAAAAAGAAATGAGAATTTAATTCTCAACAAAGAAAACCCTAGGTGAGAAAAGAAAGGGAATCAAAACTTCAAACAGAGAATTTAATTCTCAAAATCTAAGAGTTTAACTCTTCTGCAAAAGAACTTAGTTCTTCCTCTAGTTGAAGATCTGCAGAAGCACATCTCCCCATAGGTTTAGAATTTAATTCTCATCAGGTTGAGATCCTGCCATGCAGATCCAAAACTTAGAGGGGGAATTGAGTTTAGAGTATTTAATTCTCCCAAAACAAAACTAGGGTTTAACCCTATATGAGAATTTAATTCTCCTAAAATTATAGGAATTTAATTCCTTCAAGATGGACAGAACTAGGGTTTAACCCTAATTGAGAATTTAATTCTCTCAAATTTACAGGACTTTAATTCCTCCTAAATGAAATTAGGGTTTCACCCTATACAAGAATTTAATTCTTTTACATATATGAGAATTTAATTCCTCTAAAAGAAATTAGGGTTTAACCCTACATAAGAATTTAATTCTTTCATAATAGGAATTTAATTCCTCCAAAATCATAATTAGGGTTTAACCCTACAGAGAATTTAATTCTCAAAATAAAATAAGGAGACTTAAAAGATCTCTGAGCATACAAAGAACCAAGGTCACGTGGCCCCACGTGACCCCTGAAAAGATCTCCAAAAATGAGAAGGAAAAGGCTCTGAGGCAATGCCTCACGTGCTCCCATGTGACCTCCAAAACACAGAAGATCAAAGTGAATGAAATGAAGGCTTTGGGCGCTCTCACGTGTTCCCACGTGACCCCTTAGCAAATGCTTTAATAGTCGGCGCATAAATCCCTATCACGTGTCAACACGTGATGCTCAAAATAAAAATAAAAAGTGTTTTAACACTTATTTGCAGAGCGAAGTAAAAAAAGGGGATTCGGTCCCACCTTCGGGCGCCCTCACGTGTCCACACGTGACCTTTCTTTCTCTAGTGTTTAACACTAATTCGTGAGCTTTATTCCCAGTGTTTAACACTGATTGTCTTTTAGTGTTTAACACTAATTTGAGAACTTTACTTTTAGTGTTTAACACTAATTTGAAAACCTTATTTTCAGTATTTAACACTGATTATCTCCTAGCGTTTAACACTAATTTGGGGATTATACTTTCAGTGTTCAACACTGTTATCTTCTAGTGTTTAACACTAACTTGAGAGCTTTAACACTTTTGTTATCTAGTGTTTAACACTAGTTTTAACCAAATTGGTTAATCTTCCAGATGCAAAGCCTCCGACTCAAAATTGAGTAAAATTCAGAGCTATAATGTTCCATGCTCAGTCAAAGATAAAAATGTTATCAAAGCCCTTAAACTCTTGTTTAGCATTGCTAAATAATGTGGGCTGAAACCAGACAAATGTCTAATGGTCCAATAGAGGGCCAATACTTCAAATCTAATTGGACTTAGCCCATGTTGGCCATAAGTCCTCAATTCAGACTTAACTGAGCTATTGTGCTCATAACATAATTTAATTGATCTTGGTTCCAAATTGGGCTACAGATCACTTAATGCACCCCGGTTCAAGGGTACATCTCTTCACTCCTTTGATATTCGTCGTTGTAATTCCTCAACGTCTTCAAAGAGGTGACGGGTCCCGACAACCACACATTTCACAGACTATGACATCTCTAAACTACGGACTGTAGGGTCCTTAAACTCATGGACTATGATGTCCTTAACCTCGACCGTGATGTCTTAAAACTAACATTGGACTGTGAGGTCCTTAAACTCATGGACTATGATGTCCTTAACCTCGACCGTGATGTCTTAAAACTAACAACAGACTGTGGAGTCCTTAAACTCACAGACTATGACGTCCTTAACCTCGACCGTGATGTCTTAAAACTAACATTGGACTGTGGAGTCCTTAAATCCACGGACTATGATGTCCTTAACCTCGACCGTGATGTCTTTAAACTAACATTGGACCGAGATGTCCTTAAACTAACAATGGACCGTAATGTCCTTAAACTAATCAACCGCAATGTCACTGAACTAAGCAATAGAGCCCAATTACTCTCTTTTTGGATCTAAACGATCCCGTTAAGTCGATCTTAGTCTAAAATTAGACTAACGTATCCTTAACAAACGTTTAAGTTGATCTTAGTCTCAAATGAGGCTAACGTATCCTTAAACCCAAACCCCCAAACCAAAATCTAAGAAAGATACAGATTTAGACTAGTCCACGCCCTACGGGTAACAACATAACTTAGTCTCCGTATACAATCCACGGGCAACCGAACACAAAACAAATACCCACGACACGAAATGACCATCTGGAGAAGGAGAAAGTTGTTACCGCGATGCGGTAGCGTAATTAACTGCAGGGGCTTGCGCCTGCAGGGAAGAACATCCCTACAATCAAAAACCCCTCGAACGAGGGGGAATTTGACGAAGTCTGCTACATCGGCCGCATTCGTTTAATCCTTTGATACATGGTGTCATAAATCAACTTGGCATCTTCGGAGAGGTGCACGGATAGCACCAATTAGCATCTGCCCCGAATTTTAGGAAAGACGGACCTACGCGGTCGCGTCTCCGTGTTTCGGAGGGGAACAAATTCTGGCAAGCCCGGTGGGACCTTTTCCTCTTTCCACTCCACACTTCGTGTGTCGTGTTCGCGAACGAATCGCGGTTTGCTAATGGTTGCCCTTGGGTTCGAGATACTAAGATTTGGCGTCTTGCTTGGTGCAGAAAGCAAAGATCAATGGCGTTCACCTGCTCGAAGTGTTCCACATGCAACTGCAACCCACGTTCTGCCTCAACTGGGGGCATAGCTTACGAGCCACAGGCGGCTTCCCTGTTCACGATGCCGGTGGAACATGTCACCCAAGCCACCACAGGATTGTTTTTCGGGACCATGCTCCTGCCAACGAGCTTCAGCGCTCCTATGCCAACACCGGAAGCTCCCAAGAAGTCGATCTTCGATCGGCTTGCTACTACCACGGCCCCTTTCAACGGGTCGTTCAGCTCCAACTCCTCGGTATTCGCCAGACTGAGCCTGAACTCCGATGGGTCCGCCAAGAAGACCATGACACCTGAAGTGGCCATCCCAAAGAAGATAGCTATCTCTGCTCCTGAAGTCGTCAAGGCGGCTTCTCCTGCTAAAGAGTCGGTCTTTACAAGACTAACTATTCCGGCTCCCGTTCCTGCTCGAAGGTCTGTCTTTGACAGATTGGATACTGCTACTCAAAAGACGTCAGTCTTCAAGAGGCTGGCACCAGCGGCGCCTCATCTGGACAGGGGGCAAGACAAAGCCATCCCTATCGCCGAACCAGCCCCATCAGCTCGACACGCTCGACGTCGACACTGGCGCCGAGTAAGGAAGGCCGGGGGAAACTCCCCTTCTGGGCTAACTCCACCGGCTCCAACGGTGGAAATTAATGCTGCTATTCCAACCGGGAACAGTTTTGAGCTGCTGAACAAGGTGCACAGGAATTCGCCTACCGCCATATTAAAAAGATCTCCTCCACGGGTAGAGACTATCGCAGAAGCAAAACCGGAACAGCCCCCTCAGCGGCTATCCTCTAAAGTTTACAAAGTCTGGCGACGTGTCCAAGAGTCAGTGATCGATCAAGACTACCTCCGCCGACAGAAGAAGTTGAAGGTTCAGCCAGAAGGGAACCGTCCCAGTAAGCCGCAAAAGATGACAACCACTTAGGTGCCCACTACAACGGCCCCCTCAACTTCGACCGCTCATAAGAGGAGAAGGCCGGAGAAAATCCCCATGCCTGCGACAAATGTCAAAGGCACTGAGCCCAAACGCCATAAGTCTAGGGGCATGGTGGTGCATACCGTCTACATGGCATCCGGGAAAGAGGATAGCCGCGCTTCTACGGGCCACCGACCACTCACTCGATCTATCACGAGAGCTCAGGAACAGCACCGGCAGAAACTTTAGGAGATGCTGACTGCGATGGCCACACTCACCGGGACAAAAGAAAGCCCGGAGGTATCATCAGAACAGCGTCACGAACAAGAAACTGATACTGACTTCCTTCGCAGAGTCCTCGAAAAGAAGGACAAAGAAGCCGCGAAGCAAGCGGCTAACATAAAGCAAATGACACTTCTCTTCTAAGACATGGTAGGCATGATGATCCAGCCGGATCCCCCAGCCGAAGATCCTCTAATAATAATTGAAGATGACAGAGGAGAAACATCGAATCCTCTGCCGGCTCTGTCAACAGCCAAGGAGGAGATAATCTCTAAAGCTGTTCTGGATGACTATATTGCTCAGCAAATACGAGTTCATCAGGCGAATGAAGCAGCCGGCCAAGTTGTCAAAACCGGACGACCATATCTAGGCTGGTATGATCAGATAAAGTACCCGTCGGGCTACACGATCCCCAAATTCCATGTGTACAAGGGGACATGCAATCCCCATCAACATGTTGCTCAGTTCAGGGTTCTTTGTGGCAACACCGGTGGCGATGATAAACTTTTTCTCCGCCAATTCGTCGGCAGCTTATTGGAGACGGCGTTTAAGTGGTACTCCGAACTTCCAAATGACTCCGTCAAGACTTTCGCAGAAATGGAGTTGTTGTTCACCCAGCGATTTGCATGTGCTAGTGAACGTACCCCGATACGGCATTGATCAATGCAAGGGTGAAACCGGGCGAAACGTGGGTTCAGTACGCAATCCGATGGCGAAATCTGTGGTCGAAATGCGAACAACGCATCGAAGAAGCACCAGCGGTGGGCATGTTCATGGGCACCCTAGACCCTCATGCAACTATTTCACAGTTCATGATGTTCTTCAAACCGACCACATTCCAGGCTTTAATCGACAAGCTAGCCCAGATGGATCAGATGGGTCATAGACCGTCTCCTCCGAAGCTGGAGCCGCGGAACGAAAAAGGTAAGGGGAAGGCGACCTTCGTTGCGAATACCCAACAGCAGCCCAGTGCTTCAAGACTAATGGATCAATTGGAAGAGAGATGATGTTATTATAATGAGAAAATGAAGCGTCCTTACTCGTTCCCACGGGACAAAACAAAAAGACTCTTCGAGCTGGCGATGCGCAGCCGGCTTATCAATATACCGAATCCAAAGTGGCCATTGCAACCCGGCGAAGTGATTGTTAGGGATTCTGCGTGTTCAAGTTTTAGTTAAATACCGCAATCAAGACGGTTTCGCTTGTAGCTAGCCGGTTGAGTACGGGTCGTCCGCAGGGAGATGGGAATCTTTTTCTATGTGCTTTAACGAGTTAAGTCCAGTTTTTCAGATTTTGTTGTGATTAATTAAGTGTTAAAATAATATGTAAAGAGAGCTTGTTAGGGTTAGGATTAGGTTAGTTTGAGTTAGGAGTCTCCCACGTCTTTCGTCGCCCCTCTTAATATCGGTGTTACGGTAATCGGCAACAACGGGGATTAGCACGACTAGGAAGGAACTTGCGAGTATAAGTTAGGCTTTCCAACGCATAAGTTCTTCCTTTTGGTGCTTGTCCGTCCATTCTTGGCTCTTAGCCATAACCTCCGGTTAATTCAACCACAACCGGTCTCACTACGGAATCACCGCTATCATGTAGGATAGGGTGCCGTAAGGAGCGGATTGTGGTTCAATTAACGGGAGTCGAATTAAGCTGTTGGGCAAGAAAAGAGTGAGAGAGATTTCCTTCCCTCAAACTTCCCTTATCCTACCCTAACAAGTATGAAACTACTCACACATCATGATACGGAAAAATAAAACAAAACAAAAGAGGAAGATAGAAAGAAAGAGATTAGAAGATAACAACTAGCTATTTGCGATCTCACCTTGGCAAGGATCAAGCGTAAGCATCATGGTTGTGTTAAGGATAAAGAAAAAGAGAGAAGAAAGAAACAACAAGAAATAACAACAACTAGTTAACAAATTAAAATTACAACAATTAACAAGATAATAAGACAAGCATAATAATGAAAGAGTCTTCTTTATTCATCATTCTTCACTCACAAAGCTCACTACAAGTTTTAATGGAGAAGAGATGAGAAGAGGAAGAAGAAACACAACTAAACCTAGAAAAGAAAATACAAGATTATGGACCCCCTCCCTTCATAAAGTTCTGGGCTATTTATAGGCTGAAAAATGAAAACCTAGGGCAACAAGCAGAACCAACATGGAATGACCAAAATACCCCCAAAGTTTGACAATCTGCTGCCACCATACGGCCGTGGATCCGCGGCCTAAGCATGCTTAGGCCGCGTTTCCGCGGCCATATAGATGAGTTGGAGGCTCTGTTTTTTTGTGCTTCCCTGGTCTTCATTGTACTTAATTCTGGTATATGTATTTTCTCAATTTGTCTTCACGATTTTTCCAGAATTTCTGTTGAGGGAAAGGTGGACTTTTTTTCAAGATTTTCTTGAGCTCCGCGTAGATTTCTTGGAACTTGTGTTGCCATTGAGCCTTGTGTATGAAGGTGACAATCGATTTTCCATTTTGTCTCCTAAACTGGTGTGTGGCAACAGACGGATAAAGAGCGGAGACCCGTGTTTTATCTGTGGTTGGCAGGAACCCGGATTTTTGTCGTGTTTTCCATGAATTTCACCGTTTAGAGCCGAGAACCTGTATCCTACAATTGACTAGCAAACACGGCTCAAGAGTACCTACCGATAAGCAATGTGATAAAAATTGGGCGGTATGAAAATGCAAAAATCTGATATGAACAAATACCCCCAAACTTATCATTTGCTCGTCCCGAGCAAAGCCAATTTATTCACAAAAAATTTCCTAACCTCACTTTCGCAGGGAACGCGATTGCACTGAGCATGTGCAACAAGCCGTTAAACCTCTAGGTGTCCCTAGTAGGAGGAGTGTTGTCTCCTGAGGGTTTTCAGCGGATACTACCCACAAAATCCGGTCAAGTTGGTTTTGTAAAATAACTAAGATTCAAACCCTAAAGTTTTGTTTTAAGAAAATAACAATTCTATAATCCTAAGTCTAGACTATCAAACCTTTATTTTTCACACCTCACTTCTTATTTAACTACAGATTTTATATGTCTTTACGTGCAGTGCAAATAGTGTCGTTAAGTTCCCGAAAGATCGAATAAAGTCATTATGTCACACAATAAAGCCCAGATAACAATTTTAAAAGGATCACATAAGTTTTATAAAGAGTTAAGTATTTTTCAAGTTTCATTTTCCAGTAAGGTTTCAACTTCAGAATTTCTATCTTCCTTAACAGGAAACTAGGTCTTATTTTTCACTCCACCTTTTTCTTGTTTTCATTTCATACACACCTCTGTGAACGTGCAATAGTCTTTATCATAGAATAAAACCTTCATATCTTCGCTAAATTTTTTATAAAAGCCTGTCTTTTATCAAGATTATTCTCACACAAAGAACCGTTAGGAATTTTAACTCGGAGAGAACACTTGCTTGATTTTGTTTTAATCTGGACTTTCTAGGCTTCTTAGCGAGCTTTGGGCCAATGCACCCAAACCAGTTGGTTTTAGGGCATTAGGTGTAGAAACACCCCGGCGGACTTAATTACTCAAGTTACCCAGGTCCAAAAACAAAAGACAGTTGGCGTGAAAATCAGATGATTTAATACGAACGGAGATATAACCGGCAGTTCCATTATTTTTTGGATAAAAGACGTGTTTAGTGGGTTCGGTGTGTAATCATTCCAATCAAGTTTCAGATGGGTTATTTTTCAGACTTAGTTCCAATTACGGCATCAATAACATTCCTTCATATTTGCTTTACTTCATAAACTATTCTTGACATTACTTATTTCCGAATAAACCTATTTGATCCTCAGAAAATTATTTATCTGTTTAAAAGTTTTTAAACATAAAAGACTTGTCATCTAATTTCAAAAACTCACGACACGTGTAGTGTGATGTAAAGACGTATATCAGCTATAGTTAACTTCAAAGGAGAGTTATCTTTCAGGTTTTCAAAATCTAAACATAAGATTTAGTTATTCTTATTTTATCAAACAAAACCGTCGAAATGTTGAATCAGAGTTCTCCCACTAGCTAACTTGACAGAAAAGTTTTTATATTTTTAGAAAATTTTCAGATTTTTATGGATTTTATGGATTTTAATATGCAGATGCAAAATATACATATGAATGCGAAGGTAATAAATGCGTACCGAGCGTACCCCCAAACTTAAACCGGACAGTGTCCTCACTGTCATTGCATGAAGAGATCATTTGAAGGGTGAAAATTGTCGGTTAGCGACACACAATTTTTTTTTGTTTTTGTTTTTAAAGAAAAGAAAAAGAAAAAGAATATACACAAATATATACAAAATGGTTTGTACATACCCCCAAACTTATTTGGAACAGTGTCCACTGTTCTTGGCTGGATAACCGAAGTTTGGAGGTAGGCAGAGGAAGATTAGGCATGGTAAACTGGCTCCTGTAAGAACAGGAGCTCCTCTGTTGGTTCGGCGCTAAGGTACGGTTTGAGTCGGTGTCCATTCACTTTGAAAAATGAACCGTCCTTCGGATTCTCCAAATCCACAGCGCCCTGCGGATATACATTCCGCACAAAATACGGCCGTTTCCAGCGAGATCTGAGCTTCCCTGGATGGAAGTGAAGTCGGGTGTCGTAAAGCAGTACCTGCTGACCAGGTACTATGGTTTTGCGCAAAAGGTGTTTATCGTGAAACACCTTCGTTCGATTCTTAACGACAACCGCGTTATCGTAAGCCTCATCCCTAAGCTCGCTCAGTTCATTCAACTGCAGCTTCCGATGGCTGCCCGCATCTTTGAGAGACAGATTCAGCTCCTTTATCGCCCAAAATGCGCGATGCTCTATTTCGACAGGTAGGTGGCAGGCTTTTCCGTACACAAGCCGATAGGGAGACATGCCAAGGTCGGTCTTATAAGCGGTTCGAAACGCCCAAAGGGCATCAGTGAGTTTCAGCGACCAATCCTTACGGTTCTTGGAAACCGTCTTCTCCAGTATCTGCTTGATTTGCCGATTTGAAACTTCGGCCTGCCCGCAGGTTTGGGGGTGGTAGGGCGTGGACAGCTTATGATTAATGGAGTATTTCCGCATCAAGGCCTCAAAAGTCTTGTTGCAGAAATGACTTCCATTGTCGCTAATGATCGCTCGGGGGTGCCCAAACCGGGAGAAAATGTTTTCTTTAAGGAACCTAACGACAACCTTCCTCGACCCATTTAGAGACGTAATCAACAGCGAGAAGGATGTACAAGTTCCCAAAAGAGCTGGGAAACGGCCCCATGAAATCTATTCCCCAAACATCGAAAATCTCCACAACCAAGATCGGTTGGAGCGGCATCTCGTTCCTCCGGGATATCCGGCCCATGTGTTGGCACCGGGAGCAAGTCTTGCAATAGTCATGAGCGTCTTTGAAGAGTTGTGGCCAGTAGAAATCACATTGCAAGATCTTCTCAGCTGTCTTTCTGGGGCCAAAATGCCCGCCACACGCTTGATCGTGGCAAAATGACAGCACACTCTTGAATTCCTCGTCAGGGACACACCGACGAATAATCTGGTCGGGACAGTACTTGAACAAATAGGGTTCGTCCCAGTAAAAGTGCTTTACTTGGGATAAGAAGCGAAGTCTGTCCTGACTCGACCATTCAGTCGGTAGTAATCCCGTGGCCAAATAGTTCACAATATCTGCGAACCAGGATTCGCAAGATACTGTCAAGAGCTGTTCATCCGGGAAAACGTCGTTGATCGGAATTGGAAGCAAAGGCGAAGAAGGAAGTCGTGAGAGATGGTCGGCAACTACGTTTTCACATCCTCGTTTGTCCTTAATGACAAGGTCAAACTCTTGAAGCAAGAGGATCCAACGTATTAACCGGGATTTTGCATCTTTCTTCGCAAAAAGATGGCGCAGAGCAGAATGGTCTGTGTAGACAATGACTGGAGAGCCGATGAGGTAGGGCCTGAACTTTTCTAAAGCAAATACAACAGCTAAGAATTCCTTCTCAGTTGTTGTATAATTAAGTTGTGCGTCGTTCAGGGTTCGGCTCGCATAATAGATTACATGTGGCATCTTGTTGATGTGTTGTCCAAGGACAGCACCAATGGCAAAGTCGGATGCATCGCACATAATCTCAAATGGGTGCGTCCAGTCAGGTGAAGAAAGAATGGGAGCAGAAGTGAGTGAGCGTTTCAATGACTCGAATGCAGTGACACAGCTCGAGTTGAAGTCGAAAGGCGTATCCTTGGCCAGCAAAAGAGTTAAGGGCCTAGCAATCTTGCTAAAGTCCTTGATAAACCGTCTATAGAAACCGGCATGGCCAAGGAAGGCTCGGACATCTCTGACGCATCGGGGAGGAGGCAGATTGGAAATGACCTCAATCTTTGCTTTGTCAACCTCTATGCCATTTTGCGAGATGATATGTCCTAAGACAATACCTTCGCGCACCATGAAGTGGCATTTCTCCCAATTCAAAGTGAGATTCTTGTCCTTACATCGGGTAAGGACAGCGTCAAGATGCAGCAAACACTCGTTGAAGGAATCGCCGAAGATGGAGAAGTCATCCATGAAAATCTCCAGAAATTTTTCCACCATGTCTGAGAAGATACCCATCATACACCGCTGGAAGGTAGCGGGCGCATTGCATAACCCAAAGGGCATGCGACGATATGCAAACGTGCCGAAAGGACAAGTGAAAGTGGTCTTGTCCTGGTCTTTTTCGGCGATGGGAATTTGATTATAGCCGGAGTAGCCATCAAGAAAGCAGTAGTACTCGTGTCCGGCCAATCGTTCAAGCATCTGGTCAATGAAGGGTAGCGGAAAGTGGTCTTTCCGCGTTGCGGCGTTGAGTTTTCTGTAATCAATGCATACTCGCCACCCAGTTTGGGTGCGAGTATGGATTAACTCGTTCGCCTCGTTAGTGATGACCGTGATACCCGACTTCTTGGGGACAACGTGGATGGGGCTAACCCACTGGCTATCAGAAATAGGGTAAATGATACCACTATCTAGACATTTTACGATCTCCTTCTTCACAGCCTCTTTCATGACTGGATTGAGACGTCTCTGTAGATCCCGGGCTGGTTTGGCTTCATCCATCAGATGAATGTGATGCTCAACGATCAGGGGACTAATCCCCTTGATGTCCGCCATGGACCAGCCAAAAGCTTGCCTGTTGCTGTGCAAGACCGCGAGAAGGGCTTTCTCTTGCTCAGGAGCTAGAGAAGCCGAGATGATGACAAGGAGGGTCTCGTTCTCACCTAAGTAAGCGTACTTAAGGTGAGACGGCAAAGGCTTGAGTTCGAGCGTTGGAGGTGAAACGATTGAAGGCAAGATTGGTGCAGAGGTCTCGAACTCAAAGGACTCCAGCAAAGGTTCGAAACGAGTGTAGGCGACCGAGTCGGATGGTTCAGGTAACTCATCCGGAAATTCGAAAGATTCAAACTCGGGTTGTGCGCGGCTAAGATCGTTCAAGAACGTGAAACACTCGTAGTCGTTGTCGGGCGCAGAAACAGCAGCAGGTTCGAGGAGGAACGCACTAGTGGCGTCAAGATTATCGTGTTCGAACAGAAACTCCTCGAATTCACACTTTTCAGGGGTGATCTCCTGGATCAAGCAGACGTCCAGTATATGAGCATTAGGTTCGGCGGGCTGATTCCACAACCTAAAAATGTTGAGTTCAATCATCATGTTTCCAAAAGAGAGGTTCATCGAACCATTGCGATAATTGATCACAGCATTTGAGGTTGCAAGGAATGGGCGACCGAGTATCACCGGAATTTGATTCCGGGGGTTAGCTACAGTCTGTGTGTCTAATACAATGAAGTCAACGGGGAATATGAAGTCCCCGACTTTGATTAACACATCCTCTAGCTCACCCCTAGGATGGGTGATCGATCGGTCGGCCATTTGGAGAGTGCAGTGTGTGGGTTTCAGCTCTCCGACGCCTAATTGCTCGTATACTGAGTACGGAAGCAGGTTAACACTGGCACCAAGATCTAATAGTGCGCGGTTGATGTTCTTATCCCCAATGGTAATTGAAATCGTAGGACAGCCAGGGTCCTTCCGTTTTTGTGGTAAAGATTGGGTAAGGGCATCACTCACAGTACTAGCCAAGAAAACTTTCTTGGGTACCTGAGATTTCCTCTTTTTCATGCACAAGTCCTTTAAGATTTTCGCGTAGGACGGGACTTGTTGGACAGCATCTAAAAGAGGAATGTTAATGTTAACCTGCTTGAATAACTCCAGAATCTTCTCCATTTGAGGATTTTGTTTATTAGACCTCAACCGGTTTGGAAATGGAACATTTTTAAAATTGGTTGAGTCTAATGCTGGAGGAGGAGATTGTGGAGTTGGAACGGATCCCAGAACAGGTGTTTTCGTGGAGTGAGAAGTGGGTCCGTTCAGAGCAGAAGAAGAAGAAGAAGAAGGAGAGCCTTGTGAAGAACGGAGAATAGGCTCAGAAGACGAAGAAGAAGAAGAAGAAGAAGAAGAAGAAGCAGCGGCCGGGGTGTCTTCGTTGATCCGTGTGCCGATGTTGTTTTGCAGCATCCTTCCCGATCTCAGTGTGGTCACGGCACTCACATTATGATTTTGTTGTTCAAGAGCAACATGTGCATTATGTGGGTGACCGGGATTTGGGAGTGGCTGGGACGGGAGCTTCCCCTTCTCTCGCTCACTTAAGGCCGCATTCAGTTGTGCAATCTGGGCCTCGATGGTCTTGATGCTTTGCCCGTGAGCGGCAGTGTGTTGCACTAAGGACTGAATGGAAGACTAGATGTTGGTGGTGGACTGAGTCGATTGTTTAACGAACGCCTCCAGACTTCGTTCGAGCGAGGAAACCTTATCGTTGTTTGACGGAACAAAGTTGTTTGGTGGAAAAGAATTGTTGGGTGCAAAGTTGTTCGTCTGATTTTGGAAAGGTTGGGGTTTGAAGGGCTGCTGAAACTGCTGGTGAGTTTGTTGTTGCGCTTGTTGTTGCGGCGGAGGGGCCCTTTGGAAATTGTTGTCTTGGAATTGATTCTGATTCTGATTCCAGGCGAAATTAGGATGGTTCCTCCAACCGGGATTGTAGGTGGAAGAGTATGGATCAGTCCTCGGTCTTTGCTGGAATGCAGCATTAACCTGATCCTGTCCTTGCGATGGTGGATTGTAAGGACACTCTTCGGTCAAGTGGGAAGGATCGGAACAAAAAGCGCAAATGGTGCGAAGGGGGAGAATAGGGGCAGGAGCAGGAGAAGAAAATTTGCTCTCTATTGCTTCAAGCTTTCTTGTTATTGCAGCCATTTCAGCTTTCATCGCAATAGAGACATCAAGTTGGTGAATTCCTACCCTAGACTGACCGGTAGAAGTGGAGGTAGAAGAAGAAGAAGTCGGTCTGGTGCTATCCCATTGTAGCGTTTGCTCCGCAAGGTCGTCAAAGAACTGCCACGCTTCCTCATTAGATTTCGATAGGAAGTGGCCCTGACAGATGGTTTCCAACAACTGCTTCGTTGCTGGGTTCAGGCCCTCGTATAAGGTTTGGCAAAGTTGCCATTTCTCTATACCGTGGTGAGGACACTGAACGAGAAGGTCTTTGTACCGGTCAAAGCACTTCCAGAAGGGTTCAGAAGGAAGCTGAGAGAATTGGTTGATTTCATTTCGAATCCTTGCGGTTTTATGATTCAGATAGAATTTTTTTAGAAACGCTTTAACAAACTCGTCCCAGCTGGTGATTGAGTGGGAGGCGGTGCTATACAGCCATTTTGCAGCAAGATCGCATAAAGTGAACGGAATGACCCGTAGACGTATAGCATCGTCCGACAGCTGGGTGGTTTTCATCATGGCACAGACGTTTTGAAATTTGTTGATGAAGATATAGGCATCTTCAGATTCAAGCCCATGAAATCGTGGAAACATGTTGATGAAGTGGGGCTTAATTTCAAAGTTGTCCCCATTGGCCGGTGGAAGAGAAAGGCAGGTGGGAAGTACAGAACGGGTGGGATAGAAACGATCCTGGAGCGCGATTCGCTGCGGCGCTACAACAGGCGGTGGTGGTGGGAGATTGGTCTCCGTAGGAGGTGGAGCCAATCCAGCGGTAGTCAAAGAGATGTTCGGATTAAATCCAAACATCGCGGAAGAAGAGGTTGGTGAAGGTGAAGATGTATGAACAGAATTCCGGTCAACGTCGGAGTTGGCCGGCAAAGGAAGGGGTGAAAGAGGAGTGGACGGAGTTTCGACTTCGGAGTCGATCGCGTAGTCGGTAGCGACTAACGTAACGCGGACTAGACGGGCGCTAGTGTCCCGAGTCCAAGCGGACATACACTAAACGAGTTTAGTATAGTCAAAGCGGAGAAGGTGAGGGGTGGTGGGTAAAAAATGGATTTTGGCGACAAAGGGCAAGTTTTTATAAAAGTTTTTGATTTTTTCTTTTTTCTTTTTTTTTTAGAAAGAGATTTACAGAAATATGTACGGACTTACGGCTTTAAGTAATCACAAACAAGATATGCACAATCTCACCTAGATCTACGGTCGCCTAGGTCAACTAGACCTGCTCCTAACTGTTCCAGAGGGCTAGAAAAAGGACCTCAAACCGCCTCTTCTCCGTCTAATGCGGCCAGATAAGTGCCAGGTAAGTGGGAGGTTGTCCAACGCTTTCGCGAAGTTCCTTAATTAAATAACCACTTGCCTTCGTCACACTTGCTTAGGAACCGCAAAAGACAGATAGGATAAACGGCCGATGCCTGTAACTAGTCATCTGTCCTAATGAGCGCGAAGTCCTTAGGGCTGAGTCTAGTATTTTTTAATTTTTAACAGTGGTCAATGCATATGCTTTTTGTGATTTTTGGGGTCCTGGGAAGGGTGATGAAATCCCCACCCAATCTGAATTGGTTTCAAGCCCCTTAAGTCCGTATTAAAGAATGCAAAGCGGTAACAAATCAACTGCAAACAATTTTTATTTTTAGCGCGGCGCAAAGAATCCTGCACAAGAACAGTTTATTGGAAGGGGGAGAAGAGTTTGCGCAAAGAAATCTGCAGAAAACACAATTTATTGGAGTTCAGAGGAGTGGGAGAGGAGAGGAACACTTACAGAGAAAATGGCACTCCAAGGCCACCAAACGGCCGCGGTTCCGCGGCCTAAGCTTGCTTATGCCGCGGTTCCGCGGCAAGAAAGTGGAATTGGGCTTCTGAATTTTTGGGGTGTTCTGGTCTGGGTCTCCTCTGCCTGTATGGAGTTGCTGAATCTTTGTTTGCTCACTGTATATGCTCCAGATTTTTACAGTAGACCGTTTGTTTCGTTTTAATCCGTCGCGGTGTAGCCGCGAAATGTGGGTCTAACTTCCCATGTCTTTGGCACTGAACTTGAACTCCGTATTTTCCTGCACACTTGCACAAAAACTAATCAAAAATAACAAGATGATTTTTTTTTTTTACAAAGTATATTATTTTTTTGTTGTTTTTCGGTTGTTTTTATATTCACAAGTTAACCCGAAATTACACAAAGAAATAAACTACCGTCTCCCCGGCAACGGCGCCATTTGATTGTTAGGGATTCTGCGTGTTCAAGTTTTAGTTAAATACCGCAATCAAGACGGTTTCTCTTGTAGCTAGCCGGTTGAGTACGGGTCGTCCGCAGGGAGATGGGAATCTTTTTCTATGTGCTTTAACGAGTTAAGTCCAGTTTTTCAGATTTTGTTGTGATTAATTAAGTGTTAAAATGATATGTAAAGAGAGCTTGTTAGGGTTAGGATTATGTTAGTTTGAGTTAGGAGTCTCCCACGTCTTTCGTCGCCCCTCTTAATATCGGTGTTACGGTAATCGGCAACAACGGGGATTAGCACGACTAGGAAGGAACTTGCGAGTATAAGCTAGGCTTTCCAACGCATAAGTTCTTCCTTTTGGTGCTTGTCCGTCCGTTCTTGGCTCTTAGCCATAACCTCCGGTTAATTCAACCACAACCGGTCTCACTACGGAATCACCGCTATCATGTAGGATAGGGTGCCGGTAAGGAGCGGATTGTGGTTCAATTAACGGGAGTCGAATTAAGCTGTTGGGTAAGGAAAGAGTGAGAGAGATTTCCTTCCCTCAAACTTCCCTTATCCTACCCTAACAAGTATGAAAATACTCACACATCATGATACGGAAAAATAAAACAAAACAAAAGAGGAAGATAGAAAGAAAGAGATTAGAAGATAACAACTAGCTATTTGCGACCTCACCTTGGCAAGGATCAAGCGTAAGCATCATGGTTTTGTTAAGGATAAAGAAAAAGAGAGAAGAAAGAAACAACAAGAAATAACAACAACTAGTTAACAAATTAAAATTACAACAATTAACAAGATAATAAGACAAGCATAATAATGAAAGAGTCTTCTTTATTCATCATTCTTCACTCACAAAGCTCACTACAAGTTTTAATGGAGAAGAGATGAGAAGAGGAAGAAGAAACACAACTAAACCTAGAAAAGAAAATACAAGATTATGGACCCCCTCCCTTCACAAAGTTCTGGGCTATTTATAGGCTGAAAAATGAAAACCTAGGGCAACAAGCAGAACCAACATGGAATGACCAAAATACCCCCAAAGTTTGACAATCTGCCGCCACCATACGGTCGCGGATCCGCGGCCATATAGATGAGTTGGAGGCTCTGTTTTTTTGTGCTTCCCTGGTCTTCATTGTACTTAATTCTGGTATATGTATTTTCTCAATTTGTCTTCACGATTTTTCCAGAATTTCTGTTGAGGGAAAGGTGGACTTTTTGTCAAGATTTTCTTGAGGTCCGCGTAGATTTCTTGGAACTTGTGTTGCCATTGAGCCTGTGCATGAAGGTGACAATCGATTTGCCATTTTGTCTCCTAAACTGGTGTGTGGCAACAGACGGATAAAGAGCGGAGACCCGTGTTTTATCTGTGGTTGGCAGGAACCCGGATTTTTGTCGTGTTTTCCATGAATTTCACCGTTTAGAGCCGAGAACCTGTATCCTGCAATTGACTAGCAAACACGGCTCAAGAGTACCTACCGATAAGCAATGTGATAAAAATTGGGCGGTATGAAAATGCAAAAATCTGATATGAACACGAAGTGAATAATCCCAATTATTCCCCTTACCACCAAACGGTAAGCCATCCAATCGAAGATTGCTTTGTCTTTAAGGGATGGATCGAGGATCAATACCAACAAGGCAAGTTTGCGTTGTCTGAGAAGTGGAAAGTGAGCCCACCACAACCGCATACTCCTAAGAAGATGGACACACCGGGGGCAACGTGCTCTTTTGTTGAGGAAGCTCCATGGGAGGTCGCTCTTTCAGCAAAAACCAAAAGAATGCTGAATGATCTCCAGACATGCCCGGCGATCAGGTGGAAGAATCCGCTAGAACCCCAGATCATCGAAGGAATGCTGAAGCCGCGCCCTGCTCTAAAAATTGGTGGTGATAGCCAGAGCGTTCACACCCAGCCGTCAAAATCTTCAAAGAATAAGAAGAAATCCAAGAAGCCCGTGAAGCCTGGCGACAAGCGCACGGACCTGCAAAAGCAGATTGACGCGCTGGAAGAATATAATCAGAAGGCGCGAACTTCAATCACGCTCCAAGAGTTCCTCGGCCACGTCCTTGAAGACGGAGATGATGGAGAAGACTCGTCAGATGAATCTGAGGATTACGTAGCAAGTTGCCATGTGATCTCTCACTCGTCGATAGACGATGAAGAAGCTCCTTGCACTGAGAGACTGGGGGCAGGTCCTGAACCGGAACTTCCAGGGCCATCAGATGAAATGATCGACGCATTCCTGAACGAAGCTCTTCCGAAAAGTAAAGCTGATCGGGAGTGTGAGATGACTATATTTGAAAAGGCCAAACGCCGGTGACTGGGCGAAAGAGTCGAGACCCTCCCGCTGAGTCAAAGGACATCTGTCGTGAATAAAAACAAGTTCAAGATGAGGAAAAGGTTTGCTAAAACCATGTCAATGGGAATGAAGCTACCACCCTCCGAAGGAAACACTCTCGGTGAAACAAAGATGCATCCTAGCTACTGCCTATATCATCGAAAGATGGCACACCCCACCGAAGAGTGCAACGCTTTTAAAAGATGGTGGCAGGGGTATGTTGCTTACCGGCAACATTTTAAGCGGATGAAACGCAAAACTCGTCGGGAGCAGAGAGGTACGACCGAGGAGTATAAAAGAACTACCAGCAACTGTCGCATGATTAACACCGGAGGATCGCAAGTTCTTACTTTCGGGAGCGACTCTGACGAAGAGATGACTCTTGGTCCTCTCTTTAAAGAATCCACTTTGGGGAAAGAGGAAGAACCGAAGGCCTGTGAAAATATTCAGCTGCGCAATCGTACGCTGCCTGAAAAGAATCTCGGACCCACAAATAAAAAAGATAAGGGAAAAGAAAAGGTCTTTGAGGATATCGTCCTAGATGACCAAGTCATGAAAGAGCTGACTGCTAAGGATCCGCCCAAGAAAAGTAAGGTGGACTACAACGTTCTGGCGCACTTGAGGAAGCTACCCTTGCAGCTCAGCATTCTCGACGCCCTTCTGTTATCCAAAGAGGCGAGAGATTCATTGATCAAATCACTACAAGAGCCGGGACAATTCCAAGCTTTTCTCGCCGAAGAAAAGATGAAAGACGAGCTGGAAGAAGTGCACACAGCCGATATTACCTTCGGCGATGAAGATCTCCTCCTTGGGACGTGTGAGCACAACCGTCCCCTATATGTCTCTGGATACTGTCACGATATAAAGATAGGCAAAATCCTGGTTGACAATGGGTCTTCCATCAATCTCCTCAACGTGAGAGTATTGAAGGAAATCTGCATGAGCGTTCAGCACTTCGCTTGCGATAAAATTACCATCTCCGGTTTCGACTCCCAGTCATCACGGACTCTCGGGTTTGTGATACTGACGCTACGCTTCGGGATGCTCGTCACGGATATTAAATTTCACGTAATTGACGCTAAGACTTGCTATAATGCTTTGCTCGGAAGGCCTTGATTATACGAGTACAACATTATTCCTTCTACACAGCACCGGTGTATGAAATATTTCAAAGATGGTCTCGAGTACACTGTGACGGGAGAATTGAACCCATTCTCCATGAACGAAGTCCGGAAGTACGAAGATGCAAAATACTTCTTACCAGATTTTGAGGACACGGAAAGATGCCACAAACCGAAGAACAAAGCTATCACCACTATTCCGGTCTTCGGGAGTGATACCGAGGAGGAAGAAGAGATAGTTTATTCAGGGCCACCTCAACGCAACAACCCGGGACCATCCGCCCCACTGTTAATCTTCGACAGTGACTCGGAAGATGAAGTTAACGCTATATTTTCCGCTCGACCGTCAATACAGACCTTCGCTGACAACAATCCGAGCTTGCAAATTACCATGGTTCCGCGGGAGCACTACAAAGATCTCGACGCACTTGAAGTTTATAGCGTGCAAGAGCTACGAACATTTTACGTCCCACCCAGGAGAAAAGGTGAACAGGCAATCCTATTCTTCCGATCCACAGAAACTATAGTGGAGAAAGAAGTTTGGCATGGCGCCGATTCTACGCTCGACAGGTTCCAGCCCGTCCGTCTGCCTAGATATTACACAGAAGTCTTGAAAAGGCTATTGAAGCGCCAAGGGGTACCCTTTAAAAAGACCGTTCGACAAGCTCGGTTCTACAACAGTATTTCGGATGTCCCTGGAACTCAGCGCAAGTTGCCCAACGGGAGAATGGAAACGCTCGGGCTTGGATATGTGAAATCTGGGAAACGGGGACGAGTCCATGGTAGCTACGTCATATATGACTTTGATGAAGAAGGGGACGCCTTGTTAGAAAACGCTGACCCTGAACCAAAACGAGATCCGGCCATCAAATTCCTGAGTCCGTCATTTGAAGAACGAATGGACAAGCTTATCAGGGAAGCGGGTCAAAAGATCCGGGATGACCATAACTGTGAAATGGCCATTTACGAGAAAGCCAAGACGCAGCGCCTCCTTCAGCAGGTCATCGAGAATGACAATGCTCTTCCTTATCAACCCGTCATACAAAAGGCCCGACGCAGAGGCAAAAATAAAGCAAAGAGCGGGAAAGGCGTTCGATAGCGACAAAGCGGGACCAAGAAGCCACGCGATCGGGAATCGAGCAATCCGGACTCGTCTCTTATAAAGAAGATGGGTCGAGCATACTTTTTCCCTTAGAATAAAACACGGAAGATACTTGATCTCGCCATAAAACATCAGATGATTACACTTCCGGAGTCCAAACACCCCGAGCAAGCAGGAGAAGTCTCTCACCCAGACTATTGCTCCTACCATAGGGCAATAGGACATCCTATTGAAGACTGCTTCACCTTCAAGAACTGGGTCGAAGACCAATATCAGCTCGGCAAGTTCGCTCTATCCAGTAGTTGGAGGATAAATCCACCACAGAAGCACGAACCAAAGGCCGCGCATACAGCGAGAGTAGAACTAGATCAATATCGGTCGTCGAAGCGTGCTCATACCTGTCATATGATAACACTATCAAAAGAAGAGCCTGAGGATAGGGGTGACCTCCCCTGGTGCTTCGAAAACAATGATGACGAGGTGATCTCAGTGTTTCCACCGGCGCCAAAAGAGCTGGAAGATGGAATGCATACCACTGCGGATAACCTCAAGAAAATTGATCTTGGGACGACAAGCGACTCGCGGCCGACATTCATCAGTGAGCTGCTATCTGAAGAAAGGGTGGCTGCATTAAAAGACGTGCTTATGCAGCATAGAGATTGCTTTGCATGGAATTATTCCGAAATGCCAGGATTAGATCCGGAGATTGCTGTACACAAATTGACAATATCCCCGGACGACAAGCCGATCAAACAAGCACCGAGAAGAATGTGGCTCGAGCTTGAGATGAGCATCAACGCCGAGGTCAAGAAGCTAATCGACTCCGGCTTCATCCATGAAGTTCAGTATCCTGACTGGATTGCCAACATCGTCCCAGTGATGAAGAAAAATGGGACGGTGCGCATATGTGTGGACTTTCGGGATCTCAATAAAGCCTGCCCGAAGGACGACTTCCCAGTGCCAGTTACCGAGCTGATGATAGACAATGCGTCCACTTATGAAGTTTTCTCCTTCATGGACGGCTCATCAGGATACAATCAGATAAAGATGCATCCTGAGGACCAGAAGCATACTGCTTTTCGGACCCCTTTGGGCATATTTTGCTACAAGGTGATGCATTTCGGTCTAAAGAACGCCGGTGCCACCTATCAGACGACCATGATGAAAATTTTCGATGACCTCATACATGAAATCGTCGAATGCTATATCGACGACCTCATAGTAAAAAAAAATCATACGAGGAACATTTAGAGCATCTGAAGATTGTGTTTCAACGCCTTCGGAAATACAACCTGAAGAAGAACCCTCTCAAATGCGCGTTCGGAGTTTCCTCGGGCAAATTCTTAGGATTCATCGTACGACATCGAGGCATCGAGATAGACCCGTCGAAGATCAAGGCGATCATGGAAATGCCCCCGCCAAAGACTCTCAAGCAGCTATGATCTCTCCAAGGAAAGCTCGCATATATCCGGCGATTCATAGCCAATCTTTCCGGCAAGTGCCGCCCCTACAGTCACTTGATAAAAAAAGGAACCCCGTTCGTCTGGGATCACAAATGCCAAAGCGCACTGGATTAAATCAAGCAATACTTGCAGAATCCCCCAGTATTGGCCGCTCCCGTTAAAGGAAAACCTCTCGTCCTGTATACGACAGCCCTCGAAGGTTCTTTAGGCGCACTGTGGGCACAAAAGAACGATCAAGGGAAAGTGAGAGCCCTCTACTACTTGAGTCGAGTTCTACTGGGGGCAGAAAGCAACTACTCCCCCATCGAAAAACACTGCCTGGCGTTGATCTTCGCAATAACGAAGCTCAAACACTACGTGTTGGCGCATGAGGTCCATCTCATATCAAAAGTGGATCCTCTCAAATACTTGATGTTGAAGGCCATATTAACAGGGTGACTCGCTAAATGGGCTCTGCTCTTGATGGAGTTCTTGATAACTTATCGGCCTCTCAAGGCAGTGAAAGGCCATGCCATCGCCGACTTCCTCGCTGAGCACCCGATACCCGCTGATTCTCCTTTGAACTGCGAATTGCCAGACGAACATGCGTTTGACACGATTGACGGGGATGATACCCGGTGGGAACTCTATTTTGATGGAGCGTCTTCCATGAAGAAGCGCAAACAAAGCACCCTTATAATCAGATCAGGGGTAGGCCTCGTCTTCGTGACTCCACAAGGAGGGATAATGCACTTTGCTTTCTCTTTAACAGAGCCGAGGACGAACAACGAGGCTGAATATGAAGCTTTGATAGCAGGTCTTGAGATCGCCGTCGACATGAGAATTGAAAACCTCCTCATATACGGAGACTCCCAGTTGGTCGTTAGTCAAGTAAACGACGACTATAAAACGTGCAAACCAGAGTTAGTGAAATACGGCGAGAGAGTGCAGCAACTGCTGACTCAAATTTCTTCCTACGCCCTGGAGAGCATACCGCGTGCGGAAAATAGTAAGGCAGATGCATTAGCTAAGCTCGCTAAAGAACTGGCTGATGAGAGCTTCGATGACGTGAGGATCATTATGCAAAACCATCGGGTTCTTGCACCGACAGAAATATCTCCGGAGTCATCCGAAGAAAAAGGAGCGACCGAGCAAATGGCTTTGCAAATAAAAGACCAGGAAGAGGCTGAGGATTGGTGAGAAGTCTTTATAGACTGCTTCAAATCCCGTCGAACACCTAAAGATGCGTCCTTAAGACATCAGCTTATGAAACGAGCTCTGTCTTTCGCCTTCATCAATGATACTCTGTATAAGAGATCATTTGATTCTCTGTGCTTAAGATGCCTGGGACCTGAAAAGGCAAGGAGAGTCGTCCAAGAAACTCACAACGGACTCTGCGGTTCTCACCAAGCCGGGCCGAAGATGAAGCTGAAGATCAAACGGATGGGTTATTATTGGCCCACGATAATCCAAGACTGCCTCGAATATGCGAAGCAGTGCCACTCGTGCCAGATTCACGGAGACTTTATCCATCAGCATCTGAATCCACTACATCCAACAGTGGCTAGCTGGCCATTCGAAATGTGGGGGACTGACATAATTGGCCCCATCGAACCAGCATCGTCCAGAGGACATTGATTCATTTTGGCGACAACTGATTACTTCTCCAAATGGGCAGAAGCAGTACCGCTGATGGAAGTGAAGACGAAGAATATCCTCCATTTCTTCAAGCCACACGTCATTTATCGGTTTGGAACTTCACGATGGATAATCTCCTATAACGGGCCAGCCTACAGAAGCCACAAGATCAGTCGCTTCGCACAACAACACAACATAGACTGAAGATTCTCATCAGTCTATAATCCCCGAGCTAATGGTCTGGCTGAGGCTTTTAACAAGACATTGACGAAGATCGTGAAAAAGACGGTGTCTCGAAATAAGAGGGACTGGCATGAGAGAATGCACGAAGCTCTCTGGGCATATCGAACTACGTTCAAAACGGCCACGAACACAACGCCGTACGCATTGGTATTCAGTACAGAGGCGGTACTCCCCCTCGAGATAGAGCTACCATCTCTATGAGTGGCAGTTCATTACGAGCTAACGGACGAAGAGAATGCTCACCTTCGGCTTGTGGAGCTCGACGCCCTTGATGAAACCCGGCTCATAGCGCAACAAAATCTGGAGGCTTATAAAGAAAAGATGACACGCTCATACGGGAGATTGACTAGGCCGAGAACATTCCGCCAAGGCGAACTCGTGCTAGTGGTCAAAAGACCTATGATCCCCAATCGTACTAAACGAGGGAAATTCGAGCCGAATTATGAAGGCCCGTATATTATAGACAAGGTCTACCAGGGTGGAGCTTATCTACTCATGGACATGCATGGTGAAAGACCTTTCAGGCCAATAAACGGTCGCTTCCTGAAGAAGTACTACGCTTGACGAGTCACGGCCTAGGTCAATGATAGATGACGACAACTATGTCCGCTCGCTATCTTCCTAAGCCCAAAACTCTATAAGTAGTAGCCGGCTTACGGACCGAAACGTCCTTAAACTAACGACGGACCGAAACGTCCTTAAACTAACAACGGACCACTATGTCCTAAAACTAGCTGTTGACCGAGATGTCGATAAACTATGGTGGATTGCAGCATCCCAAAACTGATACAAAAAAAAAAGAATAAAAAAAGAGAAAGAAAAACGGTATGTCTATAAGAAAAATGGGCACGGATGAAAACCTGAAAGGGCTCCGTGAGTAAAAAAAGCAGGGCTACCGGCGAGTGTTTGTGAAAACCCGAAAGGGCGCAATCTCGTTAAAAGACACTTGCAAGGTCCTCTCGACTTTGTAAGGAGAAACCACCTGCGTGAGATCCTTACGACTCACAAGGGAGCAACACACTTAGGAATCCTCACGATTCCTAAGGAGAAATTACACTTGCGAGATCCTCACGACTCGTAAGGAGAACCTTCTTATGAGACCCTCACGGCTCATAAGATTTGAAAGTCTTAAGCTACAGGGATCTGAACCTGTTCTTAAGTAGCCCCCACAATCTCCACTACTGCCCTACAAGCGGCTCAATGCCGACCCTTGTATACAATCTACGGGCGCGAATAAACATTTCCCTAACAAAGTCCCACCCGTGACTAGGGATATGTTCGCACGGTGAACAACCCTTGTGAGTCCTCTCGACTTATAAGGAGAAAACACTTTTATAAGATCCTTACGACTTAGAAGAGAACATACACTTAGGAGTCCTCATGATTCCTAAGGAGAAAATACACCTACGAGATCCTCATGACTTGTAGGGAGAAATACCTTCATGAGACCCTTACGGCTCATGAAGTCAAAAGCCTTAGTCGACAGGATCCTAACCCTGTTTACTAAGCCACCTTTGTTCGACATTGACAGAGGCAAATGATGATTCGCTCCTGGCAATATCCCAGTAGTAGCGGTACTGATGCCGAAATCGGTGTCTAATTCCGAGCTTGCAGCGAAAAGCCAGCAAGCCACACATGCATACGAAATAGCCGAAATGATGGGGCAACTTGCAGACAAAATCAGCAAGTAAAAATATATGCATGCAAAATAGCTGAAATGATTGGGCAACTCGCAATAAAAAGCAGCGAGTAAAAATAAAAATAAAATAGCCGAAATGATTGGGCACCACGAAAAATAGCCGAAATGATTGGGCAATCGCGACCTTCGCGATATAAAAGCTGAAATGATAGAGCATCGCGGAATGAAACAAAAAAAATGATGAAATTCATGCCCTACAGGTGATATCATGTCAATCCCTGTATACAATCCAGGGGCGCAAACAAAGAAGGAATCACACCTTTCCTCCCCGGTTCGCAGATGGCCAGGAGATCATCTCAACATTCGTCTTATTACAACGGACACAACATCAAGCAAAACGGAACAGCGACAACTCCTAGTTCCATGACTCAGCAGTATACAGATAATCGAGAGTCAAACCCTGACTCCATGAAATGCAGATAAAGTCAACCCTTCCTAGTTACGTGGAACGCGGATTATGTCACTCCTGACCCCGTGGGAAATGTCCAGAGCGGATCCTGGTCCTCGCAGAGCACGGCAGTGATCTCGTATGAAGCATCCAGAGCGGAACCTGGTCCTCGCCGAACACGGCAGTGAACCCGTGGGAAGCATCCGAGCAAAATTCCTGGCTATGTGGAACGCGGATTATGTCACTCCTGACCCCGTAGGAAACGTCCAGAGCGGATCCTGGTCCTCGCAGAGCACGAAAATGACCCTATGTGAAGCATCCAGAGCGGATCCTGGTCCTCGCAGAGCACGGCAATGACCCCGTGTGAAGCATCCAGAGCGGAGCCTGGTCCTCGCCGAACACGGCAGCGAACCCGTGGGAAGCATCCAGAGCAAAATTCCTGGCTACGTGGAACGCGGATTATGTCACTCCTGACCCCGTGGGAAACGTCCAGAGCGGATCCTGGTCTTCGCAGAGCACGGCAATGACCCCGTGGGAAGCATCCAGAGTGGAGCCTGGTCCTCGCCGAACACGGCAGTGAACCCGTGGGAAGCATCCAGAGCAAAATTCCTGGCTACGTGGAACGCGGATTATGTCATTCCTAACCCCGTTGAAAACGTCCAGAGCGGATCCTGGTCCTCGCAGAGCGTGGCAATGACCCCGTGTGAAGCATCCAGAGCGGAGCCTGGTCTTCGCCGAACACGGCAGTGAACCCGTGGGAAGCATCCAGAGCAAAAATTGGACTGTGAGGTCCTTAAACTCACGGACTATGATGTCCTTAACCTCGACCGTGATGTCTTAAAACTAACATTGGACTGTGAGGTCCTTAAACTCATGGACTATGATGTCCTTAACCTCGACCGTAATGTTTTTAAACTAACATCGGACTGTAGGGTCCTTAAACCCATGGACTATGATGTCCTTAACCTCGACCGTGATGTCTTAAAACTAACATTGGACCGTGAGGTCCTTAAAACTCATGGACTATGATGTCCTTAACCTCGACCGTGATGTCTTAAAACTAAACAACGGACTGTGGAGTCCTTAAATCCACGGACTATGATGTCATTAACCTCGACCACGAGGTCTTTAAACTACGGTATCCTGGAAAACGTCCAGAGCGGAGTCTGGTCCTCGCAGAACACGGCAGTGAACCCGTAGGAAGCATCCAGAGCGATTTCTGATTCCGTGAAATGCGGATGATGATAACCTCACCCGTCACTTGCGGGTCCTTACGACTCGTAAGGGAGCAAATTCGCTTGTGAGATCCTTACGACTCGCAAGAGAAAAACACACTTAGGAATCCTCACGATTCTTAAGGAGAAATTACACCTACGGGATCCTCTCGACCTGTACGGAGAAAATTCTTTTTGAGACCCTCACGGCTCTTAAAGTTGAAAAGTCTTAGGAGGCAGATCTTAACCCTGAATCCTAAGCCATCGTTGTCCTGCAAGGAGATCAAGATAGACATTGTCTTTTTATTCATGAACCAAAATGGATACAAAGTACAATTCGTGAAAGAACAAAAATATACTCTCATTCAGGAGTATGTACAAAAGAAGAATAAAGAAAAAAATATATACAAGGCTTCAAGTCGGCGGGCGATTTAGCAGATTGGACAATTCGTCGCTCTTTCGCTGGGCCTCGCCTTCATGGTTTAGTATTGTCAGAAGACGGGCCTCCGCCTGAGCTTGCTGAGCCTGGTATAAGGCAAGCCAGCCTTCGAGCTCTTTCTCAGTAGCCTTATGAGCCTCAACCCTTTCACGAGCGAACACGACAGCTTTGTCGATGGCCACCACCTCCTTGATGGCCTCTTGAAGCACTCGCCAAAGTTCATACGCTTTATTGGCCTTCACTGTAAGGCTAGCCTGAAGCTCTATCGGCGCTTTCGAAGCCAGCTCCCTCTCCGAAAACTTGCGGCTTAGCCTCTTCTCACAAGATGTCATATTCGCCGCACACCATTCAATCAGGCCACGTAAGCCCGCCTTCGCAGCCACAGCCTCCGAAGAAAGGAGGGTACACTCGAGCACGTGCAAGCAAGCCTCCACCTGCTAGCAAAACTCAACCCAGACTTGCACCACTGCTTCGCTATGATAGGTGGCAAGAAAGGGGAGAGAGCCGTTAGCTTCAGCAGCAAACGCTTCGGCCGTATTTGCGTTGCCAGCGCGAAGTTCCGATCAAAGATGATAGAGAGGCGAGGCTTAGCTTGGCCATCCGTTCCGAAGCACGCATGGCATAGGGGCCGGGTGGCATAGTTATGCGCGACTCCAACGCAGTAAGAACTGGCAAGGCTGTTCAGATTTATAAACAGTCAGTGAAGTTTCTAAGCAAAGAACAAGTGGGACAACTTTGAGTCTTTACTTACCCACAGTCATGAAAGAAGGAGCTGAAGGCTCCCCTGGCCCTTCAAGAACCTCAACCTCGTCGTCGGCCTCCAAAACTGTAAAGGACATCAATGTCATTTTGCGAAACAACAACAATGCTATGAAAAGATGGTGAGCAACACTAACCTTTCCCAGAAGAAAGGATGATGCGCTGAGGAGATATTGCTTGTGGAGCAGCCATCTCCAACAGGCGCTGAAAAGACTGCCGGGGAGACAGATCAGCAATAAAGGCCACCAATCCGCGCAATTCTGAAAAGACAGAAGAGTTCAGATAACGGAAAGATGACTAATCTATGATATAGAAAGCTACCTTCGACGCACTTCTCATTCTGAGCCGGAGAGATAGCAGCTTCAACAGCCTCCTCCATGACTTCGAGCATATTATCGGAGACACGGGCCGGTGCATCGGCTTCTGACTGAGGAGCAGCGACTGCCGCTGCAGGCTCCAACGAAAGGACGGTAGCCTCCACTACCTGCATCCTAGCCTTCGGGTCGCCCTCAGGAAGATCCGTTGGAACGGCCACCACCGAAGGTGCCTCTCCCGAGGGAACAAGTGCTTGGGAAGCGGGAACTACCAGAAAAGATTCCGCCGTGAGAGCGACAGTTGCATCAACCCCCTCCACACTGATTGGTGCTTCACTGGGGATATCAGCAGGCTCTATGGCCAAAACACGACTTAGAGCCTCTGCCGCCGCCGAAGTCCCTGCAAAGTTCGTACAAAGATAAGGATACATATATATGTATGCAAGCAATACAAGATATTACAAAAGAGACATATGAACATACCAATGCGCAAGGGAGCCTCCAATATGGCTTGTTCGAGCTGGCGCTCCTTCTTAAGAAGTCATGCTCGCCGGGGCTCAAGGGTGGACTCGTGGCCGCCAGTCCACAATGAAAGCGCATCCGCAGCGTCCTCCGAAGCAGCCTGTTTAAGGGCCCTTTCGTCCCATTCCTCCAAAGGGCCGATGAATCGTTGCCGGATCCACGAAGGGTCTTCATAAAAAATGACGGCTGGATAGGGCTTCTTTGGAATTCTTACGTTCTCCGACTCATCTTGAGAACGTCTTATGGCCTTAGCCAATTATGCGGCTTCCTCGGCAGTAGGCCAGCATCCGACTCTTGCATGGCCAACGGTTCGTCCTGAAGAATGGGCTCAGACTCTATTAAAGAGTCGAGTAGGTTGGTAGCCACCTTCCTCCGCCGTTTGGATCCAGAACCGATCGCCGAGGATGACCGTTTCCTCCCCCGCGGAGCCTTGGCACGACGCCGACCCACCTCACCTTCAACACCCTCGTTATCGGCACCCTCGCTTGGCGGTGCTGCCGAGGACGACACGGCCATTGTCGATGCCGCCGGCGGTGGTACTGCTACTGGCGCCCTTTTACCCCTCGACTGAGCCCGGGTATCCAATGGCATACCAATTATGGGGGTGAGGTCCACCCCCGACTCCCCTGGAATAAGCGCGGCACTGGTTTCCCTCAGGGGATAGCGGACCGGTGCGCGCGGTCGCGGCAAAACTCCCGTGGCCTGAACCTGAGCAGGAGCACCATATCCAAGGAGCACCCTCTTCTCCTCAGCAATAATCGGGCTGACCCGATGAAGGTACCAGCCCGTAAAGGACCCCACGCATCGGGGAATATCATCAGCTTCAGGGATCATGAAGCGGGAACCAGTGTTCAGCCTCATAAAGTGGTGAGCAGCATGGCGAACAGCTTCAGGTGAAGGAACCGGTGTAACTGTAAAAGCCTCAAAGGGAACGCCCTGATCATAGCCAAGCTGCCGGGCGAAGCGATGTGGTTGTACCGCATAAAAAGGGCCGCACTGTTCTAACGGAATGCCAGATAACCTGGCCTGATCGTGTACAAGTGCGTGGCCTCCCGGGGCTTCAAAGAAGGCACTTCATCTTTCGACAGGTCGCAGAGTTGTTGAACTGGACCTGAAGGAGCAGATAGAACCCGATCAACGAATACCAATCCGCCCGTGGTAGCGTAAGGAGCAATCAACAGGCGAATGGCCCCAAATTGAGTCGGGTCAGGGGCAGAAGCATCCACTAGCCGCATGAGCTACGGGAAAGTGTAGGCGTCGTAAAATGCAGGTCTCTGGTGCGCAGCAAAAGCCCCCAACACGTGCATCTCGATCCAAGACGTGAAGTAATGGAGAGAAAAGTTTACTACGTCCACGCTGGGGGTTGAAGTATTAGCCGCGGCACCCAACCCATGGTAGAGATGCGCTAGCGCCGGGATGCCTACGGCTAGCCGTGTCCCCTCAGCGATACGATGAGCCGGATAGATCACCGAGACTCTCATGAAGCGGCGATCCATGGGGATGACGAACCAGCTGAGCCAGACGCTGATAAAACCCACGAAGAATGTCTCCTCGTCCATGCCGGGAGCTGCAATCGATTCAAAAGATACCGACGACATAATAGGAATGTAGTACTGCGATAAATCCGATTCCTTAGTCGGCCGCCTGTTCAAACCAAACCCAAAGGGGTCATTGATGTTTGCAAACTTCGGAGCCGTCTTCGATAGGACGCCCTCGCGAAGGAAGCAAGCGACGAAGCTCTTTAAAGGTGACGCCCTGTTCCTCCGACTCTGTGAACAGTTTGTCAAAGATGCCTAAGGCCTTGATCAAACTCGGGCGCTTGTGGCGGACGACATTCTCAGTGGACAAGTCGTCGAGCATTGCGGGCTCAGTCTCGAAGATGTACTCGTTAGAAGGCAGCAATTCCTTATAAATTGTCCATCTGATTGGAAGCCCCAAGATCTCGCAAAATTCTTCCAAAGAAATCGAAACTTCACGGTCCCCTAGGAGGAAAGTGTTGGTGGGGAGATTCCACTGGTTCAGGAAAGCCTTAACCTACAAGACGTGAGGAGACTAGTAGTGGAAGAGGGACGCATATATCACCTGATAAAGCCCAACCTTCTGCAGTCGTGCGCGATGGGCAGACAGGATGTATCGAGCCCAAAGAAGATAGCCCGTGAGGTGTCGAAGGGTGAGCCTTATTTTGTAGATCTGCCCCCATGGCTGGGCTTCGCCCTGGCAAATGCGGCGTCCCAGAATATCTATGGCCAGGATAGGATGGTTCGGGATGCCCGTCGTTGAAGGCTCATGTCATCCCATCGGAGTCCAATTAGGCATCTCTACAGCAAAAACTGTCCCTGGAGGATCCATCGACATGAACGGAAAGGTAGGCTCCGTCGGTACTTCGCAAAGAAAACTCCGGCGACCCCGGATGATGTGACTGTACCAGGTCCCCCACAGAAGCAAATTGGTGCGATTCGGGTCCTGAGCCCTGATCATTGCCATCACCTCCTCGTCAGATGGCGATTGGGGAAAAGCGGCTTCCGAGCGGGTGAAAGGGAAATACGGAACATACGTCATTGTACCTGAAATAAAATAAGGGGAAACTGTTAAAGCGAAGCCAACAGTATATATATATATATATATATATATATATATGTTTATAAATGCGTAAAAAGACTGTGGAAGAAAGCCACAGAGGACTCATTTTATGGGACCATTGGTTACAAAACACATGGGTCCCACAAAATCAAGATGGCGGCTGGCTAATGATGAGGCAAACCAATTATAATGAGACAAAAGGAAGATTCTCATTAAATAAGCAGTGGATTTCAAATGACCCTATACATTCCCCTAAAAGAAATCCATCTTGGACTCTGTGACAAATCAAACAGAATCAAGGAAATTAAATTCCTAGAAAGCAACATGGTAAAATTCTTCTTCTTGGTTGTGAAGAAGACAACTCAGGGCAAGAAAACTCAAAGAGTTCTATGAGAAGAACTGAGTTCTTCATAGGAATTAAATTCCTTTTGAAAAAGAGAATTATATTCCCAGAAACTTCTTTTTCCAGAGCCAGAGCTCTTTGAGGATGGAATTAAATTCCAGGGGAAAGACAAACATTACCATTGACCCCTGAAGATCAGAAAAACCCTAAGAGATCTATGATTTAAAGATTAAATGGTTCTCTGTTTTTTTAGAGAGTTTCAAAAAGATGGGTTCTTGATTAAAAGGAAACCCTTGGTGTGGATTTAAAATCCAATGAAGGTTTCTGTGAAAATTCTTCGATCGTTCAAAGATCATTACCTGAAGAAAGAGTCTTTCAACAGAGTTAAACTCTGAAAATATTCGAGGCAGAGAACTAAGCTCTGGAAAGGAGAATTAAATTCTCAAAAGAAAAAATTGCAAGGAAGAAGATGAGCAAAGAGTGGAGACGCTTCTGAAGAGACCCTTGCATTTATAGGATGTGATGGAAACGCTTCATCTTCCCGATTCCCTAGACGGATCCAACGGTCACAAAAGTGACAGCGTTCCACTCACGTGCAGACACGTGAGAGCAACGCTGTGGGGGTATTTGTTCCCTGATTAAAAATCAGGAGTTACATCAATGAGGTATCACGTGTTGACACGCGACGTTTTTACAGAATTAAAATCTATCAAGAAAAAGCACAAACAAGCGGATGAACGAGGACCCAATTGGAGGTCACGTGCTCACACGTGACCAATGGTCATGTGTTGACACGTGATAGTTAAAACAGAAATAAAAACAAACGGCTGAAGGAAATACCTCAATGACGTATCACGTGCTCACACGTGACCAATGGTCACGTGTTGACACGTGATGGTTAAAACAGAAGCGTAAATAAATGCTGAGAAAAGGACTCAATTGGGGGTCACATGCTCACACGCGACCAAGGGTCACGTGTCAGTACGTGACTGGCTTCGAAAGCCTTACAGTTTAATAGAATTAAATTCTAAAAGATTCTAAATCTTTCCAAATGGAAAAGGATTATGGGGACTGTTGGATTAAAAATCCAAGGGTGATTAAAAATCACCAATTTATGGAAAGATTTTAGACAAGGAAAGATTTACCTAAAAATCTCACCAGAAATAACAAACAGAATATCTTTGGATTTAAAATCCAACGGTGAATAAAATTCACTGTGTGATCCAAATGATCATATTAATTATGAAAACAAAAAAAATCTTTCAATGAAAGATTCATTAAACAAATTGATTCTTTTCCTTCTCCTATAAATAGGAGCCAAGAGAAAAGAGAGAGATATAGAGTTTTGGGAACTTGAAATTGCAGTGAAAAAAGAAATGAGAATTTAATTTTCAACAAAGAAAACCCTAGGTGGAAAAGAAAGGGAATCAAAACTTCAAACAGAGAATTTAATTCTCAAAATCTAAGAGTTTAACTCTTCTGCAAAAGAACTTAATTCTTCCTCTAGTTGAAGATCTGCAGAAGCACATCTCCCCATAGGTTGAGAATTTAATTCTCATCAGGTTGAGATCCTGCCATGCAGATCCAAACTTAGAGGGGGAATTGAGTTTAGAGAATTTAATTCTCCCAAAACAAAACTAGGGTTTAACCCTATATGAGAATTTAATTCTCCTAAAATTATAGGAATTTAATTCCTTCAAGATGGACAGAACTAGGGTGTAACCCTAATTGAGAATTTAATTCTCTCAAATTTACTGGAATTTAATTCCTCCTAAATGAAATTAGGGTTTCACCCTATACAAGAATTTAATTCTTTTACATATATGGGAATTTAATTCCTCTAAAAGAAATTAGGGTTTAACCCTATATAAGAATTTAATTCTTTCATAATAGGAATTTAATTCCTCCAAAATCATGATTAGGGTTTAACCCTACAGAGAATTTAATTCTCAAAATAAAATAAGAAGACTTAAGAGATCTCTGAGCATATAAAGAACCAAGGTCACGTGGCCCCACATGGCCCCTGAAAAGATCTCCAAAAATGAGAAGGAAAAGGCTCTGAGGCAATGCCTCACGTGCTCCCACGTGACCTCCAAATCACAGAAGATCAAAGTGAATGAAATGAAGGCTTTGGGCGCTCTCGTGTGTTACCATGTGACCCCTTAGCAAATGCTTTAACAGTCGGCGCATAAATCCCCATCACGTGTCAACACGTGATGCTTAAAATAAAAATAAAAAGTGTTTTAACACTTATTTGCAGATCGAAGTAAAAAAAGGGGATTCGGTCCCACCTTCGGGCGTCCTCACGTGTCCACAGGTGACCCCTCTTTCTCTAGTGTTTAACACTAATTCGTGAGCTTTATTCCCAGTGTTTAACACTGATTGTCTTTTAGTATTTAACACTAATTTGAGAACTTTACTTTTAGTGTTTAACACTAATTTGAAAACCTTATTTTCAGTATTTAACACTGATTATCTTCTGGTGTTTAACACTAATTTGGGGATTATACTTTCAGTGTTCAACACTGTTATCTTCTAGTGTTTAACACTAACTTGAGTGCTTTAACACTATTGTTATCTAGTGTTTAACACTAGTTTTAACCAAATTGGTTAATCTTCCAGATGCAAAGCCTCCCACTCAAAATTGAGTAAAATTCAGAGCTATAATGTTCCATGCTCAGTCAATGATAAAAATGTTATCAAAGCCCTTAAACTCTTGTTTAGCATTGCTAAATAATGTGGGCTGAAACTAGACAAATGTCTAATGGTCCAATAGAGGGCCAACACTTCAAATCTAATTGGACTTAGCCTAAGTTGGCCATAAGTCCTCAATTCAGACTTAACTGAGCTATTGTGCTCATAACATAATTTAATTGATCTTGGTTCCAAATTGGGCTACAGATCACTTAATGCACCCCGGTTCAAGGGTACAATTCTTCACTCCTTTGATATTCGTCGTTGTAATTCCTCAACATCTTCAAAGAGGTGACGGGTCCCGACAACCACACATTTCACAGACTATGACATCTCTAAACTACGGACTGTGGGGTCCTTAAACTCATGGACTATGATGTCCTTAACCTCGACCGTGATGTCTTAAAACTAACATTGGACTGTGAGGTCCTTAAACTCACGGACTATGATGTCCTTAACCTTGACCGTGATGTCTTAAAACTAACAACGGACTGTGGAGTCCTTAAACTCACGGACTATGACGTCCTTAACCTCGACCGTGATGTCTTAAAACTAACATTGGACTGTGGAGTCCTTAAATCCACGGACTATGATGTCCTTAACCTTGACCGTGATGTCTTTAAACTAACATTGGACCGAGATGTCCTTAAACTAACAACGGACCGTAATGTCCTTAAACTAATCGACCGCAATGTCACTAAACTAAGCAATAGAGCCCAATTACTCTCTTGTTGGATCTAAACGATCTCGTTAAGTCGATCTTAGTCTAAAATTAGACTAACGTATCCTTAACAAACGTTTAAGTTGATCTTAGTCTCAAATGAGGCTAACGTATCCTTAAACCCAAACCCCCAAACCCAAATTTAAGAAAGATACGGATTTAGACTAGTCCACGCCCTACGGGAAACAACATAACTTAGTCTCCGTATACAATCCACGGGCAACCGAACACAAAACAAACACCCACGACACAAAGTGACCATCTGGAGGAAGAGAAAGTTGTTACCGCGATGCGGTAGCGTAATTAACTGCAGGGGCTTGCGCCTGCAGGGAAGAGCGTCCCTACAATCAAAAACCCCTCGAACGATGGGGAATCTGACGAAGTCTGCTACATCGGCCGCATCCGTTTAAACCTTCGATATATGGTGTCATAAATCAACTTGGCATCTTCGGAGAGGTGGACGGATAGCACCAATTAGCATCTGCTCCGAATTTCAAGCAAGACGGACCTACTTGGTCGCGTCTCCGTGTTTCGGAGGGGAACAGTAGGCTTGTGAAGTCTTTGTATGGACTTAAGCAAGCACCTAAATAGTAGATCCAGAAGTTTGATAGAGTAATTAAATCTTATGGCTTTAGTTCTAATGAATCTGATAAATGTGTGTACTCTAAAGTTGTAGGAGATGCATGCATAATCCTTTGCCTGATGACATTCTGCTATTCGGTTCAAACCCTAATATCATATCAGACACCAAGAAGTTCTTAACTAGCCAGTTTGATATGAAAGACTTAGGAGTAGCTGATGTCATTTTAGGGTTTAAACTCATTAGAAACAATAATGGAATTACCTTTTCACAATCCCATTATGCTGAATCTATATTGAAGAAATTTGGGTACTTTGACTGTACACTAGTTTCTACTCCATATGATCCTCTGTTTCACTTGAGATCCCACTCTGGTCCACCTGTAAACCAATCTTTGTATGCTCAGATAATTGGTAGTTTGTTGTATCTAGCTAATGGTTCTAGACCTGATTTATCTTATGTTGTAGGTAGATTGAGTAGATACACAAGTAACCCTAATGCTGATCACTGGAAAGCTTTAGTGAGGGCATTTCAATACCTAAAGGGTACTTTGCATGTTGCACTACACTACACCTCTTTTCCTTCCACCATGGAAGGTTATACTGATACTAACTGGATCTCTGATTCAGATGAAACTAAATCAACTAGTGGTTATGTGTTCTTGCTAGGAGGAGGTGCTGTTTCTTGAAAATCCACCAAGCAAACAGTCATAGCTAGATCAACTATGGAAGCCGAGTTAATTGCTTTAGACTTAGCTAGTTTGCAAGCTAAATGGCTTAGACTGTTTTTACTTGATATTCCTTTAACTGTTAAGCCATTACCTACTTTGTCTATACATTGTGATTGTAAAGCTTCTATTGATAAGGCCAGACAATCTAAGAGTGATACTGGCAAACGACACTTGAGAATCCGTTTAGAGGATATTAAGGACCGGATCGCACGCGGTGTGATCTCACTTGATTTTGTGAAATCGGCTAATAACTTGGCAGATCCTCTGACCAAGGGGCTAGCAAGATAGCTAGTCCAATTCTCATCGAGGGGGATGGGTCTATTGCCCACCATTTAGAAACCGTAGTTGATACCCTACCATTCAAAGTGGAGATCCCATGAAGTTTGGTTCAAAAGGACAACGAGCTACTAGCGTGTCTACTTGGAGCACTGACTTTTTAGGAGTATATCTCTAAGACCCTCCCTATGGTGACAGTGCTCCTGACTGAAACGGTTAAGGAAGAGCTATTGCTCTGAATATGTTCAAGGCCTTTATAGCAGGGTGTAGGTCCGTTCAGTGCATCCTTGGAGAACGTTACTATGTGAGTGTGTTCCTGGGGCCCGGACTGTGAATTGCGGGCATTCGCTAGAGCACTCATGAGACAAGATCAGCGTATGGCCGAAACGCGCTAGCCAACTTATGAACCTAGTCTCGTACCTTATATTTGGCTGTGTGGCATGTGGAAGTTCGGTTCAAAGGGTCTGGTTCAAGACCTAGTTCACCCCGTCCCTTTCGAATGGAAATGTGTCATACTAGGTGAGGTTCATGGCAAAAAACCATCTCATTGATATGCTAAGTATTATGTCGCTCAATGTGTCCTTTTTTTTTCCAACTACACTGAGTTTTTAAACCATGTGGGGGATGCTAGATTTTATGCTTTATTTAATGGTTTAAAATCTATTTTTCCTTTTTCTTTAGTCCCACATTGCCTAGGCAACAAGGTGTTGCTGTCCTTATATATGAGGATGTGTTTTAGCCTCTTGAAGTAGTTCAAGAGCTAGTGGGCTTGGGCTTTTCCACACGCGCGCGGGCGCCGTCCGTCCGTCCCGAGCCCGGTTCGGTTCGTACATACGATTATCCTTTTGCACAAAATGATTTTGTTTGGACCCGTTACTGGACCGTTGCAGCAGCCATGGGCTCGTAATTAAGAGTGTACCGTTGGAACTTTAATGCAGGCGTTTCTGCCCGTTAGAGGACAGAGACGTTGGGCCTGCATTAATCTGTGTATTGATGGGCAGTAATGGGCCTGGCTCAGGACTCCTATATAAGGAGCACCTCTTCTATTTTGTTTAACTGATTACAAAATAAGGAAAAAAAAACAAAGGAAGAAGAGGAAAAACACTGCTCATCTCATCTCCTCTCCCCTGCTCTCATCTGCTCTGCTCTCAGAAAGCTGCTCATCTGCTCTTCTCTGCTCATCTCCTCTTCTCTCAGCGAGCTGCCCATCTGCTCTGCTCATTTCCTCTGCTCTCAACCGAGCAGCTCCTCTACTCTCCACTACTGCTGCTGCCTCTGTCTAGTTCGGGTTCGACCCACCTTTTTTCTTGTTGAGCGACGAGGGTCAGCGACCGGTTCGACACTTCATCCTACTGCATTTCGGGTGGAGTCTCTATTGGTGGGGCGGTCGTTTCTTGGGAACAGATTGTCGGCGAGTCCTGTGCTAGAGGCGGCGAATTCTGTTCTTAGGACAGCGATCATTTGGCGTGCTTCCGTCCTAAGCAATTCGGAACCTTGTTCTTATTTTTGCTTATTTGTTTAATATGGTGCATACTTAGCAAACATAGTTAAATACTATTCCTTGAAAAAAATATTAATTTAATTTTTTTTTGTCTTACTAGCAAGCTCACCCAACAAATTCTTGACAATATATGAATGTGCAACCGTTGACTGATGGCGAGGTCATTGAAGGACCGGTAGACGGCGGCGTCGATCGGCGGCGAGGTCGGAAGAGTGCCGACGGATGACAGAGAGACCAGCGATGAGCGGCAGATCGGCGGCGAGATCGAGAGAGGGTCGGCGGATGGCGGCGAGACCAGCTAAGAACGAACGATCGGCGGTGAGGTCGAGTAGGGCCCGCGGATGGCGGCAAGATCGATGACAAACGGCTGATCAGCGGCAGTACGACGAGCGGCCGACAACGGGCAGCGGAGCCGGGAGGCGGACTACCGGCGACGAACTACGGCCGGCCGACGGTTTAACGATCGGCAATCACCGGCGAACGGATGGCGGCAAACTGCCGATCGACGACTGGTCGGCCGGCGGATACGATGAGCGATGGGGCCGGCCGGCTGGCGGGTGGTCGATGGTCGTGATTAATTTCATGTTAGGTGGGAATATTTCGTAGTAATTTATGATAGACATATATTTTGGGGGTAATAGGATTACCATGAAATATGGTCATTTGATTACCATGATGATTCCATATTTCCGGAAATATAGTTTACACTTAAACAAACACGGTAATATTTCATGGTAATACAAGATTACTATCTAAACTATCTTCTATCAAAGAGCATCCGGTTATTTAACTGAGACCATTGATGAAGCTTGCCAAGCTTCTTTATTTAAACAAATGTCGCAGGTTTCTACAGGGAGCTGTCCTCTGCATGCGGCAGAGGCAGGGCAGAAAAATTTGTACGGCCTCGTTCAGTAAAAGTAAAAGTCTCATTATGAGCATGAATACTAATTAATTACAAGGGCCTAGGCTAAGGTTTTTATATATAGTATCCTATAAAGTTCTTTTTGAGTTGATGTTTTTAACAGTGGTGTTGCGGCCTGAAATTAGTGTGCTTGTAACAGTGGAAATTAAAGGGATCAAGATCGAGAGATATTATACAGCATGTCGATGCAATATATCTGGACATGAGTGAAAAAAAATGAAAAATTTTGGGCATCATTTGGACTGCTCGGCAGGGTCTGTATTTTTATATCTTTTTTTCTTATGACGGAACATATATAACTGGCACACTGTAGAATTTTTCGTCAATGTCAAAGCCTCGAAAGGATTGTGAGACGCACCCTCTTGGGATGTATGCATGAGTTGCTTTAGTTCATAATCGGAAATATATTTTTTAGGGGTCAAATGCCCATTCCACTATGTCAAAACTGAGCCAGCATGACCTTAGCATCCATATACATGGTCTTTTTTGTTGTTGCATGCAACAATATTTAATTTAAATTCAAATTTAAATTAATCCGCATTTAATTCATGTTTGAGGAGAATCGAATCTGGGTTGTTTTGATACCGTGTCAATGTCTCTTCCAATATACCAAGACTCCATAATCACATTGGTTTACCATTTTTTGTAGTGCAAGGAAGCGGTAGCTGGCTCGACCGATAGGGATATAACAACAATAACAAGCCTATCCCAATTTTTTGGGTTGGCTATATGAATATTTTTCCTTCATTCAATTTTGTTAGAATCGTTCTCCTCAATTAAGTTAACAACTAACATATATCAACTAACATATATCGTTCTTAATTTTCTCATTCCATTCATTTAGGTTTACCCTACATCTAATTGCGCATTTCGCCACTTTTTCTAACTGGACTGAAAAAATTATATATAAATTCTAATAATAGGTAACTCAATCATATATATTTCTTGATTAAGTAATATGTACAACATCTAGATATATACTATTAAATTTCACCAAATTTATGTATAATCCAAGAGTCTCCTTACTGATAAAAAATTGATCCTAGACCATATTATAATATTAAGCATGCAGTATACTGGTTTAATACACACACATACATACATACATTCTCGTTGGCCTAATATCAAACTTGTGGTATAATGAAAGAGACATTTATCATGATATCAGAGCAACCCGGCTCGATCCCAACCTATGTGTTATTTAAATTGCATATTGATATATTTTTCATGGTATCAGAGCAACCCGAGCTCGATCATATGTGTTTTTCAATTGCAAATTGATACATTTATTATGGTATTAGAGCAACACGGGACAGGTTCGATTCCATCCGGATGTGTTATCAATACTACAAAAAGGGATTGCCCCTACGGCTATAGAAATCCGTAGGGGTAACTTTTTTTTGTCCCTACGGATTAATCCGTAGAGCCATTGATTTATCCCTACGGTGTTCTATGGATTAATTAAAAAATATTAAAATATAATCTTTTATTTGCCCTTATGGAGCTGCAAAAGAGGCCCTACGGATTAATCCGTAGGGGCAACGAAGGGTTATTTATAAAAAAAATAAAGTCCAGAAATTTCCTCATCGTTTTCAAAATTTTCTCCTCCCCCACAATCGATTTCCCGCGCGCGCCTCCTCGCCATCACACCCGTGCGTGCCTCCTCGTCGCCAGTACTCCCATCATCGACGTCCTCGTCCTCGGTACACCTGCGCGCCTCCTTCCTCGCCACCACACCCACGCGAGCTAGTCGTTGACAGCAGAATCCTCGCCACCACACTTTTTATCCGCCGGCAAAACAAATACCGATGTGAGTTAATTTCAATTTTGAACTAATAATTATGCTTTTATTTGTGTTATTGTTGATTTTAGGATTAGGGTTACTACTAGGGCTTAGAGTTAATGTTCGGTCTAGGGTTTGGGCTAGGGTTAGGGTTAATTAGGCAGGGTTAGGGTTCGGTCTAGGGTTAGGGTTAGTTTGGGTTAATTAGGTAAAATAGGGTTGGTGATGATTAGGGCTAAGCTTAGAGTTAATTAGATTAATTAGGGTTGGGGTTTTGGGTGATGATTAGGGTTGGGGTTTGGGTGTTGATTAGGATTGGGGTTAATTTTGGTTAGGGTTAATTTGGATTAATTAGGTAAAATAGAGTGTATTTGTGTTAGGGTGTTGATTAGGGTTAATTAGGATTAATTGGGTTAATTTTGGGTTAATTAGGGATAATTTGAGTTAGGGTGTTGATTAGGATAAATTAGGGTTAATTTGGTTAATTTGGCTTAATTAGGTTAATTTTGGGTTAATTAGGGATAATTTGAGTTAGGGTGATAGTTAGGGTTAATTTGGGTTAATTAGTGTTAGGGTTTAGGGTGCACTAGTTTTTTCAGCAGGATACTCGATGATAACGTAAACGTACAACTTTACTGTAAACGCAAATTTTTTTTACCCTAAACTAAAAACTTCGAACCCTAAATAACGAAACGTGAACGTAAAATCTATTCATGTTAAATGTTCAAGTTAAAACCAATATATGATACTCGATGATAATATGAAACTTTCATATTCTCATCGATACTCATATGTGAAAATTGAAGCGCTTAGTCCCCTTCTATCGGTTAACATACGTTCGATATTCATCGTGACATAGAACTATACGAAAGTTGTTAAATATCGGACGGTATAGTTCGGTACTAACAACCATCGTGTAATCTATATGACGAGAAGATTCAATCATATGATAACCGATAAATTTGTCCAGTGTAGACAAGTTAGGAATCTATAAAGCAAACATCTGCATTCACTTGTGTTTTCATTCGTTTCGAGTTATTTCGTTGGTACTTTTCCACTGGTTCTCCGTGTACAAAAATAGACTAGATGTTCATTTCAACATTGTTTCACAGCATTGAAATGATTATCTATTCTATTACAGTGTACTCAGAGAACAGCGAGGAGGTGCTACCGAAATTTACTCGAAACGGATAAAGACACAAGCGAATGGGTGTCTGCTTTATACATTCTTAATGGGATAGAAGCTTTACCCCCGACAGCCGAAATACACACATACAACACGAATATACAACAAACGCACACACAAAGCACATACACACTAACAACCCTACAGTTAAGCTAAATCATAAATTGAAACACACATACACATAATACAACTCATACTTGGGTATCTTCAAATCTAATTTTGTTTATCGATAATTTATTCTTTTCAACGACAAACTTTCCGCTATGGACCTTCTTCTTTTTTAGTAACTATCGCGTTCTTAGATTTCTCAATATAATTACCATAACCTACAATTCATATGTTATACAGTCTAATATGCCCCATGAGTACATCAGAGTTAAGGACTGGATGTACGTGGATTGGCAACAACGCATGCAATTTAAGTTTGTCGCAGGAGTAGTAGCATTCATTGAATTTGCACGCTCACATAATAAGATCGTGTTAGAGAAGATTCTCTGCCCGTGCGATAGATGTGGGAATAAGTTCTGACAGAAGGTAGAAATAGTAGAGCTTCACATCGTTAAACATGATTTTACTAGACTTTATACAACTTGGCTATATCACGGGGAAGGACAAGAAGAAGACGGTAATGCGACATAAGAAGAAGGAGAAGACGGTAATGCGGCAGAAGATGAAGAACACGATAACTTCTTTCCAGGAGAAGAAATGGAGGATATGGTAGAGGCTGCCCTAGGTGAAAGTATTCCTACCGAAGATGACATTCCTTTCGGCCAAGGTCCGCGTGCGGATAAGTATGAAAAGTTCATGAATGATGCTAGAAGACCAATTTATGAGAATGCAAAGTATTTAACCCTATCATGGTTCGCAACTTTTCCAGATTAAGTGTCTAAATGGATGGAGTAACAAGTCATTCACGATGATTTTGAAGTTCCTGAAAGATTCAATGCCTCCAGAAAATAACGTGCCCGACAGCTGGTATGAAGCTCAAAAGATGATGTCTGATTTGGATCTGAAGTGTGAGAAGATTCATGCATGTCCTAAAAATTGCGTGTTGTACCGGAATGAGAATTCAGATTTGAAACAATGTCCAACATGCGGAGATGCCATGTATAAATCGAAGGAATATGATAAGAAGCCCGATATACATGCCAAGATAGCACGATACTTTCCCATAACACAGAGGCTGCAGAGGCTATTCAGGTGCAAGAAAATAGCCGAAGCAATGATTTGGCATCACCGTGCTGCTCCAAGTGAAGATGGAAAAATGAGTCATCCAAGAGATTCACCGGCATGGAAGGATTTCGATAGGAGGCACGGAATATTTAGTAGTGATCCTCACAATGTCAGGCTCGGACTCGCTAGTGATGGCTTCTGCCCATTCAACTATATGGTTGGAAGCCACAGCACATGGCCCGTTGTAATGATAGTTTATAATCTGTCGTCTTGGTTGGCTATGGATCAATCCTACTTTATGTTGCCTCTTCTTATTGACGGACCAAACTCACCGGGAAACAATCGACGTCTATCTCCGACCTCTGATCGATGAGTTAAAATCTTTATTCATTGATGGTGTAGACACTTACGATGCAAATACAGATACAACCTTCACACTGCGTGCGGCTTTAATGTGGACAATTAATGACTTTCCTGCGTATGGAATGCTATCAGGTTGGTCCATACATGGTTACAAAGCATGCCCTTATTTCCATCAATATACAACATCGAAATGGTTGAATTTTAGCAGGAAGGTTTATTATTGCGGCCATCGGCATTTCCTGCTACTAGACCATCCCTACAGGTTAGACGCTGCTCAATTTAATGGTCATCAGGAGCTTCTTGGGCCTCTAGCTTCATTGTCCGGAGAGGACGCGGCTGCTCAGTGGGATGGTTACAATAATGTGACATTTGTGATAGATCCGGCAAAACAGGTCAAACCACCATACCGGAACAAGTTAAGTATTTTCTACGAGCTTCCGTACTGGTTAAAAAATTTAGTGCGTCATTGTATGGACGTTATGCACATAGAGAAGGGAGTATCTGAGCACATACTCAACTTGCTTCTTTATAAAGACGGAAAATCGAAAGACAACCTCCGTGCTCAGATGGATATTAGAACTGGGAAATTAGAAGTGAATTTCATCCTAAATCGATAGCGGATAAACCAGGCAAGTTTGTACTTCCCAATGCCGCGTATTATATGTCACAACCGGAGAAGAAAGGTTCCTGCAGGTATTGCATGATTTGAAAGTTCCCACAGGTTTTTCAAGATCATTTAGTAAGAAGATAAAAATTGTGAAAGGCAAGATCGATGGGCTGAAAAGTCATGATCACCATGTTATTATGGGGCACCTTCTCCCATTATCTCTCAGGACTTCTCTTCCCGAATCGGTTGGTCTAGTAATCAATGACCTTTGTTGCTTTTTTAGAGAATTGTGCGCTAAAATCCTGGATGTTGTGACTCTGGAGAATCTAGAAAATTCTATTGCATTGATACTTTGCAAGTTTGAGCGTTTTTTCCCACCGTCATTCTTCGATATCATAATACACCTGATGGTTCATCTTGCAACCGAGGCTAAGTTAGCCGGACCGGTACAATATCGATAGATATATCCCGTCGAAAGGTACGTGGAATTTTTCGTTTCACGCAATTTGTAAAATTATTGTTGTCCTATATGCCCGTACTTATTTATTTAACATATTTTTCTTTAGGTACCTCTACACTCTAAAAAAGTATATACGTAATAGAAAACGACCAGAGAGTTCTATCATGCAAGGTTATCTTCTAGATGAAGTATTCATATTTTGTTCCCGCTATCTGGACGAGAATATTGAGACGAAGCTTAACCGGCCTCGGAGAATTCAGGACGGGCCATATGGCAAAGCGTCCTATAAGAGAGTAGACACTGTGTTTATCAACATGATATATCTGTTTATCCTCCTCAATAGCGTATATCTTGAAGAAATTAGAGAGTAAGTTTTTTTGGATTAATTGTTATATTTGTGTTTGTTTGTGTATGAAATGATATAATATTAATGTCATAATTTATTGTTGACAACATAATTCATATTAATGAGGCACGTGAGGGGCATCCTGATTGGAATGATGAACGATTAGAAAAATATTATCAGGATAATTTTTGCGATTAGGTTGCAGATCATGTAAGTTGTTAATAACATGTTATTGCTACTAGTTTTAATCTAAACTTATATCGTTATGTATTTTTCGTAAAATTTATTTTGTCAGATCCATGATCTGAATTTGTTTGCATTATTAGAGAGAGATTCAAGATGTTTAGCTCAGTTTCCTAATATGGAGGTTGCATATTATAAAGGATTCGGTGTCCTTGGATACAAATTTGAAATTAAAGACAAAGAAACATCTCGAACCACTCAGAATAGTGGGATTGCGATGGTAGGATCGGATGTTGTGATTTATTATGGATACTTAAATTGCATACTTGGCATCCAATACCCCGGACGGTCAAAATCGTTTTATATATTTCAGTGTACTTGATACGATACACGAACCGCTACGGATAAGTGGAGAAATAATCTCGGGACTTGGAAAGATGAATATAGATTGACTAGTGTGAACACACTTCGATTTTACGGTCAGGACGATCCATTTATCTTTCCGTACCAAGCGTTCTAAGTATACTATTCACAGTTCTTGAAGCATCCAGGATGGAGTGTCGTATGTCATTGGAAACCCATGGATGTTTACGATGTCCTAGAATTTGAGAATCGTATGGAGGACAGCGATGAGGATGAAGAGGAGAGAAGACTTAGAGTGCTCCGACCGTCTGTTTCAAAAGACGGGTTGTCTTCGGCTGATCGTGAAGTTACGTGAGTTAGAAATGATATCGATGATATCTAAGTAGATATGTCTAATGCGTCCACGAAACGAAAAAGGTTATCAGGAATGTTATATTATTACTTCACATTTTTACGATCTATACATATATTGTATGCATATGTAATGATTGTACTCTTATATAGGTTTGATGACGTCCACCGGAGCAGTGAGGGGCGGCAGGAGCACCAGCCGCGGCAGAGGCAGAGGCAGAGTGGTTCTGCCGCCCGGAGAGCTGCGTAGTGAGCTTCATAGGGCCGGTCTTGCACCCCGATTGGTATTCCCTTCCGATGAATCCTTCCGTGTGGACTTTGCCACATCTCCAGGTATATTGCATGCATATTCATTTTGAATGTAATATTATAGATATACACGCATATTTATTTCAAAATTATTTATATAGTCAATGTTTAATTGTCTAGCTGTTGGTGGTGTATCCACATCAGAGGCAGATGCCACCACCGCACCTGTTGGTATGTTTATATATCCTATAGTGCATGCATATTGATTTAGAATGTTATATCATAAATATACACACATTCTTTTTTCTCTTACTTAGATAATCATTTTTTGATTGTCTAGCTGTAGGTAGTGCCTCCGCATCTCGGGCAGAGGCCCCTACCAGACCTGTAGGTATATTTATATATCCTATATTGCATGTATATTGATTTAGAATGTTATATTATTAATCTACACATTCTTTTTGCAATTACGTATATAATCTATTTTTAATTGTCTTATTATAGGTGGTGCGTCTACATCTGGCATAGATGCCACTCCTGCCACTTCCGTACCCTCCGCTCAGTCTGCAGGTTAGTTTGAATAAATATAAAATATTTATTCATTTTACATATCCTCTAAGAATAAACATGAACTCCATATAATTTTATCGTCAATATTTATTTTCTAGTTGGAGAGGATGCGTCCACGTCCGGGTCACCGGCTGTTCCTCACCAGAGAAACTATCGTCCCGCTCATGCTGCTGCCCGGGCCCAGGCCCGTGCTGCTATCGCCGGAGGTATATATCACGCTTTAATTTTCGTTAATCCTTAATTTCTTAATACCACTTTTTCTTAATATTCCTTGTCTTGATATTTCTTGTAGATGCGGGACAGCCTCATCTCGAGAGGGGGACTTGAGAGCCGAATCAGTCCCACAGGCTGAGGCCCGACAGAGCGAGGGGGAAGGCACCATTCCCCCTCTTCTTTTCCCCAGACTATCGCTATACCGATGATTATGCCGAGAGGTTCGGCTGGTATATGGAGGATGAGAGCCACATCGTAAAGAAGTATCCACTTCACGTTGAGTGGGGCGATCAGCACCGGCGCTCATTTGCCCTCTTCTGGGATCAGGCTCGAGTATTAATATATATTTTCATTTGAATTATCCAATATATTTATTATTATTTAACACTTGCAATTTAAATATTTTTTTTGTATTTGTAGTTGGATTACGACTTTCAGCCTATACCCTACCCTGATCACCCAAAGAGAGTGCTCGATCTTCACGCTCTGTACCAGGGCCTAATGAAGAACATGCAATCAAAGGTCCGATACAATAGGAAAGAGCTGAAGATCGACTGCTATTCTCTGTGGATGGCGACCCCCAAGGCAGAGAGAGCGGCTCTCCTACATACTCCGGCCTTTGCGAGAGTCGACATAGATACATGGCCTTTCTTGTGCCAATATTTCGACTCTCAGCGCAAACAGGTTTGTAATTTAAATTTAATTCATTGTTAGTATATAATTTATTTTTTTGTGTTGCTTAATTAGAAAAATAAATCTGAATGTGTTGTGCAGAAACAGGCTGATCTAAATAAAGAGAATAGGAAGTCGGCGAAGTGGGGTCGCCCCATTTATACAGAAGGCTCGAAGAACATTACTCGTGCCATGGAAGCATCGGTAAATTGCAATAGATCTATTTTGATATAATGTAATATTAAGAGTTATTTTATAATATATGTAAATTTTAGGCGAATTGCAGAGAGCTCAGACCCTGGCGCAGAATGGTACACCTAGCGTGCTGACCGTGTATCTTGCCGTCCACGGCACTTCGACAGATTCCGCTGTTCAGTTGATAAAACTGCACATTTGTATTACATTTTTCCTACCATTTTCATATTAAAAAAGGAATTTATTATAATATATTATACATATGGGGGTTTACGTGTAAAAACACCATTTTCCATGTGTTAATATATTTTAATTAGTATTTGGTAGGAAAATGTATGCAAATAAATCTATTGACCAAATCCTAGTAGAACTAAGTCTACTAAATATTATTTGAGATTATTGTGCAGAATTTTCCAAGTTGTTATGCAGAATTTATCAAACAAATCAAGTTTTTGAAGAAAACTTGCCAAATTAAGAAGCAAAACTTGGAGACCAAGTCTGGGAGCAACCGAGAAAAGATTTCTGAATTCTGAAGGTGCCTAGGATTGCCACATGTCACAATCACAAAGCCCAAGAAAAATGATCAAGAGATCCCCACCATTGGCCGCGGAACCGCGGCCAAACCTCCCTGTGCAATCTAGAGAGATCATTTGCTAAGATTTTGTGGCTTAAATCTCTGCTATATTTTACCAACTTTTGAAGCAAAAGATTGTGGCTTTGGACTATAAAAGGGCACCGAGAGCCTCTTGGAAAAGTTATCAAGCCGAAGAGATCACGAAGTCCAAGACGGCTCACGCATCCAGACTGATCATCGACTGTTCGACTACCTCCTTAAGAAAGATCGAGAAGCAACTAGTTTGTAATCATTTTCTACGGATTAAAGTGTAGTTTGTTCAAGTCGATTAATAAAGGTAGTTATTTTTATTTAATTGTTTTTGCATCTTACATTATGTTTTCCCTCTCTCTCTTTTCATCTTCTTCTCCCAACATGCGCGAGTAATTCTCCGCTTGTTAGGGTTTGTAGGATTAGGGTAGGCTAATGGACGATGAAAATCACTAAACCCTTTTTAAGTCCTATAAAGTTTAGGAACTTTATCGAAAGAATCATTAACATCCTAATCGGGCGCGCTAGCAATTCTTTGCTAGTTCCGACCGCGATTAGCGATTATATTAATGATTGTTTTGGTAAAGGCTAGATATGAACGGAGTTCCGTGTCGAGATAAGGGTTAAGAGTGGTATTCCTTTTCCCTCCAGAAACCCTAATCTACACGCATCACCGTCGTTCTAGTTCTAAATCTATTAATGGATAAAAAGGGTAACTTTTAATTAATCGTCCATAACTACTAAATCCTAACGAACCCTACAAGCCTTCTTATTATATTTACCACATCTTTAAAATAATCTAGATCTATATTTTACATTCTTGTTTAACGTAGATCTAGAAACCATTCTATAAAATTCTTTATCCCTCCTCTCTTTCTCAACACATCTAAAGTAGAAGTAAAAGGTTCCACGTTTTCCAGAGGACGACCCGTACTCATCTCGGTCTAGCTACACGCGACACCGTTATTGATTGCGGTTAAACTACAACAAACACACTCATTCGATACCAATCAAATGGCGCCGTTGCCGGGGAAACGTGCGTAATTTTTTATTTTTACTATTTGTGTTGAATTCTTCGACGAGTCATATCATTATTAAAACAAAACTGCAAATTGTATATTTAACGATTATTGTGTGAATTTTTGCGAGGAAATCTGGAGTCACGGACTTGAGGAAACAGGAGATCTAGGGTTCACACTTCTCTGGTAAGATTCTAACTCCCTTCTCTCTCCTCTAAAATCCAATGAAATCTATTTTCTGTAGGATTCTTTGCAAAATATCGCCGCTCAAAAATCTTTTTGCAAAGTTTTGTTTTTCGGTTTGTTTTTGCATATTTTAATACGGATCTTTAAGGGGCAAGGACCAAATCAAGATTAGGTGGGGATTTCATCACCCTTCCTAAGCCCTACAAATCACAAACCAAGCATATAAATCAACCCTTCATTAATTTAAAAAATATCTAGACCAGACTCTAAGGACTGTCGCGCTCAATAAGGACAGAGAAAGGTCGTGGATAATCTATCGTTTATCCGCATTATTTTTGTAGTGCCTAGGCAAGTGTGTCGAAGGCTAGTGGTTTTTAATTAGGCCCACGACGTGGTTCCTTCCCACTTACCTGGCACTTACCTGGCTACAAGGGTAGTACGGAGGCGGTAGAGGATTTATCCTGCGGCTTGTCCTTTGGAAGTCTAGGAGCGGTCTAGAGACTGGACCTAGGTAACCATAGTTCTAGGGTTGTGCATTTTTTGTGTTTTGTCTAAATCCGTCCTTTTTTTAAAACAAACCAATTACTTTCTCTCCTTTTTACCCCTTCCCCCTTCTTCTTTTCTTATAATGGGTGACCTAAACAGAAGAACACTTGCTGAGCTTTGCTGTCCACAACCAGATATCTCTTGTTTTCGAAATCCCTTCGGTATACCGTCCGGCTCTTCCATGTCCTTAAGAGATCATATAGAACAAGCAGAAAGAAACAGTTGTCCACCTCAGTCTAGGTCTTATCAACCTTATCCTAATATTACACCTGTTTCAGTTCATACCCAGAGTGAGGAAGCCCCTAGACGAATGTCCATTGCTGAGCACATAGCTAGGTCTAGAGGCCAAAGTTTCAACCCGGACCAATATCAACCATCACCACCACTGTCCGGAGAAGAGTTTGATATGCGGTTTGTATATAGCCAACCAACCAACCCATATCAATATTCTTCTTATCATAATATTGATCCTACTCCTACCCAAGTTCAGCAACCATTCTGTTCCTATCAATCCAATCCGACTTTTCCACCTACTCTAGACAGTTCTTCTAATCAGTCATTTGAGAGTTTTAATTATCCACAGGAATTTCAATCTTATACTGAAATCCCTTATCAACCCAAGACTAGTCTGGAGCAGACATTAGAAAAATATATGGAACTGACGAATCAAATTATGAAGGATTTGCGTAGTAAGACAGAACTGTACACCCTTCCTAATCAAACCTCCCCTTTCCAAACTGAAATCCACAACTCCAGTTTCATAGATTCATCAAGTACACCAAATAGAATGACTGATATGTTGTGTGACTTTGTAGTGTTTGATTTACCCAACTGTGAAGGGTCCCTTTCAAGTGAAACCATACCCAACCCTTGTGATCTCTACACCTCCACTCTTGAACCAAAACTGATTGAAAACCATACTTTTGATGAGAAGTTTGAGAATTTTAACCTTCACTTGAATGAGGTAATTGACATTGGGGATATATTGATTGATGAACCCGAAATTTTGGATGATTTTGTCCCACCAATTCATCAAATCCTTTCACTTCCTTGTGGTCATCATCTTGAGCCTTTAATTCTTCCCGAACCCCAAATATGTCTTGAAGTTGATGATAAAGGTATACCCGAAGATCAGATCGAAATACAGTCTCCATCTTCCACATCTGGTTCAGCAACACTCGACACACCAATTTGTTTACCCATTTCACCTTCTACTTTCTCCGGTTCTTCTTCTGTTCCTATAGTTTCAGTGAATTTTGATAAATCACAATCCGTTAATTCAAGTTCAGTAATACCAGAAATTCAACTTGATTTAGATATTTTTGAAAAAGAGGTAGATGAGTTTTTCGCGTTCTCTACCTCAGTGATTTTTTATGAATCAAGTAGAATAAATTCTGGCATAAAACTCTTTGACAGCAAAATATTCAATCACACCATTGATAAAAGTTTTGAAGAACTTTTTGCCGACGAACTTGAATTTTTAAACAATACGGATTTTGTGATTGATCAATCTCCACCTATAGAGGTTGAACCGTCACCATTCCTTCTTCCTAATCATTCACATTCCTCCTCATTCTTTCTTTTCTCTAAATTCAAACCCTTTCCTGACCACCTCTTATCCCTTCCCCACTTTTTCCTGACTCGATACAACACATTCTTCCACCAACCTATACGATATACTGATAAAATCTTTGAATTGTTGGTGTTGACTTTTGGTCTTTGTAAAGTCTTACTTTGACCAAATGACTCACCCCCTCTTAAAATGCTTCGTATTGTCTAACTCATGTTTGAGGGGGGATATATTTTGGCTCTTGATCATAACTTTTGTCCTCAAATTTGTGAGCCAAAAATAAGTTTGGGGAAGGATTTTCACTTTCATATATTCTTGCCCCCATTAATAATTTCCTCCCAAGTCTACAGGTTTTTGAGCTTAATAGATGACATCAGTAAGGACACTGCTGTAAACAGGTTTGAGGAAGGTTTGTGCTTATTTACACATCAATTTGCATCATATTTTGCATAAGCACAACATTTTCAAAAATTAAAAAAAAAATCTTTTATAACAAAAGAGTAGAAAGTGAAAAATTACATCAAAAAGATATGAATAGTTTAAGAAAACCAAGAAAATTAGAAGTTTTCTTAAACGAACTAGTAATAAGTAGTTATGAGCTGTTGTCCCAAGGGTTAGTAAGATGAAGGAAGTCACTAATCTGAGAATAAAAATAAGTCTGAAAAATAGTTTCTATTCTGGAAGCCGAACATTTGAATGTTGATACCCTACTATATGCACTTACACACGTCTTGAAACTCGGGATAGTAGAGGATACCTTGAAATGCTCTTGTCTAAAAGCCAAAGTATGAAGGAAATGAAAAAAAAAATGAAGAAAATATAAAAATGGTGAAAAGAAAAAAAATGAACACTGGTTTTGTTATCGCCAAGGCAGCAATAAAAAAATATAGCGAGGGTGCCTCTTCACCTAGTGCCTTAAGGCCAACTGGTCTGGGAGTCACTGCTAAGCCTTAGGTGGTGCAAGACGAGGAAAATATTATCACCTAATCAGCAAGCACATAAGTAATCGGTCTGTTAGTACCTCAAGAAGTATTAACGGTCGCATGAAAATGTGTGAGCAAATCTTAATATTCATTAAATTAAAAAGTACTAAGGCAGATGGACAAGAGTATGATAGCTTGAATTGAATTCTCCGAGTGTAGGGATGTTCTTTACACACACGTGGGGTTATATGGTCAATGTTTGGATGAAAGGTAGGAATGAAGAATAAAGACGATGTTTTATTGAGAGATGATGTGATTTCTAACATTTTTTTCATGATTATTAAGATAGGGCTCATGACAACTGAAAAGCTAGTATAGTTGGAAACTCTTCTTTTCAAGGTCTTTCTTTTTTGGTTCTTATCTTTATATGTAAATTTCACCATTTTTCTTTTGTTATTGGATTTTGTGGGTGTAATCCGCTGAAAACCCTCAGGAGACAACACTCCTCCTACTAGGGACACTTAGAGGTTTAACGGCTTGTTGCACGTGCTCAGTGCAATCGTGTCTGCCTACGAAAGTGTGCTTAGTTTTCTCCTTTCTTTTTCTCCTCTTAAATAAACTAGTTTGCTCGGGACGATCAAAGATAAGTTTGGGGGTATTTGTTCAGTTGATAAAATTGCACATTTGTATTACATTTTTCCTACCATTTTCATATTAAAAAAGGACTTTATTATAATATATTATACATATGAGGGTTTACGTGTAAAAACACCATTTTCCATGTGTTAATATATTTTAATTAGTATTTGGTAGGAAAATGTATGCAAATAAATCTATTGACCAAATCCTAGTAGAACTAAGTCTACTAAATATTATTTGAGATTATTGTGCAGAATTTTCCAAGTTGTTATGCAGAATTTATCAAACAAATCAAGTTGTTGAAGAAAACTTGCCAAATTAAGAAGCAAAACTTGGAGACCAAGTCTGGGAGCAACCGAGAAAAGATTTCTGAATTCTGAAGGTGCCTAGGATTGCCACATGTCACAATCACAAAGCCTAAGAAAAATGATCAAGAGATCCCCACCATTGGCCGCGGAACCGTGGCCAAACCCCCCTGTGCAATCTAGAGAGATCATTTGCTAAGATTTTGTGGCTTAAATCTCTGCTATATTTTACCAACTTTTGAAGCAAAAGATTGTGGCTTTGGACTATAAAAGGGCACCGAGAGCCTCTTGGAAAAGTTATCAAGCCGAAGAGATCACGAAGTCCAAGACGGCTCACGCATCCAGGCTGATCATCGACTGTTCGACTACCTCCTTAAGAAAGATCGAGAAGCAATTAGTTTGTAATCATTTTCTACGGATTAAAGTGTAGTTTGTTCAAGTCGATTAATAAAGGTAGTTATTTTTATTTAATTGTTTTTGCATCTTACATTATGTTTTCCCTCTCTCTCTTTTCATCTTCTTCTCCTAACATGCGCGAGTAATTCTCCGCTTGTTAGGGTTCGTAGGATTAGGATAGGCTAATGGATGATGAAAATCACTAAACCCTTTTTAAGTCCTATAAAGTTTAGGAACTTTATCGAAAGAATCATTAACATCCTAATCGGACGCGCTAGCAATTCTTTGCTAGTTCCGACCGCGATTAGCGATTATATTAATGATTGTTTTGGTAAAGGCTAGATATGAACGGAGTTCCGTGTCGAGATAAGGGTTAAGAGTGATATTCCTTTTCCCTCCAGAAACCCTAATCTACACGCATCACCGTCGTTCTAGTTCTAAATCTATTAATGGATAAAAAGGGTAACTTTTAATTAATCGTCCATAACTACTAAATCCTAACGAACCCTACAAGCCTTCTTATTATATTTACCACATCTTTAAAATAATCTAGATCTATATTTTACATTCTTGTTTAACGTAGATCTAGAAACCATTCTATAAAATTCTTTATCCCTCCTCTCTTTCTCAACACATCTAAAGTAGAAGTAAAAGGTTCCACGTTTCCCAGAGGACGACCCGTACTCATCTCGGTCTAGCTACACGCGACACCGTTATTGATTGCGGTTAAACTACAACAAACACACTCATTCGATACCAATCACCCGCCATGGGCGAGCTTCGATTTCACGACACCGCTACCCAGGAGTACTGCGTAAGTGTTAATATTTATTCTAACATGTTTGAAATTTTTATTTTGAAAAGTTCAAATTTAAATGATATACTTATATTTTAATGGTTAATGTGGGTCTGGGAGCGGGTGGTGGAGCAGGCAGAGGCATCGGGGATTGATTTTACTAGACAGACCGATCCGATGCTACTAACCCCAGTCCTAGACGCCGCACACGGAAAGCACCATGAAGGTTGGGAGAGAGGTTGATGACTGGGTCCTAGCAGGGCCCATATGAGGTTGGACTCCACCCCGGCGGTTACTTCCCCTACCCTCCGTGAGTGACGTCTAGAGCATGATGTTGCCACCTTGAAGACCACCGTCGAGGAGTTGAAGGAGATGTTGGTACATATACTACTTAATAGTAAAATATTATATCACATTGTAGATAGTAACATTTGCAATGTTAGTAGCCTGAGCTTATTTGGTTGTAGACTTAGCTTTGATTAATCATACTTACATAAAACTATCTAATTAAAAGAAACTACGATTTTCCAAACTAGATACCGAACGAGGCCTAAGTCCCTAAGTATTCTTACTCGTTTATTACACACAAAATTTAACAGATGTGAAAGGCTGCTTCGGCTGTGGCTCCACATGCATCTCCTTCGGCTGCGGCTCCGTAAGCCGCTACCTCGGTTGCAGTTGTGCAGACCACTCCTGCAGCTCCACAGCCCGCTCAGACTCCCACACAGTCCGCTCCTTCATTGGTCGAGTTTTTGACGACTCAGGGCCGCACCGAGGAGCAGATGCGCCAGATTACGACGTTTATCAGAGGTGGAGGAGCTAGACCGAGCTAGGGTAGCTTTTTTTTAAAATATTTTTGAGGATGTATATACTTGATACATATTGTATATATTTTGGACGATTTTGTTGGTTGTTTGATTGTTTACGATGATTTAGATTGATATCGTATTTTGTTTCTTTACTTCTTTTATATATTATGTGTGAGATGTTGATTATGAATATTTCTGTATTTGGTTATATGATGTATATAATATTATGTACAGGATGGGGGGAAAACAGTAGCCCCTTTTTTTTAAAAAAAACTGATATTCTGTCCCTACAGATTAATCTATAGGGATATCGATTGCACCTACGGATTAATCTGTAGGTGCAATATTTGCCTTTACACAGTTATCCGTAGGGACAAAATATCAGGATACCTGATATTTTGTCCCTATGGACTCAGTAACAGGGGGTTAAACTTGCCCCTACGAATTTATCCATATGGGCATTTATATGGACCTACGGATATATCTGTAGGGATAAGTATCAGGACCTACGGATAAATCCGCAGGCGCCATTATTTTATTTTATAAAACAATAAATTAAATAAATAATTTGTCCCTACAGAGTAACCCGTAGGGATCTTTGTCCTTACAGAGTAAGGCGCAGGAGCAATTATTACTCCGCAAGGGCATGTTCAGGGTGAAGACTTGCACCTGCGGCCTTTGCCCCTACGGGGGAATTTTATGGCCTTACGGATTAATCCGTAGGGGCAACCCATTATTGTAGTAGTGTATTTAATTGCAGATTGAAAAAAACATAGCTGCGCAATGTTAGAATTAAGTTTAAATATCAGGAGTGTTGGGCATTTTATAATAGTGCACGGGCTTTGGATGTATTTGGGGTAAGGCTATTAGTTGGTATACTCTCATATACATCTGTTATTTTTCCCGGTTTGCAACTTTTCCAATGCTCTTGTTATTTTCCTTTTAGGATAAGTCCAACATTACCACTCCCTCGCGTGTAACCACTTTCTTCTTCTTCTTTTCCTCTCTTTTTTCTCTTTACATTTTTATTTTTCATGGTTATCATGTAACAGGTGTGTAGGGTGTTTTTCGTCACCCCATTGAGATAGGAATACACGTGCGCTTGTCAGGCGCATGACAGATTCCGCCTGCCTAGGGTAGGCTGGGGTTTATTGATTGTGGGGATCCGAATCTCCGGCAGCCGTGAACTAGGGTACCGTTAATTACCCCTCGCCTTTGGAGTGAGAGAACCTCCGATTGACGGTCAAACAGGTCATGCGCACTTAATGTGCAGTGTTGTGTTTTGAAGGGGTTTTGGATATATCATGGGGCCTGCAGATTTTTTACGGGGGTCCCGCTACCTGAATAGCAGGCGCTGGGGGTCAAGGGGCTAGCAGCCCCCTTTGCGGGGTGCGGGGCAGCGTCCTGTTAGAAATTTTTTCTAACGGGAGATGCATTTTTAGTATGGAGTGTATATAAAATGGGGGGGGAAATGGCGTCCAAAGGACGCGTGAGCGCCAGCGCCTCACGTGCCTAGCACGTGGACGCTGGGCGCGGGGCGCCCGCATCCCACGTGCTTGGCATACGGGCGCCAGCACCCTACGTGCTTGGCACGCGGGCGCTGGGCGCCAGCGCCCTACGTGCTTGGCAAGCGGCGCTGAGCATCAGCTCCCCACGTGCTTGGCACGCGGGCGCTGGGTGTCAGCGCCCCACGTGCTAGGCATGCGGGCGCTGGGCATCAGCAGGAAAATGGATTTTGACCCTGCACTAAGAGCTGTGCTCCCGATTTGACTTCTGGAGTTAAACTCCTAAAAAGAGATTAATTTATGGAGTTGAACTTCAACGGATCTTGAACGGAGTTAAACTCTTAGAAATCTTTAGAAATGATTAAAGGGGGCCCCTTTGTTTCTCTCCCCTTTGGCCCTGGAACTTCCTAAGATGGGATTTTTAGAGACGAGTCTCCTTCTTCTTCCTCACGGTTGGCCGGATCTTGGAGAAAGGGGGTGGGATTTAAAAATCTTTCCTTTTTGAGATCTGATGGAAGATCTGAGCTCCTCTTTATGGGTTTTGTGGTGAAAAACTATTTAATTTTGGAAAAGGAAGAGTAAAACTCTTAATTTAATTGACAAGGGGAAGAAGGTTTACAACCTTAAGGAAGGAGAAGGAGGCACAAAAACCCTAGAGTTTGAGAGAATCAAAAAGTTCTTTTTTTATTTTATTATCATGTTGCCTTATATAGGCTTACAAATTTATATATAGCCGTTCATATCTATGCCTGGGATTTCTGACGTAATTATCAAGAATCACAATGCATAGCTATTTTCCACATAACACAGAAAGATAGCATCTACGGTTTTGGGACTTAACTTTTTCCTCTTGTGTTCTGGAATATGTACTTTTGCAAGATACCCCTACACTTTCAGATATTTCAAGCTAGTCTTGCGACCTTTCCAAAGTTCGAATGGACTACTTTCTTTATTTTTCAGAGGGACTCTATTTAGAATACGGCAAGCCGTATTCAAAGGCTCTCCCCACATATATTTTGGTAGTCTAGAACTTTCAAGACTTACCATATTTATTTGGGTTCTGTTTTTCCATTCTGCAATCCCATTAGACTGGGGAGAATTATAACATTTCAGAAAATTGAAAATATTATTTTAGAATTTAAATAATAAAAAGATAAATTTTACGGATATTATATGAGTATGGATTTGAGTTTTGTAGATTAGTATAATTATATACCGCAATTTTGGAAAATAGTTGGAAATTAAAAATGAATTATTATTTAAGAAAGCATTTATTTAATTTGGGGTTTTCATAAATTAGTGTATAATTATATCCATATTAGTTTAATGTTAAACTTAATTAGTGTTTTCCTAATTGTGCATTAAACCAAGTTTATTTTGTTATACCATGTTTAAGTGCCATGACATGTTAACATTTTATTTATGATTTGTATTATGGGTTTATGTTTTTTTAAAAAAGAGAGAAAAGAGAAAAAAAAAAAAGAAAAGAAAATGAGAGGTGAGAGGGGACAAAGAGGTATGGGCATGTAAGAGAGAATGAGGGGGGATGGGTATATTACAACCACGACTATTTTCTTCATTTCATTATCTCCTTTTCTTCATCTTCCTCATCAAATTTTTTCTCCACCTCCACCTCCCACTTCTACCACCACAAACACCCCACTAATCACCTCAAAATTCATGGTAGCCTTCACAAAAATTATTCATATCCTCATCCTAAGCATCTTGGTGGGATCAAGTCTTCATCTTTGGAACCTTTGGCCATCTTGGAATTTTCTCTAGTTGCCATCTTGAGGTAAAACTCTCACTTTTAATCAAATTACTAGATTTCTTGCTTTCACAAATTAGTTTAGAGCCAAAAATTCATGTTTTATAAACTTAAGTTTTTCAAAGTGAGTTGTGGTGGATAAAACTTGTAATAGTGGTTTAGTAGAGATTTAGTGAGTGAATACAAGCCCATTAGTGATAGCTGAGAGTGATTTAGTGGAGGAATTCTTGGATAACACGAGTTTAGAATTTGAAATGTCAGTTTTCTTGAACTTGATGATCAAATGGAATGTGGGACAATTAGGGAACTCTGAAAATTTAATAGAGAATACAGTGAGATGTGTAGGCCAATAGAAAACCACCGTAGAAGCCCGAGCCCCAACTCCAAATCCTGGCCGCCAAAATATTCCCTTTAGCTGCAATTTGGGCCGTCTCGATGAGTTAGGGTTTGAATCTTGTTTGTTTTGTATTTCACACACTTGATAACTAAGCCTACCCTATATGCTAAAAAGTCCCAGATCACCAGAAGAAAAATCTGGAGTTGTTTTACTTGGTTTTGGCAATATTTTACGATATTTGAAAACTTGGTTTTTGGATTTTCATGATGTGACTTGGTCGTTCGACGTTAATACGTTGACGTCAGAGGGTATTTTGTTGTTTTAGCATGCGTTGATCATAGATTCTACTCTATGTGCGCTTCGCTTGTGATTTCAATTTCGAATTGAGTTTTTATACGATTTTGGTTATGATTTCGATTGTAGGTACAATCATGTGGACTTCTGAGACGACGAAGGAGAGCAAGGCGCCCGTTTACTTTGACTAGAGCGAGGTGTTTATCGGTGAGTAGATGTATATTTACACGGGAAGTCGGGTGGATGGTGTATAGCATCCTCGCAACCGTAGAACTAGGATACGATACACACACACACACACACACACACTAGAATAGTACTTAACCTATACGTTTTGCTAGAATACCATATTCGTTTATTTCTATATTTAGTAGAAATTACACCCTTAGTCTCTATTACCATTATATATATATATATATATATATATATATATATATATATATATATATATATATATATATATATATATATATGATACGATATGATAATATAAGGTGATATAATATGATATGATTTGAGATGAGATGATGTACGCGACTATAGATCTGTACCATATTGATTGATGATATCGTACAAGGGATATTCCGTACGTGATATGATGAGAATGGATCGCCAACTTTTAATTCGACTCGAGGAGTCTTATTTAAAATTATTAAAGTAGATATTATGAGATTTTTAAAGCCATACCTACTTTCAAAACTAACGTATCGTTACGTACTTTTAAAATGATACTTCAAGAGTACGTTACGAATTTTCAAATGGTATCTTTTTCAGAAACATCGTAGCCCATATTTCTAAAACGTCTCGTACTATTTTAAACTATAATTGTATGGCTCATACGTAGTTAGATATTTTTATACTTGTTCACTTTACGATTTCTTTTTTCCTCTTATGCTCGCATTTCGATTTCTTATTTCTGCATACTCTCGCGCTTTGATCATTTACGATACATAATATGTTTATACCTTTAGTTTACATGCCTTCGTTGCTAGGACACGCGCACCATTACCGATGACTTACATGTTGTACATACACATACTCGAATGCTCACACACACATCATCGGTAATTGCTATGCCACGTATACATATAGATTACTGTTTAGTACCCAGCACCACGTACTGTTTCAGATATTACACTTTCTTTACATTGCTATACGACACACTTATATGAACACACTTGCTATGCATTATAGTATTGTTCCGTGCCTGTACATATTATTTCATTATTGCCATATTCTTATGAGATTCAGCTTCCATGAGATTTCTGGATTTGAGAATTCGCATATATGATTTAAAAACTTGTGAATATTTTAAAAATGCGGTTTTCTCTTGATATGATATTTCGACGTCCACCATGAGATTTCTCGATTTTGTGCTATGATTACTACCTGATTCGAGGAGTGAGCAGTCACCGTTTGTGGGTACATGGTGGACTCGGTACGGTAGATCAGCCAAATTTATTGCACATCTGTATGGAAATTTTCCCTATTATTATTAATTACTAAAAGGTGTTGTAAATTAAGAATATATGTGGGTTTATTTATAAAAATACTATTATCATATGTTTCTTAATTTATAATTAATATAATCAGGGAAAATATATGCATATCATATTTAAATAAAATATCCATGAGATTATTATTAAAATATGCATATCATATCAAATATTCTTAACCATTATTATCAAGATATCATATCAATTAATTGGTAGAATAATATCTCAAATAAAACAAATGCTACTAACAATGTGATTTGAGATATTGTGCAAGTATTATAATAAGATCAGTTCAGGTCTGAACTACTAGTAGGAGATTCACAGCAAATCGGTTCACCAAACCAAATCTGCCAAATATTAGGAGTAAATTGAAGAATCTCGCAATGGCAGAGACTAAGAGATATATTTTCAGAATATTTTTATCTGAAGGATCTCCAAATATCGAGAAGAAAAGGCATGATAAATCCCGAGACCCAAATCCACCAAATGGCGGCGGATCTGCGGTCAACAAGGGCAATAGGCGGCGGAAGCGCGGTATGTTGGTGGCCGTAGGATTTGAAACTTCAGGGTCTTGATCGTAATTTGACACACTTCAACATGATGTTTAGGGTTTCACATTCCAGAGCCAGTAAAAGGACCGAGAGCATCTATCATCAAAAAATCATCGAACTATCTATCTATCGAAGAATCGATAAAGATCTAGCGAGCAAACTAGGGTTTTGTAAATTACTTTTTCAGCGAGCAATTTTTGTAATGCACTAGTAAATCAATAAAGGTAGTTCTTTCCTTTAATTTTTGTCGTATTTACTTTCTGCAATTACTTTCCACATTTACTTTCTGCATTACTTTCTGCACTTACTTTCTGCATTTTTAATTTTAATAATGGGTTCCATATTCTTCCACCTTTCTTCTACTACGTTGATCTCCATGAGCGAGTAAATTCTTACTTGCTAGGGTTTATAGGATAAGGTTGAATAATGGTTGAAAACTATAACTTAAATTCTTTTTAAAGTTTTAATTTTTATAAAGTTTAGTAAAATGAATATTAACCCTCTTATCGGGCGCGCTATCAATTCATGATAGTCACGACCACGATTTGAGAATCGTTAATAATTGTTTTGTTAAATGCTTGAGATAAATAGAGATCAATGGAAGGACAAGGTTCAGTAGAGGGAAACCATAATTCCCTACAAGAACCCTAATCCACATTCATCGCTATTTCTCTAATATTAAATAATTAAAAGATAAAAAAATTAATTTTAAAACTCCATCCATTAACTGCTAAATCCTATAAACCGTACAAGCCCTTTTCTTATAAATTTTCAAACCTTCCTAGTAATAAACGACAACAATCCCACTTTTCTTTTATCAACTCATTTAAAGCAAGAAAAGCAGTTCACCGTTTCCCTGTGGATGGCCCGTACTCATCGCGGCTAGCTATTTACGACAACGTCTTGATTGCGGTTATTTACATCATACATAGACACACTTTTTCATATCAATCAAATGACGCCGTTTCCGGGGATACGGTCATAATTATTTTTTCTTATTATTCGGGTTGATTTCTAATAAAAACCAGATATATAAAATAAAAGAGAACAAAAACTGCATTTTGTGTTTTTAACGATTTTTGTGCGAGTTTTGCAAGGAAATCGGGAGTAATTGGAACGAATTAACAGAGATTCAGAGACTTTCAAATTGGACCAGAGGAGCATTGGAGTGCTGGGAAAAAATTTGAAGACACAACTCGAACATACGGCGGCGGAACCGCGACCAAAGTGAGCATTGGGCGGCGGAAGCGTGGCCATAGTGAGGAGTTGGGCCTCCAAATTTCTCTGGTATTCTCGTATCGTCTCCTCTCTCCTCTAAAACTCCAATAAACCGTTTTTAGCTACAGAATTCTTTTGCAAACAGCGCTGCTAAAAAAATATTTTTGCATGTTTTTGATTTCGGTTTGTTTTGCATATTTAAACCGGACATTAATGGGCAAGAAATCCAAATTCAGATTAGGTGGGGATTTCATCACCCTTCCCAGGCCCCGCAAATCGTAAACGAGCACACTATCACCCTACATTAATAAAAAATATCTAGACCAAACCTCTAAGGACATTCACGCTCAATTAGGATAAAGGAAAGTCGTGGGTAATCCATTACTTATCCGCATTTCTCTTGTGGTGTCTAAGGCAAGTGTGACTAAGGAAAGTGGTTACTTAATTAGGCCCTCTATTTCTGTGATTCGTATAGCGGATACCTCCCACTTAGCTGGCACTTACCAGGCTGTAAGATTGATAAAGAGGTGTAGAGGATTGATCCTACGTCTTGTCCTGTGGAAGACTAGGAGCGGTCTAGTGATTTGACCTAGGTGACCCTAGCTTTAGGGACTGATTATGCATTTTGTGATTGGTTGAGTCATGTCTTGCGTCCGTCACTTTTTTCAAAGTAAAGCCTTTTTAAAATCGTTCTCACATGTATCACACGCTGCCACTTACACTAAACCCGCTTAGTGCATGATCGGCTGGATACGGGATTCTAGTGCCCAGCTAGTCCGCGTTTTTACTGTCGACTCCGAAATTGATACTTCTTCACCTTCTTTTTCTCCTCCACTTACCACATCTCCTGAAATGGACAGACCTCCACCGGGTTTTAACAACATCACCTTGCCACCACCCGTAGGTGCGCAAATTCAAAATCCACCACGTATCGCTCTCCAAGACCGATGCTACCCTACATGCGGACCCCTTCTTACATGTCTGTCTCTTCCACCAGCCAATGGGGATAATTTCGAAATTAAACCTTACTTCACTAACTTGTTGCCCAAATTTCATGGGTTTGAATCTGAAGATGCCTACGTTTTTATAACCATATTCGAAAACGTATGTGCAATGATGAGCACCATCCAATTTTTAGGGGATGCTATGCGATTACGTCTTCTCCTTTTTATCTTGTGCGATCTCGTAGAGAAGTGGCTTTATAGCACCTTCTCACATTCTATCATTAATTGGGATAAATTTTGTAAAGCATTTCTTAAGAAATTTTATCCTAATCACAAGACTGTCCACATTAGGAGCGAGATTAACCAGTTTGCCCAACTTCTCAACGAACCCTTTTGAAAATGCTTTGAAAGGTTTAAAGATTTTCTTATCTAATGCCCTCATCACGGAGTCGAAAAATGGTAACTTTGCCAAATTATATATGAGGGTGTTAATCCATCGACAAAACAAATGCTACAAACCATTTGTCAATGTCATTTCATATCAAAATCCGATGAGAAAGCGTGGCAATTTCTAGAAGATCTCGTCGAACAAACATTACAGTGGGAGAGCACAAGACCAACAACATCATCTTCGTCTTCATCTAGGGCAGGTATCCATCAGCTCGACGCTTCAATCGCAATGAAAGCCGAAATGGCTGCGATGCAAAAGAAGCTTGACGCTATTGAGAGCAAATTCTCTTCAGCCTCCCTAAACCAAGTTATGCTCCCTAAAACTGTGTGTGGTTGCTGTTATGACTCATCCCATTCAACAGAAGACCTTTGAATTCTTCGCCTCAAGGTCATGAACAAACCAATGCTGTTTTTTAGCAACGACCTAGAAACGATCCTTATTCATCCATATATAACCAGAGATGGAGGAATCATCCGAATTTTGCTAAGAACCAAAATCAAACTCAAAATCAAAATCAGTTCCTAAGTCAAAATAATTATCAAATGTTTCCTCCACAACAACAACAACCACCACAATAAATTCAGCAGTCCTTTCAATCGCAATCATTCCAAAATCCGGCCAGCTACTTTGCCCCTTATAACAATTATTTCCAACCATAGAACAATGTTCCTCCGGCCGGTACCGATAAAATCTCTGCACTCGAAAGAAGCTTAGAAGCGTTTATTAAATAATCTGCGCAAGCATCGGCTAATTTAACGTCTTCTATCCAAACGTTAGTGCAACACACTGCTTCCCACGGTGAAAGCATCAAATCTATCGAAGCACAAATTGCATAGTTAAATGCCACAATGAGTGAAAGAAAGAAAAGGAAACTTCCATCTCAACCTCTACTAAATCCTGGCCACCCACAAAACGCTAACACTGTTCTTAACCAACAAAATCATAACGTGAGTGTTGTAAATACGTTGAGATCGGGAAGAGTGCTGAACAACCATGTTGGTAAAAAAGTTGATGATTTCGATGACACCCTGGCTACTACTTCTACTTTTACGTTTTCTAACCAAACATCTTCTTCCGAGCCCATTCTCCGTTCTTCACCGGGCTCGAACTCTAAGTCCACTTCCTTGAATGAATTACCATCTCAGACCACCCTAAATCCAATTTTGGGATCCATTCCATTTCCCACAAACTTCTCCACAAGTGTTGGACTCAACCCCTGTTAATAAAGCTCCCTTTCCATACCGGTTGAGGCCCAACAAACCAAGTCCACAGATAGAGAAGATTGTAGAAATGTTTAAGCAAGTTAACATTAATATTTCTCTCTTAGATGATATCCAACAAGTTCCATCCTATGCAAAAATTCTTAAGGACTTGTGCACTAAGAAAAGGAAAACTCAAGTATGTAAAAAGATTTTTTTAGCGAGCAATGTGAGTGATTCTCTTACCCAAAATTTGCCCAAGTAATATAAGGACCCCGGTTGTCCTACAATTTCTATAACTATTGGGGATAAAAACATCAATCACGCTCTACTCGATCTTGGTGCTAGTGTTAACTTGATCCCGTATTATGTTTATGAGCAATTAGGCATAGGAGAGTTGAAACTTACGTACTGCACTCTTCAGATGGCCGATCGATCTATCACCCATCCTAGGGGTGAACTAGAGGACGTGTTGATAAAAGTCGGGGAATTTATATTCGCTGTGGACTTTATAGTTTTAGATACACTGCTTGTGGTGAACCCACGAAACCAAATCCCGGTGATTCTTGGTCGACCTTTTCTCGCAACCTCGAATGCGGTAATCAATTGTCGTAACGGTTCCATGAACCTATCCTTTAGGAAGATGACAATTGAACTTAACATTTTCAGGGTAGGAAGTCAACCCTCCGAACCTTCTGCTCATATGATTGATATATATTTCGTCAACGAGATAGCTTCCGACGGTTGCGAATTTGAGGAGTTTTACGATAATGAACTCGACGCCACTAGTGCGTTATTGTTTGATCCAGCTACTACTTACACGAATAGGGAATACGAAGGGTTCATTTTTCTTGATGATGTTGATTCACAGGACCCTTCTGTCGACAAGTCCACCCCTGAGTTTGAATCCTTTAACTTGTTGAATAAGTTAGTTAAGCTATCCGAGTCAGTCTCTTACGCTAGCTGTGAACCTCTTATGGAGTCCGAATATCATTCCTTTACCCTACCTTCTATCGTCTCTCCGCCGACACTAGATCTCAAGCCGCTGCCGTCTCATCTTAAATATGCATATTTAGGCGAGAATGAATCTTTACCCATTATCATATCAGCTTCTCTAGTTTTAGAGCAATAGCGGGCTCTTTTGTCTGTCTTGAGATCAAATCGGCAAATCTTTCAGTTGGACAATGGCGGATATCAAAAGGATCAGTACCTTGATTGTTGAATATCATATACGTTTGATGGATGAAGCCAAACTAGCCCATGACCTACAAAGACGGTTGAATACCGTCATGAAAGAGGCGGTGAAGAAAAAAATCGTGAAATGATTAGATAATGGTATAATATACCCAATATCTGATAGCCAATGGGTAAGTCCTATTCATATAGTCCCTAAAAAGTCTGGTATCACGGTCATAACTAATGAGGCTAATTAGTTGATTCAAACACGCACTCAAATCGGGTGGCGGGTATGTATTGATTATATAAAACTCAATACCACGACGAGAAAAGATCACTTCTCTCTACCCTCATTGACCAGATGTTGGAACGTTTATCCGGGCATGAATACTACTTTTTTTGGACGGATACTCCGGCTATAACCAGATTCCCATTGCTGAAAAGGATCAAGATAAGACAACTTTTACTTGTCCTTTCGATACTTTCGCTTATAGACGCATGCCCTTTGGGTTATGCAATGCTCCCGCTACATTTCAGCGGTGTATGATGAGGATATTCTTGGAAATGGTCGAGAATTTTATGGAGATATTTATGGACGATTTCTCCATATTTGGGGACTCCTTTGAGGAATGCTTACGTCATCTTGACGCTGTTCTTACCCGCTGTAAGGATAAGAATCTAACTTTGAATTGGGAAAAATGTCATTTCATGGTTCAAGAAGGTATTGTCTTAGGGCATATCATTTCACGAAAAGGCATTGAGGTAGACAAAACTAAAATAGATGAAATTTCCAACCTTCCTCCTTCCAAACGTGTCAAAGATATACGATCCTTTTTTGGTCATGCCGGATTTTATAAACGATTCATTAAGGACTTTAGCAAGATTTCTATATGCTTAACTCTTCTCTTGTCCAAGGATACAACATTTCACTTCGACTCGGATTGCATGGCTGCTTTTGAATCGCTTAAACGTTCCCTCACTATAGCCCTCGTTCTATCATCTTCAGACTGGAATCACCCTTTTGAGCTTATGTGTGATGCATCTGATTTTGCTATTGGTGCAGTCTTGGGACAGCATATCGATAAGATGCCACATGTGATTTATTATGCGAGTAGGACCTTGAACAATACCTAAATGAACTATACAACCACCGAGAAAGAACTCTTGGCAGTTGTATTTGCATTAGAAAAATTCAGGCCCTACTTAATTTGCTCTCCGGTCGTAGTTTACACCGATCATTCCGCTTTAAGACATCTTTTATCGAAGAAGGATGGTAAATCTAGGCTAATACGTTGGATCCTTTTATTACAAGAATTTGACCTTGTTATAAGAGACAAAAGTGGATGTGAAAATATCGTAGCCGACCATCTTTCTCGACTTTCTTTTTTGCCAACGTTGACCGTGCCATTAAACGATTCTTTTCCAGACGAACATCTCTTGAACCTATCTAGTGAACTTTGGTTCGTTGATATTGTGAATTATTTAGCAACGAGACTTTTACCTAGCGAATGGTCAAATCAAGACAATCACAGATTCTTATCCCAGGTAAAACACTTTCACTGGGACGAACCCTATTTGTTTAAGTATTGTCCCGATCAGATCATTTTCCAATGTGTCCCTAATAATGAGTTCAAGAGTGTATTGCCTTTCTGTCATGATCAAGCATGTGGCGGTCACGTTGGTCCAAGAAAAACTGGGGAGAAAGGTGTACAATGTGGCTTTTATTGGACAACGTGATTTAAAAATGCATATGATTATTGAAAAACTTGTTCACGGTGTCAACACATGGGTCGGATTTCACCGAGAAAAAAGATGTCGTTCCAACCAATCTTGGTTGTGGAGATATTTGATGTATGGGGAATTGATTTCATGGGCCCGTTTCCCAACTCTTTTAGGAACTTATACATTTTATTAGCAGTTTGTTATGTCTCTAAATAGGTGGAAGCAATACCATGCCGTATTAATACAACAAGGTTGTTGTTAAGTTCCTTAAAGAAAATATCTTTTCTCGGTTCGGGCACCCTTACGCTATCATTAGCGACAATGAGACACATTTATGTAATCGGTCTTTCGAGGTTTTGATGCGGAAATATTCAATCAACCATAAACTTTCTACGCCTTATCATCCCTAAATGAGCGGGCAAGCTGAGATCTCTAATAGACAGATCAAGAAAATTTTGAAGAAAACGGTTTCTAAAACCATAAAGATTGGTCCACCAAACTGACTGGTGCTCTTTGGGCATTTTGTACCGCATATAAGATCGATCTTGGCATGTCTTCTTATCGATTGGTGTTTGGGAAAGCTTGCCACCTTCCTGTCGAGATCGAACATAAAGCAATATGGGCGATTAAAAAGCTTAATCTCAATTTTGACCAAGTAGACAGCTATCGGAAGCTGCAATTAAATTAGCTGAGCGAACTTCGTGATAAAGCCTATGATATTGCAGTTATAGTAAAGAATCGGAAAAAAGTGTTTCATGGCAAAAACCTTTTGCGAAAAACTTCACACCAGGACAACAAGTCCTTCTTCACGATTCTCGTCTCCATCTTCATCCGGGTAAGCTAAGATCTCGTTGGAAAGGACCTTTTGTGATGCGGTATGTATACCCGCACGGTGCAGTGGATGTAGAAAATATTAAAAACGGTTCTATTTTCAAAGTAAACGGGCATAGATTAAAACCGTATTTTTCCGCTGACCCATCGGAGGAGCTCCTGTTCCTGCAGGAGCCACTTTATCACGATTAATTTTCCTCCGCCTCACCTCCATATTTCGGTAACACTGTTTCATCTAAGAATGGAGGCGTGTATAAAAATATATATATAAATATCTATGCGTGTTAAAGAACAAGTTTGGGGATGGTTTTTCATTTGACTAACTTTTGACCCTATTATTCTCCACTCAAGTCTACAGGTTTTTGCGCTCGAACAACAGCATCAGTGAGGACCCTGTTGTAAACAGGTTTAGGGGGAGGTAAGTATTTATTGACATATCATTTGGCACTAGGCACTATAAAAAGAATTTATTATAAAATTTTGAAAATAAAAATTAGAAAGTGAAAGATACATATGAAAGATAGGAAAAGATCTAAGAAATGCAATAAAATTAGATGTTTTAAAACGAAACTTGTAATACGTAGTCATGAGCTGTTGTCCCAAGGGTTAGTAAGATGAAGAAATCACTAGTCTATGGATAGAAATAAGTCTGAAAAATAGTCCTTGTTCTTGAGTCCAAACTTCTGAATATTGATACCCTACTATACACACTTGCACGCATCTTGAAACTTGGGATCTTAGAGGATACCTTGAAATGATCTTGCCTAGAAGCCTTAGTATGAAGGATTAACAAAATATAAGTGGTGCATAAAAAAATTAAAAAAGAAAAATGAACACTGGTTTTGTAATTACTTAAGGCAGAATAAAAAAAATATAGCGAGGGTGCCTTATCACCTAATGTATTAGACCAACTGGTTTGGGAGTCACTGTTAAACCTTAGGTGTTGCAAGACTAGGATATTGCTAATTACGCCTTAGTAAGGATATTGTTAAACCTTCGGATATTCGGTAATCGGTTGGTTAGTGCCTCAAGAAGTATTAACGGTCGCATGAAGAATGTGTGAGTAAATCCATCTAAAACATCATCGACTAAAAAGTATTAGGAAGATGGACAAAGGGTATGATAGCTTGAATTGAATTCTCCAAGTGTAGGGATGTCTTTTACACACACGTAGGGGTATATGATCGATGTTTGGAGGAAATGTTGGGAGGAATATTAAAGACGATATTTTATTGAGAGACCGACATCTTTTCATGACCATTAAGATAAGGCTCATGACAACTAAAAATCTAATGTAGTTTGAAACTCTTATTTTCAAGTTTTTCTTTTATAAGTTCTTTATCTTTGCATGTGATTTTCGTTTTCTTTCCTTTATTTCTAAATTTTTGGGATTTTGTGGGTGTAATCCCTTGAAAACCCTCAGGAGACAACACTCCTCCTACTAAGGACACCTAGAGGTTTAAAGACTTGTTGCACGAGCTAAGCGTAATGATGTTGCCTATGAAAGTGTGCTAGGTTTTTTCTTTTTCTTTTTAATAAATAGTTTGATCGGGACGATCAAAGATAAGTTTAGGCGTATTTGATCAGTCAAATTTATTGCACATTTTCCCTATTATTATTAATTACTAAAAGGTGTTAGTTGTAAATTAAGAATATATGTGGGTTTATTTGTAAAAAGATTATTATCATATGTTTCTTAATTTATAATTAATATAATTAGGGAAAATATATGCATATCATATTTAAATAAAATATCCATGAGATTATTATTAAAATATGCATATAAAATCAAATATTCTTAACCATTATTATCAAGATATCATATCAATTAATTGGTTAGAATAATATCTCAAATAAAACAAATACTACTAACAATGTGATTTGAGATATTGTGCAGGTATTATAGTAAGATCAGCTTAGGTCTGAACTACAAGTAGGAGATCCACAGAAAATCGGTTCACCAAACCAAATTTGCCAAATATTAGGAGCAAATTGAAGAATCTCGCAACGGCAGAGACTAAGAGATATATTTTCAGAATATTTTTATCAGAAGAATATCCAAATATTGAAAAGAAAAGGCACGAGAAATCCAGAGATCCAAATCCACCAAAAGGCGGCGGATCCGCGGTCAACAAGGGCAATAGCCGGAGAAAGCGCGGTCTGTTGCTGGCCATAGGATTTGAAACTTCAGGGTCTTGATCGTAATTTGACACACTTCAACATGACATCTAGGATTTCACATTCCAGAGCCTATAAAAGGACCGAGAGCATCTATCATAAAAAAATCATCGAACGATCTATCCATCGAAAAATCGATTAAGATCTAGCGAGCAAACTAGAGTTTTGTAAATTAATTTTTCAGCGAGTAATTTTTGTAATGCACTAGCAAATTAATAAAGGTAGTTCTTTCCTTTAATTTTTGTCGCATTTACTTTCTGCACTTACTTTCCGTATTAATTTCTGCATTACTTTCTGCACTTACTTTCTGCATTTTTAATTTTAATAATGGGTTCCGTATTCTTCCACTTTTCTTCTACTACGTTGATCTCCATGAGCGAGTAAGTTCTTACTTGCTAGGGTTTGTAGGATAGGGTAGAATAATGGATGAAAACTATAACTTAAATTCTTTTTAAAGTTTTAATTTTTATAACTTTAGTAAAATGAATATTAACCCTTTTATCGAGCGCGCTATCAATTCATGATAATCACGACCACGATTTGAGAATCGTTAATAATTGTTTTGTTAAAGGCTTGAGACGAATAGAGATCAATGGAAGGACAAGGGTCAGTAGAGGGAAATCCTAATTCCTTACAAGAACCTTAATCCACATTCATCGCTATTTCTCTAGTATTAAATAATTAAAAGATAAAAAGAATTAATTTTAAAACTTCATCCATTAACTACTAAATCCTATAAACCGTACAAGCCCTTTTTTTAATAAATTTTCAAACCTTCCTAGTAATAAACGACAATAATCCCACCTTTCTTTTATCAACTCGTCTAAAGCAAGAAAAGCAGTTCACCATTTTCCTGTGGACAACCCGTACTCATCGTGGCTAGCTATTTAAGACACCGTCTTTATTGCGGTTATTTACAATATACATAGACACACTTTTTCACATCAATCAACGGTACCCAAAGACAAGAAGATCGTATTGAAAGGTGTTGAGCCTGGCTGGGAACACTACCTACCGGTGACAGTTTTGGACTCGGCGGATACCAGGAGGATATCGACCGGAGTGATATGAGATAGATAGATATGAGGACCGATCTGATGAGAAGATTTTTGAGATATGAGGGCCGATCCGATGAGACGGCGCCTGCGATATGAGGATTTACGTGTCGATGTTGGACACAGGATTTACGATGATTTTGAGTGTCGATGCTGGACACTCAGTATTTTATGACGATTTCGATTGTCATTGATGGACACTCGGTGGATGATATATATAAACATGCTATGGATGACATGTTACCACATATTGATACAGAAACGATATTGTATCTGTATATACATATATACACGTTCACTTTCGATACCACACGATATGATATTATATTACAGTATGACCTAGGTAGATCGTTATGTATTCGATTTCTACCTGATGATGTCTTCTACTCATGAGTTGGCAACTCACCCCCATTGTGTCATAGTTTTCTTAAAGGACCGACCGCTTGAATCAGCAGCGGCTTACTGGCACACTTCTCTTTCGGGTGATTGCTTAGTAGGTATGTTACAGTTCAGTTCGTAACCACTGCTCGTATATTTTATATTCAGTTGTATCTAGTTACAAACTCCATCAACCAGACTATGTATATTTGTGTACTTAAAGACCAGTTTGTATATTTTTTCGGACTTAGAGGAGAGATTTGTATATATTCTTTATACTTGAATTTGATGATGTTTTGGTATTTCTTTACTTTCTTGTCTGAGTTGATCTATGCCTTGGGCGTCGTATTTATATGTTCCGTGGTTGTGATTCCACCGATTGGCGATGAGTTAGCTCCCGATTAGGGATGCCAATATTATTATTGTTTATGTGCTGGTTTTGATCAAAATTTATAAAGGAGGTGTTGCCCAAATTTCAAATGACGAAAATGTTTTCGAACTTAGTATGCAATCCACTTGTATTTCCATAAACTTTACTTATAGGTTAAAAGAGGAACTTGATTTCATTTATTCCGCTCTTTCCAAAACTTCACCTCCACTATTTTCTTAAAAAGATTTAGATTCTTGGTTTTCGGCTTACTTGAGTTACAGTGGGGTCTTATAGACTTGAAGTGATTCAAGTGCCGGTCACGTGCCATTTCCGGGTCGTGACAAAGTTGGTATCAGAGCATTAGGTTTAATCTTTGTTCGAGTCTAGGTTTGACTATGCGGAGTCTAAGGCGTATATTTCGGAACCTAGGCTTGACCTTACGGAACTTAGACTTGACCAAGGGGGTATTAGATCCAAAATTTTGTTACGTATGTTGACCTTGGTTGTTAGAGTAGGTAACTCAAGTAGAGTAACGTACCGTGCATATGTTCCGCGGCATATTTACGATACGATACTCCGCTTAAGCAACCTTAGGATGTACATATCTTGAGATCCGTTATTCTATTCGTTCTTATGATCTGTCCTCCTCGATGCTTGTTTGTGGTTCCTGTTACCATGGCAACACAAGCCGAGAGGCTGCGATTAGAGATGCGGTCAGAGTGAACTCGTCAGGGACGAGTACTGACCAGGGTGTTATCCTGGTGACACAGGAACACGTTGATTACTCATTTTATTTTAGGATTTCTCGTTTGAGACGAGTGTTTTGGATCTGCACCGGATGGTCGGACCATTGCTTGAGGCCAGCTGATTGAGAGGACTGTTGGCATACAGCCTACTCGGGAGATCATTGTGTTGTCTACCATGCAGACAGATGTACCAGCCGTTACTGAGATTGACGATATGTCGCTTCCAAATCTCATGAAGCTGAAGCTATATGAGTTACGGTCATGGATGTGACAGAGAATCCTTAATCATTCTTGGATAGGATGACTAGGATATTTCGTTCGTTTAGATGCACCGATGCGAGATCAATTGAGTTGGCTAGTTTCAGTTCGAAAGGTCTTGCTCAGACATGGAGTGAGTCGATCGAGAGAGAACGAGCAGTGCATATTCCTCCGATGACTGGGACGAGTTCTCGATGGCGTATTTCGCCAGATTTCTTCCATAGAGTGTTAGAGATATCAAATTCGTAGTTTTGAGTCTTTGCGTAAGACTCCGGATATGACCGTAGCCAAATAAGAATTGCAGTCTATATCAAGATATGAATCCGATTTGGTCGATATTGAAGAAAAGTGGATTAAGTGATTCGTGCGAGATCTCAATGAGTCGTTCCTCTCCATTGATGCTAGAAATTTGATACGTATGCAGAGGTGTTGGATACGGCCACATTTCCAGAGAAAAGTCGTGATGAGATTGCAATTGTTCCAGAACGAAAATTGATTAATTAAAGACTGTCGGTTCTGGGCAGCTCGGCAGAAATGAGATCGGAAGAGGCCGAGACGGGTTCTTTCCAGAATACTACAGCGATAGAGATTTGGACCCAGGATCGATTATATGGCACACACTCAGAGGGGCAGAGTGTTAGTGTATATGCCCTAGAGGCCATTACTGTATCATACTAGTTTGTATATTACTTAATGGAAGCTTGGGATATTCACAGTTGTATATACAATCTTGCTCAAAATGGTAGTATGCTACTTGGTTTGTTTCTACTTTAATATGTGCATGTGTTTCTTTTAGCATATTGCTTATACATATTAGTAGAGCCCTTAGGATCTTTGCTTGATTACCAGCGTTGTGATGGCAATCACACTCGTGGGGGCTGGGTAATCCACAAGCACATCCTTATACAGGTCCCTAGTCGTAGGACTATCGAGACAGGGCATCGGTACTCCGGAGTAGACTAGCGTATGCGCTTCTCATCCCAGCACGGGAGACGGTCTGTCCCACAGCCGTCAGTACGTCGTACTTGAGATAGTATGCGGGTGCTCGTTAGGTTACGAGTACACTGGACAAGACTCGTCAGGAACTGATTAGTTGGTATTATACCTATCGTCAGTTATCAGTTCCCAGGTGACATGAGTACAGCTTAGTCCGCTGACTTGACACTGTCACTTCGCCTCGAGTGTGTTCCCACTGTACTTTGATTACTACCCTTACACGGCTCAAAGGAGTCGTGCAAACAGGTAGTTTTTGGGTGCAGTCCCGAAGCACTTGGAGGCAGTGACGGTTAGACAGGATTCGTCTCTCCCGGTATTGGGGATTGACATCGTGCTGTGTCTAGGAGAGCCATTACACGAGTAGTCCTTGGCTAGGGCAAGCGAGATATACTGGTAGGTTTCCAGTGTTATCTCAGGGTGTTCTGGGCTTCACTCCGACACGACTTGTACCGTTATTAGGGGACTGACGTTTACCGCCCCCTAGGCCCGCCATGTGATGTATCAGACGAACAGACCGGACTGTATGGAGATTGTCACACTCAGGCTCAGTAGGAGTTCAGATGGGTTTCACCTCGTCCGTCTTCTTATCGGCATCTACCTGGGGGTCGTTACGCACAGCTAGTGCGCTTGCGGTCTGTGGATAAACCCACTGCCAGCATAGTGTCGGGTCTTTAGAGTCCCACACAGAGAGCTATTCTCCTATAGGCAAAAGAGTAGAGGTCGCATGGTTTTGCGACAGGGTTCGGTCACATCCGTGCACTTGTGCACGTTCAATGTCTGGACAGTTAACACTTGCGGGCTTTGGTTTAAGCCAGATCCTAGTGTACATTTTGGGATTGGTTTTATCTCGTTTGTATTCGTGTTCCTCGGAACGCGGATGCGGGTGTGTATGCACAGTTGACAGAGAGACAGAGGTAGATGATTCTCATTGGGGTTGTTGACTGTTGACTGTTGACCATTGACTTTTTGTTAAACCCTAATGAGAATAAAAAATATGATTAGCAATAATATTAATTAAGTATTATAGTGACATGGTTGTTGAGGGGTTGACTTGTTGACTTTGTTGACCGGTTGACTAGGTTGGACTAGTTGACCATCATCATCACAATGGTTGTCATTTTCATGCAAAGACTTTTGCTTGCTTGTTGTGGTTTGCAAAATGAGTGCATGAAATGATATTGCCTTTTGTGAAATGATAACCATCACATAATACTTGATTATCATTATGGCTCATGATGCTTTTGGATTATGAGAGGGTGTATGAGAAAAGTGAGGCTCATTCTTTTCGTTAGCTTTCTCTCTCTTGAGCTCTCTCATTCTCTAGCTCTCACCCTCTTCCTCTTGCTCTCTCTCTACCTCAAGGGCAAACCATTCTCATGTGTTGAGACTCATTAACCTAGAGATAAAAAGACACTAAAACAATCCTCTACTCGTCCTAGTTCACAAGGTTTAGCAAACCGAGTGATCTAGTTTCTTCAAGTTCGAAGAAGAAGCCAAAGGTAGAAGCTTTCGGGTGGATCCGTCTTCGACGCAAGAAGACGACGAGGGGAGGCCGGTCCGTACACCATAAGAGTTGAAGACGAAGGAGTTCAAGAAAGGTATAACCCCCTAACCGAGTAGTTAAACAACTCCTAGTTAGGTTGTTAGATAGATTGTTTAACAAAGATCCGTATTTGTAGTCCATGTTACCACCCTCTTGAAAATCGTTTTTCATCACTTCCGCAACCCCGTAAGCACCGGGGAAGGGTAGCATGGACTTACACAGAGGCTGCCGTCGTTGACGTGCTACATTGTGAGTGGCCAGGTTACTTGGCCAGGAGTTGTTCCGAGAAGCGTCAGATCGAGACTGTTTCCATTGCTACTCCTAACCAGGATGTCGAGCCTAGAGTTCATGAAATTGGTGATCCACAGAGAAAACAAGGGCCTAAAGACTGAGGACGCCAGACCGTAGACAGAAAGCAAGTAGAAATTCTTTCTCTGCCAGCTCCGTGTACATAGGCACTTTTGGACATTGAAGGAGGTGCATACCAATGTCATTTGTTATTGATTTGTGTTTTGGTGATCTGAGTATCACGCTTTTGTCATTTTGGACTATTGTGTTTTGATGAATCGGTTTCATGATTGATATTTTCGTGTATCGTAGCTGCACCTGATGGATATTTTCCTTGTGTACAGTAGTTGCACTTGATTTATGTTTTTATACATCATTTACATTTGATTTTTGTTTTTGTGCATATCCATTACACTCGATGTTGTTTTATGCACCCTGTTGCATATATTTATGATTTCGTGTATCCTGATACACTCGATTTTGATTTTGTGTATGTTGTATGCACCAGATTTTGACTTGTGCACTCGATGTTGTTTACATGTGCTTTCGATGCATTGATATGATTTTCGTGCACGCCAGTTGCACTAGATTATATTTTCGTGCACATAGTTGTACTTGATATTGATTTTCATGAACGATATTGCACTAGATGCTTTTATGCAAATCTGATGCACTTGATTTAGATTTTCGCACACACTCGGCGCACTTGATGTGGTTTTTTGCACATTTGATGCACTTGAGGATCTTTGTGTACATCAGTTGCACTTGATTGAGATTTTCATACACTCTAAATCCACTTGATGTTATTATTGTGCACAACTATTGCACTTGACAGATACTTTCGTGCATACCCGTTGCACTCAGTTTTCATTTTCGTGCACATTCGTTGCACTTGGTTTTGACTTCAATTTTCATGCGCATCAGTCGCACGTGGATTTATTTTCGTGCACACCGGTTGATGTTGATTTCTTTTCGAATATCGCGTTTTATGATATGTTATGTTATATAGTAGCAGAGCAGGAACGGTCTGAGGGACAGTACCTGAAGGTTTTTGCATATATCGATATTTGCAGGAGAGGTTTTCAATAGAGCTATAATCTGACTATTTTTCTACGTGTCAGTGAGCGACACAAGATTTTTCAAAAAGAAAACCCATCCAAATTATTTCAAAAAAAGCGTGACATATATCTTAAGCAAAACGCGCGCGCGCGTGTGTGTGTATTTATATTTATATATATATTCTTCATAACTAAACGTTCGCTACTTGTGCCGTAATATACACATCATACGTCAATTTGAAAAGGATTTTTTATATATACATTTACAGTTACTTAGATGATTTTACTTGATACATACTATATACGTATTGCAGCCTTGATTATATTATATTTGATTTAAACAGTAAATTTCACAACTTGCATTCTTAACATAACTTGTATGATTTGCATGGCACTTGTCGGAGTTTCGATTATTGAGTTTTGCACTTGTTTTCTTGCGCACATGTTGGACTATGATATTTTTAGCTTGTCCGTGATTTCGGAGCCCCGTTGAATTGATTTACTGTAATGTTTTAAGATTTGGGGGTTTAAATTTAAATTCGGGGACCGAATTTATTTAAGAGGAGAAGATTATAACATTTCAGAAAATAGAAAATATTATTTTAGAATTTAAATAATAAAATGATAAATTTTACGGATACGATACTAGTATGGATTTGAGTTTCGTAGATTGGTATAATTATATACCACTATTTTGGAAAATAGTTGGAAATTAAAAAAGATTATTATTTAAGAAAGCATTTATTTAATTTGAGCTTTTTATAAATTAATGTATAATTATATCCATATTATTTTAATGTTAAACTTAATTAGTGTTTTCCTAATTGTCGATTAAACCAAGTTTATCTTGTTAAACCATGTTTAATTGTCATGACATATTAACATTTTATTTATGATTTATATTATGGTTTTATGTTTTTTTTAAAGAAGAAAGAAAGGAGAAAAAGAAAAGAAAATGAGAGAGGAGGGGGGGGGGGGGGGCAAAAAGGAATGGGCATATGAGAGAGGGAGGGTGGTGTATGGTTACAACCATGACCATTTTCTTCATTTCATTATCTCCTCTTCTTCTTCATCTTCCTCCTCATCTTTCTTCTCCACCTCCACATCCCACTTCTACCACTACAAACACCCCACAAATCATCTCAAAACTCATGATAGCCTTCAAAATAGAAGTTCGATCGGAAAAACTCATGCAACCCCGTAAGCACCGGGGAAGGGTAGCATGGACTTACAGTGGTATCAGAGCCTGGTTAAACACTATCTAACATGTTAGCGAAGTAAATAGAAGTTCGATCGGAAAAAAAGTCGCGAAACCAGCCCGAAAAGCATACTTTCTGTCGAATTTTTCCTCTGTTCAAAAATTAATAAATCTTGGCTTAAAATTCGACTCAGGGTTTTTATAACAATCTGCAGAAAAATGACCCAGTGAATCGATCAAAGCGCCGCGGATCCGCGGCTGAGTTGACTCGGCCGTGGGGTATTTTTGGTGCAGTTTGTTTCTGGGGTTGTTTTGGGATTTTTGAAATATGTTTTTTATGCCCAGATTTTCCAGAAAGAAAAATTTGTGTTTGGGGCCTAAAAATCCGTATTTTTATCGAACTTCTAAAGACTAAGGCTAACGGGTTTATATCTGTGATGTGATATTTGTATTGAACGTTTGTTAATCGCTATATGTCGATTAGTGGGGGTTATACAAATCTGTGATCTGTAATGTTGATGGTATGTGTATATGAATTCATTGGATTGTCGCGGGTGAATAGCCGGGGGTTGTGAGATGAGAGTTTTCTTTTCTTTCAATTCATGTAAATATGTAAATTGATGTAATATTATTTGTATGGCCGCGCAACCGGGTCGGGGTTGTAGCCGTCATTGTATCATTTCTTTTTACTGTTTTTGCTCCTAGGATAGACCCAAGGTGGGGTGCACAAACTACCGGGTATCTCGAAGTGCCGAGTGGCCTACTCATGAGTTGAGGGAGGTTGCTTCGCTTCGGGTACTTGGCGGGTAGTTTGCCGCACCCGTAGGGGTCTAGGGTGGGGTTTGGCTATTCACCGCGACCGTGTAATCCGCTTTTCCTTACAGGCTCGCACGAATTGCGGATTCCTAGTATATCCAATGTGTTCATCTGTGATGTGAAATGGCTATCATTGCAATATATCTATATATGATATTATTTAGGCGTTGCTTATGTTTTTCAGTCGCGCTAGCCCAGCCCCCGCTCTGTCGTTAGTTAAGTAACCTAATGGGTAATGACGGGGCCCCATGGAGAATGCGAATGGCATAAGCGTATGCCATATTTTGGTTGTTTTCTGCAATGGTAGGATTAAATGATGGGACGCATTAAAAGAACTAATGCTAGAAAATAAACTAAGTAAAAGTCGTTGGAACACTTTCAAAACCACTCGGTTCTTTTCAAAAACAACTTTTAAACGCGGAGCTTAAGCCACTCCTTTTAAAAGCTATCAAGGTTCCTTCGATTATACCAAGTTCACTACGTTCACGGTTTCGCCAAAAACCATTCGTAGCCCTCCGTCGTTTCATATGAATATTCAACAGTATTCAAGCTGTGTTTGTTGGCCCTAGTCAAGGCATAGTGTTTGGTAGCTGATGGGTATTCATATGTTGCATAGATAGAATGCGTTGGTTTGGGACAGTCGTATTACTTTGTTGGCCATAGTCAAGGGTATATACGGGTGGGTTCAAATCAACCTGGACAACGACGGGTAGAACTTGACATGTGACTTATGATTTGTTGGCCTTTGTCAAGGTCATAAGAGCATGGGGCAAAAATCCACATTGGGAGTTTCAAAAGAACTAAAACTTGCTAGCGCTGCATACCATTTGGAGTGTGATGATTATGGTAGGATTCCTTCAGTTTTTTCACACAATGATATTTGGATCCCGATCCTACTGTGAGTATATGCTACTCCTCGGGAAATTTCTCACTTAACGATCAGTGCTATAAACCAAGTAGGTGTCTAGAAAGGTGTTAGCGGGGCTACGCCCACAGGGAAAAGAGGTTATTTAATTATGCAACTTCGCGAAAGCGTTGGAAAACCTCCCTCGAAGTACCGACACTAGCCTGGCTGAACGGTTAAGCAAGAATTGTACGGTGAGATTGATCCTGACTAATTATTCCTTTTTGGTTTGAGGAGGGATTCGAGAGACAGTGAGAGCTATCCTGTTTAGACAAATTAAAAACCAATCTAAACTTGCAAGAGCATCATGCTGAGTGTTTTCTTCTCTCTCTCTTAATTGCAGCGACCCAGTGACCGCACCTAGGTTACATCTAGATAATAAAATGACTGAATCTGACTGTTATGACTGGCAAAGGTCTGTCCAGATGTCCATTGCCCATGACAAGCTGGGACACCTCTTGACTGATCCAACCCCTGCCATCTCAGGTCCAGTTTCCCCTGTCATGGATATTCATATCCGCAAGACATCGGAAAAAGACTGTGTGAAAGCCAAGTGCCTCGTGTTAGCCTCAGTTGATGGTGCATACCAGAGGCAGCACGAGAAGATGGACTTAGTTTCTATCTTCCTCCATAACAAAGATTTATATGGAGAGCAATCTCGTATCGCAAGATATGAGACCTCGAACGAGTTTCTTCCAGCGAGGTTGGCTATCGGGTCATCTGTAGGGGGCAACGTCCTTACAGAGACCAGCTCTTTTGAGCTCACGGACCTGAAAACCACGTTGAAGAGCGGGTCAGATGCTGACTTAGTTCAACAGTCTCTACCTACTACCCTGAAGGAAACCAGGGAAGTAGAAAGAAAGGGAAAGACAAAAGTTTTGGGACTGGATATAGTAAAAGAGGGACGTTCCTATTGTTGCGGGAATGAACATTGGCAGAAGGATTGCAGGGCTTGCAAAGCCAGTAGCCAGAATTCGAAGCATGTTGTGGCTTCGGCTTCGGGTGTGTTTGTAATAGAGAACTGTATTTCAGTTAACCCTACTTCCTGGGTATTGGATACCGGATCAGGATCTCATATCTGTAATTCGTTACAGGCTCTGAGAAACCGTAGGGTTATCAAGAAAGGTGATACGACTCTCAGGGTTGCTAACAGAATGAGCATGTATGCTGAATCCGTAGGGGAATATCATCTAGGACTGACAACTGGGCAGATATTGATTCTGCGTGACTGTTTTTATGTACCAGGTGCGACTTGTAATATCATATCTGTATCCTTACTTTCTAAGGAAGGATATGACTTTACTTTTGTAAGCGATGTAGTAAACATCCACCTAAATCAAGTTCTGATTGGGTCAGGTACATTGAAAAACGGTATATACGTTTTGAATCAAGCTCAGGTCTTCAGTGTCCAGAACACACTTAAAAGAAAGTCTCCGGAATTAAATCAGAATTTCTTATGGCATTGTAGACTGGGTCACATTAATGAGACACGGTTGATAAAGTTACATAAAGAAGGATACTTGGATCCGTTCGGGTATCAGTCTTATGCCACTTGTGAATCTTGTTTCATGGGAAAGATGACAAAGACTCCATTCACTGGACACGGAGAAAGAGCAAGCGAGCTCTTGGGACTCATACACAGTGATGTGTATGGTCCAATGTCTACACATGCGCGAAGTGGTTATTCAAACTTCATTACTTTCACAGATGATTTCTCTAGGTATGGGCATGTCTTCTTGATGAAGCACAAATCCGAGGCCTTTGAGAAATTTCAGGAATACAAGAATGAAGTTGAAAAACAAACAGGCAAAAGTATCAAGACACTGAGATCTGATCAAGGTGGTGAATACTTGAGTGCCGAGTTTCTGGGCTTCTTAAAACAGAATGGAATTCTCTCTCAGCTTACTCCTCCATACACACCACAACACAACGGTGTATCGGAAAGGCGGAATCGAACCCTATTGGATATGGTTTGTTCCATGATGAGTAAGGCTGAGTTACCGCGATCCTTCTGGAGTTATGCACTAGAAACAGCTGCATATCTTTTGAACCAAGTTCCTACTAAGTCAGTGCCTACCACACTATATCAGATGTAGAGTGGGAAGAAACCCTGTCTTAAACACTTTAAGACATGGGGGTGTCCAGCTTTTGTAAAAAAGCAGCATGAGGACAGGCTCGAGGCACGTTCAGTACAGTGTAAGTTTGTGGGATACCCAAAGAACTCCAAGGGGTATCTTTTCTATTACGCAGAGGAACAAAAGGTTTTTGTTTCTCGTCATGCCCGCTTCTTGGAAACTGAGTTTTTGGAAAATCAGATAAGTGGGAGCGCAATAGAACTGGAAGAAATTCCAGAACCACGAGCTATTACTGAAACCTTAGTAGAACCAGAGGGTTCGAAAGAACAGGACATTCCTACGCCACTCCGCAGGAGTAGTAGGCAGTCTCATCCGCCCGAGAGATACTATGGTTTTCTCATAGACGGGGATAGAGAGGATTGCACTATGGATTATGGTGAGCCTACTAGCTTCCAGCAAGCCATTCAGAGCAGTGATTCGGTAAAATGGCTGGATGCAATGCGGACCGAAATGGAGTCCATGTACACCAACAAAGTATGGACGTTGGACATTGCTCCAGATGGGGTAAAACTCGTATGATGCAAGTGGATCTTCAAAAGAAAGTTTGGTGTAGATGGACAGGTTGAGACCTATAAGGCTAGACTTGTTGCAAAGGGTTTTCGTCAAAGACCTGGTTTGGACTATGACGAAACCTTTTCTCCAGTGGCTATGCTGAAATCCATTCGGATCCTTCTTGCCATTGCTGCCTTCCACGATTATGAAATCTGGCAGATGGACGTAAAGACGGCTTTCCTAAATGGAAATTTGGAAGAGTGCGTCTATATGGATCAGCCAGAGGGATTCATTCAGAGTGGGAGCAGCGGTAAAGTGTGCAAGTTGCTCAAGTCCATCTATGGACTGAAGCAGGCATCGCGGAGTTGGAACATCTGCTTTGATGATGTTGTCAAGGAATTCGACTTTGTCAAAAACCCAGATGAACCATGCATTTACAGTAAGATTGTAGGGAGAAATGTGGTATTCCTCGTCTTGTACGTCGATGACATTCTCCTAATAGGAAATGATATTCCTATGCTACAGTCAGTCAAAGGATTCTTGTCACAGAGGTTCTCCATGAAGGACCTGGGCGATGCCAACTACATTCTGGGGATCCAGATCTATCGTGATAGATCTAAAAAGATGTTAGGACTTTCACAGTCAAGGTACATCGACACCATACTGAAACGATTCAGTATGGAAGATTCCAAGCGCGGTAATCTACCGGCTTGTCACGGAATCACCCTCTCCAAAGAGACGTCTCCCAAGACTGATTTGGAAAGGGCTCGCATGTCATCAATACCCTACGCATCTGCGGTAGGCTCTATTATGTATGCGATGTTATGTACCAGACCAGATGTAGCATACGCATTGAGCGTTGTAAGCCGGTATCAGTCGAACCCAGGGGAGAAACACTGGATAGCGGTAAAGAACATTCTCAAGTACCTGAGAAGGACTAAGGAGATGTTCTTGGTGTATGGCGGAAAAGACCTCCAGATCGAGTCCTTTGCTGACTCCAGCATCCAGAGTGATAAGGATGACTCCAAGTCCATGTCGGGTTATGTCTTTACCCTCAATGGAGGGGCGGTTTGCTGGAAGAGTTCCAAGTAGGAAACCGTTGCTGACTAAACTATGGAAGCGGAGTACATAGCTGCTTGCGATGCCGCAAAGGAAGCTGTCTGGATGAAGAAGTTCCTCACGGAGCTTCAGGTGGTTCCTACCAGTGTTGATCCAATACCGTTGTATTGTGACAACAACGGCGCTATAGCTTTAGCGAAGGAATCCAGGTCCCATTAGAAGTACAGGCACATATTGAGGCGGTACCACCTGATCAGGGAGATCGTTGATCGCCAGGAGATCGAGGTAAAGAGAGTAAATACAGAAGATAACACTGCTGATCCACTCACAAAGGCCTTACCCCAGACTCAGTTCGAGCGGTTGATCGAGATAATAGGTCTTCGATACGCCAGTACATGGCCTTAGTGCAAGTGGGAGATTGTTAGTGTATATGCCCTAGAGGCCATTACTGTATCATACTAGTTTGTATATTACTTAATGGAAGCTTGGGATATTCACAGTTGTATATACAATCTTGCTCAAAATGGAAGTATGCTACATGGTTTGTTTCTACTTTAATATGTGCATGTGTTTCTTTTAGCATATTGCTTATACATATTAGTAGAGCCCTTAGGATCTTTGCTTGATTACCAGCGTTGTGATGGAAGTCACACTCATGGGGGCTGGGTAATCCACAAGCATATCCTTATACAGGTCCCTAGTTGTAGGACTATCAAGACATGACATCGATACTCCGGAGTAGACTAGCGTATGCGCTTCTCATCCCAGCACGGGAGACGGTCTGTCCCACAACCGTCAGTACGTCGTACTTGAGATAGTATGCGGGTGCTTGTTAGGTTACGAGTACACTGGACATGACTCGTCAGGATCTGATTAGTTGGTATTATACCTATCGTCAGTTATCAGTTCCCAGGTGACATGAGTACAGCTTAGTCCGCTGACTTGACACCGTCACTTCGCCTCGAGTGTGTTCCCACTGTACTTTGATTACTACCCTACCATGGCTCAAAGGAGTCGTGCAAACAGGTAGTTTTTGGGTGCAGTCCCGAAGCACTTGGAGACAGTGACGGTTAGACAGGATTCTTCTCTCCCGGTATTGGGGGTTGACATCGTGCTGTGTCTAGGAGAGCCATTACACGAGTAGTCCCTGGCCAGGGCAAGCGAGATATACTGGTAGGTTTCCAGTGTTATCTCAGGGTGTTCTGGGCTTCACTCCGATACGACTTGTACCGCTATTAGGGGACTGACGTTTACCGCCCCCTAAGCCCGCCATGCGATGTATCAGACGAATAGACCGGACTATACGGAGATTGTCACACTCAGGCTTAGTAGTAGTTCAGATGGGTTTCGCTTCGTCCGTCTTCTTATCGGCATCTACCTGGGGGCCGTTACGCACAGCTAGTACCGCTTGCGGTCTGTGGTTAAATCTACTGCCAGCGTAGTGTCGAGTTTTTAGAGTCCCACACAGAGAGCTATTCGCCTTTAGGCAAAAGAGTAGAGGTCGCATGGTTTTGCGACAGGGTTCGGTCACATCCGTGCACTTGTGTACGTTCAGTGTCCGGACAATTAACACTAGCGGGCTTTGGTTTAAGCCAGATCCTAGTGTACATTTTGGGATTGGTTTTATCTCGTTTGTATTCGTGTTCCTCGAAACGCGGATGCGGGTGTGTATGCACAGTTGACAGAGGCAGAGGATTCTCATTGGGGTTGTTGACTGTTGACTGTTGACCATTGACTTTTTGTTAAACCCTAATATGAATAAGAAATATGATTAGCAATAATATTAATTAAGTATTATAGTGACATGGTTGTTGAGGGGTTGACTTGTTGACTTTGTTGACCGGTTGACTAGGTTGGACTAGTTGACCATCATCATCACAATGGTTGTCATTTTCATGCAAAGACTTTTGCTTGCTTGTTGTGGTTTGCAAAATGAGTGCATGAAATGATATTGCCTTTTGTGAAATGATAACCATCACATAATACTTGATTATCATTATGGCTCATGATGCTTTTGGATTATGAGAGGGTGTATGAGAAAAGTGAGGCTCATTCTTTTCATTAGCTTTCTCTCTCTTGAGCTCTCTCATTTTCTAGCTCTCACCCTCTTCCTCTTGCTCTCTCTCTACCTCAAGGGCAAACCATTCTCATGTATTGAGACTCATTACCCTAGAGATAAAAAGACACTAAAACAATCCTCTACTCATCCTAGTTCACAAGGTTTAGCAAACCGAGTGATCTAGTTTCTTCAAGTTCGAAGAAGAAGCCAAAGGTAGAAGCTTTCGGGTGGATCCGTCTTCGGCGCAAGAAGACGACGAGGGGAGGCCGGTCCATACACCACAAAAGTTGAAGACGAAGGAGTTCAAGAAAGGTATAACCCCCTAACCGAGTAGTTAAACAACTCCTAGTTAGGTTGTTAGATAGATTGTTTAACAAAAATCCGTATTTGTAGTCCATGTTACCACCCTCTTGAAAATCGTTTTTCATCACTTCCGCAACCCCGTAAGCACCGGGGAAGGGTAGCATGGACTTACACAGAGGCTGCCGTCGTTGACGTGCTACATTGTGAGTGGCCAGGTTACTTGGCCAGGAGTTGTTCCGAGAAGCGTCAGATCGAGACTGTTTCCATTGCTACTCCTAACCAGGATGTCGAGCCTGGAGTTCATGAAATTGGTGATCCACAGAGAAAACAAGGGCCTAAAGACTGAGGACGCCAGACCGTAGACAGAAAGCAAGTAGAAATTCTTTCTCTGCCAGCTCCGTGTACATAGGCACTTTTGGACATTGAAGGAGGTGCATACCAATGTCATTTGTTATTGATTTGTGTTTTGGTGATCTGAGTATCACGCTTTTGTCATTTTGGACTATTGTGTTTTGATGAATCGGTTTCATGATTGATATTTTCGTGTATCGTAGCTGCACCTGATGGATATTTTCCTTGTGTACAGTAGTTGCACTTGATTTATGTTTTTATACATCATTTACATTTGATTTTTGTTTTTGTGCATATCCATTACACTCGATGTTGTTTTGTGCACCCTGTTGCATATATTTATGATTTCGTGTATCCTGATACACTCGATTTTGATTTTGTGTATGTTGTATGCACCAGATTTTGACTTGTGCACTCGATGTTGTTTACATGTGCTTTCGATGCATTGATATGATTTTCGTGCACGCCAGTTGCACTAGATTATATTTTCGTGCACATAGTTGTACTTGATATTGATTTTCATGAACGATATTGCACTAGATGCTTTTATGCAAATCTGATGCACTTGATTTAGATTTTCGCACACACTCGGCGCACTTGATGTGGTTTTTTGCACATTTGATGCACTTGAGGATCTTTGTGTACATCAGTTGCACTTGATTGAGATTTTCATACACTTTAAATCCACTTGATGTTATTATTGTGCACAACTATTGCACTTGACAGATACTTTCGTGCATACCCGTTGCACTCAGTTTTCATTTTCGTGCACATTCGTTGCACTTGGTTTTGACTTCAATTTTCGTGCGCATCAGTCGCACGTGGATTTATTTTCGTGCACACCGGTTGATATTGATTTCTTTTCGAATATCGCGTTTTATGATATGTTATGTTATATAGTAGCAGAGCAGGACCGGTCTGAGGGACAGTACCTGAAGGTTTTTGCATATATCGATATTTGCAGGAGAGGTTTTCAATAGAGCTATAATCTGACTATTTTTCTACGTGTCAGTGAGCGACACAAGATTTTTCAAAAAGAAAACCCTTCCAAATTATTTCAAAAAAAGCGTAACATATATCTTAAGCAAAACGCGCGCGCGCGCGCGCGCGTGTGTATTTATATTTATATATATATTCTTCATAACTAAACGTTCGCTACTTGTGCCGTAATATACACATCACACGTCAATTTGAAAAGGATTTTTTATATATACATTTACAGTTACTTAGATGATTTTACTTGATACATACTATATACGTATTGCAGCCTTGATTATATTATATTTGATTTAAACAGTAGATTTCACAACTTGCATTCTTAACATAACTTGTATGATTTGCATGGCCCTTGTCGGAGTTTCGATTATTGAGTTTTGCACTTATTTTCTTGCGCACATGTTGGAATATGATATTTTTAGCTTGTCCGTGATTTCGGAGCCCCGTTGAATTGATTTACTGTAATGTTTTAAGATTTGGGGGTTTAAATTTAAATTCGGGGACCGAATTTATTTAAGAGGAGAAGATTATAACATTTCAGAAAATAGAAAATATTATTTTAGAATTTAAATAATAAAATGATAAATTTTACGGATGCGATACTAGTATGGATTTGAGTTTCGTAGATTGGTATAATTATATACCACTATTTTGGAAAATAGTTGGAAATTAAAAAATATTATTATTTAAGAAAGCATTTATTTAATTTGGGCTTTTTATAAATTAATGTATAATTATATCCATATTATTTTAATGTTAAACTTAATTAGTGTTTTTCTAATTGTGGATTAAACCAAGTTTTTCTTGTTAAACCATGTTTAATTGTCATGACATATTAACATTTTATTTATGATTTATATTATGGTTTTATGTTGTTTTTTTTAAAGAAGAAAGAAAGGAGAGAAAGAAAAGAAAATGAGAGAGGAGGGGGGGGGGGCAAAAAGGAATGGGCATATGAGAGAGGGAGGGTGGTGTATGGTTACAACCATGACCATTTTCTTCATTTCATTATCTCCTCTTCTTCTTCATCTTCCTCCTCATCTTTCTTCTCCACCTCCACATCCCACTTCTACCACTACAAACACCCCACAAATCATCTCAAAACTCATGATAGCCTTCAAAAAAATTATTCATATTCTCATCCTAAGTATCTTGGTGGGATTAAGTCTTCATCTTTGGAACCTTTGGCCATCTTGGAATTTTCCCTAGTTGCCATTTTGAGGTAAAACACTCACTTTTAATCAATTTTCTATATTTCTTGCTTTCACAAACTAGTTTAGAGCCAAAGATACATGTTTTATAAACTTAAATTTTTCAAAAGTGAGTTGTGGTGGATAGAACTTGTAGTAGTGGTTTAGTAGAGATTTAGTTAGTGAATACAAGCCCATTAGTGATAGGTGGGAGTGATTTAGTGGAGGAATCCTTGGATAACATAAGATTAGAATTTCAAATGTCAGTTTTCTTAAACTTTTGATGATCAAATGGAATCTGGGACAATTAGAGAACTCTAAAAATTTAATAGAGAATACAGTGAGATGTGTAGGCCAGTAGAAGACCACCATAGAAGCCCGAGCCCCCAACTCCAAATCCTGGCCGTGAAAATATTCCCTCTAGCCGCAATTTGGGCCGTTTTGATGAGTTAGGGTTTGAATCTTGTTCTGTAGTCCTATATGCTAAAAAGTCTCAGATTACCTGAAGAAAAATTTGGAGTTGTTTTACTTGGTTTTGGCAATATTTTACGATATTTGAAAACTTGGTTTTTGGATTTTCATGATGTGACTTGGTCGTTCGACATTCGTGCGTCGACGTCGGAGAGTATTTTCTTGTTTTAGCACGCGTTAACTATAGATTCTAACCTATATGTGCTTCGCTCATGATTTCAATTTTGAACTGAGTTTTTATGTAATTTGGTTATGATTTCGATTGTAGGTACAATCGCGTGAATTTCCGAGACAACAAAGGAGAGCAAGGTGTCCGTCGAGGACTAGAGCATGACGTTTGTCGGTGAGTAGATGTATATTTATGGGGAAAGTCGGGTGGATTGCGTATTGCACCCCTGCAACCGTAGAACTAGGATACGATATATATATATATTAGAATAGTACTTAGCCTATAGGTTTTGGTAGAATACCGTATTCGTATATTTCTATATTTAGTAGAAGTTATACCCTTAGTCTCTATTTCTTGCCATTAGGCTATACTTACACACACACACATATAAGGATATGATGATATGAGGCGATATAATATGATATGATGATATGAGGCGATATAATATGATATGATTTGAGATGAAATGATATACGCGACTATAGATCCATAACATATTGATTGATGATATCGTACGAACGATATTCTGTACGTGATATAATGAGGATGGATCGCTGACTTTTATTTCGACTCGAGGAGTCTTGTTTAAAATCATTAAAATAGATATTATGAGATATTTAGAGCCATGCCTACTTTCAAAACTAACGTATCATTACGTACTTTTAAAATGATACTTCAAGGGTATGCTATGAATTTTTAAATGGTATATTTTTCAGAAATATCATAGCCCCCTATTTCTAGAAAAACGTCTCGTACTATTTTAAACTATAGCTGTATGGTTTATACGTAGTTAAATATTTTTATACTTGTTCATGTTATGATTTCTTTATTCCGCTTATGCTCGCATTTCGATTTCTTTTTTCTGCATACGCTCACGCTTCGATCATTTACGATAAATAATACGTTTATACCTTTAGCTTACGTGACTTTGTTGCCAGAACACGCGCACCATTACCGATGACTTACATGTTGCACATACATATACTTGTATGCTCACACACACATCATCGGTAATTGCCATGCCATGTACACATATAGATTACTGTTTAGTACCCAGCACCACGTACTATTTCAGATATTACACTTTCTTTACATTGCTATACACTACGCTTATATAAACACACATGCTATGCATTACAGTATTGTTCTGTCCCTGTACATATTATTTCATTATTGCCATATTCTTATGAGATTCTTCTTCCATGAGATTTCTGGATTTGAGAAACCGCAGATATGATTTTAAAACTTATGAATGTTTTAAAAATGCGGTTTTATCTTGATATGATATTTCGACGTCGACCATGAGATTTCTCGGTTTTGAACTATGATAACTACCTGATTCGAAGAGTGAGGAGTCGCCATCTGTGGGTATATGGTGGACCCAGTACGGTATCCAGGGATAAGAAGATCGTATAGAAAAGCATTGAGCCTGGCTGGGAATACTACCTACCGGTGACAGTATTGGACTCGGTGGATATCAGGAGGATATCGACCGGAGTGATATGAGACAAATAGATATGAGGACCGATCTGATGAAACAGTGCCTGAGATATGAGGGCCGATCGATGAGACGGTGCTTGAGATATGAGGATTTACGTATCGATGCTGGACACAGGATTTATGATGATTTCGAGTGTCGATGCTGGACACTCAGTGTTTTATGATGATTTCGAGTGTCGTTGATGGACACTCGGTGGATGATATATATAAACATGCTATGATGACATGTTACCACATATTGATACAGGCATGATATTATATCTGTATATACATATATACACGTTCACTTTCGATACCACACGATATGATATTATATTATGGTATGACCTAGATAGATCGTTATGTATTCGATTTCTACCTGATGATGTATTTTACTCACGAGGTGGCAACTCACCCCCGTTGTGCCATAGTTTTCTTACAGGACCGACCGCTCGGATCAACATCGGCTTACTGGCACACTTATCTTTTGGGTGATTGCTTGGTAGGTAGGTTAGAGTCCAGATCATAACCACCGCTCGTATATTTTATATTTAGTTATATCTAGTTAAAAACACTATCAACTAGACCATGTATATTTGTGGACTTAGAGACCGGTTTGTATATTCTTTCGGACATAGAGGAGAGATTTGTATATATTCTTTATACTTGAGTTTGATGATGTTTTGGTATTTCTTTACTTTCTTTTGTGAGTTGATCTTCGACTTGGGCATCGTATGTGTGCGTATTGCGTGATTATGGTTCTGCCGATTGGCGATGAATTAGCCCCCGGTTGGGGATGCCAATATTATTATTGTTTATGTGCTGGTTTTGATCAAAATTTATAAGGGAGATGCTACCCAAATTTCAAATGAGGAAAACGTTTTCAAACTTAGTATGCAATCCACTTGTATTTCCATAAACTTTACTTATACGTTAAAAGAGAAACTTGATTTCATTTATACCGCTCTTTCCAAAACTTCACCCCCACTATTTTCTTTTAAAGATATGGATTCCTGGTTTTCAGTTTATTTGAGTTACCGTGGGGTCTTATAGGCTTTACGTGATTCAATTGGTGGTCATGTGCCATTTCCGGATCGTGACAGGAATAGGGAGCCGTTACCTCATGTACAATCCCAAAGGATTGACGTAATTGAGTGAACGAGGTTGAGGTATATTTTCCTCCTCCATCAGATCTTAACCTTTTAAGTATCATACCAATTTGAGTTTCAGTTTTCTTGAGCCTCATCTTTAGTTTTTAGTAAGAAAATATAATAGTACCTATAAATATAATGAAATATCTTTTCAGGTCTATGGTCAATACACCATTGAACTCGCAGATGTCCGTGTGTACTAAGTGTACCAACCATGTATCCCGTTCCACTGAGTGGAAGGGTTTCCTTAGTTGTTTGGCAGTCACACACACTTTGCATTTTCTACTCTTATCAATTGTGTGTTTTGGAATTAGGTTTAAATTCATCATCCATCTCACAGAATCAAAATTTACATGACCAAGACGATTATGCCATAAATCAGATGATTCAATGGTACAAACAATAGGATAACCATAGTCATAAATTTCATTTAATTCAAAGTCTTTAACATTGTCTACTTTAACCTTAAACAAACCATCAGACATACATCTCTTGCCTACAAAAGATTCATTATTTAAAATAACAACTTTATTACATTTAAAACTAAATTCGTAACCCTCTCTAACTAAGCAAGAACCACTCAGGATGTTGCGACGACCAGTAGGAACATGGTGCACATGATGCAAAGAAAGAACTCACCCCGAAGATAACTTTAGGTCCACGCGTCCATATCCTAACACCTTAGCCGCAGTTGAGTTCCCTATCATCACTGATTTTCCATCTACAGGATGGTAAGATTTGAAAAGCAATTTATCAGCACAAATGTGCACATTTGCTCCAGTGTCTACCAACCACTCTTGAGGTTCATAAATAGAAAGAAACTCAGGGTTAAAAGAAATATACCCTTCAAGTGAACTTGCAATCTCATTCACCATATTGACTTGAGGTTGGCTCGCAGACCCTAGATTCGCCATAACTTTCTTTGTATGACAAGTTTTAGCCCAACGACCCATTTGTCCACATGTCCAACATGGTTTGTTTTCTTGTGGTTTCTTTTGGATCTTGATCTTTAATTTTTCATCTGGTTTAGGCTTAAATTTATTGTTTTTCTCAACTGTTATAACGTTTTCTTTAGGTTTGTACTCAACAGGCACAACATGTTTTTGATTCCTATGCTCTTTCTCAATAGCAATGGCAACCATTAAATTATCAAGACTAATTTTTTCTTTTCGATATTTGAGAGACATAGCAAATTCCTCCCAAGATCGAGAGAATTTTTCAATGATAGCCATTACCCTAAATTTTTCTGGAAGTTCCATGTCAGCTTCTCTAAGAGCGTGTAGGATAAACAAAAATTCATGTACTTGTTCCATAACTGAATTTCCTTTAACCATTTGAAATTTTAAGAATTTAGCAACAGAATACCGTTCCTGATCGAGATCGTTGGTATTATATGTTTTTTATCTAATTCTTCCCATTGTGCCTTTGCAGTGTTGGACGAAGAACAATAGACATCGAAGAGCATGTTGGATAAAGCCAACAATATGCATCCTTGAGCTATTTGGTCCTTCTCTGTCCATTGTGCAATCTTCTCTGCACTGTTAGGGTCCTTTTCATCAGGTTGGGACATTCAGATAATTTAGGGTCAACAACCCTTTAGTTGTTAGCCAGAATTTCATTCTCTGTTCCCAACGTTTAAAATATTGGCCCGAGAATTTTTCAGGCATCCCGGTTGTTTCCTTATAAAAAAAGGGGAAGAAAACAAAGAGAAAAAGAATCCCCACAGCATGGCCTTATATGTTAAACAAGTAAGCGCTTATATGCAAAGTATATAAGCGTTGAAAATAAATAACTAAAGGCCAAATTGACCTCACGTATTAAACACGTGAGCGCTTATATGAAAAGCATATAAGCGCTGAAAATAAATAATCAAAAGGGGCGCTCATATGCAAACCATATGAGCGCTAAATAAAAGCAGGTTAAAACCCACACCGGAGTCATATATTAAACACGTGAGAACATACTTTTTGAAGCACTGGCTTCAGATAGAATTAAATTCTATATAGAATTGAATCCTATTTTGGGAAACATACTTCCCATGATCTTTCTAAAATGAGAAATATATTCTCTGTTAAACAGAGAGCTGTTGTATCAAAGATCCAATAATAGAATTAGAATTTTAATATGGAAAATATTCTTTCTAGACAAGAAAGATATTCTCTATTAAACAGAGAACCGTTGGATTAAAAATCCAATGGGGATTAAAAATTCATCAAATGATAGAATTAAATCCTATTAGGGGAAAATATCTCCCTGACTTTTTTTGAAAATAAAAAAGATCTCCTCTGTTAAATAGAGAGCTATTGGATCAAAGATCCAATAATAGAATTAAATTATAAATTTGGGAAAATATTTTCCTAATCTTTCCAAATGAGAAAGATATACCCTGAACCTTTGGATTAAAAATCCAATGGTGATTAAAAATTACCGTTTGATAGAATTAAATTCTATCTATAGGAAAATATATTCCCAATCTTATTAAAAACAAGAATATATATTTCGTAAAACAGAAATTCTTTGGATCAAAAATCCAACGGTGGATAAAATCCCCCAAATAATCTTTGATGCCAATGAAATCAATTGGTATATTTCAAATGAGAGATTTTCTCAAACTAATTAACAATTTGTCTCCTCTATATAAAGAATCCGAGACTTTAAGTCTCAAAAGAAAAAAGAATCGGACCCATAAGTTTTCTACAAACTGAGAATTTAATTCTCTTTTAAAGATGGTCTCCTTATTGTCTCCAACCCTAGGTAAAGAAAAAGTAGAGAAAAAACATATCTCCTTTGCCAGGTACAAATAAAAAAAAGGGTTTAATTTTTCATTAAAAGAACATAGTTCTTTCTCTGGATCTGAGATCTGTAAGACAGATCTTCCCACAAGTTGAGAATTTAATTCTCATCAGGGAGATCCTATTCTTCAAACTCAAAATTTAGGGGAAAGAGTTAGATAAAAAGAACAGAGAGAAAAGACATATGTTCTATGAATTAAATTCCTCTAAAAACAGGGTTTAACCCTACATAAAGAGCTTAGTTCTTACAAAAAGAACAGAAGAACTTAGTTCTCCAATAAATCCGATCCCAGATCTTCAAAATAGAGATCTTGGTGACCAATAATGGTCAAATTGCCATTAACAAAAGTTAAAACTCCTTGAGAAAACATTAACAGAGACTAAAATCTCTAAAACAAAAGATTCAGCGTCTCACGTGTTTCCCACAGGAGCGCCAAAAACAGAATGTTCAGCGCCTCATGTGCTTCCCACATGAGTGCCGAGAGGTGAAGACTCAGTGCCTCACGTAAAACACACGTGAGCACTGTATAAAAGTGCAGAGCACTATATATATGTACTCAAAATGACTAAGTGCTTAGCATTGATTGGGAAGTGCCCATGTCTGAGCGCCTCACGTGCTTCCCATGTGAGTGCCAGAGCAACAAGTAAGTGCTAAGCACTTCTGAATAAAAGAAAATAGCCCAAGATCGAGCCCAAATTTGCTAAGTCTCTCTGAAGTTTTTCCTGCAGTTGAGCAAAAATGCTCTGTTATTGAATCTTAATTAAATGTAATGATCCTTAAAATATTTATAAGTTGATCTTAGTCTCAAAATAAGCAAACGTATTCTTATTTAAAATAAATTGAGCCTAAATGCTCATATATTTAAGTTGACGTTAATTTAAAAACTGATTAACGGTTCTTAAATCAAATATAATATTCTTTAAACTAAAAGAACATACAACCTAAGTTCAAACCCAAATCTAAAATATATGGATTTAGACTAATCCGCGCCCAACAACTAGTCTCCAGGCAACCAAAATAAATAAAATACAACACGACACGACACGAAGTGAACTACTGGAGCAGAAGAAAGTGGTTATCGCAACGCGATAACGTAATTAATTGCAGGGATTTACGCTTGCAGGGAAGAGCGTCCCCACAATAAAAAAAAACCCTCACAAACGAGGGCGAATCTGATGAAGTTTGCTATATCGGTCGCATCTATCCAAACCTCCGATATATGGTGCCATAAATCAACTTGGTATTTTCGGAGAGGTGGATGGATATGTCCAAATAGCATCTGCCTCCAAATTCAGGCTAGACGTCTTCCGCGTCTCAGTCCAGTCTTCGGCAGTAAACAGATTCTGGCACGCCCGATGGGACCTCTTCCTCTTTCTGCTTCACATTTCATGTGTCGTGATCGCGAATAAAATCGTGGTTCACTGTGGTTGCCTCTGGACTTAAATTACTAAAACGTGGTGTCTTTCTTCCATGCAGAAATCAATGGCTTCCCACTGCACCTCATGCAACAGCAACTCCCACTCCGTCCCAGCTGAAGGAGTGATGTACGGGCCCAACACGGCCTCCATCTTCACCCTGCCAGTAGGACAAGTCACTCAGGCTACTACCGGAATTTTCTTCGGGACCATGCCCTCGCCCGTGAACTTTGGAGCTTCAGCGCCATAAGAAGATGCTCCCCGTGGGTCGGTCTTTGATCGGTTGGCAACCATGGCGGCTCCTATCAGCAAGCCATCTAAATCCGATGTCTCGGTCTTCAACAGGATTGGGAAGAACTCGAGCAGGCCCATAAAGAAGCCCATGATACCTGAAGGAGCCACCCCAAAACGGCTAGCCTTCCATTCTCCTGCTACATGTGAAGTCGGCAAAAGTGCTTCCCTTTCCAGGCAGCCGGTCTTCCAAAGATTGGCCAACCTTACTCTAACTCAATCAAGGACATCGGTCATCAACAGGCTGACGCCAACTAAAGCTCCTCAGCAAAGCCGGGGGTATGATGAAGCTGTTTCTGATATTGAGGCGGTACCTGCAGTAAGACACGCTCGACGTCACCACTGGCGCCGAGTAAGACAGACTGGGGGAAACTCCCCCTCTGGACTTACCCCACTAGCTTCTATGGTAGAGGTCGACGCTGCTGTTCTAACCGGAAACAGTTTTGGTCCGCTCAAAAGAGTCCACAAGAACTCCCCGACGGCGATACTGAAGAAATCACCTCCGCCAATAGAGGTCCCCGTGCAGCGACAGCCAGAGCAGTCTCGCCAACGGCTTTCTTCACAGATACATAGGGTCTAGTGAAAAGTCTAAGACTCCGTGCTTGATGAAAATTACTCTTGTCGATCCAAGAAATCTAAGGGTCAACAAGAGAAGGACTGCTCCTCTACCTTACAACGGGGGACCCTTCCTAAATAGGCGCCTGTCACAATGGCTCGTTCATCTCCGACCTCCCATAAAAGAATGAGGCTAGAGAAAATTCCATCACCAGTGGCAAAATACAATGGAAAAAGTTCTAAACGCCCCAAGTCCGGAGGCATAACTATACATACGGTCTATATGGCCTCAGGAAAAGAAGAAAGCCGTGCCTCAGCGAGTCACCGACAGCAAACTCGATCGTTGACAAAGGCTCAGAAGCAACAACAAAAGCTCCAAGAAATGCTGACCAAAATGGTAGCATTCACCAGACAAAAAGAAAGTCCGAGCAAAGAAATTGAACAGCGCCAAGAACAAGAAACCGATACAGACTTCTTGCGACGAGTGCTAGAGAGAAAGGATAAAAAAGCTGCAGAGCAAGCTGCTAACATCAAGCAGATGGCTCTTCTATTCTAAGAAATGGTTGGAATGATGATCCAACCAGAACCACCGGCCGCCGATAATTATCGAGGATGATAGAGAAGAAACATCAAATCCTTCCCTGGCCTTATTAGCGGCCAAAGAGGAAACAATCTCCAAGGTGGCTCTGGACGACTACATTGCGCAACAAATCAGAGCTCACCAGGAAAATGAAGCCACCAGATAACTTGTCAAAACCAGGCGACCATATCCAGCCTGGTATGACCAAATGAAGTACCCGTCGGGATATATGATCCCAAAGTTCCACGTTTACAAAGGAACAGGCAATCCCCACCAGCATGTCGCACAATTTAGAGCACTATGCGGCAATTCTGGAGGCAATGAGAAATTGTTGCTTCTCCAATTCGCCGGGAGTTTGTCCGAGACATCTTTCAAATGGTACTTGGAGCTCCCAAACAACTCCCCTTTTCTGAAATGGAGCTGTTGTTCACGCAATGGTTTGCCAGCACATGTGAACGCACTCCGATCATAGCACTGATCAATGCCAGGATAAAGCCAGGAGAAATGGTTCCAATACACGATCTAGTGGCGGAACCTGCGGTCTAAGTGCGAACAGCACATTGAAGAGTCTCCAGCCGTAAGCATGTTCAACGGGACTCTCGATCCTCAATTGACCATGTCCTAGTTCATGACATTTTTCAATCCCATAATCTTTCAAGCATTGATAGAAAAGTTGTCCAAAATGGATCAGATGGGCTATGGCCCTTCCTCCTCAAAAAAGGACCCTTGAAATAATAAGGGCAAATGGAAAGCGGCCTTTGTTGCCAACACGCAACAACAGCCGGGCGGCCCAAAACTGGTTGCTCGCCAGAACAACGCACGTCTGTGCCCTTCCTTGGAAGAAAGGCTAGGACGTTTTTACTTGCTCCTTCGTGACAAGATGAGGAGACTGTTTGAACCGACGATGCATAATAACCTCATCACATTGCCAGACCCGTGGCGTCCGGCACAACTAGGTGACGTCAACAACCCCAATTACCGCTCCTTTCACAGAATTGTGAGCCACCTAATTGAGGATTACTACATCTTCAAAATTTGGGTTGAAGACCGGTACTAGCAGGGAAAGTTCGCGTTGTCTGATAATTGGAAGGTAAACCCGCCCCTAAAGCACGCATTCAAAAAGTTGGATGCGCAGGGGGCATCGTGCTCGCTTGTGGAGGAAGCTCCGTGGGAAGTAGCTATTTCAGCAAAAACTAAAAAAATGCTGAAGGATCTACATGCGTGTTTGGCAGTCAGATGGAAAAGCTCACTTGAACCTAAAATAATTGAAGGGATGCTAAAAAATTGTCCCGCACTGAAAACCACCGACAATGGGAAAAGCTCCCAAGTCAAGCCTTCAAAGTCTTTTAAGAAAAATAAGAAGACCAAAAAACCTATGTAGCCTGCCGAGTATGACGACAAGTGTACAGATCTACAAAAGTACATAGACACGCTAGAGGAGTATAACCAGAAAGCGCGGACACCAGTCACGCTCGAAGAATTCCTCAAGCATATACTTTAGGGCGGAGATAGTGACAATGATGAGGGAAATGACTCATTAGAAGAAGCGGAAGACTATGTATTAAGTTGCCACATGGTCTCCCATTCGTCGTTATATGACGAAGAACATCCCTCGGCGTCAGAAAATGACGTAGAGGAACTGGGGGCAGAATCGGCACCAAAATCCTCAAAACTGCCAGAAGAGGACCCAATTAAGAGACTTTTAAACGAAGCCTTTCAAAAAAGACGACTGAGAACGCGAGACAACCATATATGAAAAGGCTAAGCATCAATGTTTGAATAAAGATGCTACGGTCAGAACGAGTCGTAAAGTGCTCTGACCAAACCAAAGCACACTTGCAACAAATAAGAGTAGGATCAAAACTGAGAAGCGGTTTGCCAAAGCTCTATCAATGGGGATGAAGCTACCACCTCTTTTGAAGTACACTCCTGGAGTCTCATACTTCGACGAAGGAGAATCATATCCAAAATATTGTCTATATCATCGAAGGTTCGCCCACCCCATCGAGAAATGTGGTGCCTTCAAGATGTGGTGGTAAGGGTATGTTGCCCATCGAAAACACTTCAAGGAGAAGCGCGAAACTCGCGCTCGTCGACATCAAAATGGAGAGAAGAACGTGTATGAAGAAACGAATGGCAACTGTCACATGGTTGGTACCAGTTTGGAAGGAGAAAAACCTTAAGTTATCACCTTTGGGAGAGATTCTGAAGAAGAAACACCCCTCGACTCTCTCTTTGAAAATTCTCCCTCGGAAAACGAAGAGGAGAAAAATTCCAAAAATATTCAGCTACGGAACCGTATGCTACCTGAGAAGAACTTCTGACCTGCAAATAAAGGTTCGAATAAAAAGAACAAAGGGAAAGGGAAAATGCCCGAAGAAATCACCCTCGATGAAGAAGCAGTGAAAGAGTCGCCGCAAAGGACCCGCCTAAGAAAAACAAGGTAGATTACAACGTCGTAGCAGATCTGAGGAAAATACCCTCGTAGCTAAACATATTAGATGCCCTCCTCCTGTCCAAAGAGGCATGAGATTCCCTGATCAAGGCATTACAAGAGCCCGATCAGTTCCAAGCTTTTCTCATAGAAGAGAAGATGCAAAATGAACTGGTAGAGATCCACACAGCTGATATCACATTCAGCGATGACGATCTACTCCTCGGTATGTGCAAACATAATCGCCCATTATACGTTACCGGGTGCTGCCACGACATCAAGATAGGGAAATCCTTGTCGACAACGGATCCTCCGTTAATTTTCTCAACGTGAGAGTGCTAAAGGAAATTTGCATGAATGTTCAGCACCTTGCCCGAGATAAAATTACCATCTCTGGGTTCGACTCACAGTCGCCACAGACACTTGTATCCGTAATATTGATGCTACGCTTCGGGCTACTCGTCGCTGATATCAAATTCCATGTCATTGATGCCAAAACTTGCTACAACGCTTTACTCAGCATACCTTGGTTACACGAGTACAATATTGTCCCTTCTATACAACATCAGTGTATGAAGTATTTCAAGGATGGCTCGGAATACTTCGTCACAGGAGAACTAAATCCGTTCTCGATTAATGAAGTGCGAAAGTATTAAGATGCGAAATACTTTCTGCCGGATTTCGAGGATACTGAAAAGTGCCACAAGCTGGAGCATAAACAAAAATCCGTAGCCACCATCTCGATCTTTGGAAGCGACACCGAGGAAGACGAACAAATAGTTTACTCGGGGCAACCCCAAAGGCAAAACAATAAGCCCAGACCATCTACTCCTATTTTGGTTTTTGGCAGTGACTTCGAAGACGAGGCTAATGCAGTGTTCTCTATCCGCCCGTCAATGCAGGCTCTTGCCAAAGCGGATCAGAGTCTACAAATCATGATGGTTCCGCATCAACCCTACAAGGAACTTGATGCGCTCGATACATACAGCGTACAAGAACTGCAAACCTTCTACATACCTCCTAGATGAAGAGATGAAAATGCGATCCTCTTCTATGAATCTACGGAGACCAGGGTAGAAAAAGAAATCTGGCATAGTGTCAACCCCGCTCTTAATAGCTTTCATCCCATCCGTATGTCAAGATATTATGCGGAAGGATTAAAGAAACCGTTAAAACGCCAAGGCGTAACTCTCGAGCAAATGGTCGGCAGACCCAATTCTACAAAAATATTTGGGATATTATCGGGACTCAACTAAATAAGCCCAACGGGAAGATGGAAACAACTGGGCTCGGATATGTTCGGTCCAAGAACGGGAGCAAGTTTATAATTTCCACGCAATAAACAGCTTGAGTGAAGAAAAAATGTCCTTCCAGATAGCCGTGACGTCAAATTAGAGCAAGATCCCGCTTTGAGAACGTTAAGTCCGTCGTTCGAAAAACAAATCGACAAGTTAATAAAAGAAGCTTGTCAAACGAGCCGAGACAATCATAGCTGCGAAATGGCCATATATGGAAGGGCCAAAATGCAGCGTCTCAGTCAACAATCTGCGGAGGAAGTAGACCATAACGCTCTTCATCCCTAGCCGGCTATGTGTTCTCGCGAAGGGGGAAAATCTCGAAATGGAGGTAAAAATAGGGCAAGGAACGCAAACAACGTTCAAAGACAATAAAGCGAGTCCAAGATGCCGTTCAATCGAGAAAAGATCGATTGGAGCCCATCCTTTATAAAGAAGATGGGTCAGGAATACTATTTCTCGTAGGATAAGACAGGGAAAATATTCAACCTTGTCATGAAGTGTCACGCCCCACTTCCCAGAGTGCGCAAACTACGGCACATGACAGAGCCAACCATGCTGCCCGTGGATATGAATCATCCTTCCACAGTCACATTACGACTGTCTATATGATATCAAGAACAGTAAAATATAAAACTAGCTAATACATGTCCATTTGCCACAAATAAAAGAGTCAAGAAAATGTATAAGCGGAAACGATAGCAATATCCAATAAACAACATCCGTAGAAAACATCCCAATATGGGCTCACATCAATAAATAAAAATGCGGAAAAATAAGTTAAGAGTCTAAGAGATAAATATCTCTAAATCACACAAAATCAATTCCTCACTGCTCGGCTTGATGGCTAAAGTACTCCTGTTCAGCCTGCGACAAAGGTAGAGGAACTGGGCCATGCAAAACCCAGACGTCTGTGCGTCATAACATCAAAATAACAATAATAATCAGGATGTAACGATATAGGTAAACATGAATATAAATGAGAACACAGGTATGAAACAGTGAGATGTAGGTATGTGACGTGTAACCTAAGGTCGGTACTTCTAGGTTATCTATTCTAAAAGTCTTTGAAATCAATTTAATGGAATCGTCGATGTAAGTCAATAGTATCCAGTGCATGTCCGAGACTACGGTCAAGATTCTCGGGCTGAATCCGAGACATTCCGCTAGGCAGTAAATAGGTAACATGAATAGATGAATGATGTCAGCAGCATCATCTCGGGGCTGGCCTAACCCGTAAAGACTTATCAGTATAAGCATCAAAATGTTGAGTTACAAGTTAGGTTTCATCATTGATTTCCCCTTACCTCCAAGGTTATGTGTTCAAGTCAGGTATTGATAATGTAAGTCTAATGCCAACAAAGGATCAAGCAGGTACAGGTTTTGTCTATGTAGACAACATGTTACGTCCGTCAGAACAACAAGTCAGGATTGTTGGCATTAGTAACAAGATCAGGTAGCAAGTTAAGTAGTGTGTCAGGACATGTCATGTGGTGCATATGTATTAAATGGACACCAAATGTGAAATTGTAAATGATATCGGGATCACGGTAAATAGTGCTGATATCAGGATGCATATGTGTCTATCTGTAATAACCTATATATATATATATATATATATATATATATATATCCATGACTATGTACGATGAAAGCTAGATAACATGTTGCACTAATATAGAAGTAACATGATATAAAGAAGCTCTGGCATACGACTAGATATGCAATTGATAATACAGATACGAACGGATATCGAAAAACGGTAAAACTATAGGATTGGATGCATAATTAAAATATATGTATTATTTTTATTCATATGGATATAAATATATAAACATAGCATGTTGCAAGATAAACTTGCCTCGGAAACAACGGTCGATGTGCAGGCAGCTTGGTGCGACATGACACGACACGGTGCGTGGGCCTTGTGGTGCCATGAGACTGATGTAGTGGTGGCACACAAGTGGCATGAGCTGAGCACGAAGCAGGCATGGTGTGGCACAGGAGCAGGGCACATGGCATGACACGGTCTGGGTACGGAGATGACACGGTCATGGCATGGTCTGGGTTTGGTGCATGGTCTGGTACATGGTCTGCTGGTGGTCTGGTCGTGGTCTGGTGCATGGTCTGGTGGTGGTTTGGTCGTGATCTGGTGCATAGTCTGGTCATGATCTGGTGTATGGTCCGGTGGTGGTCTTGTGCATGGTCTGGTGGTGGTCTAGTTGTCGGGAAAAGGAGGAGAGGGTGATGAGGTCGAGGGGATGATGACGAGGGCGAGGAGGTGATGAAGGTGAGGTTGGTATGGTCGTGGGGAGGTTGCGATGAGGGCTTGGGTTCGGGCGTGGGTTTCTCGTAGCGGGATGAGGGAGAAGAAAGAGGAAGAGAGAGAGAGAGAGATGCGTTGGTTTAATAATTAGGTTTTTAAAAATTATATTATATAGAGGGAGGGAGGGAGAGAAGCAGGGGGGAGAGAGAGATCGTGGGGAGAAAGAGAGGAATAATTTGTTATATTAAATATATTTATTATTCGTATATATTTAACTCTTAGGTTTTAAAAATATTTTAAAGTATATTCTTGGATTTTATAGCTAATACAAAAATACTCCGAAAAATGCCCGGGTCACATCTAAAAATCTAGTTTTAAAATACGGTAATATACGTATCAACCAAAACCATAATGCGATGTCCAGTTAAATAAAATGCATACCCCCAAGAACAGATACACGTAAAAACACGTAGCGATCCAAACGAGTCCGTTTCAATAAACAGGAAGTGAACACGATGTCAGGATGCAACCACAGCGTATGGGGTATGATACAGGCTAGGCTAGATATTAAAATATATTATCCGGTTATAATTTGTATTATTTAACGATATCCAGATACCAATAATCTTATACATGTATATAGAACATATGTGTGCACGGATCCTCTGTACTAGAAATTATAAAACATAATCTAAGATCAAGATGGGTTTCAGGCATGCGGGTGGGTCGGATACTAACCACAGATACCAAGTGCACTATCCGCACCCAAAACAAGCAATAAACAAGAAACTGTTGTAAAATTAGAAAAACCCAAATAAAATATGGTATAACTGAACTAGGGTGTTACATTATACCCAACTACAAAAGAATTTCGTTCTCGAAACTCCCGGAATAAGAAAAGCCAAGATAACATGAATCCAAGAAATGAGGTGTGGAAACTTCTGTCGAATCTCATCTTCACATTCCCAAGTTGATTCTCCGTGCGAACGATTCCCCCATGAAACAAGTACTAGAGGAATAACTTTGTTCTTGAGGACCTTTTCTTGTCGATCCACTATCGCCATCGGTCTTTCTTCATACGTTAAGTCCTCCCTTACAGTCAGCTCTGAATGATCTAGGACGTGTGTCTCATCTCGAACATACTTGCGGAGTTGAGATACATGAAACACGTCATGAACACTCACTAAGGATGGTGGTAAAACCAATCGATAAGCAACCTCTCCAACGCGTTCGATAATATAGAAAGGCCCCACAAATCGAGGACTAAGGTTGCCTCGACTACCAAATCAAATCACACCTATGGTCGGTGATATCTTCAAGAATACAAGATCACCAACTGCGAACTCCATAGGTCTTCGCCCTGTATTGGACCAACTTTTCTGTCGATCTTGCGCCGCCTTCATATGGTTTCGGATCACATTAACTTTCTCCATGGTTTTCACAATGTGATCCGGTTCCAATAATCTTCTTTCTCCAACATCGTCCCAACAGACGTGTGTGGGATACTTGCGACCATATAATGCTTCGAATGGAGCCATCTCTATAGTCTCCTGAAAACTGTTATTATACGAAAACTCTACCAAGTGTAAATGATCCTCCCATGAACCCTTAAAGTCCAACATGCATGCTCTCAACATATCTTCAAGAGTTTGGATCGTTCTTTTGGACTGGCCATCTATCTAAGAATGATAGGCCGTGCTAAAGTTCAATCGAGTCCCCAAACTTTCCTGTAAACTCCTCCAAAGTGCGATAAGAATTGGGTATCCCGATCGGAAACGATGCTCATAGGTACTCCATGCAATCTCATAATCTCCTGCATGTACCGCTCTGCTAAAGCTTCTGTCGACTGACCAACTCGAAACGGTATGAAATGAGCTGCCTTGGTCAATCGATCGACAATAACCCAAACTGCATTGTTGCCCTTTGGACTCCATGGTATGCTGTCATGAAATCCATGGTTATATGTTCCCACTTACACTGAGGAATCGGAAGTGGTTGCAATAAACCAGCTACTCTTTGATGTTCAGTCTTGACTTGCTGACATACCAAGCACTTCGCTACATAGCGAGCAATCTCCCTTTTCATGCCTTCCCACCAGAAATCCTGTCGTAGATCTCGGTACATCTTAGTGCCTCCTAGATGTACGGAATATGCGGAACTATGCGCCTCCTTCATAACTTCTTCACGAATATCTCCTTTAGGCACACATAAATGGCTCGTATATCGTAACGAACCGTCTTCATGAATCAACAAGTTCGTTCGAAGTCCCTCTTCTACCTATTCTCAAAACTTCTACAACCTTGGATCGTGCGACTGCGCTGCTTTAATATTATCGATCAGAGATGACTGTACTTGCAGCTGCATCAAATGTCCCGAATAATGCAGTACTATGATCTCCAACTCGAATCTCTAAAAATCATCTATAATCTCCTACTGTGCAGTCAACATCCGTATTGCTGGCAACCGACTTAGCGCATCCGACACTACATTAACTTTCCCCGGATGGTATTTTAGATCAAGATCATAGTCAGCCATCAGCTCCAACCATCTACGCTGCCTCATGTTGAGCTCTTTCTGCGTGAACACATATTTTAGGCTTCTGTGATCGGTAAATACTTCTACCCTTTCGCCCAATAAATAGTGTCTCCGAATTTTCAAGACGAAAATCACTGTTGCTGGCTCTAAACCATGAGTTGGGTAATTATTCTCATGAGTCTTCAATTGTCTCGATACGTAGGCTATAAAATTCCCATTCTGCATTAGAACACATCTCAAGCCTTTCCCAGATGTGTCGCTATGAATAACCAACCCTCCGGAACTGTCTGGCACTGTCAAGATAGGATCAACGGTCAATCTTTGCTTTAACGCTTCGAAAGTTGACGCACATTTCTCCGTCCATATGAACGGTACCTCCTTTCGTGTTAGCTTGGTTAATGGTTCAGCTATTCGAGCGAAATTCTCCATGAATATTCTATAATATCCGGTAAGACCAAGAAAACTTCGGATCTCTGCTACGTTCTTTGGAATCAGCCAATGATGAACTGCTGCAATCTTTTCAGGGTCAACGACAATTCCATCTCCGGATACAACATGACCCAAAAACTTCACTTTCTTGAGTCAAAACTCACACTTTCTCATCTTAGCATATAACCTTTCTTGCCTCAACGTTTGCAGTGCGATCTTCAACTGTTCTGCATGCTCTTCTTGGCTTCTCGAATAGACCAGAATATCATCGATAAACCCTACTATGAACTGGTCCAAATATGGTGAAAATATTCGGTTCATCAGGTCTATAAATATCGCTGGTGCGTTCGTGACTCCGAATGGCATCACTAAGTACTCGTAATACCCATATCGAGTTCGGAACGCTGTCTTGCAAATATCTTCTGATTTCACCCGAACTTGATGATATCTGGATTGCAAATCCAGTTTCGAGAATACCCTCGCGCCATTGAGTTGATCGAATAATTCACCGATGCGAGAGATTGGGTACTTATTCTTAATAGTCACCCGGTTTAATTCTCGATAATCGATGCACATCCTCCGCGTGCCATCTTTCTTCTTGACTATAAGAACTGGAGCTCCCCAGGGTGAATTGCTGCTGCGAATCCAACCCTTCTCTAATAATTCGGCGACCTATTTCTTGACTTCTTCTAATTCCACTGGTGCCATCGGATAGTACGCCTTTGAAATCAGTGCTGCTCCAGGAATAAGATCAATCATGAACTCCACATCTCGTTTTGGTAAACCCGAGATGTTTTTAAACACGTCCATGAAATCCCGAACTGCTATCAGCTCTTCATCTGCAACTCGTTTACGAACTTCACCTTTTAGTAAACGGTTTCCTTCATCATGAATTTGCAAGTTTGTTCTAAGACTTGTGGGTTATCAGCCCACCACTCTTCTGCTGCGCTACTCTGATAAACTGAGGCGGGTTCGTCGGAACTCCTCAAAACATCTTACATCTGAACGGCCTTGAAGCAGTCTGTACTACTGCAATCAAAATCTTCTCTTGTGTTTCTCTTTTTTCTTCGAAACACAAACGGATTGTCACTACAGGACAAAGGGAAAGATACAACGTGGTTGTTGGATACAAGCTTGTGATAAAACATAAACTGGTAAGTAATGCAACCGAGAGAAAAAAAGTAATATAACGACCATAGATCAAGGAAATGAATCAAAAATGGGACTCCAAGTTACTTAAATAGAGTACCGCATTGTAACTATACCGCGGTTCATAGTTACAACTACATAACTCTATTCAAGTCGCTCAAATCCTACTATCAGAATCGAAGGAACGAGAAGGGAGAAATAATAAGGAATCAGGAGGATTCCAAGTTGAGATGCAAGGTCATTTCTATCTCATCAAGATACACGAGTTAAGGGAAAGATAAGATTCAAGAATTCAAATTACAAGACAATAATGTGGCAGGACATGTTCCTAATTTCGGATTTCCTGGTTAGTGTATTGGGTTTAATACCCAACTACAAAAAGAACCAAACCCGACTAACCCTAAATCATGTCTCTGATACAAAAAAAAACCCTGTCACGCCCTGCTTCCCAGAGTGCGCTAACTACGGCACATGACAGAGCCAACCATGCCACCTGTGGATAAGAACCATCCCTCCACTGTCACATTACGGCTGTCTATAGGATATCAAGAACAATAAAATATAAAACTAGCTAGTATATGTCCATTTGCCACAAATAAAAGAGTCAAGAAAATGTATAAGCGGAAACGATAGTAATAGCTAAAAAACAACATCCGGAGAAAACGTCCTAATATGGGCTCACATCAAGAAATAAAAGTGCGGAAAAATAAGCTAAGTGTCTAAGAGCTAAACATCTCTAAACCACATATAATCAATTCCTCACTGCTCGGCTTGACGGCTAAAGTACTCCTGTTCAGCCTGCGACAAAGATAGAGAAACTGGGCCATGCAAAACCCAGACGTCTGTGCGTCATAACATCAAAATAACAATAGTAACCAGAATGTAACGATATAGGTAAACATGAATATAAATGAGAACACAAGTATAAAACAGCGAGGTGTAGGTATGTGACGTGTAACCTAAGGTCGGTACTTCTAGGTTATCTATTCTAAAAGTCTTTGAAATCAATTTAATGTAACCGTCGATGTAAGTCAATAGTATCCCGTGCATGTCCGGGACCACGGTCAAGATTCTTGGGCTGAATCCGAGACGTGCCGCTAGGCAGTAAACAGGTAACATGTACAGATGAATGATGTTAGCAGCATCATCCCGGGGCTGGCCTAACCCATAAAGATTGATCCGTATAAGCATCGATCTGTTGAGTTACAAGTCAGGTTTCATTATTAATTTTCCCTTACCCCCAAGGTTATGTGTTCAAGTCAGGTATTGATAATGTAAGTCTATTGCCAACACAGGATCAAGCAGGTATAGGTTTTGTCTACGTAGACAACAGGTTACGTCCGTCAGGACAACAAGTCAGGATTGTTAGCATTAGTAACAAGATCAGGTGACAAGTTAAGTAGTGTGTCAGGACATGTCATGTGGTGCATATATCAAATGGACACCAAATGTGAAATTATAGGGATCACGGCAAATAGTGCTGATGTCAGGATGCATATGTGTCTATCTGTAATAACCTATATATATATATATATATATATATATATATATATATATATATATCCATGATTATGTACGATGCAAGCTAGATAACATGTCGCACTAATATAGAAGTAACATGATATAATGAAGTTTCGGCATACGACTAGATATGCAATTGACAGTACGGATACGAATGGATATCGAAAAATGGTAAAACTATAGCATTGGATGCATAATTAAAATACATGTATTATTTTTATTCATATGGATATAAATATATAAACATAGCATGTTGCAAGATAAACTTGCCTCGCAAACAACGCTCGATGTACAGGTGGCTTGGTACGACACGACACGGTGCGTGGGCCTTACGGTTACATGGGACTGATGCGATGTTGGTACACTTATGGCATGAGTTAAGCACGAAGTGGGTATAGCATGGCACAGGAGCAGGGCACATGGCGTGACACGATCTGGGTATGGTGATGACACGGTTTTGGCATGGTCCGGGTCTGGTGCATGTCTGGTCGCGATCTGGTGCATGGTCTGGTGGTGGTCTGGTCATGGTCTGGTGCATGGTCAGGTGGTGGTCTGGTGGTGATCTGGTCGTGATCTAGTGCCTGGTCTGATGGTGGTCTGGTCATGATCTGGTGTATGGTCTGGTAGTGGTCTGGTCGTCGAGAAAAGGAGGAGAGGGAGATGAGGTCAAGGGGATGATGACGAAGGCGGGGAGGTGATGAAGGTGAGGTTGGGACGGTCGTGGGAAGGTCGACGATGAGGGCTTTGGTTCGGGCGTGGGTTACTCGTGGCGGGATGAGGGAGAAGAAAGAGGAAGAGAGAGAGATGTGTTGGTTTAATAATTAGGTTTTTAAAAATTATATTATATTGAGGAGAGAGAGAGAGAGATCGTAGGGAGAGAGAGAAAGAGTGAGAGGTGAGAGTGAGGAATGATTAGTTATTATATTAAATATATATTATTCGTATATATTTAACTGTTAGGTTTTAAAAATATTTTAATATATATTCTAGGATTTTATAGCTAATATAAAAATATTCCGAAAAATACCCGGGTCACTTTTAAAATCTAGTTTTAAAATTTGGATAATATACGTATCAACTAAAAGAATAATGCGATATCCTGTTAAATAAAATGCATACCCCCAAGAACGGATACATGTAAAAACACGTAGCGATCCAAACGAGTCTGTTTCAACAAACAGGAAGTGAACATGATGTCGGGATGCAACCACAGGGTATGGGGTATGATACAGGCCAGGCTAGATGTTAAAATATATTATCCGGTTATAATTTGTTTTATTTAACGATATGCAGATACCGATAATCTTATACATGTATATAGAACATATGTGTGCACGGATTCTCTGTAGTAGGAATTATAAGACGTAATTTAGGATCAAGATGGGTTTCAGGCATGCGGGTCGGGTCGAATACAACCACAGTTACCAAGTGCACTATCCGCACCCAAAACAAGCAATAACCAAGAAACTGTCATAAAATTAGAAAACCCTAAATAAAATACGTTATAACTGAAGTAGGGTGTTACATGAAGTACCAAATGATGATGCTTCCAGAGTACCGGCACCCAGAACAAATAAACGAGATCCATCACCCGGATTATTTCTCCTATCATTAAGCAGTAGGTCACCCCCTTGAAGACTGCTTCACGTTCAAGAACTGGGTAGAGGACCAGTATCAACAAGGCTGGTTTATTTTATCCGACAGTTGGAAAATAAGCCCACCACAAAAGCACCAGCCAAAGAGGACCTATACCGTCAGGATAGGACCAGCTCAACTGCGAAAATGGAAGCGGACTCATACCTGTCATATGGTAACTTTCTCAAAAAAGGGAGAGGACGAGAATATGATTGACTACTTCGGGTGCTTCGCAAATGAAGACGATGATGAGGAGATCTCAGAATTTCCACCAACGCCAAAAGAGCTGGAGGACGGGATACATACCACGGCGGAAAACCTAAGAAAAATCGACTTAGGGACGGAGAACGATCCGAGGCTGACGTTCGTCAGTGAGATGTTATTTGAAAAACAAGAATCCACACTGAAAGACGTGCTTATGCAATATAAAGACTGCTTCGCGTGGAATTACTCTGAAATGCCGAGTTTAGATACTAAAGTGGCGGTACACAAACTGTCGGGGTTTGGTGCCCGCGCCGCGGAGGTCGCGGCCGAGGCGGAAGCGAAAGCAAAAATTTACACGAGCACCAAACACCCGTAAAACCCAGGATACTTTCCAAAAACCTAAACTAACTAACTAGAAATGCAAGGGGTAAGAAACTACAACTTTCGACGCGTGTCTACCCAATTGTGGAAGACCCTTCCAAGCTCGTAGTCGTCGGGATCGCGCTTGAAAGTCGACCACCCTCGCCGAAGAAGATCCACCTGAGGAAAACCAGAAGAAGATTTAACCAATGATCTAGACTTGCTAGGTGTGGATGGTCGGTGATGTAGGAATTTTTCACTAAACTTTTCTCTCTTTTTCTCAAGCTCAAGTGGGTAAGAGAAAAAAGAAGGAGAAGAGGTGAGGATAGCTAAGTCTCACAACCATAACCATGAAGTATGCTCAAGTGTGGAATGAATCAATCATCAAGTGTAGAAAATTGAAATGGCTTGCATTTTACAACCATGCATGAATAGTGCAGCAAAATGATTTTATCAATATGAAATCCAAGCCATACTTCTCTACATGTTTTCACCCATGCCTCATTACACCTCACTTTACATCTCATTTCCTTTTATTTTTTTAAGTAGAAAAATTAATATGAGATGTCCTTCTTCTAGAAGCATTTCCTTATAAATATGGAATACTTCATTCGGTATACGTATCGCTACATATATATGCGTATTCGTATAAAAATACGGATAGCACTAAAGAGAGAAAATAAATAGTGAACAATAATACTAAAATACACACACACACACACATATATATCAAAATACATACATAAATTATTAAATCAAAACCTGTTTTAATAATCCGGCATAATTCTAAGCCGGCTAGTATTATCAACCGTCCGATTAAAGTCCGTGTATCCCGTACACGTATTTAATCGGATCCCTGCATGTACCAACGTACGGCTCCTACATCTATCGCCTGAACAGGGAAAAACCCTCTGTGTGGGACTCTAAAGACTCGACAATACGCTGGGAGTAGATTTAACCATAAGCACGTCAGCGGCACTAGCTGTACGTAACGACTACTAAGGTACTTGCCGAAAGGGGGGTCGACAATCAAGTACGTCCTTATCCTACTGAGCTTGAATGTCACAATCTCCATACAGTTCGGTCTCTTCGTTAAAGAGTATCGCATATCGAGTCTAGGGGTGGATAACGTCAGACCCCTACTAACCCGATAAGTTATGTCTGAGTCAAGCTCATCACCAACAGAGATACTACTTATCAACTATCAGTAAATCTCATCCACCATGGCCACGGATTTCTGGTGATAGCCAACTGAACACAGCACGACATCGACTCCTAATACCAGGAGAGACGAATCTCTGACAGTCGACCACTGCCTCCATGCGGCTCAGGACTATACCCAACTAAAACATATTTGCACGACTCCTTTGAGCCGTGGTAGAGTAGTAATTAAAGTACAGTAGGAAGTCACACGAGACAAATAATGACTTTAGGTCAAAGGACTAACCTGTACTCATGTCACCTGAGAACTTCCATCTGACGATAGATATAATACAACCTTGAAGTTCTCGGCAAGTCCGTCCAGTGCACTCACCTCCAGTGAGCACCTGTATACTATTTTAGGTGAAACAACACCAATGGTTTGTAAGACCGGCCACCGCCCCTCGTCGGGGTCTAGAAACGTATACACTAGTCTACTCCGGAATATCGATGCCCAGTCTTGATATTCCCATGACTATGGACATTTAAGGATGTGCTTATGGACAACCTAGCTCCCATATATATAATTGCCATCATAATACCGTTTGTCAAGCAACAATCCTACGGGCTTCATCTATGATGAAGACAAACCAGATAGCATACTATCATCTCGAGTAAGACTGTTATACATGTATAGGACCTCCCTCAATTATCATAATCGCCTACTTGCGATCACAATAATTGCCTTGATGGCACTATATTTAACACAAACTAGCCATATCGCTAGACATAATGCCGGTCAAATAGGCGCCAAGAAGGATGCGGATCGAACTTGAAATGAGTATCAATGCTGAAGTCAAGAAACTAATCGACTCCGGCTTCATCCAAGAGGTTCAATATCCCGAATGGATCGCTAATATCATTTTGATAATGAAGAAAAATAGGACAGTTCGTATCTGTGTGGACTTTCAGGACCTCAAAAAAGCATGCCCGAAAGATGACTTCCTAGTACCCGTCACAGAGCTAATGATCGATAACATGTCCACCCACGAGGTTTTTTCCTTCATGGACGGATCTTTAGGATACAACCAAATAAAATTAGATTTTGAAGACCAGAAGCATACCACCTTCCAGACCCCGTTAGGCGTATTCTGCTGCAAGGTGATGCCCTTCGGCTTGAAGAATGCCGGTGCTACCTACCAAATGGCCATGACAAAGTTTTCTGATGATCTCATACACGAGATCGTCGAATGCTACATCGACGACCTTGTGGTGAACAACAAATCTCATGAGAAACATTGAAAACATAAAAAAAATAGTGTTCCAACGTCTTCGGAAGTATAATCTGAAGATGAACCGTCTGAAATGCGCGTTTGGAGTCTCCTCAGGCGAATTCCTGGGATTCATCATTCTTCACCGAGACATCGAAATCAATCCCTTAAAAATCAAGGTGATTATGGAAATAGCTTCGCCAAGAACCCTCAAACAATTGCGGTTTCTCTAAGGAAAGCTCGCCTATATCCGGCGGTGCATAACTAACCTTTCTGGAAAATTCCATTCCTACAGTCATCTGATGAAGAAGGGGACCTCGTTCATCTGGGATCAAAAGTGGAAAAACGCATTAGACGAAATCAAACAATACCTGCAAAATCCGTCGGTATTAACCGCTCAGGTTAAGGAAAAATCCCTTATCCTATATACAACGGCCCTTAAGGGTTCTCTATGCGCATTGTGGGCACAAGAGTGTTGGCTATAGTTCTCTCAAGTCAATAATTGTAATTGCAGACACGTGATTGTGATGATTGATGGAGGACCTATACGGGTAGAAAAGTCTCAGTATGCTATCTGGTTTGTCTTTATCATCATGTACATGCATTGTGTGGTATTATAGATCACTATTACATGTTGATAGAGCCTATAGGATTCTTGCTTGACTAGCAGTATTATGATGGCGATCATATACGTGGGAGCTGGGTGGTCTATAAGCACATCCTTAAATGTCCCTAGTCGAGAGAGTATCGAGACTGGGTATCGATACTTCGGAGTAGACTAGTATATATTTATTGAGACCCCGACGAGGGGCGGTAGCTGGTCTCACAAGCCATTGGTGTCAGTTAGTTACCTAAGATAGTATACAGGTGCTCATTGGGTTATGAGTACACTGGACGGATTCGACGAGAACATGCTAGATGGTATTATACATATTGTCAGATAGCAGTTCTCAGGTGACATGAGTATAGGTTAGTCTGTCGACCTGAGATCGTCATTTGTCTCGTGTGAGTTCCCACTGTGCTTTGATTACTATCCTACCATGGCTCAAAGGAGTCATGCAAACAGGTTTTAGTTGGGTACAGTCCCGAGCCACATGGAAGCAGTGAGCGGATCGTCGGGGTTTGTCTCTCCCGGTATTGGGGGTTGATGTCGCATTGTACACGGGTGGCCATCACCATAAATCCTTGGTCAAGGTAGTTCAGAATTACTGATTTGGATCAGTAGTTTCTCAGTGGGTGATGGGCTTCATACCGACCGGAAATATCGCTTTATTAGGGGTCTAACTTTATCCACCTCGCTAGACTCGATATGTGATACTCTTAGACGAACAGACCAGACTGTATGGAGATTTTCACGGATAGGCTCAGTAGGGGTTCGGATGAGTTTGCTCGTCGACCTTCCTTTCGCTCAATACTTGAGTAGCCGTTACGTACAGCTAGTGCCGCTGATGTGCTTGTGGTTAAACCCACTGCCAGCATATTGACAAGTCTTTAGCGTCCCAAACAGAGGGTTTCCCTGGTTTTGGCGAAACGATGTAGTAGCCGTATTGCATACGTCCAGGGTTCCATCGATTGATTGTACTATGTATCAGGACTTTCGATTGGACAGTTGATAATACTAGCTGGCTCAGGTTTGAACCGGATTATTAAATCATGTATTGATTTAATAATTTACGTATATGTATTTCGATATGTATATTCTAGTATTATGTTCTTTGTGTTATTCTATCTCTTCGGGTGTTTGTTCAGTTGAAAATATTGCACTTTGGTATAAGTATTTTCCTTACATTTCTTAAATAATAAATGGTGTTTATTATAAATATTAAACATATTTGGATTTATCTGCAAAATACTATTTGTCATATGTTTATATATTATAATTAATTTTATGAAGGAAAATATAGGCATTTTATATTTATATAATATTTTGGTAATTGAAAATATGCATATCATATCAAATATTCTAATCACAATTCTTAAAAGATATAATATCATACAAATGGTTAGAATAATATTTCAAAATATATGCATAATATTTTATTAATTAAAAGATGCATAGCATATCAAATATTCTTAATCATGTTTGTTAAAGATTTATTACCATATAAAGTGCATAGCATATTAAATATTCTTAATCAAGTTTCTTAAAGATTTATTACCATATATAGTGATTAAGACACTCTCTCTAATTTAATAAATAGTACTAACATTATTCATAGAGATATTGTGCAAGATTTAGCTCAGGTCAAGAGATCAAGATGTTCAAGATGTCAGGATCAAAAATCTGCCAAAATCATAAAATCAATACTGACAGGGACTCAGAACCCATATATGGAAAGTCACCATATTAGGAAGTCACCATATATGGTAACTGGTTTTTCTTCTTTGAGGGCTATATAAAGGACCAAGGGCTAAAGTTAGAAGGCATCAAGCCGAAGAGATCACGAAGTCCAAGACGGCTCACGCATCCAGGCTGATCATCAACTGTTCATCTACCTCCTTCGGAAGAGTTCGAGAAGCAAACCAAGTTTTTGTAATCATTTCTAAGGAATAAAGTGTAGATTGTTCAAGTTGATTAATAAAGGTAGTTGTTTTATTTAATTCTTTTGCATTTTACATTATGTTTTCCCTCTCTATCTTTTCATCTTCTTTTCCCAACATGCGCGAGTAATTCTCCGCTTGTTAGGCTTCGTAGGATTAGGGTAGGCTAATGGATGATGAACATCCCTAAACCCTTTTTAAGTCCTGTAAAGTTTATGAACTTTATCAAAAGAATCATTAACATCCTAATCGGGCGCGCTAACAATTCTTTGCTAGTTCCGACCGCGATTAGCGATTAGATTAATGGTTGTTTTGGTAAAGGCTAGATATGAACGGAGTTCCGTGTCGAAATAAGGGTTAAGAGTGGGATTCCTTTTCCCTCCAGAAACCCTAATCTACACGCATCACCGTCATTCTAGTTATAAATCTATTAAAGGATAAAAAGGGTAACTTTTAATTAATCGTCCATAACTACTAAATCCTAACGAATCCTACAAGCCCTCTTATTATATTATCTACATCTCTAAAATAATCTAGATCTATATATTTTGCATTCTTGCTTAACGTAGATCTAGAAACCATTCACAAAATTCTTTATTCCTCCTCTCTTTTTCAACACATCTAAAGTAAGAGTAAAAGATTCAACGTTTCTCTGAGGACAACCCGTACTCATTTCGGTCTAGCTACACGCGACACCGTTATTGATTGCGGTTAACTACAAACACACTTTTTCACATCAATCAAATGGCGCCCGGGGATCGAACCCGGGTCACCCGCGTGACAGGCGGGAATACTCACCGCTATACTACCACGACCGAGATGGACGACACTCCATCAAATTATAACACCACGCTGCCACCGCCCGTAGGTGCGCAGAATCCACCGCGCATCTCTCTCCAAGAGAGATGTTATCCTATCTGTGGTCCCCTTCCTACTTGTCTATCTCTTCCACCACCTAACGGGGATAATTTCGAAATTAAACCCCACTACATCAATCTGCTGCCCAAATTTCACGGTCTTGAATCGGAAGACGCATACGTTATCATCACCAAATTCGAAAATGTATGCGCAATGATGGGTACTTCACAATTGACTTTGGATGCTATGCGCTTACGTCTTCTCCCATTCACACTGTGCGACTTGGCAGAAAAATGGCTTTACAATACTGCCGCACACTCTATCACTAATTGGGGTGAATTCGTCATAGCATTTCTTAAGAAGTTTTACCCAAACCATTTGACTGCCCGTGTTAGAAGCGAGATCAACCAGTTCACCCAGCTTCCCAATGAACCATTTTGGAAGTGCTTTGAACGTTTTAAAGATCTGCTTGTCCAATGCCCCTATCACGGAATACAAAGATGGAATTTATGTCGGATTATATATGAGGGCATTAATCCGGCGACAAAGCAGATGCTTGAAACAATGTGTCAATGCAATTTCATGTCTAAAGATGACGGTGAAGCTTGGAAGTATCTGGAAGACCTCGTTGAACACACTTTGCAGTGGGAAAGCGTAAGACCACCTTCATCTAAGGGAGGTGTTCACCAGCTCGATATTTCTATCGCAGAAAAAGCCGAAATGGCAGCGATACAGAAGAAACTCGACGCTATTGAGAACAAATTCTCATCATTCTCCCTAAATCAGGTCACGCTTCCTAAGACCGTCTGTGGTTGCTGTTCTGATCCTTCACACTTAACGGAAGAATGTCCTATGAATGCACCGTTTCAAGGTCACAAGCAAACTAATGCTGCTTTTCAACAGCGACCTAGAAACGATCCTTATTCTTCCACATACAATCAAGGATGGAGGAATCATCCTAACTTTACTTGGAATCAAAATCAACGAAGCAATTATCAAAGACCTCCTCCACAGCAACCACAACCACAGAATCAGCCCCCCTTTCAGTCACAAAATTTCCAAAATCCGGCCAACATTTCTACACCACAAGTGGACGGTACTGACAACTCACTTGCACAAACTTTGGATATGTTCATGAAACATTCCATGCAATTGTCGGCTGAGATGAAGTCTTCTATTGATACCATACAGAAAGACTTCGCCTCCCACGGCGAGAGTATTAAATCAATAGAAAACCAACTCGCACAGTTAAACGCCGCAATGAGTGCGAGAGAGAAAGGGAAACTCCCATCTCAACCCATACCTAATCCTGTCCACTCACAAAGTTATAATGTGAGTGCTGTTACCACGTTGAGATCGGGAAAAGTGCTGAATAACCGAGTGGGTGAGCAATGTGATGATAGTGACACCAATGATACCCCGGCTTCTTCTTCTTCCCTTAATTCGTCTAGTCTCCCACCTTCACCCGAGCCTATTCTCCGTTTTCCCCAAGGCTCGAACCCTTCGCCCATTTCCTCAAATCTACCTAAAACGATCCCCACTCCAATTCTGGGATCCACTCTATCCCTACAATCCTCTCCAATGTTGGACCAAACCCTTATTGATAAAGCACCTTATCCAAACAGGTTAAGAGGCAACAGACCAAGTCCACAAATGGAGAAGATTGTGGAAATTTTTAAGCAAGTTAACATAAACATTCCTTTCCTAGATGCTATTCAACAAGTTCCGTCATATGCGAAAATCCTAAAGGACTTGTGCATTAGGAAGAGAAAAGTTCAAGTACCTAAAAAAGTTTTCCTTGCGAGTAATGTGAGCACAGCTTTTACACAACAACTACCCAAGAAACGAAAGGACCCCGGAAGTCCTACAATTTCTATTTCCATTGGGGGTAAAAATATCAATCGTGCTCTACTCGATTTAGGTGCTAGTGTTAACTTGCTTCCATATTCTGTTTATGAGCAATTAGGGATCGGAGAGTTAAAACATGCGCATTGCATTCTTCAGATGGCCGATCGATCTATCACCCAACCAAGGGGTGAGCTAGAGGATGTGTTAATCAAAGTCAGGGAATTCATATTCCCTGTGGACTTTATCGTTATAGATACACAACCTGTGGCAAACCCACGCAATCAAATCCCGGTGATACTCGGTCGGCCCTTTTTGGCCACTTCCAACGCAGTAATCAATTGTAGAAACGGCTCTATGACCCTATCCTTTGGAAAGAAGTCAATTAAGCTTAACATTTACAAGTTGGGAAGTGAACCCTCCGAACCCTATGCTCATTTGTGTTCTGTCGAATTAATGGATGTCGACAGCAGCGAATTTGATCAACCCCACGATACTGACTCTTTGCATATGTTGTTGTTTGACCCAACCATGTACTCTTCCACCGAGTTGTCCGGGTCAATATCTAATGCTGATGAGGAATTTTTTTATAGAGTCTGATGATCACCCCATTTTTTCTGATGACATTATTCTTCGGGGTATCGATGAAAGTTTTGAGGAAATTTTCGCTGATGAACTCGCATTTTTAAAAAATACGGGTGTTGAGATAAATCAACTCCAAGATGAAGAAATTGGATCTCCACCCCCTCTTTTGGACAATCATGATAATGCGAGTAATCCATCATTACTATCACTGTGTCGTCTCTCCAAATTGAGTCGCAATCCTTTTCCATTACACCTCTTATCACCTCCCCACTTCTTCTTGTCGAAAGGTGATATGTTCTTCCACCAACCTTGGTACTTCATCGATAAAATTTTTGAATGGTTGGTGTTGACTTTTGGTCTTTGTAAGGCTTTACTTTGACCAATAACTTTAACCCTCCCAATGATTTTAATTGCTTAACATTATTTAACTCAAGTTTGGAGGGGGGATATTTTGGCTCTTGAAAGAAAATGATTTTTACAAAATTATGAGCCAAGAAATAAGTTTGGGAGAGGATTTCACTTGCATTATTTCTTGTCCCCTTTTTCCTCCCAAGTCTACAGGTTTTTGAGCTTAACGGATGATATCAGTGAGGACACTGCTGTAAACAGGTTTGGGGGAGGTTTGTGCTTATTTACACATACTTTGCATTATACTATATATACGCACAAAAAAAATTGATAATAAGAGAATAGAAAGTGAAAAATTACATCCAAAAGATAGGAATAGTTTAAGAAAACCATGAAAATTAGAAGTTTTCTTAAACGAACTGGTAATAAGTAGTTATGAGCGGTTGTCCCAAGGGTTAGTAAGATGAAGGAAGTCACTAATCTGAGGATAAAAATAAATCTGAAAAATAGTTCCTATTCTTGAAGCCAAACATTTGAATGTTGATACCCTACTATATGCACTTACACACGTCTTGAAACTCGGGATAGTAGAGGATACCTTGAAATGCTCTTGTCTAAAAGCTAAAGTATGAAGGAAATGAAAAAAATGAAGAAAATATAAAAATGGTGAAAAAAAATGAACACTGGTTTTGTTATCGCCAAGGCAGCAATAAAAAAATATAGCGAGGGTGCCTCTTCACCTAGTGCCCTAAGGCCAACTGGTCTGGGAGTCACTGCTAAGCCTTAGGTGGTGCAAGACGAGGAAAATATTATCACCTAATCAGCAAGCACATGAGTAATCGGTCGGTTAGTACCTCAAGAAGTATTAACGGTCGCATGAAAATGTGTGAGCAAATCTAAATATTCATCAAATTAAAAAGTACTAAGGTAGATGGACAAGAGTATGATAGCTTGAATTGAATTCTCCGAGTGTAGGGATGTTCTTTACACACACGTGGGGTTATATGATCAATGTTTGGATAAAAGGTAGGAATGAAGAATAAAGACGATGTTTTATTGAGGGATGATGTGATTTCTAACATTTTTTCATGACTATTAAGATAGGGCTCATGACAACTGAAAAGCTAGTATAGTTGGAAACTCTAAATTTTCAAAGTATTTCTTTTATGGTTCTTATCTTTATATGTAAATTTCACCATCTCTCTTTTATTATAGGATTTTGTGGGTGTAATCCGCTGAAAACCCTCAGGAGACAACACTCCTCCTACTAGGGACACCTAGAGGTTTAACGGCTTGTTGCACGTGCTCAGTGCAATCGTGTTTGCCTACGAAAGTGTGCTTAGTTTTTTCCTTTCTTTTTTCTTCTTCGCTTGAATAAACTAGTTTGCTCGGGACGATCAAAGATAAGTTTGGGGGTATTTGTTCAGTTGAAAATATTGCACTTTGGTATAAGTATTTTCCTTACATTTCTTAAATAATAAATGGTGTTTATTATAAATATTAAACATATTTGGATTTATCTGCAAAATACTATTTGCCATATGTTTATATATTATAATTAATATTATGAAGGAAAATATAGGCATTTTATATTTATATAATATTTTGGTAATTGAAAATATGCATATCATATCAAATATTCTAATCACAATTCTTAAAAGATATAATATCATACAAATGGTTAGAATAATATTTCAAAATATATGCATAATATTTTATTAATTAAAAGATGCATATCATATCAAATATTCTTAATCATGTTTGTTAAAGATTTATTACCATATAAAGTGCATAGCATATTAAATATTCTTAATCAAGTTTCTTAAAGATTTATTACCATATATAGTGATTAAGACACTATCTCTAATTTAATAAATAGTACTAACATTATTCATAGAGATATTGTGCAAGATTTAGCTCAGTTCAAGAGATCAAGATGTTCAAGATGTCGGGATCAAAAATCTGCCAAAATCATAAAATCAATACTGACAGGGACTCAGAATCCATATATGGAAAGTCACCATATTAGGAAGTCACCATATATGGTAACTAGTTTTTCTTCTTTGAGGGCTATATAAAGGACCAAGGGCTAAAGTTAGAAGGCATCAAGCCGAAGAGATCACGAAGTCCAAGACGGCTCACGCATCCAGGCTGATCATCAACTGTTCATCTACCTCCTTCGGAAGAGTTCGAGAAGCAAACCAAGTTTTTGTAATCATTTTCTAAGGAATAAAGTGTAGATTGTTCAAGTTGATTAATAAAGGTAGTTGTTTTATTTAATTCTTTTGCATTTTACATTATGTTTTCCCTCTCTATCTTTTCATCTTCTTTTCCCAACATGCGCGAGTAATTCTCCGCTTGTTAGGCTTCGTAGGATTAGGGTAGGCTAATGGATGATGAACATCCCTAAACCCTTTTTAAGTCCTGTAAAGTTTATGAACTTTATCAAAAGAATCATTAACATCCTAATCGGGCGCGCTAACAATTCTTTGCTAGTTCCGACCGCGATTAGCGATTAGATTAATGGTTGTTTTGGTAAAGGCTAGATATGAACGGAGTTCCGTGTCGAAATAAGGGTTAAGAGTGGGATTCCTTTTCCCTCCAGAAACCCTAATCTACACGCATCACCGTCATTCTAGTTATAAATCTATTAAAGGATAAAAAGGGTAACTTTTAATTAATTGTCCATAACTACTAAATCCTAACGAATCCTACAAGCCCTCTTATTATATTATCTACATCTCTAAAATAATCTAGATCTATATATTTTGCATTCTTGCTTAACGTAGATCTAGAAACCATTCACAAAATTCTTTATTCCTCCTCTCTTTTTCAACACATCTAAAGTAAGAGTAAAAGATTCAACGTTTCCCTGAGGACAACCCGTACTCATCTCGGTCTAGCTACACGTGACACCGTTATTGATTGCGGTTAACTACAAACACACTTTTTCACATCAATCAGTATTCGTATTTCGGTATAAATACAGGTATGTATATACAGTAGAGTGTAATCTGTATTTTTTACAGATAACATTCTAGAAGGTGGACACCTCATTTTGGATTTATCCATTTATTATAAATGGATAATGAGGTTGAAAATGAGAGGGGGGAGTATGGTGAGAACCATGCTTCTATAGTTGCACAAATGAATTTTTTATTCATTCGTGCCAACTATTCAAGCATAGTGTGAATTTAAAATTGGAAAATTGTGTTTTATAAAACCATTCTTCATGTGATATTTTCCTCACTTGATGAAAGATGAAAAGATAAGAGATGGATCATTCACACTTGGGTTTGCATTCTCACCATTAGCTTCACTCTCCTCATTCTTTTCTTGAGTTTCTCCATCTCCACCTTCAACCTCCTCTCTACAATCTCATGTGTTGAGAATCATGAGAGGAGGTGAGGAAGAGATACACTTATAACACTCCACTACATCCTAGGTATTCTGGACTAGCCATCTAGAATCCTTAGTTGCTTCACTTGATCTTTTATATGGAGCTAGAGCCATGAGCTACATCTCTCGGGTGGATCATCTTCAACGGAGGAAGTCCGGCGGTCAAGCTCGATCCAAAAGACCTCAAAGAGCTAAGGGAGATGGTGGAAACTGAAGGACATGGTTCATTCGGTATAACACTCTATCACAGTAGTTAGACTCCTTTAGATTACTAGTTTCATGTTTGGATTCAATTCTAGGTAGTTGTTTCTAGTGCCAAGTTCTTTAAACGCCAAAAAATTTTGTTCCGTAATCGGCCACGGTAGATGGCCAGGGCGCTATAAACCCCAACAAAGAGAACGATTAAGGAAAGGAGAGAGTTTTGTATTGTTTAAGTCGAGTTCTCCTAAGGACAGAAAGCAACAATTTCCTTATCAAAAATTATTTCCTGGCGCCGATCTTCGCAATAACGTAGCTCAAACATTATACCTTGGCACATGAGGTCCTCCTCATATCGAAAATGGATCCTTTCAAATATCTAATGTCAAAGGCCATACTGACAGGAAGGCTTGCTAAATAGGCCCTCCTCCTGATGGAGTTCTCGATAACGTATCGACCCCTCAAAGCAGTGAAAGGATAGGCCATCACCGACTTTCTGTTGGAGCATCCGATACCAGCCAACTCTCCTCCAAATTGTGAGTTGCCAGACGAACACGCGTTTGACGCAATCGAAGAAGAGAAAGAAGAAAATGAGTCCCAATAGGAACTCTACTTCGATGGAGTATCTTCTATAATGCGGAGAAAGCAAAACACTCCTATAATCAAATCCGGGATGGGTCTTATCTTCGTGACCTCATAAGGAGAATATTGCGTTACGCCCTCTCCTTGATGGAACCCAGGATTAATAATGAAGCTGAATATGAATCTTTGATAGCCGATCTTGAGATCGATATCGACATGGGAATCAAGAACCTGCTCATATATGGAGACTCCCAGCTGATCGTTAGTCAAGTAAACGATGACTATCAAACATACAAGTTAGAGCTGATAAAGTATGGCGAAAGAGTGCAGCAACTGCTGATACAAATCCCTTCCTATACCCTGAAAAGAATACCGCGAGCGGAAAACAACAAAGCGGATGCATTAGCCAAATTGACTAAAGAATTGTCCGATGAAGACCTCGATAATATAAGGATCATTGTCCAAAGCCGCAGGGTCCTTACACCAACAGATATATTTTTGAAAGACCTGATAGAGCCATCCGAAGGTAAAGAAATGACCGAACAAGTAGCCCTTGAAATAGAGGATGAAGAAAAGGTCTAGGACTGGAGGGAAGTCTTCATAGATTACTTCAAGTCCCAATGAATACCCGAAAATGCGCCATCTAGACATCGGCTCATGAAACGATCTTTGTCATTCGCTTTCTCAATGATACTCTGTATAAGAGATCATTCGACGGCCTATGGCTAAGATGCCTGGGGCTAGAGGAAGCAAAGAAAGTTATCCAAGAAATACATGATGGACTCTGCGGTTCTCATCAAGCTAGGCCAAAGATGAAGCTGAAGATAAAAAGAATGAGCTATTATTGGCCCACGATGATTCAGGACTGCCTCGAATATGCGAAGCAGTGTCACTCGTGCCAAATTCATAGGGACTTCATACATCAGCACCCAAATCCGCTACACCCGACAGTACCCAGCTAGCCATTCAAAATGTGGGGAACCGATATAATTGGCCTTATCGAAACGGCATCATCCAAAGGACACCGGTTTATACTGACAATAACCGAATACTTCTCTAAGTGAGCAGAAACAGTACCGCTAAGGAAGGTGAAGATGGAGAATATCCTCCACTTCTTTAAAACCCATGTCATATATCGGTTCGGGACTCTGTGACGGTTTATCTCGGATAATGGACTAGCTTATAGAATCCACAAAATAAGTCGTTTCGTACAGCAGCATAAAATAGATTGGAGATACTCTTCAGTCTATAATTCTCAAGCCAACGGTCTAACTGAAGCCTTCAACAAGACCTTGACCAAGATTATAAAAAAACGGTGTGCAAAACAAAAAGGACTGGCACGAAAGGCTGCATGAAGCTCTTTTGGCGTACCGAACAATGTTCAAGACGGCCATGAATACAACACCGTACGCACTGGTGTTTGACGCGGAAGCAGTGCTCCCACTGGAGATATAACTACCCTCTTTACGAGTGGTAGTTCAATACAAGCTGACAGATGAAGAAAATACTCATCTTAGGTTCGAGGAGCTCGACACCCTTGACGAAACCCGTCTTATAGCACATTAAAATCTGGAAGCTTATAAGGCAAGGATGACGTGGTCATATGAAAGACTGACTACGCCGAGAACATTCCGCCATGGTGAACTCATATTGGTTATCAAAAGACCGATGATTCCTAATCATGCAAAATAGGGAAGTTCGAGCTAAATTATAAAGGCCCGTACATCATAGACAAAGTCTACCAAGGTGGAGCTTACCTGCTCATGGATATGCATGGCGAAAGACCATTCCGACCAATAAACGGCCGATTTCTCAAAAAGTACTACGCTTGACGAGTCATGACTTAGATCAATGATAGATGATGACACTTGTGTCCGCTCGCTATCTTCCTGAGTCAGAACTCTGAAAGTAGTACCAAAAAAGCCCCGTCTCCCCAAACACGGCGATATTGGACCGAGACGTCCCTAAACCAGCGTGTTTCCCCCAAACATGGGAATGTTGGACTAAAATGTCCTTATACTAAAAACTAGCTCCAAAATACGGTGATAATGGACCGAAAAGTCCTTAAACTAAAAACTCGCCCTAAAATACGGCAATAATGGACTGTCGTGTCTTTAAACTAACACGTTTAGCCCTATGGTAGATCTCTATATTGACCACTTTATACAATCCACGAGCATAAACAATTCATAGCTCTTTTATGTCCTACATGATGCGGTCCTTCAGAAAAGATCGGCGCCTACAGCTAAAGGTGTGTTACCTTATAGGCCGCCTAAAAAAACGGTATGACCATAAGTGAAATGGGCACGGATGAAAACCCGAAAGGGCACCGTGAGTAAAAACAGCAGGACTAGCGGCGAGCTAGTGAAAACCCGAGAAGGTGCAAACTCATTAAAAAAATAAATAAATAAAAGATGCACTTGCAAAGTGCTCACGCCTTTGTAAGAAGAAAACACCCGCGTGAGATCCTTACGACTCATAAAGGAGCAACACCCTTAGGAATCCATACGATTCCTTAGGAGAAAATGCACTTACGAGATCCTCATGACTCATAAAGAGAATATACTCTCTATAAGACCCTCAAGGCTTATAGAATTCAAAAGACTTAGGTTACGGGGTGTCGGGACCCGGTTCTTGTTCACGGAGCAAAATGCCACACAGAACAAAGTACTGCGCCAATTGTTATACCAAGGGGGCATGGGCCACCTCTTGAATCCGTAGAGGCCACCTCTAGAGTCCGTGGGACCCACTGTAGAACAATGGGGAATCTTCGGAATACTTTCTGAAAGAGGACCGAACTGCATTATAAATATAATGATACCACCCTCAATTATAGATGTGCCTTTTAAGTGAATCGGCACTACATGAGCTTGAGAACTCCGTAGTTAAGCGTGCTCGGGTCAGGGAAGTCTTGGGATGGGTGACCTTCCTGGGAGGTGGCCCTTGGTCGGGTACGGTTCGCTCTAAAGGTCAAAACCATGCAGTTTCGGCCAGAGCGGACAATACCACATGTAGTGGGGCGTTACACAGGGATGCAAACCTGTTCTTAAGCCACCAAAACCCTACAAAGTTTTTCTGCCCTACAAGTGGTATCGACTCTTGTATACAATCCACGGGTATAAATAAATATATTCCCCACCAAGTCCTGCCAATGGCTAGAAATATCCCCATTTGGTGAACAACTACTTGTAAGTCCTCTCAACTTACAAGGATAAAACACTCTTGTAAGATCCTTACGACTTACAAGAGAAAATACATTTAGGAATCCTCATGACTCTTGAGGAGAAAATACACCTATGAGATCCTCACGACTCATAGGGAAAAATACATTTATGAGACCTTTACGGCTCATCAAGTCAAAAAGCCTTAGTCGATAGGATCCTAACTCTGTTTGCTAAGCCGCCTTTGTTCAAATTGACAAAGGCAAATGACGATTCGCTCCTGAAAATATCCCAGTTGTAGTGATGTTGATGCCTAAACAGATGTCAAACTCCTAGTCCTCTCACGGAAAATGATGATTCGCTCTTGGGAACATTCCAGTTATAACGATGCTGAAGCCAAAGTTGGTATCAGACCCAAGTCCCCGACTCGCCACAAAATAAGTGAGCAAAAAAATGCATATAAAATAGCCGAAATGATGGGGCAACTCGCAATAAAAATCAGCAAGTAAAAATATGCATAAGAAACAGCCGAAAGATTTGGGCAACTCGCAATAAAAAGCAACGAGTAAAAATAAAAAATGATATAACCGAAATGGTTGGGCACCGCGAAAAATAACTGAAATGATGGGGGAACTCGCAATAAAATCAGCGAGTAAAAATATGCATAAGAAACAGCTGAAAGGTTTGGGCAATTCGCAATAAAAAACAGCGAGTAAAATTAAAATAATGACATAGCCAAAATGATTGGGCACCGCGAAAAACAGCCGAAATGATTGGGCAATCGCGATTTTCATGATATAAAACCTAAAAAGATAAGAGCATTGCGGAAATAAATAATAAAATGAAAATTTTTTGCCCTGCAACTCCATACCGACTCTTGTATACAATTCATGTGCACAAATGAATGGGAACCATATTTTTTCCGCCATACTTCGGCAAAAGAAGAACCGAGTCTTGATGGCACATCTACCGCCTAGAGACTATTTGGACGTTCTTCTTACTCCAATAAAATACAGACGCGACATCAATAGGGACCCAACGGTCGAATAAAAGCGGAGTGATGGCAAAATTCTACCTCTACATCCCAATGGTAACATCTACAGCTTAGAGATCATCTTGACGTTCCTCCTCATTCCAGCAGGGTGCGGACGCAACTATCAAATGAAATTGGAGCAATGGCATATTCCTAGCTCCAGATCTTGACTGCGATATATACAGCATAGAGATCACACAGATGTCTACCTTACTTCAGCAAAGAATCGGTACAACACCAAAAAACACACACGAAATGACGGCATATTCGTAGTTTCGGATCTTGACGGCAACACACAAAGTCTAAAGACCATTGGAGATCATCCCACCCCAGAAGGGTGCGGTTATGACTCATCGGGTCTTCAAATTAAGCCTAACCTCAAGTAAAAAGCGCCATGGAAAATTGTAAGTCCACGTTGCCCACCCCGGTGCTTGCGGGGAGGCGGAAAACATAATAAAAATTGGATTTTTAATGACTTAGGCAACATGGACCTTGCTTGTGAGGATCTTTACTAAACAAAAACTAGCTAAAGTAAACTAACAACTAACTAAGTTGTAGAAAGGTTATACCTTGAGCTCGAACTCCTTCTCTCCTTGCTCGTCGGAATGGTAGAAAGGCCTCACCTTGCTTGTCTTCTTCCGTCAAAGAAGGATCCACCCGAAAGCCTCGACCTTTAGCTTCAACTCCAAGCTAGGAGTAACTAGAGTGCAAGAAATGCTAAGACTTGAACCCTAGAAGTGAGTAGAGAAGATCAAGTGAAGGTTTTTCTCAAGCTTTTTGTTTCTCAACACATGAGAGGGAGAGAGCTTGAGGGAGAGGATGAGCAAGAGAGAGAAAAGATATGATAGAATGAATTATTAGTGAGCCATTCTCACTAATATGTGTGTGATATTTTAATTAATTAATTAGCTAGAAAATTATCATGGTTTAATCAAGAGGTGATCTGATTATTTTCGTGGATGTGTTTATAGAATCAAATAGTAAAGAAATCACAACCAAAAATATTTGACCGCAATCAAACAACGGTGTCAGTTGAAGTTAATGAATGAGTGCGGATCGTCCTCAGGGATCTCGAGATTCGTTTTTACTTTTATTTGTTTGAAATGAAATGTTAAGCAACAATAAGAGAAAACACGATTCAATTGATTGATTTGTATTCGTGTGTCACTAATCTTTTCTAAAGAATCAAGAACTATAAACAACAAGAATCGGTTTCAATGGAATTTTCCAAACGACAATCCAAACTGATAAAGAGGCTCGTAGGAATCGATAGGATCTTTATATGTGTTGTAGTCTACAATATTTCATATTCTTGTCCTTCGAAGAATTGATGCTAGATCAATGGTTATCGACGAGAATTAGGGTTTTCTTGATGAAATTAAAGTTTCATCTCTTAACCCTTACTCTTTCGAGGATACCATTTATATTCTAGCCTCTAGTAATTTCAAGAATCGATCGGATCACCCCAATCTCGAACGATGTTGATCAAGAAAGCATCGAATCGAATTGGGTTGTCGATTCTTGAAATAGCTAGGGTTTACAATCTCGTGGGATTCAAGAATTGATTACAAATTTGCTACATCATCATACTAAAGATCTTCTCGACTCCTTAACGAGCGGAGTTTTTACTCGCGCATCACCACATAGACAATATTCAAGAACAGTAAAGATAACATGATGCGGAATTTTAAAAGCAAGCAAGATTAACGAATTTCACCTTTTATTTATATCAACAATTCCGTTACAATCACTCAAGAAACTACAAGAGGAGGAACTCGATTGTCGACTTGGCTTCGCTCGTCTCCGTGGATCGCGGATCAGCTTGGATCACTTGCCCGATTGAAGATCGGCTCGGCTCCCAAAAGGTTGAAGATTTCTTGCTTGATTTGGTACTCAAGATGTTGGATTTGGAGTGGAATTAGGGTTAGGGTTTCCTACAAGATTTCTCACTAATCTTGAGGAAGAAGAAGATGGAGAAAGAAAATGGCTAAACTAAAATGGGTTGAATCTTTTTCTCTCTAGGGTTTCTTGATTTTTCAAGATTTCTCAGATCATGAATGAGAGAGCCTAGGGTCCTATTTATAGAACTAGGTCTAGGTTTGAATTAGACTTTCCCTCCCAAAGTTTGTTGACAAGTTGTTGGGGTTTAGCTTAGGGTTTAAGCAAGGGTTTAGGAAAGTTCTAGAAAGATTAGGGTAGTTTGGGAATTTGCTGATCTGGTGAAAGTATCTGGAATCTTCTGGAAGTTTGTGTGCATTTATGAGCTGAGGGCACTGAAACAGGAGTTTTGGTGAAGTTTGAGGAGCTGATGTCTTGGGCCCACCGCGGATCCGCCGCGTGAGGTAAGGTTTTGCCGCGCTTCCGCCGCGCCTTGGTGGCCTCGGGAACTGTGCTTTCTTCTGTGGCTTTGTACTACTGTTTGGGTTATTCTTTGATGTTTAGAATTGCAGTTACCCTTCTGTGTTGATACCAGATTTGCTTTCAATGAGTTTACGAGCAATTGTAATGGTCGAGCGATGAATTGATCGAGCAAGTATCTCTTTTCCTGCATAGACTTCAAAATAGGGGTTGCAAGATATAGAAAATATGCTATGTAATGCAATGCGGTTAATTTCCCTAGAATTTCCGGTTTAAAGGTCGAATACATGTAATTTGATATTTTGCGACCAATTAGCTAATATGTGAATTATGAATACCGTACTCTCCTATATGTATGCAGATGACAAGGAAATTGCCGGTTAAAATATGCAGTATTTTCGACTGATCAAATACCCCCAAACTTAATTTCGATCGTCTCGAGAGAATGTTTTATTAAAAAGAGAAGGAGAAAACAAAGAAAGAGAAAAAAAAACTAACTAGCACACTTTCGTAGGCAACACGATTGCACTGAGCACGTGCAACAAGCCTTTAAACCTCTAGGTGTCCCTAGTAGGAGGAGTGTTGTCTCCTGAGGGTTTTCAGCGGATTGCACCCACAAAATCCAAAAATAAAAGCAAGATCATGAATATTACATTTAAAGATAAGAATTGTAAAAGAAAAGCCTTGAAAATTAGGGTTTCCAACTAAGCTAGCTTTTCGATTGTCATGAGCCCTATCTTAATGGTCATGAAAAAATGTCAGAAATCACGTCCTCCCTCAATAAAACATCGTCTTATTCTTCATTCCTATCTTTATTCCAAACATCGATCATATCACCCTGCGTGTGTGTAAAGACATCCCTACACCCGGAGAATTCAATTCAAGCTATCATACTCTTGCCCGTCGACCTCAGTACTACTTGGCAAACGAGATTGCTTACACACTTTCATGCGACCGTTAATACTTCTTGAGGTACTAACCGACCGATTACTGATGTGCTCGCTAACTTGGTGTATTTTCCTAATCTTGCACCACCTCAGGCATAGCAGTGACTCCCAGACCAGTTGACCTTAGGGCACTAGGTGAAGAAACACCCTTTTGCTATATATTTTTCTTGCCCTTGGTGATAACAAAACCAGTGTCCATTTTTTTTACCACTTTAAAACATACTATTTTTCTTTTCATACTTTTGGCTTTAAGACAAGAGCATTTCAAGGTATCCTCTACTATCCCAGGCTTCAAGACGTGTGTAAGTGCGAATAGCAGGGTAGCAACGTTCAAAATGTTTGGCTTCCAGAATAGAAACTATTTTTCAGACTTATTTTTATCCTCAGATTAGTGACGTCTTTCATCTTACTAACCCTTGGGACAACGGCTCATAACTACTTATTACTAGTTCGTATAAGAAAACTTCTAATTTTCTTAGTTTTCTTAAATTTTTCTAATCTCATGGATGTAATTGTTCACTGTCTAAACTTTCATTATCTTATTTATATACTAAAAATATTTTTATAATTTTGAAAATTTTTAAATTTTTATGGGTTTTGAAAATTTTTCAATTTTTATAGATTTAAAAGAAATGTTTTGTGCTTATGCAGATGATATGCAAATGATGCGAAAATAAGCACAAACCTCCCCCAAACTTGTTTTCAACAGTGTCCTCACTGTTGCCGACAGTTATCTCTACAAAAACCTGTAAATCTGGGAGGAATTATTAGTGGGGGCAAATATATAAGTGAAGAACTTCCCCCAAACTTGTTTTATTTACTCACCTTCATTCAAAATATGATACAATGATATACTGGACATGAAAGTGAGACGGAGGAATTTTAATCAAGATAAACTGGCTCTTGTAAGAACAAGAGCTCCTCCGTGGGGTCAGTGGAAAAATACGGCTTTAATCTATGTCCATTTACTTTGAAAACAGTGCCGTTTTTAACATTTTCAACATCTACTGCCCCGTGCGGGTATACAGACCGCACAACAAAAGGTCCCTTCCAACGAGATCGGAGCTTACCCGCATGAAGGTGTAATCGTGAATCATAAAGAAGGACTTGTTGACCAGGTAAAAATGTTTTCCTTACAATGTTTTTATCGTGAAAAACCTTAGTCCTATTCTTTGTGATTACAGCATTATCATAAGCTTCATCGCGGAGTTCGCTTAGCTCGTTTAGTTGCAGCTTCCGAAAGTTGCAAGCAAGGTTTAAATCAAAATTAATTTCCTTTATAGCCCACAATGCTTTATGTTCTATCTCAACAGGTAGATGACATGCTTTTCCAAAAACTATCCTATATGGAGACATTCCTAAGTCGGTCTTATATGCAGTCCTGAATGCCCAAAGAGCATCCGTCAATTTGGTAGACCAGTCTTTTCTATTTTTAGCAACAGTTTTCTCCAGGATAAGTTTGATTTGTCTGTTTGAGATCTCAGCCTGCCCGCTTGTTTGGGGGTGATAGGGTGTAGAAAGACGGTGGTTGATTGAATATTTCCGCATCAGAGTCTCGAAAGATCTGTTGCAGAAGTGTGTCCCATTATCGCTAATAATAGCGCGTGGGTGTCCAAATCGCGAGAAGATATTCTCTTTCAAGAACTTAATGACAACTTTTTTGTCATTAGTGCGACTTGGAATGGCTTCTACCCACTTGGAAACATAATCAACCGCCAGCAATATGTACAGATTCCCAAAGGAGTTGGGAAAAGGACCCATAAAATCTATGCCCCAAACATCAAACATTTCAACAACCAGAATGGGTTGCTGAGGCATTTCATTCCTTTGGGATATTCTACCCGTATACTGACATTGTGTACAGGTTTTGCAATGTTCAAATGCGTCCTTGAATAAGGTCGGCCAATAAAATCCAGATTGCAAAACCTTTTCCGCTGTTTTTCTTGGACCAAAGTGACCCCCACAGGCCTGATCATGACAAAATGAAAGAATACTCTTGAACTCTTCATTCGGGACGCACCGGCGAATGATCTGATCAGGACAGTATTTAAACAAATAAGGCTCGTCCCAGTAATAGTGTTTTACTTGGGAAAGAAAGCGGTATTTGTCCTGTTTAGACCAATCGCTCGGTATCAATCCTGTGGCATGATAGTTCACAATATCCCTGAACCATGGTTCAGAGGATACGCTCAAGAGTTGTTCGTCAGGGAATGAATCATTGATCGGCAGGGTCACAGGGGAAGAAACGATGCGTGAAAGGTGGTCAGCTACTACGTTTTCACATCCTTTCTTATCTTTGATAACAAGATCGAATTCTTGTAAAAGAAGGATCCAACGTATTAGTCGACCTTTGGCATCTTTCTTCGCCAACAGATGTTTTAAAGCGGAATGATCAGTATATACAACAATAGGTGAGCCGATTAAGTAAGGCCTGAATTTCTCCAATGCGAATACAACCGCTAATAGTTCTTTCTCTGTGGTTGTATAGTTGATTTGCGCATCATTCAAGGTCTTACTAGCATAGTAAATCACGTGTGGCATCTTTTCAATGTGCTGTCCAAGGACAGCACCTACTGCAAAATCAGATGCGTCACACATTAGCTCAAAAGGGTAGTCCCAATTTGGTGATGATAAAACGGGGGCTGAAGTGAGTGAGTGTTTAAGTGAGTCGAAAGCTGTCTCGCAATCCGAGTCAAAGTGGAAGGTCGTATCCTTGGCCAGGAGTAGTGTTAAAGGTCTAGCAATTTTGCTAAAGTCCTTTATAAATCTCCTATAAAATCCAGCATGGCCAAGGAAAGAGCGAATATCTTTGACGCTTCTGGGATGAGGGAGGTTTTGAATGACATCTACTTTAGCTCTGTCAACCTCAATGCCCTTCTGTGAAATGACATGTCCAAGGACTATTCCTTCTTGGACCATAAAGTGGCATTTTTCCCAGTTCAAAGTCAAGTTCTTCTCTTTGCATCGAGTAAGAACAGCGTCCAGATTCGCTAGGCATTCAGAAAAAGAGTCTCCAAAAATCGAAAAGTCGTCCATAAAGATCTCCAGGAAATTCTCTACCATATCAGAGAATATCCCCATCATACACCGCTGAAAGGTAGCGGGAGCATTGCATAGCCCGAAGGGCATGCGACTGTAAGCAAAGGTACCAAAAGGACAAGTAAAAGTGGTTTTATCTTGATCCTTTTTGGCGATGGGGACCTGATTATAGCCTGAGTAACCGTCCATGAAACAATAGAATTGTCGTCCCGCTAAGCGTTCCAGCATTTGATCAATAAATGGTAGAGGAAAATGATCTTTCCTCGTGGCAGCGTTGAGTTTTCTATAATCGATGCATACACGCCACCCAGTTTGGGCGCGTGTTTGAATCAACTCATTCGCTTCATTTGTGATAACTGTGATGCCGGATTTCTTAGGAACGACGTGTATAGGACTTACCCACTGGCTATCGGAGATCGGGTATATAATACCATTGTCTAAGCATTTGACGATCTCTTTCATGACAGCTTCCTTCATGACGGGATTTAACCGTCTCTGTGGTTCTCGGGTCGGTCTGGCATCATCCATCACATGTATATGATGTTCAACAATCAAGGGACTAATCCCTTTGATGTCCGCCATACTCCAACCAAACGCCTCTTTATTAGATCTTAATACCGATAAAAGTGCATTCTCTTGCTCTGATGCAAGAGAAGTGGAAATTATAACCGGTAAAGTCTCGTTCTCACCAAGATATGCATATTTTAGGTGAGAAGGTAAGACCTTGAGATCTAATTCAGGCGGAGAAATGATCGAAGGAAGGATCATAGAATGATTTTTGGATTTACAAAGAAGCTCAGAGCCTGTGAAAGATACAGACTCGGGTGGAGAAAAGTCAGAAGTGCAGGACTCAAGTGTAAGTGTAGTGTCCTCACTAAGATCAAGTGTAAGATCAAGCAGAGATGTGCTAATGTCATCGAGATCAGTAAAGCAAAGTTCCTCGGCTCCGCAACTATCGGGAGCGATCTCATGGACAGAACACACATCTAAAATATGAGCACTAGGTTCTGATGGCTGACTCCCAACTCTATAGATATTTAGTTCAATGGTCATATTTCCAAATGATAAATTCATTGAACCATTTCTACAGTTTATAACAGCGTTGGAAGTGGCAAGGAAAGGACGACCTAAAATCACCGGAATTTGGCCCCGGGGGTTTGCTACAGGATGTGTGTCAAGCACAATGAAGTCTACAGGGAAAACAAATTCCCCGACCTTTATTAACACATCCTCTAATTCACCCCTTGGTTTGGTGATAGATCGGTCCGCCATCTGGAGAGTACAATGAGCAGGTTTCAGCTCTCCAATTCCTAGTTGCTCATAGACAGAATAAGGTAACAGGTTAACACTCGCGCCAAGGTCTAAAAGAGCACGATTTATGTTTTTACCCCCAATCGAAATCGATATTGTAGGACATCCTGGGTCCTTTCGTTTCTTTGGTAGCTGGGGAATAAAAGCAGTGCTGATATTATTAGCCATAAAGATCTTCTTTGGCACCTGAGTCTTCCTCTTCCTAGTGCACAAGTCCTTTAGAATTTTCGCATACGCGGGGACTTGTTGAATCGCATTTAGGAGAGGGATATTGATGTTAACTTGTTTGAACATTTCTAAAATTTTCTCCATATGAGGACTCGTTCTGTTAGCCCTTAGCCGGTTCGGGTAAGGTGCTTTCGCAATAAGCGCAGGGTCCATCATAGGAGAAGGAAAGGGGGGTAGACGAGATCCCAAAAGAGGTGTGGGGACCGTCTGTGGAGAACTATAAGGGTTGGGTGAAGGTGTTGAGCCTAAAGGGAACTGGAGAATAGGCTCGTGCGAAGGTGGTTTGGTAGAAGAAGAAGGATCAGAAGGAGAAGTGTGTGTATGTGGAAAGGTCTCAGCCGGGGTTTTGACATGATTTTCAGTATTATCAATATCTTCCCCGACATTATTATTCAGCACTCTTCCCGATCTCAACGTGGTAATGGCATTTACATTGTAATGCCCAGGATTCTGTAGGGGTTGAGAGGGAAGTTTCCCTTTTTCTCTCGCACTCATTTCAGCTTTGAGGCGTGCGATTTCAGCTTCCATCGTTCTAATACTCTCAGCTTGTGACGCTGAGTTTTTCTTTATTTCGCTGACGGAAGATCTAACCTCAGTTGAAACCTCCATGAAATTGGATAAAAGTGATTTCATGGTTTGAGTAAATTGAGAGAAATCGTCAGAACAGGACTGCATAGGATTAGACTGTGCATGAGTGTTGCCCTGGTTTTGGAAATTTTGTGACTGGTAGGGGTGCTGAGTGAGTTGAAGGGGTTGCTGTTGTGGTGGAGGAAGAGCCCTTTGAAAGTTATTTGTGTTTGGAACCGTGTTTTGAGATTGATTTTGGTTCCAAGCAAAATTCGGGTGGTTCCTCCAACCCTGATTGTACGTGGAAGAATATGGATAGTTTCGAGGTCGTTGAAATGCGGCATTAGAATGCTCTTGACCTTGAAACGCCGAGTTTAAAGGACATTCTTCCGTTAAGTGTGACGGATCAGAACAGCACCCACAAATAGTTTTGGGGAGTGATACCGGGTTTAGGGAGGCTGTTGCAAATTTGTGTTCCATAGCGTCGAGCTTCTTTTGCATTGCTGCCATTTCTGCTCGAACACCTATGGACACATCTACTTGGTGTACGCCACCCCTATTCAATGGTTGGGTTCCACTCTCCCAAATCAGTGATTTTTCAGCGAATTCTTCTAAGTATCGCCAGGCTTCCCCATCGTCTTTAGTCATAAATGTACCCTGACACATATTCTCAAGGCTTTGTTTCGTGCTAGGGTTACTGCCCTCATAGATGATTCGGCACAACTCCCATCTCGGGATGCCGTGATGAGGACATTGAACCATTAAATCCTTGAAACGTTCAAAGTACTTTGAAAATGGTTCGGTAGGGAGCTGGGCAAATTGGTTCAATTCACTACGAATTCGAGCCGTTCATTGGACTGGGTAAAATTTCTTTAGGAATGCTGCGACGAATTCTTCCCAATTTGTGATGGAGTGTGCGGTGGTGTTATATAGCCACTTCTCGGCTATATCGCACAAGGTAAAAGGAAGAAGTCGTAGACGCATCGCATCCACAGAAAGTTGAGACGTACCCATCATAGCGCATACGTTTTCAAATTTGGTAATGAAAACGTAAGCGTCCTCGGTCTCGAGTCCGTGATACTTAGGTAGAAGGTTGATATACTGGGGCTTTATTTCAAAGTTATCCCCGTTTGCTGGTGGTGTGGATAAGCAGGTCGAAAGAGGACCTCTAAGTGGATAACATCTTTCCTGAAGAGAAATGTGTGGAGGATTCTGCGCACCAACGGACGGTGGCAGATTGGGGTTAAAGAAGTTTGATGGATTCGGATCCATCGGTGTGGGTGTGGTAGTAGGTAAAGAAAAGGTAAATGGAGAATTATCGACTTCAGAGTCGATAAAAGGTACGCGGACTAAACGGGCACTAGAATCCCGTGTCCAGCCTATCTTGTACTAAAAAGGGTTAGTACAAGTGGCAGCGTTGGCTTATAATTAGGGGTAAAATGAATGCGGTGTTTGCTTTTGAAAAGGGACGGATTTTGAAAAAATGATGCGACAACCAAATGCAGCAACACAAACCCTAGAATCTAATGGTCACCTAGGTCCGGCTCTAGACCGCTCCTAACTGCCAAAAGACAAGTCGCGGGATAAATCCTTCACTGCCTCTTTGTCCCCCTGTGGCCGGATGAGTGCCAGGTAAGTGGGAAGGAACCACCACTACAGTGGGCCTAATTAATAACCACTAGCCTTAGACACACTCGCCTTAGGCACCACAGAAAAACGCGGATAAGCAATGAATTACCCACGGCCCTCTCTTGTCCTAAATGAGCGCGACAGTCCTTAGAGTCATCTCTAGATTTCTTTTAGTTAATGGGGGTAAATGCGGATGCAAGTTTGGTGGTTTTCGGGGCCTAGGAAGGGTAATGAAATCCCTACCTAATTTGGATTTGGCCGTGCCCCTTAATTTTCCGTATTAGCAATGCAAAACAACCAAGAAAAGCAAAATCACGCACAATTTTAATTTGCTTTTGCGGCGCAGCTATTGTTTGCAAAGAATCCTGCAGAAAGGATTAGTTGGAGCTAAAAAGGGAGAGAGGAGAGAGAGAGAAATCACCTGAAGAAAGATGATACAGAGATCACCCTATACTGCGGCGCTTCCGCCGCACAAAGCTTGTTCTTGCCGCCCTTCCGCGGTCTATTGTGGGGAACAGTGTACAATTTTTCTTCAGCTGCTTGATATTGCTATCTCCAGCTCTCTGGTATATCCCAAATAATTTTTCCACAGCTCAGATTGCTCCAGATCACCTTGCAATCAATTCACAACACACGTATAAGAGTTTGTACGAATTTTGATTTCAAGAAATGAAACGTAATAATTCTTTCACTTCAAACTATAAAATGTAAACGAATTAACGTTCGATCCCCGGCAACGGCGCCATTTTGATCTGATTATTTTCGTGGATGTGTTTATAGAATCAAATAGTAAAGAAATCACAACCAAAAATATTTGACCGCAATCAAACAACGGTGTCAGTTGAAGTTAATGAATGAGTGCGGATCGTCCTCAGGGATCTCGAGATTCGTTTTTACTTTTATTTGTTTGAAATGAAATGTTAAGCAACAATAAGAGAAAACACGATTCAATTGATTGATTTGTATTCGTGTGTCACTAATCTTTTCTAAAGAATCAAGAACTATAAACAACAAGAATCGGTTTCAATGGAATTTTCCAAACGACAATCCAAACTGATAAAGAGGCTCGTAGGAATCGATAGGATCTTTATATGTGTTGTAGTCTACAATATTTCATATTCTTGTCCTTCGAAGAATTGATGCTAGATCAATGGTTATCGACGAGAATTAGGGTTTTCTTGATGAAATTAAAGTTTCATCTCTTAACCCTTACTCTTTCGAGGATACCATTTATATTCTAGCCTCTAGTAATTTCAAGAATCGATCGGATCACCCCAATCTCGAACGATGTTGATCAAGAAAGCATCGAATCGAATTGGGTTGTCGATTCTTGAAATAGCTAGGGTTTACAATCTCGTGGGATTCAAGAATTGATTACAAATTTGCTACATCATCATACTAAAGATCTTCTCGACTCCTTAACGAGCGGAGTTTTTACTCGCGCATCACCACATAGACAATATTCAAGAACAGTAAAGATAACATGATGCGGAATTTTAAAAGCAAGCAAGATTAACGAATTTCACCTTTTATTTATATCAACAATTCCGTTACAATCACTCAAGAAACTACAAGAGGAGGAACTCGATTGTCGACTTGGCTTCGCTCGTCTCCGTGGATCGCGGATCAGCTTGGATCACTTGCCCGATTGAAGATCGGCTCGGCTCCCAAAAGGTTGAAGATTTCTTGCTTGATTTGGTACTCAAGATGTTGGATTTGGAGTGGAATTAGGGTTAGGGTTTCCTACAAGATTTCTCACTAATCTTGAGGAAGAAGAAGATGGAGAAAGAAAATGGCTAAACTAAAATGGGTTGAATCTTTTTCTCTCTAGGGTTTCTTGATTTTTCAAGATTTCTCAGATCATGAATGAGAGAGCCTAGGGTCCTATTTATAGAACTAGGTCTAGGTTTGAATTAGACTTTCCCTCCCAAAGTTTGTTGACAAGTTGTTGGGGTTTAGCTTAGGGTTTAAGCAAGGGTTTAGGAAAGTTCTAGAAAGATTAGGGTAGTTTGGGAATTTGCTGATCTGGTGAAAGTATCTGGAATCTTCTGGAAGTTTGTGTGCATTTATGAGCTGAGGGCACTGAAACAGGAGTTTTGGTGAAGTTTGAGGAGCTGATGTCTTGGGCCCACCGCGGATCCGCCGCGTGAGGTAAGGTTTTGCCGCGCTTCCGCCGCGCCTTGGTGGCCTCGGGAACTGTGCTTTCTTCTGTGGCTTTGTACTACTGTTTGGGTTATTCTTTGATGTTTAGAATTGCAGTTACCCTTCTGTGTTGATACCAGATTTGCTTTCAATGAGTTTACGAGCAATTGTAATGGTCGAGCGATGAATTGATCGAGCAAGTATCTCTTTTCCTGTATAGACTTCAAAATAGGGGTTGCAAGATATAGAAAATATGCTATGTAATGCAATGCGGTTAATTTCCCTAGAATTTCCGGTTTAAAGGTCGAATACATGTAATTTGATATTTTGCGACCAATTAGCTAATATGTGAATTATGAATACCGTACTCTCCTATATGTATGCAGATGACAAGGAAATTGCCGGTTAAAATATGCAGTATTTTCGACTGATCAAGAGGTGACCATTATCATTTCACTATTAATGCAAATTGCAAGGATCAAAGAGCATCTTCCAAATGAAATGATCATGATCAAATTGTCAACTTGGTCAACAAGTCAATGAAGTCAAAAGGTCAACAACAACAACTATGCACAATAATTAAGCTAATTATTAATTAACAATAATACACACAAAAGCAATGGGGTTAATAAAATGACAATAGTCATTAACCCTAAATAAGGTCCTCTCCCTCAATCTCAAGCAACTGTGCATACGCACCCGCATTCGTGATCCGAGGAACACGAACACAATGAGAAAAACCAATCTCAAATCATATACTAGGATCCGGCTTAAACCAAAGCCCGCTAGTATAAACTGTCCGGACAGCAAACGTGCATAAGTGCGCGGATGCGAACGAACCCTGTCGCAAAACCATGCGACCTCTACTCATTTTGCCTAAAGGCGAATAGCTCTCTGTGTGGGACTCTAAAGACTCGACACTACGCTGGCAGTGGGTTTAACCACAGACCGCAAGCGGCACTAGCTGTACGTAACGGTCCCCAGGTAGATGTCGATAAGAAGACTGACGAGGTGAACCCCATCTGCACTCCTACTGAGCCTGTATGTGACAGTCTCCGTACAGTCCGGTCTGTTCGTCTGATACATCGCATGGCGGGCCTAGGGGGGCGGTGAACGTCAGTCCCCTAATAGCGGTACAAGTCGTGTCGGAGTGTAACCCAGAATACCCTGAGATAACACTGGAAGCCTACCAGTATATCTCGCTTGCCCTGGCCAGGGACTACTCGTGTAATGGCTCTCCTGGACACAGCGCGATGTCAACCCCCAATACCGGGAGAGACGAATCCTGTCTAACCGTCACTGCCTCCAAGTGCTTCGGGACTGCACCCAAAAACTACCTGTTTGCACGACTCCTCTGAGCCGTGGTAGGGTAGTAATCAAAGTGCAGTGGGAACACACTCGAGGCGAAGTGACAGTGTCAAGTCAGCGGACTAAGCTGTACTCATGTCACCTGGGAACTGATAACTGACGATAGGTATATTACCAACCAACAGTTCCCGACGAGTCCTGTCCAGTGTACTCGTAACCTAACGAGCACCCGCATACTATCCCAAGTACGACGTACTAACAGCTGTGGGACAGACCGTCTCCCACACTGGGATGAGAAGTGCATACGCTAGTCTACTCCGGAGTATCGATGCCCTGTCTCGATAGTCCAACGACCAGGGACCTGTATAAGGATGTGCTTATAGATTACCCAGCTCCCACGAGTGCGAGCGCCATCACAACGCTGGTAACCAAGCAAAGATCCTAAGGGCTCTACTAATATGTATACCAGCAATATGCTAAAAGGAACACATGCACATATTAAAGCAGAGAAAAACCAAGTAGCATACTACCATTTCGAGCAAGATTGTATATACAACTGTGAATATCCCAAGCTTCCATTAAGTAATATACAAACTAGTATGATACAGTAATGGCCTCTAGGGCATATACACTAACAATCTCCCACTTGCACTAAGGCCATGTACTGGCGTATCGAAGACCTATCATCTCGATCAGCCGCTCGAACTGAGTCTGGGGCAAGGCCTTGGTGAATGGATCTGCTGTGTTATCCTCTGATGCAACTCTCCGGACCTCGATCTCCTGGCGATCCACAATCTCCCTGATCAGGTGATACCACCTTAAGATGTGTCTGGATTTCTGATGGGACCTGGGTTCCTTCGCTAAAGCTATAGCCCCGTTGTTGTCGCAATACAGAGGTATTGGGTCAACAATGGACGGAACCACCTGAAGTTCTTTCAAGAACTTCCTCATCCAGACAGCTTCTTTTACGGCATCAGATGCAGCGATGTATTCCGCTTCCATAGTCGAGTCAGCAACGGTTTCCTGTTTGGAGCTCTTCCAACACACCGTCCCTCCATTGAGGGTAAAGACAAAACCCGACATGGACTTGGAATCATCCTTGTCACTCTGGAAGCTGGAGTCAGCAAAGGCCTCAATCTGCAGGTTTTTTCCGCCATACACCAAGAACATCTCCTTAGTCCTTCTCAGGTACTTGAGAATGTTCTTTACTGCTATCCAATGTTTCTCCCCAGGGTTTGACTGATACCTGCTTACCACACTCAGTGCATAAGCCACATCCGGTCTGGTACACAATATCGCATACATTATAGAGCCTACCGCAGAAGCGTAGGGTATAATAGACATGCGATCCCTCTCCAAATCAGTCTTGGGAGACATCTCTTTGGAGAGGGTGATCCCGTGACAAGCCGGTAAATTACCGCGCTTGGAATCTTCCATACTGAATCTCTTCAGTATGGTGTCGATGTACCTGGACTGTGAGAGTCCTAATATCCTCTTGGATCTGTCACGGTAGATCCGGATACCCAGAATGTATGAGGCATCACCCAGGTCTTTCATGGAGAACCTGTGTGACAAGAACCCCTTGACAGATTGTAGCATAGGAATGTCATTTCCTATTAAGAGAATGTCATCCACGTATAAAACGAGGAATACTACAGTTCTCGCTACAAATCTACTATAGATGCATGGTTCATCTGGATTTTTGATAAAGCCAAATTCTTTGACCGTCTCATCAAAACAGATGTTCCAACTCCGCGATGCCTGCTTGAGTCCATAAATGGACTTGAGCAACTTGCACACCTTTCCGCTGCTCCCACCCTGAATGAAACCCTCTGGCTGGTCCATATAGACACACTCTTCTAAATGACCATTTAGAAAAGTTGTCTTTACGTCCATCTGCCAAATCTCATAATCGTGGAAAGCAGCGATGGCAAGAAGGATCCGAATGGATTTCAGCATAGCTACTGGAGAAAAGGTTTCGTCATAGTCCAAACCAGGTCGCTAACGAAAACCCTTTGCTACCAGTCTAGCTTTATAGGTCTCAACCTGTCCATCTACACCAATCTTCCTTTTGAAGATCCACTTGCATCCTACGGGTTTTACCCCGTCTGGAGCAATGTCCAACGTCCATACTTTGTTGGTGTACATGGACTCCATCTCGGTCCGCATTGCATCCAGCCATTTTACCGAGTCGACGCTCTGAATGGCTTGCTGGAAGCTAGTAGGCTCATCACAATCTATGATGCAGTCCTCTCTATCCCCGTCAATGAGAAAACCGTAGTATCTCTCGGGCGGATGAGACTGCCTACTACTCCTGCGGAGTGGCATAGGAATGTCTTGATCTTTTGAACCCTCTGGTTCTACTAAGCTTTCAGTAATAGCTTGCGGTTCTGGAATTTCTTCCAGTTCTATCGCGCTCCCACTTAATTCTTTTTCTATGAACTGATGTTCTAGAAAGTAGGCATGGCGAGAAACAAGGACTTTTTGTTCCTCTTCGCAATAGAAGTAATATCCCTTGGAGTTCTTCGGATATCCCACAAACTTGCACTGTACTGAGCGTGCCTCGAGCTTGTCCGCATGCTGCTTTTTTACAAAAGCTGGACATCCCCATGTCTTAATGTGATTAAGATGGGGTCTCTTCCCACACCACATTTCATATGGTGTAGTAGGCACAGTCTTAGTTGGAACTCGGTTCAAAAGGTATGCTGCTGATTCTAGCGCATATCCCCAGAATGATCGCGGTAACTCAGCGTTACTCATCATGGACCGTACCATATCCAATAGGGTCCGGTTCCGTTTCTCCGATACACCATTATGTTGCGGAGTGTATGGAGGAGTAAGCTGAGAGAGAATTCCATTCTCTTTTAAATAGTTCAGGAATTCGGCACTTAAGTATTCTCCACCTCGATCCGATCTTAGAATCTTGATACTTTTGCCGGTTTGTTTTTCTACTTCATTCTTATATTCCTGAAATTTTTCAAAAGCCTCGGATTTATGTTTCATTAAGAAGACATAACCGTACCTTGAAAAGTCATCCGTAAAGGTAATGAAGTAAGAAAACCGCTTCGCGCATGTGTAGACATTGGACCGCACACGTCGCTGTGTACGAGTCCCAAGAGCTCGCTCGCTCTTCCTCCGTGTCCAGAAAACGGAGCCTTTGTCATCTTTCCTTTGAGACAGGATTGACAAGTTGCATACGATTGATATTCGAACGGATCCAAATATCCTTCAGTATGTAACTTAGTCAATCTTCTCTCATTGATGTGACCCAGTCTACAATGCCATAAGAAAGTTTTATTAATTTCTGGAGACTTTCTTTTGTGTGTATTCTGGATATTGAAAACTTGTGGTTGGTTTAAAACGTATATACCGTTGTTCAATGTACCTGACCCAATCAAAACTTGATTAAGGTGAATGTTCACTACATTACTTACAAATGCAAATTCATAACCTTCTTTAGATAATAAAGATACAGAAATGATATTACAGGTTGCATTTGGTACATAATAACAACTACGCAAAACCAAAAAGTGTCCATCTGATAATCCCAGGTGATAGTCCCCCACGGCCTCAGCATCCATGCTTGCACCGTTCGCAACTCTGAGGGTCATGTCACCTGCCTTCAAAACTCTACGCTTTCTCAACGCCTGCAAAGAATTACAGATATGAGATCCTGATCCGGTATCCAATACCCAGGATGTAGAGTTTATTGATAGACAGTTTTCAATAACATACACACCTGAAGCTGAAGCTGCAACTCGCTTCAAATCCTGTGTTCTGGCTTTCCAAGCCTTGCAATCCTGTTTCCAGTTACCACTTTTGTGACAATAGAAGCATTCTTCCTTCCCCACCATCTTCCCCGCTACTTTTGTTGCTTTACCCTTTCCCTTCGTATCCACTTTACCGACACCGCCTCTTGGTTTGGCGGGGGCTTTCTTCTTCTTGCCCTTGGCTTTCGCCCTGGACCTAGAAGAGGAAGATCCTCCTACAAACAAAGTGGATGTCTCCCTACCCTTCTGTAGGGTGCCCTCAGCAGTCCTCAACATGTTCAGAAGTTCGGCAAGTTCAACCTCCTTTCCTTGCATGTTGAAGTTAAGAACGAACTGGGCGTAAGTGGAAGGAAGGGACTGGAGAATCAAATCGGTATAGAGTTCATTCTCCAAAGTGGTCCCAAGGTCCGCGAGCTCCTCTATGTAGCCGATCATCTTAAGCACGTGGTCCGCTACCGATGATCCGACGGCCAACCATGCAGAAAAAAGCTTCTTCGACACTTCGTATCTAGCGATACGAGACTGCTCTCCATACAGTTCTTTTGTATGGAGAAATATGGACTCTAGGTCCATATTCTCGTGCCTCCTCTGATGTTCGTTGTCCATCGAGGCTAGTACGAGGCATCTGGCCCTCGCGCAATCTATCTCCCATGTCTTACGGATTTCTACATCCGCGACGCTGGAGGTGGGATCTGGGACGGGGGGAGCTTTGGTGGTAAGTATATACCCCAGCTTGTCATAAGTGATAGCCATCTTGACATTCCTGAGCCAATCTTTGTAGTTTGGCCCTGTCAATATATTTTTATCTAACAGTAACTTAAGTCCGGTCATGTTGAATGGTCGCTGCAATTAGGAGAGAGAAAAGAAACACTTTAGCATGATGCTCTTGCAAGTTTAGAGTGGTTTTTAGTTTGTCTAAACTGGATGGCTCCCACTGTTTCTCGAATCCCTTCTCAAACCATAAAGAAAAGGATTAGCCGGGATCATTCTCACCATACAATACTTGCTTAACCGTTCAGCCAGGCCAGTGTCGGTACTTCGAGGGAGGTTTTCCAACGCTTTCGCGAAGTTCCTTAATTAAGTAACCTCTTTTCCCTGTGGGCGTAGCCCCGCTAACACCTTTCTAGGCACCTACTAGGTTTATAGCATTGATCGTTAAGTGAGAGTTTTCCCGAGGAGTAGCATATACTCACAGTAGGATCGGGATCCAAATATCATCGCGTGATAAAACCGAAGGAATCCGACCAGAATCATCACACTCCAAATGGTATGCAACGCTAGCAAGTTTCAGTACTTATGAAACTCCCGATGTGGATTTTTGCCCCATGCTCTTATGACCTTGACTTTGGCCAAAATATCATAAGTCACATGTCAAGTTCTACCCGTCATTCTCCTGGTTAATTTGGACCCACCCGTACCTACCCTTGACTTTGGCCAAAATGGCAGCATGACTGTCCCAAATCAACGCATCTATCTATGCTGCACATGAATGCCCAAACGCTACCAATCACTATGCCTTGACTTTGGCCAAAATACACAGCTTGAATACTTTTGACCATTCATGTGGAATGACGGAGGGCTACGAATGGTTTTGGCGAAACCGTGAACGTAGTGAACTTGATATAATCGATGGAACGAGATAGCTTTTAAAAGGAGTGGTTCAAGCTCCGCGTTTAAAAGTTTAGTTTTGAAAAGAACCGAGTGGTTTTCAAAGTGTTCCAATCGACTTTTACTTGGTTTATTTCTTGCATTAGTTCTTTTAATGCGTCCCATCATTTAATCCTACCATTGCAGAAAACAACCAAAATATGACGTACGCTTATGCCATTCGCATTCGCCACGGGGCCCCGTCATCACCCGTTAGGTTACTTAACTAACGACAGAGCGGGGGCTGGGCTAGCGCGGCTGTAAAACATAAGCAACGCCTAAATAGTTATTATATATAAATATATAGCAATGATAGACATTACAGATCACAGATGAATACATTGGATATACTAGGAATCCGCAATGCGTTCGAGCCTGCAACGCAAAGCGGATTACACGGTCGCGGTGAATAACCAATACCCCACCCAAGACCCCTACGGGTGCGGCAAACTACCCGCCAAGCACCCCAAGCGAAGCAACCTCCCTCACCACCGTGAGTAGGCCACTCGGCACTTCGAGATACCCGGTAGTTTGTGCACCCCCTCCATGGGTCTATCCTAGGAGCAAAAACAGTAAAAAGAATTATACAATGACGGCTACAACCCCGACCCGGTTGTGCGGCCATACAAAGAATATTATTACATCAATTTACATGTTACAAATGAATGAAAGAAAAACAGCGCTCATCTCACATCCACCCCGGCCATTCACCCGTGACAATCCAATCCATTCATATCCACAAACCAATAACAATCACAGATCATGTATAACCCCGACTAATCATCTTATAGCGATTAGCCGACGTTCAATACATGCAAGCATCACAGATATAACCGATGTAGTTAAAGTGTAGTGAAGTTCCGGAAAAAAATACGGATTTATAGGCCCCCAAAAGTAAATTTTAGTTCTGGAAAATCTGGGCACATATAATATATTTTAAAAATCCCAAAACCAACACAGACACACACTGCACGAAAAACGATGCAGAGAAGACGACAAACGACGGCGCTTCCGCGGCACATGCCTACCTCGTGCCGCGGAAGGGCGGCGGTTTGAACGAAACACTGTACCGTTTTTCATGGGTGTTCATACAAAACCCTGAGCCGAATTTACAAGTATAAAGTTTTTCATTTAGAGCAGAAAAAATTTTAACAGAAACTAGGGTTTTGCAAAAGTTTGGTTTTTGGATTTTCCGGTTTCGAAACTTCGTTATACTTCACTACCTAGCTAGTTTGAGTTTAGTTAGGCTCTGATACCACTTGTAAGTCCACGTTGCCCACCCCGGTGCTTGCGGGGAGGCGGAAAACATAATAAAAATTGGATTTTTAATGGCTTAGGCAACATGGACCTTGCTTGTGAGGATCTTTACTAAACGAAAACTAGCTAAAGTAAACTAACAACTAACTAAGTTGTAGAAAGGTTATACCTTGAGCTCGAACTCCTTCTCTCCTTGCTCGTCGGAATGGTAGAAAGGCCTCACCTTGCTTGTCTTCTTCCGTCAAAGAAAGATCCACCCGAAAGCCTCGACCTTTAGCTTCAACTCCAAGTTAGGAGTAACTAGAGTGCAAGAAATGCTAAGACTTGAACCCTAGAAGTGAGTAGAGAAGATCAAGTGAAGGTTTTTCTCAAGCTTTTTGTTTCTCAACACATGAGAGGGAGAGAGCTTGAGGGAGAGGATGAGCAAGAGAGAGAAAAGATATGATAGAATGAATTATTAGTGAGCCATTCTCACTAATATGTGTGTGATATTTTAATTAATTAATTAGCTAGAAAATTGTCATGGTTTAATCAAGAGGTGACCATTATCATTTCACTATTAATGCAAATTGCAAGGATCAAAGAGCATCTTCCAAATGAAATGATCATGGTCAAATTGTCAACTTGGTCAACAAGTCAATGAAGTCAAAAGGTCAACAACAACAACCATGCACAATAATTAAGCTAATTATTAATTAACAATAATACACACAAAAGCAATGGGGTTAATAAAATGACAATAGTCATTAACCCTAAACAAGGTCCTCTCCCTCAATCTCAAGCAACTGTGCATACGCACCCGCATTCGTGATCCGAGGAACACGAACACAATGAGAAAAACCAATCTCAAATCATATACTAGGATCCGGCTTAAACCAAAGCCCGCTAGTATAAACTGTCCGGACAGCAAACGTGCACAAGTGCGCGGATGCGAACGAACCCTGTCGCAAAACCATGCGACCTCTACTCATTTTGCCTAAAGGTGAATAGCTCTCTGTGTGGGACTCTAAAGACTCGACACTACGCTGGCAGTGGGTTTAACCACAGACCGCAAGCGGCACTAGCTGTACGTAACGGTCCCTAGGTAGATGTCGATAAGAAGACTGACGAGGTGAACCCCATCTGCACTCCTACTGAGCCTGTATGTGACAGTCTCCATACAGTCCGGTCTGTTCGTCTGATACATCGCATGGCGGGCCTAGGGGGCGGTGAACGTCAGTCCCCTAATAGCGGTACAAGTCGTGTCGGAGTGTAGCCCAGAACACCCTGAGATAACACTGGAAGCCTACCAGTATATCTCGCTTGCCCTGGCCAGGGACTACTCGTGTAATGGCTCTCCTGGACACAGCGCGATGTCAACCCCCAATACCGGGAGAGACGAATCCTGTCTAACCGTCACTGCCTCCAAGTGCTTCGGGACTGCACCCAAAAACTACCTGTTTGCACGACTCCTCTGAGCCGTGGTAGGGTAGTAATCAAAGTGCAGTGGGAACACACTCGAGGCGAAGTGACAGTGTCAAGTCAGCGGACTAAGCTGTACTCATGTCACCTGGGAACTGATAACTGACGATAGGTATATTACCAACCAACAGTTCCCGACGAGTCCTGTCCAGTGTACTCGTAACCTAACGAGCACCCGCATACTATCCCAAGTACGACGTACTAACGGCTGTGGGACAGACCGTCTCCCACACTGGGATGAGAAGCGCATACGCTAGTCTACTCCGGAGTATCGATGCCCTGTCTCGATAGTCCAACGACCAGGGACCTGTATAAGGATGTGCTTATAGATTACCCAGCTCCCACGAGTGCGAGCGCCATCACAACGCTGGTAATCAAGCAAAGATCCTAAGGGCTCTACTAATATGTATACCAGCAATATGCTAAAAGAAACACATGCACATATTAAAGCAGAGAAAAACCAAGTAGCATACTACCATTTCGAGCAAGATTGTATATACAACTGTGAATATCCCAAGCTTCCATTAAGTAATATACAAACTAGTATGATACAGTAATGGCCTCTAGGGCATATACACTAACAAAAATACCTAAGGCTTGTTCTTCCGACGGTAATACGGATACTCCAACCTAAGAAGATGTAACAACTCTGAAATCCCTATACAAAAATTTCTTGTTTATTATATAGAAAAGGGTATTTCAGCATGTATAGGAGTTATAAGTTATTTTTGTTCAATAAAAGCAAGAAGCAACATGTAGCTCACTGGTAAAAGCTATACACTGTTGTGATATAGCCTGTGTGTTCGAATCCCATCAGACCCAATTATTTTTTAAGATTTTTCTTTTTAATTTTTCGGAAGCTCAAGAGTCGCACATACAATTCATGGAGAAACGAAAAGTTTCAGAAAAATCAAACAGGCACAAAGAGGAGTAAACAACAAATGACAAGAATTTCGAGGCAAGCCAGCGAGATCCGACCGCCCGTTTCCTCCTTTGGGCCGGCGCTGACCCCATAAGTTTTCTACAAACTGAGAATTAATTCTCCTTCAAAGAAGGTCTCCTCGTTCTCTCCAACCCTAGGTAAAGAAAAAACAGAGATAAAACATATCTCTTTTGCCGGGCATAAGTAAAAACAAGGGTTTAACCCTTCATTAAAAGAACTTAGTTTTTTCTCTAGATCTGAGATTTGTAAGACAGATCTTCCCCCAAGTTGAGAATTAAATTTTTATCGGGGAGATCCTGTTTTTCAACTCAAAATTTAGGGGAAAGAATTAGATAAAAAGAACAGAGAGAAAAGACAAATGTTCTAGGAATTTAATTTCTCTGAAAACAGAGTTTAACACTACATAAAGAACTTAATTCTTACAAAAAAAACAGAAGAGCTTAGTTCTCCAATAAAACCGATCTCAGATCTTCAAAATAGAGATCTTGGTGATCATTAATGGTCAAAATGCCATGAACAGAAGTTAAAACTCCTTCAGAAAGTATTAACAGAGATTAAATCTTTAAAACAAAAAATTCAGCGTCTCACGTACTTCCCACGTGTGCGTCCAAAACAGAATGTTCAGCGCCTCATGCGCTTCCCACATGAGTGCTCATAGGTGAAGACTCAGCGCCTCACGTGAAACACCCATGAGCACTATATATATGTAGTCAAAATGACTAAGTGCTTAGCATTGATTGGGCAGTGCCCATATCTGAGCGCCTCACGTGCTTCCCACGTGAGCGCCAGAGCAACAAATAAATTCTTAGCACTTCTGAATAAAAGGAAAAAGCCCAAGATCGAGCCCAAATTGGCTAAGTCTCTCTAAAAAAATTTTTGCAGACGAGCCCAAATTCTCTGTTGTTGGATCTTAATTAAATGTAATAATCCTTAAAATATTTCTAAGTTGATCTTAGTCTCCAAATATGACTAACGTATCCTTAGTTAAAAAAATTGAGTCCAAATGCTCATATATTTAAGTTGACGTTAATTTAAAAACAGATTATCGGTCCTTAAATAAAATATATTATTCTTTGAACCAAAGGAACATACAACTTAAGTTCAAAACCAAATCTAAAATATACGGATTTGGACTAATTCACGCCCTACGGGCGACGACATAAACTAGTCTCCGGGCAACCAAAATAAATAAAATATAATACGACACAAAATGAACCACTGGAGCAGCAGAAAGTGCCTATCGCAATACGATATCATAATTAACTGTAGGGGCTTGCGCCTGTAGAGAAGAGCGTCTCCACAATCAAAAACCCCTTACGAACGAGGAGGAATCTGATGAAGTCTGCTATATCGGTCACATCTATCCAAACTTTCGATATATGGTGTCATAAATTAACTTGGTATTTTTGGAGAGGTGGATGGATATGTCCAAATAGTATCTGCCCCCAAATTCAGGCTAGATGTCCTCCGCTTCTCAGTCTGGTCTTTGCCGGTAAACATCGGTCATATCCATTTTGGGTGTGAAACTACTAGTACTACCTAGCATTGACATGACTGTTGATAACTTCTTCAAGATTGCTATGCGTCTAAACACTATGCAAAATATGTATAAATAGATTATATTAACGGTAGGGTAATTAACAACTATGTCCAAAATTTGCAAAAGCAAATAACACATAATTGGAATAAACAATGGTAGAGAAAATGTCGGATGAAATGATTTTACCAATTGAATCGCCCCCTTACGAGGACTAGCCTTGAAGAAATTATCGTCCCACATACCGGTACGATGATCTTCTCCGCAAGATAAGACAGTCCAAACTCCGTATGGACACAGACCTTCAGAAGCTTCTTCGACCACCGCTTTAGTCACAACTGCCGAAATAGTTTTCACCGCTGAGATCGAAAGAGACTGCAGGAAATTTTCAAGTGAAACTGAGAATATTTCGCCGAGCAAAAATATCCTCTATATATTTTTTTAGCGTGTATTCTTCTCTGAATTTCTCTGTGTATAAATAGACACACAATAAACAACCTTTTAATTGCAATTTTAATAGGCCTATTAATCCAGCAATTAACCGATCATTTTAATTCAGCAATTAACTGCTATTAAACCGCACCGTTTTTAGAGACTTTTCAAATTCAATCCGTTCGCAATTAACCACAATTTTAATTTAGTTTAATTAGATTTTTAAATCAACAATTAACCACAATTTTAATTGCACGGTAAATACTAAATCAATTTAACAGTTCAAATTTAAATCAGCAAGTGGAATCAAAACCAGTCGGGTCAGATTCCAAAAAGATAACCCCTATTAATCCAACAATTAACTGACAATTTTAATTTAGCAATTAATTGCTATTAAACTGCACCGTCTTTAGAGATTTTTCAAATTCAATCTGTTCGTAATTAACCACAATTTTACTTCAGTTTAATTATATTTTTAAATCAACAATTAACCACAATTTTAATTGCACGGTAAATACTAAATCAATTTAACAGTTCGAATTTAAATCAGCAAGTGGAAGGTCAAAAGCCAGATCAGGTTCCAAAAAGATAACCTGACACCCAAGACAATTCCTCTAGACGCCAAGTGGAAGGTCAAAAGCCAGTCGGGTCAGGTTTAACCTGACACCCAAGACAATTCCTCTAGACGCCGAGGGGAATGTCAAAAGCCAGTCGGGTCAGGTTCCAAAAAGATAGCCTGACACCTAAGACAATTCCGCTATACGCCCCTAAAAGATAACCCCTGTTAATCCAGCAATTAACTGACTATTTTAATTCAGCAATTAACTGCTATTAAACTGCACTGTCTTTAAAGACTTTTCAAATTCAATCCGTTCGTAATTAACCACAATTTTAATTCCGTTTAATTATATTTTTAAATCAACAATTAACCACAATTTTAATTGCACGGTAAATACTAAATCAATTTAATAGTTCGAATTTAAATCAGCAAGTGGAAGGTCAAAAGCCAGTCGGGTCAGGTTCCAAAAAGATAACCTGACACCCAAGACAGTTCCTCTATTCAATCCGTTCGTAATTAACCACAATTTTAATTCAGTTTAATTATATTTTTAAATCAACAATTAACCACAATTTTAATTGCACGGTAAATACTAAATCAATTTAACAGTTCGAATTTAAATCAGCAAGTGGAAGGTCAAAAGCCAGTCGGGTCAGGTTCCAAAAAAATAACCTGACTTGACACCCAAGACAATTCCTCTAGACACCAAGTGGAAGGTCAAAATAGCCAGTCGGGTCAGGTTCCAAGGTCAAAAAAAACAACCTATGCTGTTCTTTTACATTTTATATAATACCTTATGTCGTTTTAACCACTTCCCATTACTCTGCACTAGCCGATGTGGGATTAAAAGCTCTACTATAAAAGAGAATTTCTCAAAGTTTCTTTTTACTCTCTTTTTCATCCATGAAATCCATCCAAATTGGTTTCCCTTCATGAAAAACAACTCATATAAATCCAATAAATTCCAACAGCTGGTCAATCGAATGAAGCACCAGGAGGGCTAATTTCTCATAAGCGCTCATTACACGCAAAAAGGTCCAGTTTTGGCACAAAGGGCTCTCAACCTGCGTGTAAGTGTTAGAAAATAATATAATCCTTAAAAGTTATCATAATTATTTCATAGTTGTAATGCAAATCGATGAGATATTTAATATATTCATCAATTTGAACTCTATAGGGAAAATCTTAAATATTAAAAATAAGTAGGCATGCATGCAAGTCCATATCACATTAATAAATTAAGCACGTATATATATAGAAATGTATGCGCTTTCTTTTTTGTCTCAATGAATTAGCAGAAACGAAGTACTACTTGGACGTTCAATATCAATTGCCTAAAACTACACTAAATTTCTGTTTAATCAACACAAGAATCGAGTATCTGTAGATGACTGAGAGCTGAGGATGAGGGGAAAAGAAAAGACATGATAGAGATTACAAGACAAGAAATGAGATCCATGCATGCAGCGAAAAGTATGCAACATTTGAAAACAATATATATATGCATAGAGAATAATGGAGAAAAGAGGCCCGGTGAGAGAATTTTGTAAGATGACATCAAAAAATTATACCCTTTATCATTTTAATCGGCGATTGGCACCAATCATCATCATTTTTATCATTTAAGATGTGAATACACCAAATTTGATTTGATTCCATGACGTTTTCACTGTTGAATTATCAATGTTAAAAGTTCTATTGTCGGTAAATTAACAGTTAATTTTGCACCTATTAAATAAACAGTGAAAAAGCGATGGAATCAGATGAAATTTGGTGTGTCCGCCGCATCTTACATAGTAAAGATAAATATGATGAATGCCGATCGTCGAAAAAGATCATGGAGGGTGTATTTTTTTCGACGATATAGGAGGAAATTCCCTCGATTGGCACCTTTCCTCCATTAGGTCCCGAAGGTTGAGCTTAGGAATTTTTTCCGAGCCTGCTGCCCATCTGATGAAACTCGATACCGGGGTTTCCCCAGATCAGACATGTGGCATATGACGTGTCCCAAAGCCTACGAGAAAGGATCAAGAACGGTACGTTGGAAGCATGTCTTGGGCCCTCGATCCGAGGATGTTCCTGACCTTCGGTGGCCTTCTAGACCACTCATATGCTCGCCTTACAAACGACCGTCGGCTCGCCTCCGAGCCTTCCCACACGCTGAGTTCCCCCAGCCCCCTAGCTCGCCTCCAAGCTATCACAGAACCAAGCTCGCTCGGCCTCTCGCTCGTTCCCAAGCCTCCTGCCGAGTCTAGCTTCCTCAGTTTCATCGACCGACCCACAGCACTGATCACAGGTGTCTCCGCCACTACTCGCGAATCTCGCTAGACGCAAGATATTCGCCGCCCACGATCCCGCGTGCCACGCCATCGCGTTCCCCCATTAACGAGCATATCTCATCATTAATGCGGTATCCCGCCTTTCACAAGGGTGTAACCCCAGGGGCGTAATGACCGGCGTGAATCTCGCGCCCGCCTGCCCATGGCTGCTACAATATAAACCCCTCTCTCAGATGACTCAGGTAAGCCAATTTTACCCCAATGGGCCGTTACTCTGCCCATTTATCCCGTCTAACTTGATCGTCGGAGGGTCCTCGGTGGCGCAACCACCCTGAGACTTCCTTGTAGGTAGCTCGGCTTCAACCACATCGAGCCTATTGAGATCCACACGCCCCAGGAGGCAACCTCCCAACTCAATCTCAGCCGCTCGTCTCCACTCACTGCAGATCAACGGAAGGTAACATCTGAAGGAGATCTAGATATCAATCAATTAGCGCCGTCTGTGGGAACAAAATTTCCACTCAACGAAAGTTCACATTTCGATCTTGACTCGTGGCGAGTGATCACCGCGATGATCCAAGTACTAGCCGCCGTCATCACAACGGAGGCGCGGACGGGTCGTCACCTCCCCCGAATGCCATTCACGCCCTGTCTGCACGGATCGATAGGCTCGCATCCGTCGTGGATGCGCTTGTCCGTGTCCAAACGGCTGGGCAAACTCCCCAGATCTCCGCTCCCCCAGATCTCCGCTCCCCCATCTCGGGACTGGGACCCCTACAGAGGGAGAGAGGACGCTGCCCACGTCGGCACGACCGAGCATACCAATTCAATGACCCGCTGGGCGCCTCACAGCTCCAGACTAAGGTCTCTTGCCAGAGCACCCCGCCCTGAGGCCTATCGCGCTCCTGTCCCTCCCGAGGAGGTGTCGGTTAGCTCGCCTACTCTCAGGCATGACCGACGCCCCCTCCCTTGACAGGGTCGCGCGGACGGGACTCACCACGGTAGCTCGAAGACTACCTCGCCAGGGGACCTAAGGAACCTCATCGAACAGAACCGTAGCCGCAGCCAGGCGTAGGTCGCCAGCAACAGAGGCCATAAATCAGAGTATGCCGAATCATCGGGATACCACGGCCGACTCGACACCTTCGAAAATAAGATCGAAGGCATGCATCGGGAAAGTCGTCCTTCAAGCGACGGGGCTAAAAATGCCGCCGACTCGCTCACGAAGCCCTTCACCAAAGAGCTACTCGTTGTCCACGTCTCCTCCCGGAACAAGCCCCCGAAGGTCTCCCTCTTCGACGGGAAGTCCGACCCGAAAGACCATTTGGACGCGTTCACGGCCGGGATGGGTTTCCAGGACTGTTCCGACGCCGCGCAATGTCGCGCTTTCCACGCCACTCTCATCCGCTCTGGATGAGACTGGTTCCGAGAACTCGCGCCATGCTCAATCTCCACCTTCGATGAGCTGGCCACCCAATTTCTCGGCCACTTCGTCGGGAACAGACGGCAGAAGCGGACTGTTGATCATCTCTTCACCGTAAAGAGCGAGAACAAAGGATACGTCACCCGCTTCTACAACGCCCTCCTTGAGGTCCCAGAGCACCGGGACGAGACGGTCATTACGGCTCTTAGGTCGGGTCTTAGGCATAAGGAGTGGCTACGCTCCTTTGCATTAGAATAACCTAAGAGCATGGCCGAGGTAAAGGCCTGGACCGAACGTGAGATCCAGTGTAACATTTCAGAAATATAAAATATTATTTTGGAAATTTATTATTAAAATAATATATTTCGCGAAAACCATTCGATTTGCGAATAGGGTTTTTTCGTAAATTGGTATAAGTATATACCAATATTTAGAAAATAATCGGAGATTAAAATGATTTATTTATTATAATGATATTTATCGGATTTTGGCATTTTTATAAATAATTATATGCAATTTCACTTAAAATTGATTAGCGCACTACTAATCGCGATTAAACCAAATCCGTATTTTTTTTACATTTTTCCATGGCTAGTGCACCATGTCATGTGCATGTTGTGTTTGTGTTTGTGACTTGTGAGTTTGTGAGATAAAGAGAAGAAAAAGAAAAGAAAAGCAAAGAGAGAAAGAGTTATGAGTGTAAAACAAGAATTGAGAAAAAACAAAAGAGATATTTGCTGAGAGGGTGAGTGTAGGGGATAATTGTGAGCGAGAGAGTGAGCATAAGAGAGAGAGGGTGTGACTTGGCTACTCCATCTTCATCCTCATTGTTTTCTTCATGTCATTTCTTCATCTCCTTTATTCTCACTCTACCTCCATGCATCATCTCAATTTCCTTGTCTAAACCCCATGCCACCTTCACATAAAACATGCACAAACATATTCTAAACCCTTTGAACCAATAAATTATGGATTTTGAAGACTTTGGACAACTCAAGAATCTTTCTAAGTTGCCAAATGAGGTAATCTCTTCACTTTTAGATTAGTAATCGTGCTTATATAGCCTAGTTGGTTTAAATTTCGTATTAGTTAGGTTATATGATCTTGGAATTTATATGTTGTTGTTAAGCGGTTAATTGAGGTGTAGTGAGTGTTTGTAAGACCTTAGAGATTGATTTCCTGACTTGGAAATGAGTTTAGAACCCGATACACGAACTTAGAATTTGTCCCGTGTCGGTTTTGTGGAGTTTGTTAGCCTATAAGGTATCTGGAGCTATCTGGGATATTTTTAAGAAAATCAAACAAGTCTATTGACCTAGATAAACCACTAGAAGACCACCACCTAAGTACGAGCACGTTTTGGCCTACTTTGACTGGCAGCGCCGGATTTTGAGGTGATCTCGCCGGACCCCCTATTTTCTATGGTGTTGTGGTTTTGCCTGTATCTCACTTACACTATAACCTATCCCATGTACTTTTTGTTTAGTCCCCATTTACCTGAGCTAAAATCTGGGAGTTGTTTGCGAGTGCTTTGGCTATTGTTTTCGATATTTGAATTCTTAGTTTTTATATTTGAGATTTTAATTGGTCGTTGGACGTTTGTACATCAACGACGAGGGTTGTTTGGTTGTTTTTACATGCGTAAGCTGTAGGTTCTAACCTATAAGCAATCCGTGTACCGTATCGGTTTTCGGATATTGGTTTTAATTGCATTTCGATGTGTATTGATTATAGGTACCTTCTCTTGGACTTCCGCGATGACGAAGCACATCGATTTCGACTAAGCGAGGAGTTTAGCAGGTGAGTAGATTTATATCTACGGGGGAAGTCGGGTGGATAGCGTATAGTACCCCAGCAACCTTTGATATGGAAGTTTCATTTTATAACTTATAATTTTGATAAAGGATATGCTACGAACTCAAGATAACTTAATTATAGGATTTAGTAAGATATGATATGATAAAAGTTGACACTAATGGATATATTGGCTTGAGAATATGATATAGATATATAAGATAACACGATATGGGATATTGAGATGATAGATATAGATGACTCGGATTGATATATGAGAAAGTGAATCATGATAACTATGAATTGTAAGAGGACAAGTATGAGTTGAAAATGATAGGATATGAGATCGAGATTGAAATGAATTGAGATTAACAAGATATGACATATATGCAAGATGACATGATATAAGATTAATATAGATGTGTTATGTGATTGATAAGGTATGCCGTACGAGATTATAGATCCGTACCTTTGCTGGTGAATAGGATGATAGATTCCTTACTCTGTTTATGACATCGTACGATGGATTACCGTACGCGATGCGTTTACCGAATGTTTGATCCGCGCTCATGAATTGAGAATGATGATCGAGGGTATTGCGACACTTGATACTATGAGAGCGGGATCGTTGACATAAAGAGGCTACCTTATTATAGTTCATATTTGTTGGATTATTCCTCATGTGATACCTATCATGTTTCCAGTATTTAATGTTATATGATATCAACTGCTAGTACACCTGCACAATTACCGTTGATGCGCATGTTATACGTACACAGATTGCCGGCTCACACACATTCATCATCGGTAATTTCCATACTACTTACACAGTAGAACTGCCCTATCATGATATTACTTTTAACCATAAAAGTACATTCATTGTTCAATATTATCACTTGACATGCTCGCATAATATACTCGATATGCTCATATTACTACTCTATATTGCATACATCATACTTTATGGTTATATGCTTGAGATACTGTTTTCATGAGATCTCTGGATTTGAGAACCGCAGTTATATTTCAAAGGGAATTATGTATTGCTTTAAAATGCGGTTTCTATTGATATGATATTTCGAGATGTCCACCATGAGTTTTCTCGGTTCTGAGCAGTGAGTATACCCGATTCGAGGAGCGGGAGGCACCGTCTTGGGGTACATGGTGGACCCGGTGAGATACCCCGGGGCAAGAAGCTCGAGATGTAGACGATGAGACTGGCTAGGGGAGCACTCCCTACCGGTGATAGTTTTGGGCTCGGCGGTTATCTGGTGGATACCGGCCAGAGTCGTGAGATGATATGGGCTGATCCGGACTGACGAAGCCCGAGATATGAGGATTTACGTGTCGATGATGGACACGGGTTTCATGATATTTCGAGTGTCGGTGTTGGACACTCAGGTTCCATGATTTTGATGTGTCGTTGATGGACACACGTGGTAGATATCCTCATATATATATATATATACATGCATATGTTTTCATGATGTTTCGAGTGTCGGTATGGGACACTCAGGTTCTATGATATTGTTTGTGTCATTGATGGACACGTGGATGATATCCACAGGCATATAGGCATATGATGTCGGATGTTTATTTATATATGTCATTTTATTGATCGATTGTTTATTTATATATGTCATTTTATTCGATTTCTACTTGCTGATGTTTTCTACTCACGAGTTGGCAACTCACCCCGTTGTGCCACAGTTCTTGCAGGTTTGACCGCTTGGGATCAGTTGCGGTATTGCTGGCACACAGCTTCATCCAGGGTATTTGCTTTGGTAAGTGGGACACATGTTGGATTGTGCCCACTCTCATACTGTTATATTCCTTTGTATCTAGATAAACTCCATCGGATCAGATCAGATCAAATTAGAGATTAGAATTGTATATTGGTAGACCTAGTCAGACTTGGGTATTATGCTAGACTTAGAGGGATGGGTTTATGATCGCTTTTTTGAGTTTTGATGTCTTGCTTCTTTATTTGTTATTTCTGGGTTCATTTTTCGCCGTTGGGTGTCGTATATATGTTTTTGCGTGGTTGTGATTCCGCCAGTTGGTGAAGAGCTAGCTCCCGCTTGGGGATGCCTATATATTGTTGTGTATATGGTTTTGGATCAAAATATACAAAGGAGGTGCTACTCAATTTTTTTTTAAAACGAAACATGTTTTCAACAGAAGTATAACCCACTTGCATTTTCATGTTTCATTAGCTATGCATTCAAGGAAAAACATGATTCATTATACCTTTATTTCAAAACTGCACCCCCACTATTTTCCGCAAAAAGGTTTAGATTTTCTAGGTTTCGGCTTACTTGATTTACGTCACATCTTTAGACGTTGCATAATTTAAGTCCCGATCACATGCTAAATTACGGGTCGTGACATCCAGCTTGTGTCCGAGGTGAACGCCAACCTGCCCCGAACAGAGCAAGCTGATCAGAAAAAAAGGGCCAGGGAGGAGAAAAAGAAGATTGAGTGGCCAAAGCCCTACTCCCCGAAGTTTCAGGAGTACACCCCACTCAACGTCTCCCAGATGGTACTGTTGGACGAGGCTAAGGGCAAGAGGTTCTTCAAACTCTCCCAAGTCTTGAATAGGGCGGCAAAGCATACCCGGGGCCCCTTCTGCGCTTTCCACAGGTCGCAGGGCCACTCCACCGAGAACTGCAAGCAGCTTCGAGACTACATCGAGGAGTTAATCCGCTCGGGGCACCTGGCGACATACTTGCGAGACAAGCGGTAAGCCGACCGTGAGCAAGAGCACCATCCCCCTCCCGGTGAGTTGACAATCAGCCAAATCATGGTCGTGTCAGCGGGGGTACGACGGAGATCGACGATATGTGGCACACCTCACCGATCGAGGGGACTGGAAGCCACCCAAGGAAGAAGGCTAAAGCGGTCGAGCCGATCATCTTTAGTGACGAGGACCTCCATGGTATATCCCTGCTTCACAACGACCCACTGGTGATCACAACCCGGGTCCACCGCTATGAAGTGCAGAGGATATTGGTCGACTCGGGAAACTCGGTGGACATTCTCTTTTATGACTGCTTTCTGCATATGGGACTCACCCCGTCGGACCTAAGGCTAACCGCCCACATCCTGTTGGGGTTCACTAACCACTCCATCCCGGCGGAAAGGGTAATCACCCTCCAATTTAACATCGGGGAAGCGGAAAGTACGCGCACCGTGCCTGTGGAGTTTATCATCACGAGAATCCCATCGGCTTACAATGTCCTCCTAGGTCTTCCGACACTGAACTCCCTTCGGGCCCAGATATCGACCTACCACCTAGCGATGAAATTCCTACTCAACCAAGGTAGGATAGGTTGGGCCTACGGGGACCAACGAACCGCAATGGTTTGCTTCACCGCAACATCTACGTCTCAGCGGCCAAACAACGACATTGAGTGCGAGGATGATATCAAGGGTTTCCTGGATACTCGAGATGAGCAAAAGGAGGTCCCAAGGATCCCCAGTGGAACCACTGACTGAGGTCCCCCTTGCTGAGAGGGATAAGGAGCGAACTATCCAGATCGGGTCACTCTTAACGGGGACTCAGCAAGACGACCTGGTCCACTTCCTCAGAAGTAACTCATACGTTTTCACCTGGGCGCCTGCCGACATGCCTGGGATTGACCCCAAAATCATATCGCATAAGCTCGGGGTGGACCCTACGGTCCGACCCATCAGGCAGAAAAAACGAAGCTTCGCCCCGATCAAACAAAAAGCGATTGAGGATGAGGTGGACAGGCTCCTCACCGCTAACTTCATTTGGAACATGCCTTACTCAGAATGGTTGGCGAACGTATTCATGGTTAAAAAGTCTAGCGGGAAGTGGCGCATGTGCGTCGACTTCACTGACCTTAACAAGGCCTGCCCGAAAGACAACTATCCCCTCCCTCGGATAGATCAACTCATCGACAATACAGCAGGCCATGAGCTACTTAGCTTCATGGATGCTTTCTCTGGCTACAACCAGATCCGTATGAATCCGGCGGACGAGGATCTCACCACATTCATAACAGACCAGGGTATATACTGCTATAAGGTGATGCCCTTCAGCCTTAAAAACGCCAGGGCTACGTACCAACGCTTGGTTAATCGGATGTTCAAGTCACAGATCGGCAGGAATATGGAAGTTTACGTCGATGACATGCTCATCAAATCAATCTCGTCGGATGAACACGCCAAGGATCTGGGTGAGACCTTCGATGTTCTCCGCAAATACAAGATGAAACTGAACCCCGCCAAGTGCGCATTCGGGATCACAAGTGGAAAGTTCCTCGGCTTCATGATCACCCACCGTGGAATCGAGGCTAACCCGGAGAAAATCAGCGCCATCCTCAACATGGCTGCGCCCAAGACTCATGTCGAAATCATGCGGCTAACAGGGCGGGTAGCCGTTCTTAGTCATTTCATGTCAAGGTCTGGGGAGAAGTGACTCTCGTTCTTTAAAGCTCTAAGGAAGATACCAAGGTTCGAATGGTCAGAGGAGTGCCAGACCACCTTTGAGCAATTAAAGAGGCACCTTGCGACTCCCTCGCTTCTCACCCGGCCAATTGAAGGGGACGAGCTATCACTATATCTAGCGGTGTCCGACCAAGCTGCAGGTTCGGTGCTCGTCCGAGAGTTCGAGGGAGTCCAGAAGTCGGTATACTATGTAAGCCACGTCTTCAAGGACGCAGAAACGAGGTACCCAGCCATTGAGAAGATCGTCATGGCACTCATCGTGGCCTCAAGGAAACTACGGCACTATTTTCATGCGCACACCATCCTCGTTCTTACCGAGCGGCCTTTAGGGGTTATCCTCGCCTCCCCTAAGTCTTCTGGTCGTTTGAAGAAATGGAGGTGGGAGTTGTCCCAGTTTGGCATACAATACCGCCCGAGGCAGGCTATCAAGGCAGAAGCCCTGGTCAATTTTATCGTCGAGAGCACCATCGCCAGTAAAGAGTCGGAATCTGTGCTGGCCCCCGGAGCTCAACCCTCAGTCGATAGAAACCCCGACTCCGTCCCTGATTGGATCCTTTACGTCGACGGGTCCTCGACCGAGGAAGGCTGTGGTGCTGGCCTCATCATTTAAGGCCCGAACGAGGTGGAGATGGAGTATTCTCTGAAGCTCGGGTTCAAAGCCTTAAATAACGCAGCGGAATATGAGGCTTTGCTGGCCGGACTGCGGATAGCCTTCGGAGTGGGGTTGAAAACGATCCGGATCTGCAGTGACTCCACCCTAGTCGTTGGCCAAGTAACCGGCCAATTTGAGGCACGGGAGCCTTTGATGGTAAAGTATCTGGCCGAGGTGAGAAGATTGCGAAAAGACTTCGACGAAGTCCAAGTGGAGCAGATCCCCAGATAGCTAAACGCCCGGGCCAATGCATTGAGTAAGATGGCTTCATTCTATATGGCCAACAACAAGAGGAACATCCTCTTCGAGGTCTTACCACGGCCCAGTGTGGAAGACGGGGCGATGCCACTTCAAGTGTACACAGCCCGGGAAGAAGACCGGGATTTGAGGAAGCCCCTTGTGGAATTTCTGAGGGAAGGTACACTCCCAGATGATCGAGCAGAAGCCCGCCGGCTCCGAGCTAAAGCTCGCCATTTCGTTTGGAGCAATGGGAACCTCTACAAAAATATCCTTCACTCAGCCTCTGCTCCGGTGCGTCGACCCCCCACAAGGCCGACTACGTCCTCTGTGAGATTCACGAAGGGGTCGGCGGCGTGCACCAAGGGGCCCGCACCTTGATCTAGAAGGCACTGCTCGAAGGGTACTATTGGCCGACGATTCATCGGGAAGCCCAGAAGATCGTTAGGAGGTGCAAAAGCTGCCAACTCCATGGAAGCATACCTCGCCTTCCGGCCACCGAGCTAACAGCCCTAACCTCCCCATGTCCATTTGCCTCTTGGGGAATGGACATGATAGGCCAGTTTCCTACCGGTACGGGCGGGCATAAGCACGTCCTCGTCGCAGTAGACTACTTCATGAAGTGGATCGAGGTCGTCCCTATCAAGAAACCGGACACCACCATGACTATCAAGTTCCTGCAGAACAACGTGATACTCCGGTTTGGCATCCCAAGGTGTATCATCACCGACCACAGAACAAATTTTGAAAACGAAAATGTTAAGGAATTCTGCAGCGAATATCGTATCCTTATGAAGTTTTCCGCGGTCGTGCATCCCCGGTGCAACGGGCAGGCTGAGGTCGCTAACCGGGATGTCATCCGAGGTCTTCGGACACGCCTAGAAGGACGCCAAGGCAGTTGAGTCGAGGAACTACCCCGGGTCTTATGGGCCTTGCGCACGTCGAAGAAGACCCCCACCAGGGAGACCCCTTTCAGCCTCTGCTACGGCACTGAGGCAATTGTCCCGGCGGAGATCGGGCTGCCCAGCTACAGAGTCGAGCACCTCAACGACGAAGAAAACACCTCGGCCCTCCAAACTAATCTGGACATCTTGTTAGAGAAGCAGGACCAGGCTCATATCAGAGCTGCCGCTTATCAACAGCAAACCGTCCACTACCACAACGCGCGAGTCAAGCGTCACTTCTTCAAAACCGAAGAATTAGTCCTAAGTCGGAAGGAGTTCGTCGATTAAGGAAAGCTGCATAAGTTTTCCCCGAAATGGGACGGTCCCTTCCTCGTCTCCAAGGTCCTGCCCAGTGGAGCCTATCGCCTACAAAATGCGAATGGTCGCAAATTTCAACAGCCTTACAACGCCGAGAAGCTCAAGCTGTACCTCTGAAAAGAATGTCTATGAATATATATTTTTTCTTTCACAAAAGCGATGTAAATTCTTCTAAGTTTTTTTTATTTAAAAATAAGAAGGAAGCAATAGGGCATCGCAAAAAGGAGAATTTTATTTATTCAAAAGGTATTGTGGGCTCCTCAGCCTTACAGAAAAAGAAAAATTTACAACAGAGGGAGAACGGGATCGAGGAAGTACTCCTGGTGATACTCAGAGTAGATTTCCGCTAACCGGGATCAGGCCCCTGCAGCCCGTTCCCGCCAATGCTGCTCGCGAACCCGGGACGCCACGGAAGCACTCGGCGCTCCGCCCTCCGCGCCCTGGCTCACGATGTACCTCTTTTGGAAGCACTCCAAAATGAGGGCCAAGGATCGGTCGTGCCTGGCCTTCGATATGAGGCCGAGCATATAGATCGAGCACACCTTATCGAGCGCATCGTCCAGCAACTTCTCGGGGAGGGGGTTGTACAACCCCGGCGACCACCTCCAAATTACGTACATCAGCAACTGTAGGAGGGGCGACCTCCGAGGGAGAAGCCGACCGACGTGACCCTCGAGACGCTGAACCACATCCCGGTGCCTATCCCCAGCCAGGGTCTGGTCATACATGAAGACGTCGTCGAAGTTGCCGTCTCCTTCTCTATTTATAACCTCAAACAGAATCCTTAAGGACCCAAATTCACGCGCGCATAGGCACAAATCCTTGGATTCACCCAAATTACTCCAATACCGCACCGCCACATGGAGGAACTGACGTGGCTCTTCGAAACGCTTCGCTTCCCCCATGCGTTCTTGACACGCGCCATCCGCGATGGTCGCTCTTCCCAATGTTGACACACCAAGGAAGGTTAGACAGAACCTCGCAAAGCCGAGCATCTTCCCTGCTCGGTCCATCCATAGCAGGCAACCCCATGACTCTAAGGATCGAAGCCATCATCAAGAGGCCACCGAGCAGCTTCCCTGCTCAGTCTATCCTTGGCTGGTTATCTCTTACCCAACGACGCCAAGGATCAAAGCCCTCATCAATAGGCAACCGAGCAGCAACCCTGCTCGGTCCATTCTTGGATGGTAATCTCTTACCCAACGATGCTAAGGATCAAAGACCTCATCAAGATGCCACCGAGCAGCTTTCCTGCTCGGTCCATCCTTGGCCGGTAATCCCTTACCCAACGACATCAAGGATCAAATCCCTCATCAAGAGGCAACCGAGCAGCTTCCCTGCTCGGTCCATCGTTGGCTGGTAATCCCTCACCCAACGACGCCAAGGATCAAAGCTCTCGTCAAGAGGCCACCGAGCAGCTTCCCTGCTCGGTCCATCCTTGGCTGGTAATCCCTTACCTAATGACGCCAAGGATCAAAGCCCTCATCAAGAGGCAACCGAGCAGCTTCCTTTCTCATTCCATCCTTAGCAGGAAACTCCTTGCCCTCCTGCGCTAAGGATCTAAGCCTTCATCAAGAAGCCACCGAGCAGCAACCTTGCTCGTTTCATCCTTGGCCGGTAATCTCTTACCCAACGACGCCAAGGATCAAAGCCTTCATTAAGAGGCCACCGAGCAGCTTCCCTGCTTGGTCCATCTTTGGTTGGTAATCTCTTACCCAACGACGCCAAGGATCAAAGCCCTCATCAAGAAGCAACCGAGCAGCAATCCTGCTCAGTCCATCCTTAGCAGGCAACTCAATGCCCTCCCACGCTAAGTATCGAAGCCCTCATTAAGAGGCCATCGAGCAGCTTTCTTGCTCGGTTCATCCTTGGCTGGTAATCTCTTACCCAACGACGCCAAGGATTAAATACCTCACCAAGAGGACACCGAGCAGCTTCCCTGCTCGGTCCATCCTTGGCTGGTAATCTCTTACCTAACAACGCCAAGGATCAAAGCCCTCATCAAGAGGCCACCGAGCAACTTCCTTGCTCGGTCCATCCTTGGCTAGTAATCCCTTACCCAACGACGTTAAGGATCATAGCCCTCATCAAGAGGCAACCGAGCAGCTTCCCTGCTCGGTCCATCCTTGGCTGGTAATCTCTTACCCAACGACGCCAAGGATCAAAGCCCTCATCAAGAGGCAACCGAGCAACAACTCTGGTCGGTCCATCCTTGTCTGGTAATCTCTTACCCAACGACTGTAAGTCCACGTTGCCCACCCCGGTGCTTGCGGGGAGGCAGAAACGTTATGAAAAATTGGATTTTTACAACACTAGGCAACATGGACTATGCTAAAGGAGGGATCTTTGCTAAACAAAACTAACTAACAAGCTAAAAGAGTTAGCTACTCAGAAAGGGGGTTATACCTAGGTCTTCAAGTCCTTCTCTTCTTGCTTCTTGGAGTGAAAGAACGGGTTCTCCTTGTCGCATTCTCTTGCCGAAGAAAGATCCACCCGAGGGCCTCAACCTTTGGCTCCAACCTCAAACTAGAAGTAACTAAGGTGCTTGGTGTGATAAACCTAGGACCTTATAAAGAGTAGAGAGTATTTTTGAGGGTTTTATCTCAAGCTCAAATGGTTCTCAACTCATGAGAGGGGAGAGCTAGAGAGAGAGGAAGAGGAGGAGAGAGAATGAGAATGATAGAATGAGAAGAATAATCCAACCTTCTCACATATATGTGAATTATGAAAAATAGATAATTAGTTAAAGATAATTATGATGGTTAATCAAGAAATGACCATTATCATTTCACATTAAATGCTTTTGCAAGGATCAAAGAGTATCTTTCATATGGAATGATGATGGTCAACTTGTCAACCTAGGTCAACAAGTCAAGTATAGTCAAATGGTCAACAACCCTAACCATACACAATTATAATTAACTAATATTAATAAATCATATTTCACACATAAACATTAGGGTTAAGAAAATGACAATAGTCATCAACCCTAATGAAAGTCCTCTGCCTCTGTCTCAGTCAACTGTACATACACACCCGTATTCGCGTTTCGAGGAACACGAATACAATAAGATAAAACCAATTCTAAATCATATACTAGGATCCGGCTTAAACTAAAGCCCGCTAGTATAAGCTGTCCGGACACCAAACGTGCACAAGTGCGCGGATGTGAAAGAACCCTGACGCAAAACCATGCGATCTCTACTCATTTTACCTAAAGGCGAATAACCCTCTGTGTGGGACTCTAAAGACTCGACACTACGTTGGCAGTGGGTTTAACCACAGACCGCAAGTGGCACTAGCTGTACATAACGGTCCCCAAGTAGATGCTGATAAGAAGACTGACGAGTAAAACCCATCTGAACTCCTACTGAGCCTGAATGTGACTGTCTCCGTATAGTCCGGTCTGTTCGTCTAAGAACATTGCATGGCGGGCCTAGGGGGCGGTAAACGTCAGTCCCCTACTAGCGGTACAAGTCGTGTCGGAGTGTAGCCCAGAACACCTGAGATAACACTGGAAACCTACCAGTCTATCTCGCTTGCCCTGGCCAGGGACTTTGTGTAATGGCTCTCTGTTTATACCATAATATTGCATTATTATATTCCCCATTCTTATTCGTTTTATAAATAAACATGTGCTTTTGACGCATGTCTGCTATATATTACAGGTTACAGGTTCTTGGACAGAAAACAGTGAAAACGATGAAAAGACGATGCAAAAGTGGACTTTGACCAACAAACAGAAGACTCTTGATCAAGCCTACATCAAAGATAAAATTCATAAAGTACAAGGCAACGCAAGGTCCAGGATTACAAAGTGAACGGTTAAAAGTCCACCGCAATTATTCACTGGAGATCTGGAAGAAACATAGAAGCCATTTTAATAAAAGAACCAAATAATAAGGAAGCCCAAAGACAGAAGAGCCCACAAAGGAAATTTCAAGGCCCAATACTTCCTTTTAAAGAGACAAAGACATAAAATTTTACCAAAGCTTGGAGTCTACTTTGACTAGGTCTTCCTAAGGATATTTTGGTAAATGTAGACGTGCGAATCAATTGTAACCTAGGGCTTCCTATCCTCTATAAATAGGAACTCTAAATCATTGTAAAGGCTATACCTCCTTATGCCTCTTTTTATCAATAAAATTTAGATTTCTTTTGGAGAGCATCGATGCCTCTTTTCATTTCAGAAATTCAGATCTGACAAGTCTTGTGTTGATGTTTGGAGAGAGCCATCTGTAAAATAAGTAGGTAATTTCAATTCTTGCCCTAGGTAATTTTTCATTCTCTGCCCTAGATTAAATTTAATTTCTTGCCCTAGTTAGATAGTTAGATCTTTAATTCAATTGCCCTATATTAATTTAGTTTTTAGATTTAATTAATCCATTCACACCGTTTGGAATTAACTCGTAAGAGTGATTAGGAAATTCACAACATCCCTGTGGACCGACCCGTACTCACCGGCTAGCTGCAAAGCGACGCCGTTCTTGATTGCGGTAAAATATCTTTGATCGTTAAATCCTACAAAAATCAAATGGCGCCGTTGCCGGGGATGGCGTAAAATTTCCTTTTTGCAATTTCGGGTTAATCAAAATTAAAAACAATCATAAAAATCTGAAAAATCAAAAAAATATAAAAATATATCATCTGTTATTTTTGGAAAGGGTACTTTGTTGTTTGAATTTTGCAGGATTTGCACACATATTCGGATCTGGAAATCTACAGAAGGCGAATCAGAAAAGGATACATCAAAACAGAGAGGGACTGCAAGTACAGAACAGCAGAAATTTTTTGGAGCCCTGAAGCCTCCATCCCACCGCTAAACCGCGGCCTAAGCGCGCTCCCACCACCCTTACGCGGCCCTCTTGCATCATCATCGCGAAAATTTTGCACGGTTTGTTTCCTATTTCTTCCCTCTGCAAATCCCCATATATCTTCTGTCAAATCTTCTACAGGATTGTTTGCGCTAAAAATCTTCTTCCCCCTTCCAATAATTGATTCTCTGCAGGATTCTTTGCGCCGCAAATAAAATAAAAATCTTTGATTGCAAGTGATTTACTGTTTTGCATATTTTTAAAACTGACTTTAAGGGGCTTTTGACCAATTCAGATTGGGTGGGGATTTCATCACCCTTCCCAGGACCCCAGAAATCACATAAGGCATATGCATTGACCATCTATTAATTAAAAAATATTAGACTCAGCCCTAAGGACTTCGAGCTCAATAGGACAGAGGACTAGTTATAGGCATCAGCCGTTTATCCTAACCTGATTTTGCGGTGTCTAGGAAAGTGTGTCAAGGCAAGTGGTTACTTAATTAGGACCACTACTTGTAGCGGGGAGCCTCCCACTTACCTGGCACTTACCTGGCCGCAATTGGCGGTGAAGAGGCGGTTTGAGGTCCTATCTTTAGCCCTTTGGAACAGTTAGGAGCTGACCTAGGTGACCTTAGAGTTAGGCCTGATTGTGCATTTTTGGTTGATCGAAAGTGTGTCTTAGCCCTTTATCAAAAAATTTTTTGCAAATAGTTTCAAATAAAAAAAAGGAAATTTTTTTATAAAAAACTTACAACTTGTCGCGTAAAATCCTTGCACCCCACCACCTACCTTCTTCATCTTCTCTTTCTTATATCATGGGTACCCCACATCACAAATCTCTTGCCGAACTTTTGTATCCCGAACCTAACTTTGCCTTGTACGTCAATTGTTTCAGTCGATTTAAAGACGATCCTTCCATGCCCAAAATTTCTTTGAAAGATAAAATAAAAGTGTCTAGGAGAAATAGTTTGACTTTACAACCCACTTTGTGTCAACCATGTCAACAGTCACCACCTTCGTACGTTGACACCACCTTTTCAAGTTCTGCTGTCACTCCTAAACCGATGTCCATTGCTGAGCACATTGCTCAATCTCGTAGCCGATCTTTCACCCCTCTCCACACATCTACTTCTAGGGATCAACAAGTCCATTCACCTTTTTATCCACATGTTGACCCTACTCCTGTCCAACCATCCACTTCCTACCAGTCCTACCCGACTTTCCCACCGTCACTAGACACTGTTTCTACACAGCCTTTTGGGAGTTTCACATATCCAAACAATTTCGAATCTTGTGCTGAAACCCCCTTACCACCCAAGTCTAGTTTGGAACAGTCGTTAGAAGCTTATATCTTAGCAACAAACAAAATGACTAGGAATGCGGAAGCGTCCGTGGCCGCCCTTATGTAACCTGCTGAACCGGTAGCTAGTTTCCCGCTGGCTCCAAATTTTTCAATGTATAAGGAGGTAGTTGGACAGAGTGAGAATGTGAGAGGATTTCCAAATCAAACCTACCCATACCCAATTGAATCCAACAACTCCAATTTTCAAACATGTGTCCAAAATGATGAGTTGTGCGACTTTGTAGTGCTTGATTTGCCAGATTATGAGGAACCCCTTTCGAGTGAAACCGCACCTAATCCGTTTGACCTTTACACCTCCACTCTAGAACCTAAATTGATAAATATCCATGCTTTTGATGAGGTGTCAGAAAAAATAGGTTTTCACTTGATTGAGGATATAGACGCCGGGAAAATTTCGGAAGATGAACCTGTCGATTTGATTGAAATTTTATGTCCAAGTCATCATCCCGAGTCATTAAATGTTTCTCCCGAATTTCATATGCGTCTTGATTTTGATGATAATGGTATGGATAAGCTAAATATTGAGGAGAATTATGAGTATAGTATTGAGGAGAGTATTGAGAATAATATTGAGGTTGAACCATTTTTGTTTGATGTGTCGGATTTTCCAATTCATCCTTTTGAACGTTTAACTAAATCACCCTCCCTCCTTTCCATCGTTCCGACCACGCCTAACATCATGCTTGAAGACTGTGAGCTTGAAAAATTTTCTTTTGAATCTGAGACAGTTCTCACAGCCGATAACACTTACGAGTGTTTCACTTTTTCGGACGATGTTGATGACTCACCGCCCAAGTTTGAGTCATTTACATTTTCAGATGAGTTAGTTGAACCATCAAACTCGGTTGCTTACAGTCAGTTCGAACTATTGATGGAATCCTTCAAGTTCGAGACAGATTACTTAGGTGAGATTACAACTATCCCTAAATCACTCCCTTTCGTCCTTCCTATCATTCCGACCGTACAAGAGACCGTTACGCTTTCATCTCCTATACTAAGTTCGGCGTACCCATGTTTTCTTGCGAATCTTGAGGGATTTGACTTCATTTCTCGACGGTTTGATAGGTTAGCACAATCGCTTTTAACACATCGGTCATCACAAATTGTGCTAATTTATTCACTCGATTTACACCCTCAAGATCGTACTCTACTTTTTTCTCTTTTCCTCCATTCTTCTCCCCCACCGAGACCGTATCCCGTTTCTACCTCCACACGGTCTCGTGTGCTTCTCATCTCTTTTCTTTCCACCCCATTCTTTTACCAACTCGACTATTACCACGATAAGATTTTTGAATGGTTGGTGCTAACCTTTGGCTTGTATAAGGCCAAGCTTAAGTTTGGGGGGAACCATGTTGTATATATGTACATATATTTTTTGTTTTCTTTTTCTATAAAAAATAAAAAAAAATTCAAAACAAAGAGATTTTTTTTTTATAAATAAATAAACAGGGGAGTGCCGGCATTTTGACCCTCTAGGTGTGGCATGACAGTGAGGACACTGTTAAGTTTAAGTTTGGGGGTATGCTCGGTAAGTCTTCTTCCTTCGCATTCATATGTGTATTTTTGCATTTGCATATTTATTTAAAAACCCATAAAAATTGAAAAAATTTGAAAAATTATAAAAATTATTGTATTCAATTTTGGCCATAATTGACTTGAGTTTGACAAATAGGTTAACTGGCTAGGAACAACTAGATCTTAGATTTAGTAAATTAAAAACCCTAAAAATAACCTTTCTTAAAGTTTAGCGGTAGAAAGTATATGTTTTTGTAGTTTATTTAGAAATAGGCAAATTTTGAGTTCACTTCTTGGGCTAAGTTAAAAAAAAGGAAAAGTATTGATATTTTTATTAGAGTATAAATTTGAAAAATAATTCCTAGCTTAAGTCTAGATTCTGAAAATATATACCCTAAAATTTGCACAATCACACACCTTGAAACTTAGAATAGTAGAAGAGACCTTGAAATGCTCTTGTGTAAAGTCCTTAGTACGAAGAAAATAAAAGAAAATAAAAGTGAATAAAGAAAAAAAATGAACACTGGTTTTTGTGATTACTTAAGGCTGTAAAAATAGAAAAATATTTAGCGAGAGTGCCTCATCACCTAGTGCCTTAGACCAACTGGTTTGGGAGTCACTGCTAAAGCCTTGGGTGTTACAAGACTAGGAAGTACGCTTTAAAGTGCAAACGCATCTTGTAATCGGTTGTTGGTATCTCAAGAAGTATTAACGGTCGCATGAAGGATGTGTATGAAAAATTCAATTAAAAATTCACCAATTAAGAAGTATTTTGGAAAACGGACAAGGGTATGATTGCTTGATTTGAATTTCCAAGTGTAGGGGTGATTTATACACACACGTGGGGGTATGTGATTGGAGTCTAGACGAGAGAAAGGAGTGAAAAATAGAACTTGTATCTTTAGTAGAGTTGATAAAAATTCCTAAGTGAAGATGGAACCCTAGAATGAAAACTTAAGAGATGCCGAAAGCTAAGTAAGTCGATAGAACATATATAATTTTAAGTTAAATGATGAGGAATTGTGAAGAATATGGGTGGATAATTTGCGGGTCGACGATAATAGAATTCCTTGTTAGAAAACCTAGTTGGAGAATAAAAATTAATGGGTCGAATTGATAGGATTTTGTGGGTAGTATCCGCTGAAAACCCTCAGGAGACAACACTCCTCCTACTAGGGACACCTAGAGCTTTAACGGCTTGTTGCACGTGCTCAGTGTAATCGCGTTTCCCTGCGAAAGTGCGGTTAGGTTTTTGTAGAGAATAAAAAAATAAGTTTGCTCGAGGACGAGCAAAAGATAAGTTTGGGGGTATTTGTTCATACCATAATATTGCATTATTATATTCCCCATTTTTATTCGTTTTATAAATAAACAGGTTCTTTTGACACATGTCTGCTACATATTACAGGTTACAAGTTCTTGGACAGAAAACAGTGAAAACGATGAAAAGACGATGCAAAAGTGGACTTTGACCAACAAACAGAAGACTCTTGATCAAGCCTACATCAAAGATAAAATTCACAAAGTACAAAGCAACGCAAGGTCCAGGATTAAAAAGCGAACGGTTAAAAGTCCACCGCAATTATTCACTGGAGATCTGGAAAAAACATAGAAGCTATTTTAATAAAAGAACCAAATAATAAGGAAGCCCAAAGACAGAAGAGCCCACAAAGAAAATTTCAAGGCCCAATACTTCCTTTTAAAGAGACAATGACATAAAATTTTATCAAAGCTTGGAGTCTACTTTGACTAGGTCTTCCTAAGAATATTTTGGTAAATGTAGACGTGCGAATCAATTGTAACCTAGGGTTTCCTATCCTCTATAAATAGGAACTCTAAATCATTGTAAAGGCTATGTCTCCCTATGCCTCTTTTTATCAATAAAATTTAGATTTCTTTTGGAGAGTATCGATGCCTCTTTTCATTTCAGAAATTCAGATCTGACAAACCTTGTGTTGATGTTTGGAGAGAACCATCTGTAAAGTAAGTAGGTAATTTCAATTCTTGCCCTATGTAATTTTTCATTCTCTGCCCTAGATTAAATTTAATTCCTTGCCCTAGTTAGATAGTTAGATCTTTAATTCAATTGCCTTAGATTAATTTAGTTTTTAGATTTAATTAATCCATTCACACCGTTTGGAATTAACTCGTAAGAGCGATTAGGAAATTCACAACATCCCTGTGGACCGACCCGTACTCACCGGCTAGCTGCAAAGCGACGCCGTTCTTGATTGCGGTAAAATATCTTTGATCGTTAAATCCTACAAAAATCACTCTCCTAGACACAGCGCGATATCAACCCCCAATACCGGGAGAGACAAATCCTGTCTAACCGTCACTGCCTCCAAGTGCTTCGGGACTGCACCCAGAAACTACCTGTTTGCACGACTCCTTTGAGCCGTGGTAAGTTAGTAATCAAATTACAGTGGGAACACACTCGAGGCGAAGTGACAGTGTCAAGTCAACGGACTAAGCTGTACTCATGTCACCTGGGAACTGATAACTGACGATAGGTACAATACCAACCAACAGTTTCCGACGAGTCTTGTCCAGTGTACTCGTAACCTAACGAGCACCCGCATACTATCCTAAGTACGACGTACTGACGGCTGTGAGACAGACCGTCTCCCAAGCTGGGATGAAAAGCGCATACGCTAGTCTACTCTGGAGTATCGATGCCCTATTTCGATAGTCCTGCGACTAGGGACCTGCATAAGGATGTGCTTATGGATTACCCAGCCCCCACGAGTGTGACTGCCATCACAATGCTGGTAATCAAGCAAAGATCCTAAGGGCTCCACTAATGTGTAAAGACGATATGCTAAAAGAAACACATGCACACATTAAAGTAGAAACAAACTAAGTAGCATACTACTATTTTGAGCAAGATTGTCAATACAAGGTGAATATCCCAAGCTTCCATCAAGTAATATACAAACTAGTATGATACAGTAATGGCCTCTAGGGCATATACACTAACAACGACGCCAAGGATCAAAGCCCTCATCAAGAGGCTACCGAGCAGCTTCCCTGCTCGGTCTATCCTTGGCTGGTAATCTCTTACCCAACGACGCCAAGGATCAAAGCCCTCATCAAGAGGCAACCGAGCAACAACCCTGCTCGGTCCATCCTTAGCAGGCAACTCAATGCCTTCTCGCGCTAAAGATCGAAGCCCTCATCAAAAGGCCACCGAGCAGCTTTCCTGCTCGGTCCATCCTTGGCTGGTAATCTCTAACCCAGCGACGCCACGGATCAAAGCCCTCATCAAGAGGCCACCGAGCAGTTTCCCTGCTCGGTCCATCTTTGGCTGGTAATCTCTTACCCAACGACGCCAAGGATCAAAGCCCTCATCAAGAGGCAACCGAGCAGCAACCCTACTCGGTCTATCCTTGGCTGGTAATCTTCTACCCAACGACGCCATGGATCAAAGCCCTCATCAAGAGGCCATCAAGCAGCTTTCCTACTCAATCCATCCTTAAAGGGTGACTTTTGGCACGTCATTACTTAGCGATCCCCACCTCAACTTCAGGGCCATAGAGTCGACCTTGCATCGGTCTTCCTTTACACACTTGGCAAATGGTCGAATTCAATTCGACGAGCGATCGCCAGATGAAAAAACGATCTCCGACCTAACACATCATGAAAGCAGTACCGCGCGAACGGAGATTTTATCACAAACAAAGTGAAAATACGTATGCAAAGATTCCTACAAAATGATTTTATTCACAAAGCCGGAAGTCTTTACAGAGGTATTATGCGCTCCCCAGCCTTACAAAAACGTCTGGAGGCTTACAAAATTTCAGCGCAAAAGAAAATAAGGAGGCGAGGAAGTTCAGGCCTCGGGGCCGAGAAGAACCTTGATGAGCTCTGCTTCCACCACCACAACCGGGTAGCGTCTTGAAGATCGGCGCCCACTGTAGGAGCCTCGACGCTGGGAGATGGGGCGACCGACTTCTTTCCAACGCTCCCACCTGGGGCCTTTCACCCAACAACGCTTCCGGGGGCATTCCCCTGTGCCTCACTCCCGAGGGCGTACTCACCCCGGAGCTCTCCGTCAGGAAATTCTGGCATTAGGGCCTTGACGGCGTCGAGGGCCTCATACCAAATGAGGGCAGCGGCTTCAGTGAGGTCGACGTAGTACTAGTTCGACTTCTTGTAGCTCTCCACCGCCTTCGACGCTCGAAGGTCGGCACGCCTCACTCCTTCCTTCGCCGTCTCACTCTCCCTCCGGAGGGTGTTCGCCGTCTTCTTCAGTGTGGCGACAAGCACGCTGAAATCATCCAACTTAGCCTCGGTGGCTCGAACGGCCTCTCGGCAGTTGGCGATCTCCCGATCCCCGGCAGCCATCCGGTCTTTGAGGGCGGAGACCCTCCCCATCGCCGCTTGCAGGTCCTTCCTTGAGCTTTCCTCCCGCGAGGACTCGCCCATGATCTACATCGCCGGGGCAATTTCCTCGTCCTCCATGTTGACGACGAGGGCGAAGTGCTGGAGGACCTAAAGAAAACAAAGAAGGGGTTAAAAAGAAAGGGGGGCACCCAATCTTGCGGACAAAAAGTACTGAATAAAAACCCGAGTGAGGTGCGAACACTGACCTGCACGGCCTCCTGGGTTATGGCCGCCATTTGGGCCCTGAGGGTCCCCCGAGGGATTCTGCCCCCGGCCGACCTTTCCATCTCCGAGAGCAGGCTGTCGGTAGCAGAAAGCCCCGAGGGCACCTGGAAGCGAAGTGCCCCTTCATCCACGATGATCAGGAAAGCCGGGGAACGGGGCACCGTCCTATGGTACCTCTTGAGGAGAGACGTAGGAGAACCAGTCTCGCCTCCCACCTCTAAAACCCGGGGCTCCTGCTCCTGAACACGTTTTCGGTTAGGCCATGGCTGGACTCTGGGGCCCGACGCGCGCTCGAGCGCCTGGCCAGAGCGGCCGCCGGTGGAGCCGGACTTGACGACCGGAGGGACGGGCTGGCGCCTCCGGCCTTCTTCCCCTTCTTCTGTTCGACCAGGGCTGCCCGAAATTTAGCTCGGTTCATGGGTTCTGCATAATAAAAAAATGCAAAGAAGGAGTTAGCAACGCCATAAAAAGTGGAAGAATACACAAGTCTAAACAGATCGCCTATAAACTCCTAACTTACCCGTAAACTGAGCGGGGCTGAGCCCGACCCAACTGAGGGCCTGCTCAGACTGCAACACATCGGCCCGTGGGAGGGCTCCCACTCCGACACCGCCACCGCGTCGGGATCATTCAACCGCCTCACCTGCGGGAAGTTGGCCCTGTGCCACTGGATAGGCACAGGCCAATCCTCATCCTCGGGTGGCCCGACAAACAAAAACTTCTTCTTTCATTCGTGGATGGAAGAAGGTACTACGACAACCCCCGACCCGGCAGCGCCTCCCCGATTCTTTCTAAAAGAAATGTATACCTATATCGGCTCGTCCTTGTGAGTGCTGGGGTGGTTTTGTAGCAGAGTGAGGAAAGGAGAAGGTTCAGACTGAAAGGGATCACTCGCGATTTCAACCGGACCAGGAACCCAAGGAGAATCCTCCAAGAGTTCGACACTAACTGGCCCGAGGCTAACTGGAAACAATTCAACGCCGCACTCACCTCGGGGGAGAAGGGTAGGCGCATTCTGGCCCAAAAGGCTTTCAGGTACAAAGCAATCTCCTTGCCCAGTACCTGGTCTGCCCTTTCCCCCTCCTCGGCCAGACGAAGCGAGTAGCCGGGAGGAATATGGAAGCGAGCCTGGTGGCAAGCTCTTCCGCATGACTCAATATGGATGACGCGTCACGGATGCCCCTGACCTACGCTTTAGGGACCATCCCCGCCGCACGACCCCGGGAAGCGCGACTAACCCTAACCTCCAGGGAAGATTCTGACCAGGACGAAGAGAAGGAAGCTGCAGAAGACTCCCTAGACTCTACCCGAACTATCTCGACAAACTCCTCAGAGGAAGACATCTTACCTGAGCAGAGGAAGGGAACGTCCGAGAGAAGAACGCAGGAAATCCGACATAGAAGGAAGTGCACCGAGCTAACACAACGAGGGAAGAGGAAATTATAGCGAAGAAGGACCCTCGGGGGAATCCCACCTCTATTTATAGTAATCGGCAAACACATCCAGCGGCGCCGATCGTCTCCCGCCAAAATGGCACTTCGCATTCAACGGCCGTCGACGCTCCACCTGCCGCACGCGCATTGGGCGCGCCCCATCGGACGTAGGAACACCAGTGGCCTGTTACGTCAGCAAACCAGCGTCGGACACGTGACCTGTCACTCCAATGAACATACGCCCGAATCGCCGCATCCTCTTTAATGCGAGATCTCTCCCCCGATTCGCCGACGTCATCAAGAAAATACAATCAATTGCTCGGGAATACGCACCGACGATATCTTCAAACAGGGGCTTACCCCGGGTGATCGGTCAGACCACTCTCGACCCGACCCATTAATAGGTCGAGACGAGAGTGGGGGGCTAATGATGATACTTGATACCGGGGTTTCCCCAGATCATGACACGTAGCAAGTGATGTGTCTCAAAGCCTACGAGAAAAGATCAAGAACGGTATGTTGGAAGCATGCCCCGGGCCCTCGACCCGAGGATGTTCCCGACCTTCGGCGGCCTTCCAGACCACTTCCATGCTCGCCTTACAAACGACCACCGGCTCGCCTCCGAGCCTTCCCACATGCTGAGTTCTCTCTGCCCCCTAGCTCGCCTCCGAGCTATCACAGAACCAAGCTCGCTCGGCCTCCCACTCGTTCCCGAGCCTCCCGCCGAGCCTAGCTTCCTCGGTCTCATCGATCGACCCACAACACTGATCACAGGCATCTCCGCCACGGCTCTGCGAATCTCGTCAGACGTGAGATATATGCCGCCCACGATCCCGTGTTCCCCCATTAACGAGCATATCTCGTCATTAATGGGGTATCCCGCATTTCACGCGGGCGTAACGCTAGGGGCGTAACGGCCGACGTGAATCTCGCGCCCGCCTGCCCATGGTTGCTACTATATAAACCGCTCTCTCAGACGACTCAGGTAAGCCAATTATACCCAAATAGGCCGTTACTCTGCCCATTTAACCCGTCTAACTTGATCGTCAGAGGGTCCTCGGTGGCGCAACCACCCCGGGACTTCCTTGCAGGTCGCTCGGCCTTAACCACATTGAGCCTATTGAGATCCACACGCCCCAGAAGACAACCTCCCAATTCAATCTCAGCCGCCCGTCTCCACTCGCTGCAGACCAACGGAAGGTAACATCTGAAGGAGATCTAGAGATCCATCACCATCCCATCTCGCTAACACCTCCTCTTGCCTCCGATTGTTGCATCCAGCTCTCCGTTCACCGACGACCTGATTTGCGGCAGGGATGTTGACTTTCCCGACGATATGATCCAGGATCAGGATGATGTTCCCGTGAAACTTGAGCTCGACGACGAGGAGGAGATGCCGGCCGGCGGAGGTCGAAGAGGAACTGAGGGTCCCACTCGGGGTTCTCACCGCCGTCGGAGTCGACAACGGTCTTCTTCTTCAGAGGGAGGTGGGAGTTGGAGGGGTCGGTGACGGAGACGGCAGCGTAGAGGAAAGGCTTTTGGAGGAGATTGAAGGATCTGATCGCTCTCCAGGAGATCGGTTTCAAATGGAGCCAGATATGAGTTCGATTTTGATCCATTTCTCCTCAGCCTAGGACTGTTGTTGTTGTTGATGGAAGATCGATTTTAGGGTTTTTATTTTTATTTTTATGGTGAAGAAAATAGTTAGGTGATGATGATGGTTGTGGAGATGGTGATGGTTGGGCAGCGGCGGTGGAAGGATTGCGGTGGTGTGGGGCAACGGCGATTGGAGGAGGGGGTGTGGGGCCGCTTCTTGAGTCGCGAGTACATGAATTATTCCTGAGCTTGAGCTCAGGACCTTTAGCCCACCACCACCACCACCCACTCACAGAAGAAAAATGCTCAACCTGCTAGATTTGAAATTTACCACAATCCATCCAAAAAACAAAAACCACGGATCCATTTATTTGTCACCAGTGTCTAGGTGTTGTGGATCCCACCATTTTGTTTTTTGGATGTATTGTGGTGAATCTCAAGCACGGTTGGCATATATGACTCGGTAGTCCAAATTAATTTAGTGATTAAAATTTGATTCTCTCTCCCACTACACACACGTGGCTTCTCTCTCAAATTGCAGAATCATGTCACGTACCATCACAAAAATCTTTGAAGTGATTTGAGAGAGAACCAACCACACTTAAATAAATATCAAGCATGAAGAATTTAGGTCTCAGAGTGCATGCATGCATGCAGTGATGAGCTCATGCATGTACGTGCGATACGAACTACTTCCCCTCTTATAGGATAATTCCGTAATTTTTTGGGGGAGAAGCATGTGAGATCTCTTGGGTCTCGTGGGATTCGCACGTGCGAAACTAACGGAGCAGAAACGGTCGTCGGAGGGGATGGCATAACTATATGTGACGTTTGGGCTGCGTCACTTGCATGATTAGCGTGCGTGATATCAGGAGTTGACACGTGATGTGACGGCCGTCTTGGGTATGTTGTTAAAAGCTACTTTGTTGAAGTCAAAGGTGATTCATTAATGCTACAATCAATGATCACGATTTGTATCAATAGAGTGATGATGCGCATGCAAATAAATATTGGTTCTCTCGATCACCCTAGCTTATCATGTACTATCACTATTTCTATAACTTATTAGATGTGCCAATCTGACTAATCGATCATGATGAAAATTAAATTAATTTAGTGATCATATGAATATTAATTTGAATGTGTAACGTATCGAGACTCGAGACCACTTTCGGAAATTTCTATAGGTTAACCTTCCTATATTTACTTTCTACATAGTACATACTAATATTATATATGATGCATAAAGATTAATAATAGTTGGAATTCAGACGATGAAGATTTTGAGTTCTGCAAAACTACTTAGTAGATAGTGACATATGTAGCTCGATTAACCTTGCAAAGGATTTATCTCATATATAGACTGTTTTAAAGTGTCAACCGACTCTCCATAATTTTGTTGATCATCGATATGTCCGTTTTGAGATTCATAAATCAAGATATATATGTACATCAATTTTTGTGTAGCTTTGATAAAATCTGATATTTAGCCCCTGCGGATATACTTGCCCCAACGGATAATTCCTCCGTTTTTGGCCGCCCTGTAAAGGATAATATATATAACACACACGAATACAGAAATATTTATCCAAAATATCCCACGCATATATATATATATATATATATATATATATATATATATATATATATATATATATATAAAAGACGAAATAACCAAATAAAATGCAAAATCGAGATAAAAAATCAAGACACGCAACCAACGATATCCAAGATATATATGTATCAAATATAGTACATACATCGCACAAAAATATAAAAAAAATAAATACATCACTACTGGCTCGGTTTATATGCTCCGTCTGCAAGTATCTGAGAACCCTGGCGCATTAGCTCTTCGCTGTAGCCCCAGGCCGATAAATTTTGGAGTACTAGATCGTCAGGAGTAAGGGTGGGCAGCAGAGCCGAAACAATGGGATGCGGAGCCGAATCAGCGGCATGTGGAGATGAAGCCGGAACCGATGAGCTGCCTGTGTAGCCGTAGCCAAAATAGCGGCTTGCGGAGAGACAGCCAAAACAGTGGCCTGCGGAGCCGCGGCCGCGGCCGACGCTATAACATTTCAGAAAATATAAAAAATTATTTTGGAATTTTAAATAATAAAATAATAAATTTCACGGATAATAAACGTTTATAGATTTGAGTTTTCGTAGATAGATCATATACCTATAGTTTGGAAAATAATTGGAATTTAAAGAAAATTATTATTTATGAGAGCATTCATTTGATTGGGCTTTTTTTAAATTAATATATAATTATTTTTGTCACGACCCGAAAATGACACATGACCGACACTTGGATCACGTGAAACCTATAGAACCCCACCGTAAACCAAGTAAGACAAAAACCTAGAAATCTAAACCTTTTTAGTAAAATAGCGGGGGTGGAGGTTTTTTGGAAAAAGGGTATAACAGAAATCAAGTTCTCATTTAAAGTATAAATAATGTTATATGAAAATACATGTGGGTTGTATACTATAGTTGAAAATATTTTCGTCATTTGAAATTTGGGCAGCATGTAACATTTCAAAAAAATAAAATATTATTTTTGGGAATTTTCATAATTTAACATTAATTTTTTAATGAATATTTTAATATCTCGGTATAATTAAATACCGATAAATGGGGAAAATTCTGAAGAAAATTATGGAAATTCTAAAATAGGTTATTTTGTGGAAATATGTCATTTTTAAGTTTTTATGGTTAAGTATATGCTATTTTAGTATTAATCGTGATTAAAAATCGCTAATTGGATTTTTGACTTTTTGTGTAAAAATGTGCACATTGTTGGAGATAGTGCCCTCAGAGTCAATTATTGGATCACAGCCACATGATTGCAATGATTGAGGGAGGACCTATCCCAGGAGGACAGTCTTACTCATGATGATAGTATGCTATCTGGTTTATCTTTATCATCGTATACTGCTTTAGGTGACCTGACAGGTCACTATTGCACGTTGATAGAGCCCCTAGGATTCTTGCTTGACCACCAGCAGTATGAGGGCGATCATATACGTGGGAGCTGGTAGTCTATAAGCACATCCTTAAAAGGTCTCTAGTCGTGGGAGTTTCGAGATAGGGCATCAATACTCCAAAGTATACTAGTGTATACAGTCGAGACCCCGACGAGGGGCGGTGGCCGGTCTCACAAGCCACTGGTGTCAGTTGGTTCACCTAAGATGTATACATGTGCTCATTGGGTTATGAGTACACCGGACAGGACTCGCCGGGAACATGCTAGTTGGTCTTATACCTGACGTCAGATAGCAGTTCCCTGGTGACATGTGTACAGGTTAGTTCATCGACCTGGGGATCGTCATTTGTCTCGTGTGAGTTCCCACTGTACTTTGATTACTACCCTACCACGCTCAAAGGAGACGTGCAAACAGGTTTTAGTTGGGTATAGTCCCGAGCCACATGGAGGCAGTGAGCGGATCTTCAGGGGTTCGTCTCTCCCGGTATTGGGGGTGAGGTCGCGCTGTGTCTAGGAGAGCCATTACACGAAGCCCTCGGCTGAGGCAGGAGATTTACTGGTAGGTATTCCAGTAGTATCTCAGGGTGTTCTGGGCTACACTCCGACACGACTTGTACCGCTTTTGGAGGTCTAACTTTTACCAACCCCCTAGGCCCGCCATGCGATGCTCGTAGACGAACGGACCGGACTGTACGGATATTGTCACTGACAGGCTCAGTAGGGTGTCAGGATGGTTCGCTCATCGACGTCCCTTTTGGTCAATTGCTGGTGGCCCGTCACGTATGGCTAATACCTCTGACGTGCTAGTGGTTAAATCCACAGCCATAGTATTGACGAGTCTTTAGAGTCCCCCACATTCAGTTACTCAAGTTTCGGGCGAAAAGTTGTAGAGGCCGTATGGGGACATGGCAGGGTTCGATCTGATACGTGCGGTATTGCACGGATCGGGATTGGACGGTTAGTACTAGAGGCCGTATGGGGATATGGCAGGGTTCGATCAGATACGTATGGGGATATGGCAGGGTTCGATTAGATACGTGCGGTATTGCACGGATCAGGATCGGACGGATATTACTAGCCGGCTTTGGTTTAAGCCGGATCCTAGTATAGTACAGTGTAGATTTTGTCTCATTGCATTTGTATTTTGGTCGGAATACAAATGCGGGTGTGTATACACAGTATCGGGGTTTTCCTGTAATTTATTACGGGACCAGTTTTCTAGAGTTGCCAGTTTGCTTTCCGTTTCGGCCATTTTCATTTGTATCTTTCAATGGCCGAAGATTGGTGGAGGAGGGCTTATTTGCATTTGTGCAAATAAGCAATTTGGAAGGGGGTCTTTGCATATTCTTGTGTCATGATGGTTGCACCATCCTTTGACCATTTGACTTCTTCTTCTATCATGATGGCTTGACCTTTGAAGCAATCATGGTTGTTGATTGGTTGGTGGAGTGAGGGTTTGCTTTGTGATCATTGTTTGTCATCATCACCCTTTCTATCTCTTGCTTGATTGGTTGGCTCACTCTCTCACAACTTCACAACCTCTCTCATTCTCTCCATTCTATATACATGGCCGGCCAAGTTAGAGGAGGGGCAGCCCATTTTTCATGTGTGGGGTTTTTGTTCATTTGGCTTTGCAAAAATTCCCACAAGTTCCATCTCCAAACTCCATAGTTCATTTCCTCCACCATATGGCAATTCCTACAACCCCAAAATGAGACATGAGTTCCACACTACATTCTACAGCAAATCTTGGGCACGTCGGCTTGCCAGCTTCGTACCCGAGTTGCCTCGGTATAGAGGCGGGAGCCCATAAAAGATGCAGGCGACGTGGTGCCCTTCCGGCGAGGAGGTGGAGACGGGACATTCCGCGGGAGATCGGGATGACGGCGAAAAGACCGGAGGACACGGATCGTTCGGTATATCTCTATTCCCCATCTAATAGTTTGCTGGGACTAGTTAATGGTACGATCCGGGTTTTAGTGCGCGGTGGTGCCGGTTCAAGAAAATTAAAGTTAGCCATCGCTTCCGCATTTGGCCTCGGGATGGAGGCCGGGGCGCCGCCGTGCACTTACACACATAACATTTTCCACACTTGTTCCATGTTTTGGATTCATGGTAGCCTAGGGTTGAATCATGCTTAGATGACCATGGTGGATTGAACCATTTGGTTAGGTTAATTAGTTTTAACTTAGGGTTTTGGCCTTGTTTAAAGGGTGATTAGGGTTAGGTTAACTTGTGGTAAGAGAGAGAAAGAGAGCCATGATGGTTGGGCATTTATTTGGAGAGAGAGAAGGGAGGCTCCAAGGTTATGTCACCTCATCTCATTTCAAAACTCATCACCCCATTTCACTTCAAAACTTTTGCCTCTCACATCTCTCCCTCTCCCTCACACCTTTCAACTCTCTCTCACACTCACATCTCTCTTGACTACAGCAGCAGCAGCCCATACTACAACATCAACACAACATCAAATACTTCACTTCACCACAAACCAACACCCCACAACTAAACCACCAACACTTCACAACACAAAACAACAATAGCCACAGCAGTAGCAGCTGCTACAGCTACACAAAACTAAAACAAAAGAAAACAGCAACAAGTTAGCTTCAGCATCAGCAGCTGAAGCAACATCAGCCACCAAAACAGCTGCAACAACAACACCAGCAAAAACACCAGATGCAGTCCAGCAGCAACACAACAGCCCTTCCTCCCTCCTCCTTCTTCCCTTCTCCTTCATCCTAGGACCCCTTGAGGTATAATTCCGCAACCTAACTCCTATCTTGCCAAGTTCTGGTTGTTTAGCTGAATTTAGTATAGTATGTAGATTAATGCTAGTTTTAGGAAAAATTTGAGTGAGACTTGACCAAGTGTTGCTTTTGAATGTTAGTATAACCTTATTAGGTGTTGTTAAGACCAGTTCAACCCAAGAATGTTCCAGATTTCACCCAAATACCAGATTTATTCGACTTGGCGTAAATTAGCAATTTTGCCGATTTTGTGACCTTTCTGGAATCTGCTACAACCCGAGATACCCTAAAATAATTTTGACTTAGCAGTGCGATATGCAAGTAGATAGGAACCAATACCCAAAACCCTAGCCCCCAACTCCATTTTCTGGCTGCAGATGTATTCCCCTTGGTCGCAATTTGCGGCCAGAGCAGGGGGAAACCCACTCGTTTTTGGTGCACGACTCTTTTACCTGTAAACTTGACCCTGGGTATGTCTAGTTTTGTCTGGTTCCAATCAGGGTAAAATCTGGGTTGATTTTCTTGAGTTGGCGCATGATTTACGACTTGTTTTAGCATGGTTTTTGGTATTTGGTGATTCGTTTCTGTCGGGTGGCGTTTGAATGCCAACGGCAGAGGGTTATTGGCTGTGTTTGCATGCGAGGTTATAGGTTTTTACCTATTAGCGTAGCGTGTACCGTTTTGGTTTCCGACACGGTTTTCATGTGCTTTAGCGTTTGTGATATTCTTGTAGGTACCCACATGACATTGAGGCGTTGGAGATTCAAATGGCGACGTCGGCACCGGCACGCATAAAACAAGGTGAGTAGATTTATATCTACGGGGAGAAGTCGGGTGGATGGCGTATAGCATCCCCGCAGTTCGTGGTGATGTATACGGATGCGTATACACACCAACAATTATTATTTGTTGTTGTGATTAATGATATTGTTGTTCCCCTCTGAAAGGCGGCGCACAGGACCGCGATGTCCTGGCACTGAGATTCGGGGCAGATGCTATTTGGTTTTATCCGTCTACCTCTCCGAAGATGCCAAGTTGATTTATGGCACCGTGTATCGGAGGTTTAGACGGATGCGGCCGATGTAGCAGACTTTGTCAGATTCCCCCTCGCTTGAGGGGTTTTTGATTGTGGGGACGCTCTTTCCTGCAGGCGCAAGCCCCTGCAGTTAATTACGCTACCGCATCGCGGTAACAACTTTCTCCTTCTCCAGAATTTCACTTCGTGTCGTGTGTGTTTGTTTTGTTTGTGGTTGTCCGTGGATTGTATACGGAGACCGAGTAATACCGTCGCCCGTAGGATGTGGATTAGTCCAAATCCGTATTTACTTAGATTTGGGTTTGGTGTTTTTAGTTTAAGGATGCATTAGTCGCGTTGCGGCTAAGATCAACTTAAAGGTTCGTTAAGGATACGTTAGTCCGGTTTGAGACTAAGATCAACTTAACGTGATCGTTTAGATCCGACAAAAGAGCGTTTGGGCTCTATTGTTCCAGTTTGGGAGATTTATAGTCCAATTTGGGACTAAAGTCTGTTTGGAGGATACGTTAGCCATTTTTTAGGCTAAGATCGACTCAAACATTTGTTAAGGATACGTTAGTCCAGTTTGAGACTAAGATCAACTTAACGGGACCGTTTAGATCCGACAAAAGAGCATTTGGGCTCTATTGTGCCAGTTTAGGGACGTGGTGGTCCATATTCCAGTTTAGGGACGTTCCGGTCCGATATTAGTTTAGGGACGTTCCGGTCCGATATTAGTTTAAGGACGTTTCGGTCCACGAGTTTAAGGACCCCACAGTCCATATTCATGTGTGGTCGTTAGGACCCGTCACCTCTCTGACGTCGTTGAAGGATTACAACGATAGGTGTCAGAGGAGTTCGGAGATGTACCCTCGAACCGGATGTAAATTCATTTCGGGAGCAGCCGTGCTCAGTCAATTTAATTTGAGGACATATGGCCATGACTGGGCTAAGTCCAGTTGAATGTTCAACATTTTTATTTGTCTTTGGCCAATTAGGCCTGAGTTAGGGCTTTGCCCCTTTTTAAATAATGCATTGCATTATTTTTGTTTTGTTTGGGCTCTGCCTGTTTATAAATGATGCAAAGCATCTATTTTGTTTGGGCTCTGCCCTTTTTATTGCACTGCAATTTAATTAGGCCTACTAGGTCTTTTTGATTTGGGCCTGGCCTTTTAGGAAATGCATTGCATTTGTCAAGCGCTTTGCGCCAATCAGAGAGCGCAACAGTGCAGATTTATAAGTGCAAAGCACTATTAATTTAAGAATCTTTTAGATTCAAGAACCAATGGTTCATAAAAGGAGTGCAAAGCACTATTCGTTTCCTTGATCTAATTTAGATCAAAGAAAAAACAAGTTTTTTTCTTTTTATTTCAGGAACCAAAGGTTCATAAAAAGTGCAAAGCACTGTTAAATTCTTTGATCTAATTTAGATCAAAGAAGAAGATAAGTTTTTTTCTTATCTTAAAGAACCAAAGGTTCATGAACAAGTGCAAAGCACTATTTTTATTTTATCCCTTTATTTAGTTCTGTTTAAAGATCCATGATCTTGTTTTTAGATCACTGATCTATTCATAAGAGAATTTTCTCTTCTTTCAAAGGTTTTTACTTTCTGTTGTTCTTGAGGAGTTCTCGAGAATTCTCTTCTCTTTTTTTTTTTGAAAGATCTTGATGCCTTTTAATTGAGGTCTGGGGTCCTTTTTATAGTGCCCATAAATTAGTTAAATTTGTTAAAGAGATTTTTCTCTGAGTGATTTGGGGAATTTTCCCCACCGTTGGATCTTTGATCCAAGGGCTTCTGCTTTGCAGAAGAAAATCTTCTTGTTTTAACAAGAACAGAAAAGATTTCTTGAATATTTTAATTCTGTTTGGCGCAGATGCCCCAGCGCGTGACACGTGTCGCGCAGCTATTTTTTTTATTTTTTTTTGCTGCGCAGCGCAACTGTGCGCTGCGCAGACACGTGTCGCGCAGCGCGCAGTTGCGCTGCGTGAGGCTTTTTTTTTTGTCGCGCAGCGCAACTGTGCGCTGCGTAGACACGTGTCGCGTCGCGCAACGCGCAGGTGCGCTGCGCTTTTTTTTTTTTTTTGAAAACAGAAGAATTGCTTTTTTTTCCACATTGGAATTTAAACAGAGCTCTGCTCTGATTGGGATAAACAAATGCACCCCCACCGTTGCGCTTACGTGGCCTCCTAACGTGAGCGCAGCGGTGGCAGACTCCGAACCGTCGCGCTATCTCTTGGAAGCTGAAAGGGCACTTGATGCCTAAAAATAGGACTTTTGGTCCCTTAGATGATTCTTATCTCTAAATTTTTACTTTCAGAACTCAGAGCCCCGCTTTTTATTTTCAAGAATTTTAAGAGTTAAACTCTTAAAACTTTTAGGTTAAAATTTTAATTTGGAGTAAATTAAGTTAAATTAATTTTTGTTGATAGAGCATCGCTCTCAATAGATCCCTGATCTAAAGAAAACCTATTTAGGGTTTCACTTAGCAGAGCTTTGCTCTACAGGTCTTAAAAGGATCTAAAGAGAACTAAAGGGGACCCTACTAGGATTCCATAGAGCTCTGCTCTCTGAAAGATTTTCCTTGGATTTTCTTAATTCATTAATGGAGCTTTGCTCCTCCCAAATCATATAGAAGAACTCTTAAGGATTCTTCATGGATCTTGGAACTTAAATATGGCATTTTATTCCTCAGTGCATTATATCGTTTTGCTTAATCAGTCTTTCTGATAATTTTGTTGATCCTCTTTCATAGGAACAATGGACGCCCATATGTATGCTCTTAACGAGATCATCTCTCATGAGGGCATCCGCCGACTTGGCCGCTCTCAAAATCGGGAGTTCACAAACGAGGAGTGTGCTGAAATAATGAGTCGCTTCGACGCATACAACGGTCCACTGCATCCCCGACGTTCCTTTCTTCTTAAACTTATCGTGGGAGCTATCTGGGAAGCGCTTCCCCTATTCTGTTCCGGTGTGCCGCTTAAGGCGTTGGATGCCGCTGAGGACAAGGTACACTCTGTGTATCTATTGAACTTTATCTCGAAGAGACGGCGAGACAGTCTTATCGACCTCTTGCACGAGATCTTTCAACAGTCTGCCATACTCGCTGCTTATCGGAGGGTGGAAGACATCGGGAGGGACCCTGACGCTTGTGCTCGCGAAAGGAAGCACACTAGGATGATCCGCGAGGCTTGGAAAGTCATAGATAGGATCGCTTTTGAATTCCTCAATCCATGCCCTGGATCTGAGGTTATTCCATTGTAACTTTCGTTTATTGTTTTTATGACTGTAAGAACTTCGGGCAATATTAATGGAATTTTTTTTATCCCAGCTTGTCTTTATTATATATCTTTGTCCTGAGTCTTTTTGCCCATGCATGAATGAATACGTCTTGAACACTTGATCAAACGTAAATCGGGTGCTCTTTCTGTTGCTTTTCCTCTTTCTCAGCATGTCGTCACAATTAGCAGGTAATAGAGTAAGCTTCTTGATTTCTTCATGAGATAGCGAGGGCTTAGGCCGCAGGTTCAGATCTGCTGCCTAAGACTTTTCAACTCTATGAGCCGTGAGGGTCTCATAGAGACTTTTCTCACTACGGATCGAGAGGATCTCGTAGGCGGGTTTTTCTCCTTAAGAATCGTGAGGATTCCTAAGTGTGGTTTTCTCTTGTAAGTCGTAAGGATCCTACAAGAGAATTTTTCCCTCTTACGAGTCGAGAGGACTTGTAAGCGGTTGTTTCCCTCCTTGTCGAAGTTCGACGTTGGAGAGTGAGACCCGTGGATGGTATGCAAGAGACCGTTTTGGGCTAACTTACGGGGTCCCAATGCTTAGGAAATAGGCTTCTTTTATGCCCACTGCCTAAGGCTTTATCTCACGAGTTGAGCCGCCTCGACAATTTTTCACAAGTCGAGACGAATCGAACGTTTCTCGCAAGAACATCTTAACGTCGCATTTAACCTCTGCTCTTTACGACAGAAGCCCGTTAAGGTTGGTGGTACTTAGGGTTTTGGCCATCGTACCGTCGCATAAGCTGATATAGTCCTCGATAGGCAATCGTGCTGTTCGAGTAGCCCTGCGACTGCCGTGTCTCTGATCCCTTCGGGGGCTGGACAAGACGTCTTCAAGCAATCCTCCTTGGCAGTTTGACCGTCAGAAGAGCAAGCGCTAGGAATTTGCCATGCCGCTTTTTACTTGAGGTTAGGCTCATTTTGGAGAGCCCCGATGAGTCATAACCACTCCGCGCTGGTGTGGGATGATCTCCGATAGTCTTTCAGGCTTTATATGACTTGCCGTTAAGACCCTGAAGCTAGGAATTTGGCCTTTGCTTCGTTTGCTGGCATTGCGTCCTCTGTATCAAGACGAATGTCATGGTGGGAACCATGGATTTTGCCGTGGCTCCGTTTGTTTGATGACGTTGCGTCTGCTGTGTCGAGACGAACGTTGGGGCGACATCTCATCTACTGTATCGAGGGGTGACATCTCGTCTACTGTATCGAGACGGACGTCGAGGTTGTCTCTAGGTTGCTGGTGAACCACCGAGGTTTGGAACTAGGGATTTTGCCGTGGCTCCATTCGTTTAATGACGTTGCGCCTGATGTGTCGAGACGAACGTTGGGGTGACATCTGGTCTACTATATCGAGACGGACGTCGAGGTTATCTCTAGGTTGCTGGTGAACCGTCGAGGTTTGGAACTAGGGATTTTGCCGTGGCTCCATTCGTTTAATGGCGTTGCGTCTGCTGTGTCGAGATGAACATTGGGGTGACATCTCGTCTGCTGTATCGAGACGAACGTCAAGGTGGTGACCACTCTGTGCTGGTGCGAGATGATCTCCGATTGTCTTTCCGGTTTTATGTGAGTTACCGTAAAGACGTTGAAGCTAGGAATGTGGCCTTCGCTTCGCTTGTTTTGTCACGTCCGAATCCCTGCTGGAGGAAGAACGCTGGGGTCGACATCTTGTCTGCTGTATCGAGACGGACGTCGAGGTGGTGACCACTCTGTGCTGGTGCGAGATGATCTCCGATTGTCTTTCCGGTTTTATGTGAGTTACCGTAAAGACGTTGAAGCTAGGAATGTGGCCTTCACTTCGTTTGCTTTATCATGTCTGAATCCCTGCTGGAAGAAGAATGCTAGGGTTGACATTTTGTCTACTGTATCGAGACGAACGTCGAGGAGGTGACCACTTTATGTGAGATGATCTTCGGTGGTCTTTCCGGTTTTATGTGAGTTACCGTAAAGACGTTGAAGCTAGGAATGTGGCCTTCGCTTCGCTTGCTTTGTCACGTCCGAATCCCTGCTGGAGGAAGAACGCTGGGGTCGACATCTCGTCTGCTATATCGAGATGGACGTCGAGGTGGTGACCACTCTGTGCTGATGCGAGATGATCTCCGATTGTCTTTCCGGTTTTATGTGAGTTACCGTAAAGACGTTGAAGCTAGGAATGTGGCCTTCGCTTCATTTGCTTTGTCATGTCTGAATCCCTGCTGGAGGAAGAACGCTGAGGTTGACATTTCGTCTACTGTATCGAGACGAACGTCAAGGAGGTGACCACTTCATGTGAGATGGTCTCCGATTGTCTTTCCGGTTTTATGTGAGTTACCGTAAAGACGTTGAAGCTAGGAATGTGGCCTTCGCTTCGTTTGCTTACACTGCGTCTAGTGTATTAAGACGAATGCTGAGGTGGAGCTTGGATTTTGCCATCACTCCGCTTTGTTTCGACCATGGGGTCTTTTGTTAACTTTGCATGTACACCCCGCTGGGCTGCGAAGGAACGCCGTTGTTGACATTGCGTCTGTTGTAACGAGAAGAATGCTAAGGTGGAGTTGGGATTTTGCCGTTACTCCGCTTTGTTTCGACCGTGAGGTCTTTTGTTGACGTTGCATCTGCCTCCAGCTGGACTGCGGAGGAACGCTGTTGTTGACATTGCGTCTACTGTATCGAGACGAATGCTGAGGTGAAGCTAGGATTTTGCCATCGCTCCGCTTGATGGTGTAACATCTGTGTCCTGTTGGAATGAGGAGGCACACCGTTGTTGGTCTCCAGGCTGTAGACGTGGCCATTGAGATTTGGAACTAGGGACATTGTCATGGTTCCGTTTCGTTGCGATTCTGAGGTCAGTTGTTGACGTCATGTCTGCATCTAGTTGGAGTGAGGAGAAACGCCGTTGGTGATCTTTAAGTTGTCGATATTGACGTCGAGACCCTGAAGTTAGGGACCTTCCTTTGCTTCATTTGTTGACATCGTGTCTGTAATATTGCGACAAATGTCGAGATGGTCTCTAGGTTATCTATGAACCGTCGAGATTTGGATTCGCTTTCTGGTGGAGCCTGTTGGGAAGGTATTGTTCCCTTTTTATCTGTGCCCCTGGATTGTATACAGGGATCGATGTGATTTCACCTGTAGGGCAAAAAGTTTCATTTTTTCATTTTTTTATTCTTTCCGTGATGCTCTATCATTTCAGCTTTTTATATCGCGAAAATTGCGATTGCCCAATCATTTCGGCTATTTTTCGCGGTGCCCAATCATTTCGGCTATTTTTCTTTTTACTCGCTGCTTTTTATTGCGAGTTGCCCAACCATTTCGGCTATTTTGCATGCATACATTTTTACTTGCTGATTTTGTTTGCAAGCTGCCTCATCATTTCGGCTATTTCGTATGCATATATATATATATATATATTTTTTGGCTCGATGATTTTTTTTTTGCGAGTAGGGGATTTGGGATCTGATACCAATCTTGGCATCAGCATCGCTGCGACTGGAATATTGCCAGGAGCGAATCATCATTTGCCGTAAAAAGACTTGGAATTTGATACCGGTCTAGGCATCAGCATCGCTGTAACTGGGATATTACAAGGAGCGAATCATCATTTGCCTCTGTCGATGCCGAACAAAGGTGGCTTAGTAAACAGGGTTAAGGGTCTTGTCGGCTAAGGCTTTTGACTTCATGAGCCGTAAGGGTCTCACAAAGGTATTTCTCCCTACAAGTCGTGAGGATCTTGTAGGTGTGTTTTCTCCTTAGGACTCGTGAGGATTCCTAAGTGTTCGTTTCCTCTGTAAGTCGTAAGGATCCTACAGGAGGGTTTTCTCCTTGTAAGTCGAGAGGACTTATAAGGGTTGTTCATCATGCGAACATATCCCCAGTCTCGGATGAGACTTGATTAGGGAAATGTTTGTTCGTGCCCGTGGATTGTATACAAGGGTCAGTATTGAACCACTTGTAGGGCAATATTGGAAGTTTGTAGGGGTTTGCTTAAGCACAGGTTTAGGTCTCTGTAACTTAAGACTTTCAAATCTTATGGGCCGTGAGGGTCCCATAAGAGAGTTCTCCTTACGAGTCGTGAGGATTTCGCAAGTGTATTCTCTCCTTAGGAATCGTGATGATTCCTAAGTGCGTTGCTCTCTTGTGAGTCGTAAGGATCTCACGCGGGTGGTTTCTCCTTACAAGGTCGAGGGGGCCCTGTAAGTGTCTTTTGACGAGGTTGCGCCCTTTCGGGTTTTCACAAACACTCGCCGGTAGTCCTGCTGTTTTTACTCACGGAGCCCTTTCGGGTTTTCATCCATGCCCGTTTTGCTTATGGACATACCGTTTTTATTTTATTTTATTTTTTATTTTCTTCTTCTCTCTTTTTTTTATTAACGAGGTCGCGCCTTTTCAGGTTTTCACAAACACTCGCCGGTAGCCCTGCTGTTTTTACTCACGGAGCCCTTTCGGGTTTTCATCCGTGCTCATTTTGCTTATGGACATACCGTTTATTTTTTATTTTTATATTCTCGTCAACCTGAGAATGCTGCAGTAGTAGTTTAAAAACATTTCGGTCATTTGCAAGTTTTTAGGACATTGCGGTCCATCATTAGTTTAAGGACATCTCGGTCCGTTGTTAGTTTAAGGACGTTTCGGTCCGTTGTCGCCGTATTTGAGGCGAATATCTGGTTTATTGACTTTTCGGTCTATGAGTCCTTCTCCATGAATGAACATGATGCCCCCGGCGTATCCATCTTCTTCGGAGCGTGCGGTTGTGGCGGACTTACCTTCCAGTTCTCAGACAGCGCAAACTTGCCATGTTGGTATTGGTCTTCAACCCAGTTTTTGAAGACGTAGCAATCCTCGATCAGATGACCTATCGTTTGGTGGTAAGGGCAATAATTAGGATTATTAATATCGCCTGGCCGCAACGGACGTTTTGGACTCGGCAGATTGATGAGTTTGTCGCACACTGCCAGCTCGAACAGTCCCCTTGTTTTATCTTGCGGAAACGAGTAAGGACGTTTCAACTTTTCCTGGAGGGATTGCCGCTTGTTGCTTTGGCAAGCAACCGGTCTAGGGTCACCTGATTGTTGTTGAGTGCTGGCGACGAGGGTCTTTTTTCCTTTTCTTTTATCCTTTTTGTTCGCTCCGTTGTTTGCGGAGCCGGGATTCTTTCCGAGTAGCATGCGATTGCATGGCTGAACGTTCTCGCAGCTTCTCAATTCCTTTATTTTTGAAATAGATTCCCCGAGGGAAGAGTTGGGGGTAGCTTCTTCGTCAGAGTCGCTTCCAAAGGTGATAATTTGTGATCCCTTGAAGTCGGCTATATGACAGTCGGCGGCGGCTCTTTTGCGCTCGTCTATCGCATTTTTCCGATGTCCACAAGCTTCACACTTTGTCCTGTCGAAGTGTCGCTTTTGAGCGACATACCCTTGCCACCAACAGTTAAAGGATTCGCAGTCTTCGGTAGGATGTATGATCTTCTGATGATATAAACAGAAGTTAGGGTGCATCTCTACCTCAGAGAAAGAATTTTCTTCAGAGGGCGGTAGCTTCATTCCTACTGATAGAGCTTTGGCGAACCGTTTCCTCGTCTTGAATTTGTTTTTACCCGCAGTGTATGGCTTTTGATTTGACGGGAATACCTTGGTTCTTTCCAGTATGGCCATTTCATGCTCTTGATTGGCTTTTGCTTTCAAACGAATTTCATTTAGGAAGACATCGATCAACTCGTCTGATGGCTGTAGAATCTCTGGCTCAGGGTTCGCCATTGATTTCTCAGCGCAAGGAGCCTCCTCCTCATCCGTCAGTGAATGAGAAATCACATGACAAGTCGCCACGTAGTCTTCGGATTCATCCAATAAGTTTTCTCTATCGTTTTCATCCTCGACGAAAGAACAAGTTGCCCCCGGCGTGTCCATTTTCTTTCGAGAGTGTGGCTGTGGTGGGTTTACCTTCCAGTTTTCCGACAGCGCGAACTTGCCTTGTAGGTACTGATCTTCGATCCATCCCTTAAAGACGAAACAATCCTCAATCGGGTGACTTACCGTTTGGTGGTAAGGGCAATAATTGGGATTATTAAGATCGCCTGGCTGCAACGGACGCTTTGGACTCGGCAGATTAATGAGTCTGTTGCGCACGGCCAGCTCGAACAGTCTTCTCGTTTTATTCTGAGGAAACGAGTAATGACGTCCTAGCCTCTCTTCGAGGGATGGGCGTGGACGCACATTGTTTTGGCGAGCGACCGGCTTTGAGTTGCTCGACTGTTGCTGAGCGTTGGCGACGATGATCGCTTTTCCTTTCTCATTTCGGGGATCGGGTCTTGGAGGAGACGGTCTATGGCCCATCTGGTCCATTTGGGCTAATTTGTCGATCAAGGCCTGGAAGGTGGTCGGCCTGAAGAACATCATGAATTGCGAGATGGTCGCCTGCGGATCGAGAGTGCCCACAAACATGCCTACTGCAGGTGCCTCTTCTATGCGTTGTTCGCATTTCGACCATAGGTTTCGCCATCGTGTTGCGTATTGGACCCACGTTTCGCCGGGCCTTATCCTGGCATTTATCAGTGCTGTAATCGGGATGCGTTCACTAGCACTTGCGAATCTTTGTGTAAACAGCAGTTCCATCTCTGCAAATGTTTTGACAGAGTCGTTAGGTAGCTCCGAATACCATTCAAAGGCTGTTTCTGCTAAGCTGCCGACGAATTGACGTAGCAACAATTTGTCATCGCCTCCAGTATTGCCGCATAAGGCCCTGAATTGAGCGACATGCTGATGCGGATTCCCTGTCCCTTTATATACGTGGAATTTAGGGATCGTATATCCTGGCGGGTAATTGATTTGGTCATACCAGCTCGGATACGGTCTTCCGGTTCTAACAATTTGCCCAGCCGCTTCATTCGCCTGATGAACCCGGATCTGCTGAGCTATATATTCGTCTAGGTCGACTTTGGAGATTGCCTCCTCCTTGGCTGTTGATAGAGCCGGCGGAGGATTTGACGTTTCTCCCCTGTCGTCTTCAAGGACGATCGGAGGATCTTCAGCAGGAGGGTCCGGCTGTAACATCATCCCTACCATATCTTGGAAGAGGAGCACCATCTGTTTTATGTTAGCTGCTTGCTCTGCAGCTTCTTTGTCCCTCTTTTCGAGGACTCAGCGTAAGAAGTCAGCATCAGTTTCTTGTTCATGACGCTGCTCTGATGATGCCTCTGGGCTTTCTTTTGGCTCGGTAAGTGCAGCCATTGTAGTCATCATTTCCTGAAGCTTTTGTTGTTGCTCCTGGGCTTTCGTCACGGATCGGGTGAGCGGTCGGTGGCCCGTAGAAGTGCGGCTTTCCTCCTTTCCAGAAGCCATATAAACAGTGTGCACCACCATGCCCCCAGACTTGGGGTGTTTGTGTTCAGTGTCTTTGCGATTTGCCAAAGACACAGGGGCTTTTTGCGGCTTCCTTTTTTGAGTGATTGGAGTTAAGGGAGCCATTGTAGTGGGCACCCAAGTAGCTTTTGCTTTTTGTGGTTTGACAGAGTAATCCTTCTCCCGCCGAACCTTCATCTTTTTCTGTCGTCGGAGGCAGTCTTGATCGATCACCGACTCTTGGACCCGTCGCCAGACTTTGTAAATTTTAGAGGACAGCCGTTGAGGGGGATGCTCTAACTTCTTCTCTGGAGTATTCTCCACAGGTGAAGGAGTTCGTTTCAACATCGCAGTAGGAGAGTTTCTGCGCACCGTATTCAGCAATTCAAAGCCGTTCCCGATTGGAACAGCAGTATCGATCCTCACCATCGGAGCTGACGGAGTTATCCCAGAGGGGGAGTTGCCCCCAGCCTTCCTTACTCGACGCCAGTGGCGACGTCGAGCGTGTCGTGCTGATGGAGTTGTTTCAGCTATAGGGGTGACCTCCTCATGCCCCCTGTGTTGGTCAGAATATACCGGTACCAGCTTTTTAAAGATCGACGTCCGTTGAACGGGGACGGCCAACTTGTCAGAAGTGGACTTCTGAACATGGGAAGCAACCTTGGTGATTTTGCCAGGAACGGGAGTTGGAATGGCTATCCGCTTCGGGATAACGCCTTCTGGTATGGCAGGCTTCTTCATGGGCCCGATGGAGCTCTGGCCTAATCCATTAAAACCTGAAGCAGTGGAGTTGGGCGACCTATTGAAAGGGGTCGCGGCAGTGGTAAGTCGATCGAAGACTGACTTCTTTGGAGCTTCTTGCAATGTCATTGGGGCGTTGAAGCTCATTGGTGGGAGCATGGTCCCAAAAAATAGTCCAGTGGTGGTTTGAGCCACCTGCTCCACCGGCATTTTGAAAAGGAAGACCGCTCGACGCCCATAAGTCACTCCTCCAGCAATGACGGAGCAGAAGTTATCGCTGCGGGCGGTGCAGTTCGAAGCCATTGATTTTCTGTTTTCTGCATAAAGCAAGACACCAAATCTTAGTACCTTAAATCCACAGGCAATCACAGCAAACCACGATTTGTTCGCGAACACGACACACGAAGTGTGGAGTGGAAAGAGGAAGAGGTCCCACCGGGCGTGCCAGAATCTGTTCCCCTCCGAAAGGCGGCGCACATGACCGCGATGTCCTGGCACTGAGATTCGGGGCAGATGCTATTTGGTTTTATCCGTCTACCTCTCCGAAGATGCCAAGTTGATTTATGGCACCGTGTATCGGAGGTTTAGACGGATGCGGCCGATGTAGCAGACTTTGTCAGATTCCCCCTCGCTTGAGGGGTTTTTGATTGTGGGGACGCTCTTCCCTGCAGGCGCAAGCCCCTGCAGTTAATTACGCTACCGCATTGCTGTAACAACTTTCTCCTTCTCCAGAATTTAACTTCGTGTCGTGTGTGTTTGTTTTGTTTGTGGTTGCCCGTGGATTGTATACGGAGACTGAGTAATACCGTCGCCCGTAGGACGTGGATTAGTCCAAATCCGTATTTACTTAGATTTGGGTTTGGTGTTTTTAGTTTAAGGATGCATTAGTCGCGTTGCGGCTAAGATCAACTTCAACGTTCATTAAGGATACGTTAGTCCGGTTTGAGACTAAGATCAACTTAACGTGATCGTTTAGATCCGACAAAAGAGCGTTTGGGCTCTATTGTTCCAGTTTGGGAGATTCATAGTCCAATTTGGGACTAAAGTCTGTTTGGAGGATACGTTAGCCATTTTTGAGGCTAAGATCGACTCAAACGTTTGTTAAGGATACGTTAGTCCAGTTTGAGATTAAGATCAACTTAACGGGACCGTTTAGATCCGACAAAAGAGCATTTGGGCTCTATTGTGCCAGTTTAGGGACGTGGTGGTCCATATTCCAGTTTAGGGACGTGGTGGTCCGATATTAGTTTAGGGACGTTCCGGTCCGATATTAGTTTAGGGACGTCCGATATTAGTTTAAGGACGTTCCGGTCCGATATTACTTTAGGGACGTCCGATATTAGTTTAGGGACGTTCCGGTCCGATATTAGTTTAGGGACGTTTCGGTCCACGAGTTTAAGGACCCCGTAGTCCATATTCATGTATGGTCGTTGGGACCCGTCACCTCTCTGACGTCGTTGAAGGATTACAACGATAGGTGTCAGAGGAGTTCGGAGATGTACCCTCGAACCGGATGTAAATTCATTTCGGGAGCAGCCGTGCTCAGTCAATTTAATTTGAGGACTTATGGCCATGACTTGGCTAAGTCCAGTTGAATGTTCAACATTTTTATTTGTCTTTAGCCAATTAGGCCTGAGTTAGGGCTTTGCCCCTTTTTAAATAATGCATTGCATTATTTTTGTTTTGTTTGGGCTCTGCCCGTTTATAAATGATGCAGAGCATCTATTTTGTTTGGGCTCTGCCCTTTTTATTGCACTGCAATTTAATTAGGCCTACTAGGTCTTTTTGATTTGGGCCTGGCCTTTTAGGAAATGCATTGCATTTGTCAAGCGCTTTGCGCCAATCAGAGAGCGCAACAGTGCAGATTTATAAGTGCAAAGCACTATTAATTTAAGAATCTTTTAGATTCAAGAACCAATGGTTCATAAAAGGAGTGCAAAACACTATTCGTTTCCTTGATCTAATTTAGATCAAAGAAAAAACTTTTCTTTTTATTTTAGGAACCAAAGGTTCATAAAAAGTGCAAAGCACTGTTAAATTCTTTGATCTAATTTAGATCAAAGAAGAAGATAAGTTTTTTTCTTATCTTAATGAACCAAAGGTTCATGAACAAGTGCAAAGCACTGTTAAATTCTTTGATCTAATTTAGATCAAAGAAGAAGATAAGTTTTTTTCTTATCTTAAAGAACCAAAGGTTCATGAACAAGTGCAAAGCACTATTTTTATTTTATCCCTTTATTTAGTTTTGTTTAAAGATCCATGATCTTGTTTTTAGATCACTGATCTATTCATAAAAGAATTTTCTCTTCTTTCAAAGGTTTTTACCTTCTGTTGTTCTTGAGGAGTTCCCGAGAATTCTCTTCTCTTTTTTTTTGAAAGATCTTGATGCATTTTAATTGAGGTCTGGGGTCCTTTTTATAGTGCCCATAAATTAGTTAAATTTGTTAAAGAGATCTTTCTCTGGGTGATTTGGGGAATTTTCCCCACCGTCCAAGGGCTTCTGCTTTGCAGAAGAAAATCTTCTTGTTTTAACAAGAACAGAAAAGATTTCTTGAATATTTTAATTCTGTTTGGCGCAGATACCCCAGCGCGTGACACGTGTCGCGCAGCTATTTTTATTTTTATTTTTTTTGCTGCGCAGCGCAACTGTGCGCTGCGCAGACACGTGTTGCGCGCGCTGCGCGATTTTTTTTTCCGCGCAGCGCAATTGTGCGCTGCGCAGACACGTGTCGCGCAACGCAGGTGCGCTGCGCGCGACCTTTTTTTTTTTCCTCTTCTTTTGTGCTGCGCAGCGCAACTGTGCGCTGCGCAGACACGTGTCGCACAGCGCGCAAGTGCGTGCGCTTTTTTTTTTTTTTTGAAAACAGAAGAATTGCTTCTTTTTCCATCTTGGAATTTAAACAGAGCTTTGCTCTGATTGGGATAAACAATTGTATAAGATGGATATTGGTGTGTTGGATTGGTGAAAGGTTATGAAACCCTAGAGTAGTGGGCGCACTACACATACACACACATACATACTTGCATACATCCTTATTTTATATGTGCATATATGGGATTCTATATAGTTATGTGTTCACATGGGTATGGGACTATATGTTCACATACGGATTTGAGGATGATACATGGGATTGAGATGGGTCGATAATATTTGATCTGAGATTATGATATCAGTGATAGGGCAGGATTCGTACTTGAGATACGTCCAGATATGATAGCGGGTCTTTGGATGACGATGCCACGTGCATAGTGATATATATAAATGATCGACACGTGATTATGTTACGAGATATGATATGATATGACAAGATATTTATGATATGCCGCATTGGGCGATGTATACTCCTTTGTGATGATATGTGCTGATGATATCGATTTATACGAGACTGTCGATCAGTAGTCAGATCATGGTTATAGTGATGACATTAGCATTATACTAGACGTAGGTCAGTACCCCAGATGATGATCTTGATAAGAAGATACCAGATGAGTAATATAATGAATATGATATTGACCCGTACCCAGATTTGGGGATGCCGTACGACGGATTTACGTACGAGCTATATATTGATGTTTGATCCGCACTCTTGACTCGGGGATAACCGATTATAGAGATATGGTATCGGATGTGATGTTATCGAGGCGGGATCACCGACTATATATATATATGTATGTATCGACTCAGAAGTTAGGCGGTTTCCCTTACCTGCAGTTAGCCTATTAGCTCAGCCCTATAGTTGGTGGAGCCGTTGACTCTTATGACATTAGATGCAGTTTAGCTATCATTGTGCTTAGTATTCAGCTCCCGTACATTATTGTTGTTGCTCTGCATCGCATACTTATTGTGATTCATATTCTATTATTAATATCATACTGTTAGGACACCAACACCATTACCGATGATGCGTATGTACCACGTACACTTATTTGCCGGCGCACACATATCTTCATCGGTAATTGCCATGTCACGTACACTTAGAGAATAATTATTGCTTGATTTAGCTTGTTAGCTAGTAGTGACATGATATTAGTATACTTGCATTATATGCCAGCTTAACATTGTAGTTATTACTTGTCACTTCATGCATACTGTTATTCATTATATGCCGCATTCATGGATTCTCATGTATATATTCATGGTTTTACATGCTATTGATGATTTAGATTCGGATTTCTATGATATTTTCTGGATTTGGGGGAGAACCGCAAAACTTATATAAACTGCTTTCTCTCTTTTAAATAAAAATCGCGGTTTTCCCATGATGTATGAGTCGTCCACCATGAGTTTGCTGATGGATTTCGAGACCCGATTCGAGGAGGCGGATGAACCGTTTCGAGTACATGGTGGGCCCGGTGCGGTACCCCGGGGCAAGAAGATCGTAGGAGATGACGTTGAGCCTGGCAGAGAGGGCACTACCGACCGGTGATTTTACCCGACACGTCGGATATCCGGAGGATACCGTCATGGTCAAGAGATGGATGGTAGGGGACGATCTGGACAGACGGCGCCGTGGATATTATGACTGAGACAATGAGATTTTGAGATATTGAGGTGCAGAGATTGTGATACAGAGATATCGAGATATTGAGATTTATGTTTTGTGCCGATGATAGGCACTGTTTATGCTGATTTCATTTATGATACCTCATTTTAAAAATACAGAAATCTCACAAATTTATGAAAGCAGTTTTCTTCAGTACTTGCATTCTTTCATTGCTACCTGAGGCACTGACACGGGCATATGGGCTTACACTTGGGTTAGATATTTACCCTAGCTATTGTTATAGGCTGCTGGTTATATATTTGAGGATTATATATTATGATCGTATGACCTAGGATTGCGTCATACATGCGATTTTCTGTTCGTAGATCTTTTTCTACTCACGAGTTGGCAACTCACCCCCGTTGTGTCCCAGTTTCTTGCAGGTTGGCCGTACAGGTTTTTTTTAGCTTTGCGGGCACTGCTTCTTTCGGGTGACTTGCTAGTAGATGGGTTTATTTGTATCATACCCATCATTATACATTGTATATTATATTTCAGTTGTATCTAGAAGTTCCATCAACCAAACATGTATTTATTTGAGATAGAGACCAGTGATGTTTATTCTTTCGACTTTAGAGTCGCGCGTTATATTTCTCTGGGTTTCATGCTGATTGAGTTTCCTTTCTTTTGTGATCCTCGCCTTTAGGCGTTGTATATTATATTGCTTGTGTGGTTGATTTAAATGGTTTTCCTACACTCAACTACTTTTCTTGGTTTGGCTTTCTGGGTTTTCGGCTTACTTAGATTACGTACGCCTGGAGACATTCGTAGTTTAAGTGCCGGTCATATTCCGTACTTTCGGGACGTGACAAAGTTGGTATCAGAGCGTTAGGTTTTACCTTCAGAGCGTAGGATGACCCTTGGTTGATGGAATAGGTGACTAAAGTAGAGTGACGTACCGTGGGTATGTTCCGCGGCATATTTACGATACGCCACTCTACTTAAGGAGCCTTAAGATGTACATTTCCTTGTTCAGTATTATATTCCTTCCTATAATCTAGCCTCATCGGTACCAGTTATGGTTGCTGCCATGATTACGGGCAGGGAGAGCTACAGCTAGAGTTGCGGTCAACACGAGCTCGTTACGAACGAGGACTGACCAGGGCGTAATTCCGGCGACATACGATTGCAGAGATGTGTCTTTTGGGTGTGTTTTCGCGCCACGAGCGTTGGGTGGATCACTGTATGAGATTTCTCGAACGTATGGATCAGCACCAGAGGGTCGAGCCAATGATAAAGGCCAGCCGGACTTTGATGACCGTTGATGTACTGCTCATTCATGAGGATTGACGCACGGTTCCGCGTGCAGACGAGTGAGCCGGTTGTTGCTGCGAACGACGAGATGTCGCCCCAGATGTTGGAGCTATTGCGGTACGGTTTGTACTAAGGGATGATAGAAGGTTGCTAGTCACCAAGGATGAAGGACTAGGACATGTGGTTCGTTCGCTTACCGATGCGAGGTCATCAGATAGATTGATTCCAGCTAGAGACGACTTCACGCAGAGACGTTGAGAGTCGACAGAGATGATCGAATGTCAGAAACCTATTATTCCAAGTTTAAAGTATTAGAAAAGACATGAGGGCAATTCTATGGTCCCTCTAGAAGAATGAAACCCTAACTCGACTTAATGACCGTGTGAAAGCCTTTGAACTTTAGGGTTTGCGGCAGTTCTGCGGCGCCATTAGTGAGGCTTGGGTTTGCCCTTCTACGACTGGACCACCGATGCTGTGGTATGTACTCGATACTATTATACTGTACCCAAGATATTGAGCTCTTGGGGGATTATGAAGCTTTGACAAATCGATCGGATGGCTCGACTTAATTCGGATGCTAGGTGGTGAGATGCATTTCTTGGGAGACTCCAGATACGAGGATAGCCGTTGGAGCTCAGACCATGCAGCTGCGACGAGACGAGTCCGAAGCAGTCGACATTAGAGAAAAGTGGAGTAAGAGATTCGTACAAGGTCTTGATGAGACGACGTTCCACTCCGCCGACATCCGAGATGCGATGCGCATGCCGAGGCATAGTACTGGATATACTTTCCAGAAGGAGTCGCGGTGGGTGTGTAGCCATTCCGGAACAGAAACAGATATAGTAAAGGACGATGACTTCTGGACAATTGGCCGAGATGAGACTTGGAAGAGACCTTGAGCAGGATTCCTTCCAGGACACTGCTGCAATGATATTCGCATCCAGGATCAGATGTGTCATGTGCATTCAGAGAGCTAGAGGCCGACGCCAGTTACATGCTGCTTTACAAGTGGTCGCGATGATTGACCGAGAGATGACCATAAAAGTGCCAAAACGGAATCGTCCCCGTTAGCACACCTGACAGGGCCGATGAGCCGATGGATCGTGAGATTGGTAATCCACAGAGAAGACTTGGACCCAGAAGTGGCCATGTTACGCACACCAGCAGGCCAGAGTTCAGGATCGTCGACAAGATATGTTATGAGTGACCACAACAGTTGGCCAGAGATTCGTGGAGGATGCGCTTGAGCGGGACTATTCCGCCATACTTGATTTCGGTATTTTGGACGATTTATTCGCATGATTTGATTTTGATGATTGAGTATTTACGATTTTCGCACAGTTGTTGCACTTGATATCGTTTCGTGCCTTGGTTTCGCATGTTTATGATTTTATGGGTTTCATACAGTTGAGTTGATTTCGTGCGTATGTACGCACACGATTTGGTTTTTGCACTCGGTATAGTTCATATATGCTGCAGTGCAGTGATTCATATTTTGTGCACTTAGTTGCACTGGACTTCGATTTCGATTGGGATGTTCGATATTTTTTTCGTGCACATCAGATGCACCTGATTGGATTTGCGCGTGTTCGGCGCTTGATATTGGATTTCATGATTTCGTGCATGATGGATGCACCGGATTTGGATTTGTAGCTCATGTTGGGCGCATGTTATGAGATGCGATTTGGTGCACACCAGATGCACTAAATCGAGATTTTTCGTGCATGTCAGATGCACCTGATTTTGCTGTCAGGCACACACGTTGCCCATGACCGATGTTGTGTGCACACCCGTGCACCTTGATGTCGTTTTTGTGCACCTTCTTGGCACATGTATGGATTTTGATTTTCGTGCGCACCGGACGCACAGGGTTTTCATATGCGCTTTTTGGGACTGATTTCTTATGGAGCAGTACATTTTTATGATATTGCGATTTGTTTTCGTACCGAGCAGGACTAGTCAGATGACAGTACCTAAGTATATTTTGCATGCATAGATAGATTTCAAAGGGATTTCCAAAAAGCGAGCTATAGTCTCAGTATTTACCTACGTGTCTGATATGATACGAAACGTTTAAAACAGGGAACCCTTCTAAACAGTTTTCAAAAAACGGCGGAACGTACACATTAAACAAAAGATATATACATATATGACTATTTCTTATAGAGACGTCCGCCACTGTGCAGTGTTATGCGCATTGCATATCGACTTTAAGGAATTTGGCATGCATTTCCTTCAGACATTTACATTTATAGAGTTGACATTTACATGTATAGTTCCGATTTATAGCATATCTGTTTTGCTTTGGATTTGGCATTCGTGTTTTCACCTTGACTCCGATGATTGCGGGATGCTTGACGGAGTTTTGATTTTGAGTTATCTTCTCATTACTCATGCGCATGTATTGCGCTACGATGCGTTTTATGTATTGATGATTTCGGAGCCCCGTTGACTTGGACATTTTATTGAAATGTTTTAGAATTTGGGGGTTTAAATTTAAATTCGGGGACCGAATTTCTTTAAGGGAGAAAGATTGTAACATTTCAAAAAAATAAAATATTATTTTTGGGAATTTTCATAATTTAACATTAATTTTTTAATGAATATTTTAATATCTCGGTATAATTAAATACCGATAAATGGGGAAAATTCTTAAGAAAATTATGGAAATTCTAAAATAGGTTATTTTGTAGAAATATGCCACTTTAAAGTTTTTATGGTTAAGTATATGCTATTTTAGTATTAATCGTGATTAAAAATCGCTAATTGGATTTTTGGCTTTTTGTGCAAAAATGTGCACATAACATTTTCCACACTTGTCACACTTGTTCCATGTTTTGGATTCATGGTAGCCTAGGGTTGAACCATGCTTAGATAACCATGGTGGATTGAACCATTTGGTTAGGTTAATTAATTTTAACTTAGGGTTTTGGCCTTGTTTAAAGGGTGATTAGGGTTAGGTTGACTTGTGGTAAGAGAGAGAAAGAGAGCCATGATGGTTGGGCATTTATTTGGAGAGAGAGAAGGGAGGCTCCAAGGTTATGTCACCTCATCTTATTTCAAAACTCATCACCCCATTTCACTTCAAAACTTTTGCCTCTCACATCTCTCCCTCTCCCTCACACCTTTCAACTCTCTCTCACACTCACATCTCTCTTGACTACAGCAGCAGCAGCCCATACTACAACATCAACACAATATCAAATACTTCACTTCACCACAAACCAACACCCCACAACTAAACCACCAACACTTCACAACACAAAAAAACAATAGCCACAGCAGTAGCATCTGCTACAGCCACACAAAACTAAAACAAATGAAAACAGCAACAAGTTAGCTTCAGCATCAGCAGCTGAGGCAACATCAGCCACCAAAACAGCTGCAACAGCAACACCAGCAACAACACCAGATGCAGTCCAGCAGCAGCACAAGAGCCCTTCCTCCCTCCTCCTTCTTCCCTTCTCCTTCATCCTAGGACCCCTTGAGGTATAATTCCGCAACCTAACTCCTATCTTACCAAGTTCTGGTTGTTTAGCTGAAATTTAGTATAGTATGTAGATTAGTGCTAGTTTTAGGAAAACATTGAGTGAGACTTGACCAAGTGTTGGTTTTGAATGTTAGTATAACCTTATTAGGTGTTGTTAAGACTAGTTCAACCCAAGATTGTACCAGATTTCACCCAAATACCAGATTTATTCGACTTGGCGTAAATTAGCAATTTTGCCGATTTTGTGACCTTTCTGGAATCTGCTACAACCCGAGATACCCTAAAATAATTTTGACTTGGCAGTGAGATATGCAGGTAGATAGTAACCAATACCCAAAACCCTAGCCCCCAACTCCATTTTCTGGCCGCAGATATATTCCCCCTGGCCGCAATTTGCGGCCAGAGCACGGGGAAACCCCCTCGTTTTTGGTGCACGACTCTTTTACCTATAAACTTGACCCTGGGTATGTCTAGTTTTGTCTGGTTCCAATCAGGGTAAAATCTGGGTTGATTTTCTTGAGTTGGCGCATGATTTACGACTTGTTTTAGCATGGTTTTTGGTATTTGGTGATTCGTTTCTGTCGGGTGGCGTTTGAATGCCAACGGCAGAGGGTTATTGGCTGTGTTTGCACGCGAGGCTATAGGTTTTTACCTATTAGCGTAGCATGTACCGTTTTGGTTTCCGACACGGTTTTCATGTGCTTTAGCGTTTGTGATATTCTTGTAGGTACCCACGTGACATAGAGGCGTTGGAGATTCAAATGGCGACGTCGGCACCGGCACGCATAAAACAAGGTGAGTAGATTTATATCTACGGGAAGAAGTCGGGTGGATGGCGTATAGCACCCCCGCAGTTCGTGGTGATGTATACGGATGCGTATACAAACCAACAATTATTATTTGTTGTTGGGATTAATGATATTGTATAAGATGGATATTGGTGTGTTGGATTGGTGAAAGGTTACGAAACCCTAGAGTAGTGGGTGCACTACACACACACATACATACTTGCATACATCCTTATTTCATATATGCATATATGGGATTCTATATAGTTATGTGTTCACATGGGTATGGGACTATGTGTTCACATACGGATTTGAGGATGATACATGAGATTGAGATGAGTCGATGATATTTGATCTGAGATTATGATATCGGTGATAGGGCAGGATTCGTACTTGAGATACGTCCTGATATGATAGCGGGTCTTTGGATGACGATGCCACGTGCATATTGATATATATAAATGATCGACATGTGATTATGTTACGAGATATGATATGATATGATATGACAAGATATTTATGATAGGCCGCATTGGGCGATGTATACTCCTTTGTGATGATATGTGCTGATGATATCAATTTATACGAGACTGTCGATCAGTAGTCAGATCATGGTTATAGTGATGACATTAGCATTATACTAGACGTAAGTCAGTACCCCAGATGATGATCTTGATAAGAAGATACCAGATGAGTAATATAATGAATATGATATTGACCCGTACCCAGATTTGGGGATGCCGTACGACGGATTTACGTACGAGCTATATATTGATGTTTGATCCGCACTCTTGACTCGGGGATAACCGATTATAGAGATATGGTATCGGATGTGATGTTATCGAGGCGGGATCACCGACTATATATATATATATATATATATATATGTATCGACTCAGAGGTTAGACGGTTTCCCTTACCTGCAGTTAGCCTATTAGCTCAGCCCTATAGTTGGTGGAGCCGTTGACTCTTATGACATTAGATGCAGTTTAGCTATTATTGTGCTTAGTATTCAGCTCCCGTACATTATTGTTGTTGCTCTGCATCGCATACTTATTGTGATTCATATTCTATTATTAATATCATGCTGTTAGGACACCAACACCATTACCGATGATGCGTATGTACCACGTACACTTATTTGCCGGCGCGCACACATCTTCATCGGTAATTGCCATGTCACGTACACTTAGAGAATAATTATTGCTTGATTTAGCTTGTTAGCTAGTAGTGACATGATATTAGTGTACTTGCCTTATATGCCAGCTTGACATTGTAGTTATTACTTGTCACTTCATGCATACTGTTATTCATTATATGCCGCATTCATGGATTCTCATGTATATATTCATGGTTTTACATGCTATTGATGATTTAGATTCGGATTTCCATGATATTTTCTGGATTTGGGGGAAAACCGCAAAACTTATATAAACTGCTTTCTCTCTTTTAAATAAAAAGCGCGGTTTTCCCATGATGTATGAGTTGTCCACCATGAGTTTGCTGATGGATTTCGAGACCCGATTCGAGGAGGCGGATGAACCGTTTCGGGTACATGGTGGGCCCGGTGCGGTACCCCGGAGCAAGAAGATAGCAGGAGATGGCGTTGAGCCTAGCAGAGAGAGCACTACCGACCGGTGATTTTACCCGACACGTCGGATATCTGGAGGATACCGTCGTGGTCATGAGATGGATGGTAGGGGCCGATCTGGACAGACGGTGCCCTGGATATTATGATTGAGACATTGAGATTTTGAGATAATGAGGTGCAGAGATTGTTATACAAAGATATCGAGATATTGAGATTTATGTTTTGTGCCGATGATAGGCACTGTTTATGCTGATTTCATTTATGATACCTCATTTTAAAAATACAGAAATCTCACAAATTTATGAAAGCAGTTTTCTTCAGTACATGCATTCTGTTTCATGCATTCATACATCATTCATATGATTCATTGCTACCTGAGGCACTGACACGGGCATATGGGCTTACACTTGGGTTAGATATTTACCCTAGCTATTGTTATAGGCTGCTGGTTATATATTTGAGGATTATATATTATGATCGTATGACCTAGGATTGCGTCATACATACGATTTTCTGTTCGTAGATCTTTTTCTACTCACGAGTTGGAAACTCACCCCTGTTGTGCCCTAGTTTCTTGCAGGTTGGCCGTACAGGTTTTTTTTTGGCTTTGCGGGCACTGCTTCTTTCGGGTGACTTGCTAGTAGGTGGGTTTATTTGTATCATACCCATCATTATTCATTGTATATTATATTTCAGTTGTATCTAGAAGTTCCATCAACCAAGCATGTATTTATTTGAGATAGAGACCAGTGATATTTATTCTTTCGACCTTAGAGTCGCGCGTTATATTTCTCTGGGTTTCATGCTGATTGAGTTTCCTTTCTGTTGTGATCCTTGCCTTTAGGCGTTGTATATTATATTGCTTGTGTGGTTGATTTAAATGGTTTTCCTACACTCTACCACTTTTTTTGGTTTGGATTTCTTGGTTTTCGGCTTACTTAGATTACGTACGCCTGGAGACATTCGTAGTTTAAGTGCCGATCATATTCCGTACTTTCGGGACGTGACACAGCACCTCCTTTGTAAATTTTGATCCAAAACCAATACATAACAACAATAATATATACATCCCTAAGCGGGAGCTAACTATTTGGCAATTGGCGGAAACAACCACGCAAATACAAATATACGATACCCAAGACGAAAATCAATCACAGAAAGAAAATAATGAAGACCAAGCCATCATCAAACTCAATATAAAAGATAATACACACATCTCACTCTAAGTTTGAAAAAATATACAAGTCTCTGATGTCTAAATCTACCAAATATATTTAGTCTGGTTGATGGAGTTTTTAACTAGATTACAACTGAATAATTATATACAAATGGTGGTCACAATCCAAAGTGTACCCAACTTACTAATGCAAATCATCCAGAAAAAAGCAGTGTGCCGGCAAGCCGCTATTGATCCGAGCAGTCGATCTTGCAAGAAAATTATGGCACAACGGGGGTGAGTTGCCAACTCGTGAGTAGAAAATATCAACAGATAGAAATCGAATGTATAACGATCTTCTAGGTCATACCGTAATAACATAATATTATACCGTGTGGTATCTAGGGCCATCGTGTATACATAAGTGTAATAATAATGTGCATGTATCAATATATAGTACCAAGTCATTTGTGTTATATGTATGTATATACGTGTATCATCTAATGTGTGTTCATCAACGACTCATCAAATCATCATAAATCCTAAGTGCCCAGCATCGACACTCGAAATCATCATAAAACCCGTGTCTAGCATCGACACGTAAATCCTCATATCTTAGGCACCGTCTTATTAGATCGGTCCTCATATCCATCTGTCTCATATTACTTCAGTCGGTATCCTCTGGATTGCTGGGTTCCTTAGCACGACTACTAGGTTAGGAAGACATCAAGAATGAAATTTTATAAAAATCTAGTGTGCTAACAAACCTGAACCAAGGATCTAACTAGAAAATTATGGTTTAATTAAGCAAGTAAACAACTTTACTCTAAGTGAACAAGGAATACAACCTTTGTAGACCGATCCTTCACTTCTAAAACTCCTTGTAGTAGTCCCTTTGCTCCAAGTAGTGATCTCCCGGACTCTCGTTAGGCTCTACTAGGCGAAAGGAACAAGCTTGCACAAGGATCTTCGAGGCCGAAAATGAACTGCGTCGAAAAATCTCTAACTCAAACTATCTCTTCACTAATTGAGAATTAGTAAAACAAACAACCTATACTAAATGGATAGTTTGGTATAAATTGATGAAGTAGGAATTTTGCTCACTTTAGAATATTTTCTCTCTCTTTCTTTTCTTCACTCACTCAAAACTAGAGAGCAAGGATGAAGGAGATGAAGAAAGAAAACACAAGGGATCAAGTGTGAACCATGGGTGAGAAAATATCATATATAACTCATGTAGAGACTTAACCAAGGCTAAAGATAATTGTTAGATTAATAAATATCTAGAGTAAAAAAAAATAGTGGACTAAGTCAATGGGTTCCACAAGCTTCTATAAGCATCCAACCCATGACAATTTCTACCTAATTTTGTTTATTCCCTAAATAAATAATTACCTTAATTATCTTAAATATAGTATGAGTTTCATACACCCAAGTCCAATGTATCATCTAGCATGACACATATTAAAAACATTAATATATATCACATATATATTTAAATGTATTTGGAGAAAACATATATATTAGTTAATGTATATTAATATATCAAATATATAATCATACATTAAATTATTAAATCAACACTTGATTTAATAACCTGGCTGTATCGCATACAACCGACTAATATCATTTATATATATATATCACATATACATATAACATATCATTGAATCAATACTTGATTCAACAATCCGGTTATATCATATATAATCTATATCGCGAGATTGGAATACGGTATCATATAAACGTATTAATCTCGATCCCGCACATATCACATATGTGCCCTACTTCGTCTCGCATGAGCTAGAAAACCTTTGTGTAGGACTCTAATTACTCGTCAATACGCCGGCAGTAAGTGATGATCATATCAGTCACTCACAAGCCATCAGCGGTACTAGCTGGACATAACGGCTACCCGGGGATTGAGTGATCAGAAGATCAACAAGCAAGCTTGTCCATACTCCTGTGAATCCATCAGCAACACTACCGTACAGTCCGATCTCTTCGTCTGATATATTGCATATCTAGTTTATGGGTGGTAAACGTCAGACCCTAATAACTTGATAAGTCATGCCGATATGAGACTCATAACGGGTCGAGAAACTACTGATAAAACTTACCAGTAAATCTCAGTATCATCCCTGGCCAGGGACTTCGTGTTATAGCCAATCGAGCACAGCGCAACATCAACCCCCAATACTGAGAGAGACGAAACCCCTCTTATCGTCATTGCCTCCATGTGACTCGGTACTGTACCCAAAAACTACCGTTTTGCACGCTTTCTTGAACGTGGTAAGGTGGAAATCAAAACACAGTGGGAATCACACAAGACTCTATGACGATCTCAGGTCTACAGACTAACATGTAGCAGTGTCACCAGAGAACTGCTATATGACGTTAGGTATAATACCATCTAGGAGTTCTCAACGAGTCTTGTTCAGTGTAACCAGTCTCCACTGAGCACCCGTATACCATCTTTGATTTCAAACACCAATTGATATGGGATCATCCATCGCCCATCAAATGGGTCAAGAAGCGTATACGCTAGTCTACTCTGGAATATCGATGCCCCGTTTCGATACACCCTCGACTAGAAACAATTAAAGGATGGACTTATGGACTACCTTGACCCTACTAGTATGATCTCCATCATAGTTCTGGTAGTCAATTCCACATCCTAAGGGCTTTATCAACATATAACAGAGAGGCAATACAAGTATACATGTTAAGATAAAGAGTAACCAGAGAGCATACTATCATGTCGAGCAAGAAAGTCCTCCCTATATATGTCCAAGCATCTACTATGATATACAATCATGTACAATAATGGCCTCTAGGGCATACATACAACTAACAATCTCCCACTTGCACTAAGGCCAGTTGTTGTAGTATCTCATACTCAACATCCCTTAAAGTCTCTCTTGGGAAAGGCCTTCGTGAGTGGATCTGCCGTGTTATTCTTCCTGTCAACTCTCCTGACCTCGATCTTCTGGAGATCCACCATCTCCCTGATCAGGTGATACTGCCTAAGAATATGACTAGATCACTGATGGGACCGGGGTTCCTAGGCAAAAACCACAACTCCATTGTCACCACAATGGTAGGAACCTAACCAAGTTCATCTCATGAACATTTTTATCCAGACGGCCTCTTTGGTAGCATCGTTGGTAGCGATGTATTCACCTTTCATTGTCGATTCTGCCACAGTATCTAACTTGGAACTCTTCCAACATACCGTCCCTCCACTAAGGGTAAAGACAAAAACCCGCGACTGTCTTACAGTCGACCTTATCACTCTGGAAGCTTGAATCGGTAAAGGACTCAATATGGAGTTCACTGTTACCAGTGCTTCTCAAGTACTTAAGAATGTTCACACCTATCCAGCGTTTCTCCCCAGGATCTGATTGACACCTACTCACTACACCTAGTGAGTATGATACATCCTCTTATATCTATCTCTATAGATCTTAATCACTGGATGTAGGAGGCATCATCCAGATCCTTCATAGAGAAACATTGTGATAAGAGGAGCTTGACCGAGTGTAGCATATGAACATCATTTCCTATCAAGAGCATGTCATCCACGTACAATACGAAGAAGACAACCTTACTCTCTATAACCTTCTTGTATATACAAGGTTTATCTACCTTTATTATGAAGTCAAACTCTTTGACTGCCACATCAAAACAGATGTTCCAACTCCGCAATACCTGCTTTAATCCGTAAATTGATTTAAGCAACTTGCACACCTTTCTGCTTCTCCCATTGTTTACGAAGCCTTCTGGCAGTGTCATGTACACGCTCTCTTCTAAATCACCATTTAGAAAAGCGGCCTTGACATCGATCTGCCAGATTTCGTAGTCATGGTATGCAGCAATGGCAGGTAGGATCCGGATGGACTTAAGCATGGCCACTGGAGAAAATGTTTCATCAAAATCCACACCTTGTTATTGACGACAACCTTTTGCAACATGTCTAGCTTTGAAAGTCTCCACTTTTCCATCTACACCAAGAATCTTCTCATGATCCACTTGCTCCTGATGGGTTTTACCCCTTCAGGTGCAACTACCAAAGTCTATATTTTGTTGGTGTATATGGATTCCATCTCAGATCGCATAGCATCCAGCCATTTCACAGAGTCCCCACTTGTGATAGCCTGCTCGAAACTAGTTGGGTCATCATCTTCCATGATGCAATCCTCACTCCCACTGTCATTGAGAAAACCGTAGTATCTCTCAGGCGGATGAGGAGCTCTATTAGATCTGCGGAGAGGCTGAGGTTCTTCGGGAACTATTGAATCCTTTGGTTCTACCAAATCATCAGCCGTTAGTTTGTCTAGCTGGAACTTCTTCCAGTTCTACCTCATGACCTCTAATTTCTTCCATAAGAAATTCCTTTTCTAAAAAAATGGCATGCTGAGAAACAAAACACCTTTTGCTCCTCTGTGTGGTAGAAGATATACCCTCGCGAATGTTCGGGATATCAAACAAACTTTATACAGTACTGACCTTGCCTCGAGATTGTCCGGATTTTTCTTTTCAACATTGGTCGGACAACCCCATATCTTAACTCGTTTAAGAGATGGTCTCTTCCCATGCCATATCGCATATGGAGTGGTAGGTGCTGATTTGGTCGGAACCCTATTCAATAGGTATGCGGCTTCTCAAGCACATAACCCTAAAAGGAAACAGGTAACTCAGCGTTACTCATCATAGAGCTCACCATATCTAATAGGGTGCGATTCTTCTGCTCCGACACATCGTTTGTAAGTCAACGTTACACACCCCATAAGATGCGGGGAGGCAGAATAGGTAAAACAATCATTTTGTTCAAAGTAACATCGACTATCAAACGGATCTTTGCTAAACCCTAACTAACAAACTATCTAGAAGTGCTAAACTACTATGATAGATGATTATACCTCAAGATACTAGTCCTTCTTGTTCTTGTTGTTCACCTCCTCGTCGGCCTCCTTGATGTAATAGAAGATCCACCCGAGAGTTCCTCCTTCAAGTTTTAACCTCTAACTTGAGGTAACTAAGTGACTAGGATTGCTAATCCAAGTGACCTAGAGAATATAGAGATGGATTAAGGATCTATTAGTCTTTCTAACCCTTGAATCTCAACACATGAGAGGATTAGGGTTAGGTTGAAGAAGAGCAGAGCTTGAGGAGAGAGAGTGTGTATGTGAGAATGAAATGAATTATTACTCATTTGTGAATATATGAAGCATGATAATTATCCAAATAATAATATACAATAATAACAACCATGCTTCATTAACTCACTTTGGATGAATCATCACATGAGTCATTAAAACAATTAATGCTTCATTAACTCACTTTGGATGAATCATCTCATAAGTCATTAAAACATTTAATGCAAATAACAAATCATCTCTCCACCTCATTTTGTTTAATTCATAAATGAATTAAAACTAAATGAGTCACATTTCTTCTAGAAGCTTCTCGACTAATTACGAGAATGCCCCTCCCATCTGTATTTACGAAAAACACGGATATACTGAGACTGCATAAATCCAATAATCTAATACTAGAATCTGGCTTAAACCAAAGCCTGCTAGTATAATCTGTCCGATCATCATACGTGCAGAAGTACACATATATGTCCGAACCCTGTCGTAAAACCATACGACCTCTATATCGTTTCGCCTGAAGCAGGGAAACTCTCTGTGTGGGACTCTAAAGACTCGACACTACGCTGGCAGTGGGTTTAACCACAGGCCGCAAGCGGTACTAGCTGTACGTAACGGTCCCCAGGTAGATGTCGATAAGAAGGTCGATGAGGAAACCCATCCGAACTCCTACTGAGCCTGATGTGACAATCTCCGTACAGTCCTGTCTGTTCATCTAAGACTATCGCATATCGGGCCTAGGGGGGCAAGCGTCAGTCCTCTAAAAGCAGTATAAGTCATGTTGGAGTGAAACCCATTACACCTTGAGAAGCTACTGGAAAACCTACTAGTAAATCTCGCTTGCCTTGGCCAGAGACCTTGCGTAATGGCTTTCCAAACACAGCGCGATATCAACCCCCAATACTAGGAGAGACAAATCCTATCTAACTGCCACTGTCTCCAAGTGCTTCGGGACTGCACCCAACTGCTACATGTTTGCACGACTCAGTCGAGCCGTAGTAGGGTAGCAATCTAAGAACAGCGGGAACACACTCGAGGCGAAGCAGCAGTGTCAAGTCTACGGACTATGTTGTACTCATGTCATCTGGGAACTGTTAACTGACGACGGGTATAATACCAACCAACAGTTCCCTGCGAGTCCTGTCCGGTGTACCCATAACCCAACGAGCACCTGCATACTATCTCCAGTACAACGTACTAATGGATGTGGGACAGACCATTTCCCCTGCTGGGATGAGAAGCGTATACACTAGTCTACTCTGGAGTATCGATGCCCTGTCTCGATAATCCTACGACTAGGGACCTGAAAAAGGATGTGCTTGTAGACTACCCAGCCCCCACTAGTGTGACTGCCATCACAATGCTGATAGTCATGCAAGATCCTATGGGCTCTATCAATATGTATTCGCGATATGCTAAAAGAAACATATACACATATTAAGATAGATATAAACCAAGTAGCATACTACTATGTTGAGCAAGACTGTTAATACAACTGTGAATATCCCAAGCTTCCATTAAGTAATATACAATAATGGCCCTTAGGGCATATACACTAACAATCTCCCACTTGCACTAGGTCCATGTACTAGCGTATCGAAGACCCATTATCTCGAATAGCCTCTCGAACTGTTTCTGAGGTAAGGTCTTTCCTCGATCTCCCGGCGATCTATGATCTCCCTGATCAGGTGATACCGCCTTAAGATGTGTCTGGACTTTTGATGGGACCTGGGTTCCTTCGCTAAAGCTATAGCCCCGTTGTTGTCATAATATAGAGGTATTGGATCAACAATGGATGGAACCACCTGAAATTCCGTTAAGAACATTTTTACCCAGACTGATTCTTTTGCGGCATCAGAAGCTGCAATATACTCCGCTTCCATCATCGAGTCAGCAACGGTGTCCTGCTTGGAACTCTTCCAATACACCGCCCCTCCATTGGGGGGAAAGACATAACCTGACATGGACTTGGAGTCATTCTTGTCACTCTGGAAGCTGGAGTCAGCAAAAGCCTCGATCTGGAGGTCTTTTCCGCCGTAAACCAAGAACATATCCTTAGTTCTTCTCAGGTACTTAAGAATGTTCTTAACTGCTATCCAGTGCTTCTCCCCTGGGTCTGACTGATACCGGCTTACCACGCTTAGTGTGTAACCTACATCTGGTCTGGTACACAATATCGCATACATTATAGAGCCTACCACAGAAGCGTAGGGTATAACTGACATGCGATCCCTTTCCAAATCAGTCTTGGGAGACATCTCTTTAGATAGGGTGATTCCGTGACAAGCCGGTAAATTACCGCGCTTTGAATCTTCCATACTGAATCTTTTCAGTATAGTGTTGATATACCTGGACTGCGAAAGTCCCAACATCCTCTTTGATCTATCACGATAGATCTGGATCCCCAGTATGTAAGAGGCATCACCCAGGTCTTTTATGGAGAATCTGTGTGACAAGAATCCTTTGACAGATTGTAGCATAGGAATGTCATTTCCTATCAAGAGAATTTCATCCATGTACAAGATGAAGAATACGACAGTTCGTGCTACAATTTTACTATATATACATGGTTCATCTGGATTTTTGATAAAGTCATATTCTTTGACCGTTTCATCAAAACAGATGTTCCAACTCCGCGATGCCGGTTTAGTCTATAAATGGACTTAAGCAACTTGCACAGTTTCCCGCTGCTCCCACTCTGATTGAAACCTTCTGGCTGATCCATATAGACCCACTCGTCCAAATTTCCATTAAGAAAAGCCGTCTTTACGTCTATCTGCGAGATCTCATAATCGTGGAAGGCAGCAATGGCAAGAAGGATCCGAATGGATTTGAGCATAGCCACTGAAGAAAAGGTTTCGTCATAGTCCAAACCAGGCCTTTGACGAAAACCCTTTGCAACAAGTCTAACCTTATAGGTTTCCACCTGTCCATCTACACCAATCTTCTTTCTGAAGATCCACTTGCATCCTATGGGTTTTACCCTATCTGGAGCAAAGTCCAAAGTCCATACTTTGTTGGTGTACATGGAATCTATTTCGGTCTGCATTGCATCCAGCCATCTTACTGAGTCGCCGCTCTGGATGGCCTGCTGGAAGCTAGTAGGTTCATCATTATCAATGACGCAATCCCCTCTATCCCCGTCAATGAGAAAACCGTAGTATCTCTCAGGCGGATGAGACGGCCTACTACTCCTGCGGAGGGGTGCGGGAATGTCCTGTTCTTCTGGAACTTCTGGTTCTGCCAAACTTTCAGTAGTAGCTTGTGGTTCTGGAATTTCTTCCAGTTCTATTATGCTCCCACTTGTTTCCTTTTCTAAAACCCGCTGTTCTAGAAAATGGGCATTACGAGAAACAAAAACCTTTTGTTCCTCTGTGTAATAGAAAAAATACCCCTTGGAGTTCTTTGGATATCCCACAAACTTACACTGCACATAGCGTGCCTCGAGTTTGTTCGCATGCTGATTTTTAACAAAAGCTGGACATCCCCATATCTTCAGATACTGAAGATAAGGTTTCTTCCCACTCCATATTTGATATGGTGTGGTAGGCACAGTCTTGGTAGGAACCCTATTCAAAAGATATGCAGCTGATTCTAGTGCATAACCCCAGAAAGATCGTGGTAACTCAGCATTACTCATCATGGAACGTACCATATCCAATAGGGTTCGATTCCGTCTTTCCGATACACCGTTATGTTGTGGAGGGTATGGAGGAGTAAGCTGAGAGAGAATTCCATTCTCTTTTAGGTAACCCAGAAACTCGGCACTTAAGTATTCACCACCTCGATCAGATCTCAGTGTCTTGATACTTTTGCCGGTTTGGTTTTCTACTTCATTCTTATATTTTCGGAATTTCTCAAAGGCCTCGGATTTATGTTTCATCAAGAAAATGAATCCATACCTAGAGTAATCATCCGTAAAAGTAATGAAATAAGAAAAACTGCTTCTTGCATGTGTAGACATTGGACCACATACATCGCTGTGTATGAGTCCTAAGAGCTCGCTCGCTCTTACTCCATGTCCAGTGAATGGAGTCTTTGTCATCTTTCCTCTGAGACATGATTGACAAGTGGCATAAGATTGATATTCGAACGGATCCAAATATCCTTCTCTATGTAACTTAGTTAATCTTGTCTCATTGATGTGACCTAGTCTACAATACCATAAGAAAGTCTGATTTATATCTGGAGACTTTCTTTTTAGTGTGTTCTGGACATTGAAAATCTGTAATTGGTTTAACACGTATATACCATTATCTAGTGTACCGGACCCAATCAAACCATGATTAAGGTGGATGTTAACATCGCTTACAAACGTGAAATCATAACCTTCTTTTAATAACAACGATACTGATATGATATTACACGTTAAACTAGGTACACAAAAACAGTTGCGCAAAACCAAAATATGTCCACTCGTCAATCTAAGGTGATAATCCCCTACGGACACAGCACCCATGCTAGCTCCGTTAGCAACTTGGAGGGTCATACCACCAACCTTCAGTACTCTACGGCTTCTCAGTGCCTGCAATGAATTGCATATATGAGATCTTGATCCGGTATTCAATACCCAGGAAGTAGAGTTGGTTGACAAACAATTTTCAATTACAAACACACCTGAAGCCGAAGCCACAACCTGCCTCGGGTCCTGGTTCTTGGCAATTTAAGCTTTGCAATCCTTCTTCCAATGGCCTTTCCTACGATAGTGGAAGCACTCGTCCTTTGCTACTACCGGCACCGTAACCTTTGCCTTTTCCTTGACTCCCACCTTACCAACACCACCTCTCGGTTTGGTAGCGGCCTTCTTCTTCCTTCCTTTGGCCCTTGCCTAGGACCTGGAAGAAGAAGCACCACGAACAAACATTGTGGGTGTTTCCCTTGCTTTCTACAAGATGCCCTCTGCACTCCTTAACATGTTGAGGAGTTCTGGAAGTTCAACTTCTTTACCTTGAATGTTGAAATTCAAGATAAACTGGGTGTAGGTAGAAGGAAGGGACTGGAGAATCAAGTCTGTATATAGCTCGTTCTCTAATGTTGTCCCGAGGTCCACGAGCTCCTCTATATAGCCAATCATCTTGAGGACATATTCCCCAACAGATGATCCGACGACCATCCTCGACTGAAAAAAGTTCTTCGAGATCTCGTATCTAGCTATACGAGATTGCTCTCCATACAGTTCCTTGGTGTGGAGAAATATGGATTCAAGATCCATATTCTCGTGCCTCCTCTGATGTTCATTATTCATAAAGGCAAGCACGATACATTTGGCCTTCGCACAGTCAATCTCCCAGGTCTTGTGGATTTCCTTATCCATGACACTGGATTCTAGACCTGGGACGGCAGGCGCCTTAGTAGTAACGACATAACCCAATTTGCCATAGGTAATTTCCATCTTGACATTCCGAAACCAATCTTTATAGTTTGACCCTGTCAAAATATTTTTATCTAATAATAACTTAAGGCCTGTCATGTTCTGGGTTGCTGCAATTAGGAGAGAGAGAGGAAACACTTTAGCATGACGCTCTTGCAAGTTTTGAGTGGTTTTTAGTTTATCTAAACAGGATGACTCCCACTGTTTCTCGAATCCTTCCTCAAACCAAAAAAGAAGAACTAGTCAGGACTATTCTCACCGTGCAATACTTGCTTAACCGTTCAGCTAGGCAGGTGTCGGTACTTCGAGGGAGGTTTTACGACGCTTTCGCGAAGTTCCTTAATTAAATAATCTCTTTTCCCTGGGGGCGTAGCCCCGCTGACACCTTTCTCGACACCTACTTGGTTTATAGCATTGATCGTTAAGTGAAAGAATCTCCCGATGAGTAGCATATACTCACAGTAGGATCGGGATCCAAATATCATCGTGTAATAAAGCTGAAGGAATCCTATCAAAATTATCACACTCCAAATGGTATGCAACTCTAGCAAATTTCAGTTTCTTTAGAAATTCCCGATGTGGATTTTTGCCCCATGCTCTTATGACCTTGGCGTTGGTCAAAATGTCATAAGTCACATGTCAAGTTCTACCCATCATTATCTTGTTAATTTGAACCCATCCGTACATACCCCTGATGTTGGCCAAATGGCAGTACGTCTGTCCAAAACCAACTCATCTATCTATGCAACAGATGAATACCCAGCAGCTACCAAACACTATGCCTTGGCGTTGGTCAAAATACATAGCTTGAATACTACTAAATACCCAAATGAAATGACAGAGGGCTATAAATGGTTTTGGCGAAACCGTGAACGTAGTGAACATGATATGATCGAAGGAACCTGATAGCTTTTAAAAGGAGTGGTTTAAGCTCCGCAATTAAAAATCTGCTGTTTTTAAAATAACCGAGTGGTTTCTTTTAAATTGTTCCAACGATTCAACTTTGGTTTATTTTCTTTGCATTAATATAATATGTCCCATCAATTAACCTATCATTGCAGAAAACAACGAAAATATAATGTCCTCTTATGCCATCCGCATTCGCCACTGGGCCCCGTCATTCACCCGTTAGGTTACTTAACTAACGACAGAGCGGGGGCTGGGCTAGCGCAGATGCAAAATATAAGTAACGCCTACTAGATATCATATATAGATATTGTACATTCGTCAGACGCAATAATAGGCATTCCAGATCACAGATGAACATATTGGATTTTCTAGGAATCCGCATTTCCTTTGAGCCTTCAATGAAAGACGGATTACATAGTCGTGATGAATAGCCAACCCCACCCAAGACCCCTACGGGTACGACAAACTACCCGTCAAGAACCCGAAGTGAAGCGGTCTCTCTCAACGATGTGAGTAGGCCACTAAACACTTCAAAGTACCCGGTAGTTTGTGCACCCCATCTTGGGTCTATTCTAGGAGCAGAAAACAGTAAATGAAATAATACAACGGTGGCTACAACCTCAACCCGGATGTGCCCCACAAAAGAATATTACAACAAATTACAATTTACATTTGAATGAAAGAAACACTCGTCTCACATCCCCGGCTATCCATTCACGACAATCCAACAAGTTCATATTCATAAACATAAAGTAACCATTACAGAAATGTGCAACCCCCTGCTAACCGACATACTAGCAGTTAGGGGAGGTTTACGAACACATTAATCACAACACATATATAATCCAGTTAGCCAAAGTTCTTAGAATTTCGATCAAGCAACACATATGAATCTACTCCAAATAATTCTCTGCGAACATAAAACCTGAGCAGAAACAAAATATCCCAGAAAACCTAATATCAACACAGAAGAATAACTGAGCAAATTTGGGTAGACTCTGTGTCAACTCGGCCGCGGATCCACGGCGGATCGCTTGGATCGGCCGCGATTCCGCGGTGGTTTGGACGAGTCACGATCCCAAATTTCTTCACAATTCTTAAAAAACACTGCTTATATTTTTAAGGGTCCCTGAAAAATTTTTAGACCCCAATTTAAAAACGGCAGAAACTTAGTGAAAACGTCGTTTTTAGGGATTATTTTGCGATCGAATTTCTAAAGACTTTGCTAACATGTTAGTTATGGTTTAGCTAGGCTCTGATACCACGGTAAGTCAACGTTACACACCCCACAAGATGCGGGGAGGCGGAATAGGTAAAACAATCATTTTGTTCAAAATAACATCGACGATCAAACGGATCTTTGCTAAACCCTAACTAACAAACTATCTAGAAGTGCTAAACTACTATGATAGATGATTATACCTCAAGATACTAGTCCTTCTTGTTCTTGTTGTTCACCTTTTCGTCGGCCTCCTTGATGTAATAGAAGATCCACCCGAGAGTTCCTTTTTCATGCTTTAACTTCTAACTTGAGGTAACTAAGTGACTAGGATTGCTAATCCAAGTGACCTAGAGGATATAGAGATGGATTAAGGATCTATTAGTCTTTCTAACCCTTGGGATCTCAACACATGAGAGGATTAGGGTTAGGTTGAAGAAGAGGAGAGCTTGAGGAGAGAGAGTGTGTATGTGAGAATGAAATGAATTATTACTCATTTGTGAATATATGAAGCATGATAATTATCCAAATAATAATATACAATAATAACAACCATGCTTCATTAACTCACTTTGGATGAATCATCTCATAAGTCATTAAAACAATTAATGCTTCATTAACTCACTTTGGATGAATCATCTCATGAGTTATTAAAACATTTAATGAAAATAACACATCATCTCTCCACCTCATTTAGTTTAATTCAAAAATGAATTAAAACTAAATGAGTCACTTTTCTTCTAGAAGCTTCTTGACTAATTACGAGAATGTCCCTCCCATCCATATTTACGAAAAACACGGATATACTGAGACTGCATAAATCCAATAATCTAATACTAGAATCTGGCTTAAACCAAAGCCTGCTAGTATAATCTGTCCGAACATCATACGTGCACAAGTACACGTATATGTCCGAACCCTGTCGTAAAACCATACGACCTCTATATCGTTTCGCCTGAAGCAGGGAAACTCTCTGTGTGGGACTCTAAAGACTCGACACTACGCTGGCAGTGGATTTAACCACAGGCCGCAAGCGGTACTAGCTGTACATAACGGTCCCCTGGTAGATGTCGATAAGAAGGTCGATGAGGAAACCCATCCGAACTCCTACTGAGCCTGATGTGACAATCTCCGTACAGTCCTGTCTGTTCATCTAAGACTATCGCATATCGGGCCTAGGGGAGGCAAGCGTCAGTCCTCTAAAAGCAGTATAAGTCGTGTTGGAGTGAAACCCATTACACCTTGAGAAGCTACTGGAAAACCTACCGGTAAATCTATCTTGCCTTGGCCAGGGACCTTGCGTAATGGCTTTCCAAACACAGCGCGATATCAACCCCCAATACCGGGAGAGACAAATCCTATCTAACCGCCACTGCCTCCAAGTGCTTCGGGACTGCACCCAACTGCTACATGTTTGCACGACTCAGTCGAGCCGTAGTAGGGTAGCAATCTAAGAACAGTGGGAACACACTCGAGGCGAAGCAGCAGTGTCAAGTCTACGGACTATGCTGTACTCATGTCACCTGGAAACTGTTAACTGATGACGGGTATAATACCAACCAACAGTTCCCTGCGAGTCCTGTCCGGTGTACCCGTAACCCAACGAGCACCGGCATACTATCTCCAGTACAACGTACTAATGGTTGTGGGACAGACCATTTCCCCTGCTGGGATGAGAAGCGTATACACTAGTCTACTATGGAGTATCGATGCCCTGTCTCGATAATCCTACGACTAGGGACCTGAAAAAGGATGTGCTTGTAGACTACCCAGCCCTCACTAGTGTGACTGCCATCACAACGCTGATAGTCAAGCAAGATCCTATGGGCTCTATCAATATGTATTCGCAATATGCTAAAAGAAACATATACACATATTAAGATAGATATAAACCAAGTAGCATACTACTATGTTGACCAAGACTGTTAATACAACTGTGAATATCCCAAGCTTCCATTAAGTAATATACAAACTAGTATGATACAATAATGGCCCCTAAGGCATATACACTAACACCGTTGTGCTGTGGTGTATACGGAGGAGTAAGCTGAGAGAGAATCCCATTCTCTTTTACATAATCCAGGAACTCCGTACTCAAATATTCTCCTCCCCGATCAGATCGAAGGACTTTAATACTTTTACCCGTTAGGTTCTCTACTTCGCACTTATATTCCTTGAATTTCTCAAAAGCTTCAGACCTGTGTTTCAACAGGAACACATGTCTGATTCTTGAGAGATCATCGGTGAATGTAATGAAGTACAAGAAACCATTCCTGGAATGTATAGACATGGGATCACATACATCACTATGTATCAGTCTCAAGAGTTCAGTAACTCTTTCTCCGTGTCCAGTAAATGGAGTTTTGGTCATTTTACCTTTGAGACATGACTGGCAAGTTTCATATGATGTAAATTCAAACTGATTCAAATATCCATCTTTATGCAACTTAGCTAGTCATGTCGCATTGATATGACCTAATCTACAATACCACAAGAAAGATTCGTTCATTTCTGAACTTTTCCTTTTCTGTGTGTTTTGTACGTTGAGAACTGTAGTTTTAATTAGAACGTATTTGCCATTATATAACGTGCCTGATCCAATCAACTTTTGATTCAATAAAATGTTCATAACATTATCCTGTAATATAAGACATATCCTTCTTTACATAATAAAGAAAATGATATAATATTGCATATCAGGTTCGGTATGTAATAACATTCATTCAGAATCAATGTATTACCGGTTGGTAATATAAGGTGATATTCACCAACTGTTTTGGCTGCAACTTTTGCACCATTCCCTACTCTAGAGAATGATCACATATTCCCAGTTCTCTACCTTTTTTTTAGCTCATGTAACATATTACAAATATGGGATCCCGATCCAGTATCTAATACCCAGGACGTAGAGTGTACTGAGAAACAGTTCTCGGTGATGAACACACCCGAAGAAGATGCATCAACATGCTCATTCCTCGTTCGGGTCACGTGGGAATCCGGATATTCCCCTATTTCCTGCTCAGACTTATAAAAATTATAAGATAAAGTAGAACCAACGTTCCCCAGCTCAGTATAACAAGCGGGTTCGGTCAATACATCCATATTATTATCTTGATTAAGGTGTGACATGGTCGCTACCTGGAGAGAAAGAGAATAAAACACTTAGCGTATGCTCTTGCAAGATTAGATTGGTTATTATCTTACCTAATCAGGATGGCTCCCACTGTTTTTATTAGATCTTCCTTCAAACCCTAAAAGGTAAGACTAGCCAGGATTAATTACACTCTATAAGTTCGCCAATCTTTCGGCCAGGCCAGTGTCGGTACTTTGAAGGAGGTTCCCCGTGCTTTCGCACAGACCTAATTAAAATAAACCTCTTTTTCCCAGAGGCGTAACCCCGTTAACACCTTTCTAGTCACCTACTTGATCGCTAATTGTAAAGTGCAAAACTCTCCCGGGAGTAACTCTTACTCGCAGCGGGTATCGAGATCCAACTATCTCATAGAAGGTATGCAATCTCATTATAAATTTCAACATTTGAAATTCCCGATAATGTTTTGCCCCTAGTGTCTTATAACCTTGACGCAGGCCAACAAACCATAGTCCACTAGTCAAGTTCAACCCGTACATTTCGTGATTGAATTAAACCCACCCGCACAACTCTTGACGCAGGCCAACAAAGTCGCACGACTACCCTAATCCAATCGCATCATATGCAGCAGATAAGCACTAATTAGCTACATCACACTACGTCTTGACGCAGGCCAACAAACGTAGCACGAATAATAAATAGAACTTATCTGAAATGACGGAGGGCTACGACAGGTTTTTAAGAAAACCTTTTGCGTAATGAACTTGATATCATTGTAGAACCGAGGGATTTGAAAAGGAGTGGTTTAAGCTCCGCTTTTTAAAATCGAATAGTTTTCAAAACAAACCGAGTGAGTTGTAGCATTTGCTAGCTTTTTGCTAAAGAGGTCATTCCCGGTGATGGGATCTCGGCTCTTTCCCATCAAATAAGGTGCTGGATATTCATAAAAATACCACTATGCAAAGCTAGAACTAGAGCCACCTTTTTGAAAATTTGATTCTACAACATCTTTAGGTTTCTTTCCTTTCATTAATCTCATTAATGAAGTCACATCATTTATGCTTCCTAAGCATTACAGATAAAGAAACGAAAATATTTATACAATGTACGATTATGCAATCCGCATCGCCACAGGGTCCCGTCATGCACCGTTAGGTTAGATAACTAACGGCAGAGCGGGGGCAGAACTAGCGCGGATGCAAAACATAAGCAACGTTTATTATATATCATATATATAATATTAAGCATTCGTCTCAGGCAGTTATATGATCTCATCACAGAACATTACAGCAGAAGTCAACATATGAAATATTGGATATACTAGGAGGTCCGTGTTTTAAATTAAACCAGTAAAAAAACACAGATTCCACGGTCATGATGAATAGCCAAACCCACATCCCTAGACCCCTACGAGAGCGGCAAGCAACCGTACCAATTCTAGAGTTAGGAGACTCAGTCTCGACTCCTCGAGATCGTTTTCCACTGGACTCTAGAACCCGGTTACTTGTGCTCCCCGCCTTGGGTCTATCTTAATGCGGAAAAGTAAATAATATACATCAATGGCGACATCATCCTCAACCCAGAAGTGTCCCAATAAAATAATATTACATACAAATTTTTACATGAATGAAAATGAAAAACTCTCATCTCACACAAAAACTCCCGGCTATTCAAACACGACGATCCAATATAACATATCACAGAAACACATAACATCACATGTCATCAACGTAAATAAATATGCGTATCTCAAGTCGTTGACGTATAGCAAAAAAACTGGCGATACACCACATATTGCACTTACGGTCGTAGAAAAGAAAGTGAAAACTACAACAATTAGAATCCGCAACATCCTTAGACATCATAAACCCGGAATATCTCATACCCCGAATTTCATGCCTAACATATAAACCTTGCATTTTAGTCTCATATTGAAAACACATTTTCAATAACCCAGTCGGGTAATTCAACAAGATTCCCGATTACATGATCGAATACTCGTCGGAAACACTAGTAGATGGCCGTACCCCCGATGCTGTCGACGAAGTGCACTTAGGTAGAACACCGTGACCGCGAGCACCAGAAGGGATGCTTTCTGTAAAGGGGTTCTCCTACAGTCACTTGGTCGGGGCTATAGGGTATGACTATCTAGTAGTGTTACCCGGCAAATGTTCGCGTACTATACGAGATTGTGACAGAGTTTTGATCCGAATCGAAACTCCGTGGCAATCTATCAGAAGAGACTAAATTGCTAGATTTACAGAACACTAATTAGTTTTCACAAAACTAATTATCGTGGATTCTAACTATTGTATCATATTTCAATATCAAACCTGAAACGATATTAAAATACGACTACGAAACACTCTGTATTGCCACTACAGAAAGATAACATCACATGCAATCTTGGAAAAAACAAACATAATCTGAAACCCTAAAATCAAGAGATCAGAACACCACAAAAATTTCAAGATTTTTTGCTACAGGAAAAAAGATGAGGCCGGTTTTTTTGACAATATGGCCGGTCAAAAATATGGTATTTTGCCTCAAATTTTTCTGGTGTTCTAGATACATCATAAATATCTTTCTGCACTTGTTTAAAAAATTTTTAGGGGACTTAAAAAATTCGACAGAAACTAAGGTTTCGGATTCCAGGTTTCAGAGTTGTTTCGGTTTCGTAATTCTAACGCATCGTATAATTCTCTAGCTTGGCTCTGATACCACTGCTGGGTTCCTTAGCACGACTACTAGGTTTAGGATGACATCAAGCATGCAATTTTATAAAAATCTAGTGTGCTAACAAACCCGAACCAAGGATCTAACTAGAGAATTATGGTTTAACTAAGCAAGTAAACAATTTTACTCTAAGTGAACAAGGAATACAACCTTTATAGACCGGTCTTTTACTTCTAAAGCTCCTTGTAGTAGCCCCTTTGCTCCAAGTAGTGGTCTCCTGGACTCTCTTTAGGCACCACTAGGCGAAAGGATGAAGCTTGCTCAAGGATTTTTGAGGCCGAAGATGATCTACGTCGAAGAATTTCCAACTCAAGCTATGATCAGTCGAAAATAATGCATTTCAAACGCATCAATTTCCCTACCATGTGCACTCATCTGAAGGTGTTCGGTATGAATATAGCACATATTAGCAAATTGTCTGTAAAATACCAAATAACATGTGTTATATATTATAACCGGCATTTTGAGGGAAATTGAGTGTTTATCATTGCACACCTGATCTTTGTATAGTGCAACACTTGTCTCGAGAATCTGTGCAGGAAATTCCAGGAAAAGAGCCTGAATTGCTAAAAGTGCTGATAAAAATACGCCAAGTCCAAGACTTGAGATCTGGCAGTGAAATAGAGAGAATTACAAGATTTCACACATCAGAAAATATAGCTACAGTCAGTACAAAGTATCACGGGAAAAATCAAGCACAGAGGCACTCAAAGCGCCGCGGATCCGCGGCCGGAGCAGGGCTTGCACGGCGGATCCGCGGCCGCGTAAGCGTGACGTCAGCATTTCTTTGCTTCAGCTTTCTTCTTTCAAGGCCTACACTCGTTTAAGCCAATGCAAATTCCAGAGATCTCCAGAAGCTTCTGTCCGAACAGAAAAACTCCTTGTTCAAGCTAAACACTCTCAAGCTTCTCAAGCAAGCCTATCAAATAACTACCTAAGCCTAGAACCTTCTGGCGAACTACCAAGCTTACAAGAGAAGCTAAACTAAACCTAGCTTCTAAAGGAAGCTAATCTAATGGTGAAGGCTATAAAAGGGACGCTAAAGCTTCTATCTAAAGGTTGTTGATCCTTCCATCAAATTCCACCCACAAGTTGAGTGACACGACTTGTGCATTCAAACCCTAACCCTAATCCAATCATCAAATCCGATCCTTGAGAACAAATCAAGCAAGAAGCCTTCAACCTTTTAGAAACGACGCCGATCTTCAACCGAGCAAGTGATCCAAGACGACCCGCAACTCACGGAGACGATGCAGAGCTAAATCGACGATCGAGTTCTTTTCTCTTGTAGTTCTTGAGAGAATTGTAACAATATTGTTGATAAATAAAATGTGAAATTTCTTTATCTTGCTTACTTTTATGTTTGAGCATTATGATTAGATCTCAATTCTTGATTGTGTTCTTTGATATGATGCTTGAGTAAAAACTCCGCTCGTGGAGGAGTCGAGAGAATCAATAGATGATGATGTTACAAATCTTGAAACGATTCTTAATTCCTATAAGTTTTGTAAACTATTGTAAATTGAATCATCGACAACCTAGTTTCGAGCGAAATGCTTTCTTGAATGTTTTCTCTCTTAATTAGAGATCGACGATCGGTAATTCAATTTTCTAGAGGCTAGTTTTTGAATGAGATTCATCGAAAGGACAAAGGATGAGATGAAGAAACCCTAGTTCCTTCAAGAGATCCTTAAACCTCGATTGATCGTCATCGATCTAGTATCAAATCGTTAATGGATAAGAAAACGTAATCACTAGTTTTCATCACTTCTATAGATTCGATCGATTCCTACGATCCTCACTTCAATTCTTGAAACCTAATTCGATTGGATACCATCAATTCTTTATTCTTGACTTTTAATGTTTTCTTGATATTAGATTTAGATCTAGATAATTCTTGAAATTCACTTTTAAATCTTGAATTGAATTGTATTTTCTTTTCTCTTTAATTTTCAATTCATCTAAATCAATTACGACCAAATCTCACTTTCTCTGTGGATGATCCGCACTCGCTAACGAACCTACAATTGACACCGTTATTGATTGCGGTTTACAAATTTCTTTGCTTGTGATTTCTATACATTTTCTACACACACACCGAGAATCATTCAATCAAATGGCGCCGTTGCCGGGGATCGTGTGCTAATTTGTTCATTTTTGAAATTTGAGTTGAAAAATTTATTCCATCAGAATTTTTAGATCTAAATTCACACAAACACTAAACGATTTGTTGTGATTTGTTGCGAGTAAATCTGGAATCTGTGGAGCACGAGGAAAAATTTTCTGAACATTCCAGGGAGCTCAGTGAGGCAACAGAAGCAGTTGCCTAAATTTTTGTGCAGTGATCTCCAGAAAGGACCGCGTTTCCACGGCAAGTACCAGCCTCCCGCAGCGGATCCGCGGCGGGAAAGAAGCATCGCTGCACTAAAATTCTCTGGTATCTCTCTAACTTTCTTATCTCTTCCTCTATCTGCTCCATTAACCAATTTCTGCAGGATTCTTTACAAAAATTTGCAGCGCCGCAAAAAGAAAAAATTGTGCGTGTTTGATCTTGGTTGTTTGCATTTTTAATACGGAAATTAAGGGGCAAAGACCAAATTCAGATTAGGTGGGGAGTTCATTACCCTTCCTAAGCCCCAAAAATCACAAAACTGCATCCGCATTACCCTTATTAACTAAAAGAAATCTAGACATGACTCTAAGGACCGTCGCGCTCACTTAGGACAGAAGGAGATCGTGGGTAATCTATTGCTTATCCGCGTTTCTTTTGTGGTGTCTAAGGCAAATGTGTCTAAGGCAAGTGGTTACTTAATTAGGCTCACTACTTACGTAGTGGAGAACCTCCCACTTACCTGGCCACAGGAGGGACAACGAGGCAGTAGAGGATTGATCCTGTGATTTGTCTTCTGGCAGTTAGGAGCGGTCTAGAGACTTGACCTAGGTGACCATTAGACTTAGGGTTGTGTGTGCATTTTTTGTGATTTGCATTTTTCAAAAATCCGTATCTTTTTCAAAACAAACACCAAATTATCATTTTCCTTAATTATATCAACGCTGCCACTTGTGCTAAACCCTTTAGTGCAAGCTCGGCTGGACACGGGATTCTAATGCCCGTCTTGTCCGCGTTTTCCCCCATCGACCCCAAAGTCGGTATTTCTACATTTTCTTTTTCCCACCACCACCGCGATGGACGGATTTCCATCAAACTTTTACACCACTCTGCCACCGCCCGCAGGTGCGCAGAATCCTCCATGCATTTCTCTCCAAGAGAGATGCTATCCTTCACGTGTTCCCCTTCCCACCTGTCTTTCTATACCACCAGCCAACGGGGAAAATTTTGAAATCAACCCCCAATTCATCAAACTGTTACCCAAATTTCACGGTCTTGATTCTGAAGACGCATACGTTTTTATCTCCAAATTTGAAAACGTATGCGCAATGATTGGAACGTCACAACTGTCTCTGGATGCTCTGCGTCTACGTTTTCTCCCATTCACTTTGTGCGATTTAGCCGAGAAGTGGCTTTACAATATAACCGCACATTCTATTTCAAAATAGGATGAATTTGTTGCAGCATTTCTTAAGAAATTTTATCCCAATCACAAGACCATCCGTGTTCGGAGCGAAATCTTCAAATTCACCCAACTTCCAAATGAACCATTCTGGAAATGCTTTGAACGGTTCAAGGATCTTCTTATCCAATGCCCTCATCACAGAATCTCCAGATGGGATTTGTGTCGAATTCTCTATGAGGGTATTGATCTCACTACTAGACAGATACTTGAAACCATGTGTCATTACCAATTCCTATCTAAAGATGATGGTGAAGCTTAGAAATACCTAGAAGATTTAGCTCAAAACACATTACAATGGGAAAGTGTTAGACCACCACCGCCTAGGGAAGATGTCAATCAGCTCGATGTTTCCGTCACAATGAAAGCCGAAATGACCGCAATACAAAAGAAGCTCAACGTTATAGAAAACAAAATCTCTTCAGCCTCCCTAAACCAATACACACTTTCCAAAACCGTGTGTGGCTGCTGTTCAAACCCATCACATTTGACGGAAGAATGTTCTTTGAATGTACCGTTTCAAGGTCACACTAATGCTGCATTTCAGCAAAGACCTGGAAATGATTTTTCTTCTTCCTCATATAATCACAATTGGAGGAATCACCCTGATCTTTCTTGGATCCAACACCAAACTCAATACACGGATCTAAACTAGAATAACTTGCAATGGGTTCCTCCACCATAACAGCAACCACTTCAATTGAGTCAGCACCCCTTCCAATCACAAAACTTTCAAAATCTGGTCAACACACCTGCACCAAATAATCCTTTGCAGTTGACTGGTACTAATGAATCCTCTTCACTCATGAATTTGCTTCTGACAAATCTCATGCAAGTTTCGGCTGAAATAAAGACTTCCGTCGATGATATAAAGAAAAATTCCACCTCTCAAGCTGAGAGTATTAAATCGATGGAAGCAGAAATTGCAAGATTAAAAGCCGAATTGAGTGTTAGAGAAAAAAGGAAATCTTCCAGTTCAACCTCTACCTGATCCTGGACCTTCACATTAAAAAAGTGTGGATGCACTTACCACGTTGAGATCTGGAAGAGTGCTAGACAATCATGTGGGTAAACAAATTGATAATGATAAATTGATCATTAACACCCCGGCTTCCACTTTCACTTCCACTCCCACTTCTACTTCTTACCCTATTTCGTCTAGTGTACCTTCTTCTTCTTCCGAGCCTATTCTCCGTTTTCCCAAAGGCTCGAACCCTCCACCCACTTCATCCTTCCCACCCCTACAAACTTCTCCATAAATTTTGGACCCAACACTTATTGATAGAGCTCCATTTCCAAATAGGTTGAGGCCCAATAAACCCAATGCCCAAATGGAGAAGCTTGTAGACATGTTTAAGCAAGTTAACATCAACATCCCTCTCTTAGATGCTATCCAACAAGTTCCGTCCTATACGAAAACTCTTAAGAACTTGTGCACTAGGAAGAGGAAGACTCGAGTGCCGAAAAAAGTTTTCATGTCGAGTACTGTAGACACGGCTTTTCCCCAACAATTACCAAGGAAACGTAAGGACCCTGCCTGTCCTACTATTTCTATTTCTATTGGGGATAAACACATTAACCGTGCTCTACTTGACCTTGGCGCTAGTGTTAACTTACTTCCATATTCAGTCTATGAGCAGTTAGGGATCGGAGTGTTAAAGCCCTCGAACATATCTCTCCAGATGGCTGACCGATCAATCACCAAATCTAGGGGTGAACTGGAGGATGTGTTAATAAAAATCGGGGAATTTGTATTCCCTGTGGACTTTATTGTAATTAATACACAGCCTGTAGGGAACCCACGGAATCAAATTCCGGTGATTCTTGGTCGTCCCTTTTTGGCTACTTCCAACGCTGTAATCAACTGTAGAAATGGCTCTATGAACCTATCTTTCGGGAATAGGTCAATTGAGCTGAACATTTACAAGTTAGGAAGTCAACCCTCCGAACCTACTGCTCAGGTCTGTTCTGTCGAATTAATGGATGTCGACAGCAGCGAAATTGACGATCCTCATGATACTGATCTAGACTCTTTTCATATGTTGTTGTTTGACCCAACTATGTATCATACACATACAGACTCTTCCACCGAGTTATCCGGGTCAACAACTAACACTGATTATGAACCGTTTTTGGAGTCAGAAGATCACCCCACGCTTTGTGATGACATTATTCTTCGGGGTATTGATGAAACTTTTGAGGAAATCTTCGCTGAAGAACTCGCATTTTTGAATGACACGGGTGTTGAGATGAATCCACCTCAATACAAAGAAATTGAACCTCCACCCTTTCTTCTGGACTGTAAAAAGAATGTGAGTAATCCATCACAATCACTGAATCGTCTCTCCAAAACGAGACGCAAACACATTCTATTCCACCACTTACCCTTTCCCTACTTCTTCTTCCACCAACCAATGCACTACATTGATAAAATCTTTAAATGGTTGGTGTTAACTTTCGGTCTTTGCAAAGCTTGGTATCGACCAATGATCTTGACCCCCTCTTGTGATTTTTAAAAGATTAACATTGTTTAATTCAAGTTTGGTGGGGTATAATCTGGCTCTTGAAAAGAAAATTTTTACTCAAAAAAATTGTGAGCCAAAAATAAGTTTGGGGGAGGATTTTCACGATCATATTTATTGCCCCCATTAATAAATTTCCTCCCAAGCTTACAGGTTTTCAAGATTTAGCGGATGGCAACAGTGAGGACACTGTTGAAAACAAGTTTGGGGGAGGTTTGTGCTTATTTTTCGCATCATTTGTATATCACTTTGCATAAGCACAAAACATTTGAAAACCTATAAAAATTTAAAAAATTTCAAAAAAAATAAAATATAAATTTTTTTTGTATATAAATAAGATAAGAAAAGATCAGATAGTGAAAAATTACATCCAAATGATTAGAAAAATTTAAGAAAATCAAGAAAATTAGAAGTTTTCTTAAATGAACTAGTAATAAGTAGTTATGAGCCGTTGTCCCAAGGGTTAGTAAGATGAAAGAAGTCACTAATCTGAGGATAAAAATAAGTCTGAAAAATAGTTTCTATTCTGGAAGCCAAACATTTTGAACGTTGATACCCTACTATACGCACTTACACACGTGTTGAAACTCGGGATAGTAAAGGATACCTTGAAATGCTCTTGTCTAAAAGCCAAAGTATGAAAGAAATAAAAAAATGAATAAAATATAAAATGGTGAAGAAAAATGAACACTGGTTTTGTTATCGTGAAAGCAGCAATATAAAAATATAGTGAGGGTGCTTCATCACCTAATGCCTTAGACCAACTGGTCTGGGAGTCACTGCTAAGCCTCAGGTGGTGCAAGACGAGGAAAAACACCTAATAAGCAAGCACATGAGTAATCGGTCGGTTAGTACCTCAAGAAGTATTAACGGTTGCATGAAAAATGTGTGAGCAAATTCATCTAAATATTCATCAAATTAAAAAGTACCGAGGCAGATGGACAAGAGTGTGATAGCTTGAATTGAATTCTCCGGGTGTATGGATGTCTTTTACACATACGTAGGGTTATATGATCTATGTTTGGAAGAAAGATAGAAATGAAGAATAAAGACGATGTTTTATTGAGGGATGATGTGATTTCTGACATCTTTTCATGACTATTAAGATAGGGCTCATGACAACCGAAAAGCTAGTATAGTTGGAAACTCTAATTTTCAAAGTCTTTCTTTGACAATTCTTATCTTTATATATAACTTTCACGGTCTTCCTTTTATTATTGGATTTTGTGGGTGCAATCCGCTGAAAACCCTCAGGAGACAACACTCCTCCTATTAGGGACACCTAGAGGTTTAAAGGCTTGTTGCACATGCTCAGTGCAATCGTGTTGCCTACGAAAGTGTGCTAGTTAGTTTTTCTCTTTTTTTATTTTCTCCTTCTCTTTTTAATAAAACAGTTCGCTCGAGATGACCGAAAATAAGTTTGGGGGAATTTGATCAGTCGAAAATATTGCATTTCTAACGCATCAATTTCCCTACCATGAGCACTCATCTAAAGGTGTTCGGTATGAATATAACACATATTAGCAAATTGTCTGTAAAATACCAAATAACATGTGTTATATATTATAACCGGCATTTTGAGGGAAATTGAGTGTTTATCATTGCACGCATGATCTTTGTATAGCGCAACACTTGTCTCGAGAATCTGTGTAGGAAATTCCAGGAAAAGAGCCGGAATTGCTAAAAGTGCTGATAAAAATACGCCAAGTCCAAGACTTGAGATCTGACAGTGAAATAGAGAGAATTACAAGATTCCACACATCAGAAAATATAGCTATAGTCAGTACAAAGTATAACAGGAAAAATCAAGCACAGAGGCACTCAAAGCGCCGCGGATCCGCGGCCGAAGCAGAGCTTACGCGGCGGATCCGCGGCCACATAAGCATGACGTCAGCATTTCTTTGCTTCAGCCTTCTTCTTTCAAGGCCCACACTCATTTAAACCAATGCAAATTCCAGAGATCTCCAGAAACTTCTGTCCGAACAGCAAAACTCCTTGTTCAAGCTAAACACTTTCAAGCTTCTCAAGCAAGCCTCTCAAATAACTACCTAAGCCTAGAACATTCTTCCTAACTACCAAGCTTACAAGAGAAGCTAAACTAAACCTAGCTTCTAAAGGAAGCTAATCTAAAGGTGAAGGCTATAAAAGGGACCCTAAAGCTTCTATCTAAAGGTTGTTGATCCTTCCATCAAATTCCACCCATAAGTTGAGTGACACGACTTATGCATTCAAACCCTAACCCTAATCCAATCATCAAAGCCAAAAATCAAGATCCTTGAGAACAAATCAAGTAAGAAGCCTTCAACCTTTTAGAAACGACGCCGATCTTCAACCGAGCAAGTGATCCAAGACGATCCGCAACTCACGGAGACGATGCAGAGCTAAATCGACGATCGAGTTCTTTCCTCTTGTAGTTCTTGAGAGAATTGTAACAATATTGTTGATAAATAAAAGGTGAAATTTCTTTATCTTGCTTACTTTTATATTTGAGCATTATGATTAGATCTCAATTCTTGATTGTGTTCTTTGATATGATGCTTGAGTAAAAACTCCGCTCGTGGAGGAGTCGAGAGAATCAATAGATGATGATGTTACAAATCTTGAAACGATTCTTAATTCCTATAAGTTTTGTAAACTATTGTAAATTGAATCATCGACAACCTAGTTTCGAGCGAAATGCTTTCTTGAATGTTTTCGCTCTTAATTAGAGATCGACGATCAGTAATTCAATTTTCTAGAGGCTAGTTTTTGAATGAGATTCATCGAAAGGACAAAGGATGAGATGAAGAAACCCTAGTTCCTTCAAGAGATCCTTAAACCTCGCTTGATCGTCATCGATCTAGTATCAAATCGTTAATGGATAAAAAAACGTAATCACTAGTTTTCATCACTTCTATACATTCGATCGATTCCTACGAGCCTCACTTCAATTCTTGAAACCTAATTCGATTGGATATCATCAATTCTTGATTCTTGACTTTTAATGTTTTCTTGATATTAGATTTAGATCTAGATAATTCTTGAAATTCACTTTTAAATCTTGAATTGAATTGTCTTTTCTTTTCTCTTTAATTTTCAATTCATCTAAATCAATTATGACCAAATCTCACTTTCCCTGTGGATGATCCGCACTCGCTAACGAACCTACAATTGACACCGTTATTGATTGCGGTTTACAAATTTCCTTGTTTGTGATTTCTATACATTTTCTACACACACACCGAGAATCATTCAATCAAGTTACCTCTTCACTAATTGAGAATTAGTGAAGCAAACAACCTATACTAAATGGCTAGTTTGGTATAGATTGATGAAGTAGAAATTTTGCTCACTTTAGAATAATTTCTCTCTCTTTCTTTTCTTCACTCACTCAAAACTAGAGAACAAGGATGAAGAAGATGAAGAAAGAAAATACAAGTGATAAAGTGTGAACCATGGGTGAGAAAATATCATATATAACTCATGTAGAGACTTAACCAAGGTTAAAGATAATGGTTAAGTTAATAAATATCTAGAGTAAAACAAAATTAGTGGACTAAGTCAATGGGTTCCACAAGATTCTATAAGCATCCAACCCATGACAATTTCCACCTAATTTTGTTTATTCCCTAAATAAATAATTACCTTAATTATCATAAGTATGGTATGAGTCTCATACACCCAAGTCCAATGTATCATCTAGCATGACACATATTAAATACATTAATATATATCACATATATATTTAAATGTATTTGGAGAAAACATTTTCTTAAGTAAGCTAATATTAGTTAATGCATATTAATATATCAAATATATAATCATACATTAAATTATTAAATCAACACTTGATTTAATAACCCGGCTGTATCGCATACAACCGACTATCATTTATATGTATATCACATATACATATAACATATCATTGAATCAAAAATTGATTCAAAAATCCGGTTATATCACATATAACCTATATCGCGAGATTGGAATACGGCATCATATAAACATATTAATCTCGGTCCCGCACATATCACATATGTGCCCTACTTTGTTTCGCATGAGCTAGGTCACCTCTGTGTAGGACTCTAATGACTCGTTAATACGCCGGCAGTAGGTCTCATATCAGTGACTCACAAGCTGTCAGCGGTACTAGCTGGACGTAACGGCTACCCGGGTATTGAGCGATCAGAAGATCAATAAGCAATCTTGTCCATACTCCTGTGAATCCATCAGCAACACTACCGTATAGTCCGGTCTCTTCGTCCGATATGTCGTATATCTAGTCTGGGAGTGGTAAACATCAGACTCCAATAACTTGATAAGTCTTGCCGATGTGTGGCTCATAACGGGTCGAGAAACTACTGATAACACTTACCAATAAATCTCAGTATCAGCCCTGGCCAGGGACTTCCTGTTATAGCCAACCGAGCACAGCGCAACATCAACCCCCAATACCGGGAGAGATGAAACCCTTCCTATCGCTCATTGCCTCCATGTGACTCGGGACTGTACCCAAAAACCACCGTTTTGCATGCTCTCTTGAACGTGGTAATGTGAAAATCAAAGCACAGTGGGAATCACACAAGACTTTATGACGATCTCGGGTCTACATATTAACCTGTACCAGTGTCACCAGAGAACTGCTATCTGACGTTAGGTATAATACCATCTAGGAGTTCTCGGCGAGTACTGTTCAGTGTAACCAGTCTCCCCTGAGCACCCGTATACCATCTTTGATGTCAATCACCAATGGATATAGGATCATCCATCGCCTATCAAATGGGTCAAGAAGCGTATACGCTAGTCTACTCTGAAATATCGATGCCCCGTATCGATACACCCTCGACTAGCAGCAATTAAAGGATGGACTTATGGACTACCTTGGCCCCACTAGTATGATCTCCATCTTAGTCCTGATAGTCAAGTCCACATCCTAAGGGCTTTATCAACATGTAACAGAGAGACAATACAAGTATACATGTTAAGATAAAAAAGTAACCAGATAGCATACTATCATGTCGAGCAAGAAAGTCCTCCCTATATATGTCCAAGCATCCACTATGATATACAATCATGTACAATAATGGCCTCTAGGGCATACATACAACTAACACGGATATCCGCCGAGTCCAATACTGTCACCGGTATGTAGTGTTCCCATACCGGGATTAACGCCTTCTATACGATCTTCTTGTCCCGGGGTACCATACCGGGTCCACCATATACCCATACACGGTGACTCCTCACTCCTCAAATCGGGTAATCATCATAGCTCAGCGCCGAGAAAATTCATGGTAGACGTCGAAATATCATATCAAGAGAAACCGCGTTTTTAAAACAATCATAGGACTTTAAAAATGTATCTGTGGTTCTCAAATCCAGAAATCACATGAAAACATAATCTCATATGCATGTAACCACGATGGAACAGTAAATACAAGCACATAACAGTACTGCAAGGTATAACCGATGTTTTCATATAAGCATGTTGTGTAACTAGGTAAGGAAGTGCAATATATGAACTAGCATGTGCGGTAATAAGTACTAAACAGTAACTATAATTCAACAAGTTAGAAAACAATACAGCGACATAGCAATTTCTAATATGTACGTGGCATGGCAATTACCGATGAGGTGTGTGTGAGCCGGCGAGTAGGTGTACATGCAATATGCGCATCATCGGTAATGATGCATGCGTCCTAACAGACAAAGTCATAATAAGGTAAGTATACGGAGCGTAAGATATATATGTCACAAAGGAAAATAGTATGAGCGTCTATGGAAATAAGATATCGTAGAGTGAATAGTATAAAATACGTAACCACGTATAAGCCATACAGTTAAAGTTAAAATAGTACGAATCGTTGTTTTTGAAATTAAGGGCTACGATATTTTAGAAAAAGATACCAATTGAAAATCCGTAGTATTATTTGAAGTTATCATATAAAAATGCCTAACGATTCATCAATTTTGAAAATAGGCATGGCTATAAATATATCCTAATATCTACCTAAAGATTTTAATCAATATTTCTCGAGTCGATATATATATGTCGGCGATCCATCCTCATCGTATCACGTACGGTATAATCCATCGTATGATATCATCAATCATTAGTACGGATCTATTGTTACGTACATCACCTCATCTCATATGATCATATATATCATCTCATGTCGTACCGTATCGTGTCATACCATGTCATGTCATATCATATATATATCGCCTTGTACACTCATATCAAAACATATCGAATCATGCCATTTTATTCCATCATATTCTCATCTCATCATATCATCTCGTAATTATTCTCATAGTTATATATATATATATATATATATATATATATATATATAAGTGTATGTACCTATAACTCATGGACTAAGAAAACTAGAACTAGGGATATACCTTTCTACACGTACACTACTATGGTTTATAGTATCGCAGAACCCTATTAGCTGAGTAAACACATTTAAAATATCTATATATATACTGTATCTCTAATATCCTAGTACTTTGGTTGCGGGGGTGCTATACACCATCCACTCGACTTCCTCCGTAGATAAACATCTACTCACCTACTATTCTCATTCCAGTCGAAGTCGATGAGCGCTTTGTTCCCTTCATCGCCCCGAAAGTTCACGCAAATGTACCTACAAGTCAAAGCACATCATGTCGAAATCAAAATCAACTCTTGAAAACCGATACAGCAAGAGAAGCATACATATGTTATAACCTATGGTCCATGCATGCAAGAAGAACAAAACAACCCCCAACGTTGACGTACGAACGTCAAGCGATTGAGTCAAAACTCAAATACCAAAACCCAAGTTTTCAAAAGTCGCAAAACATATTTAGAAACTTATAAAAACACTATCAGATTCTACCTAAGGTGAAATTAGGATATTTTGCATATAGGGTAGGTATAGACATCTGGTGATAGAGCTATGGACCAAACCTGGAACCTTAACTCCCCTAAGTGGCCGCAATTTGCGTCCAATAGCAATATTTTGGCGTCTAAGGATAGGAGATGAGGGCTCGGGCTTCTACGGTAGTTTCCTAAGTTTTTACACATCTCACTATGTTTGCATTTGAATTTTCAAAGTTCTCGAGTCATTCCAGATTTTAATTGATCACCACAGTTCATTCAAAAACCGATATCGGAAAATTCTAAGTTCGTCGAATCCGAGAATTTCTCCACTATATCACTTTCACTTATCGCTAATGGTCTTATATACACTCCCTAAACCCTCTACTAATTACTACTATAAGTTCTATCTACTTATTCTCACCCTAGAATTTTCCAAGATCACAAAACCTAACATTTTAACTCTAAACCAATACATGAGGTTAAGAAACTTAAAAACTTGAAGAAAGGTGAAAGTTTTACCTCATGGAGCAACTCAAGAAAATTCCTAGTTGTTCAAGGAAGCTCAAAACTCCAACTTGATTCCATCATGATTCTTGTAATGATCTTAAGAATAATTTTTGTGAAGGTTATATGAGATTTGATGAAGTTTTGGGAGGGTTTTGGTGATGGTAGTGAAGATGGAGGAGGTGGTGAAAAAGGATGAGGAGAAGAGAAAGGAGAAGATGAAGGAGCAAAAGAGTGAAGGGGTGCCCATGGTTGTAGAAACCATGCTCTCTCTGTCTCTATCTCTCTCCCTCGCCCATACTCCCCCATGCTTTCATGTCCCCCCATTTATTATTAATTTTTCTCTTTTCTTATTTTACTTTTACTTTTAAAACAAATTAAAAACAAAAGTAAAAATGAAACCATACATGAAACACAATGCAATGTGTCATGGCACATTAACACATGGTTAACAAAAAAAGCTTGGTTTAAATGCATAATTAGTGCAATACTAATCAAGTTTAACATTAACTTATGTGAAAATAACTATATATTATTTCATAAAAACCCAAATCAATCAAATGCTTCCATAAATGATAATTCATTTTAAAATTCCAATTATTTTCCTAATTATATGTATATAATTATACCATTCCATTAAAACTAAATTCCATACTTTTATAATATTCATAAAATTTATAATTTTATTATTTAAATTCCAAAAATAATATTTTATATTTTCTGAAATGTTACAATTTCCCCCCTTAAATAAATTTAGTCTACGAATTTAAATTTAAACCCTCCAAATATTTAAATATTTCAGTAAATCAATCAAATCAACGGGGCTCCAAAATCATGAATACGTAAGAACAACACAGCGCATCATGTGTGGATGAAAACGAGTGCAGAACTCAAAAATCGAAACTCCGTCAAGCGTCATGCAATCATGGGAGTTATAATGAATATGCTAGTTTCGAAATCTACTGTTAAAATCAAATATAATATAATCAAGACTATAATATATATATATATATATAGTACACATCCTTATGAAATCGTCTAATAAAATGAATAAAAATGCATGCGAAATTCTTTTCAAATCACCGTATGATGCGTATATCACGGCACAAGTAGCGGACGTTCATTTGTGAAGGAATAGATATATATCTACATACTTTTTGCTTAAGATATACGTCTCGCCCCTTTTGAAAATGATTTAGAAAGGTTTTCTTTGTCAAAGTTCGTGTCACTCGTGGACACGTAGGAAAATAGTAAGACTATTGCTCCTTTTTGAAAACCTCTTCGGTAAATGTCGATGCATGCAAAAATACTCAGGTACCGTTCTTAGACCAGTATTGCTCGGCTACTATATAATATATTATATATCATAATAACATGATGCTCGAAAGAAGAAACCAACTTCAATAGGTGAATATGCAAATACCACGTGCATCTGGTGCGCAAGGAAATCAAAATCAAATTCAAGTGCCACGAATGTGCACGAAAGTAAAAACTAAGTGCAACGGATGTGCACGAAAGCATCTGTCAAGTGCAACGGGTGTGCACGACAACAATACTAAGTGCACGAAAATCTTAACTAAGTGCAACTAATATGCACGAAAAATCTCGATTAAATGCATCTTGTGTGCACAAAATCACACCAAGTACGTCAAGTGCGTGCGAAAATCTAAATCAAGTGCGTTAGGTCCGCACAAAAGTATCTAGTGTAGTAGGGTGCACGAGAACGAATATCAAGTGCACAAGGTGCATGAAAACATAAATCTAGTACACTAGGGTGCACGAAAATGAATATCAAGTGCATAAGGTGCACGAAAATATAAATCTAGTGCACTAGGGTGCACAAAAATAAATATCAAGTGCGCTAGGTGCACGGAAACTCATCAATGTATCGAAAGCGCATAAGAACAACATTGAGTGTATGAATCAAAATCCGCGGTATACAACATGCACGAGATCAAAATTGAGTATACCGAAGTGTACAAAATCATAAGTATGTCCAACTGCGTGCACAAAATAAAATCGAGTGCAATGGATATGCACAAAAACAAAATCAAGTATAATCGGTGTATAAAAATATGAATCAAGTGTAACAGTTGTGCACAAGGGAAAATATCCTTCTAGTGCAGCTATGGTGCACGAGAATATCAATCAAGAAACTCAATCATCAAAATACCAAACTCAAAACGATGAAAACGTGATATCCGAATCACCAAAACGCAAATCACAAACAAATGACATTGAGGTACACCTCTTTCAATGTCGAAAGGTGATGGTGCACCCAAAACTGGCAGAGAAAGAACATCTACTTATTTCCTGCCCACGATATAGCGACCTCTGCCCCTGGGTCCTTATTTTCTCTGTGGATCACCAATTCCACAATTTCTCGGCTCGACGGCCTGGTTAAGAGTAATGAAGGAAACAGTCCTGCTCTGATGCCTCTCTGAACATCTCCTGATCAACCAACATGGCCACTTGCAACGTAGCACGTCAACGTTGGCGGCCTCTGGCCCTCTGAATATATGCGATACAGCCGATTCTGGGTATAAATTTTTATCACTACGGTGACATGGAAAGAACCTGTTATGGTCTCTTCCGACATCATCTTTGCCAGACTGCCCTGAAGTTGCACTCTTTACTTAATCCGCTACCTTTCCAGAATAGCTGCAATCATATCACAACTTCCCTCTGAAAATGTAGCTGTATCCAACGCCTCTATATACATATCCAATCTTAAGCATCAACGGAAAGGAACAAATGATAATTGAGGTCTCGCACGAATCTCTTATTCCACTCCTCCAATATCGACCGATTCAGAATCATATCTCGCTATCTGTGATGACTACAATTCAATATTCGGCTACGGTCATATCCAGTATCTCACGCAGAGACTCGAAGCTACAAACTTGGTGTCTCCAACACTCGATGGAAGAATTCTGGCGAAATGCATTCTCGAGAACTCGTCCATTCTATTGGAGAAATATACACTGCTCGTCCCTTCTCGATCGATTCATGCCATGTTTGAGCAAGAACCTTTGAACTAGAGTTATTCAATTTAACCGATCTTGCGTCAGGGCATCCAAACAAACGAATTATCCTAGTCACTTTATCCAAGAATGACTAGGGATCTTCTATCACATCCCTTCCCGTAAACTCATATAACTTCAGCTTTATAAACTCGGGAGGCGACATCTCATCAATCTCAGCAATAGCTGGTTCGTCTGTCTTCACGATACATCAACAATCCTCTAAATCTGGCTGGCCTTAAGCAATAGCCTGATCATCCAGTGCAGATCCCGAACGCTCATTTTAAACGAGAAATCCTAGCATACACAATAAATCAATATGTTCTTACATCACCGGAATAACATTATGGTCAATCCTTGTCCCTGACGAGCTCGCTCTAACCGCATCTCTAGCTGCAGCTCTCTTAGCTTTCGTTGCCATGGTGACAGGAACATCAAATAAACATTGATAAGAATAGATCATGGGAACGAATAGAATAATGGATCTCAAGAAATGTACATCCCAAGGTTACTTAAACGCAGCAGCGTATCGTAAGTATGCCGTGGAACATACACATGGTACGTTACTCTACTTGAGTTACATACTCCATCAACCAAGGTCAACCTATGTAACAAAAGTTCGGGTCTAATACCCCTCAGTCAAGTCTATGTTCCGTAAGGTCAAGCCCAGGTTCCGAAATATATACGCCCCAGACTCCGCATAGTCAAATCTAGACTCGAACCAAGGTTAAACCTAACGCTCTGATACCAAATTTGTCACGACCCAGAAATGGCACGTGACCGGCACTTAGATCACGTGAAGTCTATAGAACCCCACCGTAACCTAAGTAAGCCAAAAACCCAGAAATCTAAACCTTTTTAGTAAAATAGCGGATGTGGAGTTTTTTGGAAAGGAGGTATAATTGAAATCAAGTTCTCTTTTAAAGTATAAGTAATGTTATATGAAAATACAAGTAGGTTGTATACTATAGTTGAAAATATTTCCGTCTTTTGAAATTTGGGCAGCATCTCCTTTGTAAATTTTGATCCAAAACCAATACATAACAATAATAATATAGGCATCCCCAAGCGGGAGTTAACTATTCGCCAATTAGAGGAAACAACCACGCAAATACAAATATACGACGTCCAAGACGAAGATCAATCGCAAAAAGAAAATTAAGAAGACCAAGACATAATCAAACTCAATATAAAAGACAATACACACATCTCACTCTAAGTCTGAAAGAATATATAAGTCTCTGGTGTCTAAGTCTACCAAATATATATAGTCTGGTTGATAGAGCTTTTAACTAGACTATAACTGAATAATTATATACAAATGGTGGTGACGATCCAAAGTGTACCCCACCTACCAATGCAAATCACCCAGAAGAAAGCTATGTGCCAGCAAGCCGCTACTGATCCGAGCGGTCGGTCCTGCAAGTAAACTATGGGACAATGTGGGTAAGTTGCCAACTCATGAGTATAAGATATCAGCAGGTAGAAATCGAATGTATAACGATCTCCTAAGTCATACTGTAATAACATAATATCATACCTTGTGGTATCTAGGATGATCATGTATACATAAGTGTAATAATAATAACGTTACTGTATCAATATATAGTACCAAGTCATCTGTGTTATATGTATGTATATACATGTATCATCCAATGTGTGTCTATCAACGACACATCAAATCATCATAAAACCTGAGTTCCCAATATCGACACTCGAAATCATCACAAAACCCTTGTCTAACATCGACACGTAAATTCTCATATCTCAGGTACCGTCCCATCAGATCGGTCATCATATCTATCTGTCTCATATCACTCCAGTCGGTATTCTCCGGATATCCGTTGAGTCTAATACTGTCACCGGCAGGTAGTGTTCTCTTTCTGGGCTCAACGCCTTTCTATACGATCTTCTTGCCCGGAGTAACATACCGGGTCTATCATGTTGCCGCGCACGATGACTCTTCACTCCTCGAATCGGGTAATCATCATAGCTCAGCATCGAGAAAACTCACGGTGGACGTCAAAATATCATATCAAGAGAAACCACGTTTTTAAAACAATCATAAGACTTTAAAAATGTATCTGCGGTTCTCAAATCCAAAAATCTCATGAAAACATAATCTCATATGCATGTAACCATGATGGAACAGTAAGTACAAGCACAGAACAGTACTGCAAGGTATAACCGATATTTTCATATAAGCATGTCGTGTAACTAGGTAAGGAAATGCAATATCTGAACTAGTATGTGCGGTAATAAGTACTAAACTGTAACTATAATTCTACAAGTTAGAAAATAATACAGCGACATAGCAATTTCTAATGTGTACGTGAAATGACAATTACCGATGATATGTGTGTGAGCCGGCGAGTAGGTGTACGTTCAACATGCGGATCATCGGTAATGGTGCGTGTGTCATAGCAGACAAACTCATAATAAAGTAAGTACACGGAGCGTAAGATATATATGTCGCAAAGGAAAATAGTACGAGCGTCTGCGGAAATAAGATATCTTAGCGTGAACAGTATAAAATACGTAACCATGTATAAGCCATTTAGATAAAGTTAAAATAGTATGAATCGTTGTTTTTGAAATCCATAGCATTCCTTAAAGTTATCATTTAAAAGTGCCTAACGATTCGTCAGTTTTGAAAATAGATATGGTTATAAATATATCCTAATATCTATCTAATGATCTTAATCAATATTTCTTGAGTCGATATATATTTATATGTCGGCGATCCATCCTCATCGTATCATATACGGTATAATTCATCATAAGATATCATCAATCAATAATACAGATCTATAGTCATGTACATCACCTCATCTCATCCCATCATATATATCATTTCATGTCGTATCGTGTCATGCTATGACATGTCATATAATATAATATATATATCGCCTCGTATCCTCATATTAAAACATATCGACTCGTGTCATTTTATTCCATCATATCATCATCTCATCATATCATCTCGTAATTATTCTCATGGTTATATATATATATATACATATATATATACACACATATACATATATATACACACATATACATATACATACATATACATATACATACATACATATATATATACACACACATATACATACATACATACATATATATATACATACATACATACATACATACATACATACATACATATATATATATATATATATATATATATATATATATATATATATATATATAAAAGCATATGTACCTATAACTCATGGACTAAGAAAACTAGAACTAGGGATATACCTTCCTACACGTACACTACTATGGTTTATAGTATCCCAGAACCTTATTAGCTGGGTATACACATCTAAAATATCTATATATATACCGTATCTCTAATATCCTAGTACTGTGGTTACGGGGGTGCTATACGCCATCCACCCGACTTCCCCCGTAGATAAATATCTACTTACCTACTATCCTCGCTCCAGCCGAAGTCGATGAGCGCCTTGTTCTCCTTCGTCATCCCGAAAGTTCACGCAAATGTACATACAAGTCAAAGCACATCGTGTCGAAATTAAATTCAACTCTTGAAAACCGATACGGCAAGAGAAGCGTACATAGGTTAGAACCTATGGTCCACACAATCAAGAACAACAAAACAACCCCGAATGTTGACATACAAACGTCAAGCGACCGAGTCAAAACTTAAATACCAAAACCCAAGTTTTCAAAAGTCGCAAAACGTATTAAAAACTTAGAAAAATACTCTCAAATTCCACCTAAGGTGAAATTAGGACGTTTTGCATATAGGGTAAGTCTAGACATCTCGTGATAGAGCTATGGACCAAACCTGGAACATTAACTCTCCTAAGTGGCCGTAATTTGCGGCCAATAACAATATTTTGGTGGCCAAGGATGGAAGATGAGGGCTCAGGCTTCTAGGGTAGTTTCCTAAGTGTCTGCACATCTTACTGTGTTTGCAATTAAATTTTTAGAGTTCTTGAGTCATTTCAGATTCTAATTGATCACCACAGTTCATCCAAAAACCGGTATCAAAAATTCTAAGTTCGTCGAATCCGAGAATTTCTCCACTATATCACTCTTACTTATCACTAATAGTCTTGTATACTTTCTAAACCCTCTACTAATCACTACTATAAGTTCTATCTACTAATTCTCACCCTAGAATTTTCCAAGGTCACAAAACCTAACTTTTTAACTCTAAACCAATACATGAGGTTAGGAAACCTAAAAACTTGATGAAATGTGAAAGTTTTATCTCATGGAGCAACTCAAGAAAATTCCTAGTTGGTCAAGGAAGCTCAAAACTCCAACTTGATCCCACCATGATACTTGTAACGAGCTTAGGAATTATTTTTGTGAAGCTTAAATGAGCTTTTGATGAAATTTTGGGAGGGTTTTGGTGATGATAGTGAAGATGGAAGAGGTGATGAAAAAAGATGAGGAGAAAAGAAAGGAGAAGAAGGAGGAAGAAAAGAGTGAAGGGGTGCCCATGGTTGTAGAAACCATGCTCTCTCTCTCTCAAGCCCATACTCTCCCATGCTCTCATGTCTCCCCATTTATTATTTTTTTCTCTTTTCTTATTTTACTTTTCCTTTTAAAATAAATTAAAAACAAAAGTAAAAATGAAACCATACATGAAACACAATGTAATGTGTCAAGGCACATTAACACATGATTAACAAAATAAGCTTGGTTTAAATGCATAATTAGTGAAATACCAATCAAGTTTAACATCAACTTATGTAAAAATAATTATATATTATTTCATAAAAACCCAAATCAATCAAATGCTTCTATAAATGATAATTCATTTTAAAATTCCAATTATTTTCTTAATTATATGTATATAACTATACCATTCCATTAAAACTAAATTTCATAGTTTTATAATATTCATAAAATTTATTATTTTATTATTTAAATTCCAAAAATAATATTTTATATTTTCTGAAATGTTACAATTTTCCATACAAGTTTAAGTTTAAATTTAATCAGTATTTTACTAATTACAACACTATACCATATTTTAATTTGTTAACCATGCTCGTGTACATGACAAGTTATTTGCATGTTTTCCTTTCTTTTATTTGTCATGGTCTTTATATTTTATTTAAGTAAAAGATAAAAAGAGAAGAAGAAAAAAAAGAAAATGGAAGGACAAAGAGTTATGAGGGGTATGGATGAAAGGGAGTGGGGGGAGAGAGAAAGAATGCAGTATGGTTCTACAACCATGGGAATCTTTCTTTTATTTCTTCATCTCATCCTTTATCTTCTTCATCACCATCTCTACCTCCAAACCTTCACTACCACCATGCACCACCCCCAAAACCCCATTAAAACCTCATTAAACCTTCACAAAAAATATTCACAATCTTAATCTAAATCTCTTGGTGAGATCAAGTATGGGTTTTGAGCTCTTTAGGCCATCTAGAAATTTTCTTGAGTTACTTCTACAAGGTATAACACTCACTTTTTGTTAAGTTTCTTGGGTTCTTGCTTTCACAATTAATTTAGAGTAAAAAAGTGCATGCTTGGCGAACTTGGAAAATTTTAAAGCGATCTTTGTTGGATGATATGAGTAGTGGTGGTGTAGTAGAGGCTTAGTAGTGACCACATCCCTATTAAGTAATAGATAAAGGCCTGCTAGTGCAGGTATCTTGGGTAGACATGAGTTTAGAATTTTCCGATATCGGTTTTGTTGAACCATTGATGTTCAAATGGAATCTGGAATAACTTCGGGTCTTTTCAAGATAAATAAACAACTACACTGGCCTAGTTAGACCACTAGAATACCACCACAGAAGCATGGGACCCTAAGTCAAAAATTCGAACGCCGGTGGCGATTATTGCAGCAAATTCTGGCGGCCAAAATTTTGAATTTGGTGTCAAGATTTGGTCGGTAGCTCATATACTTGGTAAGTAAGCCACTGTGATATATTTTTTTCTTTTTATGTCCCAAGGAAAAATCTGGAAGCATTTTTACTTGGTTTTGGCCATATTTTCCGATATTTGAAACTTAGATTTTGGAATTTTTTTTGTCTTGACTTGGTCGTTCAACGTTCGTACATCGACGCTGGAAGTATTTTATCAGTTTTAGTACGTGTTGACTATATGTTTTAACCTATGTGCACTTCGCTCGTTTTATCCGTTTTTGGATATCGATTTTTATGCGATTCGATATGATTTCGATTGTAGGTATAATCGTTTGGACTTCCGAGACGACGAAGGAGGGCGAGGCATCCATTGGAACCGGCTAGGGCGAGGCGAAGTTAGGTGAGTAGATGTATATTTATGGGAGAAGTCAGGTGGATGGCGTATAGCACCCCCGCAACCGTAGAATTCGGATGTGTGTGTTTGTGTGTGTGTGTGTGAATAGGTATGTATACTTAGCTAGTAAGGTGTCTAGAATACCATACCATAGTAGTATACTTAGTAGAAGATATTTTCTAGTTCTATTTTCTTACCGTTAGGCTATACATATATACACACCTATATATGATATGAGGATAATTATGACATGATGATGATACGAGTCGATATAACATGAGGATAATATGAGTCGATGTGATTTGATATGACGATACCAGGCGATATATATATGATATGGTATGACATGGCACGATACGTTATGACATAAGATGGTTGATGAGATGAAATGAGATGAGATGATATACATGACTATATATCCGTATTATTTGATTTGATGATATCGTACGATAGATATTTTGTACGTGATATGATAAGGATGGATCGCCGATATTATCAAAACTCGAGAAATATTATTTTAAAACAACTTAAGTAAATATGATGATATGTTTAGAGCCATACCTATTTTCAAAACTAACGAATCGTTACACATTTTTAAATGATAATTTCAAGGGACACTGCGATTTTTCAAATGGTATCTTTTTCAAAAAACATCGTAACCCCTATTTTCAAAAAAACAACGATTCGTACTATTTTAAACTATAACTGTATAGCTCATACATAGTGTCGTATTTCTATACTGTTCACGTTTATCATTTCTCTATTCTGTTTACACTTGCATTACGATTTCATATTTCTGCATACGCTCGCATTATTTTCATTTACGATATATACAATATGCTTCATACCCTTATCTTTACGTGACTTCATTTGTTAGGACACATGCACCATTACCGATGATGCATATGTTGCACATATACATACTTACTGGCTCACACACACATCATCGGTAATTTCCATGCGACATACATATTAGAACTCGCTGTATTACCATATCACCTTATAACCTGTTAGTATTTTAGTTACTGTTTAGTACCCATAACCACATACTAGTTCAGTTATTGCACTTTCTTTACCTTGCTACACGATACGCTCATATGAACACACTTACTATGCATTACAGTATTGTTCTATATATGTACATATTATTTCATTACTGCCATGCACATCAAGAGATTTCTGGATTTGAGAAGCTGCAAATATTATTTAAAAACTTATGATCGTTTTAAAAATGCGGTTTATCTTTATATGATATTTCAACGTCCACCATGAGATTTCTTGGTACTGAGCTATGATGATTATCCAAATTGAGGTATGGGAGGAACCTATTATGGATACATGGTGGACCTGGTATGGTATCCCGAGGCAAGAAAATCGTATAGAAAGACGTTGAGCCTAACAGGGGAACACTACCTACCGGTGACAGTCTGGGACTCGGCGGATATCCGAAAGATACCGACCGGAGTGATATGAGACAGATGGATATGAGGACTGATCTGATGAGACGGTGCCTGAGATATGAGAATTTACGTGTCGATACTGGACATGGGTTTTATGATGGTTTCGAGTGTCGATACTAAGCACTCAGGATTCTATGATGATTTGATGGGTCGTTGATAAACACACGTTAGATGATATATACATATATACATATTACATTGATGACGTGGTATCATATATTGATACATGCACGATGCTATAAATTTATATACATATGTATACACAATCAACTTTGATACTACACGATATGATATTATTATATTGCAGTATGACCTAAGAGATCATTATACATACGATCTCTACCTGTTGATGTCTTCTACTCATGAGTTGGCAACTCACCCCCGTTGTGCTATAGTTTCAACCGCCCGTATCAGTAACGGCTTGCTAGCACATTGCTTCTTTTGGGGTGGTATGCTTGGTAGGTGGGTTGCACTTCGGATCATAACCACCGCTTGTACACTATTTATTATTCATTGTATCTAGTTAAAAGCTCCATCAACCAGACTATATATATTTAGTAGACATAGAGACGAGACTTATATATTCTGTTATATGTCGAGTTGGATGTTGTTGATATTGACGATGCATTTGGTTATCTTTATTCTTTTCCGAGATTGATCTTCGCCTTGGGCGTCGTATACTTATTTTTATGGTTGTGTTTCCGCCAATTGCTGAAGAGCTAGCTCCCGCTTGGAGATGCGTATGATATTATCGTTTATGTATTTGTTTAGATCAAAATTTACAAAAGGATGTGCTGTCCAAATTTCAACTGACGAAAATGTTTTCAAATTATAGTATAATCCACTTGTATTTTAATTGAACTTTATTTATACTTTAAAAAGAAAGAACTTGATTTCATTTATACCTTATTTCAAAACTCCACCTCCACCATTTTCTTAAAAAGGTTTAGATTCTTTGTTTTCGACTTACTTGGGGTACAATAGGTTCATATAAGCTTCACGTAATTCATGTGCCGGTCACGTGCCAATTCCGGGTCGTGACAAAATTGGTATCGGAGCGTTAGGTTTAAATTTTGTTCGAGTCTAGATTTGACTATGCGGAGTCTAGGGCGTGTATTTCGGAACCTAGGCTTGACCTTACGGAACTTAGACTTGACTGAGAGAGTATTAGACCCAATTTTTTTTTACGTAAGTTGATCTTGGTTGATGGAGTAGCTAACTCAAGTAGAGTAACGTACCATCCGTATGTTCCGCGGCATACTTACGATATGCTTCTCCACTTAAATAACCTTAGGATGTACTTATCTTGAGATTCGTATTTCTATTCGTTCTTATGATCTATCCTCACCGATGTTTGTTTGCGGTTCCTATCACCATGGCTATGAGAGCCAAGATGGCTACGATTAGAGATGTGGTTAGAGCGAGCTCGTCAGAGATGAGGATTGATCAGGGTGTTATTCCAGTGACACAGGAACGGATTGTTTATCCTTATTATATTAGGATCTCTCGTTTAGAGATGAGTGTCTTGGATCTGCACTAGATAATCGGGCCATTGCTTGAGGACAGTTAGATTAAGAGGCCTGTTGACATACAATCTACTCTAGAGATCATTGTGTTTTCTACTGTGCAGATAGATGTATCATCTATTGCTGTGATTGACGAGATGTCGCCTCCAGAGTTCACGAAGCTAAAGCCAAATGAGTTTACAGGAAGGGATGTGACAGAGGATCCCTAGTCATTTTTGGATTAAGCGATTAGGATATTTCATTCGTTTGGATGCCCCGATACAAGATCAGTTGAGTTGGTTAGTTTCAGTTCGAAGGAATCGGTCGAGAGAGGACGAGTAGTGCGTATTCCTTTGATGGCTTGGACGAGCTCATGAGGGCGAATTTCACCAGATTTCTTCCACAGAGTGTTGGAGAAACCGAATTCGTAGTTTCTAATCTTTGCGAGAGACTCCGGATATGGTTATATCTGAGTATGAATTGCAGATTATGCAGCTTTCATGATATGATTCTGATTTGGTCGATATTGAAGAAAAAGAGGATTATGAGATTAATGCGAGATCTCAGTGAGTCGTTCCTCTTCATTGATGCTAGAAATTGGATATGTATGCAGAAGCATTGGATGCAACCATCTTTTCTAAAGGAAAGTCTTGATCAGATTGCAACTGTTTCGGAACGGAAATGGATTAATTTAAGAATGCCCACTTCCGGGCAGTTTGGCAGAGATGAGATCGGAAAAGACCATGGCAGGTTCTTTTCAGGATACTACAGCGATAGAGATGTAGACTAAGGATTGTTTGTATGGTACGCACTCAAAGGGCCAGAGGCCGCCGTCATTGACGTGCTACATTTCAAGTGGCCATGTTAATTGGCCAGGAGAGTTCTGAGAGGCGTCGAGCGGGATTGTTTCTGTCGCTACTCCTAACTAGGCTGTTGAGCTGAGAGGTCGTGGAATTCGTGATCCATATAGAGAACAAGGACTTAGAGACAGAGGACGCCAGCCCGTGGGCAGAAGGCAGGTAAGAATCCTTGCTCTACCAGCTCCGGGTGCACATGCACCTTTCGATATTGAAGGGGGTGTACCTCAAGGTCATATATTTTTGATTTTTGTTTTAGTGATCCACATATCACGCTTTTGTTGTTTTGATTCTTATGTTTTGATGATTGAGTTTCACGATTGATGTTTTTGTGCACCGTAGCTGCACCTGATGGATATTTTCTTTGTGCATAACACTTTCACTTGATTTATATTTTTATACATCAGTTACACAAGATTTGTGTTTTTGTGCATGTCCATTTCACTCGATATTGTTTTGTGCACGCCGTTGTACATATTTATGATTTTGTGTATCCCGTTACACTCGATTTTGATTTCATACACTCCGATATACTTGATTTTGATTATGTGCAGGCTGTATGCACTGGATTTTGATTTGTGCACTTGATCTTGTTTACCTACGCTTTCGATGCATTGATATGGTTTTTGTGCACGCCAGTTGCACTAGATTTATGTTTTTGTGCAATTAGTTAAACTGGATATTGATTTTCGTGCACTCTGTTGCATTAGATGTTTTTGTGCAGACTTAATAAACTTGATTAAGATTTTTGCACATGCTCGGCACACTTGATGTGGTTTTGTGCTTGTTTGAAGCATTTGAGATTTTCGTGCATTCTAAATGCACTTGATGTTATTGTTGTGCACACCTCTTGTACTTGACAGATGTTTTCGTGCACACCCGTTGCACTTGACAGATACTTTCGTGCACACCCATGCACTCAACTTTTGTTTTCATGCACATTCGTTGCACTTGGTTTTGAATTCGATTTCCGTGCCTAACAGACGCACGTGGATTGGTTTTCATGTACGCATATTAGGATTGATTGTCTTTTTCGAACATCGCGTTTTATGATATACTATATTATTTAGTAGCAGAGCAGAACTGGTCAGAGGACAGTACCTGAGTGTTTTTGCATGCATCTATATTTACTGAAGAGGTTTTTAAGAAAGAGCTATAGTCTTATTATTTTCCTATGTGTCTATGAAAAACTTTAGAAAAAGAAAACCCTTCTAAGGTAATTTCACAAAGTCGAAACGTATATCTTAAGCAAAATGTGTGTGTGTGTGTATTTCTTCACAAATGAACGTCCGCTACTTGTACCATGATATACGCATCATACGACGATTTAAAAAGCATTTTTCATACATTTTCAGTCATTTAAATGATTTTACAAGGATGCGTATTATATACGTATTATGCTCTGGATTACACTTGATTTAAACAGTAGATTTCGAAGCTTGCATATTCATCATAACTTTTATGATTGCATGGCACGGTCGGAGTTTCGATTATTTAGTTTTGCACTTATTTTCATGTGCACGCGTTGCGCTACGATATTTTTAGCTTATCTGTCTTCGGATCCCCATTAATTCGATTTAATTTACTGAAATGTTTTAAGATTTGGGGGGATAAAATTTAAATTCGGGGACCGAATTTACTTAAGAGGGGAAGACTGTAACATTTCAGAAAATATAAAATATTATTTTGGAATTTTAAATAATAAAATAATAAATTTCACGGATATTTTATTTATATATATATATATATATTTGCGTTTTCATAGATAGGTATAATCATATACCTATATTTTGGAAAATAATTGGAATTAAAAACAAGTTATTATTTATGAGGGCATTCATTTGATTGGGCTTTTTATAAATTAATATATAATTATTTTCCATACAAGTTTAAGTTTAAATTTAATTAGTATTTTACTAATTACTATACTAAACCATATTTTAATTTATTAACCATGCTTTTGTACATGACATGTTATTTGCATGTTTTCCTTTCTTTATTTGTCATGGTCTTTATGTTTTATTTAAGTAAAAGAGAAGAAGAGAAAAGAAAAAGAAAATGGGGGGACAAAGAGTTATGAGGGGTATGGATGAGAGAGAGGAGGAGGGGGGAGAGAAATATAGTTCTACAACAATAGGAATCTTTCTTTCTTTTTTTCTTCATCTCCATCTCCACCTCCAAACCTTCACTACCACAATGCACCACTCCCAAAACCCAATCAAAATCTCACTAAATCTTCACAAAGAATGTTCACAATCTCAATCTAAACCTCTTGGTGGGATTAAGTATGGGTTTTGAGCTCTTTGGGCCATCTAGGAATTTTCTTAAGTTGCTTCTACAAGGTATAACACTCACTTTTTGTTAAGTTTCTTGATTTCATGCTTTCACAACTAATTTAGAGTTAAAAAGTGCATGTTTGGTGAACTTGGAAAATTCTAAGGTGATCCTTATTGGATGATATGAGTAGTGGTGGTGTAGTAGAGGTTTAGTAGTGACCACAACCCTATTAAGTGATAGATAAGGGTCTGCTAGTGCAAGTATCTTGGGTAGACACGAGTTTAGAATTTTCCGATATCGGCTTTGTTGAACTATTGATGTTCAAATGGAATCTAGAATAACTTGGGGTCTTTTCAAGATAAATAAACAATTATACTGGCCTAGTTAGACCACCAGAAGACCATCACAGAAGCACGAGAGCCTAAGTCAAAAACTCAACCGCTGGTGGCGATTACACCAGCAAATTCTGGCGGCCAAATTTTTGAATTTGGTGTCGGGGTTTGGTCAATAGCTCATATACTTAGTAAGTAAGCCTCTGTGATACTTTGTTTTTCTCTATATGTCCTAAGAAAAAATATGGGAGCATTTTGACTTGGATTTGGCGATATTTTCCGATATTTGAAACTTGGATTTTGGATTTTTGTGTCTTGACTTGATCGTTCGTTGTTCGTACGTTGACGCCGCGGGTATTTTATTGGTTTTAGCATGCATTGACCATAGGTTTTAATATATGTGTGCTGCGCTCGTCATATCAGGTTTTGGATATGGATTTTTATGTGATTCAATATGATTTTGATTGTAGGTACAATCGCTTGGATTTCAGAGACGACGAAGGTGGGCAAGGCATCCGTCAGAATAAGTTAAGGCGAGTCGAAATTAGGTGAGTAGATATATAACGATGGGGGAAGTCGGATGGATGGCATATAGTACCCCCGCAACCATAGAATTAGGATGTGTGTGTGTGTGTGTGCACTTTAGCTAGTAAGGTGTCTGAATACCATACCATAGTAGTATACTTAGTAGAAAATATTCCCTAGTTCTATTTTCTTGCCATTAGGCTATACATATACAAACACCTATATATGATATGAGGGTAATTATGATATGATGATGATACAAGACGATATGACATGAAAATAATATGAGTCGATGTGATTTGATATGATGATACGAGACGATATATATATGATATGGTATAACATGGCATGATACAGTATGACATGAGATGGTTGATGAGATGAGATGATGTACGTGATTATAAATCCGTACTATTTGATTTGATGATATAGTACGATGGATATTCCATACATGATATGATGAGGATAGATCGCCGATGTTATCTTAACTCGAGAAATATTATTTTAAAATCACTTAAGCAGATATTATGATATGTTTAGAGCCATACCTATTTTCAAAACTAACGAATCGTTACACACTTTTAAATGATAACTTCAAGAGATGCTATGACTTTTCAAATGGTATCTTTTTCAAAAAACATCGTATTCAAAAAGCAATGATTCATACTATTTTAAACTATAACTGTATAGCTCATACATAGTTTTGTATTTCTATACTGTTGGCATTTACGATTTCTCTATTCTGTTTATGTTTGCATTACGATTTCTTATTTTTGCATATGCTCGCATTATTTTCATTTACGATATATACACTACGCTTTATACCCTTATCTTTACGTGACTTCGTTTGTTAGGACACATGCACCATTACCGATGATGCACATGTTGCACGTACACATACTTGCCGGCTCACACACACATCATCGGTAATTGCCATGCCACATACACATTAGAACTCGGTATATTACCGTATCATCTTATAATCTGTTAGTATTTTAGTTACTGTTTTGTATCCAAAACCACATACTAGTTCAGTTATTGCACTTTTTTTACCTTGCTACATGACACGCTCATATGAACACACTTGCTATGCATTACAGTATTGTTCTGTGCTTGTACATATTATTTTATTACTGCCATGCATTTCATGAGATTTCTGGATTTGAGAAACCACATATATTATTTAAAAACTTGTGATTGTTTTAAAAACGCCATTTCTCTTGATATTATATTTCGATGTCTACCGTGAGATTTCCCGGTGCTGAGCTATGATGATTATCCGAATTAAGGTAGGGGGAGGAACCTATTGCGGATATATGGTGGACCCGATACGGTATCCCGGGGAAAGAAGATCGAATCGAAAGATGTTGAGCCTGGCAGGGGAACACTACCTACCGGTGACAGTATTGGACTCGGCGGATATCCGGAGAATACCGACCGGAGTGATATGAGACAGATGGATATGAGAACCGATCTGATGAGACGGTGCCTGAGATATGAGGGCCGATCTGATGAGACGGTTCCTAAGATATGAGGATTTACGTGTCGATACTGGATATGGGTTTTATGATGGCTTCAAGTGTCGATACTGGGCACTCAGGATTTTATGATGATTTGATGTGTCGTTGATTGATACACGTTAGATGATATATACATAAAACACAGATGACGTGGTACCATATATTGATACAACTACGATACTACATATTTATGCACATATGTATACACGATCACCTTTGTTACTGCACGTTATGATATTATTATATTGCATTATGACTTAGGAGATCGTTATACATTCGATTTCTACCTGATGATGTCTTCTCCTGACAAGTTGGCAACCCATCCCCGTTGTGCCATAGTTTTCTTGCAGGATCGACCGCTCGGATCAGTCGCGGTTTGCTGGCACATTGCTTTTTTTGGGGTGGTATGCTAGGTAGGTGGGCCTACACATCGAATCGTAACCACCGCTTATACACTATTTATTATTCATTGTATCTAGTCAAAAGCTCCATCAACCAGACTATATATATTTAGTAGATGTAGAGACGAAACTTGTATATTCTTTTATATGTCGAGTTGGATGTTGTTGATATTGATGATGCATTTGGTTATCTTTATTCTTTTTTGAGATTGATCTTCGCCTTGGGCTTTGTATACTTATTTGTGTGGTTGTGTTTCCACCAATTGGAGAAGTGCTAGCTCCCGTTTGGGGATGCATATAATAATATCGTTTGTGTATTTGTTTTGATGAAAATTTAAAAACGAGGTGCTACCCAAATTTCAACCGACGAAAATATTTTAAAATTATAGTATAATCCACTTGCATTTCAATCGAACTTTATTTATACTTTAAAAAGAAAGAACTTGATTTATACACTATTTCAAAACATCACCTCCATTATTTTCTTAAAAAAGTTTAGATTCCTAGTTTTCGGCTTACTTGGGTTATGATAGGGTCATATAGGCTTCACGTAATTCAAGTGCCGGCCACGTGCTATTCGGCACGATTTATTACATTTTAATACCAATCATTTTCTATCAGTTTGTCAATAAGCAGTGCTATTTAATCTGGGTCTGTTCATTAGTACAAATTATAGGTACACAGGCAAAAACACTGGAGACGGTACACAACTTACACTAAAACGACGGTTTTAAGCCGGAACTGCAAACAGGACTAAATACAGGTCAAATCAAATAAGTTTGTAACAAATGAAGTTGTGTGCGAATAAATCATTCTTTTGGTCCAACATGATACATGTGTGAACTCATAGCATTACAAGTTGGCACGCAGATGAGCATGACATGATCTACAAGTGGGCATGGCTCATGATAAGGAAAGTTTTTGATGTGATATGCAAGCGGGCATAAATGGGACAACTATGATTTTGTGAATCATGACTTGTGCAAGTTGCACCAGTGGATCATAAGATAAATTTGTGGTGTGAAGTGTGGATTGGAATTATTTGCACTTTAGATTCGTGTGAGTAATCCAGTAGTATTTAGAGAAAATGAAGATAGCCAAAAATCATTATTTTATCTCAGGAGAACGCACAAGAAAATTGGAGACCTAATTCTTTGAAACAGCCGTGGTTCCACGATTTTTTGTGAAGGAGGGCGGCGGATTCACGGCCATATTGGTGCCAAACGTTTTTGTATTTCAGGGGTATTCTTGTAATATCATAACACTTTGGAAAACACCCCTGGACTTTTATTTCAAAGCTTATAAATACAGCAGTTCAGAACATAGACTTTCTTCTATTCTTTTGTCCAAGTTTTTGCACAAGTTTTAGTTTACTTTTGAGAAGAGAGTTGTGTGGAGCTCAAGCCATGGTTTTTTCTTCTTCTTCTTCTTCCTTCTTGGAGCTCTCATTTGACAGCTCCATTAAGAAGGTTGAACAAGTAACCCATCATGTATCTCAACTTCTTCACTTGTAAATAGGAATTGTTGTTTTTCCTTGTTTATTTGTTTCTTAATCTTGTTGTTGTTTTTCATTTCCTTTTATGATGATACTTGAGTAATTCATTTAGATGTGGTGATGGTTAGGGTGATGATGAAAGGCAATGCCTTCTTCCATTCTTTTGCAATTGTTCTTGTGCGTAATTTATTGATTGTAATTTTGTTATTGGTTGATATGTTATGTAATAGCCGGTATTTTGTATAGATAAAAAAAATCTTGTATATTTTTTTACAAATTTATTTCCTATATTTTTTTCCAAATATTTACCCTATATTCCTCCTATTTCATTTTCCGTTAAATCCTATTTTTCCAAATTATTTTCCCACTCCTATTTTAATTTCCTAAATAAATTTTCATCTAATTTTTCTAAACCCGGCCCATAACCCAAAACCTAACCCTTTCTATTTCCAATTATTTTACCTTATCTATTTTAAGCCCCAAGCCCAGGCCCAACTCTCCTTTTCCTCTCCCTTTCTCCCTAGCCCAGGCCCACTCCCTAACACGCGACCCGACACCTACACCGACCCATACCCGTCCCGCTTCCCCCTTCTTCCTCCTTCTTCTCCCATTTCCCGCTCATTTTTCCCCTGATTCCCCTATGACCCGTGCCCTCCCCCGCACGACTTGCACCTCCCTCGCAACTTCTTCCACTCAACCCGCTTCCCCCCGCGACCTCGTCCTCATCCCAACTTCCCCCGCGTCGAGCTCCCCCTCACGCTCCTCGAGACCTGCGCCCACTTCCCTAACCTCCTTGTCTCCTTCTCTCTCCCCACATCTCTCTCTCTATTCTCACTCACTTTCTCTTTTCTCTCTCCCTCGAGCTCACTTCACCTTTTCCAACTCTTCTCCATCACCAGCAGAGCACCCGAGCCCCCCATAGCCTCCTCTCACCACCTCCTCGATGTTACCCCTACCTCACGACGAGCTACCCGAGCCAGCTACCTCCAACGTCCCGAACCCAACGACCCATAACCCGCAGCCCCGACCTCATAGTCATCAATGCCACCTCGCACCATCATAGCCTCCTCCGCCGACGAACGCGAGCCTCCGGCAGCCCCAACTCAACCCCTGAGCTCCACTTCAACCACCAGCGACCCCCACTGCACCCCGAGCACCCTCGATCTGCACCACTCCTTCTTCGCTTTCTCCTCCTCCATCGACCAAGCTTCGCCTTCGCCGCCGTCCGCCTCCCAGTGCCCCAGCGACCACATCTGCAACCACCACGTTGCTGCCGTTGTCCCTCGCCACGACCACAGACGCTTTCAAGCTTCCAAGGCGAGCCCTTTTCCCAGCTTCCCAGCTTCGCCACCAATCTCCGACGACTGCCGCTTCCCCTCGCCGCCGACAGCTCCGCTGCGACCACCGTCGTCGCCTCGTCAAGCCAAGCCTCGTAGTTGCTGAGCCCAAGATCCACTTCAAGCCCAAGCACCCCATCTCACCAAGCCACCTTGTTGAGGACCCACTCCCGCGTCGCGTCGTGCCCACCTATGTGCCACGACAGCACCCACTCCGTACCCGGCACCGTGCCACATCGTGACCACTACTGTGCCCACCTCCGTGTCACCGCGTACCCAGACGTGTCGCGTCCCGCACCCATTCCCCATGCCATATCGTGCCTGATCTAGTGCATGCGCCGTGCTGCTCCCGGACCACGCACAGAGTCAGGACCATGCCCAGTGCCGCATCGCGCTGTGCTACGCACCAAGCCAGGACCACGTCCACTACCGTATCATGCCTGCGTCGCCACCGCGTCCAGTACCGGATCACCGCGCATAGCGCTCATGCCACGCGCTCGTGTCCAGCATCGCGCCGTCTTGTGTGTCGAGACAAACTCTGCAGCGGCGTCGCTTCTATATCAAGCAACCAAAGGCAAGTGAATTCCTCACTTGCTTACATGCTACTATTTTACAAACCAAAATAAATGTTTAATTAGACTATATGCACCAATAGGCACAATCGAGATCGATCAGCGTGAAACCCTAGATCAAAACATATTTTAATGTGGAGGAACTCATGATCAATGGAACCCTGCGTTGTTAATGAACATCGTACATAAATTTGACTATAAGATAAATTTGGTTAACCCCATAAAACTACAACTCAATAATTCTTGTGGAAGCTGGTTTTTCTCGGACGAGCTGAACGGATAAAATCACAATAAATTATTTATATATCGGACCCTAGAGTTCTAGGGCTCGTATCGAAGCCGAGAGATAAACCTACAGCACCCCATAGTAGACAATGAATACTGAGGCGATTCGCGGCCCTGAACTGCAGTCCGGGGCAGCGTTCGTTTTGGATACCTGGTTTTGGAATACCTGTATACCCCTTCTTTAAACTGAAAATGCGCGGAGACCTATATGGTCGTGTAGATAATTTAGTTAGATAACACCTGAATCTTATCTCGTGAGGTTTCACCGTCATTTGATATTTAATTTGCATTTTAACGTACTTAGGTATCCTGCAGTTTTCTGCAGTGACAGTTGTACATTTTGATATTAAACTGAACATATCTCCCAACACACAGCGGATGTTATCAATCCGTCTGATGAGTTGGAAAGATAACTGTTAAACCTAAATATTATCCAACTGTATCGTCTCCTAATTATGCTCTCAATTAGGAGTAAAACGTGTTACGAAAAAGAGTTCCAGTTCAGGAATTGGATTTCCAGCAGTGAACATTTAAAACGAAACGGCCATACCTAGAGAACCTGAAGCCCAATTGGCGTGAAACTAATTTTGATGGACAGATAATTAAACCTACTGCTTATCTATTTTATATTATTTTGCTAAATTCTGCGCATGTGATTTATAGTAAATTATTCTAGTGGTAGGACACTGGCTGCTGATATTTTATTCCTATCGTAATTAGTTGCATTCTCATCATATCATGTAGTAGTTGTATCCTCATTTGAATAGTGGTCGCATACATTGATAATCTAGTGATCGTGTACATTACCCAGTGATAGATATTAGTGTTTGGATTATGGCAAGTACGTTAGCGTTAAAGCGTGATTTAGTAGTGAAAGTGACACGTACTTGTACACAATCAGCGAACCTAATTAATTTATTGTATTGTCGACGTCTATGGAACATATATAAGTGTAACTATAACTGAAATGAGACGGTTATAGAGCACTTATATTAGTGTCATAGGTAAGGCGTCAAACACTGTCCATTTATCTTGGGTACCAGTCGAGACATACTTGATGGAGATCCTATCTCCAGTTCTCGCGTAGACTTGTCATGGATCGACTAGTATTTGGGTTTATGGTCGGTATTTGATGTAGACCACGGGGTGTGGGGTAGTTTGAGTGTGAGCTCAACAGAATCTCGGTAGTCCCATTGCCGGCATATACCGTGATTTTAGGAGTTGTATCGATGGCGTTACTGATTATTATCGTGCGTGGTTCGGGCCCGTATTCTATTGCCCCTGGGGCCCTACCCTTGGGTTGGGGATACTGCTGCGTGGTTGACACTCACACTTGGATTGACGATAGCTTTAGCGACCTGGACAGTGAGACTTAGAGACTGATAGGTTTAGTGACATGGACATGCGTTGATTACTGATTTTATATACCTACTTTACTGTTTACCTGTACCGATTAAGTCATGTGCGTTATCATTCTATATTTACTGCTTCATGTTCATCATCATTGTACGTGTTTACTTTTGCATTTATATATATCGCTATTGTGTCGCTCTGACGACCTGAGTATGCATGCTCAGAGTGAGAAGTGGACTTAGCTCAGATCAGCACTTGTTGTACCTTGAGGATATTGCGGAAATCTAGATCAGCGACGTCAGCGCTATCTTTCCTTTGACTCCATCTGGTTAGTTTTATATCTGTTTTGATTTAGTGACTGCATTTCTCATTACCTGTGCATTAGGAAACGAGGTCGATGGCCCACAGATCATTTTCGACAACAGCGATTCTGAGGACGAGGGAGTCGCAACCCCAGAAGTCGACATGATTAGCGACTCTGACGACGAAGAAGAGGACCCAATGGAGGAAGATCCAGTAGAAGAAGATCCAGAAGAGATGAATCACGTGGAAGCAGACCACGATGAAGAAGCTCCAGCCGAGAAAGAAGGACCAGGAGAAGAAAACCACGTGGGGGGAAGAACCCGAAAACGAGGCCCCAGCCGAGGAAGAGTCGGAGGATGAGACTTCGAGTGAGGAGGAATTCGAGGCGGAAGAACCTCCAGTGGCAATCCCTGCGAGACGCTATGGAAATGGACGCCCCTATCTTAGCGCGCGAGCTTACCGTAACCTGTTGAACTTCCATAATCGCGACTGACGCGACTTATCTTTGTTTCTTCTGGCCAAATAAATGTATGTATAGTGTAGGGCCACTTTTATCTTTCGAGTATGCCTTGTTTGAAATTTTTCTGGAAAAATAAATAATAATGAAGTTTCTGAGTGTGTAAATTTTTTAGTATTGATTCGCATGATGCATTGACTGTTTTCCCTCCCTAATAAATTTCTTTCCCTCCTGAGATTCATTACTCTTCATACTTGCACCTCGTAGTGACCTGACCCTGGTCTCTTTAACATTCAGAGTAAAGTATCGCACTCCGATCTTTTTGAATGGGCCATACTCCACTGTAATCCATACCCTGGCTAGCCCCTTATACATTATTAGTGCTATTTCTTATTACTATAATTATATTCATTGACGTTTGCTATTCGAAATTTAGTTTCCTTTATCTTGCAGTTATCAAAAAAATAAATTTTATATATATATATATATATATATCTCGCACATACTATTTTATTTTATTTTCTTTTATTTCACCATATGGGTTTTCTCAAATTATTTTAAATTACCTGATCGGTATTTTTACTAAAATATTTTTGGCTTATCGGCAAATCTTTCACTATTGTTTATCAATGTTATTATATCTTTCATTTTAAGTGTATATATTGTTTGTTACTAAGAATGGTTATGCCTTGTGCTTACTTATGCCTATCCTTATAGTTGTGCTACTTCTTATACATATATATGGACCTTTGATTTTCATCTAGTTGCTTTTGCGTAAATCGCTATATAATAGTATTTGATTTTGTTGCTTTTCGCATTACATTTTATAGCTTATCGTTTATCTTAATTTCGAGGACGAAATTTTATATAAGTGGGGTATGATGAAATACCAGGTATCTTGCATATAAAAAAAATTGTATATTTTTTTACAAATTTATTTCCTATATTTTTTCCAAAATATTTACCCTATATTCCTCATATTTCATTTTCCGTTAAATCCTATTTTTCCAAATTATTTTCCCACTCCTATTTTAATTTCCTAAATAAATTTTCATCTAATTTTTCTAAACCCGGCCCATAACCCAAACCCGAACCCAAACCCAAACCCTTTCTTTTTCCAATTATTTTACATTATCAATTTTAAGCCCCAAGCCCAGGCCCAACTCTCATTTTCCTCTCTCTTTCTCCCTAGCTCAGGCCCACTCCCTAACACCCGACCCGACACGCACACCGACCCATACCTGACCCGCTTCCCCCTTTTTCCTCCCTCTTCTCTCTTTTCCTGCTCATTTTTCCCCTGCTTCCCCCATGACCCGCGCCCGTTCACCGCTCCTCGCGCCCCTCCCCCACACGACTCGCACCTCCCTTGCAACTTCTTCCGCTCAACCCACTTCCCCCCCGTAACCTCGTCCTCGTCCCAACTTCCCCCGCGTCGAGCTCCCCCTCGCGCTCCTCGAGATCCGCGCCCACTTCCCCAACCGCCGCGTCTCCTTCTCTCTCCCCACGTCTCTCTCTATTCTCACTCACTTTCTCTTTTCTCTCTCCCTCGAGCTCACTTCACCTTCTCCAACTCTTCTCCATCACCAGCAGAGCACCCGAGCTCCCCTATCGCCTCCTCTCACCACCTCCTCGACGTCACCCCCACCTCACGACGAGCTACCCGAGCCAGCTACCTCCAACGTCCCGAACCTAACGACCCAGAACCTACAACCCCGACCTCGTCGTCATCAACGCCACCTCGCACCGCCATAGCCTCCTCTGCCGACGAACGTGAGCCGCCGGCAGCCCCAACTCAACCCCCGAGCTCCACTTCAACCACCAGCGACCCCCACTGCAGCCCGAGCACCCTCGATCTGCACCACTCCTTCTTCGCTTTCTCCTCCTCCATCGACCAATCTTCGCTTTCGCCGTCGGACGCCTCCTAAGGGCCTCAGCAACCACCTCTGCAACCACTATGTTGTTGCCGCGGTCCCTCCCCACGACCACAGACGCTTTCAAGCTTCCAAGCCGAGCCCCTCTCCCAGCTGCCCAGCTTCGCCACCCATCTCCGACGACTGCCGCTGCCCCTCGCCGCCGACAGCTCTGCTGCGACCACCGTTGTCGCCTCGTCAAGCCAAGCCTCATAGTTGCTGAGCCCAAGCTTCACTTCAAGCCCAAGCACCCCATCTCACCAAGCAACCTCGTTGCGGACCCACCTCGTTGCGGACCCACTTCCGCATCGCGCCGTGCCCACCTGTGTGCCACAACAGCACCCACTCCGTACTCAGCACCGTGCCCATCGTGCCCGCTACTGTGCCCGCCTCCGTGTCACCGCGTACCCAGACATGTCGCGTCCCGTACCCACTCTCCGTGCCACGTCGTGGCAGCCCCCGTGCCACATCGTGCCCGATCTAGTGCATGCGCCGTGTCGCTCCCGCATCAAGCACAGAGTCAGGACTGTTCCCAGTGCCACGTCGTGCCGTGCCACGCACCGAGCCAGTACCACGTTCACTACCGTATCATGGCCGCGTCGCCACCGCGTCCAGTACTGGATCACCGCGCATCGTGCTCGCGCCACGCGCCCGTGTCCAGCATCGTGCCGTCTCGTGTGTCGAGACAAACTCTGCAGTGGTGTCGCTTCTATATCAAGCGACCGAAGTCAAGTGAATTCCTCACTTTCTTACATACTGCTATTTTACAAACCAAAATAAATGTTTAATTAGACTATATGCACCAATAGGCACAATCGAGATCGATCAGCGTGAAACCCTAGATCAAAACCTATTTTAATGTGGCAGAACTCGTGATCAATAGAACCCTGCATTGTTAATGAACATTGTACATAAATTTGACTGTAAGATAAATTTGGTTAAACCTCTAAAACGACAACCCAATAACCCTTATGGAAGCTGGTTTTTCTCGGACGAGCTGAACGGATAAAATCATAATAAATTATTTATATATCAGACTCTAGAGTTCTAGCACTCTTATCGAGGCAGAGAGATAAAACTATAGCACCCCATAGTCCAACCTTGCATTTTGATAAGTTATGACAATGGATACTGAGGCGATTCGCGGCCATGAACTGCAGTCCGGGGCAGCGTTCGTTTTGGATACCTGACTTTGGAACACCTGTATACCCCTTCTTTAAACCGAAAATACATGGATACCCATATGGCCGCGTAGATAATTTAGTTAGATAACACCTGAATCTGATCCCATGCGGTTTCACCATCATTTGATATTTAATTTGCATTTTAACGTACTTAGGTATCCTGCAGTTTTCTGCAGTAACAGTTGTACACTTTGATATTAAACTGAACATATCTCCGAGCACACAGTGGATGTTATCGATCCGTCTGATGCGTTGGAAACCTAACTGTTAAACCTAAATATATCCATCTGTAGCATCGACTAATTATGCTCCCAATTAGGAGTAAAACGTGTTACGAAAAGGACTTCCAGTTCAGGAATTGGATTTCCAGGAGTGAACACTTAAAATGAAATAGCTATAACTAGAGAACCTGAAGCCCAATTAACGCGAAACCAATTTTGATGGACAGATAATTAAACCTACTACTTATCTCTTTTATATTGTTTTGCTAAATTCTGCGCGTGTGATTTATAGTAAATTATTCAAGTGGTAGGAAACTGGCTGCTGATATTTTATTGCTATTGTAATTAGTTGCATTCTCATCATATTATGTAGTAGTTGTATCCTCATTTGAATAGTGGTCACATACATTGATAACCTAGTGATCGTGTACATTACCCAGTGATAGATATTAGTGTTTGGATTGTGGCAAGTACGTTAGCGTTAAAGCTTGATTGAGTAGTGAAAGTGACACGTACTTGTACACAATCAGCGAACCCAGCTAATTTATTGCATTGTCAACGCCTATAGGACATATATAAGTGTAAATATAACTGAAATGAGACGGTTATGGAGCACTTATATTAGTGTCATAGGTAAGGCGTCAAACACTGTCCATTTATCTTAGGTACCAGTCGAGACATACTTGATGGAGATCCTATCTCTAGTTCTCGCGTAGACTTGTTATGGACCGACTAGTATTTGGATTTATGGTCGATATTTGATGTAGACCATGGGGTATGGGGTAGTTTGAGTGTGAGTTCAACGGAATCTCGGGAGTCCCATTGCCGGCATATACCGTGATTTTGGGAGTTGTATGAATGGTGTTACTGATTATTATCGTGCGTGATTCGGGCCCGTGTTCCCTTGCCCCTGGGGCTCTACCCTTAGGTTGGGGATACTCTTGCGTGGTTGACACTCACACTTGAACTGACGATAGGTTTAGCGACCTGGACAGTGAGACTTAGAGACTGATAGGTTTAGTGACATGGACATGCATTGATTACTGATTTGATATACCTACTTTACTGTTTACCTGTACCGATTAATTCATGCGCGTTATCATTCTATATTTACTGCTTCATGTTCATCATCATTGTAAGTGTTTACTTTTGTATTTATATATATCGCTATTGTGTCGCTCTGACGACCTGAGTATGCATGCTCAGAGTGAGAAATGGATTTAGCTCGGATCAGCACCTGTCGTACCTTGAGGATATTGCGGACATCTAGATTAGCAACGTCAGCGCTATAGTTCCTTTGACTCCATCTGATTAGTTTTATATCTGTTTTGATTTAGTGACTGCATTTCTCATTACTTGTGTGTTGATTACTAATTACCACGTAATGCTTGAAACCGAAGTGTGACTACGGCAGGATATTCCTTGACCGTAGGAGCATGGCTGGCCTTGTCAACCTCTCGTATTCCGTATTTTGGGAAGCGGGGCATAACAGGTTATTTTGCATTCAATGGTTACAAGTAACCTCTAGCATATAATCTATTCTCTCAACACTTTTATTTTTCAATGTTCAAATTAGAATTAAGTTTTAGTGTTTGGTTTGCTAAGTAATTTAGATAGGGTATGTTACTTATTGTAGTTTGACACACTTCGTTGAGTAAATTTCATATACTATCACCCAAAACACTTATCAAATTTAAAGCTAAACACCTTAGTTCTTATTTGTTATTTGTTATTGTTGATGTGGTATGCTTTGTGATCCTTAGCGATGCGTTTCGATACGACATGCTTTTATATACAAACTGTAAGTGAGAACGTAATGATTCAGTTTATTCCTCGCGTTGCAGGTTCGTCGTTTTGATAGTTTATGCTTCGCAACCGCCTAGATAAGCCATTCTTCATTTTAGATTCCAACCAGAGAAGGGAACACATATGATCAAGAGAACGTTGAAGATTTCGCCGCGGTTCAACCATCCGAACCGGAGCCACGACCACTTTTCTTAACCTTGTGCTATATTTTCGCATTTTTCTTAATTTCATGACAAACCCATATTCTTTCTCTTTGAAACTTTATCAACAATCTCTAATCACCAATTCCCTATGGATCGACTCGTACCTGCCGGCTTGCTATAAAGCGCCATGCATTTGCGGTTTATAAATTTTAAAACGAGACCGACCTCGCATGCGCCACATTTCTAAAACCATTTCTATTAAAACCAGGAAAGCGTGCGCGGGTAACGTCCCAACAAGTTTTTGGCGCTGTTGCCGTGGAAGTGTGTAAGTCGATGTAGTACACCCCAGTACTTGTGGGGAGGCGGAAATTTCAAAAACGATCAAGTTTAAAGAACGAACATCGACTAACCGCTTAAATCGAAGCTAAACGATAACTAACCAAACATATAGTTGTTCTAAACTACTATGCTTAGGGATTATACCTATCAAAACTAGTCCTTCGTCTTTGTGTCCTCCTTTGTTCTCCTCGACCTTCTCTAGGTAGTAGACGATCCACCCGAGAGCAAAACACCAAGCTAAACCTCTAAACTTGAGGCAACTAACCTTCTTGGATTGCTAATCAAAGAAGATAGATGAAATAGAGTGATGGTTATGGATTGATTAGTCTAACTAATCCTAGATCTCAACACATGAGGGTGGGGATTAGTCTTTTGAAGAGAGAGAGCTTGAGGAGAGAGAATGTGAATAATTTTATGATATAAGTTTATGAGTATCATATCATATATGAAGCATTTTCTAATAATAAGAAAAGGATAAAGAGTGATGATAAATCATGCTTCATAAAATATCTAGTGGTGATTCATTAGCATGAGTCATTAAGCAATAAATGTGCATTAATGAAATGAATGAATCACCACCATGACTCATAACCTCATTTAATGAATATGACACATAACCCTCCTTAGTCACCGTCTTCTAGAAGCTTCTCGAACAATTACGAGAACGCCCCTCCGATCCGCAAAAATACGGAAAAACTTTAGACTGTAAAAATCCAATAACCGGATACCAGTAACTGGCTTAAACCAAAGCCGACTGGTAAAAAATGTCCGAAAGTCGTACGCGCGTAAACGCACGTATGCGTCCGAACCCTTTGTCGCAAAACCATGCAACCTCTATATCGTTTCGCCTGGAGTAGGAAACTCTCTGTGTGGGACTCTAGAGACTCGACTACTACGCTGGCAGTGGGTTTAACCACAGACCGCAAGCGGCACTAGCTGTACGTAACGGTCCCCAGGTAGTTGTCGATAAGAAGGCCGATGAGAAAACCCATCCGAACTCCTACTGAGTCTGATGTGACAATCTCCATACAGTCCGGTCCGTTCGTCCAAGACTATCGCATATCGGGCCTAGGGGGACGGCAAGCGTCAGTCCCCTAATAGCGGTATAAGTCGTGTCGGAGGGAAGCCCATTACACCCTGAGAAACTACTGGAACCTACCAGCAAATCTCGCTTGCCCTGGCCAGGGACTTTGCGTAATGGCTCTCTGACACAGCACGATATCTACTCCCAATACCGGGAGGGACGAATCCTGTCTAACTGCCACTGCCTCCAAGTGCTCGGGACTGCACCCAACTGCTACCTGTTTGCACGACTCCTTTGAGCCGTGGTAGGGTAGCAATCTAAGAACAGTGGGACACACTCGAGGCGAAGTAGCAGTGTCAAGTCTGCGGACTACGCTGTACTCATGTCACCTGGGAACTGTTCACTGACGACTGGTATCAAACCAACCAACAGTTCCCTGTGAGTCCTGTCCGGTGTACCCGTAACCTAACGAGCACCTGTATACTATCTCCAGTACGACGTACTGACGGCTGTGGGACAGACCATCTCCCCAACTGGGATGAAAAGCGTACACACCAGTCTACTCCGGAGTATCGATGCTCTGTCTTGATAATCCAACGACCAGGGACCTGAAAAAGGATGTGCTTGTAGACTACCCAGCCCCCACTAGTGTGACTGCCATCACAACGCTGGTAGACAAACAAGATCCCAAGAGCTCTATCAATACGTACACTCACATATTAAGATAGAAAAACCAAGTAGCATACTACCATGTTTAGCAAGACTGTTATATACATGTGAATATCCCAAGCTTCCATTAAGTAATATACAAACTAGTATGATACAGTAATGGCCTTCTAGGGCATAAACACTAACAATCTCCCACTTGCACTAGGGCCATGTACTGGCATATCGTAGACCAATGATCTCGAGTAGCCTCTCGAACTGAATCTGAGGAAGGGCCTTCGTGAATGGATCAGCAATGTTCTCTTCTGAAGCAACTCTCCGAACCTCGATCTCCTGACGATCAATGATCTCCCTGATCAGGTGATACCGCCTTAAGATGTGTCTGGACTTCTGATGGGACCTTGGTTCCTTCGCTAAAGCTATAGCTCCGTTGTTGTCGCAATACAGAGGTATTGGATCAACTATGGTAGGAACAACCTGAAGTTCTGTTAGGAACTTCTTCATCCAGACTGCTTCTTTTGCGGCATCGCAAGCAGCTATATACTCCGCTTCCATCGTCGAGTCAGCAACGGTGTCCTGCTTGGAGCTCTTCCAGCACACCGCCCCTCCATTGAGGGTAAAGACATAACCCGACATGGACTTGGAATCGTCCTTATCACTCTGGAAGCCGGAATCAGCAAAGGCCTCCAACCTGAGGTCTTTTCCGCCATAAACCAAGAACATCTCCTTAGTCCTCCTCAGGTACTTGAGAATGTTCTTTACTGCTATCCAGTGTTTCTCCCCTGGGTCTGACTGATACCGGCTTACCACGCTCAGTGCGTAAGCTACATTTGGTCTGGTACACAACATCGCATACATTATAGAGCCTACCGGAGAAGCGTAGGGTATAATAGACATGCGTTCCCTTTCAAAATCAGTCTTGGGAGACATCTCTTTGGAGAGGGTGATTCCGTGACAAGCCGGTAGATTACCGCGCTTAGAATCTTCCATACTGAATCTTTTCAGTATAGTGTCGATATACCTGGACTGCGAAAGTCCCAACATCCTTTTGGATCTATCACGATAGATCCGGATCCCAGAATGTAAGAGGCATCACCCAGGTCTTTCATGGAGAACCTGTGTGATAAGAATACTTTGACAGATTGTAGCATAGGAATGTCATTTCCTATCAATAGAATGTCATCCACGTACAAGACGAGGAATACGACACTTCTGGCCACAACTTTACTATATATGCACGGTTCATCTGGATTTTTGATAAAGTCATATTCTTTGACTGTCTCATCAAAACAGATGTTCCAACTCCACGATGCCTGCTTTAGTCCATAAATAGACTTAATCAGCTTGCATACTTTCCCGCTGCTCCCACTCTGATTGAAACCCTCTGGCTGATCCATATAGACGCACTCTTCTAAATTTCCATTCAGAAAAGCCGTCTTTACGTCCATCTGCCAGATTTCATAATCATGGAAGGCAGCAATAGCAAGAAGGACCCGAATGGATTTGAGCATAGCCACTGGAGAAAAAGTTTCGTCATAGTCCAAACCAGGTCTTTGACAAAAACCCTTTGCAACAAGTCTAGCCTTATAGGTTTCCACCTGTCCATCTACACCAATCTTTTTCTTGAAGATCCATTTGCATCCTATGGATTTTACCCTATCTGGAGAAAAGTCCAAAGTCCATACTTTGTTGGTGTACATGGACTCGATTTCGGTTCGCATTGCATCTAGCCATCGTACCGAGTCGCCGCTCTGGATGGCCTGCTGGAAGTCAGTAGGTTCATCATCATCTATGATGCAATCCTCTCTATCCCCGTCTATGAGAAAACCGTAGTATCTCTCAGGCGGATGAGACGGCCTACTACTCCTGCGGAGGGGTGCGGGAATGTCCTGTTCTTCTTGAACTTCCGGTTCTACCAAACTTTCAGTAGCAGTTTGTGGTTCTGGAATTTCTTCCAGTTCTATTTCGCTCCCACTTGATTCCTTTTCTAAAAACTGATGTTCTAGAAAATGGGCATTACGAGAAACAAATACCTTTTGTTCCTCTGCGTAATAGAATAGATATCCCCTGGAGTGCTTTGGATATCCCACAAACAAACACTTTACTGATCGTGCCTCGAGCTTGTCCACATACTGCTTTTTAACAAAAGCTGGACATCCCCAAATCTTTATATACTGTAGATGGGGTTTCTTCCCACTCTACATCTGATATGGAGTGGTAGGCACAGTCTTGGTAGGTACCATGTTCAAAAGATATGCCGCTGATTCTAGCGCATGTCCCCAGAAAGATCGCGGTAACTCAGCATTACTCATCATGGATCGTACCATATCCAATAGGGTTCGATTCCGTCTCTCCGATACACCGTTATGCTGTGGAGTGTACGGAGGAGTAAGATGAGAGAGAATTCCTTTCTCTTTTAGGTAACCTAGGAACTCGGCACTCAAGTATTCACCACCTCGATCAGATCTAAGTGTCTTTATACTTTTGCCGGTTTGGTTTTCTACTTCATTCTTATACTCTTGGAATTTCTCAAAAGCCTCGGATTTATGTTTCATCAGATAAATGAATCCGTATCTTGAGTAATCATCCGTGAAAGTAATGAAGTAGGAAAAACCACCTCTTGCATGTGTAGACATTGGACCACATACATCGCTGTGTATGAGTCCTAAGAGCTCGCTCGCTCTTACTCCTTGTCCAGTAAATGGAGTCTTTGTCATCTTTCTTTTGAGACAAGATTGACAAGTGTCATAAGATTGATATTCGAACGAGTCCAAATATCCTTCTCTATGCAACTTAGTCAACCTTCTCTCATTGATGTGACCCAGTCTACAATGCCATAAGAAAGCTTTATTTAAATCTGGAGACTTTCTTTTTAGTGTGTTCTGGACATTGAAAATTTGGAGTTGGTTTAAAACATATATTCCGTTATTTAATGTACCGGACCCAATCAAACCATGATTAAGGTGGATGTTGACAACATCTCTTACAAACGTGAAATCATAACCTTTATTTGATAACAAGGAAACTGATATGATATTACACGTTAAGCTGTGTACAAAATAACAGTTATGTAAAACCAAAAAGTGTCCACTCGTCAATCCTAGGTGATAATCCCCGACGGACGCAGCTCCCACGCTAGCTCCGTTAGCAACCCTGAGGATCATATCACCTTCCTTCAGCACTCTACGGTTTCTCAGTGCCTGCAATGAATTGCAAATATGAGATCCTGATCCGGTATCCAATACCCAGGAAGTAGAGTTGATCGACAGACAATTCTCAATTACAAACACACCTGAAGTCGAAGCCACAGCTTGCTTCGGTTCCTGGTTCTTGGCGTTCCACGCCTTGCAATCCTTCTTCCAGTGCCCTTTCCTGTGACAATGGAAGCACTCATCCTGGCCAACTATCGGTACTGCTTTCTTTTTCTTTCCCTTCCCTCCCACCTTACTAACACCGCCTCTAGGTCTGGGTGCGGCCTTCTTCTTCCTTCCTTTGGCCCTAGCCTTGGACCCGGAAGAAGATGAACCGCCAACAAACATAGCGGGTGTTTCCCTTGATGTCTTCAAGGTGCCCTCTGCACTCCTTAACATGTTCAGGAGTTCCGGAAGTTCAACTTCTTTTCTTTGAAGGTTGAAGTTCAGGATAAACTGGGCGTAGGTGTGAGGAAGGGACTGGAGAATAAGGTCTGTATAGAGCTCATTATCCAAAGTCGTCCCAAGGTCTGCGAGCTCTTCAATATAGCTGATCATCTGTAGGACATGTTCACCTACCGATGACCCGGCAGCCAACCTCGCTCGAAACAAGTTCTTAGAGGTCTCGTATCTTGCTATACGAGATTGCTCTCCATAAAGTTCCTTTGTATGGAGAAATATGCCATCTAGGGACATATCCTCGTGCCTCCTCTGATGTTCATTGTTCATCGAGGCAAGCACGATGCACTTGGCTCTCGCGCAATCTAAATCCCAGGTTTTGCGGATTTCCTTATCCGCATTGCTGGATTTGGGACCAGGGACAGCAGGTGCCGTAGCGGTGAGGACGTACCCCAGTTTGTCATAGGTCAAAGCCATTTTGACATTCCGCAGCCAATCTTTATAGTTTGGCCCCGTCAGTATATTTTTCTCTAAAAGTAACTTAAGTCCAGTCATTTTCAGGGTTGCTGCAATTAGGAGAGAGAGAAGAAAACTCTTTAGCATGATGCTCTTGCAAGTTTAGAGTGGTTTTTAGTTTATCTAAACTGGATGGCTCCCACTGTTTCTCGAATCCTTCCTCAAACCATAAAAGAAGAATTAGTCAAGACTATTCTCACCGTACAATACTTGCTTAACCGTTCAGCCAGGCTGGTGTCGGTACTTCGAGGGAGGTTTTCCAACACTTTCGCGAAGTTCCTTAATTAAATAACCTCTTTTCTCTGGGGGCGTAACCCCGCTGACACTTTTCTGGACACCTACTAGGTTTATAGCATTGATCGTTAAGTGACGAATATCCTGATAAGTATCATATACTCACAGTAGGATCGGGATCCAAATATCATCGTATGATAATGTTGAAGGAATGCTACCAACATTCATCAAACTCAAAATGGTATGCATCTCTTTGCAAATTTCAGTTTCTTTAGAAATTCCCGATATAAGTTTTTGCCCCATGCTCTTATGACCTTGGCGTTAGGTCAAAATGTCATAAGTCACATGTCAAGTTCTACCCATCATTATCTTGTCAATTTGAACCCATCCGTATATATCCTTGACGTTCGGCCAAAATGATAATACGACTGTCCCAAACTAACTCATCTATCTATGCAACAAATGAATATCCAGCAGCTACCAAACACTATGCCTTGGCGTTAGGTCAAAATACATAGCTTGAATACTACTGAATACCCAGATGAAATGACGGAGGGCTACGACTGGTTTTGGCGAAACCGTGAACGTAGTGAACTTGATATAACCGAAGGAACCTGATAGCTTTTTAAAAGGAGTGGTTAAAGCTCCGCATTTAAAAAAATATCTGTTTTAAAAATAACCGAGTGGTTTCTTTTAAATTGTTCCAACGATTAAAACTTTGGTTTATTTTACTTTGCATTATAGATAATGCGTCCCATCATTAACCTATCATTGCAGAAAACAACGAAAATACAACGTCCTCTTATGCCATCCGCATTCGCCACGGGGTCCCGTCATCACCCGTTAGGTTACTTAACTAACGACAGAGCGGGGGCTGGGCTAGCGCGGGTGTAAAACATAAGTGACGTCTAAATAGCTATCATATATATAGATATTTTACATTCGTCTGACGCAATGATATTCATTCCAGAACACAGATAAACAATATTGGATTTGCAAGCAATCTGTATTTCTTTTGAGCCTGCAAGAAAAGACAGATTACACAGTTGTGATGAATAGCCGTTACCCCACCCTCGACCCCTACGGGTACGGCAAACTACCCATCCGGCAGTCTGTGTACCCCACCTTGGGTCAGTCCTAGGAGCAAAAACAGTAAAATGAAATAATACAACGGTGGCTACGACCGCAACCTGGAAGTGCCCCGCAAAAATAATATTACAACAAATTACATTTACAACAAATGAATTAATCAATAACCCATTGCAAACCCCGGCTATACACCACAACAGTCCAATACAGTTTATATGCACAAACAGATATAACCATTTCAGAAATGTGCAACCCCCTGCCAACCGACATACTAGCAGTTGGGGGAGGTTTACGAACACATTAAACAATCACAGATATAATCCAATATGCAAATACTGTACAATTTCGATCGATTAAACAACATCAATATTGCTCCAAAATCTGCTCTGTTAAACAGTAACCTGAGCAAATATTAAATATTCCAGAAAACCCCAAATATCACAGGGGACCCACACATGAAAGATGAGTCCATGACTCGGCAACTCGGCCGCGGAAGCGCGGCGGATCGGTGGGATCCGCCGCCCTTCCGCGGCGCTTTAGCCGAGTCATGGGCTCGAATTTCTTGGGTGTTCTCCTGGACTCCTTTCTAGCTTTCTGAGCAACCCTGAACAATTTTAGGACATCATTTTAAATTCGACAGAAACTGATTAGATTTAGGGTTTTCCGGCTTCGTTTTTCCGTTCGAAATTCGTACAAATTTGCAATCAAGTTATTTATTGTTTAGCGAGGCTCTGATACCATTGTAAGTCGATGTAGTACACCCCAGTACTTGTGGGGAGGCGGAAATTTCAAAAACGATCAAGTTTAAAGAACGAACATCGACTAACCGCTTAAATCGAAGCTAAACGATAACTAACCAAACATATAGTTGTTCTAAACTACTATGCTTAGGGATTATACCTATCGAAACTAGTCCTTCGTCTTTGTGTCCTCCTTTGTTCTCCTCGACCTTCTCTAGGTAGTAGACGATCCACCCGAGAGCAAAACACCAAGCTAAACCTCTAAACTTGAGGCAACTAACCTTCTTGGATTGCTAATCAAAGAAGATAGATGAAATAGAGTGATGGTTATGGATTGATTAGTCTAACTAATCCTAGATCTCAATACATGAGGGTGAGGATTAGTCTTTTGAAGAGAGAGAGCTTGAGGAGAGAGAATGTGAATAATATTATGATATAAGTTTATGAGTATCATATCATATATGAAGCATTTTCTAATAATAAGAAAAGGATAAAGAGTGATGATAAATCATGCTTCATAAAATATCTAGTGGTGATTCATTAGCATGAGTCATTAAGCAATAAATGTGCATTAATGAAATGAATGAATCACCACCATGACTCATAACCTCATTCAATGAATATGACACATAACCCTCCTTAGTCACCGTCTTCTAGAAGCTTCTCGAACAATTACGAGAACGCCCCTCCGATCCGCAAAAATACGGAAAAACTTTAGACTGTAAAAATCCAATAACCGGATACCAGTAACTGGCTTAAACCAAAGCCGACTGGTAAAAAATGTCCGAAAGTCGTACGCGCGTAAACGCACGTATGCGTCCGAACCCTTTGTCGCAAAACCATGCAACCTCTATATCGTTTCGCCTGGAGTAGGAAACTCTCTGTGTGGGACTCTAGAGACTCGACTACTACGCTGGCAGTGGGTTTAACCACAGACCGCAAGCGGCACTAGCTGTACGTAACGGTCCCCAGGTAGTTGTCGATAAGAAGGCCTATGAGAAAACCCATCCGAACTCCTACTGAGTCTGATGTGACAATCTCCATACAGTCCGGTCCGTTCGTCCAAGACTATCGCATATCGGGCCTAGGGGGGCGGCAAGCGTCAGTCCCCTAATAGCGGTATAAGTCGTGTCGGAGGGAAGCCCATTACACCCTGAGAAACTACTGGAACCTACCAGCAAATCTCGCTTGCCCTGGCCAGGGACTTTGCGTAATGGCTCTCTGACACAGCACGATATCTACTCCCAATACCGGGAGGGACGAATCCTGTCTAACCGCCACTGCCTCCAAGTGCTCGGGACTGCACCCAACTGCTACCTGTTTGCACGACTCCTTTGAGCCGTGGTAGGGTAGCAATCTAAGAACAGTGGGACACACTCGAGGCGAAGTAGCAGTGTCAAGTCTGCGGACTACGCTGTACTCATGTCACCTGGGAACTGTTCACTGACGACTGGTATCAAACCAACCAACAGTTCCCTATGAGTCCTGTCCGGTGTACCCGTAACCTAACGAGCACCTGTATACTATCTCCAGTACGACGTACTGACGGCTGTGGGACAGACCATCTCCCCAACTGGGATGAGAAGCGTACACACCAGTCTACTCCGGAGTATCGATGCTCTGTCTCGATAATCCAACGACCAGGGACCTGAAAAAGGATGTGCTTGTAGACTACCCAGCCCCCACTAGTGTGACTGCCATCACAACGCTGGTAGACAAGCAAGATCCCAAGAGCTCTATCAATACGTACACTCACATATTAAGATAGAAAAACCAAGTAGCATACTACCATGTTTAGCAAGACTGTTATATACATGTGAATATCCCAAGCTTCCATTAAGTAATATACAAACTAGTATGATACAGTAATGGCCTTCTAGGGCATAAACACTAACAAAGCGGTATTCATTATGGGTTGTTATTTTTTGTTCAATTGTATATACAAACTAACAAACTAATTTTAACTAAAAATTTCAAAAAATGAACAAACAAAACTAACTTTTGTAACTGTTGTTCTCTGTCTTTTGGATCTACTGTCACTCTGAATTTAATTATAAAATTTTGCACATAAAATTGTGACACTAATTGGATAAGAAACACACTGTAAAAGTGTGGAGCCCTAATTCAATGAATTGGCCGCCGTTTTAATCCATTGGGCCAAAATTTGTGGCCCTACTTGCCCATTTGCTCCAACTTTTTGGTGTTTACGTTTTTGACCTATTTTTGATCCATTCTTATATTCAAAATTTCACAATTGTGTGTGTGTGCGGCTAATTGGCCATATATATCGCTTTTTGCACTAAATATCATATTTTCCGACATTTTCAGATTTCAACGAAATTACGAGCAGCGATTGTGCAGAGCAAGATTCACTTTCAAGAATAAGGCGTTAGAGAAGTACAGTGCCAAAGATTCGGATAGTTTGACCCATGCAAGCGAATATTCAAATACTCGTGGATAACTTTAACGGGGGTTTCTTAAACCCAAAATCGTATCGGTACAAATTTGTCTAACACTTTCTCTTAAATCTGACGCATCCCACTATTATATTTTCTATAGGATTCTTCGTAAAATTTTCCGCCAATAGAAAAGAGAACTAACCCATATTTGTTACATCGTTTAAGCCTAAAACGAAAAAGATTTGCTTGCTTGATTGATTTTCTTAAATTCTTTTATTGATTTGCGCATTTACATCTTAATATGGATATTAAGGGCACGAGAACCAAACAAGATACGTTAAAGGATTTCATCACCTTTTTCCGTGGCCCACAAATCACATAAATGCATTTTTTGCATACCCACAGTAACTTAAAAATCAATTAGAACTCTGACCTTAAGGATTCGCGCTCAATAGGGCAAGTTAATTGTGCTTAGAATACCGCTTAATGTTATATTGTTCAAGAGGTGTCTGGGCAAGTGTTCACGGCTCAACCGCCAAAAGAGAAAATGGTTATTCTAATTAAGAAAATTCACGAATGCATTGGAAAATCTCCCCTTATATCTCTACTTACCTGGCTTCTTGATCCGTATATCTTGAGCCCGTTTCTCGACACAATTTTATTTCGATAATCAGGTTCTTGAGCAGGTCTAATTGACTTAGCATAACATAGACTGGTAAGGGTGTGATATTCTTTGTTTTTGTGATTTTGTGAATGCTTGTTGATATGGGTGATACAAAGTTCAATTTGATTTTTCACAATCCTTATTTTTTTGTTTATACACATACCCGATTCTTTTGTTCAAATTGCCAACATTCATGAAAACTGTCCTTTCGTAGGGGGTGGCCAACCGTATCAGAATTTTGATATCGGTCACGAACCTAACACTCTTGAATCCAATCCTATTTCAAATATTGATCAAATAATTGAAAACTTAGAAAAAGAGGTCGATAAGATGACTGTTTTAGTATCACTACCATCACAACCCTCCCTTCATGAAATAGTTGGCACACAAATAGGGTATGATAATGAGATGGATGCTAGGTTGATCACTTTAGAGAAATGTATTGAAGTGATGATTGCATTCGAGAATCAAACAGTTTCGATGCTAGCCATGTTTATACAACAATCTGATCAATTGTTTCACGCTTAATCTCAATTTTAGGCTAGAATCGACGAACAAGTGAAATATTTAGCTATGAAGATTCTAAGGAGTGATCACAGTCAATTTGAACCTAATAATGTCAATATCTGTCATCTCGGAAGTCAGCTGAGTGTGATACCAGATCAAATAAATTTTGATGATTTCATAGATGATGTTGTAATTGAGATGACAGAGTGTTATCAGGACTGTTCCCTTATAAAAAAGGGAAGGGGGAAAATCCCCCACTATTCAAGTCTCATGTGTTAAACACGTGAGCACTTATATGCAAAAGTATATAAGTGCTGCAGTTAAAAACAAATGGACTAAAAGAGCCACACGTGTTAAACACGTGAGCGCCTATATGCAAAGCATATAGGCGCTGAAATCAACTAATTGGCAAAGCCAAACAGGCCTCACGTGTTAAACACCTGAGAATTTATATGCATATGAGCGCTGAAAATAAAGCATGTTAAAACCCATGCTAATGGGTCACGTGTTAAACACGTGAGTTCTCATGCTACACTCTTTGGCAAGATAGAATTAAATTCTATATGATAGGATTAAATTCTATATGATAGAATTAAATTCTATGTAGGAAATATTTTTCCTGATCTTTCTGCTACGGAAAGATTCTTCTCTAACAGAGAATTTTGGATTTAAAATCCAAATGTAATAAAGTATCACCAAATGAACTATCTGATAGAATTAAATTCTATGTTGGAAATATTTTCTTTATCTTTCTCAAATTAGAAAGATCTTCTCTGTTAAACAGAGGACCCTTGGATCAAAGATCCAACGGTGATTATAAAATCACCCCTAGATCATCTGATATTTTCCTAAATTAACAAGATATTCTTAGGAAAATATTTCCTAATCTTTCTAAAACAAATAAGAAGTCTCCTCTGTTAAACAGAGGGCCCTTGGATTGAAAAACCAACGGTGAATAAAATTCACCAATTAGTCTTCATGATCTCTAAATCAAAGACTTTCTTAACAAGTTCATCTTTTCTCTTCTCCTATAAATAGGAGCAGGGAAAAAGAAGGAAAAAGAAAAAAAAAAGAGAATTCCCTAAAAGCTTCTGCAAGAAAGAAAACATAAACAGTAAGCTCTTGAAAAAGAAAGAGAATTTAATTCTCAAAGAAGAAGAAGAATTGCCTCAATGAAACCTTAGGTAAAAAAAACACAGAGATCATAGCGTCTCTTCTTTACCTACATAAGGGTTTAACCCTTCATATAAGAACTTAGTTATTTCTCTGGTTGAGGTTTGCAGAAGCAAATCTCCCCACAAGTTGAGAATTTAATTCTCATCGGGGAGATTTTGTTCTGCAGATTCTGAACTTAGGGGTAAAGAACTGGGTTATAAAAGAAAAGAAATATTAAGGACATATGGAAATTTAATTCCTCCAAAAATTAGGGTTTAAACTTATATAAAGAACTTAGTTCTTCAAATGATGATGATCCAAGATTCTCAAAACCGAAATCTTGATGATTATCAATGACCAAAAATGTCATGGATAGAGATCAATATCTCTAAGAAAACACAAGAATATCTTGGTGACTCGTTAGTGCTTAGCAATATTTTGAAGCTTCACGTGTTTCCCACGTGAGTGCTTCAAACGAACAAAAAGAACAGCAAAAGCTACCTCACATGATTCTTACGCGGGTACCTAAAAGGCAAAGAAAACTCTTTTGTCAATTAGGCCGCTGCCCCAAAAGGAAAAAGTCATGTAAAATGCATGTGAGCTATATCTAAGTGCTTAGAACTTCTGTAAAAGAAGGGCAGCGCCCCATATTTGGGGGCCTCACGTGTTTCATACGTGAGCGTTAAAGAACCCTAGTGTTTGGCACTAATTCAGTGCCCACGTGAAACACACGTGAGCACTGTATGTCTCAGTGCTTAGCATTGTGGAGTAGTTATATTTCAGCCCAAATCGGCTAAGTTTCTCGAGGTTAAACCTCTTTGATTTTAAATCAACTGAGCTCATATTGCTCATGGTTTCCCAAACTGATCTTAGTCTCAAAAATGACTAGTGGTCTCCCACTGATGATATCCAAAATGATATTCATCATATCTCCTAAAGTAATCTTAGTCTCAAATATGAATAACGATTCTTAGGTCCATTATAATCTTTTCCCTCAAATACGGGATTCGGTTTAAGGGTATATCTCTTCACACCTCTGATATATATCGTTGCAATTCCTCAACGTCTTCAGAGAGGTGGCGGGTCCCGACAAACAACAACTCCTCTTAATGCACTTCCAAATTGACGTGTATATCTCAAATCGGATCGTGCCCCAAATTAGGCACATTCCATATCAACATCATTCACTTCGTCACGTAACAAATACACGTGCATGCAAGTTCAATGATGGACCGAAATGTCCCTACACTAATATTCACCCCCAATACGGCGATAATGGACCGAAATGTCCTTAAACTAAATATTCGCCTTAAACATGGCAACCCAATCCTAGCCCAAATTGGCGAAGCTTATGTTTATGATATCCAAACTGATATCCAAACCGATCTTCATTCATATCTCCTAACTTAATCGTAGTCTCAAATATGACTAACGATTCTTAGGTCCATCACAATATTTTTCCTCAAATACAGGATTCGGTTTAAGGGCATATCTCTTCACACCTCTGATGTATATCGTTGTAATTCCTCAACGTTTTCAGAGAGGTGGCAGGTCTCGACAACCAAACTTCTCTTAATGTACTTCTAAATTGACGTGCATGCCTCAAATTGTATTGTGCCCTAAATTGGGCATATTCTATATCAACATCGATCACTTCGTCACGTAACAAATATACGTGCGCGCAAGTTGAATGATGGACCGAAATGTCCCTAAACTAATATTCGCCCCCAATATGGCGATAATGGACCGAAAAGTCCTTAAACTAAATATTCGCCTCAAACATGACGATAATGGACCGTGGTGTCTTTAAACTAAGACAAATTGAGCCCTAAAAGCTCATACATATTTAAGTCGATCTTAATGTTAAACCAGATTAACGGTTCTTAAATAAACCAAACCCAAATCTAAAATATACTGATTTGGACTGATCCACGCCCTACGGGCAACGATATAAATTAGTCTCCGTATACAATCCATGGGCAACCTAAAAAAACAAAAACTCACATGACAGGAAGTGAACTTTCGGAGCAAGAGAAAGTGGTTATCACTATGCGGTAACGTAATTAACTGCAGGGGTTTGCGCCTGTAGGGAAGAGCGTCCCCACAATCAAAAAACTCTCGCAAAACGAGGGGGAATCTGACGAAGTCACGCTACAACGGCCGCATCCATCCAAACTTCCGATATACGACGCCATAAATCAACTTAGCGTCTTTAGAGAGGTGGACGGATAAACCCAAATAGCATCTTCCCCTAGAACTCTGGCAAGACGATCCATCCCGGTTCGTCTCCGTTTCCGACGGTAAACAAGGACAAACAAGAAAACCCCCCGAGTCAGTCTGACACTAGCCTTTAGCTACCAAATAGGCCTCTTATCGGTTGTGATCTTAAGGATAATTTAACTGATATACTACTTGAAGATAAGAATCTTGCACCTACTGGTTATATCGAGGAAATTTTAAAGGAGAAAACTTATGAATTTGACGGGTATGGTTGGGACATATTGTTAGAGGAAATTAAGGATATGTAACCCACGACTTTAGTTTTGCCAATTAAAGAAGTGTTTGACGAAATTTTAGAGTGGGAACCTATATTTTTAGATAATATGGACCTACCCATATATGAATGTGATGAGGGAGAACTTGTTTTCGGAGATGTGAGCCGTATTAAGGAGAATATGATTGTAGAGAATTATAGGGAGAAAGAAAACCTTGAGAAACATTTTTCATGCCGAGTTTTGAGGAGATATTTGCGGATGAACTTCATATTCTTGGTGAGTTTGAGTCAGGATCGCTTTAGAAATATCCTACAGACCTTTCTTTTGCTGAACTTTTTGAGGATGAACTCCAGTTTTTAAACAAATCTGACATTGAAACTCAACACATGCTTCTTGAACATACAATTCATTCGGACGACAATTTTTTGACTCCTTCAAAACTTCGTCTTCACATTCAACAATTTCTGATCCCTACTTTCACACACTCATGCCCATTACTAACATCTAACCATACCACTAACATGAATATTTTCTTTTTCTTTTTCTTATACCTTTTTATTTTACCGGCCCTGGCCTTATATCGACAAAAATTTTGAATGGCTGGTACTAATTTCCGGACTAACGCAATCTCTTAACATGTAAATATTGTAATTAACTCTTAGATTTACATTTTGAGAATAAAAACTCACCCTGATGTCTAAGTCTAGCTACCGGAGACGGGGGCAACGATAAGGGCATCGTAAAACTCAGGTTTGGCGATGAGCACTCCGTTACTTTTTGCGCATCATGTGTATATTCTGCATTGCATATATACAAAAAGACATAAAAATTTGAAAAAATTTCAAAACATAAAAACTTGTTCGTCAAGATAGCTAGCGGGGAAACTTAGACTTGAAGTCTGACAATTTACTTGATAAGATAGAAACAACTATATCCTTGTCGAGAAATTGAAAACCCGAAAGATAACCCTCCTATGAGTTTAACCGTAGCTAATATAAATCTTTTATATCACTTTACACGTGTCATGAGTTTTTGAGAATTTGATGAAAAGTCTGAAATGTCTTTAAAATTTTTGAAAATTGATAAAATATCTTTAGGATCACAGGTTTGTTCTGAATTAAGTAATATCAAGAATAGTTCATAAAGTGAAGTGGATATGAGGGATATTATTGAAAATTTTAATGGAAGCTTAAGTCTGAAAAATAACCCATCTGGAACTTTGTTGAAGTAATTACACACCTTATCCATATGAACACGTCTTTGAGATTAAAAATAAAACTGGTAATATCTCCGTTTGCACTGCTTCAGAATATTTTAAAAATGCATAAAATGAGTTTTTTTTGTTTTGTGGCCTTAATAACTTGGGCAATTAAGTTCTAGGGGTGTCTCCACACCTAATACCCTAAAACCATCTGATTTGAGTGTCATTGACCCAAAGTTCGTTAAGTCTCCAAACGCCAAATAAAACAAGTCAAGCAAGTGTTCTCTCCGAGTTAAAAATCCTTATAGTTCTTTGTGAGAGAATAATTTTGGCAGGAACGATCTTTTTCTTATAAACAGTTTTTTAGCGGAGATATGAAAGTTTTATTTATAAAGATTTATGACTTTTTGCAAGATCACGAAAGGTGTGTATGAACGAAGACAGGTGAAGAGTAGGAGTGAAGAATAAGACTTAGTTCTGTTAAAAATGCTATAATTTCTGACTTGAAACTTAACTGGAAAATGAAAATTGAGAAAATCTTATAGTCTTTTCAAACTCATGTGATCCTTTAGAAGTCTTCCTGGTCCGTATTTATAACATGATGACCTTAATCGAAGTTCTTAAAATTAACGACACTATTCACACAATCACGTAAAGACATATACGAACTTATGTTAAATGAGATATGAGGAGTGAAAAATAAGGGTTAGGCGTTTCTGACTAGGGTAATTGAATTTCTAGTTTTGATACTAAACTTTAGACTTAGAATCGACGGTCTACTCCCGAAACTAACTTGACGGGATTTTGTGGGTGTAATCCGCTGACAACCCTCAAGAGACAAAACTCCTCCTACTAGGGACACCTAGAAGTTTAACGGCTTGTTGCATGAGCTCAGTACAATCGCGTTCCCTATGAAAGTGAGGTTAGGATTTTGTTTTGCTCGGGACGAGCAAAAGATAGGTTTGGGAGTATTTGTTTGGCGTTATTTATTACATTTTAATACCACTCATTTCCTATCAGTTTGTCAATAAACAGTGCTATTTAATCCGTGTCTGCTCATTAATACAGATTACAGATATGCAGGCAAAAACACTGGAAACGGTACACAACTTACACCGAAACGACGGTTTTTAGCCGGAACTACAAACATGACAGAATACAGGTTAAATCAAATAAGTTTTCAACAAATGAAGTTGGGTATAAATAAATCATTCTTTTGATACAACATGATACATTTGTGAACTCATAGCATTACAAGTTGGCACATAAATGAGCATGACATGATACACAAGTGGGCATGGCTCATGATAAGGAATTTTTTTGATGTGATGTGCAAGTGGGCATACAAATGGGACAGCCATAACTTTGTGAATCGTGACTTGTGCAAGTTGCACAAGTGGATCATAAGATAAAGTTGTGATGTGAAATATGAATTGGAATTGTTTGCACTCATCTTTGTCTTCAGATTCGTGTGAGTAATCCAGTAGTATTTAGAGAAAATGAAGATAGCGAAAAATTATTATTTCTTGTCAGGAGAACGCACAAGAAAAATTGGAGACCTAATTCTTTGAAACGGACGCGGTTCCGCGATTTTTTATGAAGGAGGGCGGCTGATGCGCAGCCATATTGGCGCCAAATGCTTCCGTGTTTCAAGAGTATTCTTGTAACTTCATAGAACTTTGGAAAACACCCCTGAACTTTCATTTCAAAACTTATAAATACAGTAGTTTAGAATAAATACTTCCTTCCATTCTTTTGTCCAAGTTTTTGCACAAGTTTTAGCTTAGTTTTGAGAAGAAAGTTGTGTGGAGCTCAAGCTATGGTTTTCTTCTTCTTCTTCCCTCGTGGATCTTTCATTTGAGAGTTCCATTAAGGAGGCTGAACAAGTAACCTATCATGTATCTCAACTTCTTCACTTGTTAATAAGAATTGTTGTTTTTCTTTATTCATTTGCTTCTAAGCCTTGTTGTTGTTTTTGATTTCTTTTTATGATGATGCTGGAGTAATTCATTTGGATGTGGTGATGGTTAAGGTGGTGATGAAAAGCAATGCCTTCCTCCATTTTCTTGTAATTGTTCTTGTGCTTAATTTATTGATTATAATCTTAAGATTGTAATTTTGTTATTGGTTGATAGGTTATTTTGCTTTTAATGGTTACAAATAACATCTAGCATATAACCTATTCTCTCAACACTTTCATTTTGCAATATTAAAATTAGAATTAAGTTTTAGTGTTAGGTTTGCTAAGAAATTTAGATAGGGTATGTTACTTATTGTTATTTGACACACTTCATTGAGTAAATATCTTATAGTATCCCCCAGAACACCTATCAAATTTAAAGCTAAACACCTTATTTCTTATTTTCTATTTGTTACTGTTGATATGGTATGCCTTGTGATCCTTAGTGATGCGTTTCGATATGACATGCTTGTACATACAAACGGTAAGTGAGAACGTAACGATTCGGTTCATTCCTCGTGTTGCAAGTTCGTCGTTTTGATGGTTTATGCTTCACAACCGCCTTAATAAACCATTCTTTATTTCAGATTCCAACCAGAGGAGGGAACCCACATGATCTAGAGAACGTTGAAGACTTCGCCACAATTCAACCATCCGAACCGGAACCACGGCCACTTTTCTTAACCTTGCGCTAATTTTCGTATTTTTCTTAATTTCGTGACAAACCCAAATTGTTTCTCTTTGAACCTTTAACAATAATCTCTAATTACCAATTCCCTGTAGATCGACCCGTACTTATCAGCTCGCTAAAATGTATCGTGCACTTGCGGTTTATAAATCTTAAAACGATACCGAGCTCACATGCGCTGGATTTCCAAAATCATTTCTTTCAAAACCAAAAAAGCACGCGCGGGTAACGTCCCAACACGTGCCATTTCCGGGTCGTGACAGACGCAGTAGCCTTCCAAATCTGTAAAATTTTTATGTCTGTGTAATTTAGGATTTGGGGTTAGGGTTTGGATTTGTTTGTAAGTGTGTGTGGCTGTGTGTGTATGTATGTGTATATGTGTGTCTGCTTGTGTGTGTGTGTGTCTGTGTGTGAGTGTGTTTGTGTCGGTGTGTGTGTACGTGTGTGTCTGCTTGTGTGTGTGTGTGTTTGCTTCTGTGTGTGTGTGTGTTTAGGTGTGTGCATGTGTGTGTTTAGGTGTGTACATACCATTGATTCCTAAAAAACCTCAAATTTGGTGGTCAAATCGTCCAACCGTTGCTCCAGATGTCGCTCGCGTAGGGTAGCAGAAGTAACTACCGGATTGAAGGACAACTTTAGATGGGCCCTGCTGGGACCAGTTCACTGGCCTCTCTCTCAATCATCGTGGTGCCCTCCGTGTATGCAATCTAGGACAGGGGTCAACACGGACGGATCGGTTTCTGCGCTGAAATCAATCCCTGATGCCTCCGCCTCCTGCACCACATGCGCCTACACCATATATAATTCAAATGTAAGTAAACTATTTAAATTTAAACTTATCAAAACAAATTTTTATTCGAATTGGAATAAATATTAACCACTATTACATACGGTCACTATTGGAGACCGTATGGAACGTTCTCCAAAAAATCATAAACGGTTGCTAAAATAAGGTCGCTGATTGAGTGGTCGCTGATACATATATTAGTGACTGTTCATGAACAGTCTCCAATAAGAACGGTCGCTGATATATGTATCAGGGATCGTTTGTTCCGGTCACTAATAAGGAGACACGTGGACATCTCAAAGAATTTAACCGTTTCATAATATCAGTGAACGGTCGCTGATAATGTATGAGTGACCATTCCTGTAACTAATACGGTCACTAATACCTATTTTTCCTGGAATTTTTTATATAGAAAAATGCTATATTCAATACAATAATACATAAAATCATAATATATTACGCCACAATAGCGTTTCATATATAAATCAATATATATGCACAATCCACAACATATCCAATAAGATCAACAACAAATACGAATACATACGTATACAAACCAACATATAAACACCATCCACAATATATCCACCAATATCAAAAACTCAATCAAACACATATGAACTACATTCTTAATAAATAAGCATACACAGACTAAATTGTTTTGAATATGAATAATATAATACATAATCTAAATATATGTCCAACAATACGAAAAAAATCTCCAAATCACGTGCAATTGCAGCCCACTCAACCCTGTGAATCAAAACAAAAAAATAAATATATGAACTCAAAGCATAATTTTCGAAACAATGTTAACTATACTCACACATATATATGCGTAACTCACTAACTCCCGCCACTTCCATCGTCAAAACATAACCCTTTCGCCGTTAACTTATAAAAACATACGAATACACAACATGAATTTTAAATATCAAAACTCAACACAGTTTAATTGTATGCTCAAATTTCTGTAAATAATAACTATACGTACCTCACTAACTCTCACCTCTACCATTGCCACCAGAAACTCATCTTGAATAGTATCGTTTCACATCGTCGAAGTTCTCCTACGAAAAAAGTTACCTAATAACCCTCCCTATGGGGTCGACTGATCAGGGTTATACGGTTCTTGTGGTGGAGGGTTAGGGTAATAAGGATCTTGTGGCGGAGGCGGAGGCATAGGGTAGTACCATCCTTGTGATTGTAGAAGCGGAGGATAAGGATAGTACGATGTTCCCTGTGATGGGGGGAGGTAATACGGTCGCTGCATCAGAGATGGGTAATATGCCGGATGCGGTGGCAATGCATCCTGTGCTGACTACGGTTGCGGAGGCGGAACGTATTGTTGTGAGAATTGTTCCCACCGCGCCTCCATTTGAGCTCTCCAAGCCGCTTTATCTTCCGACCTCTTCTTATCTACTCATCCCTCCTCCTGAGCTGCTCCTCTAGCTCATTGATCCGTTCTGCCTCAGCTGATTGTTGGTTGGAGTGAGGGGTCGACGAACTTGAAGTGGTTCTTCAGGAACCAGACCGCGAAAAACTAATGGGACCACCATATAGGAGAATACGACCGTGTCCACTTAACCGAGGGAAAAGCTGCTTTATAATAGATACCTCGGCCTCCGTAGGAAGAGGATAGTCAGCCGGATATTCGAGATTTGATTCCTAATAGCTCCTCTTCACCTCCTCGAATTCCTCCTTCGATAAATAAAACAATAATTAATTTTCTTTACGAAATTAAAAAGTGTAATTAATTTACTTAAAATAATTGAAAAATGCAAGCTTACCACATGTTGAGTGGCTATATCCATCTTTTCTTCTGACTTGCCCACTCTCATGTGCAATACCTTCCAAGTCTCAGAGAGGCTCAGCTTTTTTCCAGCCTTCTCTTATAACAGATATTTTATTTATTTATACGTGAAGATATATAACGATGAAATTGAAAAATCGAACATTTATATAATTAAAGATAAGCTAACCAAAGTAGCCCTATACTGATCAGCACAAACCAATCTACCATAATAGTCATTCGTGGCTTTCGCTCGGTTCTGTACTTCCTGCTTATTTAGAAGATAATATTTCTAAATGTAATTTAATCTAAATTCGGTATTCAAATTATTTAAGTATATTTTTAATTATCTTTGTTTCGGATGTATCCCAATGCAATAGGAGAAATCCAAACTGATCTCTGGAGATGATGGAGGAAAGAGCGGCAAAATGTCTCCAACCATCCGTAAATTTCTCCGACTATTTGAATTTTTTCTTCAATCTTTGATGCCAACTCTTGAATATTTGTGACATCTCATACTGGAAATGCGTCCAATGTCTATCTATATCGTCTTCTAAGACGAAATGTTTCTGTAATACAGATTAATAAATATATTATTTAATAAATTTATAACATATAACAAGTATGCATGTAATGTTGAAATATAATTAAGTTATGTATTACCAAGAGTGAGTGCCAAGTCTATAAGTATGCTTCCCAGGGTTTATCTGCAAATGTGAAGCCCACGTTCTAGATGTCGGTGTTAAGGATGAGAATACCGATATAACCTGGGAAATTTGTAGCCCACATACTCGGACTTATGGGCTTCCCACCTACCCATTGCAGAATTGCCCCTTTTCCTCTCCAACAAATAAATCTTCCAACATCTCATGCGTGACATCTATCTGGTCACCCGTAGGCAATCCAGTTTGCGAAGCTACGGTCTCATTATCCATTCTCGTTTTCTCGTCACGTATTCCCTCCCCATGGTAATTCCAATGTATATAGTTCGATTCAAAACCCTCTACAAATACATGTTATTCCATCACTTCATGATGAAAACCCTAGAACCCAGCTATTCGTGCACTCCACCACAGGGTGATCCTAGTACAGAGAAGAAAATAAGTACAAGGTGACATCGACCTCAACCCGGCCGTGCCCCAAAAAAATTATATAAAAATAGGTAGTGACGGCAGTCCACATGTCGGACGCTCGCCCCGCAATATCAAATGTACAAATGAAACTCTGTACTAGCATTGCACCCAACCTATCCACCACGACGATCCAACCACAACCACAGCACAAAACAGAACATCAACGTGAATTTCACGTTCGCAAACCCGTCTAAAAATCATATATCAATTAGACAAGTTGTACCGCTCTAATGACATTCACGGTCGCAGATAATAATGTATGTACTGAAAACTACGACATTAGAATTCTGCACGCAATTAGCAAACTAAACCAATTTCCAAAACCATGAAAAAACAGTGAGCTAAATTTCCAAAAACTGACAGTTTAAAGCCAATTCGGAAGTCTGAATCAAAACGAAACGTGCCCAAACCTTCGCGGGGAGTTAGAGAACGAAATTAACTTCGAGTCGGGGGGCCTAGAGGGGGTACCCCGCCTCTTAGGCCACCACGAGGTGGCCAGGAAGTGATGCAGACCCGAAACTGCCCAAGGTGGGGCAGTTTCGGGTCCCTACTGCTAAGACCACCTTTAGGTGGTCTTGGGGAGTAGGCCTAGACGTTTGGCCCCCCGGGGCTTCTCCGGGATGTCCATGCATCACCCCGCGGCTTCTCAGTTCAAACCGTGAGCCCGTGGGGTGTGCAAACTGAAAGGTTTGCCTAGCACCCTATGTAGAGTTTTGAAGCATCACATGTCTCAAAGTTTAGATTTTTATGGTGCTAAACAAGCATACAAAGGAATCGATCCTAGAAAATTAGGGTTTCGAAAGTTAAAGCCAATAAAAACTAGGGTTTCGAGACTACAACCTTTGTAGCTCCCTTTCGCTGGACTCTTTGGTCTCTTGGGTGTTGGAAGAAGGTCCTATTGAAGTCCTCTCACGTCCACGACGATCCACCCGGAGTTCCTCGTCCAAGCTCGCAACTTCGATTATCATGATGGGAAACGAAGAGAACACTCTAAACAAGTTGGCTAAACTTGTGTAGAATGATGTTGTGGTTTAGATTCTTACTTCAAAAACCTTTCTTTATGTGTGTTTTACTCACTAGAAAAAACTAGAGAGCAAATGGTGAAGGAGGATGAAGATGGTAGCTTTCTTTGAACAAGAGTAAAAATGATCACCATAGAAAAGAAATGAAATATATCTTTATATATTTTATTTCTTCTCACTTCAAACCATGGTTAAGTGATAGAGACATTATTTAACTTGAGTTTTAAAACCCAAAGATAAGGATAACTCATGGTTAGTGGTAGGTGAGCTTGGTTAGGTTTAAAGAAGAGTGTAGAAGCTAGCAAGAATTATCCTTTTCTTTAGTATTTTGTTTTAAACACAAAATCAAATAATAGTCCATCCATTTATCCATGGTGTGAGTCTTATATTGCCACCATTTCTATGTGTAAATAACCATGATAGATGGGTGTATGTATGTATGTATGTATGCACATCCATATGTGCATGAAACCAGTAAGATAGAAAGAAAAACATACATGCATGCATACACCCATCACATACAAGAAAAAGGTTTTAAGTGAGAAAACTAATGGTTAAATGATAAATCAACACTTGATTTATCAATCCGGCCATATCACATATGACCCTACCAAAAGCAAGCCGCCCGATCAATGTACGGTATCATATACGCGCATTTTAATCGGGTCCATGCGCATATCGCATACGCGCACCACAACGTTTTGCCTGGACTAGGTAACTCCTGTGTGGGACTCTAAGACTCATCAATACGTCGGCAGTGGGTGATGATCATATCAAGCACCCCCAAGCCGTAAGCGGTCAGCTAAACGTAACGGCCACCCAGGTATTGAGCGATCAGAAGAAAACAAGCGAACCTGCTACAACTCCCGTCGAGCCAACCGGAAACACTACCGTACAGTCCGGTCTCTTCGTCAGATATGCTGCATATCGAGCCTAGGGATGGTCACGTCGACCCCAATAACTCAATAAGTCGTGCCGGTGAATGGTCTATAACAGATCGAGAAACTACTGATAACACTTATAGCAAATCTCAGCAGCCCTGGCCAGGGACTTACTGATATAACCAGTCGGGCACAGCATAGCATCAACTCCCAATACCGGGAGAGACGAAACCCCTCCTATCGCTCATCGTCTTCGCGTGCCTTGGGACTGTACCCAACGGCCACCTGTTTGCACGACTCAGTAGAGCCGTGGTAGGGTGGCAATCAAAGTACAGTGGGAGAACACACAAGACTCTATGACGATCTCGGGTCTACAGACTAACCTGCACCAGTGTCACCTGAGAACTGCTATCCGACGATAGATATAATTCCATATAGGAGTTCTCGGTCTGTCCGTCCAGTGTACCCAGTCACCACTGAGCACCCGTATATGATCTTGATGTCAAACATCGATGAATGTGGGAACATTCATCGCCCATCGTATGGGTCTAGTATCATATACGCTAGTCTACTCTGGTATATCAATGCCCCGTCTCGATATACCTATGACCAGGGACTTTCCAGGATATGCTTATAGACTACAGATGTCCCACTAGTATGATCTCTATCATAATCAGAGTAGTCAAGCCGATATCCTCAGGGCTTTATCAGCATGTATGAATGAATAAAAGCATGATCACGTCAACATGTCAGATAAAGAAGAACCAGATAGCATAATATCATGTCGAGCAAGAATGCATACTGAATATATATACATGTACAAATACATCCATTATCATATAATGGCCTCTAGGGCATACATATATCCAACAATCTCCCACTTGCACTAAGGCCAGTTATTGGCGTATCTCATACCCAACATCTCAAAAAGTCGCTCATGCTGCGGCTGAGGGAGGGCCTTGGTGAATGGATCCGCGGCGTTATTCTTTGTGTCTACTCTCCTAATCTCGATCTCGCGGCGATCTACAATCTCCCGGATCAAATGAAAACGCCTCAGGATGTGTCTGGACCGCTGATGGGATCTGGGCTCCTTGGCTAGCGCCATAGCCCCATTATTATCACAATACAAAGGTATTGGATCAATAATGGTTGGAACTACTCCTAGCTCCGAGACGAACTTCTTCATCCAGACGGCTTTCTTGGCGGCATCATTTGCAGCAATGTACTCAGCCTCCATCGTAGAGTCTGCAACGGTATCCTGTTTGGAACTCTTCCAACTTACCGCCCCTCCATTGAGGGTAAATACAAACCCTGAGATAGATTTGCTGTCATCCTTATCACTCTGGAAGCTCGAATCGGTAAAGTCCTCCATTTGGAGATCTGTATTACTATACACCAAAAACAATTCTTTAGTCCTTCGTAAGTACTTAAGAATGTTCTTCACAGCTTTCCAGTGGTTCTCCCCTGGGTTGGATTGATACCGGCTTACAACACTAAGTGCATAAGCTACATCTGGGCGTGTACATAACATCGCATACATTATAGATCCTACTGTCGAAGCATAGGGTATAATGCTCATGCGAGCTCACTCTTCATCGGTCTTTGGACAAGAATCCTTGGAGAGAGTGACTCCATGGCAAGCGGGTAAGGCACCCCGCTTGGAGTCTTCCATACTAAACCTTTTTAGGATGGTGTTGATGTACCTGGTTTGGGACAATCCCAATAACTTTTTGGATCTATCCCTATAGATCCTTATGCCCAGGATGTATGTGGCATCACCCAGGTCCTTCATGGAGAACCTTAGTGATAAGAATGATTTGACCGACTGTAGCATAGGAATATCATTTCCTATCAGAAGAATGTCATCCACGTACAATACGAGGAATGTGACAGCTCTTCCTACATCCTTCTTATAAACACAAGGTTCATCTGGATTTTTGATGAAATCAAACTCTTTGATAACATCATCGAAACAGATGTTCCAACTCCGAGATGCCTGCTTTAATCCATATATGGATTTAAGCAGTCTACATGCTTTCCCGCTGCTCCCACTGTCAATGAACCCCTCTGGCTGATCCATATAAACGCATTCTTCTAAATCTCCATTTAGAAATGCTGTTTTAACGTCCATCTGCCAGATTTCATAGTCGTAGTGAGCAGCAATAGCAAGTAGGATCCGAATGGATTTAAGCATGGCTACGGGCGAAAAAGTTTCGTCTTAGTCCAAACCTGGTCTTTGACGAAAACCTTTCGCCACAAGTCTTGCCTTATAGGTCTCCACCTGCCCATCTACACCAATCTTTCTTTTAAAGATCCATTTGCACCCCACAGGTTTTACCCCAGGGGGTACAACGTCCAAAGTCCATACTTTGTTGGTGTACATAGACTCCATTTCGGATCTCATGGCATCCAGCCACTTCACAGAGTCTCCACTCGTGATAGCTTGCTGAAAACTGGTAGGATCATCATCATCCATGATGCAGTCTTCTCCGTCACCATCAATAAGGAAACCATAGTACCTCTCCGGAGGGCGATAAGTCCTACCAGACCTACGGAGTGGCCGAGGTTCCTCAGTTTCTATTGCAACAGCCGGTTCAACCAAATCGTCATTTGTAGTTTGTGTTTCTAGAACCTCTTCTAGATCCACCACCTTGCCATCATCTTTATCTGCGAAAAACTCTTTTTCTAAGAATGTGGCATACTGAGAAACAAACACTTTTTGTTCCTCTTTGTGGTAGAATAGATATCCATAAGAATTCTTTGGATATCCCACAAAGTTACACATGACTGACCGTGTCTCGAGTTTGTCCGGATTCTGCTTGTTAACATAGGCCGGACAACCCCAAATCTTAATTCTCTTAAGAGATGGTCTCTTCCCATGCCATATCTCATATGGCGTGGTAGACACGGCTTTAGATGGAACCCTGTTTAGTAGAAACGCTGCAGTCTCCAATGCATGCCCCCAAAACGAGACTGGTAACTCAGCATCACTCATCATGGACCGGACCATATCTAATAGGGTCCTATTCCATCGTTCTGACACACTGTTGTGCTGTGGTGTGTAAGGAGGAGTGAGCTGAGAGAGAATCCCATTCTCTTTTAGGATGTTTGCAAATTCTGTACTGAGATACTCACCACCTCGATCTGATCGAAGCATCTTGATACTCAAGCCGGTTTGTTTTTCTACTTCTTGTTTATATTCAATGAATTTCTCGAAAGCTTCGGAGCTTTAATAAAAATACATGACCGAATCTTGAGAAATCATCAGTGAATGTAATGAAGTATGAAAAACCACCTTTAGCCTGTGTAGACATTGGCCCACATACATCACTATGTATGAGGCCTAGGAGCTCAGTAGCTCTGTCTCCGTGTCTGGTAAACGGAGTTTTGGTCATTTTACCCTTGATACAAGACTGGCAAGTCGCATAAGATTTATATTCAAAAGAGTTTAAATATCCATCTTTGTGTAACTTGTTTAGTCTTGTTTCGTTAATATGACCAAGTCTACAGTGCCAAAGAAAAGCTTCATTTAATTATGAAAGCTTTCTTTTATTAGTGTTTTGTATACTGAAAACTGTGTATTGATTTAGGACATATATCCCGTTATTAAGCGTACCATACCCAACCAACATTTGATTCAGGTGAATGTTCATAACATTGTTCTGCAATACAAAATTATATCCTTCATTGTCTAACAAAGAAACGGATATTATATTACAAAGCATACTGGGTACAAAATAACAAGGATTCAAAACCAAAATACATCCAGATGGCAACCCCAAGTGATACTCTCCCACTGCGACTGTATGTACATTGGAACCATTTCCAACGCGGAGAGTATAGTCACCTGTCTTCAAAACTTTGCTATTTCTCAGCCCCTGCATAGAATTGCAAATGTGAGAACCTGAACCGGTATCCAATACCCAGGAAGCATAGTTTATTGAAAAACAGTTTTCTGTTACAAACACACCTGAAGCAGAAGCATCACCATGCTTCTTCTTGAGACTTAAGTACTCCGTGCAGTTGCGCTTCCAATGTCCTGTCTTGTGGCAATGAAAACATTCGCCTTTCCCCGATTCTCCAGCCTTGCACTTTTCCTTTCCCTTCACCATTTTAACTCCACCCTTAGGATTAGTGGGCTTCTTCTTTTTCTTTCCCTTGGCCTTAGCTTTCGGACGAGAAGAGGAAGACTGTCCAATAGTCATAACGGGAGTTTTTGCTGACTTCATAGTGCTCTCTGCACTCCTTAACATGTTAAGGAGTTCAGGGAGTTCCTTCTCCATGCCGTGCATGTTGAAGTTCACTATGAATTGAGCAAAGGTGGAGGGGAGGGACTGCAGAATAATATCTATATATTGTTCATTGTCCATTGTCCATCCTAGGTCCTCAAGCTCTTCTATAAGAGCTATCATCTTCAGAACATGGTCTCCTACTGGTGTGCCAGGGGCCATTCGCATCTGAAACAATTTCTTTGATGCTTCGTATCGTAATACGCGGGATTGCTCTCTATACAACTCCTTTGTATGGAGAAATATGGTTTGAATGTCCATATTCTCGTGCTGCTTTTGATGTGTATTGTCCATCGATGCAAGCGCGAGGCATTTGGCTGTGGCACAGTCAGCGTCCCATGTCTTGCGGACTTCAACGTCCGCAACTGAGGATTTTGGACCTGGGACGGGCGGGGCTGAAGCCGTGAGGACATATGATACTTTATCATAAGTCAAGGCGATTTTCAGATTCCTCAGCCAGTCTTTATAATTGGTCCCATTCAGTTTGTTTTTATCTAGTAGAAGCTTGAGTCCAGTCATGGGTATCTGCCATTAAGAGAGAGAAAAGAATACACTCAGCGAAAGCTCTTGCATAGATCAGATTGGTTATTATCTTGTCTAATCGATGTCTCCTACTGCTTTAATCAAGTTTTTCTTTCAAAGCTTAAAAAGAAAACTAGCCAGGATTAATTACAGTCTACAACTTCGCTAACCGTTCAGCCAGGCCAGTGTCGGTACTTGAGGGAGGTTCCCCGTGCTTTCGCACGGACCTAATTAAAGTAAACCTCGTTTTCCCAGAGGCGGAGCCCCGTTAACACCTTTCTAGACATCTAATGAGTTAGCTAATTGTAAACTGTAAAACTCTCCTAGGAGCAACTATTGCCCACAGTGGGATCAGGATCCAACCATCATATGGAAGGTATGCAATCTCATTGCAAATCTCAACACTTGAAATTCCCGATGTGATTTTTACCCCTAGTACTTATGACCTTAACAATGGTCAACAAATCATAAGTACCAGTCAAGTTCTACCCGTCATTTCTTGATCAATTAGACCCACCCATATGACCCTTATCTAAGGTCAACAAAGTCGCATGAATGTCCTAATTAATCTGCATCATATGCAGTGTAGGAAGACATCACTTAGCTACCGTACACTATGCCTTAACTAAAGTCAACAAACGTAGCACGAATACTAAGTACTCTACTTCCTAAAATGACGGAGGGTTGCGGATGAATTTTAAGAAAATCTTTAACGCTTTGAACTTGATATCGTTGTAGAATCAAACGGTTTTCAAAAGGAATGGCTTAAGCTCCGCAGTTTTGAAATATAGCTTTTTCATAAATAGCCGAGTGGTTTTCAAATCCGATTCTACAACATCTTTTTAGGTTTATTTTCTTTACATTAATCACATTAATGTAATCTCATCATTTAAGTCCTTAAGCCAATCACAGAAAAGAAACGAAAATAACACGTACGCTTATGCCATCCGCATTTACCGCAATATTCCGTTATGCACCGTTAGGTTACTTAACTAACGGCATACCGGGACGGGACTAGCGCGGGTGTAAAACATAAGCAACGTCTACTATATATCATATATATAATATATCATTCGTCTCAGATATCACAGAACACAGGCAGCAGAAATATAGATATAAAGTGGGATATACTAGGACGTCCGTATTTAGTATTTAGCCAGAATAGAAAATACGGATTCTACAGTCGCGATGAATAGCCAAGCCCACACCCTAGACCCCTACGAGAGCGGCAAGTGACCCTACCAATTCTGGAGTTTAGGAGACCCGGTCTCGACTCCTCGAGATAGCCTCCCACTGAACCCCAGAACCCGGTCACCTGTGCTCCCCTCCTTGGGTCCATCCTAATGCGGAAAAGTAAATAATATACAACACTGGTGACACAACCTCAACCCGGAAGTGCCCCAAATAAAAGAATATTACATTACATTTGAATTTACATGAATGAAAATATAAAACTCTCATCTCACATAAAAAAAACCCCGGCTATTCAATCGCGACAATCCTGCACATCATATCTCAGCAACACATAATATCTCATATCATCAACATAAGTAAGTATGCATACCCCAATTGTCGTTGATGTATAGTAACGAAACCGGCGATATCGAACATACTACACTTACGGTCACAGAAAAGAAAATGTAAAACTACAATATTTGGAATCCACATTCTCTTTAGACATCATAAATGCGAAATATCACATATTTCGTATTTCATGCCTAAACTATATGAATTCCACATATTGTATCACATTCCAGATAAACAGACAGTATTAAAGTTTTCGAACGAACGATCAAGTACCCAAGATTTACTAAAGCTCAACACTTGAGCAGGATTCAAAAATCCGAAGTGTGACACAGTAGTAGCGGTCCAGCCGTAGAAGGGTCAAGCCAACGCCTCACATGTGGCACGCCGTACTGCCCCAAACCCTAAGGTTCAATAGGCAGTTCAAGACGGTCACATAATCGAGTTAAGGTTTGTTGTCTTCTAGAGGGTCCACCACAAAAAGACTTGCACGTATCTCCAAAGTATTTAAACCCCGTGAATAGTGAGCAAATGATACTCGTTCAAACACTTCAATACTTTCTAATTTACCCGGAAAAGCAACGAAATGAAAATTCCGATCGAATCTACGCGTCCAAAACCATCTCCAGAAATTATAGTACTATTTTCAGATTAAACATACCTAAAACACTGTACAAGCAGTTATAAGAATTACAGTATAAATTTGATGCATTGATACCTCTGTACGACCGCGGAGCCGCGGCCTAAGCCAGGAATTGCCACGGTTCCGCGGCAGTTTAATGGGTTCAGGGCTTCGAATTTCGTGGTTTTTCTTAGAATTTCCTGCTGTATTTTTTAAGTATTTTTAATTCTAAAAAACGTCAGATTTTAAAATTTGTCCAGAGAGGGTATCAAAACATCGTATTTTTGTCCGATCGGGATTTTTACTTCGTAAAAGTGTCGCCTAATGTTCTAGGTCGGCTCTGATACCAATGAAAGGTTTGCCTAGCACCCTATGTAGAGTTTTGAAGCATCACATGTCTCAAAGTTTAGATTTTTATGGTGCTAAACAAGCATACAAAGGAATCGATCCTAGAAAATTAGGGTTTCGAAAGTTAAAGCCAATAAAAACTAGGGTTTCGAGACTACAACCTTTGTAGCTCCCTTTCGCTGGACTCTTTGGTCTCTTGGGTGTTGGAAGAAGGTCCTCTTGAAGTCCTCTCACGTCCACGACGATCCACCCGGAGTTCCTCGTCCAAGCTCGCAACTTCGATTATCACGATGAGAAACGAAGAGAACACTCTAAACAAGTTGGCTAAACTTGTGTAGAATGATGTTGTGGTTTAGATTCTCACTTCAAAAACCTTTCTTTATGTGTGTTTTACTCACTAGAAAAAACTAGAGAGAAAATGGTGAAGGAGGATGAAGATGGTAGCTTTCTTTGAACAAGAGTAAAAATGATCACCATAGAAAAGAAATGAAATATATCTTTATATATTTTATTTCTTCTCACTTCAAACCATAGTTAAATGATGGAGACATTATTTAACTTGAGTTTTAAAACACAAAGAGAAGGATAACTCATGGTTAGTGGTAGGTGAGCTTGGTTAGGTTTAAAGAAGAGTGTAGAAACTAGCAAGAATTATCCTTTTCTTTAGTATTTTGTTTTAAACACAAAATCAAATAATAATCCATCCATTTATCCATGGTGTGAGTCTTATATTGCCACCATTTCCATGTGTAAACAACCATGATAGATGGGTGTATGTATGTATGTATGTATGCACATCCATATGTGCATGAAACTAGTAAGATAGAAAGAAAAACATACATGCATGCATACACCCATCACATACAAGAAAAAGGTTTTAAGTGAGAAAACTAATGGTTAAATGATAAATCAACACTTGATTTATCAATCCGGCCATATCACATATGACCCTACCAAAAGCAAGCCGCCCGATCAATGGACGGTATCATATACGCGCATTTTAATCGGGTCCATGCGCATATCGCATACGCGCACCACAACGTTTTGCCTGGACTAGGTAACTCCTGTGTGGGACTCTAAGACTCGTCAATACGCCGGCAGTGGGTGATGATCATATCAAGCACCCCTAAGCCGTAAGCGGTCAGCTAAACGTAACGGCCACCCGGGTATTGAGCGATCAGAAGAAAACAAGCGAACCTGCTACAACTCCCGTCGAGCCAACCGGAAACACTACCGTACAGTCCGGTCTCTTCGTCAGATATGCTGCATATCGAGCCTAGGGATGGTCACGTCGACCCCAATAACTCAATAAGTCGTGCCGGTGAATGGTCTATAACAGATCGAGAAACTACTGATAACACTTATAGCAAATCTCAGCAGCCCTGGCCAGGGACTTACTGATATAACCAGTCGGGTACAGCACAGCATCAACTCCCAATACCGGAAGAGACGAAACCCCTCCTATCGCTCATCGTCTTCGCGTATCTTGGGACTGTACCCAACGGCCACCTGTTTGCACGACTCAGTAGAGCCGTGGTAGGGTGGCAATCAAAGTGCAGTGGGAGAACACACAAGACTCTATGACGATCTCGGGTCTACAGACTAACCTGCACCAGTGTCACCTGAGAACTGCTATCCGACGATAGATATAATTCCATATAGGAGTTCTCGGTCAGTCCGTCCAGTGTACCCAGTCACCACTGAGCACCCGTATATGATCTTGATGTCAAACATCGATGAATGTGGGAACATTCATCGCCCATCGTATGGGTCTAGTATCATATACGCTAGTCTACTCTGGTATATCAATGCCCCGTCTCGATATACCTACGACCAGGGACTTTCCAGGATATGCTTATAGACTACAGATGTCCCACTAGTATGATCTCTATCATAATCAGAGTAGTCAAGCCGATATCCTCAGGGCTTTATCAGCATGTATGAATGAATAAAAGCATGATCACGTCAACATGTCAGATAAAGAAGAACCAGATAGCATAATATCATGTCGAGCAAGAATGAATACTGAATATATATACATGTACAAATACATCCATTATCATATAATGGCCTCTAGGGCATACATATATCCAACACAAACATCTCAAACTTTCAGTTTTCGGAACTAATTTTATCGGAAGTTTTTGCATGATAAAAACAACGGATTTCTAAAGTCGTAATGTGTTAATTAAGGCTTATAGAGTGACTCTGATACCATGTTGGGTTACGGCAGCGCCCCGGCCATCAATCAGTGACCAAATGCGGAACAAAAATTTATAAAACTTGGTGCTATCACAACCAATTACCCGGATTTACCCATAAGCCCTAGATAACAAAACATGCAAAGAAGTTAGAATGGTTATACCGAATAGATCCGTATCCTTCGGTCTTCAACCATCATCCCAAGCTCTTAGGGGCTTCCTTGATCAAACTTGATCTCCGGTCTCCCTCCATCGAAGATGATCCACCGGAGAGTCTATGCAACGAGCTCCAACCTCATATCCGAGGCAACTAGGGCATCTAAATCGCTACTCTAGATACCGTAGATGAAGTAGAGAGTGATGAAGGATTAATTTGTCTCAAGACACCCAATTATTCTCAACTCATGAGAGGGTTTGGGTGGAGCTAGAGGAAGAAGAAGAAGCCATGAGAATGAGGTGTTGAGAGCAACTCAAGAGAGAGAAAAAGAAATGAATAATGGATTGTGTTTTATTTGTTGTGTGAGTGTGATATGAAATAATGGAGCTATCGCATAAATGTCCATGTTTCCAAAATATCTTAGTCAACAAAAAATACCTCAAGTCAACATAATCTTACAACAAATAAAAACCCTAAGTATGCTAGAATAGTAACCATGGGTCACTAATTAGCCATGCCACAAAAATGCAATAAACACCTTATCCTATACCTCAATAACCTTTTAATCCAAAAAGGTCTAAATCATGATGAGGTGTAATCTTCTAAAAGTAATTTTGTAATAAATTACAAGAATACCCCTCAACCGTATATACATACCCGCATCTTTATTCCGAAGAATACGAATACTAAGAAACGAAAATGATCCAACAAATATAATACTAGGATCCGGCTTAAACTAAAACCCACTAGTATTATCCGTCCAAACATCATCCATGCACAAGTACACATATGTGATCGAATCCTGCCATAAAACCATACAGCCTCTACATCGTTTCGCCTGAAGCAGGGAAACCCTCTGTGTGGGACTCTAAAGACTCGTCAATACGCTGGCAGTGGGTTCAACCACAAGCACGTCAGTGGCACTAGCTGTACGTAACGGCTACCCTGGTATTGAGCGAAAGGGAGGCCGACGAGAAAATTCATCCTGAAACCCCTTCTGAGCCTGACGGTGACAATATCCGTACAGTCCGGTCCGTTCGAATATCAGTATCGCATATCGAGTCTAGGGGGTGGATAAAGTCAGACCCCTAATAACGCGACATTTAGTGTCGGCACGAAGCCCATCACCACCTGAGAAACTACTGATCCTAGATCAGTAATTCTCGACTACCTTGGCCAAGAATTTCTGATGATGGCCACCTGTGGACAACTGCGACATCAACCCCTAATACCGGGAGAGACGAATCCCCCGACGATCCTCTCACTGCCTTCATGTGGCTCGGGACTGTAGCCAACCAAAACCTTTTTTCACGGCTCCTTCGAGCCGTGGTAGGGTAGTAATCAAAGCACAGTGGGAACTCACACGAGATAAATAACGATCTCAGGTCGATAGACTAACCTGTACACATGTCACCAGGAAACTGCTATCTGACAATAGGTATAATACCAACTAGTATGTTCTCGGCGAGTCCGTTCAGTGTATTCATAACCCAATGAGCACTTGTATACATCTTAGGTGAAAAAACTAACACCAATGGCTTGTGAGACCGGCCACCGCCCCTCGTCGGGGTCTCGATCAGTATACACTAGTCTACTCTGGAGTATCGATGCCCGGTCTCAAAACTCCCACGACTAGGGACATTTAAGGATATGCCTATAGACCACTTAGCTCCCACGTATATGATCGCCTTCATAATGGTGGTAGTCAAGCAAGAACCCTTTGGGCTCTATCAACATGTAATAGTGATCGGTAAAGCCACCTAAAGCAGATACATGATGATAAAGACAAACCAGATAGCATACTATCATCTCTAGTAAGACTGTTCTACCGGTATAGGTCCTCCTTCAATCATCGCAATCGCGTGCCTGAGATCCAATAATTGACTTTAGGGTACTATATCCAATAATCTCCCACTTGCACTTAAGGCTAATTATTGCGGTGTCGCATACTCACAGCCCGTGTGATACCGAACACCCAACTTCTCTACTAATCAGTTTCACAAAGCTCTATTGTGGAACTATCGCGTTCGAGAAATAGCCGCAGTGAGTGGATCCAGTCCAATGTTTCTTTCTATATCTCTCTGTATCTCAAGTTCGCGGAGAAAACCATCTCCCGAAATAAGCAATACCTGTGTTAGAATATGTCTGGATATCTGATGGGACCCAGTTCACAAATGAACTCCAAATCCAGTAAACTTCTTAGACTGTATCGTCCACTGAATTTAATCAGTATCCTGCGCCATGCATTCCACAGTATTCGTTTGGACCACCTTTCCAAAATACTTCCCCCTCAGAAGAGGGAAAACTATAACTCTGACAATCGCAATGTCATCCAGGTCATTTTGGAAGCCTAAAATGATAATCGTCTCCTAAAGGAGGCTGCTATTACCATATCCCAAGAACATCCACTTATGTTCTTAACTGCTTCCCAATGTTTCTCCAGGATTGAATTAATATAAACTTATTGCAGCTAGTGCAAAAACAACATCTAGTGTGGTACTTGACATCACATGATTGACTCAATTGTCTAAGCAAGTGATATTCCAATCAGGCAAATCCCTCTCCCCTTTAGTCTGTTAGACACCTTTAGAGAGGGTGACTCCATCACCTGCAGGTACACCACCATGACAGGAGGAAGCCATTCTAAAACACCTTTAGAAAAATGTGAAAAAACCCAGACTGGGACACTTCCTAAATTTAGATCTAAAACCATAGATCTAGTAACCAGAAACCCTGATATTATATCTATATCCTATGTAGAGAAACTACTTTGTGACAACCATAGTATAACCGATCGCAGTATAGGAATTTCACTTCCTATAAAGTGCATGTCATCCAAATACCACGACATCATACCCTACTACCTTGTTAACAGATCCATCTCCTATTCTGATGAAATCAAAGCCAATGACTGTCACATAAAAAATAAATGATCTATCTCCGCTATGCTTCCGCTGCTTCCACTGACTACAACAACCCTCTGGCAGAGTCATATATACATGCACTTCTAAAGATAATTTAGAACGACGCTATACTCATCCTCCTGCCGGGTCTCATAGTCTAGAACGGCAGCAATGGCAAGTCTGGGTAAACAAGAACCTCCCTGTCACCGTCTTTGAGGATACCGAAGTACCTCTAGAGCGCCTGAGGTTACCCACCATATTTGTGGAGTAGTTAATGGAATGTCAAAAACTAATTGAATCTTTAGGTTCTATTAAATCTTCAGTAATCGTTTGTGGTTCTGGAATCACTTCAAGTTCTACCATACTCCTGCTACCGTTTTCTAAAAAAAAGTCCATTTTGCTAAAACTGTGCCGAGTCAAGAACAATATCACTATTGATCTTCCAGATGGTAGAAAGTTATCCTTCTACAAAGCCCGGGATAACCCACAAACAGCCATTACTGAAACGTGCCTTGAGTTTATCCAGAGTCCGGTTTCAAGCATAAGCCGGAGAACTCCATATACCTTAACATCGTTAAGATATAAACCATTCTATATACAATATAAAAACAGAGGCACTAATTTAATTGGAACCAGATTCAAATCATGCAGCTGTCTCCAGTGCATGTCAACTAAATGGAGAGAGGCCGATCAGCATTACTCAACTAGGAGTGCATCCAGATATGAGTAACCTGAAAGAGAAACAAGTTCTCAAAACCATTACTATCAACTGAATACAAAACATAAGTATCTACATCTTCGACCACCTTGAAGAATCCCGATACTTACAATACATGGTTCTCTACTTTATTCTTGTACCTATAACTTCTCAAAACTTGGACCTTGTATTTCTACGAAATACTTGTCTAAAAAATAAAGAAGGCACAAGTAAAAAGAATATAGTACGAGTACCAGCCCCTTTGTCCTATACACCGGACAAAATACAATATTTTGTATAAGGCCCCTGAGTTCAATAACTCAAACCATGTTCGTCGTAGGAACTGCACTATGGTTAAGAAGAATTACACCGTTGTTGAATACTCCTTACTTAACCATCAACTGATATAGATAAATGCCATGGACATAATTTCAAAAATTTATATCTCACTTTATAAAATAAACGTACAGATATATCAGTTTAAAATTGGTGCATAACAACGGATATTCAAAACCAAATATTTGCCATCAGGCAAAAACCCCAGGTGATTTCCTCAAATATCACCAATTTCATTGAATTCCGATATAATGAGGATATCATCACCTAATTTCTAATAACTTACTCCCACTCATCATCTGTAAAACCATACAGATGTGAGAATCAAACCTGGTAAATACATACCCTGGAGTAAGGATCTAATTGGGAAATCAGTTTTCAATTAACAACGCATAGTGAAACTGAAACATGAAAATGTTTCGAAGGAGTAGCCGGGTATTCCTAGTAATGCCTCTTCCATTATCCAGATTCATGACTGTAACTGTATATATTCTTGCCATCTCTCCAATCCCTTTATTTGTCTTTACTCATTACCTTCTGTACACCACCCTTACGCTAAATGGTTTTCTTCCTTCCCTACCGTTCGACACTAGCCTATGGTTTGGAAGAAGACTATCCAATAAGCGTAATAGGTGTACTTTCCTAATCCTAGGAGCTCTCGCAACCTGAGAGAAGGTAAAGATAAAAGACAACTGAATAATCCTTATTCTATTTCTCCTGAACCAGAATCTATTCTCGAACTGGAACAAGTTCCTTTGAGTTCATATATAACTATAATATGGATTATCCAATAAATGCGGATCTTCGTAGTGATATGGGGTGTTCTGAAGAAATTCAAAGGTGAAGTAGGAGTGGCGATGATATACACGGTTTCGTCATGAATGATAGTAGTCGCAATTTACTTTGCCCTCTTTCTAATCCCTTTATTTGTCTTTACTTATTACCTTCTGTACACCTCACTTAGGCTAATTGTTTTTCTTCCTTCCCCACCTTTCGGCACCTGCCTATGGTTTGGAAGAAGGTTGTCTAATAAGCGCAATAGGTGTACCCTCTCCTAATCCTAGGAGCCCTCACAACCTGATAGAAGGTAAAAGGAAAAGTCAACTGAATAGTCCTATTCAATTTCTCCAGAACCGGAAACCATTCTCGAATCTGAAACAGGTTTCTTTGAGTTCGTATGAAACTATACGATGGTCATATCCAATAAATGTGGATCTTCGTAGTGATACGGAATGTTCCGGAGAAAATCAAAGGGTAAAAGTAGGAGTGGCAATGAAGTATGCAACTCTGACAATCCAAAAACCAATGTGTTTTAAGAAGGTTCGGTTAATTTGGTTTATGAGTTCTAGTCTATGGTCGGGCCATGGTCGCCGCCAAAGAGAGAGAGAAAAGAAACACTCAGCGTGCACTCTAATCTAGATCAGAATGGTTAATCACTTTATCTAATCAGGATGTCTCCCACCGTATCCTCAAATTCTCCTCCAAACCCAAAAGAAGAATTAGTTGGGATCATCTAAAATCACCCGAAGAGTAAACCAACTCAACAGTGGGAATCGGGATCCAACTATCATCGTATGGTAATTTGATGGAAGCCACTCAAGTTATCACACTCCATAAGATATGCGCATGCCCGGCAAATTTCAGTTTCTTTAGATACTCCCGATGTGATTTTTACCCCATGCTCTTATAACCTTGACTAAGGCCAACAAATCATAAGTCACATGTCAAGTTCTACCCGTCATTGTCTAGGTTAATTTGAACCCATCCGTAATTGCCCTTGACTAAGGCCAACAAGGCTGTACGACTGTCCCAAACCAACGTATCTATCTATGCAACAGAAAAGTAACAAATAGCTACCATACACTATACCTTGACAAAGGCCAACAAACATAGCATCAATACTAAGTGCTACCCGTCTGAAATGAAGGAGGGCTACGAATGGTATTTGGCGAAAAACCTTTAATGTAATGAACTTGATATCGTTGAAAGAACCGGATAGCTTTACAAATATATAGTGGTGAAAACTTTTGCTAAATAGGTCACTCCCGGTGAAGGGATTTCAGCTCTTTCCTCGTCGAATGAGGTGCAGGATATTCCTAACTGAATATTAGGATGCAAAGCAAAAAGTAATCGACTATAGTGAAGTTATTACCCTGACGCAAACTTCTGCTCAAGAGGTCACTCCCGGTAAAGGGATCTCGGCTCTTGCCTCGTCGAATGAGGTGCTGGATATTCATAACCGAATATCGCTGTGCAAAACAATAGAAAACGTCCTTGTAATAACAGCTTTTGAAAATTTGTTCCAACAACATCAAATACGTTTGTTTTCCTTGAATTGATCAGAATCAACGCAGTCCCATCAGTTAATATATCATACCACAGAAAAAAGGAACGAAAAATAAAATGTAGGTATATGCCATCCGCATTCGCCACTGGGTCCCGTCATCACCCGTTAGGTTACTTAACTAACAACAAAGCGGGGACTGGACTAGTGCGGGTGCAAAACATATACAACATCTACTAGTATATATATAAATATATATGACAATCGTCCTAGGCATGATATATGCAACATCTCAGAATCTCAGCCAAGCAACACAGAGTGGTGGATAATCCTGGAGTCTCGGGTTTCATTTGAGCCGCAAATGAGACCCGACATTCCTTGTCGTGTAGATAGCATGTGCAATGAAACCCTAGACCCCTACGAGCGCGGCAAATTACCCGCCAATCCCAGAAGCGAGGCAACCCCAATCAACAACGTGAATGGGCCACCCAGCACTCCACGGAATCTGGTAACTTGAGCACCCCTCCTTGGGTCAACCTATATCCCCTATGAGTGCGGCGAATAGCCCGCCAATTCTAGAGTGAGACCCCCTTCGTCTCACCGCCATGAGATGCGGGCTTGTTGCCCTCTAGAACCCGTCTATTCGTGCACTCCACTACGGGGTAATCCTAGTATAGAAAAGAAAATAAGTACAAGGGTGACATCGACCTCAAGCCGGTCATGCCCCAAACAAATAATATACAAACAGGCAGTGACGTCAGTCCACATGTCGGACGCTCGCCCCACAATATCAAATGTACAAATGAAACTAAACTGTACTACTATTGTACCTAAGCTATCTACCACGACGATCCAACCACAACCACTGCACAACACAAAACATCAACGTGAATGTCACGTTCGCAAACCCGTCTGAAAGTCATATAGCAATTAGACGAGTCGTACCACTCTAATGACATTCATGGTCACAGATAGTAATGTATATACTGAAAACTATGATATTAGAATTCCGCATGCAATTAGCAAACTAAACCAATTTACAAAACCATGAAAAAACAGTGAGCTAAATTTCCAAAAATCGACCGTTTAAAGCCAATTCGGAAGTCTGAATCAAAACGAAATGTGCCCGAACCTTCGCGGAGAGTTAGAGAATGAAATTAACTTCGAGTTGGAGGGCCTAGAGGGGGTCCCCCATCCCTGAGGCCACCATGAGGTGGCCAGGAGGTGAGGCAGACCCAAAACTGCCTAAGGTGGGGCAGTTTCGGGTGCCCACTGCCAACACCACCTTGTGGTGGTCTTGGGGAGTGGGCCCAGCCATTCGACCCCCTCAGGGTTTCCCCAGGTGCCCATTCACCACCCCGCGGATTCTCAGTTCAAACCGTGAGCCCGCGGGGTGTGCAAACATCTCAAACTTTCAGATTTCGGAAATGTTTTTGTCGGCTGTTTTTGCACGACAAAAACGGCGGATTTCTAATGTCGCAATGAGTTAACTAAGGCTTATGAAGTGGCTCTGAAACCATGTTGGGTTACGGAAGCGTCCCGTCCATCAATCCGTGACCAAATGCGGAACAAAAATTTATAAAACTTGGCGCTTCCACAACCAATTACCCGGATCTACCCATAAGCCCTAGATAACAAAACATGCAAAGGAGTTAGAATGGTTATACCGAATAAATCCCTGTCCTTCGGTCTTCAATCATCATCCAAATATCTTAGGGGCTTCTTTGATCAGGCTTGATCTCCGGTTTCCCTCCATCGAAGATGATCCACCCGAGAGTTTATGCAACGAGCTCCAACCTCATATCCGAGGCAACTAGGGCACCTAGATCGCTACTCTAGATACCGTAGATGAAGTAGTGATGAAGAATTAATTTGTCTCAAGACACCTAAGGATTCTCAACTCATGAGAGGGTTTGGGTAGAGCTAGAGGAAGAAGAAGATGCCATGAGAATGGGGTGTTGAGAGCAACTCAAGAGAGAGAGAAAGAAATGAATAATGGCTTGCACTTGTTTGTTGTGTGAGTGTGATAAGAAATAATGGAGCCAACACATAAATGTTCATGTCTCCAAATTTTCTTTGTCGACAAAAAATATCTTAAGTCAACATAATCTCACAACAAACAAAAACCCTAAGCATGCTAGAATAGTAACCATGGGTCACTAATTAGCCATGCTACAAAAATGCAATAAACACCTCATCCTACACCTCAATAACCTTTTAATCCAAAAAGGTCTAAACCATGATAAGGCGTGATCTTCTAAAAGTAATTTTGTAATAAATTACAAGAATACCCCCCAACCGTATATACATACCTGCATCCGTATTCCGAAGAATACGAATACTAAGAGACAAAAATAATCCAACAAATATAATATTAGGATCCGGATTAAACCAAAGCCCAGTAGTATTATCCGTCCGAACATCATCCGTGCACAAGTACACGTATGTGATCGAACCTTGCCATAAAACCATACAGCCTCTATATCGTTTCGCCCGAAGCAGGGAAACCCTCTGTGTGGGACTCTAAAGACTCGTCAATACGCTGGTAGTGGGTTCAACCACAAGCACGTCAGCGACACTAGCTGTACGTAACGGCTACCCAGGTATTGAACGAAAGGGAGGCCGGCGAGCAAACTCATCCTGAAACCCCTACTGAGCCTTACAGTGACAATATCCGTACAATCCAGTCCGTTCATCTATGAGTATCACATATCAAGTTTACGGGGTGGATAAAGTTAGACCCCTAATAACGCGACATTTAGTGTTGGTATGAAGCCCATCACCACCTGAGAAACTACTGATCCTAGATCAGTAATTCTCGACTGCCTTGGCCAAAGAATTCTGGTGATGGCCACTCGTGCACAACCGAGACATCAACCCCCAATACCGGGAGAGATGAATCCCTTAATGATCCGCTCACTGCCTCCATGTGGCTTGGGACTGTACCCAACTAAAACCTGTTTGTACGACTCCTTTGAGCTGTGGTAGGGTAGTAATCAAAGCACAGTGGGAACTCACACGAGAAAAATGACGATCTCATGTCGATAGACTAACCTGTACACATGTCACCAGGGAACTTCTATCTGACAATAGGTAAAATACAACTAGCATGTTCCCGGCGAGTCCGTCCGGTGTACTCATAACCCAATGAGCACCTGTATACATCTTAGGTGAACAAACTAACACCAATGGCTTGTGAGACCGGCCACCACCCCTCGTCGGGTCTCGATCAGTATACACTAGTCTACTATGGAGTATCGATACCTAGTCTCGAAACTCCCACGACTAGGGACATTTAAGGATGTGCTTATAGACCACCTAGCTCCCACATATATGATCGCCGTCATAATGCTCGTAGTTAAGCAAGAATCCTATAGGCTCTATCAACATGTAATAGTGATCAATAAAGCCACCTAAAGCAGATACATGATGATAAAGACAAACCATATAGCATATTATCATCTCGAGTAAAACTGTTCTACCGGTATAGGTCCTCCTTCAATCATCGCAATCGCATGTATGCGATCCAATAATTGACTTGATGGCACTATATCCAACACTCCAAACTTTCTTTTTCTTTCATTTTATCTTTTCACTTTCCCCTCTTTTATTCCCTTCATTAGTTAATACAAATCACCCAACTGTTCATTCCTTTGTCAAAATGAAACAGAGCCCCACCTTCTCTTCTTGATATCAATTCTCATAAATTCCCTCATCAATTTTCTCTCTTTATTCTCTCTCTCTCTCTCTCTATATATATATACATACTAGCATTGTACCCGCGCTATGCGTGGGGATTGCATGAATCAAGAAAAATGAAACGATGAAGTAGTTGTCAAGTAAAAATTTAAATTCTATTTAGTCCCTCGTACTCTCAACTTATCTTTGTTATACTCAATGATTAATAGATACTTAAGAGACTATAAGTTATATTTTTTATTTTAAATTAGAATTAAGAATGTGTTTCTTTGTTTCTCTGAATTGAAAAGACATGCAAGGCATTAATGGATGATAGCATAATAAAGTACATGATATTTATTTAACCTAAACATATAAAATGTGGAAGCATAAAAATATTTTAAGGAAATGCACATTATTAGTCATCCATTTCATTGAAATAGACATATAATATAAGCAAAAATTCATATCCTAAGTATTGATAAAATACATCACCATATCCGTATTACATAAAAAAATAAAACAACACTAAATAAAAAACTGAAAAAAACTTACAATCTCACAGTGGCCTAATATAATGGAATACTTGGAAAATGAATAAAGTGACCTTATATAGGAGAGTAAGAGTTCAAAAAATAATAGCAAAATAAAATATTAATAAATATATCATTTTAGTTTGTTAATAAGGTGTTACTTTTTGAACTCTTACTCTTATCATAATTCACTCTGTATTTGAACGGTTTTCAATAAAGTAGATTTGACAAAAGATAATTTGATTGATTTGATAGCATCGTAACTTGAGTAAATTAAATAAAAATATTTGAAAAAGATAATATTTGATGTTGTTTAGTGGTGAAGAACACAACAAAAAATGAATGGCGCCAATATTTTCGATTTCAATGTTTTCTGCTGAGACTATTATCATTCAACAACAAACTAAAACCGGTTACGATATGAAAATTATATTTAGCAACAAAAGAAGATGTTGGTTTCTTACTTACAAAAACGAACCATTGCAAAGTGATCACAGATTTCAACATCCTACCCAGCAAATATGACACATACTTCTGAAACCTAAAAATTGAAAAAAAAAACTTCGAAAACACAATCAGTTAAGAGATGGTAGCAATGTTTCCATTGGTATTAATTTCCAAAGAATTTGTAGCACTCGTCCTTCCATCAGCAAAACTGACCGCAAAATGCCCTCGGAAGTCGATCATTATCAACCTAGTAGCCATCACTTTTTCCTTCACAACCCTTCCACAGAGCTTATCCTTGCAGGAAGATCTCGGTTCCATCTTCAATATCATCCTCGTCCAACTTTTATTCGTAATATGCAAAGCACCTCTTCTGCATCTGTCTATTATCGGATTGCCCGATCTCGTGCACTCTTTAACTTCATGACCAACGCATAAAAGATCGCCGCAAGAAACCTTGTTCAAAATTTCCATGGCATGTGCCCGTGTATATGCATCAAAAAACAGTATGATCCCGACCACATAAGCCGCTGCAAAGTGGCCACCAGTCATCGCTGTCTTGAGATGCTCCATACCCAAAGTCATCCTTCCTAAATTGTATATCTTTTCTTATAGGTTTAAAGAAAAACCCAACATCGATAAATTAGACAATTTATATATATATATATATATGAAGATATGTATTAAATCAAATTATTTACCAGTCCAAGAATAAAGTTGGCATCAAGATTGCCGCTATTTGCACAGTTTCGAAGCAAAATTAGACATGCATCTTTTTCCCACCAATACATCTTCAAGTACTCCTTAATCACCGAGATTGAACGCCCAACTATCTTATCTTTGGAAGCACGGTAAAAACTCTTACAACTAAAATGCATACAAAATGATATTAGATAATTTATATGTTGGTTCTGAAATTATAAAAAGTAATAAATGCTTACGTTGCACGTAGGTTTTTAATATTATCGAGAGGAGCCGAGGTCTTGGAGACGACTTGCATTGCTATTTCGTGAGTATATCTTGTGGGAGAGAGGTCACGATCGACATCTTACTTTTTTATGGCCTTTCTTCATTACCGATGGACTAAGCTTAAGCTTCATCATGGACAACTTGAGTACTCGAAATAGTCAGGCATAAGTGTTTGTGAGAAAATGCATGATCATGGTTTATCTATATATATATATATATATATATATATATATATATATATATATATATATATAAGAGTCACCAAGTCAGTTTGAAATTTAAAATTAGCAAGTAAAACATGCGAAAGATTCTCAATAAAGTATATTCTGGTAAATATATAATTTGACTGATTTGATAGCATCGTAACTTGAGTAAATCAAATAAAAATATTTGGAAAAGATAATACTTGATATTGTTTAATAGTAGAGAAGACAATCAAATGCTTTTCAACCGCAAAAATAGGGAATGCAATTACGGTGAATTAGAAATGCTGGATTTATTTATCCCATCATTCATTTTTCTTCATATATCTATATATGATATTGTACAAACAATCATCTGTCCAATCAACGTTATACTTTCTATTCAGTATATAACTTAATATTTAGAATAAATGAATATATATTGTTTGGCTTATTGATTTTTATTTTCTTTTAGACTTATTATTTTTAATTTCTTATTAACAACAAATATTATATAGCAAGTAAGGTATCATATGTATAATGATTGCAAGGATTTATAAAATATTCATATAACTAAAGTTTACATAATTGTATAAAAATAACCTATAACCGACATGATAAAAAATGAAAGATAAATATCACTTAAACTCTGCGATATTACATCTTGATTTTAGAATTTCATTATACATAGTAAAATACTTTTACATCAAGGATAATCTCCACGCATTAAAGAAGCGACAATTATTGCATGCTCAAACACTTCATAAGACGGAGTGATAAATGTGCAATGATGGTCATTCTTACGAACATCACTTTTATGATATATTCGTACCGAACAGGTTCCTTGATAGCAATAAAACATGTAGAAGACATCAAAATCCGATCGCAAAGAAACATAACTATGATTTTCAGACAACTGATAGCATATCCCACCTAAACTAAATCCAACTGGATGGTGTCCATTGGTTATGAAATCACGAAATATAAAGCATAGTATACTAAAATTGACAATATCAACTCTCGCTGTCCATTTAGCAGTATATTCTTCTGTAATGCACAATTCCAATTGCATTCTGAGTATATCCTTATGCCCATCCTGAAATTAAAAATTTGAAGTTATACATAGTTAAGATTTTTTTTGTTAATAAATTTTTTTCTTTCTGATAGAAATTTTAATAGAATAAAATTGAGCTTAACATATTTCATGATTTTTTAAAAAATAGTATTAGAAAATTATAGAATAATACATAAATTGTTAATTATACTCTACCGTTATACAATTCTATATGTGGAAAAGAACTTACATTTCCGGTTGATGGAGATGACATTCCACAGAGCCCAATGGTTAGATCCATTCAATGCAATACTAATCGTTTATCTGAATCCATATCATTGTATTAATATTCCATTAAACTAATTTTAGATACTGCTATATAGTTGAAATTATATATATATATATATATATATATATATATTGTATTGATTTATTATTGTTCTTCGTTTCAGCAAGCATACCTAACTAAGTAAATATTGTTACCTCAAAGAAATAAAATGAGTTGTATAGGCAAATAACAAAAAAATATCAAAATGGATATTACTTTAAAGAAATTAAATGAACGATATAAACAAATAACACAAAGTACCATACATGATTTTAAATAAAAACATTTAAATAAGCATAGTGTTTTTATAATATCAAAATTAAACTCTAAAAGAAAAAACTATACATCCAAAGTCAGTGAGATGTTTTTTTATGAAACTTAAGAGAATTTTAAACTCTTCATTTGAAACTCTAGCATAGAAACATAATCGACTAAGAAGGCACTCGAGTAAAAAATAAAGAAAAACTTTAAATTTTATTTAAGTATAATAAAAATTGACTTACAATAATATCCGTTAAGTTAATGAACTTTGAAGTGGCAATAACTAAAATTACCTCCTATATATATAGATAGAAGTATAACTATACCATAGAAAGAGTTGGTTGTATTTATTAATAGGAATGTTTGAAAAAGTAAAGTTATTTTAAAATGATTTTCTAGGTAACTCATAAAAGTTACATCAACTTATAATATTACGATGCCCAGTTTATAATTTTTATGAACTCTCTAACATGTAATACTTTTATCTTATATCTTATAAATTGAAAAATCAAGTATGGATAGTCCCGACAACTTTTTATCGAATACTTATGTGTTTTATCTATGCATTAGTTGTTTTTGCTCTACTTATGATAATCTCTCTATGTTGAAAACGGTTTTCAATAAAATATAAATAGGCGTCAAGATTTAATGCATTCTCCGTTAAAAAGAGAAAAGAAAACCGAAATATGCTCTAGTCTAAACGACTATTTTCGATGTCATATCATGTATAAATAGGCATAAAGAAAAAATGCATGATTAGACGGATGAAGTATATGAATTCAACTCATATCATTAATACACTCTGTATATAAACGGTTTTCAATAAAATATATTTTGACAAATGTATGATTTGACTGATTTGATAGTATCGTAATTTGAGTAAATAAAATAAAAATATTTAGAAAAGATAATCCTTGATATTGCCTAGTGATAAAGAAGAGAACCAAACGTGCTTCAACCGTGAAAGCAGGGAATACAATTATGATGAATTGGAAATGCATAGCTTTATCTGTCCCATCATGCATTTTTCTTCATATTTCTATTTATGATATTATACAAATAATTATCTGTCCAATCATGCATTATCTATCCAATCGTTGTCTCCAACATCGCTTTCACAATCTATTCGAAGTTGGACAGATTTCTCGATAGTAATAAAATATACAGTATACATCAAAATCTGATTCCAGAAAAACAAGTATTATTTGTCATAGCAACCAAGTGGTGAATTTTGTAAAAAGTTCTTTTGAATACCTGAGGTGAAAAGGGAATAAAGAGATAAAAACAATTAATGCATTCTCTGTTAAAAAGAAAAATTAAAGTCAAGTTATGCTTTAGTCTAAATGACTATTTCGATGTCATATCATGTATAAACAGGAATGAAGAAAAAATACATAATTGGATAGATGAAATATACACATTTACAGCTTATATCATTATTGCACTCTACATATAAACAGTTTTCAATAAGGTATATTTTGACAAATGTGTGATTTGACTGATTTAATAGCATCGTAATTTGAGTAAATTAAATAAAAAATATTTGGAAAAGACAATCCTTGATATTGTCTAGTGAAAAAGAAGACAACCAAACGTGCTTCAACCGTGAAAACAGGAAATGCAATTATGGTGCATTAGAAATACATAGCTCCATCTATCTCATCATACATTTTTCTTCATATTTCTATATATAATATTATACAAACAATCATCTGATCAATCACGCATCATCATAACTATATCACAGAAAGAGTTGGTTGTATTTGTTATTAGAAATCTTTGAAAAAGTAGAGTTATTTTAAAATGACTTTCTAGGTAACTCATAAAAATTACATCAATTTATAATATTACGATACCCAGTTTATGATTTATATGAACTCTCTAACATGTAATACTTTTATCTTATATCTTATAAATCAAAAAATCAAGTATGAATAGTCCCGACAACTTTTTATCCAATACTTATGTGTTTTCTCTATGCATTAGTTGTTTTTGCTCTACTTATGATAACCTCTCTATATTGAGGACGGTTTTCAATAAAATATAAATAGGCGTCAAGAATTAATGCATTCTCCGTTAAAAAGAGAAAAGAAAACCGAAATATGCTCTAGTCTAAACGACTATTTTCGATGTCATATCATGTATAAATAGGCATAAAGAAAAAATGCATGATTAGACGGATGAAGTATATGCATTCAACTCATATCATCAATACACTCTGTATATAAACGGGTTTCAATAAAATATATTTTGACAAATGTATGATTTGACTGATTTGATAGTATTGTAATTTGAGTAAATTAAATAAAAATATTTAGAAAAGATAATTCTTGATATTGCCTAGTGATAAAGAAGAGAACCCAACGTGCTTAAACCGTGAAAGCGGGGAATACAATTATGGTGAATTGGAAATGCATAGTTTTATCTGTCCCATCATGCATTTTTCTTCATATTTCTATTTATGATATTATACAAACAATTATCTGTCCAATCATGCATTATCTATCCAATCGTTGTCTCCAACATCGCTTTCACAATCTATTCGAAGTTGGACAGGTTTCTCGATAGTAATAAAATATGCAGTATACATCAAAACCTGATTCCAGAAAAGAAAGTATTATTTGTGATAGCAACCAAGTGGTGAATTTTGCAACAAAATTCTTTTGACTACATGAGGTGATAAATGAATAAAGAGATAAAAACAATTAATGCATTCCCTGTTAAAAAGAAAAATTAAAGTCGAGTTATGCTTTAGTCTAAATGACTATTTCGATATCATATCATGTATAAACAGGAATGAATAAAAAATACATGATTGGACAGATGAAATATATACATTTACAGCTCATATCATTATTGCACTCTGCATATAAACAGTTTTCAATAAGATATATTTTGACAAATGTATGATTTGACTAATTTAATAGCATCGTAATTTGAGTAAATTAAATAAAAAAATTTGGAAAAGACAATCCTTGATATTGTCTAGTGAAAAAGAAGACAACCAAACATGCTTCAATCGTGAAAACAGGAAATGCAATTATGGTGCATTGGAAATACATAGCTCTATCTATCCCGTCATACATATTTCTTCATATTTCTATATATGATATTATACAAACAATCATCTGATCAATCACGCATCATCTAACCAATCGTTGTCCTGAACAGCGCTTTCACAATCTATTCGGAGTTGGACAAATTCCTCGATAACAATAAAATATGCAGTATACATTAAGATCTGATTGCAGAGATGCACAAGTATGACCCTTTCCAGATAGCTGATAACATAACACATCTAAACTAAACACAACAGAATGGTACCCATTGGTTATGAAGGTATGAAGCTGCAAAATATGTTGAATCTTATAAGTCAACGTCTCTTTTGGAAAAATGATTAGCGAGAACGCATTAAGCAAACGTAGCTAGTGATAAATCTAAAATTTGTTTAAACGTGTAAATTTCGATTAAGAGTTTTCAAGATGATCTTGAAATTTTGGAATCTAAATTTTTTGAGTAAACAAATAAATTGGGCAAGAGGGGGTTCTCATGGAAATAGAATTCTAAATCATATATTTCTATAGATTTGTACTTAGTAACTAAAAAGATCATCTATATGCATAGGCAATGTGTAACACAAAAAAAATTTAAAATTAATTTGAGGCATGCTAATAATTTGTTTCATTCAGCAATTAAGAATTATTGTTTTCCAAGAAGAAGACATGCACAAAATCCTAGTAAAACACAATTTAAACATGAATCTACAACTGCTTTACCAAAACCCTAAATTTAAATGCAAATGACATTTAGAACTCCACTGTTCTTAGTTAAGAACCATAAACATTCGTTCATATGCTAATGTCGTACCAAAACTTTAGCCTTTCAACTATACGAAACATTCGATCATCTAACAAAACCATAATCTAAATTAATGCAATCCACATCATCACTTATATATTGAAGATTTTTCTATATTTCAACTAAGACACATTTACATAAGAAAACCCCAATCTAAATTACTGTACATTCTACTTTGTAGCATATATATAGATTAATCACCTCATAACCCTTACCATCTTCACTTTCATATCCGGTAGCCAAATGCAAGATCACCTCTCACAAATGCAACTTCTCAACCAAAACCAACCACAGAGAAGAACCCGAGGCTCCACCGGATACTTAGGCAGCCCCAAACGTAATTGGGGACGATATTCAGCAGAAATCCGAAACCCACACACCAAAAAAGGTACTGGTTAAGCACATTCGAAACGGCTGAAGATGCCGCTATAGCTTACAATCTCTATTCGATATCATTCAGTGGTCCTGAAAGGGCAAGGACCAATTTTGGTCATTACCCGGGTTTGTTCAATTCCCATGCTTCTTATTCACAGCCTCCTCCACCGCCGCCATTGGAGGAGTTGATCGTGAATGACAGTCTCTCTTCGATATCGTTCAATGGATCTGAAGGGGCGAGAAACAATTTTCATTATATGGGTTTTTTCAATGACCGTGTTTCTTATTCACCGCCTCCTCCACCGCCACCGTCGCCAGAGTCAATGGAGATTTATGGAGGTTTAGATGAGAAGAAAGATGATGAATCTATGACCATTGCGGTTATCTTGCAGACTTTTGGACAATCAAAAGATATTTCTTCTTTTTATATATGAAGAACTTAATGATTATTGTTTAACAACTTTGTATTGGAGGACCTACACCACTCAATGATGGAGTGTTCTAGTTGTTGGTGTTGCTGCTGATATCTTATCTATAATATGAATTTTCATTCCATCTCATTTTACCTTTTTGGGATATTGCAATCATAAATTTTTAAGTATATTTTATGCGTGGAACATATTTTCAGATCCATTTATCATAAGTACATGATTTGTTTTAAAATGTTAAGATGAATTAGCTTTATTTTAGCGATTACTTAATGGAATCCTAAGTATAAGATAGTTATGATATTAATGATAATGTATTTTGATGAATTGAGGGGTTCAAGCTAGTAAACTAAAGTTCTAATTTGAACTATAGAATTTTTTTTTCAAAAACTATATTGATAAATACCGAGAAGTTTCCTTCACAGAAAAAAGAGGACAACGATCGTTTGGACATAATGTCACGCCCCGCTTCCCAGTGTACGGCAAAGTGGACGCGACGAGGTCCGCTACGTATATACTTAGAAGTACATACGCTAAGCGCAACTAAGCAATATATAATACACAAGAGACAAGAGTATAAAAAGAATAGCAACTTTTATTAATAACATTCTTTGTACAATACATGAAAAGGAAATACAACTGAAATGAAAAGCGATGCCTAAACAGTGGCATAACAGGAAATGAAAATACTGGAAAGAACAAGGTACAATATCTAGAGCTCGGGGTCTTCATGGAAGTGCTCCAAATCTTCACCGGTGGGCTCGATCTCAGCTTGGTCCAACGCACCTGACGACATTCAAAGAAGAAAGAAATAGAATGTCGTCAGCGAACAGGTCGCTCGGTAAGTCCCAAAGATAAGGAAGAATTAGAAAGACAGTGTAAAAGTATTTTCTAAAGTATTATATTGTTGAATATTATGGAATATTGAGTTAACGCTGTTGTTTGTAGCTTGGTACAGAAGGATGCCAGTGTATACGAGGGGGGTCTCTATATGCTAGAGACCAAGGCAAATGGAAAGTACAAGAAACCGTTATGCCACAGTACAACAGCAATAGGATTCAGGTTAGGTGTCTTAATCTGACCACCTCGTGCCATCTTTAACACCTTCCGTACCAATCTACCCCTTAAACCCCGTAGTGTTTTAACAGTATTGTTGTATTGTATTGTGTAAGTTGGGTGACTGACCAAAACCATGATATCAGTAAACATGTTGTAACTGCATAATCAGGTAAATGGAATAACAGGATAATGGATGTATATCCATGGTTTGATTCAGTCAAAATTGATTAGATTGTTAACTGGATTCAGGAATTAATGTATTCATATTGAGTTGGAATATAAAAGAATATAGATTGACTTGAATCATATTCAAGTCAGAAATAGTCAGACTCTAACCCGAGTCAGACTGAAAGAAAGGTAATTTGAAGTTCTGTACTTGTTATGGGCCTCATTGTAATTTATAAAACTTGAAGGGGTTTTATGTAAAAAGTACTATTGTATAGTTTTCAAAATACACCTCAAGTATTTATTATTCGTCTTTATAGTTATAATGAATGTAAATTTTATTTGTGTTATTTTAGTGAATATATCCTAATAAAAGTATTAATTGATTTATTTGAAATTCATGGTATTTTAATGTAACCTTTAATCTTGTAATTTTAGAAAAAGATGGAACTTTATCTTATAACAAAATAGGCCTTTAACTGATAATTATATATATATGTTAATACAAGAATAATTTTATTCTCCAAAATTTCATTTTTCTTAAATGTCGTATTTTAAACCTTTTCGAGACCGAATGCTCCTTGCGGAGGTCTGAATCTCGCACTACTAGCCCGCGGGTGCACGATGAACCGTACTATCCCTAACGGGTTCCCCAAAGATAGGTTGTAGCGGCGCTTTGCATAGGTTTAACAAATACCATTCATTTAGAAAAACGGTTTTATAAATATAATGTATTTATTTGTAAAAGAGTATAGATTTCCGTATTTTAGTTTCTAGGGTTTCCTAAGCCAACTAGCCTATTTCTAAGGTCTAAACGATAAGTCATTAGAAGCCTCAAATCGCCTCTTCACCGCCAATTGCGGCCAGGTAAGTGCCAGGTAGGTGGGAATGAACCACAGTAGTGGGCCTAATTAAAAACCACTAGTCTAGACACACTTGCCTAGACATCACAAAGTCAGTTTAGATAAACGATCGATGTCCATGACAAATCGTATTTTCATTTTAAAAGATTTTGTTTTAGAATTGTGTACAACTTAAAGCTTTTAGAAAAGGTTTATAAAGAATATGGTATTATAGCGAAAAGTCTTGTATTTTCGTATTCTAAATTTTAACGATATCAATTAAGGTTATATTTGTGTGTGTGTAGAGGTAGGTCATTACCTCGTGACTTATTTTAAGGTTTAATGAAGTTTAGAGGTTAAATATGATATATTAAACATGAAGGTATTTAAGCGTAAGAATACGGTATTTGAAAACGTTATCATTTCATGTGTGAAAACTCATTCAAATTGATTTCTACAAGTTTATTTATCAAGATGAACATGTTTAGGAATGAGGGAATTAATTAGAAGAGGAAAAATAAACTTTATGGTATTTTTATGAAAAGAATACGATATTACAAGAAAGTTATCATTTCATGTGAGAAACTTTGTTTAAATTAGTTTTTATGTGATTAATAGTCATCATGAATATGTTTAGGTATTATGAATTAGGTGACAAGTGGGATTTTGTAGAAAAACCGAATCGAAAATCGGTTTGTTCCGATTTCCGTCGGGCTTCAAAAAGTCGTATTTTTTATTAAAAGAAAAGAGAGATAGGAAAGATGGGACTTACATGTTTGGACAAGCTAGGGAGGCTAAGAAAGTGGTGGCTGTCAGTGTGTCGAAAACGTCGCGAAGGTTCTAGTACGATCGCCGGAATTCGTCGTCGGTTTCGGCAGCGCTTCGCTTCTCGCTCTTTTCTAATGTACCGAGTTCTCTTGAGAATTTGAGAGAGTGGACTTAGAGTTGTAGGGTGAAATGGTAGAGGGTAGGGGTATTTATATAGGGCTAGGCTAGGGTTAGGGTTTTGATTTAAAATAAATATTAAAAAATATAAAAATTCATTAAAATATCATTAATTTTGAGAGTAAAAGAGGTTTATTGTGCATTTGGTAACTGTTCAGAGAAAATGAAGTTTTCAGGTGAGAAGACCAGGTCAACACGGATTTTTTCCGTGTTGACGACTCGGCCTTCCGGCCGAGTCCGGCCGGCGGCGCCGGCCGATTCGGCCGAACCGCCGGCCGACTTGGCCGAGTTGGGCCGAGTTAGGGGCTCGTTCGGTAGGGTTTTGGTTGGGGGGAATTTTGGTGTACTTTATTTTTTGTATGTAGCATTAATTTTGTGAGTTATGGCTGTTTGACTGTTGACCTTCCAAAAACTTAAAAGAAAATGATATAAAAAATATATGGGGCATGGGATTCGAACTCTGGTGGCTTGGTTCAGCAGTGCAAGGTATTACCAATGAGCTACAAGCTCCTTCTTGAAATTATTGTAGGGAAATAGATACTTAAAGTGTTATCAGCAACATTAATACTCCAAGTATACTTCAAATTTAAATCAAATTTAGGTATACAAAAATTGGAGTTGTTACAGTCTACCCTCCTTACAAAAATTTCGTCCTCGAAATTTACAACTTTTATTTGAGGACTAGTTTACAAAAAGGTGCGGATATCTTGCACGCATTTCATCTTCCCTTTCTCACGTGGATTCTCCTGGAGTGTCTTTCCTCCACATTACCCGGACCAAATTAACTTCTTTGTTCCGAAGTGTCATCACTTTCCTATCCAGGATCTCCACAGGTTGTTGCTCACAAGGCAAATCGGGCTGTATAGTGAGCTCGGAATGATCAAGTACATAGCTGGGGTCACTCACATACCTTCTGAGTTGAGATATGTGGAACACATTATGCACTCCTTCCAATGAGGGTGGAAGCGCTAAACGGTATGCCACTTCACCGAATCGTTCGAGTATGTCGAACGGTCCAATGTATCTCGGACTCAACTTTCCCCGTCTTCCAAATCGGATCACTCCGCGGTTCGGAGATATTTTCAGGAATACATGATCTCCTGGCTGGAACTCCAAGTGTCGTCTCTTCGCATCAGCCCAGTGCTTTTGTCTATCTTGGGCTATGCGCATTCTTTCCCTGATAGTACGAACCACATCAATGGTCGCTACTATCATCTCTGGTCCAAGGAGTTCTCTATCTCCGATGTCATCCCAACTTAATGGTGATCGACACTTCCTTCCATATAATGCTGCAAAAGGTGCCATTCATATGCTTGCTTGGTAGCTGTTGTTGTACGCAAACTCCACAAGATGCAGGTGATCTTCCCACGATCCTTTAAAGTCGAGCGGACATGCTCTGAGCATATCCTCCAAGATCTGAATAGTTCGTTCCGACTGACCATCTGTTTGTGGATGATAAGCCGTGCTGAAGTTCAGACTTGTTCCCAAGCTAGCTTGCAGACTCTTCCAAAATTGCGATCGGAACCTGGTGTCACGATCGGAGACAATGCAGACTGGTACTCCATGAAGTCTCACAATTTCCTGTATGAGTTCATGGGTATCAGAGATAGTACATTATGAAGAGTTTAAATCTTAATTAGATTATTACCTCCATGTACTTCTTCGCTAGTGTCTCAGTTGATTGGCCAACTCGAAATGGGATGAAGTGAGCCGACTTTGTGAGTCGATCCACAATGACCCAAATTGCATCGTTACCCTTTGTGCTGTGAGGAAGAGCAGTTACAAAGTCCATCGTGATGTGCTGCCACTTCCATTCTGGAATTGGTAACGGTTGAAGTAGTCCAGCTGTCCTGTGATGTTCAGCCTTTACCTGCTGACACACCAAACATTTTGCGACACTCCTGGCTACTTCACGCTTCATTCCATGCCACCAATAATTCTGACGTAGATCCTTGTACATTTTGGTACCTCCAGGATATACTGAATAGGGAGAGCTGTGAGCTTCTTTCATTAACTCTTCCCGAACAGGACCCTTTGGTACACACAATCTGCTGCCGTATCTCAAAGATCCGTCTTCATGGATGATGAAATCTGTTCTGAGTCCATTCTCCACTTGTTCTCTGATCTTTTGCAAATTAGCATCGCTGGCTTGAGCTACTTTGATCTGATTGACAATGGTTGATTGAACTTGTAGATTCATCAAACTTGAAACATCACCTGGCATGACTAGTTCAATCTCCATCTGATGTAGGTCTTGCTGAAGCTTCCACTGAGCGGTGAGATTCATTGATAATGGTTGGCGACTAAGAGCATCAGGTACTACGTTCACCTTTCCTGGATGATATTGCAAGTTGATGTCAAAGTCCGCCATGAGTTCTAACCATCTCCTCTGCCGCATGTTCAACTCCTTCTGAGTAAACACATACTTCCGACTTTTATGATCTGTGTAGATGTTCACTCGTTCACCATGTAGGTAATGGCGCCAAATCTTGAGAGCAAAGATGACGGCTGCCAACTCCAGATCATGCGTCGAATAATTGCGCTCATGAGTCTTCAGTTGTCTTGAAGCATAAGCCACAACCTTACCGTGCTGATGTAGAACACATCCTAATCCCTTACCGGATGCATCGCAATGCACTTCGAATCCTCCAGATTGATCCGGTATGAAGAGAATAGGTGCAGATGTCAGTCTTGACTTGAGTTCTACGAAAGCTTGCTCGCATGCTTCTGACCACACAAATTCTTCATCTTTTCGTGTGAGCTTGGTCAGGGGTGTTGCTATCTTCGAAAAGCCTTCAATAAATCTTCTGTAATATCCAGCTAAGCCCAAGAAACTTCGAATATCCTTCACTGACTTTGGCGTAGGCCATTCGCTGACTGCTGAAACCTTTGCTGGATCCACAGAAATTCCTTCTCCTGATACGATATGTCCAAGAAAACCAACTTGATTTAGCCAAAACTCGCACTTACTGTACTTGGCATAAAGCTTATGTTGTCGAAGAGTTTCCAGGACAATTCGTAGATGCTCTGCATGCTCTTTCCGATTCTTAGAATATACCAGGATGTCGTCGATGAAGATGATAACAAACCTGTCTAAATACTCCCGGAAAACTTGGTTCATTAGGTTCATGAAGATTGCTGGTGCATTGGTCACTCCAAATGGCATCACTAAAAATTCGTAATGTCCATAGCGAGTTCTGAAAGCTGTTTTGTGAATATCAGCTTCCTTGACCTTCACTTGATGACAACCTGAACGAAGATCTAGTTTAGAGAAGAAACAAGATCCACTTAGCTGATCGAATAAATCGTCGATGCACGGAAGTGGATATTTGTTCTTTATAGTAACTTCGTTCAAGACCTTATAATCGATGCACATTCTGTATGAACCTTCCTTCTTCTTCACCAATAGCACAGGTGCTCCCCAACTTGAAGTGCTGGGACGAATCCATCCTTTCGCCAGTAATTCGTCCAACTGTGTTCGAACTTCCTTCAATCCTTCCGGACTTAGTCTATACGGTGCTTTGATCACCGGTTGTGCTCCTGGTACTAAGTCAATACTGAATTCAAGAGCTCGATCAGGAGGCAAACCTGATATATCGTCAGGAAATACATCGTCGAACTCTCGAACTACCTCTGGTCTTGATTCTTCCTCTGCCTGAGCTGCCGCAACTACTGCTTCCCTTGGCTTCGCTTTGTAGGTACTTGGCTCCAGGGTACGATCTCCACTCTTGAAATAGAAGACCGGATGATCTAGAATCTCAAATACTACCCTCCTTTGACGACAGTCGATGGTAGCATAAAAGGTTCCAAGCCAGTCCATTCCTAGAACCACATCGAAGTTCGGTATGTCCAGTACTTTGAAGTCAGCATAAAACTCTCGACTGCAGACGACGACTGGACACATGCTGTATCCCATAGTTGCGTTTAGAACACCATTTCCGGAACTGGCGTTCCAGCTGGATACAAGCGGTGAGACTGGAATCGCATGGGTTCGGACAAACCGTTGCGACATAAAGCAGTGGGATGCTCCAGTATCAAACAGTGCAAGTGCAGGTAGTGAAGCTACTAGGATTGTACCTAAGGTATATGGGATATGTTTTAGGTATAGGGAAAGTGTGTAGGTAAACAAGACTAAAAGATAAGTTTGAGAAGGAAAGTCTACTAGTAATGACTTGACCAGCGGCCTCAGCTTCTTCCACTGACATCATGAAAGCCTGGCGCTTTGGCACATTCCTCCTGGCCTGAGGAGCATTCCTCGGAACGTTCATTTGAGCTTGATGGAACTGACGAGTAGGTGGTGTAGCTTGTGGTCCCCTGGGTGGTGCAGGCAGTGCAAGTCTGGGAGCAGGTGCCTGAAGAGCTGGTCGCTGCTGATAAGTATTTGCTGGCCTGGGTGCAGCAACTGGGTTCTGTCTTTGGGGACAAGATCAATACCGTGAGTGGCTGAACCGCAAACTAAGCAGAGGCGGTTGGCTCGACGGCAGTCTTTCATCATATGTCCAGTTCTCTTGCAGTAGGTGCAAAAGGCTGGGCTAGGACGATGGGTTGGTACTCCGGGTCGCCTTGGCACGAAAGATGGTCTGGACGTGGCTCCACCTGCCATCTGGTTGGCAGGGCGTTTGACTCCTGCAGACTGAAGTCTACCCCTCTCTTTTATTACCGCCTCATAACCGCGGGCAGCTTCTAGTGCATCCTCATGAGTCAAAAACTTTCCTGTGGCTAGAGCAGCCTTAATCTCTGTGTCCAAACCTTGCTGAAAGCGACGGGCTCTGATATCGTCCGTCGGTATCAAGTGTGCCGCGAATCTGTTTAAAGATTTTGTTAGCTGTGTAGTATGTGATAATTAAAAAATTGAACTATTGCGACATATCTTACCGGCTCAACATGGTGAATTCAGCGTCGTATTCATCTACCGATTTGTCCCACATTGATCCTTGCTGTAGATGAATAAACTGCTGCTCCATGGCGAACCTGGCAGTCACAGGGAAATATTTCGCGTCAAACTTCTTGCGAAATGTTTTCCATTCAACCGGCTGTACCAGACGGCTTTCTTCCGCCTTCCACCAATTGCGAGCATTATCCGTGAGCTGTAGCTTTGCTACACGGACCCAAGTGTTGTCTGGCACCTGAGCTGTTGCCAGATCATCTTCGATACTTTATGCCCATTCTTCCGCTTCAAGAGGGCTTCCTTTTCCAGAGAATTGCTTGGGATGTAAAGCCCTGAATTGCTTTACTCCCGGTGCATCGGCCTCAAGACGGTTCAAAAGTTGTTGTTGTCCCTCGAGAAGACTGCGGATCGCCTCGAATAGCATCGTTTGCTCAGTGGGTGGTGCAGGAACAGCGGGTGTAAGAGGTAGTGCTGAAGGGGTGTTGTTAACGTTGGTGCTGGTGTTGTTCGGGGAATCCATATCCCTGAAGAAAAATTTGGATTAGGATAGATTCAAATACATGAAATGATAAAATTCAAGGAATAGAGATTTGCAAGATTCAAAGAATATGAATTGTAAAGAATGTTTTAGTTGCTGATTCTTGTGTTATATTGCTTAGGTTGTTCACGCAGACCAGAACTGCATGATAGGGATTCATACAGCTCTGACCTGCATGGGCCACCAACAAAACCTGTCACGCCCCACTTTCCATTGTACGACGAAGTGGACGCGACGAGGTCCGCTACGTATATACTTAGAAGTACATACGCTAAGAGTAGCTAAGCAATATAAAATACACAAGAGACAAGAGTATAAAAAGAACAGCAACTTTTATTAATAACATTCTTTGTACAATACATGAAAAGGAAATACAACTAAAATGAAAAGCGAAGCCTAAACAGTGGCATAACAGGAAATGAAAATACTGGAAAGAATAAGGTACAATATCTAGAGCTCGGGGTCTTCGTGGAACTGCTCCAAATCTTCACCGGTGGGCTCGATCTCAGCTTGGTCCAACGCACCTGAAGACATTCAAAGAAGAAAGAAATAGAATGTCGTCAGCGAACAGGTCGCTCGGTAAGTCCCAAAGATAAGGAAGAATTAGAAAGGCAGTGTAAAAGTATTTTCTAAAGTATTATATTGTTGAATATTATGGAATATTGAGTTAACGTTGTTGTTTGTAGCTTGGTACAGAAGGATGCCAGTGTATACGAGGGGGGTCTCTATATGCTAGAGACCAAGGCAAATGGAAAGTACAAGGAACCGTTATGCCACGGTACAACAGCAATAGGATTCAGGTTAGGTGTCTTAATCTGACCACCTCGTGCCACCTTTAACACCTTCCGTACCAATCTACCCCTTAAACCCCGTAGTGTTTTAACAGTATTGTTGTATTGTATTGTTTAAGTTGGGTGACTGACCAAAACCATGATATCAGTAAACATGTTGTAACTGCATAATCAGGTAAATGGAATAACAGGATAATGGATGTATATCCATGGTTTGATTCAGTCAAAATTGAATAGATTGTTAACTGGATTCAGGAATTCAAGTATTCATATTGAGTTGGAATATAAAAGAATATAGATTGACTTGAATCATATTCAAGTCAGAAATAGTCAGACTCTAACCCGAGTCAGACTAAAAGAAAGGCAATTTGAAGTTCTGTACTTGTTAGGGGCCTCATTGTAATTTATAAAACTTGAAGGGGTTTTATGTAAAAAGTACTATTGTATAGTTTTCAAAATACACCTCAAGTATTTATTATTCGTATTTATAGTTATAATGAGTGTAAATTTTATTTGTGTTATTCTAGTGAATATATCCTAATAAAAGTATTAATTGATTTATTTGAAATTCATGGTATTTTAATGTAACCTTTAATCTTGTAATTTTAGAAAAAGATGGAACTTTATCTTATAACAAAATAGGCGTTTAACTGATAACTATATATATATGTTAATACAAGAATAATTTTATTCTCCAAAATTTCATTTTTCTTAAATGTCGTATTCTAAACCTTTTCGAGACCGAATGCTCCTTGCAGAGGTCTGAATCTCGCACTACTAGCCCGCGGATGCATGATGAACCGTACTGTCCCTAACGGGTTCCCCAAAGATGGGTTGTAGCGGCGCTTTGCATAGGTTTAACAAATACCATTCATTTAGAAAAACGATTTTTTAAATATAAGGTATTTATTTGTAAAAAGGTATAGATTTCCGTATTTTAGTTTCTAGGGTTTCCTAAGCCAACTAGCCTATTTCTAAGGTCTAAACGATAAGTCATTAGAAGCCTCAAATCGCCTCTTCACCGCCAATTGCGGCCAGGTAAGTGCCAGGTAGGTGGGAAGGAACCACAGTAGTGGGCCTAATTAAAAACCACTAGCCTAGACACACTTGCCTAGACACCATAAAGTCAGTTTAGATAAACGATCGATGTCCATGACAAATCGTATTTTCATTTTAAAAGATTTTGTTTTAGAATTGTGTACAACTTAAAGCTTTTAGAAAAGGTTTATAAAGAATATGGTATTATAGGGAAAAGTCTTGTATTTTCGTATTCTAAATTTTAACGATATCAATTAAGGTTATATTTGTGTGTGTGTAGAGGTAGGTCATTACCTCGTGACTTATTTTAAGGTTTAATGTAGTTTAGAGGTTAAATATGATATATTAAACATGAAGGTATTTAAGCGTAAGAATACGGTATTTGAAAACGTTATCATTTCATGTGTGAAAACTCATTCAAATTGATTTCTACAAGTTTATTTATCAAGATGAACATGTTTAGGAATGAGGGAATTAATTAGAAGAGGAAAAATAAACTTTATGGTATTTTTATGAAAAGAATAGGATATTGCAAGAAAGTTATCATTTCATGTGAGAAACTTTGTTTAAATTAGTTTTTATGTGATTAATAGTCATCATGAATATGTTTAGGTATCAGGGATTAGGTGACAAGTGGGATTTTGTAGAAAAACCGAATCGGAAATCGGTTTGTTCCGATTTCCGTCGGATTTAAAAAAGTCGTATTTTTTATTAAAAGAAAAGAGAGATAGGAAAGATGGGACTTACAAGTTTGGACAAGCTAGGGAGGCTAAGAAAGTGGTGGTTGTCAGTGTGTCGAAAACATCGCGAAGGTTCTAGTACGATCGCCGGAATTCATCGTCGGTTTCGGCAGCGCTTTGCTTCTCGCTCTTTTCTAATGTACCGAGTTCTCTTAAGAATTTGAGAGAGTGGACTTAGAGTTGTAGGGTGAAATGGTAGAGGGTAGGGGTGTTTATATAAGGCTAGGCTAGGGTTAGGGTTTTGATTTAAAATAAATATTAAAAAATATAAAAATTCATTAAAATATCATTAATTTTGAGAGTAAAAGAGGTTTATTGTGCATTTGGTAACTGTTCAGAGAAAATGAAGTTTTCAGGTGAGAAGACCAGGTCAACACGGATTTTTTCCGTGTTGACGACTCGGCCTTCCGACCGGCGGCGCCGCCGAGTCAGGGGCTCGTTGGGTAGGGTTTTGGTTGGGGGGAATTTTGGTGTACTTTATTTTTTGTGTGCAACATTAATTTTGTGAGTTATGGCTGTTTTACTGTTGACCTTCCAAAAAATTAAAACAAAATGATATAAAAAATATGTGGGGCATGGGATTCGAACTCTGGTGGCTTGGTTCAGCAGTGCAAGGTATTACCAATGAGCTACAAGCTCCTTCTTGTAATTATTGTAGGGAAATAGATACTTAAAGTGTTATCAGCAACATTAATACTCCAAGTATACTTCAAATTTAAATCAAATTTAGGTCTACAAAAATTGGAGTTGTTACAGATAAGGTAACTTTTAAGGCACAAAAACACACGATATCAAAAATATTGTTTAAGTGGAGGTACGAAGTTATAAATTAATTTTAATTTGCATACGCTATTAGATATCTGTTATAACTAATTTTTTAATTGAGGGTTTTGCAATATGATATTATGTAATTATATTCTCATATAATACAGAGTTTCAAAAGCATTCTGATAGATCTTTATACTCATTCTGCAATTAAAAACTCAGAGTCACATACAGCTTAGATTTATTTTGTTACAAATTTTTTCAAATGGAAAATTTAATAGAACAAACACAATCTCAAAATATTTCATGGTTTTCATTAAAAAAATGTATTAGAAGATTTTAGAATAATAAAGGAACTATTAACCATATTTTGTTGTCATACAATTTTATATATTTTTGATTGGAAAAAATGAAATTCCAGAAATACCAATACTTACATCCATTTACTGTATTTATGTTTTTTTCAGGGTTTGTTATCTTTACTCTACTTGTAATAATTTCTCTGTGCCGATCATTACTTGTAAAATTCTGTTACTTTTTCTTTCCTTATTTGGATAGACTATTGAAACTTTTTAGGCTTATAATAATGTAACGGTTGTTAGTTGTGTATAACAACTATTTGGAGATAAGACAACTCTGAAGACATAAAAATACACGACTTCAAAGATATTGTTTAAGTGGAGATATGGAGTTACGAATTAATTCTAGTTTGCATACGCCATTAGATATCTATTATAACTAATTGTTTGATTGAGGGTTTTGAAATATGATATTGTGTAATTATATTCTCCCATAATACAGAGTTTCAAATGCATTCTGATAGATCTTTATGCTCATCCTGAAATTAAAAATTCAGAGTCGCATGCTATTATTGATTAAAAAGTATATTATAAATTAACATCACCCTATATGCCCGCAATCTGAATAAAAGCAAGTATAATTTTGTCCAGACTGCACCATTATATTTCGCTTGCATTTAGAATATATATAACATAGTTTATCGAGAAATATGTAAAAAAAACTATAACATTAACTATAAAATCCAGAACCGATATAGAATTATAAAGTTTTTAGTCTTAATTAGTTTCCTCTTCACTTTATTGGCATTTTTTTAACGAAACTGGGAAAGGCCGGTTATTTTATTAAAAAATAATAGATTTTGTAGGCCAAGCCCAATACATCAACGCCCAAATATGGGTTATACATACAGATGAAGAGAATTAGGGTTTAATAAATAGATCGAGAGAGGCGGAAGAGAGAGAAAAATATACGCTCTCTATCTATTTCTCACTTTTTCTCTTAAATGAAAAAAAATCCAATATCTCAATTTTCTTCTACTGTCCACCAATTTATTTGTAAATCATTGCAATCTTCACTTTCTTGCCATTAAAAATGTTTTAATCAAAATTTTGATAAATAAAGAAGCTCACTTTTTCTCAAACGGTTTTCTAATTTAAGTTTTTTTAAAAATTAAATCGGGAGTGGACCCAGCTGAATTTTATTAAGAAAGATATTAAGTGGGCTTTAGCCCATACACCATGGCCCTTAAAAGGGATATATATACATCGCAGGAATTAGGGTTCCCGTAGAAAAACCTAGAGACAGAAAATATTTTCATCTCGCTTTTTCTTCATGATCTTCGCCCCATTCAAACTCCAAAGTCTACAAATTTCCACCAGTCTTCAAAAATCTTTTTAGTAGATCTGATATCTCTACACCGATATAATTCATCTCTCCTTTTCTTCGTCTGTTTCGCCTCACCCCAATTTCAGATCTTAAAATTTTTCATTATTTTTCAAGAGTATTTTGCGAGATCTGAGCTTTTCAACCTTGGGAACTATATAGGTAAGCATAAAATGAGTAAAAACACTTGGCTTGCTAAACCTTTTTTCGTCTCCAGTATTATGATTATCAGATCCAGCCTCTACTCTTAATGATCTCTCTTCTAAGCAACCAAATTACGAATTTCCACCAGTCTTCAAAAATCATTTTAGTAGATCTGATCTCTCCACACCGATATCATTCATCTCTCTTTTTCTTCGTCCGTTTCGCCTCACCCCAACTTCAGATCTTAAAATTTTTCATTATTTTTCAAGAGTATTTTGAGAGATTTGAGCTTTTCAACCTTGAGAACTATATAGGTAGCATAAAATGAGCAAAAACACTTGGCTTGCTAAACTTTTTTTCGTCTCCAGTATTGTAATTATCAGATCCAGTCTTTACTCTTAACGATCTCTCTTCTAAGCAACCAAATGTCCAACCTTGAGACTTTTTGTGATTTCTCCTGCTTTATAAATCATTAGATCTTTACTTTTTCTCAACAATTTTTTGACGCTAAAATCAAAAATGCAAACTTAAACGTCAGAATTTCAGAATCCGCAAATAGAATTCTCAAAGCTGACATTTTTAACTCTAAGAACTGATTTTTATTCTCCTCAGCTTAATAAAACTTGATTTTTGATTTTTCCAACATTCTTCATGCTACCCTGTTTCCTAATCAAAGAATAAAAGAAACTTTTTGCTTCATTCTTCTCAATCTCGGTAGGGGAGATAAATCCAACTTTATAAATATTTTTATCTCCTCTGGAAAATGTATGTAATTATTTAGAATTTTCAAATCATGTCTACTCTAGTGTTTTTTATTTTTCATTGTTTGTCCCTTTCTTTTATTGTTGGGATACTGATGATACTTGTTTTTGGATTAATCTTTTTTTGGATTACTCGTAATGATGGTAAGCGCAGTGATGCTCATCGCAAGGATAGTAAAAAAAAGTTAATAATTATTATTTGCTTGCTAGATGAGAGGATGTGGTTTAAAGGATTGGTTTTGATTTCTCACAATTCTTTGATCAAACTTTTTAGAGAATCGAACTTGAATTCGGTCATAGGCAAGATAATCGCATGGGTTTCCAAATTACTTCGTCAATCTGTATTTATATATTTTTCAATGTTTATTGTCTTTTCTCTACCTGTAATAATTTCTATGTATTGAGAATTGCTTGTAAATTTTTGTTACTTTTTCTTTTTTTATTGGGATATACCATTGGAACTTTCATAGCTTATAATAATGCAACAGCTGCTAAATGTGATTGATGACAAAAGATTTCTTATAAACACCCTTATAATAACCACAACTCCATACATAATTATACAATATCATACTGAAATACTGGAAGCAATAATACTTAATTAAACATCATTATATAAATATCCTAATCTTAGTACTAATCTTCACCATCATCTTCTCCAGTTGGTTCTAAAGCTGGGGCTTTATAAAATTGACGGAATACCCTTTCCAGACTATTGACGGTAAATCCTCCATATTTGATAAATTTATGATTATTATTAGTCACTCTTATCTTTATCTTATATGCAATAGATGCACACTTATCAAGATGTTTCTCAAAGTCATACAAATCTTTACTCTGCATCAACGAAAAAAGAATTGTTAGACATATATTGATTATTATGTTGCATTTGAAATTATTTTAACAATTTATGTTATACCGATGAATAAAGTTGCATCATATCATCCATTGGATAATGGAGAAGTGTCTGAGCATGCTGATCAAAAGCTACAATATTTGTTTCATCGGTTTTTTCCTCAATTTTTGCTTTAATTCGGTACCTACAATATGTATATATTGATCAAATAATATGTATTAATTTTATTCAGCAACCTATAAGGTTTTCTTTTAAAAATACATTTTTCCTAGAATCCGACCCTATATGCCCGCAATCCGAATAAATACAAGTATAATTTTGCCCAGGCAGAACCTTTACAGTTCGCTTGCATTGAGAACATATATCATAGCATGGTTCATCGGGAAAAATATTAATAATTGTGGCATTAACTATAAAATCCAGAACCTATATAGAAAAATAGAGATAAACAAAACCTTTTAATAAAACAAAAATATAAAAATATGACTTACTTTAGATTATATGCTAAATACATGTTAATATTAAATTATATATCATATATATTACATATAAATTATCATTTCATACCGTATTAGGTGGAGGGCAAATTCTTGTTTCAATGATTAGATGTTCAATGGTACACGTTTCTATCATCTGATTTGCATTATTGCTGCTGCTGTTTTCCCAGTCAGAGCAAAACTCTGTTCAAAATTCAAATTTTGAAATGAAGCAACGTTTCATAGCAGCGCCAAGTGCGCTGCGCTCTAAGCAGCGCACCACGTGCAAAGCACGTGTGCGCTAGCGCCAAGAGCGCTGCGCTCTAAGCAGCGCACCACGTGCAAAGCACGTGTGCGCTAGCACCAAGTGCGTTGCGCTCTAAGCAGCGTACCACGTGCAAAGCATGGGTGCGCTAGCGCTGGAACTAAAAACTCCCCACCGTTAGATCAAAGATCCAATAATAATGATAAATCATTAATTGACCAGAATAAAATTCTATTAAAGAAAGATTCCTTAAAATCTTTCCAAACAAAAAGATTGTGCCCTATAAATCAGAGCACCGTTGGATCAATGATCCAAGGGTGATTAAAAATCACCAAAATTACAGAATAAATTCTGTATGGGAAAATTTCCCAATCTTGTTAAAAAACAAGAAGATTGCCTTCTGTAAAACAGAAGCCTTTGGATCAAAGATCCAACGGTGGGGAAATCCCCAAACCAATTAGAGAAAAGATCTCCTTAACCGATTGAACCAATCAACTTGCCCTATATAAAGGCTTCAAGACTTCAAGTCTCGTACAGAGAAACCCCCCCATAAACTTTGAGAAATCTCAGAAAAAATAGCCAAGCTCTCGGTAAAAGAAGAAGATTTTCTTCAAGGTAAAAATAGACAGAGAGATGAAATCATCTCATATTAAAAAGAAGAATTCACTTCTTTCTTTAAGATCATAGATCCATAAGATCAAGGTCTTTCACAAAGAGATTAAAAGATCTCACCATAAAATAATAAGAAGAACATAATTCTTCTCACAGATCATAGATCTATAAGACTAAGGTCGTCTACACCAAGAGATCATGAACATCTCATAAAGGGGGGGGGAGGAGAATAAGTCAATTCTCTTAGGATAACAAATCCATAAAGGCAAAGCCTTTCACCAAAATAAGAGATTGAAACATCTCCTACAAAATAAGAACTTCTGTTCTTAAGATCTTGAGACAAAGTCTCTTCTAAACGAGAATTTATTTCTTAGATCATAAAATTGATCAGATGCGCTTCTGCGCTCTTTGACTGGCGCCAAGCACACCACGTGCTCCTCACGTGTGCGCCATTGAACAGATAGTGCTTTGCGCTCATAAAATAGCGCTTTGCGTTCATGGACTAGCGCTCAGCGCCGAGCGCACCGCGTGCTCCTCACGTGTGCGCCACTGAACAGATAGCTCTTTGCGCTCATAGACTGGCGCTGAGCGCACCACGTGCTCCTCACGTGTGCGCCATTGAACAAATAGCGCTTTGCGCTCATAAACTAGTGCTTTGCGCTCATGATCTGGCGCAAAGCGCCTGTTCATATCAGAATTTTGCATTATTATATTCCCTATTCTTAATCATATTGCAAATAAATAGGTACTTTTGATCCATGTCTGCTAAATAGTTGCAGGTTGCAGGTTCTCAGAATAATACAGTGAAAGTCATGAAAAGACGCTACAAATGTGAGACTACGACCAATAAATAGATGAAACTGTATGATGCCGCCTACCAGTTTAAGGAACAAACGAAGACCAGTGAACAGTTCAGCAAACAAATCACAAGGGCAGCACAAGATTCAAGACTTCAACGTGAAGCTTATGGTAAAAGTCCACAAATTCTGCACTGTTGGAAATCTAGAAGAAAGTAAAAAAGATTCTGAAGAACCAAGTGAAGAAAAAAAGCAACACGAAGCAACCCTGAAGAAATGAGCCAGAGATCTCACCATATGGCCGTGGATCCGCGGCCAAACATGGCATTCCATCGCGGTTCCGTGGCCGTGCAGTGCACGTGTCGGTGGGTGTCGGTGCTTTGACCCGGCTTTTTTAGGGTAGTCTTGTAATTTCAAGTATGGATCAGATGTAAAACCTAGGGTTTCTCCTGTCTATGAATAGGAAAACCTACCGCCTCTTTTGGGGCATGCCTCTTTTTAATTTCTAGATCAAATTTTATCTTCATTGTAATCGTCAAGAGGTCATCAATAAAAGTAAGTTTTTTCTCATTTTTATCTTGCGTTCTTCTTATTTGAAATTTATTTCTCTGCATTTTTTTTATCTTTCTTTATTTATCTGCAAGTTAATTAGTTTATTTAAAAGAAAAAAATTATAAAAATGAATCTCATCGTAATTTCCCTAATGAGTGAGTAATTCCTTACTTGTTAGGGTTAGGATTGGGTAGGTTTGAGAGATGGAAATCTCAAACTCCTTTCTTGCCCTTATAACATTTTAAATTAGGACTCTATGTGAATCAAACACACACCGCTCACTACGGCACCTTATCCTACGAGATAGCGGTGATTCCCTAGTTAGACCGGTTGTGGTTGATTTACACAGAGATTAGGGATAAGAGTTAAGAAAGGATGGACAAGGACCAAAAGGAAGAAACTACGTTTCTTCCTAGTCGTGCTAATCCCCTTTGTTAACTATTACCCTAACACCTATGTTCTTAATTAGAGCAAAGGAAGCAGTGAGTAGAATTCTCTTTCCAAACCAAGCTAATCCTAACCCTAGCATGGTTTTAAATCAAATTAAATTCAATCTTAGTTTTTCTAAAATCAAAACCTACCAAAAATAGGACTTAACTCGTTAGAATAATAAGAAAAGAACACGTTTTCCCTGTGGACTGACCCGTACTCAACCGGCTAGCTACCAAGCGACACCGTTATTGATTGCGGTATATTCTTAACTTTGATTTTAAAACGCACGTACGCAAAAGACAAACCAATCAAATGGCGCCGTTGCCGGGGATAACAGTAGTTATTTTCTTTTTGTAATTTCGGGTTAATTAAAAAAATTATAAAAAAAATGAAAATATAAAAACATAATAAAAAACATCATGTTGTTATTTTTTGAAGGGTTTTGTGTGAATTGCATAGGAAAGGAAGACGGACAGACTCAGATCTGGAAAAAGCCCAGTGAACAAATCAACAAACAGAAGATCTGAACAGACAGAGGAGAACCACAACAGACAACATAATTTTTTTGAAGCTCTGAACCGATTGATCCACCGTGGAACCACCGCAGTATTGAGCTTTTGACCGTGGATCCGCGTCCGCTTGCTGACATCAGCACTTCAAAACTCTCTGTAAGTATTTTTGTCTTCTCTGTAACCCCCTGAACTCCACTGAAAAAAATTTCCTGCAAGGTTCTTTGCGCAATACTTCTTCTCTCTCTCCAATAAATTATTTTTGTGCAGGATTCTTTGCGCCGCAAATATAAAGGAAAATTTTTTTTGCAAGTGTTTTAGATTTTGTGTGTTTACTGCTTTACATTTTTAAAACGGACTTTTAAGGGGCTATAACACCAATCAAGATTGGGTGGGGATTTCATTACCCTTCCTAAGACCCCAGAAATCACAAAAAGCATATGCATCAACCCTCGAGTTAATTAAAAAATACCCAGACTCAGCCAATTAAGAACTGTCGCGCTCATTAGGACAGAGGAAGGTTGTGGACAATCGGTCGTTTATCTAAACCTGACTTTGTGGTGCCTAGGCTAGACAAGTGAGAAAGGTAATTTTAAAAGACCCGTCTCACGGTGATTCGTGGGCAGATCCCTCATTTCTTTACTTGTGCTTACCTGGCCACAATTGGCTGTGAAGAGGCGATTTGAGGGATATCTCACAACTTGCCCTTTGGACCAGTTAGGAGCAGTCTAGTTGACTTAGGAGACCCTAGCTCTAGGCTTGATTGTGCATGTTCAAATTGTGATTGCTTGAAAGTGTGTCGTAGTTCCGCATAAAATATTTTGCAAAAACTCTTTATAAAAAAAAACCACAAAACAAAATTTTTACAAAAAAACTTGCCATTTGTCGCTAGAAATCCATTGCACCCAACTTTCACCCACATTTTCTCCATTGACGTTTTCTTACCCTCACCTTCTACGTTTGACTACACTACACCTCATTTAGTGTATGTCCGGTTGGACTAGGGACACTAGCGCCTATTTAGTCCGTGTCTCGTTAGTCCCTACTGACGACGCGTTCAACTCCGAAATCGAAATTCTCTCCACTTCTTTACCTTCATCTTCAAATTCATCATCTTCTAAGGAGATGTCGGGATTCAATCCTAACAACCCCTTACCTACTTCGGGACTAATTCCACCTCAACTGGGTGCGAATAACCCACAACACCCTCCCGTTGAAGCGCCCAAATGAATCGCGCTCCAGGAACTTTTCTATCCAACCCGCACCGCACTTCCTACTTGTTTTTCATTTCCGCCGGCTAATGGGGATAACTTCGAAATCAAGCCCCACTTCATCAATATGTTGCATAAATTTCACGGGCTGGAATCCGAAGTGCCTACATCTTCATTAACAAGTTCCAGAATGTTTGTGCAATGAAGAAGATCACCCAACTTTCCGATGATGCTATAAGGCTACGAGTCATTCCCTTCACTTTATGTGACCTAGCTGAAAAGTGGCTATATAGTACAACATCGCATTCCATAAAAAGTTAGGAAGAGTTTGTTAAGGCTTTTCTTAAAACGTTTTACCCACACCACAAGACCGCAAGAATTCGTAATGAAATTAATCAATTTTCCCAGCTTCCATCCGAACCTTTTTGGAAGTGTTTCGAACAATTTAAGGACCTTCTTGTTCAGTGCCCTCACCACGATATCGAGAGATGGCAACTTTGCCAAACTTTATACGAAGGACTGAACCCAGCAACTAAGCAGTTGCTGGAAACCATCTATCAAGGTCACTTCCTTACAAAATCTGACGAAGAAGCTTGGCAATTTCTCGACGATCTTTCTGAACAAACACTTCAGTGGGAAAGCACTAGACAGACCACTTCGTCCAATCATCTACTTCATTCGGTCCGTCTAGGGCAGGTGTTCATCAACTTGACATGTCAATTGCGATGAAAACCGAAATGGCCGCAATTACACGTAAACTAGAAGCAATTGAGAGCAAATTCTCATCGCCTTCTCCTGTCCCCGCTTTACCCCCTCGCACTATATGCGCTTTTTGTTCGGATCCATCCCATTTGACCGAAAAGTGTCCTTACAACCCACCTGTTCAAAGACAAGATCAAGTCAATGCTGTCTTTCAGCAAAGACAAAGAAATGATCCATACTCTTCAACTTATAATCATGGTTGGAGGAACCACCCCAATTTTTCTTGGAATCAAAATCAACAATTCCAAGGCAACAACAATTTTCAGAGGCATCCTCCTCAACAACAAGCACCTCAACAAACTCAATATCAGCAACCTTTCCAACCCCAACCTTACCAAAATCAAACGAACAATTTTGCACCAAACAACTCTTTTCTTCAAAACAATTTTGTTCCACCTAATAACGATAAGGTTTTCTCGCTAGAATGAAGTCTGGAGGAGTTTTTAAAACAATCGACTCAATCCTCAGCCAACATCCAGTCTTCCATTCCATCTTTGGTGCAACACACTGCATCACATGAGCAAAGCATAAAAACCATTGAAGCCCAAACTGCACAACTAAATGCTGCTCTAAGCGAGCGAGAGAAGAGGAAGCTTCCATCCCAACCACTGCCAAATCCTCATCACACACAAAATGCACATGTTGCTCATGAACAACAAAATCATAATGTCAGTGACGTGACCACATTGAGATCTAGAAAGGTATTGCACAACAACGTTGGCACTAATAATGACACCCCGGCCGCCGCTTCTTCTTTTTCATCTTCTTCAGAGCATGTTCTTCATTCTTCACAAGGCTCTACTTCTTCTACTAATCCGAACGGACCCACATCTCACTCCACGAAACCACCAACACTGGGATCCGTTCCAACTCCGCAATCTACTCCACAAATATTGGACTCAACAAATTTTCAAAATATTCCATTTCCAAACAGGTTGAGATCCAATAAACAAACTCCGCAAATGGAGAAGATTGTGGAGTTATTTAAACAGGTTAGTATAAACATACCTCTCTTGGATGCAATCCAACAAGTTCCTTCTTACGCTAAAATCTTGAAGGACTTATGCACCAAGAAGAGAAAATCATAGGTACCCAAGAAAGTTTTCTTGGCTAGTGCGGTAAGTGATGCTCTTACCCAACCTTTACCTCAAAAACGAAAGGACCCTGGCTGTCCTACAATTTCAATAACTATTGGGGATAAGAACATCAACCGCGCACTTTTAGATCTTGGTGCCAGTGTTAATTTGCTTTCTTATTCAGTATATGAACAATTAGGCATTGGAGAGCTAAAACCCACACATTGTACTCTCCAAATGGCCGACCGATCCATCACCTATTCTAGGGGTGAGTTAGAGGATGTGTTGATTAAAGTAGGGGACTTCATATTCCCCGTTGATTTCATTGTTATGGACACACAGCCTGTAGCTAACCCCCGGAGTCAAATTCCGGTGATACTCGGTCGACCATTCCTTGCAACTTCTAATGTGGTAATCAATTGTCAAAATGGTTCGATGAACCTATCTTTTGGAAACATGACAATTGAGCTCAATATTTTTAAGTTAGGGAATCAGCCCTCCGAACCTAATGCTAATATACTTGATGTTTGCTCGATCCAAGAGATCACTCAGGAGGACTGTAAGCTCGAAAAATTTCTGTTCGATCACAGCAATTTTGACGCCACTAGTGCGTTTCTCCTTGAATTTGACACTGCATTCACACCCGATAATGATTACGAGTGTTTCACTTTCTCGAACGATTTTGAAGACTCATCACCCGAGTTTGAATCCTTTGAAATTTTGGATGAGTTAACTGAACCATCCGACTCGGTTGCTTACACTCGCTTTGAGCCTCTGTTGGAATCCTTCGAGTTCGAGACAGTTTCACCAATTTTACCTTCAATTGTTTTGCCTCCAAAACTCGAACTCAAGTTATTGCCGTCTCACCTTAAATACGCTTACTTAGGTGAGAATGAGACCCTTCCTGTTATCATCTCGGCCTCTCTAGCCCCCCGAGCAAGAGAAAGCCCTTTTAATGGTCTTACAAAACAATCGGCAAGCTTTTGGCTGGACAATGGCGAACATCAAGGGGATTATACCCCTAATAGTTGAACATCATATTCATATGATGGATGATGCCAAGCCAGCAAGGGATCCACAGAGACGACTAAACCCTATCATGAAGGAGGCTGTTAAAAAGGAGATTGTAAAATGTCTTGATTGTGGTATCATTTACCCTATCTCTGATAGCCAGTGGGTTAGCCCCATTCACGTTGTCCCAAAGAAATCGGGCATAACAGTCATAACTAATGAGGCGAATGAGTTAATACCTACTCCCACCCAAACTGGATGGCGGGTTTGCATCGATTATAGAAAACTCAACGCCGCAACACGAAAAGACCACTTTCCATTACCTTTTATTGACCAAATGCTAGAACGATTGGCTTGGCATGAATTTTACTGCTTTTTGGATGGCTGTTCCGGCTATAATCAAGTTCCCATCGCCGAAAAGGACCAAGACAAGACCACATTTACTTGTCCTTTCGGTACGTTTGCTTACCGTCGCATGCCCTTTGGGTTATGCAATGCACCCGCTACTTTCCAGCAGTGTATGATGGGCATTTTTTTAGACATGGTGGAAAAATTCTTGGAGATTTTTATGGATGATTTCTCCATTTTCGTCGACTCCTTTGATGAGTGTTTGCTACATTTAGACGCAGTTCTTACCCGATGTAGGGATAAGAACCTTACTTTAAATTGGGAGAAGTGCCACTTTATGGTACGAGAAGGTATTGTCCTAGGACATATCATCTCGCAAAATGGCATTGATATAGATAAAACTAAGATTGAAGTCATTTCCAATCTTCCTCCTCCCAAATGCGTCCGAGACATTCGAGCCTTCCTTGGCCATGCCGGTTTCTATAGACGGTTCATCAAGGATTTTAGCAAGATAGCTAGACCCTTGACTCTTTTATTGGCCAAGGACACCACATTTGATTTTGACTTAAGCTGTATGAAGGCGTTTGAGTCATTGAAAAACTCACTTACTTCCGCTCCTATTCTTTCATCTCCTGACTGGACGCATCCATTTGAGATTATGTGCGATGCGTTTGATTTCACCATTGGTACTGTCCTTGGACAGCACATCAATAAGATGCGACATGTAATTTATTACGCTAGCCGAACCTTGAACGAGGCCTAATTAAATTACACAACAACTGAAAAAGAATTCTTAGCTGTTGTGTTTGCATTAGAAAAATTCAGGCCCTATTTAATCGGCTCTCCAGTCATCGTTTACACTGACCACTCAGCTCTTCGCCATCTTTTCGCGAAGAAGGATGCTAAATCTCGGCTGATACGTTGGATCCTCTTACTACAAGAGTTTGACCTTATCATCAGAGACAAGAGAGGATGTGAAAACGTAGTCGCCGACCACCTTTCACGCCTCCCTTCTTCACCTACGCTTCAAATTCCTATTAAAGACATTTTTCCAGATGAACATCTCTTAACTGTGTCATGCGAACCTTGCTTCGCAGATATTATAAATTATTTGGCCACCAGACTTATACCAAACGAATGGTCGAATCAGGACAGACTCAGATTTCTATCCCAGGTAAAACATTTTTACTAGGATGAACCATATCTATTCAAATATTGTCCCGACCAAATTATTCGTCGGTGTGTCCCCGACAATGAGTTTAAGAGCGTGCTGTCATTCTGCCACGATCAAACGTGTGGCGGGCATTTTGGCCCTAAATAGACAGCAGAAAAGATCTGCAGTGTGGTTTCTACTGGCCACAACTTTTTAAAAACACACATGATTATTGCAAAACATGCTCCCGGTGCCAACACATGGGCCGGATATTTAGGATAAATGAAATGCCGCTTCAACCAATATTGGTTGTTGAAATTTTTGATGTTTGGGGGATAGACTTTATGGGACCGTTTCCCAACTCTTTTAGGAACGCGTATATTCTCCTCGCTGTTGACCATGTTTCAAAGTGGGTCGAGGCTGTGTCCAGCCGAACTAATAACAACAATGTTGTTGTTAGATTTCTCAAAGAAAACATTTTTTCTCATTTTGGGCACCCCCGCGCAATTATCGGTGATAATGGATCTCATTTTTGTAATAGGACTTTCGAGTCCTTAGTGCGGAAATACTTCATTACTCACAAGCTGTCAACACCCTATCATCCCCAAACTTATGGGCAAGCCGAGATTTCAAATCGGCAAATTAAACAGATATTGGAGAAAACGGTTTCCAAAAACCGTAAAGATTGGTCTTCAAATCTTATTGATGTCCTTTGGGCATTTCGAACTGTCTATAAGACCGATCTTGGTATGTCTCCATATAGGCTTGTTTATGGGAAGGCTTGCCACCTTCCAGTTGAAATTGAGCATAGAGCATTTTGGGCAATAAAAGAATTGGATCTATCTCTAGGAGATGCGGGCAGCAATAGAAAGCTGCAATTGAACGGATTGAGCGAGCTTCGTGATGAAGCCTACGAGAACACAGTAGTCGTTAAAAACTGAATGAAGGTGTTCCACGATAAACACCTTATGCGCAAAACTTTCAAACCGGGTCAACAGGTTTTACTTTACGACACTCGGCTACATTTCCATCCCGGCAAGCTCAGATCTCGATGGAAAGAGCCATTTTTGGTACGCACCGTATATCCGCACGGTGCAGTCGATCTAGAAAATCCGGAGGACGGTTCACTATTTAAAGTGAACGGACATAGACTTAAACCGTTCCTCACTGCGGACCCTTCGGAGGAGCTCCTGTTTTTGCAGGAGTCGATTTATATCGACTGATCTTCCTCCATCTACCCCTAAATTTTGATTATCTAGCCAAAACACTGTTTCAAATAAGTTTGGGGGTATGTATAACTTGTAATTATATAAAAACAAAATAAAAAATTAAAAATAATTAAAAATAAAAAAAATTGGGTATTTTTGTAAATTTTCAGTAATAATAATAATAATAAATTTATTTATAAATAAATTACTCTTTTTAAGAGGGACTTTTTGCAAATAACCAAAACACCCCCTATAAATAGAACCCGACCCCTCTGCGGTTTTCATAACCCTAAATTTTCATTTTCTCAAACCCTAGCCGCCGCTTCGATTTCTGCAGCCAGATCTTCTCACGCCGCCGCTCTTCCCCCGCAAGAAGCCACATCTGCCGCGCTTCCGCCGCTTCCTTGCTGCGCCGCCCTCTGAAATCTTCAGAGGAGGTTTGCTGTCTCTTTCCTCTCTGTTAAAAATTAAATTTTTTTCAATTAGCTTTCTATGATGGCACCAACCCTACAGTTTGAGAGGGACTTTTCACAAATATTTGCACACACAATATACGGAAGTTATTTCGGTGAAGAGATCCGTAGGCGCGGATGGAATTTTTTACTGTTTAACCATCCGAACGCCTTCGCGCTTCCAGATCTCGTCACACGATTTTATGAATGCATGGAAGACGGATGCCTTTCACAACACGGATATATTAGGCTTATTTGGGGTGATAGAGAAATCGTTATCGATAGGGACTTCATTTATGAAGTCACCTTAATTCCTAGGCTACCTACCCATGACCAACTCCTCCAATTCGAGGATTATCTACCCTTGATGGGTACCGACTGTTCGAGAGAGCCGCGTAAGGGTATCCAAGCTAGAACCCTCTTTGCTAATGTACTGACTGTGTGCCGTTGGGCACAAAATAATATTTTCGGTAGTTCACACAATACTATCTTTTCACACCCTCTCTTCATATCATGCACACCTTAATGACTAAGAACCCCAGATATGATATGTGCACGGTATTGCTTAATTCAATTGGTGCTGGCAAAAGGGCTGCCAATTACCCATGCCCTATGTTAGTGACATAACTGTGTCGCTATTTCCTCCCTGTGGAGGAATTTGAGTTTTACATGCATGGAGGTATCCCCATTAGGCCTCTTATTGAGGGCGTATCCATGTCCTATACCCGCTTGAATGATGTATGGTCACGAACTAAACCGGCCGAGCATGTACCCGCCAGAACACCCAGCTCCAGCTCGACCGCGAGCGAGGAAGAGCTTACCCCCGCAGAACATCCTCGTTTACATAGGAAGGCCACTAGGGGATTGATAGATTGGTAGGGTTGGTGACCAACTTGGATCACCGTGTGACAGAGATTGAGCACGGCGTGTCCACACTGCTGGCGAGAGAGGAACGTTCCCGTTCACGTTCGAGGGGACAACGAGGTCATGAACAGTGAGGGCACTGCTTTTGGTAAGTTTGGGGGAGGAGGTGGTTTGTAAATAGTTATCATTGCATTGCATATTTTTAATTTTTGTACATATTTTTTCTTTTCTTTCTTTGCATGTTTAATTCTGCATTGCATCTTTATAAAAAATTAAAAAAATTAAAAAAAATGAAAAAAATAATATAAAAATAAAATCAAATAAAAAAATTGAAAAATTATAAAAATTATAAAAATTGAAAAAATCAACTTGGCTATATTTGACTTAAGTTTGACAAGACGGTTAACTAGCTTGGAAAAACTAGATCCTAAACTTAGTAAATTAAAAAACCCTAAAAATAACCTTTCTTAAAGTTTAACGGTAGAAAATATATGTCCTTGTAGTTTATTTAGAAATAGGCAAATTTTGAGTTCGGTTCTTGGGCTAAGTCAAAATAAGGGAAGAGTATTGAATTTTTATTTGAAGTGTAAGTCTGAAAAATAAATCTAAACCTTAAGTCTAAATTCTGAAAATATATATCCTACAATTAGCACATATACACACCTTGAAACTTGGAATAGTAGAGGATACCTTGAAATTCTCTTGTCTAAAATCCTTAGTATGAAGGAGAATAAAATAAAAGTACAAGAGTGAATAAAGAGATATAAAAAAATGAACACTGGCTTTGTAATTACTTAAGGCTGCGTAAAATGAAAAAAATATATAGCGAGGGTGCTTTATCACCTAGTGCCTTAGACCAACTGGTTTGGGAGTCACTGCTAAAGCCTTATGTATTACAAGACGAGGAATTATGCCTAAATGCGCGAACATATTTTGTAATCAGTCGTTAGTACCTCAAGAAGTATTAACGGTCGCATGAAGGATGTGTGAGCAATTTCATCTAAAATTCACCAACTAAAAGTACTTTGGACGATGGACAAGAGTATGATAGCTTGAATTGAATTTCCAAGTGTAGGGGTGATACATACACACACGTAGGGGTATATGATTGGGTTTTTTGATGAGAGATAGGAATGAAAAATAGGGCTTATATCTTCAGTAGAGATGATAAAAATTCCTAAGTTGAGATGGAACCTTAGAAGGAAAATTCAAAAGATGCTGAAAGCTTAATAAATCTACAGAACATATATGATCTTAAGTTAAATGATAAGTAAGTGTAAAAAATAAGGGTTGATAATTTTGTCATGACCCGAAAGAGCACGTGACTGGCCCTTGAACCATATGAAGTCTATAGGACTCCATCTGATCAAAGTATGCCAAAAGCCCAGAAATCTAAAGCCATTTTAAGAGTAAATAAAGAACACTGGTTTAAAGAAGTGAAGATAAACATGTTTGGAGTCAAGGTTTTTAAATAACTAAGCTGAATATGCATTTTAAAAAAAATGTAAAGTCTTTTCAAAAAAATTCGGCAAAGTTTCTTTTGTAAATACTGGCCCCGAACGGGGTACAACAAGAACAATATATATATATATATGCAATGATAAAGGCATCCCCAATCGGGAGCTAGCTCTTCGTCAATCGACGGTCACAACCACACAAGCAATATAATATACAACGCCGAAAGGCGAGGATCAAAACTCAAAAGAATCTCACAATAACATGAAAACCGTAATACTACTACACGCAACTCTAAGATCAAATAATACATCACTAGTGTCTAAGTCTGAAACAATATACAAGTTTTGGTTGATGAAATTCTAGATACAAAGGAATAATACAAGTACAATGGTGGTTCTTCATGCAAAAGAACCCACCTACCAAAGCAAATCACCCGCAAAAGAAGCAGTGTGCCAGAAATGCCGCAGTGGAACCTGTACGGCAAACCTGCAAGAACTGTGGCACAACGGGGGTGAGTTGCCAACTCGTGAATAGAGAATATCTACAAGCAGAAATCGAATGCAAGACATAATCCTAGGTCAATACAATCAGTATATAATATAAACCTCAAGAGTAAGTCTGAAGCATGATAATGTGGCAATGTAACATCTAAACATGTATGTAGTGCCAAGTACTCGTGCCAGTGCCTCAGGTAATAACATGTCATAAATATAGAGTATGTCTGCATGAAGTAAATATGATGAAGTATCAAAATGCATATCAATACACATATATTAGCGTCCCATTCCACTAATGTTGGTGTAAGGGTATATATAACAGCGCCCTCATACCCTGTTATATATGCAAATGAAGTATGATCAATGAAATCAAAGCCTGTATGTGATCAATGTCTGTATATATATGGATCCCGTCGACCTGTCACCCGATGACAAAAGCATCATGCATGCAAATATGAGGATATAATCAAAATCATGGAAAACATCATGAAACCTGTGACTAGCATCGGCACATAAATCCTCATATATTGGGCATCCGTCAGTCCGGGTCAGCCCACTCTCTCATATATCGGGTATCCGTCAGTCCGGGTCAGCCCCACTCTCTCATATATCGGGCATCCGTCAGTCCGGGTCAGCCCCACTCTCTCATATATCGGGCATCCGTCAGTCCGGGTCAGCCTCACTCTCTCATATATCGGGCATCCGTCAGTCCGGGTCAGCCCTACTATCTCATATATCGGGCATCCGTCGGTCCGGGTCAACCCTACTATCTCATATATCGGGCATCCGTCAGTCCGGGTCAGCCCTACTATCTCATATATCGGGCATCCGTCAGTCCGGGTCAGCCCTACTATCTCATATATCGGGCATCCGTCTGTCCGGGTCAGCCCTACTATCTATATATCGGGCCCCATCATGTACCCTCATACGGCACCCACTCCTCGTAAGGGGAATAAAATCAGAACCGATAAATCTCATGGTGGCAGCGCAAATATCATATCAAGGAAACCGGGTTTTTCAAATAAGTACATACTTTCTTTTGAAATTATCCACGGTTCCCAAATGCAGAAATATCATGAAAACGAATATCTCGATGCGTATAATCAGAAAACATGATGTATGTGACATATAAATGAAATGCAAGTATAACAGGATATCATGCAACATGGAATAATAGTATGCACATACAATGAGATGCGGAATCGAATAAATCGACGCAACAGTGAAGAATCTACACCAATATGTATATGTCATGCAGTGGTGCCATTTGAAATAAGACGAATCGGGGTTTTAGTAAAATAAGGGTTACGGTGTTTTTAAGAATAGATGCGTCTTTTGAAATACCCGTAGAATCCCTTTACTTGTCCTTAAGATATTCCCGATTCGTTAGTTTTGAAATAGGTATGACTCGGGTCTAGTCTAACATCTACTAAGCCCAATCCATCTGGAGGGGTAAGGAAACCACCTAAATCTGAGTCGATATATATATATATATATAATAGTCGGTGATCCCGCCTCAATAGTATCGCGTACGATACAGTATATCATATGCCAATCCCCACGTCATGAGTGCGGATCAATCATCAATATAGGCTCGTACGGTAAATCGCCGTACGACATCCCAATAACTGGGTACGGGTCAATATCGCATTCCTCTCAACAAATATCAGGTATCACTATCATCATCTCACATAATCTGGGGTACTGATCTAAGTCTAGTACAACTGATACCATCTATAAAGTATGAATGCGGGGGTAAACACACATCCCAAGCCCGCAAGAATCACATGTCGTATCCCAAATACGAATCATATCACATCACCGATCTCGCGGTACAAAGCCCAATATCATCGACTCATCTCCAAAGTCATCTAATATCATCATCAACACAGCGCACGTATAATGAATATGCAAGGGTGTGCGTGTAGGTGTAGATCTATTCTAGGGTTCATGACTATGAACTACACTAGTTGCTTTTAACCCCAACTATCCATAATATACCTAACACAATAACCACGACACACTATAAACTATCATATATATAACATACATATATGGTATACTATCTACGGACTGTGGGGGGGGGGGCTATACGCCATCCACCCGACTTCCCCCTGTAGATATAATCTACTCACCTTGCGCCTTCATTTGTCGACGTCACCACGCGTTTGCTTGTCGTCCCGAAGTCTTCATGGGGTACTTACACATTAACATATCGCAAAAGCGTATCAAAACCAATTCAAGACTAAAACGGCATACGAATCCCAAAACGATATGCTAAGGGGCCTATAGATTAGAACCTACGGCCACGCCTTCAAAACCATCAATCAATCCTCGATATCGTCGTATAAACGCCAAATAGTCGAGGTAAAACACAATACACAATTTCAGAATTGAAAATACGGAATACGGAAACACGAATCCAAAACAGCAACAAAGGAAATATGCTCCAGATTTCACCTTAGGTCAAATTAGACAATTTTGCACATGCCAGGGGTCTAAACTACTGATAAGGGGGCACCAAAACCAAAACGAGCCAATATGGTGGGGTCCAGGCTGCAAATTGCTGCCAAATGGATTAAATTGGCGGCCGAGATTGGGAGTTAGGGGTTGGGGTCTTGGTGGTAGCTTCCTGGGTGCTTGCACATCTCACAGTCAATCCAAAATAATTTTCAGAGTCTCGTGGTGATAACAGATCTCATATAACCTTCACAGATTTCACAAATCTTCCGATATCTGTTTCTAAATCCGTATTCCGTGTCTTAACTCTCTGGTTTGGGTCTCAATTCATACACTAGGGTGTTTATAAAACCTCTACTGAGCTCAATTTCACAATACAACACAAAATTCCTTCAAACCCTAACTTGGTTATCCTCAAGTCCACAACATCACACAATATCGATTCAATCTTAACATGGGGGTAAAGGAAATGCTATAACTAAGCTAATGGTTCAGAAAATACATCATTTGGCAACTCAAGAATTTTCTTGAGTTGCCCCTAGTGGCCAAAATCCTTGCTTTCTTGGTCCAATGTGTAGATCTTGAGCTTGTGCACACTTTTAATAAAAAGAGAGTGGGGTTTTGGAGTTGTTTTCATGGTGATTTGGAGCTTGAAGAGGGGAGGGAGAATGAGGTGCAGGAGCAGCAGCAGCAATGGTAGAAGGAGGAGGGAAATTAGGGAGGGGAAATGGCTAAGTCCTAGGTCAAATGAGACCATACCTCTCTCTCTCACCAAACCTCATATAATAATCCCTTATTCCATTTTCTTTTTCTTTTCTTTTTTCTCTAATCCTTTCTCACTCAAATAGTGAACCCAAATGAAGAAAGCATGGTAGAGAATGCACAAGTGTAAGAAAAAAAAGATATGTGCATGTTTTGCACAAAATTGCTTAAAAACCGATTAGCGATTTTTAATCGCGATTAGCATTAAATTAGCATATAACTAATCTTAAAAACTCAAAAATGACATAATTCCATAAAATACCCTATTTTAGAATTTTCCATAATTTTCCAAAAATTTTCCCATTTATTTGTATTTAATAATAACAAAATATTAAAATATTCAATAAAATAATATTAAATTATAAAAATTCCCAAAAATTATATTTTATTTTTCTTGAAATGTTACAATCTTCCCCTCTTAAATAAATTCGGTCCCCGAATTTAAATTTAAACCCCCAAATACTAAATCCTTTCAGTAAAAATCCAAATTGTCGGGACTCCGAAAACATCAATACATAGCGAATATCATAAAAATGTACTGCTCTATAAGAAATTAATCCCCAAAAAAATGTATATAAGAATACCCCGTGCGTCTAGTGCGCACGGAAATCAAAATCCATATATGTGCCATACATGGGCACAAAACAACATCTAGGTGCAACGGGTGTGCACGAAACATCTGTCGTAGGCAACGTGTGTGCCTGACAGCAAAATCAGGTGCATTTGACATGCACGAAGAATCCCGATTTAGCGCATCTGGCGTGTACCAAAATCGTATATCAAAACACTAAAGGTGCATGAAAACTATGCTGGAAACGTAAATCAAATCATTGCATAAAATAGGCATGAAATCACAATCAATAGCTCAAATGTAATAACTATGTGCAAAATATAAATACCCAGTAGGTGCATAAAATAAATATCATGAAACTCAGTCATCAAAACTAAATCATGCAAACAGAACACCCAAAATACCGAAATCCAAGATGACGGATACGTGATAACCGAATCACAAAATCACAAATCATAAATATCGTCGTCAGTAGTTCCTCCTTCAAAGTCGAGAAGGTGTCGGTGCATCCAATGCTAGTGTTCCCCTCCGAATGGCGGCCGAGACATTAGGATGTCTCTCCTGAGATTCGGGGCAGATGCTATATGGTTTTATCCGTCTATCTCTCCGAAGATGCCAAGTTGATTTATGACACCGTGTATCAGAGGTTTAGACGGATGCGGCCGATGTAGCAGACTTCGTCAGATTCCCCCTCAGGGTGAGGGGTTTTTGATTGTGGGGACGCTCTTCCCTGCAGGCGCAAGCCCCTGCAGTTAATTACGATACCGCATCGCGGTAACAACTTTCTCCTTCTCCAGAATTTCACTTCGCGTCGTGGGTGTTTGTTTTGTTTGTGGTTGCCCGTGGATTGTATACGGAGACTGAGTAATGCCGTCGCCCGTAGGACGTGGATTAGTCCAAATCCGCATTTACTTAGATTTGGGTTTGGTGTTTTTAGTTTAAGGATACGTTAGTCGTATTGAGACTAAGATCAACTTAAACGTTCGTCAAGGATACGTTAGTCCTGTTTGAGACTAAGATCAACTTAACGTGATAATTCATTTAATATCTGGCCATCGGGACTCGTCACCTCTCTAACGTCGTTGAAGGATTACAACGGCAGATGTCAGAGGAGTTCGGAGATGTACCCTTGAACCAAGGTTGATTTGGAGTTTTATAGTCCGTTTGAATGTTTAAGGATACGTTAGCCGTATTTGGGGCTAAGATCAACTTAAACGGGACCGTTTAGATCCGACAAAAGAGCATTTGGATGCTCTATTGTTCCAGTTTAGGGACATGGTGGTCCATGTTCCAGTTTAGGGATGTGGTGGTCCATCGCCAGTTTAGGAACGTGTTGGTCCATCATTAGTTTAGGGACATTTCGGTCCGATATTAGTTTAAGGACGTTTCGGTCCAATATTGGTTTAAGGACGTTTCGGTCCACGAGTTTAAGGACCCCGCAGTCCATATTGATGTGTGGTCGTCGGGACCCGTCACCTCTCTGACGACGTTGAATGATTACAACGACATATGTCAAAGAAGTTCGGAGATGTATCCTCGAACCAGATATAAATTGATTTAGGGAGCAGCCGTGCTCAGTCAATTTAATTTGAGGACTTGCGGCCAAAATTGGGCTAAGTCCAGTTGAAGAATGTTCAACGTTTTTATTTATCTTTGGCCTATTAGGCTTGTGCTAGGGCTTTACCCTTTCTAGGCCTTTTTTATTTAGGCTCTGCCCCTTTGTAAATAATGCAGAGCATCTGTTTTGGCTTGGGCTCTACCCTTTTTTAAAATAATGCATTGCATTTTATTAGGCCTGTTAGTCTTTTTGATTTGGGCCTGGCCCTTTAGAAAATGCATTGCATTTTCAGGCGCTTTGCGCTAATCAGAGAGCGCAAGCGCTTGTAGTGTTGACACGTGTCGCGCAAGCGCAGTGCGCTGCACTGGTGCGCTGCGCTGCTGACACGTGGTGCACTCTGGTGAGTTGCGCCAATCACAGAGAGCAAAGCTCTATCTTAAAGCACATAGCGCAAGTGGTTCAGATGCTGACACGTGGCGCTCTCCCAAGAGCGCAACAGCGCAGTTTGCAAGTGCAAAGCACTATTTGATTTCTTGATCTAATTTAGATTAAAGAAAAATAAGTTTTTCTTGTTTTTCTTATCTCAGAGAACCAAAGGTTCACAAAAAGTGCAAAGCACTATTTAATAATAATTTATTTTTTGTTTTTATTAAAGATCATTGATCTTGTTTTTCGATCTATGATCTGTTCATAAGAGAACTTTCTCTTTCTCTAAAGGTTTTTACCTTTTTTGTTCTTGAGGAGTTCTTCAGAGTTCTCTTTCTTTCTTTTTTTTTTAGAAAAAATGTTCATCCCTTGAATTGAGGTCTGGGGTCTCTTTTATAGTGCCCATAAATTAGTTAAATTTGTTAAAGAGATCTTTCTTTGAGTGATTTGGGGAATTTTCCCCACCGTTGGATCTTTGATCCAAGGGCTTCTGTTTTACAGAAGAAAATCTTCTTGTTTTAACAAGAACAGAAAAGATTTCTTTAGAATTTTAATTCTGTTTGGCGCAGATGCCCCAGCGCATGACACGTGTCGCGCAGCACAGCGCAACTGCGCTAGCGCATCTGTGCTGACACGTATCGCGTAGCGCAACTGCGCTGACACGTGTCGCGCAGCGCAACTGCGCTGACACGTGTCGCGCAGCGCAGTGCTTGCGCAACTGAAGCGTTGCTTCCTTTGATTTTTCTTTAAGTAGAGCTTTGCTTTGATTGGGTGCGCTGATTTGGGCGCTGCGCTGATGTGTCTGCGCCTGACACGTGGCGCGTTGCGTGCAGCGCAAAGAATCTGAAGCGTTGCTTCATTTATTAAAGTTTAAATTTTCAAAGCAGAGCTTTACTCTGATTGGGGGAAGATGAAGCGTTGCTTCATCTCCCGTCTCGGAATTTGATCAGAGCTTTGCTCTGATTGGGGTAAACAGCTAGCAGCGCAAGATATCTACTTGCCCCTTTCTCGCGGTCTGGTGTACTCTGTCTCTGGGTCTTTATCTTCTCTGCGGATTACCTATCTCGCAATCAATCGGCTTATCGTCCCTGTCAGGTGTGCTAACAGGGACGATTCCGTTCTGGCACTTTTCTGGTCATCTCTCGGTCAATCCTCACGACCACTCGTAAAGCAGCATGTCACTGGCGTCGGCCTCTGGTTCTTTTGAATGCATATCACATCTGATCCTGGGTGCAAATATCATTGCAGCAGTATCCTGGAAGGAATCCCGCTCAAGGTCTCTTCCGATCTTGCTTATGCCTGTCTGTATGGAGGCTGGCACTCTTATACAATCTCTTCTCGCTCTCTGGACATCTGCGTCCTCAGCACAGCATTTTCTCGGAAACTGGTCGCATCCCAACGCCTCTGTAGACACATCAGGTCTCTGGTCTCGATGGAAAGTAATGACAGCTCGTCAGCGTCTCGCACGAACCTCTTGTCCGCTTGTCTGTATTACCGTCCATATCGACGTCATGTCTTTATCTGCGCACTGCAACGTTCTCGGCTACGGTCCATCCAAAGTCTCTCGCATATCTCTTTTCTGCCGAATTGCCCGGAAGTCACCGTCCTTTACTGAAGCTAATTCTTGTTCCGGAACGGCTGCATACTCATCGCGCCTCTTTTTGGAAGCTATATCCATATACATTGCCTCTGCGTGCATATCGCATCTCTGATGTCAGCGGAGTGGGACGTCATCTCGTCGAAATCTCTTGCGAACTCTTTACTTCACTCTGCTTCAATGTCGACTGATTCGGGCTCGTCTCATCATGGGTGCATGGACTGTGCTCCAATGGCTATACTCGTATCTGGGGTCTCCCAAGCAATGCATCCGATCACATGATATCCGAATGATGTCGAAACATTCGATCGACTCGTCAGAACCTCATAATCCCCCAAGAGATCAACATCATGGGTACGGTTTAATAGTATCGAGTACATGCCACAGCGTCGGTGGTCCAGCCGTAGAAGGGCAAATCCAAGCCTCACTAATAGCGCCGCGGAACTGCCGCAAACCCTAAAGTTCAAAGGCTTTCACACGGTCATTAAATCGAGTTAGGGTTTCATTCTTCTAGAGGGTCCATGGAATCGCTTGCATGTCTTTCCGTGTACTTAAACTTGGAAAATGGGCTCCTGACATTTGATCGTCTCTGTCGACTCTCAACGTCTCTGCGTGAAGTCTTCTCTAGCTGGAAGCAATCTATCTGATGACCTCGCATCGGGGTAAGCAAACGAACACCTGTCCTAGTCATTCATCCTTGGGTGACTAGCGACTCACCATCATATCTCTAAGTATATGCTCAAGCTGCAGTAGCTCCAATCATCTGGGCGATATCTCGTCATTTGCAGCAACAACTGGCTCATTCGTCTGTACGCTGAACAGCGCCTCAATTCTCCAGGAAAGGCGATACATTAGCGCTCCTCTCTAAATCGGTCTGCTTTAGATCTGAGTAAGACTCTCCACACAGGAAATCTTCAACTCAACTAGGCCTGCTCCGGCGCATAAATCGGACGAATCACCCCCGTCTCTCAAGTCGGGTAGACAAGCTATCATCTGTCTCATATCTGCCTGGAAGCTCCGGCGATCTCAGCTCGTAAGCTCCGGAAGCGACATCCTGTCAATCTCAGCAACAGCTGGTCCATCTGTCTACACGGTAGGCGACATCATAACATCTAAGGTATGCTGTACATCAACAGCCCTCTCTCAACTGGCAGCTCTAACAATGGCCCGATCATCCGGTGCAAAACCAAGCACTTGCCTCCACTAGAGGTCACAATCACCAATACTAACTCGAGACGTTCCCATGTCACCAGAAAACACAATGGTCGGCCCTCGTACCAGACGAGCTCGCCCTGACCGTAACCCTAGCAGCAGCCCGAACTGCGCTAAAACATGGCGACAGGAACCTCAATCGAGTATCGAAGAGAGCAGATCAATAGCAAGAAAGAAAACAACAAATCCAGAGTGGATACATGACCATAAGAAGGAACAGCATCAATGAAGGTATGATCATGAAACTAATAGAATCGAGGATCTCAAATGGATGTATAATCATTGATATGGAGAGAATCATTGATCTCGAAAATATGTACATCCTAAGGTTCCTTAAGCGGAGTGGCGTGTCGTAAGTATGCCGCGGAACATACACACGGTACGTCACTCTACTGCAGTCACCTACTCCATCAACCAAGGGTCATCCTACGCGACAAAAGTTCGGGTCTAATACCCCCTCGACTAAGTCTAAGTTCCGTAAGGTCAAGCCTAAGTTCCGTATATATAAACGCCCTAGGCTCCACATAGTCAAACTTAGACTCAAACCAAGGTCAACCAAGCGCTCTGATACCAACTTTGTCACGACCCGAAAGAGCACGTGACTGGCCCTTGAACCATATGAAGTCTATAGGACTCCATCTGATCCAAGTAAGCCAAAAGCCCAGAAATCTAAAACCATTTTAAGAGTAAATAAAGAACACTGGTTTAAAGAAGTGAAGATAAACATGTTTGGAGTCAAGGTTTTTAAATAACTAAGCCGAATATGCATTTTAAAAAAATGTAAAGTCTTTTCAAAAAAATTCGGCAGAGTTTCCTTTGTAATTACTGGCCCCGAACGGGGTACAACAAGAACAATATATATATGCAATGATAAAGGCATCCCCAAGCGGGAGCTAGCTCTTCGTCAATCGACGGTCATAACCACACAAGCAATATAATATACAACGCCGAAAGGCGAGGATCAAAACTCAAAAGAATCTCACAATAACATGAAAACCGTAATACTACTACACGCGATTCTAAGGTCAAATAATAAATCACTAGAGTCTAAGTCTGAAACAATATACAAGTTTTGGTTGATAGAATTCTAGATACAAAGGAATAATACAAGTACAATGGTGGTTCTTGATGCAAAAGAACCCACCTACCAAAGCAAATCACCCGCAAAAGAAGCAGTGTGCCAGAAATGCCGCAATGGAACCTGTACGGCAAACCTGCAAGAACTGTGGCACAATGGGGGTGAGTTGCCAACTCGTGAATAGAGAATATCTACAAGCAGAAATAGAATGCAAGACATAATACTAGGTCAATACAATTAGTATATAATATAAACATCAAGAGTAAGTCTGAAGCATGATAATGTGGCAATGTAACATCTAAACATGTATGTAGTGCCATGTACTCGTGCCAGTGCCTCAGGTAATAACATGTCATAAATATAGGGTATGTGCATGAAGTAAATATGATGAAGTATCAAAATGGATATCAATACACATATATTAGCGTCTCATTCCACTAATATTGGTGTAAGGGTATATATAACAGCGCCCTCATACCCTATAATATATACAAATGAAGTATGATCAATGAAATCAAAGCCTGTAAGTGATCAATGTCTGTATATATGTGGATCCCGTCCACCTGTCACCCAATGACAAAAGCATCATGCATGCAAATATGAGGATATAATCAAAATCATGGAAAACATCATGAAACCTGTGCCTAGCATCGGCACGTAAATCCTCATATATCGGGCATCCGTCAGTCCGGGTCAGCCCTACTCTCTCATATATCGGGCATCCGTCAGTCCGGGTCAGCCCCACTCTCTCATATATCGGGCATCCGTGAGTCCGGGTCAGCCCCACTCTCTCATATATCGGGCATCCGTCAGTCCGGGTCAGCCCTACTATCTCATATATCGGGCATCCGTCAGTCCGGGTCAGCCCTACTATCTCATATATCGGGCCCCACCATGTACCCTCATACGGCACTCACTCCTCGTAAGGGGTATAAAATCAGAACCGATAAATCTCATGGTGGCAGCGCAAATATCATATCAAAGAAACCGGGTTTTTCAAATAAGTACATACTTTCCTTTGAAATTATCCACGGTTCTCAAATCCAGAAATATCATGAAAACGAATATCTCGATGCGTATAATCAGAAAACATGATTTATGTGACATATAAATGAAATGCAAGTATAACAGGATATCATGCAACATGGAATAATAGTATGCACATACAATGAGATGCAGAATCGAATAAATCGACGAAACAGTGAAGAATCTACACCAATATGTATATGTCATGCAGTGGTGCCATTTGAAATAAGACGAATCGGGGTTTTAGTAAAAAAAGGGTTACGGTGTTTTTAAGAATAGATGCCTCTTTTGAAATACCCGTAGAATCCCTTTACTTGTCCTTAAGATATTCCCGATTCGTTAGTTTTGAAATAGGTATGACTCGGGTCTAGTCTAACATCTACTAAGCCCAGTCCATCAGGAGGGGTAAGGAAACCACCTAAATCTGAGTCGATATATATATATATATATATATATATATATATATATATATATATATATATATAATAGTCGGTGATCCCGCCTCAATAGTATCGCGTACGATACAGTATATCATATGCCAATCCCTATGTCATGAGTGCGGATCAATCATCAATATAGGCTCGTATGGTAAATCGTCGTATGGCATCCCAATAACTGAGTACGGGTCAATATCACATTCCTCTCAACAAATATCAGGTATCACTATCATCATCTCACATAATCTGGGGTACTGAACTAAGTCTAGTACAACTGATACCATCTGTAAAGTATGAATGCGGGGGTAAACACACATCCCAAGCCCGAAAGAATCACATGTCGTATCCCAAATACGAATCATATCACATCACCGATCTCGCGGCACAAAGCCCAATATCATCGACTCATCTCCAAAGTCATCCAATATCATCATCAACACAGTGCACGTATAATGAATATGCAAGGGTGTGCGTGTAGGTGTAGATCTATTCTAGGGTTCGCGACTATGAACTACACTAGTTGCTTCTAACCCCAACTATCCATAATATACCTAACAAAATAACCACGACACACTATAAACTATCATATATATAACATACATATATGGTATACTATCTACGGACTGCGGGGGGTGCTATACGCCATCAACCCGACTTCCCCCTGTAGATATTATCTACTCACCTTGCGTCTTCATTTGTCGACGTCACCACGCGTTTGCTTGTCGTCCCGAAGTTTTCATGGGGTACCTATACATTAACGTATCGCAAAAGCGTATCAAAACCAATTCAAGACTAAATCGGCATACGAATCCCAAAACGATATGCTAAGGGGCCTATAGGTTAGAACCTACGGCCACGCCTTCAAAACCATCAATCAATCCTCGATATCATCGTATAAACGCCAAATAGTCGAGGAAAAACACAATACACAATTTCAGAATTGAAAATACGGAATACGGAAACACGAATCCAAAACAGCAACTAAGGAAATATGCTCCAGATTTCACCCTAGGTCAAATTAGACAATTTTGCACATGCCACGGGTCTAAACTACTAATAAGGGGGCACCAAAACCAAAACGAGCCAATCTGGTGGGGTCCAGGCCGCAAATTGTGGCCAAATGGATTAAATCGGAGGCCGAGATTGGGAGTTAGGGGTTGGGGTCTTGGTGGTAGCTTCCTGGGTGCCTGCACATCTCACAGTCAATCCAAAATAATTTTCAGAGTCTCGAGGTGATAGCAGATCTCATATAATCTTCACAGATTTCACAAATCATCCGATATCGGTTTCTAAATCCGTATTCCGGGTCTCAACTCTCAGGTTTGGGTCTCAATTCATGCACTAGGGTGTTTATAAAACCTCTACTGAGCTCAATTTCACAATACAACACAAAATTCCCTCAAACCCTTACTTGGTTATCCTCAAGTCCACAACATCACACAATATTGATTCAATCTTAACATGGGGGTAAAGGAAATGCTATAACTAAGCTAATGGTTCAGAAAATACATCATTTGGCAACTCAAGAATTTTCTTGAGTTGCCCCTAGTGGCCAAAATCCTTGCTTTCTTGGTCCAATGTGTAGATCTTGAGCTTGTGCACACTTTTAATGAAAAGAGAGTGGAGTTTTGGAGTTGTTTTCATGGTGATTTGGAGCTTGAAGACGGGAGGGAGAATGAGGTGCAGGAGTAGCAGCAGCAATGGGAGAAGGAGGAGGGAAATGAGGGAAGGGAAATGGCTAAGTCCTAGGTCAAATGAGACCATACCTCTCTCTCTTACCAAACCTCATATAATAATCCCTTATTCCATTTTCTTTTTCTTTTCTTTTTTCTCTAATCCCTTCTCACTCAAATAGTGAACCCAAATGAAGAAAGCATGGTAGAGAATGCATAAGTGTAAGAAAAAAAAGATATGTGCATGTTTTGCACAAAATTGCTTAAAAGCCGATTAGCGATTTTTAATCGCGATTAGCATTAAATTAGCATATAACTAATCTTAAAAACTTAAAAATGACATAATTCCATAAAATACCCTATTTTAGAATTTTTCATAATTTTCCAAAAAATTTTCCATTTATTTGTATTTAATAATACCAAAATATTAAAATATTCAATAAAATAATATTAAATTATAAAAATTCCCAAAAATGATATTTTATTTTTCTTGAAATGTTATAGATTTCTAAGTTGAACATAATAGAAATTCTTGCTAGAATACCAAATTGAAGAATGAAAGTCAACAGACCAAACTGATTGGATTTTGTGGGTAGTATCCGCTGAAAACCCTCAGGAGACAACACTCCTCCGACTAGGGACACCTCGAGGTTTAATGGCTTGTTGCACGAGCTCAGTGCAATCGCAATTCCTTGCGAAAGTGAGATTAGGTTTTTTTCTAGAATAAAAATAGTTTTGCTCGGGACGAGCAAAAGATAAGTTTGGGGGTATTTGTTCATATCAGAATTTTGCATTATTATATTCCCCATTCTTAATCATATTACAAATAAATGGGTGCTTTTGATCCATGTCTGCTAAATAGTTGCAGGTTACAGGTTCTCAGAACAATACAGTGAAAGTCATGAAAAGACGCTACAAATGTGAGACTACGACCAACAAATAGATGAAACAGTATGATGTCGCCTACCAGTTAAGGAGCAAACGAAGACCAGTGAACAGTTCAGCAAAAAAAGCACAAGGGCAGCACAAGATTCAAGACTTCAACGTGAAGCTTACGGTAAAAGTCCATAAATTCTGCACTGTTGGAAATCTGGAAGAAAGTAGAAAAGATTCTAAAGAACCAAGTGAAGAAAAACAGAAGAAAAAAAGCAATATGAAGCAACCCTAAAGAAATGAGCCAGAGATCTCACCATATGGCCGCGGATCCGCGGCCAATTATGGCATTCCTCCGCGGTTCCGCGGCCGTGCAGTGCACGTGTCGGTGCACGTGTTGGTGGGTGTCGGTGCTTTGACCGGCTTTCTTAGGGTAGTCTTGTAATTTCAAGTATGGATCAGATGTAAAACCTAGGGTTTCTCCTGTCTATAAATAGGAAAGCCTACAGCCTCTTTTGGGGTATGCCTCTTTTTAATTTCTAGATCAAATTTTATCTTCATTGTAATCGTCAAGAGGTCATTAATAAAAGTAAGTTTTTTCTCATTTTTATCTTGCGTTCTTCTTAATTGAAATTTATTTCTCTGCATTTTTTTATCTGTCTTTATTTATCTGTAAGTTAATTAGTTTATTTAAAAGAAAAAAATTATAAAAATGAATCTTATCGTAATTTCCCTAATGAGTGAGTAATTCCTCACTTGTTAGGGTTAGGATTGGATAGGTTTGAGAGATGGAAATCTCTCACTCCTTTCTTGCCCTTATAACATTTTAAATTAGGACTCTATGTGAATCAAACACACATCGCTCACTATGGCACCCCATCCTACGAGATAGCGGTGATTCCCAAGTTAGACCGGTTGTGGTTGATTTACATAGAGGTTAGGGATAAGAGTTAAGAAAGGACGGACAAGAACCAAAAGGAAGAAACTACGTTTCTTTCTAGTCGTGCTAATCCCCTTTGTTAACTATTACCCTAACACCTATGTTCTTAATTAAGGCAAAGAAAGCAGTGAGTAGAATTCTCTTTCCAAACCAACCTAATCCTAACCCTAGCAAGGTTTTAAATCAAATTAAATTCAATCTTAGTTTTTCTAAAATCAAAACCTACCAAAAATAGGACATAACTCGTTAGAACAATAAGAAAAGAACACGTTTTCCCTATGGACCGACCCGTACTCAACCGGCTCGCTACCAAGCGACACCGTTATTGACCGCGATATATTCTTAACTTTGATTTTAAAACGCATGTACGCAAAAGACTAACCAATCAGCGCCAAGCGCGCCACGTGCTTCTCACGTGTGCGCTCCCCAACAGAAGCGCTCTGCGCTCTTTGACTGGCGCAAAGCGCCGAGCGCATCACATGCTCCTCACATGTGCGCTAAAAGAACATAAATTATTCTATAAATAAAGCCCAGAGCTATGATGAATGATCAGCATTCAGTAAAAGAAAAAAATATTGTAGAACTCAAAACAATGCTCAGCATTTTTTAACTGAGTGGGCTGAGCCCAAGTTGGCCATAAACCTCTCATTCAGATTAATTGAGCTCATATGCTCATAAATCTTTTAACAGATCTTAGTCCTAAATTGGACTACAGATCTCTCAACCAAGATTGGTTCAACGATACATCTCTTCACTCCTTTGATATTTGTTGTTGTAATCCTTCAACGTCTTCAGAGAGGTGACGGGTCCCGATAACCAAACGTTCCATGGACTGTGAGGTCCTTACACCCATGGACTATGATGTCCTTAACCTTGGACTGTGGGGTCCTTAAGCCCATGGACTATGATGCCCTTAACCTTGGACCACCATGTCCTTAAACTGGTAATCGACCGCAATGTCTCTAAACTAAACAATAGAGCCCGAATGCTCTCTTGATTGGATCTAAACGATCCCGTTAAGTTGATCTTAGTATGAAATTAGACTAACGCATCCTTAACATACGTTTAAGTTGATTTTAGTATCAAATGAGACTAACGTATCCTTAAACCCAACCCCAAACCCAAATCTAAGAAAATACGGATTTGGACTAATCCACGCCCTACGGGCGACAACATAAATTAGTCTCCGTATACAATCCACGGGCAGCCAAAAACAAAACAAACACACACGACATGAAGTGACCATCTGAAGAGGGAGAAAGTAGTTACCGCGATGCGGTAGCGTAATTAACTTCAGGGGCTTACGCCTATAGGGAAGAGCGTCCCCACAATCAAAAGCCCATCAATGAGGGGGAATCTGACGAAATCTGCTACATCGGCCGCATCCGTTTAAACCTTCAATACATGGTGTCATAAATCAACTTGGCATCTTCGGAGAGGTGGAAGGATAGCACCAATTTGCATATGCCCCCAAATTCAGGCAAGACGAACCTATGCGGTCGCGTCTTTGTGTTCGGAGGAGAACAGATTCTAGCACGCCCGGTAGGACCTTTTCCTCTTTCCACTCCACACTTCATGTGTCGTGTTCGCGAACGAATCGCGGTTTAATATGGTTGCCCTTGGGTTCGAGGTACTAAGATTTGGTGTCTTGATCCGTGCAGAAAACAGAAGATCGATGGCTTCAAACTGCACCAACTGCAACTGCAACTCCCATTCCGCCTCATCTGGAGGTATAACCTACGGGCCCCAAGCAGCCTCCCTTTTCAAGATCCTCGTGGAGCAGATAACTCAGGCCACCACTGAGTTATTCTTCGAGACCATGCTCCCACCGATGAGCTTCAACTCCCCTGTACCATTGCAAGAAGCTCAAAAGAAGTCAGTCTTTGATCGGCTTACCACTACTGCGGCCCCTCTTAACGGGTCGCCCAAACCAAGCGCCTCAGTTTTCAGTAGACTAGGCCAAAGCTCCAACGGGCCCATGAAGAAGCCCGCAATAGTAGAAGGGGTTATCCCGAAAAGGATAGCTATTCCCGTTCCTGAAGTCGTCAAAGCGGCTTCTCCTACCAAAGGGTCGGCCTTCACAAGACTGGCCGTTACAACTCCCCATCCAAGCGAAGTCGCAAAGGCCACTTCCCCCGCTCGAAAGTCTGCCTTCGACAGGCTGGCCATTCCCTCTCAACGGACGCCAGTCTTCAAGAGGCTTGCACCGGCAGTAACCCTTCACCAAGACAGGGGGAATGATGAAGCCACCCCCATAGCTGAGCCAGTACCGTCCGCTCGACATGCTCGACGTTGCCACTGGCGCCGAGTGAGGAAAGCTGGGGACAATTCCCCTTCTGGACTGACTCCGCCAGCTCCAATGGTGGAAGTTGATACTGCTGTTCCAACTGGGAACAGCTTTGAACTACTTAACAGGGTACGCAGGAATTCACCAACTGCCGTGCTAAAAAAGTCTCCTCCGCCTATTGAAAAGGTCACAAAGGGGAAGCTAGAGTAGCCCCCTCAGCGGCTGTCCTCTCAAATTTATAAAGTTTGGTGACAAGTCCAAGACTTGGTGATTGATCAAGATTACTCTCGCCGACAGAAAAAGTGTGAAAGATCAGCGAGAAGACGACCATCCTTTCAAGCCACAGAAGGCGACGGCTGCTTGGGTGCCCACTGCAACGGCCCTCTCAACTTCGACCGCCCACAAGAGGAGAAGGCCGGAGAAAATCCCTGCGTCTGCAACGAATCGCAAGACCACTGAACCCAAACTCCCTAAGTCTAGGGTCATAGTGGTGCACACCATTTATATGGCATCCGGAAAAGAGGATAGCCGTATCTCCACGGGTCATCGACCATTTACGCGATCAGTGACTAAGGCCCAGGAGCAACAACAACAAAAGCTCCAAGAAATGTTAACAGCTATGGCCGCACTTACGGGACCGAAAGCAAGCCCGGAGACATCATCGGAGCAGCGCCGTGAGCAGGAAACTGATGCTAAATTCCTTCGGAGAATGCTTGAGAAGAAGGACAAAGAGGCCGCGGAACAAGAGGCCAATATAAAAAAATGGCTCTTCTATTCCAATATATGGTGGGTATGATGATCCAGCCGGAACCTCCAACCGAAGACCTTCCAGTGATAATTGAAGATGATAGAGGAGAGACATCAAATCCTCCGTCGGCTCTGTTAGCAGCCAAGGAGGAGACCATCTCAACAGCCGCCCTGGATGATTACATCGCTCAGCAGATATGAGTTCATCAGGCGAATGAAGCGGCTGGACAAATTGTTAAAACTGGACGACCCTATCCGGGTTGGTACGACCAAATAAAGTACCCGCCGGGATACACGATCCCCAAATTCCACGTATATAAGGGGACGGGAAATCCGCATCAGCACGTCACTCAATTTAGAGCCTTGTGCGGCAACACTGGAGGCGACGATAAGCTACTGCTTCGCCAATTCGTTGGCTGCTTGTCGGAAATAGCATCGAGTGGTATTCCGAACTCCCAAATGACTCTGTCAAGACGTTTGGAGAGATGGAGCTGCTATTCACCCAACATTTTGCGAGCGCTAGCGAACGTACCCCAATCACGGCGCTGATCAATGCCAGGGTGAAGCCGGGAGAAACTTGGGTTCAGTACGCGATACGGTGGCGGAATTTATGGTCCAAGTGCGAGCAGCGGATCGAGGAGGCGCCTGCGGTAGGCATGTTCGTAGGGACCCTCGACCCTCAGGCGACCATTTCACAATTCATGATGTTTTTCAAGCCGACCACTTTCCAGGCCTTGATTGACAAGCTGGCCCAAATAGACCAGATGGGCAACAGGCCTTCCTCTTCGAAGCCAGAGCCGTGGAATGAAAAAGGGAAAAGGAAAGCGACCTTCATCGCCAATGCTCAACAGCAGCCCAGTGGTCTAAAACTAACTGACTGCCAAGACGAGAGACGGCGATTCTATAATGAGAAAATGAAGCGCCCTTATTCGTTTCCCCGGGACAAAACGAGGAGATTGTTCGAGCTGGCAGTACACAACAAGCTCATCAACTTGCCGGATCCAAAACACCCATTGCAACTCGGAGAGGGTAATAATCCCAATTATTGCCCCTATCACAAGGCGATAGGACATCCAATCGAAGATTGCTTCGTCTTCAAAGGGTGGATTGAGAACCAATACCAACTGGGCAAATTTACGCTATCCGAGAATTGGAAAGTAAACCCGCCCCAGCCGCACACTATCAAAAAGGCGGACACACTGGGGGCTTCGTGCTCTTTTGTCGAAGAAGCTCCATGGGAGGTCGCTCTTTCATCCAAAATGAAAAGAATGCTGAAGGATCTCCAAACATGCCCGGCGATCAAATGGAAAAGTCCGCTGGAACCCGAGGTCATCGAGGGAATGCTGAAGCCACGCCCGATGCCAAGAATTGGTGGGGATAGTCAAAGCGCCTATACCCAGCCGTCAAAGTCTTCGAAGAAGAATAAGAAGACCAAAAAGCCCGTGAAGCATGGTGAAAAGCGCACGGACCTGCAAAAACAGATTGACGCGCTGGAAGAATATAACCAGAAGGCGCAAACCCCAGTCACACTCCAAGAATTTCTCAGCCACATCCTTGAGTACGGAGAGGATGATAATGGAGAAGACTCGCAAGATGAACCTGAAGATTATGTGGCAAGTTTCCATGTGATCTCTCACTCGTTGGTAAAAGGTGAAGAAACTCAAGATATAGAGAAACTGGGGGCAAATCCTGAGCCGGAACTTCTAGGACCGTCAGACGAGGTGATTGATGCATTCCTGAATCAATCTCTTCTGAAAAGAAAAGCTGATCGAGAGCGCGAGATAGCTATATTTAAAAAGGCCAAACGCCGGTGACTGGACGAAAGGGAGGAAACACTCCGACCAGATCAGACCGTATCCGCCGCAAATAAAAGCAGGTTCAAGACAAGGAAGAGGTTCGCCAAAGCCATATCGATGGGAATGAAGCTGCCCTCTTTTAGAGAAATTCTCCCGGCAATATACATCTTGATGAAGAGGATGTGCATCCTAATTACTGTTTATATCATCAAAGGATTGCGCACCCCACCGAAAAGTGCAACGCCTTTAAAAATTGGTGACAAGGGTATGTAGCTCACCGGCAGCATTTGAAGCGAATTAAGCGAAAAACTCGTCGGGAACAAAGAAGCACGACAGATGAGCATAAAAGAACTGCCGGCAACTATCATATGGTTGATTCCGGGGAATCGCAAGTTCTCACCTTCGGCAGCGACTCTGACGAAGAAATAGCCCTCGGCCCTTTCTTCAAGGAATCCATCTCTGAAACGGAAGGAATGAAGACCTGTGAGAAAATTCAGCTGCGCAATCGTACGCTGCTTGAAAAGAATCTCGGACCTGCAAACAAGAGATCGAATAAAAAGGATAAGAGGAAAGAAAAGATCCCTGAGGATATCACCCTTAATGATCGAGCCATCGAAGAGCTGGCAGCTAAGGATCCGCCCAAGAAAAACAAGATGGATTACAACGTTCTGGCACACCTGAGGAAGATACCCTCACGGCTAAGCATTCTCGACGCCCTTCTGCTATCCAAAGAGACGAGAGATTCTTTGATCAAGGCACTACAAGAGCCCGAGCAGTTCCAAGCTTTCCTCACCGAAGAAAAGATGAAGGATGAGCTGGAAGAAGTTCACACAACCGACATCACATTCAGCAACGAAGACCTCCTCCTCGGGACATGCGAGCATAACCGTCCTTTGTACGTCTCCGAATACTGTCATGATATCAAGAAAGGCAAAATCTTGGTTGACCATGGGCTCTCCGTTAACCTCCTCAATGTAAGAGTGTTGAAGGAAATCTGCATGAGCATTCAACACCTCGCTCGGGATAAAATCACTATCTCCGAGTTTGACTCCCAATCATCAAGGATGCTCGGGTCTGATACTGACGTTACGCTTTGGGCTGCTCGTCACAGACATTAAATTTCACATCATTGACGCCAAGACATGCTATAATGCTTTGCTCGGAAGGCCTTGGTTACACGAATACAACATCATTCCTTCTACACAGCATCAGTGTATGAAGTACTTCAAAGATGGGCTTGAATATACCGTGACAGGGGAATTGAACCCATTCTCCATGAATGAAGTCCGAAAGTACGAAGATGCAAAATACTACTTACCAGACTTCGAAGACATGGAGAGATGCCATAAACCGGAGGACAGGCAAAAAGCTATCACTACCATTCCGGTCTTCGGGAGTGATACTGAGGAGGAAGAAGAGATAGTATATTCAGGGATGCCCCAATGCAACAAGCCGAGACCGTCCATCCCTATGTTGGTTTTCGGCAGCGACTCGGAAGATGAAATCAATGCCGTATTTTCTGTTCGGTCATCAATTCAAGCCTTCGCTGATGATGATCGGAGTTTGCAAATCTCCATGGTTCTGCGAGAGCATTACAAAGAGCTCAACGCACTTGATACCTATAGTGTGCAGGAACTGCAGACATTTTACGTCCCTCCTAGGTGAAGAGGTGAAAAGGCGATCCTATTCTACCGATCCAGGGAAACCAAAGTGGAGTAAGAAATCCGGCATGGTGCTGATTCTACACTTGACAGGCTCCAGCCCATCCGTCTGCCCAGATACTACACAGAAGGATTAAAAAGGCTGTTGAGGCGCCAAGGCGTACCTTTAAAACAAACTGCTCGACAAGCCCAGTTCTGCAATAGGATCTGGAACGTCCCCGGAACTCAGCGAAAATTGCCCAACGGGAGAATGTAAGCGATCGGGCTTGGATATGTCTGATCCAAGAAACGAGAGCGATTCCATGACTGCTACATCATACATGACTTCAATGAAGAAGGAGATGCCCTGTGGGAAGATGCTAACCCTGAACCAAAACGAGCTCCCGCCGTGAAAATGCCAAGTCCGTCGTTCGAAGAACAGATGGACAAGCTTATAAGGGAAGCGGGTCAAAAGGTTCAAGACGATCATAATCGCGAAATGGCCATCTATGAGAAAGCCAGAACGCAGCGCCTCCTTCAGCAGGTTACAGAAAGTGACAATGCCCTTCGTCGCTAACCCGTCATACAAAAGTCCCAACGCAGAGGCAGAAATAGACCCAAGAAAGGAAAAAGCGTTCGACAGTGACAAAGCGGGTCCAAGAAGCTACGCGATCAGAAATCGAGCAGCCAGGATTTGTCTCTTATAAAGAAGATGGGTCAAGCGTATTCTTTTCCCCAAGACAAGACAAAGAAGATATTCGATCTTGTCGTAAAACATCAGATGATGACACTCCCGGAGTCCAGGCACCCCGAGCAAGCAGACGAGGTCTCTCACCTAGACTATTGCTCCTATCACCGAGCAATAGGACATCCTCTCGAAGACTGCTTCACCTTCAAGAATTAGGTTGAAGACCAGTATCAACTAGGCATATTCACTCTATCCAACAGTTGGAGGGTAACCCTACCACAGAAGCATGAACTAAAAGCCATACATGCAGCGAGAGTAGAGCAAGATCAACATCGGTCTTGGAAGCAATCTCGTACCTGTCACGTGATAACACTTTCAGGAGAAGGGGTACACGAGGATATGGATGACCTCCCCTGGTGCTTCGAAAATGATGATAAAGAGGTGATCTCAGAGTTTCCTCCGATGCCAAAAGAGCTGGAAGATGGGATACATACTACAGCAGATAATCTCAAGAAAATTGACTTGGGGACGGCAGGTGACCCGCGGCCGACATTCGTCAGTGAGCTGTTGTCTGAAGAAAGGGTAGCTACGCTGAAAGACGTGCTTATACAGTATAAAGACTGTTTCGCATGGAACTACTCCGAGATGCCATGACTAGATCCAGAAATAGCCGTACACAGATTGGCGATATCTTCTGACATCAAGCCAGTCAAACAAGCACTGAGAAGAATGTGGCTCAAGCTTGAGATGAGCATCAACGCCGAGGTCAAGAAGCTAATCGACTCTGGCTTCATCCAAGAAGTTCAATACCCTGACTGGATTGCCAACATTGTTCCAGTGATGAAGAAAAATGGGACGGTGCGCATTTGTGTGGACTTTCGAGATCTCAACAAAGCTTGCCCGAAAGATGACTTTCTGATGATAGATAATACGTCCACTCACGAAGTTTTCTCCTTCATGGACGACTCGTCAGGATACAATCAGATAAACATGCATCCCGACAACCAGAAGCATACCGCTTTCCGGACCCCTTTGGGCATATTTTGCTACAAGGTGATGCTCTTCGGTCTAAAGAACGCCGGTGCCACCTATCAGAGGGCCATGACGAAGATTTTCGATGACCTCACACATGAAATCGTTGAATGCTATATTGAAGACCTCGTAGTTAAAAGCAAATCATACGAGGAACATTTAGAGCATCTGAAGATCGTGTTTCAGCACCTTCGGAAATACAATTTGAAGATGAACCCTCTTAAATACGCGTTCGGAGTATCCTCGGGCAAGTTTCTAAGATTCGTCGTCTGACACCGAGGTATCGAGATAGACCCGTCAAAGATCAAGGTGATCATGGAAATGCCTCCGCCGAGGACTCTCAAGCAACTGCGATCTCTCCAAGGAAAGCTCGCGTATATCCGACGATTTATAACCAATCTCTCTGGCAAATACTGCCCCTGCAGTCACCTGATGAAGAAGGGGACCCCTTTCGTCTGGGATCCCAAATGCCAAAGCGCACTAGACGAAATCAAGCAATACCTACAGAATCCTCCAGTGCTAACCACTCCAGTCAAGGGAAAGCCCCTTATTCTGTACACAACAACCCTCGAAGATTCCTTAGGCGCGCTGTGGGCATAAGAGAAGGACCAAGGGAAGGAGAGAGCCCTCTAATATTTGAGTCGAGTTCTCCTGGGGGCAGAAAGCAACTACTCCCTCATCGAAAAACACTGCCTGGTGTTGATCTTCGCGATAACAAAGCTCAGACACTATGCGTTGGCACATGAGGTCCAATTCATATCAAAGGTGGATCCCTTCAAATATTTGATGTCAAAGGCCATATTAACGGGACGTCTCGCTAAATGGGCCCTGCTCTTGATGGAGTTCACGATAACTTATCGTCCCCTCAAAGCAGTAAAAGGCCAGGCTATCGCCGACTTCTTCGCTGAGCATCCGATACCTGCCGACTCTCCTTTGAACTGCGAATTTCCCGACGTGCACGCGTTTGACACGATCGACTGGGAGAGAAGAGAGAATGATACCAAGTGGGAACTCTACTTCGATGGAGCGTCTTCCAAGAAGAAGCGCAAACAAAGCACCCTTATAATTAAATCAGGGGTAGGCTTCATCTTCGTGACCACACAAGGAGGGATGATGCGCTTGCCTTTTCCTTTACAGAACCAAGGATGAACAATGAAGCCGAATATGAAGCCTTGATAACAGGTCTTGAGATCGCTATCAACATGGAAATCGAAAACCTCCTCATATACGGAGACTCCCAGCTGGTCGTTAGTCAAGTAAATGGAGACTATCAACCGTGCAAGCCAGAGTTGGTGAAGTATGGCGAGAGAGTACAGCAACTGCTGACTCAAATTCCTTCCTACATTCTGGAAAGTATACCGCGTGCGGAAAACAGCAAAGAGGATGCATTAGCCAAGCTCTCTAAAGAACTGGCCGACGAGAACCTCGATGACGTAAGGATCGCTGTGCAAAGCCGTCGGGTTCTTGCACCGGCAGAAATATCTCCGGATTCGTCAGAAGTAAAGGGAGCTACCAAGCAAACGGCCCTACAAATAAAAGACCAAGAAAAGGCTAAGGATTGGAGAGAAGTTTTTATAGACTACTTCAAATCCCGTCGAACGCCTGAAGATGCATCCTCAAGACATCAGCTCATGAAACGAGCTCTATCTTTTGCCTTCGTCAATGATACTCTGTATAAGAGATCATTTGATTCTCTATGGCTAAGATGCCTGGGACCTAAAGAGGCAAAGTGAGTCGTCCAAGAAACTCACGACGGACTCTGCGGTTCTCACCAAGCCGGGCCAAAGATGAAGCTGAAGATCAAAAGGATGGGCTATTATTGTCCTATAATGATCCAAGACTGTCTCGAATACGCGAAGCAGTGCCATTCATGCCAGATTCACGGGGACTTTATCCACCAGCATCCAAATCCGCTACTCTGGCCGTTCGAAATGTGGGGAACTGACATAATCGGGCCCATCGAACCGGCATTATCCAGAGGACATCGATTCATATTGGCGACAACTGATTACTTCTCCAAATGGGCAGAAGCAGTACCGCTAAGGGAAGTGAATACGGAGAATATGCTCTATTTCTTCAAGACACACGTTATTTACCGGTTCGGCACTCCGCGACGGATTATCTCCGATAACGGGCCAGCTTATAGAAGCCACAAGAACAGCCGCTTTGCACAACAGCATAATATAGACTGGAGATACTTTTCGGTCTATAATCCCCGAGCTAACGGTCTAGCTGAGGCTTTCAACAAGACCTTGACGAATATCGTGAAAAAGACGGTGTCTCAAAATAAGAAAGACTGGCACGAGAGACTGCATGAAGCTCTCTAGGCGTATCGAACTAGGTTCAAAACAACCACGAACACAACGCCGTATACATTGGTATTCGGCACAGAAGCAGTACTCCCTCTCGAGATAGAGTTACCCTCTCTACGAGTGGCAGTTCATTACGAGCTAACGGACGAAGAGAATGCTCACCTTCGGCTTGAGGAACTCGACGCCCTCGATGAAACCCGGCTCATGGCGCAACAAAATCTGGAGGCTTATAAAGCAAAGATGACGCGCTCACACGAAAAATTGACTAGGACGAGAACATTCCCCCAAGGCGAACTCGTGCTAGTGGTCAAAAGACCTATGATCCCCAATCATGCCAAACGGGGGAAATTCGAGCCGAACTATGAAGGCCCGTACATCATAGACAAAGTTTACCAGGGTGGAGCCTATCTATTAATGGACATGCATGGTGAAAGACCTTTCAGGCCAATAAATGGTCACTTCCTGAAAAAATACTACGTCTGACGAGTCACGGCTTAGGTCAACGATAGATGACGATGCCTATGTCCGCTCGCTATCTTTCTAAGCCCAAACTCTATAAGTATTAGCCGGCAAACGGACCGAAACGTCCTTAAACTAACGATGGACCACTATGTCCTAAAATTGGCTATTGACCGAGACGTCAATAAACTACTACGGACTGCAGCATCCCAAGGCTGACACAAAAAAAATAAAATAAAATAAAATAAAAGAAGAAAACGGTATGTCCGTAAGCGAGATGGGCATGGATGAAAACCCGAAAGGGCTCCGTGAGTAAAAATAGCAGGGCTACCGGCGAGCGTTGTGAAAACCCGAAAGGGCGCAATCTCGTTAAAAGACACTTGCAAGGTCCTCTCGACCTTGTGAGGAGAAAATATCCGCGTGAGATCCTTACGGCTCACAAGGGAGAAAGAAACTTGGGAATCCCCACGATTCTTAAGGAGAAATTACACTTGTGAGATCCTCACGACTCGTAAGGAGAACCCTCTTATGAGACCCTCACGGCTCATAGGATTCAAAAGCCATAAACTATAGGGATCTGAACCTGTTCTTAAGCCATCACAACCTCCAATGCTGCCCTGCAAGCGTCTCGATATCGACCCTTGTATACAATTCACGAGCGCGAATAAACATTTCCCTAACAAAGTCCCACCAGTGACTAGGAATACGCTCTCACGGTGAACAGCCCTTGTAAGTCCTCTCGACATATGAGGAGAAAATACTCTTGTAAGATCCTTACGACTTACAAGAGACCATACACTTAAGACTCCTCACGATTCTTAAGGAGAAAACGCACCTACGAGATCCTCGCGACTCGTAGGGAGAAATACCTTTATAAGACCCTTACGGCTCATGAAGTCAAAAGCCTTAGTCGACAGGATCTTAACCCTGTTTACTAAGCCACCTTTGTTCGACATCGACAAAGGTAAATAATGATTCGCTCCAGGAAATATCCCAGTTATAGCGATACTTATGCCTAAATCGGTATCAAATCCTAAACTCGCAGCGAAAAGCCAGCGAGCCACAAATGCATATCAAATAGCCGAAATGATGGGGCAACTTGCAACAAAATCAGCAAGTAAAAATGTATGCATACAAAGTAGCCGAAATGGTTGGGCAACTCGCAATAAAAAGCAGCGAGTAAATAAAAAAAATAGCCGAAATGATTGGGCACCGCGAAAAATAGCCGAAATGATTGAGCAATCACGACTTTCGCGATATAAAAGCTGAAATGATAGAGCATCGTGGAAAGAAAAATATATAAAATGAAAACTTTTCTCCCTACAGGCGAGATCACATCGATCCCTGTATACAATCTAGGGTCACAAACAAAGAGGGAACCATACCTGCCCACCAGGCTCCATCAGAAAAATAAGCCAAATCTCGACGGTTCACAGACAGCCTGAAGATCATCTCAACATTTGTCTCATTACAACAGATGCAACATCAGCAAATCGGAGCCACGGCAAAGTTCCCTGTTCCATGACTCGGCGATGCACAGACAACCGAGAGTCAACCCCTCCTGGTCCCGTAGAATACAGCTAAAGTCAATCCTGACCCCGTCGGAAACGCCTAAAGCAAATCCTGGTCCTGTGGGACACGGCTAATGTCAATCCTGACCCCGTGGGAAACGCCCAGAGTAAATTCTAGTCCCGTAGAACACGGCTAATGTCAATACTGACCCCATGGGAAACGCCCAGAGCAAATCCTGGTCTCATGGAACACGGCTAATGTCAATCCTGACCCCGTGGAAAATGCCCAGAGCAATTCCTGGTCCCGTGGAACACGGCTAATGTCAATCCTGACCCCGTGGGAAGCGCCCAGAGCAAATCCTGGTCCCGTGGAAAACGGCTAAAGTCAATCCTGACCTCGTGGGAAATGCCCAGAGCAAATCCTGGTCCCGTGGAACACGGCTAATGTCAATCCTGACCCGGTGGGAAGCGCCCAGAGCAAATCCTGGTCCCGTAGAACACGGATAATGTCAATCCTGACCCTGTGGGAAACGCCCAGAGCACCTCCTGGTCCTGTAGAACACGGCTAATGTCAATCCTGACCCCGTGGGAAACGTCCAGAGCAACTCCTGACTCTGTGAAATGCGGATAAAAGTCAACCCCTGACCCCGTGAAATGCGAACAAGGTCAACCCCTAACTCCGTGAAATGCGGACAAAGTCAAACCCCTGACCCCGTGAAATGCGGACAAGGTCAACCCCTAACTCCGTGAAATGCGGACAACGTCAAACCCCTGACCCCGTGAAATGGGGACAAGGTCAACCCCTGACGCCGTGAAATGCGGACAAAGTCAAACCCCTGACCCCATGAAATGCGGACAAGGTCAACCTCTGATTCCGTGAAATGCGGATAAAGTCAACCCTAGACTTCCCCGTCAAAGCAATGCTTTGACTCGGGAGCAGATCAACTCATCAATCACTTATGAGTCCTCTTGACTCGTAGGCGAGAAAATTCTCTTGTGAGATCCTTACGACTCTCAAGAGAAAACGCACTTAGGAATCCTCACGATTCCTAAGGAGAAAATACACCCGCGAGATCCTCTTGACTCGTAGGGAGAAAAGTCTTTATGAGACCCTCACGGCTCATAAAGTTGAAAAGTCTTAGGTGGCAGATCCTAACCCTATTTCCTAAGCCATCATTGCCCCGCAGAGAGGTCAAGGTAGATTTTCTACAGGCCACACTCTCCTAAGTCAAACATAGACAGGAAAGGAAGCAACCACTTACGAGTCCTCTCGACTTGTAGGGAGGAAATTCTCTTGTGAGATCCTTATGACTCTCAAGAGAAAACATACACTTAGGAGTCCTCACGACTCCTAGGGAGAAAATACACCTACGGGATCCTCTCGACTCATAGGGAGAAAATTCTTTATGAGACCCACACGGCTCACAAAGTTGAAAAGCCTTAGGCAGCAGATTTGAACCTGCTTCCTAAGCCATCGCTATCTCTCAAAGATTTCAAGATGGAATGCTCTCTCTATCATCTACAGGTTACACTTGCTAAAAGTAACATGCCGGCAACAAAGAAAAATAGAAGAAAGCAAAAGATAACATAAGATAGTACGAAAGAAATGTATCTTTTATTCATAAATTCAATTGGGTACAAGATACATCATATGAAAGAATAAAAAATGAGTACAATTTTATTCAAAAGAAAAAAGATTACAAATGATAATTAGTACAAAAACAACTATTGGGAGGGAGGCGTTTTTAATAAACCGGTTAGTTGCTCGCACACTCTCCTCAGCCCCTTTTCACGGTCAGCTGCCGCGGCTAACTCCGCTTCAACCTGAGCTCGTTGCTGCAAATAAGATGAAAGTTGCTCATCGATGACCCGCTGAGCTGCCTCACGACTTCACGCATCTCGCTCGGTGAGGTCAAGCTTTTGCCTCAGCGTTAGCCCGTTAGAAATACATCGTAGAAGGCCCTCAAAGATAGCTTTCAGCTGTACAGCATTTGCGTCAACCTGAGTGTGCAGCCGGGCAGATTCACTTGAAGTATCCTCGCGCTCCTTACGCTTCAGGGCTGCTTCTTGTTCAAGATGACGGAGGTAGGGAGTGCTCTGCTCGAGCCACGCAGCCCGCTAGGAGTTCACAGCCAGGACCTCGGGAGCAGGACGTCCGAGCTCAAGCTCATGTAGGCAGGCCTCAATTTTCCTGCAGTAGTTAACCCAAGACTCAACGACGCCCTCGCTATGGAAGTTCATGAGCGTCGCCAGCATAGGATTAACCTCGGCAGCAAAATATGCAGCGAGTGCAGGGATCTCCACGTCAAGCTCTTCAATGGATTCACTCAACATACGATGGCTAGTCGTAGCACCCTTAGAAGATGGACGCCTAGAAAATGGTCCTGCTGGGATTAATATACGAGATTCGAAGAGAGCAGGAACCGGTGCGACGGCTGCAAAATGAATTACGGTTCAAAGCTAACTCGCAAAATGAATAAATCACATAAGTGATGAATACTATACTGGCTGCGGCAGGTGGCAAGGTCAGAAGTTCCGGTGGCGCGACTATTCTTTCGTCCCCTCCTTCAATCCGTAGTGCTGCAGTCAGGGCAAAGAAGAATTAGCAACGAATTAGCTGCCCGTAAAAGAAAGGAGAAGATATTAGCTAGAGACTGTACTCACCAACACCACTAGATGAAGTAATATCCGACTGGAAGGAGAAATGTGGGTGCAGCACCTGATACAGATGATCAAAAAGGACTCCTGCAAGGGTGTAATAATGCGACGTCAGTGCATAAAGTTGCCTATAATGAAACCGATAAGTCGCAAACTCGTACCTTCCAGCATTCGGGAGGATACGAGAGGTGGCAAAGGGTCGGCAACCGTCAAAGCAGGAACTGGTGATGCTTCCTCGGGTGGCACAACCTCAACGATCACAACACCTGCATTAGAAATGAGCGAAATACTGTCAGAAGATATTGAAAGGGATTGCAGAATGAAAAGGAAAGCAATGACCCAAAATCTACCTGATGAGTCGCCGGTCGAAACCGCGACAAGGGCGTCACTGGGTGCAGCGACTGCTTCACCCTCCTCCATTGGAATGGTTTCGCCGCCTGTAGCTTCATCCCCCGACTCCACGAGAACCGTTGTGATACTCGCAGCGCCCGGCAACGGCAAGGAACCGCAAGGGGAAAGAGTGGCAATTGGGGCAGTTCCAGACTCTTGAGAAAGAGTGACCACTTCAGGCTCAGTGGTTTCTGCCGTCTCACCTACCACTTCCTCATCAGGACTTGGCCCTGCAGGGTATGACATATGAGAATCTGAGGATCAGACCTTAATAAAAATCCCCAGAGTTACGTTACCTTGAGATGGTTTTTCAATCGCTTCCCGACCCGCGCGTACCTCCTGTCTATAAGCGGTAGACAGGGCAGCCGAAGCACCCTCTGAAAAGCAGGGATGGGGGAAGCAGCGCTCGAGCCTGCACCTACGGCCAAGGCGGCGTTACGTTCTTTTGCTGCATGGCTTCTACGCTTCTTTTTCGCCTAGTCCGTGAGAGCTGATCTTCTCAGGACTTCCGTCAAGGGGACGTCATCGTCCGCGCCAGGAGCTACCTCTGGAGCCGTTATGGCATCCTTCATTGGTTGCTTATGTAAAGCCTCTTTTGGCGATACTGGGGAAGCTGGGACTTCGGTAGCCAACCTTGGAATCGTCCCCGCACCACCTTGCGAAGTCGGCACGGCACTTGGGATAACTTGGGTCGAAGTAGTCCCTGCGATAAGATGAAAAAAGGGGTCAGATTACCCATAAAAAAGGGGAATGAAAGCATAATGAGCCGAAATATACCAAGACCCAGCAAGGCTCGAAGCCTTTCTTCCTCCTCAAAAGTCTTAAGGGAAACCATGAGAGCCTCTTCAGTGGAAATGCCTGTTGAAAGAAAAGTGCCAGTCTAAACACGATAATAAAATATAATGCAATGACAAAAGTAACGACTGAAAACTACCTGACTCGGCGAGGATGATCAGTCCTGCTTTGTGACTAGCTAGTCGCTCGGAAGCTGCGATGGCAGCCTCCAAATCAGAATCATCTGGTACCGGGAATAGACCCTCGTTGGTCCCATATTTGCTCAAGCCCTCGCTGTAAAGAGCATGAGGCTCCTGGCTGAGTATGACGTCGGCAGAAATAATTGACTCCTCCCTCTTCTGCGAGCGAGTACCGGTCACCGCTAGCATAAGCTTACGCTTGGTAGGCACCTTGGGACGACGAGTCCCGATATCTGAACCCACGCCAAACTCGGGAGACGCCACAGTCACTGCTTCAACGAGCGGACAGGGCATCAGTAGCTCAGTCATATCACATGGCGCCACAACCCCATCAGCTTCCCTTAGGGGAGGACGGACAATGGTCCATTGCTTTAGAGGAACATTTAGATTACCAGCCGGCGCTGCACCCTTGCGATCAAGCAGCAATCTTTTTTCCTCTCTAATGACGGCGCCCATCGAATGTTGATACCACGCCACATACACATTCTGGGCCTTCGGAACGCAGCTCGGTTCACTAATGAAAAAGTTGGACCCTATGTTTAGGCGCATAAAATGATGCAGCGCACTCCGAATACCCTCTTCAGTGGCAGCCGGTTTTGCCAAGAAAGCCTCAAGCGGGATGCCCTGATTATAGCTTAGTTGTTGGGCGAAATGATGCGGGTTGTATCTCATGAACAACGCCGCATCATTCTGCCTAAATACAAGAAAGCCCGGCCTGATGGAATACAGATGAAGAATCTCCCGAGCTTTCAACACAGAGGCCCCGTCTTTAAAAATGTCCTGTAATGGCAGCACCGTTTTTGTAGATTCCTGGCCGACGGTCAAAATTTTATCGGTGAAGGACATACCATCTCCAACCGTGCGTGGACGAAGGAGCAAACCCTTAGCTTCCCGCGGTGTCGGATTTACGATGGATGCGTCGACTAGCCGCATTATCCGAGGGAACTTACATCTGTCATAAAAGGAAGGTCTTCTGTAGATACTGAAGACGCCAAGTACGTGTAACTCGAGCCACGAGGTGAAGTAATGCATTGAGAAGTTGGCAGGCTGCACCCCTGGCTCAGTAGTATCCGCTGCCAAGCTGAGGCCGTGATACAAGTGGGATAACCCAGCGATCCCGACGGCCACTTATATCCTAGCAACCATTCGATGAGCTGGGTATAAGACGGACGGCCTAATACAGCGAGGGTGCATCGGAAGTGCAAACCAGCTCAGCCATAACCCAAGAAACCCCAAAAAGAACGTTTCTTCGTCAATCCTAGGAGCTGCCAGCTCTGCAAAAGGGATGACTGGGGTGCCGGAGAGAAAGAAATTCTTCTGATCCGCCTCCACCGTCGGCAAGTTGCCCAAACCTAAGCCAAAAGGATCGTCGAGTTTGGCGAACTTCGCGGCTTCCTTCGATAGTACTTCCGTACGGAGAAAACGAGCGATAAAATCCGTAAAAGTAACCCCGCGGCCTCCAGATTCGAGAAAGAGGCTCTCATAGATATTCAACACCTTTGTCAAACTTGGGAATTGGTGTTGCATGGTGTTCTCTGGGTTAAGACCCATTACCACTGATTTGGTAGCAAAAATATACTCATCCGGAGGAAGCAGCTCCTCGTAATGTTCTCCCCTAACGGGTAAACTAAAGACCTCAGCAAATTCCTCTAAGGAAATGGAGACTTCTCGATCCAATAGGAGGAAGGTGTGAGTTGGAATGTTCCATTGCTCTAGAAATGACTTGATCCACCATGTAGGAGGTGCGGAATACTGGAACAAGGAAGCGTAGATCGCAGGGCACAATCCGAACTTCAGCAGTTGTGACTTCTTCGCCGATAGGATATATCGGGACCACTGCAGGTATCTGGTCGGGTGACGGGGAGTTAGCCCTATGTTGTATGGCTGTCCCCAAGGGCGCGATTCGCCCTGACATATGCGCCGCCCTAGAGTATCCAAAGCTATCGGTGGCTGCACGGGTATTGCGGCCAGAGAAGGCCGAAGGAGACTTTCTGAAGTCCAATTCACCTCCTCCACAGTATAACTTATCAGGGGTGCATCTGCATAAGAGATCGCCGAGATAGGCTCCGAGGGTGTTGCACAAGAAAAGCTTCGACGGCCTCTGATAATTTGATCGTACCATCTACCTCATAGATGAAGATTCTTGTGCTCTGGGTCATGATCATTTATCAATGCGAAGACTTCCTTATCCACTGGCGCTTCAGGGAATCCGCCTTCCGAACGGACGAATGGGAAAGAAGTGTCAAAAGACATAGTACCTGCACGGAAAAGAACAAATTTTCAGCCGCCAATGCTACAGTTTAAGTTCGGTACTCGGTACTTTGAATCCATACCACACTGCAATGCAGTAAAAAGGGGCCAAAGAGGACCCACAAAATCTAGATAATAACTCATCATTAATAAAACAGTCTCATCATTTGATGAGACCGTCATTAAATAAGGAAATCCTCAATTAATTCTCATTCAATGAGAACCCCTCGGGTAGAGGAGTAAATCTCCCCTTGAGAGCAGTGCTCTATAATAGAATGACACCTGTCAGATTCTAATGATGAAGGAATAAAATTCCTCTGGAAAATCCTAAGAGCCTTGCTCTGTAAAAATGATGGAATAACCCATCAAAGAACTTAAAATAAAGTTTTAATGGAATAAAATTCTATGATTTTCAAGATCCATGAACAAACTCTTAAGAGTTCTTTATGAAAGATTAATAAATCTATATGATTTGAAAAGAGCAAAGCTCTGTTAATGGGTTAAGAAACTCTGACAAAGATCTCTTTAGATCTATGATCCCAAAAGAGCAAAGCTCTTTTAATGAAACCCTAAAAGGATTTTCTTTAGATCAAAGATCTATGAAGAGCAAAGCTCTGTTAATGGGTGAAACCCTAGATTATTAAAAGATTTAATCTTTACCTAAGATTTTGACAAAGTTCTGTCCTTAAGAAAGTTCTTAAAACAGAGAGCTATACTCTAAAAGAGAATTAATTCTCAGAAAAAAACAAGGAAAAAGAAGAACAGAAATCATTTCAAGGGCCAAGGGTCCTATTTATAGGCACTGAGATGCCGTTTCAACTTCTGAGTTGATTCAAGGGCGCAGATGTTGCCACCGCTGCACTCACGTGTGGGCCACGTGAGCGCAACGGTAGGGGGGCATTTGTTTCCCCAATCAGAGCAAAGTTCTGTTCAAAATTCAAATTTTAAAATGAAGCAACGCTTCATAGCAGCGCTAAGTGCGCTGTGCCCTAAGCAGCGCACCATGTGCAAAGCACGTTTGCTCTAGCGCTAAGAGTGCTGCACTATAACCAGCGCACCGCGTGCAAAGCACATGTGTGTTTGCGCCAAGTGCGCTGCACTCTAAGTAGCGCACCACGTGCAAAGCACGGGTGCGCTAGCGCTAAATGCGCTGCACTCTAAACAGCACACCACGTGCAAAGCACGGGTGCGCTAGCGCTGGAACTAAAAGCTCCCCACCGTTAGATCAAAGATCCAATAATAATGATAAATTATTAATTGACCAGAATAAAATTCTGTTAAAGAAAGATTCCTCAAAATCTTTCCAAACAAAAAGATTGTGCTCTATAAATCAGAGTACCGTTGGATCAATGATCCAAGGGTGATTAAAAATCACCAAAATTACAGAATAAATTCTGTATGGGAAAATTTCCCAATCTTGTTAAAAACCAAGAAGATTGTCTTCTGTAAAACAGAAGCCTTTTGATCAAAGATCCAACGGTGGGGAAATCCCCAAATCAATTAGAGAAAAGATCTCCTTAACCAATTGAACCAATCGGCTTGCCCTATATAATGGCTTCAAGACTTCAAGTCTCATACAGAAGAACCCCCCCCCCATAAACTTTGAGAAATCTCAGAAAGAAGAGCCAAGCTCTCGGTAAAAGAAGAAGATTTTCTTCAAGGTAAAAATAGACAGAGAGATGAAATCATCTCATATTAAAAAGAAGAATTCACTTCTTTCTTTAAGATCATAGATCCATAAGACCAAGGTCTTTCACAAAGAGATTAAAAGATCTCACCATAAAATAAGAAGAAGAACATAATTCTTCTCACAGATCATAGATCTATAAGACTAAGGTCATCTACACAAAGAGATCGTGAACATTTCATAAAGGAGGGGAGAATAAGTCAATTCTCTTAGGATAACAGATCCATAAAGGCAAAGCCTTTCATCAAAATAAGAGATTGAAACATCTCCTACAAAATAAGAACTTCTGTTCTTAAGATCTTGAGACAAAGTCTCTTCTAAACGAGAATATATTTCTCAGATTATAAAATTGATCATATGCGCTTCTGCGCTCTTTGACTGGCGCCAAGCGCACCACGTGCTCCTCACGTGTGCGCCACTGAACAGATAGCGCTTTGCGCTCATAGACTGGCGCGCAGCGCCGAGCGCACCACGTGCTCCTCACGTGTATGCCACTGAACAGATAGTGCTTTGCGCTCATAAAATAGCGCTTTGCGCTCATGGACTGGCGCTTAGCGTCGAACGCACCACATGCTCCTCACGTGTGCGCCATTGAACAAATAGTGCTTTGCGCTCATAAACTAGCCTTTGCGCTTATGATCTGGCACATAGTGCCAAGCGCGCCACGTGTTCCTCACGTGTGCGCTCCCCAACAGAAGCGCTCTGCGCTCTTTGACTGGCGCAAAGCGTCAAGCGCGCCACGTGCTCCTCACGTGTGCGCTAGAAGAACATAAATTGTTCTATAAATAAAGCCCAGAGCTATGATGAATGCTCAGCATTCAATAAAAGACAAAAATATTGTCAGAACTCAAAACAATGCTCAACATTTTTTAACTAAGTGGGTCGAGCCCAAGTTGTCCATAAACCTCTCATTCAGATTAATTGAGCCTATATGCTCATAAATCTTTTGACATATCTTAGTCCCAAATTGGACTACAGATCTCTCAACCAAAATTGGTTCAAGGGTACATCTCTTCATTCCTTTAATATTTGTCGTTGTAATCCTTCAACGTCTTCAGAGAGGTGATGAGTCCCGATAACCAAACGTTTCATGGACTGTGGGGTTCTTAAACCCATAGACTATGATGTCCTTAACCTTGGACTGTAGGGTCTTTAAGCCTATGGACCATGATGTCCTTAACCTTGGACCACCATATCCTTAAACTGGTAATCGACCGCAATGTATCTAAACTAAACAATAGAGCCCGATTGCTCTCTTGATTGGATCTAAACGATCCCGTTAAGTTGATGTTAGTCTGAAATTAGACTAACGTATCCTTAACATACGTTTAAGTTGATCTTAGTCTCAAATGAGACTAAAGTATCCTTAAACCCAACCCCAAACCCAAATCTAAGAAAATACAGATTTGGACTTATCAACGCCCTACGGGCGACAACATAAATTAGTCTCTGTATACAATCCACGGGCAACCAAAAACAAAACAAACACACACGACACGAAGTGACCATCTGGAGAAGGAGAAAGTGGTTACCGTGATGCGGTAGCGTAATTAACTGCAGGGGGTTGCGCCTGCAGAGAAGAGCGTCCCCACAATAAAAAAACCCCTCAACGAGGGGGAATCTGACGAAGTCTGCTATATCGGCCACATCCGTTTAAACCTTCGATACATGGTATCATAAATCAACTTGGCATTTTCGGAGAGGTGGACGGATAGCACCAATTAGCATCTGCCCCCAAATTCAGGCAAGATGAACCTATGCGGTCGCATCTCTATGTTCGGAGAAGAATAGCTGCTTCCTACTTGTCTCGAATACCGAATTTGCTTTGTTGGCATATCAAATCGAACCCTAAAAGCATGACACTCTTATCAATATTGCCTTTAACAAATGTAAAAATGTAATACTCGAATTTTAATAAATATATGATATACTACCATCTCATGAGTTGTTCTGCTTCGGGGATACCATCGGCTTTAAATTTCATTTTCGTAAAGCCTGTTGTTTCTAACATGTAACTTCCTATAATTGTGTCATTTACCATATTAATAGCGCTATACTTGTAAAAACTTAATAACTATTGATAACCACTAAATTTTAATTTTATTTTTAAAATAACAAAAATTATATGAGCGTAAGTAAAAAAATTACCTATGAATTCTTTTGCATGCACACCTATCGCGGCAATTAAGAAACTATCAGTGTATCCTTCCCCAAAAATACTCATGTGCTTTGTCAGAAAAATATCCCTAGTCGTTAAAGTGACCGGTTTCTCGTAACAACTATTATCAATGAGTGATACTTCAACTAATTTACTTGTACCTCCAGACTTTAAAGAGATTATGCGTTCATGGCTCATATCAACGACATATCCTACTATATCTTCAATTCACATAATGAATATAAAAGGTCATGAATATATAAATGTTGTAACGAGTTATAGTAAAAAATTAAAAAGCTTAACGGTTATGAGTACATATTATCTTACCATAAACACATTCAGGCTTACGCGCAAGATCGCGTACTTTGCACAACTTTTTAAAATGGTAAGTACGGCCAGCCGATATTTCTTTTATAGAAACTTCATCAACCTCTGACCGTCTTGTCAATGATAATTGCCATCTGTTTTTCAAAACTTTAATAGATTTACCAGTTATCAAAGTCACAACATTTTTTATCACGTATACTTTATCAACGAATATCATGTTTTTCCATTTCTCAGCATATAAATTATCAACTAACACCTCTCATTCAACGCCCTGCATAAAGTCAAAAAATTAATATTTAATTAATAAATTTTACGTTGAAAAGATAACTGTTGTTGTAAACAACAGCTCACTTCTTCGTCTCTAGCCACAAATGTAAGCGAGTTTGATGACTTTGCATACAATCGACCATACCACAATCGCGTGATGCGTACCTTAATATTATACAATTTACCTCGTTCTACAATTTTTTTAAAAGTGGTGATCTCTAAAGGTGTAGGTAACATTTTCTTCTTACTTTCTGGATAAGATTCGTCAGAAATCAAAGTCAATAGATTCTTCTCTTTCTTTCTTTTGCTTTCATGTTGGCTACTGGTGTCTTCGTCTTTTAGTATAAGAAAATACGTTAGTAAAATTAGAACGAAATTTTTTTTACAAATAAATAAAACAGATAATCGGTATACACATATCGTTTTTATAATCCTTCTTTAAAAGAGTCACAGGAGCAATTTCTTTTTTACTACTTTCACTTTGTCTCTATGATCCTTTTGCTCTCTTACTTGCAAATTTTCCTTTGTTTTCACTTGCACAATGAGATTGAATATTACCAATATCACAGTCGTCACGATCCTCCAAGTCTGAAACTGACATGCATAATAAAATATAAGTAATTTATTAAAATCCAAATATAATAAAATATAAAATTTGAAATAATATTGTAGGAACTCATACCTTTTTTGACTTATGAACCAGTTTAATTTTTTTTCCACGTTTATTCAATGCTTTCTCTCCTTTTAAAACGCCATGCTCTCTTTTCCGAGATTTCTTATCATTGATACATTTATTTCTTATTTCCCCAATGGTAATATTAACACTATCACTGTCATCCCCACCTTCATTACTACTGTATTGATAATTGACCTCATCTTCAAAATTTTCAAAAAGAACGGACTCTTCATTTAAGAATATATTTCCATCACAATCATTTGAATTATTCTTTTCCATCCTATACAGAAAATAGAAAAACTAAATCAATAACAATAAACATCACGATATAAAAAAATCTGACAAAAATGAATAGATCAAGTGAATGCATATATTATATAAAATTTAATGTAAGAACTACATATATACAACAAATGAAATCGAGTATTAATTTAATATTGGAAAGTAACACTCTGATTTAAAAATAAATTTACTGTAAAAGTATTTTTAAATCAGAGCGATACTTTCCAATATTGGGATTAATACTCGATTTCATTTGTTGTGTATATAGTTCTTATGTATCTTTACCTTTGTGAGAACTCTCTGTAGAACTTCTTTATAAACAACATTTTGTATATAATTTTTTGGAATGTCAATTTGTTCTTCTAGAAAAACTTTTAAGGATGATGCAGATCTAGCTCTTGAGAATGCAACATACAATTGCCCATTATAAAAAACTGGTTTACGTAGATATAATCCAATTTTTCCCAAGGTTTGTCCCTGACTTTTGTTTATAGTCATAGCATAAGAAACACGAACGAGAAATGGACGCCGTTTAAGGACGAAAGGGAGATCTTCATTATCACTTGACATAATTATTCTTGGTATTGCCACACATTTTCCAATATTTGTACCAGTCATAATTTCTGCTTTTATGACCCTTTCACCTAACTGTTTAATGATAAGGCATGTGCCATTACATAAACCAATACTCTGATCTAAATTACGAAGTAAAATAATCGGTGTATTTACTTTAAGCTCAAGCGAATGAGGAGGCAATCCAGAGAATATCAACGAATTTAAAAATTTCGTTGTATGTAAAAAATTATTGCAAGCAGAATCATCAGCAACAGAAACCTTCGTGTCTGCACTCAAGTAAATCCGACTTTCTTCTCTAATTTGATATATGACTTTCTTATTAATTTCATCAACTTCTTCATTTCTACATGCAAGCATTGCTTTTGATCCCAAATACCGTGAATTTTGATAATTATCATTTAAATCTGTATATATTTCATTTATTAATCCACTAATACCAAGTCTGTGATTAGATAACATTGAATCCGGAATCTCTATCCAATTATCATCACAATCGTTGCCCTCTTGAATTCCTTTAATATCACCATTACCAATATCGATTAGCCATTTTGCAAAATTTTCGCTGTCTTCTTCTAACCTTGTATTCGTATGAACACGCATATTTTTTTGTCAGTATAAACATCTCACATTGATCACATAGATATGATTTATGTAATGTAGCGGACACAATTTGTTGTCTCCTACCTTTACGGACGACTGGTAAAATCTGTCGAAAATCACCACCAAGAACAACGGTCTTTCCACCAAATGGTTTATTCTCAAGTTGTGGATGAATATTTGATAGAAATCTTTGAAAGTTCGATCGACGACTTCAAATGCAAAGCGATTTATCATCGGAGCTTCATCCCAAATAATCAGTGTCGCTTCTTTGATGAGAGAAGAAAGATTAAATTGGCGAGATATTGCGCAAGATGAAAACTCATGAAGATCGATAGGAATTTTGAATCTTGAATGTGTTGTACGTCCTCCGGGTAGTAACAAAGAAGCAATGCCAGAAGATGCAACTGCAAGAACGATTTGTTTCTTACTACGCAACTTCACTAAAATTGCATTCCATGAGTATGTTTTGCCAGTTCCACCACCTCCATACACAAAAAATAGCCTTCCAATATTTTTTTCGCACGAAATTATAACCGCATCAAAGATTTTTCTTTGTTCATCATTTAAACCACATTCTAATTCAATAGATTTTTTCGACAACTCAAAAGTTTCATAATTTAGTTCCTCAAATATCAATCTATTATTCTTGTTTAAATTGCTAGGAGAGGGTATTGGCATAAATGGAAAATCTCTTAAGCTTTTATTATTATATGACAAAATCACATCCATATCATGAAGCGCAAAATCTCTTAATTGTTCGTTACCGAGTACAATTTTTAAATCAGTATGCAAATTTTCCAAACGTCTTTCATAATCATCACTCATGGCCTCCCAATATAATCTCATAGTTCTCGAGAATTCATAACTTCGTTAAAAAGTAACATCGTGCAAAATATGCGACGAAGTTGATTAGCCGTAGCCCACTTATATGCTTCTTAGAGTGCTAGGTTCAATTCATTATCATTATCAATAAGTCCAAGTGCTATACATGCTACTTTATAAGTTTCATGTTCAACACCATCAATTGTTCTCATATCAATAAAATTAATCCTTCCTTTCACTATTGTCAACAACACCCTGAGATAATCTCTTTCACCGGCGGCAGGATGTGCATAAGGTAATCTACCTGTCGCTTTCCTTCTTTTTCGTTGCTTCCAACATAAGTTTTTTTGTTCCAAACAAAGTGATTTGGAAACTCAACATAAGTATAGTTTCTAGCATGAGGAAATTTAAGATTCATAGTAAACCATTCAGTTAACATTATTTTATTAGCTCGCTCAGACTCCATTATTTCTTGAACACTTCCATCTTCTCTAAAAAAACCATTTGTTCACCAAAAAGATGATACTGCAACCGTTCAACGGCAGGATGATGTTTATTTATTTTAAATTCAAAAAGCCTCCATGAAGCTTCAGATGCTGCAATATATCTAGAATCTAAATATAATTTGACCTCGTCATATCTTTCGACCATATTTTGATTAATGATATATGTTGCAAAATCAGATCCTTTATTCACATATTTAAATAAATATTTTATTGCTCGTCTATGATTGTATATTTCAACATTAATATGCGATTGATATTTCAGTAGCAGATTTGCTTTGTAAGGCACAACCCAACTGTTGTCAATATCCTTTCCATCTGCCGTGCAGGATTTTGATTTGCGTCTTCGGTAAATTGCATATCCTTTTTCATCAATAATAGTATGGTCATTGTCCCTTTTTCTGTTAAATCATTGCCAATGTTCAGGTGACTATTTTTCTACAGTCCGTCATAACTATTGTTCTTTTTCTGTCGTCAACACTATTTTTCTACAGTCTACCATGACTAATTTACTTTTTCTATCAAATCATGACAAATGTTAACGTCACTATTTTTCTACAGTCCGTCAGAACTATTGTCCTTTTTTGTCATCAGCGCTATTTTTCAACAGTCGATCGTGACTGATGTCTTTTTTCTGTCAAATCATTACCAATGTTCAGGTTACTATTTTTCTACATACCGTCATGACTATTGTCCTTTTTCTGTCACCAGCACGATTTTTCTACAGTCCAACATAACTGATATACTTTTTCTGTCAAATCACGGTCAAAGTTAACGTCACTGTTGATCTGCGGTCCGTCATGATCTGCGGTCCATCATGATTGGTCCTTTTTCTGTCAAATCACGGTCAAAGTTAACGTCACTGTTGATCTGCAGTCCGTCATGACTGGTCATTTTTCTGTCAAATCAAGACTAATGCTAATATTACTATTTTCCTATCGTTAACACTATTTTTCTTCCATCGTGACCAATGTCCTTTTTCTGTCCTGTTTGTACCTAATAACGTTTTTCCTCATATACGTACTCAACTGCATGCACTTGCACGCGAGCCTTTGTCCTTTATCAATTTATGCGCTGGTATTATGCCTCATTGATGCACGTCGCGTCTAGTTCAATCCAAAAATTCCGAACTTAGTTTTATGCCTTATTTTTAACAGTTTTTCTATTTTTAGCAATTCTTCTTTTATTAGAAAATTAGTTGTGATTTAGATTTTGCAATTGTAAGAGGCAAATTTTAATTAAATAAAACTCTAGTTTGGTGAAATTGCCATTGTTATATTTTTATTCTTTCAATTTCTCTTAAATCTGTTTAGAAGCGCCACATCCCAAAGTAGAGCTGCACCACTTACCAATTAAAAAAGAGTATCATGACTAATGTGTTTTTCTATTTAATAATGCTTAATTATGATTGTTACGAATTATGATTATACCATGCATCTTTTCCAACCAAAGAAGTATCCGTTAAAGCCAATTGGTAATATCATTATTCCTTTTTATTTGAGTTTTTCTATACCTCGACGCTGTCACCTTCTCAATTTTTTTGTCTTTTTCTGTCCTTTGTCAAAGTTGATTGCAAAAATACGACCGAGTTAGAAAATTAAGTGATTTATACTATATATCCAAATACATCATATGATCATCATATTAAATATATTAAACCATTGAAAATATTTGAAAACACAATCAGAACTTGTGAACATTGTTCATCCCTTCTTCGAAATTTACATGCCAAAATAACAGAAGCTTGATCAACAAAGAAAAACTAAAATTAACATCTTAATCTATTTCACATGGGTTCTCATATCGACATAGCGGACATGAGTTATTGTTGAACAACTAAGGAACAATGCAATTCATATGGAATGCATGGTCACTGCACAAATGCACTCCTTCGAACAAATCGCCACTGCTACTCTTCTCAATTTCTTCGAAGCACACCGCACAAACAATATCGTCAATCCGGTCCTTCAACTCTTGTCTTTTTCGTTTACGCGATCTCTTAATTTTCACAGTCCTATCAACGCTAGTATAAACATATATCTTGATATGAAATTTAGCATTTGCTACCTCCACAGCTTCATGGATAAATTTGCTGATCTCCGTTTCAAGATACATGCGATGTTGATCTTGGATGGGGCATTTACGACGCACCACCCAGCCGGCGAAGCTACGACAGTTCTCGGGCGAACGTAATTTAGAGGCTACATATTTGCGATGCTTAAAAGATGGCATTTCATCCAAAAAAACATTTTGTACCATCACGAGGGCCAACAGGAGAGGGAATGATCACTTGGGCGGAATCTTCAATGTACCCATGGGTGCAAATGGAAGGATCGACACCGTCGGCATCCGACGATGTGGACGTCAGTTTTGCATGGAGGAGGAAAAATAACGGCGGTTTGTTATACTCTTTGACCATTGAGAAAGGCAATGGTTGTCCTGCATCAAGATTTTATGCCATTAAGAGATGCAAAATATTTCTGGCTTACCTTTTTTTTTACCATTTCTCTTTTATAGGGATTGAAAATGAAGTGTCTTGGTTTAAATAGAGTAGAGGTGGGCATAGGTGCCAATAAGAGATGGGACATGTGGCAATAAGAGGTGGACATGACTAATGTCCTTTCTCTGTCAAATCATGACCAATGCTAACGTCACTATTTTTCTACAGTCCGTCATGACTAATGTCCTTTCTCTGTCAAATCATGACCAATGCTAACGTCACTATTTTTCTACAGTCCGTCATGACTAATGTCCTTTTTCTGTCAAACGATAGCCAATGCTAACGTCACTATTTTTCTACAGTTCATCATGACCAATGTCCTTTTCTGTCAAATCATACCTAATGTCATTTTTCTGTTCGTCATGATTAATGCATTTTTCTATCAAATTATGACTAATATTAAAGTCACTATTTTGTGACTGCATGCACTTGCACGTGGGAGTTTGTACCCTCTCAGTCTATGCGCTGGTATTATGCCTTACTGACGCAGCCCTAGCCAACTTGGAGTTGCTCGACCGATCCAAAACACGTCGGGTCTAGTTTAACCCGAGAATCTCAAACTGTCAAATCTTGTCCGATTCGCGCGTTTCACCAGCCAAATCGAAGATCTCACAAAATCGTCTGGGTCAATGGATTTAATAATTTAATATATAATTATATATTTGATATATTAATATATATTAACTAATATTAGCTCACTTAAGAATTTTTTTTCTACAAATACATTTAAATATATATGAGATATATATTAATGTATTTACTAATGTGTCATGCTTGATGATACATTGGACTTGGATGTATGAGACTCATACCAAACTTAAGATAATTTGGATGATTAATTATTAAGAGAAAAATCAAAGTTAGGTGGAAATTAGCATGACTAAAGATGCTTGTGGAAGCATGTAGAAGTCTTGACTTAGTCCACTAATTTTGTTTTACTCTAGATATTTATTAACCCAACTATTATCTTTAGCCATGGCTAAGTCTCTACTACTTGTGATATTTTCTTCACCATGGAATCGCGAAAATCCATCATTTAAGGCTCCGAAATCGCGGTCAAAGATTTGCTCCGAATTTTGACTTTCGAATTAGGAGTGAAATCAGCACCCGAATCAGTTAAGATTTAACAGGAAGTACCGGGAATCAATTTGAGACACAATCAAATAATTAGTTTCTCGTTTTAACAACTTTTTATTTTTAGCAGTTTTCTAATTTTAGCAGTTTTTCTTTTGATCTATTCCGTCCGACTTGTCATTTCTGTCCTATTTCTATCTGATAATGTCCCTATTTTTCTACAGTCTTTTTAGAAATGATAACGTCTCTCTCTTTTTTCATGACTACTGTCTTTTTCGATTTAATAATTCTTACTTATGTTTGTTACGAATTATGATCATAAACCTGTTGTTCCAACTAAAGAAATACCCATTAAAACCAATTGGCAATCTCATTGTTTTTTTTCATTTGAGTTTTTTCTACATTTGCATGCTGACACCTTCTCAATTTTTTTCTCCTTTTCCGTCATTTGTCAAATTTTATTGCAAAAACACGATCGATTTAGAAAATTAAGTGATTTATACTATATATCTATAAAATGTATCATTTGATCATCGTATTAACCATATTAAAACAATTGAAAATATTAGAAAACACAATCAGAACTTGTTAACATTGTTTATTCTTTTTCGAATTTTACATGTCAAAATAACAGAAACAACAGACGATCGATCAACAAAGAAAAACTAACAATGCCATCTTAAATTATTTGACATGATTTCTCACATCGACATAGTGGGCATGAGTTTTTCTTGAACAGCTAAGAAATAATACACTTCATGTGGAATATATGATCACACCACAACTACACTCGTTCGACTAAATAACCGTTGCTATCCATCTCAATTTCTTCAAAACACGGCACAAATATCGCCATTCTCGTCCTTCAACCTTCATCTCTTTCGCTAACACGGCCGCTTGTTTGTCACCATCTTATCGATGCATGTAGGAGGATATTTCGTCCAAAATAAATTTTGCACAATCATGAAGGCCATTGGAAGAGGGATGATCACTTGGGCGGAGTTTTCAATGTATCCGTGGATGCACATGGAATGATCGACACCTTCGGTATCCGACGACGTGGGCGTCAGTTTTGTATGGAGAAAGAGAAGTGACGGTTGTACTCTTTGACCATTGAGAATGGTAACAGCCGTTCTATATCAAGTTTTTGCGCTATTGAGAGATGCAAAATAGGAAAAGAAGATCGGTAGAGTTTTAAAGGCCTTTCTCTCTCCTCTCTGTCAACTTTTTCTTATTTTTAGTTTTTCTCTTTTGAGTAGAGAATGAGGATGATGTGCTCTATCTTAAATAGAGCAGGAGGTGGGCACGGACGCCAATAGGAGATGGGACATGTGGCAAAAAAGTGGAAATACCAAAATTTGTGAGGGCAAAATTGACATTTTGAAAAGAAGATGGGACAGACGGCAGTAGAAAGTGGAAATATCAAAAATTATGAGGGCAAAATTGGCATTTTAAAAATTCTGCCACCACTCTACACCTTTACATTATGTATATAGGATATATAACACACACACACACTCTCTCTCTCTCATATATACATGACACAATCACACACTCTCTCCCCTCAAAATACATGGCCTAAGATTTCTCCCTGCAACCCAACAACAAGCTCACCTCCTCTCTCCATCTCAACAACAAGCCTCTCCTCCTTTTTTCCGTCTCTTCAACGAAACCAATCAACAATCATCTCCTCTCTCTCTCCCCCGTCAAAACCAACCAACCTTGGCCGACCCTTGCTTCCCCTCCTTATGACCATGACCGTGTGAACACCACGATCGTTTCGCTGCCTCCGGATCTTCATTACGTCGACGTTTTGATTTTGCTCGAGACGGTGCTCGATGAAACACCTCAATAAAAGTTTCCGTCGTTCTAACCACGGATAAGTCCTTTCCCCCTCTTCTTTCCTATCGACCTTCACCGTCAAAGGTTAATTTTAATCTAGGAAAATTCTACAAGCTATATGTTGACAGATATGCATCACATATTATTTGTAATGTGTATGAGACATTTAGTCAATTCACGATAGTTTACACACATCATAATATTAATTAGCTGTGTAGTACATTATAGTTGTAATAGGCATCAGTTGTAGATAATATGTGGTGCATTGTTAGTGTATTAAAATTATAAATGATAAATAATGGATTAGTAATTAGTTATTGATTTGGTTTATTTTTATAGGGTAGTAGTGCAATTTATTCATGTAAAATTAACATCATAACAAACAACTGTAGTATAATGAAATATATCCTATTAATCAATTAAGTTAGACTTTTAATTGTCCAACCTTAAATTTGCATGTTGTTTCTGCTTTAATTTTTTTATAGTAATTGTTGTTGCCGGAAAATCCCAATACCTATGTACTATTGATATCTCTAACCTTATTAATTAGAATAGTCCTATATAGCCACATAAAGTAGACACATAAATTAGTGATTTAACTTAATTCTAAGTCATAAGTCTTTTGATTATATGCATTACTTACTATTTATCTTACTTCTGTTTCAATACAAACTACATTACCTTTTCTCTACTGTAAAAAGTGAACTATTAAATTTCATATAAACCATCCATATAATTGCTCAGGGATCTTTAAAATTGGGTTAGCGATTTAAAATAAATCTTTGACCAATGATTTTTCGTAGCTAGGAATTTTATTAAAAAACCTTTAAGTTTTAAAATAGAAATTAATCTTTACCTTTTCCTTTGCATGATTGGCCTTTACAATCCTCTTTAGAGTAACCCGTTGTGATGATGTGGATTATCGTACATCTTGAATTTAGTGGAGTGAGATACAAGGCTTTTCACGGAGCGCGGTCTCGAAAAAAAAAACGGATATAAAACAAAATAGAAAATTAAATAAAATAAAAGATAACAAGTTAGATTAAATTGGGTTATTAATATTAGTTAAAATTCTAATTAGTTAAATGAAACAAATTTTTATATTAAAGTTTTCAAGAAAATACCCTTAACTTTTAAAGGGTTAGTCTTTACTAAAATACCCTAAACTTTGGTTTTTTCCCATTAAAATACCCTAATTTATCTCAAGGGTATTGTTATCAAAACACATTGATATTCTAAATAATATTTTTATCAAAATATTATCGAGATTTTAAAACATAATATTTCACATAACTTATTTTACATGAATACCACTAAGTTATAAATAACATCTTTCCACCTAAATATAATTTGTGACTGCATGGAAACAAAATCGCATCGAAACTTGAATTAAACCTGAACTTGATACTTGAACTTAAGCAAGACACTTGAATAATTGACATGTTTATATTACTACTCGATATGGTTTGTACTAAACCTTCATGCTTGTTCCAACTTGACTAGAACCATGAATACGAATGACATGAGTTGCAATTGACATGACTACATGATCGTGACATGAACTCAATTTTGAAAACTTGATACTATACATCACCTTTTGTATTCATGGGTTCGAGCAAGGTTAGTGACTTTAATTATAAATTAGATACGCGGGATATTGGGGTAGTTTAAGTATGAATCCGACGAAATCTTATGAGTCCCATTATTATAAATAACGTCGTTGTGATACCGGGATGAAATAGTACAAATAACGTTGCAGTGGTACTGGTTTGAAATGATACATCACGAATTCATGAATGAGGGTCTGTGTTTCCACGCCCATAGATGACAGCCTGTTAGGTTTAGAATACTTCAATAATAATTAAAGTCCCACTATTTTGGGCCCGTGATTCCCTGCTCCTGAACGATAGCCTTGGGTTCGAGAATACTCTTAAGATTGGTTGATATTCACACTTGCATTGACGCTAGAATAGATTACCTTGTAGAGATCTTTTAGAACACTTATATTCACTTCATATTCACTATACCTGCACTCCATGGCCATATTATACTTATTTGTTATGCTTACATAGTTGCCATACATTACCATACTTGTTCACATATTACGATTACCATTTATATTATATTACATGTCATCTTGCACTCAATCTATATATATTATACATCTCTTTTGGGACTTACCGAGCGCAAGTTCATTGACGGGCATTCCACCCATCTTTTGTTTTTTTTAATATTCGTCAGCTAACTTAGGATCAGAGGAGGTGGAAGTGACTGCAGGGGATTACGACCAGTTCGCACCTGAAGCGGATCATTAATTTTCTTTCATTTTTTTCTTTTTCAGTAAGCCACATGTTTAGGCACTTTCTTTTTATGTTCAGATTTCTTGTATCAATTAAACTCTGTAAAGTTGAGAATGTAGATATATAAAGTAGTTGGATTTTATTTTCACTTGTGTTTTCTTATCATTGTTATACTGCTTATATTACGCTTAGCGTATTTGTTTTTAGAAATGAACTTCTCGAAATAAATACATTACGGGCTTATTACGTGCTGTTACCGCTCTTTTGGAAAGCAGGGCGTGACAGGTTTACACTCCTCAAGCCACCCATGTAGGTTGGTCGACCCCTCTTCATCGACTTCCGATTCTTCTTATTTTGAGCGGCCTGATTCACTTTGCGCTCAAACGTCCAAAACTCGTATAAGAGAGGACACATCTCTAAATCGACTCGGGTATAGGTCGGAGACTGTAGGAGAGCCGTTCTCTCCGTATCGGGGTTCGCCAGCCATAAATCGTAGAAATCAGACTTCATCTTAACCCTATTATACCGGACATGACCCTACATATTGATCATGAAGCCCCAGTAAATACCCTGAAGATCGAGCTTTCTATGAAGGTCATCAGAATCGAGAGTCTAAAAGTCATAATCCATTTACAAATACAAGAAATTAACGTTTTTAAATTATAAGAGCCGAATGATAGTAAATTTATTTGATAAAGTAAATAAAAATATTTAATAATAGCCGAGTCTGCTCAAAGAAGGGGTCAAAGAAGCGCTAGTGTTGTTCGTCCAATTCAAGATGAAGAGGATACTTCTTGAAGTGATAGTTCTCATCCCTCATGTACTGGTCGAACTTCTCAGCATACCGGCCACTGGCTCGGGAGGCGGCGGTAAAGGGGAGGGGTAATGCTCCTTGGCCCTTAGTGGCATATGGCTTCAGCTTGTCGGACCGATTCGGCCCTCGAGTCCTACGGACGGTCTGTGGCTTCCCTAGATCTATAAAATATATTTATATATATGCAATATCAATACAAAAAAAATTATGCATACAATAATCAATAAAACAAGGATATGGATTCTGAGCTATGGATTCTAATGTGTTTGATTGATATATATCATAATTAAGTTTAATGCATTTGTTTCATTTATATGATGTCATAATTTTTAGAGTGCAGTATATATATACCTAGGACGACATCACCACGAGCCCAAGCCCGGGCAGCAGCACGAGCGGGTCGATAGTTCTTCTTGTGAGGAACAGCCAGTGACCCAGACGTGGATGTATCCCCTCCAACTAGATGATAAACAATGACGATATAAGTAACTTCTGAATAAAATAATACATAATCAATTTGACGTATTATATATGTAAAGAATACTAATCTGCAGACTGCGTAAAGGGTACGGATTGTGCGGGAGAGGCCTGTGCCGCGGATGTGGAGGCACCCCATCATCTAGACAATAAAAACTAGCTATACAAGTAACTTCAAAATGAATATGCATGTATATCTATAATATAACAATCAAAATGAATATGCGTGAAATGTAGAATATATAAATGTATCTGTTGCAGATATGGGATCTCGGTATACCTCGGATGTAAAGGCACCACCTAAAACTATACAATAAAAAATGACTACATAAATAATTTCAGAATGAATATGCATGCATATCTACAATTTATCGGTCAAAATAAATGCATATTCATGCAATATACCTGCAGGTGCGACAAAATCCAGCCAGAATGACTCATCAGGAGGGGGTACGGATGGTATGGGAATGTCCACATGCAATGAGTCAACCGGAGGGGATACAAATAGGAGTGCAACATCTAGAGGGGTACGGTGCAGCAATGAACACCAGCCCTCTGGAACTCCCTATGCAGCTCCCCGGGAGTTGAAACCGCTCTGCCTTCTCCACCCCCACCCCTGGTGCAGCCGCCGCCTCTGTCCCTGTCGCCCAGGCCCTTGCCGCTGTCGCTGCCCCTGTCGCCCCGGCCCCTACCCCTTGCTGCTCCCGGCAACTCCATCACCCCTAGATAGAAGTAAAATCATTACACATGCATGCAATACATGTATTTAAGAGAAATAATAATAACAATACATGTATAGATTATAAAAAATGTAAAGACATAATATAATATAAATGACAATCTTTTTCGTTTCGTAGACGCATTAGATACTATAGAAATATTTACTTGGATTTCATTATCAATATCATTCCCAACCCAAGTAACTTTATACTCAGCCAAAGACAATTTTTCTACGGAGATAGACGTTGGAGCACTCTAAGTCTTCTCTCTTCTTCCTCTTCATCGCTATCGTCCGTGCGATTCTCAAATTCTGGGACATCATAAATAACCCTGGGTTTCGATACTTCATCCCGGATGCTTCAAGCACTTTGAGTAGTATACTTGAAATGCTTGTTGCGGAAAGATAAACGGATCACCCTCACAACAAAATCGATGTGTGTTTACACTAGTAAATCCATATTAATCTTTCCAAGTTCCGAGTTTGTCTCTCCGCGTATTCGTATCGGTCCGTGTATCATACCAAATATACTGAAATATATAAAATGTTTCTGATCATCCGGGATATTGGATACTAAGTATGCAATCTAAGTACCCATAATAAACAACACCATCTGATCTTACGGCCGCAACCCCACTATTCTGGGTGATTCAAGATTTTTTTATGTCCTTAATTTCAAATTTGTATCCAAGGACACCGAATCCTTTATGGTTTGCAACCTCCATGCTACGATACTGGGCTCGAAATCTTGAGTCTCTCTCTAATGATTCAAATATGTTCGGATCTTGGATCTGACAAAATAAATTATGCGGCAACGATATAAGTTTAGATTAACACTGCTCGCAAAAACATGAGATTCGAACATCTTACAGTTGCAAAAATTTTCCCGATTATATTTTTTCAATCGATCATCAGCCTAATTAGGATGCCCCCACATACTTCATTATTATGAATTATGTTATCAACATTGAATTTTGACGTTAACATTATATTATTTCATATATATACATATGTAAAGAACAATCAATACAAAACATATTTACTCTCTAACTTCATCAAGATATCCGCTATTGAGGATGACAAACTGATGTATCTTGTTAATAAGTATGGGTTCTACTCTCTTATAATCCGCTTTACCGTATTTTCCGTCTTGAATTTTGCGTGGCCTGTTCAGCTCCGTCTCAGTATCTTCGTTCAGATAGCGAGAACAAAATGTGGTTACTTCATCTAGGAGATAATCTTGCATGATAAAACCCTCTGGTCGATTTCTATTGCGTATACAATCTTTTTAGAGTATAGAGCTACCTAAAAAACATATGTTAAATAAAGGAATTCATGTATATATATAAGATAGCAAAAATTTTATAAAATGCGTGAACAGAAAAATTCAAGGTTCCTTTCGATTGGATACATCCATCTATATTGTACCAATCCGGAAAGCTTGTCCTCGGTTGCAAGATGAACCGTCAGCTGTATTATGATATCGAAGAACGACGGCAGGAACATCGGCTCAAGCTTGCATAGTATCAAGGGGATCACAGTTTCTAGCTCCTCAAGCGCCATAACATCGATATTTTTAGCGCGCAATTTTCTAAAGAAGCAGCAAAGATCGTTGAGTATTAGACCGACTGATTCAGGAAGGGAAGTCCAGAGGGATAATAGGAGAAAATACTCCATAATAATATAGTGATCATGACTTTCAACCTATCGATCTTGCCTTTCTTTATTTTCTTACTAAATGATCCTGGGAAATCTGTGGAAAATTTCAAATCATGTAACACAAGCAGTAAATTTTTTTCTCTGGTTATGACATATGATACGCGGCATTAGGAAGTACAAAATTTCCTGGTTTACCGGCTATCAATTTAGGATGCAAATCACTTCTAATTTTTCAGTCCTGAAGATCCATCCGAGCACGAAGGTTGTTTTTCGATTTTCAATCTTTACAAAAAAGCAAGTTAAGTACGTGCTCGGATACTCCCTTCTTGATGTACATGATATCCAGACAATGACGCTCTAAATTTGTTGACCTGTACGGTAGCTCGTAGAAAATGCTTAACTTAGTTCCAGTATGGTAGAGTGTCCTGTCTTGCCGGATCTATCGCAAAAGTCACGTTATCATAACCATTTCACTATGCAATCACGTCCACTCCGGGCAATTGGGACAGAAGCCCATGAAGCTTCTGATGGCCATCAAAGTGAGCACCGTCAAACCTGTAGGGATGGTCTAGTGGCAGGAAACGCAAATGACCGCAATAATGAATCTGTTTAGCACCGAAAACAGAGATGATCTGGGATTGATCGTTTTGCCTGAATTGGGGGTAGATGCTATTTGGAACATATCCATCCACCTCTCCGAAGATGCCAAGTTGATTAATGTCACCATATATCGGCGGTTTGGACAGATACGACCGATGTAGCGTGATTTTATCGGATTCCCCCTCATTTGTGAGGGGTTTTTGATTATGGGGACGCTCTTCCTTGCGGGCGGAAGCCTCTGCAGTTAATTACGTTATCGCGTTGCGATAACAACTTTTTCCTACTCCGGTAGGTCACTTCGTATCGTGTTATGTTTTGTTTACTTTTAGTTGCCCGTGAATTGTATACGGAGATTAGTTTATGTCGTCGTCCGTAGGGAGCAGATTAGTCTAAATCCGTGTGTGTGTGTGTGTGGGTTTGAACCTAGGTTGTATGTTTTGTCGGTTCAAAGAATATTTTATTTTTTATAATGCCCGTCAATCTGGTTTTAGATTAAGATTGACTTAAATATATGAGCATATAAGCTCAATTTATTTTATCTAAGGATACGTTAGTCTTATATGAGACTGAGATCAACTTAGAAATATATTTTAGGATCATTAAATTTTGTTAATATCCACCAAAAGAGCATATGGGCTCGGCTGCAATGAAATTTCATAGACTTAGCCAATTTCGAGCTCAGTTTTGGGCTTTTCCCCCCATTCAACAGTGCTAAGCACTTAGTATTTTGACTATGGATATGATATCCAATTGCTGCTCTTGCGCTCACATGTGCTGGGAACTTAGGCATACCAGCAAACTAATTTTAGAAGATGGCAATATGGATTTCAAAAATTTCTAGTTTGCTAAAGTTCTGAAACCAAGAATCGAACTAATGAGCTAGAACTTGTATACAAAACCAAGTGAGTTAAACTAATCTACTATATGTAGAATACTCACATCCTCAAGCTTTCTTCAAGTGCTCCGGATCGCGCTTGCAAGCCGGTCCCCCTTCGCCAAAGATGGTCCACCTGAGGGAAACGATCCAAACTCCAGCTTCGTCTAGCGAAGCAACTAACGCTTTAAGCTTTGCTAGGAATGAAGAGTGGGGATGTAGGAATTTTCCACTATTTTTCTCTCTCATTTCTTAAGCTCAAGTTAGAAACTAATGAAGAAGGAGGAGGAGGTGAGGAAAACAGTTCACACCAGAATATTGCATTTAATATCGTCCATTCTTCTGCTCGTTTATTTATACGTAGGTGCTTTTGATCCGTATTTGCTATATGATTACAGGTTACAGGTTCTCAGTCCAAAATAACGCAAATCACGCAAAATATTCACAATTATGCCAAAATCCAGAACATCTGCTAAAAACGGATAAAATCTGGGTTCCGGTCATCCACACTCGTCCAGTGTCGCTTACCAGTTTAAGAAACAAGAAAAATAACAGTGGTCATTCGTGACTTGGACAAGCACAAAGCATGAGAGGGGCAGCCCAAAGATCAAGAGGTGCGCGGAGCTCGAGGGAGATAAAGGTCAAAGAGATTAAAAGTATAGACATTTTGGAATGTTAAAAATCTGAACATGTTTTCGAACTATTTTAAAATTTGGAACCTGTAAAACAGAAGAACAAAGCAACACAAGAAAGCCCCAGAAAAATGACACACTATCTCCTCCAAACGACCGCGGAAGCGCGGCCATATGTTGGTTAGGGCGGTGGAACCGCGGCCTCCACGTGGCATCTTTTGACCATTTTTCAGGGGTAGTTTGGTAATTGTATAGGTGCTCAAAATATGGCCCTAGGGTTTCATTTCTCTGCCAATAAATACTTCAGTTTTGACCCAAGTTAGGAATGCTTTTCTTTTCTAGGATTTAGTATAGTTTAGTTTGTATCTTCTTCTTCATCATCATCTATTCTCCATGAAATTGTAGTAAGAGTTTTTGAGTGGAAAATTAATGATAATGAGGGTTTTTATTAACTTGTATCTTTAAATTCTTGTATTGTAATTTTAATTCCCAGTGTAACTTTTATTTGTTGTTGTTAAGTAGTTGTTGTTATTTATTATTTTGTTTTCCTTCTCTTCTAAACTGTATTTTCAAGTCATGATACTCTATGGAGTCCCTTGCTTAGGTGAGGGGCCAAATAGTTAGCTTGTTACCATTTGTTTGTTTGTGATATATGCCCTATAGGCCATTATTGTATAGTACTGGATTGTATATTACATTTTGGAAGCTTGGGATAGACATAGACATAATAACAGTTTTGCTCAATATGATAGTATGCTGTCTGGTTTGATTCTATCTTAATATGGGTATATCTTTGTTTTAGTATATCGCTAATAAATATTGATAGAGCTCTTAGGATCTTTACTTGACTACCAGCGTTGTGATGGCAGTCACACTAGTATGGTTGGGTAGTCTGTAAGCACATCCATAACCTTGTTCCTAGTCATTGGATTATCGAGACAGGGCGTCGATACTCCAGAGTAGACTGATGTATACGCTTCTTATCCCCGTCAGGGGAGGTGGCCTGTCCCATAGCCATTGGTATACGATACAAGAGATAGTATAGAGGAGCTCATTGGGTTATGAGTTACACTGGATGGACTCGATAGGAACTGCTGGTTGGTATTATACCTATCGTTAGTTAGCAGTTCCCAGGTGACATGAGTACAGGTTAGTCCGTTTAATTGACATAACTATTCGACTCAAGTGTGTTCCTACTGTACTTAGATTACTATCCTTTCACGGCTCAAATGAGTCGAGCAAACAGGCAGTAGTTTGGTGCAGTCCCGAAGAACTTGGAGGCAGTAGTAGATAGAAAGGATTCAACTCTCCCAGTATTGGAAGTTGATATCGCGCTGTGTTCAGATAGCAAATACACAAAGTCCCTGGCTATGGCAAGCAAGATTTACTAGTAGGTACACCAGTAGTTTCTCAGGGTGTTGTTTCCCCCAATCAGAGTAAAGCTCTGTTTGAATTTCAAAAATTCAAAAATTGAAGCAACGCTTCAGATTCCTTGCGCTGCGCGCAACACGCCACGTGTCAAAAGCTGACACGCCAGCGCAACGCCCAAGGCAGCGCACCCAATCAGAGCAAGGCTCTATCTAAAACAAAATTAAAGGAAGCAACGCTTCAGCTGCGCTGCGCTCTGCGCTGCGCGACACGTGTCAGCGCAGCTGCGCTGCGCGACACGTGTCAAACGCAGGTGCGTTTGCGCCAAACAGAATTAAAATTCCAGTAAGATCTTTCTGTTCTTGTTAAAACAAGAACATTGTCTTCTGTAAAATAGAAGCCCTTGGATCAAAAGATCCAACGGTGAGGAAAAATCCCCAAATCACTCAGAGAATGATCTCTTTAACGAATTTAACAAATTAATGTGCACTATATAAAGGCCCCTAGACCCCAATTCCAAAATATACAGAGATAGAGAAACAAAGACAGAAGCACAGAAACAGAGAGAGAATTCAGAGAACTCTTAAAAAGAAAAGTTTGAAGAACTCAGAAAGAAAAAGAAGGTAAAACCTTTATAAAAAGAAGAATTCCTTCTGAAAAGATCATTGATCTAAGAACAAGATCAAGTATCTTCAATAAAAAATATAATAAATAACAAAGGCATTGCCTTTTTTTATGAACCATTGGTTCTGAAATCTTTAAAGATTCTTTTCTTGAATCCAAAATTTGATATTAAAACAGTGCCTTGCACAGAAACAGAGAGAGAATTCAGAGAACTCTTAAAAAGAAAAGTTTGAAGAACTCAGAAAGAAAAAGAAGGTAAAACCTTTATAAAACGAAGAATTCCTTCTGAAAAGATCATTGATCTAAGAACAAGATCAAGTATCTTCAATAAAAAATATAATAAATAACAAAGGCATTGCCTTTTTTTTATGAACCATTGGTTCTGAAATCTTTAAAGATTCTTTTCTTGAATCCAAAATTTGATATTAAAACAGTGCCTTGCACTTGTAAATCTGCATTGTTGCGCTCTTGGGTTGGCGCAAGCCACCAGAGAGCGCCACGTGTTAGCTCCAAAACCACTTGCGCTATGCTCTTTTAAAATAGAGTATTGCTCTGTGAAATTGGCGCAACCCACCGGAGCGCGCCACGCGTCAGCAGCGCAACAGCGCAGCGCACTGGCGCAGCGCACTGCGCTAACTGCGCTTGCGCTAACCAGAGCGTGACACGTGTCACCTCCACAAGCGCTTGCGCTCATTAATTGGCGCAAAGCGCCTGACAGGCCACATGGCCACTGTCAGATAATTAATGCGCTGCATTATTTATAGAAGGGCTGAGCCCAATTAAAAAAGGCCTAACAGGCCTAATAAAATGCAATGCATTATCTTAAAAAAAAAAGAGGCAGAGCCCAAACAAAGGTCTGTCAAGACCAAAACAGATGTTGTGCATCATTTAAAAAGGGACAGAGCCCAACTCAAATAGGCCTTACAGGCCAAAATAAAATGTAGTGCAGGGGCAAAGCCCTAGCACAGGCCTAATAGGCCAAAGATAAATAAAAACGTTGAACATTTTCAACTGGACTTAGCCCAATCATATCCGTAAGTCCTCAAATTAAATTGACTGAGCACGACTGCTCTCTTAAATCAATTTGCATCCGGTTCAAGGGTAGATCTCCGAACTCCTCTGACACCTATCATTGTAATCCTTCAACGACGTCAGAGAGGTGACGGGTCCCGACAACCACACATCGATACGGACTATGGGGTCCTTAAACTCATGGACTTATGCGTCCTTAAACCAATAATACGGACTGTGAGGTCCTTAAACTCATGGACTGATACATCCTTAAACTCACGGACTTATGCGTCCTTAAACCAAAATACGGACTGTGGGGTCCCTAAACTCACGGACTAATGCGTCCTTAAACTAATGGACTAATGCGTCTTTAAATACATCCATACGGACTGTGGGGTCCTTAAACCCATGGACTTAAGCGTCCTTAAACTCATGGACTAATGCGTCCTTAAACTAATATCCGTCCTCAAAACGGGAACGATGGACCACATTGTCCCTAAACTGGAAATGGACCACCATGTCCCTAAACTGGCAATGGACCGCAATGTCCTTAAACTACCTACGGACCACTACGTCCGTAAACGGGAACAATAGAGCCCCCAAATGCCCTTTTGTCGGATCTAAACGATCTCGTTTAAGTTGATCTTAGCCTCAAATATGGTTAGTGTATCCTTAAACCTCCGAACAGATTTTAGTCTCAAACTGGACTATAAGACCCCCAATCGACTTTGGTTCAAGGGTACATCTCTGAACTCCTCTGACACCTGTCGTTGTAATCCATCAACGTCGTCAGAGAGGTGATGGGTCCCGATGGCCATACATGCAATGGACCACTACGTCCCTAAACTGGAACAATAGAGCCCCTAAATGCTCTTTCCGTTAAGTTGATCTTAGTCTCAAATAGGACTAACGTATCCTTAACGAACGTTTAAGTTGATCTTATCCTCAAATACGGCTAACGTATCCTTAAACTAAAACCCCAAAACCAAATCTAAGTAAATAGGGATTTGGACTAATCCACGTCCTACGGGCGACGACATCACTTAGTCTCCGTATACAATCCACGGGCAACCACAAACAAAACAAACACACACGACACGAAGTGAAATTCTGGAGAAGGAGAAAGTGGTTACCACGATGCGGTAGCGTAATTAACTGCAGGGGCTTGCGCCTGCAGGGAAGAGCGTCCCCACAATCAAAAACCCCTCAAGCGAGGGGGAATCTGACGAAGTCTGCTACATCGGCCACATTCGTCTAAACCTCCGATACACGGTGCCATAAATCAACTTGGCATCTTCGGAGAGGAGGACGGATAAAACCAAATATCATCTGCCTCGAATCTCAGGCAAGACGTTCAGTCTGTGGCCGCCATTCGTAGGGGAACAGGTGTATTGAGCTCTACACCGACACGACTTACGCTATTAGGGGTCTGACGTTTACCTCCCCCTAAGCCCGATATGCGATAATCTTAGACAAACAGACCAGACTGTATGGAGATTGTCACAGATAGGCTCGATAAGGGTTCAGACGAGTTCGCTCGTCGGCCTTCTTTTTGATAGATACCTGGGTAGCCGTTACGTACAGCTACCGCTGATGGAATTGTGATTAAACCCACTGCCAGTATACTGTCGAGTCTTTAGAGTTCCACACAGAGGGTTTCCATGGTTCAGGCGAAACGATGTAGAGGCCGTATGCTTTTATGTGCAGAGTTCCGATCATATACGTGTACTGTCTACACAGATGTTGTTCGGACGGATAATACTAGTGGACATTGGTTTAAGCCAGATTCTAGTATTATATTATTGGATTATTCAATATCTCATCATACTCGTATTTTTGCAGTACGAATACATGTATGTATATACGGTGAGGGCATTCTTGTAATTTTACAAGAGATGCTTCTAAAAGGGGACACCTGATTATTAGATTTATTTATTTTTGGAAAATAGATTAATGAGGTGGAAAATGGAGATATTTGTGCTATGGGTGAAGTATGGCTTATTCTTTTGTTTATTGGTTTGGACTTACTATTGAAGCATGGTTGATATTTTCTATTGAAAATAATCCATGCTTCATGTGAGAAAAAGAATGAGCCATTCTTCACTAGACTCAACACTTATTCATTTGTTGATTTTCTTTCTCTCTCCATTGTTCCTCTCCTTCTTCCTCATGACCCTATCTTTTGAGATAAAACACTTCAATTAACTATCGACATCTCCTAAGCTACCTAGTTAGGGAACTAGGTACTTTAGTTACCTCGGTTTAGAGGTTGTAGGTTGACCCATAGACTCTCGGGTGGATCGTCTTTAACACGAGGAGGCCGACGACTGAGTTAGATCCGTATCTTTGAGGAGCTCAAGTAAAGGAGAAGAAGACCCGAAGAACTTGTAACTTGGAGGTATAAATTCTTTCAGAGTAGTTTAAAACCTCTAAGCGTTTAGCTAGTTATGGTTTCCGACAAGATCATATATGATAGGTCGATGTTGCAAGTCATAAAAATTGTTTTTGTAAATTCCGCCTCCCCACAAACCGCGTGGGGTGTGCGACATCGACTTAAATTGTTAAAACCGTATTTTCCTTTCTTTCTTTTCTTCATTCTTGTTTTATTTTTCTTTTAAATGTGTGATAATTTACACTTAGGGCTAAGGAAGATTAGCATGAGGGACGGAAAACTCTCTTGTGCTTCTATTCGCCAAACACTATAGAACGAACCTAGACCAAACAAACACAACCCCCTCCTTTAGACGCGCTATAAGTGACATATAGCCGCGACCTAAGTCGAGAAGTCCTTTGGGCACACTACAGCATGACATATAGTTGTGACTTAATTGGATACATGGTAGCATATGTTTGGCCTAGGGTTGGAAATAAGCGCGTGTAGCGGATGGAAAAGGGGCAATAGGAAGGGATTTAGCGTTGGAAAGCTTGCTTAAACTCTCAAATACCATTCTTATTTACTTCTAATCCCCGGTAGTTCCGATTATCCCAATATCATTTTAAGAATGGCAAAAGACAAGCTCAAGACTAATCCTAACTCTACTATCCAACTCTAACCCTAACAAGTTACATGAATATAAAATACGAACATTTAGGATAGAATTGAAGATACACATATACACCTTCATTGACTCGTCTAAAAGAAGAACGGACATACGAACCATCTACTAGTGGACGACCCGTGCTCAACCGGCTAGCTGCCGACACCGTCTTGATTGCGGTGAGTAGAGAACAAAGTAGAACATATATCGCGGTTATTCTACTTCAATCAAATGGTACCGTTGCCGGGGAGAGGATAACGTATTTCTTTCTTGTCATTCGGGTTAATTATTTTGTGTATATATATATATATAATAAATATTAAGAATAAAAAACCATTTTGTTATTTTTTATATTTTTTGTGCAAGTGTGCAGGCAAATCTGGAGCACGTACAATGATCTAATAAAGAAACAAAGACTTTAATATGGAAGAACAGAACAAGGGGAGTGAACAGAACAAGTTTGAAGCTCAAATTCTTCAAACCCACCGCGGATCCACGATCAAAAGGTGGTAAGGGAGGTGGTTCCGCGGCCAAACTTGGTTTTCGTGCCCCCAAATTTTTCAGGCTTCTTCTCTGCTCTAAACTTATCCTTTGAACTCCACTGAATTGTATTTTCTGCAGGTTTATTTGCACAAATTGCACCGCCGCCCAATAAATTTTTTTTGTTGTTTTAGATTTTGTTTTTTTATCGCTTTGCATATAATAATACAGACATTAAGGGGCTATAACACCAATTAAGATTGGGTGGGGATTTCACCACCTTTCCTAATACCCCAAAAATCACAAAAAGTATACGCATTATCTTGAGTTAATAAAAAAATATCTAGACCAAATCTATAAGGACTTGTCGAGCTCATTTAGGACAAGTGAAGGTTGCGGGAAATCGGTCGGTTTTCTAAAGTTGATTTTGTGGTGCGTAGGCTAGACAAGTGAGGAGATAATTTTAAAAGTCCCATCTCATGGTAATTCGTGAGCGGAACCCTCCTTACCTCTCATGTGCTTACCTGACCACAATTGGCAGTGAAGAGGCGATTCGAGGGTTATCCTGCAATTTGTCGCTTGGAAGTTTAGGAGCGATCTAGTTGGACTTTGAAGATTAAAGTTTGGTCCCACCTATCAGAGGGCCATGACGAAGATCTTCGATGACCTCATTCATGAAATCGTCGAGTGTTATATCGACGACCTCGTGGTGAAAAGCAGTTCATACGAGGAACATCTCGAGTATCTGAAGACCGTATTTCAACGCCTTCGACAATACAACTTGAAGATGAACCCTCTCAAGTGCGCATTCGGAGTTTCCTCAGGCAAATTCCTAGGATTCATCGTCCGACACCGAGGTATCGAAATAGATCCGTCAAAGATCAAGGCGATCATGGAAATGCCTCCGCCAAGGATTTTCAAACAGCTGCGGTCTCTCCAAGGGAAGTTCGCGTACATCCGGCGATTTATAGCCAACCTGTCAGGAAAGTGTCGCCCTTACAGTCACCTGATGAAGAAGGGAACCCCTTTCGATTGGGATCATAAATGTCAGAGCGCGCTGGACAAAATCAAGCAGTACCTGCAGAATCCGCCAGTGTTGGCTGCTCCGGTCAAGGGAAAGCCTTTCATTCTATATACAACCGCCCTCGAAGGTTCCTTAGGCGCATTATGGGCACAAGAGAACGACCAAGGGAAGGAAAGAGCGCTCTACTATTTAAGTCGAGTTCTTCTGGGGGCAGAAACCAACTACTCCCCCATCGAAAAACACTGCCTGGCGTTGATCTTCGCGATAACAAAGCTCAGGCACTACGCGTTGTCGCATGAAGTCCGTCTCATTTCGAAGGTGGACCCCCTTAAGTATTTAATGTCGAAGGCCATATTGACAGGGAGACTCGCTAAATGGGCCTTGCTCTTAATGGAGTTTTCAATAACCTACCAGCCTCTTAAGGCAGTGAAAGGCCAGGCCATCGCCGACTTCCTCGCTAAGCACCCGATACCTGCCGATTCTCCTTTGAATTGCGAGCTGCCAGAAGAACATGAGTTTGATGCGATCAATGGTAGTGATACCCGATGGGAACCCTATTTCGACGGAGCATCTTCCATGAAGAAGAGCAAACAAAGCATCCCTATAATCAAATCGGGGGTGGGTCTCATCTTCGTAACTCCGCAAGGGGGGATAATGCGCTTCACTTTCTATTTAACAGAGCCGAGGACAAACAATGAAGCCGAGTATGAAGCTTTGATAGCAGGCCTCGAGATCGCCATCGACATAGGAATCGAAAATCTCCTCATATACGGAGATTCCCAACTGGTCGTTAGTCAAGTAAACGGCGACTATCAAACGTGCAAACCAGAGTTGGTAAAGTATGGCAAAAAGGTGCAACAACTGTTGACCCAAATTCCTTCCTACATTTTGGAAAGCATACCGCGTGCAGAAAATAGCAAGGCGTACGCGTTCGCCAAGCTCGCTACAGAACTGGCCGACGAGAACCTCGATGACGTAAGAATCGTGGTACAAAGCCGTCGGGTGCTTGCCCCCGCAGAAATATCTCTGGAATCATCTGAAGAAAAGGTACTGACTAGGCAAATGGCTATGCAAGTAAAAGTTCAGGGAAAGGCTGAGGATTGGAGAGAAGTCTTTGTAGACTACTTCAAATCCAATCGAACGCCTGAAGATGCGTCCTCAAGACATCAGCTTATGAAACGAGCTTTATCTTTCGCCTTCGTCAATCATACTCTGTACAAGAGGTCATTTGATTCGTTGTGGCTGAGATGCCTGAGACCTGACGAGGCGAGAAAAGTCATTCAGGAAGTTCACGACGGGCTCTGCGGTTCTCATCAAGCAGGCCCGAAGATGAAGTTGAAGATAAAACGGATGGGTTACTACTGGCCCACGATGATTCAGGACTGCCTCGAATATGAGAAGCAATACCACTCATGCCAAATCCATGGGGACTTCATCCACCAGCATCCAAATCCACTACATCCGACAGTGTCTAGCTGGCCGTTCGAGATGTGGGGAACTGACATAGTCGGCCCCATCGAACCAGCATCATCCAGGGGACATCGTTTCATCCTGGCGACGACTGACTACTTCTCTAAATGGGCAGAAGCAGTACCGTTAAGGGAAGTGAAGACGGAGAATATCCTCCATTTCTTCAAAACGCACGTCATTTATCGGTTTGGAACTCCGCGACGGATCATCTCCGATAACGGGCCAGCCTACAGAAGCCACAAGATCAGTCGCTTCGCGCAACAACATAATATAGACTGGAGGTATTCCTCAGTTTATAATCCGCGAGCTAACGGTCTAGCTATGGCTTTCAACAAGACCTTGACGAAGATCATAAAGAAGACGGTGTCCCGAAATGAGAAGGACTGGCACGAGAGACTGCAAGAAGCTCTCTGGGCGTATCGAACTACGTTCAAGACGGCCAAGAACACAACGCTGTACGCGTTGGTATTCGGTATAGAAGCAGTACTACCCCTCGAGATAGAGTTACCCTCTTTACAAGTGGCAGTCCACAACGAGCTGACGGACGAAGAAAATGCTCACCTTCGGCTTGAGGAGCTTGATGCCCTTGATGAAACCCGGCTCATAGCACAACAAAATCTGGAGGCTTATAAAGCAAAGATGACGCGCTCATATGAAAGATTGACCCGGCCGAGGACATTCCGCCAAGGCGAACTCGTGCTAGTGGTCAAAAGACCTATGATCCCCAGTCGTGCTAAGCAGGGAAAATTCGAGCCGAACTATGAAGGCCCGTACATCATAGACAAGGTCTACCAGGGTGGAGCCTATCTACTCATGGATATGCACGGTGAAAGGCCTTTCAGGCCAATAAACGGTCGCTTCCTGAAGAAATACTACGTTTAATGAGCCACAGCCTAGGTAAATGATTGATGACGACGACTATGTCCTCTCGCTATCTTCCTAATCCCAAACTCTATAAGTAGTAATCGGCCTTCTTCAGCAACGGACCGAAACGTCCTTAAACTAATGACGGACCGAAACGTCCTTAAACTAATGACGGACTACTATGTCCTAAAACTAGATGTTGACCGAGATGTCGATAAACTACGGTGGATTGAAACATCACAAAGCCGATATAAAAAATAATAATAAAAATAATAATAAAAAATAAACGGTATGTCCATAAGCAAAATGGGCACGGATGAAAACCCGAAAGGGCTCCGTGAGTAAAAACAGCAGGGCTACCGGCGAGTGTTTGTGAAAACCTGAAAGGGCGCAACCTCGTTAGGAAAAAGAGAATAAAAAATAATAAAAAAACGGTATGTCCATAAGCAAAAAGGGCACGGATGAAAACCCGAAAGGGCTCCGTGAGTAAAAACAGCAGGGCTACCGACGAGTGTTTGTGAAAACCCGGAAGGGCGCAACCTCGTTAAAAGACACTTACAGGGTCCCCTCGACCTTGTAAGGAGAAACCACCCGCGTGAGATCCTTACGATTCACAAGGGAGCAACACACTTAGGGATCCCCACGATTCCTGAGGAGAATATACACTTGCGAGATCCTCACGACTCGTAAAGAGAACTCTCTTATGGGACCCTCACGGCTCATAAGATTTGAAAGTCTTAAGTTACAGAGACCTAAACCTGTGCTTAAGCAACCCCCACAACTTTCGATATTGACCTACAAGTGGTTCAATACTGACCCTTGTATACAATCCACGGGCGCGAATAAACATTTTCTTAACCAAGTCCCATCCGTGACTGGGGAAATGTTCGCATGGTGAATGACCCTTGTAAGTCCTCTCGACTTACAAGGAGAAAACCCTCTTGTAGGATCCTTACGACTTACAGAGGAACATGCACTTAGGAATCCTAACGATTCCTAAGGAGAAAACACACCTACGAGATCCTCACGACTTGTAGGGAGAAATACCTTTGTGAGACCCTTACGGCTCATGAAGTCAAAAGCCTTAGTTGACAGGACCCTAACCCTGTTCGCTAAGCCACCTTTGTTCAACATCGGCAAAGGCAAATGATGATTCGCTCCTGGAAACATCCCAGTTGTAGCGGTGCTGATGCCAAAATCGGTGTCTAATTCCAGGCTTACGGCGAAAAGCCAGCAAGCCGCACATGCATACAAAATAGCCGAAATGATGGGGCAACTTGCAATAAAAAGTAGCAAGTAAAAATATATGCATACAAAACAGCCGAAATGATTGGGCAACTCGCAATAAAAAGCAGCGAGTAAAAATAAAATAAATAGCCGAAATGATTGGGCACCGCGAAAAATAGCCGAAATGATTGGGCAATCACGACCTTCGCGATATAAAAGCTGAAATGATAGAGAATCGCGGAAATAAAGCAATAACATAAAAAAATGATGAAACTTTTGCCCTACAGGTGAGATCACATCGATCCCTGTATACAATCCAAGGGCACAAGCAAAGAGGGAACCATACCTTCCCAACAGGCTCCGCCAGGAAGCGAAGCCAAATCTCGGCGGTTCACCAACAACCTAGAGACAACCGCGATATTTGTCTCGATACAGCAGACGCAGTGCCAGCAAACGAAGCAAAGATCAAATTTCTAACTTCATGGTTTTGACGGTAACTTATATAAAACCTGAAGGACCACCAGAGATCATTTCAACCCCCAGGGAAATCAGTGTCCTTGGCAACCTCCTCGAGTCAGGGAAACCAGTGTCCTTGACGAGAGAACCTCGATTCGCGTCGACCCGCAGAGAAATCAGTGTCTTTGCAGGAATACCTCGACTCGTTTCAACCCCGAGGAAACCAGTGTCCTCGGCAAAATACTTCGACTCAGGGAAACCAGTGTCCTTGACGAGAACATCTTGATTCGCGTCGACCCGCAGAGAAACTAGCATCTTTGCAGGAACACCTCGACTCGTTTCAACCCCAGGAAAACCAGTGTCCTTGGTAAATACCTCAATTCAGGGAAACTAGCGTCCTTGATGAGAGCTTCCTCGATTCGCGTCGACCCGCAGAGAAATAGTGTCTTTGCAGGAATACCTCGACTCGTTTCAACCCCGAGGAAACCAGTGTCCTCGGCAAAATACTTCGACTCAGGAAAACCAGTGTCCTTGACGAGAACATCTTGATTCGCGTCGACCCGCAGAGAAACTAGCGTCTTTGCAGGAATACCTCGACTCGTTTCAGCCCCAGGGAAACCAGTGTCCTTGGCAAATACCTTAATTCAGGGAAACTAGCGTCCTTGATGAGAGCTTCCTGATTCGCGTCGGCCTGCAGAGAAACCAGTGTCTTTGCAGGAATACTCCGATTCGTTTCAACCTTGAGGAAACCAGTGTCCTCGGCAAAATACTTCGACTCAGGGAAACCAGTGTTCTTGACGAGAACATCTTGATTCGCGTCGACCCGCAGAGAAACTAGCGTCTTTGCAGGAACACCTCGACTAGTTTCAGCCCCAGGGAAACCAGTGTCCTTGGAAAATACCTCAATTCAGGGAAACTAGCGTCCTTGATGAGAGCTTCCTGATTCGCGTCGGCCCGCAGAGAAACTAGTGTCTTTGCAGGAATACTTCGATTCATTTCAACCTCAAGGAAACCAGCGTCCTCGGCAAAATACTTTAACTCAGGGAAATTAGTGTCCTTGACGAGAGCTGCTCGATTCATCTCGACTCGTGAGGAAATTAGTGTCTTCGCGAGGACTACCCGATTCGTCTCGACTTGCAAGATAAAGCCTTAGGCAGCAGGGATTAAAAAACTTGTTTCCTAAGCACTGGGACCCTGCAAGTTGGTCTAAAACGGTCTCTTGCATACTATTCACGGGTCTCACTCTCCAAAGTCGGATCTCGACAAAGAGAGAAACAACCGCTTTCGAGTTCTCTCAACTCGTAAGAAGGAAAAATTCTCTTATAAGATCCTTACGACTTATAAGAGAAAACGCACTTAGGAATCCTCACGATTCCTAAGGAGAAAATCCACCTACGAGATCTTCTCGATTCGTAGGGAGAAAAGTCTCTGTGAGACCCTCACGGCTTATAAAGTTGAAAAGTCTTTGGCAGCAGATCTGAACCTGCGGCCTAAGCCAACGCTATCTCTTGAAGAAACAAAGATGCTTACTCTATTATCTATCAACCATGTTTATTAAGACAGCATGATGATAATAAGAGAAGGGAGAAAGCAAATAAATGATACAAGACATTGCAAAGAAAAAATGTGTATCTTTATTCATTAATTCAATCAAGTACATGGTGAATCGTATAAAAGAATAAAGAATGGATACATCTTATTCGAAAAAGAAATTTTTTACAAGTATATCAATACAAGGGCAGCTACTGGGAAGGAAGCGTCTTGAATAGCCCTAACAATTGTTCGCGCACTTCCTTCCATGCTTTCTCCTGATCGGCCACCGCCGCCAGTTCTGCTTCCACTTGAGCCCGCTGCTGCAAGAAGGATGCAAGCTGCTCCCCAACGGCCTGCTGATCTGCTTCGCGGCCTTGGGCATCATGCTCGGCGGCATCGAGCTTCTGCTTCAGGTTCAGCCTATTTGAGATACGTTCCAGAAGGCCCTCGAAGATAGCCTTCACCTGGGCAGCGTTCGCCTCAATCTCAGCACACAGACGAGCCGTCTCGCTTGAGGTCTCTTGGTATTCCCTCAGCCTTAAAGCCGCTTCTTATTCCAAGTGGCGGAAGTAAGAAGCGCTTTGCTCGATCCATGCTGCTCATTGATTGCTTGCGGCTAAGGTCTCGGGAGCAGGGCGCATAAACTCCGATTGATGCAGGCGGACTTCGATTTCCCTGCAGTGATTAACCCAAGATTCGATGACGCCTTCATCATGAAAATTTACAAGTGCCGCCAACATCGGGTTAACCTCCGCAGCGAAATCCGCAACAGATGGGGGAGCGTCCGCGTCAAGCTCTTCGACGATCCGCTCAGCATGCCCAAACTCATTACGGCACCCTTTGAAGACGGACGTCTCAGGAAGGGGCCTGCCGGCATTATGACGCGAGACTCAAAGGGCGCCGGAATCGGAACGACGGCTGAAAAAACAAAATACGATCAGATGACGGTTCAAGAAATAGGAAAAAGTCATCGATGGGATAGTTTACTATACCAGCTGCAACAGGCGGCAAAGCCGGGAGGGCCGGTGGCGCAACCGATCTTTCATCCCCTCCTTCGATTTGTAGCACTGCAATCAGGACGAGGAAGAGTCAGAAATAATTCCATTACTGAAAAAAGAAAGGCATCAAAATGAAACTATACTCACCAGCGCCACTGGAGGAAGAAGCGAGTTCAGATGGGAAGGAGAAGTGCGGGTGCAACACCTGCTAGAGGTGATTAAAAAGCACTCCTGCAAAGACGCAGTAGTACAACATCAGTACATAGATCATGCGGCTGAAAGATGAAATTGATGGGTCACGAATCCATACCTTCCAGCATCTATGATGGTACGAGAGAAGGCTGAGAGGTGGCCACCACCAAGGCAATAGCTGACGGCGCCCCCTCGAGCAATGGAGCGTCAGCACTGGCCGCACCTGCGTTAAAAACAAAGATACACATGTCAGGAAGGATTGCAAGATAAAGAAAAAAGGACAGTAACTCGAAATTTACCTGATGAGCCGCCAGCCGAAACGGAGGTGTCTCCCTCCTCCATCGATATGAGTCCACCTCCCGTGGCCTCATCACCCGACTCTATGGGGGCTGTCGTCGTGCTCGCGCGGCCAGGAGACGGCGGAGGACCGTAGACGGCGAGAGAGATGATTAGAGCATTGCCAGACTCTTGAGAAAGAGTGGCTGGCTTGTCCTCGGGAGTCATGTCCATCTCACCCGTTATTTCTTCGGGCTCGGCGGTCGCTGCTGTCTCTTCCGCCGTCGCCATGAGGTCGCGATCTCAGTTGCTCCGTCTGCTGCTGCCCCAGACTCAGTTATAACAACCATCTCATTTGCCGCTACCTCGGGCCCGGCATCGACGGCCTTCTCTGGCACAGTTTCCTCAGCCCTTAGCTCGGGTCCAGCAACCCCGGCGACATCGCCTACCGTCGGCTCGGGTTCAGCCGGTGCCTCTTCCTCTGTTCCCTTAGGCTCGACGGTTTCCGCCTCCCCTTCGGTTGGGCTTGGCCCTGCAGGAAAAGATGTATGAGAACCGATAGTTGTACAATTCATACAACAAAGTCTCGAGAGACACATTACCTGAGGAGGATCGATCGTTGGTCTCCCGAACTGCACGCGCCGCCTGTCTGTGAGTAGTAGACAAGGCGACCGGAGACTCTTCTGAAGGGGTAGCAGCATGAGGAATAGTGCTTGGGCCCGCTCCCATGGCCAAAGCAGCTCTACGCTCCTTCGCCTCGCGCCTCAACCGCTTCCTCTCCTCCCAAGCCGTCACGACGGAACTCTTCGAAGCTTTCTTCATCAAGGTGCCGCCGTCCTCATTTAAAGTTGCCTCCAGAGCCTTCAAGGCATCTCTCATCAGCTCCTCAAGTCGGATCTCTCGCGGTAGCCCCGAAGAGGTCGGGACTTCAATAGCTGGCTCGGGAAGAGCCCCCGCATCGGCGTGCGCAGAAGATCCCGCAGTCCCTGCAATAAGACAAAGAAAAGGTTAGATTGACCGTCACAAAGGAGAATAAAGACTTAATGAATCGAAATGTACCGAGCCCTAAGGATGCTCTGAGTCGTTCCTCCTCTTGAAAAGTTTTGAGGGAAGCAGCGATAGCTTCTTCAGTGGTGATGTCTGTTTAAAGAGAAGAGGGGAAAAGCATTAGTCAAAAACAGTAATAAAAGTACGATACAGTAAAAAAATGCAACTAGTGATTACCCGATTGCGCAAGCTTAGCTAGCCACGCGTCGCGCCTCGCCAATCGCTCTAAAGCTGCGATGGCGGCTGCCAGATCAGTGTCATCTGACGGCATAACTAATCCTTTGTTGGTCCCGTACTCGCCCAAGCCCTCGCCATAGGGAGCATGAGGTTCCTGACCGAACGCAACGTCAGCAGAGAGGATCGACTTCTTCTTCCTCTTCTGCACGCGAGCCCTGGGTGCACCCAAGATCAATTTGCGTTTCGCAGGCACCTTAAGGCGGCGGGTCCCAATGTCTGCGCCGACGCCGGACTCCGGTGAAACCATATTTACCGTCTCTACTGGAGCACGGGGGGCTGGTGGCGCATCCACAGTATCGCGAAGCGGCAATCCGCGCGTAGGGCTCAACACGCGCGGTGGCCCAGCTCCGGCATCTTTCAGCGAAGAAACGACTGGGGTCCTTGGCTTCAGGGGAGCCTTACGGTCGCTGCCGGGAGGCGCACCCTTGCGGTCAACCAGCATGCCCTTCTCCATATGGATAACTGGACCCGTTGCGTGCGCGTACCAAGCCACGTACGCGTTGAGGACCTTAGGAACGCATCTTGGCTCGCTGATGAAGAAGTAGGAGCCCGTGTTCAGTCGCATGAAATGGTGCATTGTGTTCCGTATCCCCTCCCTGCTGGCCGCGGGCTCTTCCAAAAACGCCTCCAGCGGGATCCCCTGGTGATAGCTTGATTGTTGGGAAAACCGGGTAGCGGTTATACCACATGAAAAGCGCCGTCTCATTCTGCCTGAACACCAGGTAGCCCGGCCAAATAGAGTAGAGGTGAAGGATCTCCCGGGTTTTCAGTACGGAGGCCCCATCCTTGAAGTCTTCACGCAGCGCCACCACCAACTTGGAGGTCTCTGAGCCTATAGTTATGACTTTATCCAAAAAAGAAATCTTCACTTCGACCAGGTGTGGACGAAGGAGCAACCCCCTAGCCTCCCGCGGAGGCGCAGTCACGATCAAGGCGCCGACCAACCGCATGACTCTTGGGAGTCTGCACTTCTCAAAAAACGAAGGGCTCTTATGGACGCCGAACACCCCGTGCACATGCATTTCCATCCATGAGGTGAAGTAGTGCATTGGGAAATTAGCAGGCTGCACCCCAGGTTCATTAGCGTCTGCCGCCACGCTAAGTCCATTGTATAGGTGAGCCAACCTGGCGATTCCTATTGTCAACTGCAGGCCAGCTACCATCCGATGCGCTGGGTAGAAAACGGACGGCCGCATGTGGCGCGGGTGCATGGGGAGCATGAAACTGCACAGCCACAATCCCAGGAACCCTACAAAAAGGTCTCCTCATCTATACCTGGGACGGCGATTTCTGACAAGGGCATGACGGCGGTGCAGGGGAGATAAAAATCCTTTTGATCGTCCTCCGATGTTGGTCGACGGTCCAAGCCGAAGCCGAAAGTGTCATCAAGCTTGGCGAACTTCTCGCTCCGCTCCGATAGAAACTCCGGTCGAATGAAGCGGACGATAAAATCTGTGAAACTGACTCCCCGGACGCCTGATTCCAGATAGAGCCCTTCATATATGTTCAGCATCTTCACCAAGCCCGGAAACTGGTGCTGAATAGTATTCTCCGGCGTCAGATCAAACACCGGCGGCTTGGTGGCGAAGACGTATTCGTCAGGAAGAAGCAGCTCCTCGTAATGCTCCCCCCTCATCGGCAGACCCGAGATTTCAGCAAACTCTTCCAGAGAGATGGAGACTTCCCTGTCCGTCATAAGGAAGGTGTGAGTGGGGATATTCCATTGTTCGATGAAAGCCTTAATCCACCACGTGGGAGGAGAGGGGTGCTCAAAAAGCGAGACGTAGATTGATGAGTACAAACCAATCTTCATTAGATGACTCCTCTTCGCCGATAGGATGTACCTGGCCCACTGTAAATATCCGGCGGGTGGTCGCGGGGTCAATCCAATGTTGTAAGCCTGTCCCCAAGGGCGTGCCTCATCCTCCTGACATATTCGCCTCCCCAAAATGTCTATTGCCGGCGGCGGCTGTACGGGAATGGCACCAATCGCATGCTGGAGAAGATCATCTGAATTCCAGTCTTTGACCTCCATGGCATACTTCACCGGGGGTTCATCCGCATAGGGGATCGAAAATATGGGCTCAGACGGCGTAGCGGAACCGAAGCTTCGGCGACCCTGGATGATCTCATTATACCACCTACCCCATAGGTGAAGGTTCTTGTGCTCGGGATCATGATCCTTGATGAGAGCGAGCACCTCTCGGTCCACTGGTGCCTGGGGAAATCCTCCCTCCGAGCGAACAAACGGGAAAGACAAATCAGCAGACATGTTTCCTGCGGAAGGACAAAAATTAGTCGTCAGTGTTGTAATTCCAACGCTTGGCATTTTAAGATTTATAACACACTGCAATGCAGTGGATAGGGGACCAAAGGGAGACCCACAAAATCTGGATGACAGTGCATCAGTTAATAAGACAGCCCCATCATTGGATTAGACTGTCAATTAATGAAGAGATCCCCAAGAGAATATTCTCATTAGTGGGAAATTCTTAGAGACAACGAAAAAATCTCCTCTTTCAGAGTAAAACTCTGTCACAGAGTGACATTTGTCAAACTCTGGTCTCAAGGGAATAAAATTCCCTAAAAGAGCCTAGCTCTGTAATAATGATGGAAAGAGCCATCAAAAGAAAAATTTAACTCTTGAAAAAATTAAAAAATTTGGGATCTTAAAGATCCATGAAAACTCTTAGGAGTTCTTCATTTTTCAGATAAAAAAGATCTACATTTGATCCATGAGAAAAGCTCTGTTCATGAGTTAAAACCCATGAAACAAGATCTCTGTAGATCTATGGATTCTTGAGAGCAAGGCTCTGTTGGTGAAACCCCAAAGGGGTTTTCTTTATTCTTTAGATCAAAGATCTATAAGAGCAAGGCTCTATTGATTAAAATTAATTTAATTTAATTTAATTTAAGTTAAGTTAAATTTTACCTAAAATGTTCTAAAATTTGAACTCTAAAGTTCTTGAAAAGAAACGAGAGCAGGGCTCTAAAATTCTTTAAAACAAGAGCAGGGCTCTGAAAGCAAAAGTTCTGAAGATGGTAACTATTTACTGAGGACCAAGGGTCCTATTTATAGGCGCTTGCGCCCCTTCAACTCATCAGTTGATCCAATGGCTAGGATCTTGCCACCGCTGCACTCACGTGTGCGCCACGTGAGCGCAACGGTGGGGGGGCATTTGTTTCCCCCAATCAGAGTAAAGCTCTGCTTGAATTTCAAAAATTCAAAAATTGAAGCAACGCTTCAGATTTCTTGCGTTGCGCGCAACGCGCCACGTATCAAAAGCTGACACGCCAGCGCAGCGCCCAAGGCAGCGCACCCAAACAGAGCAAGGCTCTATTTAAAACAAAATTAAAGGAAGCAACGCTTCAGTTGCGCTGCGCGACACGTGTCAGCGCAGTTGCGCTGCGCTGCGCTGCGCGACACGTGTCAAGCGCAGGTGCGTTTGCGCCAAACAGAATTAAAATTCTAGTAAGATCTTTCTGTTCTTGTTAAAACAAGAAGATTGTCTTCTGTAAAATAGAAGCCCTTGGATCAAAGATCCAACGGTGAGGAAAAATCCCCAAATCACTCAGAGAATGATCTCTTTAACGAATTTAACAAATTAATGGGCTCTATATAAAAGCCCCTAGACCCCAATTCCAAAATATACAGAGATAGAGAAACAGAGACGGAAACACAGAAACAGAGAGAGAATTCAGAGAACTCTTAAAAAGAAAAGTTTGAAGAACTCAGAAAGAAAAAGAAGGTAAAACCGTTATAAAAAGAAGAATTCCTTCTGAAAAGATCATTGATCTAAGAACAAGATCAAGGATCTTCAATAAAAAATATAATAAATAACAAAGGCATTGCCTTTTTTTTATGAACCATTGGTTCTGAAATCTTTAAAGATTCTTTTCTTGAATCCAAAATTGGATCTTAAAACAGTGTCTTGCACTTGTAAATCTGCACTGTTGCGCTCTTGGGTTGGCGCAAGCCACCAGAGAGCGCCACGTGTCAGCTCCAAAACCACTTGCACTATGCCCTTTTAAAATAAAGCATTGATCTCTGAAATTGGCGCAACTCACCGGAGCGCGCCACGTGTCAGTAGCGCAACAGCGCAGCGCACTGCGCTACCTGCGCTTGCGCTCACCAGTGCGTGAGAAGTTTCACCTCCACAAGCGCTTGCGCTCATTAATTGGCGCAAAGCGCCTGACAAGCCACATGGCCACTGTCTGATAATTAATGCGCTGCATTATTGAAAGAAGGGCTGAGCCCAATTAAAAAAGGCCTAACAGGCCTAATAAAATGCAATGCATTATCTTAAAAAAAGGGGCAGAGCCCAAACAAAGGTCTGTCAAGACCAAAACAGATGCCGTGCATCATTTAAAAAGGGACAGAGCCCAAATCAAATAGGCCTTACAGGCCAAAATAAAATGCAGTGCAGGGGCAAAGCCCTAGCACAGGCCTAATAGGCCAAAAATAAATAAAAACGTTGAACAATTTCAACTGGACATAGCCCAATCATGGCCGTAAGTCCTCAAATTAAATTGACTGAGCACGACTGCTCTCTTAAATCAATTTACATCTGGTTAAAGGGTACATCTCCGAACTCCTCTGACACCTATCGTTGTAATCCTTCAACGACGTCAAAAAGGTGACGGGTCCCGACAACCACACATCGATACGGACTATGGGGTCCTTAAACTCATGGACTTATGCGTCCTTAAACCAATAATACGGACTGTGAGGTCCTTAAACTCATGGACTGATGCGTCCTTAAACTCACGGACTTATGCGTCCTTAAACCAAAATACGGACTGTGGGGTCCCTAAACTCACGGACTAATGCGTCCTTAAACTAATGGACTAATGCGTCTTTAAACACATCCATACGGACTGTGGGGTCCTTAAACTCATGGACTTAAGCGTCCTTAAACTCATGGACTAATGCGTCCTTAAACTAATATCCGTCCTCAAAACGGGAACGATGGACCACCATGTCCCTAAACTGGAAATGGACCACCATGTCCCTAAACTGGCAATGGACCGCAATGTCCTTAAACTACCTACGGACCACTACGTCCCTAAACAGGAACAATAGAGCCCCCAAATGCTCTTTTGTCGAATCTAAACAATCCCGTTTAAGTTGATCTTAGCCTCAAATATGGTTAACGTATCCTTAAACCTCCAAACAGATTTTAGTCCCAAACTAGACTATAAGACCCCCAATCGACTTTGGTTCAAGGGTACATCTCTGAACTCCTCTGACACCTATCGTTGTAATCCTTCAACGTCGTCAGAGAAGTGACGGGTCCCGACGGCCATACATGCAATGGACCACTACGTCCCTAAACTGGAACAATAGGGCCCCTAAATGCTCTTTCCGTTAAATTGATCTTAGTCTCAAATAAGACTAACGTATCCTTAACGAACGTTTAAGTTGATCTTAGCCTTAAATACGGCTAACGTATCCTTAAACTAAAACCCCAAACCCAAATCGAAGTAAATACGGATTTGGACTAATCCACGTCCTACGGGCGACGACATCACTTAGTCTCCGTATACAATCCACGGGCAACCACAAACAAAACAAACATACACGACACGAAGTGAAATTCTGGAGAAGGAGAAAGTGGTTACCGCGATGCGGTAGCGTAATTAACTGCAGGGGCTTGCGCCTGCAGGGAAGAGCGTCCCCACAATCAAAACCCCCTCAAGCGAGGGGGAATCTGACGAAGTCTGCTACATCGACCGCATCCGTCTAAACCTCCGATACACGGTGCCATAAATCAACTTGGCATCTTCGGAGAGGTGGACGGATAAAACCAAATAGCATTTGCCCCGAATCTCACGCAAGACGTTTAGTCTGTGGCCGCCATTCGGAGGGGAACAGGTGTATTAAGCTCTACACCGACACGACTTACGCTATTAGGGGTCTGACATTTACCACCCCCTAGGCTCGATATGCGATACTCTTAGACAAACAGACCAGACTGTATGGAGATTGTCACAGATAGGCTCGGTAAGGGTTCAGATGAGTTCGCTCGTCGGCCTTCTTTTCGATAGATACCTGGGTAGCCGTTACGTACAGCTACCGCTGATGGACTTGTGATTAAACCCACTGTCAGTATACTGTCGAGTCTTTAGAGTTCCACACAGAGGGTTTCCATGGTTCAGGAGAAACGATGTAGAGGCCGTATGCTTTTACGTGCAGAGTTCCGATCATATACGTGTACGGCTACACAGATGTTGTTCGGACGGATAATACTAGTAGACATTGGTTTAAGCCAGATTCTAGTATTATATTATTGGATTATTCAATATCTCATCGTACTCGTATTTTTGCAGTACGAATACATGTATGTATATACGGTGAGGGCATTCTTATAATTTTACAAGAGATGCTTCTAAAATGGGACACCTGATTATTAGGTTTATTTATTTTTAGAAAATAGATTAATGAGGTGGAAAATGGAGATATTTGTGGTAAGGGTGAAGTATGGCTTATTCATTTGTTTATTGGTTTGGACTTAATATTGAAGCATGGTTGATATTTTCTATTGAAAATAATCCATGCTTCATGTGAGAAAAAGAATGAGCCATTCTTCACTAGACTCAACACTTATTCATTTGTTGATTTTCTTTCTCTTTCCATTGTTCCTCTCCTTCTTCCTCATGATCCTATCTTTTGAGATAAAGCACTTCAATTAGCTCTCGACATCTCCTAAGCAACCTAGTTAGGGAACTAGGTACTTTAGTTACCTCGGTTTAGAGGTTGTAGGTTGACCCATAGACTCTCGGGTGGATCGTCTTCAACACGAGGAGGCCGACGACTGAGTTAGATCCGTATCTTCGAGGAGCTCAAGTAAAGGAGAAGAAGACCCGAAGAACTTGTAACTTGGAGGTATACATTCTTTCAGAGTAGTTTAAAACCTCTAAGTGTTTAGCTAGTTATGGTTTCCGACAAGATCATATATGATAGGTCGATGTTGCAAGTCATAAAAATTGTTTTTGTAAATTCCGCCTCCCCACAAACCGTGTGGGGTGTGCGACATCGACTTAAATTGTTAAAACCGTATTTTCCTTTCTTTCTTTTCTTCATTCTTGTTTTATTTTTCTTTTAAATTTGTGATAATTTACACTTAGGGCTAAGGAAGGTTAGCATGAGGGACGGAAAACTCTCTTGTGCTTCTCTTCGCCAAACACTATAGAACGAACCTAGAACAAACAAACACAACCCCCTCCTTTAGACGCGCTATAAGTGACATATAGCCGCGACCTAATTCGAGAAGTCCTTTGGGCACACTACAACATGACATATAGTTGTGACCTAATTGGATACATGGTAGCATATGTTTGGCCTAGGGTTGGAAATAAGCGCGTGTAGCGGATGGACAAGGGGCAATAGGAATGGATTTAGCGTTGGAAAGCTTGCTTAAACTCTCAAATACCATTCTTGTTTACTCCTAATCCCCGGTAGTTCCGATTATCCCAATATCATTTTAAGAATGGCAAAAGACAAGCTCAAGACTAATCCTAACTCTACTATCCAACTCTAACCCTAACAAGTTACATGAATATAAAATACGAACATTTAGGATAGAATTGAAGATACACATATACACCTGTTGGAGATAGTGCCCTCAGTGTCAATTATTGGATCACAGGCATGTGATTGCAATGATTGAGGGAGGACCTATCCCGGTAGGACAGTCTTACTCAAGATGGTAGTATGATATCTGGTTTATCTTTATCATCGTGTACTGCTTTAGGTGACCTTACTGGTCACTATTGCACGTTGATAGAGCCCCTATGATTCTTGCTTGACTTCCAGCAGTATGAGGGCGATCATATACGTGGGAGCTGGGGTCTATAAGCACATCCTTAAAAGGTCCCTAGTCGTGGGAGTTTCGAGACGGGGCATCGATACTCCACAGTAGACTAGTGTATACAGTCGAGACCCCGACGAGGGGCGGTGGCCGGTCTCATAAGCCACTGGTGTCAGTTGGTTCACCTAAGATGTATACAGGTGCTCATTGGGTTATGAGTACACCGGACAGGACTCGCCGGGAACATGCTAGTTGGTCATATACCTGACGTCAGATAGCAGTTCCCTGGTGACATGTGTACAGATTAGTTCATCGACCTGAGATCGTCATTTGTCTCGTGTGAGTTCCCACTGTACTTTGATTACTACCCTACCATGCTAAAAGGAGACGTGCAAACAGGTTTTAGTTGGGTACAGTCCCGAGCCACATGGAGGCAGTGAGCAGATCTTTAGGGGTTCATCTCTCCCGGTATTGGGGGTGAGGTCGCGCTGTGTCTAGGAGAGCCATTACACGAAGTCCTTGGCCAAGGCAGGAGATTTACTGGTAGGTATTCCAGTAGTATCTCAGGGTGTTCTGGGCTACACTCCAACACGACTTGTACCGCTTTTGGGGGTCTGACTTTTACCAACCCCTAGGCCCGCCATGCGATGCTCATAGACGAACGGACCGGACTGTACGGATATTGTCACTGACAGGCTCAGTAGGGTGTCAGGATGAGTTCGCTAATCGACGTCCCTTTTGGTCAATACCTGGTAGCCCGTCACGTATGGCTAATACCTCTGACATGCTAGTGGTTAAATCCACAGCCAAAGTATTGACGAGTCTTTAGAGTCCCCCACAGACCAGTTTCTCAAGTTTCGGGCGAAACGCTGTAGAGGCCGTATGGAGATATGGCAGGGTTCGATCAGATACGCGCGGTATTGCACGGATCATGATCGTATGGATAATACTAGCGGGCTTTGGTTTAAGCCGGATCCTAGTATTGTACAGTGTAGATTTTGTCTCTTTGCATTTGTATTCAGTGGGAACACAAATGCGGGTTTGTATATACAGTCGCGGGGTTTTCCTGTAATTTATTACGGGATCGGTTTTCTGAAGTTCCCAGTTTGCATTCCGTTCCAGCCAGTTTTCCTTTGTTCCTTCACGGCCGGAATTTTGAGAGGGAGGGGCTAATTTGCAAGAGTGCAAATTAGTTTTGTGGAGGGGGTTTCTTGCATTTGGAGGATTATGATAATACTATCATCATTAGATCCCTTTTCCATCTCTTCCCTTGCAATTATGGTGATGATTATGGAAAGGATGTGGAGTTGATTTGGTTGTGAATTTTTTTTATCTTTTTATCAATTATTTTTCTCCTCTTGATAATTCCATTCTTGCTCCACCATTTTGGAGATTGAGGGGCCGGCCACTTGAGGTGAGTGAGGAGAGAGGTTTCATTTTGGTGAAGGAAAATGATTCATCACATTTCTAGCTTGCTACAAAATTCCTCACCTCCCCAAAAGTTCATTTCTCCACATCAAATGGCAACTTCTCTACCCGTAAGAGACAATGGTTTCTACACTAGTATACAGCATTCCTTGGACGCGTCGGCTAGCCAACTTCACGCCCGAGTTGCCTCGGTCCAGAGGTGGGATCCCGTAAAAGAACCCGGCGATGTGGTGCCCGTTTCGACGAGGATGCGATGACCGGAGATTCCGCGAGGAGATCGGAGTGGAGGCGAAGACCGAAGGACACGGATCGCTTGGTATAGCATTCTACCCTTTCTCGTATTTGCTAGGAGTAGGTTAATGGCCCGATTCGGGATTTTTTGTGCGCGGTGGTGCCGGTTTCTAGTTTCTAGAAAAGTTTCGTTTCCGTATTCCGGCATCGGATTGACGGCCGGGGCGCCGCCGTGCACTTACACTGGTATCAGAGCCACGTCATTAATCTAGTCTAGCTTGCTATAGTATGTTTAGAACTCGATCGAACAAAAATCCCAAAAACCGTATTTTCTAGTGCACTAGTTTCTGTCGAAAAATTTTTGGCTCGAAATTTTTTTCGGTACATTGCAGAAATACGTGCAGGGAATTTTAAGCATACTGCAAAATTTTTGTTTGGAGTTGCTACAGTATGACCGCGGAAACGCGGCCAAAACCCTGTTTTGGCCGCGGTTCCGCGGTGGGAAATGGTCAACGCCATACAGAATTTTTTCCAGTGGACTTCTGGTTAGGAAATGGAGGTTTTGGGATAGTCTTTTTGGGTCCAGATTTTCTGTAAGAGCTACAGTAGTGCTTGGGGCCCGCTTCGATATATTTGATCGATCGAGAATTTTAAACGTGTTAGTTCACAGTATTTACATTATATCTGCGACCGTGAATGTCATTTGATCGGTAAATCTTGTCTAACTGCTATAGCCCTTTTAGACGGATTTGCGAACGTGACATTCACGTTGATGTTCTGTGTTGGGCTGTGTTGTTGCGGATTGGTCGTGGGGGGATAGCCTGGATGCAATGGTAGTACAGTTTGGTTTATTATGTACATTTGATATTGCGGGGAGAGCATCCGACATGTGGACTGCCGTCACTGCCTGTTTGTATATTTCTTTTGGGGCACGACCGGGCTGAGTTCGATGTACCCGTTGTATGTATATTTTACTTTCTGTACTAGGATTACCCCATGGAGGGGTGCACGGATAGCCGAGTTCTAGAGGGCAACGGGCCCGCATCTCATGGCTTTGAGACGGAGGGGGCTTCACTCTAGAATTGGCGGGCTATTCGCCGCACTTGTAGTGGGTACATGTTGACCCAAGGAGGGGTGCCCAAGTTACCGGATTCCGTGAAGTGCTGGGTGGTCCATTCACGTTGCTGAAGGGGCTGCCTCGCTTCAGGTTTTGGCGGGTAACTTGCCGCGCCCGTAGGGGTCTAGGATTTCATTGCACAGGCTATCCACACGACCAGGGGAACGTCGGGTTTCAGTAGCGGCTCTATGAAACCCGGGGATCCCAGATATCTGTATTGTTCTGTGATGCTGGTTACATTTATGTGATGTTGCTCTTTATCGCGCCTTGAGCGATATTATATATTGATATATATACTAGTAGATGTTGTATATGTTTTTCATCCGCGCTAGTCCAGTCCCCGCTCTGTCGTTAGTTAAGTAACCTAACGGGTGATGACGGGACCCAGTGGCGAATGCGGGTGGCATATACGTACATCATTATTTTCGTTCTTTATTGGTGTGATCAATTGATAGGACTGCGTTGATTCGGATCAATGCAAGCTAAACAAACCTATTCTGATGTTGTTGGAACATTTTTCAAAAAACTGTTATTGCAACGGCGTTCTATTTTGTTTTGCATCGTGGTATTCAGTTAGAATATCCTGCTCCTCAGTCGACGAGGCAAGGGCCGAGATCCCTTCACCGGGAGTGACCCCTTGGACAAAAGTTTGCGTCAGGGCAATAACTTCACTATAGTCGTTTGCTTTTGCTTTGCATCGTGGTATTCAGTTGGAATATCCTGCACCTCATTCTACGGGGAAAGAGCCGAGATCCCTTCACCGGGAGTGACCTCTTTAGCAAAGGTTTTCGCCACTATATTTTTATAAAAGCTATCCGGTTCCTTCAACGATATCAAGTTCATTACGTTAAAGGTTTTCGCCAGAAACCATTCGTAGCCCTCCAAAATTTCAGTTAAATATTCGGTAGTATTCAAGCTATGTATTTTGACCTCACGCCAAGGCATAGTGATTGGTAGCTACCAGATATTTATCTATTGCATAGATAGATGCGTTAGTTTGGGACAGTTGTACTACTATTTTGGCCTACGTCAAGGGTATGTACGGGTGGATTCAAATTAACATGGATAATGATAGGTAGAACTTGACATGTGACTTATGACATTTTGACCTCACGCCAAGGTCATAAGAGCATGGGGCAAAAATCCACATCGGGAGTTTCTAAAGAAACTGAAACTTGCCAGATATGCGCATACCTTCTGGAGTGTGATAACGTGAGCGGATTCCGTCACGTTATCATGCGATGATAGTTGGATCCCGATTCCCACTGATGAGTTGGTTTACTCCTCGGGTGATCCTGACTAATTCTTCTTTCAGGTTTGAAGGAGAATTTGACGGTACAGTGGGAGGTTTCCTGATTAGATAAAGTGATAACCATTCTGATCTAGGTTAGAGTGCACGCTGAGTGTTTCTTTTCTCTCTCTCTCTTTGGCAGCGACCATGACCCGACCCTTGACTATGACTCAGTGACCAAGTTAACCGAACCTTCTTAAACACCGGCTTTTGGATTGTCAGAGTTGCAAACCTCATTGCCACTCCTACTTTTACCCTTTTCTCCAGGACACCCCGTATTATTACAAACGTCCACTTCCATTGGACAAAACTATCGTATGGTTATATACGAACTCGAAGGAATTTATTCGAGGATGGTTTCCGGTTCTGGAGAAAACGAATATGACTATTCAGTTGTCTTTTCCTTTTACCTTCTCTCAAGTTGCGAGTACTCCTTGGTTTAGGAGATAGTACACCTATTATGCAAATTGGACAGTCTTCTTCCAAACCTTAGGCTGGTGCCGAACGGTAGGGAATGAAGAAAACCAATTAGCCTAACGATGGTGTACAGAAGGTATTAAGTAAAGACATATAAAGGGATTAGTAAGAGGGCAAAGTAAATTGCGACTGCTATTCACGACCAAACCAAGTATTTCTTCGCCAATCCTAAATCACCTTTGTATTTCTCCAGGACACTCCGTATCACTACGAAGATCCACAGTTTATTGGATACTCCATCGTATGGTTATATACGAACTCGAAAGGAACTTGTTCCAGTTCGGGGATGGATTCTGGTTCGGGAGAAATAGGAATAAGGTTTATTCGGTTGTCTTTTATCTTCACCTTCTCTCGCATTTCGAGTGCTCCTAGGATTGGACAGTATACCCATTATGCTTATTAGATAGTCTTCTTTCAAACCATAGGCTGGTGCCGAACGGTAGGGAAGGAAGAAAACCATTTGGCCTAAAGGGGTGTACAGAAGGTAACGACTAAAGACATATAAAGGGATTTGGAGATGTGGCAAAGAAATATACGGTTACAGTTGTGAATCTGGATAATGGAAGAGGCATTACTAGGAATACCGGGATACTCCATCGAAACATTTCAATATTTCAGATTCACTGTGTACTGTTAAAAGAAAACTGATTTCCCAATTAGACACTTGCTCCAGGGTATGTATTTACCAGGTATGATTCTCACATCTGTATGGTTTTATAGATGATGAGTGGGAGTAAATTATTGGGAATTAGGTGATCATCCTCATTATATCGGAATTCGTTGTAATTGGTGATATTTGAGTTAGTCACCTGGGTTGTTTGCCGGACGGCAAATATTTGGTTTTGAATATCCGTTGTTATGCACCAATTTCAAATTGATATATCTGTACGTCTATTTTTATAGAATGAGATATACCTTTTTGAAATTATGTCTATGACATTTACCTATATCAGTGGATAGTTAGGTAAGGAGCATTAAACAGCGGTGTAATTCTTCTTAACCATAAGTACAGTTTTCAACCTACGACAAACGGTGAATGAGTCACTAGACTCAGGGGACTTATACAGAGTATTGTATATTGTCCAGTGTCCATTAGGACAGAGGGGTTGGTACTCGTACTATATTCTGTGTACTTGTGACTTCTCTAGTTCTTAAACATGTGTTTCGTAGAAATACAAGGTCCGAGTTTTGAGAAGTTATAAGTATAAGATTAAAGTAGAGAACCAGGTATTGCAAGTATCGGGATTATTCAAGATGATCGAAAATGTAGATACTTGAGTATGGTATTCAGTTAATAGTAATGATTAAGAGAACTTGTTTCTCTTTCAGGTTACTCATAATTGGAAGCATTCCTAAGTTGAGTAATGCTGATCGGCCTCCTTCCATTTAGTTGACATGCACTGGAGACAGCTGCATGATTTGAATCTGGTTCAATTAAATCAGTGCCTCTGTTTCTGTATTGGATATAGAACAGTTCATATCTTGACATTGTTAAGATACGGGGAGTTGTCCAGCTTATGCTTAAAACCAGACTCTGGATAACTCAATGCACGTTTCTGTAATGGTTGTTTGTGGGTTGACCTAGGCTATGACGAGGGTTGACTTTCTACCATCTGGAAGATCAATAGTGATATTGTTCTTGACTCGCCACAGTTTTAACAAAAATGGATTTTTTCAGAAAACAGTAGTGGGAGTATGGTAGAACTGGAAGTGATTCCAGAACCGCAAACGATTACTGAAGATTTGATAAGAACCTAAAGATTCAATCTGGTTTGACATTCTATTGGCCACTCCGCAGATATGGTGGGTAACCTCAGGCACCCGAGGGGTACTCCGGTAGCATCAAGGACGGTGGCAGGGAGGTTCTTGTTTACCCAGACTTACCATTGCTGTTGTTCCAGACTATGAGACCCGGCAGGAGGATGAGTATAGCGTCGTTCTGAACTAGCTTTAGAAGCGTACGTGTATATGGCTCTGCCAGAGGGTTGTCGTAGTCAGTAGGAGAAGCGGAAGCATGGTGGACAAGTGGCTTATGTCTATTTATAGACTAAAGCAGATATAGCGGAGATAGATCATCTATTTCTAATATGACAGTCATAGGTTTGACTTTATCAGAATAGGGGATTGATCTGTTAAGAAGGTAGTAAGGTGTGATGTCCTGGTATTTGGATGACATACACAGAGTAGGAAGTGAAATTCCTATACTACGATCGATTATTCTTTGGTTGTCACACAGTGGCTTCTCCACATAGGACTTGGATATTATATCAGACATTCTGGTTACTATATCTATGATTTTAGATCTAGATTTGGATAGTTTCCCAATTTGGGTACTTAGACAGCATTCTAAAGGTGTTTTAGAATGGACGACTCCTGCCACGGTAGTGTACCTGCAGGTGATGGAGTCACCCTTTCTAAAGGTGTCTTACAGACTAAAGGAGAGAGGGATGTGCATGATTGGCAGATCACCTGCTTAGGCAATTGAGTCAATCATGAGATGTCAAGTACCACACCAGATGTTGTTTTTGCAGTAGATGCAATAAGCCGATATTGATCTAATCCTGGAGAAACGATCGGGAGCAGTTTTAGAACATAAGTGGATGTTCTAGGGATATGATAACGACAGCCTCATTCGGGAGACAGTTATCATTCCAGGCTTCCAAGGTGACCTGGATGACAGATTTGTTGTCAGAGTTATAGTTTTCCCTCTGAAGAAGGGCAGTATTTTGGACAGGTGGTCCAGGCGGATACTGAGGGAGGCATGGCGCAGGATACTGATTAAATTCAGTTGACGATACAGTCTAAGAAGTTTTGATTTGGAGTTCATTTATGAGCTAGGTCCCATCAGACATCCAAACATATTCTAAGACAGGTATTGCTCATTTCGGGAGATGGGTTTCTCCGCGAACTTGAGATAAAGAGAGACATAGAAAGAAACATCATAGCGGATCCACTCACTGAGGCTATTCCTCGAATGCAATAGTTTCGCAAACGATCTTTGTGAGACTGACTAGAAGAGGAGTTGGGTGTTCGGTATCACACGGGCTGTGAGTATGCGACATCGCAATAATTAGCCTTGAGTGCAAGTGGGAGATTGTTGGAGATAGTGCCCTCAGAGTCAATTATTGGATCACAGGCACGTGATTGCAATGATTGAGGGAGGACCTATCCCGGTAGGACAGTCTTACTCGAGATGATAGTATGCTATCTGGTTTATCTTTATCATCGTATACTGCTTTAGGTGACCTTACAGGTCACTATTGCACGTTGATAGAGCTCATAGGATTCTTGCTTGACTGGCAGCAGTATGAGGGCAATCATATACGTGGGAGCTGGGGTCTATAAGCACATCCTTAAAAGGTCCCTAGTCGTAGGAGTTTCGAGACAGGGCATCGATACTCCACAGTAGACTAGTGTATACAGTCGAGACCCCGACGAGGGGCGGTGGCCAGTCTCACAAGCCACTGGTGTCAGTTGGTTCACCTAAGATGTATACAGGTGCTCATTGGGTTATGAGTACACCGGACAGGACTCGCCGGGAACATGCTAGTTGGTCTTATACCTGACATCAGATAGCAGTTCCCTGGTGACATGTCTACAGATTAGTTCATCGACCTGAGATCGTCCTTTATCTCGTATGAGTTCCTACTGTACTTTGATTACTACCCTACCACGCTCAAAGGAGACGTGCATACAGGTTTTAGTTGGGTACAGTCCCGAGCCACATGGAGGCAGTGAGCGGATCTTCAGGGGTTCATGTCACGACCCGAGAATTCGACTCGTGACCGGCACTTAACCACGCAACGTCTACAGGCGCAACGCGGCTAAGTAAGCCGAACCCAGAAATCAAAACCAATAAATATAGAGTGATTTAAAACATTTTGTAAAAACAAATCGTACAGGTCTGAAAAACTTCCATTTATTTAGTAGAAATCCTTTTTAAGTTCAAAAGTTATAAGTTTTATAATTTTGGTAACATTTCCTTTTTAAAACATTAGCCCCGCGAGTCGGGTAGAAACAAGGTGTAACAGAAATGACGAGTAAAATGAATGAAGCATCACAATAAGATATACGACGCCGTAGCGAAGAATCCACAGCAAAGCAAGGACAATATCATAAAGATGAGACTGCAAAAGTAAAGTCAGCTCACCTGCGAGCTCGACACCAGAATATAAAATCATACATATCGTCCTCACCACTGTCTCTAAGTCAATACAGAAGGTAGATGGAGAATACTAGATACATCAATATACAACTGAAATGATAACAGATACCGTACAAAACCCACCTATCAGCAAAAGGCTATCTCGCCTCAAAAAGGGTATCTGTGCCAAAAGATGCGGTAACAGCCAGCCGTGACTACTCCCAAGGACAACCTGCAAACACTGTGGCACAACGGGGGTGAGTTGCCAACTCGTGAATAGAGATAACATATAAAGGTGATCGCAAGCATGCACATATAGCGTGGCCCTACTAATGCCAGCAGATGATATCAATGCATGTCACATAGAGGATGCAATAGTAATGCAAATACTCTAACAGGTAAATGCTACAGGATGAGATATATAGTAATCAATGCTGAGTATGGGATAAATAATATCTACATGGACTATGTCAACATGGAAAACCATAATCGGTGCCTCAGGCTGCACTCAAATCCCAAATACACTCAGGCGCCGGCACACCCATCGGCCCTCAAATCCTGTACATCTCTGAGAAATCACGAGTGCCCAACATCGGCACCCAAAATATCATAAAATACTCGTGTCCAGCATCGACACGCAAATCCTCGTATATCGGGCTCCGTCAGTCCGGATCGGCCCACGGGGTCCGTCTGCGGTGTCGGCCCTCGGCCCCGGCAGCACGGGTCGTCCCGCATCCATCACTCGACTCTGGTCAGTATCCTCCGGACAACTGCCAGGTCCAACCAATCACCGGTAGGTACTCGCCCGCCTCCAGGCTCAATCGGCAAATCCCATCGATCATCTCGCCGAGGGGAACCATACCGCGCCCACCACGAACCCGCAAACGGAACATCCACTCCTCGAATCGGGTTTCAAGCACACGTCTCAGCACCGAGAAAACGCGTGGTGGACACACCAAAATATCATATCACGAGGTACCGGGTTTTCAAAATAATGCATCTTTTCTTAAATATTTCCACGGTCCTCAAAACCAGAAATCACATGAAAATCCATCACCAATAAGTCAATCCAATGAGGTACAATGTAATCAGTCCATGGCAGGTATATAAGGGAAAGCCGCTTTTTAAAATAGTTTCCGTTTTTAAAGATGTCATGCGGCTCCCAAATTTCCAGGGAATCATAATCAATCACATGTAAGATGAACTACAGCAATAATACAACAGTATAATCATGGCAGTTCTACAGTGAGTGTGGCATGGCAATTACTAACGGTGTGTGTGTGGCATGTAAATAGTGCTCGTGCAACATAAACCGTTAGTAATAGTGCGGTGTTCTATCAGTTCTAAGCAATATATATATCAACACAGCAGGGAATGCAATATGCGATGACAGTCTATGGGATGCATGCAACACATAATAATAAAGTCCTATCAGCCCTGACGCATAACGCCATGCGGGCGATATCCCCGTAGATGTGAAATCTACTCACCGTGTCTCGCGCTAAGTGTAGCCGACGACTTGCTTGCCCTTCTTCGCAGCGTCCGTCTCACTGGCCTGCGAACCTAGAATCACATACACATATCACACATATAAGCTCACTTTCACCAAAAACGCGACATTACAGTCCAACTAGAAACTCGTGTCGCAAACTAATCGCGCGTGTGCGCGATACGCTAAAACGTGTAATCACGCGCCAAGAAACTACCCCGACGCGCCGCGATACGCAGAAACCCAAACCTACTCACGTATCACGCGTGTCGCGAAGGTTTAGAAAAACGGCAAAGAAGGTAATTGGTCCCAGATTTTCCTACAGAACTGAACTTACAAAAATATAAATACCACAATACTACACACATTAGCAGACACCCAATGGACCAAACAAAACCCAAATCCCTACCCATCTGGCCGCAAATTGCGACCAGAATGAGGAAATTGGCGGCCAAAGAGAAGAGTTAGGGGGTCGGGTTAAAACCATGATATCAGCACCTCTCCACCATACTGTAGTATCCTCAATTTCATTCTGAACTCACTGGGTCAAGAGCAGTTCCAGAAAAGTTCAAATTTGCACAAATACGACATTTTGCAACAATTGTGAAACTGGTGGTATTTTAGCGTAATTGGTGTTGAACTAGGTTACAATGGTCTCACTAACTCACTAGCAAGCTACTGAAACCCTAACACATCACCTTAACACAAAGTTCCTACTAAACATCCCAAATCACACTAAAACGCGCCAATATCCATTAACCGATGCAAAACTACACTAACTAAGCTAACTAGGGAATAAGATAGGAAGTATACCTCACACTCGACCCTAGGAAGTTGCAGGAAGGTGGAGGAATGAAGGGAAGAGGCTGCACTAGGAACTGGGGCCGCTGCTGCTCACTGCCTCTGCTGTTGCTGCTGTTTGTGCTTGCTGCTGCTGCTGTTGGAAGCTTGCTGCTGCTGTTGCTGTGCCTGCTGCTGCTTCTGGAGCTGGGGGGTGTGAAGAGGTAAGTGTTGTGTGTGTGAGTGTGTTTGTGAGTGTTTGAGAGAATACAAAGAAAAGAAATGAGAGGAAATAATTAGCTTCCAATTGTCAACCCTCTCTCTCTCTCATCATTAATGGCAAGCATGGGCTAAGCCATGATGCCCACTCCCTCTCTCTCTCAAGTCAACACCCACCTCAAATTCAAATTAAAGTAATTTTAACTATCTAAATAAACCCACTTAAAACCCAAAAGACTTTTAACCCTCAAGATTAACCCACCATGGTTAATAATTATAGTATTTACTTCTTTTAAAAACCCTAGTTTACATGCACATGTGTGTGCAAGCCTAGGAAAATTTTGGAAAAATATTTATTAAATTAGGAAAAATATTTAAAACACGGTTTGGTAAACTTTTTATTAAAAACCATTATTTAATTATAATTATTCACTAACCCTTATCCTAAGGTGTTACAATCTCTCCCCCTTAAAGAAATTCGTCCCCGAATTTCAAAAATCTAACTACACGCACCTTGAAAAAGATGGGGATACGTCTTCATCATCTCGCTTTCGGTCTCCCAAGTGACCTCCTCACGGTTCTGACCAAGCCAAAGTACCCTAACTGATGGAATGTCCTTCGATCTCAATTTCTTCACTCGTCGATCCAAGATCATCACCGGCTGCTCTGCATAGGAAAGGTCGCGCTCCAGCTGGATCGTCGGGTGTTGAATCGCATGCGAAGGATCATGAAGATATCTGCGGAGCATCGAGACATGGAATACGGGGTGCACATCTGGAAAGCTGGGCGGAAGGGCTAACCGGTAAGCCACTGCACCGACACGCTCGAGGATCTCGAAGGGGCCCACATACCTGGGACTGAGTTTCCCCTTCTTCCCAAACTTCATCACACCTTTCATTGGGGAGACCCTCAAGAAAACATGATCACCAACAGAAAACTCAAGTCTGCGTCGTCGACGGTCTGCATAAGCCCTCTGCCTACTCTGCGCTGCTCTCATCCTATCGCGAATCAACTGGATCTTCGCGGTCGTCTCCTCAACGATCTGTGGCCCTAAGATACTGCTCTCACTGAGCTCTGTCCAACAAGTAGGCGACCTGCATCTCCTCCCATAAAGAGCCTCAAATGGTGCCATCTGAATGGTCTCCTGGTAGCTGTTATTGTAGGAAAACTCTACCAAGGGCAAATGATGATCCCAGCTACCTCCGAAATCTAGTACACAAGCTCTGAGCATGTCCTCGAGAGTCTGGATGGTCCGCTCTGACTGTCCGTCGGTCTGCGGATGAAATGCTATGCTGAAACTCAAGCGAGTGCCCAAAGCCTCCTGAAGCCTCTGCCATAGTCTACTGGTAAACTGGGTGCCTCTTTCGGACACAATGCACGTCGGGACTCCGTGTAGTCGCACTATCTCGTCAATATAGATCTGGGCATACTGAGTAAATCCGAAAGTCGTCTTCACCGGTAAGAAGTGAGCCGCTTTCGTCAAACGATCCACGATCACCCAGATGGAGTCATACCCCCGACTAGTCTTGGGTAGACCCACCACGAAGTCCATCGAAATCTGTTCCCATTTCCACTCCGGAATGGGTAACGGCTGTAGCTCTCCCGCGGGCCTCTGTTGCTCAGCCTTGACTTGCTGACAAGTCAGGCATCTCGATACAAAATCTGCAATGTCCCTCTTCATTCCGTCCCACCAGTAAACATCTCGCATATCATGATACATCTTGGTGGAACCGGGATGGACGCTATATACCGATCGATGTGCCTCCTCAAGAATCTCGCGTCTCAGCCCTTCAGCATCTGGTACGCACAGTCTGACTCCAAACCGTAGTACCCCCTGATCATCGATCACGAACTCGGAAAATCTTCCCTGTCCAATCTGTGCCATGATCTCTGAACATCGGTCATCACTGAGCTGTGCCTCACATATACGATCGATCAACTGTGGGCGTGCACGGACATGCGCTATCTGTCCTCCAATTGGCGTAAACTCAAACTGTACTCGACTGTCGCATAATATCTGCCAATCTGCGGATGACTGTCCCTGTGCTGCGCTCAAACAAGCTAAACTACCCCCGGGCCTCCTGCTCAAAGCATCCGCCACCACATTTGCCTTGCCCGGGTGATATAAGATCTCGCAGTCGTAATCCTTCACTAACTCCATCCATCGACGCTGTCGAAGGTTCAGGTCCCGCTGCTGTAATATGTATTTCAGACTCTTGTGATCCGTAAATATCTGGCACGACTCGCCGTATAGGTAATGTCGCCAGATCTTGAGTGCGAAGACCACTGCTGCCATCTCCAAATCATGAGTGGGGTAGTTCTGCTCATGCTTCTTCAATTGTCGCGAGGCATACGCGATCACCCTATCATGCTGCATCAAAACGCATCCCCATCCCACTCGAGAAGCATCACAGAAGACCACAAATCCGCCCGGTCCGGAAGGTAAGGATAACACGGTGCCGTCGTCAGCCGTGTCCGTAACTGCTGAAAGCTGTGCTCGCACTCCTCCGTCCAAATGAAAGGAACTTCCTTCCGGGTCAACCCGGTCAACGGTGTAGCAATACGAGAGAAGTCCTGCACAAAACGCCTGTAGTAACCGGCCAACCCCAAAAAGCTGCGAATCTCCGTCACCGATGTGGGTCTGGGCCAACGCTGAACGGCCTCGATCTTCCTCGGGTCTACACATATACCGTCTCGTGAAATCACGTGCCCCAAGAAATCTACGCTGTCCAGCCAAAAAGCACACTTGGAGAATTTCGCATAAAGCTGGTGCTCCCTCAAAGTCTGCAATGTAATCCGCAAGTGCTGCTCGTGCTCCTCACTACTCCGAGAATACACCAAGATATCGTCAATGAAGACTATGATGAACAGATCCAAGTAAGGCCGGAAAATACGGTTCATCAAATCCATGAAGGCTGCTGGCGCATTGGTGAGTCCGAACGACATCACCAAAAACTCATAATGGCCGTAGCACGTACGGAAAGCTGTCCGGGGAATGTCCTCCTGTCGAACCCGCAGCTGATGGTAGCCCGATCGCAAATCGATCCTCGAAAAGTACCCTGCCCCCTGAAGCTGGTCGAACAAATCGTCGATACGCGGCAAAGGATACATGTTCCGCACTGTCACCCTGTTCAGCTGGCGGTAGTCGATACAAAGACGCAAACTGCCATCCTTCTTCTTGACGAACAGGACTGGAGCACCCCAAGGAGAAACACTGGGTCGAATAAGTCCCTTGTCCAGCAAATCTTGCAACTGCTCCTTCAACTCTCGAAGTTCCGCCGGGGCCATCCGATAAGGCGGTATAGAAATAGGCCCCGAACCAGGAACCAAATCAATACAGAAAGAAATGTCGCGCTCGGGCGGCAACCCAGGAAGCTCGTCAGGGAACACATCAGGAAACTCGCTAACAACCGGAACCTGATCCAATGGAACCTCTGTAGCGCGAGCATCGCAAACATAGGCGAGAAATCCCTGACATTCCTTCCTCAAAAGCTGTCCAGCGCGAAAAGAAGAAATCACACTGTGAGGGGCGGCACCACGGTCCCCCAACACAACAAAAACCGACTCACCGGGGAAACAGAATCTAACTGTCTTCTCGCGGCAGTCCACAGAAGCATAGCACGTGGCTAACCAATCCATGCCCAAAAGAAGGTCGAAGTCCAACATCTCCAGAAGGATCAAGTCGACAGGCAACTCTCTCTCGCCAATACAGACGATACAGGATCGGAACACGTGCCTAGCAACAAACGACTCTCCCACAGGAGTAGTCACCACAAGCGGCTGATCAAGCAAGCCGGACTCTCTACCCAGACTCGGTACAAAGTGCGTGGATACGTACGAGTGTGTGGATCCGGGATCGAACAGTACATGTGCATCAACTGAACATACAGGAAGGATACCTGAGACCACAGCATTGGACGCCTGCGCGTCCTGATGTGTCAGAGCAAAGACCCTCGCCTGTCCACCACCTGTAACTGACTGACCTCTGCCTCGGTCATCTCGTCCCCTCTGAGTAACTCCTCCACGCCCACGACCTCTCTGTGCATAAGTCTGGCGCGGAGCAACGGTAGGCACAACGGGCAACGCCCTCTGGGGTGGTGAAGGTGGTAAGGTAACATGCGGTGCTGCCGCCTCCCTCCGGTGTGTCTCTGGACAATCTCGAATGAGGTGAAGTAGGCTGCCACATCTGAAGCAACCCCGCGGCGACTGCTGACTCTCTCGTGGATATGAACTAAACATCCGACCTCGTCCCGAATCTCTGCTACTCCTCGTACCGGAACGATACCTGTCGCGGCGTCTGAATGACTGCCTCCGTGCGGAAATACTGGTACGAACTCTCTTCGGCTCTGGAAGTACCGAAGTCTCAACAAGGTGCTCCTCGACCACTAGGGCTGCGTCTACAGCTGCTGCATAGGTCTCGTAGTGCTGCGCGCTGATCGCAAGGAACACTGGTGAAAGCAAGCCTCGAACAAATCTCCGGACTCGCAGCTCCTCGGTGGCCACTAAATGTGGGGCGTAGACTGCTAGCTCTGTAAACAGTACGTCATACTCTGCCACTGTCATCCCTGGCGTCTGGCGCAAGGACTCAAACCTGCGTGCTCGGGCATCTCTAACACTCCGGGAAAGGAAACGGGCTAGAAATATGGTCACGAACTCCGTCCAGGTCATAGGAGGAAGACCTGCTGCTCTGCCCTTCTCCACTGAATCACACCACTTCTGCGCAAGACCTTCCAGGCGAAAGCGCGCGAACTCGACCCATTTCGCATCTGCGCATCTGAGGGAACGGCATATCCTGGCCATCCTGTCTATAAAAGACTGTGGGTCCTCGGCTGTATCGGTGCCTGTGAATACTGGAGGCTTCAGCCTCATGAACTCTGACAGTGATACTGTGATCACCTCCGTGGCTGCAGGGGCAACTGGCTGTGCGGTAGGTACCATAGCGGTCTCTGGAACGGGTGGAGCTACCTCTGGTCGCTGGGCTCGAAGCGTCTCAACTAGCGATCCTATCATCTGGCGCATCTCCTGCATGCTAGATCCCACCGTCTGGCGCATCTCCTGCATATCAGCCCCTAACGTGGCGATCTGCTCTGTCACGGCAGGAACAGCCTGCTCGGGTACAACCGGCGTACTGCCCGGATCAGTCCTCGTCTCGGACGAGTCAACTCGAATCTCGGCCCTCGCGGCCGCTCTCTGTGCACTCGTAGTCTTAGGCGGCATATTGGCTGAAAGAAAATTTGGATTCGATAAGAACACGGAAATCGAATAGCAAGAATATAAGGAGGAATCAAATCAATAAGTCCTAAGGTCGCGTAGGCGGAGTACCGTGTCGTGAGTATGCCGCGGAACATACGCACGCTACGCTACCCTGCTGCAGCTACCTACTCCATCATTCCAGGGTCATCCTACACTCCGAAGGTAAAACCTACGCTCTGATACCAACTTTGTCACGACCCGAGAATTCGACTCGTGACCGGCACTTAACCACGCAACGTCTACAGGCGCAACGCGGCTAAGTAAGCCGAACCCAGAAATCAAAACCAATAAATATAGAGTGATTTAAAACATTTTGTAAAAACAAATCGTACAGGTCTGAAAAACTTCCATTTATTTAGTAGAAATCCTTTTTAAGTTCAAAAGTTATAAGTTTTATAATTTTGGTAACATTTCCTTTTTAAAACATTAGCCCCGCGAGTCGGGTAGAAACAAGGTGTAACAGAAATGACGAGTAAAATGAATGAAGCATCACAATAAGATATACGACGCCGTAGCGAAGAATCCACAGCAAAGCAAGGACAATATCATAAAGATGAGACTGCAAAAGTAAAGTCGGCTCACCTGCGAGCTCGACACCAGAATATAAAATCATACATATCGTCCTCACCACTGTCTCTAAGTCAATACAGAAGGTAGATGGAGAATACTAGATACATCAATATACAACTGAAATGATAACAGATACCGTACAAAACCCACCTATCAGCAAAAGGCTATCTCGCCTCAAAAAGGGTATCTGTGCCAAAAGATGCGGTAACAGCCAGCCGTGACTACTCCCAAGGGCAACCTGCAAACACTGTGGCACAACGGGGGTGAGTTGCCAACTCGTGAATAGAGATAACATATAAAGGTGATCGCAAGCATGCACATATAGCGTGGCCCTACTAATGCCAGCAGATGATATCAATGCATGTCACATAGAGGATGCAATAGTAATGCAAATACTCTAACAGGTAAATGCTACAGGATGAGATATATAGTAATCAATGCTGAGTATGGGATAAATAATATCTACATGGACTATGTCAACATGGAAAACCATAATCGGTGCCTCAGGCTGCACTCAAATCCCAAATACACTCAGGCGCCGGCACACCCATCGGCCCTCAAATCCTGTACATCTCTGAGAAATCACGAGTGCCCAACATCGGCACCCAAAATATCATAAAATACTCGTGTCCAGCATCGACACGCAAATCCTCGTATATCGGGCTCCGTCAGTCCGGATCGGCCCACGGGGTCCGTCTGCGGTGTCGGCCCTCGGCCCCGGCAGCACGGGTCGTCCCGCATCCATCACTCGACTCTGGTCAGTATCCTCCGGACAACTGCCAGGTCCAACCAATCACCGGTAGGTACTCGCCCGCCTCCAGGCTCAATCGGCAAATCCCATCGATCATCTCGCCGAGGGGAACCATACCGGGCCCACCACGAACCCGCAAACGGAACATCCACTCCTCGAATCGGGTTTCAAGCACACGTCTCAGCACCGAGAAAACGCGTGGTGGACACACCAAAATATCATATCACGAGGTACCGGGTTTTCAAAATAATGCATCTTTTCTTAAATATTTCCACGGTCCTCAAAACCAGAAATCACATGAAAATCCATCACCAATAAGTCAATCCAATGAGGTACAATGTAATCAGTCCATGGCAGGTATATAAGGGAAAGCCGCTTTTTAAAATAGTTTCCGTTTTTAAAGATGTCATGCGGCTCCCAAATTTCCAGGGAATCATAATCAATCACATGTAAGATGAACTACAGCAATAATACAACAGTATAATCATGGCAGTTCTACAGTGAGTGTGGCATGGCAATTACTAACGGTGTGTGTGTGGCATGTAAATAGTGCTCGTGCAACATAAACCGTTAGTAATAGTGCGGTGTTCTATCAGTTCTAAGCAATATATATATCAACACAGCAGGGAATGCAATATGCGATGACAGTCTATGGGATGCATGCAACACATAATAATAAAGTCCTATCAGCCCTGACGCATAACGCCATGCGGGCGATATCCCCGTAGATGTGAAATCTACTCACCGTGTCTCGCGCTAAGTGTAGCCGACGACTTGCTTGCCCTTCTTCGCAGCGTCCGTCTCACTGGCCTGCGAACCTAGAATCACATACACATATCACACATATAAGCTCACTTTCACCAAAAACGCGACATTACAGTCCAACTAGAAACTCGTGTCGCAAACTAATCGCGCGTGTGCGCGATACGCTAAAACGTGTAATCACGCGCCAAGAAACTACCCCGACGCGCCGCGATACGCAGAAACCCAAACCTACTCACGTATCACGCGTGTCGTGAAGGTTTAGAAAAACGGCAAAGAAGGTAATTGGTCCCAGATTTTCCTACAGAACTGAACTTACAAAAATATAAATACCACAATACTACACACATTAGCAGACACCCAATGGACCAAACAAAACCCAAATCCCTACCCATCTGGCCGCAAATTGCGGCCAGAATGAGGAAATTGGCGGCCAAAGAGAAGAGTTAGGGGGTCGGGTTAAAACCATGATATCAGCACCTCTCCACCATACTGTAGTATCCTCAATTTCATTCTGAACTCACCGGGTCAAGAGCAGTTCCAGAAAAGTTCAAATTTGCACAAATACGACATTTTGCAACAATTGTGAAACTGGTGGTATTTTAGCGTAATTGGGGTTGAACTAGGTTACAATGGTCTCACTAACTCACTAGCAAGCTACTGAAACCCTAGCACATCACCTTAACACAAAGTTCCTACTAAACATCCCAAATCACACTAAAACGCGCCAATATCCATTAACCGATGCAAAACTACACTAACTAAGCTAACTAGGGAATAAGATAGGAAGTATACCTCACACTCGACCCTAGGAAGTTGCAGGAAGGTGGAGGAATGAAGGGAAGAGGCTGCACTAGGAACTGGGGCCGCTGCTGCTCACTGCCTCTGCTGTTGCTGCTGTTTGTGCTTGCTGCTGCTGCTGTTGGAAGCTTGCTGCTGCTGTTGCTGTGCCTGCTGCTGCTTCTGGAGCTGGGGGTGTGAAGAGGTAAGTGTTGTGTGTGTGAGTGTGTTTGTGAGTGTTTGAGAGAATACAAAGAAAAGAAATGAGAGGAAATAATTAGCTTCCAATTGTCAACCCTCTCTCTCTCTCATCATTAATGGCAAGCATGGGCTAAGCCATGATGCCCACTCCCTCTCTCTCTCTCAAGTCAACACCCACCTCAAATTCAAATTAAAGTAATTTTAACTATCTAAATAAACCCACTTAAAACCCAAAAGACTTTTAACCCTCAAGATTAACCCACCATGGTTAATAATTATAGTATTTACTTCTTTTAAAAACCCTAGTTTACATGCACATGTGTGTGCAAGCCTAGGAAAATTTTGGAAAAATATTTATTAAATTAGGAAAAATATTTAAAACACAGTTTGGTAAACTTTTTATTAAAAACCATTATTTAATTATAATTATTCACTAACCCTTATCCTAAGGTGTTACAGTTCATCTCTCCCGGTATTGGGGGTGAGGTCGCGCTTTGTCTAGGAGAGCCATTACACGAAGTCCTTGGCCAAGGCAGGAGATTTACTGGTAGGTATTCCAGTAATATCTCAGGGTGTTCTGGGCTACACTCCAACACGACATGTACCGCTTTTGGGGGTCTGACTTTTACCAACCCCCTAGGCCCGCCATGCGATGCTCATAGACGAACGGACCGGATTGTACGGATATTGTCACTGACAGGCTCAGTAGGGTGTCAGGATGAGTTCACTCATCGACGTCCCTTTTGGTCAATATCTGGTAGCCCGTCACGTATGGCTAATACCTCTGACGTGCTAGTGGTTAAATCCATAACCAAAATATTGACGAGTCTTTAGAGTTCCCAACAGACCAGTTTCTCAAGTTTCGGGCGAAACGCTGCAGAGGCCGTATGGAGATATGGCAGGGTTCGATCAGATACGCGCGGTATTGCACGAATCATGATCGGACGGATAATACTAGCGGGCTTTGGTTTAAGCCGGATCCTAGTATTGTACAGTGTAGATTTTGTCTCTTTGCATTTGTATTCAGTGGGAACACAAATGCGGGTTTGTATATACAGTCGTGGGGTTTTCTTGTAATTTATTACGGGATCGGTTTTCTGAAGTTGCCAGTTTGCATTCCGTTCCAGCCAGTTTTCCTTTGTTCCTTCACGGCCGGAATTTTGAGAGGGAGGGGCTAATTTAAAAGAGTGCAAATTAGTTTTGTGGAGGGGGTTTCTTGCATTTGGAGGATTATGATAAGACTATCATCATTAGATCCCTTTTCCATCTCTTCCCTTGCATTTATGGTGATGGTTATGGAAAGGATGTGGAGTTGATTTGGTTGTGAATTTTTTATCTTTTTATCAATTATTTTTCTCCTCTTGATAATTCCATTCTTGCTCCACCATTTTGGAGATTGAGGAGCCGGCCACTTGAGGTGAGTGAGGAGAGAGGTTTCATTTTGGTGAAGGAAAATGATTCATCACATTTCTAGCTTGCTACAAAATTCCTCACCTCCCCAAAAGTTCATTTCTCCACATCAAATGGCAACTTCTCTACCCGTAAGAGACAATGGTTTCTATACTAGTCTACAGCATTCCTTGGATGCGTCGGCTAGCCAACTTCACGCCCGAGTTGCCTCGGTCCAGAGATGGGAGCCCGTAAAAGAACCCGGCGATGTGGTGCCTGTTTCGACGAGGTGGCGACGACCGGAGATTTCGCGAGGAGATCGGAGTGGAGGCGAAGACCGAAGGACACGGATCACTTGGTATAGCATTCTACCCTTTCTCGTATTTGCTAGGAGTAGGTTAATGGCCCGATCCGGGATTTTTTGTGCGCGGTGGTGCCGGTTTCTAGTTTCTAGAAAAGTTTCGTTTCCGCATTCCGGCGTCGGATTGACGGCCGGGGCGCCGCCGTGCACTTACAACACCTTCGTTCACTCGTCTAAAAGAAGAACGAACATACGAACCATCTCCTAATGGACGACCCGTGCTCAACCGGCTAGCTGCCGACACCGTCTTGATTGTGGTGAGTAGAGAACAAAGTAGAACATATATCATAACATATATCGTGGTTATTCTACTTCAATCAAATGGTACCATTGCCGGGGAGAGGATAACGTATTTCTTTCTTGTCATTCGGGTTAATTATTTTGTGTATAAATATATATATATATATAATAAATATTAAGAATAAAAAACCATTTTGTTATTTTTTATATTTTTTGTGCAAGTGTGCAGGCAAATCTGGAGCACATACAATGATCTAATAAAGAAACAAAGACTTTAATACGGAAGAACAGAACAAGGGGAGTGAACAGAACAAGTTTGAAGCTCAAATTCTTCAAACCCACCGCGGATCCACGATCAAAAGGTGGTAAGGGAGGCAGTTCCGCGGCCAAACTTGGTCTTCGTGCCCCCAAATTTTTCAGGCTTCTTCTCTGCTCTAAACTTCTCCTTTGAACTCCACTGAATTGTATTTTCTGCAGATTTATTTGCACAAATTGTACCGCCGCCCAATAATTTTTTTTTGTTGTTTTAGATTTTGTTTTTTTATCGCTTTGCATATAATAATATAGACATTAAGGGGCTATAACACCAATTAAGATTGGATGGGGATTTCACCACCTTTCCTAATACCCCACAAATCACAAAAAGTATACGCATTATCTTGAGTTAATAAAAAAATATCTAGACCAAATCTATAAGGACTTGTCGAGCTCATTTAGGACAAGTGAAGGTTGCGGGAAATCGGTCGGTTTTCGAAAGTTGATTTTATGGTGCGTAGGCTAGACAAGTGAGGAGATAATTTTAAAAGGCCCATCTCACGGTAATTCGTGAGCGGAACCCTCCTTACCTCTGTTGTACTTACCTGACCACAATTGGCAGTGAAGAGGCGATTCAAGGGTTATCCTGCAATTTGTCGCTTGGAAGTTTAGGAGCGATCTAGTTGGACTTTGAAGATTCTAGCTCTAGGTGTTGTTTGTGCATATTGTGATTATGATTGTGTTTGTTTAAAGTTTGGTCCCATAATTCCTTATTTTTCAAAAACTAATACAAACAATTTCAAAAATCCAAAAACTCCAAAAAAATCCCAAAATTTATAAAAAATCGTCCACCTTACACCCTCCCTATTTTTCACTCTTTTCATAACATGGGTACCCCAAAACGACCAACTCTTGCTGAATTTTGGTACCCACAATCAGATATTTCTTCATACAGTTCTTGCTATGGTCGAATTTCAAACGATCCATCCATACCCAAATTTTTTTTGAAAGATCGAATAGATGCCTCTAGAACCAACAATTGGACATTGTGCTCCACTTTGTATCAACCATATCAAACTTTCACACATTCTCATGTTGATACCTCTTCTGAGAGTCATGTTGCGACTTCGAAACCCATGCTCATTGCTGACGTAATTGAACAATCTCGTAGCCGATTTTTCACTCTTTTCACACTCCAAATTCGTAGGAAAATAATTCCAATCACCTTCTTATCAGAATGTTGATACTAATCTTGTCCTTTTTTCACGTCCATTCGATTGCTATCAATCCTATCCGATTTTTACACGTTCTCTAGACATTTCTTCTGAACAACCATTTGGGAGTTTCACGTATCCATAAAAATTTGAATTTTTTACTGAAACCCCTTCACAAACTATGTCTAGTATTGAAGGGTCATTGGAAGAATTTTGGGTAGCGTCATGCCGACAGATGGAGGATTCGAATGCGTCCATGGCTGCCCTCATACAACCTAACGAACCGGCAGCTAGTTTCCAACTAGCTCCGAATTTTCCAATGTATAATGAGGCTTGCGTAGTGAGATTGAGCAGTAGACCCTTCCGAATCAAACCTACCCGTTCCGAATTGAATTCCACAACTCCGGTTTCGAAAGTCTATCGAGTTCCCCAAATGATCCACCAATTGAAAATAGAATGTTTGATGAATTGTGCGACTTTGTAGTGTTTGATTTACCCGATTGTGAAGGCTCCATTTCAAGTGAAACCACACCCAATCATTTTAATATCTATACCTCCACTCTAGAACCATAATTGATTGAAAACCATGCTTTTGATGAAGTGTCTGAGAAATTTAACTTTCACTTGATTGAGGATATCGACGCTGGGAATATTTTGGGTGATAAACTCACAATTTTGGATGAGTTTTTCTCCCTAATTCATCATGTTCTTTCACTTCCGTGTGGGCATCATCCCGAACCGTTAACTGTTTTCCGAACCCCATATGCGTCCGGATATTGTTGATGGTGAATGAATGGATGAGCTGAATTTTGAGGAGAATGTTGAGGATATCATTGAGGATGAACCAGTTTTACTCAATGAGTCAGATTTTCCAATTCATCATGTCCCTTTCATTGACTGTGCATGCCCTCCTGAATGTTTAACCGATATCATTCCTCAATCACTTCCCTCCATCCTTTCCGTTATTTCCACCTTGCAAAACAACGTATCATCTTCATCTCTTACGTCTGGTTCACCAAGTTCTGTCGGCCCATGTTTTCTTTGCAAATCTTGAGAGGTTTGACCCCATTTCACAACATGTTGATAGAATAGTAAATCCATTTTTACACTTCAACCATTATAAACTGTACTAATTTATTCAATCCATTTCCACCCTTAAATTTGTATTCTATTTCTTTCTCCCCTCCGCCATTCGTCTCCTCCACCGAGACCGTATCCTATTTCCATCCATGCACGTTCTCGTGTATTCTTTATTTCTATTCTCTACGCATTCTTTCTCCAACTACCACATTATCACGATAAAAATTTTGAATGGTTGGTATTAACTTTTGGCCTGTGTAAGGCATTGTATAGATAGATGACATTCTCTCCCCCTAACTCTGAACTTTAACGCTTAAACAGTGGATACACTATTTCACTTAAGTTTGGGAAGACCTTTTTTTTGTATATATATTTTTTGGTTTGCTTTTTTTTAAAAAAAGACAAAAGACACAAAAAAAACAGGACAGCGCCGACAGATTTTGACCCCTTAACAATTTTGACCCTCTTGGTATAACATGACAGTGAGGACACAGTCAAGTTTAAGTTTGGGGGTGTGCTTAGTAAGGTTTCTATCTTCGCATTCCTGTGTATATTTTGCATTTGCATACTTATTTTAAAACCCACATAAATTGAAAAAATTTACAAAAATATAAAAACTTTGTCGTCAAGCTACCTAGTAGGGTAACTTAGATTTTTATTCCGAAAATTTAGTTTAATATGTTAGAAATAACTAAATTCTAGGCTTAGAAATTGGAAATCCTAAAAATAACTCTCTTTCTATTTAACCTTGGCAAATATACGTCCTTGTATTGTTTTTAGAAGTAGGTAATCTTGAGTTCAGTTCTTGAGTTAAGTCGAGATGAAAGGAAAGTATTGAAAGTTTTATTGAAAGAGAAGTCTGAAAAATAGTTCCTATTCTTAAATCCAAATTCAGAAAGTATATACCCTATAAACTGCATTTACACGCACCTTGAAAGTTAGGATAGTAGAGGATACCTAGAAATACTCTTCTCTGAAACCCTAGTATGAAAGAAAAACGGTATTTAAAGTTAACCACTAAAATAGCATCATTGAAAAATATATCTGGTCCTGAAAAGAAAAAGAAAAAGAAACAAATTATAAGACCTGAAAACTGCTATTTACTCTTTAATAAGCTCATACATTCAGTAATTGACTGATTAGTACCTTAGGAAGCAGTAATAGTCGCATGAAATGTGTGTGAGTAAATCCGTCCATCATTAATGAAAAGAAGTAGTATTAGGTATTAAGGTAAGGATACTATAGCTTGAATTGAATTCTTGAGTGTAGGGTGAAATTTACACACACGTAGGGGTATGCGATCGATGTTTGGAGGAAAGATAGGGATAAAGAATAAGTCTTATATTTTCCGTAAAGATGATAAAAATTCCGGATTGGAGACTGCACTTTAAAAGGAAAACTCAAGAGAAACTGAGATCTTTCTAAACTCTCAAAACGTATAGGATCTTAGGTTGAATAAATAGGAGGTGTGAAAAATAAGATAAGGATATTTCTAACTTAGAATGATAGAATTTCTAAATTAGATGCTAAACCGTAGGATTAGAGTCGACGTTAACTTATGAAACTAGTTTGATAGGATTTTGGGGATAGTATCTGCTGAAAACCCTCGGGAGACAACACTCCTCCTACTAGGAACACCTAGAGATTTAACAGCTTCTTGCACACGCTAAGTGCAACCATGATGCCTATGAAAGTGAGTTTAGGACTTTTTGAAAATAAATGGTTTTGCTCGGGACGAGCAAAGGATAAGTTTAGGAGTATTTGTTCAGACCAGAATATTGCATATAATACCGCCCATTCTTCTGCTCGTTTATTTATAAGTAGGTGCTTTTAATCCGTATTTTCTACATGATTACAGATTACAGGTTCCCAGTCCAAAATAACGCAAATCGCATAAAATCTCCACAGTTATGCCAAAATCCAGGATATCTACCAAAAAAAGATAAAATCCGGCTTTCGGTCATCCACACTCATCAAGTGCCGCTTACCAGTTCAAGAAACAAGAAAAATAACAGTGGTCATTCATGTCTCGGACAAGCACAGATCACGAGAGGGGCAACACAAAGATTAAGAGGTGCACGGAGCTTGAGGGAGATAAAGGTCAAAGAGATTAAAATTATTGCTATTTTGGACTGTTAAAAATCTGAAGATATTTTGAAACCATTTTGCACTTTGGGACCGTTAAAACAGAAGAATAAATCAATACGAGGAAGCCCCAGAAAAACGACACACTATCTCCTCCAAACAACCGCGGAAGCGCGGCCAAATGTTGGTTAGGGCGGTGGAACCGTGGCCTCCACGTGGCATCTCTTGACTATTTTTCAGGGGTAATTTGGTAATTGTATAGGGGCTCAGAATATGGCCATAGGGTTTCATTTCTCTGCCTATAAATACTCCAGTTTTGACCCAAGTTAGGAATGCTTTTCTTTTCTAGGATTTAGTATAGTTTAGTTTGTATCTTCTTCTTCTTTTTCATTTATTCTCCATGAAATTGTAGTGAGAGCTTTTGAGTGGAAAATTAATGAAGATGAGAGTTTTTATTAACTTTTATCTTTAAATTCTTGTATTATAATTTTAATTCCTAGTATAACTTTTATTTGTTGTTGTGAAGTAATTATTGTTATTTATTGTTTTGTTTTCCTTCTCTTATAAACCGTATTTTCAAGCCATGATACTCTATAGAGTTCTTTACTTAGGTGAGGGCCAAACTAGTTAGCTTGCTACCATTTGTTAAAACCGTATTTTCCTTTTCTTCCTTCTTGTTTTATTTTTCTTTTAAATGTGTGAATAATTTACACACTTGTTTGGGCTAAGGAAGGTTAGTATGAGGGAAAGAAAACTTCTTTGTGCTTCTCTTCACCAAACACCTTAGAACGAACCTAGACCAAACAAACACAACCCCCTCTTTTAGGCGCGCTATAAGTGACATATAGCCGCGACCTAAGTCGAGAAGTCCTTTGGGTACACTACAACGTGACATGTAGTTGTGACCTAATTGAATACATGGTTGCGTATGTTTAGCCTATGGTTAGAAATAAGTGCATATAGCGGACGTACAAAGGGCATTAGAAATGTATTATGCGTTGGAAAGCTTGCTTATACTCGCAAACTCATTCCTATATCCTCCTAATCCCCGCTACATCCGATTATTCCAACATCTTTTTAAGAATGACATAAGATTAGTACAAGACTAATCCTAACTCTACTAACCAACACTAACCCTAACAAGTTACATGAACATAAAATATGAACACTTAGGATAGAATTGAACATGCACATATACACCTTCATTGACTCGTCAAAAATAAGAACGAGCATACGAACCATCTTCCAGTGGATGACCCATGCTCAACGGGCTTGCTGCAAAGCGACACTGTCTTGATTGCGGGGCGGTGAGTAGAGAACAAAGTAGAACGCATATCATAAGTTATACAGCGGTCGCACTGCTGTTCAATCAAAAACATAGGCTTAAGCAACTCAAGAAAAGAATGATAGAGTGAAAAATGAAGAAGAGAATTGGCATATAGAAAGAATGGCTTCACCATCATTTTACAACCATACAAAATATCTCATAACATTTTACAATAAACAAATAATGGCCCATTCCTCTCTACATACCTCCAACCGTGCTCATACCACCTCACCCTCCACATCATTTGCAAAAGATTTTCTAAAAAGAAAATCATATAATGAGGTGTCCATCTTCTAGAAGATATTCCGTATAAATACGGAATACAACCCGGTATACGTATCGAAATACATATACACATATTCGTATAAAAATACAAATAGCCAAGAGAGAAAATGAATAGTGAACAATAATACTAGAATGCATATATTAAATATATATATATTATTAAATAAAAACTTGATTTAATAATCCGGCTTAATCCTAAGCCGCTAGTATTATCAACTGTCCAGTTAAAATCCGTGTAGCCTGTACACATTTAATCGGACACCTGAATGTACCAACATACGTCATCTACATCATATTGCCTGAACCGTGAAAACCCTCTGTGTGGGACTCTAAAGACTCGTCAATACGCTTTCAGTGGGTTTAACCACAAGCACGTCAACGGCACCAGCTGTCACTCTGTCATCCAGGTCATCTTGGAAGCCTGAAATTATAACCGCCTCCTTACGGAGGCTGACGTTACCATATACCAAGAATATCCTCTTATGTTCATAATTGCTTCCGAATATTTCTCTAGGATTGGATAAATATATGCTTTTTGCAGCTAGTGCAAAAGCAATATCTGATGCGGTACTTGAAAAAGCATGATTGACTCAATTGCTTAAGCAAGTGATATGTCATTTTTGCAAATCTCTCTCTTCATCAGTCTAGAAGACATCTCTTTAGAGAGGGTGACTCCATCACCTGCGGGTACACCTCCACGCCAGGAGTCATCCGTTCTAAAACACTTTAGAATAGTGTCAAAATATCCAAATTAGAACACTTCCTAAATATAGATCTAAAACTATAGATCCAGTCATCAGAATTCCTGATATTTTATCCAGATTCTATGTGGAGAAACACTTTGTGACAACCACAGTATAACCGATCGTAGTATAGGAGCATCACTTCCTATAAGAAGTACATCATCCGGATACCAGGACATGACTCCTTACTACCTTCTTACCAGGTGCATCTGTTATTCTGATGAAGTCAAACTCTATGACTATCACATTAAAAATAGATGATTTATTTCCGCTATAATTGCTTTAGTCTATAAATAGACATGAGTTACCGGACTACCACGCCTCTGCTGCTCCCACTGACTATAACAACCCTCTGGCAGAGTCATATACACGTGTACTTCTAAAGCTAATTTAGAACGACGTTATAGTCATCCACCTGCCAAATCTCACAGTCTAGGACAGCAGTAGTGGCAAGTTTGGGTCATCAAAAGCTCCTTGTCACCGTCTTTGAGGAGACCAAACTACCTCTCGGGTGGCTGAGGTTACCCACCAAATATGCGGAGTGGATAATAGATTGTCGATTCCAATTGAATCTTTAGGTTCTACTATATTTTCAGTAACCATTTGTGGTTCTGAAATCACTTCCAGTTCTACCATACTCCTACTATTTTTTTCTAAAAAGAATTCACTTTACTAAAACGAGTGGTGAGTCAAGAACAATATAACTATTGATCCTTCAAATGGTAGAATGTTAACCCTTGTCAAAACCCGGAATAACCCACAAACTGCCATTATTGTAACGTGCCTTGAGTTTATCCTAATTCTGGTTTAAGCATAAGCCGGACTACTCCATATACATTAACATCATTAAGATATGAATCCATTCTATATCCAATATAGAAACAAAGGCACTAATTTAATTTGAACCAGATTCAAAATACATGCAGCTGCTTCCAGTGCATATCGACTAAATGGAAGAAGGTCATGCAGTATTACCCATCAAGGAGCCCATCCACAGATAAATAACCTGAAAGAGAAGAAAGTTCTCAAAAATATTACTTACGACGAAATACATAGCATAAGTATCTACATCTTCGATCACCTCGAGGAATCCTGATACTTCCAACGTATGGTTCTCTCCTTTATTCTTATACCTATAACTTCTCAAAATTTAGATCTTGTACTTCAACGAAATACTTGTCTAAAACTATAAAAATCATAAGTAAATAGAATATAGTACGAGTACCAACCCCATGTCCTAATGGACATCGGACAACATACAATATTTTGTATAGGATCTCTAAGTTTAATAACTCAAATCTTGTGCGTCATAGGTTGAAAACTATATTATGGTTAAGAAGAATTACACCGTTATTGAATACACCTTAGCTAATCATCAACTGATAAAGTTAAATGTCAGAAATATAATTTCAAAAAGTTATATCTCGCTTTATAAAATAAACGTACAGATATATCAGTTTAAAACTGGTGCATAACAGCGGATGTTCAAAACCAAATATTTGCTGCTAGGAAAAACTCAAGTGATTTCCTCAAATGTCACCAATTATAAAGAATTTTGATATTGAGGATTTAATCACCCAATTCTCAATATTTTACTCCTACTCAGCATCTGTAATGCCATACGGATGTGAGAATAAAGTCTGGTTAATACATAACCTGAAATTAGAATCTATTTGGGAAAGCAGTTTTCAATTAATACTGTACAGTAAGACTGAAACATGAAAATGTTTCGAGGGGGTAGCCGGGTATTCCTAGTAATGCCTTTTCCACTATCCAGATTCATGACAGTAGCGCAATTTTCGATGCCCTCACTCCAGTCTCTTTGTATATCTTTACTTCTTACCTTCTGTACACCATACTTAGGCTAATTGGTTTTCTTCTTACCTGCCTTTCGGCCCTAGCCTAAGGTTTGGAAGAAGACTATCCAATAAGCGTAATAGGTGTACTCTCTTAATACTAGGAGCCCTCGCGACATATGAGAAGGTAAAGGGAAAAGACAACCAAATAATCTTATTCAATTTCCCTAGAACCGGAATCCATCCTCAAATTGAAACAAGTTTTTTCAAGTTTGCATGTAACTATACAATGGAATGCCCAAATAATATGGATCTTCGTAGTGATACGGAGTGATCTGGAGAAATGAAAAGGTGAAGTAGGAGCGGCATGGATATATGTGACTTTGTCGTGAATCATGACAATCCAAAACCAAAGTGTGTATGAAACCTCGGTTAACTTGGTTCATGAGTTTTAGTTTATGGTTAGGTCATGATGCTGCCAAAGAGAGAGAGAAAAGAAATACTCAACATGCACTCTAAACAAAATTAGATTGGTTAATCATTTTATCTAATCAAGATGACTCCAACTATTTCCTCGAATACTCCTTCAAACCCTAAAGGGAGAATTAGTCGGGATCATCTGAAAATCACCCGAGGAGTAACACCAACTCATCAGTAGGAATCAGGATCCAACTATCATCGCAGGATAATTTGATGGAAGCCACTCAAGTCACCACACTTCAGAAGGTATGCGCATGCTTGGCAAATTTCCTTTATGTTTGAAACTCCTGCGATAGTTTTTACCCCTAGGACCCAAGGACCTTAACAAATAATCAACAAATCAAGAGTCCTAGTCAAGTTCAACCCGTCACTATCTTGATTGCGTTAAACCCACCCGCACAACTCTTGACGAATAATCAACAAAGTCATACAACTGTCCTAACCAATCCACATATCCATGCGATAGAAGAGCATTACAAAGCTACCACACACTACGCCTCGGCGAATAGCAACGACAAACGTAGCATGAATACTAAGCAATACTAATCTGAAATGACGGAAGGCTACAGCTAGTTTTTGGAGAAAAACCTTTAACGTAATGAACTTGATATCGTTGAAAGAACTCAAGCAGTTTCGAAAAGGAGTGGTTTAGGCTCCGCATTTTTTAATCAAGTGGTTTTACAAATATATAGTGTCATAAACTTTTACTAAAGAGGTCACTCCCTGGGAAGGGATTTAGGCTCTTTCCTCATCGAATGAGGTGTTGGATATTCCTAACTGAATACCGATGTGAAAAATAAAAGAATCTACTATAGTGAAGTTATTACAATGATGCAAACTTTTGCCCAAGAGGTCATTCCCCATGAAGGGATCTAGGCTCTTGCCTCGTCGAATGAGATGCTGGATATTCATAACCAAATACCGCTGTGCAAAGCAAAAGAATTGACTTGAAGTTATTACAATGACGCAAATTTTTGCCCAAGAAGTCACTCCCCATGAAGGGATCTAGGCTCTTTCCTCGTCGAATGAGGTGCTGGATATTCATAACCGAATACCGCTGTGCAAAGCAAAAGAAAACGCCTGTGATGTCAGTTTTCAAAAATTGGTTCCAACAACATCATTTAGGTTTGTTTTCCTTGCATTAATCAGAATTAATGCAGACCCATCAATTAACCATATCATACCAGAAAGAAACGAAAATAATCACGCACATATATACCATCCGCATTCAAAACAGGGTCCCGGGTCTTCACTGTAAGATTACTTAACTTACGGCAGGGCGGGAACAGGACTAACGCGCATCCAAAACATATATAGCGTCTACTATATATATATATAATATGAGCATTTATATATATATATATATATATATATATATATATATAATATGGGCATTCTGTTGGATGTATATGCCCTAGAGGCCAGTATTGTATATGTATACATATGGATACCAGGGATATGTATGTACAGAACAATCTTGCTCGGTTTTATAGTATATTATTTGACTTGTCTTTATCGGGATATGTGTATTTATTGTTATTATATCTGATTTGCACATATTAATAAAGACTCGATACGGTAGTATACTATTGTGGTTTGTCTTTATCTTAACATGGCATATGTCATACTCGTTATTGCATATTACGGTTACATGTTGATAAAGCCCCTAAGATCTTGCTTGACTACCTGCGTTGTGATGGCGATCATACTTATGGGAGCAGGGTAGTCCATAAGCACATCCTTAAATGGTCCCCAGTCGCGTGAGTATTGAGACTGGGCACTGATACTCTAGAGTAGACTGGTGTGTATGTTTCTACCCCCGTCGGGGGGTGGGGGGGGTGGGCCCCGCAGCCATTGGTCTGATGCACCTAAGATCGTATACAGGTGCTCACTGGGTGTGAGTACACTGGACGGACTCACCAAGAACTTCCATGTGGTACTGTACCTATCGTCAGATGGAAGTTCTCGGGTGACATGTGTACAGGTTAGTCTTTGGACCCGAGATCGGCATTTGTCTCGTGTGAGTTCCCACTGAACTTTGATCACTACCCTACCACGGCTCTACTGAGTCATGCAAACAGGTTTTGGTTGGGTTCAGTCCCGAGCCGTATGGAGGCAGTGAGCGATTGTCGGGGATTTGTCTCTCCCGGTATAGGGAGTCGATATCGCATTGTGATTCGATTGGTCACGACCATAAGACCTTGGCCAAGGCACTAGGATTTACTGATAGGTTGATCAGTAGTTTCCCGGATTGGTCCTGAGCCATATCGACACGACTTATCAGGTTGTTAGGGTCTGACGTTCACTATCCCCTAGACCCGGTATGCGATACTCTTTGGCGAAGAGACCGGACTGTACGGATATTGTCACGGATAGGCTCAGTAAGAGATTCGGATGAGTTTGCTCGTCGGCCTTCCTTTTCGACAGGTACCTGGGCAGCCGTTACGTACAACTAGTGCCGCTGACGTGCTTGTGGTTAAACCCACTGCCAGAGTACTGTCGAGTCTTTAGAGTCCCACACAGAGGGTCTCCCTGATCCAGGCAAAACGATGTAGTAGCCGTATTGGATACGTGCAGGGTTCGATCGATTGATGTACTTAGTACTCGGATTTTCGATCGGACAGTTTGTAATACTAGCCGGCTCGGGTTTGAGCCGGATTATTAAATCAGGTATTGATTTAATAATTTACATATATGTATTTCGATATATATATTCTAGTATTACGTTCTTCGTGTTATTATATCTCTTTTGGGCGTTCGGATTTTTATCTAATTGCCGGTATATTTGTACAATAGACTGAAATCCGTATTTACTACAGATTTCCTTCTAGAAGGTGGCCACCTCATTATGTATTTTCCTTTTATTTGATAATTGGAAATGAGGTGTAAAGTAAAAGGTATGGGAGGAATGGTGATGACTATGCTTTAATAATTCACAAATGAATTTATAATTCATTTGGAGTTACTATTGAAGCATAGTTGTTAATTGTTTATTGAAAGAATTCACACACAAAACCAAGGTGTGTGATTTTCTCTCACTTCATGCTTCATAATTTCTTGAGCTCCCATTTTCTCTCAAGTTCCTCCCTTCTCTTGCTTTCCTCCATCTTCATCTTCTTCCTCTTCACTAACATTCTCATGTGTTGAGAAACAAGTGAAGAGGTTAGAAAAGAGATAGCAAACACTTAGACACCCTCACTACATCCTAGAATACTTGGTTTAGCAAACCAAGTTTTCTAGTTGCTCCTTTTGTTACATAGTTAGGAGCTAGAGCCATGGATCATACTCCCCGGGTGGATCATCAAGGACCAAGGAAGACCGGAGAACAAGCTCGATCCCGGAGAACCGACGGAGCAAGGAAAGAAGATCAAGCAAGTTCAAGGTGGCTAGTAGGAGCTAAGGATGAAGAACGAAGACCGAAGGACTTGGTTCGTTTGGTAAGAATTCCTCATCATGGTAGATAGCTCTCCTTGTGTAGCTAGTTAGTTTTATGGAAAGATCCGGTTAGGGTTTAGTCTAGTGCCAAGTTTTTGTTCGTTTTGAAATTTTTGTTCCGCATTTGGCCATGAAAGATGGCCGGGGTACTAGGGTAACCCTTCACATTCGTGTCACACATGATATCAAGTAACATCACAGCGGAAGCAGAACCAATATAGAAATGCAAATAAACTAGGGAAAGTACATTATAATGGACCCATATATGAAATTCAATTTTCCTGGTCATATGGATAGCCCGTAGTATCAGACCCTAGACCCCTACTATTGCGGCAAGCTACCCGCCAATCCCAGAAGCAAAGCAATCCCAATCAACGAAGTGAGTGGGCCACCCAGAACTTCCAAGATCCGGTAACTTGGACACCCCTCCGTGGGTCAATCCTATATCCCCCACAAGTGCGGCGAATAGCCCGCTAATTCTAGAGTAAAGAACCCTGGTCTCAACGCCATGAGATAGAGGCTCGTTGCCCTCTATAACCCGACTACTTGAGCACTCTGCCGCAGGGTAATCTTAGTGCATGTAACGGAAAACTGAATATACAATAGTGACTACGTCTGCAACCTGGACATGCCCTAAAGAATAATACAAGTCGCGATGACGGCAGTCTACATACCGGACCCTCGCCACGCAATATGAATATACATTACATCATAAAGAACTACATTTAATACTACGTACATCAAGCTATCCATCGCGACAAATCCAATATAACCATAATCACAGAGCAACACAGAACATCAACGCGGATATCATGTTCGTAAACCCGTCTGATTGTGCATATAGCAACCAGTCGGATTATACCTGTTAGTTATATGTATGCTCTAGAGGCCATTATTGTACATGATTGTATATTATAGTGGATGCTTGGATATATAGAGAGAGGACATTCTTGCTCGACATGATAGTATGCTATCTGGTTGTTCTTTATCTTAATATGTAGACTGATATTGTTATATTGTCTTTCTCTCACATGTTGATAAAGCCCTTAGGATGTGTACTTGACTATCAGGACTATGATGCAAATCATACTAGTGGGGCTAGGGTAGTCTACAAGTTCATCCTTAATTGTTCCTAATTGAGAGAGTATCGAGACAGGGCATCGATATTCCAGAGTAGACTAATGTGTACGTTTCTTGACCCTATGGGGCGATGGATGATCCCACATCCATTGGTATTTGACATCAATGATTGTACACAGGTTCTCCTTGGAGAATGGGTACACCGAACAGGACTCGCCGAGAACTCCTAGATGGTATTATACCTATCGTTAGATAGTAGTTCTCTGTTGACACTGGTACAGGTTAGTCTGTAGATCCGAGATCATTATAGAGTCTTATGTGATTCCCACTGTATTTTGATTTCCTCCCTACCATGCTCAAGAGAGCGTGCAAACAGGTTGACTTTGGATACAATCCCGAGTCACATGGAGGCAATGAGCGATATGAGGGCTTTCGTCTTTCCCGGTATTGGGGGTTGATATTGCACTATGCTCGATTGGCTATAACAAGAAGTCCCTAGCCAGGGATGTTGATGAGATTTACCGGTAAGTATTATCAGTAGTTTCTCGACCCGTTATGAGCCTCACATCGGCATGACTTATCAAGTTATTGGGGTCTGACGTTTACCACCCCCAGACTAGATATGCGACATATTGGACAAAGAGAATGGACTGTACGGTAGTGTTACTTACTAGATTCATTGGAGTTTGGACAAGCTTGCTTGTTGATCTTCTGATCGCTCAATACCTGGGTAGCCGTTACGTCCATTTAATACCGCTAACGACTTGTCGGTGACTGATATGATCATTTCCTACTGCTGGCGTATTGACAAGTCTTTAGAGTCTTACACAGAGGTTTCCTAGCTCAAGCGAAACGAAGTAGGGCACATATGTGATATGTACGGGACGGAGATTAATGCGTGTATGTCATACAGTATTCTAATCTCGCGATATAGGTTATATGTGATATAATCGGATTATTGAATCAAGTGTTGATTCAATAATTTGTTATATGTATATTTGATATACATATGAATGAGATTAGTCGGTTGTATGTGATATAGCTGGATTATTAAATCAAGTGTTGATTTAATAATTTAATATATAATTATATATTTGATATATTAATATATATTAACTAATATTAGCTCACTTAAGAATTTCTTTTCTACAAAACAATTAAATATATATGAGATATATATTGATGTATTTACTAATGTGTCATGCTTGATGATACATTGGACTTGGGTGTATGAGACTCATACCAAACTTAAGATAATTTGGATGATTAATTATTAAGGGAAAAATCAAAATTAGGTGGAAATTAGCATGGCTAAAGATGCTTGTGGAAGTATGTAGATGTCACGACCCGAGAATTCGACTCGTGACCGGCACTTAACCACGCAACGTCTACCGGCGTAACGCGGCTAAGTAAGCCGAACCCAGAAATCAAAACCAATAAATAGAGTGATTTAAAACGTTTTGTAAAAGCAATAGTAAATGTCTGAAAAACTTCCATTTATTTAGTAGAAATCCCTTTTTAAGTTCACAAGTTATGAGTTTTATAATTTTGGTAACATTTCTTTTTTTTTTTTAAAACATTAGCCCCGGAAGTCGGGTAAAAGTAAGGTGTGGCGAAAATAACAAGTGACATGAATAAAACATCACAATATGATATACGACGCCGTAGCGAAGAATACACAGTAAAACAAGGACAATATCATAAAAGATGAGACTGCATAAAGTAACGTCTGGTCACATGCGAGCTCGACACCAGAACATAAAATCATACATATCGTCCTCACAACTGTCTCTAAGTCAATACATACGGTAGATGGAGAGTACTAGATACATCAATATACAACTGAAAGATAACAGATACCGTACAAAACCCACCTAACAGCAAAAGGGCTATCTCTGCTCAAAAGGGGTATCTGTGCCAAAAGATGAGGAAACAGCCAGCCGTGACTACTCCAAGGGCAACCTGCAAACACTTTGGCACAACGGGGGTGAGTTGCCAACTCGTGAATAGAGATAACATATAAAGGTGATCGCAGGCATGCACATATAGCGTGGCTCTACTAATGCCAGCAGATGATATCGATGCATGTCAACAGTGGATGCAATAGTAATGCATGTACTCTAACAGGTAAATGCCACAGGATGAGATGTATAGTAATCAATACTGAGTATGGGATAAATAATATCTACATGGACTATGTCAACATGGAAAGCAATGATCGGTGCCTCAAACTGCACCCAAATCCCACATATACTCAGGCGCCGGCACATCCATCGGCCCTCAAATCCTGTATATCTCGGAGGAATCACGAGTGCCCAACATCGGCACCCAAACATCATAAAATACCCGTGTCCAGCATCGACACGTAAATCCTCAAATATCGGGCGCCGTCAATCTGGACCGGCCCCACGGGGTCCGTCTGCGGTATCGGCCCTCGGCCCCGGCAGCACGGTCATCCCGCATCCATCACTCGACTCTGGTCAGTATCCTCCGGACAACTGCCAGGTCCAACCAATCACCGGTAGGTACTCGCCCGCCTCCAGACTCAATCGGCAAATCCCATCGATCATCTCGCCGAGGGGAACCATACCGGGCCCACCACGAACCCGCAAACGGAACATCCACTCCTCGAATCGGGTTTCAAGCACACGTCTCAGCACCGAGAAAACGCGTGGTGGACACACCAAAATATCATATCACGAGGTACCGGGCTTTTTAAAATAACATATCTTTCCTTAAATAGTTCCACGGTCCTCAAAACAGAAATCACATGAAAATCCAATACCAATAGTAAAATCCAATGCGAGGTACAATATACATCAATCACATGTAAAATGAACTACAGCAATAATACAACAGTATAATCATGGCAGTTCTACAGTGAGTGTGGCATGGCAATTACTAACGGTGTGTGTGTAGCATGTAAATAGTGCTCGTGCAACATAAACCGTTAGTAATAGTGTGGTGTTCTATCAGTTCTAGCATATATCAATAACACATAGCAGGGAAATGCAATATGAGATGACAGTCCATAGGTAAATGCAATATGTAATACTAAGATCCTATCAGCCCTGACGCATAACGCCATGCGGGCGATATCCCGTAGATGTGAAATCTACTCACCGTGTCTCGCGCTAAGTGTATCCAACCACTTGCTTGCCCTTCTTCGCAGCGTCCGTCTCACTGGCCTGCGAACCTAGAATCACGTATACATATCACACATAAGCTTAAGTCACAAAACGCGACATTATAATCCAACAAGAAACCTGTGTCGCAAACCAATCGCGCGTGTGCGCGATACGCTAAAACGTGTACTCACGCGCCACAAAACTACCCCGACGCGCCGCGATACGCAGAACCCAAACCTACTCACGTATCACGCGTGTCGCGAAGGTTTAGAAAAACGGCAAAACAGGTATTTGGTCCCAGATTTTCCTACAGAAAAGATCTTAAAAATATATATATACCAAAACACTACCCACAGTAGCAGACACCCACTGGACCAAACCCCAACCCAAACCCTACCCATCTGGCCGTAATTGGCGGCCAGAATGAGGAAATTGGCGGCCTACTGTAGCTGTATGGGGGTCGGGTTTCACCTGGTGCATCATCTCTACTCCACTACACTACAGTCTTCCCAATTTCATTCTGCACTCACCGGGTCAAAAGCAGATCCAGAAAAGTTCACTTTTGCACAAAAACGACATTTTGCATCACATAAGAAAACTGGTGGTATTTTAGTGTAATCGGGGTTCGACTAAGTCACAATGGCCTCAACAGACCACAATCATCCTACTGAAACCAAATCTCACCTCACTAGCACAAAGTTCTCACTAATCACCCCATATCGCACTAAAACACACTAATTTCTAAAAACCGATGCAAAGCTACACTAACAAGGCAAACCAGTGAAGCAAGCTAGGGATTATACCTCACTCTCGACCCAAGGGAGCTGCAGGAAGGAGAAGAAGTGAAGGGGAGTCGCTGCGCAGGGATCTGGGGCTGCTGCTGCTGCTCACTGCCTCTGCTGCTGCTGTTGCTGAATGTTGCTGCTGCTGCTTGTGCTTCTGCTGCTGCTTCTGTTGCTTTTGCTGCTGCTTCAGTTGCTGAAGGTAAGTGTGTGTGTGAGTGTTGGTGTGTTGTGAGAGTGTGAGAGAAAAACACAAAAAGAAATGAGAGGCTACCTCAATCATCACACACAAAAGTCACCCCTCACTCTCTCTCACCTCATTAATGGCAAGCATGGCTTGAGCCATGATGCCCTCTCTCTCTCTCACAAGTCAACACTAATTCCATAATTCAAATTAAAGAAATCTTTTAATTTAACTAATTAATTAAACCCATTTAAGAATCCAAAAGAATTAATCCTATAATTAACCCACCATGGTTAATAATTATTGTATTTACTTGAATTAAAAACCCTAGTTTACATGCACATGTGTGTGCAAGCCTAGGAAAATTTTGGAAAAATATTTATTAAATTAGGAAAAATATTTAAAACACAGTTTGGTAAACTTTTTATTAAAAATCATTATTTAATTATAATTATTCACTAACCCTTATCCTAAGGTGTTACAATCTCTCCCCCTTAAAGAAATTCGTCCCCGAATTTCAAAAATCTATCTAGGGTTACCTTCAAAAAGATGGGGATACGTCTTCATCATCTCGCTTTCGGTCTCCCAAGTGACCTCTTCACGGTTCTGACCACGCCAAAGTACTTTAACTGATGGAATCTCCTTCGATCTCAATTTCTTCACTTGTCGATCCAAGATCATCACCGGCTGCTCTGCATAGGAAAGATCACGCTCAAGCTGGATCGTCGGATGCTGAATCGCGTGCGAAGGATCATGTAGATATCTGCGGAGCATCGAAACATGGAATACGGGGTGCACGTCTGGAAAGCTGGGCGGAAGGGCTAACCGGTAAGCTACTGCACCGACACGCTCGAGGATCTCGAAGGGGCCCACATACCTGGGGCTAAGCTTCCCCTTCTTCCCAAACCTCATCACACCTTTCATTGGGGAGACCCTCAAGAAAACATGATCACCAACAGAAAACTCAAGTCTGCGTCGTCGGCGGTCCGCATAAGATCTCTGCCTACTCTGCGCTGCTCTCATCCTATCGCGAATCAACTGGATCTTCGCTGTCGTCTCCTCAACGATCTGTGGCCCTAAGATACTGCTCTCGCTGAGCTCTGTCCAACAAGTAGGTGACCTGCATCTCCTCCCGTAAAGAGCCTCAAACGGTGCCATCTGAATAGTCTCCTGGTAGCTGTTATTGTAGGAGAACTCTACCAAGGGCACATGATGATCCCAGCTACCTCCGAAATCTAGCACACAAGCTCTGAGCATGTCCTCGAGAGTCTGGATGGTCCGCTCTGACTGTCCGTCGGTCTGCGGATGAAATGCCGTGCTGAAACTCAAGCGAGTGCCCAAAGCCTCCTGAAGCCTCTGCCATAGTCTACTGGTAAACTGGGTGCCTCTGTCGGACACAATGCACGTCGGAACTCCGTGTAGTCGCACTATCTCGTCAATATAGATCTGGGCATACTGCGTAAATCCGAAAGTCGTCTTCACCGGTAGGAAGTGAGCCGCTTTCGTCAAACGATCCACGATCACCCAGATGGAGTCATACCCCCTACTAGTCCTGGGTAGACCCACCACGAAATCCATCGAAATCTGTTCCCATTTCCACTCCGGAATGGGTAACGGCTGGAGCTCTCCCGCGGGCCTCTGGTGCTCAGCCTTGACTTGCTGACAAGTCAGGCATCTCGATACAAAATCTGCAATATCCCTCTTCATTCCGTCCCACCAGTAAACATCTCTCATATCATGATACATCTTGGTGGAACCGGGATGGACGCTAAATACCGATCGATGTGCCTCCTCAAGAATCTCACGCCTCAGTCCCTCAGCATCAGGTACGCACAGTCTGACTCCAAACCGTAGTATCCCCTGATCATCGACCACGAACTCGGAAAATCTGTCCTGTCCCATCTGTGCCATGATCTCTGAACATCGGTCATCCCTGAGCTGTGCCTCACGTATACGATCAATCAACTGTGGGCGTGCACGGACATGCGCTATCTGTCCTCCAATCGGCGTGAACTCGAACTGTACTCGACTGTCGCATAATATCTGCCAATCTGCGGATGACTGCTCCTGTACTGCGCTCAAACAAGATAAACTACTCCCGGGCCTCCTACTCAAAGCATCCGCCACCACATTTGCCTTGCCCGGGTGATATAATATCTCGCAGTCGTAATCCTTCACTAACTCCATCCATCGACGCTGTCGAAGGTTCAGGTCCCGCTGCTGGAATATGTATTTCAGACTCTTATGATCCGTAAATATCTGGCACGACTCACCGTATAAGTAATGTCGCCAGATCTTAAGTGCGAAGACCACTGCTGCCATCTCCAAATCATGAGTGGGGTAGTTCTGCTCGTGCTTCTTCAATTGTCGTGAGGCATACGCGATCACTCTATCATGCTGCATCAGAACGCATCCCAATCCCACTCGAGAAGCATCACAAAAGACCACAAATCCGCCCGATCCAGAAGGTAAAGATAACACCGGTGCCGTCGTCAGCCGTGTCCGTAACTGCTGAAAGCTGTGCTCGCATTCCTCCGTCCAATCGAAGGGAACTCCCTTCCGGGTCAACCGGGTCAACGGTGTAGCAATACGTGAGAAGTCCTGCACAAAACGCCTGTAATAACCGGCCAATCCCAAAAAGCTGCGAATCTCCGTCACCGATGTGGGTCTGGGCCAACGCTGAACGGCCTCGATCTTCCTCGGGTCTACACATATACCGTCTCGTGAAATCACGTGACCCAAGAAGTCCACGCTGTCTAACCAAAAAGCACACTTGGAGAATTTCGCATAAAGCTGGTGCTCCCTCAATGTCTGCAATGTAACCCGCAGGTGCTGCTCGTGCTCCTCACTACTCCGGGAATACACCAAGATATCGTCGATGAAGACTATGATGAACAGATCCAAATAAGGCCGGAAAATACGGTTCATCAAATCCATGAAGGTTGCTGGCGCATTGGTGAGTCCGAACGACATCACCAAAAACTCGTAATGGCCATAGCGCGTACGGAAAGCCGTCCGGGGAATGTCCTCCTGTCGAACCCGCAGCTGATGATAGCCCGATCGTAAATCGATCCTCGAAAAGTACCCTGCCCCCTGAAGCTGGTCGAACAAATCGTCGATACGCGGCAAAGGATACCTGTTCCGCACTGTCACCCTGTTCAGCTGGCGGTAGTCGATACAAAGACGCAAGCTGCCGTCCTTCTTCCTGACGAACAGGACTGGAGCACCCCAAGGAGAAACACTGGGTCGAATAAGTCCCTTGTCCAGCAAATCCTGTAACTGACCCTTCAGCTCACGAAGTTCTGCCGGGGCCATCCGATAGGGCGGTATAGAAATAGGCCCCGAACCAGGAACCAAATCAATACAGAAAGAAATGTCGCGCTCGGGTGGCAACCCAGGAAGCTCGTCAGGGAACACATCAGGAAACTCGCTAACAACCGGAACCTGATCCAACGGAACCTCTGTAGCGCGAGCATCGCGAACATAAGCGAGAAATCCCTGACATCCCTTCCTCAAAAGCTGTCCAGCGCGAAAAGAAGAAATCACACTGTGAGGGGCGGCACTACGGTCCCCCAACACAACAAAAACCGACTCGCCGGGGAAACAGAATCTAACTGTCTTCTCGCGGCAGTCCACAGAAGCATAGCACGTGGCTAACCAATCCATGCCCAAAAGAACGTCGAAGTCCAACATGTCCAGAAGGATCAAGTCGACAGGCAACTCTCTCTCGCCAATACAGACGATACAGGATCGGAACACGTGCCTAGCCACAAACGACTCTCCCACAGGAGTAGTCACCACAAGCGGCTGATCAAGTAAGCCAGACTCTCTACCCAAACTCGGCACGAAGTGTGTGGATACGTACGAGTGTGTGGATCCGGGATCGAACAGTACATGTGCATCAACCGAACATACAGGAAGGATACCTGAAACCACTGCATTGGACGCCTGCGCGTCCTGATGTGTCAAAGCAAAGACCCTCGCCTGTCCACCACCTGTAACTGACTGACCTCTGCCTCGGTCATCTCGTCCCATCTGAGCAACTCCTCCACGTCCACGACCTCTCTGTGCATAAGTCTGGCGTGGAGCAACGGTAGGCACAACGGGCAACGTCCTCTGGGGTGGTGAAGGTGGTAAGGTAACATGCGGTGCTGCCGCCTCCCTCCGGTGTGTCTCTGGACAATCTCGAACGAGGTGAAGTAGGCTGCCACATCTGTAGCAACCCCGCGGCGACTGCTGACTGTCCTGGGGATACGAACTAAACATCCGACCCCGTCCCGAATCTCTGCTACCCCTCGTACCGGAACGATATCTGTCGCGGCGTCTGAATGACTGCCTCCGTGCGGAAATACTGGTACGAACTCTCTTCGGCTCTGGAAATACCGAGGTCTCAACAAGGTGCTCCTCGACCACTAGGGCTGCGTCTACAGCTGCTGCATAGGTCTCGTAGTGCTGCGCGCTGATCGCGAGGAACACTGGTGAAATCAAGCCTCGAACAAATCTCCGGACTCGCAACTCCTCGGTGGCCACTAGATGTGGGGCGTAGACTGCTAGCTCTGTAAACAGTACGTCATACTCTGCCACTGTCATCCCTGGCGTCTGGCGCAAAGACTCAAACCTGCGTGCTCGGGCATCTCTAACACTCCGGGGAAGGAAACGGGCTAGAAATATAGTCACGAACTCCGTCCAGGTCATAGGAGGAAGACCTGCTGCTCTGCCCTTCTCCACTGAATCACACCATTTCTGCGCAAGACCTTCCAGGCGAAAGCTCGCGAACTCGACCCATCTCGCATCTGCACATCTGAGGGAACGGCATATCCTGGCCATCCTGTCGATAAAAGACTGTGGGTCCTCGGCTGTATCGGTGCCTGTGAAAACTGGAGGCTTCAGCCTCATGAACTCTGATAGCGATACTGTAACCACCTCCGTGGCTGCAGGGGCAACTGGCTGTGCGGTAGGCACCATCGCGGTCTCTGGAACTGGTGGAGCTACCTCTGGTCGCTGCGCTCGAAGCGTCTCAACTAGCGATCCTATCATCTGGCGCATCTCCTGCATACCAGCCCCTAACGAGGCGATCTGCTCTGTCACGGCAGGAACAGCCTGCTCGGGTACCACCGGCGTACTGCCCGGATCAGTCCTCGTCTCGGACGAGTCAACACGAATCTCGGCCCTCGCGGCCGCTCTCTGTGCCCTCGTAGTCTTAGGCGGCATATTGGCTGAAAGAAAAGTTGGATTCGATAAGAACACGGAAATCGAATCACAAGAATATAAGGAGGAATCAAATCAACAAGTCCTAAGGTCGCGTAAGCGGAGTACCGTGTCGTGAGTATGCCGCGGAACATACGCACGCTACGCTACCCTACCGCAGCTACCTACTCCATCATACCAGGGTCATCCTACACTCCGAAGGTAAAACCTACGCTTTGATACCAACTTTGTCACGACCCGAGAATTCGACTCGTGACCGGCACTTAACCACGCAACGTCTACCGGCGTAACGCGGCTAAGTAAGCCGAACCCAGAAATCAAAACCAATAAATAGAGTGATTTAAAACGTTTTGTAAAAGCAATAGTAAATGTCTGAAAAACTTCCATTTATTTAGTAGAAATCCCTTTTTAAGTTCACAAGTTATGAGTTTTATAATTTTGGTAACATTTCTTTTTTTTTTTAAAACATTAGCCCCGGAAGTCGGGTAAAAGTAAGGTGTGGCGAAAATAACAAGTGACATGAATAAAACATCACAATATGATATACGACGCCGTAGCGAAGAATACACAGTAAAACAAGGACAATATCATAAAAGATGAGACTGCATAAAGTAACGTCGGCTCACATGCGAGCTCGACACCAGAACATAAAATCATACATATCGTCCTCACAACTGTCTCTAAGTCAATACATACGGTAGATGGAGAGTACTAGATACATCAATATACAACTGAAAGATAACAGATACCGTACAAAACCCACCTAACAGCAAAAGGGCTATCTCTGCTCAAAAGGGGTATCTGTGCCAAAAGATGAGGAAACAGCCAGCCGTGACTACTCCAAGGGCAACCTGCAAACACTGTGGCACAACGGGGGTGAGTTGCCAACTCGTGAATAGAGATAACATATAAAGGTGATCGCAGGCATGCACATATAGCGTGGCTCTACTAATGCCAGCAGATGATATCGATGCATGTCAACAGTGGATGCAATAGTAATGCATGTACTCTAACAGGTAAATGCCACAGGATGAGATGTATAGTAATCAATACTGAGTATGGGATAAATAATATCTACATGGACTATGTCAACATGGAAAGCAATGATCGGTGCCTCAAACTGCACCCAAATCCCACATATACTCAGGCGCCGGCACATCCATCGGCCCTCAAATCCTGTATATCTCGGAGGAATCACGAGTGCCCAACATCGGCACCCAAAACATCATAAAATACCCGTGTCCAGCATCGACACGTAAATCCTCAAATATCGGGCGCCGTCAATCTGGACCGGCCCCACGGGGTCCGTCTGCGGTATCGGCCCTCGGCCCCGGCAGCACGGTCATCCCGCATCCATCACTCGACTCTGGTCAGTATCCTCCGGACAACTGCCAGGTCCAACCAATCACCGGTAGGTACTCGCCCGCCTCCAGACTCAATCGGCAAATCCCATCGATCATCTCGCCGAGGGGAACCATACCGGGCCCACCACGAACCCGCAAACGGAACATCCACTCCTCGAATCGGGTTTCAAGCACACGTCTCAGCACCGAGAAAACGCGTGGTGGACACACCAAAATATCATATCACGAGGTACCGGGCTTTTTAAAATAACATATCTTTCCTTAAATAGTTCCACGGTCCTCAAAACAGAAATCACATGAAAATCCAATACCAATAGTAAAATCCAATGCGAGGTACAATATACATCAATCACATGTAAAATGAACTACAACAATAATACAACAGTATAATCATGGCAGTTCTACAGTGAGTGTGGCATGGCAATTACTAACGGTGTGTGTGTAGCATGTAAATAGTGCTCGTGCAACATAAACCGTTAGTAATAGTGTGGTGTTCTATCAGTTCTAGCATATATCAATAACACATAGCAGGGAAATGCAATATGAGATGACAGTCCATAGGTAAATGCAATATGTAATACTAAGATCCTATCAGCCCTGACGCATAACGCCATGCGGGCGATATCCCGTAGATGTGAAATCTACTCACCGTGTCTCGCGCTAAGTGTATCCAACCACTTGCTTGCCCTTCTTCGCAGCGTCCGTCTCACTGGCCTGCGAACCTAGAATCACGTATACATATCACACATAAGCTTAAGTCACAAAACGCGACATTATAATCCAACAAGAAACCTGTGTCGCAAACCAATCGCGCGTGTGCGCGATACGCTAAAACGTGTACTCACGCGCCACAAAACTACCCCGACGCGCCGCGATACGCAGAACCCAAACCTACTCACGTATCACGCGTGTCGCGAAGGTTTAGAAAAACGGCAAAACAGGTATTTGGTCCCAGATTTTCCTACAGAAAAGATCTTAAAAATATATATATACCAAAACACTACCCACAGTAGCAGACACCCACTGGACCAAACCCCAACCCAAACCCTACCCATCTGGCCGTAATTGGCGGCCAGAATGAGGAAATTGGCGGCCTACTGTAGCTGTATGGGGGTCGGGTTTCACCTGGTGCATCATCTCTACTCCACTACACTACAGTCTTCCCAATTTCATTCTGCACTCACCGGGTCAAAAGCAGATCCAGAAAAGTTCACTTTTGCACAAAAACGACATTTTGCATCACATAAGAAAACTGGTGGTATTTTAGTGTAATCGGGGTTCGACTAAGTCACAATGGCCTCAACAGACCACAATCATCCTACTGAAACCAAATCTCACCTCACTAGCACAAAGTTCTCACTAATCACCCCATATCGCACTAAAACACACTAATTTCTAAAAACCGATGCAAAGCTACACTAACAAGGCAAACCAGTGAAGCAAGCTAGGGATTATACCTCACTCTCGACCCAAGGGAGCTGCAGGAAGGAGAAGAAGTGAAGGGGAGTCGCTGCGCAGGGATCTGGGGCTGCTGCTGCTGCTCACTGCCTCTGCTGCTGCTGTTGCTGAATGTTGCTGCTGCTGCTTGTGCTTCTGCTGCTGCTTCTGTTGCTTTTGCTGCTGCTTCAGTTGCTGAAGGTAAGTGTGTGTGTGAGTGTTGGTGTGTTGTGAGAGTGTGAGAGAAAAACACAAAAAGAAATGAGAGGCTACCTCAATCATCACACACAAAAGTCACCCCTCACTCTCTCTCACCTCATTAATGGCAAGCATGGCTTGAGCCATGATGCCCTCTCTCTCTCTCACAAGTCAACACTAATTCCATAATTCAAATTAAAGAAATCTTTTAATTTAACTAATTAATTAAACCCATTTAAGAATCCAAAAGAATTAATCCTATAATTAACCCACCATGGTTAATAATTATTGTATTTACTTGAATTAAAAACCCTAGTTTACATGCACATGTGTGTGCAAGCCTAGGAAAATTTTGGAAAAATATTTATTAAATTAGGAAAAATATTTAAAACACAGTTTGGTAAACTTTTTATTAAAAATCATTATTTAATTATAATTATTCACTAACCCTTATCCTAAGGTGTTACAGTAGAAGCCTTGACTTAGTCCACTAATTTTGTTTTACTCTAGATATTTATTAACCCAACTATTATTTTTAGCCATGGTTAAGTCTCTACTACTTGTGATATTTTCTTCACCATAGTTCATCACAACTGCATCTTTTTCATCTCATTTTTGCTCTCTAGCTTTTGAGTGAGGTGAAAAAAATAGAAAAATAATTCTAAAGTGAGCAAAATACCTACTTCATCAATCTATACCAAACTAGCCATTTAGTATATGTTGTTTACTTCACTAATTCTTCAATTTGTGAAAAGGTAGCTTGAGTTAGAAATTTCTCAAGGTAGATCATCTTCGGCCTCGAAGATCCTTAAGCAAGCTCGTTCCTTTAGCCTAGTGAAGCCTAAGAAGAGTTCGGGAGACTACTACTTGGAGCTAAGGGACTACTACACGGAGCTTTAGAAGTGAAGGACCGGTTTACAAAGGTTATATTCCCATTTCACATAGTGTAAAATTTGTTTACATGCATATTAACCCTAATTCTCTAGTTCGATTCTTGGTTTGTGTTCCTTAACACTCTAGAGTTTTTAAAATTGCATACTTGATACTTGCTAATACTTAGTAGTAGTGCTAAGAAACTCCAACAATACCGCGGCATGATATTCACGGTCGCAGAAACAAATGCTTAGAAAAATACAAATTTAAAATTTCGATCAATTAAAACTTTCCGCATTAGCCCCCCAAGTACAAACCAGTATACAAAAGAAATCTGGACCAAAACCAAATATTCCAAAAACCATATTTCCATGAATTAGAGCCCTAGAAAACATTTGGGGCACTGTAGCCAAAATTAGATCGTGGTTTAGCGGCCAAATAGCGCATTTGGCTTCTCTTCAGCGGTCGAATTTTGGGCTTAAGTGCCCAAATTTTTTTCTTAGTTCTAATTTTGCCTGCACATAATTTTAATGCGACCAGAAATTTTTTTAACAACTTTGAAATTTGAACAGCAAGCAATGTTTTTGGAAATGCGATTCAGAAAATTCCGTCAATCGAAACTCTAAATTGGTAAAAACAAGTCTAGCTTTTAGCATGGCTCTGATACCACTGCTGGGAACTTAGGCACACTAGCAAACTAATTTTAGAAGATGGCAACATGCATTTCAAAAATTTCTACTTTCCTAAAGTTCTGAAACCAAGAATCGAACTAAAGAGCTAGAACTTGTATATAAAACCAAGTGAGCTAAACTAATTTACTATGTGTAGAATACTCACATCCTCAAGCATTCTTCAAGTACTCCGGATCGTGCTTGTAAGTCGGTCTTCCTTCGCCAAAGATGGTCCACCTAAGTGAAATGATCCAAGCTCTAGCTTCGCCTAGCGAAGTAATCGATGCTCCAAGCACATTAGGAATGGAGAGTAGAGATGTAGGAATTTTCCACTATCTTTTTCTCTCATTTCTTAAGCTCAAGTGAGCAACTAAAAATGAAGGAGGAAGGGGTGAGGAAAACTTAGGCTTGAGCAACTCAAGAAAAGAATGAGAGAGTGAAAAATGAAGAAGAGAGTTGGCATATAGAAAAGAATGGCTCCACCATCATTTTGCAACCATACAAAATATCTCACAACATTTTACAAAAAACAAATAATGGCTCAATCCTCTTTACATACCTCCAACCATGTTCATGCCACCTCACTCTCCACCTCATTTGCAAATGATTTTCTAAAAATAAATTTATATGATGAGGTGTCCATCTTCTAGAAGATTTTCCGTATAAATACGGAATACAACTCGGTATACATATCGAAATATATATACGCGTATTCGTATAAAAAAAACAAATAGCCAGGAAAGAAAATAAATAATGAAAAATAATACTAGATTCCATGTATTAAATATATATATATATATATATATATATATAAATTATTAAATCAAAACTTGATTTAATAATCCGGCTTAATCCTAAGCCGCTGTATTATCAACCGTCCGATTAAACTCCGTGTAGCCTGTACACATATTTAATCAGACACCTGTATGTACCAACATACATCATCTACATCTTATTGCCTTAACCATGAAATCCTCTGTGTGGGACTCTAAAGACTCGTCAATACACTGGCGGTGGGTTTAACCACAAGCATGTCAGCGGCACTAGCTATACGTAACGCCTGCCCAGGTATTGAGCGAAAGGAAGGCCGGAGAGCAAACTCATCCGTACCCCTACTGAGCCTGTCTGTGACAATCTTCTTACAGTCCGGTCTGTTCATCTAAGAGTATCACATATCGGGTCTATGGGGTAGATAAAGTCAGACCCCTAATAACGCGACATTTCGTATCGGTGTGAAGCTCGTCACCCACTGAGGAAAATACTGATCCAAATCAGTAATTCTCATCCAACTTGGCCAAGGATTTTTGGTGATGGCCATCCGTACACAACGCAACATCAACCTCCAATACTGGGAAAGACGAATCCCCGACGATCCTCTCACTGCCTCCATATGGCTCGGAACGTACCCAACTAAAACCTGTTTACACGACTCCTTTGAGCCGTGGTAGGGTAGAAATCAAAGCACAGTGAGAACTCACACAAGACAAATAACGATCTCGGGTCGACAGACTAACCTGTACTCATGTCACCTGAGAACTGCTATCTGACAATAGGTATAATACCATCTAGCATGTTCCCGGCAAGTCCGTCCAGTGTAACTCATAACCCAATGAGCACCTGTATACTATTATAGGTGACTAACTGACACCAATGACTTGTGAGACCGGCCACCATCCCTTGTCGGGATCTCGAAAAGAATACACTAGTCTAATATGGAGTATCGATGCCCAGTCTCGATACTCCCTCGACTAGGGACCTTTAAGGATGTGCTTATAGACCACCCAGCTTCCACGTATATGATCGCCATCATAATACTGGTAGCCAAGCAAGAATCGTATGTGCTCTATCAACATGTAATAGTGATCTGTAATACCACATAATGCATGTTCATGATCATAGAGACAAACCAGATAGCATACTATCATCTCGAGTAAGACCGTTCTACCTATATAGGTCCTCCCTCAATTATCATAATTGCCTACCTGCGATTACAATAATTGCCTTGAGAGCACTATAGCCAACAACATGTATATCATGTGAGGCGCTCAAGCTTGGGCATTGCCCGATCATGTAACGTTTTGGAAAATTTTTAAATAATTATTTTAAATTTTTAATATGTTATTATTAAATGTTATTTTTTTAAAATTTTAAATTATGATAAAAGACTTTTATAAAAGAGTGTGGTAGTTAAGTTTTATTATAATTAGTTTTAGGTGGCTTTTAGTTTGTAAAGAAAGTTTTATAGTGAAAAGTTTTATTTTCAAGGAGGGTTATAGATTGTATGAGAGTTTAAGTGCATTTAGTGAGTAAATAGGTGTTAAGATTAATATAAACCTCACACACAACACACCTTGAGGTGCACCATGAGCCAACATCTCATCCTTACACACATGCACCTCACTTTTCCATTGTGACACCTCCTCATTTTCTTTCAACACAACACTCTTTCTTTTGTTCAGTTTATCAAACTGAAACTAAGTTTTTCCCAATACTTTAGCACCAAAATAGTATAGCTCTCCACCCTCACAAAGAGAAAAGATAGAGTTTTCATGGAGGATGGTTTAAATCACTCAAGCTAGGCCTCCTCAAGAACTTGTTGCACATCTTGATGCTTAGAGTTCCGTGGAATTCATCAAAATAGGTAAAAACCTAACTTTATAGGTTCCAATAAGAGTTTATGTACTAAAGAGTGTTTACGATATCGGAAAATTTGGTTTAGTTTAGTGTTTTAACCTCAAATTGAATCTGCTATAAGTACTTTACTCACAAAATAAACCTAACAATACAGTAGGATAGTGTTAGAATCTAGAGGGCGTCCTTGAAACCCGGACCCAATTCCCCACAGTTCAACCGCCAGAAATCCCATTTTTCCTGCTACCACCGGTTTTTGTAGGTATCTCTCTGTGTGTTATCTAAGGCCTCTAGTATACTTAGATTATTTCCAGTTTATCTGGAAGCTAATTACTATACGTTTTGTGATATTGTAGCGTATGATACAGATATTGCGTATCACGTTTTCGTGTTTTCTGAAAATACGATGATTCGGGGTAGCTCTAGTTAGCTTTGGGTCTGTATAGCATACGATAATCACACATTTAACGTTACATAAATTAGTTCACTTATAATTTACATATTCGTCGTATCGGAAGTCAGCCGCTTATATACGAAAGTTTTATTTCGATGTTAAGTTTGACAGCAGGGACTTCAGAAGCAGCGAGAAAGGGAAAAGGAGTGATGGGATCCGAGTAGATCCGAGTACATCGCGACTTATTCCAGTGAGTAGACTAAATATCTACCAGGAACATTGTATGGATGGCGTATAGCGCCCGAAACCAAAAAATTGTTATAATTGTTTTCCATTCATGTTGTTTGAATAATTAGACCTAGAATTGCATTGTATACATTCATACATATTAAACACTATTGCTTAACACTTGTTAGGAAACTTGCACTATTACCGATGAGTTATGTTACACTTGCACATACTAAATGCTACACTACAATTATTATATCACTTATACACCTAGACCTTGCCATGTCATCTATATGCTATTGCGCACTGCTGGTATCATTAATAACTGTTGTCCCGCATCATTAGCTATTGTTTGATATATATCATATCTCATTGTCATTATTATTACTTGTATCATGCAATATTGAATTATGAGATTTCTGTTGTTTTGAGTTTTCATTCACTACATGATATAGTTGATATGACTTAAATTGTTTATAACTTTACGGGTCCTCGTGATTTATATGATATGTCCACCGTGGGTTGATATTTTTCTGATTTGGTTTTATTCTGAACCGAGTGGGGAAGCTACACGGTTGCGGATTTTACATTATTCGGACTGAGTAGGGGAGTATACAGTCGGATACATGATGGACCCGGTCGAGACCGAGGGGAAAAAAGGACACATTTGAAGTGGGAAGCCTAGCAAGGACACTCGATACGAGAGATGGTTTGAGAAACACGGCGGATATCTAGAGGATACTGACCGATGTTATTGGATGTCAGGATCGTTCGGGGAACGATTCCCGCAAGAAGTGCAAATTTGTGTCGATATTGGACACTGGATTTGATGATAGATGATGCGTATGATCACGATTTTTGGGATACTTGATGAGATTTATGTTATCTTCTATACATACACAATTGTGACATAATTGTGTTTCACATCTACTATACTCATGCTATTACACATCATTACTATCTTCTGCATAGGTTTTCGCTATTTCAGTTATGCATACGACTTCCACTGTTTGATATTCATTTTATTTACTGAGTTGGCAACTCACCCCGTTGTGCCTTAGTTCCTTGCAGAAGCGTGGACGCATAATGGCGTTGTGGATACATATCTTAGATTTCATCGCTTATCTTGCTAGGTGGGTTACATGTTTAGTAACCGTCTCTTTTGTGTATTTTGTATCTAGCCTCACTCCATCAAACCGTATATATTATTTAACTTAGTACGAGAGTAGACTTATGTATATTTTAGGTCAATTTGAGTAGAATCGTTTGGTTATGTTGGTTGTGCTTTCTTTTACTTAGTATGCTTGTGATTCTTCGCTTTTGAACATCGTATATTCAATGTGTGGGTTGTTTCCGCCGGTTGGTGATGATTTTTCTCCCAAGTAGGGGATGCCATTATAATAATTATTATGTACTTGTTTTTCTCAAAAGTTACAAAAGAGGTGCTGGAAAAATTTCCAATACGAAACCATTTGTTTTAACTTCATTTTAAAAACCACTCGGCATATGCTTTAAACTAAATAATCTTTGCAATTAAAATGTGGTCTCATTTTTATTGCTTTTTATTAAAACTGTACCTCCTTATTTATGCGAACAGAGTTTAGATCTTGGTATCTAGTTTACTTGGATTGTGTCGACATCTTTAGACGTCACACAATCTAAGTGCCGATCACGTGCCAAATTCGGATCGTAACAAAGTTGGTATCAAAGCCTTAGGTTTAACCTTTTTCGATTTTTAGGTTTGACTATGTCGAGTCTAGGGTATATATTTTAGGAACCTAGACGTGACTTTGGGGTTATTAGGTTCGAACTTTCATTATTTAGATTGACCATTGGTTTGATGGAGTTGGTAACTTAGGAAAAGTAACGTACAGTACATATGTACCGCGGCATATTTACGATATGATATCCTACCTAAGTAACCTTAGGGTGTATGTCTTGATTAATTCTTCCTTTGACCCTTTATATTTGTTTGTTCCTGTTCTTACACCTTACTGTAGGGTGTTTTTCATCAACCCATTGAGATGGGGTTACGCGCGCGCTTGTCAGGCGTACTACAGATTCCCCCTGCCTAGGGTAGGCCGGGGTTTAATGATTGTGGGGATCCGAATCTCCGGCAGCCGCGGACTAAACTGTCGTTAATTACCCCTCGCCTTTGGAGCGAGAGAACCTCCGATTGACGGGTTAATCTAGTCATGTGAACTCAATGTGCAGTGTATGTTTGTTTTGTTTTGGAGGAGGCTTGGAGATATCGGGAGCCACGCAGAGTTTTTACGGGGGGACAGTGTTGTGGAGTGTGTGTGTATCTGTACATATATATACATGCATATATATATATATATATAAGGGAAAAAGTGCCCAAAGGACGCATGGGGTCAACGCCTTGAGCGCTGTGCGCTTAGGTGCTGTGCGCTTAGGCGCTAGTGCGCCACGTGTCGGCATGTGGGCGCTTTGCGCTTGAGCGCTGGGCGCTTGAGCACAAGAGCGCCATGTGTCGGCACGTGGGCGCTTTTGCGCTTGAGCACAGGACGCTGGAGCGCAAGCGCGCCACGTGTCGGCACCTGGGCGCTTTGCGATTGAGCGCCGGGCGCTGGAGCGCAAGCGCGCCACGTGTCGGCACGTGGGCGCTTTGCGCTTGAGCGCAGGGCGTTGGAGCCCAAGCACGCCACGTTTCGGCATGTGGGCGCTTTGCGCTTGAGCGCTGGGTGCTGGAGCGCAAGCGCGCCACGTGTCAGCATGTGGGCGCTTTGCGCTTGAGCACAGGGCGCTGGAGCGCAAGCGTGCCACGTGTCGGCACGTGGGCGCTTTGCGCTAGCGCGCCACGTGGGCGCTTGGCGCTTGAGCGCCGGCAAGAAAAAGAGGCTTTTAGCCCCAGAAATTCTCGAAAGAGAAATCAGGGTGGAGTTAAACTCCTAAGATGTTTTGGGGTTGATGAAACGGGTTCTTCTTCTTTCTCCTCTGGTTGTTGGATCTTGAAGATCAAGAGATTTGAGATTTTAAAAATCTCTTCTTTTTGAAATCTAATGGAAGATCTGAGTTCCTTTTTAAGGGTTTTGTGGTGAAAAATTATTTAGTTTTATAAAATGAAGAGTAAAACTCTTGATTTAATTCAAAAAAAAGAAGAAGGTTTTGGAACCTTGAAGAAGGAGAAAAGATCTCAGATCTAAAAATCATTTTGGAAAGAGAAAAAGTTGTTGAGATATTTCATTATCTTTGCCTTTATAGGCTATAAATTTTACACATAGCCACTTGGGCTTCACAAAATGGCATTTTGCTTATCCCATGGCTCATGTGCCATTTCTTTTTGCACATAAGCCACGGGCTTTACAAAATTTGGCTTTATGCCCATTTTCTTACATTTATTCATAAAATAAAAATACAAGAAATACAACAAAATTATTCATTACAAAATTTTTATTTTGGCATGGAGGGAGGCCGGCCGCTTCATGTTCGGGCTCGCTCCGGGCATTGGCCCACTTGTCCTGGGCTTGGGCCCACCTGGCTTGGGATTGACTTTGATTTTGACTTGGTCAACCGGGGTGTAAATTTTTACCCCAACAAATTGCCCCCCATCAATGAATGCACACCACACATGTGGGTAGTGTGCATAGAATTGATGGATCTTCTTTCACGTGGAGGCGACTTGACTTGGTTCCCGCTTTTGGGAAGCTGGCACTGCCCTTTATACGACGTGGACGGTCGATGCTGCCCTTTTAGCGACTTGGACGGTCGATTCTGCCCTTTTAGCGACGTGGACGGTCGATTCTGCCCTTTTCGCGACTTGGACGGTCGATGCTGACTTTTTAACGACTTGGACGGTCGATTCTGCCCTTTTAGCGACGTGGACGGTCGATTCTGCCCTTTTCGCGACTTGGACGGTCGATGCTGCCCTTTTAGCGACTTGGACGGTCGGTTATGCCCTTTTTGCGACTTGGACGGTCAGTGCTGCCCTTTTAGCGACGTGGACGGTCGGTGCTGCCCTTTTAGCGACGTGGACGGTCGGTGCTGCCCTTTTTGCGACTTAGACGGTCGGTTCTGCCGTTTTTGCAACTTGGACGGTCGGTGCTGCCCTTTTAGCGACGTGGACGGTCGGTGCTGCCCTTTTAGCGATATGGACGGTCGGTGCTCCCTTTTAGCGACATGGACGGTCGATGCTGCCCTTTTTGCCACTTGGACGGTCGGTTATGCCCTTTTTGCGACTTGGACGGTCGGTGCTGCCCTTTTAGCGACGTGGACGGTCGGTGCTGCCCTTTTTGCGACTTGGACGGTCGGTGCTGCCCTTTTAGCGACGTGGACGGTCGGTGTTGCCCTTTTTGCGACTTGGATGGTCGGTTCTGCCCTTTTTGCGACTTGGACGATCGGTGCTGCCCTTTTAGCGATGTGGACGGTCGGTGTTGCCCTTTTAGCGACGTGGACGGTCGGTGCTCCCCTTTTAGCGACGTGGACGGTTGGTGCTACCCTTTTTGCGACGTGGACGGTCGGTGCTGCCCTTTTTGCGACTTGGACGGTCGGTTCTTCCCTTTTTGCGACTTGGACGGTCGGTGCTGCCCATTTAGCGACGTGGACGGTCGGTGCTGCCCTTTTAGCGACGTGGACGGTCGGTGCTGCGCTTTTTGCGACTTGGACGGTCGGTGATGCCCTTTTAACGACCTGGATGGTCGGTGCTTCCCTTTTTGCGACTTGGACGGTCGGTGCTGCCCTTTTAGCGACGTGGACGGTCGGTGCTGCCCTTTTAGCGACGTGGACGGTCGGTGCTGCCCTTTTTGCGACTTGGACGGTCGGTTATGCCCTTTTTGCGACTTGGACGGTCGGTGCTGCCCTTTTAGCGACGTGGACGGTAGGTGCTGCCCTTTTAGCGACGTGGACGGTCGGTGCTGCCCTTTTTGCGACTTGGACGGTCGGTTCTGCCCTTATTGCGACTTGGACGGTCGGTGCTGCCCTTTTAGCGACGTGGACGGTCGGTGCTGCCCTTTTAGCGACGTGGACGGTCGGTGCTGGCCTTTTAGTGACGTGGACGGTCGGTGCTGCCCTTTTTGCGACTTGGACGGTCGGTTCTGCCCTTTTTGCGACTTGGACGGTCGGTGCTACCCTTTTAGCGACGTGGACGGTCGGTGCTGCCCTTTTAGCGACGTGGACGGTCGGTGCTGCCCTTTTTGCGACTTGGACGGTCGGTGCTGCCATTTTAGCGACGTGGACGGTCGAATCTGGATTTGACTTGGTCCGCTTCTTGCGGTGTCAGGGATGAAGTTGACTTGTTTCCGAGGTGGAATTTGATTCTGCCAGGGAGGTCATTGGTTGTTTTGCTGATTTGATGTGATTTGGATTGACATCAGCACCGCTACACTGGAATATGGTACCAGGAGCGAATCATCATCTGTCTTTGAGAGGATTTGGGGATTGGTTTTTTTTGTTTGGCATCTGCATTGCTGCACTGGAATAATGCTAGGAGCAACTCATCAATTTCCCTGAGAGGATTTGGGAATTGATGGCTTAGGAGGCAGGTTTAGATCCCTATCACCTAAGGGTTTTCAATTTTATGGGCCGTAAGTGTCCCATAGAAGTATTTTCTCCCTACGAGTCGAAAGGATCTCGTATGTGTATTTTCTCCTTAGGAGTCGTGGGGACTCCTAAGTGTGTTGCTCCTTTGTGAGTCGTAAGGATCTCACGCGGGAATTTTCTCCTCTCAAAGTCGAGAGGACTTTCAGAGTGCATTTCATCTCCTTTTCATGAGTTTGCGCCCTTTAGGGTTGTCACAAACTCGCCGGCAGTCCTGCTGTTTTTACTCACGGAGCCCCTTTCGGGTTTTCATCCGTGCCCGTTTGCTTGTGGACATACCTTTTTTTTGGAGAGCTGGTGGGACTTTAAAAGTAATCTCACCAGCAGGACTTGGGAGAGATGGGGATTGTTTTACGCCCGTGGATTGTATACGGTTTTGCAGGATGTATGATCCAGACCGTAGGGCCGGAAAATTTTTTAGATTTTGTTGGCGTCTGCATCGCTGCACTGGAATCTGGTACCAGGAGCGACTCATCATTCGCCATTGGGGTATGGGAGTTGGAATTTGGTTGGCGTCTGCATCGCTGCACTGGAATATGGTACCAGGAGTGACTCATCATTCTCCGTTGGGGTATGGGGGTTGGAATTTGGTTGGCGTCTGCATCGCTGCACTGGAATATGGTACCAGGAACGACTCATCATTCGCCATTGGGATTTGAGTTTGGAATTTGGTTGGCGTCTGCATCGCTGCACTGGAATATGGTACCAGGAGTGACTCATCATTCACCATTGGGATTTGGAATTTGGATCTTATTTGGCATCAACATTGCTGAACTGGAATAATGCCAGGAGCAACTCATCATTTGCCCCGGGAGGACTTGGGATTTGGTTTTTGGTCGGCATCAGCACCGCTAACACTGAAGCGAAATGTCAGGAGCGACTCATCATTTGCCGTTGCCCGTTGGGGAACGATGGCTTATGAGACAGGTTTGGGTCCCTATCACCAAAGGCTTTTCAATTTTATGAACCGTGAAGGTCTCATAAAAGCATTTTATCCCTATGAGTCGAGAGGATCTCGCATGTGTATGTTCTCCTTAGGAATCGTGAGGATTCCTAAGTATGTTGCTCCTTTGTGAGTCGTAAGGATCTCACGCAGGGGTTTTCTCCTCACAAGGTCGAGAGGACTTTGCGAGTGTATTCATCTCTTTTCACGAGTTTGCGCCCTTTCAGGTTTTCGCAAACTCGCCGGTAGTCCTGCTGTTTTTACTCATGGAGCCCTTTCGGGTTTTCATCCGTGCCCATTTTGCTTGTGGACATACCATCTTTTTTTTTCTTTTTTATTTTTTCTTCTCTTTTTTTTTTCTTTTTTTTTTGCCGCTGGTGGAACTTTAAAAGTAGTCTCACCGGCAGGATTTGGGAGAGATAGGGGTCATTTACGCCTGTGGATTGTATACGGTTTTGCAGGATGTATGATCCAGACCGTAGGGCTGATGTGCTCAATTCGCCTGCGACTTAGAGCATTCACGTGTAGTATTTCTTGAGATATCGGCCATTGATAGGTGGCATGGGCCTTTCTCCCTCAGCACTTATTAGTTGGTAGGATCCTCCGTCGAACACTTTCTCGATGACGTATGGTCCTTCCCAGTTTGGCTCGAATTTTCCTTTGGCATGTCGATTGGGGATGATCGATCTTTTGAGGACCAACACCAATTCACCTTTCTTGAAAGCGCGGAGACGGGTTATCTTGTCATAGGCCCGTGACATTTGGGTTCGGTATTGCTCCAGATTTTGCTGCACCGCGAGCCTCTTTTCTTCGAGGGCATCGAGCTCTTCAAGTCGTAGGAGCATGTTTTCCTCCTCCGTCAACTCATGCTGAACGGCCATTCTTAAGCTTGGAATTGTTGGAGATAGTACCCTCAGAGTCAATTATTGGATCACAGGCACGTGATTGAAATGATTGAGGGAGGACCTATCCCAGGAGGACAGTCTTACTCGAGATGATAGTATGCTATCTGGTTTATCTTTATCATCGTGTACTTCTTTAGGTGACCTGAGAGGTCGCTATTACACGTTGATAGAGCCCCTAGGATTCTTGCTTGACTGCCAGCAGTATGAGGGCGATCATATACGTGGGAGCTGGTAGTTTATAAGCACATCCTTAAAAGGTCCCTAGTCGTAGGAGTTTCGAGACAGGGCATCGATACTCCATTAGTAGACTAGTGTATACAGTCGAGACCCCGACGAGGGGCGGTGGCCGGTCTCACAAGCCACTGGTGTCAGTTGGTTCACCTAAGATGTATACAGGTGCTCATTGGGTTATGAGTACACCGGACAAGACTCGCCGGGAACCTGCCAGTTGGTTTTATACCAGATGTCAGATAGCAGTTCCCTGGTGACATGTGTACAGGTTAGTTCATCGACCTGAGATCGTCATTTATCTCGTGTGAGTTCCCACTGTGCTTTGATTACTATCCTACCACGGCTCAAAGGAGTCGTGCAAACAGGTTTTAGTTGGGTACAGTCCCGAGCCACATGGAGGCAGTGAGCGGATCTGCAGGGGTTCGTCTCTCCCGGTATTGGGGGTGAGGTCGCGCTGTGTCCAGGAGAGCCATTATACAAACCCCTCGGCCGAGGCAGGAGATTTACTGGTAGGTATTCCAGTAGTATCTCAGGGTGTTCTGGGCTACGCTCCGACACGACTTGTACCGCTTTTGGGGGTCTGACTTTTACCAACCCCCTAGGCCTGCCATGCGATACTCATAGACGAACGGACCAGACTGTACGGATATTGTCACTGACAGGCTCAGTAGGGTGTCAGGATGAGTTCGCTCATCGACGTCCCTTTTGGTCAATAGCTGGTGGCCCGTCACGTATTGGCTTATACCTCTGACGTGCTAGGGGTTAAATCCACAGCCATAGTATTGACGAGTCTTTAGAGTCCACCACACTTTCAGTTACTCAAGTTTCGGGCGAAACGCTGTAGAGGCCGTATGGAGATATGGCAGGGTCCGATCAGATACGTGCGGTATTGCACGGATCAGGATCGGACGGTTTGTACTAGAGGCCGTATAAATATATGGCAGGGTTCGATTAGATACGTGCGGTATTGCACGGATCAGGATCGAACGGATATTACTAGCCGGCTTTGGTTTAAGCCGGATCCTAGTTTAGTACAGTGTAGATTTTGTCTCATTGCATTTGTATCCGGTCGGAATACAGATGCGGGTGTGTATGCACAGTATCGGGGTTTTCCTGTAATTTATTACGGGTCCAGTTTTCTGGAGTTGCCAGTTTGCATTCCGTTCCGGCCGGTTTTCCTTTGTTCTTTCCCGGCCGGACTTTTCCGATGGAGGGGGTTATTTGCAAGTTTGCAAATAACTTTTTGAGGAGCGGTTTCTTGCATATTGGTGGCATCATGATAGTTATTAATCATGAGATGCTTTCTTAGTCTTTTCCTTTGCTTTATTATGATTGGATGAGATTAGAAATGAGGTGAGAGTTGATGTGAGGCTTGCTTTTGATGTGGTCACCACTTGAGTTCCTACACTCACCTCCCTTAGTTGATTTCCCTCCACCATTCTCACAAATTCTTGGCCGGCCACATTTTTGGATGAGGGGAGAAAAATGAGAGGGTTTCATTTTGATGAGGATAATTGGTTCATCTCATTTTTCTTGCTACACACATTCTAGCTCCACTTGAAAATTCCATTCCTCCATCAAGGCAACTACAAACCCCAAATGAGACTAGCATGATCTACACCACATTCTACAGCAAATCTTGGGCACGTCGACTTGCCAGCTTCGTGCCCGAGTTGCCTCGGTATTGAGGTGGGAGCCCGTAAAAGATGCAGACGATGTGGTGCCATTCCGGCAAGGATGTGACGACCGGAGGATCCGCGGGAGATCGGGACAACGGCGAGAAGACCGGAGGATTCGGATCACTCGGTATATCTCTCACCCCCTCTCTTGTTAGCTAGTATCGGTTAATGGTTACGATCCGGATATATTGTCCGCGGTAGCACCAGTTTCCAAGTAAGGAAAATTTTTGATTCCGCATTTTGGCCTCGGATAGACGGCCGGGGCGCTGCCGTGGTGCAACATGGTATCAGAGCCACGCCATTAACCTAGTCTAGCTTGTTCTAGTGTGTTTTGCTTTTCAAATCGAACAAAAATTCCAAAACCGCGTTTTCTTCACATCAGTTTTCTGTCGATTTTTTCCGGGCTCGAAAAATTTTTCAGGTTGCAGAAAAGTGATGTACATGGAATTATAAGAACACTGAAAAAATTTGGTATCATGATCTCTCCGTACGACCGCGGAACCGCGGCCTTAACCCCCCTATTGCCGCGGTTCCGCCGCAGGGTTATGGGTTCATGTCACCATTTCTTTTCAGTGGGCTTTTGGGCTGAAAATAGGGGTTTTGGTATACTTTGTTTGGGCCCAGATTTTCTGTGTGTGCTACAGTAAGTACTTGGGGGCCCACTTGGTAATTTTGATCGATCGGATATTTTAAACACATTATTTCACAGTATTTACATTATATCTGCGACCGTGAATACCACTTGATCGGTAAATCCTGTCTAACTGCTATAGCCCGGTTAGACGGATTTGCGAACGTAATTTTCACGTTGATGTTCTGTGTTTATGCTGTGATGTTGCGGATCGGTCGTGGGGGATATCCTGGATGCAATGCTAGTACAGTTTTGTTGTATTGTGTACATTTGATATTGCGGGGCGAGCGTCCGACATGTGGACTGCCGTCACTGCCTGTTTGTATTATTCTTTTGGGGCACGACCTGCTTGCGGTCGATGTGCTCTTTGTATGTATATTTTACTTTCTGTACTAGGATTACCCCGCGGAGGGGTGCATGGATAGCCGGGTTCTAGAGGGCAACGGGCCCGCATCTCATGGCATTGAGACAGAGAGGGCTTCACTCTAGGATTGGCGGGCTATTCGCCGCACTCGTAGGGGGTACAGGTTGGCCAGGAGGGGTGCCCAAGTTACCGGATTCCATGAAGTGCTGGGTGGTCCATTCACGGGGCTGAAGGGGGCTGCCTCGCTTCAGGTCTTGGCGGGTGACTTGCCGCGCCCGTAGGGGTCTAGGTTTTCATTGCACAGGCTATCCACACGACCAGGGGAACGTCGGGTTTCAGCAGCGGCTCTGTGAAACCCGGGGCTTCCAGATATCTGTATTGTTCTGTGATGCTGTATATTTTTGTGATGTTGTATTCTTATCACGCCTTGAGCGAATATAATATATTGGTATATATATTAGTAGATGTTGTATATGTTTTGCATCCGCGCTAGTCCAGTCCCCGCTCTGTCGTTAGTTAAGTAACCTAATGGGTGATGACGGGACCCAGTGGCGAATGCGGATGGCATATACGTACATCATTATTTTCGTTCTTTGTGGTGTGATTAATTGATGGGACTGCGTTGATTCGGATCAACGCAAATTATAAACAAACCTATTCTGATGTTGTTGGAACAATTTTTCAAAAAACTATTATTGCAAGGACGTTCACTTTTGTTTTGCATCGTGGTATTCAGTTGGAATATCCTGCTCCTCAGTCGACGAGGCAAGGGCCGAGATCCCTTCACCGGGAGTGACCCCTTGGACAAAAGTTTGCGTCAGGGCAATAACTTCACTATAGCCGATTACTTTTGCTTTGCATCGTGGTATTCAGTTGGAATATCCTGCACCTCATTCTACGGGGAAAGAGCCGAGATCCCTTCACCGGGAGTGACCTCTTTAGCAAAGGTTTTCGTCACTATATTTTTATAAAAAACTGTGCAGTTCCTTCAACGATATCAAGTTCATTACGTTAAAAGTTTTTCGCCAAAAACTAGACGTAGCCCTCCGTCATTTCTTACAAGTATTACTTAGTATTCGTGCTACGTTTGTTGACTGTGTCAAGGCGTAGTGTGCGGTAGCTAAGTAGTGTTTGTTTGCAGCATATTAATGGGATTGGTTAGGACAGTCGTGCGGCCTTGTTGACTGTGTCAAGGGCTCGTACGGGTGGGTTTAATGCAATCCAGGATAATGATGGGTTGAACTTGACTAGGACTCTTTGATTTGTTGACTGTGTCAAGGTCACTTGGGTCCTAGGGGTAAAAATCCACATCGGGAGTTTCAAAAGAACTGAAACTTGCCAGATATGCACATACCTTCTGGAGTGTGATGACGTGAGCGGATTCCGTCACGTTATCATGCAATGATAGTTGGGTCCCGATTCCCACTGATGAGTTGGTTTACTCCTCGGGTGATCCCGACTAATTCTTCTTTCAGGTTTAGAGAAGAATTTGAGGTGACAGTGGGAGGCTTCCTGATTAGATAAAGTGATAACCATTCTGATCTAGGTTAGAGTGCACGCTGAGTGTTTCTTTTCTCTCTCTCTTTGGCAGCGACCATTAACCCGACCCTAGACTATGACTCAGTGACCAAGTTGACCGAACCTTCTTAACACTGGCTTTTGGATTGTCAGAGTCGCTAACCTCATTGCCACTCCTACTTTTACCCTTTTCTCCAGGACACCCCGTATTACTACGAACGTCCACTTCCATTGGACAAAACCATCGTATGGTTATATACGAACTCGAAGGAATTCGAGGATGGTTTCTGGTTTTGGAGAAAACGAATAGGACTATTCAGTTGTCTTTTCCTTTTACCTTCTCTCTCAGATTGCGAGTACTCCTTGGCTTAGGAGTAGTACACCTATTACGCAAATTGGATAGTCTTCTTCCAAACCTTAGGCTGGTGCCGAACGGTGGGGAATGAAGAAAACCAATTAGCATAACGATGGTGTGCAGAAGGTATTAAGTTAAGACAAAGCATGGGATTAGTAGGAGGGCAAAGTAAATTGCGACTGATATTCACGACCAAACCAAGTATTTCTTCGCCAATCCTAAATCACTTTTGTATTTCTCCAGGACACTCCGTATTACTACGAAGATCCCAGTTTATTGGATAATCCATCGTATGGTTATATATGAACTCGAAAGGAACTTGTTCCAGTTCGGGGATGGATCCTAGTTCAGGAGAAATAGGAATAAAGTACATTCAGGTGTCTTTTATCTTCACCTTCTCTCGCGTTGCGAGTGCTCCTAGGATTAGGACAGTACACCCTTTATGCTTTTTGGATAGTCTTCTTCCAAACCATAGGCTGGTGCCGAACGGTAGGGAAAGAAGAAAACCATTTGGCCTAAAGGGGTGTACAGAAGGTAATGACTAAAGACATATAAAGGGATTTAGAGAGATGGCAAAGAGATATACGGTTACAGTTGTGAATCTGGATAATGGAAGAGGCATTACTAGGAATACCAGGATACCCCAACGAAACATTTCAATGTTTCAGTTTCACTGTGTACTGTTAATAGAAAACTGATTTCCCGATTAGACACTTACTCCAGGGTATGTATTTACCAGGTATGATTCTCACATCTGTATGGTTTTACAGATGATGAGTGGGAGTAAGTTATTGGGAATTGGGTGATCATCCTCATTATATCGGGATTCGTTGTAATCGGTGATATTTGAGGAAGTCACCTGGGTTGTTTGCCGGTCGGCAAATATTTGGTTTTGAATATCCGTTGTTATGCACCAATTACAAATTGATATATCTGTACGTCTATTTTTATAGAGTGAGATATACTTTTTGAAATTATGTCTTTGATATTTACCTATATCAGTGGATGGTTAGGTAAGGAGCTTTGAACAACGGTGTAATTCTTCTTAACCATAAGTACAGTTTTCAACCTACGACACACAGTGAATGAGTCACTAGACTCAGGGGACTTATACAGAGTATTGTATGTTGTCCAGGGTCCATCAGGACAGAGGGGTTGGTCCTCGTACTATATTCGGTTTACTTATGACTTCTCTAGTTTTTAGACTGGTGTTTCGTGGAAACACAGGGTCCGAATTTCGAGAAGTTATAGGTATTTGAATAAAGTAGAGAACCAGGTATTGCAAGTATCGGGATTCTTCAAAGTGATCGAAGATATAGATACTTGTGTATGGTATTAAGTTGATAGTAATGGTTAAGAGAACTTGCTTCTCTTTCAGGTTACTCATAATTGGGAGCATTCCTAAGTTGAGTAACACTGATCGGCCTCTTTCCATTTTATTGACATGCACTGGAGACAGCTGCATGATTTGAATCTGGTTCCAATTAAATCAGTGCCTCTGTTTCTATATTGGATATAGAACAGTTCATATCTTGACATTGTTAAGATACGGGGAGTTGTCCGGATTATGCTTAAAACCAGACACTGGACAACTCAAGGCATGTTTCTGTAATGGCTGTTTGTGGGTTGACCCAGGCTATGACGAGGGTTGATTTTCTACCATCTGGAAGATCAATAATGATATTGTTCTTGACTCGCCACAGTTTTAAATAAAAATGGATTTTTCAGAAAACAGTAGTGGAAGTATGGTAGAACTGGAAGTGATTCCAGAACCACAAACGATTACTGAAGATTTCACAGGAACCTAAAGATTCAATCTGGTTTGACATTCCATTGGCCACTCCGCAGATATGATGGGTAACCTCAGGCACTCGAGAGGTACTTCGGTATGCTCAAGGACGGTGGCAGGGAGGTTCTTGTTTACCCAGACTTACCATTGCTGTTGTTCCAGACTGTGAGACCCGGCAGGAGGATGAGTATAGCGTCGTTCTAAACTAGCTTTAGAAGTGCACGTCTATATGACTCTGGCAGAGGGTTGTCGTAGTCAGTGGGAGCAGCGGAAGCATTGGTGGTCATCAGGCTTATGTCTATTTATAGACTAAAGCAGTTACAGCGGAGATAGATCATCTATTTCTAATGTGACAGTCATAGGTTTGACTTTATCAGAATAGGGGATTGATCTGTTAAGAAGGTAGTAGGGTGTGATGTCCTGGTATTTTGATGACATACACAGAGTAGGAAGTGATATTCCTATACTACGATCGGTTATACTTTGGTTGTCACACAGTGGTTTCTCCACACAGGACTTGGATATTATATCAGACATTCTGGTTACTAGATCTATGGTTTTAGATCTAGATTTGGGTGGTTTCCTAATCTGGGTACCTTGACAGCATTCTATGAGTATTTAGAATGGACGACTCCTGGCATGGTAGTGTACCTGCAGGTGATGGAGTCACCCTCTCTAAAGATGTCTTACAGACTAAAGGGGAGAGGGATACGCAAGATTGACAGATCACTTGCTTAGGCAATTGAGTCAATCATGAGATGTCAAGTACCACACCAGATGTTGTTCTTGCAGTAGATGCAATAAGTTGATATTGATCCAATCCTGGAGAAACAGTCGGAAGCAGTTTTAGAACATAAGTGGATGTTCTAGGGATATGATAACGACAGCCTCATTCGAGAGACAGTTATCATTCCAGGCTTCCAAGGTGACCTGGACGATAAGGAGGTTGTCAGAGTTATAGTTTTTCCTTCTGACGAGGGGCAGTATTTTGGACAGGTGGTCCAAGGCAATACTGAGGGAGGCATGGCGCTGGGTACTGATTAAGTTCAGTTATCGATACAGTCTAAGAAGTTTGGATTTGCAGTTCATTTATGAGCTAGGTCCCATCAGACATCCAGACACATTCTAAGACAGGTATTGCTCTTTTCGGGAGATGGCTTTCTCCGCGAACATGAGATATAGAGAGACATAGAAAGAGACATCAAGGCGGATCCACTCACTGAGGCTATTCCTCGAACGCAATAGTTTCGCAAACGGGATTTGTGAGACTGACTAATAGAGGAGTTGGGTGTTCGGTATCACACGGGCTGTGAGTATGCGACATCGCAATAATTATCCTTGAGTGCAAGTGGGAGATTGTTGGAGATAGTGCCCTCAGAGTCAATTATTGGATCACAGGCACGTGATTGCAATGATTGAGGGAGGACCTATCCCAAGAGGACAGTCTTACTCGAGATGATAGTATGCTATCTGGTTTATCTTTATCATCGTGTACTGCTTTAGGTGACCTGAGAGGTCGCTATTACACGTTGATAGAGCCCCTAGGATTCTTGCTTGACTGCCAGCAGTATGAGGGCGATCATATACGTGGGAGCTGGTAGTCTATAAGCACATCCTTAAAAGGTCCCTAGTCGTAGGAGTTTCGAGACAGGGCATCGATACTCCATTAGTAGACTAGTGTATACAGTCGAGACCCCGACGAGGGGCGGTGGCCGGTCTCACAAGCCACTGGTGTCAGTTGGTTCACCTAAGATGTATACAGGTGCTTATTGGGTTATGAGTACACCGGACAGGACTCGCCGGGAACCTGCCAGTTGGTTTTATACCAGATGTCAGATAGCAGTTCCCTGGTGACATGTGTACAGGTTAGTTCATCGACCTGAGATCGTCATTTGTCTTGTATGAGTTCCCACTGTGCTTTGATTACTACCCTACCACGGCTCAAAGGAGTCGTGCAAACAGGTTTTAGTTGGGTACAGTCCCGAGCCACATGGAGGCAGTGAGCGGATCTGCAGGGGTTCGTCTCTCCCGGTATTGGGGGTGAGGTCGCGCTGTGTCTAGGTGAGCCATTACACAAAGCCCTCGGCCGAGGCAGGAGATTTACTGGTAGGTATTCCAGTAGTATCTCAGGGTGTTCTGGGCTACGCTCCGACACGACTTGTACCGCTTTTGGGGGTCTGACTTTTACCAACCCCCTAGGCCCGCCATGCGATACTCATAGACGAACAGACCGGACTGTACGGATATTGTCACTGACAGGCTCAGTAGGGTGTCAGGATGAGTTCGCTCATCGACGTCCCTTTTGGTCAATAGCTGGTGGCCCGTCACGTATTGGCTTATACCTCTGACGTGCTAGTGGTTAAATCCACGGCCATAGTATTGACGAGTCTTTAGAGTCCACCACACTTTCAGTTACTCAAGTTTCGGGCGAAACGCTGTAGAGGCCGTATGGAGATATGGCAGGGTCCGATCAGATACGTGCGGTATTGCACGGATCAGGATCGGACGGTTTGTACTAGAGGCCGTATAGATATATGGCAGGGTTCGATCAGATACGTGCGGTATTGCACGGATCAGGATCGAACAGATATTACTAGCCGGCTTTGGTTTAAGCCGGATCCTAGTTTAGTACAGTGTAGATTTTGTCTCATTGCATTTGTATCCGGTCGGAATACAGATGCGGGTGTGTATGCACAGTATCGGGGTTTTCCTGTAATTTATTACGGGACCAGTTTTCTGGAGTTGCCAGTTTGCATTCCGTTCCGGCCGGTTTTCCTTTGTTCTTTCCCGGCCGGACTTTTCCGATGGAGGGGGTTATTTGCAAGTTTGCAAATAACTTTTTGAGGAGGGGTTTCTTGCATATTGGTGGCATCAAGATAGTTATTAATCATGAGATGCTTTCTTAGTCTTTTCCTTTGCTTTATTGTGATTGGATGAGATTAGAAATGAGGTGAGAGTTGATGTGAGGCTTGCTTTTGATGTGGTCACCACTTGAGTTCCTACACTCACCTCCCTAAGTTGATTTCCCTCCACCATTCTCACAAATTCTTGGCCGGCCACATTTTTGGATGAGGGGAGAAAAATGAGAGGGTTTCATTTTGATGAGGATAATTGGTTCGTCTCATTTTTCTTGCTACACACATTCTAGCTCCACTTGAAAATTCCATTCCTCCATCAAGGCAACTACAAACCCCAAATGAGACTAGCATGATCTACACCACATTCTACAGCAAATCTTGGGCACGTCGACTTGCCAGCTTCGTGCCCGAGTTGCCTCGGTATTGAGGTGGGAGCCCGTAAAAGATGCAGACGATGTGGTGCCATTCCGGCAAGGATGTGATGACCGGAGGATCCGCAGGAGATCGGGACAACGACGAGAAGACCGGAGGACTCGGATCACTCGGTATATCTCTCACCCCCTCTCTTGTTAGCTAGTATCGGTTAATGGTTACGATCCGGGTATATTGTCCGCGGTAGCGCCAGTTTCCAAGTAAGGAAAATTTTTGATTCCGCATTTTGGCCTCAGATAGACGGCCGGGGCGCTGCCGTGGTGCAACAGGAATTTCGACTTCAAGGGGGAGGACCGCCTCCACTCCGAAGAGCAATGAGTATGGAGTGGACTGAGTTGGAGTACGGTGCGTGGTACGATATGCCCACAGCGCCTCGTGAAGTTTGAGATTCCAGACTCTCTTGTTGGCTGAAGCATTTTTCCTCAGGAGCTTGCATAGAGTCTTATTGAAGGCTTCGGCTAGCCCATTGGCTCTTGGATTATAGATGGAGGAATATCTCCAGTCTATCTTGTGCTGAGTAGCGAACCTTGAGACATTGAAGCTCTTGAAAGAAGGCCCGTTGTCAGAAATGATTCTTCTTGGTGTACCGAAGCGGTATAGAATATTATGCAGGAAGAATGTCAGAATATCTTTTGTCTTGACTTCTTTTAGCGGGACAGCTTCAGCCCATCTGGAGAAGTAGTTTGTCGCGACCAGTATGAACCGGTGGCCTTTGGATGACGGAGGATCAATTGGGCCAACAATGTCGGTGCCCCAGACTTCGAAGGGCCACGATGCCACCATAGGATGCAACAGATTGGGATGCTTATGAATGAAATCACCATGGATTTGGCAGATCTGACATTTCTTTGCATGCTCTCCGCAATCCCGTATCATGGTGAGCCAGTAATACCCAAGCCGTTTGATTTGAAGTCGCATCTTGGGGCCAGATTGGTGAGCACCGCAAACGCCCGAGTGAACATCTTTCATGACCTTTTGGGTTTCGGCCAATGACAGACACCTGAGCCAGAGTTGGTCATATGACCTGTGGTATAACGTGTCATTTACAAACACGTATCGGAGAGCTCTTTTCTTCAGCTGAATCCTCACAGATTTTTCTTCGGGCAGCTTGTCCTATCGAAAGTACTCTACGAAGGGTTCTCTCCAATCGGGCTCGTCTTGGATGATCGAAGTTTCTTCGACAGGACTGCTCTTCTTTTCCGCGCTTTCCTCTTCTCGTAGAGAGACTGGGGGTAGAATTTGCCGGCTCCTGACTGTGATCAGAATTTCGTCCATGTTAGGATCAGCCAGCTCCTTGGCTAGGCGAGCGAGTATGTCGTCTTTTCCGTTCAACGCTATGGGGATTCTCATTAGTTCAATGTGAGTGAATCATTTCATGAGTTCCACCACCCGGCTTCTGTACCGAGCTAACTCGGGTTTGTATATCTTATAGTCACCGCTTACTTGGCTGACGACAAGCTGGGAGTCACCGTAAACCCGTAGCCGAAGGATTTCCATTTCTATGGCGAGTTCCAAACCAGCTATCAGAGGTTCATACTCAGCTTCATTGTTTGTCCGAGGCTCGGTGAGAGTGAAAGAACGCCGTAGGGTTCCATTGATGGCGTGATGAACACCAATCCTATCCCCGCTTTTACCTCCAGGACGCTTGATCTGCCGGAGCTCCTTATTGATAAGGCCCCATCGAAGTAGAGCTCCCAACATGGCTCATCTTCCTCGAGGTGAAGCACTTGTTCGTCGGGTAACTCACAATTTAGCGGCGACCCTTTTGGTATGGAATGAGTAGCGAGAAAGTCTGCAAGAGCTTGCCCTTTTACTGCTTTCTGAGGAGTATAAACTATGTCAAACTCAAGTAGCATGACAACCCATCTTGACATTCTACCGGCTAGGCTTACATTGGTCATTAAGTATTTGAACGGGTCGACTCTAGAGATCAACATAACCCGATGAGCGAGCAGATAGTGCCTCAGCTTCTTCACAGCAAATATAAGAGCTAGGCATTGCTTTTCGATCGGGGAATAGTTGTGTTCCGCCCCGACTAAAGTTCGACTGAGGTAGTAGAGGGCATTCTCTTTTCCCTCCTCGTTGTTCTGGGCAAGGAGCGCACCGAGTGACTCATCTAGCACGGCAGTGTAGAGAATCAGCGGTTTATTTAAAATGGGAGCGGCCAACACTGAAGGGTGCAACAAGTACTGTTTGATGCTTTCGAACGCTGCTTGACATTCGGCATCCCAGATAAAAGGAGCTCCTTTCTTAATGAGCTTTGAGAAGGGCCTACACCTTCCCGATAAATTTATGATAAACCTCCGTATATAAGCAAGCCTGCCTTGAAAAGATCTTAGCTGCGTCAGACTCTTCGGAGGGGGCATCTCCATGATGGCCTTTATCTTTGATGGGTCAACTTCGATCCCTCGATGCCGGACTATAAAACTCAGGAATTTTCCCGATGACACGCCAAAAGCGCATTTCAGAGGATTCATCTTCAGATCGTATTCCCTCAGTCTGGTGAGAACGGTCCTATGATCTTGGATATGATCGGCCTTGGTTTTAGTCTTGATGACCAGATCATCAACATAACATTCGACGACTTTATGAATTAGGTCATCAAAGATATTGGTCATTGCCCTTTGGTACGTAGCACCTGCGTTCTTCAGTCCGAACGGCATCACCTTGTAGCAGTATATTCTGATCGGGGTTCGGAATGTTGTGTGCTTCTCATCCTCAGGCGACATCTTGATCTGATTATATCCAGACGAGCCATCCATAAAGGTGAACAACTCATAATTTGAGGTGTCATCGACCATCATTTCCATGACCGGTAGCGGAAAGTCGTCTTTAGGACATGCCTTGTTGAGGTCCCTGAAATCGACACAAACTCGGATCTGCCCAGTTTTCTTCTTCACTGGGACTATGCATGCGATCCAGTCCGCATATTTCTCTTCCCTGATGAAACCGGCATCGATGAGCTTCTTTGTTTCCTCGATGACCTTTTCTTCCAGTTCCTTTCTCATTCGTCGAGGAGCTTGTTTGACTGGCTTAGCCTCAGGAGATATAACCAGCTTATGCAGGGCCACTTCAAGGGAAAGGCCAGGCATTTCTTTGTATGTCCACGCGAAGCAGTCGACGAACTCATGCAGCAGGGCAATTATCTGCTCTTTCATTTCCTATGACAAGAGTGAGCTGATGTAGGTCGGCCTTGGATCATCGGGCGTTCCTAAGTCAATCTCGGTTATCTCGTCAAAGGTTGCTTTTCCGCCATCTTCGAGCGCTTGAGGAGCTTCTTCGGGCTCGGTTAGCTCGTCTTCATCATTTGACTCTTCGTTGGCTTCCCCAATATGGGTCATGTAGCATGCCTTAGAATCAGGCTGGATAAAACCTATGCCCCGCCTATCTGGAATTCGTCCATCGATAAGTGATCGGACCTGAGGTGGATGCCATAGCTCTTCGTAAAACTTTGCTTCAGACTCCGTTTGATATAACCGGCATCCGCACTTTTTGAAGTATTCCCGCATCTCGGGCGCATAGTACCTGGGATTGAGGACGGCCCTTATGCCTCTTTCGTATGGAAGGCATGCGACAGACAAATCGTCCGGGTGCACAACGGGGTTTGACCCATAAAACAGGATGCCCTTCTGTCAACTTTTCCTCCCTAGAACGTAGAAAGTTTTCAGCTGGTCTACGGTGGAGACTGACAACGCATCGAGCTCTTTGCACATCTGCTCTGGTACCCTTGTGACGGCCCGGGAACCTTCTGCAATTTCGAAGGTCTCTCGTAGTTTCGCTTGTTGCATGGGGGTCCAATCTGCACCGCTGTTACACGGCAGGTCCTCTTCCTCCGACTCTTCAATGTCGCTGCCAAGATGAGGGCGGACTTTGCTGCTAGATGGGGCTTCAGTAACAGATTCGTCCGTATCGCTACCGAAACGAGGGCGAGTTTTACGGAAGGATGGACTTCCAGCGTCGGACTCATCAGTGTCGCTACCGAAATGCGGGCACACTTGGGTGTTTTTGCTTTTGAAAGTGACAGCCGGCTCAGATTTGCCTTTGAGTCTTGGGGCCGCTCTATCCTCATTCAGTTGTGGCTTAACATTTTGGTGGTTCATAAAGTACCGAGAATCTTCATATCGGACTTCATGCACACCGAACGGCTGGATGTCTCTGTCAATCCGTCTTTCTTCGCCATTTTTAGTATACTTCATGCATTGATGGAGAGTTGACGGGACGATGCCGTAATCGTGGGGCCACGGCCATCCCAAGAGAATCTTATAAGACGTGTCGGGGTCGATCACGTATATCTTAGCTTCAGTTTGCAGATCCCTGAATTTGATCGGCAGAGCTATGGACCCCAGAACTTGCTGGCAATTTTGGTTGAAGCCTTGAATGACAATCCTTTCCCTTGACAGGTGTCGGACGACCATTGACAAACTCTTCAGAGTTCGCAAGTTCATGATGTTCACTGAGGACCTCGGATCAATCAATATGCGATTAATTCGATCTCCGTCGCTGTACCCGGTCATGTAAAGAGGCCGATTATGCTCAGTTGTTCCCAGTAGCAAGTCTTCATCCTTAAATGTGACTGCGGCGGCTTGCAAAGTGTACTGAGCTTCTTTCATATTAATTTCCGCAAAGCGAGCCTGATACCGCTCAGGGTTTTGTAAAGTGTGAATGAGGACATCTCTAAGCTCCTTAGATAGGACCAAGGCATCGTAGATGCTCAGGAGAGACGGAAGCTTCCGGAGATGAGCCAAGACATTATAGTCCACCGAGGAAGGACTTGAGTTTTCATCAGCCGGCTCTCTGCCATCTTCCTCATTAGCCACCTGTTTTTCCTTCCCTTTTGGGGCGTTGCCCTGATTTGGCGGTAGAGCCATGCCGCTTCTGAGATGGATTTGATTGGCCTTTGTGGCAAGCTCATCGTCCTCTTTGGGAAAACAGAGCTCCCCCTCAGATTCGCTGCCCAGATGGATAGCGTAGCAGGTCACTATAGGGATCTCTTCATTGGAGTCTTCCTCTAACTCCTCCAGAATTTCAGTCGCTCGTACAGGGAGGAACTCCTTCAATTGAATCAGAGTTCTTTCCTTCTGTTCATATTCTTCGAGGGAATCGATATATTTTTGAATGGTCGATCTCCCTGCAGACTCCTTTTCGCGCCGAGCTGCACTTTTCTTCTTCTTGAGCTTTTTGGATTTTGAGCCTGATGGAGCCGCATTGGCAGCTGGAAAGGTAGGCTTTTTCTGCCCTTCCCATTCCGTCCTGGGCTCTTTCTGAAGTAGCTTTATCATCTTCTTCGTCTTATTAGATATGTGCGTACTCCATGGAGGCTGCGGTGGGTCCGTTTCATCTCTCAGGGTAGCGGGTTCGGCTGTCTGTTCCCAGAAGACTTCAGTTTTTGTCTGTATAAAGTTGGTGGTTGCAACTTGATTGTTCACCAACACACTTTTGGACAGCTCGATCTCTCCGGCCTTGTACTGCTTCTCGACCCAGTCCTTGAAGATATAGCAATCCTCGATCGCATGGCTCACTACTCGGTGGTACGGGCAATACAGGGGATTGTCGGTCATTTTTGCTTCTTGGGGTCTTTTCGACTCCGGCAATTGTAGGCCGTTGTTTAATGCATCTTTAAAAATCTTGCGGACATTGTCCTTTCTGAAAGAGTAAACCTTGTTCTTTTTCTCCTCTAGGGAAGGCCCTTCTCCTCCTAGCACTGGCTTTCGAGACCGGTTGGTTTTAGATTCGCTCGCCCTTCGCTTTTCTTCATTGTCGGACGCATTGAAGACATTGGTACTGCTGGAACTCCCGCTTCTACGGTTGTCATCCCGCTTACTTTTCCAAGTCTTGTCTCTCTGAGAGTCCGGCGGGGACTCTTGCTTCGAGCGTTCCAGCATTTGGACTTTCTTGGTTAGCTCCTGAAATGTCTTGAGACCTGTTGTACACAAGAATGGGACCATCCAATTGCTGAGGTTCCCAATGAGAAGGCTGACGGACTGGTCCTGCTCTAGCGGCGGTTCGCACTTGACCGTGAGATTACGCCATCGGGCGATAAAGTCGGTGTTGCTTTCATTCTTCCCCGGCTTGGTCCTCACAAGGTCGGCAATGGAGATTTTATCACTGACACTCATGAACCTTTGCCGAAACAGAGACTACATTTGGGCAAAGGTAATGACAGACCCGTCTGGTATACTCGCGTATCAGTCGAAGGCGACACTGGTCAGGCTATTGACAAACTGACGAAGAAGGAGCGCGTCATTGCCCCCTGTATTTCCGCATGATGCTTTGAAGTGGGCGACGTGCTGATTTTCATTCCCCGTTCCGTCAAATCTTCCGAACTTAGGAATGACGTAGCCGCTCGGGAACTCAATCAGATCGTACTGTGCGGGATATGGCCGCCCACTACTGCCAATTTCTTTCTGAGCTTCAGCTTTAGCCACTAATGTTTTAACTTTGCTGGTGACCAAATCCATTATCCGATCTTGTGTTAGCGGGATAGTGCTATCTGGGGCCAATGCGCCCCCAGAAGCGGAATGTGGCCGGCTTTCGTGCGGCTTGACCAGTCTTGGACCCAAAGGAACAGGCATTGGCTGCTTCGGATTGTCATCACCCGACTGATTAGTAGCGACTTGTGCTTGATTGGGAGGCGCTCGAGCAATTTGAGCCGTAAGCTGCATCACAACATTTATTAGATCATCAATTTTCGAATAAAGCTTGGCCATCTCTTTATCCTTGCTCCTGAGCTGTTTTCGAAGCTCTTGAAGCAGCTCCTGCTCCGCGGACCTGGGGCGGAAAGTCGGCTCTTCCTCGCTGTCCGAGCTTGACTCTGCATGGACCGAGAGGTCTTTCTGCCTATCTTCCTCCTCGAGAGGGTTTTCATCATCCGGCGGAGGCGGATGTTCTTGGGAAGCGGCAACCATATTCAAGCCAGATTGGGCTTGGGATGTGGTGGCCCCATCCTTGCTTTTGCTGCGAAGGTTGTCGCTGGGGCGCCCGCCAGCCATGTAGACCGTATGGATAATATATTCAGCCGTCTTTTTATCATCGGCGGCTGATTTCACAGATCGCTGTCTTGACCCCCTTGTTTCAGTAGCTGGCAGTCGATTGAAGGCGGCTGGCCTGGCCGGATTCTTGAATGGTGCTGTCGCTTCTTTTCTGGATTTGCCCCGCTGCTTTCGTGCGGCACAGAGCGCCTGATAGACTCTTGAAGAGACAGTGTCATACTTTTTCTGTTGGGTCCGGGACACGTCTCTTTGTAGCATTGTTCGGACCGCTGTCTTCTTGATTTTGGCGGTCATGGCATTTTTCTGAACCCACTTCAGAGGCTCAAAGGAATTGCTGATTCTTACGTCCGACTCAGCCGTCGTCGTGGGGAGACCCTGCACTTGGAACTTCACAAGATTCCATTTGTTCGAAGCCCTGGCCCTCTTGTTGGCACGATACCTGAGCCACTTCTGCCTTAACTTTTCTGTTCTAAGCACCTGGCGGACTTTGGCTCTTTGGGAAGACGCCGTAGACCGGGCGATGGAGGATTTTGGAGATACGCTCGATTGTGCATTTGTTGGAATCATCACCTGAGCTCGTCCGCAACATTTGATGTTGCCCCTTGTACCGGAGTTTTTGCCCCCCGCTGGAGCACCAGAGAATCATTCAGACACCGTCTTAAGTTTCGGTTGTGGTGCCTTGGCGATCACGACATTCAGCCTCTTGCTCCTTGAGACCGGCTTGGCCACCTGTTCCGCCGGGATTTCTGCCAGATGAGCGCTTCCGGTAGGGTAGATGATGATAGAGCCAAACTGGAGGGGCAGTTCCTCCCACTGTCGACTGAGGCTTGCGGGGAGAACCACACGAGCATTGACCTTGACCACGTACGGGATCGGGGTCGCGTTGGAAGCTGAATTCATCTTGGGAGACATTGTCGTCGAAAGTTGATTGCTGCACGGAAAAAAACATCATTTCAGTATAGACAATTGATATGTATATTGATTGAGTTCGCATGAACATTTAACCCGAAATATGGGAGGAGAGAAAGGTCCCACCGGGCGTGCCAGAATCTGTAGGGTATTTTTCGTCACCCCATTGAGATGGGGTTACGCGCGCGCTTGTCAGGCGTACTACAGATTCCCCCTGCCTAGGGTAGGCTGGGGTTTAATGATATTGGGGATCCGAATCTCCGGCAGCCGCGGACTAAGCTGCCGTTAATTACCCCTCGCCTTTGGAGCGAGGGAACCTTCGATTGACGGGTTAAACTGGTCATGCGAACTCAATGTGCAGTGTATGTGTGTTTTGTTTTGGAGGGGGATTGGATATATCGGGAGCCACGCAGAGTTTTACGGGGGTGCGGGGCAGCGCCCCGGCCCAAAAATTTTTTTGGAGGGGACAGTGTTTTGGAGTGTGTGTGTATCTGTACATATATATACATGCATATATATATTGTCACGACCCGCGGGGTACGGAACGTGACTGGCACCTAAGTTTACGAAACGTCTAAAGACGTCCGTAAAATAAGTAAGCCAAAGCCCAGAAAACCAAACCAAAAAGCAAAAGAGTGAAGAGAACCCAATCAATTGAAAACAAGTTTATCAATAAGTCATATAAAACCCTTTTTGAAAACAATATCAATTTTTCCGAAAATTTCGGCAGAGTCTCCTTTGTAAAAACTGGCCCCCAAAATGGGTACAACAAAAATATATATGAATCCAACAAATAAGGCATCCCCAAGCGGGAGCTAGCTCTTCGCCACAAGGCGGTCACAAATCCCACGCAAAATAAAGCAACAACATGCGAAATAATCATAATGAAGCATAAGAAAAACAGCATGTCGACTCAAGTGAGCTCGACCCCAAAATACAGCATAAAAGTCCACAAATCTCACAGTCTCATCTCTAGGTCAATATACAATAATGCTGGTAGATACAGTAGATGGAGTGCACTGGATACAAAGAATATACAAGGTGGTACAAAAATAATGATATAACCCACCTAAGAGCAAAACCTCGAGTCCAGGAAAAGGAGGCAAAAGAACAAGTGCGCCCGCCGCTACTGTACTGACGGAGCGGACCTGCAAAAGGCTGTGGCACAACGGGGGTGAGTTGCCAACTCGTGAGTAATAAATAACATCTACAAAGGCTATCGTATGCATGCACACAAGCATCCTAGCATCTAAAATACAGGTATGACTGGATGCACTAGCAGGTGTGTATACAACATCAGTGTACTAATATGTATGCAACATGAATATCTGAGGTCTCAATAGGTATATATAAGAAACATTTTATCTCTTTTTGTTTTTGAAACTCTTTTAGAATGCCAGCATAATACTCAAAGAATCGACGAGAACCGGTGTCCAGCAACGACACCTAAAAGCTGTCTCAAATCTCATAAATCCATGTCATAGTGTTTCTGGCCTCAACCATCCGGCTGACCCATCTCAATATCAATATCTCATCCTCTCGCGGCCCCGGTCGGTATCCTCTGAATATCCGCCGTGCCCAATGAAGTCACCGGTAGGTAATCCGTCCCCTGCCAGGCTCAACGTCAACACCACATTCATCTTGCCTCGGGGTACCATACCGGGCCCACCATGTACCCGTGACGGTTCCTCCACTCCTCGACACGGATCTCCAAAACCACAGCAAACTCATGGTGGACGACACTTACATCACTAGAAAACCGCAATTTACATATTTTAAAATTATAATAAGTTTAGAAATTTGGCGGCTTTCCCCCGAAATCCAGAAATCTCATAAAATCTCAAGAAATCCTCATAAGTGCATATGTCAATGATAATGAATGCATATGGTATCAATAATCAAGTTGCGATGTGTGATTAATAGATTAGGCATGAACAAATAATATGATGAAGCACATGCACATGAATAGCAATCCTACGATTTCATCTTAAGGAATTAAAGGCAATAACACAAGTTTAAGTATCATTTATAGTAAAAGGTTTCAATTTAAAGGTTATCTAGTGTGGTGGCATGGCAATTACCAGGGCGTGGGTGTAAGCATGAATAGTGCCCGTGCTGCATATAAAAACTCTGGCAATGGTGCGGTGTCCTATAAAATGGTTTCGCATATGAATGTGAATATAAGGCATGAATGTAGCAAATAATCATACAAGTATTACACCCCTAATTACTAACATTGCTAAGAATCTTTTAAGTTATTAAAACTATCGGGCGACTTGCGCCATCCAACGATAGTCCCCCGTAGATGTTACATCTACTCACCGGAATCCCTAGCTAGTCACGTCCGATCACCGCTTTCCCCTTTCGAGCCGCGTCTGACGTCTCCGCGACCGAACCTGGAATTTACATCAATACCAAACATAAGGTTACATATCAAGAATGACGCAAAACCCAAACGAAAATACTAACGTTCACAAGCTAGGTATAACGTGCACAAGGTGCACGGAACATACGCGAAAATCGCAAAAACTGCAAAAATCGCCGATTTGGTCGCCCGGCAAAACTAAAACCCGACTACTCAAAAATCCGCACACACACATCCTAAATGTCATAGGATACGCTAAAAATGTCATCAAGACATCGCAATTAATTCATCACAACATTTTAGTAAAAACTAGTAAGCTAGAAAAGCAATTTGGTGCAAACATCGACAATAGCGACAAAGTTATCACGGTCCAACACAACCATCCAATCCACACAACTAGTTAGCCACCAAAAACACAATTTTAACTTATTTACCATGCTACAAAACCCACATTCCATACACAAACCTCTTCTTGATTTTGGTAATTTGCAAACTTAATGAAAATTTCACACAAGTTTAACATAGATTAGCTTAATATGAAGCCACTTAAGCAAAGTAACCATATAGATTGGTTAAGTAACAACTAGATTAATTAAAAAAAAATTAATTAACTAACATGGCTTCAAGAACCCTAGTTTTTCTTAAGGTTATGGTTGAAAATTAAACTAGGGTTCTTGAAGCCATGTTAGTTAATTAAATTTTTTTTAATTAATCTAGTTGTTACTTAACCAATCTATATGGTTACTTTGCTTAAGTGGCTTCATATTAAGCTAATCTATGTTAAACTTATGTGAAATTTTCATTAAGTTTGCAAATTACCAAAATCAAGAAAAGGTTTGTGTATGGAATGTGGGTTTTGTAGCATGGTAAATAAGTTAAAATTGTGTTTTTGGTGGCTAACTAGTTGTGTGGATTGGATGGTTGTGTTGGACCGTGATAACTTTGTCGCTATTGTCGATATTTGCATCAAATTGCTTTTCTAGCTTACTAGTTTTTACTAAAATGTTGTGATGAATTAATTGTGATGTCTTGATGACATTTTTAGCGTATTCTATGACATTTAGGATGCGTGTGTGCGGATTTTTGAGTAGTCGGGTTTTAGTTTTGCCGGGCGACCAAATCGGCGATTTTTGCAGTTTTTGCGATTTTCGCGTATGTTCCGCGCACCTTGTGCACGTTGTACCTAGATTGTGAACGTTGGTATTTTCGTTTGGGTTTTGCGTCGTTCTTGATATGTAACCTTATGTTTGGTATTGATGTAAATTCCAGGTTCGGTCGCGGAGACGTCAGACGCGGCTCGAAAGGGGAAAGCGGTGATCGGACGTGACTAGCTAGGGATTCCGGTGAGTAGATGTAACATCTACGGGGGACTATCGTTGGATGGCGCAAGTCGCCCGATAGTTTTAGTAACTTAAAAGATTCTTAGCAATGTTAGTAATTAGGGGTGTAATACTTGTATGATTATTTGCTACATTTATGCCTTATATTGACATTCATATGCGAAACCATTTTATAGGACACCGCACCATTGCCAGGGTTTTTATATGCAGCACGAGCACTATTCATGCTTACACCCACGCCCTGGTAATTGCCATGCCACCACACTAGATAACCTTTAAATTGAAACCTTTTACTATAAATGATACTTAAACTTGTGTTATTGCCTTTAATTCCTTAAAATGAAATCGTAGGATTGCTATTCATGTGCATGTGCTTCATCATATTATTTGTTCATGCCTAATCTATTAATCACATATCGCAACTTGATTATTGATACCATATGCATTCATTATCATTGACATATGCACTTATGAGGATTTCTTGAGATTTTATGAGATTTCTGGATTTCGGGGGAAAGCCGCAAAATTTCTAAACTTATTATAATTTTAAAATATGTAAATTGCGGTTTTCTAGTGATGTAAGTGTCGTCCACCATGAGTTTGCTGTGGTTATGGAGATCTGTGTCGAGGAGTGGAGGAACCGTCACGGGTACATGGTGGGCCCGGTATGGTACCCCGGGGCAAGATGAATGTGGTGTTGACGTTGAGCCTGGCAGGGGACGGATTACCTACCGGTGACTTCATTGGGCACGGCGGATATCCAGAGGATACCGACCGGGGCCGCGAGAGGATGAGATATTGATATTGAGATGGGTCAGCCGGATGGTTGAGGCCAGAAACACTATGACATGGATTTATGAGATTTGAGACAGCTTTTAGGTGTCGTTGCTGGACACCGGTTCTCGTCGATTCTTTGAGTATTATGCTGGCATTCTAAAAGAGTTTCAAAAACAAAAAGAGATAAAATGTTTCTTATATATACCTATTGAGACCTCAGATATTCATGTTGCATACATATTAGTACACTGATGTTGTATACACACATGCTAGTGCATCCAGTCATACCTGTATTTTAGATGGTAGGATGCTTGTGTGCATGCATACGATAGCCTTTGTAGATGTTATTTATTACTCACGAGTTGGCAACTCACCCCCGTTGTTCCACAGCCTTTTGCAGGTCCGCTCCGTCAGTACAGTAGCGACGGGCGCACTTGTTCTTTTGCCTCCTTTGCCTAGACTCGAGGTTTTGCTCTTAGGTGGGTTATATCATTATTTTTGTACCACCATGTATATTCTTTGTATCTAGTGCACTCCATCTACTGTACTACCAGCATTATTGTATATTGACCTAGAGATGAGACTGTGAGATTTGTGGACTTTTATGCTGTATTTTGGGGTCGAGCTCACTTGAGTCGACATGCTGTTTTTCTTATGCTTCATTATGATTATTTCGCATGTTGTTGCTTTATTTTGCGTGGGATTTATGACCGCCTTGTGGCGAAGAGCTAGCTCCCGCTTGGGGATGCCTTATTTGTTGGATTCATATATATTTTTGTTGTACCCATTTTGGGGGCCAGTTTTTACAAAGGAGACTCTGCCGAAATTTTCGGAAAAATTGATATTGTTTTCAAAAAGGGTTTTATATGACTTATTGATAAACTTGTTTTCAATTGATTGGGTTCTCTTCACTCTTTTGCTTTTTGGTTTGGTTTTCTGGGCTTTGGCTTACTTATTTTACGGACGTCTTTAGACGTTTCGTAAACTTAGGTGCCAGTCACGTTCCGTACCCTGCGGGTCGTGACAATGTTGGTATCAGAGCGAGGTTTTACCTTTTTGAGTGTAGGATGACCCTTGGTAGATCGAGTAAGTGACTTAAGTAGGGTAACGTAGCGTGTGTATGTCCACGGCATACTTACGATACGGTACTCCGCCTAAGTGACTTTAGGATATACTTGCTTGAAAATTCCTTCTTCAATTCCGTGTATCCTATGATCCTATTGCACTGTTCTTATTATCCTTTTTCTGTACCAGCCACTATGCCGCCGAAGGCTACGAGGGCATAGAGGGCTGCCGCCCGAGACGAGATTCGAGCTGGCTCGTCCGAGACTAGGACTGAGCAGGGTGGTATGCCTACGCCGCAGGGACAGACCGATCCACCTTCCCCAGGCCGTATGGATAGGCTCGAGACTGGTATGGAGGAGTTGCGACAGATGATGGGAGGCATGCAGGAGCTACGTCAGATGGTAGGATCCCTAGTTGCAGCCAGTCGTACACCGAGGCCGGATGACGTACCTACTACATCACAGACGACCATGATACCTGCTCCTACTACTACCACCGTGGCCATTCCGGTTTCACTACAGGATTTCATGAGGCTGAGACCTCCAGTATTCACCGGCACCGAGGCAGCGGAGGACCCACAGACGTTCCTTGACAGTTTAGCCAGGATCTGCCGTTCGCTGAGATGTTCGGATGATCGATGGGTAGAGCTTGCGAGTTTCCGACTAGAGGGTCTCGCGCAGACATGGTGGGAGTCAGTCTTGAGAGGTCGAGCTGCAGGTCTACCGCCTATGACTTGGGTCGAGTTTACAGCGGTCTTTCTAGCCCGTTTCCTTCCAGAGAGCGTTCGTGACGCCAGAGCTCGTAGCTTCGAGGCCTTAGTCAAGACACCTGGGATGACGGTGTCTGAGTATGACATCCAGTTTACACAGTTATCCCGATATGCTCAGTATTTGGTGGATACCGAGGAGAAGATGGTGAAGAGGTTCGTACAGGGACTTGATGCCCAGCTATATCTTGCCATTGGCGCCCAGCACTATGACACTTATTCAGCTGCTATGGATACGGCATTACGGATGGAGGCACGCATATCACAGACTTCGGCCGTTTCTGGGCCGAAGAGGATTCGCACCGATGTACCGTCTCAGAGACAGCGCGCCAGATTCTTCCCGAGAGATAGGCCTGGCAGAGGATTTGGACGGGGACAGTTATATGGTTCTTATCCCCAGGGACAGCAGCCGTCGCCATGGTGTTTTGGGTGCGGGAGTTTGCACCATCTTGTCAGAGACTGTCCGGCGAGACGACAGGGAGCAGCGACAGTTCCGCATGTGACCCTACCACCATCGCCACCCCCTCCACAGAGAGCCCTACTTCCTACCACAGGCGATGCTCCACGCTAGTTAGGTGCACCCAGAGGCCATGGACGCGGCGGTCCTGTTCAGAGAGGACGAGGAGGCAGAGGCCGAGGTCGAGGTCAGCCCGCTATCGGTGGAGGACAGGCCCGAGTATTTGCTTTGACACCGCAGGATGCGCAGGCATCCAATGCCGTTGTGACAGGTACCTTGCCAGTTTGTTCTTTCGACGCCCGGGTATTATTTGACCCAGGTTCCACACATTCGTACGTCTCTACACACTTTGCACCAATGTTGGGCCGTGAGTCGTCGTCGTTAGATCATCCGCTTGTTGTTATTACTCCGGTAGGCGAGTCGTTTGTCGCTCGTTTTATTTTTCGATTGTGTTCCGTTCGTATCGGGGAGAGGGATTCATCGGTTGATTTGATTCTCCTCGATATGTTGGACTTTGATGTGCTTCTGGGCATGGATTGGTTAGCCACTTGTTATGCTTCGGTGGACTGCTGTGAGAAGGCAGTCATATTTAGCTTTCCGGGAGAGCCAGTCCTTGTTGTTCAGGGAGACCGCAGCGTCACCCTTCCCAGCTTGATTTCGTCTCTTCGCGCTGGTCAGCTCTTGCGGAAGGGATGTCAGGGATTCTTAGCGTTTATTTGTGATACTTGAGCTGCAGAGGTTCCGTTGGACCGGGTCCCGGTAGTTTGTGAGTTCCCTGATGTTTTCCCTGATGAGCTACCTGGGCTACCGCCTGAGCGCGATGTTGAGTTCTGCATTGATTTGATTCCCGGCTCGGGGCCTATTTCTATACCGCCTTATCGGATGGCCCCGGCAGAGCTTCGAGAGCTGAAGGATCAGTTGCAGGAATTGTTAGATAAGGGGCTTATTCGACCTAGTGTTTCTCTGTGGGGTGCTCTGGTCCTGTTTGTCAAGAAGAAGGATGGAAGTTTGCGCTTATGTATCGACTACCGCCAGCTGAACAAAGTTACCGTTCAGAACAGATATCCGTTGCCGCGCATTGATGATTTGTTCGACCAGCTTCAGGGTGCGGGGTATTTTTCGAGGATCGACTTGCGATCAGGATACCATCAGCTGCGGGTTCGACAGGAGGATATACCGAGGACAGCTTTCCGCACGCGCTATGGCCACTATGAGTTTTTGGTGATGTCGTTCGGACTCACCAACGCCCTAGCAGCATTCATGGATTTGATGAACCGTACATTCAGGCCGAATCTTGACTTGTTCATCATCGTGTTTATCGACGATATCTTGGTGTACTCCCGGAGCAGAGAGGAGCACGAGCAGCACTTGCGGATTACGTTACAGACTCTGAGGGAGCACCAGCTGTTCGCAAAGTTCTCTAAGTGTGCATTCTGGCTGGACAGCGTCGGATTCTTGGGTCACGTGGTTACGAGAGACGGCATTTGTATGGACCCGAAGAAGATTGAGGCTGTTCAGCAGTGGCCCCGACCTACATCGGTTACTGAGATCCGTAGTTTTCTAGGCCTGGCGGGCTACTACAGGCGTTTTGTTCAGGACTTCTCCCGTATAGCTGCACCGTTGACCGGTTTGACCCGGAAGGGAGTTCCTTTCGTCTGGACGGAGGAGTGCGAGCGCAGTTTTCAGCAGCTACGGACTCGTTTGACTACGGCGCCGGTATTATCTTTGCCTTCGGGATCGGGCGGATTTGTGGTCTACTGTGATGCTTCGCGAGTGGGATTAGGATGCGTATTAATGCAGCATGGCCGGGTGATCGCTTATGCTTCTCGGCAGTTGAAGAAGCATGAACAGAACTACCCCACTCATGATTTGGAGATGGCTGCAGTGGTCTTTGCACTGAAGATTTGGCGACATTACCTATACGGCGAGTCATGTCAGATATTCACCGATCACAAGAGCTTAAAGTACATATTTCAGCAGCGAGACCTGAACCTCAGACAGCGTCGTTGGATGGAGTTGGTGAAAGACTACGACTGCGAGATCTTATATCACCCAGGCAAGGCGAATGTGGTGGCAGATGCGTTGAGTAGGAGGCCCGGGGGTAGTCTATCCCTTTTGCGCGCAGTGCAGAGGCAGTCGTCAGCAGATTGGCAGATGCTATGCGACAGCCGAGTTGAGTTCGAGTTCACTCAGACAGGGGGACAGCTCGCGCATGTTCGTGCACGCCCACAGTTGCTTGACCGTATATATGAGGCACAGCACAGTGACGACCGTTGCTCGGAGATCATGGCACAGATGGGTCAGGGCAGATTTTCCGAGTTCGTGATTGACGATCAGGGGATTTTACGATATGGATCTAGACTGTGCGTACCAGATGCTGATGGATTGCGGCGCGGCATTCTTGAGGAGGCACACCGATCAGTGTATAGTGTCCACCCCGGTTCCACCAAGATGTACCATGATATGAGAGAGACCTACTGGTGGGACGGGATGAAGAGGGACATTGCGGAGTTCGTTTCGAGATGCCTGACTTGTCAGCAAGTCAAGGCCGAGCACCAGAGGCCCGCATGAGAGCTACAGCCGTTACCCATTCCGGAGTGGAAATGGGAGCAGATTTCGATGGATTTCGTTGTGGGTCTACCCAGGACCAGTCGAGGGTATGACTCCATCTGGGTGATCGTAGATCGATTGACGAAAGCGGCTCACTTCCTGCCAGTGAAGATGACTTTCAGCTTCGCTCAGTATGCTCAGCTCTACATTGACGAGATCGTACGACTACATGGCGTACCGACTCGTATCGTGTCAGATCGAGGCACTCAGTTTACCAACTGACTATGGCAGAGACTTCAGGAGGCTTTGGACACTCGTTTGAGCTTCAGCACAGCATTTCATCCGCAGACCGACGGACAGTCAGAGCGGACCATTCAGACTCTCGAGGACATGCTCAGAGCGTGCGTTTTAGACTTTGGTGGTAGCTGGGATCATCATTTACCTCTAGTGGAGTTCTCCTACAACAACAGCTTCCAGGATACTATTCAGATGGCACCTTTCGAGGCATTGTATGGGAGGAGATGCAGATCGCCCGTCTGTTGGACAGAGCTCAGCGAGAGCAGCATTTTGGGGCCGCGGCTTGTTGAGGAGACGACAGCGAAGATACAGTTGATTCGAGACCGGATGAGGGCAGCTCAGAGCAGACAGAAATCGTATGCAGACAGGCACCGTCGCAGGTTAGAGTTCGCAGTTGGCGATCATGTTTTTCTGAGGGTCTCTCCGATGAAGGGCGTGATGCGTTTTGGGCGAAAGGGGAAGCTTAGCCCTAGATTCGTAGGTCCCTTCGAGATCCTCGAGCGTGTCGGCGCTGTTGCATATCGTTTGGCTCTTCCTCCCAGCTTTTCCGATGTTCACCCCGTCTTCCATGTTTCGATGCTCCGCAAGTACCTTCACGACCCTTCGCATGCGTTTCAGCACCCGACAGTCCAGCTAGAGCACGACCTTTCTTTGGCAGAGCAGCCGGTGGCCATCCTGGATCGACAGGTGAAGAAGTTGAGGTCGAAGATTATACCAACCGTTAAGGTCCTTTGGCGTAGCCCGAGCAGCGAGGAGGTTACCTGGGAGACCGAGGGCGAGATGAGGAAGAAATATCCCCATCTCTTCGAAGGTACGCGTAGTTATATTTTTAAATTCGGGGACCGAATTTCTTTAAAGGGGGAAGATTGTAGCATCTTGAAAAGTCGTTTTGGTGTTTTCCTGAAAATCGGTGAAAATTCGGTATTTTTCCGAAAACCGTCTTTTTTGTTATTTTGCAGTTTAAGGCTAATTATACCTAAAATGGATAGGTAATTGCTTGTTTTTAGTAGCTAATGAGTTACTTATTAAATTTTGGTCATTTAAAATTTTTTCCCTATTTTTCAATTTTTTAATATTATTTTAAGCCGGTAAGAAAATACATTAAATTAGCGATAAATACAAATTTTTCCGGGCTAATTTTAATCCTTAAAATTATGTTAATTAAAAAAATAGTTGTAACATAAATTTTTAGTATTTTATTTTGATTTTTAACTAATTTTTACTATAGGAAACGAAATTTATTGAATTTAAGCTTAAACTTGCAATTTTTGACTTGTAGGGGGTCTTTTTGCATAAAATTTCTTTTGTAAAACCCCTCTCTCTCTTCCCTCAGCCCTAGGCCAGCCCCACCATGAGCAGGTCCAGAAAATTTCTGACCTCACCTTGATTTTTTTTCATGTGATGAAATGGATTGTTTTGAGAATTTATTTAAAATATAGTTTGTTGAAGGTATGGTGCTTTGATTTTGGGGGAGTTGACTAGTGACCATTCCCACACCCCACACCACTTCCCCACTCCCTTGTTCAGCCGAAATCAGCAGCCCCCTCCCTTTCATTTTTCCTCTCTATCTTGTTCACAAATTCATCTCAAAAACCATCAAAAATCAACAAATCCTTCACTATTTCAACAACAAAACCTTAATCCATCTCTTCTCACACCCATCTTAGTTTAAATCTTGTGGAAAAGAAGCATCTTTGGAGGCAAATTATTCTTGATAGATCTCTAGTTGAGGTATAATTTCTTTCTAATTAAATTCTTTTGATTTAGTTTCTTAAGTTAAATTGTTGTAGTGTTAATTTAGTGTTAGTTCTAATCTAGTTTTTTTTAAGGTTATGGTTGAAAATTAAACTAGGGTTCTTGAAGCCATGTTAGTTAATTAATTTTTTTTTAATTAATCTAGTTGTTACTTAACCAATCTATATGGTTACTTTGCTTAAGTGGCTTCATATTAAGCTAATCTATGTTAAACTTGTGTGAAATTTTCATTAAGTTTGCAAATTACCAAAATCAAGAAGAGGTTTGTGTATGGAATGTGGGTTTTGTAGCATGGTAAATAAGTTAAAATTATGTTTTTGGTGGCTAACTAGTTGTGTGGATTGGATGGTTGTGTTGGACCGTGATAACTTTGTCGCTATTGTCGATGTTTGCATCAAATTGCTTATCTAGCTTACTAGTTTTTACTAAAATGTTGTGATGAATTAATTGCGATGTCTTGATGACATTTTTAGCGTATTCTATGACATTTAGGATGCGTGTGTGCGGATTTTTGAGTAGTCGGGTTTTAGTTTTGCCGGGCGACCAAATCGGCGATTTTTGCAGTTTTTGCGATTTTCGCGTATGTTCCGCGCACCTTGTGCACGTTGTACCTAGCTTGTGAACGTTAGTATTTTCGTTTGGGTTTTGCGTCGTTCTTGATATGTAACCTTATGTTTGGTATTGATGTAAATTCCAGGTTCGGTCGCGGAGACGTCAGACGCGGCTCGAAAGGGGAAAGCGGTGATCAGACGTGACTAGCTAGGGATTCCGGTGAGTAGATGTAACATCTACGGGGGACTATCATTGGATGGCGCAAGTCGCCCGATAGTTTTAGTAACTTAAAAGATTCTTAGCAATGTTAGTAATTAGGGGTGTAATACTTGTATGATTATTTGCTACATTCATGCCTTATATTGACATTCATATGCGAAACCATTTTATAGGACACCGCACCATTGCCAGGGTTTTTATATGCAGCACGAGCACTATTCATGCTTACACCCACGCCCTGGTAATTGCCATGCCACCACACTAGATAACCTTTAAATTGAAACCTTTTACTATAAATGATACTTAAACTTGTGTTATTGCCTTTAATTCCTTAAAATGAAATCGTAGGATTGCTATTCATGTGCATGTGCTTCATCATATTATTTGTTCATGCCTAATCTATTAATCACACATCGCAACTTGATTATTGATACCATATGCATTCATTATCATTGACATATGCACTTATGAGGATTTCTTGAGATTTTATGAGATTTCTGGATTTCGGGGGAAAGCCGCAAAATTTCTAAACTTATTATATTTTTAAAATATGTAAATTGCGGTTTTCTAGTGAAGTAAGTGTCGTCCACCATGAGTTTGCTGTGGTTTTGGAGATCCGTGTCGAGGAGTGGAGGAACCGTCACGGGTACATGGTGGGCCCGGTATGGTACCCCGGGGCAAGATGAATGTGGTGTTGACGTTGAGCCTGGCAGGGGACGGATTACCTACCGGTGACTTCATTGGGCACGGAGGATATCCAGAGGATACCGACCGGGGCTGCGAGAGGATGAGATATTGATATTGAGATGGGTCAGCCGGATGGTTGAGGCCAGAGACACTATGACATAGATTTATGAGATTTGAGACAGCTTTTAGGTGTCGTTGCTGGACACCGGTTCTCGTCGATTCTTTGAGTATTATGCTGGCATTCTAAAAGAGTATCAAAAACAAAAAGAGATAAAATGTTTCTTATATATACCTATTGAGACCTCAGATATTCATGTTGCATACATATTAGTACACTGATGTTGTATACACACCTGCTAGTGCATCCAGTCATACCTGTATTTTAGATGCTAGGATGCTTGTGTGCATGCATACGATAGCCTTTGTAGATGTTATTTATTACTCACGAGTTGGCAACTCACCCCCGTTGTGCCACAGCCTTTTGCAGGTCCGCTCCGTCAGTACAGTAGCGGCGGGCACACTTGTTCGTTTGCCTCCTTTGCCTGGACTCGAGGTTTTGCTCTTAGGTGGGTTATATCATTATTTTTGTACCACCTTGTATATTCTTTGTATCTAGTGCACTCCATCTACTGTATCTACCAGCATTATTGTATATTGACCTAGAGATGAGACTGTGAGATTTGTGGACTTTTATGCTGTATTTTGGGGTCGAGCTCACTTGAGTCGACATGCTGTTTTTCTTATGCTTCATTATGATTATTTCGCATGTTGTTGCTTTATTTTGCGTGGGATTTGTGACCGCCTTGTGGCGAAGAGCTAGCTCCCGCTTGGGGATGCCTTATTTGTTGGATTCATATATATTTTTGTTGTACCCATTTTGGGCGCCAGTTTTTACAAAGGAGACTCTGCCGAAATTTTCGGAAAAATTGATATTGTTTTCAAAAAGGGTTTTATATGACTTATTGATAAACTTGTTTTCAATTGATTGGGTTCTCTTCACTCTTTTGCTTTTTGGTTTGGTTTTCTGGGCTTTGGCTTACTTATTTTACGGACGTCTTCAGACGTTTCGTAAACTTAGGTGCCAGTCACGTTCCGTACCCTGTGGGTCGTGACATATATATATATATATATATATATATATATATATATATATATATATATATATATATATATATAAGGGAAAAAGCGCCCAAAGGACGCGTGGGGTCAGCACCTTGAGTGCTGTGCGCTTAGGTGTTGTGCGCTTAGGCGCTAGCGCGCCACGTGTCGGCATGTGGGCGCTTTGCGCTTGAGCGCTGGGCGCTTGAGCGCAAGAGCACCACGTGTCGGCACGTGGGCGCTTTTGCGCTTGAGCGCAGGGCACTGGAGCGCAAGCGCGCCACGTGTCGGCACGTGGGCGCTTTGCGCTTGATTGCAAGCACGCCACGTGTCCGCACGTGGGCGCTTTGCGCTTGAGCGCAGGGCGCTGGAGCGCATGCGCGCCACGTGTCGGCACGTGGGCGCTTTGCGCTCGAGTGCTAGCGCACTACGTGTCGGCACGTGGGTGCTTGGCGCTTGAGCGCTTGGGCGCCGGCAAGAAAAAGAGGCTCTTAGCCCCAGAAATTCTTGAAAGAGAAATCAGGGTGGAGTTAAACTCCTAAGATATTTTGGGGTTGATGAAAGGGGTTCCTCTTCTTTCTCCTCTGGTTGCTGGATTTTGAAGATCAAGAGAATTGAGATTTTAAAAATCTTTTTTTTTTTGAGATCTAATGGAAGATCTGAGTTCCCTTTTATGGGTTTTGTAGTGAAAAACTATTTAGTTTTATAAAATGAAGTGTAAAACTTTTGATTTAATTCAAAAGAAATAAGAAGGTTTTAGAACCTTGAAGAAGGAGAAAAGATCTCAGATCTAAAAAAAATTTTGGAGAGAGAAAAAGTTGTTGAGATATTTCATTATCTTTGCCTTTATAGGCTATACATTTTACACATAGCCCCTTGGGCTTCACAAAATGGCATTTTGCCTATCCCATGGCTCATGTGCCATTTCTTTTTGCACATAAGCCATGGGCTTTACAAAATTCGGCTTTATGCCCATTTTCTTATATTTATTCATAAAATAAAAATATAAGAAATACAACAAAATTATTCATTACAAAATTTTTATTTTGGCATGGAGGGAGGCCGGCCGCTTCATGTTCGGGCTCGCTCCGGGCATTGGCCCACTTGTCCTGGGCTTGGGCCCACCTGGCTTGGGGTTGACTTTGATTTTGACTTGGTCAACCGGGGTGTAAATTTTTACCCCAACACTTACCAACTCTCGTTTCCTTTTCCATTTGCCATGGCTATGCGAGCTAGGCGAGCTGCGGCCAGGGATGCAGCTCGGACAGAGCCAGTGATGGCGACTGACCCATAGAACATCCCGACGGCACAGGGACATGTTGAACCTCCTCTTTTCGATCGGATGACTAGACTAGAAGAGGGCATGTTGGGCTTACAACAGATGATGGGGCAGTTAGCCGAGGCCACCCGTATTCAGAGACCGGATCAGGCATCAACTATTGTAGAGCCCATGATACAGCCCATTCAGTTAGTCACACTAGTAGTCATGGGGTTTATGGGGGTATCACTCCTAGAGTTCATGAGGTTGAGACCTTCGGTGTTCACATGGAAAGACACAGTAGAGGATCCCCAGTCGTTTCTTTCTAGGATGGCTAGGATCAGTAGGTCTTTGAGATGCTCAGATACGAGGTCGATGGAGCTGACCAGTTTTCGGTTGGAGGGACTTGCTTGGACATAGTGTGAGTCGATGGAGAGAGGTCGAGCAGCATATCTTTCTCCGATGACATGGGCAGAGTTTTCTAAGATTTTCCTCGCTAGATTCCTTCCGCAGAGCATGAGAGGCGTCAATGCCAGTAGTTTTAAGGCATTGCGGAAACCTGCTGATATGTCTGTGGCAGATGATGACTTGTAGTTTACCCAGTTGTTGCGTTATGCTCTATATTTAGTTCCCATGAAAGAGCTCAGGGTGAAGAGATTTATGAGGAGTCTTGATACGCAGTTGTTCCTTGCCATGGGCTTCCAGGACTTCGATACATATGCACAGGCTATGGACGCGGTGATTCGAGTGGAGGAACATCTGAATGAAACGACAGTTGTTCCAGAATCAAAGCGAGTCAGACCTATTGGATTAGTTTCCGTGCAGTTTGGCAGAGTCCGAGGCAGATTCGTTCCAGAACGCAGTAGTGGTCGAAGTTGGGATCAGGGCCGGATGTATGGCTCGTACCCTAAGGAGCAGAGGCTGCCATCGACATGTTTCAGTTGCGGGCGTCCAAGGAATTTTGCTAGAGATTATAGACACCAGAGATATACTATAGTTCCGCAGGCTGCTTTACCCCTTCTACCTTCTACCTTCTTCTTCGATGGTATTTCTTCCTCTACCAGCTGCTAATCTACGCCAGGTAGTTGCACCGAGAGGCCATGGTTTTGCTGGACATACTCAGAGGGGACAAGGAAACAGAAGGAGAGGATATGAAGATGCAGGTAGGGGTCAGTCTAGGATTTTCGCTTTGACTCCCCAGGATGCCCAGGCATCCAATGTAGTGGTTACAGGTACTCTCCCAGTATGTTCCCTAGGTGCGCATATTTTGTTCGATCCCGGTTCAACACACTCATACGTGTCTGCACACTTCGCACTTTCTCTGGGGAGAGATTCTTCATTGTTAGATTTACCGCTAAATGTTGTTACGACGGTGGGAGATTCTTTCATAGCCCGATATGTATTCAGATCATGTTCTATATGTATTGGTGATAGAGATTCGTTAGTCGATTTGATTCTTCTCGATATGTTATATTTCGACGTACTTCTCGGTATGGATTGGTTGGCCGCTTGTCATGCATACATTGATTGGCAGGGAAAAGCGGTCAGATTCTGTTTTCCTGGTGAGCCGATTTTTGTTGTGCAGGGGTATTACAGTGCTGCTCTGGTCAATTTGATTTCTGCACGTGGTGCTAGATGGCTTTTGAGGAAAGGGTGTCATGGGTTCTTGGCTTTTATTCAGTATACTGGAGCCGCAGAAGTCCCGTTGGACCAGATTCCGATTGTACGAGAGTTTTCTGATGTGTTTCCTGCTGAGTTGCCACTGTTGCCGCCAGAGCGCGATATTGAGTTCTGTATTGACTTGATTCCCAGCACGGGACCTATTTCTATACCGCCCTATCGGATGGCCCCGACGGAGCTGAAGGAGCTCAAGAGTCAGTTGCAAGAGTTGCTTGATAGAGAACTCGTTCGTCCGAGTGTATCTCCATGGGGAGCACCTGTTCTGTTCGTTAAGAAGAAGGACGACAACATGAGATTGTGTATCGACTATCGACGGTTGAATCGAGTTACGGTGCAGAATATGTATCCATTATCTCGTATTGATGCCTTGTTCGATCAGCTGCAGGGAGCTGGATATTTCTCGAAGATTGATTTGCGGTCTGGGTATCATCAATTGCGAGTCTGGAATGATTACATTCCGAAGACTGCCTTTCGGACGCGCTACAAGCATTATGAATTCCTGGTGATGTCGTTCGTGCTCACTAATGCCCCAGCAGCGTTCATGGATCTGATGAATCATATTTTCAAGCCGTTCCTCGACCAGTTTATCATTGTTTTCATAGATGATATTTTGGTCAACTTTAGGAGTCGGGAGGAGCACAAGCAGCACTTGAGGATTGCATTGCAGACTTTGAGAAAGCATCGGTTGTTCGCCAAATTCTCTAAGTGCGCTTTCTGGCTTGACAGTGTGGAGTTCTTGGGTCATATTCTTACGAGAGATGGGATACAGGTTGATCCGAAGAAGATTGAGGCAGTCAAGCATTGGCCCAGACCCGTTTTAGTGACTGAGATTCGTAGATTTTTGGTCTTAGTGGGTTATTACCGTCGCATTGTACAGGAATTCTCTCGTATTGCGGCACCTATGACCAGTTTGACCTGAAAGGGAGTTCCGTTCCTATAGACCGAGGAATGTGAACAGAGTTTCCAGCTGTTGAAGACTCGTCTGACGACTGCGCCAGTTCTATCTTTAGCTTCAAGCTTAGGCGGATTTGCGGTATATTGTGATGCGTCTCGTGTGGACTTAGGTTTCGTATTGATGCAACACGGCAAAGTTATTGCTTATACTTCTCGGCAGCTGAAGAAAGATGAGCGGAATTACCCTGCCCACGGTCTAAAGATGGCAGCGGCAGCCTTTGAACTGAAGATTTGGATACACTATTTATATGGAGAGTCATGGCAGATCTTTACAGACCACAAGAGTTTGAAGTATATATTCCAGCAGCGGGATTTGAACTTAAGGTAGCGTCGCTAGATGGAGCTAGTGAAAGATTATGATTGTGAAATTCTTTATCACCCAAGCAAGGCAAATGTAGTGGCTGACACGTTGAGTAGGAGACCTAGGATTAGCTTGTCTTATTTGGGTTCAGTTCGGAGGCGGTCGGATGTTGATTGGCAGATTTTGTGCGACAGTGGTATACAACTTGAGTTTACATCTGTAGGTGGAAAGTTTGCCCATGTGCATGCCCGTCCACTTTTTCTTGATCGTATCAGGGAGGCATAGTCCGAGGATGTATGATTATCATATATTTTGGAGCAAGTTCGACAATATGGAGATTCTGAGTTTACGATTGACAGTGAGGGAGTGCAATTGTTTGGGACCCGGTTGTGTGTGCCCGGCGTTGATGGGCTGAGGCATGTGATATTATAGGAGGCACATCAGTCTTCCTACAACGTTCATCCAGGGTCTACTAACATGTATCACGATTTACGAGACGTGTACTGGTGGGAGGGGATGAAACATGATGTGTCTGACTTTGTTTCGAAATGCCTGACTTGTCAGCAAGTCCAAACCGAACATCATAGACCAGCTGGAGAGTTGCAGCCTTTATCCATTCCCGAGTGGAAATGGGAACAGATTTTCATGGATTTCATTATGGGTCTACCAAGATCTAGCAGAAGGTGTGACTCCATTTGGGTAATTGTGGATCGGTTGATGAAGGTATCTCACATTCTTCCTGTGAAGACTACTTTCGGATATGCTCAGTACGCCCAGGTCTACATTGATGAGATTGTGCGGTTGCACGGAGTTCCGACCTGTATTGTTTTTGATAGAGTCATACAGTTTATCGGTCATTTTTGGTAGAAGCTTTAGGATGCTTTGGGCACTCGCTTGAGTTTCAGTACTGCCTTCCACCTACAGACCGATGGCCAGTCGGAGCATACGATTCAGACTCTTGAAGATATGCTCCGAGCTTGTACGCTGGATTTAGGTGGCGGTTGGGATCGTCACTTGCCTTTAATTGAGTTCTCCTATAATAATAGCTTTCAGGAAACGATTCGGATGGCACCATTTGAGGCGTTATATCGAAGAAAGTGTCGGTCGCCAGTTTATTGGACCGAGCTTAGCAAGAGCAGCCTCTTAGGACCTCAGTTGGTTCAGGAGACTACTGAGAAAATCCAGATGATCCAGGTTAGGATGAGAGCAGCTTGGAGCATGCAGAAGTCTTATGCCGATCATCTTCACCGTAGACTTGAGTTTGATGTGGGATACCATGTATTTCTTTGTATCTCTCCAATGAAGGGTGTGATGCGATTCGGAAAAAAAGGGGAAGCTCAATCCCAGATATGTTGGACCCTATGAGATTCTTAAGAGGGTGGGTATTATAGCATATCGTTTAGCACTTCCGCCAAGTTTTCCTAATGTGCATCCTGTGTTCCATCTGTCCATACTCCGCAAGTACATTCATGATCTTTCTCACGCTCTTCAGTATCAGACTATACAGCTAGAGCATAATTTATCTTATACCGAGCAGCCGGTAACTATTCTCGACCGGCTGGTGAAGAAGCTGCAATCAAGAATACTTCCTTCTGTAAAGATTTTATGATGTGGACCAAATAGTGAAAAGCTCACTTGGGAAGCCGAAGATGAGATACAAAAGAAAGTTCCGCATCTTTTCGAAGGTATGTGTATTTAGATTTTAAATTCGAGGACGGAATTTTTCTTAAGGGGGGATATTGTAACATTTTGGAAAAATTTTAAATAATTATTTAAAAAAATTTAAATGCTATTTTTTTATTTTTAAATTATGATAAAAGACTTTTATAAAAGAGTATGGTACTTAAGTTTGATTATAATTAGTTTTAGGTGGCTTTTAGTTTGTAAAGAAAGTTTTATAGCGAAAAGTTTTATTTGTAAGGAGGGTTATAGGTTGTATGAGGGTTTAAGTGCATTTAGTGAGTAAATAGGTGTTAAGGTTAATATAAACCTCACACTCAACACACATTGAAGTGCGCCATGAACCAACACCTCATCCTTACACACATGTACCTCACCATTCCATTGTGACACCTCCTCCTTTCCTTTCAACACAACACTCTTTCTTTAGTTTCAATTTATCAAACTGAAACTAAGTTTTTCCCGACACTTAAGCACCAAAATAGTATAGCTCTCCACCCTTACAAAGAGAAAAGTTAGAGTTTTCATGGAGGATGGTTCAAATCACTCAAGCTAGGCCTCTTCAATTCCTTGTTGTACATCTTGATACTTAGAGTTCTGTGAAATTATTCAAAATAGGTAAAAACCCAACTTTTCAGGTTTCCGTAAGTGTTTATATACCAAAGAGTGTTTACGATATCAGAAAATTTGGTTTAGTTTAGAGTTTTAACCTCAGATTGAATCTGCTATAAGTGCTTTATTCACAAAATAAATATAACAATACAGTAGAATGGTGTTAGAATCTAGAGTGCACTCTTGAAACCCGGACCCAATTCCCCACAGTTCGACCGCCGGAAATCCCATTTTCCCGCTACCGCCGGTTTTTAGGTAGATTTGGGTGTTGAATTTTTGTGGGTATCTCTCTGTGTGTTATCTAAGGCCTTTGGTATATTTAGATTATTTCAAGTTTATCTATATAAAAATTTGGAAGCTAATTTCTATACTTTTTGTGATATTGTAACGTATGATACAGATATTACGTATCATGTTTTAGTGTTTTCCCAAAATACGACGGTTCGGGGTAGCTCTAGTTAGCTTTGGGTCTGTATAGCATACGATAATCATACGTTTTATGTTACATAAGTTAATTCACTTAGAATTTACATATTCGTCGTATTGGAAGTTAGCCGCTTATATACGAAAGTTTTATTTCGATATTAGGTTTGACCGCGGGGATTTCGGAAGCAGCGAGAAAGGGAAAAAGTATGATGGGATCCGAGTAGATCGCAACTTGTTCCGGTGAGTAGACTAAAATCTACCGGGGACATTGTATGGATGGACTATAGCGCCCGAAACTAAAAACTTGTTATAATTGTTTTCCATTCATGTTGTTTGCATAATTAGACCTAGAATTGCATTATATACATTCATACATATTAAACACTATTGCTTAACACTTATTAGGACACTTGCACTATTACCGATGAGTTATGTTGCAGTTGCATATGCTTACATGCTACACTACACCCCATCGGTAATTAACATGCCACGTACACATCTAGAACTTGACATATCATCTATATGCTATTGCGCAAAGTTAGTATCATTAATAACTGTTGCCACGCATCATTAGTTATTGTTTGATATATTTCGTATCTCATTGCCATTATTATTACTTGTATCATGCAATATTGAATTATGAGATTTCTCTTGTTTTGAGTTTTCATTCACAACATGATATAGTTGATATGACTTAAATTGTTTATAAGTTTATGGGTCCTCGTGATTTATATGATATGTCCACCATGGGTTGATATTTTTCTGATTTGGTTTTATTCCGAACCGAGTGGGGGAGCTATACGGTTGCGGATTTTACGTTATCCGGACTGACTGGGGGTATACAGTCGGATATATGGTGTACCCGGTCGAGACCGAGGGGTAGGAAAGCCGAATTTAAGGATGGGAGTCTAGCGAGTACACTCGATACCGGAGATAGTTTGAGAAACACGGCGGATATCTAGAGGATACTGACCGATGTTATTAGATGTCAGGATCGTTCGGGGAATGATACCTACAAGAAGTGAAGATTTGTGTCGATATTTGACATTGGATTTGATGATAGATGATGGGTATGATCACGATTTTTGGGATACTTGATGAGATTTCTGTTTTCTTTTATACATACACTATTGTGACATAATTATGTTTCATGTCTAATATACTCATGCTATTACACATCATTATTACCTTGTGCATAGGTTTAGTCGCTATTTCGATTATGCATACGACTTCCATTGTTTGATGTTAGTTTTATTCACTGTGTTGGCAACTCACCTCCATTGTGACTTAGTTGCTTGCAGGAGAAATCGCGTAGATGCATAGCGGCGTTGCGGACACATATCTCAGATTTCGTCGCTTATCTTGGTAGGTGGGTTACATGTTTAGTAACCATCCCTTTTGTGTATTTTGTATTTTGTATCTAGTGTCACTCTATCAAACCGTATATATTATTTGACTTAGAACGAGGGTAGACTTATGTATATTTTGGGTCAATTTGAGTAGAATCGACTGGTTATGTTGGTTGTGCTTTCTTTTACTTAGTATGCTTGTGATTCTTCGCTTTTGAGTGTCGTATATTCAATGCGTGGGTTGTTTCCGCCGGTTAGCGATGATTTTTCTCCCAAGTAAGGGATGCCATTATAATAATTATTATGTACTAGTTTTCTCAAAAGTTACAAAGGAGATGTTGGAAAAATTTCCAATATGAAACCATTTGTTTTATCTTCATTCTAAAAACCACTCGGCATATGCTTTAAACTAAACAATCTTTGCAATTAAAATGTGGTCTCATTTTTATTAATTTTTATTAAAATTGTACCTTCTTATTTCTGCAAACAGGATTTAGATCTTGGTTTCTGGCTTACTTAGATTGTGTCGGCATGTTTAGACGTCACACAATCTAAGTCCCGGTCACGTACCAAATTCGGGTCATGACAAATCAGTGCTAAGCACTTAGTCACTTTGACTATATAGTGCTAAGCACTTTTTTGCAGCGCTCACGTGTGTATCACGTGAGGCGCTATGTTTCTTGGCGCTCACATGCTGCCACGTGAGGCACTGAGTTTTTTGAGTGCTCACGTGTGTTTCACGTAAGGCGCTCAATTCTTAAGAGCATATGTGTGTTTCATGTGAGGCGCTATCTCCCCCTTCTTTTGAGCACTCACGTAGATATTACATGAGATACTGTGTTCTTAGAGATTTAATCTCTGATGATATGTTTAGAGAAATTAAATCTTTGTTAATGGTATTTTGACCATTAACGATCACCAAGATGACTATTTTGAGGATCTGGGATCAGATTCTTTAAGAACTAAGTTTTTGATAATATGAAGGAACTAAGTTCTTAAAGTATTATGAACTCCATCTTTTTCTTGTTCTTCTCTCATGTCCTTTTTAACCTTATTCTTTCTTGAATCTTTGATTCTCAAGAATAAGATCTTCCCGATGAGAATTAAATTCTCAACTTATGTGAAATTTTTCTTGCGGATTTCAGATCCAGAGAAAAAACTTAGTTATTTTCGAAGGGTTAAACCCTCGTATTCATATACGGTAGGTAAAGGGGATATTTTGATCTCTTCTTTTTTCTTTATCTAGGATTTTGAGGAGGAAGATGATCTTTCTTTTTTATTGAGAATTAAATTCTCTATTGTTTTGTGGAGGGTTTTGGATAACCTTCTGTATATTTTTTTTGGAGAATCTTATGGGGGTCTTCTTTCTTTGAGATTTAATCTTTTTGCTCATATTTATAGGAAAAGAGAAAAATCAATCTGTTTGAGAAAATCTCTCATGGAGAGATCATGATTGATTTCATAATCAATTAATTGATTTTAAAGATCAACCGGTAAATTTTATTCACCGTTGAATTTTTAATCCAAAGGCTCTTTGTTTAACAGAGAATATTTATTTTTTGTTTTAACAAAATTAGGAAAATATTTTCCTAACATAGAATTTAATTTTATCATATGAATATCTTATTAGGAAGATATTTTCCTAATCATAAAATTTAATTCTATCATATGATATCTTGTTAAGAAGATATTTTCCTAACTTGAGAATTTAATTCTGTTTAACAAAGAAGATCTTTCTTATTTTAGAAAAATCAGAGAAATATTTCCCACCTAGAATTTAATTATATCAGATAATTTAATTGGTGATGTTTTATCACCATTAGATTTTAAATCAAAAGATTCTCTGTTAGAGAAAAATCTTTACATATTAGAAAGATCGGGGAAAATATTTCCCAAATAGAATTTTAATTCTATCACATAGAATTTAATTCTATCAGATGAGAGCGTTTTAAATTGGGACGTTCATGTGCTATCATGTGAGCGCTGCCATATACATATATGATAACGGCGCTCATGTGCTTTGCAGGTGAGCGCTGCCAAAAGAATGTGGCAAGAGAACTCACGTGTTTAACACGTGGGTGCTATCATAAGATTTAATCCTATCTGAATCCGGTAATCACATGCTTTGCATGTGAGTGCTCATGTGTTTAACACGTAAGCGCTACTATAGGATTTAATCCTAACTGCAGCAGGTACTCGCGTGCTTTGCACGTGGGACTGTCATAGGATTTAAATCTATCTGAAGCTACTACTCACATGTTTTGCATGAGAGTGATCATATGTTTAACATGTAGAGGTTGCCATCTATTTTTATAAAAGGAACAACAATGTTTGAGCCTAATGTCTTGGAGGGAACATAAGCTTTTTGTTATAAATCAACTATCTCGATGTTGTTTCATGGTGGCAATAAGGACATATTTTGTAATCATGTACGGACCAACCTGATAGCATTTCATACGCAGGAAAGTCATTAATTGTCCACATTAAACTCACGCACATCGTGAAGGTAGTATCTGTGTTTGCATCGTATGTCTCCACACCATCAGTGAACAAGAATTTTAACTCATCGATCAGAGGTCGTAGGTAGACGTCGATATTGTTTCTCTGTAATTTCGGTCTGTCAATAAGAAAAGGTATCATAAAATAGGACTGATCCATAACCAACCACAGCGACAGATTATAAACCATAATTACAATGGGCCATGTGCTGTAGCCTCCACCCATATAGTTGAATGGGCAGAATCCATCACTATCTAGTGCCAGACCAAGCTTGGGTCCGTGTGGTGAAACTACAGCTCACAGATAATGTTCGCAACTGGTGGAAGGCGGAAGAAAGCCGTCTGGTACAGCCTATTGAACGGAAGACTTTTCACGAGAAGTTCGACGCGAAATATTTCCCTGTGACTGCCAGGTTTGCAATGGAGCAGCAGTTTATTCATCTACAACAGGGTTCAATGTGGGACAAATCAGTAGATGAGTACGACGCTGAATTCACTATGTTAAGCCGGTAAGATGTGTCACAACAGTTCAATTTTTAAATCCCACATACTACACAGCTAACACAATCTTTAAACAGATTCGTGGCACACTTGATACCGACGGACGAGATCAGAGCCCGTCGCTTTCAACAAGGACTGGACACGAAGATTCAGGCTGCTCTAGCCACGGGAAAATTTCTGACTCATGAGCATGCTCTGGAAGGTGCCCGTAGTTATGAGGCAGTGATAAAAGTAAGGGGCAGACCTCAGTCTGCAGGAGTCAAACGCCCTGCCAATCAGATGGCAGGTGGAGCCTCGTCCAGGCCACCTTTCGTGCCAAGGCGACCCGGAGTACCAAACCATCGTCCCAGCCCAGCATTTTGCACCTACTGCAAGAGAACTGGACATATGATGAAGGACTGCCGTCGAGCCAACCGCCTTTGCTTAGTCTGTGGCTCAGCTACTCACGATATTAGGTTTGTCCCCAAAGACAGAACCCAGTTGCTGCACCCAGGCCAGCAATTACTTATCCGCAGCGACCAGATCTTCAGGCACCTGCTCTAAGACCTGCACTACCTGCACCACCCAGAGGACCACAAGCTGCACCACCTCCTCGTCGGTTCCATCAAGCTCAAAAGAACGTTCAGAGGAATTCTCCTCAGGCCAGGAGGAATGTACCAAGGCGCCAGGCTTTCACGATGTCCGTGGAAGAAGCTGAGGCCACTGGCCAAGTCATCACTGGTAAACTTTTCTTTTCAAACTTTGCTTTTCCATCCTGCTACTTAGTTACATATTTCCTATACCTAAAACATATCCCACATACCTTAGGTACAATCTTAGTATCCTCAATCCCTGCACTGGCACTGTTTGATACTGGAGCATCACACTGCTTTTTGTCGCAACGGTTTGTTCGAACCCATGCGATTCCAGTCTCACCGCTTGTATCCAGCTGGAATGTCAGTTCAGGAAATGGATTTCTAAAGGCAACTATGGGATACACCTTGTGTCCAGTCGTCGTCTGCAGCAGAGAATTTTATGCTGACTTCAAAGTGCTTGACATACCGAACTTCGATGTGGTTCTAGGAATGGATTGGCTTGGAACATTTAATGGTAGCATAGACTGTCGTCAAAGGAGGGTAGTATTCGAGATTCGAGACCATCCGGTCTTCTATTTCAAAAGCGGAGACCGTACACTGGAGCCAAGTACCTACAAAGCGAAGCCAAGAGAAGCAGTAGTTGCAGCAGCTCAAGCAGAAGAAGAATCAAGGCCAGATGTGGTTCGAGATTTCGACGATGGATTTCCTGACGATATATCAGGTTTGTCTCCCGATCGAGCTCTTGAATTCAGTATTGATTTAGTACTAGGAGCACAACCGGTGATCAAAGCACCCTATCGTTTAAGTCCGGAAGGTTTGAAGGAAGTCCGAACACAGTTGGACGAATTACTGGCGAAAGGATGGATTCGTCCCAGCACTTCAAGTTGGGGATCACCTATACTACTTGTGAAGAAGAAGGAAGGTTCATACAGAATGTGCATCGATTACAGAGCCTTGAACGAAGTCCCTATAAAGAACAAGTATCCACTTCCGCGCATCGACGATTTATTCGATCAGCTAAGTGGATCTCGTGTTTTCTCTAAATTGGATCTTCGTTCAGGTTATCATCAAGTGAAGGTCAAGGAAGCTGATATTCACAAAACAGCTTTCAGAACTCGCTATGGACATTACGAATTTCTAGTGATGCCATTTGGAGTGACCAACGCACCCGCAATATTCATGAACCTAATGAATCAAGTTTTCCGGGAGTACTTAGACAGGTTTGTTGTCATCTTCATCGACGACATCCTGGTGTATTCTAAGAGTCGGAAAGAACATGTAGAGTACTTACGAATTGTCCTAGAAACTCTTCGACAACATCAGCTTTATGCCAAGTATAGAAAGTGCGAGTTTTGGTTAAAGTAAGTTGGTTTTCTTGGACATATCGTATCAGGAGAAGGAATCTCTGTGGATCCAGCGAAAGTTTCAGCAGTTAGCGAATGGTCTACACCAAAGTCGGTAAAGGATATACGAAGTTTCTTGGGTTTAGCTGGATATTACAGAAGGTTTATTGAAGGCTTTTCAAAGATAGCAACGCCCCTGACCAAGCGTACACGTAAAGATGAAGAATTTGTGTGGTCAGAAGCATGCGAACAAGCTTTCGTAGACCTCAAGTCAAGGTTGACATCAGCACCTATTCTCGTCATACCGGATCAATCTGGAGGATTCGAAGTGCATTGCGATGCATCCGGCAAGGGATTAGGATGTGTTCTACATCAGCACGATAAGGTTGTGGCTTATGCTTCAAGACAGCTGAAGATTCATGAGAGCAATTATCCGACGCATGATCTAGAGTTGGTAGCCATCATCTTTGCTCTCAAGATTTGGCGTCATTATCTACTTGGTGAACGAGTGAACATCTACACAGATCATAAGAGCCTGAAGTACGTGTTTACTCAGAAGGAGTTGAATATGCAGCAGAGAAGATGGTTAGAACTCATGGCGGACTTTGACATCAACTTGCAATATCACCCACGGATGGTGAATGTAGTACTTGATGCTCTTAGTCGTCAACCATTATCGATGAATCTCACCGCTCAGTGGAAGCTTCAACAAGACTTGCATCAGATGGAGATTTAAGTAATCATGCCAGGTAATGCTTCAAGTTTGATGAATTTACAAGTTCAATCAACCATTGTCAATCAGATCAAACTAGCCCAAGCAAGTGATGCTAAGTTGCAAAAGATCAGAGAACAAGTGGAGAATGGACTCAGAACAGACTTCATCATCCATGAAGACGGATCTTTGAGATACGGCAGCAGATTGTGTGTACCAAAAGGTCCTGTTCGGGAAGAGTTAATAAAAGAAGCTCACATCTCTCCCTACTCAGTACACCCTGGAGGTACCAAAATGTACAAAGATCTACGTCAGAATTATTGGTGGCATGGAATGAAGCGTGAAGTAGCCAGAAGCGTAGCAAAATGCTTGGTGTGTCAGCAAGTAAAGGCTGAACATCACAGGACTGCTGGATTACTTCAACCGTTACCAATCCCAGAATGGAAGTGGCAACACATCACGATGGATTTTGTGACTGCTCTTCCTCGCAGCACAAAGGGTAACGATGTTGTATGGGTCATTGTGGATCGACTCACAAAGTTGGCTCACTTCATCCCATTTCGAGTTGGCCAATCAACTGAGACACTAGCGAAGAAGTATATGGATGTAATAATCTAATTAAGATTTAAACTCTTCATAATGTACTATCTCTGATACCCATGAACTCATACAGGAAATTGTGAGACTTCATTGAGTACCGGTCTGCATTGTCTCCGATCGTGACACCAGGTTCCGATCGCAATTTTGGCAGAGTCTGCAAGCAAGCTTGGGAACAAGTCTGAACTTTAGCACGTCTTATCATCCACAAACAGATGGTCAGTCGGAACGAACTATTCAGATCTTGGAGGATATGCTCAGAGCGTGTATGTTAGACTTCAAAGGATCGTGGGAAGATCACCTACATCTTGTGGAGTTTTCGTACAACAACAGCTACCAAGCAAGCATATGAATGGCACCTCTTGCAGCATTGTATGGAAGGAAGTGTCGATCGCCATTAAGTTGGGATGACATCGGAGATAGGGAACTTCTTGGACCAGAGATGATAGTAGCGACTGTTGATGTGGTTCGTACTATCAGGGAAAGGATGCGCATAGCCCAAGATCGGCAGAAGCACTGGGCTGATGCGAAGAGGCGACACTTGGAGTTCCAGCCAGGAGATCCCGTATTCCTGAAGATATCTCCGAACCGCGGAGTGATCCGATTTGGAAGACGGGGTAAATTGAGTCCGAGATATATTGGACCGTTCGACATACTCGAACGAGTCGGTAAAGTGGCATACCGTTTAGCGCTTCCACCTTCCTTGGAAGGAGTGCATAATGTGTTCCACATATCCCAACTCAGAAAGTATGTGAGTGGCCCCAGCCATGTACTCGATCATTCCGAGCTCACGATACAGCCCGATTTGTCTTGTGAGCAACAGCCCGTGGAGATCCTGGACAGGAAAGTGAAGACACTTCGAAACAAGGAAGTTAACTTGGTTCGAGTGATGTGGAGGAAAGACACTCCAGGAGAGTCCACTTAGGAAAGGGAGGATGAAATGCGTACTAGATATCCACACCTCTTTTTAAACTAGTCCTCAAATAAAAGTTGTAAATTTCGAGGACGAAATTTTTGTAAGGAGGGTAGACTGTAACAACTCCATTTTTAATGTACCAAGAATTGATTTAAATTCAATGTATACTTGGAGTATTTATTGTGGCTGATATCTCTTTAAGTATTTATTTCACTCCATAATTACAAGAATGAGCTTGTACCTCATTGGTAATACCTTGCACTGCTGAACCAAGCCACCTGAGTTCAAATCCCATGCCCCACATTATTTTTGTATTTATTTTGTTTTAATTTCTTTTGGAAGTCAACAGTCAAAACGCCATAACTCACAAAACTTGAACTGAAGACTGAAAAGTAAAAATACCATAAATTCCCCCTCGAGAATCCCCGGCCCCCGACCTCCTGACTCGGCCGAGTCGGCCGGCGAATCGGCCGACTCGGTCCGGCGCCGCCGGCCGGACTCGGCCGGACGGCCGAGTCATCTGAATGAAAAATCTGCATCTTGACTTGGTCTTCACCCCTGCACACTTTAAATGGTCGGATAGGTTACAGAGAGCCCAATAAATCCCTTTTACTCCAAAATTTTAATGATTTTAATGATTTTTATATATTTTTATTAATTAAAACCCTAACCCTAGCCTAACCCTATATATATACCCCCCATACCCTCTACCCTCTAATCCTAAATTCCTAAGTCCACTCTCTCAAAATTCCAAGAGAACTTTGGTATGTTAGAAAACGAGAGAAAGGCGAAGCGCTGACGAAATCGACGGCGAAATTCCGGTGATCGTGCTAGGACCTCTCAACGACGATTCGACGCACCGGCAAACCCTCTACTTCCCCCTCACTCTCTAGTGTTGTCTAAACCCATAAGTCCCTCTTTTCTACCTTTCTTTTCTTTCATGAAAAAATTGACTTTACAAACCCGACGGAAATCGGAACAAACCGATTTCCGATTCGGTTTTCTATCAAATCTCACTTATCACCAATTCCATAATGCTTAAACATCTTCATGTTGACTATTAATCACTTAACAACTAATTTGAATAAGTTTTCTCACATGAAATGATAGCTTTTGCAATATATCGTATTCTTTCACTTAAAAACCATAATGTTTGGTTTTCACATTTAACCCCTTAACATTGCTATACCTTAAAGTAGATCACGAGGTAATGACCTACCTCCACACACATGCAAATACAACCCTAAATGATATCATCAAAACTTAGAATACGATAATACAAGATTTTACATTTAAATACCCTTTTCTTATAAAACCTTTTCTAAAAGTTTTAGGTTTGATACACTTTCAAAACAAATATCTTTTAATAGAAAAATACGATAAGTTGTAGATATCGATCGTTTATCTAAACCTGACTTTGTGGTGTCTAGGCTAGGCAAGTGAGCAAAGGTAACTTTAAAAGGCCCGTCTCACGATTCGTGAGCGGATCCCTCCTTCCTCACTTGTACTTACCTGGCCACAATTGGCGGTGAAGAAGCGATTTGAGGCTTCTAAAAACTTGTTGTTTAGATCATTTAAAATTAGTCTAGTTGAAATAAGAAAACCTAAAACCTAAAATACGGAAAATCGACTTTTGCAAATAAATACCTTGTACTTTAATAAAACCGTATTCTAAAGGTTTAATATTTATAAATCTTTGCAAAGCGCCACTACAACCCACCTTTGGGGAATCCGTTAGGGATAGTACGGTTTATCGTGCACCCTCGGCTTAGTAGTGCGAGATTCAGAGGCAAGGAGCATTCGGTCTCGAAAGGTTTAAAATACGATATCTTAAGAAAATGATATTTTTTTTTATTTTTGTATAAATATACGTATATTATCATTAAAAGATCTATTTTGTTCTAATATAAATATTCCACTTTTTCTAAAAATCACAAGACTAAGTTTTACATTAAAATACCATGAATTTCAATTAAATCAATATTACAGATAATTACCCCTATTTATGAAACTAGGATATTTTCACTAGAAATATCACAAATAAAATTTACACTCATTATAACTATAAAGACGAATAATAAATACTTAGGGTGTATCTTGAAAACTATACAAAAGTATTTTTTACATAAAACCCCCTCAAGTTTTATAAATTACAATAAGGACCCTAACAATTAAAGAACTTCGACTTACATTTCTTTTGGTCTGACCCGGGTTTGAGTCTGATTATTTCTGACTTGAATATGATTCAAGTCAATCCACATTCTATAATATTCCAACTCAATATGAACACATGAATCCCAGAATCCAGTTAACAATCTATACAACTTGACTGAATCAAAATATGGATATACATCCGTTATTCCGTTATTCCATTTACCTGATTATGCAGTTACAATCTGTTTACTGATATCATGGTTTTGGTCGGTCCTCCAACTTATACAATACAATCAAAACACTACGGGGTTTAAGGGGTAGATTGGTGCGGAAGGTGTTAGAAGTGGCACGAGACGGAAAGATTAAGACACCTAACCTATATTCCGTTGCTGTTGTACCGTGGCTTAACGGTTCCTTGTACATTCCGTTTGCCCTGCTCTCTAGCATACTGAGACCCCTCTCGTATACACTGGCATCCTTCCGTACCAAGCTACAAACAACGGCGTGAATACAATATTCTATAATATTATACAACTTTAAAGGATACCTCTTATTCTGTCTTTTCTAATTCTTCTTTATCTTTGGGACTTACCGAGCGACCTGTTCGCTGACGACATTCTATTTCTTTCTTCTTTGAATGTCATCAGGTGTTTTGGACCCAGCAGAGATCGAGCTCACTGGTGAAGACTTGGATCAGTTTCACGAAGACCCCGAGCTCTAGACATTGTACCATATTCTATTCAGTATTTTCATTTTCTGTTATGCCATTGTTTAGGCATCGCTTTTCATTCCAGTTGTATTTACTTTTCATGCATTGTACAAAAGAATGTTATTAATAAAGTTGTTGTTATTTCTATATCTCTTGTCTCTTGTGATTTACTTTTATATTGCTTAGATACGCTCAGCGTATGTACATCTAAGTATATACGTAGCGGACCTCGTCGCGTCCCCTTCGCCATACACCGAGAAGCGGGGCGTGACAATCATACACTTAGTTATTGTTGTTTTCCACTAAACTACATTAAATTTTTTCTAAGCAACCTATTTCATTAATTTTACTAAATTACACTTAAATATCCTTAACTATTATTTGTTTTTCACTAAACTAGCTTAACAAATTTAAATAAACGATTCATCTTCTTAAATTAACTAAATAACCATAAATTTTATTAAATATCCTTAACTATTGTTGTTATTCACTAAACTATCATAAAAAAAAATTAGCAAAAAACCCATTAACCCTAATTTAACCATTAACCCTAACCCTAATCGTAACAATAACCCTAACCCAAATCTAAACATAACCCCCTAATTAATCCTAACCTTAACCATTAACCCTAACTAACCATTAATCCTAACCCTAATCATAAAATAACCCTAATTAACCCTTACCTTGACCTTAATCCTAACCCTAATCCTAATTCTAGCCCTAACCACCTAACTAAACCTAACCTTTAACTCTAATAAAACCTTTAACTCTAACCCTAGCCCTAACCCAGCCCCTAGCCCTAAACATAACCCTAGCCTTAACCCTAACCCCCTAATTACTCTTACCCTAACCCTAATCAACACTGTCACGCCCCGCTTCCCAAAATACGGAAAATGAGGAATGACTAGGCCAGCCATGCTCCTACGGTCCGGGAATAATCCCGCCGTAGTCACACTTCGGCTTCTAGTATTATATGGTAATCAGTAAACAAAGCACAGAAGTAAAGAAAATACATCACTAAAATATTACATCAAAGTTCATTGTCCACAATTTACAAATAAACAAGAAAAGAACTACTAACCGAGTTTGAATACAAGATCCCTTTAGGGAAAGCAGAAAAGAAGAAAAAGATACTCCAGAATAAATCTCCGCTAGCTCGAAGGGTAAGTCCGACTCCTGCGCTGGTTCTTCCTCACGGTCTGAGCATGCATACTCAGGTCGTCTGAGCGACGTAATAGCAATATTATAATAATAACATGAAACAGGCGAATAAGATAATAATAGTGGAAGTAAAATGCAGATAATCACTATGTCACTAAATGATGCAAGTATGATCTGTGTCCCTATCAGTCTCAAAGTCATGTTTGAAATCGAGTTGTGGAAAGGAGGATCATGTTTAACGAGGGTTTCGTACATACCCGAGACTACGGCCCACACGCCCGGGACATAACCCTGTCAGCCGGATCGCTAGATCCTACCTAATATATATAAGAGTCGTTGTTCGAATGATCATCCTCTAAATCAAGGTCCTCTTTAAATACGATGATCTTTCCACTTCGATTTCTCCTTTTTTCCCAGGTTTATACTATTGATGATTATGATTTAGTCGTGTACAAGTATGCACCAATAACACGGTTTTGTCACTATTCACTGTATTAATCACTGTCACGAATCATTTACTTTTCCATTGGCGTACTTGACACTTCTAAACCAATATCATTCACGCACGATAAATCATTGTACACTAAATAATAACGCACACTATCACTATGTGTATGGCCGTTGGGTAAGTTATGTACATTTATGCAGTTAACAAGTCATGTGTAATATGAACTATTATGCACTTTATAAGCTTACAAAAATTGCAGTAAATCATGAGTTCAAAATTCAGTAAAACGATACAAATACAGTAACAAGTATACTCTGTCGGCAGTTCATAAAAATTTATTTCAGTGCAATCGGATCTCGGGTTTGCAAGTTACAGCCGTTTCATTTTAAGTGTTCGCTGCAGGAAATTAAGTTTCTGAACTGAACGTTCGTTTCGCAACACAATTTTCACCCAGTTGGGATCAGAATTTAGCAATGCTGAAGTTGAATGAAATTTAGCTTTTTCAATAGAGTTTCTAATGCACCAGACGGATTCTAAATCACATCTCTATGTCATAAGTTATACACTGTTCAACACTAGGGTATCAGTTCTGTTTCTGTTTGGGACTGCTATACGTCCTGTTCTTTTAAATTGCAGTTTAAATAGTAAACGACGGTAAAAAGGGGTGAAATCACTTGCGTTATTTAGATAACAGTTTCATCTTCAATAAAGCATAAGGTTCCGCAATATACAAGTTCAGGAAGCAAAGGGGTAAGCACTACAAGATAGAAATCAACAGCCGAAGCTGCTTTGGACTGCAGTCCAGAGCCGCTCTCCGAATCAGTTCTTGTCATATTTTCAATACAGAAAAAATTATTTATAGGGTTCCAGGTCGTCGAGTCGGCTTCTATTTGAGCCCTCGAACGCATCATTTCAATGTGTACACAATTAATTATGATTTTAACAAGTTTCCGACGCGGGAAATTTTCAGTTTTAACGGGTGTGATTGGGGGTGATCGTTCAAGTCAGTAACGATTAAATTTTCCGGTCAAATTTCACCACAATATTCATTGCCACACGGGCCATCATATATAATCAAGTTCTGTCAATTTAATGGAGATTTTTCATTCGGGTTTTGCATCAAGCACTTATGTCATATAAACTTTCACGATTTACAAACACGGAATTAATACAATTTTGATTTGTAACATGATAATCTAGCATGTAGCAAGTAGGGTACTTGCCTGGAGATACTTTGGCGATACACGACAGCGGCAACGGCACGAACGCGCGACGAACGGCACGGTTTGGATTCACGGCCTCGGTTCGTGTTCGGAGTTGCCCGGGTATGGCTCGCGGTCACTGGAAGCGGAGTGGGGTTCTGTGGATCTCCTGTGAGTGTGCTGGGGTCGGCGATGGTCGGCGGTGGTCGCTCCGGTGATGGTGCAGTAGGGTTCGAGGCTCTTAGCGAGGAGTTTGGTGTGGTTTTTGGAGTGAGGGAGTGAGGTAGTGGGGGCTCGGGTTTGGTGGTGATGGTGTAGAGGGGTCGCTGAGGCAGTGAGGAGCTCGTCGCCGTCGGGGTGCAGGGGAGACTCGAGCTCGTCGGGTGTGGTTGGGTTGGTCTTGGTGGTTGAAGATAGTGAGGAGGGTGTGTAGGTGAGGGGGTGAAGTGGAGAGAGATGTGATGGAGGAAGGACGAGGTGATTCCAGTCGTCGTCGTCGTTCACCGGTGGTGGGGTGTAGGGATGGAAGCTCGGTGATTTGGAGAGAACAGAGGAGGAGGGAAGGAAAGAGATTGAGAGTGTGAGGGGGGGAGAGAGCTAGAGAGAAGAGGAGGGGTTGAGGCGGGCGCGATCGTGGTCGGGTTGAGCAGGAACGTGGGTCGGCGACGCGGGCGTGGGGCGACGACGTGGGCGGCGACGTGGGGACGCGTAAAGGAAAAGGAGCGAGAAAACATTTGTGATGAAGGAGGAAGCGCTGACGGGTCGAGTTTGTTGGGTGCGGGTAAGGAGGTTGGCATGGGCTGGGAAGTATTTGGGCTTGGTTTTATTTGTTTTATTTTGTTTTCTTGGGATTAGTTTAATTTTTTTTTTGTTTGGGCTGGGCTTGCTAAGGGGAAAGGAGTTGGGGATATATATATATATATATATATATATATATATATATATATATATATATATATATATATATAGTTTTGGGCTGGGGTTTTAAAGGTTAAGAAAAATTAAATACGACAAATCTAGCAACCAATTTCCTACAAAATTACGAGGAAAAGAAAAAGGGAAATATTCGGGGAATTAGGGAAATAGAGAAAGATCTTATTGATGGGAACGGGGATTTACATCATACCCCCCCTACAAAAATTTCGTCCTCGAAATTTAAAAAGTGACAACGAAAAAAAAGTACTAAACAAAGAGATGTGGAAAACGTGCACGGATATCTTCCTCCCGCTCCCAGGTGGATTCTCCTGGGGAACGACCGCCCCAAGACACTTGGACTAACGGAATGACCTTATTCTTCAGCACTTTCTCTCTGCGGTCGAGGATGGTGGTGGGCTGCTCCTCGTAAGATAGGTCGGTACCCAAAGCTAACTTCGAATAGTCCAGAACATGGCTCTCATCCCGAACATAACGCCGCAACTGAGACATGTGGAAGGTATTGTGTACACCAGCTAGCGATGGAGGCAAGGCAAGTCGATAGGCCACCTCTCTTACTCGCTCTAGCACCTCAAAAGGTCCGATGAAGCGGAGACTGAGCTTTCCCCGACCTCCAAACCTGATAACTCCATGGGTAGGGGAAATCTTCAGGAACATGTGATCTCCGACTTCAAATTATAGTGCTCTCCTGCTGGTATCCGCCCAACTCTTCTGTCGATCCTGAGCCGTCTTAATACGCTGCCTGATCATTTGGACCTTGTCGACTGTCTGAACAATGAGCTCAGGACCCAGTAATCTTCGTTCTCCCACATCATCCCAACAAACTGGGGAACGACACTTCCACCCGTAAAGTGCTTCAAAAGGAGCCATCTGGATGCTAGCCTGATAACTGTTGTTATAAGAAAACTCGACTAGATGCAGATGATCTTCCCAGGAACCCTGAAAATCCAACATGCAGGCTCTTAACATATCCTCGAGTGTCTGAATCGTACGCTCGGGTTGTCTGTCCGTCTGCGGGTGATAAGCTGTACTGAACTTGAGGCGGGTACCCAAACTCTCCTGTAAGCTCCTCCAGAAGTGCGAAACGAATCTGGTGTCTCGATCTGACACAATGCCGACCGGGACTCCGTGAAGTCACACTATCTCCTGCATGTATCTCTCTGCCAGTGACTCTGTCGACTGTCCCACTCGGAAAGATAAGAAGTGTGCAGTTTTTGTGAGGCGGTCGAAGATAACCCAAATGGCGTTGTTGCCCCTAGGGCTCCTTCGTAAGGCCGTCACAAAATCCATAGTAATGTGCTCCCACTTCCATTCTGGTATCGGAAGCGGTTGTAACAATCCTGCTGTCCTCTGATGTTCCGCCTTCACCTGCTGGCATACCAAGCACCTGGATACGAACCGCGCAATTTCTCGCTTCATCCCGTTCCACCAAAAATGCTGCTTTAGATCTCGATACATCTTCGTACCTCCCGGATGCACAGAGTAAGCTGAACTATGAGCCTCAGTCAGTACTTCTTCTCGACCATTCCCCTTGGGTACGCAGAGTCTGCTACCGAATCTCAGAGAACCGTCTTCATGTATGATTAAGTCCGTTCTCAGCCCGGCTTCTACTTGCGCTCTGAACTTTTGCAATCGAGGATCATCCGCTTGTGCAGCCTTGATACGATCCACAAGGGAAGACTGCACCTGCAGTTGCCAAAATTGACTGATTGTGCCCGATGTGACGACCTCAAGCTCGAGTCTCTGAAAATCCTCAATAATGCTCCTCTGATTGGTCAACATCATGACCGCTGGCTTGCGACTGAGAGCATCTGGTACAACATTTACTTTCCCCGGGTGATACTGAAGGTCCAAGTCGTAATCCACCATCAGCTCTAGCCATCGGCGCTGCCTCATATTTAGTTCTTTCTGAGTAAAGACGTACTTCAGACTTTTATGATCTGTGTACACCTCTACTTTCTCGCCCAACAGCTAGTGTCTCCAAATCTTCAATGCAAAAACCACTGCAGCTAACTCCAAGTCATGCGTAGGATAGTTCCTCTCGTGATTTCTCAGCTGTCGAAAGGCGTAAGCAACCACTCGACCGTGCTACATCAGAACACAGCCTAAGCCCTTCCCCGAGGCATCACTATGTATCACCAAACTACCAGAATAATCTGGTACCGTAAGAATAGGCGCCGTGGTTAACTTCTACTTCAGTGTCTCAAATGCCCGGGTACACTCCTCTGTCCATACAAACGGTACCTCCTTCCGTGTCAGCCTCGTCAGCGGTTCAGCGATCCTTGAAAAGTCTTGTACGAACCGCCGATAATATCCTGCCAGTCCGAGAAAGCTTCTGATCTCGGCCACTGACTTCGGCGTTGGCCAATCTCTGACAGATTCTATCTTTGCCGGGTCCACTGAGATGCCTTCGCCCGAAACAATGTGTTCCAAGAACTGAACCTTGTCGAGCCAGAATTCACACTTGCTCAATTTCGCGTACAGCTCCTTTTCCCGAAGAATTTGTAGAACCATGCGCAAATGCTCAACATGCTCCTCCCGGGTCTTCGAGTAGACTAGTATGTCGTCGATAAATACAACGACAAACGTGTCCAAATACTTTGCAAACACCATGTTCATCAAATCCATGAATATCGCTGGAGCATTAGTAACACCGAACGGCATCACGAGGAACTCATAATGTCTGTATCGGGTCCTGAAAGCCGTCTTGCATATATCCTCGGCTGCTACTCTGATTTGATGATATCCAGAACGGAGATCCAGCTTCGAAAATACCTTGGCCCAACTTAACTGATCGAATAAGTCGTCGATGCGCGGAATTGGGTACTTGTTCTTTATTGTGACTTTGTTCAGCTCCCGATAGTCTATACACATCCGCAGCGATCCATCCTTCTTCTTCACTAACAGAACTGGTGCACCCCACGGTGAAACACTTGGCCGAATAAATCCCTTCTCCAGGAGTTCTTCAATTTGCTTCTTTAATTCTGCCAACTCAACCGGTGCCATTCTATACGGGGCCTTAGAAACTGGTGTTGTACCTGGAGCCAAATCGATCGAGAATTCCAAGACGCGTGGAGGTGGTAGACCTGGTAAATCTTCAGGGAACACATCCAGGAAATCCCGAACAATCTCTGGGTCTGGGCTCTCATCAATCTCCATAGCTGACAACTCCTTTGGCTTGGCTCTATACTTGGCTGGCTCCAAAGATTCGCTTCCGCCTTCGAAAATAAACTCCGGGTGATTGGGAATGCGGAAGATCACATTCCTTGCTCGGCAATCAATAACTGCATGGAAGGTACTCATTCAATCCATCCCGAGAATTGCGTCATAGTTGCCTGTACCGATCAAAAGGAATTCCTTGCCACACTACAACCGGACATGATCTACATTCTCGACTAGATACTATCACACCATTACCCGTATGTATTTCCCAGCCCTCGGTTAGTGATTCATGTGGTATGGAGTGTGTATCAACGAAATGCGCTGATATGAAACAGTGCGATACTCCAGAATCAAATAGTACTCTAGCTGGCATGGAATGTACAACTAGAATACCTGTGACAACTTCGCCTGAAGCCTCTGCCTGCTCGGCGGTCAAGGTGAAAGACCGTCCCTGACCGCGGCCTGTGTAGGGTGCCTCTGCTCCTGTGGTCTCTGCTGCTGCGGTCCAGACCCTCCCTGTATCTCTGCTCGCTCGGGGCAACCGCTAATTCTATGCTGACTCGATCCGCAGATCAGACACTATCCCTTGGCGCAGCGACAGTCCTTCTGGGTATGCCCATCTCTGTTGCAGTAGCTGCAAACTACGTTCTTGCTCTGGGGGCAATGCTGGGGCACGAACGGACGCTTCATCTGCGTTGTTCCTGGCCTGTGAACTGGTATGGCTCCCCGAGAAGGTGCGTGGGTACGTGCTGGAACAACTGGGGGCTTCCTGAATTTGTTGATCAGTTTCTCCTGAATTCTCACCGTGTTGAGTACCTGTGCAAAAGTCTGCAACTCGAGTGACGCGATCAACTGCTACAGCTCGAAATCAAGTCCTTGCAAGAAGCGTCTGGCCCTGGTAGCCTCTGAAGCGACCATATACGGAGCAAATCGGCTCAGACGGTTGAACTCTGCCGCATATACGTCCACGAGGCAGCCATTCTGCTTCAGTAGAATGAATCTTTCTTCCATCTCGGCCTTGGCGGTGGAAGGGAAATAGTGGTCCAAGAAGCACTCCTTGAATTTGCTCCATTCAATTGGCCTTTCTAGTCTGCTTTCTTCCACTGACCACCATGTACAGGCTTCATCTTCCAACTGGATCTTTATCACATTCACTTTATCTTCCTCTGGTACCCTGGCGGCCGTCAGTAAGTTCTACATATTTACCAGCCATTGCTCGGCCTCGAGTGGCTCGGCTAGCCCTGTAAATGCAGTTGGATGCAATCTCCGGAAATCTGACACGGTGCCATCCCTGGCAGAAAAAGATGGTGGAGCAGTGCCCTCAGGGGCGGTAATGAGTGCGGAGGGTCCCCCTGTAGCGGTAATAGCTCTGAGTCACTCGATGAGTAGGTCCGTCATCCTCTCCTGAGCTTCTGCGAGAGACGTCAGTGCACTAAGTATCCTCTCCGTGCGATCCTGAGAACTTGAGTCCGAGGAGTGGTCGTTCGGGGATATCATATCGCTGGAAGATATTCAAAAGGATATGATTAGATACAAGGATGAAAATCAGGAATAGTGAAGCGAAAATAATGTAATACAATATAGTTAATGTTATCCCTTACTGCTGAACACGTCTTTGATACCAACAAAACCATGTCACGCCCCGCTTCCCAAAATATGGAAAACGAGGGATGACTAGGACAGCCATGCTCCTACGGTCAGGGAATAATCTCGTCGTAGTCACACTTCGGCTTCTAGTATTACATGGTAATTAGTAAACAAAGCACAGAAGTAAAGGAAATACATCACTAAAATATTACATCAAAGTTCATTGTCCACAATTTACAAATAAACAAGAAAAGAACTACTAACCGAGTTTGAATACAAGATCTCTTTAGGGAAAGCAGAAAAGAAGAAAAAGGTACTCCAGACTAAATATCCACTAGCTCGAAGGATAAGTCCGACTCCTGCGCTGGTTCTTCCTCGCGGTCTGAGCATACATAATCAGGTCGTCAGAGCGACGTAATAGCAATATATAATAATGACATGAAACAGGCGAATAAGGTAATAACAGTGGAAGTAAAATGCAGATAATCACTATGTCACTAAATGATGCAAGTATGATCTGTGTCCCTATCAGTCTCTAAGTCATATTTGAAATCGAGTTGTGGAAAGTAGGATCATATTTAATGAGGGTCTCGTACATACCCGAGACTACGGCCCACACGCCCGGGACATAACCCTGTCAGCCGGATCGCTAGATCCTACCTAATATATATAAGAGTCGATGTTCGAATGATCATCCTCTAAATCACGGTCATCGCTAAATACGATGCTCTTTCCACTTCGATTTTCCCCTTTTCCCCATGTTTACACTATTGATGATTATGATTTAGTCGTGTACAAGTATGCACCAATAACACGGTTTTGTCACTGTTCACTATATTAATCACTGTCACGAATCATTCACTTTTCCATTGGCGTACTTGACACTCCTAAACCAATATCATTCACGCACGATAAATCATTGTACACTGAATAATAACGCACACTATCACTATGTGTATGGCCGTTGGGTAAGTTATGTACATTTATGCAGTTAACAAATCATGTGTAATATGAACTATTATGCACCTTATAACCTTACAAAAATTGCAGTAAATCATGAGTTCAAAATTCAGTAAAACGATACAAATACGGTAACAAGTATACTCTGTCGGCAGTTCAGAAAAATTTATTTCAGTGCAATCGGATCTTGGGTTTGCAAGTTACAGCCATTTCATTTTAAGTGATCGCTGCACGAAATTCAGTTTCTGAACTGAACGTCCGTTTCGCAACACAATTTTCACCCAGTTGGGATAAGAATTTAGCAACGCTGAAGTTGAATGAAATTTAGGTTTTTCAATAGGGTTTCTAACGCACAAGACGGATTCTCAATCGCGTCTCTACGTCAGAAGTTATGCACTATTCAACACTAAGGTATCAGTTTTGTTTCTGTTTGGGACTGCTATACGTCCTGTTCTTTTAAATTGCAGTTTAAATAGTAAACGGCGGTAAAAAGGGGTTAAATCAGTTGCGTTATTTAGATAACAGTTTCATCTTCAATAAAGCATAGGGTTCAGCAATATACAAGTTCAGGCAGCAAAGGGGTAAGCACTACAGGATAGAAATCAACAGCCGGAGCTGCTCTGGACTGCAGTCCAGAGCCGCTCTCCGAATCAGTTCTTGTCATATTTTCAGTACATAAACAATTAAAAACTTTTATAGGGTTCCAGTTCGTCGAGTCGGATTCGATTTGAGCCCTCGAACGTATCATTTCAATGTGTACACAATTAATTATGATTTTAACAAGTTTCCGACACGGGAAATTTTCGGTTTTAACGGGTATGATTGGGGGTGATCGTTCAAGTCAGTAACGATCAAATTTTCTAGTCAAATTTCACTACAATGTTCATTGCAACACGGGCCAGCATATATAATCAAGTTTCATCAATTTAATGGAGATTTTTCATTCGGGTTTTGCATCAAGCACTTATGTCATATAAACTTTCACGATTTACAAACACGGAATTAATACGATTTTGATTTGTAACAGGATAATCTAGCATGTAGCAAGTAGGGTACTTGTCTGGAGACGCTTTGGCGACGCACGGCAGCGGCAACGGCACGAACGCGCGACGAACGGCACGATCTGGATTCACAGCCTCGGCTCGAGTTCGGGTTCGTCGTCGGAGTTGCCCGGGGATGGCTCGCGATCACTGGAAGCGGAGTGGGGTTCTGTGGATCTCCTGTGAGTGTGCTGGAGTCGGCAATGGTCTGCGGTGGTCGCTCCGGCGATGGTGCAGTAGGGTTCGAGGCTCGTGGAGAGGAGTTTGGTGTGGGTTTTAGAGTGAGGGAGTAAGGTAGTGGAGGCTCGGGTTTGGTGGTGATGGTGTAAAGGGGTCGCTGAGGCAGTGAGGAGCTCGTCGGCGTCGGGGTGCAGGGGAGACTCGAGCTCGTCGGGTGTGGTTGGGTTGGGCTCGGTGGTTGAAGATGGTGAGGAGGGTGTGTAGATGAGGGGGTGAAGTGGAGAGAGATGTGATGGAGGAAGGACGAGGTGATTCCAGTCGTCGTCGTCGTTCACCGGTGGTGGGGTGTAGGGATAGAAGCTCGGTGATTTGGAGAGAACAGAGGAGGAGGGAAGGAAAGAGATCGAGAGTGTGAGGGGGAGAGAGAGCTAGAGAGAAGAGGAGGGGTTGAGGCGCGCGCGATCGTGGTCGGATTGAGCGGAAATGTGGGTCGGTGGCACGGGCGTGGGGCGACGACGTGGGCGGCGACGTGGGGACGCGTAAAGGAAAAGGAGCGGGAAAACATTCGTGAGGAAGGAGGAAGCGCTTACGGGTCGAGTTTGTTGGGCGTGGGTAAGGAGGTTGGCATGGGCTCGCAAGTATTTGGGCTTGGTTTTATTTGTTTTATTTTGTTTTCTTGGGATTAGTTTAATTTATTATTTTTTTGTTTGTTTGGGTTGGGCTTGCTTTGGGGAAAGGAGTTGGGTGTGTATATATATATATATATATATATATATAGACACATATACACACACGAGATTAATGGAGGGAAGAGGGCATAGGAGGGGATTTCCTCATATGGCGTGGAAAAAATACAATCTTCACCATTTTTTCCGACGATCGGCCCCCATTATCATCATCGTTATCATCTAAGATGTGCGTACACCAAATTTCATGTGATTCCACAACTTTTTCACCGTTGATTTAGTGGGTTTAAAATTAACGGTTTACCGACAATAGAACTTTTTACATTGCTAAATCAACGGTGAAAAAGTTGTAGAATCACATGAAATTTGGTGTACCTACATCTTAGATGATAACGATGAAGATGATAGGAGCCGATCGTCGAAAAAATTGGTGGAACTTGTATTTTTTCCACGCCATAGGAGGAAATTTCCTCCTATGGCCTCTTTTCTCCATTATTCTCTCTCTCTCTCTCTCTCTATATATATATATATATAGTTTTGGGCTGGGGTTTTAAAGGTTAAGAAAAATTAAATACGACAAATCTAACAACCAATTTTCTACAAAATTACGAGGAAAAGAAAAAGGGAAATATTCGGGGAATTAGGGAAATAGAAAAAGATCTTATTAATGGGAACGGGGATTTACAAACACCCTAACCCAGCCCCTAGCCCAGACCCGTACCCCTAACTCTAACCTTAAATTCAACAACAATAACAAAAAAAACAACCAACTTATAAATTAATCCCTAAAATTATAGAAATTGAAAACAAAATTTATGAAAATTACATTTAAAATTGAACAAATTAATTAACTTTGTTCAGCGGCGCCGATAGAGAAATCTAGAAGGCGGCGGTAGAGCAATAAACGGCTAGGAGGCTGGCAACGAGGTGACGAGGCTTTGACGGCAGCGATGGAAGAATCGTCGGCTCCTGCTCAATGAGGCTACGCAGGGAAAGAAGAGGAGGAGGGCTTCAACGGCGTAGATGGCGACGACGAGTGGCGAAATTTTTTGGGAAGGGGTGCTGTAAAAGAAAAATTAAGGTGGGAATTTCTGGGATTGAATCGACTTATCTGGTGTTTTATTTTATTTTTTTTAAATACCCTTTACTTGCCCTTATGTGGATTACCATAAGGGTTTCGCTTGCGGTACTGTAACGACAATAATTGAAATAAAATTTTAATGATTTTTCAATTAGGTAAGCCTCTACGTACGGTGTCTATCGTAAGGGTATACTTTGTCCCTACGGTGAAAACCGTAGAGACGGAGAAAAATTGTCCCTATGGATTTTCCCATCCGTAACGCCAACTCTATATTGTACCAGAGGTGGTGTATTTTATGTAATATGCTGGCAAAATGAACGCTACCGATTAGAAAAATAATGTCCAAGAATGTCAAAACTACATTATTTTAGTAATTAAGTAGGAATTACAAATAGTTTACAGGCATCCTACCTCATGGTACGGCGACATACATAAATTATAAATTATACATAGAAATTAAACAGTGGTACCCAACAACCAATAGCATCTCCTTTCATTAATTTTCTCGGATTTGGAATATATATCTTAAAATGTCATCCTTGCACAAGTACAAAATAAAATTAAAAACCCCAACCTCAGATGGAGATATCATGCGTTTCACTGTTTAAGCTTTAGCAATCAATGTTTTTACTTAAGGTGCATGTGGCGTATGGAACAAGTTGTCAGATATAATTGTTTTAATATATTGTTATAATTAGTGGTGATACACACACACCTTCAAACCGGTCCACGTTTTTCCAAAAATGAAAACTCTTAAGCTACAACATATTTTAAGGATCTGATCCATTAAAGTTGATCATCCTGCTCTCAAATATATGTGTGAAAAGATAAAGGTTTTAAAAATCTCTATCATATGCATCGAATGAGTTTATGTTGCATTATTTGAAAAACGTCCATTTTTGCACTCATCGATGCATAGGCTAGAGATATTTAAATCTTTTGATTTTTCATACACATATTTTAGGGCAAGGTGATCAACTTGAACGGATGGGATCGATAAAATATGTCGCAGATCGAAAGTTCCTGCTTCTAAAAAACGCGGACCGGTTTGCAATGGATCACATATATATATATATATATATATATATATATATATATATATATAAGTGATCCATTGCAAATCAGTCGGCGTTTTTTAAAAACATGATCTCTTGATCCACAACATATTTGAACGATCGGCACTGTTCATGTTGTTCTTCATACATCCAAACCTATGTGTATGCAAAATCAAAAGATTTGAAAGTTTCTAACAAATTCATCGGATGACATTTATGTTGTATTACCGATAGACGTTCATTTTTGCATCCATTCAATGCATGTGTTAGAGATTTTAAAATCCTTTGACTTTTCACGCCTATAGTTTTGTGTAGGGTGATCAGCTTGAATGGTTCGGACCATTCAAATATGTTGTGGATCAAGTGTTCCCGTTTTTCAAAAAACGCCGATCGGTTTGCAATGGAGCATTATTATATATATATATACATATATATATATATATATATATATATATATATATATATATATGGGAGTGCTCAATTACAAACTGGTCCGCGTTTTCTAAAAACGGGAACTCTCGTTCTACGGCATATTTTAACGATCCGACCAGTTCAAGTTGATCGCTCTATCCTCAAATGTATGTGCATGAAAAATCAAAAGATTTAAAGACCATTAACCAATGCATCGGATAAAGTTTATGTTGCATCATCGAAAGACGTTCATTTTTACACCCATCGATGCATTGGTTAAACGTCTTCAAATCCTTTGATTTTTCATACATATATATTTGAGGATAGAGCGATCAATTTGAATAGATTGGATAGTTAAAATATGCCTTAGTTCAAGAGTTCTTGTTTTTTAAAAACACGATATATATATATATATATATATATATATATATATATATATATATATATATATATATATATATATATATATATATATATATATATATATATATATATATAAAGAAACGATTTATCAGCTAGTTAGCTAATATTAAACCGTCAGATAGGCTATTACATAAAACAAGCCGACGGTCTAATCAATAATCGGTTTTGGCCACCTTATTCCACACATAGAGTGATCTATGTGTGTGAAATTTTGATCGATATGATGCATTGCAAGTGAGGATCAAACATTTAAAAAATGTACGGCTGTTAAACACAATAAAAATGTCATATATTGGGAACATTTGATCGAAGACATGGATGGTGTCAAAGTGATGAAAATTTTATACATATAGATCACTCTATGTGTAGAATAAGGTGGCCAGAACGGAACGTCGGATTGAGTTATGTAATAGGCTATCTGACGGTTTAATATCAGCAAACTAGCTGATAACCCGTTTCCTCTCTCTTTACACACATACATACATACGTACGCACACAAGAAAAATAGGGCTATTTCATTGGGTGATACCCAACAAAATAACGTTTTTCCATCTGCTGAAGTCCGACGGAATAAAATTTAATTCGTCGGGCACATAGTTTATTCTGTCGAGTAACTTATTTCGTCGGGCAATAGTAGACAAAATAAGTTATATACAATGAAAAAAACAAGACAGATTTTACGCTGTTTTTGAGCATTCAATACAATCAATTCAATGCAAACAATTCAATACAAATAACCACAACCACAACTTCTTAAAACTTCTTAAAACGAATTCAATTCAATTCAATTAAATTAAATTAAATGCAACAACAATTTCAATTCGATTACAAACTCAATTCATTCATTATAATCGTATTTTATAACTTGTTGAAACGAAAAAAACGTACGAAATGGATACAATCCACCGATGCGAGCAAGTTCTGTGCTTTTCCACTCCATCTCGAGCTTACTCGGTGTCGTCGTCGTTCGGAAACTCAGTGAAATCGAGCAGCTACTATAATGTTATCAATAGACAAGTATTAGTACACAATATTTTCGATAATTATATAAAAATTGTATTAAAAAAATAAGGATTATCATATTTACATCCGGTACTTTCTTCCCTTTAGAGATTAAGTTTACTTGAGTGAGTAATTAAAGAGTAACCGGACACATAGTATAGTAACAAGTTAGAATGAAAACTATTATTTTGTATACCTTTTGCATACTTCACGCTGGAATAGGATCCTAAAACATAATTTTTTTGCCGTTGACTTATAAGAATCCTTTGAATCTGCAATATGAGTTTTAAACATTACCACCTTCATGCGGTCTTGCAATATTCTATAGACAAAGCACACATCACAGGTTTAATTGTATGTTCAAAATTTCTGTAAATAATAACTATACAACCTAAGCGGTTACCTTACCCGTCATAAGTAAAAATTAGTTTTGGAAAAAAATCTCAAGTCTGCTTTTGATAACTTTGCAAAAGTATCTTTAAAGTCACCAACAGTCCTATAAATCAAATTAGGTCGTACAAATCAGGTTATGATATCAATGAGGTTAACAAAAGATGGTCTACATCAAGAAAACATTACCCTTCAAACACAAGTTCCTTTTCTCTTGTAATTTCAGTATCATTTTCTCAATTGTGTTCTCAATCACAAATCTTACGATTCTAGTAAACATGTGTAATATAATTAATAGACATGTATTATTACACAATATTCTGGATAATTATATGAAAATTGTATTGAAGCCATGAATTATCAAACTTACATCCGGTACTTTCTTCCCTTGAGACCTCAAGCTCTGGATGATCTGTATCCTCACCTCAAGAGCGCTAGCGACTTCTTCTTCTGACATCCTCCTTTGTGAACTTGAAACTGGCATGGGTCCAGATGCAGGAGGAGAAGAGAAGATGCGTGCTCAAGAACCTGAGGGAGAATGCGAAGACGGGCCACAAAACAAACTAGCTAGTAGATCTCTTACCACAAATAAATCAAGAAACCATCCTAATCTCTCTCCATCTATCCACTCATTTTTCAGATCCAAAATATAGATAGAGAGTGAGACGCAAGGCACAACACTCGCCGACGTTCGATGGCATACTTTCACCTCAATTCCAGTTTAAGAAAGTATGTCATCGAGCGTCGGCGAGTGCTGTTCCTTATGTCTCACTCTCTATCTATCTTTTGGATATGAAAAATGAGTGGATAGAGAGAGAAAGAGAGACTGGGATGGTTGCTTGGTTAATTTGTGACAAGAGATCTACCAGCTAGTTTTTTTTTCTTTATTTTTTCTTACATATTTTTAATTGTATGTTAATATATGACATATGCTCTTAGGGCTTGGTGTTTTGACAACCATCACATAGTTTTATGTCATGATTAGGAGGGGGGAGGCTAGGAGGAGGGGTCGGCGAGGAGAGGGCGGTAGAGGGGGACATGCTGAAGATTAAGTTAGGGTTTGCAACAAAAGATTACACACACATACTCTCTCTCACACACACACATACTCATATGAAAATATACACACACGCAGGGTGCCGACGAAACTAATATCGAAACGAACAAAAGAAATAACCAAACAAATATCTAATAGAATTTGAATTTAACGCTATAGCGGAATGAAAATTTAAGGAATGTCAAGTACTTGGTTTTATGGTTAGTTGATTATGAATAATCAAGATTAGGATTGTGTTTTTTCATTTAAATAGAAGATTAAGTTTAATAGTAAACAATTAAAAGTTTTATATTTTAATAACTAAAAAGCGTACAGTGGTGTACCGATAATCAATGTGTCTCAAGTATGAAGAAAGTCTAACCAACCATGTCGATGTCAACCCTACAAATGCACAAATTTTTCATTCAAATTTTCATGCCTTCACATTTCCACTCAAAGATCTAAAAATAACAAAAATATAAACCAACGCTCTCTATAAATAGAAATTTTATCAAAAAAATCTTACCAAGGAATAGGGACTAGGGCTCTGGCTCAAAGGAGAGTGGTTCAGGTTCGATCTTGGAGGAGAGTGGCATAGGCTCGATCTCGGGGGAAGGGAGGTTGAGCTCGATCACAGTGGAGAAAGCCTCGGGCAGCGACAGGTTGGAAGATGAGGAGGGGGTTGGCGGCGAAGGATAAGAGGAGGAGGAGTGGGAGGAGGAAAAGGATGAGGTCGCCTGCTGGAGGGGAGACGGTGAAGTGGCGGCATTTGGAAGGACGATGGTGAAGGGGATGGCGAGGGGCGACGATGAGAAGGGGGTCGGCGAAGGGAGAGGAGGGGGTCGGTGTAATGACCCTAAAATTCTTATACCTTTGTATTAATTTTCTTTAATAAAATATTGTAAATTTTGGTATATTTTGTCTTATAGTAAATATGATATTTTGTCACTCCATATATTTTTGTATATTCTATATAATCTGTCAAAGTTTAAAACCTAAGCCCCTCAATAAAATAATTTCATTTGGTTTTTTTCTTTTCCTATGCCCGCTTCCTTTTCAAGACACGACATATATTTAATTCTTATTAAATATAGGTAAGAACTAACTTATAGCTCAATGGTTAAATCTCTACATTACTGTCCTATTGCTTGCGTGTTCGAATCCTTACTACTCGATTATTTTATTTTAATTTTTTTTTGACGTTGTAGAGTTTATGAAAGTCTCACGGGCAATTGACGGTGTTTCGAAAAGTTAAAAACAAATCAACACACGTTTTTGGAAAAAATGAGCTGACCCGAGCACATGACCCAAGTCTCGAGCACAGAGCTCGTGTCTCACTCGGCTGGGCTTGGGGTCCAAGGACGGGTTTGGGCGGCGCCACTTTTCCCAAATAAGCTCTGCCCGTGTTTGCGCATTTGTTGATCTCCCTTTTGCTCATTTCTTCACCCTGAAACTTCCCCACTCATCTTGAAAGCAGCCAACCCTTCACCTACTCAATTAAAACACCTTTTAATGTATTTTAATTTTTTTTAAATCACCATGCGCCCTTTTTCTTCTATATATACCCTTGGCTGCCAAAATATCTTTGATCTTCTAAAATTTTCTGAAAAATCACTCTCTAAATTCTCTCTCAAGCCCAAGTTTTCCCTAAGCCTTAGGACGTTGAAGCTCCATTCAAGAACCACCGCGACTGCAAACTGTTGGTAAATTTGGTGTAAACACAGCGAAAGGGAGAATTAAAAATTTTACATTGACACCAAAAATGGTTTATAAATTATGCTAATTTAATTAACGAAATCAATTAACACTTAATTGATTCAAGAAAAAATTATACTTTTGCGCAAATTCGGATTTGCGTTCCGTTTGCTATGCTAGCGATTCCTATCCAATCAAGACGACTTGATTACACCTTGATGATCTTCTTGCTTGCCTCCACACGAATCTCCAAGATCAATAAACTCTGATTAATTAACTAGTTGATTTAATTAATCAGAGAAGTATTAATTCAAAGAAAATAAATTAAATTTTTTAAAATTTATTTCAAAGTGATTTCGACCAAGAGAGCATAGGGGGGGCGAAACTTTTTGAGAGGAAGAGAGAAATAATAAGGGTTAGTATTAGTATCAAATAGAAGCCTATATATAGTGATCTAATTCAAACCATCTCAATTAATTAATTTATTTAATTTCTTAAACAAACTAATTAGTTACAATTTAATACATGTTGGCTCACACATATACATATGCCTATAATATTTGATACACATCAAATGCACAACAATATTATTTTATAAATATTTATATATACCATCATATATATATATTTATCTGTGTGTGTGTGTGTGTGTGTGTGTGTGTGTGTGTGTGAGCATGTAATATTTACTCATTTAATATCATATATTATCTTGAGTAGTATGTCAAATCACATTTGACGATTTTACCTTTATTTAATTAAATTTCAATAGTATATCAAATATACTTATTTAATTAAATCTTTTTGTATATCAAATATATACAATCACTTCTTTATTTATACTTTGATGTTTGGTAAGTAGGAGTTTATCTATGTGTGACTCCAGAGGCTCGACGTTTACTCAGCACTGGATAATTAATTCAAATTAATTCTGTAAGCAGTAAAATCCATAAGTTTATAATGATATAGCTAAGTGTTTAGACTACCTGGGTAAACCGTCGATGGCTGGATTGGAATGGAAAAATACTATCCAAGCAAATCAATACATATCAATAGCAACTATCGTACGGTCCGGTCTCTTCGTCTCCTTGTGCTCCTCATTTGGTCTAGGGCTAGGTAGTACTGTCAAATTTTAATAACTCAAATAACTATTATGTTGATATTATCATGTAACCGTGAGATCAAACTAATAACTACTTATCATTTAATTTCTAGTACTCTAATCAGAGATTTTAGGTCACTAATATATCGCACGCTGCAGAACACTGTTCTTCTTATACCGGAGAGACAAATCCCATGTTGATTTCTTACAAGCTTCACATGTATTCGATCATACCCAACTACTACCGTTATATACAGTATCAACGAATCTTTGGTTGGGTAGTAATTAAATTAATCTCTAGCACATGCAAGATATTATGGTGAATCTCAGGTGTGGAGACTAAGTCATACCAGTTATTACCATATGAATTTCCATCTGACGGTTATATATAATTACCAACTGAGAATTCAAAGTGAGTCGTTCGGTGTACTTATCATCTATAAGCACATGTATACGATACTCTGATGTCACAACACCAGATGACTATAAGAACAGTCATTACTCTCTAATGAGTAAGTATAGACACAGTAGTCTTCCGGAGTATCAATGTCCTGTCTCGATACTCGTACGACTAGGAACATTTACGAATATACTTATCAACTAGTCTTGTTTCAATGTTGTGATCTACATCATAATCCAGTAATCTAGTATTGTTCTACGGAAATTTTAGGTAATCAATAATAAACATAGTATTATAAATAAAAGATATACCAATAAAAAAACCAAATAGCATGCTATTATTGCGAACGAGAAAGTTCTATACATGTAGGTCACGATTACAACTAATTACCTCTAAGAACACCTATATCTAACAATCTCCCACTTTCACTTCGGGCCAATTATTATGGTATCGCATACTCAACATCTCAACGAGACTCTCGAATCATGGTTGAGAAAGAGCATTGGTGAATGGATCCACTATATTATCTTTCGTTTCTACTCTCAATATATCGATATCATTCTGAAAACTGGAATCAGTAAACGCCTCAACCTTGAGGCCACCTTTACGGAATATAAGGTACATCTTCTTAGTATTTCTCAAATACTTGAATATAGTCTTCATAGCAATCCAGTGTTGTTCTCCAGGATTAGACTGATGTCTACTTATTGCACCTGATGCAAAAGCCACATCAGGTCTAGTACATAGCATCACAGACATGATAGACCCAACTGGTAAGGCATATGGCGTCTTATCCATGCGTTTTCTCTCCTATTCTGTCTTAGGAGACATATCCTTGGAGAGATACATACCATGCAGGTACATTACCTCGCTTGGTCATCTTGGTATGTTCCATACTGAAGTTCTTCATTATGCCATCTATGTACTTGGATTAGGATAGCCCAAGCATCCTTTTAGATCTATCTCTATAGATCTTTATACCCAATATGTAGGATACTTCACCCAAATTCTTCATTAAGAACTTTTATGATAGCCAGATCTTAATTGACTGCAATGTTGGCACATCACTGCCTATTAGAAGTATGTCGTCTACATACAATATAAGGAACACGACATTACTTTCTATAACCTTTTTATAGAGACATGGTTCATCATCAATTTTGATAAAATCAAACCCTTAGATTACTTCATCAAAACAGATGTTCCAACTCCTTGATACTTGCTTTAGTCCATAAATAGACTTAAGCAACTTGTACGCTTTATTGTTGCTCCCACTGGCCTCGAAACCCTCTGGCTATGTCATATAGACGTTCTCTTCTAAAGTACCATTTTGAAAAGCCGTCTTGACGTCCATTTGCCATATTTCGTAGTCATGATAAGCAGCTATTACAAGTAAGATTCTGATTGACTTAAGTATTAACTGGAGAAAAGGATTCATCAAAATCCACCCCTGGTCTTTGACGGAAACCCATTGCTACCAGTCTATCTTTGAAAGTCTTCACCCTCCCATCTGCACCGATCTTCTTCTTGAAGACCCAGTTGCTCCCAATGGGTTTTACCCCTTCAGGAGCTTCCTCTAAAGTCCACACTTTGTTGGAGTGTATCGAGTCAATTTCAGACTTCATGGCATCTATCCATTTATGAGAGTCTTTACTCTTTATGGTTTGTTGATAAGTGATAGAATCGTCATCCTCTATGACACAATCTTGGATGCCACCATCAATGAGATACTTATAATATCTCTTAGGTGCTCTAGATTGCCTACTAGATCGACGTAATGGTTCCGCTGGATCGGGTAATACTGAAATCTCAGGTTCAATTTGGTCTTCCATGATTGCTTGTTCTTTTGGAACTTCTTCCAGTTCTACTGTACTCCCACTAGTTTCTTTTTCAAGAAATTCCTTCTCCAAGATGGTGGTATGTCTAGAAACAACAATACGTTGTTCTTCTGGGCAGTAGAATCGATACTCTTGCGAGTTTATTGGGTATCTAATGAACTTGCAAAACACGGATCATGCCTCTACCTTGTCAGGATTCTGCTTTTTAACAAAAGCAGGACAACCCCATATCTTAAGAAAGTTAAGATTAGGTTTCTTGCCCTTCTAAAATTCATATGGAGGTATGAGCACTGACTTTGATGGAACCTGATTTAGTATGTATGCAGCTATCTTTAGTGCATACCTCCAGAATGAAAAAGGCAATTCAGTGTTACTCATCAAGAAACGTACTAATCCAATAGCGTACGATTCCTCCTTTCCGATATGTCATTATGCCGTGGCATGTAAGGTGGAGTAACCTGAGAGAGAATCCCATTCTCTTTTAACTAACCAAGAAATTTAGTACTCAAATATTCATCTCGTCGATCCGATCGAAGAATCTTAATATTCTTCTCTTTTAGTTTTGCACTTCGTTTTTATACTCTTTGAACTTCTCAAATGCTTCAAATTTATACTTCATCAAGTATACGTGTCTGAAGTGTGAGTAGTGATCTGTAAAAGTAATGAAGTAAGAATATTCTCCTCTAGCTTGTATAGATATTGGACCACATATATCACTATGTACTAGTCCCAAGAGTTCATCAACTCTTTCTCTGTTTCCACTAAACGGAGATTTAGCCATCTTTCCATTAAGACACGACTTGCAATTATCATATGAATCAAAGTTAAACGAATGTAGGTAACCATTCTTATGTAATTGCTTAAGCATCGTCTCATTTATATGGCCAGGTCTATGGTGCCATAAAAGAGTTTCATTCATTTCTGAACTTGTTCTTTTACAGGTATTGTGTATTTTATAAACATCGGAAAGATTTAAATATATAATGACCATTAAATAAATTCCCAAAAGCAACTAATTTGTTATTACAATGAATGTTTATAACACCATTGGACGTAACAAAAGAATATCCGTCTTTATCTAATAAAGAAACAGAAATAATGTTGCATAACATGCTAAGAATAAAATAACAATTATTTAAAACTAAAGTCTTTCCATCTGGCAATGAAATATGATAATCTCTTATTGCAATTGCTGCAATATTTGCACTATTTGCAACTCTTAGAATCATCACTCCTTATACCAGTTTCATATTTCTTCTCGGGCCCTGTAAACAATTACAGATGTGAGAATCAGAACCAGTATCAAATACGCATGAAGTAGGTGTAATTTGAAAACAATTTTCAATAATATAAATACCTAAAGATGAATCTTTAGTAAGCTTCTTCTTCTTTAGCTCCTCTAAATAGCTAGTGCAATTTCTCTTCCAGTGGCAGTGAAAACATTCTCCTTTTGTATACTTTGTTTCCTTTGTCTTACCCTTACATTTGTTGGCTATAGTGCCCTCAAGGTAATTATCATAGTCGCAGACTTGTGATTATGATGATTGAGTGAGTACCTATACCGATAAAACAGTCTTACTCAAGATGATAGTATGCTATCTGGTTTGTCTTTATCAACATATACATATTGATAGAGCCCATAGGATTCTTGCTTGACTGCCAGCATTATGATGGCGATCATATATGTGGGAGCTGGGGTCTATAAGCACATCCTTAAATGTCCCTAGTCGCAGGAGTATCGAGACCGGGCATCGATACTCCAGTGTAGACTAGTGTATACCGATCGAGACCCCGACGAGGGGCGGTGGCCAGGTTTCACAAGCCATTGGTGTTAGTTTGTTCACCTAAGATAGTATACAGGTGCTCATTGGGTTATGGGTACACTGGACGGACTCGCCGGGAACCTCCTAGTTGATATTATACCTATTGTCAGATAGCAGTTCCCAGGTGACATGTGTACAGGTTAGTCTGTCGACCTGAGATCGTCATTTGTCTCGTGTGAGTTCCCACCGTGCTTTGATTACTACCCTACCACAGCTCAAAGGAGTCGTGCAAACAGGTTTTAGTTTGGTACAGTCCCGAGCCACATAGAGGCAGTGATCGGATCGTCAGGAATTCGTCTCTCCCGGTATTGGGGGTTGATGTCACGTTGTGTACGGATGGACATCACCATAAATCCGTGGCCACGGTGGACAAGAATTATCGATCCAGGATAGATAGTTTCTCAGGTGGTGATGGGGTTTCATACCGACACTAAATATCGCGTTGTTAGGGGTCTGACTTTATCCATCCCCTTAGACTCGATATGCGATACTCTTACACGAACAGACCGGACTGTACGGATATTGTCATTGACAGGATCAGTAGGGGTTCATGATGAGTTTGCTCGTCGGCCTCCCTTTCGCCAATACCTGAGTAGCCGTTACGTACAGCTAGTGCTGCTGACGTGCTTGTGGTTAAACCCACTGCCAGCGTATTGACGAGTCTTTAGAGTCCCACACAGAGGGTTTTCACAGCTCAGGCGATATGGTGTACATGACGTATGTTGATACATACAGGTGTCCGATTAAATATGTGCACATGCTGCGCAGACTTTAATCGGACGGTTGATAATACTAGCGGCTTAGGATTAAGACGGATTATTAAATCGGGTTTTGATTTAATAATTTATATATGTATTTTTATATACGTATTCTAGTATTATTGTTCACTATTCGTTTTCTCTCTCGGCTATTCGTATTTTTGTACGAATACGCGTATATGTATTCCGGTACATGTACCGGGAAGTATTCCGTATTTTCTACGGAATAACTTCTAGAAGGTGCCACATCATTTGTATGAATTTCCATTTTTGGAAATTCATTTGACTCACAAATGAGGTGGAGGTGTGAGGTGGTATTTGCATAGTGTTGGGCATGGTTCAAAGTATGGTTTCATTTGTTTATTGCTTCTTGACTTTGGATAAGATTTCTTTTTTGAAAATGAGAGAGAGGGGGGGGGGGGGAGAGAGAGGGCCGGCCACTTGAGGAGGGGATTCATTTCATTTGCATGATTACATATTACACTAGCTCTCTCTCTCACTCTCATATTCACAAAATACTTTGGCATTTTTGCTCATGCCAAAGTTCACCTCCTTCATCATCTTTCTTGAGTTTCTCATTGAGCTCATGGGATGAGAGAAAATATAGTGACACACTACTACACCTCGACTCTCCATCGCTAGAGACATTGGAGCGTCGGTTACCTCGTTCGATGAGATTGGAGCTTGCGCCGTTTCCCTCGGGTGGATCATCGGAGACGAAGGAAGACCGGCAACCAAACATCGTCAAAGGATCACTAGGATCTTGGAATGAAGACCGAAGGACACGGATTAACTCGGTATAACGATTCTAACTCTTAGTTAGTTTGCTAGTTTAGGGTTTAAGGTCGATCCGTAAATCGGGTAACGGTAGCGCCGGTTTTTAGAAAAATTTTGTTCCGCATTTTGGCCGCGTTTCGATGGCCGGGGCGCTGCCGCAACCCTTCATGGTATCAGAGCCACCCTTTAAACCCCTTACTAGCTTGTTTAAACGTGCTTGAAAAATCGATCGACTGAAATTTCCAAAATCACGGTTTCATTTTTCTGTTCTCTGCCGATTTTCAAAAGTGTTCAAAAAATATTTTCCAGTGGCTTAAAAATCCATGCAGGCAATTTTAGGGGTACAGAAAAAATTTAGGCTTCTGATTCCTCTAAAGCGCCACGGAACCGCCGCACTTACCCCCTATTGCCGGCGGATCCGCGGCCATTTAGTGGCGACGGGCTTCAAAAATTTTCCTGTAGCCCCCTGACTTAGAATTGTGATTTTTGTAATTTCCTGTTTTGGCCCAGGTTTCTGTGCAGTGCTGGTTTTGCTATTGGGGCCAATTTGGAACTTAGTCGATCGATATTTTAAGTGTGCGTTTAACAGTACATACATTTCTATCTGCGACCGTGAATGTCATTTGATCGGTAAACCCGTCTAACTGCTATATGTTTTTTTAGACGAGTTTGCGAACGTGACATTCACGTTGATGTTCTGTGATGTGCTGTGATGTTGGTTGGATCGTCGTGGTGGATAGCAATGGTGCAATGTTAGTATAGTTTAATTTCATTTGTACATTTGATATTGCGGAGCGAGCGTCCGACATGTGGACTGCCGTCACTGCCAGTTTGTATATTATTCTTTTGGGGCACGACCGGGTTGAGGTCGATGTCACCCTTGTATATTATTTTATTTTCTGTACTAGGATTACCCCGAGGTGGAGTGCACGAATAGCCGGGTTCTAGAGGGCAACTGGTCCGCATCACATGGCGTTGAGACGGAGGGGGCCTTACTCTAGAATTGGCGGGCTATTCGCCGCACGCATAGGGGGTATAGGTTGACCCAGGAGGGGTGCTCAAGTTACCGGATTCCGAGAAGTGCCGGGTGGCCCATTCACGTTGCTGAAGGGGGCTGCCTCGCTTCTGGTTTTGGCGGGTAACTTGCCGCGCTCGTAGGGGTCTAGGTTTTCATTGCACAGGCTATCCACACGACAGGGAACGTCGGGTCTCACTTGCGGCTCAAGTGAAACCCGGGGCTCCAGATTATCCACCATTCTGTATTGCTTCTGTGATGTTTCTGTGATGTTGCTTATATCATGCCTGGGACGATTGTTATATATATTTATATATACTAGTAGATGTTGTATATGTTTTGCACCCGCGCTAGCCCTGTCCCCGCTCTGTCGTTAGTTAAGTAACCTAACGGGTGATGATGGGACCCAGTGGCGAATGCGGATGGCATATACGTACATTTTATTTTCATTCTTTTCTGGTGTGATTAATTGATGGGACTGCGTTGATTCTTATCAATGCAAGGATAAAACAAACCTATATATGATGTTGTTGGAACCAAGTTTTTAAAAACTGACATTACAGACGTTATTTTTTGCTTTGCACAGTGGTATTCAGTTTGGAATATCATGCACCTCATTCGACGAGGCAAAGGCCGAGATCCCTTCATCGGGAGCGACCCCTTGGGTAAAAGTTTGCGTCAACGTAATTACTTTACTATAGTCGATTATTTTTGCATTGCATCGTGGTATTCAGTTTGGGATATCCTGCATCCCATTCGACGGGGAAAGAGCCGAGATCCCTTCACCGGGAGTGAACTCTTTAGCAAAAGTTTTCGCCACTATAAATTTATAAAACCACTTGGATTCCTTCAACGATATCAAGTTCATTATGTTAAAGGTTTTTCGCCAAAAACCAGTCGTAGCCCTCCGTCATTTCTTACAGGTATAACTTAGTATTCATACTGTGTATGTTGACCTCTGTCAAGGCACATTGCTTGGTAGCTGGGTAATGCTTGTTTGTTGCATAGATATGCGATTATTTAGGACAGTCGCGCGGTCATATTGACCTCTGTCAAGGGCTCGTGCGGGTGGGTCTAAGTTAATCCAGGACAATGACGGGTTGAACTTGACTTGCGACTTATGATATGTTGACATCTGTCAAGGTCATAAGCCGCTTGGGGTAAAAACACACATGGGGAGTTTCAAACATACAGGAAACTTGCCAGGCTTGCGCATACCTTCTGGAGTGTGGTGACTTGAGTGGCTTCCATCAAGTCATCATGCGATGATAGTTGGATCCCGATTCCCACTGATGAGTAGGATTACTCCTCGGGTGATTCCGACTAATTCTCCTTTTGGGTATGGAGGAGAATTCGAGAAAACAGTGGGAGCCATCCAGATTAGATAAAATGATTAACCATTCTGATCTAGGTTAGAGCACACGCTGAGTGTTTCTTCTTTCTTTCTGGCTGCGACTATAACTCGACCCTAAACTAAAACTCATGAACCAAATTAACCGAACCTTCTTAAAACACTTTGGCTTTTGGAATTTCATGGTGTCGCATACATCATTGCCACTTCTATATCACCTTTGCATTTCTCCAGAACATCCCGTATTACTACGATCATCCACTTCCATTGGATAAATCCATCGTATAGTTACATACGAACTCGAAGGAACTTTTTTGAGGATGGATTCTGGTTCTGGAGAGATTGAATAGGATTATTCGGTTGTCTTTTCTTTTTAGCTTCTCTCAAGTTGTGAGGGCTCCTAGGATTAGGAGAGGGTACACCTATTGATCTTATTGGATAGTCTTCTTCCAAACCATAGGCAGGTGCCGAACTGTAGGGAAAGAAGAAAACCAACAAGCTTAACTGTGGTGTACAGAAGGTAATAAGTAAAGACATATAAAGGAATTAGAATAATGGAAAAGAAAATTGCGATCACCATCATTCACGAAAAAGACCGTGTATACCCCTGCCACTCCTACATCCACTTTGCTTTTCTCTAGAACACTCCATATCACTACGGATATCCACTTCCATTGGATATGCCATCGTATAGTTACATACGAACTCGAACGAATTCGTTCCAGATTCGGGGATGGTTTCCGATTCAAGAGAAATTGGATAGGATTATTCAGATGTCTTTTCTCTTTACCTTCTCTCAGGTTGCGAGGGCTCCTAGGATTGGGAGAGCACACCTATTACGCTTATTGGATAGTCTTCTTCCAGACCTTAGGCTGGTACTGAAAGGTAGGGAACGAAGAAAACCAATTAGCGTAAAAGAGGTGTACAGAAGGTAATAAGTAAAGACATAATAAAGGGATTGCAGAGAGGGCAGAAAAGTATATGGTTACTATCGTGAATCAGGATAGTGGAAGAGGCGTTACTAGGAATACCAGTTAACCCCTTTTGAAATATTTTCATGTTTCAGTTTCACTGTGCGATGTTAATTGAAAACTGTTTTCCCAATAAGAATCTAACTCTAGGGTATGTATTTACCAGATCAGTTTCTCACATCTGTATGTTATTACAGATAGTGAGTGAGAGTAAGATATTGAGAATTGGGTGATTAGATCCTCATTATATCGGAATTCGTAGTAATTGGTGATATTTGAGGAAATCATCTGGATTTTACCGGATGACAAATATTTGGTTTTGAATATCCGTTGCTATGCACCAATTTCAAACTGATATATCTGTACATTTATTTTATAAAGTGAGATAAACTTTTTGATATTATGTCTATGACATTTACCTATATCAGTTGGCGATTAGGTAAGGTGCATTCAACAGCGGTGTAACTCTTCTTAACCAAAGTACAGTTTTTCAACCTACGACGCACAGGGTTTGAGTTGTTGAACTCAAGGGACTTATACAAAGTATTGTATGTTGTCCAGTGTCCATTAGGACAATGGGGTTGGTACTCGCACTGTATTCTGTTTACTTATAACTTCTCTGATTTTAGACATGTATTTCGTTGAAATGCAAGGTTCAGATTTTGAGAAGTTATATGTATAAGAATAGAGTAGAGAACCATTTATTGTAAGTATCAGGATTCTTCGAGGAAGTCGAAGATGTAGATACTTGTGTTTGGTATTCCGTTGATAGTAATGGTTTTGAGAACTTGCTTCTCTTTCGGGTTACTCATATATGGATGCACTCCTAGATGAGTAATGCCGATTGACCTCTTTCCATTTGGTTGATATGCACTGGAGACAGCTGCAAGATTTTGAATCTGGTTCCAATTAAATTAGTGCTTTTGTTTCTATATTAGATATATATAGAATCAATTTATATCTTGACGATGTTAAAGTATAGGGAGTTGTCCGGCTGATACTTAAAACCAGAATCCGGATAAACTCAAGGCACGTTTCAGTAATAGCTGTTTGTGGGTTATCCCGGGCTTTGACGAGGGCTAACTTTCTACCATCAGGAAGATCAATATTTATATTGTTCTTGACTCGCCACAGTTTTAGTAAAATGGGCTTTTTCAGAAAATAGTAGTGGGAGTATGGTAGAACTGGAAGTGATTCCAGAACCATAAACGATTACTGAAGATTTAATACAACCTGAGGATTCAATTGTTTTCGACGTTCCATTAGCCACTCCGAAGATTTGGTGGGTAACCTCAAGCACCCGAGAGGTACTTTGGTCTTCTCAGAGACGATGACATGGGAGGTTCTTGTTTACCCAGACTTGCCATTGCTGCTGTTTTAGACTATAAGACCTGGCAGAAGGATGAGTATAGCGTCATTCTAAACTAGCTTTAGAAGTGCACGAGTATATGACTCTGCCAGAGGGTTGTTGTAGTCAGTGGTAGCAGCGGAAGCATAGTGGGCAAGTAGCTTATGTCTATTTATAGACTAAAGCAGGTATAGCGGAAATAAATCATCTATTTTTTATGTGACAGTCATAGGTCTTGACCTCATCGGAATAGGAGATGGATCTGGTAAGAAGGTAGTAGAGAGTGATGTCTAGGTATTGGGATGACATGCACTTGATAGGAAGGGATATTCCTATACTACGATCGGTTATACTTTGGTTGTCACACAGTTGTTTCTCCACATAGGATATAGAAATAATATCAAGTTTCCTGGTTACTAGATCTATGCTTTTAGATCTAGATTTGGGAAGTATCCCAATTTGGGTACTTTGAAATTATTCTAAAGATATTTTAGAACGGACGACTCCTGGCATGGTGGTGAACCTGCAGGTGATGGGGTCAACCTCTCTAAAGGTGTCTTACAGACTAAAGGGGAGAGGGATCTACATGATTAACATATCATTTGCTTAGGCAATTGAGTTAAACATGAAATGTCAAGTACCACACCAGATATTGCTTTTGCACTAGATGCAATAAGCGGATATATTAATCCAATCCTGGAGAAACATTGGGAAGCAGTTATTGAACATAAGTGAATGTTCTTGGGAAATGATTACGGCAGCCTCCTTCGGGAGACAATTATCATTTCAGGCTTCCAAGGTGACCTGAATGACAGAGTGACTGTCAGAGTTATAGTTTTTCCTTCTTTTGAGGGACAGTATGTTGGACAGGTGGTCCAAGCGGATACTGAGGAAAGGCATGGCGCAGGATACTGATTAATACAGTCTAAGAAGTTTGCTGGATTTGGAGTTCATTTGTGAACTGGGTCCTATCAGATATCCAAACAAATTCTAAGACAGGTATTGCTCATTTCGGGAGATAGCTTTCTCCGCGAAGTTGAGATTAAGAGAGATACAGAAAGAAACATTGGAGCGGATCCACTCACTGAGGCTATTTCTCGAACGCAATCATTTTCGCAAACGGGCTTTGCGAAACTGATTAGTAGAGAAGTTGGGTGTTCGGTATCACACGGGCTGTGAGTATGCGACATCGAAATAATTGGCCTTAAGTGCAAGTGGGAGATTGTTGGCTATAGTGCCCTCAAGGCAATTATCATAGTCGCGGACTTGTGATTATGATGATTGAGTGAGGACCTATACCGATAAAACAGTCTTACTCAAGATGATAGTATGCTATATGGTTTGTCTTTATCATCGTATACATGTTGATAGAGCCCATAGGATTCTTGATTGACTTCCAGTATTATGATGGCGATCATATATGTGGGAGCTGGGGTCTATATGCACATCCTTAAATGTACCTAGTCGCAGGAGTATCGAGACCGGGCATCGATACTCCAGTGTAGACTAGTGTATACTGATCGAGACCCCGACGAGGGGCGGTGGCCAGGTCTCACAACCCATTGGTGTTAATTTGTTCACCTAAGATAGTATACAAGTGCTCATTAGGTTATGGGTAACCTGCTAGTTGGTATTATACCTATTGTCAGATAGCAGTTCCCAGGTGACATGTGTACAGGTTAGTCTGTTGACCTGAGATCGTCATTTGTCTCGTGTGAGTTCACACCGTGCTTTGATTACTACCCTACCACGGCTCAAAGGAGTCGTGCAAACAGGTTTTAGTTGGGTACAGTCCCGAGCCACATGGAGGCAGTGATCGGATCGTCGGGGATTCGTCTCTCCTGGTATTAGGGGTTGATGTCGCGTTGTGTATGGATGTCCATCACCATAAATCCGTGGCCACGGTAGACGAGAATTATCGATCCAGGATCGATAGTTTCTCAGGTGGTGATGGGGTTTCATACCGACACTAAATATCGCGTTGTTAGGGGTCTGACTTTATCCACCCCCTTAGACTCGATATGCGATACTCTTAGACGAACAGACCGGACTGTACGGATATTTTCACTGACAGGCTCAGTAGGGGTTCAGGATGAGTTTGCTCGTCGGCCTCCCTTTCGCTCAATACCTGGGTAGCCGTTACGTACTGCTAGTGCCGCTGACGTGCTTGTGGTTAAACCCACTGCCAGCGTATTGACGAGTCTTTAGAGTCCCACACAGAGGGTTTTCACGGCTCAGGCGATATGATGTACATGAGGTATGTTGATACATACAGGTGTCCGATTAAATATATGCACATGCTACGCAGACTTTAATCGGACGGTTGATAATACTAGCGGCTTAGGATTAAGCCGGATTATTAAATCGGGTTTTGATTTAATAATTTATATATGTATTTGTATATACGTATTCTAGTATTATTGTTCACTATTCGTTTTCTCTCTCGGCTATTCATATTTTTGTACGAATACGCGTATATGTATTTCGGTACATGTACCGGGAAGTATTCCGTATTTTCTACGGAATAGCTTTTAGAAGGTGCCACATCATTTGTATGAATTTCCATTTTTGGAAATTCATTTGACTCACAAATGAGGTGGAGGTGTGAGGTGGCATTTGCATAGTGTTGGGCATGGTTCAATGTATGGTTTCATTTGTTTATTACTTCTTGACTTTGGATAAGATTTCTTTTTTGAAAATGAGAGAGAGAGAGAGAGAGTGGGCCGGCCACTTGAGGAGGGGATTCATTTCATTTGCATGATTACATATTACACTAGCTCTCTCTCTCACTCTCTCAAGTTCACAAAATACTTAGCCATTTTTGCTCATGTTAAAGTTCACCTCCTTCATCATCTTTCTTGAGTTTCTCATTGAGCTCATGGGATGAGAGAAAATATAGTAACACACTACTACACCTCGACTCTCCTTCGCTAGCAACTTTGGAGCGTCGGTTACCTCGTTCGATGAGGTTGGAGCTTGCATCGTTTCCCTCGGGTAGATCATCGGAGACGAAGGAAGACCGGCAACCAAACATCGTCAAAGGATCACTAAGAGCTTGGAATGAAGACCGAAGGACACGGATCAAATCGGTATAACGATTCTAACTCTTAGTTAGTTTGCTAGTTTAGGGTTTAAGGTCGATCCGTAAATCGGGTAATGGTTGCGCCGGTTATTAGAAAATTTTTGTTCCGCATTTTGGCCGCGTTTCGATGGTCGGGGCGTTGCCGCAACCCTTCAACATTTAGCCATCTTTATGCCTCCGTTAAGCTTGTATAGTTTCTTCTTTCTCTTTCTCTTGGTTTTCGCCTTAGTAGAGGGAGAAAAACGTCCCATAAACAAAACAGAGGATTTTTCCTTCTTTAAGAAGGTCTCAGCTTGCACCAACATATTGAGCAGCTCTGAAAGTCCAACTTCCAGCTTATTCATATTGAACTGTATTATGAATAGAGAGAAGGAATTTAGTAGAGAGTTAAGGATTTTATCAACATATAGCTTCTTAGGTAAAGAAAAACCCAAACTCTCAAGTCGATTGATCAAATCAATCATTTTAAGGACATGGTTCTGTACAGGTGTACCAAGCTTCATCTTCAAATCAAAAAATTCATTCGATACCTCGAATCTAGCTATTCGAAATTATTCTCTATACAGTCCTTGGAAATGAGTGAATATAGTCTGAACATTCATTTTCTTATGTTGCCTCTGCAAATCATCATTCATAGATGCCAGAGTGAGACAATGAGCCTGTTAACAATCGAGTTTTCACTGAGCGTGGATATCTCGATCCACACTTTAAGGATTATCACGCAAAGGGGGAGGTGGTGCGAAAGTGAGAACGTAAATCACTTTTTCATAAATCGGGGCGATTTTGATCTTGCGTAACTTGTCTTTATAGTCGTGTCCCATCAGTTTGTCTTTTTCAGTTATCAGTTTTAAACGAGTCATGATTAACGGCAGTAAATCTTGGAGTAGTATAAGAAAAATATTTTAGCGGACGTTCTTAACATCAAAATAGATTGGAAAATAAATTAATTTATCTATTAGATGGCTCCTATTATTTTAGCGCATTTTCATGAAAAACACAACATTTGAAAAACGTAAACTTTTTAAAAGTTTAAGTGGGAATTGAAATCCAACTATCATGGTACAGTGTCCTTGACAATTAGCCTACAATTTACCATACACTATAGAAGATGGACAAAACTCTTTTGTCGATCATATTCATGGCTTTCGATTATCAGTTTTACCCCTAAATTTAATTATAAGATTAACAACAAGTCAAGCATAACTCATAATAATTTAGTCAAGTCATACCCACACATTTTGTCACGCCCTGCTTCCCAAAAGAGCGGTAACGGCATATGACAAGCCCACGGCGTATTTATTTCTGTTAGTTGTATGTATGCCCTAGAGGCCATTATTTTACATATGATGTATATTATATTGGATGCTTGGACATATATAGAGAGGACTTTCTTGCTCGACATGATAGTATGCTATCTGGTTGCTCTTTATCTTAACATGTATACTTGTCTCTTGATACTGTCTTATGGTTATATGTTGGTAAAACCCTTAGGATGAGTACTTGACTACCAGGATTATGATGCAGATTATACTAGTGGGGCCATGGTAGTCTATAACTTCATCCTTTAATGTTCCTAGTCGTGGGTGTATCGAGACGGGGCATCGATATACAAAGTAGACTAGCGTATACGCTTCTCGACCCATTTGATGGGAGATGGATGATCCCATATCCATTGGTGTTTGACATCAGAGATGGTATACGGGTGCTCAGTAGAGACTGAGTACACTGGACGGACTCTCCGCGAACTCCTAGTTGGTATTATACCTATCGTCGGATAACAGTTCTCTGGTGACACTGGTACAGGTTAGTCTGTAGACCCGAGATCGTCATAGAGTCTTGTGTGATTCCCACTGTGCTTTGATTTCCACCTTACCACGTTCAAGAGGTCATGCAAAACGGTGGTTTTTGGGTACAGACCCGAGTCACATGGAGGTAATGAGTGATAGGAGGGATTTCTTCTCTCCCGGTATTGCGGGTTGATGTTGCGCTGTGCTTGATTAGCAATAACAGGGAAGTCCCTGGCCAAGGCTTATTTAGAGATTTACTGGTAAGTGTTATCAGTAGTTTCTCGACCCGTTATGAGCCTCATATCGGCATGACTTATCGGTTATTGGGGTCTGACGTTTACCATCCCTAGACTTGATATGCGACATATCAGACGAGGAGACCGGACTATACGGTAGTGTTACTGACAGGCTTTTGCAGGAGTTGGAGCGGGCTTGCATGCTGATCTTCTGATCGTTCAATATCCGGGTAGCCGTTATGTCCAGCTAGTACCGCTGACGGCTTGTGGGTGCTTGATGTGATCATCACCTACTGCCGGCGTATTGACGAGTCTTTAGAGTCCTACATAGAGGTTTTACTGGCTCAGGCAAAACGAAGTAGGAGCACATATGTGATATGTGCGGAACCGGGAATAATGCGAGTATATGATACCGTATTCTATTCTCGCGATATTTGTATCAGTCGGTTATATGTGATATAGCCGGGTTATCGAATCAAGTGTTGATTCAATAAGTTGGTACATATAATATTAGTCGGTTATATGCGATATAGCCGGATTATTAAATCAAGTATTGATTTGATAATTTAGTGTATAATTGTATATTTGATATACTAGTTTATATTAACTAATATTAGCTCACTTAAGCATTTATTTTCTCACATGTACACACTTAATATATATGTGATATATATTAATTGTGTTCTATATTGTGTCATGGTTGATGATACATGCAACATGGGTGTATGAGACTTACACCATGATAAAGATAATGTAGGGTTTATTTATTTATTGTAATTCATTTATTAGTTGGAAATTTGTCACATGGCATGAAGCTTCATGAAGTTTTGAGACCCATTGACTTTGTCCACTAGTTTTGTTTCCCACTAGATATTTTGTTAACCCAACCATTATTTAAACTCATGGTTAAGTCTCTACAAGGGTAATATTAGATTTTATCCCACCCATGATTGCCATTCACTCTCATAACATTATCTCTCTTCATCTTCTTCATCAAAGCTCAAGAGCTCTCTAGCTCTTGATCAAGTGAGAAACTTTAGTGAGAAAATTAATTCCAAAGTGAGCAAAAATCCTATTTCATCATCCTCTACTAGATTAGAACTTTAGTATAGAGTGTTAGCTTCACTAATCCCACATTAGTGAAGAGGGAAGCTTGGGTTAGTGTCTCCTCGATGTAGATCATCTTCGGCCTCGAAGACTTCAAACAAGTTCGTTGCTTTCTTCTCATGGAGCCGTTCAAGAGTCCGCAAGATCATTTTATCGCAGCGAAGGGACTACTACAAGGAGCTAATGAAGTGAAGGGCTGATCTATAAAGGTTGTATTTCTAGTTCACTTAGATGTAAAGTAGTTTACATTATGTTTCGTATGATTCTCTAGTTAACGATTCTAGTTTAGGGTTCTTTAAAACGGCAAATTTTTGAAAATGGTATAGACGATGCCTCCCGAAACCTTGCTGTCGTTCATAGGAACCCTACAGTGGTATCAGAGCCTAGCTAGAGAATTAGACGGATAGTGTAGGATTACGAAACCGAAACTAATCCGAAACTTGAAACACGAAATTGTAGTTTCTGTCGTTTTTTAAAAGCTGTCAAATTTTTTTTAAACAAGTACAGAATGTTGTATGTGATATAACATGAACAATAGCAAAATTTGAAGCCATTTGGCTTGAAAGTGGCCGGCCACCCTCCCCCCCATCTCGGCCAAAAACCAAGCACCACCCTTCAAATTTTGCCTGTGTTCCAGTCTCTAGGTTTTGATGTTTCAGGTGTTGTTTGATTTTGATAAATTTGCATGTGATGTTAATTTACTATAAAGGCAACTTGGAGTGTTTCGTAGTCGTAATTCTAACAGTTTTTCGGGTTACTTTAGACGGTGTTAAAAAGTTCGATCGGATATCAAATACCCATTTTAACCCTCGCCGGAAATTTTCCAAGTGTTGGATTTTCCCTTAGTCTAAAACTTTCAGAAAATCATGCAAGCGACACTGTGGACCCTCTAGAAGAACGAAACCGTAACTCGATTATATGACCATCAGAACCGCCACTAAACCCTAGGGTTTGTGGTAGTTCAGCGGTGCCACATGTGAGGCATTGGTTGACCCTTCTACGGCTGGTTCATAGGAGCTGTGGCATGTTCTGGGACTTTTTGAACTACACTCAAGTGTTGAGCTTTTTAGGTAATTTTGGGTGTTTGTTGATTCGATCAGAATGTTTAACATCGTCTAGTTTTTTCTGCGACCGTAAGTGTAATATGTGGTGTATCTCCAGTTTCGTTGTTTTTCCCGTCAAAAAATTTCTGCGCAAAAGAGCCCAAGGTATCAAATGGCAGTGATACACTTAAGAAAATACGAACCAGTATCTTCCGGGCTGTTTTTTTGACAAACTCACAAATGAGAAACGGATAAATTCTAATGATATTGGTATCATCTCGAAAAACCCTTCGATTTGATATATTATGGGCTTCATAATTCATCCGGGATCAAAAGTTATGAGCAAATATGCTATGCATTGTTCCCTGATTAAAAAATTCAGGAATTACCTCAATGAGGTATCACGTGCTCATACGTGATCAATGGTCACGTGTTGACACGTGATAGTTAAAACATGAATAAAAACAAACGGCTGAAGAAGGACCTAATTGGGGGTCACGTGTTGACACGTGATAGTTAAAACATGAATAAAAACAAACGGCTGAAGAAGGACCAATTGGGGGTCACGTGCTCACACGTGACCAATGGTCACGTGTTGACACGTGATAGTTAAAACAGAAATAAAAACAAACGATTAAAGGACTCAATTGGGGGTCACGTGCTCACACGTGACCAAGGGTCACGTGTCAGCACGTGACTGGCTTCGAAAGTATTACGGTTTAATAGAATTAAATTTTAAAAGCTTCTAAATCTTTCCAAATGGAAAAGGATTATGGGGACCGTTGGACTAAAGATCCAAGGGTGATTAAAAATCACCAATTTATGGAAAAAATCTTAGACAAGGAAAGATTTCCCCTAAATCTCACCGAAAATAACAAACAAAATATCTTTGGATTTAAAATCCAACGGTGAATAAAATTCATTGTGTGATCTAAATGATCATATTTACTAAACAAATTGATTCTTTTCTTTCTCCTATAAATAGGATCCAAGAAGAGAAGAGAAAGGATCTACCTTTTTGAGAGAAGAACAGAGAGAGGAGAATTTAATTCTCAAGAGAGAAAAAAAGAGAGGAGAATTTAATTCTCAAGAGAGAAAAGAAGAGAAAGGAGAATTTAATTCTCAACAAAGAAAACCCTAGGTGAGAAAAGAAAGGGAATCAAAACTTCAAACAGAGAATTTAATTCTCAAAATCTAAGAGTTTAACTCTTCTGCAAAAGAACTTAGTTCTTCCTCTAGTTGAAGATCTGCAGAAGCACATCTCCCCATAGGTTGAGAATTTAATTCTCATCGGGTTGAGATCCTGCCATGCAGATCCAAAACTTAGAGGGGGAATTGAGTTTAGAGAATTTAATTCTCCCAAAACAAATTAGGGTTTAACCCTATATGAGAATTTAATTCTCCCAAAACTATAGGAATTTAATTCCTTCAAGATGAACAGAATAAGGGTTTAACCCTACTTAAGAATTTAATTCTTGCACAATAGGAATTTAATTCCTCCAAAATCATAATTAGGGTTTAACCCTACAGAGAATTCAATTCTTAAAATAAGGAGACTTAAAAGATCTCTGTGCATGAAAAGAACTAAGGTTACGTGCCCCCACGTGACCCTTAAAAAGATCCCTGAAGAAAAGAAGCTTTGAGGCAATGCCTCACGTGCTCCCACGTGACTCCCAAAACGCAGAAAGAAAAAAACAAAGGAAATGAAGTCTTTGGGCGCTCTCACGTGTCCCTACGTGACCCCTCAGCAAGTGCTGTAATTATCGATGCATAAATCCCCATCACGTGCCAACACGTGATGCTCGAAAATAAAAATAAAAAGCGTTTAACACTTAATTGCAGAACAAAGAAAATGGATCTGGTCCCACTTTTGGGCCCTCTCACTTGTCCACACGTGACCCCTCTTTCTTTATTGTTTAACACTAATTTGGGGATTATATTTCCAGTGTTTAACACTGAATGTTTCTAGTGTTTAACACTAAATTGAAGATTATATTTCCAGTGTTTAACATTGATTGTCTTTTAGTGTTTAACACTAATTTGAGAGTTCTACCTCTAGTGTTTAACACTGTTGTTCTCTAGTGTTTAACACCACTTTTAGCCAAATTGGCTACTTTTCTAGAGGCAAAAGTCCCTCCTCCAAATGAATCTCAAAATTGAGGAAATCAAAGACAAAATGTTGTCAGAGCCCCCAAACCTCTGTTTAGCACTGCTGAATGATAAGGGGCTGAACACAGACAAATGTCTAATGGCCCAAAGGGCCAATATTTCAAACATAATTGGACTTAGCCCAAACTGGCCATAAGTCCTCAAATCATCTTGAACTGAGCACATCTGCTCTTTCAACCAACTCATTGGTTCAAGGGTACATCTCTGAACTCCTCTGATATTTGTCGTTGTAATCCTTCAACGTCTTCAGAGATGTGATGGGTCCCGACAGCCATACATTTTATGGACCACCATGTTCCTAAACTGGCAATGGACTACTATGTCCCTAAACTAGAACAATAGAGTCCAAATGCTCTTTTGTAGGATCTAAACGATCCCGTTAAGTTGATCTTAGTCTCAAATTAGACTAACGTATCCTTAACAAACGTTTAAGTTGATCTTAGCCTCGAATATGGCTAACGTATCCTTAAACCAAAACCTTCAAACAGAATTTAGTCCCAAATTGGACTGTAGATCTCCCAACCAACTTTGGTTCAATGTTACATCTCTTAACTCCTCTGATATCTGTCGCTGTAATCCTTCAACATCGTCAGAGAGGTGACGGGTCCCGACGGCCATACGATCAATGGACCACCATGTCCCTAAACTGGCAATGGACCACTATGTCCCTAAACTAGAACAATAGAGCCCAAATGCTCTTTTGTCGGATCTAAACGATCCTGTTAAGCTGATCTTAGTCTCAAATTAGACTAACGTATCCTTAACAAACGTTTAAGTTGATCTTAGCCTCAAATATGGCTAACGTATCCTTAAACCAAAACCTCAAACCCAAATCTAAGAAAATACGGATTTGGACTAATCCACGTCCTATGGGCGACGACATAAATTAGTCTCCGTATACAATCCACGGGCAACCACAAACAAAACGAACACCCACGACACGAAGTGAACATCTGGAGAAGGAGAAAGTTGTTACCGCGATGCGTAGCGTAATTAACTGTTGGGGCTTGCGCCTGCAGGGAAGAGCGTCCCCACAATCAAAAACCCCTCAAGCGAGGGGGAATCTGACGAAGTCTGCTACATCAGCCGCATCTGTCTAAACCTTCGATACACGGTGCCATAAATCAACTTGGCATCTTCGGAGAGGTGGACGGATAAAACCAAATAGCATCTGGAGGGGAACAGATTCTGGCACGCCAGGTGGGACCTCTTCCTCTTTCCACTCCACACTTCGTGTGTCGTGTTCGCGAACGAATCACGGTTTGCTGTGGTTGCCTGTGGATTTGAGGTACTAAGAATTGGTGTCTTGCTCCGTGCAGAAAACATAAGATTAATGGCTTCAAACTGCACTACCTGCAACTGCAACTCTCGCTCCGTCCTCGCTGGAGGAGAGACTTATGGGTCCCAAGCAGCCTCTCTTTTCAAGATGCCAGTGGAGCAGGTAACTCAAGCCACCACTGGACTATTCTTCGGGACCATGCTCCCACCGATGAGATTCAATGCCCCAATGACGTCGCAAGAAACTCTAAAGAAGTCGGTCTTTGATCGGCTTACAACTACTGCGGCCCCTCTCAACGGGTCGCCCAACTCCACTGCCTCGGTTCTTAACAGACTAGGCCAGAGCTCCAACGGGCCCATGAAGAAGCCAGCAATACCAGAAGGCGTTGTCCCGAAGAGGATAGCCATCCCTGCTCCCGTTCCAGGCGAAATCACCAAGGTTGCTTCCTCTACTCGGAAGTCTGCTTTTGATAGGTTGGTCGTCCCCATTCAACGGACGTCGGTCTTTAAAAGGCTGATACCAGCAAATTTTGACCAACACAGAGGGCATGAGGAGGTCACCCCTATGGCTAAATTACCTCCAATCGCACGACATGCTCGCCGTCGTCACTGGCGCCGAGTAAGGAAGGCTGGGGGCAACTCCCCGTCTGGGTTAACTCCACCAGCCCCGACGGTGGAAGTCAATGCTGCTGTCCCAACTGGGAACAGCTTTGAATTGCTTAACAAGGTGCGCAGGAACTCTCCTACTGCAGTGCTGAAGAAATCTCCTCCACCCATAGAAAATGCACCGAAGGCGAAACCGGAGCAGCCCCCTCAGCGGATGTCCTCCAAAATCTACAAAGTCTGGCGACAGGTTCAGGACTCAGTAATTGATCAAGATTACTCTCGCCGACAGAAAAAGGTGAAGGTTCAACAGGAAGAGAACCGTCCTGTCAAGACACAAAGGATAACAGCTACTTGGGTGCCCACTGCAACGGCCCCCTCGACTTCAACTGCTCAAAAGGAGAGGAAGCCAAAGAAAGCCCCTGTGACTGCGGCAAATCGTAAAGACGCTGAACCCAAACGCCCTAAGTCTGGGGGCATGGTGGTGCATACCGTCTACATGGCATCCGGGAAAGAGGATAGCCGTGCTTCTACGAGCCACCGACCACTCACCCGATCCATCACGAGAGCTCAAGAACAGCAACAGCAGAAGCTTCAAGAGATGCTGACTACAATGGCCGCACTTACCGAGCCAAAAGAAAGCCTAGAGGAGTCATCAGAGCAGCGTCATGAACAAGAAACCGATGCTGACTTCCTCCGCAGAGTCCTCGAAAAGAAGGACATAGAAGCAGCAGAATAAGCTGCCAACATAAAACGAATGGCGCTTCTCTTCCAAGACATGGTCGGGATGATGTTACAGCCGGACCCTCCAGCTGAAGACCCTCCGATCATTATTAAAGATGATCGAGCGGAGACATCGAACCCTCCTCCGGCTCTTTCAGCAGCCAAAGAGGAGACCATCTCAAAAGCTGCCCTGGATGATTACATCGCTCAGCAAATATGAGCTCACCAGGAGAATGAAGCGGCCGGCCAAGTCGTTTAAACTGGGCGACCATATCCAGGATGGTATGACCAAATAAGTTACCCGCCGGGATATACAATCCCCAAATTCCATGTGTACAAGGGGACGGGCAATCCCCACCAGCATGTCGCCCAGTTCGGGGCTCTTTGCGGCAACACCGGGGGCGATGATAAACTTTTGCTTCGTCAATCCGTCGGTAGTTTAGCAGACATAACTTTTGAATGGTACTCGGAGCTCCCCGACGACTCCGTCAAAACGTTTACAGAAATGGAGTTGTTATTCACTCAACGGTTCGCAAGCGCCAGTGAACGCACCCCGATCACGGCATTGATCAATGCCAAGGTGAAGCCTGGAGAAACGTGGGTTCAATACGCAATACGGTGGCGAAACTTATGGTCGAAGTGCGAACAACGCATCGAAGAAGCACCTGCGGTAGGCATGTTTGTAGGCACTCTTGATCCGCAGGCGACCATCTCCCAGTTCATGATTTTTTTCAAGCCGACCACTTTCCAGGCCTTGATTGATAAGCTGGCTCAAATGGACCAGATGGGCCACATGCCTTCCTCTTCGATGCCAGAGCCGCGAAACGAAAAAGGGAAGGGGAAAGTAACCTTCGTCGCCAACACTCAACAACGGCCGAGCAACTTAAAGCCGGTTGTTTGCCAAAACAACGTGCGTCCACGCTCATCCCTCGAGGAGAGATTGGGATGTCCTTACTCGTTTCCCCAGGATAAAACGAGAAAACTGTTCGAGCTGGCAGTGCGCAACAAACTCATCAATCTGCCGGATCCAAAACGTCCGTTGCAGCCAGGCGATGTCAACAATCCTAATTACTGCCCTTGCCATCAAGCAGTAAGCCATCCAATCGAAGATTGCTTCGTTTTCAAGGGATGGATCGAGGATCAGTACCAACAAGACAAGTTTGCGTTATCCGAAAATTGGAAGGTGAACCCGCCACAGCCTCATGCTCTTAAAAAGGTAGACATGTCGAGGGCATTGTGCTCTTTTGTTGAAGAGGCCCCATGGGAGGTGGTCCTTTCGGCCAAAACCAAAAAGATGCTGAATGATCTCCAGACATATCCGGCGATCAGGTGGAAGAATCCGCTAGAATCCCAGATCATCGAAGGGATGCTAAAACCGCGTTCAACTCCAAAGAGCGGTGGTGATAGCCAAAGCTCGCACACTCAGTCGTCGAAACCTTCGAAAAAGAAGAAGAAATCCAAAAAGCCCGTGAAGCCTGGCGACAAGCGCACGGACCTGCAGAAACAAATCGACGCGCTGGAAGAGTATAACCAGAAGTCATGGACTCCAATCACGCTCCGAGAATTCCTCGGCCACGTCCTTGAAAACGGAGGTGATGGAGAGGACTCGTCAGATGAACCTGAGGATTATGTGGCAAGCTGCCATCTGATCTCTCACTCGTCAATAGACAACAAAGAAGCTCTTGTAAGTCCACGTTGCCCACCCCGGTGCTTACGGGGAGGCGGAAACGGTATAAAAAACGGATTTTTACAACACTAGGCAACATGGACTATACTAAAGGAAGGATCTTTGCTAAACATAAACTAACACCCAAGCTAAAAGAGTTAGCTACTCGGTTAAAGGGTTATACCTTGGTCTTGAAGTCCTTCTCTTCTTGCTCCTTGGAGTGGGATGAACGGGTCGTCCTCGTCGCCTTCTCTTGCCGAAGAAAGATCCACCTGAGGGCCTCTATCTTTGGCACCTACCTCAAACTAGAAGCAACTAAGGGTTATACCTTGGCAACTAAGATCCGAGAATTACTTTTGCAAGAATCAAAGAGCATCTTTCATATGAAATGATGATGGTCAATATGTCAACATAGGTCAACAAGTCAACCATAGTCAAATGGTCAACAACCCTAACCATAACACAATTATAATTAATCAACATTAATAATCATATTTCACATATAAGCATTAGGGTTAAGAAAAAGACAACGGTCATTAACCCTAATGAAAATCCTCTGCCTCTGCCTCAGTCAACTGTGCATACACACCCGTATCCCTGTTCCGAGGAACACGAATACCATGAGATAAAACCAATCCCAAAACATATACTAGAATCTGGCTTAAACCAAAGCCCGCTAGTATAAGCTGTCCGGACACCAAACGTGCACAAGTGCGCGGATGTGAACGAACCCCGTTGCAAAACCATGCGACCTCTACTCGTTTTGCCTAAAGGCGAATAACCCTCTGTGTGGGACTCTAAAGACTCGACACTACGCTGGAAGTGGGTTTAACCACAGACAGCAAGCGGCACTAGCTATACGTAATGGTCCCCAGATAGATGCCGATAAGAAGACTGACGAGGTAAACCCATCTGAACTCCTACTGAGCCTGAATGTGACAATCTACGTACAGTCCGATATGTTCGTCTAAGAGTATCGCATGGCGGGCCTAGGGGGGCGGTAAACGTCAGTCCCCTAATAGCGGTACAAGTCGTGTCATAGTGTAGCCCAGAACACCCTGAGATAACACTGGAAACCTACCAGTATATCTCGCTTGCCGTGGCCAGGGACTTTGTGTAATGGCTCTCCTAGACACAGCGCGATATCAACCCCCAATACCGGGAGAGACGAATCCTGTCTAACCGTCACTGCCTCCAAGTGCTTCGGGACTGCACCCAACTGTTACCTGTTTGCACGACTCCTTCGAGCCGTGGTAGGGTAGCAATCTAAGAACAGTGGGAACACACTCAAGGCGAAGTGACAGTGTCAAGTCAACGGACTAAGCTGTACTCATGTCACCTGGGAACTGATAACTGACGATAGGTATAATACCAGCCAACAATTCCCGACGAGTCCTGTCCAGTGTACTCGTAACCTATCGAACACCCGCATACTATCTCAAGTACGATGTACTGACGGCTGTGGGACAGGCCGTCTCCCAAGCTGGGATGAGAAGCGCATACGCTAGTCTACTCCGGAGTATCGATGCCCTGTCTCGATAGTCCTACGAATAGGGACCTGCATAAGGATGTGCTTGTGGATTACCCAGCCCCCACGAGTGTGACTGCCATCACAACGCTGGTAATCAAGCAAATATCCTAAGGGCTCCACTAATGTGTAAAAGCGATATGCTATAAGAAATACATGCACACATTAAAGCAGAAACAAACCAAGTAGCATACTACTATTTTGAGCAAGAATGTCAATACAAGGTGAATATCCCAAGCTTCCATTAAGTAATATACAAACTAGTATGATACAGTAATGGCCTCTAGGGCATATACACTAACAATTTCCCATTTGCACTAAGGCCATGTGCTGGCGTATCGAAGACCTATCATCTCGATCAGCCGCTCGAACTGAGTTTGGGGTAAGGCCTTCGTGAATGGATCAACAGTGTTATCTTCCGTAGCAACTCTCCGAACCTCGATCTCCTGGCGACCCACGATCTCCCTGATCAGGTGATACCGCCTCAAGATGTGTCTGGACTTCTGATGGGACCTTTGTTCTTTCGCTAAAGCTATAGCCCCGTTGTTGTCGCAATACAGAGGTATTGGATCAACAATGGACGGAACCACCTGAAGTTCTGTCAAGAACTTCCTTATCTAGATGGCTTCTTTTGCGACATCTGCAGCAGCGATATATTCCGCTTCCATCGTCGAGTAAGCAACGGTTTCCTGTTTGGAACTCTTCCAACACACCGCCCCTCCATTGAGGGTAAAGACATAACCCGACATGGACTTGGAATCATCCTTGTCACTCTGGAAGCTGGAGTCAGCAAAGGCCTCGATCTGGAGGTATTTTCCGCCATACACCAAGAACATCTCCTTAGTCCTTCTCAGGTACTTGAGAATGTTCTTTACCGCTATCCAGTGTTTGTCCCCAGGGTTTGACTGATACCGGCTTACCACACTCAGTGCATAAGCTACATCTGGTCTGGTACACAACATCGCATACATTATAGATCCTACCGCAGAAGCGTAGGGTATAATAGACATGTGATCCCTTTCCAAATCAGTCTTGGGAGACATCTCTTTGGAGAGGGTGATCCCGTGACAAGCCGGTAGATTACCGCGCTTGGAATCTTCCATACTGAATCTTTTCAGTATGGTGTCGATGTACCTGGACTGTGAAAGTCCTAATAACCTCTTGGATCTGTCACGATAGATCCGGATCCCCAGAATGTAAGAGGCATCACCCAGGTCTTTCATGGAGAACATGTGTGACAAGAACACTTTGACAGATTGTAGCATAGGAATGTCATTTCCTATCAAGAGAATGTCATCCACGTATAAAGCGAGGAATACAACAGTTCTTGCTACAAATCTATTATAGATGCATGGTTCATCTGGATTTTTGATAAAGCCAAATTCTTTGACCGTCTCATCAAAACAGATGTTCCAACTCCGCGATGCCTGCTTTAGTCCATAGATGGACTTAAGCAACTTGCACACCTTTCCGCTGCTCCCACTCTGAATGAAACCCTCTGGCTGGTCCATATAGACACACTCTTCTAAATTTCCATTTAGAAAAGCGGTCTTTACGTCCATCTGCCAAATCTCATAATCGTGGAAGGCAGCAATGGCAAGAAGGATCCGAATGGATTTCAGCATAGCCACTGGAGAAAATGTTTCGTCATAGTCCAAACCAGGTCTTTGACGAAAACCCTTTGCAACAAGTCTAGCCTTATAGGTCTCAACCTGTCCATCTACACCAATCTTCCTTTTGAAGATCCACTTGCATCCTACGGGTTTTACCCCATCTGGAGCAACGTCCAACGTCCATACTTTGTTGGTGTACATAGACTCCATTTCGGTCCGCATTGCATCCAGCCATTTTACCGAGTCGACGCTCTGAATGGCCTGCTGGAAGCTAGTTGGCTCATCACTATCAATGATGCAATCCTCTCTATCCTCGTCTATGAGAAAACCGTAGTATCTCTCGGGCGGATGAGACTGCCTACTACTTCTGCGGAGAGGCGCAGGAATGTCCTGATCTTTCGAACCCTCTGGTTCTACTAAGCTTTCAGTAATAGCTCGTGGTTCTGGAATTTCTTCCAGTTCTATTGCGCTCCCACTTATCTGATTTTCCAAAAACTCGGTTTCCAAGAAGTGGGCATGACGAGAAACAAAAAACTTTTGTTCTTCTTCGCAATAGAAGAAATATCCCTTGGAGTTCTTTGGATATCCCACAAACTTGCACTGTACTGAGCGTGCCTCGAGTTTGTCCGCATGCTGCTTTTTGACAAAAGCTGGACATCCCCATGTCTTAATGTGATTAAGATAGGGTTTCATCCCACACCACATCTGATATGGTGTAGTAGGCACAGTCTTAGTTGGAACTCGGTTCAAATGGTATGCAGCTGATTCTAGTGCATATAACCAGAATGATCGCGGCAACTCAGCGTTACTCATCATGGACCGTACCATATCCAATAGGGTTCGGTTCCGTCTCTCCGATACACCATTATGTTGCCGAGTGTATGGAGGAGTAAGCTGAGAGAGAATTCCATTCTCTTTTAAGTAATCCAGGAACTCGGCACTCAAGTATTCACTACCTCGATCAGATCTCAGTGTCTTGATACTTTTGCCTGTTTGTTTTTCTACTTCATTCTTATATTCCTGGAATTTTCCAAAGGCTTCGAATTTATGTTTCATTAAGAAGACATATCCGTACCTTGAAAAGTCATCCGTAAAAGTAATGAAGTAAGAATAACCGCTTCGTGCATGCGTAGACATTGGACCGGACACGTCGCTGTGTACGAGTCCCAAGAGCTCGCTCGCTCTTACTCCGTGTCCAGTGAACGGAGTCTTTGTCATCTTTCCTTTGAGACAGGATTGACAAGTTGCATATGATTGATATTCGAACGGATCCAAATATCCTTCTGTATGTAACTTCGACAACCTTCTCTCATTGATGTGACCCGGTCTACAATGCCATAAGAAAGCCTGATTTGTTTCCGGAGACTTTCTTTTGTGTGTATTCTGGACATTGAAAATCTGTGGTTGGTTTAATACGTATATACCATTGCTTAATGTACCTGACCCAATCAGAACTTGATTAAGGTGAATGTTTACAACATTACTTACAAATGCAAATTCATAACTTTCTCTAGATATTAAAGATACAGAAATGATATTACAAGTTGCATTGGGTACAAAATAACAATTACGTAAAAGCAAAACATGTCCATCTGACATTCCCAGGTGATAGTCCCCCACGGTCTTAGCATCCATGCTAGCTCCGTTTGCAACTTTGAGGGTCATGTCACCTGCCTTCAAAAACCTACGCCTTCTTAATGCCTGCAAAGAATTACAGATATGAGATCCTGACCCGGTATCCAATACCCAGGAAGTAGAGTTTATTGATAGACAGTTTTCAATAACATACACACCTGAAGCTGAAGCCGCAACTTGCTTCAGATCCTGGTTTCTGGCTTTCCAAGCCCTGCAATCTTTCTTCCAGTGTCCACTCTTGTGAGAGTAAAAGCATTCTTCCTTTCCCACAAGCTTTCCCGCTACCTTTGTTGCCTTTGCCTTTCTCTTCGTATCCACTTTACTAACACCGCCCCTTGGTTTGGCGGGGGTTTTCTTCTTCTTTCCCTTGGCTTTCGCCTTGGACCTAGAAAAGGAAGATCCTCCTACAAACAAAGTGGATGTTTCCCTACCTTTCTGTAGGGTGCCCTCTGCACTCCTCAGCATGTTGAGGAGTTCTGAAAGTTCAACTTCCTTTTCTTGCAAGTTGAAGTTAAGGATAAACTGGGCGTAAGTGGAAGGAAGGAACTGGAGAATCAAGTTCGTATAGAGTTCATTCTCCAACGTGGTCCCAAGGTCCGCGAGCTCCTCTATGTAGCCAATCATCTTAAGCACGTGTTCCTCTACCAATGATCCGAAGGCCAATCTCGCCGAAAACAGCTTTTTCGAGACTTCGTATCTGGCGATACGGGATTGCTCTCCATACAGTTCTTTTGTATGGAGAAATATGGATTCGAGGACCATATTCTCGTGCCTCCTCTGATTTTCATTATCCATAGAGGCAAGCACGAGGCACTTGGCCTTCGCGCAGTCGATTTCCCAGGTCTTAAGGATTTCCCTATCCGCGACGCTGGTTTTGGGACCTGGGATAGGGGGAGCTTTGGTGGTAAGGAGATACCCCAACTTGTCATAAGTGATTGCCATTTTGATATTCCTGAGCCAATCTTTGTAGTTTGGCCCTGTCAGTATGTTTTTATCTAGTAGTAACTTAAGTCCAGTCATGATGTTTGGTCGCTGCAATTAGGAGAGAGAGAGAAGAAACACATTAGCATGATTCTCTTACAAGTTTAGAGTGGTTTTTAATTTTTCTAAACAGGATGGCTCCCACTGTCTCTCGAATCCCTCCTCAAACCATAAAGGAAGAATTAGACGGGATCAATCTCACCGTACAATTCTTGCTTAACCGTTCAGCCAGGCCAGTGTCGGTACTTCGAGGGAGGTTTTCCAACGCTTTCGCGAAGTTCCTTAATTAAATAACCTCTTTTCCCTGTGGGCGTAGCCCCGCTAACACCTTTCTAGACACCTACTTGGTTTATTGCATTGATCGTTAAGTGAGAAAGTTCCGGAGGAGTAGCATATACTCACAGTAGGATCGGGATCCAAATATCATCGCGTGACAAAACTGAAGGAATCCTACCAGAACCATCACACTCCAAATGGTATGCAGCGCTAGCAAGTTTCAGTTTTTTTTGAAACTCCCGATGTGGATTTTTGCCTCATGCTCTTATGACCTTGACTTTGGCCAACAAATCATAAGTCATATGTCAAGTTCTACCCGTCATTCTCCAGGTTAATTTGAACCCACCCGTACATACCCTTGACTTTGGCCAACAAGGCAGTACGACTGTCCCAAACCAACACATCTATCTATGCTGCACATGAATACCCAATAGCTACCAATCAGTATGTCTTGACTTCGGCCAACAAACATAGCTTGAATACTTATTGACTATCCATGTGAAACGACGGAGGGCTACGAATGGTTTTGGCGAAATCGTGAACGTAGTGAACTTGATATAATCGAAGGAACGAGATAGCTTTCAAAAGGAGTGGTTCAAGCTCCGCATTTAAAATTTGGTTTTGAAAAAGAACCGAGTGGTTTTGAAAGTGTTCCAACGACTTTTACTTGGTTTATTTTTCTTGCATTAATTTTAATGTATCCCATCAATTAATCCTACCATTGCAGAAAACAACGAAAATATGATGTACGCTTATGCCATCCGCATTCGCCACGGGGTCCCGTCATCACCCGTTAGGTTACTTAACTAACGACAGAGCGGGGGCTGGACTAGTGCGGATGCAAAACATAAGCAACGCCTAAATAGATATCATATATAGATATATACACATTCGTCACATGCAATGATAGCCATTCCAGATCGCAGATGAACACATTGGATATACTAGGAATCCGCATTTCGTACGAGCCTGTAACGAAGAGCGGATTACACGGTCGCGATGAATAGCCAAACCCCACCCTAGACCCCTACGGGTGTGGCAAACTACCCGCCAAGTACCCGAAGCGAAGCAACCTCCCTCAACACCGTGAGTAAGCCACTCGGCACTTCGAGATACCCGGTAGTTTGTGCACCCCACCTTGGGTCTATCCTAGGAGCAAAAACAGTAAAAGAAATTATACAATGACGGCTACAACCCCATCCCGGTTGTGCGGCCATATAAATAATATTACATCAATTTACATATTACATGAATTGAAATAATAAGAAAACTCTCATCTCACAACCCCCCGGCTATTCATTCGCGACAATCCAACGAATTCATATACACAAACCATCAACATTACAGATCACAGATATGTATAACCCCCACTAATCGACGTATAGCGATTACCAGACGTTCAATACATATATCACATCACAGATATAACCCATTAGCCAAAGTCTACAGAAAATCGATCAAAATAAGGATTTGTAACCACCCCAAAAACAAACTTGTTCTCTGAAAATTCTGGGCAGAAACAAACCATCTCAAAAATCACAAAACACCAGCAGAAGAAAACTGCAGGAGAAACGATCCACGGCCGAGTCAACTCAGCCGCGGATCCGCGGCAGAAGCAAGCTCTTGCCGCGGAACCGCGGTGCGTTGGTCGACTCACGGGATCGTTTTTCTTTCCTGTTCTTTAAAAAGCCTGAGCAGATTTTTAATACATGATTTAATATTTTTTGAGCAGAAATAAAAATCGGCAGAAACTTGAATTTTACGGGGTGTTTTGCGGTTTTTTGTCCGATATAAGTTCTAGATACTTTTCTAACTAGTTAGCTTTTGTTTAGCTAGGCTCTGATACCACTGTAAGTCCACGTTGCCCACCCCGGTGCTTACGGGGAGGCAGAAACGGTATAAAAATGGATTTTTACAACACTAGGCAACATGGACTATACTAAAGGAAGGATCTTTGCTAAACATAAACTAACACCCAAGCTAAAAGAGTTGGCTACTCGGTTAAAGGGTTATACCTAGGTCTTGAAGTCCTTCTCTTCTTGCTCCTTGGAGTGGGATGAACGGGTCGTCCTCGTCGCCTTCTCTTGCCGAAGAAAGATCCACCCGAAGGCCTCTACCTTTGTCTTCTACCTCAAACTAGAAGCAACTAAGGTGCTTGGTGTGCTAAACCTAGAACCTTAGAAAAAGTAGAGAGTAATTTTGAAGGTTTTATCTCAAGCTTAATGGTTCTCAACTCATGAGAGGGAGAGCTTTGAGAGAGAGGAAGAGGATGAGAGAGAATGATAGAATGAGAAGATAATGACAACCTTCTCACATATATGTGTGAATTATGATAATTAAAAATTAACTAAAGATAATTGTGATGGTTAACTTGAAATGACCATTATCATTTCACATTAATTACTTTTGCAAGAATCAAAGAGCATCTTTCATATGAAATGATGATGGTCAATATGTCAATATAGGTCAACAAGTCAACCATAGTCAAATGGTCAACAACCCTAACCATAACACAATTATAATTAATTAACATTAATAATCATATTTCACATATAAGCATTAGGGTTAAGAAAAAGACAACGGTCATTAACCCTAATGAAAATCCTCTGCCTCTGCCTCAGTCAACTGTGCATACACACCCGTATCCCTGTTCCGAGGAACACGAATACAATGAGATAAAACCAATCCCAAAACATATACTAGAATCTGGCTTAAACCAAAGCCCGCTAGTATAAGCTGTCCGGACACCAAACGTGCATAAGTGCGCGGATGTGAACGAACCCCGTTGCAAAACCATGCGACCTCTACTCGTTTTGCCTAAAGGCGAATAACCCTCTGTGTGGGACTCTAAAGACTCGACACTACGCTGGCAGTGGGTTTAACCACATACAGCAAGCGGCACTAGCTGTACGTAACGGTCCCCAGATAGATGCCGATAAGAAGACTGACGAGGTAAACCCATCTGAACTCCTACTGAGCCTGAATGTGACAATCTCCGTACAGTCCGGTCTGTTCGTCTAAGAGTATCGCATGGCGGGCCTAGGGGGCGGTAAACGTCAGTCCCCTAATAGCGGTACAAGTCGTTTCATAGTGTAGCCCAGAACACCCTGAGATAACATTGGAAACCTACCAGTATATCTCGCTTGCCCTGGCCAGGGACTTTGTGTAATGGCTCTCCTAGACACAGCGCAATATCAACCCCCAATACCGGGAGAGACGAATCCTGTCTAACTGTCACTGCCTCCAAGTGCTTCGGGACTGCACCCAACTGCTACCTGTTTGCACGACTCCTTTGAGCCGTGGTAGGGTAGCAATCTAAGAACAGTGGGAACACACTCGAGGCGAAGTGACAGTGTCAAGTCAACGGACTAAGCTGTACTCATGTCACCTGGGAACTGATAACTGACGATAGGTATAATACCAACCAACAGTTCCCGACGAGTCCTGTACAGTATACTCGTAACCTAACGAGCACCCGCATACTATCTCAAGTACGACGTACTGACGGCTGTGGGACAGGCCGTCTCCCAAGCTGGGATGAGAAGCGCATACGCTAGTCAACTCCGGAGTATCGATGCCCTGTCTCGATATTCCTACGACTAGGGACCAGCATAACGATGTGCTTGTGGATTACTCAGCCCCCATGAGTGTGACTGCCATCACAACACTGGTAATCAAGCAAAGATCCTAAGGGCTCCACTAATGTGTAAAGGCGATATGCTATAAGAAACACATGCACACATTAAAGCAGAAACAAACCAAGTAGCATACTACTATTTTGAGCAAGAATGTCAATACAAGGTGAATATCCCAAGCTTCCATTAAGTAATATACAAACTAGTATGATACAGTAATGGCCTCTAGGGCATATACACTAACAGCTCCTTGCACTGAGAGACGGGGGAGGGGGGCAGGTCCTGAACCAGAACTTCTATGGCCGTCAGACGAAATGATCGACGCCTTCCTGACTGAAATTCATCTGAAAAGTAAAGCCGATCGGGAGCATGAGATGGCCATATTTGAAAAGGCCAAACGCCGGCGACTCGACGAAAGGGTCGAAACACTCCCACCAGATCAAAGTACATCCGCCGCAAATGAAAGCAGGATCAAGACGAGGAAACGATTCGCCAAAGCCATATCGGTGGGGATGAGGCTGCCCTCTTTCAGAGAAAATTCTCCTAGTGGTATACATCTTGATGAAGCAGACGTACATCCTAACTTCTGCTTATATCATCAGAAGATCGCACATCCTACTGAGGACTGCAACTCCTTTAAGTGTTGGTGGCAAGAGTATGTCGCTCACAGGCTACAATTCAACAGGACAAAGCATGAAGCTCGTAGATAGCAGAAAAATGCGACAGATGAGCGTAAAAGAATTGCCGGCAATTGTCATAGGGTTGATCCCGAGGGACCGCGAGTTCTCGCCTTCGGGAGAGACTCCGAAGAAAAAGTAGCCCTCGGCCCTTTCTTCAAGGAATCCATCTCTAAAACGAAAGAATTGAGGAGTTGCGAGAACATTCAGCCGTGCAATCGCATGCTACCCGGAAAGAATCTCGGACCCCCAAACAAGGGATCGAACAAAAAGGATAAAGGGAAAGGAAGAACGACCTTCGTCGCCAACGCTCAACAACAATCGAGTGACCCTAGACCGGTTGTACGCCAAAGCAACAAGCGGCAACCCCTCTATGAGAAGTTGAAACGTCCTTACTCATTTCCCCGGGATGAAAAAAGGAGGCTGTTCGAACTAGCAGTGCGCGACGGGCTTATCACTCTACCGGAGCCGAAATGCTAGCTACAACTGAATGATGTCAACAATCCTAATTACTGCCCTTACCACCAAGTATTGGTCCATCCGATCGAAAACTGCTACGTCTTCAAAAACTGGGTTGAAGACCAATACCAACAATGCAAGTTCGCGCTCTCCGAAAACTGGAAGGTGAGCCCGCCACAACCACATGCTCCGAGAAAGATGGATACGCCGGGGGCATCATGCTCATTCATAGGGAAAGCCCCATAGACCGAGAAGTCAGTAAACTAGAGATTCACCTCAAATACGGCGACGGCAGACCGAAACGTCCCTAAACTAACGACGGACCGCAATGTCCTAAAACTTGCAAATGACCGAAACGTCGTTAAACTACTATCGATATGAGGCATCCTCAGGCTGGCGTAAAAAAAAAGGGAGTCCACAAGCAAAATGGGCACGGATAAAAACCCGAAAGGGCTCCGTGAGTAAAAACAGCAGGGCTACCGGCGAGTCTTGTGAAAACCAGAAAGGGCGCAACCTCGTTAAAATAAAAAAAAATAAAAAAAAAGGTATGTCCATAAGCGAAATGGGCACGGATGAAAACCCGAAAGGGCTCCGTGAGTAAAAACTGCAGGGCTACCGGCAAGTTTTGTGAAAACCCGAAAGGGCGCAATCTCGTTAAAAGACGCTTGCAAGGTCCTCTCGACTTTGTAAGGAGAAACCACCTGCGTGAGATCCTTACAACTCATAAGGCAGCAACACAGTTAGGGATCCCCACGATTCCTAAGGAGAAATTACACTTGCGAGATCCTCACGACTCGTAAGGAGAACCCTCTTATGGGACCCTTACGGCTTATAAGATTTGAAAGTCTTAAGCTACAGGGATCTGAACCTGTTCTTAAGCACCCCCCCCCACAACCTCTGATATTGCCCTACAAGCGGCTCAACGCTGACCCTTGTATACAATCCATGGGCGAGAATAAACATTTCCCTAACCAAGTCCCATCCGTGACTAGGGATATGTTCGCACGATGAACAACCCTAGGAAGTCCTCTCGACTTATAAGGAGAAAACTCTTTTGTAAGATCCTTACGACTTATAAGAGACCATGCACTTAGGAATGTAAGTCCACGTTGCCCACCCCGGTGCTTACGGGGAGGCGGAAAACGGAATAAAAATCGAATTTTTATGACTTTAGGCAACATGGACTAGACAAAGAAAGATCTTTGCTAAAAAAAACAAGCTAAAGCTAACTAGAAACTAGCTAAGTGCTAGAAAGGTTATACCTTGGGCTTTATGTCCTTCTCTCCTTGCTCGTTGGAGTAGTGGAAGGAGGTCACCTTAGTCGTCTTCTCCCGTCAAAGAAAGATCCACCCGAAAGCCTCAACCTTTGGCTTCAACTCCAAGCTAGAAGTAACTAGGGTGCAAGAAGTGCTAATCCTTGAACCCTAGATGAGAGTAGAGATTATCAAGAAGGGTTTTTATCAAGCTCAAGTGTTTCTCAACACATGAGAGGGGAGAGCTTGAGGGAGAGGAAGAACAAGAGAGAGAAAGTAAATGATAGAATGAGAATAAAATAAACCATTCTCACATATATGTAGGAATTATTGTAATTAGATAATTAGTGGGATAATTGTCATGGCTTAATCAAGACATGACCATTATCATTTCATTTTTAATGCAAATTGCAAGGATCAAAGAGCATCTTCCAAATGAAATGATGATGGTCAAAGTGTCAACCAAGGTCAACAAGTCAAGAAGGTCAAATGGTCAACAACCATAACCATGCACAATTATTAAACTAATATCAATTAACCATAATATACACATAAGCATTAGGGTTAATAAAAATGACAATGGTTATTAACCCTAATCAAAGTCCTCTCCCTCCGTCTCAAGCAACTGTGCATACGCACCCGTATTCGTGATCCGAGGAACACGAATACAATGAGAAAAACCAATCCCAAATCATATACTAAGATCCGGCTTAAACCAAAGCCCGCTAGTATAAGCTGTCCGGACAGCAAACGTGCACAAGTGCGAGGATGTGAACGAACCCTGTCGCAAAACCATGCGACCTCTACTCATTTTGCTTAAAGGCGAATAACTCTCTGTGTGGGACTCTAAAGACTCGACACTACGCTGGCAGTGGGTTTAACCACAGACCGCAAGCGGCACTAGCTGTACGTAACGGTCCCCAGGTAGATGTCGATGAGAAGTCTGACGATGTGAACTCCATCTGAACTCCTACTGAGCCTGTATGTGACAGTCTCCGTACAGTCCGGTCTGTTCGTCTGATACAACGCATGACGGGCCTAGGGGGCGGTGAACGTCAGTCCCCTAATAGCGGTACAAGTCGTGTCGGAGTGTAGCCCAGAACACCCTGAGATAACACTAGAAACCTACCAGTATATCTCGCTTGCCCTGGCCAGGGACTACTCGTGTAATGGCTCTCCTGGACACAGCGCGGTGTCAACCCCCAATACCGGGAGAGACGAATCCTGTCTAACCGTCACTGCCTCCAAGTGCTTCGGGACTGCACCCAAAAACTACCTGTTTGCACGACTCCTTTGAGCCGTGGTAGGGTAGCAATCTAAGAACAGTGGGAACACACTCGAGGCGAAGTGACAGTGTCAAGTCAGCGGACTAAGCTGTACTCATGTCACCTGGGAACTGATAACTGACGATAGGTATAATACCAACCAACAGTTCCCGACGAGTCCTGTCCAGTGTACTCGTAACCTAACGAGCACCCGCATACTATCTCAAGTACGACGTACTGACGGCTGTGGGACAGACCGTCTCCCACACTGGGATGAGAAGCGCATACGCTAGTCTACTCCGGAGTATCGATGCCCTGTCTCGATAGTCCAACGACTAGGGACCTGTATAAGGATGTGCTTATAGATCACCCAGCTCCCACGAGTGTGAGCGCCATCACAATGCTGGTAATCAAGCAAAGATCCTAAGGGCTCTACTAATATGTATATCAGCTATATGCTAAAAGAAACACATGCACATATTAAAGCAGAGACAAACCAAGTAGCATACTACCATTTCGAGCAAGATTGTATATACAACTGTGAATATCCCAAGCTTCCATCAAGTAATATACAAACTAGTATGATACAGTAATGGCCTCTAGGGCATATACACTAACAATCTCCCACTTGCACTAAGGCCATGTACTGGCATATCGATGACCTATCATCTCGATCAGCTGCTCGAACTGAGTCTGGGGCAAGGCCTTGGTGAATGGATCTGCTGTGTTATCTTCTGAAGCAACCCTCCGAACCTCGATCTCCTGGCGATCCACGATCTCCCTGATCAGGTGATACCGCCTCAAGATGTGTCTGGATTTCTGATGGGACCTGGGTTCCTTCGCTAAAGCTATAGCCCCGTTGTTGTCGCAATACAGAGGTATTGGGTCAACAATGGACGGAACCACCAGAAGTTCTCTCAAGAACTTCCTCATCCAGACAGCTTCTTTTGCGGCATCAGATGCAACGATGTATTCCGCTTCCATAGTCGAGTCAGCAACGGTTTCCTGTTTAGAACTCTTCCAACACACCGCCTCTCCATTGAGGGTGAAGACAAAACCCGACATGGACTTGGAATCATCCTTGTCAATCTGGAAGCTGGAGTCAGCAAAGGCCTCAATCTGGAGGTCCTTTCCGCCATACACCAAGAACATCTCCTTAGTCCTTCTCAGGTACTTGAGAATGTTCTTTACTGCTATCCAATGTTTCTCCCCAGGGTTTGACTGATACCTGCTTACCACACTCAGTGCATAAGCCACATCCGGTCTGGTACACAACATCGCATACATTATAGAGCCTACCGCAGAAGCGTAGGGTATAATAGACATGCGATCCCTCTCCAAATCAGTCTTGGGAGACATCTCTTTGGAGAGGGTGATCCCGTGACAAGCCGGTAGATTACCGCGCTTGGAATCTTCCATACTGAATCTCTTCAGTATGGCGTCGATGTACCTGGACTGTGAAAGTCCTAATATCCTCTTGGATCTGTCACGGTAGATCCGGATACCCAGAATGTATGAGGCATCACCCAGGTCTTTCATGGAGAACCTATGTGACAAGAACCCCTTGACAGATTGTAGCATAGGAATGTCATTTCCTATTAAGAGAATGTCATCCACGTATAAAACGAGGAATACTACAGTTCTCGCTACAAATCTACAATAGATGCATGGTTCATCTGGATTTTTGACAAAGCCAAATTCCTTGACCGTCTCATCAAAACAGATGTTCCAACTCCGCGATGCCTGCTTTAGTCCATAAATGGACTTAAGCAACTTGCACACCTTTCAGCTGCTCCCACTCTGAATGAAACCCTCTGGCTGGTCCATATAGACACACTCCTCTAAATGTCCATTTAGAAAAGCTGTCTTTACGTCCATCTGCCAAATCTCATAATCGTGGAAGGCAGCAATGGCAAGAAGGATCCGAATGGATTTCAGCATAGCTACTGGAGAAAAAGTTTCATCATAGTCCAAACCAGGTCGCTGACGAAAACCCTTTGCTACCAGTCTAGCTTTATAGGTCTCAACCTGTCCATCTACACCAATCTTCCTTTTGAAGATCCACTTGCATCCTACGGGTTTTACCCCATCTGGAGCAATGTCCAACGTCCATACTTTGTTGGTGTACATGGACTCCATTTCGGTCCGCATTGCATCCAGCCATTTTACCGAGTCGACGCTCTGAATGGCTTGCTGGAAGCTAGTAGGCACATCACAGTCTATGATGCAATCCTCTCTGTCCCCGTCAATGAGAAAACCGTAGTATCTCTCGGGCGGATGAGACTGCCTACTACTCCTGCGGAGTGGCGTGGGAATGTCCTGATCTTTCGAACCCTCTGGTTCTACTAAGCTTTCAGTAATAGCTTGTGGTTCTGGAATTTCTTCCAGTTCTATTGCGCTCCCACTTATTTCTTTTTCTATGAACTGGTGTTCTAGAAAGTGGGCATTACGAGAAACAAGGACTTTTTGTTCCTCTGCGTAATAGAAAAGATACCCCCTGGAGTTCTTTGGGTATCCCACAAACTTGCACAGTACTGAGCGTGCCTCGAGCTTGTCCGCATGCTGCTTTTTGACATAAGCTGGACATCCCCAAATCTTTAGGTATTGAAGATAGGATTTCTTCCCACTCCATAACTCATATGGTGTGGTAGGCACAGTCTTAGTGGGAACTCGGTTCAAAAGGTATGCAGCTGATTCTAGCGCATATCCCCAGAACGATCGCGGCAACTCAGTGTTACTCATCATGGACCGTACCATATCTAATAGGGTTCGGTTCCGTCTCTCCGATACACCGTTATGTTGCGGAGTGTATGGAGGAGTAAGCTGAGAGAGAATTCCATTCTCTTTTAAGTAACTCAGGAACTCGGCATTCAAGTATTCACCACCTCGATCAGATCTCAGTGCCTTAATGCTTTTGCCTGTTTATTTTTCTACTTCATTCTTATATTCCTGGAACTTTTCAAAAGCTTCGGATTTATGCTTCATCAAGAAGACATGTCCGAACCTTGAGAAATCATCCGTAAAAGTAATGAAGTAAGAATAACCGCTTCGTGCATGCGTAGACATTGGACCGCACACGTCGCTGTGTACGAGTCCCAAGAGCTCGCTCGCTCTTACCCCATGTCCAGTGAACGGAGTCTTTGTCATCTTTCCTTTGAGACAGGATTGACAAGTTGCATACGATTGATATTCGAACGGATCCAAATATCCTTCTGTATGTAACTTAGTCAACCTTCTCTCATTGATGTAACCCAGTCTACAATGCCATAAGAAAGTTTTATTGATTTCTGGAGACTTTCTTTTGTGTGTATTCTGGACATTGAAAATCTGTGGTTGGTTTAATACGTATATACCGTTGTTCAATGTACCTGACCCAATCAAAACTTGATTAAGGTGAATGTTCACTACATTACTTACAAATGCAAATTCATAACCTTCTTTAGATAATAAAGATACAGAAATGATATTACAGGTTGCATTTGGTACATAATAACAACTACGCAAAACCAAAAAGTGTCCATCTGACAATCCCAGGTGATAGTCCCCCACGGCCTCAGCATCCATGCTAGCACCGTTTGCAACTCTGAGGGTCATGTCACCTGCCTTCAAAACTCTACGCTTTCTCAACGCCTGCAAAGAATTACATATATGAGATCCTGATCCGGTATCCAATACCCTGGATGTAGAGTTTATTGATAGACAGTTTTCAATAACATACACACCAGAAGCTGAAGCTGCAACTCGCTTCAAATCCTGTGTTCTGGCTTTCCAAGCCTTGCAATCCTGTTTCCAGTGACCACTTTTGTGATAATAGAAGCATTCTTCCTTCCCCACCAGCTTTCCCGCTACCTTTGTTACTTTTCCTTTTCCCTTCGTATCTACTTTACCGACACCGCCTCTTGGTTTGGCGGGGGCTTTCTTCTTCTTACCCTTGGCTTTCGCCCTGGATCTAGAAGAGGAAGATCCTCCTACAAACAAAGTGGATGTCTCCCTACCTTTCTGTAGGATGCCCTCAGCACTCCTCAACATGTTCAGAAGTTCGGAAAGTTCAACCTCCTTTCCGTGCATGTTGAAGTTAAGAATAAACTGGGCGTAAGTGGAAGGAAGGGACTGGAGAATCAAATCAGTATAGAGTTCATTATCCAACGTGGTCCCAAGGTCCGCGAGCTCCTCAATGTAGCCAATCATCTTAAGCACGTGTTCCGCTACCGATGATCCGACGGCCAACCTTGCCGAAAACAACTTCTTCGACACTTCGTATCTTGCGATACGAGACTGCTCTCCATACAGTTCTTTTGTATGAAGAAATATGGACTCTAGGTCCATATTCTCGTGCCTCCTCTGATGTTCGTTGTCCATCGAGGCTAGTATGAGGCATTTGGCCTTCGCGCAATCTATTTTCCAGGTCTTGTAGATTTCCCTATCTACGACACTGGTTTTGGGACCTGGGACAGGGGGAGCTTTGGTGGTAAGGACATACCCTAACTTGTCGTAAGTGATTGCCATCTTGACATTCCTGAGCCAATCTTTGTAGTTTGGCCCTGTCAATATGTTTTTATCTAGTAATAACTTAAGTCCGGTCATGTTTAATGGTCGCTGCAATTAGGAGAGAGAAAAGAAACACTTTAGCATGATGCTCTTGCAAGTTTAGAGTGGTTTTTAGTTTGTCTAAACTGGATGGCTCCCACTGTCTCTCGAATCCCTTCTCAAACCGTAAAGAAAGGATTAGTCAGGATCAATCCCACCGTACAATACTTGCTTAACCGTTCAGCCAGGCCAGTGTCGGTACTTCGAGGGAGGTTTTCCAACGCTTTCGTGAAGTTCCTTAATTAAGTAACCTCTTTTCCCTGTGGGCGTAGCCCCGCTAACACCTTTCTAGACACCTACTAAGTTCACAGCATTGATCGTTAAGTGAGAGTTTTCCCGAGGAGTAGCATATACTCACAGTAGGATCGGGATCCAAATATCATCGCGTGATAAAACCGAAGGAATTCTACCAGAATTATCACACTCCAAATGGTATGCAGCGCTAGCAAGTTTCAGTACTTATGAAACTCCCGATGTTGATTTTTTTTGCCCCATGCTCTTATGACCTTGGCGTGAGGTCAAAATGTCATAAGTCACATGTCAAGTTCTTCCCATCATTATCCCGGTTAATTTGAACCCACCCGTACCTACCCTTGACGTAGGCCAAAATGGCAGTACGACTGTCTCAAACCAACGCATTCTATCTATGCAACAAATAAATATCCGGCAGCTACCAATCACTATGCCTTGGCGTGAGGTCAAAATACATAGCTTGAATACTACCGAATATTTAACTGCAATGATGGAGGGCTACGGATGGTTTTGGCGAAACCGTGAACATAGTGAACTTGATATAATCGATGGAACGAGATAGCTTTTAAAAGGAGTGGTTCAAGCTCTGCGTTTAAAAAAGTTTAGTTTTGAAAAGAACCGAGTAGTTTTCAAAGTGTTCCAATCGACTTTTACTTGGTTTATTTTCTTGCATTAGTTCTTTTAATGCGTCCCATCATTTAATCCTACCATTGCAGAAAACAACCAAAATATGACGTACGCTTATGCCATTCGCATTCACCACGGGGCCCCGTCATCACCCGTTAGGTTACTTAACTAACGACAGAGCGGGGGCTGGGCTAGCGCGGCTGTAAAACATAAGCAACGCCTAAATAGTTATCATATATAAATATATAGCAATGATAGACATTACAGATCACAGATGAATACATTGGATATACTAGGAATCCGCAATCCTTTCGAGCCTGCAACGAAAAGCAGACTACACGGTCGCGGTGAATAGCCAATACCCCACCCAAGACCCCGACGGGTGCGGCAAACTACCCGCCAAGTACCCGAAGCGAAGCAACCCCCCTCAACACCGTGAGTAGGCCACTCGGCATTTCGAGATACCCGGTAGTTTGTGCACCCCCTCCATGGGTCTATCCTAGGAGCAAAAACAGTAAAAAGAATTATACAATGACGGCTACAACCCCGACCCGGTTGTGCGGCCAAACAAATAATAATATTACATCAATTTACATATTACAATGAATGAAAGAAAAAGCAACACTCATCTCACATCCACCCCGGCTATTCATCCGTGACAATCCAACCCATTCATATACACATACCATCATCAATCACAGATCATAGATATGTATAACCACGACTAATCGACATATAGCGATTAGCCGACGTTCAATACATATAAACATCACAGATATAACCTTTTAGTCAAAGTGTATTGAAGTTCGAAAAAAAAAATACAGATTTATAGGCCCCCAAAAACAAATTTCTATTCTGGAAAACCTGGGCACATATAAACCATCTTAAAAATCCTAAAACCAAGCCAGAAATACACTGCACCAAACTCGACCCAGTGAAGAGCCAAGACGGCCGCGGTTGCGCGGCAATAGCTTGCTATTGCCGCGGAACCGCGGCTCTTTGGTCGAGTTACTGGATCGTTTTTGGTGGCTTTCTTCACAAAACCCTGAGATAATTTTTGGAGTATGATTTATTTTGTTTTGAACAGAAAAAATTTTAACAGAAACTTAGGGTTTTGAAAACTCGGTTTTTCGATTTTTCCGATTCGAACTTCGATACACTTTACTACCTAGCTAGTTTATGTTTAGTTAGGCTCTGATACCACTGTAAGTCCACGTTGCCTACCTCGGTGCTTACGGGGAGGCAGAAAACGGAATAAAAATCGAATTTTTATGACTTTAGGCAACATGGACTAGACAAAGAAGGATCTTTGCTAAACAAAAATAAGCTAAAGCTAACTAGAAACTAGCTAAGTGCTAGAAAGGTTATACCTTGGGTTTTATGTCCTTCTCTCCTTGCTCCTTGGAGTAGTGGAAGGAGGTCACCTTAGTCGTCTTCTCCCGTCAAAGAAAGATCCACCCGAAAGCCTCAACCTTTGGCTTCAACTCCAAGCTAGAAGTAACTAGGGTGCAAGAAGTGCTAATCCTTGAACCCTAGATGAGAGTAGAGATTATCAAGAAGGGTTTTTCTCAAGCTCAAGTATTTCTCAACACATGAGAGGGGAGAGCTTGAGGGAGAGGAAGAACAAGAGAGAGAAAGTAAATGATAGAATGAGAATAAAATAAACCATTCTCACATATATGTGTGAATTATTGTAATTAGATAATTAGTGAGATAATTGTCATGGCTTAATCAAGACATGGCCATTATCATTTCATTTTTAATGCAAATTGCAAGAATCAAAGAGCATCTTCCAAATGAAATGATGATGGTCAAAGTGTCAACCAAGGTCAACAAGTCAAGAAGGTCAAATGGTCAACAACCATAACCATGCACAATTATTAAACTAATATCAATTAACCATAATACACACATAAGCATTAGGGTTAATAAAAATGACAATGGTTATTAACCCTAATCAAAGTCCTCTCCCTCCGTCTCAAGCAATTGTGCATACGCACCCGTATTCGTGATCCGAGAAACACGAATACAATGAGAAAAACCAATCCCAAATCATATACTAGGATCCGGCTTAAACCAAAGCCCGCTAGTATAAGCTGTCCGGACAGCAAACGTGCACAAGTGCGAGGATGTGAACGAACCCTATCGCAAAACCATGCGACCTCTACTCATTTTTCCTAAAGGCGAATAGCTCTCTGTGTGGGACTCTAAAGACTCGACACTACGCTGGCAGTGGGTTTAACCACAGACCGCAAGCGGCACTAGCTGTACGTAACGGTCCCCAGGTAGATGTCGATGAGAAGACTGACGAGGTGAACCCCATCTGAACTCCTACTGAGCCTGTATGTGACAGTCTCCGTACAGTCCGGTCTGTTCGTCTGATACATCGTATGGAGGGCCTAGGGGGCGGTGAACGTCAGTCCCCTAATAGCGGTACAAGTCGTGTCGGAGTATAGCCCAGAACACCCTGAGATAACACTGGAAACCTACCAGTATATCTCGCTTGCCCTGGCCAGGGACTACTCGTGTAATGGCTCTCCTGGACACAGCGCGATGTCAACCCCCAATACCGGGAGAGACGAATCCTGTCTAACCGTCACTGCCTCCAAGTGCTTCAGGACTGCACCCAAAAACTACCTGTTTGCACGACTCCTTTGAGCCGTGGTAGGGTAGTAATCAAAGTGCAGTGGGAACACACTCGAGGCGAAGTGACAGTGTCAAGTCAACGGACTAAGCTGTACTCATGTCACCTGGGAACTGATAACCGACGATAGGTATAATACCAACCAATAGTTCCCGACGAGTCATGTCCAGTATACTCGTAACCTAACGAGCACCCGCATACTATCTCAAGTACGACGTACTGACGGCTGTAGGACAGACCGTCTCCCACACTGGGATGAGAAGCGCATACGCTAGTCTACTCCGGAGTATCGATGCCCTGTCTCGATAGTCCAACGACTAGGGACCTGTATAAGGATGTGCTTATAGATCACCCAGCTCCCACGAGTGTGAGCGCCATCACAATGCTGGTAATCAAGCAAAGATCCTAAGGGCTCTACTAATATGTATATCAGCTATATGCTAAAAGAAACACATGCACATATTAAAGCAGAGACAAACCAAGTAGCATACTACCATTTCGAGCAAGATTGTATATACAACTGTGAATATTCCAAGCTTCCATCAAGTAATATACAAACTAGTATGATACAGTAATGGCCTCTAGGGCATATACACTAACAATGAATCCTCACGACTCCTAAGGAGAAAACGCACCTATGAGATCCTCACGACTTGTAGGGAGAAATACCTTTATGAGACCCTTACGGCTCATGAAATCAAAAGCCTTAGTCGACAGGATCCTAACCCAGTTTGCTAAGCCACTTTTGTTCGATATCGACAGAGGCAAATGATGATTCTCTCCTGGTAATATCCCAGTGGTAGCGATGCTGATGCCTAAAACGGTATCAAATTCCAAGTCCTTTTACGGCAAATGATGATTCGCTCCTGGCAATATTCCAGTCGCAGCGATGCTGATGCTGAGACTGGTATCAGATCCCGAATCCCCTACTCGCGAGAAAAATCAGCGAGCCCAAAAAAAATGCATATGAAATAGCCGAAATGGTGGGGTAACTTGCAACAAAATCAGCAAGTAAAAATGTATGCATACAAAAACAGCCGAAATAATTGGGCAACTCGCAATAAAAAGCAGCGAGTAAAAAGAAAAATAGCCGAAATGATTGGGCACCGCGAAAAATAGCCGAAATGATTGGGCAATCGCGATTTTCGCGATATAAAAAGCTGAAATGATAGAGCATCGTGGAAAGAATAAAAAAATGATGAAAGAATGAAACTTTTTGCCCTACGGGTGAGATCACATCGATCCCTGTATACAATCTATGGGCACAAACAAAGAGGGAACCATACCTTCCCAATAGGCTCAATCAGAAAGTGAAGACAAATCTCGACGGTTCATAGACAACCTAGAGACAACCTCGATATTTGTCGCAATATTGCAGACACAATGTCAACAAATGAAGCAAAGGAAGAACCCTAGCTTCAGGGTCTTGACGTCAACATCGACAACTTAGAGATCACCAACGGCGTTTCTCCTCACTCCAACCAGATGCAGACGTGATGTCAACAATCGACCTCAGAATCGCAACGAAACGGAACCATGGCAAACTCCCTAGTTCCAAATCTCAATGGCCACATCTGCAACCTGGAGACCAACAACGGTGGGCCTCCTCATTCCAGCATGACACAGATGTTACACCATTAAACGGAGCCACGGCATAGTCCCTAGTTCCAAATCTTAACGGCAATATCTACAGCCTAAGAATCAGCAACGGCGTTCCTTCGCAATCCAGCAGGATGCAAATGCAACGTCAACGAAAGACCTCACGGTCAAAACAAGGCGGAGTGATGGCAAAATATCAACTCCATCTCAGCATTCGTCTTGATACAGCAGACGCAATGTGAACAACGGCGTTCCTTCGTAATCCAGTAGGATGCAGATGCAACGTCAACAAAAGACCCCATGGTCCGCAAAGCGGAGTGACGACAAAATCCCAGCTCCGCCTCAGCGTTCGTCTAGATACAGCAGATGCAACGCCAAAAGCAAATGAAGCAAAGGCCAAATTCCTAGCTTCAGGGTCTTGACGGCAAGTCATATAAAGCCTGAAAGACAATCGGAGATCATCTCGCACCAGTGCGGAGTGGTCACCACCTCGGCGTTCGTCTCGACACAGCAGACGCAACGCCAAAGCAAATGAAGCAAAGGCTAAATTCCTAGCTTCAGGGTCTTGACGGCAACTCATATAAAGCCTGAAAGACAATCGGAGATCATCTCGCACCAGCGCGGAGTGGTCACCACCTCAACGATCGTCTCAATACAGCAGACAAAATGTCACTACAGCGTCCTTCCTCCAACAGGATTCGAACACACCAAAGAAAACAAAGCGAAGGCCAAATTCCTAGCTTCAGGGTCTTGAAGGTAACTCATATAAAACCTGAAAGACTATCGGAGATCATCCCATATCAGCGCGGAGTGGTCACCACCTCGACGTTCGTCTCGATACAGCAGACAAAATGTCACTACAACGTCCTTCCTCCAATAGGATTTGGATACGCCAAAGCAAACGAAGCGAAGGCCAAATTCCTAGCTTCAGGGTCTTGACGGTAACTCATATAAAACCTGAAAGACAATCGGAGATCATCCCACACCAGCGCGGAGTGGTCACCACCTCGACATTCGTCTCGATACAGCAGACGAGATGTCACCACATCGTCCTTCCTCCAACAGGATCCGGACACGCCAAAGCAAACGAAGCGAAGGCCAAATTCCTAGCTTCAGGGTCTTGACGGTAACTCATATAAAACCTGAAAGACTACCGGAGATCATCCCACATGGAGTGGTCACCACCTCGACGTTCGTCTCGATACAGCAGATGAGATGTCACCACAGCGTTCTCCCTCCAGCAGGATTCAGACGCGACAATCAAACAACGGAGCCACGGCAAAATCCCTAGTTCCAAACCTCGACGGTTCACCAGCAACCTAGAGACAACCGCGACATTCGTCCCGATACAGCAGACGCAATGCCGGAAAACGAAGAAAAAGCCAAATTCCTAGCTTTAGGTTCTCGACGGCAACTCATATAAAGCCTGAAAGACTATCGGAGATCATCTCACACCAGCGCGGAGTGGTTATGACTCATCGGGGCTCTCCAAAATGAGCCTAACCTCAAGTAAAAAGCGGCATGGCAAACGCTTGCTCTTCCGACGGTCAAACTGCCTAGGAAGATTGCTTGAAGGCGTCTTGTCCAGCCCCCGAAGGGATCAGAGACACGACAGTCGCAAGGCTACTCGAACAGCAAGATTGCCAATCGAGGAATACATCAGCCAACGCGACGGTACGACGGACAAAATCCTAGTACCACAGACCCTAACGGACCTTTGTCGTAAAGAGCAGATGTTAACTGTGACGTTAGGACATCCTTGCGAGAACTTCTCGATTCGTCTCGACTCGTAAGGCAAAGCCTTAGGCAATGGGGATTAAAAAACCTGTTTCCTAAGCACTGGGGCCCTGCAAGTTGGTCCAAAATGGACTCTTGCATATTATTCACGGACCACACTCTCCAAAGTTGAATCTCGACAAGGAGGGAAACAACCACTTATGAGTCCTCTCGACTTGTAAGGGGGAAAATTCTCTTGTGAGATCCTTACGGTTCTCAAAAGAAACCGCACTTAGGAGTCCTCACGACTCCTAAGAAGAAAATACACCTACGGGATCCTCTCGACCTGTAGGGAGAAAATTCTTTGTGAGACCCTCACGGCTCATAAAGTTGGAAAGTCTTAGGTGGCAGATCCTAACCCTGTCTCCTAAGACATCGCTGCCCTATAAAGAGTTCAAGAGGAACTGTTATCTACCATTTATGGGCCACACTTGCCAAAGCTGCGTGTCACTGAAATGGAGAAGTTACTCATGAGCATATAAACTCCTTCACACCAGAGTAAGACATGAAGAAATAGAAGGGTGCGGCTCATGGGGCTGAGGGTTTGGAACTATATCCCTTAAGAGTTGAGATTTGAGTCAATGATAAATGACGACGCTTGTGTCCGCTCGTTATCTTCTCAGATCAAGATTCTGAAAGTTATATACCAACCCGAAACTGGTCATACGTCATGCACAACTCTGCACTATTTCACCCACGTACATATTTACGTGGGCAAAGTAGTGGGGGGCATTTGTTCCCGTCAAAAAATTTCTGCGCAAAAGAGCCCAAGGTATCAAATGGCAGTGATACGCTTAAGAAAATGCGAACCAGTATCTTCCGGGCTGTTTTTTGACAAACTATCAAATGAGAAACAGCTAAATTCTGATGATATTGGAAGCATCTCGAAAAACCCTTCGATTTGATATATTATGGGCTTCATAATTCATCCGGGATCAAAAGTTATGAGCAAATATGCTATGCACTGTTCCCTGATTAAAAAAATCAGGAATTACCTCAATGAGGTATCACGTGCTCACACGTGATCAATGGTCACGTGTTGACACGTGATAGTTAAAACATGAATAAAAACAAACGGCTGAAGAAGGACCCAATTGGGGGTCACGTGCTCACACGTGACCAATGGTCACGTGTTGACACGTGATAGTTAAAACATGAATAAAAACAAACGGCTGAAGAAGGACCCAATTGGGGGTCACGTGCTCACACGGGGCCAATGGTCACGTGTTGACACGTGATAGTTAAAACAGAAATAAAAACAAACGATTAAAGGACTCAATTGGGGGTCACGTGCTCAAACGTGACCAAGGGTCACGTGTCAGCACGTGACTGGCTTCGAAAGCATTACGGTTTAATAGAATTAAATTCTAAAAGCTTCTAAATCTTTCCAAATGGAAAAGGATTATGGGGACCGTTGGATTAAAGATCCAAGGGTGATTAAAAATCACCAATTTATGGAAAAAATCTTAGACAAGGAAAGATTTCCCCTAAATCTCACCGAAAATAACAAACAGAATATCTTTGGATTTAAAATCCAACGGTGAATAAAATTCAATGTGTGATCTAAAGGATTATATTAATTATGAAATCAAACAAAATCTTTCAATGAAAGATTTACTAAACAAATTGATTCTTTTCTTTCTCCTATAAATAGGAGCCAAGAAGAGAAGAGAAAGGATCTACCTTTTTGAGAGAAGAACAGAGAGAGGAGAATTTAATTCTCAAGAGAGAGAAAAAGAGAGGAGAATTTAATTCTCAAGAGAGAAAAGAAGAGAAAGGAGAATTTAATTCTCAACAAAGAAAACCCTAGGTGAGAAAAGAAAGGGAATCAAAACTTCAAACAGAGAATTTAATTCTCAAAATCTAAGAGTTTAACTCTTCTGCAAAAGAACTTAGTTCTTCCTCTAGTTAAAGATCTGCAGAAGCACATCTCCCCATAGGTTGAGAATTTAATTCTCATCGGGTTGAGATCCTGCCATGCAGATCCAAAACTTAGAGGGGGAATTGAGTTTAGAGAATTTAATTCTCCCAAAACAAATTAGGGTTTAACCCTATATGAGAATTTAATTCTCCCAAAACTATTGGAATTTAATTCCTTCATGATGGACAGAATTAGGGTTTAACCCTACTTAAGAATTTAATTCTTGCACAATAGGAATTTAATTCCTCCAAAATCATAATTAGGGTTTAATCCTACAAAGAATTCAATTCTTAAAATAAGGAGACTTAAAAGATCTCCGTGCATGAAAAGAACTAAGGTTACGTGCCCCCACGTGACCCTTGAAAAGAACCCTGAAGAAAAGAAGCTTTGAAGCAATGCCTCACGTGCTCCCACGTAACTCCCAAAACGCAGAAAGAAAAAAACAAAGGAAATGAAGGCTTTGGGCGCTCTCACGTGTCCCCACGTGACCCCTCAGCAAGTGCTGTAATTATCGATGCATAAATCCCCATCACGTGCCATCACGTGATGCTCGAAAATAAAAATAAAAAGTGTTTAACACTTAATTGCAGAACAAAGAAAATGGATCTGGTCCCACTTTTGGGCGCTCTCACGTGTCCACACGTGACCCCTCTTTCTTTAGTGTTTAACACTAATTTGGGGATTATATTTCCAGTGTTTAACACTGATTGTTTCTAGTGTTTAACACTAAATTGAAGATTATATTTCCAGTGTTTAACACTGATTGTCTTTTAGTGTTTAACACTAATTTGAGAGTTCTACCTCCAGTGTTTAACACTGTTGTTCTCTAGTGTTTAACACTACTTTTAGCCAAATTGGCTACTTTTCTAGAGGCAAAAGTCCCTCCTCCAAATGAATCTCAAAATTGAGGAAATCAAAGGCAAAATGTTGTCAGAGCCCCAAAACCTCTGTTTAGCACTGCTGAATGATGAGGGGCTGAACCCAGACAAATGTCTAATGGCCCAAAGCGCCAATATTTCAAACATAATTGGACTTAGCCCAAACTGGCCATAAGTCCTCAAATCATCTTGAACTGAGCACATCTGCTCTTTCAACCAACTCATTGGTTCAAGGGTACATCTCTGAACTCCTCTGATATTTGTCGTTGTAATCCTTCAACGTCTTCAGAGAGGTGATGGATCCCGACAGCCATACATTTTATGGACCACCATGTCCCTAAACTGGCAATGGACCACCATGTCCCTAAACTGACAATGGACCACTATGTCCATAAACTAGAACAATAGAGTCCAAATACTCTTTTGTAGGATCTAAACGATCCCGTTAAGTTGATCTTAGTCTCAAATTAGACTAACGTATCCTTAACAAATGTTTAAGTTGATCTTAGCCTCGAATATGGCTAACGTATCCTTAAACCAAAACCTTCAAACAGACTTTAGTCCCAAATTGGACTGTAGATCTCCCAACTAACTTTGGTTCAAGGGTACATCTCTGAACTTCTCTGATATCTGTCGTTGTAATCCTTCAACGTCGTCAGAGAGGTGACGGGTCCCGACGGCCATACGATCAATGGACCACCATGTCCCTAAACTGGCAATGGACCACTATGTCCCTAAACTAGAACAATAGAGCCCAAATGCTCTTTTGTCGGATCTAAACGATCCTGTTAAGCTGATCTTAGTCTCAAATTAGACTAACGTATCCTTAACAAACGTTTAAGTTGATCTTAGCCTCAAATATGGGTAACGTATCCTTAAACCAAAACCCCAAACCCAAATCTAAGAAAATACGGATTTGGACTAATCCACGTCCTACGGGCGACGACATAAATTAGTCTCCGTGAAAGGTTTGCCTAGCACCCTATGTAGAGTTTTGAAGCATCACATGTCTCAAAGTTTAAATTTTTATGGTGCTAAACAAGCATACAATAGAATCGATCCTAGAAAATTAGGGTTTCGAATTTAAAGCCAATAAAAACTAGGGTTTCGAGACTACAACCTTTGTAGCTCCCTTTCGCTAGACTCTTTGGCCTCTTGGGTGATGGAAGAAGGTCCTCTTGAAGTCTTCTCGCGTCCACGACGGTCCACCCGGAGTTCCTCGTCCAAGCTCGCAACTTCGATTATCAAGATGAGAATCGAAGAGAACACTCTAAACAAGTTGGCTAAACTTGTGTAGAATGATGTTGTGGTTAAGATTCTCACTTCAAAAACCTTTCTTTATGTGTGTTTTACTCACTAGAAGAAACTAGAGAGCAAATGGTGAAGGAGGAAGAAGATGGAGGCTTTTTAACAAGAGTAAAATGATAACCTTTGAAAAGAAATGAAATACATCTATATATATTTTATTTCTTCTCACTACAAACCATGGTTAAATCTTTGAGTTATTATTTAATTAGGGTTTAAAACATATAAGGAAAGTTTAATCCAAGGTTAAGGGTAGGTGAGAATGGTTAGGTTAAAGAAGAGTGTAGAAGCAAGTGAAGAATTATCCTTTCCTTTTCTATTTTGTTTTAAACCTAAAATCAAATAATAATCCATAGATTTATCCATGGTGTGAGTCTCATATTGCCACCATTTCCATGTGTAAACAACCATGATAGATGGTGTATGTATGTATGTATGTATGCACATCTATATGTGCATAAAACTAGTAAGATAGAAAGTAAAACATACATGCATGCATACACCCATCACATACAAGGAAAAAGGTTTTAAGTGAGAAAACTAATGGTTAAATGATAAATCAACACTTGATTTATCAATCCGGCCATATCACATATGACCCTACCAAAAGCAAGCCTCCCGATCAATGTTCGGTATCCTATACGCGCATTTTAATCGGGTCCATGCGCATATCGCATACGCGCACCACAACGTTTCGCCTGGACTGGGTAACTCCTTTGTGGGACTCTAAGACTCGTCAATACGCCGGCAGAGGGTGATGATCACATCAAACACCCCCAAGCCGCAAGCGGTCAGCTAAACGTAACGGCCACCCGGGTATTGAGCGATCAGAAGAAAACAAGCGAACCTGCTATAACTCCCGTCGAGCCAACCGGAAACACTACCGTACAGTCCGGTCTCTTCGTCAGATATGTTGCATATCGAGCCTAAGGATGGTCACGTCGACCCCAATAACTCAATAAGTCGTGCCGGTGAATGGTCTATAACAGATCGAGAAACTACTGATAACACTTATCAGCAAATCTCAGCAGCCCTGGCCAGGGACTTACTGATATAACCAGTCGGGCATAGCACAGCATCAGCTCCCAATACCGGGAGAGATGAAACCCCTCCTATCGCTCATCGTCTTCGTGTGTCTCGGGACTGTACCCAACGGCCACCTGTTTGCACGACTCAGTAGAGCCGTGGTAGGGTGGCAATCAAAGTACAGTGGGAGAACACACAAGACTCTATGACGATCTCGGGTCTACAGACTAACCTGTACCAGTGTCACCTGAGAACTGCTATCCGACGATAGATATAATTCCATATAGGAGTTCTCGGTGAGTCCGTCCAGTGTACCCAGTCACCACTGAGCACCCGTATATGATCTTGATGTCAAACATCGATGAATGTGGGAACATTCATCGCCCATCGTATGGGTCTAGTATCATATACGCTAGTCTACTCTGGTATATCAATGCCACGTCTCGATATACCTACGACTAGGGACTTTCTAGGATATGCTTATAGACTACAGATGTCCCACTAGTATGATCTCCATCATAATCAGAGTAGTCAAGCCAATATCCTTTGGGCTTTATCACCATGTATGAATGAATAAAAGCATGATCAAATCAACATGTCAGATAAAGAAGAACCAGATAGCATACTATCATGTCGAGCAAGAATGCATACTGAATATATATACATGTACAAATACATCCACTATCATATAATGGCCTCTAGGGCATACATGTATCCAACAATCTCCCACTTGCACTAAGGCCAGTTATTGGCGTATCTCATACCCAACATCTCAAAAAGTCGCTCATACTGCGGCTGAGGGAGGGCCTTGGTGAATGGATCCGTGGCGTTATTCTTTGTGTCTACTCTCCTAATCTCGATCTCGCGGCGATCTACAATCTCCCGGATCAAATGAAAACGCCTCAGGATGTGTCTGGACCGCTGATGGGATCTGGGCTCCTTGGCTAGGGCCATAGCCCCATTATCATCACAATACAAAGGTATTAGATCAATAATGGTTGGAACTACTCCTAGCTCCGAGACGAACTTCTTCATCCAGACGGCTTCCTTGGCGGCATCATTTGCAGCAATATACTCAGCTTCCATCGTGGAGTCTGCAACGGTATCTTGTTTGGAACTCTTCCAACTCACCGCCCCTCCATTGAGGGTAAATACAAACCCTGAGATAGATTTGCTGTCATCCTTATCTCTCTGGAAGCTCGAATCGGTAAAGGCCTCCATTTGGAGATCCGTATTACCATACACCAAGAATAATTCTTTAGTCCTTCGTAAGTACTTAAGAATGTTCTTCACAGCTGTCCAGTGGTTCTCCCCTGGGTTGGATTGATACCTGCTTACAACACTAAGTGCATAAGCTACATCTGGGCGTGTACATAACATCGCATACATTATAGATCCTACTGCCGAAGCGTTGGGTATAACACTCATGCGAGCTCTCTCTTCATCGGTCTTTGGGCAAGAATCCTTGGAGAGAGTGACCCCATGGCAAGCGGGTAAGGCACCCCGCTTGGAGTCTTCCATACTAAACCTTTTTAGGATGGTGTTAATGTACCTGGTTTGGGACAATCCCAATAACTTTTTGGATCTATCCCTATAGATCCTTATGCCCAGGATGTATGTGGCATCACCCAGGTCCTTCATGGAGAACCTTAGTGATAAGAATAATTTGACCGACTGTAGCATAGGAATATCATTTCCTATCAGAAGAATGCCATCCGCGTACAATACGAGGAATGTGACAGCTCTTCCTACAGCCTTCTTATAAACACAAGGTTCATCTGGATTTTTGATGAAATCAAACTCTTTGATAACATCATCGAAACAGATGTTCCAACTCCGAGATGCCTGCTTTAACCCATATATGGATTTAAGCAGTCTACATGCTTTCCCGCTGCTCCCACTGTCAATGAAACCCTCTGGTTGATCCATATAAACGCATTCTTCTAAATCTCCATTTAGAAATGCTGTTTTAACGTCCATCTGCCATATTTCATAGTCGTAGTGAGCAGCAATAGCAAGTAGGATCCGAATGGATTTAAGCATGGCTACGGGCGAAAAAGTTTCGTCGTAGTCCAAACCTGGTCTTTGACGAAAACCTTTCGCCACAAGTCTTGCCTTATAGGTCTCCACCTGCCCATCTACACCAATCTTTCTTTTAAAGATCCATTTGCACCCCACAGGTTTTACCCCAGGGGGTACAACGTCCAAAGTCCATACTTTGTTGGTGTACATAGACTCCATTTCGGATCTCACGGCATCCAGCCACTTCACAGAGTCTCCACTCATGATAGCTTGCTAAAAACTGGTAGGATCATCATCATCCATGATGCAGTCTTCTCCGTTACCATCAATGAGGAAACCATAGTACCTCTCCGGTGGGCAAGAAGTCCTACCAGACCTACGGAGTGGCCGAGATTCTTCAGTTTCTGTTGCAACAGCCGGTTCAACCAAATCGTCATTTGTAGTTTGTGTCTCTAGAACCTCTTCTAGATCCACTACCTTGCCATTATCTTTATCTGTGAAAAACTCTTTTTCCAAGAATGTGTCATGTTGAGAAACAAACACTTTTTGTTCCTCTTTGTGGTAGAATAGATATCCATAAGAATTCTTTGGATATCCCACAAAGTTATACATGACTGACCGTGTCTCGAGTTTGTCCGGATTCTGCTTTTTAACATAGGCCGGGCAACCCCAAATCTTAATTCTCTTAAGAGATGGTCTCTTCCCATGCCATATCTCATATGGCGTGGTAGACACGGTTTTGGTTGGAACCCTGTTTAGCAGAAACGCTGCAGTCTCCAATGCATGCCCCCAAAACGAGACTGGTAACTCAGCGTCACTCATCATGGACCGGACCATATCTAATAGGGTCTTGTTCTGTCGTTCTGACACACCGTTGTGCTGTGTAAGGAGGAGTGAGCTGAGAGAGAATCCCATTCTCTTTTAGGAAGTTTGCAAATTCTGTACTGAGATACTCACCACCTCGATCTGATCGAAGCATTTTGATACTCAAGCCGTTTTGTTTTTCTACTTCTTGTTTATATTCAATGAATTTCTCGAAAGCTTCGGACTTGTGCTTTAATAAAAATACATGACCGAATCTTGAGAAATCGTCAGTGAATGTAATGAAGTATGAAAAACCGCCTCTAGCCTGTGTAGATATTGGCCCACATATATCACTATGTATGAGGCCTAGGAGCCGAATAGCTCTTTCTCCGTGTCCGGTAAACGAAGTTTTGGTCATTTTACCCTTGATACAAGACTGGCAAGTTGCATAAGATTTATATTCAAAAGAGTTTAAATATCCATCTTTGTGTAAATTGTTTAGTCTTGTTTCGTTAATATGACCAAGTCTACAGTGCCAAAGAAAAGCTTCATTTAATTCTGAAAGTTTTCTTTTATTAGTGTGTTGTATACTGAAAACTGTGTGTTGATTTAAGACATATATTCCGTTATTAAGCGTACCATACCCAACCAACATTTGATTCAGGTGAATGTTCATAACATTGTTCTGCAATACAAAATTATATCCTTCATTGTCCAACAAAGAAACGGATATTATATTACATAGCATACTTGGTACAAAATAACATGGATTCAAAACCAAAATACATCCAGATGGCAACCCCAAGTGATACTCTCCCACTGCGACTGTATGTACATTGGAACCATTTCCAACGCGGAGAGTATGGTCACCTGTCTTCAAAACCTTGCTATTTCTCAGCCCCTGCATAGAATTGCAAATGTGAGAACCTGAACCGGTATCCAATACCCAGGAAGCAGAGTTTATTGAAAAACAGTTTTCTGTCACAAACGCACCTGAAGCAGAAGCATCACCATGCTTCTTCTTGAGACATAAGTACTCCGTGCAGTTGCGCTTCCAATGTCCTGTCTTGTGGCAATAAAAACATTCGCCTTTCCCCGAGTCTCCAGCCTTAGACTTTTCCTTTCCCTTCACCTTTTTAACTCCACCCTTATGATTAGTGGGTTTCTTCTTTTTCTTTCCCTTGGCCTTAGCTTTCGGGCGAGAAGAGGAAGACTGTCCAATAGTCATAACGGGAGTTTTTGCTGACTTCATGGTGCTCTCTGCACTCCTTAACATGTTAAGGAGTTCAGGGAGCTCCTTCTCCATGCCATGCATGTTGAAGTTCACTATGAACTGAGCAAAGGTGGAGGGGAGGGACTGCAGAATAATATATATATATATATTGTTCATTGTCCATCGTCCATCCAAGGTCCTCAAGCTCTTCTATAAGAGCTATCATCTTCAGAACATGGTCTGCTACTGGTGTGCCAGGGGCCATTTGCATCTGAAACAATTTCTTTGATGCTTCGTATCGTAATACGTGGGATTGCTCTCCATACAACTCCTTTGTATGGAGCAATATACCGTGAATGTCCATGTCTTCGTGCTGCTTTTGATGTGTGTTGTCCATCGATGCAAGTGCGAGGCATTTGGCCGTGGCACAGTCAGCGTCCTATGTCTTGCGGACTTCAATGTCCGCAACTGAGGATTTTGGACCTGGGACGGGCGGGGCTGAAGCCGTGAGGACATATGATACTTTATCATACGTCAAGGCGATTTTCAGATTCCTCAGCCAGTCTTTATAGTTGGTCCCATTCAGTTTGTTTTTATCTAGTAGAAGCTTGAGTCCAGTCATGGGTATCTGCCATTAAGAGAGAGAAAAGAATACACTCAGCGAAAGCTCTTGCATAGATCAGATTGGTTATTATCTTGTCTAATCGATGTTTCCCACTGCTTTTATCGAGTTTTTCTTTCAAACCTTAAAAAGAAAAACTAGCCAGGATTAATTACAGTCTACAACTTCGCTAACCGTTCAGCCAGGCCAGTGTCGGTACTTGAGGGAGGTTCCCCGTGCTTTCGCACGGACCTAATTAGAGTAAACCTTATCTTCCCAGAGGCGGAGCCCCGTTAACACCTTTCTAGACACCTAATGAGTTAGCTAATTGTAAACTGTAAAACTCTCCTAGGAGCAACTATTGCCCACAGTGGGATCGGGATCCAACCATCACATGGAAGGTATGCAATCTCATTGCAAATTTCAACTATTGAAATTCCCGATGTGGTTTTTACCCCTAGTACTCGTGACCTTGGCTAAGGTCAACAAATCACGAGTACTAGTCAAGCTCAACCCGTCATTTCTTGATTAATTAGACCCGTTCACATGACCCTTGGCTAAGGTCAACAAAGTCATATGCCCGTCCTAATTAATCTGCATCATATGCATTTGTAGGAAGACATCACTTAGCTACCGTACACTACGCCTTGGCTAAGGTCAACAAACGTAGCACGAATACTAAGTACTCTACTTCCTAAAATGACGGAGGGTTGCGGATGATTTTTAAGAAAATCTTTAACGCTTTGAACTTGATATCGTTGTAGAATCAAATGGTTTTCAAAAGGAGTGACTTAAGCTCCGCAGTTTTGAAATATAGCTTTTTCATAAATAGCCGAGTGGTTTTCAAATCCGATTCTACAACATCTTTTTAGGTTTATTTTCTTTACATTAATCACATTAATGTAATCCCATCATTTAAGTCCTTAAGCCAATCACAGAAAAAAAAACGAAAATAACACGTACGCTTATGCCATCCGCATTCGCCGCAATGTTCCGTTATGCACCGTTAGGTTACTTAACTAACGGCATACCGGGATGGGACTAGCGCGGGTGTAAAACATAAGCAACGTCTACTATATATCATATATATAATATGTCATTCGTCTCAGATATCACAGAACACAGGCAGCAGAAACATAGATATAAAGTGGGATATACTAGGACGTCCGTATTTAGTATTTAGCCAGAATAGAAATTATGGATTCCACAGTCGCGATGAATAGCCAAGCCCACACCCTGGACCCCTACGAGAGCGGCAAGTGACCCTACCAATTCTGCAGTTTAGGAGACCTGGTCTCGACTCCTCGAGATGGCCTCCCACTGAACCCCAGAACCCGGTCACCAGTGCTCCCCTCCTTGGGTCCATCCTAATGCGGAAAAGTAAATAATATACAACACTGGTGACACAACCTCAACCCGGAAGTGCCCCCCCCCCAAAAAAAAAAGAATATTACATTACATTTGAATTTACATGAATGAAAATATAAAACTCTCATCTCACATAAAAAAAACCCCGGCTATTCAATCGCGACAATCCTGCACATCATATCTCAACAACACATAATATCTCATATCATCAACGTAAGTAAGTATGCGTACCCCGATTGTCGTTGATGTATAGCAACGAAACCGGCGATATTGAACATACTACACTTACGGTCACAGAAAAGAAAGTGTAAAACTACAATATTTGGAATCCACATTCTCTTTAGACATCATAAATGCGAAATATCACATACTTCGTATTTCATGCCTAAACTATATGAATTCCACATATTGTATCACATTCCAGATAAACAGACAGTATTAAAGTTTTCGAACGAACGATCAAGTACCCAAGATTCACTAAAGCTCAACACTTGAGCAGGGTTCAAAAATCCGGAGTGTGACACAGTAGTAGCGGTCCAGCCGTAGAAGGGTCAAGCCAACGCCTCACATGTGGCACGCCGTACTGCCCCAAACCCTAAGGTTCAAAGGGCAGTTCAAGACGGTCATATAATCGAGTTAAGGTTTGTTGTCTTCTAGAGGGTCCACCACAAAAAGACTTGCACGTATCTCCAAAGTATTTAAACCCCGTGAATAGTGAGCAAATGATACTCGTTCAATCACTTCAATACTTTCTAATTTACCCGGAAAAGCAACGAAATGAAAATTCCGATCGAATCTACAAGTCCAAAACCATCTCCAGAATTTTTCAGCAGTAAATACAGATTAAAAATACCCAAAAACATATACAAGCAGAACAAAACATTACAGTTTAAAATTTATGTAGTGATCGATTTGTACGGCCGCGTTTCCGCGGCAATGTTAACTGTTCATTGCATAATTTTTACACCGTAATTCTTATATTTTCCTGCTGAATTTTTTACGTATTTTTAATTCTGAAAATAACCAGATTTTGAAAAAAGTCCAGAGAGCACCCAAAAAATCCGTATTTTCGGTTCGATCGGAGTTTTAACTTCGTAAAATCATCGCCTAATGTTCTAGGTCGGTTTTGATACCAATGAAAGGTTTGCCTAGCACCCTATGTAGAGTTTTGAAGCATCACATGTCTCAAAGTTTAAATTTTTATGGTGCTAAACAAGCATACAATGGAATCGATCCTAGAAAATTAGGGTTTCGAATTTAAAGCCAATAAAAACTAGGGTTTCGAGACTACAACCTTTGTAGCTCCCTTTCGCTAAACTCTTTGGCCTCTTGGGTGATGGAAGAAGGTCCTCTTGAAGTCTTCTCGCGTCCACGACGGTCCACCCGGAGTTCCTCGTCCAAGCTTGCAACTTCGATTATCAAGATGAGAATCGAAGAGAACACTCTAAACAAGTTGGCTAAACTTATGTAGAATGATGTTGTTGTTAAGATTCTCATTTCAAAAACCTTTCTTTATGTGCGTTTTACTCACTAGAAGAAACTAGAGAGCAAATGGTGAAGGAGGAAGAAGATGGAGTCTTTTTAACAAGAGTAAAATGATAACCTTTGAAAAGAAATGAAATATATCTATATATATTTTATTTCTTCTCACTACAAACCATGGTTAAATCTTTGAGTTATTATTTAATTAGGGTTTAAAACATATAAGGAAAGTTTAATCCAAGGTTAAGGGTAGGTGAGAATGGTTAGGTTAAAGAAGCGTGTAGAAGCAAGTGAAGAATTATCCTTTCCTTTTCTATTTTGTTTTAAACCTAAAATCAAATAATAATCCATAGATTTATCCATGGTGTGAGTCTCATATTGCCACCATTTCCATGTGTAAACAACCATGATAGATGGTGTATGTATGTATGTATGTATGCACATCTATATGTGCATAAAACTAGTAAGATAGAAAGTAAAACATACATGCATGCATACACCCATCACATACAAGGAAAATGGTTTTAAGTGAGAAAACTAATGGTTAAATGATAAATCAACACTTGATTTATTAATCCGGCCATATCACATATGACCCTACCAAAAGCAAGCCGCCCGATCAATGTTCGGTATCCTATAGGCGCATTTTAATCGGGTCCATGCGCATATCGCATACGCGCACCACAACGTTTTGCCTGGACTGGGTAACTCCTTTGTGGGACTCTAAGACTCGTCAATACGCCGGCAGAGGGTGATGATCATATCAAACACCCCCAAGCCGCAAGCGGTCAGCTAAACGTAACGGCCACCCGGGTATTGAGCGATCAGAAGAAAACAAGCGAACCTGCTACAACTCCCGTCGAGCCAACCGGCAACACTACCGTACAGTCCGGTCTCTTCGTCAGATATGCTGCATATCGAGCCTAGCGATGGTCACGTCGACCCCAATAACTCAATAAGTTGTGCCGGTGAATGGTCTATAACAGATCGAGAAACTACTGATAACACTTATCAGCAAATCTCAACAGCCCTGGCCAGGGACTTACTGATATAACTAGTCGGGCACAGCACAGCATCAACTCCTAATACCGGGAGAGACGAAACCCCTCCTATCGCTCATTGTCTTTGTGTGTCTCGGGACTGTACCCAACGGCCACCTGTTTGCACGACTCAGTAGAGCCGTGGTAGGGTGGCAATCAAAGTACTGTGGGAGAACACACAAGACTCTATGACGATCTCGGGTCTACAGACTAACCTATACCAGTGTCACCTGAGAACTGCTATCCGACGATAGATATAATTCCATATAGGAGTTCTCGGTGAGTCCGTCTAGTGTACCCAGTCACCACTGAGCACCCGTATATGATATTGATGTCAAACATCGATGAATGTGGGAACATTCATCGCCCATCGTATGGGTCTAGTATCATATACGCTAGTCTACTCTGGTATATCAATGCCCCGTCTCGATATACCTACGACTAGGGACTTTCCAGGATATGCTTATAGACTACAGATGTCCCACTAGTATAATCTCCATTATAATCAGAGTAGTCAAGCCAATATCCTTAGGGCTTTATCAGCATGTATGAATGAATAAAAGCATGATCAAATCAACATGTCAGATAAAGAAGAACCAGATAGCATACTATCATGTCGAGCAAGAATGCATACTGAATATATATACATGTATAAATACATCCACTATCATATAATGGCCTCTAGGGCATACATATATCCAACACTCCGTATACAATCCATGGGCAACCACAAACAAAACAAACACCCACGACACGAAGTGAACATCTGAAAAAGGAGAAAGTTGTTACCGTGATGCTGTAGCGTAATTAACTGCAGGGGCTTGCGCCTGCAGGGAAGAGCGTCCCCACAATCAAAAAACCCTCAAGCGAGGGGGAATCTAACGAAGTCTGCTACATCGGTCGCATCCGTCTAAACCTTCGATACACGGTGCCATAAATCAACTTGACATCTTCGAAGAGGTGGACGGATAAAACCAAATAGCATCTGTCCCGAATCTCAGGCAAGACGTCTTTACGTCGCGCCGTCATTCGGAAGGGAACAGTTGCTATATGTCAACGACAATTGGAATACGCATATTTACATACGTTGATGACTTGTGATGTTATGTATTGCTGTGATATGTTATATATTGGATCGTCGCGTTTTGAGTAGTCAGGGGTTTTTATGTGAGATGAGAGTTTTTATTTTCATTCATGTAAAATTCAATGTATGTAATATTCTTTTATTGGGGCACTTCCGGATTGAGGATGATGTCACCATTGTTGTATATTATTTACTTTTCTGCATTAGGATAGACCCAAGGAGGGGAGCTCAAGTAACCGGGTTCTAGAGTCCAGTGGGAGACCAACTCGAGGAGTCGAGTCCGGGTCTCCTAACTCTAGAATTGGTAGGGTTGCTTGCCGCTCTCGTAGGGGTCTAAGGATGTGGGTTTGGCTATTCATCGCGACCGTGGAATCCGTGTTTTATATAAGCTCAAAATAAAACACGGATCTCTTAGTATATCCAATATTTTATATGTTTCTTCTGCTGGTCTGTGATGTGATCACTGTGGATTCTGAGACGAATGGATATACATTATATATGAGATATATAGTAGACGTTGCTTATGTTTTACACCCGCGCTAGTCCCGTCCCGGTATGCCGTTAGTTAAGTAACCTAACGGTGCGTAATGGGACACTGTGGCGAATGCGGATGGCATAAGCGTACGTTGTATTTTCGTTTCTTCTGTGATGCTTAGGAAGCATAAATGATGGGACTTTATTAATGAGATTAATGAAAGAAAAGAAACCTAAAAGATATTGTAGAATCAAATTTTCAAAAAGGATAGCTCTAGTTTTTACTTTGCATAGTGGTATTCCTTGTAGAATATCCAGCACCTTATTCGATAAGGAAAGAGCCGAGATCCCTTCACCGAGAGTGACCTCTTTAGTGAAACTAGCAGATGCTACAAACACTCGGTTTTGTTTTTGATTGCTTCTATAGTTCTTGCTTTGCATAGCGGTATTTATGAAATATCCTGCACCTTGTTCGATAAGGAAAGAGCCGAGATCCCTTCACCGGGAGTGACCTCTTTAGAGAAACTAGTAAAAGCCTCAAAAACACTCCTTTTCAAAATCACTCGATTCTACAACGATATCAAGTTCATTACGCAAAAGGTTTTCATAAAAACCTTTCGTAGCCCTCCGTCATTTCAGATAAGCAGTATTTAGTATTCGTGCTGCGTTTGTTGACCTTGTCAAGGCGTAGTGTGCGGTAACTATTTAGTGCATATTTGCTAGCATATGATGCGATTGGATTAAGGTAGTCGTGCGGCCTTGTTGACCTTGTCAAGGTTCATGCGAGTGGGTTTAATTCAATCAGGAAATGACGAATTGAAATTGACTTGCAGTCTATGGTTTGTTGACCTTGTCAAGGTCATAAGTCGCTTGGGGCAAAATATTATCGGGAATTTCAAGTGTTGAAATTTGCAATGAGATTACATACTTTCTATGAGATAGTTGGATCCCGATACTCACTGCGAATAAGAGTTACTCCTGGGAGAGTTTTACACAAGACAATTAGCCGATCAAGAAGGTGTCTAGAAAGGTGTCAACGGGGCTATGCCTCTGGGAAAACGAGATTTATTTTAATTAGGTCCGTGCGAAAACACGGGGAATCTCCCTCAAAGTACCGGCACTGGACTGGCTGAAAGATTGGCGAAATTGTAGGGTGTAATTAATCCCGGCTAGTCTTTCCTTTTAGGGTTTGAAGGAAGATTTGATAAAAACAGTGGGAGCCATCCTAATTAGATAAAATAATAACCAATCTGATCTTGCAAGAGCATACGCTAAAGTGTTTTCTTCTCTCTCTCTCCAGGTAACGACCATGTCACGTCTTAATCAAGATAATAATATGGATGTATTGACCGAACCCGCATGTTATACTGTGCAGGGGAACGTTGGTTCCATTCTTTCTTATAATTGTTATAAGACTGAACAGGGAATAGGGACATATCCGGATTCCCATGCCGCCCAAACGAAGAATAAAGCACGTTGATGCATCTTCTTCGGGTGTGTTGGTTGTTGAGAACTATTTCTTGGTTCACTCTACGTCCTGGGTATTAGATACCGGATCAGGATCCCACACATGTAATATGTTACATAGGCTAAGAAAAGGTAGAGAACTGGGACTGGGTGATCATTCCTTATGAGTAGGGAATGGGGCAAATGTTGCAGCCAAAGCAGTTGGCGAATATCACCTTGTATTAACAAATGGTAATACATTGATTCTGAATGAATGCTATTACATTCCGACCCTGATATGCAATCTTATATCAGTTTCCTTATTAAGTAAAGAAGGATATAATTTTGTAGTACAGGACAAATTTATGAACATCTTCCTGAATCAAAAGTTGATCGGATCAGGCTCATTAATTAATGGCATATACGTTCTAAATCAAACCACAGTTCTTAGCATACAAAACACACATAAGAGGAAGAGTTCAGAAATGAACGAATCCTTCTTGTGGCATTGTAGACTAGGTCATATCAATGCGACACGACAAGCTAAGTTGCATAAAGATAGATATTTAAATCCGTTCGAATTTTCATCCTATGACACTTGCCAGTCATGTCTCAAAGGCAAAATGACCAAAATTCCGTTTACAGGATACGGAGAAAGAGTTACGGAACTCTTGGGATTGATACATAGTGATGTATGCGGTCCCATGTCAACACATGACAGAAATGGTTCTTCGTATTTCGTTACATTCACCAACGATCTCTCAAGATTCGGACATGTGTTCCTGATGAAATACAAGTCTGAAGCTTTTGAGAAATTCAAGGAATATAAATCCGAAATCGAGAACTAAACGGGTAAAAGTATTAAAATCCTACGATCTGATCGAGGAGGTGAATACTGAGCACGGAATTTCTGGACTATCTAAAAGAGAATGGGATTCTCTCTTAGCTTACTCCTCCGTATACACCACAGCACAACGGTGTATCGGAACGGAGGAATCGCACCCTATTAGATATGGTGCTCTCTATGATGAGCACTGCCGAGTTGCCTATTTCCTTTTAGGGTTATGCGCTTGAGACAGCAGCATACCTATTGAATCAAGTTCCATCTAAATCTATACCTACCACACCATATGAGATATGGAGTGGGAAGAGACCATATCTTAAACGTGTTAAGATATGGGGTTGTCCGGCCTATGTCAAAAGGTAAAATCCGGACAAACTCGAGGTACGATCAGTTCTTTGCAAGTTTGTGGGATATCCAAAGAAATCATATGGATTTTTTTTACCACAGTGAGGAACAAAAGGTGTTTGTTGCTCAACATGCCACCTTTTTAGAAAAGAAATTTCTTGTAAAAAAAATTAATGGCAAGGAGGTAGAACTGAAAGAAGTTCCAGATACACAAACTGTAACTGAAGATTTAGTGGAACCAGAGGATTCGATAGTGCCCAATGAACCCCAGCCTCTCCGCCGATCTAGTAGGGTTTCTCATCCACCTGAGAGATACTACGGATTTCTCATTGATGGTGGAAGCGAGGATTGCATCATGGAGGTTGATGACCTGACTAGCTTCGAGCAGGCCATCACGAGTGGAGACTCTATGAAATGGCAGGATGCAATGCGATCTGAGATGGAATCCATATACACCAACAAAGTATGGACTTTGGAAGTTGCTCCTGAAGAGATAAAACCTATTGGGAGTAAATGGATCTTTAAGAAGAAACTTGGTGTAGATGGAAAAGTTGAGACTTTCAAAGCTAGAGGGTTTTCGTCAACGACCAGGTGTGGATTATGACGAAAACTTTTCTCCAGTGGCTATGCTTAAGTCCATCCGGATCCTACTTGCCATTGTTGCGTACCATGACTACGAAATCTGGCAAATGGATGTTAAGAACACCTTTCTAAATGGTGATTTGGAAGAGTGCGTGTACATGACTCAGCCAGAGGGCTTCGTAGACAGTGGGAGCAGCGGAAAGGTGTGCAAGCTGCTTAAATCCATTTACGGGTTAAAGCAAGCATCGCGGAGTTGGAACATCTGTTTTGGTGTCGTTGTCAAAGAGTTTGACTTCGTCAAAAACGTAGATGAACCTTGTATATACAAGAACGTGGCAGAGAGTAAGGTTGTCTTCCTCGTATTGTACATAGATGACATACTCTTGATAGGAAATGATATTCCTATGCTGCAATCGTTCAAGGTCTTCTTATCACAAAGATTCTCAATGAAAGATCTAGGTGATGCCTCCTACATCTTGGGGATTAAGATCTATAAAGATAGATCTAAACGGATACTGAGATTGTCCCAATCCAGGTACATTGACACCATACTAAAGAGGTTTAGTATGGAAGAATCCAAGCGTGGGTTTTTAACTACGATCTCAGGACCCACTCTCTCCAAAAAGATGTCTCCCAATACTGATTTGTAGAGAGCTCGCATGCAAGGGATACCTTATGCTTCGGCAGTAGGCTCTATCATGTACACGATGCTATGTACCAGACCCGATGTAGCATACTCACTGAGTGTAGTGAGCAGGTATCAAGCAGATCCTGGAGAGAGTTACTGGACATCTGTGAAGAGCATTCTCAAGTACTTAAGAAGGACTAAAGAGATGCTCTTGGTGTATGGTAACGGAGAACTCCAAGTGGAATCATTTACCGATTCGAGCTTCCAGAGTGATAAGAACGACTCTAAGTCGCACTCGGGATTTGTCTTTACCCTCAATGGAGGGGAGGTATGCTGGAAGAGTTCCAAGCAGGAAACCGTGGCAGACTCGACGATGGAGGCTGAATACATCACTGCCAACGATACTGCCAAAGAGGCTGTCTGGATGAAGAAGTTCATAACTGAACTTGGAGTGGTTCCATCCATTGAGTATCCAATACCTTTGTATTGTGATAACAATGGAGCGGTGGCTTTGGCCAAGGAACCCAGGTCCCATCAGCGATCCAGACATATTCTGAGGCGGTATCACCTGATCCGGGAGATAGTTGATCACCGGAAGATCGAGGTCAGGAGAGTTGACACGAAGAACAACACAGCGGATCCACTCACGAAGGCCATTCCCCAGTTACAGTTCGAGAAACTCTTCGGGATGTTGGGTATGAGATACTACAGCAACTGGCCCTAGTGCAATTGGGAGATTGTTATTTGTATGTATGCCCTATATGCCATTATTGTACATATGATGTATATTATATTGGATGCTTGGACATATATAGAGAGGGCTTTCTTGCTCGACATGATAGTATGCTATCTGGTTGCTCTTTATCTTAACATGTATACTTGTCTCTTGATATTGTCTTATGGTTACAGGTTGGTAAAGCCCTTAGGATAAGTACTTGACTACCAGGATTATGATGCAGATCATACTAGTAGGGCCATGGTAGTCTATAACTTCATCCTTTAATGTTCCTAGTCGTGGCTGTATCGAGACGGGGCATCGATATACCAGATTAGACTAGCGTATACGCTTCTCGACCCATTTGATGGGCGATGGATGATCGCATATCCATTGGTGTTTGACATCAGAGATGGTATACGGATGCTCAGTGGAGACTGAGTACATTGGACGGACTCGCTGAGAACTCCTAGTTGGTATTATACATATCGTCAGATAACAGTTCTCTGCTGATACCGGTACATCTTAGTCTTTAGACCCGAGATCGTCATAGAGTCTTGTGTGATTCCCACTGTGCTTTGATTTCTACCTTACCACTTTCAAGAGGACGTGCAAAACGGTGGTTTTTTAGGTACAGTCCCGAGTCACATGGAGGCAATGAGCGATAGGAGGGGTTTCGTCTCTCCCGGTATTGGGGGTTGATGTTGCGCTGTGCTTGATTGGCCATAACAGGGAAGTCCCTGGCCAGGGCTGATTTAGAGATTTACTGGTAAGTGTTATCAGTAGTTTCTCGACCCGTTATGAGCTTCATATCGGCATGACTTATCGGTTATTGGGGTCTGACGTTTACCGCCCCTAGACTGGATATGCGACATATCAGACGAGAAGACCGGACTGTACGGTAGTGTTACTGACAGGCTTTTGCAGGAGTTGGAGCGGGCTTGCTTGCTGATCTTCTGATCGTTCAATACCTGGGTAGACGTTACGTCCAGCTAGTATCGCTGACGGCTTATGGGTGCTTGATGTGATCATCACCTACTGCCGGCGTATTGACGAGTCTTTAGAGTCCTACATAGAGGTTTTACTGGTTCAGGAAAAACAAAGTAGGAGCACATATGTGATATGTGCGGGACCGGGAATAATGCGAGTATGTGATACCGTATTCTATTCTCACGATATTTGTATCGGTCGGTTATATGTGATATAGCCGGGTTATCGAATCAAGTGTTGATTCGATAAGTTGGTACATATAATATTAGTCGGTTATATGCGATATAGCCGGATTATTAAATCAAGTGTTGATTTGATAATTTAGTGTATAATTGTATATTTGATATACTAGTTTACATTAACTAATATTAGCTCACTTAAGCATTTATTTTCTCACATGTGCACACTTAATATATATGTGATATATATTAATTGTGTTCTATATTGTGTCATGGTTGATGATACATGCAACATGGGTGTATGAGACTTACACTATGATAAAGATAATGTAGGGTTTATTTATTTATTGTAATTCATTTATTAGTTGGAAATTTTTCACATGGCATGAAGTTTCATGAAGCTTTGAGACTCATTGACTTAGTCCACTAGTTTTGTCTCACACTAGATATTTTGTTAACCCAGCCATTATCTAAACTCATGGTTAAGTCTCTACAAGGGTAATATTAGATTTTCTCCCACCCATGGTTTCCATTCACTCTCACAACATTATCTCTCTTCATCTTCTTCATCAAAGCTCAGAGCTCTCTTGCTCTTGATCAAGTGAGAAATTTTAGTGAGAAAATTAATTCCAAAGTGAGCAAAAATCCTACTTCATCATCCTCTACTAGATTAGCACTTTAGTATAGGGTATTAGTTTCACTAATACCACATTAGTGAAGAGGGTAGCTTTGGTTAGTGTCTCCTCGACGTAAATCATCTTCTGCCTCGAAGACTTCAAGCAAGTTCGTTGCTTTCTTCTCATGGAGCAGTTCAAGAGTCCGCAAGATCATTTCATCGCAGCGAAAGGACTACTACAAGGAGCTAATGAAGTGAAGGACCGATCTACAAAGGTTGTATTTTTAGTTCACTTAGATGTAAAGTAGTTTACATTATGTTTTGTATGATTCTCTAGTTAACGATTCTAGTTTAGGGTTCTTTAAAACGGCAAATTTTTGAAAATGGCATGGACGATGCCTCCCGAAACCTTGCTGTCATTCATAGGAACCCTACAATTTCGAGAAGGTCATTTCTCGAAACAAATACGCTAAGCGTATATAAGCATATAAAATGACAAGAAAAGATATGATAATGAAAATCCAACTTTATATATTTACATTCCCAACTTTCACAAGTTTCAAACTGAATACATGATGTGTGAAAACAAAGATGCATAAAAGAAAGTGTCTAAACAGGTAGCATACAGGAAGTAAAAGCTAAAAAAAGAACTAGTAGTCGGTATGCTCCACAAGCTAAGAGTAATCCTCCTGATTCGGCTCGATCTTCTCAATCTCTAGATTATCCAATGAACATTCTAAGGAAACAAAGAAATGGGTGGAATGCCCGTCAGCGAACTTACGCTCGGTAAGTCCCCAAGAAAGGTAGGATGTGAAAGTATATAAATGAATATGCAATATAACATGTGATATAGTATGAATGAAAATAAAATATGAACAAGTATAACATGGTAATGTTAATGACAACTATGTAAACATGGGAATATAACATGAGCATAGTAAACAAGTATAGCATGACCGTGGAGTGTGGGTATAGTGAACATGAAGTGAATGTAAGTGTCCTAAAAAGTCTCTAAAATGGTAAAAATAACTAACGTGAGTTCAAGTGTTAATGTCAACTAATCTCAAAAGTATTCTCGAACCCAAGGCTATCATCCAGGGGCAAGGAATCACGGGCCCAAAATAGCGGGACTTCAATTGTTATTGAAGTATTCCAAACCCAACAGGCTATCATCCCGGAGCTTGGAAACACGAGCCCTCATTCGTGAATTTGTGATTTGTACCGTTTCAGCCCGGTACCACAGCAACATGATTTGTATTAATGGGACTCATGAGATTCTGTTGAATTCATACTCAAACTACCCTAACACCCCGTATTTATTAATTTATGATTAATGTTATGAGTCTTGATCAAATCCATGAATACAAAAAGTGATGTATGATATCAAGTTTTCAACATTGAGTTCATGTAATCATGTCAAGTGCAAGTCATGCCAATTGTATTCATAGTTCGAGTCAAGTTGGTTCAAGTGTACATACTGGGTTCAAGTATTCATGATTGAGTCGTGTCAAGATCAAGTCAATTCTAATATGCAACGATTTAATTACAAGTCATATAAATAAAAATAAATAAGCAATAACAGAATATGATATGAGATAAGTATATAAGTAACGTCCAAAACAATGTTGTTAATATGTGATATATACGACCAGTTAATCAAGTCATTTGAAATTAGAATATAAATGAAAACATAGCCTTAATTTTTATGCACACGTGAGTTCCAGTCTCGCCTATATACGACTACCGGTTTGGGAGATATATATGTTTTCGTATCGTCGCGTAAATTAAATCAGAATTTGTTCGGTACCGTCACACATTTTTAAAATGCAGTTTAAGTTAATTTCTATTTGGTTTCAGGTTACAAAAATTATTAGAAAATTATAGGTATTTCGATATACTTATCGAAAACACCAAGATTCGTGAGATTTGGATTCCTGAAGCTCTAATTATGATCATTTTAATATCAGCGTTTAAAACATAAATTCAGATTTCTGGACAGCAACTATATGTTATATTACAAAGAATATATCGAGTTGTTTCATGCGTTTCTAAGTAATATAATATACAGGAAATTATATTTCTATCAATTTTGCATCTACACATCTAAATTTTGTCACGAACGAATATCGGGAGTTCGAGTTATGTCCTATTTAAAAATAGTGTGCGAATCAGGACAGATTCTGTCCAAATTCATCGCTTAATATTGTAACACAGTTTTCTATATTTTACGTCAATTTTCAGTAAAAACTTAAAACTAAGAAAATCTAGATATTTCTATGTAGATTTTCAAAAATCTGAAAACACTTAATTTGGATCGATGATTACAATGTTACGGTTTCTCGAAGAGAACCCTTATTGGCAGTTTTCTGGTTTTAAAAACAGTGAATAAAAACTACGTAACTTCTAAACCGTGATTCGGTTTAATATGAAATTTTTACTGTAAACCTGAAATTTTATCTATTAGTTATCCTAATTTTCCTAGGATTTCCAGATGTGAAAATTAATTTTTAAAAATTATTTTAAGGACAAAAGTTATCTAAGACCGTATTTAAAGGTGACAAAACTACTGGATTTATTTGCAGCTTCATTTTTCTATTTTATATAAAAAAAAAAATTAAACAATTATAAAATAAACGGTACATACAATATATACTTCAAATTGGATCCCCTAATGTCAATATATGGATCATGAATTTCGACGTCTTGTACTAGGAAAGTCCTAATTTTAAGAGAGCTTATGTAAAGTTGTGTTATCGCGTATCGTTTATTTATATTCAGTCCATGATATTCCAACTTAACGTAAAAGTAAATCTATGACATAGAGACAATTTTATTCTATAAGAAAACAATGAATAAACATGTATGTATGTATGTATGTATGTATGTTATGCACTCGATTAGGTACCACGGTCAAAAAAATGAAATCATGGAGAAGACATAATAACAGAGTGAAAGAGATGGAGAGAGAGAGAAAAGAGACTTACAGGTTGTGTGAGTCGGTATAACAGCCGGCTCACCGTTTAGATAAAATCTTCAATCGAGTCTTTGAAACTTGATGGAACCAGTGCTTCTCTAAGCTAAATGGAAAAGAGATTTTATTTTATTTTTAGAATTGATCAAAAGGAAATGGCTAAGGTGGGATGAAAATGAGATGAAGAGATATTTGTATTAAAAGAAAATTGAAACTTTTCATAATAATTTTACTTAATTATAATCTATAACCATCCTAATTATATTAGGAGTTAAAAAGAAGATGAAATGAAATGTCTCATTTGTAGATTATGACAAGCATAAAAATTGATATAAAAAAATAATTGCATGAATGAGAATTTAAAAATCTGACATATAGGATAACAATGTAAGGACTTAACCAATGAGCTATAAGGTTGTTCATGCACATTTTTAATAAGAATTAAATATATGTTGTTGCTTGAAAATATAGCGGGCTTAGAAAAAGAAAAGAAAGAAACCAAATGAAATTGTCTTGGCTTGGATTTTGGGTTTTGAAAAATTATAGAATGGATAAAATAGATAAAGAGATAAAATAATGTATTTACTAGAAAATAAAATATATCAAAAATAAATAATTGTAATATTTAATTAAAGAATATAGGAATTTTAGGGTCGTTACATTCTATCCTCCTTAAAATAATTTCGTCCTCGAAATTACTTAAAAAGGATATGGTAACAGAATAAGGAAACTTGGTGTGATCACATTTCGTTGTCGCTCCACCAGTCAGTACTCTAATTGGAAAGAGAGCAGCATTGCATGCTAAAGATAGTCAAAGAAATTGTCACGCCCCGCCTCCCAGAGTACGCTAAAGTAGGCACGTGACATAGCCAACCATGCTACCTGTGGATAGGAATTATCCTTCCACAGTCACATTACGGTTGTAGAGATATCAAGAACAAAAATAAAACTATCTAGCACATGTCCATAAGCCAAAATAAAATGAGTCAAGAATAAATAATGCGGAAGCAAAAGATCCAATACAAGAATAACTGGAATGTATGACCCATAATGCGGGCTCACATCAGAAATAATATACTGAAAAGTTAAAGAACTAACTACTAAAGAGTCCTCACTGCTCAGCCTGCTGGCTGAAGTACTCCTGCTCGGACTGCAGTAAAGGTACGGAATCTGGGCCATGCAAAACCCAGACGTCAGCGCGTCATAACATCAACCAATAATATATAAACAGGGTAGCAAGACATGCAAGTAGAAACATAAAAGGTAAAGCAAGTGTAATAGCAATATAAAACGGGGCAGTGAAAGGTAGTGTGCAGTGAGTAATCTAAACTAGTCTATTGGATTTACTACTCTCAAGTCTTTGAAATCAATTTGATGAATTATCGATGTAACTCAATAGTATCCCGTGCGTGCCCGAGATCACGGTCAATGACTCTCGGGCTGAACCCGAGACGTGCCGCAAGGCAGTAAAGGATGGTAGGTAATGACGAGTAATGTCCATAGCATCACTCCGGGGCTGGACTAGCCCGTAAGACTGATCAGAACAGGTATAGAACTGTCGAGTTACAAGTCAGGTTTCATCATTGATTTCCCTATACCCCCAGGTTATATGTATTCAAGTCAGGTATTAAATAATCTGAAGCTAATGCCAACACAGGATCAGGCAGGTATAGGTTTGTCTGGATAGACAACAGGAAACGTCCGCAAGGACAACAAGTCAGGTTTGTTGGCATTAGTCACAAGATCAGGTAACAGGTGAAGCCATGGTACATCAGGTCAAGTCAAGTAATGTATATAGGTGTCATGTCAAGAGTGCACGGTACCATGTCGGGTCAAGTAATAGGTGTACAAGTCATGTCAAGGTGTACAAGATGTCAAATGGGTGCTCATAATCAAACTAGCATAAGCATGGGTATATATATAAACAAGCATTGGTACTAATGAAGCAATTAAAATGAAACATAGTGATGATATATGCAAGATACAGATTAAGCATGGGGATGCACAATTATAGATTAGAGTTAGGGTTACGGTTCTAACATTAAGTAAAATACACATAAACCAGTATGGAATGGTTAAATTTCATTATTATGGGTTACATGGCCTAGGGATGCAATGATGTATAAAATATGTTCAATGGATACAACCGGATATTCGGGGTAGAAACTATTTAAAAGTGCTATGGGTTATGCAGTTAATTAGTAAGTAATTTAACCACGGATATGGATACACGATATTGTACTTCCAGGTGCAACAAGTTATAATTTAAGATCCGAAACTAATATGATATACGGAACATCAAAAAGGAAAAAAGGAACAGGCGGTGCTATAAGTAATCTACATTTTACTATGCAGTTTAATAGGTATAAAAATATTATAGATAGCATGTAGCAAGTTTTCACTTGCCTCGACGGATCGTGAAGCGGTATACGGAACGTCACGCGTCGGCAGGAAAAGTCGCGACGCGCGCACGGTACACGGAATGAGTCCAAACAACGCACGATGGAATCACACGGGTCGGGTATCCTTGCTGGGGCGTCGGGATCGTCGACGTCGCGGCCAACTCCGGCGATCTAGACAAAGGCAGTGAACACAAAAAGGCAAGAACATTTAAAGAAAGAAAAAAAAAGAAAGGAAAAAAGAAGGAAAGCAAGAACACAGAATGAATGAGAGATGGGTGTCTCATTGTGGCAGAGAGAGTTGTGAGGAATTGACGGGGTCGACGGAGCTCCGGCGAGGTAGTTTGGATGTTAGGGTTAGGTTAGGGTTTGGGTGTTGAGGGTTTCTTGTGTAGGGGAGTTCTGGTGTCGGTGTGGGTTGATTGGAGAGAGGAGAAGAATAAGGAGGCGATGGTGAGAAGTGTCGGCGACGGGATGAGATGGCAGTGATGGGTTCACGGAGTTCTTATGGGTGTAGTGGGTCGGGAAAGTAGAAGAAGAAGATGACGAGGAGGAGGAGATGGGTGCTCGGTGAGGAGAGGGTGAAGAGGAGACGAAGTTTTTAGGGTTAGGGTTGCGAGGGAAGTGATGGGTTTTTAAGAAGAAGGGAAGCTACGGGGGTTTAAAGGAGGAAGAAGAAAATATAACGAAGGGAGGTGACGGGATCCACGCGGCGGTGACGCGACTCGAGGAGCGCACAGTAATCGAGAGACGTGAGAGTGAGAGAGAGAGAGAGATCGTGGGGAGGAGAGAGAAGGAGAAAAGGAAAGATTTGAGGAAAGAGACAGATACGTGGGCCCGGTGAATTGAAAGGGGGATTCTGATTGGTTGTAGGGAAAAGAAAAAGAGATAGAAGAGAGAGAGAGGTTCGATGGTAGGGTCGGGTGAGTAAAGAGAAAATTGTGATTGGTTGGGGAGAAAATTTTAAAAAGATTTTTATTGTTAATAATATTTTCTGTGGTGAACTGTATAATAAATCTTTAGCTTAAAATTATACATTAACAAATTTAAAGAAATTTAAAATACTAGAATTTGGCGGTATACAAAATAATTCAGAAATGCGTCCGGGTCGGGTCCAAAATTTTAGATTTGAAATATGAAAATTATTAGCAAGTTCCAAAAATTAAAATGAAGGATTATGTAACAGAAATGCATACCCCCAAGAACGGTCGCACGTACGTGAGCGTAGTCATCTAAACGCGTCCGTTTCACTGAACGGGACGAGAACACGATGCAAGGACGCTACCACGAGGTTAGGGGTATTAAGTAGGCTATGTCATGTATTTTTAAATTATTTTAAGTGACTCAAATTGTTATATGCAAAAATATGTAATGTTAGGGTAATCTATAACTAGGAAACAACAAGCTCAAGTAAGTGGGTTGAACATACAGAAAACTACCATTTGCAACCAAACAGGGTAAATGAAATAAACACCACAAACAACACATACGGCAACAGAAATTGGTATAATTGAACTCGGTTGTTACAGAAATACAAGGAGACACATAAACGAATTTTAAGAGTGTAAAAAGTGATCTTCAAGAAAATCAAATGAAGGAAGTGAGATTGATTCAAGTATAGCGAGTCGTTAAAGTCTACCCTCCTTAAAATAATTTCGTCCGCGGAATTCTCTCGAGAGGTATGTCGCAAAGGTATGGAAAACGCTAAGGATGACATCTTCAAGATTCCCCGATCGATGATCTAACCAACTAAGCTATTAAGCCTAAGAGATACAAATAGAAGGGCGAACTAGAATTAAGAATTCAAATGTCGAGAGGTTGAATTCAAGAAAGTAAAAAGTGAAGATGGATTCAAGGAATAAGATGAGATTCAAATGAATTAAAATGTAAGGAATGTAAAAGTTGTTGAATTTCATTAATTCTTGCAATGTTCATACATAACGGACCTGCATGGGCCACCAACAAAACCTGTTACGCCCTGCTTTCTAAAAGAGCGGTAACGGCATGTGACAAGCCCACGACGTATTTATTCCAAGAAGGTCATTTCTCGAAACAAATACGCCAAGCGCATATAAGCAATATAAAATGACAAGAAAAGAAAAGATAATGAAAATCCAACTTTATATATTTACATTCCCAACTTTCACAAGTTTCAAACTGAATACATGATGTCTGAAAACAAAGATGCATAAAAGAAAGTGCCTAAACATGTAGCATACAGGAAGTAAAAGCTGAAAATAAAGAACTAGTAGTCGGTCGGCTCCGCAAGCTAAGAGTAATCCTCCTGACTCAGCTCAATCTCCTCAATCTCTAAATTATCTGACGAACATTCTAAGGAAACAAAGAAATTGGTGGAATGCCCGTCAGCGAACTTGCACTCGGAAAGTCCCCAAGAAAGGTGGGATGTGAAAGTATATAAATGAATATGCAAGGTGACATATGATATTGTATGAATGGAAATAAAACATGAACAAGTATAACATGGTAATGTTAATGACAACTATGTAAGTATGGAAATATAGCATGAGCATAGTAAACAAGTATAGCATGACCATGGAGTGTAGGTATAGTGAACATGAAGTGAATGTAAGTGTCCTAAAAGGTCTATAAAATGGTAAAAGTAACTAACGTGAGTTCAAGTGTGAATTTCAACCAATCTCAAAAGTATTCTCGAACCCAAGGCTATCGTCCAGAGGCAAGGAATCATGGACCCAAAATAGCGGGACTTCAATTTTTATTGAAGTATTTCAAACCCAACAGGCTATTGATTGAATGAGATTTAGCGTATGCTTATGCACTTTCTAAAGATGAATCAAAAATATTTATAACCGCAATCAAGAACGGCGTCGCTTGGTAGCTAGCCGGTGAGTACGAGTCGGTCTACAGGGATGTTGTGTATTTCCTAATTTGGTCTAACGAGTTAATTCCGATTGTTGTCGGATTGATTAAATCTAAAAACTAAGTTGATCTAAACTAAAATCTTGCTAGGGTTAGGTTTGGTTTAGGTTTGGAAATTGAAGATTTCCTCACCGCTTTCAATACCCTAATTTAGATCTCTTTAGGTGTTATAGTAATAATTAATAAAGGGGGTTAGTTCCATCGGGAAGAAACGATGTTTTTTCCTCTAGGTTCTAGTCCTTTCCTTTCTTAATTCGTATCCTAACCTCCATGAAAAACATACGCAACCGGTCGTTTATACTACGGTATCACCGTTACCTCGAGGGGTAAGGTGCCGTAGGGAACGGTGTGTGTATGTATGCATGGAGTCCTATTAATTATATGTGATTGGGCAAGAAAGGGGTGAGAGATTTCATCTCTCAAGCCTTTCCAAAATCTAACCCTAACAAGCGAGGAGACTACTCGCTCATTAGGGAATTGAAGAACATCTCTAACTATCTAACTAGGGCAAGGAATGAAAAATCTATACTAAGGCAGAATAAAAATTAACTAGGCAATTAAATAAAACTACTTACTTTATTGATGGCTCTCTCCAAACATTTACACAGGAATTTTCAGATCTGAATAGATGAATAAAAAGAGGCATAACCTAAAACAGGTTTTTAGGGTTCTATTTATAGATTCATAGAAAACCCTAGGGTTACAATCGACGCACATCTGCTATTACAAAAATACCCCTAGGAAGACTTATTCAACGCACCGACGCGCCGCCAGAAAGTTTTTCCACCGACACATGCAACACATGGCCGCGGATCCGTAGCCAAAGCCCCTGTTTGGCCACGGTTCTGCGGCCATAAGGTGAGCTTGGTCTGTGATTTTTCCTGTGTTGATTCTGGTTATATTTGTCTTCCTATTTCTTTGGTTGGTTCTTCAGAATATCTTCTGGTCTTCTTCCAGATTTCCACAGTGAATAATTGTGGAGGACTTTTACCGTTGCTTCGTGACGAAGTCTTGAACCTTGCGCTGCCTTTGTTCTTTGTGAACTTGTTAATTGATCTTCAATGTTCCTCAAGATGTAGTCACGATCAAGATTCCACCATTTATCGGTCGTAGTCTCACTTTTGTATCGTCTTTTCATCTTTTTCACTGTTTTTGTTCCGAGAACCTGTTACCTGCAACTATGTAGCAGACATGGGTCAAAATCACCTGTTTATTTGTAAACTGAATAACAATGGGGAATAAAATAATGCAAAATTATGGTATGAACAAATACCCCCAAACTTATCTTTTGCTCGTCCTCGAGCAAACCTAATTTTTATTCTCGAAAAAGACCTAGCCTCACTTTCGCAGGGAAACGCGATTGCACTGAGCTCGTGCAACAAGCCGTTAAACCTCTAGGTGTCCCTAGTAGGAGGAGTGTTGTCTCCTGAGGGTTTTCAACGGATACTACCCACAAAATCCTATCAATTTGGCCTATTTACTTTTATTCTCCAATTAGGTTTTCTAACAAGGAAGTCTATTATCTTCGACTCATAAATTTTCCACCCGTATTTTTCACGCTTCCTTATCATTTAACTTAAGATTATATATGTTCTGTAGGCTTACTTAGCTTTCGGCATCTTTTAAGTTTTCCTTCTAGGGTTCCATCTGAACTTAGGAATTTTTATCATCTCTATTAAAGATATAAATCATATTCTTCATTCCTATCTCTTATCTAAACCCCAATCACATACCCCTACGTGTGTGTATATATCACCCCTACACTTGGAAATTCAACTCAAGCAATCATACTCTTGTCCGTTGTCCAAAGCACTTCTTGATTGGTGAATTTTTAGATGAATTTCGCTCACACATCTTTCATGCGATCGTTAATACTTCTTGAGGTACCAACAACCGATTAAAAAATTTGTATGCACATTAAAGCGTAATTCCTAGTCTTGTAATACCTAAGGCTTTAGCAGTGACTCCCAAACCAGTTGGTCTAAGGCACTAGGTGATGAAGCACCCTCGCCAAATATTTTTTTTCTATTAATGCAGCCTTAAGTAATCACAAAAACCAGTGTTCATTTTTTTATTATCTCTTTATTCACACTTGTATTTTTATTTTATTTTTTCTTCGTACTAAGGACTTTAGACAAGAGCATTTCAAGGTCTCTTCTACTATTCCAAGTTTCAAGGTTCGTGTTTGTGCAATTTGTAGGGTATATATTTTCAGAATTTAGACTTAAGCTTAGGAATTATTTTTTAAACTTATACTTTAATAAAAATATCAATACTTTTCCCTTATTTTAACTTAGCCCAAGAAGTGAACTCAAAATTTGCATATTTCTAAATAAACTACAAAGACATATACTTTCTACAGTTAAATTTTAAGAAAAGTTATTTTTTGGGGTTTTAATTTCCTAAGTCTAAGGTCTAGTTGTTCCTAGCTGGTTAACCTTTTTGTCAAACTCAAGTCAATTATGGCCAAAATTGAATACTTTAATTTTTATAATTTTTAAAATTTTCAAATTTTATGGGTTTTCAAATAAGTATACGAATGCAAAAATATACATATGAATGTGAAGGAAGAAGGCTTACCGAGCATACCCCCAAACTTAAACTTGACAGTGTCCTCACTGTCAGGCTACACCAAGAGGGTCAAAATGTCGACACTCCCCTGTTTATTTATTTATAATTTTTTTTATTTTTATTTTTTATTGTTAAAAGAAAAAAACAATATATATATATATATACACCAAGGTTCCCCCCAAACTTAAGTGAAACAGTGTTTCCACTGTTTTTAAGCGTTAAAGTTAGAGTTAGGGAGGAGAAAAAATCAAACTATACAAGGCCTTACACAGACCAAAGGTTAGCACCAACCATTCAAAAATTCTATCGTGATAATGGTAGGGTTGGTGGAAGAATGGAGTGTAGAGAAAAGAAATGAGAAGCACACGAGACCGTGTGGAAAGAAGGGTGGAATATGGTCTCGGTGGAGGAGAAAAATGGCGGAAAAGAGAATGAAGTGTAGTACGAACTTGAGGGTGTAAATCGAGTGAATAAATTAACGCAATTTGTGATGACCGATGTGTTAAAAGTGATTGTGCTAATCTATCAACCCGTCGAGAAATGGGGTCAAATCCCTCAAGATTCGCAACAAAACATGGGTACTTTGAACTTGGTAAACCATCCATTGAAAATGGAAATGCGACGGATTCTTGCGCGGTCGAAACGATAGGAAGGACGAAAGGGAGTCATTTAGGGATAGTCTTATTCTCACCTAAGTAATCTGTCTCAAACTTGAAGGATTCCATCAATGGTTCGAAATGACTGTAAGCAACCGAGTCTGATGGTTCAACTAATTCATCTGAAAATTTAAAGGACTCAAACTCGGGAGGTGAGTTTTCAACATCGTCCGAAAAAGTGAAACACTCGTAATCGTTATCAGCTGTGAGAACCGTGTCAGATTCAAAAAGGAACGCACTAGTGGCGTCAAAACTGTTGTGGTCAAACAGAAATTTTTCAAGCTCACAGTCCTCAAGTATGATCTTTTGCGTGGTCGGAACGATGGAAAGGAGGGGGTTTGATTTAGGAAGTATAACAGTTAAAGGTTCAGGAGGATGAAATGGAAAATCCAACACATCAAACAAAAATGGTTCATCCTCAATACTATCCTCAAAACTATCCTCATAATTCACCTCAAAATTTAGCTTATCCATGCCATTATCATCAAAATCAAGACGCATATGAGGTTCGGGAGAAACATTTAATGACTCGGGATGATGAATTGGAGATAAATTTTCAATCAAATCTACGGGTTCATCATCCAAAATATTCCCGGCGTCAATATCCTCAATCAAGTGAAAATTAATTTTTTTAGACACCTCATCAAAACCATGGATATTTATCAATTCAGGTTCTAGAGTGGAAGTGTAAGGTTCAAAAGGATTAGGTGTGGTTTCACTCGAAAGGGACTCTTCACAATCTGGCAAATCAAGCACTACAAAGTCGCACAACTCATTAAATGTTTTATTTTCAACTGATAAATTATTTGGGACACTTATTTGAAAACTGGAGTTATGGAATTCACTTGGTAATGGGTAGGTTTGATTTGGAAGGGCGTACAGCTCACTCTCTCCTCTTAAATTCTCACTATGTCCAACCGCCTCCTCATACATTGGAATTTTTGGAGCTAGTTGGAAACTAGCTACCGGTTCACTAGGTTGCATAAGGGAGCCATGGACGCATCTACATTCCTAATCATTTGGTTTGTCGCTACCATATAAGCCTCCAACGACTGTTCTAGACTGGACATGGGTTGTGAAGGGGTTTCGGTAAAAGATTCAAAATTGTTTGGATACGTGAAACTCCCAAATGGCTGTGTAGAAGCAATGTCTAGGGAAGGTGTGAAAGTCGGGTAGGACTGGTAGGAATTGAATGGTTGGACAGGAGTAGGATCAACATTTAGATAAAAAGGTGAATGGACTTGTTGATCCCAAGAACTGGAAGTATTGAAAGGAGTGAAAGATCGGTTACGAGATTGTTCAATATGCTCAGCGATAGACATGGGTTTCGGAGTTACAACAGAACTCGAAAAAGAAGTATCAACGTAAGAAAGTGGTGAAGGTTAAAATGGTTGATACAAAGTGGATTGCGGAGTCGAACTGTTTCTCCTAGACGCTTCTATTCGATCTTTCAAAGAAATTTTGGGCATGGAGGGGTCGTCCGTAATTCGACCAAAACAATTCGCGTAAGAAGCAAAGTTTGGTTGAGGGTACCAAAGTTCGGCAAGAGTTTTATGAGGTGGGGTACCCATGATGTAAGAAAGGAGAAGAAAAAGAATGTGGGGTGCCCGGATTTCCTAGCGACAAGTTGCAAGTTTTTTTTTGTAAAAATTTTTCCTTTTTTCTTTTTGTGGTTTTTTCTTATGTGGAGCATTTTGCAAAAAAGATTTTCGATAAAAGGCTAGACACACGTTCAATCAACCACAAATGCACAATCAGGCCTATATCTAGGGTCACCTAGGTCAGCTAGACAGCTCTTAACTGTTCCAAAGGGCAAGAAATAAGACCTCAAACCGCCTCTTCACCGCCAATTGTGGCCAGGTAAGTGCCGGGTAAGTGGGAGGCTGTAACGTTTTGAAAATCGTTTCGGTGAAATTTCGGAAAATCGGTAAAATAAGGGGGGTTTCTGTAAAAAGTCAAAATACAAATATCTTTATTATAAAATTAAATATACATATTCTAGCTATGAAATTGCTAGTATTTGGTGTTTATTGAGCCACTGGTGAAATTTCAAATTTTCTGAAATTTTTTCCGAAATTAATTATTTTAATATTATTTTAAGCCGTCCCTAATACATTTAATTAGGGAAAATTACAAATTGGAATGAGTTGAAACAAATTTTGTTCATCATAACACATTAAATAAAATTTTATCATGTGGTTTTTGAAATGAAATGATTTGCCAAAACGGTTTAGAAAATATCGAAGAAAAAGGCTTTTTTCGGTGAAATTAGTGTTAATGGGAATTGGGGTAATACATTTATCTTCCCCTAACCCACACTCCCACACCTCACCCTCTCTTCCCCTCCCCATGTGGCTGGCCCACTTTGACAGCCCCTCCCTCTCTCTCTCTCTTCAATCACCTCACATTTCAAAAGAAAAGAAAAGAAAAGTCAAAGAGGTGTAGAATTTGTCTTTTCTCCCCACTTTCTTCACCTCTCTCTCTTTCCTCACTCCCCCCACACCACATGGCCGAAATTTCTGTCCCCAATCAGCAGCAGCCCCTCCCCCAAATTCCCTCCATTTTTCATCAAAAAAATCCACAATTTTGCCTCAAAATCCTTGCAAAATCAAAGCTAATTCAAAATCCAAGCCTTACCCATTATTTCTTGGCTACTATAGTATGATTCTTAGTGAAAAGTTTTCATTTTGGGGGCCAATATTTTGGTGCTAGATTCATTTTTGATCTCTTGATCATGAGGTATAATTCTAACCTTTCTCTTAAATTGTTGTTAATTGCCTTAGATTAGCTTAATTATATGTTTAAATAGGTTTTTAATTAGTTCTAAGTGCATGATTTGAAATTCAAGAGAGGGGTTTGAATTCAAAATGGGGTTTTTTGTTGTGAGATTATGGTTGTGTGATATATTTGACATATTAGTGTTATGCTAAATCAAATCAAGTTGCTAGTTTGCTTTTTTTGTAAATTTTAATTGTGATAATTATATAAATTGCAAACTAGGTTTTAAAAATATATATATTTTGGTGAGATAAAAATCTAATTAGGGTATTCATAACATTATTAACATTTTAAATTGTAGTTTAATAGTTTAGTTCATGAAAATCCAAGCTAAATTGTTATTTGTGCATTTTTGCTATAAAATTGTTAAAATTGGGTATATTGTAAACTAGAATTTTTGGGTTAATGAAATTTATTGGGATTAAATTATGGAAATTGTTTTTTATGACTTATTTAAGATATTTAATAAGTATTATGGCCGCTAGATTTGTTTAAACGTCGAGTTTTGTACTAAAACGGGTAATTTTTGCTTGCTAGATTTTCGGAAAAATGGCTTTTAAGGTGAATTTGGGGTTTTGTGAATTTTAACCTATTTTATATTATAATTAGTGTTCGTGAATGCGCAAATGAGAGTGTTTGGGTTTTTCTCGATGGTTTGACGTTTGTACATCGACATCGAGGGTTGGTTTGACTATTCTTGCCTGCGTAGGCGATAGGTTTTGACCCATGCGTGATACGCGTGCCGATTTGATTTTCGTATACAGTTTCGATTTCGAAATTGGTTTTAATGCGATACGGTGCTTTTTGATATGTAGGTACCCCATGTGGACTTCGAGATGACAAGCAAGCGCGTGGCGACGTCGACACCGGCGAGCGAGGACCAGGTGAGTAGATTTATATCTACGGGGAGAAGTCGGGTGGATGGCGTATAGCACCCTCGCAGTTCATGGTGATGTATACGAATGCGTATATACACATATATTGATTATATATTGTTTGAGGTTATTGATGCTAAATATGGATATTTGGTGTGCTTGGATATTTTGTGTCACGAAACCCTAGAGTAGTGGTCACACCACACATGCACACACACACCCATACTTGCATTCATTCTTCTTTCTTATGCGCTTATATGGGATTCTATAGTTATGTGTTCACATGGGTATGGGACTATGTGTTCGTATACTGGATTTGAGATGAGTCGATGAGATTTGATTTGAGGCCGTGAGATCGGTGATATGGCAGGGTTCGTATTTGAGATACGGCATGACGTTGTAGCGGGTCCTTTGACGTAGTGTTTCACACACGTGCATGCATACTTAGGAAGTATCAGTATTGTACTAGACATAGATCAGTACCCCGGATTATGATCTTTGATAAAGAGGATACCAGATGAACAATGTGATGAATGTGATATTGACCCGTACCCAGATTTGGGATGCCGTACGACGGATTTACGTACGAGCTATATATTGATGATTGATCCGCACTCTTGACTTGGGAATATCTGATTATAGATATGGTATCGGATTGATAGTATCGATGCGGGATCACCTACTAATATATATTCATATATGTATCGACTCAGATGCTAGGCGGTTTCCTTACCTTTAGTTCAGCCGTATAGTTTAGTGTAGTTGTCAGACTAGATTAGATTTCTACCTATTTCAAAACTAACGTATCATGGGTATTTTAAAAGACAGGTCAAGGGATCTACGGATATTTCAAAAGACGTATCCTTTCTTAAAACCACCGTAGCCCTTATTTTCAAAACCCCACGATTCGTGTTATTTCAAATGGCACCATTGTTTAGTATTTAGCTCCCGCTTATTATTGTTGTTGCTCCGCATCGCATGCTTATTGTAATTCATATTTCATTATTGATATCATGCTGTTAGGACACCAGCACCATTACCGATGATGCGTATGTACCACGTACACTTACTTGCCGGCTCACACACATCTTCATCGGTATTTGCCATGTCACGTACACCTTAGAAAATATTATTGCTTGACTTAGCTTGTTAGTTAGTAATTTGACAGGATATTAGTGTACCTGCCTTATATGCCAGCTTAACATTGTAGTTATTACTTGTCACTTCATGCATACTGTTATTCATTGTTATGCCGCATTCATGGATTCTTATGCCTATATTCATGGTTTTACATGCTATTGATGATTTGGATTCGGATTTCCATGAGATTTTCTGTATTTGGGGGGAAAACCGCAAAACTTATATAAACTGCTTTCTCTCTTTTTAAATAAAAAGTGCGGTTTTTTCCATGATGTATGAGTCGTCCACCATGAGTTTGCTGATGGATTTCGAGACCCGATTCGAGGAGTGGAGGAACCGTTTCGGGTACATGTTGGGCCCGGTGCGGTACCCCGGGGCAAGAGGATCGTGTTGTTGACGTTGAGCCTGGCAGGGGAGCACTACCGACCGGTGATTTTACCCGACGCGTCGGATATCCGGAGGATACTGTCGTGGTCTTGAGATGGATGGTAGGCGCCGGTCTGGACTGACGGCGCCCTAGATATTGTGATTGAGACGTTGAGATTTTGAGATATTGAGGTACAGAGATTGTGACACAGAGATATCAAGATATTTGGACACTTGTTTTGTGTCGATGCTGGGCACTGTTTTATGCTGATTTCATTTATGGTACCTCATTTTAAAATACAGAAATCTCACTGATTTATGAAAGCAGTTTATCCAGTACATGCATTCTGTTTCATGCATTCATACATCATCCATATGATATATTGCTACCTGAGGCACTGACACGGGCACATGGGATTACACTCGGGTAAGATATTTACCCTAACTATTGTTATAGGCTGCCTGTTATATATATTTAAGCATATATTATGATCGTTGACCTAGGTTTGCGTTGTTCATGCGGTTTCTGTTCGTAGATGTTTTTCTACTCATGAGTTGGCAACTCACCCCCGTTGTGCCACAGTTCCTTACAGGTTTTGCCGTACAGGTTTCATTACGGCTTTGCTGGCACTGCTTCTTTCGGGTGACTTGCTAGTAGGTGGGTTTATTTGTATCGTACCCATCATTGGATATTGTATATTATTATTCAGTTGTATCTAGAAGTTCCATCAACCAAACATGTATTTATTGAGATAGAGACCAGAGATGTTATTCTTTCGACCTCAGAGTCGCACGTTATATTTCTGTGGAATTCTTTTTGTTTGAGTTTCCTTTTGAGTTTTGATCCTCGTCCTTGGCGTTGTATATTATATTGCTTATGTGGTTGTGACCGTCGATCGACGAAGAGCTAGCTCCCGCTTGGGGATGCCTTTTTATTGATTTCGTATACTATTCATGTTGTATCCCGTTTGGGGGCCAGTATTTACAAAGGAGACTCTGCCGAAATTTTCAGGAAATATTTGATGTTTTTAAAAATGCATAATTCGGCTTATGCTAATAAAACTACTTGATTTAAATTGGTTTTTCCTTCACTCTACTACTTTTCGTGGTTTGGATTTCTGGGTTTTCGGCTTACTTAGATTACGTACGCCTCGATACGTTTCGTAGTTTAAGTGCCGGTCATGTTCCGTACTTTTGGGACGTGAAAAAGTTGGTATCAGAGCGTTAGGTTTTACCTTCGGAGCGTAGGATGACCCTTGGTTAATGGAATAAGTGACTAAAGTAGAGTGACGTACCGTGGGTATGTTCCGCGGCATACTTACGATACGCTACTCCACTTGAGAAGCCTTAGGATGTACATTTCTTTGTTCAGTATCATATTCATTCCTGATTTAGCCTCATCGGTACCAGTTATGGTTTTTCTGCCACGATTACGGGCAGGGAGAGCTACGGCTAGAGTTGCGGTCAGCATGAGCTCGTCACGAGCGAGGACTGACCAGGGCGTAATTCCGGCGACATACGATTGCATTTAGAGGCGTCGTCTGATTATGTTTCTACGCCATGAGCATTTGGATGGATCGCTGTATGAGATTACTCGGACGTGCAAATCAGCACCAGAGGATTGTGCCAATGATAAGAGGCCAGCAAGATTTTGATGACCGTTGGCATATTCCTTACTCCTGGTGATTGAGGCACTGTTCAGCGTGCAGACGAGTGAGCCAGTCATTGCTGCGAATGACGAGATATCGCCCCAAGTGTTGGAGCTTTTGCAGTATGAGTTGTACTAAGAGATGATGGAAGGTCGCTAGTCACCAAGGACGAATGACTAGGACATGTGGTTCGTTCGCTACCCTGATGCGAGGTCATCAGATAGATTGATTCCAGTTAGAGACGACTTCACGCGGAGACGTTGAGAGTCGACAGAGACGATCGAATGTCAGCAACCTATTATTCCAAGTTTAAAGTATTCGGAAAGACATGCAGGCAATTCTATGGACCCTCTAGAAGAATGAAACCCTAACTCGACTTAATGACCGTGTGAAAGCCTTTGAACCTTAGGGTTTGCGGCAGTTCCGCGGCGCCATTAGTGAGGCTTGGGTTTGCCCTTCTACGGCTGGACCATCGATGCTGTGGTACGTACTCGATACTATTAAACTGTACCCAAGATGTTGAGCTCTTGGGGGATTATGAGGTTTTGAAGAATCGATCGGATGGTTCGACTTTATTAGGATGCTAGGTGGTGAGATGCATTTCTTGGGAGACTCCAGATACGAGGATAGCCGTTGGAGCTCAGTCCATCCAGCCACGACGAGACAAGTCCGAAGCAGTCGACATTAGAGGAAGTGGAGTAAAAAGGTCCGTACAAGATCTGGATAAGAAGACGTTCCACTCCACCGACATCAGAGATGCGATACGCATGTTGAGGCATTGTACTTGGATATACCTTCCAGAAGGAGTTGCGATGAGTATGCAGACGTTCCAGAACGAGAACAGATCTAGTAAAGACGATGACTTCCGGATAGTTCGGCAGAGACGAGATTGGGAGAGATCTCGATAGGACCTTTCTGGAATAAATTACGAGAAGACTTGGACCCAGGAGTGGTCATGTTACGCACACCGGCAGGCCAGAGTTCAGGATCGTCGACGAGACATGCAATGAGTGACCACACAGTTGGCCAGTGGTTCTTAGAGGATGTGCTTGAGCGGGGACTATTCTGCCATATTTGATTTCGGTATTTTGGATGATCTGTTTGCATGACTGATTTTGATGATTGAGTTTCATGATATTTGTTTTCATGTACCATGGTTGCACCTACTGAGTATTTACGATTTTTGCACAGTTGTTGCACTTGATATCATTTTCGTGCCTTGGTTTCGCATGTTTATGATTTTATGGGTTTCATACAGTTGAGTTGATTTTGTGCGTATATACGCATACGATTTGGTTTTTGCACTCGGTATAGTTCACATATGCTTGCAGTGCATTGATACGCATTTGTGCACTTAGATGCACTAGACTTCGATTTCGATTGTGATACTCGATATTTTTTTTGTGCACCTTGTGCACCTGATTTGATTTTGCGCATGTTCGGCGCTTGATATTGGATTTCATGATTTCGTGCATGATGGATGCACCTGGTTTTGATTTTCGTGCATGTTGAGCGTATGTTTTGAGAAGCGATTTCGGTGCACACCAGATGCACTAAATCGAGATTCTTCGTGCGTGTCAGACACACCTGTCCTTGCTGTCAGGCACACACGTTGCCTATGACAGATATTGTGTGTACACCCGATGCACTTAGATATTGTTTCTGTGCGCATGTATGTCATATATATGGATTTTGATTTCCGTGCGCACCAGACGCACGTAGTATTCATATGCGTATTTTGGGATTGATTTCTTATAGAGCAGTACGTTTTTATGATATTTGCTATGTGTTTTCGTACTGAGCAGGACTAGTCAGAGGACAGTACCTGAATGTATTTTGCATGCATTGATAGCTATCGAAGGGAATTCCAAAATCGAGCTATAGTCTCAGTATTTATCTACGTGTCTGATATGAGACGAAACGTTTAAAACAAGGAAACCCTTCTAAATTGTTTCCAAAACGGCGGAACGTACATTTTAAACAAAAGGTATATATGTATATGGTTATTTTCTTATGATAGACGTCCGCCACAGTGCAGTGTTATGCGCATTGCATAGCGACAAAAAAAAAATTTGGCATGTATTTCCTTCGGATATTTACATATATAGATTTGAAATTTACGTGTATAATTTCGAGTTATATCGTATTGGTTTTGTATTGGATTTGACATTTGTGTCTTTACCATGACTCCGATAATTGCGAGATGCTTGACGGAGTTTTGATTTTGAATTATATGCTCATTTTTCATGCGCATGCGCTGCACTACGATTTGTTTTATGTATTTACGATTTCGGAGCCCCGACGACTTGATGGTTTTGCTTAGATGTTTTAGTATTTGGGGGGAGTTTTAATTTAAATTTGGGGACCGAATTTCTTTAAGGGGGAAGATTGTAACGTTTTGAAAATCGTTTCGGTGAGGGGTTTCTGTAAAAAGTCAAAATACAAATATCTTTATTATAAAATTAAATATACATATTCTAGCTATGAAATTGCTAGTATTTGGTGTTTATTGAGCCACTGGTGAAATTTCAAATTTTCTGAATTTTTTTCCAAAATTAATTATTTTAATATTATTTTAAGCCGTCCCTAATACATTTAATTAGGGAAAATTACAAATTGGAATGAGTTGAAACAAATTTTGTGCATCACAACACATTAAATAAAATTTTATCATGTGGCTTTTGAAATGAAATGATTTGCCAAAACGGTTTAGAAAATATCGAAGAAAAAGGCTTTTTTCGGTGAAATTAGTTTTAATGGGAATTGGGGTAATACATTTATCTTTCCCTAACCCACACACCCACGCCTCACCCTCTCTCCCCCTCCCCATGTGGCTGGCCCACTTTGACAGCCCCTCCCTCTCTCTCTCTCTCTCCAATCACCTCACATTTCAAAAGAAAAGAAAAGAAAAGTCAAAGAGGTGTAGAATTTGTCTTTTCTCCCCACTTTCTTCACCTCTCTCTCTCTCCTCACTCCCCCCACACCACATGGCAAAAATTTCTGTCCCCAATCAGCAGCAGTCCCTCCCCCAAATCCCCTCCATTTTTCATCAAAAAAATCCACAATTTTGCCTCAAAATCCTTGCAAAATCAAAGCTAATTCAAAATCCAAGCCTTACCCATTATTTCTTGGCTACTATAGTATGATTCTTAGTAAAAAGTTTTCATTTTGGGGGCCAAGATTTTGGTGCTAGATTCATTTTTGATCTGTTGATCATGAGGTATAATTCTAACATTTCTCTTAAATTGTTGTTAATTGCCTTAGATTAGCTTAATTATATGTTTAAATAGGTTTTTAATTAGTTCTAAGTGAATGATTTGAAATTCAAGAGAGGGGTTTGAATTCAAAATGGGGTTTTGTGTTGTGAGATTATGGTTGTGTGATATATTTGACATATTAGTGTTATGGTAAATCAAATCAAGTTGCTAGTTTGCTTTTTTTGTAAATTTTAATTGTGATAATTATATAAATTGCAAACTAGGTTTTAAAAATATATATATATTGGTGAGATAAAAATCTAATTAGGATATTCATAACATTATTAACATTTTAAATTGTAGTTTAATAGTTTAGTTCATGAAAATCCAAGCTAAATTGTTATTTGTGCATTTTTGCTATAAAATTGTTAAAATTGGGTATATTGTAAACTAGAATTTTTGGGTTAATGAAATTTATTGGGATTAAATTATGGAATTTTTTTTTATGGCTTATTTAAGATATTTAATAAGTATTATTGCCGCTAGATTTGTTTAAACGTCGAGTTTTGTACTAAAACGGGTAATTTTTGCTTGCTAGATTTTCGGAAAAATGGCTTTTAAGGTGAATTTGGGGTTTTTGTGAATTTTAACCTATTTTATATTATAATTAGTGTTCGTGAATGCGCAAATGAGAGTGTTTGGGTTTTTCTCGATGGTTTGACGTTTGTACATCGACATCGAGGGTTGGTTTGGCTATTCTTGCCTGCGTAGGCGATAGGTTTTGACCTATGCGTGATACGCGTGCCGATTTGATTTTCGTATGCAGTTTCGATTTCGAAATTGGTTTTAATGCGATACGGTGCGTTATGATATGTAGGTACCCCATGTGGACTTCGAGACGACAAGCAAGCGCGTGGCGACGTCGACACCGGCGAGCCAGGACCAGGTGAGTAGATTTATATCTACGGGGAGAAGTCGGGTGGATGGCGTATAGCACCCTCGCAGTTCGTGGTGATGTATACGAATGCGTATATACACATATATTGATTATATTGTTTGAGGTTATTGATGCTAAATATGGATATTTGGTGTGCTTGGATGATTTAGTGTCACGAAACCCTAGACTAGTGGTCACACCACACATGCACACACACACCCATACTTGCATTCATTCTTCTTTCATATGCGCTTATATGGGATTCTATAGTTATGTATTCATATGGGTATGGGACTATGTGTTCGTATACTGGATTTGAGATGAGTCGATGAGATTTGATTTGAGGCCGTGAGATCGGTGATATGGCAGGGTTCGTATTTGAGATACGGCATGACGTTGTAGCGGGTCCTTTGACGTAGTGTTTCACACACGTGCATGCATACTTAGGAAGTATCAGTATTGTACTAGACATAGATCAGTACCCCGGATTATGATCTTTGATAAAGAGGATACCAGATGAACAATGTGATGAATGTGATATTGACCCGTACCCAGATTTGGGATGTCGTACGACGGATTTACGTACGAGCTATATATTGATGATTGATCCGCACTCTTGACTTGGGAATATCTGATTATAGATATGGTATCGGATTGATAGTATCGATGCGGGATCACCTACTAATATATATTCATATATGTATCGACTCAGATGCTAGGCGGTTTCCTTACCTTTAGTTCAGCCGTATAGTTTAGTGTAGTTGTCAGACTAGATTAGATTTCTACCTATTTCAAAACTAACGTATCATGGGTATTTTAAAAGACAGGTCAAGGGATCTACGGATATTTCAAAAGACGTATCCTTTCTTAAAACCACCGTAGCCCTTATTTTCAAAACCCCACGATTCGTGTTATTTCAAATGGCACCATTGTTTAGTATTTAGCTCCCGCTTATTATTGTTGTTGCTCCGCATCGCATGCTTATTGTAATTCATATTTCATTATTGATATCATGCTGTTAGGACACCAGCACCATTACCGATGATGCGTATGTACCACGTACACTTACTTGCCGGCTCACACACATCTTCATCGGTATTTGCCATGTCACGTACACCTTAGAAAATATTATTGCTTGACTTAGCTTGTTAGTTAGTAATTTGACAGGATATTAGTGTACCTGCCTTATATGCCAGCTTAACATTGTAGTTATTACTTGTCACTTCATGCATACTGTTATTCATTGTTATGCCGCATTCATGGATTCTTATGCCTATATTCATGGTTTTACATGCTATTGATAATTTGGATTCGGATTTCCATGAGATTTTCTGTATTTGGGGGGAAAACCGCAAAACTTATATAAACTGCTTTCTCTCTTTTTAAATAAAAAGTGTGGTTTTTCCCATGATGTAGGAGTCGTCCACCATGAGTTTGCTGATGGATTTCAAGACCCGATTCGAGGAGTGGAGGAACCGTTTCGGGTACATGGTGGGCCCGGTGCGGTACCCCGGGGCAAGAGGATCGTATTGTTGACGTTGAGCCTGGCAGGGGAGCACTACCGACCGGTGATTTTACCCGACGCGTCGGATATCCGGAGGATACCGTCGTGGTCTTGAGATGGATGGTAGGGGCCGGTCTGGACTGACGGCGCCCTAGATATTGTGATTGAGACGTTGAGATTTTGAGATATTGAGGTACAGAGATTGTGACACAGAGATATCGAGATATTTGGACACTTGTTTTGTGTCGATGCTGGGCACTGTTTTATGCTGATTTCATTTATGGTACCTCATTTTTAAAATACAGAAATCTCACTGATTTATGAAAGCAGTTTATCCAGTACATGCATTCTGTTTCATGCATTCATACATCATCCATATGATATATTGCTACCTGAGGCACTGACACGGGCACATGGGATTACACTCGGGTTAGATATTTACCCTAACCATTGTTATAGGCTGCATGTTATATATATTTGAGCATATATTATGATCGTTGACCTAGGTTTGCGTTGTTCATGCGGTTTCTGTTCGTAGATGTTTTTCTACTCACGAGTTGGCAACTCACCCCCGTTGTGCACAGTTCCTTGCAGGTTTTGCCATACAGGTTTCATTACGGCTTTGCTGGCACTGCTTCTTTCGGGTGACTTGCTAGTAGGTGGGTTTATTTGTATCGTACCCATCATTGGATATTGTATATTATTATTCAGTTGTATCTAGAAGTTCCATCAACCAAACATGTATTTATTGAGATAGAGACCAGAGATGTTATTCTTTCGACCTTAGAGTCGCACGTTATATTTCTGTGGAATTCTTTTTGTTTGAGTTTCCTTTTGAATTTTGATCCTCGCCCTTGGCGTTGTATATTATATTGCTTATGTGGTTGTGACCGTCGATTGACGAAGAGCTAGCTCCCGCTTGGAGATGCCTTTTTATTGATTTTGTATACTATTCATGTTGTATCCCGTTTGGGGGCCAGTATTTACAAAGGAGACTCTGCCGAAATTTTCAGGAAATATTTGATATTTTTAAAAATACATAATTCGGCTTATGCTAATAAAACTACTTGATTTAAATTGGTTTTTCCTTCACTCTACTACTTTTCTTGGTTTGGATTTCTGGGTTTTCGGCTTACTTAGATTACGTACGCCTCGAGACGTTTTGTAGTTTAAGTGCCGGTCATGTTCCGTACTTTTGGGACGTGACAGAGGCTCTCCACCACGTAAGTAGTGGACCTAATTAAGTAACCACTTGCCTCAGACACACTTGCCTAGACACCACAAAGTCAGGTTAGGATCAACGGTCGATGCCTACAACTAGTCCTTTGTCCTATTGAGCGCGAAGTCCTTAGGGCCGAGTCTAATCTTTTTTAATTAAATGATGGTCAATGCAATATGCCTTATGTGATTTCTGGGGTCCTCGGAAGGGTAATAAAATCCCCACCCAATCTGGATTGGTGTAAAAGCCCCTTAAAATCAGTTTAAATATGCAAAGCAGTAACACAATCACTTGCAAACAATTTTTTTTAGCGCGGCGCAAAGAATCTTGCACAAGATCAATTATTGAAAGGGGGAGAGATTTTTTAGCTCAAAGAATCCTGCAGGCAAATTTTTACAGAGGAGATATCAGGAGTTGCAGAGTAGAAGAAAGGAAGCTCACAGAAGGGTTTTGGTTCACTGCTAACGTCAGCAGACCGCGGATGCGCGGCCAAAGTAGGGTCTTCGCGGAGGAAACGCGGTCTGGTGGACGGTTCAGATCCCAAGATTTTTTCTGTTCCTCTGTTTTGATTCTCCTCTGTTGTTCAGATCTGCCGTTTTCTGTTTCGATCTCTGGATTTTTCCAGATCTGAATCCGTTCGTCGATCCTGCAAAATTCAAAAGAAACACCCTTCAAACAATACAAAATTTTTTATATTTTTTTTTTTTTATAGTTTTTATGAGTTTTCAATTTTATATTAACCCGATATTGCAAAAAGAAAATAACACGCCATCCTCGGCAACAGCGCCATTTGATTTGAATGAGATTTAGCGTGCTTGCGCTTTCTAAAAGATGAATCAAAAATATTTATAACCGAAATCAAGAACGGCGTCGCTTGGTAACTAGCCGGTGAGTATGGGTCGGTCCACAGGGATGTTGTGTATTTCCTAATTTGGTCTAACGAGTTAATTCCGATTGTTGTCGGATTGATTAAATCTAAAAACTAAGTTGATCTAAACTAAAATCTTGCTAGGGTTAGGTTTGGTTTAGGTTTGGAAATTGAAGATTTCCTCACCGCTTTCAATGCCCTAATTTAGATCTCTTTAGATGTTATGGTAACAATTAATAAAGGGGATTAGTTCCATCGGGAAGAAACAATGTTTCTTCCTCTAGGTTCTAGTCCTTTCCTTTCTTAATTCTTACCCTAACCACCATGAAAAACATACGCAACCGGTCGTTTATACTACGGTATCACCGTTACCTCGAGGGGTAAGGTGCCGTAGGGAACGGTGTGTGTATATATGCATGGAGTCCTATTAATTATATGTGATGGGGTAAGAAAGGGGTGAGAGATTTCATCTCTCAAGCCTTTCCAAAATCTAACCCTAACAAGCGAGGAGACTACTCGCTCATTAGGGAATTAAAGAACATCTTTAACTATCTAACTAGGGCAAGGAATGAAAAATCTATACTAAGGCAGAATAAAAATTAACTAGGCAATTAAATAAAACTACTTACTTTATTGATGGCTCTCTCCAAACATTTACACAGGAATTTTCAGATCTGAATAGATGAATAAAAAGAGGCATAACCTAAAACAGGTTTTTAGGGTTCTATTTATAGATTCATAGAAAACCCTAGGGTTACAATCGACGCACATCTGCTATTACAAAAATACCCCTAGGAAGACTTATTCGACGCGCCGACGCGCCGCCAGAAAGTTTTTCCACCGACACGTGCAATATGTGGCCGCGGATCCACGGCCAAAGCCCCTGTTTGGCCGCGGTTCTGCGGCCATAAGGTGAGCTTGGTCTGTGATTTTTCCTGTGCTGATTCTGGCTATATTTGTCTTCCTATTTCTTTGGTTGGTTCTTCAGAATATCTTCTGGTCTTCTTCCAGATTTCCACAGTGAATAATTGTGGAGGACTTTTACCGTTGCTTCGTGACGAAGTCTTGAACCTTGTGCTGCCTTTGTTCTTTGTGAACTTGTTAATTGATCTTCAATGTTCCTCAAGATGTAGGCATGATCAAGATTCTACCATTTATCGGTCGTAGTCTCACTTTTGTATCGTCTTTTCATCTTTTTCACTGTTTTTGTTCCGAGAACCTGTTACCTGCAACTATGTAGCAGACATGGGTCAAAAGCACCTGTTTATTTGTAAACTGAATAAGAATGGGAAATAAAATAATGCAAAATTATGATATGAACAGCTATCATCTAGGGGCTTGGAAACACAAGCCCTCATTCGTGATTCATGATTTGTACCGTTTCAGGCCGGTACCGCAGCAACATGATTTATACCGTTTCAGCTCGATACCACAGCAATATGATTTGTATTATTGGGACTCATGAGATTTCGTTGGATTCATACTCAAACTACCCCCAACACCCCGTGTTTATTAGTTTATGATTAATGTTATGAGTTTAGATCAAATTTATGAATACAAAAGGTGATGTATGATATCAAGTTTTCAAGATTGATTTCATGTAGTCATGTCAAGTGCAAATCATGCCAATTGTATTCATGGTTCGTATCAAGATCAAGTCAATTCTAACATGTAATGATTTAATCACAAGTCATATACATAAAAATAAATAAGCAATAACAGAACATGATATGAGATAAGTATATAAGTAACGTCCAAAATAATGTTGTAAATATATGATATATACGACTAGTTAATCAAGTCAGTTGAAATTAGAATATAAACGAAAACATAAACTTAAGTGTTATGCACATATGAGTTCCAGTCCCGCCTAGATACGACTACCAGTTTGGGAGATATATATGTTTTCGTATCGTCGCGCAAAACAGATCAGAATCTGTTCAGCACCGTTACACATTTTTAAAACGCAGTTTGAGTTAATTTCTATCGGGTTTCAAGTTACAAAAATTATTAGAAAATTGTAAGTCTTTCGATTTACTTATCCAAAATACCAAGATTCGTGCGATTTGGATTTCTGAAACTCTAGTTATGATCATTTTAATATCGGCGTTTAAAACAGAAATTCAGATTTCTGGACAGCAACTATATGTTATATTGCAAAGCATATATCAATTGTTTCATGAGTTTCTAAGTAATATAGTATACAGGAAATTATATTTCTATCAATTTTTCATCTACACATCTAAATTTTGTCACGAATGGATATTGGGAGTTCGAGCTATGTCGTATTTAAAAATAGTGTTCAAATCAGGATAGATTTTGTCCAGATTTATCGCTTAATATTGTAACGCAGTTTTTTATATTTTACGTCGATTTTCAGTAAAAACTTAAAACTAAGAAAATCTATATATTTAGATGTAGATGTTTAAAATATCTGAAAACACTTAATTTGGATCAACGATTATAATGTTATGGTTTCTAGAAGAATACCTTTATTGGCAGTTTTCTTGTTTTAAAAACGGTGAATAAAAACTAGGTAACTTCTAAACCATTATTCGGTTTGATATGAAATTTTTACTGTAAACCTGAAATTCTATTTATTAGTTATCATAATTTTCCTAGGATTTCTAGATGTGAAAATTAATTTTTAAAAATTATTTTAAGGACAAAAGTTATCTAGGACCGTATTTAAAGATGACAAAACTAATGGATTTATTTGGAGTTTCGTTTTTCTATTTTATATAAAAATTAAACAATTATAAAATAAATGGTACGTGTAATATATACATCAAATTGGATGTCCTAATGTCAATATATTGATCATGAATTTCGACAACGTCATGTACCAGGAAAGTCCTAATTTCAAGAGAGCTTATGTAAAGTTGTGTTATCGCGCATCGTTTATTTATATTCAGCCCATGATATTCCTAGTTAACGTAAAAGTAAATCTATGACATTGAGGCAATTTTATTCTATAAGAAAACAATGAATAAACCTGTATGTATGTATGTATGTATGTATGCATGTATGTATGTTTATGCACTCGATTAGGTGCCACGGTCAAGAAAATGAAATCATGGAGAAGACACAATAACAGAGTGAAAGAGATGGAGCGAGAGAAAATGGAATTACAGGTTGTGTGAATCGGTATAACAACCGGCTCACCGTTTAGATAAAATCTTCAACCGAGTTTTTGAATCTTGATGGAACCGATGCTTCTCCAAGCGCAATGGAAAAGAGATTTTATTTTATTTTTAGAATTGATTAAAAGGAAACGGCTAAGGTGGGATGAAAAAGAGAAGAAGAGATATTTGTATTAAAAGAAAATTAAAACTTTTCATAATAATTTTACTTAATTATAATCTATAACCATCCTAATTATATTGGGAGTTAAAAAGAAGATGAAATGAAATGTCTCATTTGTAGGTTATTGGAAGGATAAAAATTGATTAAAAAAAATAATTGCAAGAATGAGGATTTGAACATCTGACTTATGGAATAACAATGTAAGGACTTAACCAATGAGCTACAAAATTATTCATGCGCATATTTAATAATAATTAAATGCATGGTTTTGCTTGAAAAAAAAGTGGGCTTAGAAAAAGAAAAGAAAGAAATCAAATGAAATTGTCTTAGCTTGGATTTTGGGCATTGAAAATTATAGAATGGATAAAATAAATGAAGTGATAAAATAATATATTTACTAGAAAATAAAATATATCAAAAATTAATAATTGTAATATTTTATTAAATAAATAATACGCGAAGGTATATGAATTTTAGGATCGTTACACATTTTTTCAGCAGTTGAATCAATAATGTGACCCTTGGCACTCGCCAACAATAAAGGCTCATTATTTATTCACCTACTCTATATCACATGTATTACCGACCAAATATTATCCAAATACCACACACTATGGATTGACAACTCACCAACAACCATTTCATGAATATTGGATACTCTGTTTGATTGAAATGGTGGAGGGTAACTCATAGTATTGAATAATACTCTTAACGTTTTTGACTTGATTTAAATTGAAAAACGTTTTTAGAAAAAACTATGTTGTTGAGTTATTACTAACTCCCTTATTCATTTTTTAATTTTTTTTTCAATTTTAAGTGGTTTGTTATAATTAATAATCTTATTATTAATCATCTCATCATTTTCATGTTAAAACTCTTTTATACTATTTTTATGATCGATTTAGAAAAACTCATTTTAGTAAAATCTTGTTTTTAAAAAACGTTTAATGAAAATAAAATAACTTTTAAAGACATCACAGACATGCAAATACACAAGAACAATTTCTAAGGTATTACAGACATGTATATCATAAAACGGGCGTATACCGGAATGGATTGGACGGGTGTGATTTATCATGCTTTAATTTAAGCGATGGAATTAAAATATGATAATTTATTTTAGGGTTTTACATCACATGTATATAAACTAAAAATAAAAGAAAAAGATTTGAGCCGTTTGAATGCTCCATTGAACCCCTTCAATCACATCTAACTCTTACTTCAATTCTTTGCCCTCATAAAACTCATAAACTAATACGTGAATAAATCGAGACTCGCAGGCTCCATTTAATTAAACTATTACCAAGTGACTCGCGGGCCATTATAAAAATTTACAACGCAAATCACAGAGACTTTGTCCAAATCTATTCCAATATACTAATTTAATCATTGCATATCATATACACAAGAATAAATAGAACACATTGCAAACATACGATCACATCACAACCATAACTCATTATATCACATATAATGATCTGCATAAAATAGCTGCTATAATTTAGAACTAAAATTATTTAATTATTTTTAATAACAACTTATTAAAATTAACTAAACAAAATTATCTTATATGTCAACAACTTAACACACATGCATCTAAATGTCAATATAAAGATAACAACAAATTTTTTAATAACAACTTTAAATAAATTCCAACAAACTTGGATTTTAAATTTAAATAATTTCCAACAAAAAAACCAACAAACTCCAACAAATTTGGAATATATTTGAAAATAGATTTTCAACAAACTCCAACAAATTTGGAATATATATAAAATAGATTTTCAACAAACTTCAACAAATTTGGAATATTTTGAAAATAGATTTTCAACAAACTCCAACAAACCTGGAATATTTTTGAAGAATGATTTTTTATTTTATTTATTTATTTAAAAATTCAGAATATTTTTAATAATAATAAATTTTTTATATATTCCAAATTTTATGCGTAAACAATTTTTTTTATAAAAAAGTTCATATTTTTAATCTCATTAAAAATATCTAATGTATCAAATTTAATCATATTAAATTTTATACAAATATTGATATATACATTTAATAATATTCTAACTCTTAGAACATATTGATTAATACTAATTATAGCAATATTTATGTATGCAATTATCAAGAACAAATTAATTAATTTAATTTATAAACATTCGCTCTCATACCATGTTGTTAAACTTGGTGTAAACGCAGGAAAAGTAAAAATTAAAATTTTTACATTGACACCAAAAAGGGTTTATAAATTATGATAATTTAATTAACGAAATCAATTAACACTTAATTGATTCAAGAAAAGATTATACTTTTGCGCAAATTCGGATTTGCGTTCCATTCGCTGTGCTTGCAATTCCTATCCAATCAAGATGACTTGATTACACCTTGATGATCTCCTTACTTACCTCCACACGAATTTCCAAGATGAATGAACTCTGATTAATTAACTGGATAATTTAATTAATCAGAGAGAAATATTAATTTAAAGAAAATAAATTAAAACAATTTTAATTAATTTCCACTAAAGAGATTTCGGCCAAGAGAGCACGCGGGGGGGGGGGAGGCGAAACTTTTTGAGAGGAAGAGAGGAATAATGAGGGTTAGGCTTTCTATCAAATAGAAGCCTATATATAGGGATCTAATTCAAACCATCACAATTAATTAATTTATTTAATTCTTTAAACAAACTAATTAGTTACAAATTAATACATGTTGGCCCACACATATGCATATGCATATAATATTTGATACACATCAAATAAACAATAATATTATTTTATAAATATTTATATATATATCGACATATATATTTATATATTTATAATTACATATACATACATACATATATATTGTCTTGTAATATTTACTCATTTAATATCATATATTATTTTGAGTAGTATGTCAAATCACATTTAACGATTTTACCCTTATTTAATTAAATTTCAATAGTATATCAAATATACTTATTTAATTAAATCTTTTTGTATATCAAACATATACATTCTCTTCTTTATTTATTCTTTTATGTTTGGTAAGTAGGAGTTCACCTATGTGTGACTCCGGTGGCTCGACGTTTACTCAGCAGTGGATAATTAATTCAAATAATTCGAATTAATTTTGTAAACGGTAAAATTCACAAGTCTATAGGGACGACAACTTGTATTTAGACTATCTGGATAAACCGTCGATGACTGGATTGGAATAGAAAAATTCTATCCAAATAAATCAATACCTATCAGTGGCAACTACCGTACGGTCTGGTCTCTTCGTCTCCTTGTGCTCCTTATTTGGTCTAGGGTTTGGTAGTACCGTCAAACCCTAATAACTCAAATAACTATTTTGTTGATATTATCATGTAACCGTGAAATCAAACTGATAACTACTTATCATTTGATTTCTAGTACTCTGACCAGAGATTTCAGGTCATTGATATATTGCACACTGCGGAACACTGTTCTCCTTATACCAGAGAGACGAATCCCATGTTGATTCCTCACAACTTTCACATGTATTCGATCATACCCAATTACCACCGTTATACACTATATCAATGGATCTATGGTTAAGTAGTAATTAAAATAATCTCTAGCACATGCAAAATACTATGGTGAATCTCAAGTCTGGGGACTAAGTCATACCAGTTGTCATTATATGAATTTCCAGCTGACAGTTATATATAATTACCAGCTGAAAATTCAAAGTGAGTCGTTCGGCGTACTTATCATCTATAAGCACCTGCATATGATACTCTGATGTCACCACACCATATGAGTATAAGAACAGTCATTACTCTCTAATGAGTAAGTATAATATACATTAATCTTCCGGAGTATCAATGTCCTGTCTCGATACTCCTACGATTAGGAACATTTAAGAATATACTTATTGACTAGCCTGGTCTCATTATTGTGATCTATATCACAATCCTGTAGTCTAGTATTATTTTACAGACTTTATAGGTAATCAATAATAAACAGAGTATCATAAATAAAAGATATACCAATAAAGAAAAAACTAAATAGCATACTATTATTGCGAACGAGAAAGTTCTATACATGTAGGTCACATCTACAACAAATTGCTTCTAAGGGCACCTACATCTAACACAAACTACATTATCCGAGCATCCCTAGCTTCTTCCTCCCTTTACGTCGTTCTACAACTCACCAAGGGGACGTCGGTGGATCGAGCTTGCCTTCTTCGTTGCATTAGCAGTCTCGGTTCTTCAAACCGATACTTCTCATTTTCTTCATCTCTCGCTGTATTCGTACGAGCGGAAAATCCTAAAGTCTCTATCCCTTCTCTTTCACCTCCATCTCTTTCTCTTGTCATCTTGTCTTGAACCGTCATTTTTCGTCTCACCGTATTCACCTTAACGAAATTAACGTACTTGCAAATTAAGTAGTTAAAATAAACCCTTTCTTTTCGTTGACACTAATTAAAGTTAAGCAAATCTTATATGTGTGTTCCTTGGAAATTCGCGGATGAATGCATGATTCAAATTGTATACTTATTGAATGTAAAGATAAAACCTATCCATATGATATTTGACTATTTTGTGTACAAAATAACGATATCATAAACTATTCATATTTTAGAATTATGTTAAACTTTACTCGTAGATAACGCATGGGGTAATGACCTACCCCACACACACCATTTTGAATCATAATATACTCACATATTCGTAGCAATAGTTTCTAAAGGTTAGCCTTGCGTTATAATACCCTTTAGTTTAAAATAATTTAGCTATAATTCTCTCCTTCGCAAATTTCGCCCATATAACCCTCGTAAGGGGAACTCGGTTAAAAATGGTGCTGGTTATAACACATCTTGGATCTAGTAGGGAAATACACAAAGCTCCTCATCGAGCATGATCTTGAAAGGAAAGAAAAACGAATTTAAAAAAAAAATACAATTCTTAAAAAAAAATTAAATAAAAGAAAAGACGATATATATTAAGTTAAATTGGTTAGTACCTATTATTATAACTTATAAATAGTTTTAAAGAAAACGAAGTTTTAAATTGAAGTTTTCATGAAAATACCCTTAACTCTAGAAAAGATGGTTTTTACTAAAATATCCTAAAATTAGGTTTTTCACAAAAAGACCTTAACCTTCCAAAGGTATTTTTTTTATCAAATCACATCGACATTCTAAATAATATTTTTATCAAAACATTCTTGAGATTTTAAAATATAATATTTTATAGAAAACCCCTCAAGAATTTAATGATATAATTTCACATAATACCTAAATCTATAAAAACAACTATTCATTAAAATATTTAGGTAACGGTTTGGTTTAAGTGGCCTATTCTGTCTTGAGTCTCGGAAAACCGGAGACAACCAATACTTTCACTTGCCTAATCTCCCTAGTCAAACAGAGTTAGTTCAACTTGACTTGAATACGATTTGATTTGTATACTTGATCTTGACATGACTACTTGATCTTAACATAAACTCAATTGTATTTACATGACTTACTCGATCAGACCTATTACATGTTTGCCCAGACTTGACCCGAATCATGAATACGTAATGACTTGATATGAACACTTGCAATGAACACTTGAACTTGATATGAATACATGAACTCGACTTGAACTATGAACTTGTACTTTTCTTATGTATTCATTGATTCAGGCAAAACAAGTGACAATAATTGAAAATTAGATTACGCGAGGTGTTGTGATAGTTTAAGTGTGAATCCAACGAAATCTCAGAAGTCCTTCTAGTTCATGAATCCATGTCTACTAACACATGCAATCAATCATGAGGGCCGGGGTTTTATATTCCTGGATTATAACCTATTGGGTTTGGAATACTTCAACAATAGCTTGAAGTCCCGTTAATAACACTTGATCTGGGCCTATGGTTCTTTACCCATAGATTACAGCCTGTTTGGTTCAAGAACACTCTTGAGATTGGTTGACATTCACTCTTGAACTCACGTTAGTCAGTTTACCATTGTAGAGACTTTTAAAGCACTATACTTTATACTTCATATTCACTAACACACATTTATCACATGTTTAGATTAACTAACTCTATGTTTAACCTGAACTGCCATATTTACTTGGTTGCCATGTTTACTTAACATATCATACATGTATCATAACTGTCAACACATCATCATAATTCATCATTATTCCATTCTTGGGGACTTACTGAGTGCTAATTCGCTGACGACATCCACCCTGATTCTTTCTTTCCTTTGGATGTTCGTAAGGTGAATTAGGATCAGAGGAGGTGAAACCGAATGCAGAGAAGTACGACCAGTTAGCTTCATATGCCAATCCTTAGTTTTCTTTCCATGTTTAGTTTCAGTATGCCACTTGTTTATGCATTTCATGTTATCATACTTTGTTTTAAATTATCTTGTATTGAACTTGTGGAAGTTGAATGTAAATAAAGTTGTTGAAATTTTAATTCTCTTGTTAATTCTTGTTTGCTGTTATATTACTTATCAACGCTTAGCGTATTTATTCCGAGAAATAAGCTTATCGAAATAAATATATCGCGGGTCTCGTCACGTGCCATTAGCATATTTTGGGAAGCGGGGTGTGACAGGTTTTATTGGTGGCCCATGCAGGTCAGATGTGCATGAACGTCGTAAGTAATATACCACAATAAATAACAAATTCAACAACTTTTACATTCCTTTCATTTCAAATTCTTTTGAATATATTCTAATTCAATCTCTTATCTATCTAAGGTGATGGATTCCCCTAACCACAACAACGTCAACGGAGATATCCCACCACCATCACCTATTATAACTCTATATACTGAACAGTTGGTGCTTCTGGAGGCTATCAAGTGCCTACTCGAAGGTTAGCATGCTCAAGGCACGATTCTGAAGGAGTAGACTGCTCTCTTTCAATAGGGTTTCATCCGCCCTGAGGCAGAAATACAGGGAGTAAAACAATTCTGAGCTTTACACCCGACAAATTTCTCTGGGAAAGAGAGCCCGCTTGAACTTGAGGAATGGGTTCATAGTGTAGAAATGACCTGGCAATAGCCTAACTTCTAGATACGGCTTGGGTTCGTGTAGCAAAAATCGAGCTGACAGACAATGTCACGGTCTGGTGGAAGGTGGAATAGAGCCGTCTTGCACAGCCTATTGAGTTGAGGACGGGGAGCTTCGGGATCGGCGATTGGAGGATCTATGGTTTTTTTCTTTTAGGTTGGAAATGAGGGGGGAGATCAGCACCGAGCCCCTTTTGATTTCTTGTTTTATTCCGTTGGCTGCTAGTCGATGAAATAACCTAATAGAATTATTATATAAATTACGTGGGTACTGTAGGTTTTTTCGTCTGCTAGTCGGTTTATTCCGTCGGTTTTTAACCAACAAAATAAACCTAGTTTCCAATATATATATATATAAGGCTAATTTACTCTCAGCACATAACTAGTTTAGTTATGCCCTGTTGAATAATTACTTCATTTGCGCTTCACTCATGATATAGTAGGGACAGTTATTGTCATTTTCAAGAAAAGAGAGAGGGTAAAGAATCTTATAATTAATGAGGTAATTGATTAACCAAGGAGAGAGAAAATGCCATAGCATATTTACAAGATTTTCTATTTTCTCTCTCATTGAAAATGACGAAAACTATCTATACTTTATCACTCATGGAAAGCAAATAGAGTAATTACCCACATGGCATAACTAAGCGGGTTATGTGTTGGGAGTAAATTAGCCTTACCATATATGTATATAAAGGGAGTTGATCGTCGGAGATCCGGCTTCATTTTTTATTTTGAGGTCCAATTTTCAAACACCAAACCCCCCTCCCGTGTTTTTCGTCGGCCCGTTCCGGCCACCGTGATCTAAATATGTTAGATAGGTTATGTATCAAATTTTATGAGATTTTGAAATCTCTAGCACACCCATTAAGCGATCTTGTTTTTCATGCATTGTAAAGCCGTCGGTTTTTTAGTCTATTTGATGGATTAGTCAGAGATCTCTAAATCTCGTAAAATTTGATACATAATCTATCTAACATGTGTAGATCACGGTGGCCGGAGCAAATCGGTGAAAAACACGGAGGGTTGGGTGTCTGAAAATTGGACCTCAAAATAAAAAATGATGCCGGACCTCACAAGATCACTACTACAATATGGGGTTGCCCCTACGGACTCAGAAATCCGTAGGGGCAAATATTTCTTGCCCCTACGGATTTGTCCGTAGGGCCAAATCGTTGTCCCTACGGTGCCTTACATTCTAATTTTTTGTTTGGCCCTACGGAGCCGCAAGCCGTGGACCTACGGTTATATCCGTAGGGGCATCTAAATAGGTTATTAATAAAAAAAAAGCACTGAAAAATTATATTCATCGTTCCCAAAATTTCTCTCTCTCACTCCCACGCCTCTCGTCGCCTGTTCCCGCGCTTCGTCGCCACCGCGCTCGCGCCTCGTCGCCAGCTTCGTCGGTCTTCCCCACACCTTCGTCGACTTCCCGCGCCTCGTCGCCACATTCGCCGATCGCCGTCGACCACCAATTTCTACCGTCTCCTCCACCGCGCGCACGGTTTGTAAGTAAATCTCAAATAATTTTTAATTTTGACGTTGTAGTCTAGGGTTCAGGCCAGGTTCGGGTAGGGGTGAGGGCATCGGGGTCGGCGTCGGCATCGGGTTCGGTTAGGGTTAAGGTTAGGGTTAGGGTTAGGTTGTGGGGTTCGGTTGGGGTTGGGGTTGGGGTTGGGGTTGGAGTTGGGGCTGGGGCTGGGCTGTGGTTGGGGCTGGGCTGGGGCTGGGGCTAGGGCTCGGTTGGGCTGGGGCTGGGGCTGGGGCTGGGCTGGGGCTGGGGCTAGGGTTCGGTTGGGCTGTGAGATGTGAACTGTAGAGTGCCCTATTTATCCCTTGCAGTAGGTGTAAGCTTGTAGTGTAAATATGCTTTGCTTGTTGATTTAGTTCCATCCCGGCAAAGCTTTAGGCTAATTCGAGGTCGAGTTTGTACTGGTGCATTTATTCTGTTACCTTCACTTTTGTGGACGTAACATTCGATGATAAGGTGATAGTTGTTCTAAATTTGGCGTCTGTAGGGACTTTATGTTTAATAATGTATCAGTAGAACTGTAAGAAAGCTGTTTGGTATATTTAGAGAGTATTTAAGCTTAAGAAATTGTTTTTCTGTTATTTTTCTTGTGACATGTATGCTATCGAATGTCTGGGCGAGCAACCCATGTGGGACAATATAATTTGATCTGATTTTGCTTCAAGCTCTTCTTTCTCCTTTAAATTATAATCCATTTTGTTTTGTACTTAGTAATGGCAGAATCTGCTTGTAGTTTATGGAAAACTATGAATCTTTTCGCCCGTTTCTTTCAGCCAGCATATGAAATAGTTGGTGGTTTGTGTTCATGGCCTGAATTCCTCTACATATATTATCATGTATATAATCTTATTGGTGGATTCATTTATATTCAATCAGCAAATATAGCATCTTTCAAGCATATTATCTTGTTCATCATTCTAATCTTATATTTTATCTGTCTTGTCCTGTTGATCTTATTGACGGGAAGCTGTATGTTCATCTCCACTCCCAGATCCTTGATAATTGATTCTTTTGAAGCATCATAACTATGTTTTGCTTTAATGTATCTGCAATGTTGTAAATATGTGATTAGCTTTATGGCTTGACTTTAATAGATCTATAGTCCTCTGTTTTTCCCTTGCTTTAGAGTTGAACATGATCTTTTAATAGCAAATATACTGCCCTTTAGAATTCAGATATGGACTGATAAGAAGAGATGACTGTTATCATGTTAACGGCCACTTATAAAATTTCTCAAATCTTGATCTCAATGGTTTAAAATCATGTTACACATACAACACGAATGCACAACAAACACATAATTAGAGAGTGATTCAAGATGTTTTAAAGTTAAAACCAATATATGATACTCGATGATAATATGAAACCTTCATATTCTCGTCGATACTCATATATGAAACTAAAAGCGTCACTTAGTCCCCGTCTATCGGTTAACATACGTGCGATGTTCATCGTGACATAGAACTATACGAAGATTGTTAAATATCGGACGGTATAGCTCGATACTAACAACCGTCGTATAGTCTACGCGACGAGAAAATTCAATCGTATGGTAACCCATAGATTTGTCCCGTGTGGACAAGTTAAGAATGTATAAAGCAAACGCCTTCATTCACTTGTGTTTTCATCCGTTTCGAGATATTTCGTCGGTACCTTTCCGCTGGTTCTCCGTGTACAAAGATAGATTAGATGTTCATTTCAACGTTGTTTCACAGCTTTGAAATGATTATCTATTCTATTACAGTGTACTCGGAGAACAGCGGGGAGGTGCTGCCGAAATTTACTCGAAACGGTTGAAAGCACAAGTGATGGGTGTTCGCTCTATACATTCTTAATGGGATAGAAGCCTACCCCCGACAGCCGGAACACACACATACAACAAGAATACACAACAAACGCATAATTAGAGAGTGATTCGAGATATTCAAGTTAAAACCAATATATGATACTCGATGTTAATATGAAACCTTCATATTCTCATCGATACTCATATATGAAACTAAAAGCGTCACTTATTCCCCGTCTATTGGTTAACATACGTGCGATGTTCGTCGTGACATAGAACTATACGAAGGTTTTTAAATATCGGACGGTATAGCTCGATACTAACAACCGTCGTATAGTCTACGCGACGAGAAAATTCAAACGTATGGTAACCGATAGATTTGTCCCGTGTGGACAAGTTAAGAATGTATAAAGCAAACACCTTCATTCACTTGTGTTTTCATCCGTTTCGAGATATTTCGTCGGTACCTTTCCGCTGGTTCTCCGTGTACAAAGATAGATTAGATGTTCATTTCAACGTTGTTTCACAGCTTTGAAATGATTATCTATGCTATTACAGTGTACTCGGAGAACAGCGGGGAGGTACTGCCGAAATTTACTCAAAACGGTTGAAAGCACAAGTGATGGGTGTTCTCTCTATACATTCTTAATGGGATAGAAGTCTACCCCCGACAGCCGGAACACATACATACAACAAGAATACACAACAAACGCATAATTAGAGAGTGATTCGAGATGTTCAAGTTAAAACCAATATATGATACTCGATGATAATATGAAACCTTCATATTCTCATCGATACTCATATATGAAACTAAAAGCGCCACTTAGTCCCCGTCTATCGGTTAACATACGTTCGATAATTTATTCTTTTCAACGACAAACGCACACACAAAGCATATACACGGATTTTCTCCTTTGTCAGTAACTATCTCGTTCTTATATTTCTCAATATAGTCACCATAACCTACAATTTATATGTTATACAGTCTAACATGGCCCATGAGTACGTCAGAGTTAAGGACTGGATGTATATGGATTGGCAACAACGTATGCAACCTAAGTTTGTCGCAGGAGTTGCTGCTTTTATTGAATTTGCACGCGCACATAATAAGATCATAATAGAGAAGATTCTATGTCCGTGCGATAGATATGGCAATAAGTACTGGCAGAAGGTAGAATTGGCAGAGCTTCATATTGTAAAACATGGGTTTACTAGACTTTATACAACTTGGAAATATCATGGGGAAGGAGAAGAATGCAGTACCACGGCAGAAGAAGAAGGAGAACACGATAATGCGGCAGGAGAAGAAGAAGAATTCGGTAATGCGGCGGAAGGAGAAGACGGTAATTTATTTCCATCAGAAGAAATGGAGGATATGGTAGAGGCTGCCCTAGGTGAATCTATTCGTACCGAAGATGACATTCCTTCCGGTCAAGGACCGTGTGCGGATAAATATGAAAATTTCATGAATGATGCTAGAAAACCAATTTATGAGATGCGAAGTATTCCACGCTCTCATGGTTCGTCCAACTTTTCCAGATTAAGTGCCTAAATGGATGGAGCAACAAGTCATTCACAATGCTTCTTTTATTCTTGAAAGATTCTATGCCCCAGGGAAATAACATGCCCAACAGCTGGTACGGAGCCCAGAAGATGATGTCTGATTTGGGTCTAAAGTGCGAGAAGATTCAAGCATGTCCTAAAAATTGCGTGTTGTACCGGAAAGAGAATTCAGATTTGAAAAAGTGTCCAACATGCGGAGAGGTCAGGTATAAGCCGAAAGATTCTGATAAGAAGCCTGATATACCTGTCAAGATAGCACGACACTTTCCCATAACACAGAGGCTACAGAGGCTATTCAGGTGCAAGAAAACAGCCGAGGCAATGATTTGGCATCACCGTGCTCCTCCAAGTGAAGATGGAAAAATGAGCCATCCAAGAGATTCACCGGCATGGAAGGATTTCGATAGGAGGCACGCAATATTCAGTAGCGATCCTCGCAATGTCCGGCTCGGACTGACTACTGATGGCTTCTGCCCATTCAACTATATGGCTGGAAGTCACAGCACATGGCCCGTTGTAATGATAATTTATAATCTGTCGCCTTGGTTGGCTATGGACCAATCATACTTTATGATACCTCTTCTTATCGACGGACCAAACTCACCGGGGAACAATATCGACGTCTATCTCCGACCTCTGATCGAGAAGTTGAAATCTTTGTTCATTGATGGTGTAGAGACATATGATGCAAACACAAATACAACCTTCATACTGCGTGCAGCTTTAATGTGGACAATTAATGACTTTCCTGCGTATGGAATGCTATCAGGTTGGTCCGTACATGGTCACAAAGCATGTCTTCATTGCCATGAACACACAACATCGAAATTCTTGAATTTTAGCAGGAAGGTTTGTTATTGCGGCCATCGACGTTTCCTGCCTCCAGACCACCCCTATAGGTTAGACATGGTTCACTTTGATGGTCATCAGGAGCTTCTTGGACCTCCATCCCCATTGTCCGGAGTGGACGTGACTGCTAAATGGGATGGTTACAATAATGTGACCTTCGGGATGGATCCGACGAAACAGATCAAACCACCATTTTGGAACAAGTTAAGCATTTTCTTCGAGCTTCCATACTGGTCAACAAATTTAGTGCGTCATTGTCTGGACGTCATGCATATAGAGAAGGGAATATCAGAGCACATACTTAACTTGCTTCTTTGTAAAGACGGGAAATCGAAAGACAACCTGAATGCTCGGATGGATCTACAAAAGTGGGGAATAAGAGGTGAATTGCACCCTAGACCGGTAGCGGGTAAACCGGGCAAGTTTGTACTTCCCAATGCCGCTTATCATATGTCACAATCGGAGAAGAAAAGATTCCTGCAGGTGTTGCATGATTTGAAAGTTCCCACAGGTTTCTCAGGATCATTCAGCAAGAAAATAAAAATTGTGAAGGGCAAGATCGATGAGCTGAAAAGTCATGATCACCATGTTATCGTGGAGCACCTTCTTCCATTAGCTCTCAGGACTTCTCTCCCCGAATCGGTTGGTCTAGTAATCAACGACCTATGTTGTTTTTTCAGAGAGTTGTATGCTAAAACACTGGAGGTTGTGACGCTGGATAAACTAGAAAATTCTATTGCATTGATACTTTGCAAGTTTGAGCATATTTTCCCACCGTCATTCTTCGATATCATAATACACTTGACGGTTCATCTTGCAACTGAGGCTAAGTTAGCCGGACCGGTACAATATCGATAGATGTATCCCGTCGAGAGGTACGTATAATTTTTCGTTTCGCGCAATTTATAAATTTATTGTTGTCCTGTATGCCCGTATTTATTTATTCAACATATTTTCATTAGGTACCTCTACACTTTTAAGAAGTATATACGCAATAAAAATCGACCAGAGGCTGAGACCTCCAGTATTCATAGAGCACACCTTATCAAATAGGGTGTATCTGCTCCGCCCCGATATACCATCGTGCTATGGTGTATTCGGAGGAGTAATGCTGAGAGAGAATCTCATTCTCCTTTAGAATAGTCCAGGATTTCCGTGCTCAAGTATTCTCCTCCCTGATCTCATCATAGGACATAATACTTATACCGGTATTTTGGTTCTCTACTTCTAACTTATATTCTGTGAATATCTTAAAAGGTTCGGACTTGTGTTTCAACAGGAACATAGGTCTGAATCTCGAAAGATTATCAGAGAATGTAATGAAGTAAAAAGAACCGGTCTTGGTATGTGTAGACAGGGGACTTACATACATCAACATGTATCATCCCAAGAGTTCACTAACTCTTTCTCTGTTTCCAATAAACAGAGCTATGGTCATCTTATCTTTGTGACATGACTGGCGAGTTTCACAAGATGTAAATTCAAACTAATTTAAATATGCATCTATATGTAACTCCAGCGAGTCGGGTCGCATTGATATGACCTAGTCTACAATACCTCAAGAAGGATCCGTCCATTTCTGAACTCTTCCTCTTGTGTGTGTTCTGTATACGAAGAACTGTAGTTTGATTTAGAACATTAATGCTTTTAGATAACGTGCCTGAACCGATCAACTTTTGATATAGGAAATGTTCAAAACATTATCCAACAATACAAAATTATATCCTTTCTTTACTAATAAAGAAACTGATATGATTTTGTATATCAGGTTCGGTATCTAATAACATTCGTTCAGAATCAATGTATCGGTAATACAGGGTGACAGTGACCGACAGACTTGGCTGCAACTCTTGCCCCGTTTTCTGCCTCATGAAACTTATCACCCGTTCTCAGTTCTCTACCTTTCTGTAGCCCTATGTAACAGATTACATAACTGGGATCCTGATCTGGTATCACATACCCAGGACGTAGAGGATACTGAGAAACAGTTCTGTATAATGAACACACCCGAAGATGATGCATCAACATGCACTCTTTTCGTTAGGGCGGCACGGGAAATCTGGTATTCCCCAATTTCCTGCTCTGTCTTATAACAATTATAAGTTGGAGCGGGACCAACGTTCCCCAGCTCAGTATAACAAGCGGGTTCGGTCAATTATCCGTATTATTATCTTGATTAAGGCGTGATATAGTCGCTACCTGGAGAGAGAGAAGAAAACACTCAGCGTGCGCTCTTGCAAGAATAGATTTGTTATTATTTTATCTAATCAGGATGGCTCCCACTGCTTTTTATCAAATCTTCCTTCAAACCCTAAAAGGAAAGACTAGCCGGGATTAATTACACACTACAGGTTCGCCAATCTTTCAGCCAGGCCAGTGTCGGTATTTTGAGGGAGGTCCCCCGTGCTTTCGCATGAACCTAATTAATGTAAACCTCATTTTCCCAGAGGCGTAACCTCGTTGACACCTTTCTAGACACCTACTTGATCGGCTAATTGTAATGTATAAAACTCTCCCAGGAGTAACTCTTACTCGCAGTGGGTATCGGGATCCAACTATCTCATAGAAGGTATGCAATCTCATTGCAAATTTCAACACTTGAAATTCCCGATAATTTTGCCCCTAACCTCCTATGACCTTGACAAAGGCCAACAAACCATAGGATGCTAGTCAAGTTCAACCCGTCATTTCCTGATTGAATTAAACCCACCCGCACGGCCCTTGACAAAGGTCAACAAGGTCGCACGACTACCTTAACCCAATCTGCATCATATGCATAAGCAGATAAGCACCAGTTAGCTACCGCACACTGCGCCTTGACAAAGGCCAACAAACGCAGCACGAATACTAACTACTACTTATCTGAAATGACGGAGGGCCACGACAGGTTTTTCTGAAAACCTATTGCGTAATGAACTTGATATCGTTATAGGATCAAATGATTTTAAAATGGAGTGTTTTTGAGGCTTTTCTAGTTTTGCTAAAGGAGTCACTCCCGGTGAAGGGATCGTCGGTCCTTTCCTCGTTGAATGAGGTGCGGGATATATCATATATATCACTGTGCAAAGCAAAAACTCTTAAAAGCAATCAAAAGACAAACCGAGTGTGTAGCATCTGCCAGTTATTGCTAAAGGAGTCACTCCCGGTGAAGGGATCTTGGTCCTTTCCTCATCGAATAAGGTGCAGGATATATCACATATACCGCTGTGCAAAGCAAGAACTGTAGCTACCTGTTTTAATTTTGAAATTCGATTCTACAACATCTTAGGTTTCTTTTATTTCATTAATCTCATTAATGAAGTCCCATCATTTAAGTACCTAAACATCACAGATAAATACGACGTACACTTATGCCATCCGCATTCGCCTCGATGTCCCCTCGTGCACCGTTAGGTTAGGTAACTAACGGCAGAGCGGGGCAGGGCTAGCGCGGGTGTAAAACATAAGTAACGTCTATATAATATATCATATATACTATATGCAGTATCTATCACAGAATATCACATGATCACATCACAGATATCGCAGCAGAAGAAACATATGAAATATTGGATATATTAGGACGTCCGTGTTTTCAATACGAGCCAGTATAAAACACGGATTCCACGGTCGTGACGAATAGCCAAATCCACACCCCTAGACCCCTGCGAGAGCGGCAAGCAACCCTACCAATTCTAGAGTTAGAAGACCCGGACTCGACCCCTCGAGTTGGTCTCCCACTGGACTCCAGAACCCGGTTACTTGTGCCCTCCTCCTTGGGTCTATCCTAGTGCGGAAAAGTAAATAATATACAAACGGTGACATCTTCCGCAACCTGGAAGTGCCCCAATAAAAGAATATTACATACAAGTTTTTACATGAATGAAAATGAAAAACACTCATCTCACATAAAAACCCCCGGCTATTCGAACACGACGATCCAATATAACATATCCAGCAACACATAACATCACATGTCATCAACGTAAGTAAATATGTCCATCCCAATTGCCGTTGACATATAGCAACGAAACCGGCGATATCACATATTACACTTACGGTCACAGAAAAGAAAGTGTAAAACTACAACAGTTGGAATCCGCAACCTCCTCAGACATCGCATGCCTGACCAAATGAATTTCTTAGACATCGCATGCCTAACAATCATAAACCCCGCATTTTAGTCTCAAAATCGAAAACTCTTTTCAATATCAAGTCGGGGAATTTAACAGGATTCCCGACATCCTGATCGAATGCTCGTCGCAAACTTTAGTAAGCGGCCGCACCCCTGACACCGTCGACGAAGTGCACCAAGGCGGAACACCGCTGCCGCGAGCACCCGAACGGATGCTTTCGGCGACGGGGTTCTCCTACAGTCACTTGGTCGGGGCTATGGAGTGAGGCTGTCTATTAAGTTTACCCGGCGAGTATCCGTGTACGCTACGTGATTGCGACGGACTTTTGATCGCATCAAAATTCCGTGGCAACCGATCAAGTGAGACTAAAGTGCTACGTTTATAACATTCATTCAGTTATCTCATAACTTATTGTGAATTCCAATTATTGTATCACATTCCGGATAAACAGAAAATGTTAAACTTTCCGATTAAACATTCGAACACCCAAGTTTTCCCGAAACAGCTCAACACATGAAATAAGTCTAACAACATTCAGTTCGTGCCTCAGTACCAACGGTCCAGCCGTAGAAGGGTCAAGCCAACGCCTCACATGTGGCACGCCGTACTGCCCCAAACCCGAAGGTTCAAAGGGCAGTTCAAGACGGTCACATAATCGAGTTAAGGTTTGCTGTCTTCTAGAGGGTCCATCGCGTTACTTGCACTACTTACAACGTCGTTAAACTACGGAAAAATCCAACACTTGGAAATTTCCCGGCAGGGGAAAAGTTGGGTATTTATATCCGGTCGAACTTTTTAACATATTCTAAAATTTATCCGGAAAGCCACATAGACAAAATCTGATACCCCGATCGAAACACCGAATTCCCAAAACAACCCCAGAAAATTCAACTCTTGAATAAATTTTAAAAATACCCAGAGAACTCAGCACCTGAAACAATGAATTACTGTGCAAACTGTTAGGGCTGACGTCACACTTCTGCCGCGGAACCGCCGCATAAGCTAGGCTTATGCCGCGGTTCCGCCGCCGATTGCACTGTGCATGAAATAAATTTTGCGCCGTAATTCTTAGAATTCCCTGCTGAGTTTTCTGCATATTTTTAATTTGGAAAAAGCCCAGTTTTTAAAAAATGTACAGAGAGCCGTTTTCGGGTTAGGGTTTTGGTTCGATCGGACTTCAAACGTCGTCTAGACTTCGTCTAAGGCTCTAGCTAGGCTCTGATACCACTGTAGGGTTCCTAGGCACTCCCAAGGGGTCTCACAAGGCATCAACCATGCCCGTTTCAAAAATTACGGTGCCGAGAAACCCTAGAGTACGGATCGTTAGCTAGATGTCTAGGCGAAAGATGCAACTAGTAAACTACTTTACTAAGAGAACGGATATACAACCTTTGTAGATCCGTTTCTCCACCTCCATAGCTTCGCAATGAAGTCTCCTCGCTGTCCATATCAAATCCCGGGCTCTAGCGTCGGCTTCATCGGAGAAAAAGCGGGCTAGGTCATCGACGACGTGCCGAAGATGATCTACGTCGAGGCATCACTAGATCAAGCTCCACCTTCACCAAGCCACGAAAACTTGTGAAGGAAACACACTCTACTACTTGGCAAGAGGTAGAGGATGAAGAAATAGGAGGTGGGTTCACTTTAGAATTGGATTTCTCACTCATTTCATCAAGTTGCCATTGATGGAGGCATGCTTTCTTCAAGTGAAGAAGAAGAAGAAGAAGATGAATATTATGATAAGTATATTCAAAATGAATAATAAAATCAATACTTATCATATGGCAACCATCATTAGGTGTAGAGAATAGACCATGGTTAATTGCAAGGGTTAGGGTTAAACATGAAGACAAAATGGTCACTAGGTCAAAACTTCAAGAAGCTTCATAAATAAACAAAGAAAGCCACCATTATCTCTTCATCATTTTCTTTTGCTAAAATAAACAAAATGGATAAATAAATGAATAAATGAAGCAAAAGAAACCCTAACCATTGACCAACCATGGTTTAATCCATACACCAAACTATCATGTATCATCAAACATGATACAATCAAATGCACAAAAGTATATCATATATACAATGTGCACATCAAGTGAGAAAATCCTTTTTAAGTGAACCTATATTAGTTAATGTAAAGTGATATATCAAATATATAATTATACATTAAATCATTAAATCAACACTTGATTTAACGACCCGGTCATATCGCATATAACCGACTAATATCAATAGTAACAACTTATCGAATCAACACTTGATCCGATAACCCGGCTATAACGCATATAACCGATCAATGTTACAAATCGCGAGAATGGAATACGGTATCACATACACGCATTATTCTCGGTCCCGCACATATCTCATATGCGCTCCTATTTCGTTTTGCTTGAGCCAGAAAACCTCTGTGTAGGACTCTAAAGACTCGTCAATACGCCGGCAGCAGATGATGATCATATCAAACACCCACAAGCCGCAAGCGGTCTGCTAAACGTAACGGCCACCCGGGTATTGAGCGATCAGAAGATCGACGAGCAAGCCCGCTCACACTCCAGTGAATCCGACCGGTAACACTACCGTACAGTCCGGTCTCGTCGTCTAATATGTCGCATATCTTGCCTAGGGGTGGTAAACGTCAGACCCCAATAGCTCAATAAGTCGTGTCGATATGAGGTCTATAACAATTCGAGAAACTACAGGTAACACTTACCAGTAAATCTCAGCAACCCTGGTCAGGGATTTCCTGTTATAGCCAATCGAACACAGCGCAACATCAACCCCCTATACCGGGAGAGACGAATCCCCTCCTATCGCTCATTGCCTCCATGTGACTCGGGACTGTACCCAAAAACCACCGTTTTGCACGCCCTCTTGGACGTGGTAATATGGAAATCAAAGCACAGTGGGAACCACACAAGACTCTATGACGATCTCGGGTCAACAGACTACTCTGTACCAGTGTCACCAGAGAACTGCCATCTGACGTGAGGTATAATACCATCTGGGAGTTCTCGGCGAGTCCGTCCAGTGTACCCAGTCTCTACTGAGCACCCGTATATCATCTCCGATGTCAAACACCAATGGATATGGGATCATCCATCGCCCATCTGTATGGGTCGAGAAGGTATACGCTAGTCTACTCTGGTATATCGATGCCCCCGTCTCGATACACCCACGACTAGGGACCTTGAAGGATGTACTTATGGACTACCATGTCCCCACTAGTATGATCCGCATCATAGTCTAGGTAGTCAAGTACACATCCTAAGGGCTTTACCAACATATAACAGAGAGACAATCAGTGTACACGTTAAGGTAAAGATCAACCAGATAGCATACTATCATGTCGAGCAAGAAAGTCCTCCCTATATATGTCCAAGCATCCACTACAATATACATCCTATGTACAGTAATGGCCTCTAGGGCATGCATATAACTAACAGGGGCAGCGCCCCGTTAGAAATTTTTTTCTAACAGGGACAGTGTCGTGGGGTATATGTGTGTGTAAATATTTATACATATGTATATATATATGTATGTACATAAAAAGAGGGGGGAAAGGTATCCAAGGGATGCGTGGGGCCAGCGCCTTGAGCGCTGTACGCTTAGGTGCTGTGCGCTCAGGCGCACGCGCGCCACATGTCGGCACGTGGGCGTTTTGCGCTCGAGCGCAGTGCGCCTGAGCGCAAGCGCGCCACGTGTCGGCACGTGGGCGTTTTGCGCTCGAGCGCTGGGCGCTGGCGAGACAAAGGGACTTTTAGTCCCAGAACCAGAAGCTATGCTTCAGAAAGGAAATATTTATTATATATATATATATATATATCTATGTAAATATATGGAGTTAAACTCCTAAAAAGTTTTGGTTGATGAAAGGGATTCTTCCTCTTCCTCCTCTGTTGGCTGGATCTTGATGATCAAGAGATGTGAGATCTAAAAATCTCTCCTTTCTGAGATCTAATGGTAGATCCAAGTTCCCCTTTGTGGGTTTTGTGGTGGAAGACTTCTTAGTTTTTGAAAAGAAAGAGTAAAACTCTTGATTTAATTCAAAAGAAATGAGAAGGTTTAGAACCTTGGAGAAGGAGCAGGAGGCACAAAAGATCTCAGATCTAAAATTTTTGTGGAGAGAATGAAAAGTGTTTTTTTATTCATCATCATTTTGCCTTATATAAGCTTACATATTTACATATAGCCCTTTGGGCTTTACAAAAATGGCATTTTTGCCTATCCCATGGCTCATGTGCCATTTCATTTTTGCACATAAGCCATGGGCTTACAAAAATTTGGCTTTATGCCCATTTTGCATACATTCATGTATAAAAAATTACATGAAAATTATTTATTACATGATCTATATTTTAGCATGGAGGAGGCTGGCCACGGGCTCGACTTGGGCATGGGCCCGCTTGACCTTGGCTTGGGCCCACCTGGCTTGGGGTTGACCTTGACTTTGACTCGGTCAACGGGGGTGTAAATTTTTACCCCAACAGTTATATTATTACTTCACATTTTACGATCTATACATATATAGTCAATACTTTTAATGATTGTCTAATGCGTCCACGAATCGTTTATCTCGATTTGATGACGATGTCGGGAGCAGCGGGAGGCGGCAGGAGCTCCAGCCGCGGCAGAGGCAGAGGCAGAGCGGTTCTGCTGCCCGGAGAGCTCCGTAAGGAGTTTCAGAGGGCCGGTCTTGCACCCAGATCGGAGACCCCTTCGGATGTATCCTTCCGTGTGGATTTTGCCACACATCCAGGTATACTGCACGCATATCCATTTTGAATGTAATATTACAGATATTCATGCATGTTTATGTCAAAATTACTTATATTGTCAATGTTTGATTGTCTAATTGTTGGTGATGCGTCCACATCTGGGACAGAGTCCACTCCCGCTCCTCCAGGTATGTTTATATATCATATAGTGTATGTATATTGATTTAGAATGCTATATCATAAATATACACACATTCCTTTTGCTCTTACTTAGCAATTTTTATTATTGTCTAGCTGTAGGTGGTGACACGACCGCACCTGCGGGTATGTTTATATATCCTATAGTGCATGCATATTGATTTAGAACGTTATATTATTGATCTACACATTCTTTTTGTAATTACTTATATAATCTATTTTTAATTGTCTAATTATAGGTGGTGCGTCCACATCTGACGCAGGGGCCACTCCTATCACTTCCATACCCTCCGCATCGTCTGCAGGTTAGTATGAATAAATATAAAATATTTATTCATTTTATATATGCTCTATAGAATAAATATGAACTTCATGGAAATTTAGCGTCAATGTTTATTTTCTAGTTGGAGGGGATACGTCGGTATCCGGGACCCCGGCTGTTCCTCACCGGAGGAACTATCGTCCCGCTCGTGCTGCTGCCCGGGCCCAGGCTCGTGCTTTAGTCACCGGAGGTATATATCATACTTCAATTTTCGTTTAACCTTGATTTATTAATACAACTTTGTCTTATTATTGATTGTTTTGATATTTCTTGCAGACGCAGGGCCTCTCCATCCCCAGAGGGGGACTCGAGGCCCGAATCAGTCTCATAGGCTGAGGCCTGATAGAGCTAGGGGGGAGGCAGCATTCCCCCTCTTTTTTACCCTTGACTATCGCTATACTGGTCCTCATGCCGAGAGGTCGGCCGGTATATGGGGGACGAGAGCCGGCTTGTGAAGAACTATCCACTTCACGTTGAGTGGGGCGAGCAGCACCGGCGCTCATTCGCCCTCTTCTTTGATCAGGCTCGGGTACGTATTAATATATATTTTCATTTGATTTATCCAATATATTTATTATTAACACTTGCAATATAATAACAATGTTTTTTTTTTGTATTTTCAGTCGGATTACGATTTTCAGCCTGTACCCGACCCTGATCACCCTGGGAGGGTGCTCGACCTTCATGCTCTGTACAATGGCCTAATGAAGAACATGCAGACCAAGGTCCGATACAACAGGAATGAGCTGAAGGCCGACTGCTACTCCCTATGGATGGCGACCCCCGAGGCAGAGAGAGCGGCCCTCCTATCTACTCCTGTGTTTGCGAGAGTCGACGTAGAGACATGGCCTATATTGTGCGAATATTTCGACTCCCAACGCAAACAGGTAAGTATTTTAAATGTAATTCATTGTTTATGATATAATTTATTTTTTTGTGTTCCTTAATTAGAAAACTAAATGTTAATGCGTTGTGCAGAAACAGGCCGCTCAGAATACAGAGAACAGGAAGTCGGCGAAGAGGGGTCGCCCCACTTACACTGGTGGCTCGAGGAATATTACTCGAGCCATGGAGTTATCGGTAAATTACAATAGACCGACCTTTGTGATATTCTGCAATATTAGGAGTTATTTTCTAATATATCTAATATTAAGAGTTATTTTCTAATATTGTAGACAGCTCAGACCGTGGCGCAAGGTGGTACACCGAGCGTGCTGTCCGCATATCTTGCCGTCCACGGCACCTCGACAGATCCCGCCACAGGCGAGCTTCGATGTCCCGACGTCGCTACCCAGGAGTATTGCGTAAGTGTTAATATTTATTCTAACCATATTTGAAATTTTAGTTTTGGAAGGTTCAAATTTAAATTTTATACTTATACTTTACTGCTTAATGTGGGTGTAGGAGCGGGTGGTTGAGCAGGCCGAGACCTCGGGGATCGATTTTACCGGACAGAGCGATCCGAGGTTGCTGACCCCAGTCCTGGACGCCGCACACGGAGGGCACCACGGAGGTTGGGAGAGAGGCCGGGGACTGGGCCCTAGCAGAGCCCATATGAGGTTGGACTCCACCCCGGCCGTTACTTCCTCCGTCTCCAGTGAGCGACGTGTCCAGCAGGAACTGGAGAGCTTGAGGGCCACCGTTCAAGAGTTGAAGAAGATGCTGGTATGTATACTACTTTATAGTAAAATATCATGTCATATTATAGATATCAACATATCCATAATTAGTACGTAACCTGAGCTTATTTGGTTGTAGACTTAGGTTTGATTAATCATACATACATATCTAATTAAAATAAACTACGGTTTTCCAAACTAGATATCCAAATGGGGTTTCGAAATAACTTGATAATGATACGAATTCGAATAATACACAGTTCTTACACGCTTATTACACACGTTAGGTCCGGACGCGACAGGGTACATCGGCCGAGCCTCCACATGCATCTCCTTCGGCTGCGACTCCGCAAGCCACTACATCGGCTGCGGTTCCGCAGACAGCTCCTATAGCTCCACCGCCCGCTCAGACTCCCGCAGCCGCGGCTCCGCAAGCCACTACCTCGACGGCGGCTGCGCAGACCACATCGCCAGCTCCACAGCCCGCTCAGACTCCCGCACGCGCCGAATTGCATGGTTTATTAACCGAGGAGCAGACGCGCCAAATTCTAGCGTTTATCAGAGGTGGAGCTGGACCGAGCTAGGGTAGCTTTTTTATTCTTATTTTTTGAAACATGTATTTATTTATATGATACATATTGTACTACATTTTGAAATATTTTGGACGATATTGATATTGGTTTATATTTATATCATATTCAGTTTTTTGGTTTCTTTTGTATATTATATGCATGAGATGTGATTATGAATACTGCGATATATGTTGTGTGATGATTAATTTTATATTTGATTGATGTATATATTATTATGCACAGGGCGAAAAAAAATCAGGCAGCCTTTTTTTTTAAAAAACACAGATAATATGTACCTACGGATTAATCCGTAGGTACACATGTTGCCCCTACGGCTTAAACCGTAGGGGCAAAATATCAGAATTAACTGATATTTCCCCCATGATCTCAGTATCAGGGGGTTGGGAGTGCCCCTACGGATATATCCGTAGGGGCAAACAAAAGCCCCTACGGAGTTATCCGCAGGGGCAAAATATCAGGATTTCTGATATTTTGCCCCTACGGATATATACCTCCGCATGTATCCGTAGGGGATATTACTAGGCCCTATGGATTCATCCCTAGGTACAAGTAATATATTTAAAAAAACCGTAAATAAAATAATTTTTTTGCCTCTACGGCCTACGCCGTAGGGGAAATGGGACCTACACTGAACTCCGCAGGGACAAGTTTTTGTCCGTAGGGCAAGTTCAGGGCTTCAACTTGCACCTACGGCGTTTGTACCTACAGGGTATTTTATTGTCCCTACGGATATATCCGTAGGGGCAGTGATTTGCCCCTACGGGTAAATCCGTAGGGGCAACCCTTATTTGTAGTAGTGGATCAGCTAGCTCTCTCTCTCTCTCTCTCTCTCTATATATATATATATATATATATATATATATATATATATATATATATATATATATATATATATATATATATATATATTATGCGATTAGGATTCCATTGGAAGAATTTGAAAACAAATACTTTCCTTTTTTCACTATTAGATTAATTTTGGGATTTGTGCAATAAATTATATTATGTTTGGTAATAAATGATGGTTTTTATTTATAATTGTTAACACACATTCCAAAATTAACATAATTGTGAAAAAATGGGAAGGATTTGTTTCGAAATAGGATTCTTGTCAGACTATATATATATATATATATATATATATATATATATATGAGGTTAATGGAAGAATTGTGCCGAGGGAATTTTCTCTTATGGCGTCGGAAAAATGCACCCTTAATGATTTTTTCAAAGATCGGCATACATCACCTCTATCTTTATCATCTAAGGTGTGGAGACATCAAATTTTATGTGATTATACCATTTTTCACCGTTGATTTAGTTTGTGCAAAATTAATGGTTTACCGACAATAGAACAACGGTGAAAATGTGGTGGAAATTCTCTCCTGTATGGTCTCTTTTCTTCATTATCCTCTATATATATATATACAGTGTGCTGAGATGCTGGTGCGTGTATTGTTTCTACATATACCGTGCCATTCAATAGGAAACGAGTCTTGATGCAATGATTTGCTAAGGTTTGTGTTGCTTGTTTGTGTGATCGAGAGAAGAGAGACCCTGAAAACGATGAGATTAATGTGTCAAGATTGTACATGGTACGATATTCACGTGTGAGTCCAATTTCTTGGGACTTGCACTCATGTCCTAATAGAAAACTAGGTTTTTTCAGGTGCCCATCTTGTCAATGCAGGTTTTGAAGGTATATTTTTCAACCAGAACTGATATTCTATTGATTGTAACATAAGGAGGGTTGAGATTTAATAATTGTGTGTGTATACAGGATTTGTATTTTATATCAATTTCAGTTGTCCTTGTATTACACCTATTCGTAACCAGCTTTGATTATAAAAAAAAGCTTTAAAGGCCGTTTTGACCTGATTCTGGGGTTTTTTAAAAAAATTTTATCCACGTCCCTAAAATAAGACTGCAAAACCTTAGTATTTCTAAATAAGACTCATAAATTTCATTCCGTTATTGAAAATAGATCCAGTAATACGTTGAACATGGTTAATTGCTTGAGTTAGTTAAAATTGCCTTTTATTTCCTGATCTATCTCTCATTGTGAGGTTGACCGCAATATGAAGAAGTGCGGACTACATTAATCTCATCGTAAAATATATTATTACTTGGCAAATTATAAGATCCCAACAGTATTGACAACATTACACTGGCTGTCAAACTCTTTAACATCCAAAAGCTTCACACAAACTCCAAACTCAACTCTCTCGTTACAATTACTACTCTGAAACACATGCACCTCTCCCTTCCCTTTTCCTATTGATTCTTCTCCTCACACTCTCTCCTGCATTGTTGTTGTTCACGCCAACTCTTCTCTGTACTCCCCCATCGATGCCGACAATGGTGCAATTTTTCCTCAGGCCGTTCCCCATCCTTGCCATCTCTCTCCTCTCTCCATCGTTTTCTATCATGCTTCTCGCACCGCCGCATGCACTCCCTTTGTTGCTCTCCTCGCTTAGTTGGCTCAACCGGCACTGGTGCTTGCGGTGCTCCAGCTGGCGCCCGTGCTCTTCTTGACTGCCGCCGCCGCCTTACAAGGAGATAAAAGATCAATTTCAAGATATGATTTGATGATTACATGTAATTTTTCTATTTATAGTTAATTCATATCAATTTTCTTAAAAATCCCACCACGCCAAAACTTCAAAACTCTGAAGTTGTGGTGTGATGAGGGCTGAAGGACATGTTTATAATTTAGCATGGATGTGAAACTAGGTTGGGCCAAATGGGTTTTCATCAGTTTTAAACCGGACTTGTACCCGAACATATATATATATATATATATATATATATATATATATATATGAGAATAATGGAGAAAAGAGGCCATAGGAAGGAATTTACTCATATGGCGTGGAAAAAATACAACCTCCACCAATTTTTTCGACGATCGGCCCCCATCATCTTCATCGTTATCATCTAAGATGTGGGTACACCAAATTTCATGTGATTCTACAACTTTTTCACCGTTGATTTAGCAATGTAAAAAGTTCTATTGTCGGTAAACCGTTAATTTTGAACCCACTAAATCAACGGTGAAAAGGTTGTGGAATCACATGAAATTTGGTGTACGCACATCTTAGATGATAACGATGATGATGATGGATGCCGATCGTCGGAAAAAATGATGGAGGTTGTATTTTTTCCACGCCATAGGAGAAAATCCCCTCCTATGGTAATCTCTCTCTCTCTCTCTCTCTCTCCTCACATGAGCTTCAGCGGGACAAGTTGGATTTTATTGGATTATATGTATTTATAATATATAGGATTCGTAAGATGAGATATACGAGCTATAACATTCCGCAATTTACAAAATTTCATATTATACAATTTTAAAAAAGTATAACTCAAAAAAAAAAAATTAAAATGTTTTGGGAGGCGATATGTTTATCGGAGGCATTGAATAGATCAATTCATTAAACCGGGTTCTCATTGGTTGGGATGGGTGTAGGCGGTTTAAGTAGCTGTTTGGACTAGCGAGTTGTGTCAGAAACCGAAGACCCAATTTTATGTTTTATTTATTTTTGTTTAACTATGAACTTGACCAATGGGCTCAGGCCAGCATATGTGGACAAAAAAAAAACTTTAAAAGATCAGGTGGATTCGGGTCAGGCTCGGGTCAAGCCCATCGCGCCCCGAGTTTCCGGAGCCTTCGCAGGTTGAGCATCTTTCTTGTAGGCACATACCATGGTTGGTCAAGAGTTTTGTGAGCCGGCTTTATTTCTTAATACGGTCATACAAGCACATTCGGTGGGTATTTGAACCTTTGGATTGCTCTGATTCCATTTGTTAAAGTATCTACAACTAAACTCCAAAGTTTTGATGAATTTTGAATATACATTTTTTATAACATATATTGACCATGATGGTCATTCCTAGCTATATTTTTATTGTTTATTGAACAACGGTTGTGAAGTTGGCAGGAAACACGAATCATGCATGACAGAAACGCCAAAGCAATAGCGCAAGCAAATTCAGAGATTATGATATATGACACAATCATAACCTAGCTGTGTAAAATCATGTAAATTGTGACAAGGAAAGTAACCAAAAAAGTTTCATACATCTAGCTAAAAAATTTCTTGGATAAAAAAGTAAGCTTTTCATGGAACTTTTAATGATCAACATTTCACGTCTTAATAATCTTGAGAACCTATAAATTATACGCCTAATTTGATATGACATTAAATCAATTAGATCATTGATTCAACGGTGGAAAATGTTTTATTATTGGTAAACTGTTAAATTTGCAACCCTTCATGAATATGGTGTTTCAAAACCTTATACTTTTAGATGCGCATCACTTTAGGATATGTTGGCTTAAATGAACTATGCCGATCGATATAAAGAGAAGGGTAAATTATTGCAACCCACATGGTAGGTTTTACTGTTGGAAAAAACAACTCTTTGGCTCCAAATCAGTTGTCAAAAACCACTTGGAAAATTTTACGGCATCTGTATAGTTGTCTGCTAAATCTAATTAGTTCATACATATCGCAGACAATTACATAGATATCACATACAAATTAGATATAGCAGTCAATTATACAGATATAGTAGGCAGGGGATCTTTCACAACTGAAAACTTTTTTTAGGGTTTTCTTGACAGCTGAAAACTTTTTTAAGAGGGTTTTGACAACAGTTTCGAGACCATGGACTTTATTCAATAGGAAAACTTGTCTAGGGGGCTTTGATAATTTACCAAAAGAGAGTTCAATTTTAAGGTACTTAAGAGAGATTTATTTGGTATATTAGCTGACCCTCACATTTTTCTTTTAACTCTCAATTTGTAATTCTTAAAAAAAGAAGGATTGTAGAACATGAAAATTAGGACATAGATGTCATGATAAAAAGTTACATGACAAATGTTGGGTTTGGGTACATACCCATGAGTGGACTCAACCAATTTGAGTCTCTTTGTTGATTTGGTATTAGAGACCAAACTTAAGTCATTTTGGCTTGAATTTATTTGATATGGATTATTACTCAAGTTAAAAGGCAAGAGAGTTTCTCTCTCATTCCATCTCTTTATTCTAATCATTCCATCATCCATTCCAAGTGTTTGGTTTTTAAAGGAAAGAGAGAAGAGGAAGAGGGCAAGCAAATGGGTTTTCTTATAAGAGCTCATCTGGATTGAAGAGTCAACATTCTTCATCACTTTGAAGAAGATTGTTGTCTTCTATTGGTTTGAGGAATTGTCTTCAAGTGGGTTAGTGGGTTTGGAGCTAGTGAGGTAACCTTATATTTTCTCATTATATAAGTGATCCCAAAATTGTTGTGCTTTGGTGATATTGTATCTCTTTTGTTGTTGATTGATGGAGGAAATTCTCACTTGTATCATTGTGGATTAGGTCCAATCGGAGCTAAACCACGTTAAATCTTGGTGTTTTTCTTGTGGCTTTTGTACTTATTATTATTCCGCACTATTATTTATCATATTCTCACATAGATCCGGATGTTGAGATTGTTTTACTCAATCAAACCGGTATCAAGGCCAAAGTGCCCATAAGGTGTTTGTGGAATTGTTTCAAAGAGATTTTGGTCTCTTTTGTTGTATGTGAGAGATGGATAGTACCACAAGCCGTATGATTTGCCTCAATGGAGGCAATAGAAGTATATGGAAGCCAAGAAGGGAGGATCTCTTATATTGCAAAGATTTTAATGCGTCTTTGGAAGGCGATGTTGCAAAGCCCACCGATATGTCCGATGGTGATTGGAAGAAGCTTAATCGCAAGGTCGTTGGGTTTATACGGTAATGGTTGGATAATTCTGTTTTCCATCATGTTTACACCGAAAGTTCGGCGCATTCTCTATGGAAGAAATTGGAGAGTCTTTATGAAAGAAAGACCGCGGGCAATAAGACATTCTTGATTCAAAAGCTTGTAAATATGAAGTACAAGGAAGACTCTTCTATATCCGAGCACTTGAATGAGTTCCAAAGTGTTGTGAACCAACTCATCTCTATGAAAATGACACTTGAAGATGAGTTGCAAGCATTGTTGCTTAGTTCCTTGCCGGAAAGTTAGGAAACATTGATGGCGTCCATTAGCAACTCCGCTTCGGATGGTGTTGTCATAATGAGCTTAATGACAAATAGTTTGTTGAGTGAAGAATTGAGAAGAAAATATCTTGGAGTTTCTCATTCGGAGGTAATTGTCGCGGAAAATAGAGAGAGGTCAAAGTCTATAGAAAGAAACCATCGTTCCAAATCAAGAAGCAAATCAATATCGAATGATGTCACATGCAATTATTGTAAGAAAAAGGACGCATTTTAAAATATTGTTACAAATTGAAGAATAAGCAAAAAGAAGAGATAAATGAAATCAAGTCCGACTCCAAAGAGAACACCACGACCATTCTTGAGGGAGATATGGTTATTGTCTATACCAGTGGCGAATTGAGCCATTTTGTATGACACCGATTGGGTGGTTAACACTGGAGCCTCCTATCATACAACTCCTGGGAGGGATTTCTTTGCATCATACAAACTGGGTGATTATGGCGTTGTGAGGATAGGTAACAAAGGCACTTTAGAATTTGTTGGTGTTGATGATATTCATGTTGAGATCAATCTTGGCTATAAGTTGGTGTTCAAAGATGTGCGGCATGTGCCGGAACTCCGTCTCAATATTTTATCCGCCAGAAAGCTCGATGAAAAGGGTTACACTAATGTATTGGTGGCGGTGCTTGGAAGTTCACCAAAGGCTCTCTTATAACGGCTAGAGGCAAGAGATGTTTCACCCCATTTTAAAATGCAAGCAAAGTTATGCATATGTGAGACGAACACAGTGTTGGAGAACTCTATGGAGTTGTGACATCGGCGGCTAGGCTATTTGAGCGAGAAAGGCGTACAAGTTCTTACAAAGGGAAATTTTATTCCTAATATGAAAGGTGGGCATCTTGATACTTGTATTCATTGTTTAGCGGGCAAGCAACATAGTGTTTCCTTTACGAGAAAATCTTCACAAAAAAAGTCAAATATTTTAGATTTTGTTCATTCCGATGTGTGTGGTTCTATGAGAGAGAAAACTCTTTGTGGTGCTTTGTATTTTGTCACTTTTATTGATGATCATAGCCGGAAAGTTTGGAACTATGCTTTGAAAGACAAAGATCAAGTTTTGGAAGTTTTCAAGCAATTTCATGCTTTAGTGGTGAGGCAAGCTGGAAAGACCCTTAAGTGCATTTGTTCGGATAATGGTGGTGAATACATTGGTCCATTTGATGCATATTGCAAGTTGTATAGTATTCGGCATTGTTGAGATTTTACCCGCGCGTGCTTTTTGTTAAAAGAATGAGTTAGGTTTAGAAAAGGGGGCACATGTGAGCCTGTCTCGTTTTAAAATGAAAATAACTGCAAGTGCACGGCTCGTTTGTAGTGAGTCGGAAAATACGGGTCGTACCCACAATGATATGAAGATTAAAGATTGTTAATGCGAGTTCAAAAAAAAGAAATTGGTTTGTTGTTTGTCATGTTTAAGAAAATAAGAATATATGTAAATGGGAAAAGGCCTTAGCTCCTGCTTAATCCAATGAATCAAGGCTACGCCTTCAATTCTGTTTATCTTTTGATCAATAAATTCGTTACGTTCTCACTTACCATTTGAGTGACCAAACATAAAGTATCAAAACTAAATACAAGGGTGAGTAAGCATACAACATAAAAAAATAAACAAATTGCAAAATGAGAAAAGAACACGTGGCTTACCCCTAAACTTGTTAAGTGTGATTTAGTAAGTACAGAGTATATGCTCTAGGAGGGGGTGTCAATCCATCCTTTTAAGCGACATACCCTAGCAAGCTTAATACTAAACAATCAACAAATATATTAAATTTCAACTTTAACATTGTAAAGAGTGTGTTGCAAGTATAAGGCATATATTGAGGAGGTAGAACCATCACATATAAGCTAGATGCCTTATCAAGCATTTTCACAAACACTTTGCAATCCTAAACTTGACATTTAGTTTTAAGCACATAATAGATCAAGAGAAAAGGATAGAAGGGTTTGCTATTTATCATTTTATCTTATCTTCATCTTGGCAAAGAAGACTACTCACACATTACAGCAAGTAAACATGAGCAAGGAAATGAAATGAATCATGAAATTAAATTACAAGAAGTATTGAGCAAAAAGCCAAACAAGAATGAAAAAAAGAACATACAAGATATAAATGTAAACAAAGTTTTATTAATAATGGAAGGATTAGAGTAAAGATAAGCTTACAACTATAACCTCCACTTTTCAAGCACTCCAATGGAGAGTTTGCAAAGGTAAGAAGAAGTAGACAACAAAATAAACCTAAAATCCAAACCCCTTGCTCTCTGGAAATCTGTTGTATAAATAGGGCTCAAGAAATGATTTAATTGGTAAAAGTGGGGTAATTAAACAATGTAACACACCCGTTTATTTATACCAGTTCTATTTTGAGTATTTCTTTATTTATGGTCTTTTCTTGATTTATTGTGTTTTGGGTGCGAATAGTGTATTTGACATATGTATTTGCATCCGACCCGACCCGCTTACTGAAAACCCGTCTTGATTCATGTTTATGATTTATCCCGGCTTGTTTTGTGGATCCGTGCACTTTCATTTTTTATATACTGCATACTGACATTATATCTGGCATCTGCATTTTTTTCAATAAAATAATTAAAGTTAAATAAAATATTTTAAAAATATATAGCATGGCCTGCATGATACCCCTGACCTTGTGGTAGCATCCGCACCACGTGTTCTCGTCCCGTTCGGTGAAACGGACTCGTTAGGATAGCTGCGTACACGCTGCGTGCATCCATTCTTGGGGGTATGCATTTTCGTTAACCGGATATTCTGTTTTAGTTTTGGTTGACACGTATATTAACCGTATTTTCAAACCATAATTTTAGACCCGACCCGGACGCGGTTTGGAGTAATTTTGTTTTAGCCAGAATATCAAATTTAACTAATATTATACCTTAAATAGTTTTTTAACTGTTTAAAGTTTTATTTAACTAAAATATTTTTTCTAAAATCAACAGTCTCTATCTCTCACCTCTCTCTCTCTCTCTCTCTCTTCTTTATAACTCGCGAGATCCCGTCACCTCTCCTTTCACTACGTTCACCTCCCTCTTTCTCATTCTTCGTTCTTTCCTTCTTTTTTCTTTTTCGCCGCCGCCTCCACGAGAACCCTAGCTCTCGCCTGTGCCTCGCCGTCGCCACCTCCACGCTCGACTCCGCTCACCTCACCTCATCTCCTCGCTTCCTCTCCACCTTCCTCCACTTCTCCTTCTTACCCTTTCCTTTTCCGACGACCCAAGAACCCAACACCCTCGCATTGCACCTCGTCGCCGCCGACCCTTCGACGTCGCCTCCATTCTCATCCCCACCTTCGCTTGCTCCCCTCTCCTTCTCCTCGACCTTATCCTTACCTTCCCTGCAGTCCCGACCTCCTCTCCTCCCTGCACACCCGCAACCCTAACCCTCCACGCAGGCGATTCCTCGTCGTTGCGCCCATCCCTTGACGTCTCACCATCCTCTACACCGCTTCCATTTCCTCTCCACTTCTTTTCTCTTCTCCAACCCTGAGCCTGCACACCCACAACCTCAAGAACCCATCACCCGAACCCCCTAGCTTCGCCTGAACCCTCGTCACCGGAGCTCCGACCTTCCCGTCGCCTCCTCGTCATCACAGCAACCTCCTCGCTTTCTCTCAAACCCAGAATACCAAACCCCCAGCCTCTTTCTTCTCTTCTGTCTTCTCCTTCTTCTTTCCTTCACTTTTCTTTTCTTGATCTGTTTTTTCGGCCATCACCGGAGTTGTGCCGTCGCTATCGATCAAGCCGACCCAATGGGTATCCCCAGCCAGCGTGGTCACCTTCTTGCTTTGCCTGGACCTGTCCCGTGCGCGCGTGTGTACGTTGCAACGTTTACCCGACATCGGACGCTGCGTTTGCACCCCGTCGGGTGATCCGTTCAGGCAAGTTCATCTTACTACATGCTATGTATCTTATTTTGCATCCATATGAATAAAAATATCACATGTTGATTGCACTGTACACCCATATTAATGTTTTACTGTTTTCGGATACCCGTATGCATCCATATCATTTATTATATATGTATCTGCATCTACAGATCATATTATTTCATGTTATTGTTGTATTAACACCCCATGCGTGATGATGTGCATCCTACATAGTCATGGAGCTGTAGATGTAACTCCTGATAGATATTTGTGCATCCATATTTTATTGTGTATCCATACCATTAATTCTACATATCTAGTTACATGCCATGTCATATCAATTCATATTACTGTTACATTAGTACCTCATGCTTGATAATGTGCATCCTACATAGTCATGATGTAACCCCTAATAGATATTTGTGCATCCATACTTTTACCGTACATCCGTACTTTTACCCCGATTCGATACTTGCTACATTGGGCACCCATTTGATACACTGTGCATCCCCTGACATGACCTGATACACCACTACTTGACTTTATACCTGATCCTGTTCCTAATGCCGACAATCCTCACATGTTGTCCCGATGGACATATCCTGTTGTCTGTATAGACAAACCTGTACCTGCTTGATCCTATGTTGGCATTAGCTCCAGATTTATCAATACCTGACTTGAACACATAACTTGGGAGTAAGAGGAAATCAATGATGAAACCTGACTTGTAACTCAGCAGTTCGACGCTTATACTGATCAGTTTTAGGGGCTAGGCTAGTCCCGGAATGATGCTGCTGACATCATTCGTCTGTACATGTTTTCTGTTTTGTGCTTAGCGGTACGTCTCGGATTCAGCCCCGAGAGTCTGGACCGTGGTCTCGGGTATGCACGGGATACTATCGAGTTACATCGACGCTTCTATCAAATTGATTTCAAAGACTTGAGAGTAGATAACCTGGTAATATAGTTAGATTACTCATCGCACATCACATACACTGATACACTTCACTGTTCCATACTCATGTTACTGTTATACCCTTATTACTGTTCATACTCATGCCTGCATATCTTGTTACCTCCTGATTATATTTTTATTGTTTGATATTATGACGCACTGACGTCTGGGTTTTGCTTGGCCCAGATCCTCTATCTTTGTCGCAGGCTGACCAGGAGTATTTTAGCCGACAGGCCGAGCAGTGAGGATCCTGTTAGTATTTTAGTTTAGTTTTCTTTCAGCATTTTCATTTCCTGATGTGAGCCCGTAATTGGGACGTACTTTCTGTTAGTTATATGTATGCCCTAGAGGCCATTACTGTACATAGGATGTATATTGTAGTGGATGCTGAGACATATATAGGGAGGACTTTCTTGCTCGACATGATAGTATGCTATCTGGTTACTCTTTACCTTAACGTGTGCACTGATTGTCTCTCTGTTACATGTTGGTAAAGCCCTTAGGATGTGTACTTGACTACCTGGACTATGATGCGGATCATACTAGTGGGGACATGGTAGTCCATAAGTACATCCTTGAAAGTCCCTAGTCGTGGGTGTATCGAGATGGGGCATCGATATACCAGAGTAGACTAGCGTATACCTTCTCGACCCATACAGATGGGCGATGGATGATCCCATATCCATTGGTGTTTGACATCAGAGATGATATACGGGTGCTCAGTAGAGACTGGGTACACTGGACGGACTCGCCGAAAACTCCCAGATGGTATTATACCTCACGTCAGATGGCAGTTCTCTGGTGACACTGGTACAGAGTATTCTGTAGACCCGAGATCGTCATAGAGTCTTGTGTGGTTCCCACTGTGCTTTGATTTCCATCTTACCACGTCCAAGAGGGCGTGCAAAACGGTGGTTTTTGGATACAGTCCCGAGTCACATGGAGGCAATGAGCGATAGGAGGGGATTCGTCTCTCCCGGTATAGGGGGTTGATGTTGCGCTGTGTTCGATTGGCTATAACAGGAAATCCCTGGCCAGGGTTGCTGAGATTTACTGGTAAGTGTTACCAGTAGTTTCTCGAATTGTTATAGACCTCATATCGACACGACTTATCGAGCTATTGGGGTCTGACGTTTACCACCCCTAGGCAAGATATGCGACATATCAGACGACGAGACCGGACTGTACGGTAGTGTTACTGGTTGGATTCACTGGAGTGTGAGCGGGCTTGCTCGTCGATCTTCTGATCGCTCAATACCCGGGTGGCCGTTACGTTTAGCAGACCGCTTGCGGCTTGTGGGTGTTTGATATGATCATCACCTGCTGCCGGCGTATTGACGAGTCTTTAGAGTCCTACACAGAGGTTTCCTGGCTCAAGCGAAACGAAATAGGAGCGCATATGAGATATGTGCGGGACCGAGAATAATGCGTGTATGTGATACCGTATTTCATTCTCGCGATGAATGTATCGATTGGTTGTATGCGATATAACCTAGTTATCGAATCAAGGATTGATTCGATAAGCCGATACATTGTATACTAGTCGGTTGTGTGCGACATGACCGGATCATTGAATCAAGTGTTGATTTAATGATTTAATGCGTAATTATATATTTGATATATTACTTTGCATTAACTAGTATCGGTTCACTTTAAATGGATTTTCTCACTTTGTTGTACAAGTTGTATATGTGATATACTTTTTGTATAAATGTTTGTATCATGTTTGCTGATACATGCTTATTTGGTTAAGTGTATAGAATTAAACCATGGTTAACTTAATGATTAGGGTTTTGCTTTTTCATTTAATTATTTGTTTATTCCTTTTGGATATTAATAAAAGCATAAAAAGAAAAGGAAAATGGTTTCTTTATTTTAATTTCTTTCATGAAGCTTTTTGAAGCTTCATGAAGCTTTGACCAAGTGACCATTTTGTCTTGTTCTTTTAACCCTAACCATTCTTATAACCTTAGTTAGTTCTCTACACCTGACCATGTTTTATTATATGATAATTATTATTTTCTTTTAACTTATCATAACATTTTTTTATCATCTTCTTCTTCTTCTTCAAGAAGAAAGCTTACTTCATCAATGGTGATTTGAGCATAAGTGTGAGAAATCCAATTCTAAAGTGAACCCACTTCCTATTTCTTCATCCTCTACCTCTTGCCAAGTAGTAGAGTGTGTTTCCTTCACAAGTTTTCATGGCTTGGTGAAGGTGGAGCTTGATCTAGTGATGCCTCGACGTAGATCATCTTCGGCATCGTCGTCGATGACCTAGCCCGTCCATTCTCCGATGAAGCCGATACTAGAGCCCGAGTTTCCATTTGGACAGCGAGGATACTTCATTGCGGAGCTATGGAGGTGGAGAACCGGATCTACAAAGGTTGTATGTTCATTTACTTTTAGTTAAGATGTTAACTAGCTCGTTTTTTCGCCTAGAATTCTAGCCAACGATCCGTAGTCTAGGGTTTCTCGGCACCGTATTTTTGAAATTGGCATGGTTGATGCCTTGTGAGACCTCTTGAGAGTGCCTAGGAACCCTACAGTGGTATCAGAGACAAGCTAGAGCCTTAGGCGAAGTCTAGACGGAGTTTGAAACCCGAACGAACCGAAACCCTAACACAAACCATGCTCTCTGGACTTTTTCTAATTTCGGGGATTTTTCCACATTAAAAATATGCAGAAAAATCAGCAGGATAATCTAAGAGTTACTGTGAATTTCGATGGACTAATTCCATCAATGAGCCGCGGATCCGCGGCACGAGCATGGCTCGTGCGGCGGTTCCGCGGCCGTTTTGCCGTTTTGTGTATTTATATTTTCACAGTAATTCTCAGTTTTCTGTGCTGGTTTTCCTGGGAATTTTTAATATTTTTTTCAAGAGTTGAATTTTCTGGGTTGTTTTGGGGATTCGAATGTTCGACCGGATTATCAAATTTTTGTCTGTGTGGCTTTCCGGATAAATTTTAGAATATGTTAAAAAGTTCGACCGGATAAAAATACCCAATTTTTCCCCTGTCGGGAAATTTCCAAGTGTTGGATCTTTCTGTGGTTTAAAGACGTTCTAAGTAGTGCAAGTAACTCGATGGATCCTCTAGAAGACAACAAACCTTAACTCGATTATGTGACCGTCTTGAACTGCCCTTTGAACCTTCGGGTTTGGGGCAGTACGGCGTGCCACATGTGAGGCGTTGGCTTGACCCTTCTACGGCTGGACCGTTGGTACTGAGGCACGAACTGAATGTTTTTAGACTTGTTTCATGTGTTGATCTGTATCGGGAAAACTTGGGTGTTCGATTGTTCGATCGGAAAGTTTGACATTTTCTATTTATCCGGAATGGGATACAATAATTGGAATTCACAAGAAGTTATGAGATAACTGAATGAATGTTATAAACATAGCAGTTTAGTCTCACTTGATCGGTTGCCACGGAATTTTGATGTGATTAAAAGTCCGTCGCAATCGCGTAGCGTACGCGGATACTCGCCGGATAAACTTAATGGACAGCCTCATCCCATAGCCCCGACCAAGTGACTGTAGGAGAACCCCGTCGCCGAAAGCATCCGTTCGGGTGCTCGCGGTAGCGGTGTTCCGCCTTGGTGCACTTCGTCGTCGGTATCGGGGGTGCGACCGTCTACTAAAGTTTACGACGAGCATTCGATCAAAATGTCGGGAATCTTGTTGAATTGCCCGACTTGATATTGAAAAGTGTTTTCGATTTTGAGACTAAAATACGGGGTTTATAATTGTTAGGCATGCGATGTCTAAGTAATTAATTTGGTCAGGCATGCGATGTCTGAGGTGGTTGCGGATTCCAACTGTTGTAGTTTTACACTTTCTTTTCTGTGATCGTAAGTGTAATATGTGATATCGCCGGTTTCGTTGCTATATGTCAACGACAATTGGGATACGCATGTTTACTTACGTTGTTGACATGTGATGTTATGTGTTGCTGGATATGTTATATTGGATCGTCGTGTTTGAATAGCCGGGGGTGTTTATGTGAGATGAGTGTTTTTCATTTTCATTCATGTAAAAACTTGTATGTAATATTCTTTTATTGGGGCACTTCCAGGTAGCGGAAGATGTCACCCTTTGTATATTATTTACTTTTCCTCACTAGGATAGACCCAAGGAGGAGGGCACAAGTAACCGGGTTCTGGAGTCTAGTGGGAGACCAACTCGAGGAGTCGAGTCCGGGTCTCCTAACTCCAGAATTGGTAGGGTTGCTTGCCGCTCTCGTTGGGGTCTTGGGGTGTGGGTTTGGCTATTCATCACGACCGTGGAATCCGTGTTTTATACCGGCTCGTATTGAAAACACGGACGTCCTAGTATATCCAATATTTCATATGTTTCTTCTGCTGCGATATCTGTGATGTGATCATGTGATGTTCTGTGATAGATACAGTATATAGTATATATGATATATTATATAGACGTTACTTATGTTTTACACCCGCGCTAGCCCTGCCCCGCTCTGTCGTTAGTTACCTAACCTAACGGTGCACGAGGGGACATCGAGGCGAATGCGGATGGCATAAGTGTACGTCGTATTTATCTGTGATGTTTAGGTGACTTAAATGATGGGACTTCATTAATGAGATTAATGAAAGTAAAAGAAACCTAAGATGTTGTAGAATCGAATTTCAAAATAAAACAGGTAGCTACAGTTCTTGCTTTGCACAGCGGTATATGTGATATATCCTGCACCTTATTCGATAAGGAAAGGACCGAGATCCCTTCACCGGGAGTGACTCCTTTAGCAATAACTGGCAAATGCTACACCCCTCGGCTTGTCTTTTGATTGCTTTTAAGTGATTTTGCTTTGTACAGTGATATATATGATATATCCCGCACCTCATTCAACGAGGAAAGGACCGACGATCCCTTCACCGGGAGTGACTCCTTTAGCAAAACTAGAAAAGCCTAAAAAACACTCCATTTTAAAATCATTTGATTCTACAACGATATCAAGTTCATTACGCAATAGGTTTTCAGAAAAACCTTTCGTAGCCCTCCGTCATTTCAGATAAGTTGTATATAGTATTCGTGCTGCATTTGTTGGCTTTCGTCAAGGTGCATTGTGCGGTAGCTATATGCTGCTTATCTGCCAGCATACGATGTGATTGGATTAGGGTAGTCGTGCGGCTTTGTTGGCTTTCGTCAAGGGTCGTGCGGGTGGGTTTAATTCGATCAAGAAATGTACGGGTTGAACTTGACTAGCGGGCTATGGTTTGTTGGCTTTCGTCAAGGTCATAGAGCGCTAGGGGCAAAATATTATCGGGAATTTCAAGTGTTGAAATTTGCAATGAGATTGCATACCTTCTATGAGATAGTTGGATCCCGATACCCGCTGCGAGTAAGAGTTACTCCTGGGAGAGTTTTACACATTACAATTAGCCGATCAAGTAGGTGTCTAGAAAGGTGTTAACGAGGTTACTCCTCTGGAAAAACGAGGTTTACATTAATTAGGTTCGTGCGAAAGCACGTGGGACCTCCCTCAAAGTACCGACACTGGCCTGGCTGAAAGATTGGCGAACTTGTAGTGTGTAATTAATCCCGGCTAGTCTTTCCTTTTAGGGTTTGAAGGAAGATTTGATAAAAAGTAGTGGGAGCCATCCTGATTAGATAAAATAATAACCAATCTATTCTTGCAAGAGCGCACGCTGAGTGTTTTCTTCTCTCTCTCTCCAGGTAGCGACCATATCACGCCTTAATCAAGATAATAATACGGATTATTGACCGAACCCGCTTGTTATACTGAGCTGGGGAACGTTGGTCCCGCTCCAACTTATAATTGTTATAAGATCGAGCAGGAAATTGGGGAATACCAGATTTCCCGTGCCGCCCAAACGAAGAGAGTGCATGCTGATGCATCATCTTCGGGTGTGTTCATTACAAAGAACTGTTTCTCAGTATCCTCCGCATCCTTAGTATATGATACCGGATCAGGATCCCAGATATGTAATCTGTTACATAGGGCTACAAAAGGGTAGAAAAACTGAGAACGGGTGATAAGTTTCATGAGGCAGAAAACGGGGCAAGTGTTGCAGCCAAGTCTGTCGGTCACTGTCACCATGTATTACCAATACATTGATTCTGAACGAATGTTATTAGATACCGAACCTGATATACAAATTCATATCGGTCTCTTTATTAGTAAAGAAAGGATATAATTTTGTATTGTTGGATAATGTTTTGAACATTTCCTATATCAAAAGTTGATCGGTTCAGGCACGTTATCTAAAAGTATTGATGTTCTAAATCAAACTACAGTTCTTAGTATATAGAACACACACAAGAGGAAGAGTTCAGAATTGAACCATTCCTTCTTGAGGTATTGTAGACTAGGTCATATCAATGCGACCCGACTAGCTGGAGTTACATTTTGATGCATATTTAAATCAGTTTGAATTTACATCTTGTGAAACTCGCCAGTCATGTCACAAAGATAAAATGACCATAGCTCTGTTTATTGGAAACAGAGAAAGAGTTAGTGAACTCTTGGGTTGATACATGTTGATGTATGTAAGGTCCCCTGTCTACACATGCCAAGACCGGTTCTTTGTACTTCATTACGTTCTCTGATGATCTCTTTAGATTCAGACATATGTTCCTGTTGAAACATAAGTCCGAACCTTTTGAGATATTCATAGAATATAAGTTAGAAGTAGAGAACCAATACGGGTATAAGTATTATGTCCTTTGATGTGATCGAGGAGGAGAATACTTGAGCACGGAAATTCTGGACTATTCATAAGGAGAATGGGATTCTCTCTCAGCATTACTCCTCCGTATACACCATAGCACGATGGTATATCGGGGCGGAGCAATTGCACCCTATTCGATATGGTGTGCTCTATGATGAGTACTACTGAGTTACCTATTTCCTTTTGGGAGTTATGCACTTATGAAGCTGCATACCTATTGAATTAGGGTTCGAATCAAATCAAAGCCTACCATTTCATATGTGATATGGAAAGGGAAGAGCCCATGTCTTAAGCTAGTTAAGATTTGGGGTTGTCCGGCCTATGTCTAAAAAGCAAAATCCGGACAAGCTCGAGGCAAGGTCCGTTATGTAGAACTGGAAGTGTTTCAGCTATACAAACTACAGCGGATGATTTGGTACAACCAAATGATTCAGTAGATACCAACGAACCTCAGCCTCTCCGTCGATCCAGTAGGGTTCCTCACCCACCTGAGAGATACTTCGGTTTCTCTATGAAAGTGGGAGCGAGGATTGTATCATGAGATGATGACCCAACTAGCTTCGAGCTGGCCACCAGGAGTAAGACTCTGTAAGAATGGCTGGATGCTTATCGATCTGAGATGGAATCCTTATACACCAACAAAGTATGGACTTTAGTTGCTATATCTGAAGGGTTAAATCCCCATCAGGAGCAAGTATATCTTGAGAAGATTACTTGGTGTACATGGAAAAGTTGAGACTTTCAAAGCTAGACTTGTTAAAAGTTTGCATCATTGACCAGGTGCGGATAATGATGAATCCTTTTCAAGTAGCTATGCTTAAGTCCATTCAGATCCTACTTGTCACGGCTACATACCCTGACTACGATATCTGGTGGTTGGGTGTCATGACTGCTTTTCTAAATGATGTTTTGGAAGAGAGCGTCTATAAGTACATAGCCAGAGGGCTTCGTAGACAGTGGGAGCAGCGAAAACGTGTGCAAGATGCTTTATAGGATTAAAGCAGGCATCGCGGAGTTGGAACATCTATTTTGATGGATTAGTCAAAGAAGTTGACATCATCAAAATGGTAGATGAACCTTGTATATACAAAAAATGTAGTAGGGAGTATGGTGACGATCCTCGTAGAGTACGTGGATGACATACTCTTGATAAGAAAGGAGTTTCTTATGCTACGCTCGATCAATCTCCGCTTATCACAATGATTCTCCATATAGGATCAATGTGATACCTCTTATATCCTGATTTTGGATCTATGAGATAGATCTAATTAGATGTTAGGATACTCACTAGTAGTAGTGAGATGGTATCAATCGATCCTGGGGAGAATCACTGGAAGTGTTCCAGAGTGATAAAGACGACTGAATGTCAGTCACAGGCATTGTCTTTACCCTCAGTAAAGGGACGGTATGTTGGAAGAGTTCCAAGCTAGATACCGTGACATACTAGACGATAAAGGCTGGATACATCGCTACTTATGATGCTACCAAAGAGGATGTTTGGGTGTATATTAGTTCATGAGATGAACTACGTTCCTACCATTATGAGACAATGGAGTTGTGGCTTATGCCAAGGAACGCCGGTCCCATCAGTGATCCAGACTTATTCTAAGGCAGTATCACCTGATCATGGAGATGGTTGATCTCCAAGGTGATCGAGGCAAGGAGAGCAGACTCAGAGGATAACACGGCGGATCCACTCACGAAGGCCTATTCCCAGAGAGAGACTTTTATAGGATGGTTGAGTATGAGATACTTCGACCACTGCTACAGATGGCCCTAGTGCAAGTGGGAGATTGTTAGTTATATGTATGCCCTAGAGGCCATTACTGTACATAGGATTAATATTGTAGTGGATGCTGGGACATATATAGGGAGGACTTTCTTGCTCGACATGATAGTATGCTATCTGGTTACTCTTTATCTTAACGTGTGCACTGATTGTCTCTCTGTTACATGTTGGTAAAGCCCTTAGGATGTGTACTTGACTACCTGGACTATGATGCGGATCATACTAGTGGGGACATGGTAGTCTATAAGTACATCCTTGAAAGTCCCTAGTCGTGGGTGTATCGAGATGGGGTATCGATATACCAGAGTAGACTAGCGTATACCTTCTCGATCCATACAGATGGGCGATGGATGATCCCATATCCATTGGTGTTTGACATCAGAGATGATATACGGGTGCTCAGTAGAGACTGGGTACACTGGACAGACTCGCCGAGAACTCCCAGATGGTATTATACCTCACGTCAGATGGCAGTTCTCTGGTGACACTGGTACAGAGTAATCTGTAGACCCGAGATCGTCATAGAGTCTTGTGTGGTTCCCACTGTGCTTTGATTTCCATCTTACCACGTCCAAGAGGGCGTGCAAAACGGTGGTTTTTGGGTACAGTCCCGAGTCACATGGAGGCAATGAGCGATAGGAGGGGATTCGTCTCTCCCGGTATAGGGGGTTGATGTTGCGCTGTGTTTGATTGGCTATAACAGGAAATCCCTGGCCAGGGTTGCTGAGATTTACTGGTAAGTGTTACCAGTAGTTTCTCGAATTGTTATAGACCTCATATCGACACGACTTATCGAGCTATTGGGGTCTGACGTTTACCACCCCTAGGCAAGATATGCGACATATCAGACGACGAGACCGGACTGTATGGTAGTGTTACTGGTTGGATTCACTGGAGTGTGAGCGGGCTTGCTCGTCGATCTTCTGATCGCTCAATACCCGGGTGGCCGTTACGTTTAGCAGACCGCTTGCGGCTTGTGGGTGTTTGATATGATCATCACCTGCTGCCGGCGTATTGACGAGTCTTTAGAGTCCTACACAGAGGTTTTCTGGCTCAAGCGAAACGAAATAGGAGCGCATATGAGATATGTGCGGGACCGAGAATAATGCGTGTATGTGATACCGTATTTCATTCTCGCGATGAATGTATCGATTGGTTGTATGCGATATAACCTAGTTATCGAATCAAGGATTGATTCGATAAGCCGATACATTGTATACTAGTCGGTTGTATGCGACATGACCGGATCATTGAATCAAGTGTTGATTTAATGATTTAATGCGTAATTATATATTTGATATATTACTTTGCATTAACTAGTATCGGTTCACTTTAAATGGATTTTCTCACTTCGTTGTACAAGTTGTATATGTGATATACTTTTTGTACAAATGTTTGTATCATGTTTGATGATACATGCTTATTTGGTTAAGTATATAGAATTAAACCATGGTTAACTTAATGATTAGGGTTTTGCTTTTTCATTTAATTATTTGTTTATTCCTTTTGGATATTAATAAAAGCATAAAAAGAAAAGGAAAATGGTTTCTTTATTTTAATTTCTTTCATGAAGCTTTTTGAAGCTTCATGAAGCTTTGACCAAGTGACCATTTTGTCTTGTTCTTTTAACCCTAACCATTCTTATAACCTTAGTTAGTTCTCTACACTTGACCATGGTTTATTATATGATAAGTATTATTTTCTTTTAACTTATCATAACATTTTTTTATCATCATCTTCTTCTTCTTCTTCAAGAAGAAAGCTTACTTCATCAATGGTGATTTGAGCATAAGTGTGAGAAATCCAATTCTAAAGTGAACCCACTTCCTATTTCTTCATCCTCTACCTCTTGCCAAGTAGTAGAGTGTGTTTCCTTCACAAGTTTTCATGGCTTGGTGAAGGTGGAGCTTGATCTAGTGATGCCTCGACGTAGATCATCTTCGGCATCGTCGTCGATGACCTAGCCCGTCCATTCTCCGATGAAGCCGATACTAGAGCCCGGGTTTCCATTTGGACAGCGAGGATACTTCATTGCGGAGCTATGGAGGTGGAGAACCGGATCTACAAAGGTTGTATGTTCGTTTACTTTTAGTTAAGATGTTAACTAGCTCGTTTTTTCGCCTAGAATTCTAGCCAACGATCCGTAGTCTAGGGTTTCTCGGCACCGTATTTTTGAAATTGGCATGGTTGATGCCTTGTGAGACCTCTTGAGAGTGCCTAGGAACCCTACACTTTCCAGATTGTTGTTATTATTTGGATTTATTGCTTCCGCATATTATTTCTTGACTCGTTTATTCTGGCATATGGACATGTAATAGATAGTTTATTTATTTTTACTGTTCTTGATATCTTATAGACAGCCGTAATGTGACTGTGGAGGGATGTTTCCTAACCACAGGTAACATGGTTGGCTCAGTCACGTGCCGATCTTAGCGCACTCTGGGAAGCAGGTCATGACAGGGTTTGTTTGGTATCAGGGCCATAGGATTTAGATTAATCGGGTTTGATTCTTTTGTAGTTGGGTATTAGACCCAATACACGAATCAGAATACTCATAATTAGGAACATGTCCTGCCACATTGTTATCGTGATTCTTGAATCATATATTTCTCTTGACCCTTGTCATGACGATATGCAAACTGCTTTGCATCTCGACTTGAAACCTTCTGGTTCCCTATTGTTTCTTTCTATTCTGATACTAGGATTTGGGCGACTTGAACAGAGTTATGTGATTGTCATTATGAACTGCAGCATGGTTACAATGCGGTACTCTATTTAAGTAATTTGTAGTCCTAGTCTTGATTCACTTCCTTGTTTTATGGTCATTATTTTACCTTGCTTCTCTCGGTTTCATTGCTTACCAGTTTACGTTCATCGCAAGTTTTGAATCTTGTTTATCATACTAATCTTCTTTGGTGTCTTGGTTTTACGATCATGGCCGATAGAGAACTGTGATCGTACCAGAGGCGTGTTGATAACGCCGCATTGCTTGGAGTAATTCGTGGGATACTGGAGAACTAGAAGCAGCAAACCTAGCTGAACCAGCGGCAAGCCGAAGCTTTTCAGGAAGGATTGCGAACCGTCCAGCAGTTCGTAAACCATGTTGCGGCCAAACCAGTACAGCGTGTGGGTACCGTGGCGGATTTCAGGAGACTTGGTCCATTTTCACTGGTTTGGAGGAGCCGTTGCCAGCAGAGCAGTAGCTAGTTGATACGGAGAACCTGCTTGTTGCAGCACAGATTCCGGAGAACCAGAGAGTGGATGTGGTATGCATCCAATTGGTGGACTATGCCCGTGAGTGGTGGATTGTGGAAGAGACCCGTTTGCCTAAGCCGATCAGTTGGGCTACCTTCTCGCAGAGTTTCTTGGAGAAGTTCTTTCCGCAGACTGCACGGGAGGAAATGGAAGAAAGATTCATCAGTCTGAAGAAGAATGGCGGATCCGTGGATGCACATGCGGCTGAATGGACACGGCTCAGCCGATTCGCGGGACCTTTGGTAGCCAAAGAAGCTGATAGGGCACGAAGGTTCATGCTCAGTTTGGACGTGGAAATCCAGAGGCACATTATATCTCTGCGATCGACCACTTTCTCGCAAGTTCTTAAAGCAGCCCGAGAGCAGTAGAGTTTATCAATGAAGACATGGGGTATGCAGCAGCATGCAGTTGTGGTGCGGAAGCCGGCGTTTACGCCGAACCGAGCGTCTATACGCAGAGGTATCCCGGTGGACAGACGTGGCATCGTACCGATGAAGAAGCCAGTCGTGCCCGAGAAAAAGGGAAGGACGATTTGTGGGTACTGCCATCTACCCGGACATGTGCAGAGGGAGTGCCGAAGGATACTTGGACTTAGTTTGGTTTGAGGATCAGCTGATCATACTGTCAGTGTTTGCCCGTCAAAGCTACGTTTGAAGGAGGATGTTCAGAAACCACCGCAGAGGCAGATTCAGAGGCAGAAGCAGATAACCTAGGGACCTAATCAAGCTTGAGCCTTTACTCTGACGGTCGAAGAGGCCAAGGCTTCAGATGAAGTTGTTTCAGGTATCCTACTTGTTCATAATTTTCCCGCATTAGCATTATTCGATTCAGGTGCATCCCATTATTTTATGTCGTCCAAGTTTATTGCTGCACACTTGATTGCTTGCACGGCCCTGTCTTGTTGTTGGGACATACACACTGGGAATGGGAAGATTATAACTTATAGTGAGTGCAGGGATTGTTCTGTTGTTATTTGCGGACGGGAGTTATTTGCAGATTTCTTGGTGATCGATACTGACAGTTATGATGTTGTCTTGGAATGGACTTTCTCGGCACTTTCCACGCTCACATTGATTGTAGGGCAAAGAAAGTGATTTTCCAGATTCCTAGACATCCGAAGTTTGTTTTTGCTGGAGGTAGCAGTTCTGTTGGGCCAGTCGAGTTTAGGGCTAGGCCAACAAGCGCCGTTCTTTCGTCGATGGAAGTTAATAAGGAGGAAGCGCCAGCTGTAGTTCGAGAGTTTATGGACGTGTTCGAGGACATCTCAGGTTACCGCCAAAACGAGATGTGGAGTTCGCGATCGATCTTGTTCCTGGTGCATTGCCAATCTCAAAGGCGTACTATCCAATGGCACTAGTGGAGTTGGAAGAAGTAAAGAAGCAGGTTACTGAATTGTTAGAGAAGGGTTGGATTCGAAGTAGCAATTCACCTTGGAGAGCTCCAGTTCTTCTGGTCAAGAAGAAAGATGGCACAAGGAGGATGTGCATCGATTATCGAGAATTAAACCGGGTGACTATTAAGAACAAGTACCCGATCCCTCGCATTGGCAAATTGTTCGAGCAACTCAGTGGCGCGAGGGTATTCTCGAAGCTGGATTTGCGGTCCGGATATCATCAAGTTCGAGTTAAATCAGAAGATATTTGCAAGACTGCGTTCCGAACTCGATATGGACATTACGAGTTTTTAGTGATGCCATTCGGAGTCACGAATGCACCGGCGATATTTATGGACTTGATGAACCGAATCTTTTCACCATTCTTGGACCAGTTTATAGTGGTGTTCATCGATGATATTCTGGTCTATTCAAGGAGCCAGGAAGAGCATGCAGAACACTTGAAGATCGCACTGCAGACATTGAGGCAAGAAAGATTATATGCAAAGATGAGCAAGTGCGAGTTTTGGCTTGAAGAAGTGAAGTTTTTGGGGCATGTCGTATCCGGAGATGGAATCGCCGTTGATCCTGAAAAAATTGTAGCAGTTCAAGATTGGCCGATTCCGAAGAACGTAGCAGAGATTAGAAGTTTTCTTGGACTTGCCAGATATTATACAAGATTCATGGAGAATTTTGTTTGATTGGCTGAGCCTTTGACCAAGCTTACGCGGAAGGAAGTACCGTTCCTCTGGACGGATAGTTGTACTTCAGCTTTTGAGGCGTTGAAGCAAAGGTTGATAACCGCTCCTATTTTGACCGTGCCAGACGGTTCAGGAGGATTGGTGATTCACAGCGATGCGTATGGGAAAGGTTTGGGATGTGTTTTGATGCATCATGGGAAGGTTATAGCTTACGCATCATGACAGTTGAAGACCCATGAGAAGAATTACCCAACTCATGATTTGGAGCTTGCAGCAGTGATTTTCGCTTTGAAAATTTAGAGACACTACTTATTGGGCGAAAGGGTCGAAGTATTCACCGATCACAAAAGCCTAAAATATGTGTTCACACAGAAAGAACTTAACATGAGGTAGCGCAGATGGTTGGAGCTGATGGCTGATTATGATCTTGATCTTAAGTACCATCTGGGGAAAATTAACGTAATGCCGGATGCGCTTAGTCGGTTGCCAGCAATTCGGATGTTGATTACACAGAAGGAGCTTATCGAAGATTTTCAGAGATTCGAGTTGGAGATTGTACTACCGCATTCTTCGAGACAGTTGATGCGGCTACAAGTACAGTCGTCGTTGATCGAGAGTATTAAAGCAGCGCAGTCACAGGACCCAAGATTGCAGAGGTTTCGAGAACAGGTAGAAGCGGGACTTCGAACAGACTTGTTAATTCATGAAGATGGTTTGTTGCGTTATGGTAGCCGTTTGTGTGTGTCGAAAGCAGATATTCGCGAAGAAGTTATGAAGGAGGCGTACAGTTCCGCGTATTCCGTACATCCAGGAGGCACGAAAATATACCGTGATCTATGACAGCATTTCTGGTGGGAAGGTATGAAAAGGGAGATTGCCCGCTTTGTAGCGAAGTGCTTGGTGTGTCAGCAAGTTAAGGCTGAATATCAAAGGGTAGCTGGTTTATTGCAACCACTTCCGATTCCTCAATGGAAGTGAGAACATATAACCATGGATTTCATGACAGCTTTACCGCGGAGTCCAAAGGGCAACAATGCAGTTTGGGTGATTGTTGATCGATTGATCAAGGCAACTCATTTCATTCCGTTTTGAGTTGGTCAGTCAACGGAAGCTTTAGCAGAGCGGTACATGCAGGAGATTGTGAGATTGCATGGAGTACCTGTGAGCATCGTTTCTGATCGTGATACCCGATTCTTATCACACTTCTGGAGGAGTTTACAGGAAAGTTTGGGGACGCGATTGAAGTTTAACATCGCTTATCATCCTCAGACAGATGGCCAGTCGGAGAGAACGATTCAAACTCTTGAAAATATGTTGAGAGCTTGTATGTTGGATTTCAAGGGTTCATGGGAGGATCATCTACACTTGGTGGAGTTTTCGTACAATAACAGCTTTCAGGCGACTATTCAGATGGCTCCATTCGAAGCATTGTATGGTCGCAAGTGTCGCTCACACCGTTTGTTGGGATGATGTTGGAGAACGAAAATTGTTGGGACCAGATTTGATCGTGCAAACAGTAGAGAAGGTTAATACCATCCGAAATCACATGAAGGCGGCACAAGATCGTCAGAAGAGTTGGGCCGATACATCGAGAAGACCTCTAGAGTTCGCTGTTGGTGATCTTGTATTTTTGAAGATATCACCGACTAGAGGAGTGATTCTTTTTGGGAGTCGAGGCAAGCTTAGTTCTCGATTCGTTGGGCCTTTCGAGATTATTGAGCGTGTTGAAAAAGTGGCTTATCGATTGGTGTTAGCACCATCTTTGGCGAATGTTCATGACGTGTTTCATGTATCTCAACTCCGTAAGTATGTTTGAGATGAAACACACGTGCTAGATCATTCGGAGTTGACTGTAAGGAAGGATTTGACCTTTGAGGAACAACCGATGTCGATTGTTGATCGAAGAAAAAAGATCCTCAAGAACAAGGTTATCCCTCTCGTACTTGTTTCTTGGAGGAATCACTCGCATGGAGAATCGACTTGGGAACGGGAAGACGAGATTCGACAGAGATTTCCACACCCCTTCTTGTAGTTTCATGTTTGATTATCTTTTCTTATTTTGGGAATTTCGAGAACGAAATTCTTTTTGTAGTTGGGTATAATGTAACACCCTAGTTTATTTATACCAGTTCTATTTTGAGTATTTCTTTATTTATGGTCTTTTCTTGATTTATTGTGTTTTTAGTGCGAATAGTGTATTTGACATATGTATTTGCATCCGACCCGACCCGCTTGCTGGAAACCCGTCTTGATTTCTGTTTATGATTTATCCCGGCTTGTTTTGTGGATCCATGCACTTTCATTTTTTATATACTGCATACTAGCATTATATCTGGCATCTGCATTTTTTTCAATAAAATAATTAAAGTCAAATAAAATATTTTAAAAATATCTAGCATGGCCTACATGATACCCCTGACCCTGTGGTAGCATCCGCATCTCGTGTTCTCGTCCCGTTCGGTGAAACAGACTCGTTAGGATAGTTACGTGCATGCTGTGTGCATCCGTTCTTGGGGGTATGCATTTTCGTTACCCGGATATCCTGTTTTACTTTTGATTGACACGTATATTAACCGTATTTTCAAACCATAATTTTGGACCCGACCCGAGCGTGTTTTGGAGTAATTTTGTTTTAGCCAGAATATCAAATTTAACTAATATTATACCTTAAATATTTTTTTAACTGTTTAAAGTTTTATTTAACTAAAAGATTTTTTCTAAAATCAACAGAACTCTATCTCTCTCCTCTCTCTCTCTCTCTTCTTTATAACTCGCGAGATCCCGTCACCTCTCCTTTCACTACGCTCACCTCCCTCTTTATCATTCTTCGTTCTTTCTTTCTTCTTTCTTTTTCGTCGCCGCCTCCACGAGAACCCTAGCTCTCGCCTGCGCCTCGCCGTCGCCGCCTCCACGCTCGACTCCACTCACCTCACCTCATCTCCTCTCCTCCTCTCCACCTTCCTCCACTTCTCCTTCTCACCCTTTCCTTTCCCGACGATCCAAGAACCCAACACCTTCGCACTGCACCTCGTCGCCGCCGACCCTTCGCCTTCGCCTCCATTCTCATCCCCACCTTCGCCTGCTCCCCTCTCCTTCTCCTCGACCTCATCCTTACCTTCCCTACAGTCCTGACCTCCTCTCCTCTCTGCACACCCGCAACCCTAACCCTCCTCGTCGGCAATTCCTCGTCGTCACGCCCATCCCTCGCCGTCTCACCACCCTCTTCACCGTCTCCATATCCTCTCCACTTCTTTTCTCTTCTCCAACCCTGAGCCTGCACACCCACAACCTCAAGAACCCATCACCCGAACCCCCTAGCTTCGCCTGAACCGTCATCACCGGAGCTCCGACCTTCCCGTCGCCTCCTCGTTATCATAACAACCTCCTCGCTTTCTCTCAAACCCAGAACACCAAACCCCCAACCTCCTTCTTCTCTTCTTTCTTCTCCTTCTTCTTTCCTTCACTTTTCTTTTCTTGATCTGTTTTTCCGGCCATCACCGGAGCTGTGCCGTCGCTGTCGATCAAGTCGACCCAGTAGGCATCCCCAGCCAGCGTGGTCACCTTCTTGCTTTGCCTGGACCTGTCCCGTGCGCGCGTGTGTACGTTGCGACGTTTACCCGACGTCGGACGCTGTGTTTACACCCCGTCGGGTGATCCGTTCAGGCAAGTTCATCTTGTTACATGCTATGTATCTTATTTTGCATCCATATGAATAAAAATATCACATGTTGATTGCACTGTACACCCATATTAATGTTTTACTTTTTTCGGATACCCGTATGTATCCATATCATTTATTATATATGTAGCTGCATCTACAGATGATATTATTTCTTATTATTGTTGTATTAACACCCCATGCATGATGATGTGCATCCTACATAGTCATGGAGCTGTAGATGTAACCCCTGATAGATCTTTGTGCATCCATGTTTTATTGTGTATCCATACCATTAATTTTACATATCTAGTTACATGCCATGTCATATCAATTCACATTACTGTTACATTAGTATCTCATGCTTGATAATGTGCATCCTACATAGTCATGATGTAACCCCTAATAGATATTTGTGCATCCATACTTTTACCGTACATCCGTACTTTTACCCCGATTCGATACTTGCTACATTGGGCACCCATTTGATACACTGTGCACCCCCTGACATGACCTGATACACCACTGCTTGACTTTATACCTGATCCTATTCTTAATGCCGACAATCCTGACATGTTGTCCCGATGGACATATCCTGTTGTCTGTATAGACAAACATGTACCTGCTTGATCCTGTGTTGGCATTAGCTCCAAAATTATCAATACCTGATTTGAACACATAACTTGGGGGTAAGGGGAAATGAATGATGAAACCTGACTTGTAACTCAACTGTTCGACGCTTATACCGATCAGTTTTTGGGGGTAGGCCAGTCCCGGAATGATGCTGCTGACATCATTCGTCTGTACATGTTTCCTGTTTTGTGCTTAGCGGCACGTCTCGGATTCACCCCCGAGAGTCTGGACCGTGGTCCCGGGTATGCACGGGATACTATCGAGTTACATCGACGATTCCATCAAATTGATTTCAAAAACTTGAGAGTAGATAACCCAGTAATATAGTTAGATTACTCATCGCACATCACATATACTGATACACTTCACTGTTCCATACTCATGTTACTGTTATACCCTTATTACTGGTCATACTCATGCCTGCATATCTTGTTACCTCCTGATTATATTTTTATTGTTTGATATTGTGACGCACTGACGTCTGGGTTTTGAATGGCCAAGATCCTCTATCTTTGTCGCAGGCTGACCAGGAGTATTTTAGCCGACAGGCCGAGCAGTGAAGATCCTGTTAGTATTTTAGTTTAATTTTCTTTCAGCATTTTCATTTCTGGATGTGAGCCCGTAATTGGGACGTACTTTCCAGATTGTTGTTGTTATTTGGATTTATTGCTTCCGCATATTATTTCTTGACTCGTTTATTCTGGCATATGGACATGTACTAGATAGTTTATTTATTTTTACTGTTCTTGATATCTTATAGACAGCCGTAATATGACTGTGGAGGGATGTTTCCTAGCCACATGTAACATGGTTGGCTCTGTCACGTACCGATCTTAGCGCACTCTGGAAAGCGGGACGTGACAAACAAACTCTGACGAAGAGCCCCTAAGTTGCCGAGCCAAATTAGGCTCCACTTGGCCGTCTGGGGCGGCTCCAATAATGAGTTGGGTCATAGGCTTTTCACTGTGGGTTTGTGGGCTTGAAATAATCTTGAAAATGTGCTTTGAACGTTTTAGGTGCTTGATAGGTGCAAAAAATCCGATATCCGTATTTCCACGGAAGTTTAAGATTTTGTACTTAAATTCGATCACAAGCTCCCAGAATCTTGTTACCTGAGTAGATGCAACAAAATATCTCACTAGTACTTGTTTATATACAAAACTAGATAGAAAATGGGAGGTAAAGAATGCAAATAATTATGCCGAATAAATACCCCCAAACCTATTTTCTGCTCGTTCTTGAGCAAAACAAAAAGGAAAAAAATATAAAATAAAACAAAGAAAAAGTCCTAGCCCACTTTCGTAGGCGTCACGGTTATATAATTCTATTCACGAGTTGGCAACTCATACCTGTTATACCATAGTTTTTTGCAGATTTGACCGCTTGGATCCGTAGCGACTTTTTGGGCACATTTGCTATCTTTTGGGTGTTGTTGCGCATATCTGAGTTGGTGGGTTTATTTTCGTATCGGATTTTACTTTGTACCTATTTTTATCTAGAAGTACTCAATTAAAGACCAAGTGTAGTTTCATCGAGACCTTAGAGTTGTATATTTTGTTGTTGTCGGACTCGTGTGGAATCGACTTGATGTATATTATGTTGTTTACTTTCCACTTTATTGATCTTTCGTCGTTTGGCGTCGTATATTACTGCGTTGTTGTGATTCTGCCTTTGGGCGTTTATTTTTCTTCTGTATGTGGGATGTTGCTATATTTATTATCATTGTACCTGTTTTATACAAAATTTACAAAGGAGGCGATTCCGTTTTTTAAACAATATTTCGAAACAAGCTTCACTTTTATAAAAACTTTTCTAAAACCGCACCTCTACCTATTACTATCTATTTCCTTATATATATGATTTAGATTCCTGATTTTGGCTTACTTGGATTACGATGGGGTCCAGTTGACTTCATGTAATCCTTGTACCGGTTATGTGCCCTTTTCGGACCGTGACATCAAATAATTCATTTGAATAAATTGAAATCCTTCTTATCGGATGATCATGATACTTCCTAAAGAGCAAAATCCTTGATCAATGGAGGAACAACATTACCATTTTTGTTCAAAAAAATACCAAAGTAGATGATTGGCACTTGATTTGAATATATCAATAGGCATTGAATGCGACTGTCACTGGTTTGAAGAATCGACTAATTCTAAATGGTAATATTGTTCCTTTAAACATATAACTATAATGAAATATAGGATTTAAGCATTTTCTCATCCATCTAAATGGTAATATTGTTTAAGTCTTTTCTCATCATTTAAGCCTTTTATCAGCTATACATCTATCTCATCATTTAAGCCTTTTCTCGCAAAAAATGGGGAGGCTATGCGTAAGGCTCCTTGAATGACTTGGCGATCTTTTAGGACTGACTGTTGATTTGACTTCAACCCTCTACAGGTAAATGCTGATGAGATATTAATGAGGGTGTTGTATAAAATGAACCTACATAGCTTTATTGCATTTTAATTTTATCCATCTTTTGATAAAGTTAAAGGACTGCCTGGACCTAACATCCGCCGGCTCATTATTAGAGCTAACTTCATGGCCGAGAAAATTATGCAAATGTTTAGGGACTTGCCACAACCTCAATCGGTAGAAGAAAGGGAATGAATACATATTTTCATAAGGGATTATACTCGACAAGGCACAAATAAAGCCGAAGGCGATACGGAACACACACCAACATATTATCTTGATAACGTTGGTTGTTATAGTTCTTTACATGTAATGATCAAGAGCAGCACGCGTCTTTAATTTATCTATTCCATTCTGATTGTTAGATTTTAACAGGTTTCTTACTGGTTTTCGGCTGGATTTCCATATAACTGGTATCATTATGCTAACAAGCCCACTTCTATGCCTATGCCGACAAGCTCTTGTGACAATGATGAGCCGTTGGAGCGTACATCTGATGCAGCAACCTCTCTGCAAGTGTTTCTTTTTTGACATGGCTGCTTTATTGCGGAATTCATTATCGGGGACAGACGGACCGTCCCTTGATTTTTCCCCACAACCCGGTATTGAATCCTGGCCTCGGCACTGCTCACCAGAAGCCTCTTATTACATCATTAGGCACTTTGATAGATGTGTGAATCCTTTATTAGCGCGCACAAACAAAACACTAGTTTTAATTCCTATTTCAATGAATTCCGTCCCTCTACAATATAAAGATGAAAGGAGATCAGGAGAATAAATCGTTTCATCTCTAATAAATATATACTTCCCAATCCAACACCGGCAAGGTGTCACAAAAATTGTAGCCATTACATACCATAGGCGAAAAATTGAACTACAATAAGAAAAAGAAAAAGAAAAACGTAGGTGTGTCAGAAACTATTGGGAAACATTGAAAGATACACCATGGCGAGTACGAGGGGGGACAATAGAAATATCGGCAGATGAACGCTCTCAGCCGAAGAATTCAAGCCTGTGACCAGTAATTCATTTTTCATCAATCTCATAAAATAGAACAATAGCTCTGCGATGCAAGATATTAATACTAGCAAATTTAGGAAAGTTGTCACGAGTCACTTGACATGCTGCTTTTGAAATTTATTTCCTCTCCCTCTTGTATTATGAGTTGCTCCATGCCTTTATACTTTGAAGCAATCAATTTGTTATTTAAAAGAGAAGAAATATATAAAACGTAAAAGAGAGTGCAAATGAGCTTTTGATCATCCACCTTTTTCCTCAAAAATAAGCTTTTTAAAGGAACTACAAAGACAAGGGGGCAAGCTATAGCTTTTTTTTTATTTTTTTATTCCTAGTTGGGTATCTTTCTATTTAGCCTTCATATAATTACAAATTCATGATATTTATCCTAAAGGTGTGAAAATTTAAATTCAGGATTCACCGTTGCATTTGCTCACGGGCGGTGTACTAATATTGCAAGCACTAGGGAGCTGCAGCTCTAGAGTTTTGTTGACGTTAAACCCCTTCGGATAAGCCACATTATCATTGACGAACAGGCAAAGGCACCGCGGCTCAAACTTCACAATTAGGTTGAGGTTGGTGCAACAAGAGTTTGATGGAGTCGATGTATTGCCCGTGGTGTACAAGAGGCACGGAGCTAATTTCATGATGGCTTTCTCGCATTGTTCTTGCGATAGGGCAGTTGCACCGGCGAACATTAGGGATAGGACGATTGCGGATGGACATAGGAAAAAAAGCCGGGATGCCATTAGAGCTTCTCAAGGGATTGTGTTTGTGTTTGCGGATGGGGAAGAAAGATAGGAGGTTATATATATAGAGGGGGATTGCGACTATTTTTGGGTTCTCTCTTATTGATCGGTTTCTCCTACTACATAGAATCTACAATTAGGGATCGGGTCATTTTGGTTAAATGTTTTCACATGCGCACGCACTTGTTTATATATTAGGAGCTGTACATGTTTATGTTTGGAGACCAAAATGTGCTCGGGGTTGCGCGAAAAGTTATATTTTTTAGGTGGATTTAGAAAGTTATATTCTTATATTGCTTAAAATTTTCCAACAAATCCAGAGCAATTCATACGAATGAAATCCAAACAGGCTTCACTTCTGTGAAAGGTTGTGGAAAATATTATTTTCATAAGAATACGAACTGCTGATTGTGACTAACAATTGCTTTAAAATTAATTAGAAATAAAATTAAATGAGGTGGCTTGGTATTCACTTTAAAGTACATCTCAAAATTTTTATTTTAGAATCTTTATACCATTTTCTTAATATTTTCAATCTACCTTTAAATGTCTAATATTCATATCTGTAGTATTGTATATATACATTATGTTTCGCGTAAATTTTATATTTTCTATGAAAATCTGTGGATTGATTTTCTTCTATTGAATAGCACCATTATGTGGACTGGTTAGTTATTGAGATTTGCACTTCAATCCTCACATTCAAATTAATTAATTGCTAAGGAGTTTAAACATATCTACTTCTTTTTTGTGAAATCATTTCATGGAAATTTTGGATACTTTTACTTGTTGCTTTTGTTGATGCTTGATTATTATTATCATTATCATTATTATTATTATTATTATTGAATAGGAGTAAAATTGATATTAATAAAAGCGTCGTCTTCTAGATGATAACCAACATAAAATATATTTAGATCTCTATGAAATGAGTCTGTTGTTGTAAGGAGAAGGGATCACTTTATCTTCAATAATTCTATACATCCCAATATAGCGCCACACGACGCTTCTCCACGTTATCACACAAATGAAAAATACATATATAAGACGTGACACGGCATAGGCGAAAAATTCAACCACGGTTGGAGACATAGGTGCCTTAGAAACTACTGGGAGACGGCGAAGCAAGATACACCATTGCCAGCACAAGGGAAAACATGAGGAAGATCGGGGCATGAACAATGCTCCCGCCCGAAGAACCTGTGATCGATATTTTATTTTTTCATCAATCTCATAAATTAAAGAATAGGTTTTTTTTGCGAAATAAGCTATTAATTATAGAAAATTGGATACCTGAAGGAGAAGTAGGTCCGTTACCTGCGGTCATACATTAAACAAAAACATATTAGCAAATTATCATTAAAGTTAATTAGTAAAATATCTCGAAAGTTGCCGGTTTTGAGATGAACACCATAAATTTACAAATCCTAATAGAACATCATGAACTTTCTTGCTTTTCACATAGAAATAAGATTTTAATTTCTCGAAAGAAATTATCATTAGAAATGGGACATATTGGTCGAGGGTGTATTAATGGTTTTGGGAAGGTCGCTCACAAATGATAGTTTAGCGCAACAAGCTGAAAGTTTATGGTATTTTAATCAAATTATAAATTTTATGACATTTATCTCAAAACAACAAAAAATTACGGTATAATATAATTTCAAGTTTCTTGTGCTATTAATTTCATACCATCGCATTTGTCCAACGGCGGCGTTTTAACATTGCAAGCTCCCGGTAGAGCCAGCACTTGAGTTATATTCACGTTCATCCCCATGGATGCAGGCCCACCATTGATGATCATGCAGATACACTGCGGCTCAGATTGCACGACCGTGCCAAGCTGTGTACAGCATGAGCCCGACGGGGTCGATGAATTGCCCGTAATATAATTCAGACACGAAGATAAACTTGCAATTGCGCTAGTGCACGTGCCCGATTGAGCCGACGCACTCACAAACATTAGAAATAAACAAAGAAAAGTTAATCTTGGTGCCATTGGGGACTCTTTTTTAGGGTTAAGGTTTGTGACGAGGGAAGAAGAGGAAGATGGGGTTAGGTTTTTATAGATGGAGGTTGACATTATGTGAATTTTTTGTTGAACGGTTTCTCCTACTACATAGATCCTAGGGTGTGTTGTGTGCGTTATAATAAGGGGTTATTGGGTCACGTTGAATTGTTGATAACTAAGGTATCATGTAGGTTAATGAAGAGTAGCATGCATTGTACCTAATATAGTTTTGTTTATATATGCTTAGATAATTTGGAGCTTCCTTTGGTTCCTTGGATGACACTTTGTTCTCTATTTTAATATTGCAATAGGATGTAGACTTTGGTTTGGCTTACAACCGTCTAATCAAAAAATAGGAGTGTGGGTCCCACATGCTGTCCAAGCCTGTCCGAAACTCCTCCTCTCTTTCCCATTCTCTGTCCGGATGTATTACACCCGGCACAACGAATAACTGGTCAACTATAATATTTGTCATCTTAATTTCTAAAACAAAGATAACTACAAAGTTTATGATGCAAGTGTGTCATTAATTGCCATGCGATATATTTGCAATGATTTGGTAATGTATGAGATCATAGATATTTTAAGAACAATAATATTTGTTTGCTTGCATGTTAGATAATTCCCAGCATGATTATCCAAATTTAACCATCTTAGTTTGGCATATTAGAAGCTCAAACATTTTCTCTTCTCTTGCAATGAAATCTTTGCAATTCATGTCCTTGGGTGCTCTTGCAAGACTTTGCTGCAGTGTTTCGTTTTCTTTGAACATCTTTTGATAGGATTTTCTTAATTGAAAGTTTTAATACAAAAAAAAAACTTCTCTTCTTAAAGATTTGAAAGCATGATAAGTCTCAACAGTCAACATTAAGCCATCATATGAGGCTTGGAGCAGCCCATTGATGGGGCTTGGAGTAGTTCATGGAAGAGACTCGAGATCGAAACTGGGGTCTCTCAGTGGCCAATTTATTCCACATATTATCTAAAAAACATTAAGCCATCCTTTTGTTTTATTATTCTAGTGCATATATAAAACATTAATTATTATAAGATCATAGTATTTAAATCACATAACATTTATCTTCACTCAATATCATACTATTGATGTATATTGCATGTGCAAGAAACTAGATAGTATTGAAACATATTTCTTTTCTTTTCTGGACGAAGAAAACTTGACTTTTATTTTCTTAAATATTTTTTAGATTAGGGATTGAAAAATAAATTTACGTCAATGCGACATATTGATAAAGAGCTTCTGGAAACGGGCTAATATAAACCCAATAATTAGTATGCAGTAATTAAGAGATTAGGCTAAATTGCTAAAAACTCATTTCACTTGCTCCTATATTAAATTAATTTCATCATGGATTTCAATGAAAGCAATTTTACCTTTAATTTCAACCATCATTTGAACTTCTATTTCTGTTGCTTCAAAAAAAAAATCTCCATAAATTTCCATGATAATTTATTCAAAATATGCAATCTAAGCATAAAATTAAAATAAGCGAGATGGGTGAGAGTGGTCTCACCATTATTATTGAATAACAGTGGAGAGACCCCGAACAACAAGAATAATGTTGAAAGGGAAAAAGCAGTTAGAAACTAGAATTATAAAGTTGGGATTTTAAGATAAGATAAAAGTTTTTCTTTGGCAATTTAAAGAAGGTTTTTATGTTGCATTATTTAATTCCGAATATTGATTCCAAGTCTATTCATAAATAGCTACAGTCTAGACTCGGTATCATAGTAAATGTTCAAATCAATTCGGACTTAATTAGCTTTCTACGAAATGTGTTGAAGTAATATATCGACTTTATACAAGTTGTTATCCCACGGGTAATGATCCAGTGAGACCGATGACACTAGTACAATAATGGGTTGGCCCTACGGACATAACCGTAGGGGTAAACCACCGTCCCTACGGATTAATCCGTAGGGCCGTAAAATTCCCCTGTAATGGTAAAGGCTGCAGATGCAATTCTTCGTCCTGAACATGCTCCTACGGAGTAATAATTGGCTCTACGCCTCACTCCGTAGGGACACATATCCCTACGGATAACACTCCGTAGGAACAAAAATATTTATTTAATTTATTGGTTTATAAAATAAAATACTTGTCTTTACGGAGTTATCCACAGGTCGAGATAAATGTTCCTACGGATTTATCTGTAGGTCCAGATAAATGTCCATACGGATGCATTCGTAGGGGCAAGTTTAATACCTGTTACTGAGTCCATAGGGAAAAAATATCAGGTATCCTGATATTTTGTTCCTATGCTGTAGGGGCAAACTATGCATCTATGGATTAATCCGTAGGTGTAACAGATGGCCCTACGGATTAATCCGTAGGGACAAAAATATCAGGTTTTTTTTTTAAAACGGGCTTACTGTTTTCCCCCCTTTCTGTGCACAATAATATATACATCATATAACCAAATACCGCAGTATTCATAATCAACATCTCACGCATAATATATAAAATAAATAAACAAACAGAATACGATATCAATCTAAATTATCGTGAAAAAGCAAACAACACCAATATCGTCCAAAATATATACAATATGTATCATATAAGTACATATATCTTCAAAATATAAAAAAAAAGTTACCCTAACTCGGTCCAGCTCCTCCACCTCTGATAAACACAATAATCTGGCGCATCTGCTTCTCGGTGCAGCCCTGAGTCGTCAAAAACTCGACCAATATGTTGGATTATACTAGTACCCTGGCCATCTACCGTGACCGTTTGCGGAATAAAAATTTTATAAACTGATGCTAGAACAACCCGATAGCTCGGATCTACCCTAAACTTATAAGCTAGCAAACTAAAGAAGAGTTAGAATGATTATACCGAATGATCTGTGTTCTTCGGTGTTTTAACATCTTCCTAAGCTCCTAGTGGTCTCCATGATCAAGATTGATCGTCAGTCTCCCTCCATCGAAGATGATCCACATAAGAATTTGTAGTTCGAGCTCCAACCTCAAAGCCGAGGTAACTAGAGTACCTAGTTCGTTAAACTAGATAGACTAAAGGATGTAGAGTCTAATGATAGATTAATATGTCTCATAACACCCCAGCTTTCTCAACACATGAGATTTTTAGGATGGATGGAGAAGAAGCAAGCATGAGGAGATGAGAGTGTTGAGCATAGCATTCTATCAAGAATGGCTAAGTCTAGTGTGAAGAATGAAGCATACACTTAATTCAAAACCATGAATCAAGCATGCTTCAATAGTCACCAAAGCATGAGTCACCCCATGAGTCACCAAATGAGCCATGCTTCAATAAATGCAAAGAATACCTCACACCTCTACTTTATTAACCATTTAACAAAAATGGTTAAAACACAAATGAGGTGTCTTCTTCTAGAAGCATCCTTGCAAAAATTACAAGAATATCCCTCACCGTATATACATACCCATATCCGTATTCCGAAAAATACGAATACAAAGAGACGAAAATAATCCAATAATATAATACTAGGGTCCGGCTTAAACCAAAGCCCACTAGTATTATCTGTCCGAATCATGATACGTGTAGCTAGTACACGTATATGATCGAACCCTGCCGTAAAACTATACGGTCTCTACATCGTTTCGCCCGAAGCAGGGAAACCCTCTGTGTGGGACTCTAACGACTCGTCAATACACTGGAAGTGGGCTTAATTACAAGTATGTCAGCGGCACTAACTGTACGTAACGGCTACCCAGGTATTGAGTGAAATGAAGGCCGATGAGCAAACTCATCTGAACCCGTACTGAGTCTGTTCGTGACAATCTCCGTACAGTCTGGTCTGTTCGTCTAAGAATATCGCATATCGAGTCTAGGGGGTGGATAAAGTCAGACCCCCTATAACGCGATATTTCGTGTCGGTTTGAAGCCTATCACCAACTGAGAAAATACCGATCTGAATCAGTAGTTATCGTTTACCTTGGCCAAGGATTTCTGGTGATGGCCACTCGTACACCTCGTGACATCAACCCCTAATATCGGGAGAGACGAATCCCCGACGATCCGCTCATTGCCTCCATGTGGCTCGGGACTGTACCCAACTAAAACCTGTTTGCACGACTCCTTTGAGCCGTGGTAGGGTAGTAATCAAAGCACAGTGGGAACTCACATGAGACAAATGACGATCTCAGGTCGACAGACTAACCTGTACACATGTCATCTGGGAACTGCTATCTGACAATAGCTATAATACCATCTAGCATGTTCCCGGCGAGTCCGTCCAGTGTACTCATAACTCAATGAGCACCTGTATACTATCTTAGGTGACTAACTGACACCAATGGCTTGTGAGACCGGCCACCACCCCTCGTCGGGGTCTCGATAAGTATACACTAGTCTACTTCAGAGTATCGATGCCCAGTCTCGATACTCTCTCGACTAGGGACATTTAAGGATGTGCTTATAGACCACCGAGCTCCCACGTATATGATCGCCATCATAATGCTGGTAGTCAAGCAAGAATCCTATAGGCTCTATCCACATGTAATAGCGATATGTAATACTACATAATGCATGTACATGATGATAAAGGCAATCCAGATAGCATATTATCATTTTGAGTAAAACTGTTCTATCCGTATAGGTCTTCTCTCAATCATCAAAATCACCTGCCTGCAATTACAATAATTGCCTTGAGGGCACTATAGCCAACAATCTCTCACTTGCACTTAAGGCTAATTATTGCAGTATCGCATACTCACAGCTCGTGTGATACCGAACACCCAACTTTTCTACTAATTAGTCTCGCAAAGCCCATTTGTAAGACTATTGCGTTCGATAAATAGCCTCAGTGAGTGGACCCGCTCCAATATTTCTATCTTTATCTCTCTATATATCTCAAGTTCGCGGAGAAAAACTATCTTCCGAAATGAGCAATACTTGTCTTAGAATTTGTCTGGATATCTGATGGGACCCAGTTCACATATGAACTTCAAATCCAACAAACTTCTTAGACTGTATCATGCACTGAATTTAATCAGTATCTCGCGCCATGCCTTCCACAGTATCCTCTTGGACCACCTGTCCAACATACTGCCCCTCAAAAGAAGGAAAACAATAACTCTGATAGCCACTCTGTCATCTAGGTCGCCTTAGAAGCCTAAAATGATAACCGCCTTGTTAAGAAGGCAGCCGTTACCATATACCAAGAACATCCACTTATGTTCATAACTGCTTCCCAATGTTTCTCCATGATTGGATTAATATGTACTTATTGTTGCCAGTGTAAAAGCAATATCTGGTGTGGTACTTGACATCTCATGATTGACTCAATTGCCTAAGCAAGAGATATGCCAATCATTTAAATCACTCTCCTCATCGGTCTAGAAGACATCTCCATAGGGATGGTGACTTCATCACCTGTGGGTACACCACCACGCCAGGAGTCGTCCATTCTAAAACACCTTAGAATAGTATCAAGTACCCAAATTGGGACACTTCCCAAATCTAGATCTAAAACCATAGATCTAGTGACAAGAATCCCTGATATTTTATCCAGATCCTATGTGGAAAAACCACCTTGTGACAACCACAGTATAACCGATCGTAGTATAGGAATATCACTTCCTATAAAGAGCATGTCATCCAAATACCAAGACATAACTCCCTACTGCCTTCTTATCAGGTCCATCTGTTGTTCTGATGAAGTCAAACTCTATATCTGTCACATCAAAACTAGACGATCTATCTTTGCTATACCTGCTTTAGTCTATAAATAGACATAAGCTCTTTGCCCGCTATGTTTCCGCTGCTCCCACTGACTACAACAACTTTCTGGCAGAGTCATATACACGTGCAATTCTAAATCTAATTTAGAACGACGTTATAATTATCCTCCTGCCAGATCTCATAGTCTAGAACAGCAGTAGTGGTAAGTTTGGGTAATCAAAAACCCCCCTGTCACCGTCTTTGAGGAGACCAAAGTACCTCTCGGGTGCCTGAGATTACCCACCAAATCTGCGGAGTGGCTAATAGATTGTTGAATCCAATTGAATCCTTAGGTTCTACTAAATTTTCAGTAATCGTTTGTGGTTCTGGAATTAATTCCAGTTTTACCATACTCCCACTAATGTTTTCAGAAAAAAATTTATTTTACTAAAACTGTGGCGAGTCAAGAACAATATAACTATTGATCATCCAGATGGTAGAATGTTATCCCTCGTCAAAGCCCGGGATAACCCACAAACTGCCATTACTAAAATGTGCCTTGAGTTTGTCCAGATTCTGGTTTTAAGCAACAGCCGGACAACTCCATATACCTTAATATCGTTAAGATATGAATCCATTCTATATCCAGTATATAGAAACAGATGCGCTAATTTAATTGGAACCGGATTCAAAAATCATGCAGCTGTTTCTAGTGTATATCAACCAAATGGAAGAAGGTCATACATCATTACTCATCCAGAAATACATCCACGTATGAGTAACCTGAAAGAGAAGCAATTTCTCAAAACTATTATTTACAACGGAAAACCTAACACAAGTATCTTCATCTTCGATCACCTTGAAGAATCTTGATACGTGCAACATATGGTTCTCTACCTTATTCTTATACCTATATCTTCTCAAAATCTGGACCTTCTATTTCAACGAAATACTTGTCTAAAACTAGAGAAGTCATGAGTAAACAGAATATAGTACGAGTACCAACCCCTTTGTCTTAACGGATATCGGACAACATACAATACTTTGTATAAGTCCATTGAGTTTAATAACTCAAACCCTGTGCGTCGTAGGTTGAAAAACTGTACTATGGTTAAGAACAATTACACCGTCAATGAATGCTCATTACCTAACCATCAACTGATATAGGTAAATATCATAGACATAATTTCAAAAAGTTATATCTCACTTTATAAAATAAATGTACAGATATATCAGTTTGAAATTGGTGCATAACAACGGATATTCAAAACCAAAAATTTGCCGTTAGGCAAAACCTAGGTGATTTCCTCAAATATCACCAATTCTCAAATATCACCACTTGCAAAGAATTCCGATATGTAGAGGATCTAATCACCCAATTCCCAATATCTTAGTCCCACTCATCATTTGTAATGCCATACAGATGTGAGAATCAAATCTGGTAAATACATACCCTGGAGTTAGAATCTAATTGGGAAAACAGTTTTCAATTAACACCGCACAGTAAAACTGAAACATGATAATGTTTCGAAGGGGTGACCGGGTGTTCCTACTAATGCCTCTTCCACTATACAGATTCATGACAGTAGCCGTATATTTCCTTACCCTCACTCCAATCCTTTTATATGTCTTTACTTATTACCTTCTGTACACCACACTTAGGCTAATTGATTTTCTTCCTTCCCTACCCTTCGGCACCAGCCTAAGGTTTGGAAGAAGACTATCTAATAAGCGCAATAGGTGTACTCTCCTAATACTAGGAGCTCTCGCAACCTGAGAGAAGGTAAAGGGAAAAGACAACTGAATAATCCTTATTCTGTTTCTCCAGAACCAGAAACTATTCTCGAACTGTAACAAGTTCCTTCGAGTTCTTATGTAACTATACGATGCAATATCCAAATGTGGATTTTCGTAGTGATACAGAGTGTTCTGGAGAAATGCAAAGGTGATATAGGAGTGGCAGGAATATACGGCGTTTCATCGTGAATGATAGCCGTCGCAATTTTCTTTGCCCTTATTCTAATCCCTTTATATGTCTTTACTTATTACCTTCTGTAACACCTTAGAATGTGTTTTGTGACAAATTATATTTTAATATATGGTTTTTAATAAAAAGTTTACCAATTTGGGTTTTAAATATTTTATCCTATTTATTGAGTATTTTATTGGATTTTTCCTAGGCTTGCACACACTTGTGCATGATAATTTGGGTGTAAATTGAGGTTTAGCCATAGTTAGCAACATGGTAAACTAACCATTTTCCCCTAATCTAGTTTTAATAATTATGTTAAGTGTTTTGGGTTTAATAGTGTGCATGGTTGTTCTTTAAAAGAAAAATGAATTTAAATGGGGTTTTAAATTTAAATTGACTTTCTTGTGTTGACCTTGGTGAGAGAGAGAGAGAGGGTGCATTATGGGGCATGATGGCTTGCCCATGCCTTCATTTAATGAAGAGAAAGAATGAGAAGGGGGTCTTTGTTGTTTGTTCTTATTCCTCCCTCTCATTTCCTTGCTCCCTCATACTCTCACACTCACACACCCACACTCACCTGCAGAGGCGGCAGCAACAGCAGAGAGCAGCAGCAGAAGAGGCAAGCAGCAACAACAGCAAAGCAGCATCAGCACTGGCAGCATCAGCAGCAGCTTCATTTCAGCCCCTGCATCGCCAGCAGCTGTAGCAGCTCAATTCTTCACCTTCACCTGCTTCTTAAGGTTCATTAAGGTATATTTCTGAACCCCATTTCATGTTTTCTTAGGTTGTGTGTGTGGTTTAGTGTCGATTAGCGTTAAATAGCTAGTTTAGTGCTAATTATGGTGGTTTATGTGGAATGTTGGTTGGAATGTGATTGTGTTAGTTAACCTAGCATATTTTAGTGTTATTAGGGTCACTCCAACTGAGAACTCCCCATATTTAACTAAAATACCATAAGGTTTCTAAATTGTGCAAATTGGTGATTCTAAAGCAATATATTGGCTATTTGTGATCTGCTTTTGACCCGGACCCTTCAGGGTAAAATTGGGGAAACTGGAGCATGAACACTAGGTCTAGAATACACCACAAGAACACGAGCCACCCATTCAAATCCCAGGCCGCCAATTAATTCAGTTTGGCCGCAATTTGCGGCCAGGAAAGGGTGTTATGTCTTGGGGTTTTGGGTAGTGTTGTCTGCTGTGTGTTGTAGTGTTTTGGCATGTATAGTTTTGTAAGTTTTGGCATGTAGGAAAATCTGGGATCAAATGTCGTTTTTCATGTCCGTTGTGTTTGCGCGATACGCGCGATACGTGAGTGGGTTCTGTGATCCAGCGTATCGCGGCGTGTCGCGATAGTTTTAGACGCGTATACACACGTTTTAGCGTATCGTGCACACGCGCGTTTAGTTCGCGACGCGAGTTTCTCGTTTGGGTTCGATATCGCGTTTTGCGGAATATTTGGCTTATATATGATTTCCATGTCTTATTTGCAGGTTTGCAGGCAGGGACTACGGACACTGCTACAGGGGGGAGCAGATGGTAGGATTCACCTAGCGTGGAGCGTAGGTGAGTAGATTTAACATTTACAGGGGAATCGCCCGCATGGCGTTATGCGTCTGGGCTAGAATTCAATACTTGTCGGATATTCTACGTCATTGTTAGAATTGCACCTTTACCCTATTTACTTAGATATAGTTGTACTGTGACTAGCAGCCGTAGGACACTGCACACATTATTGACAGTTCATGTTGCACAAGCACGGATTGTATGCTACACACACACCGTCAATAATTGCCATGTCACACACAAACCATTTTAGATACTTTATTGCTTGTCACACATGACATCTAGCTTATCGGTATACCTATAGTGTATCATACCTTTAGTGATAGGTACATATACACCTTGCGATACAGCTACAGGTATACCTCGCACATATGTTACTTATACCCAGGGGGGTATACGACATCAGTTCTTATAGGTAGATACCTATACATTGCTACACCTGTATGTCACACACATATTCAGTTGTAGTTACATAATTACTTTTACTGATGTTACCTAGCTGTACCTTATTGATTTCGCATACATATGGTTTCAGCTACATATTCTCATTTATATGCTCGCATTTCGGATATATCGCATATATATTGTTCCTGGATTTGCACATTTGTTTATTTGGATTTTACATGATGTTTTCTGGATTTGGGAACCGCGGGAGTTCATGAAATTATGCATACATTGAAAAACCCGGTTTCCTTGATATGATATTTGCGCGTCCACCATGAGTTTTATCGGTGCTGATTATATACTCCATACGAGATGTGGTTGCCGTATGAGGGTATATGGTGGGGCCCGGTATGGTTCCCCTCGGCAAGAAGATCGATGAATTTTGCCGATTGAGCCTGGAGGCGGGCGAGTACCTACCGGTGACAGTACTAATGACTCGGCGGGGATCATGGAGATACCGTTGGGAGTCATGTACGTATGCATACGTCGGAAGGCGAGGGTCAGAGCTAGGCACTCGTGCTTTCGGTATAGCGTATGATACGTGATCAGGATTTCTGTGTCGATACTTGGCACATTGTTTTTATGATATTTCTTTAATACCTTTGTATGTATAACAGGGGATTTAGTCGTTGTTATATATACCCTTACACCAATATTAGTGGAATGGGACGCTAATATATGTGTATTGCCCCCATCATATTTATTTCTGTATATATACCTTTAGGATGTTAGATCCTTACTGGAGATTGGACTTGGGTTATTAGGTGATTCATCGAGATTGGATATTGGATATGAAAGAGATTGTCGATTTGTACATTCGAGATATAGGAGAGCTATTCGATATTGTACATTGAGGTGATGTGAGACTTATATGATGTGAGAGCCCAGCTTGGGGGCTGATTTGAGGAATTGGGATTTTGAGTGTCTTGATGGATTGTGATCCTACCACGATGTCAGGTTTCCGTGGAAATGACATATTCCACCCCATACCTCACACTTATCTATTTTATGCACAGTTTCAGATATTGGTAGTACCTGTTAGTGTACCCTTATGATCGTTGCATAGCTACTTTCTCATATCCCTATTGCATAGTTATTGCATACTATTATCATGTCATTATTGCTTGACATATTGATTGTACCTGCTATTGTACTTTCCATTATTCTGCATTCACATCACATGTTATTACTGCAATCGCATATCTTAGATTCATGCTGTACGTACATTCCTGCGATTACCTGCATATGTTATCTACTATTCACGAGTTGGCAACTCACCCCCGTTGTGCCACAGGTGTTTCAGGTTTTTCCCCAGAGTAGTCGAGGCAGGCTATTCAGCTATTCATCTATCATCTTTTGCTACAGATACCGCATCAGCTCACAGTACTATTTTGCTTAGGTGGGTTGGATGATTATCTGTATTTCATATTGTACATTCGTTGTATTTTGTACTCTCCATCTACTAGTATGTTGTTGACTTAGAGACTTGGTGAGGACGATATTGTATATTATTTGTGGATTTGTTGCCTTTTATATACAGTTTTCTTCCTATTGTCTCTTATGTCTTCGCTACGGCGTCGTATATTTGTGATGTGATTGTTTTTCTGCTTGTGCTAGTTTTTACAAAAAGGGGGTGTTGCCAAAATTTTAAAGAAAGAAAGTAGGACTTTTAAAGGATTTAGGTTGCGATTTCAAATGTTTCAAAAACTTATATTTTCTTTTCCGTATTTTCATGGTTTAGATTTCTGGGTTTTGGCTTTCTTTTACTGCGTTACGTCTTAAGGCGTTGCATAGTATTAGGGCCGTCGCGGGCCAATTTTGGGTCGTGACAAAGTTGGTATCAGAGCGCTAGGTTTTACCTTTTGGAGTGTAGGATGACCTTAGTATGATGGAGTAGGTAGTTTAAGCAGAGTAACGTAGTGTGTGTATGTCTGCAGCATACCCACGGTGCGGTACTTTGCATTAAGTGACCTAAGTACAATTTTGCTTGAAATTCCTTCCTTGATGATTCATATCCTTGAGATTCGATTCCTTATTCTTATATAATCTTATGTCTATTTATAGCCTTGCCGCCGATGACTATGGGGACTCAGAGGGATGCAGCGAGGGCCGAGATCAGAGTTGGCTCGGGTGAGACGAGTACTGACCAGGATGGCACTCTAGTTGCACAGGTGCAGACGGATCAGCCTGCGACATATACCATAGATAGGCTTGTGGCAGAGATGCAGGACATCCGCCATACTATGAGTTCATTGGTTGATGTCGTTCGGGAGCTACTACAAGAGGTTGTCACCCTTGTTACTCAGTTGTCACTTACGGTCAGCATGCAGCAGTCCGTCACCTACATAGCACCAGTGGTTGCAGCTCCAGTTGACGAGGCATATATTCCAGAGGCTCAGACAGTTCCAGGAAAGTGGAGGACTCGTACCAGTGTACCAACCCAGAGACAGAGGTTTGGTCATTGAGACAGATTTCGTGGCGCGGGAGTAGCAGAGGCTTAGGACGAGGACAGTCGTTCAGCTCTCATCCCCAGGATGGTCAGCAGTCAGCGCGTGGATGTTTTCGATGCGGGAGCCTTCAGCACTTCGTCCGGGATTGTTCCTTAGCACCTCGTCAGAGTGTATTCAGAAAGGCCATGGACGTGGAAGATTCGCTCAGAGGAGTCAGTCTACCAGAGGAGTTCAGTCAGTTGCGGGTAGAGGGCAGACACAGGAGTTTGTTTCTACTCATCGGGACGCGCAGGCGTCCAATGTGGAGTTTTCAGGTATCTTTTATTTATAAGTTCTTTTGATGTATTCGTTTGTTTTCTTGCTTGTACTGTGGTTGGGTAGATTAGTCGTAGTTGTTGTTTTAACTTCTGTTAGCGATTCCTTTGTTGTGCGACACGTATTTCAGTTGTGTGCCAATCGGATAGGAGATAGAGACTCGTCCGTTTTTTTAATCCTTCTAGAGATGTTGGATTTGACGTTCTCCTGGGCACGGACTGTTTAGTTACGTGTTAGGCGTCTGTGGACTACCGTGAGGAAACAGTCAGGTTTGTTTTCCCGGTAGGTCAGTTCTCGTTGTGCAGGTGGATAGTTGTGCCGCTTCTCACAGCTAGAATTCAGCCTTTTTCGCTAGTCGGCTTTTGAGGAGATGTCGTGGATTCTTGGCATTCATTTGTGATACCGGAGCCACAGTGGGATTGTTGGACCGAGTTCCTTTCGTGCAAGAGTTTTCCGACGTTGTTCCAGATGGGCCGGCGAAGCTTGGGAGCTTAAGGATCAGCTGCAGAGTTGTGGTTTGGGAGTTTTGTGCGTCTGAGTGTTTCGCTTTTGGAAGCTCCTATTCCTGTTCGTCAAGGAGAAAGACGGTAGTTTAAGGTTGTGTATCGACGAATCGTTAATTGAACCGGCTTACGGTGCGGATAGGTAACCTTTACCTCGCATTAGCGATTTCTTCGATCAGCTCCAGAGTGCGAGACATTTTCTAAGTTTGCTTGGGATCAGGTCATCATTATTGCGGTTCGGAGTGACGGCATTCCGAAGACTGCCTTATGCGTGCGACGGGTTTTGTGTGTTTTTGTGAGTCGTTGGATTCCCTGGTGCCCTAGCAGCATTCGTAGATGTGATGAACCAGATTTCTGCAGGCCGTTCCTCGACCAGTTATTGTTGTGTTATTTACAACATTCTGGTCTATCTAATGTGTCTTGAGGAACAGGAGCAGCACTTGAGGATTTGTTATGCAGATACTGGGAGAGCACCGGTAGTTTGCTAAATTCTCGGAGTGTTTCTTCAGGCTTGTTTTGTGTTGACTCCTAGGTCTTATAGTCACGGGAGACGGTTTCGTATGGGCCCGAGGGAGATCGTGGCCGTACAGCTTAGGCCCAGACTTGGGTGCTGGACGGAGGTCCGCGGATTTTTGGGCTTAGCAGGTTCTTACCGCCGTTTTGTGCAGAATTGCTAGTGTCACGACCCAAGTTTGGATGTGACCGGCACTTAGATTGTATCATACCTAAAGATATGCAACAAGTCCAAGTAAGCCGAAAACCAAGATCAAAATACCTTATTGCGGAATTATTTATGAAAATTTAGTTTTTAAGTAAAAATCCCCATTTATGAAATTAATTTATTAACAAGTATAAAGGGTTGGGTTTAGTTGTATCCCTAGTTGGGATCAACAATATTAACAATGAACATGAATATAAACATATAGAATATCATTATGAATCTCATAAAGAAAGAAACTATAAAAGAAATGACCAATCGATCTCAACTGTCCATGTATATATAATCTCTCATTCTAAGTCAAAATACAGGTTTGATGGAGACTTTCTAGATACAAAATACAAAATCAAAAAGGAATGTTACTACACATGTAATCTACCTATCACAAGATGAAATACAACTGCAAAAGTAGCTCTGCCTCGCAGCTAACCGTCCACTCTACCCCTGCAAGGAACTGTGGCACAACGGGGGTGAGTTGCCAACTCAGTGAATATGACTAACATATAACGGTGAATAAAGTAAATATGACAATCATACTACTGAAATATGAATCAAAATGAGGTATGAGTATATGTGAAGTTCAACAATAAATCTCATGATACTCCGGAATCACAACTCAATAAAATCATTTCTCAGTGTCCATCAACGACACAAAACTTCCATTTCTTATAGGCATCATTCCCCGAATGATCCTGAATCAATAATACCGGTCGTTATCATCTAGATACACACCGTATATTTATCACTAACTCCGGTATCGAGTAACCTCGCTAGGCTCCCCCGTCTCAATACGGCTATCCTGCCCCTCGGTCTCGACCGGGTCCACCATGTATCCCCACTCAGTATGGATAACGTAAAATCCACGACCGTATATCTCCCCCACTCGGTCCGGAATAAAACCAAAACAGAAATCATCTCATGGTGGACATGACACATCAACATGAAAACACTGGATTTATGTAATAACATTCAAAACTCAAAACCATAAATCCTCAATTATGCATTTAGCTCATATATAACACAGAAATACGCATATAGTAACATGATGTAAACGATGCAATTTACTACTATTATTGATATGTGAAATACGATATGAATTCATGTTAACAAGTATGATGTTTAAGTGTAAGTGACATAGCAATATCGATGAGGTGTGTGTAGCATATAAGATGTGCACGTGGCATGACTCGTCGATAACTGTGAAGTGTTCTAACAACTAAGCAATTTATATGTGTATATAATGAATGTAAATTATCAATTGGGCATAACAATATATAACATTAAGTTAAGTAAAATTTCGGGCGAAACACGCCATCTTTACAAAATTCCCCGGTAGATGTTTAGTCTACTCACCGGAAAGGTCGAATCTACTCTGGAATTGCTAATCCTTTCCCTTTCCTCGCTGCTTCCGTAATTCTTGTATCCGAATCTAAATTTACAATTTAACTTATATAAGAAAAACGGCTATTCCGATATAACGGAATGAAAAACACCCTTTCCCACTTACAAGTTACATACTATTTGATTATATCAAGTTATTAAACATTTAATCTTGCTGAATTTTAACCTTTATCTGTACTGTTACAGAATTTAAAACGCGACGTGTTTTAGTCGTATCGTATTTAGTGTTTTACGATACCCTTTCCGATATATGTTCCCAGATTTTAACTACTGTGAAACTAATTTAATTAAACAACACCAAAATAACCAAAATTGTGTACTGTAAACTACCCAACAGAGCAAACCCACCGAGCTCCCCCCATGGCCGGCGACGCCGGATTTTCCCCTATAGCCGCCGGCCCAAAGCCGGCCCCTTGGTGTCGTGGTCTTGTGGTTTACTCTAGTTGTTGCCTATATCATTTTAACTCTGTTTAGTTCAATTAATTATCTTCTAAATATTAGCAGATTTTAATAGAGCTTAACTTTAACTAAAATACGATATTATGTGACTTGATTAACTCTAAACTAACTAAGCTACAGAATTTAATCCTTACTGTGTTTAAGAGTTTTACCCTCCTATATTGCTGTAGGAATAACCCTCCAAATTGCTAAGTCCCTCCTAGCTTGATGGTGATCAACTCATAGAACATAGCTCCATTCTTCTTCTTCTTCTTCCTCTTGTTTTCTTTTCTTTTCTACTTTTCTTTTCTTTTAATTCTTTTCAGTTTTGATTCTGAGTTTTGAACTGAAAAATGTGTTATATAAGTGAATGGGGAAAGGATAAGGGAAGGTGGGGGTATCAAGGTTTAAAGTGTGTGGCTTTCATGCAAGAAGGGGGTGGAAGGTGAGTAAGTGTATGGAAGCATGATGTGTTCTTGCTTTATCTTAAATTTTAGTTTTAATTTGAATATAAATTCTGAACTAAAAGAAATTCCACTCACTTTCACTTATACCATCCACAATATCCTATTTGCATAAAAACTTAAACTTTACAATTTAACCCCTCACAACTTAACTTATAATAAAACACACATTTTATTAAAATGAAGCTAAATTTATCCTTAAAACCCTTATAACTTATTTAATTTGCATATAAATTTTTTAATTAATTTGTATTACTTATAACTTATGAAGATTGACATATTTGATTTTAATCGTTTTGTGATTTATCAATCTATTATTAATTTAATTAATTTTATTTATTTCTACATATTCCAATTGTTACAATATCCCCCCTTAAGAAAATTCGGTCCCCGAATTTAAAATAATTACTAGACATACCTACGAAAAGATGTGGAAATTTCTTTCGAATTGCGTCCTTCGTCTCCCAAGTAATCTCCTCGCGATCCTTCCCTTACCAGAGAACCTTTATAGACGGAAGTATCCTTGATCGTAGTTGCTTTGCCTGTCTGTCTAGAATAGCGACTGGCTGCACTGTATAGGATAAATCTGGCTCAAGCTGTAAGGTCTGATGCTGGATCGCGTGAGATGGATCGTGAAGATATCTGCGAAGCATCGAAACGTGAAACACCGGATGTACGTCGGGAAAACTAGGTGGGAGTGCTAACCGATAAACTACAGCGCCCACTCTCTCTAAAATCTTGTAAGGTCCAACATATCTGGGGCTGAGCTTCCCTTTCTTCCCGAAACGCATCACACCTTTCATTGGAGATACTCGAAGGAACACATGATCTCCCACTTCAAACTCGAGTCTACGACGTCGTCGATCTGCATATGATTTCTGTCTGCATTGGGCCGCTTTCATTCTATCTCGGATCAAATGAATCTTCTCTGTAGTCTTCTGTACTATCTGCGGTCCCAATATGCAACTCTCGCAAAGTTCCGTCCAGCAAACGGGTGATCGACATTTTCTCCCATACAAAGCTTCAAAGGGTGCCATCTGGATCGTCTCTTGAAAACTGTTGTTGTACGAGAATTTTACCAAAGGTAGGTGACGATCCCAACTACCACCAAAATCAAGACTACAAGCCCGAAGCATATCCTCTAGTATCTGAATGGCCCGCTCCGACTGACCATCTGTCTGGGGGTGGAAAGCCGTACTAAAACTCAGCCGTGTACCAAGAGCGTCCTGAAGTTTCTGCCATAGCCTGCTAGTGAACTGGGTACTTCGATCTGATACTATGCATGTTGGCACTCCATGTAGACGTACAATCTCATCAATATAAACCTGTGCATACTGAGCAAATCCATACGTCGTCTTCACTGGAAGAAAATGAGCGGCCTTTGTCAATCTATCTACAATCACCCAAATGGAATCATACCTCTGCTAGTCCTGGGTAGACTCACCACAAAATCCATGGAAATCTGTTCCCATTTTCACTCTGGAATGGGCAAGGGCTGCAGCTCCCCGGCTGGCCTCTGGTGTTCTGCTTTGACTTGCTGACAAGTCAAGCATCTTGAAACATATTCTGCAATGTCCCTCTTCATTCCTTCCCACCAATAAATATCTTTCAAATCACGATACATTTTGGTGGAACCAGGATGAATACTGTATACTGATCTGTGGGCATCCTCCAAAATCTCACGCCTCAATCCGTCAGAATCTGGCACACAGAGACGGGTCCTAAAACGTAATACTCCATGATCATCAATCATAAACTCCATCTCCCTGCCCTGCCTAACCTGATCCATAATCTCCATCATACGAGTATCTGTAGGCTGCGCCTCTCGAATGCGATCCAATAACTGAGGTCTGGTGCGAACATGTGCTAGCTGGCCTCCTGCTGACGTGAACTCAAACTGTATACGACTATCACATAAGATCTGCCAGTCTGTAGAAGACTGTCTCTGCAAAATGCTCAAATGAGATAAATTACCTCCAGGCCTCCGACTCAAGGCATCTGCTACCACATTTGCCTTGCCTGGGTGGTACAAGATCTCACAGTCGTAATCTTTCACCAGTTCCATCCATCTACGCTGCCTTAGGTTCGGATCTCTCTGCTGAAAGATATACCTTAAGCTTTTATGATCTGTGAAGATTTGACACGATTCTCCATACAAGTAATGTCTCCAAATCTTCAATGCGAATACTACAGCAGCCATCTCTAGATCATGAGTGGGGTAGTTTTGTTCATGCCTCTTCAACTATCAAGAAGCATAGGCTATAACTCTGCCATGTTGCATTAACACACAGCCTAAACCCACTCTAGAAGCATCGCAATACACGATGAAACCCCCTGACCCGGAAGGTAAAGATAATACAGGTGCAGTCGTTAAGCGCGTCTTCAACTGCTAGAAACTCTGTTCACATGCATCTGTCCACTGAAATGGAACTTCCTTCCTAGTCAATCCTGTCAAAGGTGCCGCTATCCGTGAGAAATCCTGTACGAAGCGTCTGTAATAACCTGCCAGACCTAAGAAACTCCGAACCTCCGTAACTGACATAGGCCTGGGCCAGTGTTGTACCGCTTCAATCTTCTTTGGGTCCACACATATACCTTCTCTCGTAACTATGTGACCCAAGAACTCCACACTATCGAGCCAAAAAGCACACTTAGAAAATTTTGCATACAGCTGATGCTCCTTCAAGGTCTGCAATGTGATACGTAAATGCTGCTCGTGCTCCGTCTGACTCCGAGAATATACAAGAATATCATCTAAGAATACTATAATAAACCGATCGATAAATGGTCTAAAGATACGGTTCATCATATCCATAAACGTTGCTGGGGCGTTGGTGAGCCCGAACGACATCACCAGAAATTCATAATGCCCATATCTTGTACGAAACGCCGTCTTCGGAATATCGTCCTTCCGAACCCTCAACTGATGATACCCTGACCTCAAGTCAATCTTTGAGAAAAACCCAGCTCCTTGCAACTGATCGAACAAGTCATCTATGCGTGGTAATGGATACCTGTTTCACACAGTGACGCGATTCAGCTGTCGGTAGTCAATGCACATTCTCATACTACCGTCCTTCTTCTTTACAAATAAGACAGGAGCTCCCCACGGTGAAACACTGGGACGAACAAGTCCTCTATCTAACAACTCTTGCAACTGGCTTTTGAGTTCCTTCAATTCCGTCGGTGCCATTCGATAAGGTGGTATAGAAATAGGCCCCGCACCCGGAATCAAGTCGATACAAAATTCGATGTCCCGATCGGGTGGCAATCCTGGTAACTCAGCAGGAAATACCTCAGGAAATTCTCGTATAATCGGAATTTGATCCAATGGAACCTCCGTGACCCCTAGGTCCTGAACGAAGGCTAAGAACCCATGACAACCCTTCTTCAAGAGTCGTCCCGCACAAAGAGCAGAAATCATGTTGACAGGGGTTAACTTGCAATCCCCCTGCACAACAAACACCGGTTCACCTGGAAAACAAAATCTAACCGCTTTTCCTCGACAATCTACATAGGCATGATACCAATCCATACCAAGAAGTATGTCAAAATCTAACATGTCTAGGAGAATCAGATCAACTAGCGAATCTCTATCACCAATGCGCACCGAACACGATCTGAATACGTGCCGAGCTATAAAAGAATCTCCAACCGGGGTAGTCACTACCAATGGTAACTCTAGTAATGACGACTCTTTCCCCAACAAAAGTGCGAATCGTGAAGATACATAAGAATGTGTAGAACCGGGATCAGATAAAACACGTGCCTCTAATGAGCATACTGTAAGAGTACCTGTCACGACTGCATTTGATGCCTGGGCATCCTGTGGAGTCAGCGCAAATACCCGTGCCTGGCCCCTGCCCGCATCCTGTCGTCCTCTACCTCTATCTCCTCGACCTCTCTGAGCACGTCCTGCAAAGCCTCGACCTCGTGGTGCAACTGCCTGGCGTGTAGCGCCAACTGGGGGAGGAAGCAAAGCCATCGGCGTAGGAGGTGGAAGGGGTAAAGCAACCTGTGGAGCAACGGTCCCTCCCTGAGATCTACAATCCCGTGCAAAGTGTCCGGAAAGTCCACAACTAAAATAGGTAGATGGTGATCTCTGATCATCAGGATAAGAACTGAACATCTGGCCCCGTGTCCAACCTCGTCCGACACTGCGGCCTGGAGTATATCTGCCTGGATGTGACCCTCTACCTCTGCCAAACTGTCTATTCGTCGGCACGATCGGTCTACTCCTCTTTGGCTCCGGAACGACCACTGACTCGCTCAAACGTTCCTCTACTCGAATCGCTGCATCCATGGACTGCGCATATGTATCAAAATGCTGGGAGCCTATCGCCAGATACAACTGCGTGTCCAAACTCCTTAGGAACCTCTTCACCCGAAGCTCCTCCGTAGGTACTAAGTATGGGGCATATCGCGATAGCTGGGTGAATCGTAAGTCATAATCTGCTACTGACATACTTGCTGATTTCCTCAACGCTTCAAAACTGCTAGCTCTAGCGTCCCTCACACTCTGGGGAAGAAATCTAGCAAGAAAAACCGTAGAAAACTCGGTCCACGTCATCGGAGGAAGATTCGTAGCTCGACCTCTCTCCATCGACTCACACCACTCCTGTGCAAGTCCCTCCAAACGAAAGCTAGTCAGCTCTACTGACCTCGCATCAGAACATCGCAATGATCTGCCAATCCTCGCCATCCTATCAAGAAAAGACTGAGGATCTTCCGCCATATCGGTCCCTGTAAATACCGGGGGTCTCAATCTCATAAACTCTGCAAGTGATACCTCCATCACTCTCGTATCTACTAGCGCCACCGTCTGTGTAGGTTGTACCTCGGACTCTGCTACGGTCGGTGCTGGATCTGATCTCAGTACTCGAGTGGCCTCAGCTAACTGTCCTACCACTCGCTGTAATCCCAACATACCTTCCTCAATCCTAGTCATGCGATCTGGAGGAGAAGGATCAACATGCTCATGCACCGCCGGAACGTCCGGTGTACCAGTCGTCGTCACAGGCGGACTCGTCCTAGCTGCATCTCTGGCTGCGGCTCGCCTAGCCCGCGTAGCCATAGCAACTGGAACAAGAAACGAGAGTTGATAAGGTGTAGGAACAGAAGCAATCAATAACGGAGAATCAACGGAAGAATAGATCAAGATAAACATCCTAAGGTTAGTTAGGCTGAATACGATAACGTAAATATGCCGTGGAACATACGTACGGTACTGCATTCATCCTAATTCACCTACTCCATCAAACCAAAGGCCATCCTAACTCTCGGACTTACATCAACCTATTGAAATCCCTTACTGAATTCCGTAAGGTTACTCCTAAGCTCTGATACCAACTTTGTCACGATCCAAGTTTGGATGTGACCGGTACTTAGATTGTATCATACCTAAAGATATGCAACAAGTCCAAGTAAGCCGAAAACCAAGATCAAAATACCTTATTGCGGAATTATTTATGAAAATTTAGTTTTTAAGTAAAAATCCCCATTTATGAAATTAATTTATTAACAAGTATAAAGGGTTGGGTTTAGTTGTATCCCTAGTTGGGATCAATAATATTAACAATGAACATGAATATAAACATATAGAATATCATTATGAATCTCATAAAGAAAGAAACTATAAAAAAAATGACCAATCGATCTCAACTGTCCATGTATATATAATCTCTCATTCTAAGTCAAAATACAAGTTTGATGGAGACTTTCTACATACAAAATACAAAATCAAAAAGGAAGGTTACTACACATGTAACCTACCTATCAAAAGATGAAATACAACTGCAAAAGTAGCTCTGCCTCGCAGCTAACCGTCCACTCTACCCCTGCAAGGAACTGTGGCACAACGGGGGTGAGTTGCCAATTCAGTGAATATGACTAACATATAACGGTGAATAAAGTAAATATGACAATCATACTACTGAAATATGAATCAAAATGAGGTATGAGTATATGTGAAGTTCAACAATAAATCTCATGATACTCCGGAATCACAACTCAATAAAATCATTTCTCAGTGTCCATCAACGACACAAAACTTCCATTTCTTATAGGCATCATTTCCCGAATGATCCTGAATCAATAATACCGGTCGTTATCATCTAGATACATGCCGTATATTTATCACTGACTCCGGTATCGAGTAACCTCGCTAGGCTCTCCCGTCTCAATACGGCTATCCTGCCCCTCGGTCTCGACCGGGTCCACCATGTATCCCCACTCAGTATGGATAACGTAAAATCCATGATCGTATATCTTCCCCACTCGGTCCGGAATAAAACCAAAACAGAAATCATCTCATGGTGGATATGACACATCAATCATGAAAACACTGGATTTATGTAATAGCATTCAAAACTCAAAACCATAAATCCTCAATTCTGCATTTAGCTCATATATAACACAGAAATACGCATATAGTAACATGATGTAAACGATGCAATTTACTACTATTATTGATATGTGAAATACGATATGAATTCATGTTAACAAGTATGATGTTTAAGTGTAAGTGACATAGCAATATCGACGAGGTGTGTGTAGCATATAAGATGTGCACGTGGCATGACTCGCTGATAACTGTGAAGTATTCTAACAACTAAGCAATTTATATGTGTATATAATGAATGTAAATTATCAATTGGGCATAACAATATATAACATTAAGTTAAGTAAAATTTCGGGCGAAACACGCCATCTTTACAAAATTCCCCGGTAGATGTTTAGTCTACTCACCGGAAAGGTCGAATCTACTCTGGAATTGCTAATCCTTTCCCTTTCTTCGCTGCTTCCGTAATTCTTGTATCCGAATCTAAATTTACAATTTAACTTATATAAGAAAAACGGCTATTCCGATATAACGAAATGAAAAACACCCTTTCCCACTTACAAGTTACATACTATTTGATTATATCAAGTTATTAAACACTTAATCTTGCTGAATTTTAACCTTAATCTGTACTGTTATAGAATTTAAAACGCGACGTGTTTTAGTCGTATCGTATTTAGTGTTTTACGATACCCTTTCCGATATATGTTCCCAGATTTTAACTACTGTGAAACTAATTTAATTAAACAACACCAAAATAACCAAAATTGTGTACTGTAAACTACCCAACAGAGCAAACCCACCGAGCTCCCCCCATGGCCGGCGACGCCGGATTTTCCCCTATAGCCGCCGGCCCAAAGCCGGCCCCTTGGTGTCGTGGTCTTGTGGTTTACTCTAGTTGTTACCTATATCATTTTAACTCTGTTTAGTTCAATTAATTATCTTCTAAATATTAGCAGATTTTAACAGAGCTTAACTTTAACTAAAATACGATATTATGTGACTTGATTAACTCTAAACTAACTAAGCTACAAAATTTAATCCCTACCGTGTTTAAGAGTTTTACCCTCCTATATTGCTGTAGGAATAACCCTCCAAATTGCTAAGTCCCTCCTAGCTTGATGGTGATCAACTCATAGAATATAGCTCCATTCTTCTTCTTCTTCTTCCTCTTGTTTTCTTTTCTCTTCTACTTTTCTTTTCTTTTAATTCTTTTCAGTTTTGATTCTGAGTTTTGAACTGAAAAATGTGTTATATAAGTGAATGGGGAAAGGATAAGGGAAGGTGGGGGTGTCAAGGTTTAAAGTGTGTGGCTTTCATGCAAGAAGGAGGTGGAAGGTGAGTAAGTGTATGGAATCATGATGTGTTCTTGCTTTATCTTAAATTTTAGTTTTAATTTGAATATAAATTCTGAACTAAAAGAAATTCCACTCACTTTCACTTATACCATCCACAATATCCTATTTGCATAAAAACTTAAACTTTACAATTTAACCCCTCACAACTTAACTTATAATAAAACACACATTTTATTAAAATGAAGCTAAATTTATCCTTAAAACCCTTATAACTTATTTAATTTGCATATAAATTTTTTAATTTAATTTGTATTACTTATAACTTATGAAGATTGACATATTTGATTTTAACCATTTTGTGATTTATCAATTTATTATTAATTTAATTAATTTTATTTATTTCTACATATTCCAATTGTTACAGCTAGAGTAGTGATGTGCCGTCGACTGAATTGACCGAAATGGAGATTTCTTTTCTTGGGACTGAGGCATGTGTACAGAGCTTCCGGCAGTTGAAGATCCTGTTAACAACTGCATCAGTTCTTTCTTTGCTTTCTGGTTCGGACGACCTTGCTGTTTAACTGTAATGTTTCTTGAGTGGGCTCGAGTGTGTACTGAGGTGACACTATAGAGTTATCGCTTTTGCTTCCCTACATTTGGAGGAAGTACGAGAAGAATATTCCACTTATGATCTGGAGATGGTCGCGGTGGTTTTGCGTTGGAGATTTGGAGACACTACTTGTTGAGAGTCGTGTCAGATTTTCATGGGCCACCGGAGCTTAATGTACATCTTCCTGCAGCGTAGTTTGATTGTTGTGATAGTCTTCTGCAGATTTACAGTTCTTGTGTGGTCGTCGAGTACAGCTTAAGTTCGTCTCTACGGAGGGGACAGCTTGCTCATGTCCGCGCCCGACCACTTTTCCTAAATCGCTTTCGCGAGACACTGCCCGTCGATGCTCGTACGTCAGAGATACTTGAGCATACTCGGCTGGGTAATGATTCGGAGTCCTGAATTTGTGACAATGGTGTGCTAAGTTAGGGACGCGTCTGTGTACCTGATATTATCGGGTAGAGACGTGAAATCCTAGAGAAAGTACATCACTTGTGAGGTAGTTACGGGTGGACAGGGATGTAAAGAGAAGTTTCAGGTTTCGTTTCAATTGTGTCTGTCTTGTTGTGTGCTTGGGTCGACCATCTGAGGCCGGCTGGAGAGTTGCAACCTTTTATCGTTCCGAAGTAGGAGTGGGAGCAGATCTCCACGAATTTCGTTATGGTTTCTACCCAAGTTTAGTCAGGGTGTGACTCCATTTGGATTCTTGTCGTCCGGTTATACTCAGTTTGCTCAGTTGTTCTTCTTAAGTTGTGTGTTGTATTGTTTGTTGTCAGCAGTTGGGGGATCGTCACTCGCCATCGTTAGGGTTCTCCTTCGATAGCTGTTACCAGGAGACACTCCAATTGGCCACCTTTAGGCTTAGGGGTTAGGTCGTGTCGATCACCAGTCTGTTGTCTTTCTGACTCTGCGTAAGTAGGACATTGGACCCCAGCCAGTCTAGAGACTTCGGAGATAGTCCAGTTGTGTTAGGTCAGGATGGAAATTGTCCATTGCGGACCGAGGTCTTATACTGACTGCGTTGGTCATAGACTCGAGTTCGCAGGGACAGATCATGTATTCCTATGGACTTCCGATGAATGACGTGTTGGATTTTGGGAATCTTATCCCATGATTTTTGGTCCTTTTAAGATCCTATAAGCGGGTTAGTTTCGTTGCCTTTAATTTGGCTCTTCCGCCCAGATTATTGGATTTTCACCCCGTATTCCTTGTGATGATACTTTACAATTACCTTCTTTACCCTTCTCACATGATTTGGCACCAGACATTTTGGCTTGACGCGATCTTTCGTTCACCAGCAGCCAATGGTAATAATGGCTTGGCAGGTGGAGGAACATCGGTCAAGGGTCTTGCTATCTGGGAAGGGTATTTCTTGGGCGTAGCCGGATAGTGAGATAGTCACTTGGGAGGCTGCGAGCGAGATCTGGGAGTTGTAATCTTCCCTTTGAAGGTACGCGTATCGGTATATTTTTAAATTCGGGGATGAATTTCTTTTAAGGGGGGGGGGGAGATTGTAACACCTTAGAATGTGTTTTGTGACTAATTATATTTTAATATATGGTTTTTAATAAAAAGTTTACCAATTTGGGTTTTAAATATTTTATCCTATTTATTGAGTATTTTATTGGATTTTTCCTAGGCTTGCACACACTTGTGCATGATAATTTGGGTGTAAATTGGGGTTTAGCCATGGTTAGCAACATGGTAAACTAACCATTTTCCCCTAATCTAGTTTTAATAATTATGTTAAGTGTTTTGGGTTTAATAGTGTGCATGGTTGTTCTTTAAAAGAAAAATGAATTTAAATGGGGTTTTAAATTTAAATTGACTTTCTTGTGTTGACCTTGGTGAGAGAAAGAGAGAGGGTGCATTATGAGGCATGATGGCTTGCCCATGCCTTCATTTAATGAAGAGAGAGAATGAGAAGGGGGTCTTTGTTGTTTGTTCTTATTCCTCCCTCTAATTTCCTTGCTCTTATTCCCTCATACTCTCACACTCACACACCCACACTCACCTGCAGAGGCAGCAGCAACAGCAGAGAGCAGCAGCAGCAGAGGCAAGCAGCAGCAACTGCAAAACAGCATCAGCACTGGCAGCATCAGCAGCGGCTTCTTTCAGCCCCTGCATCGCCAACAGCTGTAGCAGCTCAATTCTTCACCTTCACCTGCTTCTTAGGGTTCATTAGGGTATATTTCGGAACCCCATTTCATGTTTTCTTAGGTTGTGTGTGTGGTTTAGTGTCGATTAGCGTTAAATAGCTAGTTTAGTGCTAATTATGGTGGTTTATGTGGAATGTTGGTTGGAATGTGATTGTGTTAGTTAACCTAGCATATTTTAGTGTTATTAGGGTCACTCCAACTGAGAACTCCCCAGATTTCACTAAAATACCATAAGGTTTCTAAATTGTGCAAATTGGTGATTCTAAAGCGATATATTGGCTATTTGTGATCTGCTTTTGACCCGGACCCTTCAGGGTAAAATTGGAAAAACTGGAGCATGAACACTAGGTCTAGAACACACCAAAAGAACACGAGCCACCCATTCAAATCCCAGGACGCCAATTAATTCAGTTTGGCCGCAATTTGCGGCCAGGAAAGGGTGTTATGTCTTGGGGTTTTGGGTAGTGTTGTCTGCTGTGTGTTGTAGTGTTTTGGCATGTATAGTTTTGTAAGTTTTGGCATGTAGGAAAATCTGGGATCAAATGTCGTTTTTCATGTTCGTTGTGTTTGCGCGATACGTGAGTGGGTTCTGTGATCCAGCGTATCGCGGCGTGTCGCGATAGTTTTAGACGCGTATACACACGTTTTAGCGTATCGTGCACACGCCCGTTTAGTTCGCGACGCGAGTTTCTCGTTTGGGTTCGATATCGCGTTTTGCGGAATATTTGGCTTATATATGATTTCCATGTCTTATTTGCAGGTTTACAGGCAGGGACTACGGACACTGCTACAGGGGGGAGCAGATGGTAGGATTCACCTAGCGTGGAGCGTAGGTGAGTAGATTTAACATTTACAGGGGAATCGCCCGCATGGCGTTATGCGTCTGGGCTAGAATTCAATACTTGTCGCATATTCTACGTCATTGTTAGAATTGTGCCTTTACCCTATTTACTTAGATATAATTGTATTGTAACTAGCAGCCGTAGGACACTGCACACATTATTGACGGTTCATGTTGCACGAGCACGGATTGTATGCTACACACACACCGTCAATAATTGCCATGTCACACACAAATCATTTTAGATACTTTATTGCTTGTCACACATGACATCTAGCTTATCGGTATACCTATAGTGTATCATACCTTTAGTGATAGGTACATATACACCTTGCGATACAGCTACAGGTATACCTCGCACATATGTTACTTATACCGAGGGGGATATCCTACATATCTTACTTATACCCAGGGGGTATACGACATCAGTTCTTATAGATAGATACCTATACATTGCTACACCTGTATGTCACACACATATTCAGTTGCAGTTACATAATTACTTTTACTGATGTTACCTAGCTGTACCTTATTGATTTCGCATACATATGGTTTCAGCTACATATTCTCATTTATATGCTCGCATTTCGGATATATCGCATATATATTGTTCCTGGATTTGCGCATTTGTTTATTTGGATTTTACATGATGTTTTCTGGATTTGGGAACCGCGGGAGTTCATGAAATTATGCATACATTGAAAAACCCGGTTTCCTTGATATGATATTTGCGCGTCCACCATGAGTTTTATCGGTGCTGATTATATACTCCATACGAGGTGTGGTTGCCGTATGAGGGTACATGGTGGGGCCCGGTATGGTTCCCCTCGGCAAGAAGATCGATGAATTTTGCCGATTGAGCCTGGAGGCGGGCGAGTACCTACCGGTGACAGTACTAATGACTCGGCGGGGATCATGGAGATACCGTTGGGAGTCATGTACATATGGATACGTCGGAAGGCGAGGGTCAGAGCTAGGCACTCGTGCTTTCGGGATAGCGTATGATACGTGATCAGGATTTCTGTGTCGATGCTTGGCACATTGTTTTTATGATATTTCTTTAATACCTTTGTATATAACAGGGGATTTAGCCGTTGTTATATATACCCTTACACCAATATTAGTGGAATGAGACGCTAATATATGTGTATTGCCCCCATCATATTTATTTCTGTATATATACCTTTAGGATGTTAGATTCTTACTGGAGATTGGACTTGGGTTATTAGGTGATTCATCGAGATTGGATATTGGATATGAAAGAGATTGTCGATTTGTACATTCGAGATATAGGAGAGCTATTCGATATTGTACATTGAGGTGATGTGAGACTTATATGATGTGAGAGCCTAGCTTGGGGGCTGATTTGAGGAATTGGGATTTTGAGTGTCTTGATGGATTGTGATCCTACCACGATGTCAGGTTTCCGTGGAAATGACATATTCCACCCCATACCTCACACTTATCTATTTTATGCATAGTTTCAGATATTGGTAGTACCTGTTAGTGTACCCTTATGATCGTTGCATATCTACTTTCTCATATCCCTATTGCATAGTTATTGCATACTATTATCATGTCATTATTGCTTCACATATTGATTGTACTTGCTATTGTACTTTCCATTATTCTGCATTCACATGACATGTTATTACTGCAATCGCATATCTTAGATTCATACTGTACGAACATTCCTGCGATTACCTGCATATGTTATCTACTATTCACGAGTTGGCAACTCACCCCCGTTGTGCCACATGTGTTTCAGGTTTTTCCCCAGAGTAGTCGAGGCAGGCTATTCAGCTATTCATCTATCATCTTTTGCTACAGATACCGTATCAGCTCACAGTACTATTTTGCTTAGATGGGTTGGATGATTATCTGTATTTCATATTGTACATTCGTTGTATTTTGTACTCTCCATCTACTAGTATGTTGTTGACTTAGAGACTTGGTGAGGACGATATTGTATATTATTTGTGGATTTGTTGCCTTTTATATACAGTTTTCTTCCTATTGTCTCTTATGTCTTCGCTACGGCGTCGTATATTTGTGATGTGATTGTTTTTCTGCTTGTGCTAGTTTTTACAAAAAGGGGGTGTTGCCAAAATTTTAAAGAAAGAAAGTAGGACTTTTAAAGAATTTGGCTTGCGATTTCAAATGTTTCAAAAACTTATATTTTCTTTTCCGTATTTTCATGGTTTAGATTTCTGGGTTTTGGCTTTCTATTACTGCGTTACGTCTTAAGGCGTTGCGTAGTATTAGGGCCGTTGCGGGCCAATTTCTGGTCGTGACACCTTCTATACACCACACTTAGCCTAATTGGTTTTCTTCCTTCCCTACCTTTCGGCACCTGCCTACGATTTGGAAGAAGACTATCAAATAAGCGCAATAGGTGTACTCTCCTAATACCAAGAGCCCGCGCAACCTGAGAGAAGGTAAATATAAAAGACAACTGAATAATTCTATTCAATTTCTCCAGAACCAGAATCCATCCCTGAACTGGAACAAGTTCCTTCGAGTTCGTATGTAACTATACGATGGAATATCTAAGAAATATGGATCTTCGTAGTGATACGGAGTGTTCTGGAGAAATGCAAAGGGGATGTAGGAGCGGCAATGATATATGCGACTAAATGACAATCCAAAAGCCAAAGTGTTTTTAAGAAGGTTCGGTTAACTTGGTTCATGAGTTTTAGTCTAGGGCCAGGTCATGGTCGCTGCCAAAGAGAGAGAGAAAAGAAACACTCAGTATACATTCTAACCTAGATTAGATTGGTTAATCACTTTATCTAATCAGGATGGCTCCTACCGTTTTCTCGAATTCTCCTTCAAACCCCAAAAAGAGAATTAGTCGGTCATCTAAAATCACCCGAGGAGTAACACCTACTCATCAGTGGGAATCGAGATCTAACTATCATCGTATGATAACTTGATGGAAGCCACTCAAGTCACTACACTCCAGAAGGTATGCGCATACTGGGCAAGTTTCTTGTATTTTTGAAACTCCCGAAGTGGTTTTTGCCCTAGGACCCAAGCGACCTTGACTAAAGATCAAAATGTCAAAAGGTCCTAGTCAAGTTCTACCCTTCATTTTCTTGATTGCATTAGACCTACCCGTACGAGCCTTGACTAAAGATCAAAATGATCACACGACTGTTCTAACCAATCGCATTATCATGCAACAGAAAGTATTACATAGCTACCGAACACTACTCCTCGACTAAAGATCAAATTGCGTAGCATGAATACTAACCACTACCAATCCGAAATGACGGAGGGCTACGGCTGGGTTTTTGGCGAAAACCCCTTTAACGTAATGAACTTGATATCGTTGAAGGAACCGAGTGGTTTTATATATAGCGACGAAAACTTTTGCTAAAGAGGTCACTCCCTATGAAGGGATCTCGGCTTTTTTGTAATACCCCATGTATTATCCGGTATACCTATTTATACCAGATAAGCATGAGGACCCACTGTAAAACAATGGGAAATCTTCAGAATACATTCCGAAAGAGGACAGATCAGTACTATAAATGGAATGATACTGCTCTTCAATACAGAGGTGCCTTTTAAGTGAACTGGCACTACAGGAGTTTGAGAACTCCGTAGTTAAGCGTGCTCGGGCCAGGAAAGTCCTTAGATGGGTGACCTCCTGGGAAGTGACCCCTGGTCGGGTCCAGTTCGCCCTGAAGGACAAAACCGTACGGCTACGGTCAGAGCGGACAATACTCTCTGTATTGGGGGTGGATCGTGGCACCAGCTCTCACGTATATGATCGCTATCATAATATTGGTAGTCAAGCAAGAATCCTATGGGCTCTATCAATATGTAATAGTGATCTGTAATACCACATAATGCATGTACATGATGATAAAGGAAAACCAGATAGTATACTATCATTTTGAGTAAGACTGTTCTATCCATATAGGTCTTCCCTCAATCATCATAATCACCTGCTTGCGATTACAATAATTGTCTTGAAGGCACTATAACCAACACAATGAAGGAGCGGACTGTGCAGGAGTCTGAGCGGGCTATGAAGCTGCAGGGGTGGTCTGCGCAACCGCAGCCGAGGTAGTGGATTGCGGAGCCGCAGCCGAAGGAGATGCATGTGGAGCCGCAGCCGAAGGAGATGCATGTGGAGCTGCAGCCGAAGTAGCATGTCATATCTGTTAAATTTTGTGTGTAATAAACGAGTAAGAATGGTGTATTAGATTTTAGTCAAATTCGTATCATTATCAGGTTATTGCGAAACCCCAATCTAAGAATACTTAGGGACTTAGGCCTCGTTTGGGTATCTAGTTTGGAAAACCATAATTTATTTTAATTAGACAGTTTTATATAAGTATGATTAATCAAAGCTAAGTCTACAACCAAATAAGCTCACGCTACTAATATTACATATGTTACTATCTATAATGTGATATAATATTTTACTATTAAGTAGTATACGTACCAATATCTCATTCAACTCCTCGAAGGTGGTCTTCAAGGCGGCAACATCATGCTCTAGATGTCGCTCACGGAGGGTAGGGGAGGTAACTGAAAGTATGCCTTAGCACCACTACTAGGTTTTTAGAAGTATTAAGTATGCAATTTAAAAAAATCTAGCGTACTATTGGATGCTATCCTAGAATCGAACTAGAGTATTAGGGTTTATAAGCAAGTAATAAAGCTTTATACTAAGTGAATAAGGAATACAACCTTTATAGACCGGTCCTTCACTTCTAAAGCTCCGTGTAGTAGTCCCTTAGCTCTAAGTAGTGGTCCCTCGAACTCTTTTTAGGATCCACTAGGCGAAAGGAACAAGGTTGCTTAAGGATCTTCGAGGGTGAAAATGATCTATTTTGAGGAATCTCTAACTCAAGCTATCTCTTCACTAATTGAGTAATTAGTGAAGTAAACAATCAATACTAAATGATTAGTTTGGTATAGATTGATGAAATAGGTATTTTGCTCACTTTAGAATTATTTTTCTCTCTTTCTTTCTTCACCTCATCAAAAGCTAAAGAAGAAAAATGAGATGAAGAAGATGATCAAGTGATGAATCTTGGTGGAAAAAATATCTCAAATGATATTTATAGAAACTTAACCATGGCTAAAATTAATGGTTGGGTTAATAAATATCTAGAGTAAAACAAAATTAGTGGACTAATTCAAGGCTTCTACATACTTCCATAAGCATCTTTAGCCATGCTAATTTCCACCTAATTTTGATTTTTCCCTTAATAATTAATCATCCAAATTATCTTTAGTTTGGTATGAGTCTCATACACCCATGTCCAATGTATCATCTAGCATGACACAATAGTAAATACATTAATATATATTAATATATATTTGTAGAAAAGAAATTCTTAAGTGAGCTAATATTAGTTAATATATATTAATATATCAAATATATAATTATATATTAAATTATTAAATCAACACTTGATTAAATAATCCGGCTATATCACATATAACCGACTAATATTATTTATATGTATTGTTAGGTTTACCTAGCACCTCATGAAGGGTTTGGAAGCATTACATGTAGCAAAATCAAATTTTTTAAGGTGCTAAGTGAACATACTAAGAATCATCACTAGAAATTTAGGGTTTCATAACATTGACATCATCACAAGTAGTAAAAGCTAGGGTTTTGAGAGTACAACCTTTGTAGCTCCCTACGCTAGACTCCTTGGCTACTTGAGGGTTGGAAAAAAGTCCGCTTGAGATCCTCTAGGTCCACGATGATCCATCCGGAGTCCTCTTTGTCCAAGCTTGAAACTTCACAAGATCAAGAGAAGAAATGGAAGCTAACACTCTTCACTAATGGGCAAGACTAGTGTAGAATGGTGTTGTGGTTGGTTTTCTCACTTCAAAATCCTAAATTGGTAACTCTTTTGCTCACTTGAGAGAACTAGAGAGCAAGAGAGAAAGGAGGAAGAAGATGATGGCTTTTTAAACTCAAGATAATGATAAGCCTGTGAAGAAAATGAGAAAATGAGAAAATATATATTGTCACTCTTTCATTCTAAACCATGGTTGTAAAATATCTTAGATATTTTAGTTTGGAACAAAAATGACCATAGAAAATGAATCATGGTTAATTCAAGGGGTTAGTGCAAGAATAAAAGATTAAACCATGAAACAATTTCCATTTTCATTTTCCTTTTTCCAAATAAATAATATCCATATATTTTACATATGGTGTGAGTCTTATATTGCCACCATCTACTATATCAACAACCATGATAACCATTATGTATGCATGTATGTGTGCATGCACATCCTATGTGCATGAATGAGAATGAATGCATACATGCATGCATACAACATAAAGACAAGAAAGGATTTCAAGTGAGAAACTAATGGTTAATGATAAATCAACACTTGATTTAGCAACCCGGTCGTATCACATACGACTCGACCAAAAGCAAGCCGCCCGATTAATATACGGTATCTCATACGCGCATTTTAACTGGGTCCACGCGCATATCGCATATGCGCACCACATCGTTTCGCCTGGACTAGATAACTCCATTGTGGGACTCTAAGACTCGTCAATACGCCGGCAGTGGATGATGATCATATCAAGCACCCCCAAGATGCAAGCGGTCAGCTAAACGTAACGGCCACCCGGGTATTGAGCGATCAGAAGAAAACAAGCGAATCTGTTACAACTCCCATCGAGCCAACCGGCAACACTACCGTACAGTCCGGTCTCTTCGTCAGATATGCTGCATATCGAGTCTAGGGATGGTAACGTCGACCCCAATAACTCAATAAGTCGTGCCGATAAATGGTCTATAACAGATCGAGAAACTACTGATAACACTTACCAGTAAATCTCAACAGCTCTGGCCAGGGACTTACTGATACAGCCAATCGAGCACATCATAGCATCAACTCCCAATACCGGGAGAGACGAAACCCCTCCTATCGCTCATCGCCTTCATGTGTCTCAGGACTGTACCCAATGGCCACCTGTTTGCACGACTCAGTAGAGCCGTGGTAGGGTGGTAATCAAAGTACAGTGGGAGAACACACAAGACTCTATGACGATCTCGGGTCTACAGACTAACCTGCACCAGTGTCACCTGAGAACTGCTATCCGACGATAGATATAATTCCATATAGGAGTTCTCGGTGAGTCCGTCCAGTGTACCCAGTCATCATTGAGCACCCGTATACGATCTCGATATCAAACATCGATGAATGTGGGAACATCCATCGCCCATCATATGGGTCTAGTATCATATACGCTAGTCTACTCTGGTATATCGATGCCCCGTCTCGATATACCTACGACTAGGGACATTTCAGGATATGCTTATAAACTACAGATGTCCCACTAGTATGATCTCCATCATAATCACAGTAGTCAAGCCTATATCCTCAGGGCTTTATCAACATGTGTGAATGAATAAAAGCATGATCAAATCAACATGTCAGATAAAGAAGAACCAGATAGTATACTATCATGTCGAGCAAGAATGTACACTGAATATATATATATATATATATACATGTATAAATACATCCACTATCATATAATGGCCTCTAGGGCATACATATATCCAACAATATGTATATCAAATATATATATAACAAATTATTGAATCAACACTTGATTCAATAATCCGGTTATATCACATATAACCTATATTGCGAGATTAGAATACTGTATCACATACACGTATTAATCTCGGTCCTGCACATTTTACATATGTGTCCTACTTCGTTTCGCTTGAGCTAGAAAACCTCTGTGTAGGACTCTAAAGACTCGTCAATATGCCAGCAGTAGGTAATGATCATATCAGTCATCCACAAGCCGTCAGCGGTACTAGCTGGACGTAATGGCTACCCAGGTATTGAGCGATCAGAAAATCAACAAGCTAGCTTGTCCAAACTCCCGTGAATCCAGTAAGTAACACTACTGTACAGTCCGTTTTCTTCGTCTGATATGTTGCATATCAAGTCTGGGGGTGGTAAATGTTAGACCCCAATAACTTGATAAGTCATGCCGATGTGAGGCTCATAACGGGTCGAGAAACTACTGATAACACTTATCAGTAAATCTCATCATCAGCCATGGCCAGGGACTTCCTGTTATAGCAAATCGAGCATAGCACAACATTAACCCCCAATACTGGGAGAGACGAAACCCCTCCTATCGCTCATTGCCTCCATGTGACTCGGGATTGTATCCAAAATCCACCTGTTTGCACGCTCTCTTGAGCGTGGTAGGGAGAAAATCAAAGCACAGTTGGAATCACTCAAGACTCTATGACGATCTCGGGTCTATAGACTAACCTATACCAGTGTCACCAGAGAACTGCTATCTGACGATAGGTTATACCATCTAGGAGTTCTCGGCGAGTCCTATTCGGTGTACCCATTCTCCAATGAGCACCTGTGTACAATCTTTGATGTCAAACACCAATGGATGTGGGATCATCCATCGCCCTATACAGAGTCAAGAAACGTACACACTAGTCTACTCTGGAATATCGATGCCCTGGCTCGATACTCTCTCGACTAGGAACAATTAAAGGATGTGCTTACGGACTACCCTGGCCCTACTAGTATGATCTGTATCATAGTCCTGGTAGTCAAGCCAACATCCTAAGGGCTTTATCAACATGTATCAGAGAGAGACAATATAATAATACTAGTATACATGTTAAGATAAAGAGCAACCAGATAGCATACTATCATGTCGAGCAAGAAAGTCCTCTCTATATATGTCCAAGCATCCACTATAATATACAATCATGTACAATAATGGCCTCTAGGGCATACATATAACTAACAATCTCCCACTTGTACTAGGGCCAATTGTTGTAGATCTCATACCCAACATCCCAAAAAGTCTCTCAAATGGCCTTCGTGAGAGGATTCGCCGTGTTATTCTTCGTGTCAACTCTCCTGACCTCGATCTCCACGAGATCAACTATCTCCCTAATCAGGTGATACCGCCTAAGAATATGTCTGAATCACTGATGGGACCGGGATTCCTTGGACAAAACCACAGCTCCATTGTTATCACAAGTATTGGATGCTTAATGGTAGGAACCTCACCAAGTTCATTTCATGAACTTGTTCATCCAGACAGCCTCTTTGGCAGTATCGTTGGTAGCAATGTATTCATCCTTCATCGTTGAGTCTGCTATGGTATCTAGCTTGGAACTCTTCCAACATACCGTCCCTCCACTGAGGGTAAAGACAAAACCTGAGACCAACTTACAGTCGTCCTTATCACTCTGGAAGCTCGAATCGGTAAAGGACTCAACATGGAGTTCACCGTTACCTTACATTAACAACAATTCTTTAGTCATTCTCAAGTACTTAAGAATATTCTTCATAGATGTCCAGTGCTTTTCCCCAGGATCTGATTGACACCTACTCACTACACCTAGTGACTATGATATATCCTCTTAGATCTATCTCTATAGATCTTATTCCCAGGATGTAGGAGGCATCAGCCCGATCTTTCATGGAGAACCTGTGTGATAAGAAGAGCTTGATCGAGTGTAGCATAGGAACATCATTTCCTATCAAAAGTATGTCATCCACGTAAAATACGAGGAAGACAACCTTACTCTCTACAACCTTCTTGTATATATAAGGTTCATCTACGTTTTTGATGAAGTCAAACTCGTTGACTGCCACATCAAAACAGATGTTCCAACTCCGCGATGTCTGCTTTAATCCGTAGATTGATTTAAGCAGCTTGCACACCTTTCCGTTGCTCCCACTATTTATGAAGCCCTCTGGCTGTGTCATGTACTCGCTCTCTTCTAAATCACCATTTAGAAAAGCGGTCTTGACGTCCAACTACTAGATTTCGTAGTCATAGTATGCAGCAATGGCAAGTAGGATCCTGATGGACTTAAGCATAGCCACTGGAGAAAAGGTTTCATCATAGTCGACACCTGGTCGTTGATGAAAACCTTTTGCTACAAGTCTATCTTTGAAAGTCTCAACTTTTCCATCCACACCAATTTTCTTCTCAAGATCCACTTGCTCTCAATAGGTTTTACCCCTTCAGGAGAAACTTCCAAAGTCCATATTTTGTTGGTGTACATGGATTCTATCTCAGATCGCATTGCATCCAGCCATTTCACAGAGTCCCCACTCATGATGGCCTGCTCGAAACTAGTTGAGTCATCATCTTCCATGATGCAATTCTCGGTCCCACCGTCATTGAGAAAACCGTAGTATCTCTCAGGTGGATGACGAACCCTACAAGATCTGCGGAGTGGCCGAGGTTCGTTGGAGACTATCGAATCCTCTGATTCTACCAAATCATCAACTGTAGTTTATGTAGCTGGAACTTCTTCCAGTTCTACCTCATGACTACTAATTTCTTTCATAAGAAATTCCTTTTCTAAAAATGTGGCATTCTGAGAAACAAACATCTTTTGTTCCTCGGTGTGGTAGAATATATACCCTCGTGAATGTTTGGGATATCCTATAAACTTGCATAGAACTGACCTTGCCTCAAGCTTGTCCGGATTTTGCTTTTTAATATAGGCCGGACAACCCTATATCTTAACTCGTTTAAGAGATGGTCTCTTCCCATTCCATATCTCATATGGAGTGGTAGGCACTGATTTGGTTGGAACTCTATTCAATAGGTATGCTGACGTCTCAAGCGCATAACCACAAAAGGAAATAGGTAACTCAGCAGTACTCATCATAGAGCACACTATATCTAATATGGTGCGATTCCTCCGCTTCGATACACCGTTGTGCTGTGGTGTATACGGAGGAGTAAGCTGAGAGAGAATCCCATTCTCTTTTAAATAATCCAGGAACTCCGTGCTTAAGTATTCTCCTCCCCGATCAGATCGAAGGGTTTTAATATTTTTACCCGTTTGGTTATCTACTTCGCACTTATATTCCTTGAATTTCTCAAAAGCTTCAGACTTATGTTTCACCAAGAACACATCTACGAATCTTGAGAGATCATTGGTGAATGTAATGAAGTATGAAGAACCATTCCTAACATGTGTAGACATAGGACCGCATACATCACTATATATCAGTCCCAAGAGTTCAGTAGCTCTTTCTCCATGTCCAGTAAATGGAGTTTTGGTCATTTTGCCTTTGAGATATGAATGGAAAGTTTCATAAGATGTAAATTCGAATGTTTTCAAATATCCATCCTTACGTAACTTAGCTAGTCATGTCACATTGATATGACCTAGTCTACAATACCATAAGAAGGATTCGTTCATTTCTGAACTTTTCTTCTTGTGTGTTTTCTGTACGTTAAGAACGGTATTTTGATTCAGAACGTATAAACCGTTACATAACATACCAAACCCAATCAACCCTTAATTTAGGAAAATGTTCATAACATTTTCTATACTACAAAGTTATATCCTTCCTTATCTAATAAAGAAACTGATATTAAATTGCACAACATTTTGGGTACGTAATAACAGTTGTTCAGAATCAATGTATTACCTTCTGGTAATAATAGGTGATATTCGCCAACTGTTTTGGCTGCAACCCTTGCACTATTCCCTACTTGGAGAGAATGATAATTTATTCCCAGTTCACTACCTTTCTTAAGCCACTGTAATATATTACATATGTGGGATCCTGATCCGATATCTAATACCCAAGATATAGAGTGTACTAAGAAACAGTTCTCGGTAACGAACACACCCGAAGAAGATGCATCAACATGCTCATTCCTCATTTGGGTCGCATGGGAATCCGAATATTCTCCTATTTCCTGCTCAGACTGATAACAATTATAAGGTAGAGCGGAACCAACGTTCCCCAGCTCAGTATAATAAGCGGGTTCGGTCAACACATCCATATTATTATCTTGATTAAGGCATGTCATGATCACTACTAGGAGAGAGAGAGAGAGAGAGAGAGAGAGAGAGAGAGAAGAAAACACCGCGTGCGCTCTTGCAAGATTAGATTGGTTATTATTTTATCTAATCAGGATGGCTCCCACTATTTTTATCAAATCTTCCTTCAAACCTTAAAAGGTAAGACTAGCCGGGATTAATTACACCCTACAAGTTTGCCAATCGTTCAGCCAAGCAGGTATTGGTGCTCCAAAGGAGTCTCCCCGTGCTTTCGCATAGAACTAATTAAATAACCTCGTTTCCGCAGGAATATAACCCCGTTAACACCTTTCTTAGACACCTACTGGATTAGCTAATTATAAAGTGCAAAACTCTCCCAGGAGTAACTCTTACTCGCAGTGGGTATCGGGATCAACTATCTCATAGAAGGTATGCAATCTTATTGCAAATTTCAACACTTGAAATTCCCAATATCCTTTGCCCTAAGCGATTTATGACCTTGATAAGGTCAACAAACCATAAACCGCAAGTCAAGTTCAACCCGTTCATTTCCTGATTGAATTAAACCCACCCGTACGACCTATGACAAGGTCAACAAGGTCGTACGACTACCCTAATCCAATCGCATCATATGGTTACAGATAAACACTAATCATCTACCGCACACTACACCTTGACAAGGTCAACAAACGCAGCACGAATACTAAATAGTCCTTATCAGAAATGATGGAGAGCCACGACAGGTTTTTAATAAAACCTTTTGCGTAATAAACTTGATATCGTTGTAGAATCGAGTGATTTGAAAAGAAGTGGTTTAAGCTCCGCTTTTTAAAATCGAATAGTTTCCAAAATAAACGAGTGGGTTGTAGTATTTACCAGCTTTTACTAAAGAGGTCATTCCCGGTGAAGGGATCTCGGCTCTTTCCTCATTGAATGAGATGCTGGATATTCATTAAAAATATCGCTATGCAAAGCAAGAACTAAAGCTACCTTTTTAAAAATTTGATTCTACAACATTTTTAGGTTTCTTTCTTTTTCATTAATCTCATTAATGAAGTCTCATCATTTATATTTCCTAAATATCACAGATAAAGAAACGAAAATACAACAGACGCTTATGCCATCCGCATTCGCCACAGGGTCCCGTCATGCACCGCTAGGTTACTTAACTAACGGCAGAGCGGGGGAAGGATTAACATAGGTGCAAAATATAAGCAACGTTTATTATATATCATATATATAATAAAACATTTGTCTCACACAGTTATATGATCTCATCACAGAACATATCTGTTCATCTCAGAAAACTGTATTTTAATACCCTCATTCGTTATCTATTTTTGTTTATATCGGTACTATTAACCAGTGTCTGCTCAGAATTACAGATTACAGGTGTTCATGATAAAAAACTGGAAACACGCTCAAAATCACGGATATAACGTTTGGGAGCTGACACTGCAAACGGAACAGAAAAATGACCGATATCCGAAGAGCTCTTTTGCAAATAAATCATGTGTACACATTTTTGGTTTTACACATAGCAAGTGTATACATGGTCTTTGGCACTTGGACCATGATGGGGCTGCCCATGGCATGATGGCTAGAGCAAGTGGGCACATATGGTGTGATGTGCATTAATGGTGCAATAAATGCTTAAAGTGTTGATATGAGATGTTGCACCAAGTTTCCCTCCAAAACTCTTAAGGCAAACCAGGTCATAATAGATAAAGCAAACAGCACCAGAGTGATTGTGGAAAGCACACAAGACCACACAATGAATATGGGCCCCACCCCTCGGATTTGGACCGGTGAGGAACTTAGGAAAACTGGCGAGCTCGGCTAAACAGTGTCCAATGGGCCCTATCTTTTCTCTGTACCTCCCTTGTTGCCACATCAGCTTATTTTTATTGTTTGTTTATTCCTCTTTTGGGCATATAAATAGCAGATCAGTGGCAAGGGGAGGTCTCTATCTCATATCTTACACATTCATTGTATATTTCTTAGTTTCTTTGTTTTTGGTTTAAACTTGAGGGTGAGTGGGCTTCATATTGGTTTCTTCTTCTTCTTCCCTCTTGAAGCTCTCTTTGGAGAGCTTCATTAAGGAGGTTGAATAAGTCACCATAATCTTATCTCATTTCAAGTGTGAATAAATTGTTGTTTCTTTTATACTTGATTCTTTTTACTTGCTTTCTTTTCATTATGCTTAACTAATCTTTTATTTGGTTGTGGTGTGGGTGAGGAAGTGAGATGAAAGGCTTTGCCTCCTCCACCTCTTGTTTATGTTTATTGTGCTTAATTTAATATTCTAACTTAAAGATTGTTAATGTATTGATATGATATGGTATTTTGACACATGGTTGCTTATAAACTCCTCATATACCATATTCATCCCCTTTCCTCATTTCAATGTTTAAGTTATAATCAATTTGGAGTTAAGTTTGCTAAGTTTGGATATGGTATGTTGTGATCAAGGACTTGACAAATCTCTTAATTTCATATACGATATACTATCACAAACACTTAGCACGCTTAACACCAAAATCATTTGTTCTCACTAACCACTTTGTGTTTTTGTTGTTGTGGTATGCTTACTAACCCTTATGTTTAGTGTTGATATCCCAAGCGCGGACATACAAACGGAAAGTGATCAAAACGGACTCGTTTCGTTCCTTGCGGTGAATATTGGAATTTGATGGTTTGTGCTCCGCAACCGCGTTGACAAGTCGTGCTTCATGCCGGGATCAAGGTAAGGCCGGACAACTCATTATCAAGGGAGTGTAGAGGTAAACGTCGCGATTCGATCTTCCAAGCCGAACCCATAATCATTCTTTCTTAACTCGTTTTCTTGCTTTTCTTGTTTTCGTATTCTTTCTTTTTATTATTTGTGACAAACAATCAATTCATTAATTTGTTGAACCTTAAATCACAATACCCAATACACAATTTCCTGCGGATCGATCCGTGCTTACCGGCTCGCTACAACGCGCCGTACACTTACGGTTATAAATTTTAAAACGAGAACGATCTCGCATGCGCAATCCGTTTCCTTCATTTTCATATCCGTTTCCGTAACATACGCGTTTGCGCGTGCGGGTGAATTCCCAACAATAGCAGCAGAAGTCAACATATGAAATATAGAATATACTAGGAGGTCCGTGTTTTAAATCAAGCCAGTAAAAAATACGGATTCCACGGTTGTGATGAATAGCCAAACCCACATCCCTATACCCCTATGAGAGCGGCAAGCAACTCTGCCAATTCTAGAGTTAGGAGACCCGGTTTCGACTACTCGAGATGGTCTCCCACTGGACTCTAGAACCCGGTTACTTATGCTCCCTTCCTTGGGTCTATCCTAATGTGGAAAAGTAAATAATATACTTCAATGGTGACATCATCCTCAACCCGGAAGTATCCCAATAAAAGAATATTACATAAATTTTTTTTACATGAATGAAAATAAAAAAACTCTCATCTCACGCAAAAAACCCCGGCTATTCAATCAAGACAATCCAATATAACATATTACAGCAACACTAACATCACATGTCATCAACGTAAGTAAATATGCGTATCCCAATTGTCGTTGACGTATAGCAACGAAACCGGCGATACACTACATATTACAATTACGGTCGCAGAAAAAAAATAAAAACTACAATAGTTAGAATCCATAACCACCTTCGACATTATAAACCCGGAATATCTCATACTCCGGATTTCATGCTTAATACTATAAACCCGACATTTTAGTCTCAAATTGAAAACAATTTTCAATAACCAGTTGGGCAATTCAACAAGATTCCCAACAAATGATCGAATGCTCGTCGGAAACATTAGTAGACAGCCGCACCCCCGATGACGTCGACAAAGTGCACTTAGGCGGAACACCGCGGCTGCGAGCACCCGTACGGATGCTTTTGGCAACGGGGTTCTCCTACAGTCATTTGGTCGGGGCTATGGGGCGTGGCTATCTAGTAGTGTTACCCAGCGAGTGTTCACATACTATACGAGATTGCAACGGAGTTTTTATCCGAATCAAAACCCCGTGGCAACCGATCAAATGAGACTAAATTGCTAGATTTACAAAACATTAATTAGTTTTCACAAAACTAATTATTATGGATTCCAAATATTGTATTACATATCATAGATATACTAGACGATGTAAAAAATTTCGATCGAATTATCGAACACTCATAATTCCCAAAGACCTCAACACTTGAGACTCACTTGAAAATATCCAGAAAACCCAGAATAAGGAAATGGAGCAGCAGAAGAAAATTCACCCCACAAATCTACAATATGGCGGCGAAACCGCGGCCAAACAATGGTTTGGGCCACGGTTCTGCGGCACATTGATGGATTTGGGAACTCGAATTTCTTAGGGCTCCATAATTTAACCTGCTCGATTTTCTGAATATTTTTAATCTGCAAAAATCCAACTTTTGAAAATTCGAACAGAAACTAGGGTTTTCCGGATTTTCGAAGTTCGATCGAATACTTTAACGTCGTCTAGACCACTCCTAATGCTCTAGTTTGGCTCTGATACCACGTAGGCCAGGAAGCTACCCCATCCAATGGGGTCACCGTGGCACCTATGGGTCCTTCAGCAGCTACTTTTTATGCATGCCCCATCGTGAGGACTACAACCCGCTGGAACACCTTTCGGTCTCGGGACACCATGTGAGTAAGAGCCTATGCTTCACCACACTGTCACACAGTGAGAACCACCCATAGATCGACATGCAATGCCAAGTAGCTCTGATACCATGAAAGTATGCCTTAGCACCACCACTAGGTTTTTAGAAGTATTAAGTATGCAATTTTAAAAAATCTAGTGTGCTATTGCATGCTATCCTAGAATCGAACTAGAGAATTAGGGTTTATAAGCAAGTAATAATACTTTATACTAAATGAACAAGGAATACAATATTTGTAGACCGGTCCTTCACTTCTAAAGCTCCGTGTAGTAGTCCCTTAGCTCCAAGTAGTGGTCTCCCGAACTCTTCTTAGGCTCCACTAGGAGAAAAGAACAAACTTACTTAAGGATATTCGAGGTCGAAGATGATCTACCTTGAGGAATCTCTAACTCAAGCTACCTCTTCACTAATTGAGGAATTAGTGAAGCAAACAATCTATACTAAATGGCTAGTTTGGTATAGATTGATGAAGTAGGTATTTTGCTCACTTTAGAATTATTTCTCTCTCTTTCTTTCTTCACCTCATCAAAAGCTAGAGAAGAAAAATGAGATGAAGAAGATTATCAAGTGATGAACCTTGGTGAAAAAATATCTCAAATGATATTTGCAGAGACTTAACCATGGCTAAAGATAATGGTTGAGTTAATAAATATCTAGAGTAAAACAAAATTAGTGGACTAAGTCAAGGCTTCTACATGCTTCCACAAGCATTTTTAGCCATGCTAATTTCCACATAATTTTGATTTTTCCCTTAATAATTAATCACCCAAATTATCTTTAGTTTGGTATGAGTCTCATACACCCATGTCTAATGTATCATCTAGCATGAAACAATAGCAAATACATTAAAATATATCTCATATATATTTATATGTATTTGTAGAAAAGAAATTCTTAAGTGAGCTAATATTAGTTAATATATATTAATATATCAAATATATAATTATATATTAAGTTATTAAATCAACACTTGATTTAATAATCCGGCTATATCACATATAACCGACTAATAATATTTATATGTATATCAAATATACATATAACAAATTATTGAACCAACACTTGATTTAATAATCCGGTTATATCACATATAACCTATATCGCGAGATTAGAATACTGTATCACATACATGTATTAATCTCGGTCCCGCACATATCACATATGTGCCCTACTTCGTTTCGCTTGAGCTAGGAAACCTCTGTGTAGGACTCTAAAGACCCGTCAATACGCCAGCAGTAGGTAATGATCATATCAGTCACCCACAAGCCGTCAGCGGTACTAGCTGGATGTAACGGCTACCCAGGTATTGAGCGATCAGAAGATCAACAAGCAAGCTTGTCCAAACTCCCGTGAATCCAGTAAGTAACACTACCATACAGTCCGGGCTCTTCGTCTGATATGTCGCATATCGAGTCTGGGGGTGGTAAACGTCAGACCCAATAACTTGATAAGTCATGCCGATGTGAGGCTCATAACGGGTCGAGAAACTACTGATAACATTTATCAGTAAATCTCATCATCAACCCTGGCCAGGGACTTCCTGTTATAGCCAATCGAGTATAGCGCAACATCAACCCCCAATACCGGGAGAGACAAAACCCCTCCTATCGCTCATTGCCTCCATGTGACTCGAGACTGTACCCAAAATCCATCTGTTTGCATGCTCTCTTGAGCGTGGTAGGGGGGAAATCAAAGCACAGTGGGAATCACACAAGACTTTATGACGATCTCGGGTCTACAGACTAACCTGTACCAGTGTCACCAGAGAACTGCTATCTGACGATAGGTATAATACCATCTAGGAGTTCTTGACGAGTCCTGTTCGGTGTACCCATTCTCCAATGAGCACCTATGTATAATCTTTGATGTCAAAAACTAATGGATGTGGGATCATCCATCGCCCCATAAAGGGTCAAGAAACGTACACACTAGTCTACTCTGGAATATCGATGCGCTGTCTTGATACTCCATCGACTAGGAACAATTAAAGGATGTGCTTCCGGACTATCCTGGCTCCACTTATATGATCTGCATAATAGTCCTGGTAGTCAAGCCAACATCCTAAGGACTTTATCAACATGTATCAGAGAGAGACAGTATAATAATACTAGTATACATGTTAAGATAAAGAGCAACCGGATAGCATACTATCATGTCGAGCAAAAAAGTCCTCTCTATATATGTCCAAGCATCCACTATAATATACAATCATGTATAATAATAGCCTCTAGGGCATACATATAACTAATAGTAACCGCCGGAGTAGAGTCCAACCTCATATGGGTCCTGCTAGGACCCAGTCCCCGGCCTCTCTCCCAACCTCCATGGTGCCCTCCGTGTGCGGCATCTAGGACTGTGGTCAGTAGCATCGGATCGGTCTGTCCAGTAAAATCAATCCCCGATGCCTCCGCCTGCTCTACTACCCGTTCCTACACCCATATTAACCATTAAAATATACGTATATCATTTAAATTTGAACTTTTCAAAACAAAAATTTCAAACCTGTTAGAATAAATATTAACACTTACGTAATACTCATGAGTAGCGGTATCGGGGAATCAAAGCTCGCCCGTGGCGGGATCTGTCGAGATGCTGTGGAAGGTAAGATAGGCGGTCAGCACGCTCGGTGTACCACCCTGCGCCAGGGTCTGAGCTCTCTGCAATTCGCCAAAAATTTACATATATTATAAAATAACTCTTAATATTACATTATATCAAAATAGATGTATTATAATTTACCGATGCCTCCATGGCACGAGTAATGTTCCTCGAGCCTCCTGTATAAGTGGAGCGACCCCTCTTCTTTGACTTTCTATTCTCCTTATTTTGATCGGTCTATTTCTGCTCAATACATTCAGATTTAGTTTTCTTATTAAACAATACAAAAAAATAAGTTATATACTAAACAATGAATTAAATTTAAATTACAAATATGTTTGCACTGAGAGTCGAAATATTGGCACAAGAGAGGCCATGTATCTACGTAGACTCTCACAAAGGCCGGAGTATGTAGGAAAGCCGCTCTCTCTGCCTCGGGGGCCGCCATCCAATGGCATACGACACTCCATCCCGGATGCTTCAAGCACCGTAAGTAGTATAATTGGAACGCTTGGTTCGGAAAGATAAATGGACTGTCCTGACCATAAAATCGAAGTGTGTTCACACTAGTCAATCCATATTCATCTTTCCAAGTCCCGAGATTATTTCTCCACTTATCCATATCGGTTTGTGTATCATACCAATTACAATGAAATATATAAAACGGTTCTGATCATCCGGGATATTGGATGCTATGTATGCAATTTAAGTATCCATAATAAAACACACCATCCGATCCTACCGTCGCAATCCTACTTTTCTGAGTGGTTCGAGATGTTTATATGTCCTTAATTTCAAATTTGTATCTAAGAACACCGAATCCTTTATAATATGCAACCTCCATACAAGAAATTGAGCTAAACATCTTGAATCTCTCTCTAATGATGCAAACAAGTTCGGATCGTGGATCTGACAAAATAAATTTTACGTCAAATACATAATGATATAAGTTTAGATTAAGACTGGTAGCAATAACATGCTATTCGAACAACTTACATGATATGCAACCCAATTGCAAAAATTATCCTGATGATATTTTTCCAATTGTTCATCATTCCAATCAGGATGCCCCTCATGTATCTCATTAATATGAATTCTGTACTCAACAATAAATTATGACATTAATATTATATCATTTCATATACACACAAACACAAATTAAAAATTAATCCAAAAAACTTACTCTCTAATTTCTTCAAGACATACTCTGTTGAGGAGGATAAACCGATATACCCTGTTGATAAATATAGTATCTACTCTCTTATAGGACGCTTTACTATATGGCCCATCCTGAATTCTCTGAGGCCGGTTAAACTTCGTCTCAATGTTCTCGTCCAGATAGCGGGAACAAAATGTGGTTACTTCATCTAGAAAATAACCTTACATGATAGAACCCTCTGGTCGATTTCTATTGCGTATATACTTTTTTAGAGTGTAGAGCTACCTAAAGAAAAATGTGTTAAATAAATAAATACGGTAATATAGGACAACAATAATTTTACAAATTTCATGAAATGAAAAATTCCACGCACCTTTTGATGGGATACATCTATCGATATTGTACCGGTCCGGCTAACTTAGCCTCGGTTGCAAGATGAACTGTCAGGTGTATTATGATATCGAAGAATGACGGTGGGAAAATATGCTCAAGCTTGCAAAGTATCAATGAAATAGAATTTTTTAGATTCTCCAGCGTCACAACATCCAGGGTTTTAGCGCACAATTCTCTAAAAAAGAAACAAAAGTCATTGATTACTAGACCAATCGATTCGGGAAGGAAAGTACTCAGGGATAATGAGAGAAGGTGCTCCATAATAATATGGTGATCATGACTTTTCAGCCCATCGATCTTGCCTTTCACAATTTTTATCTTCTTGATAAATGATCCTGAGAAACCTGTGGGAACTTTCAAATTATGCAACACCTGCAGGAACCTTTTCTTCTCCGGTTGTGACATATGATACCTGGCATTGGGAAGTACAAACTTTCCTGGTTTACCCGCTCTCGGTTTAGAATGCAATTCACTTCTAATTTCCCAGTCCTGAAAATCCATCCGAGCACGGAGGTTGTCTTTCGATTTTCTATTTTTACAAAGAAGCAAGTTGGCTCGGATACTCTCTTCTCTATGTGCATGGCGTCCAGACAATGATACTCTAAATTTGTTGACCAGTACGGAAGCTCGTAGAAAATGCTTAACTTGTTCCAGTAGAGTGGTTTGACATATTTTTACGGATATATCCCGAAGGTCACATTATTGTAACCATCCCACTGAGCAGTCACGTCCTCTCCGGATAATGAGGCTGGAGGCCCAAGAAGCTCTTGATGACCATTAAAATGAACAACGTCTAAGCTATAGGGATGGTCTAGAGGCATGAAACGCCGATGACCGCAATAACAAAGCTTCCTGCTAAAATTCAGCCATTTCGATGTTGTATATTGATGGCAATAAGTGCATGCTTTATGACCATGTACGGACCAACCTGATAACATTCCATACGCAGGAAAGTCATTAATTGTCCACATTAAAGCCGCACACAGTGTGAAGGTTGTATCTGTGTTTGCATCATAAGTCTTTACACCATCAATGAATAAATATTTTAACTCATCGATCAGAGGTCGGAGATAGACGTCGATATTGTTTCCCGGTGAGTTTGGTACGTCAATAAGAAGAGGCATCATAAAGTAGGATTGATCTATAACCAACCAAGGTGACAGATTATAAACTATCATTACAACGGGCTATGTGCTGTGGCTTCCAGCCATATAGTTGAATGGGCAGAAGCCATCACTAGTGAGTCCGAGCCTGATATTGCGATGATCACTACTGAATATTTCGTGCCTCCTATCGAAATCCTTCCATGCCGGTGAATCTCTTGGATGACTCATTTTTCCATCTTCACTTGGAGCAGCATGGTGATGCCAAATCATTGCCTCGGCTGTTTTCTTGCACCTGAATAGCTGTTTTCTTGCACCTGAATAGCCTCTGCAGCCTCTATGTTATGGGAAAGTATCGTGCTATCTTAACAGATATATCTGGTTTCTTATCATATTCTTTCAGTTTATACCTGACCTCTCCGCATTTACACTGTTTCAAATCTGAATTCTCTTTCCGGTACAACATGCATTCTTTAGGACATGTATGAATCTTCTCACACTTCAGACCCAAATTAGACATCATCTTTTGGGCTTCGTACCAGCTGTCGGACACGTTATTTCCCGGGGGCATGGAATCTTTCAGAAACTTCAGAAGCATCGTGAATGACTTGTTACTCCATCCATTTAGGCATTTAATCTGGAAAAGTTGGACGGACCATGATAGGGTTGAATACTTTGCATTCTCATAAATTAGTCTTCTAGCATCACTCATGAACTTTTCAAACTTATCCGCACGCGGTCCTTGGCTGGAAGGAATGTCATCTTCGGTAGGAGTACAATCACCTAGGGCAGGCTCTACCATATTCTCTATTTCTTTTCCTGGAAAGAAGTTATAGTGTTCTTCTTCTGCCGCATTACCGTCTTCTCCTTCTTCTTCTACCGCATTACCGTCTTCTTCTTGTCTTTCCCCGTGATATAGCCAAGTTGTATAAAGTCTAGTAAAACCATGTGTAAAGATGTGAAGCTCTACGATTTCTACTTTCTGCCAGAACTTATTCTCACATTTATCGCACGGGCAGAGAATGTTCTCTAACACGATCTTATTATGTGCGCGTGCAAATTCAATGAAAGCAGCAACCCCTGCGACAAACTTAGATTGCATGCGTTATTGCCAATCCACGTACATCCAGTCCTTAACTTTGATGTACTCATGGGCCATGTTAGACTGTATAACTTATAAATTGCAGGTTATGGTGACTATACTGATAAATCTAAGAACGGGATGGTTACTGACAAAGAAGAAAATCCGTAGCGGCAAGTTTGTCGTTGAAAAGAATAAATTATCGATAAACAAAGTTAGATTTGAAGATACCCAAGTATGAGTTGTATTCTATATAGGTGCGTTTCAATTTATGATTTTGCTTAAGTGTAGGGTTGTTAGTGTGCATGTGCTTTGTGTGTGCGTTTGTTGTGTATTCATGTTGTATGTGTGTGTTTCGGCTGTCGGGGGTAAGGCTTCTAGCCCATTAAGAATATATAGAGCAAACACCCATTCACTTGTGCTTTCATCCGTTTCGAGTAAATTTCGGCAGCACCTCCCCGCTGTTCTCCGAGTATACCGTAATAGAATAGATAATCATTTCAATGCTGTGAAACAACATTGAAATGAACATCTAATCTATCTTTGTATACGGAGAACCAGCGGAAAAGTACCGACGAAATAATTCGAAATAAATGAAAACACAAGTGAATGCAAGTGTTTGCTTTGTACATTCCTAAATTGTCCACACTGGAAAAATCTATCGGTTATCATACGATTGAATCTTCTCGTCACATAGACTACACGACGGTTGTTAGTACCGAACTATACCGTCCGATATTTAACAACCTTCGTATAGTTGTATGTCACGATGAATATCGAATGTATGCTAACCGATAGATGGGGACTAAGTCGTACTTTGATTTTCACATATGAGTATCGGTGAGAATATGAAAGTTTCATATTATCATCAAGTATCATATATTGGTTTTAACTTGAACATTTAACTTGAATAGGTTTTACGTTTACGTTTTGATTTTAAGGGTTCAAAGTTTTAAGTTTAGTGTAAATTTTGCTTGCATTTACGGTAAAGTTGTGCGTTTACGCTATCATCGAGTATCCTACTAAAGGAACTAGTGCACCCTAAACTCTAACCCTAATTAACCCAAATTAACCCTAATCATCACCCTAACTCAAATTATCCCTTATTCACCCAATTAACCCAAATTAACCTAATTAACCCAAATTAACCCTAATCACCACCCTAACTCAAATTATCCCTAATTAACCCAAATAAACCCTAATCAACACCCTAACACAAATACACTCTATTTTACCTAATTAACCCAAATTAACCCTAGCCCAAACCCTAACCTAAATTAACCTAATCCTAATCATCACCCAAACCCCAACCCAATTAACTCTAGCCCAAACCAAAATTAACCCTAACCCTAACCCTAATCATCACCAATCCAATTTTACTTAATTAACCCTAACTAACCCTACCCCTAACCCTAACCCTAAACCGAATCCGAACCCTAACCCTAACCCTAACCCTAACCCTACCTAATTAACCCTAACCCTAACCCTCACCCTAACCCTAATTAACCCGGAACTAACCCTAACCCTAAAATCAATAATAACACAAAAAATAAGAATAATTAATAGTTCAAAATAGAATTAACTCACCTCACTTGTAGTTTTGCTAGCGGATGGAGCTCGACGAGGTGGAGGAGGCCGGGGATGGAGCTCGACGAGATCGTTTGGTGGCGGCAAGATGGCGACGAGCGTGCGCGTGGTGACGAGACAGAAGTGGAGGCGGCGGTTGACGGGAAATTTTGGCGACGAGAGGTGGAGGAGGCTGCTGACAAGAGGTGGAGGAGGCGCGGGTGATCGATCGCATGCACAGAGGAGTTGGTGAGGAAATAATTAGGGGGCGGTAGAAATTACTGAGCTTTTTTTTAAATAACCCTTTGATGCCCCTACGGATTAATTCGTAGGGCCAACTAAAATATTACATTTTAATATTTTTTAATTAATCCGCATGGCACCGTAGGGGTAAACCGATGGCCCTACGGATTAATCTGTAGGGGAAATAAAAAGTTGCCCCTACGGATTCCTATCTCCATTGGGCAACCCCTTATGGTAGTAGTGTGATACTCATATGTGGGAATTCTCCAGATCTCGACACGTAGCGAATGACGTGTCATCCACGTATGTCTACTAGATTTCTGAGGGCTACAGAGCTGAAATAAGTATGATGCATTAGGGTCATTTCTCGGCGTCTCGCCTCCGAGGTTGCGCTTGGCCTTTTAGAAGATCTTCACGGAGTACGTTCCCTTTTCGGTTGACCTCCAGCCAATAGCTCGTCTCCGAGCTATCCTATAGCCGTGACTCCTTATCTCACTTTCTCATCTCCGAGCTGTTCTATATCTGAGATTCCTCAGCGTCCATATTTGGCTGGGAGCATGAAGTATGAGCGCCCCCGTAACGGCTCCATGTATCTCGCCACGACGAGATCTCCTCCCCTCTACGTCCCGCATCCCACGCTAGTGTATCTCGCTATTAATGGACGTATCCCGCCATCAACGAGAATCTCGCATCGGCTCGCTCCATGCCACCGCTATATAAACCCCTCTTCTAGACGATTTAGGAATGTCGAACTCATCACCAATACGCTGCTACACTGCTATTATTATTCCTCGGTATTTACTTGATCGTCGGAGAATCCTACGGCGGTTTTCCACCCCGGGACTTCCGTTGCAGGTAGTTTGGCGTCAACGACAACCAACAGTCCATTGAGATCCACACGCTCAACCTTCATTTCAAATCTTAACCGTTTGACACCGCCGGCCGCAAGATCGTAGGAGGATAACATCTGAGGGAGAAATCGACCTCCATCAGAGACGCTTTCTTATGTGAGATAGATGAGACGCGCTCTGTAATACCGTACCCCTGGTCCGTATTTTTCACCGATCTAGACCATTCACCATGATCTGCATGTCACGCATACCCTACGTATCAATCTTCATGAGATTCCTATACCTCTAGCACATGCGATCAACTGAACGAAAAATGAACGTCTCTCGGTAGTCTGAAAAATGGCATCATCGATCATGCATGCTAGAGCTGTAGGAATCTCATGAAGATTGATACGTAGGGTATGTATGACATGAAGATCATGGTGAACGGTTTGGATCGGTGAAATACACAGGGGATAAAATGTTATAGAGTACGTCTCATTTGTCTAAAGCGTCTCACTGGATCATTACCCGTTATCCCACAACCTACTATCTTAAACATTCCATAAAAGTGGTTCTTGACGTGATATCAGAGCACATTGAGTACATTGCGTTCAAAAGATCATGAGTTCAGACCAGCCCATTTGCTCAGTCTATACTAGCGAGAGTTTCCACCGGAAGCCGTTCATTTCCATGTTGCCCAAAAATCTAAAATGCCTGCCGGAGGAGGGTGTTAAAGTATTAACTTTTAGCTAAACGTAGTGTCCATCGGACTATCTTTGGAAAAAAAAACTGTTAAGAGTTTAGTTTTTGTTAAGCCTAACACCAATTTGGATTCTCAGCTACATTGATATTTACCACTGCAGGAAAGCGAATGGTTTATAATTAAAATGAAAAATAACTAAAAATTAGTTTCGATGTATGATGAAAAGAATATTTTTCAGCAATGTGTATCATTTATTGATTTTATCTCTACATAGACTCCAAATTGACGCAGGCACTATGCCAGTGACCCAAAGCTACGCTCGCGAGCTTTACAAGGCACGAAGTCGAGGGACTCGACTCATTCCCTATGATAAATTTGAGGCACGGTGCTAAGTTAATGACCGCAGACCTGCAAGTGCTTGGAAACGATTGCGTCGACACATCGAAGCACAGCGAATGGGCAAAGATGGTGATGGAGACACGGCTTGAGATCTCTTGATGATTCCATCTTGGTTTGAGAAAATTGGAGAGTTATTCCTTGTGATGATGCTCAATATTGCGATCTCTAAGATCAGGACACGTGGCAGATGACGTGTCCCAGAACTTAGAAGAAAGGGCCCCACAGGGGCCGACCAGGCCATCCCTGTACCCGACCTGCAAGCACAAGCTGGCTCTCCTTAGAGCCCCCTGAAAATTGGCCTCCTCGGCCTCTCAGCTCGCCTCGAGCTGCTACAGGACCAAGACTCCTCGACCCACTCGCTCATCTCCGAGCTCCCCAACCGAGGCCATCTTCCTCGGTCCTCCGACCAACCAACTCCACCACTCACAAGCGTAACCGCCGCTCCACAAATCTCGCCATGCGCAGATTCTCCCCCAGCAACATCCCACATTCCATGCCATCACGATCCCCATTAATGGGCGATCCTCTCTTTACGCGGGCGTGACATCGGGGGCGTAACTGCCGGCGAGATTCTCGCGCCTGCTGCTGCGTGCTGCCGCCACTATATAAACCCCCATCACAGAGGGGTCAAGTAAGCCATTTTTTACTCCACTTAGCCATTACTCTGCTCGGATCTTGTGCTAACTTGATCGTCGGAGGGTCCTCGGTGGTACCAAACCACCCTGGGACTTCTTTGTAGGTACTCGGCGCTAAACTCCTCAAAATCACCAATCTTCTCAAAACCCATTGAGACCCACACACGGCAGAAGATCACCTCCAAAATCCACTGGGAGATCGACGAAAGACAACATCTGAAGGAGACCCGAAAAGGACCTCCATCAGTTGGCGACGTCTGTGGGAAAGTAAACTCCACAAAAAAACAAAGTTGGCATTCCGATCTCCATCTACATGGCAAGCGACCACCCTGAAGATCCAGGTACCAGCCGTCGCCTCACCCTCACCGGAGGCATGGATGAACCTCCCCCGGCAACCATCATCAACGCCCTCGCCAGCCGAATAGATCGGCTAGAGTCCCTCGTGGAGGCGCTCGTCCATGTTCAAGCGGCCAGGCCAGGGCCCCAGATCGCCGCTCCTCCGCCTCTAGAAGGCTTTGCCCTCGTCGGCACGGCTGACCACCGGCAGGATACGACCCCTGGCCACAGATCTCACGGGCCGATACTCCTTGAGCCCCGCTGGGCGCCCCATGGCTCCACACCAAGATCCGCCGCCAGAGCGCCTCTCCTCGAGCCTCCTCGCGACCCTTACCCCCCTGAGGAGATATCAGTCACCTTGCCTGCTCACAGGCATGATCGACACCCCTTCCCTCGACGGGGTCGCATGGAAGGGACTCGCCACGACGGCTCGAGGGCCACTTCGCCCGGGGATCTGAGGAACCTCATCGAGAGGAACCGGGGCCACTCCCAAACGCAGGTCTCCCACAGAAGAGGCTAGGTATCACAAGGCGCCGAATCTTCAGGATACCACGGCCGACTCGACGCCCTCAAAAGGAAGATCGAGGGCATGCGCCGGGAAGGTCACCTCTCGGGCGACGGGGCTAAGTACGCCGCTGAATCGCTCACCAAGTCGTTTACCGAGGGACTACTCGCTTTCCACGTCTCTTTGCGCAACAAGCCTCCGAAAGTCTCCCTGTTCGATGGGAAAACCGACCCGAAAGACCATTTGGATGCTTTCACCGCGGGGATGCGCTTCCAAGACCATTCCGACGCCGCCCAGTGCAGGGCCTTCCCGGCCACCCTCATCCGCTCTGGTCGGGACTGGTTCCGAGGACTCGATCCTCGCTCAATCTCGACCTTTGACGATCTGGCTACTCAGTTCCTCGGCCACTTCGTTGGGAACCGTCGGCAGAAGCGCACGGTCGACTACCTCTTCACAATTAAGAGCGGGGACAAGGAGACGTTCAAGGCTTACATCACCCGCTTCTACAACGCCCTCCTCGAAGTCCCCGAGCATCGGGACGAGACCGTCATCACGGCGCTCAGATCTAGTCTTAGGCATAAGGAGCGGTTGCGCTCTTTTGCATTGGCATAGCCTAAGACCATGGCCGAGGTCATGGCGTGGACCGAGCGCGAGGTTCAGCTGGAGTCCGAGGTGAACGCGAACCTCCCCTGAGCAGAACGGACAGACCAGAAGAAGAGGGCTCGGGAAGAGAGGCCAGAGCGTCAGCAGCCCTATCACCCGAAGTTCCAGGAGTACACCCCGCTCAACGTCTCCCTCGCAGTGTTACTAGAGAAGGCCCAGGGCGAAGGGTTCTTCAAGTTCCCTCCAATCCCACATCAGGCCTCGAAGCGAACCCGGGACCCTTACTGCGCCTTCCACCGGATGCTGGGCCACGCCACGGAGGATTGTAAGCAACTCCGGGACTACATAGAGGAGCTCATCCGATCAGGGCACCTCGCCGCCTACCTGAGGGATAAACGGCAGACCGACTACGAGCAGGAGCAGCGTCCCCCTCCCGCCGAGCTGACCATCGGCCAGATCATGCTCGTTTCGGCAGATGACCAGTCCGGCGCTAAGGGAGCCCCGTACCCGGTGCCGAGCATGGAGGCCAACAAGCCTTCGGGGGGCTCGGGCCACGCTAATAAGGTCATCTATTAGCATGTGCTTTTCTTTTAGGGCAATGTAAACTCTACCTAGGGTCTGTTGTTAATTTAATAAAGATCAATAGAACATTGCAAAAAAGAAGGAAATGTCTCATTTATTCAAAAGGTATTATGGGCTCCTCAGCCATACATTAAAAAAAGAGGATAATTACAGCAGCGGGGGAAGGGGGTGCAGGGAGTACTGCTCATCGTACTCGGTAAAAAAAATCTCCACCAGCCGAGGCCTCGCGAGATCCAACCTCAGCCCTCGATTCCCCCCGCGCGTTGACCCCGAGCCTCAGTTTGTAGCACTCACGGACGAGTGCCACTGAGCGAGCCAGCCTATTCGCGGAGATCAGGCCAAAGCGCCTAAGGGACCGCAGCTTGCCCACGGCCTCATCATAGAGCTGCTCGGACAAGTGGTTGTAAAGCCCCGGCGACGCCCTCCAGATGGAGTACATCAGCAGCTGCAGCAGGGAGGAACGCCGGGGGAGCAGTCGGCCGAAGTGGTCTTCGATACTCCCATAGACCAACCGCACCGTGTCCTCGGTGCAGTTCTGGTCATAGAGGTATACGTCTTCGAAGTGGATGATTTCGGGGATGGTAAAGGGGAAGTCTTGCATCCTCAACGATCTGTTTATGAAGAAAGGAAGGACCAGTGCTCCTTCAGCCTTATATAGCCCACTGCGCCCCAACGGAACTCAACGGTCTCCCGCTCTCGCCCAAAAAGTCACTGCCACACGGCGATCATCGAGCCATCTCTGGCGGAATAAGAACGATGCGACCCTGGCGCTTCTCCTCCCCCCACATTCAATGCGCATGCTACGCGCACGTTCGCCGCGACCGTTCCTGTTCCCCATACCTGCAACTGGATGGTCGGGCGAAACCTCATGAAGAATCAGCCGAGCAGCTACCCTACTTGGTTATACCTGGCCGGTAGCTTCCCCACTCGCAACGCCAGGGATCAAAGCCCTTGCCAAGAGGCAACCGCGCAGCTTCACTGCCCGGTTATCCTTAGCAGGCCTCCTAAGGCCCCTCCAACGCTAAGTATCAAATTCCTCCGTAGAGGCAGCCGAGCGGCTTTCCTGCTCGGCTATCCCTGGCCGGTAGCTTCCATACTCGCAACGCCAGGGATCACAGCCCTCGCCAAGAGGCAGCCGTGCAGCTTCACTGCCCAGTTATCCTTAGCAGGCCTCCTAAGGCCCCTCCAATGCTAAAGACCAAAGTCCTCCGTAGAAACAGCCAAGCGGCTTTCCTGCTCGGCTATCCCTGGCCGGTAGCTTCCCTACTCGTAACGCCAGGGATCAAAGCCCTCGCCAAGAGGCAACCGCACAGCTTAACTGCCCGGATATCCTTAGCAGGCCTCATACGTCCCCTCCAACGCTAAGGATCCAAGTCCTCCTTAGAGGCAGCTCAGCAGCTACCCTGCTCGGCTATCCCCGGCTGGTAGCTCCCTACCATGACCTACAGGGATCAAAAGCCTCCCAGAGGCATTCGATCCTGAGGGTCCCTCGCTCGGCTATCCTTCAGAACAAAAGCCATCGCCAAGAGGCACCGGGCAGTAACCCTGCCCGGCCAAGGGTCCTTGGTAGGCTTCTTACAGCCCCTCCCGTGCTAAGGACCAAAGTCCTCCCAGAGGCAGTCGAGCCCTTGCTCGGTTATCCCCGGCTGGTAGCTTCCTACCATAACCGATAGGGATCAAAGTCCTCGCCAAGAGGCTGTCACGCTCCGCTTCCCGGTATACGGGCAGAGGATGCGACGAGGCCGCTACGTATTTACTGTGAAATAAATACGCTAAGCGTATCTAAGCAATATAAAAGAAAAGCACAAGAGATAAGATATAATTAAAACAACAACTTTATTTATTCACATTCTTTCTGTACAATACAAGGAAAGTAAATACAACTGAAATAAAAAGCAATGCCTAAACAATGGCATAACAGAAAAAGAAAAGTACAGAAATGGAAGGTGTACAATGACTAGAGCTCGGGGTCTTCACTGAACTGGTCCAAGTCTTCAGCAGTAGGCTCGATCTCTGATGGGTCCAGATCACCCGACGACATTCAAAGAAGAAAGAAAGAGAATGTTGTCAGCGAACAGATCGCTCGGTAAGTCCCAAAGATAAGGGAGAAATAGAATAGACAGAATAAGAAGGTAGCTTTTAAAGTTGTATTATATTGTTATAATGTTGTATTTAGTATTAACGCTGTTGTTTGTAGCTTGGTACAGAAGGATGCCAGTGTATACGAGAGGAGTCTCTATATGCTAGAAACTAGCGGTAAATGGAAGTACAAGGCTCCATTATACAACCCGGAACAAAGCCAATTGGATACAGGTTAGGTGTCTTAATCTTGAAGTCTCGTGCCACTTTTAACACCTTCCGTACCAGTCTACCCCTTAACCCCGTGTTATCTTGATTGTATTGTTGTATTGTATTGCAACTTGAATTGTCATGTAATATAGATTGTATGTTTGGATGACTGACCGAAACCATGATATCAGTAAACGGATGAAACTAGAGAATCATGTATGTAACTGTAGAATTATGGATGCAACTGTATAATCATGTAAATGGAATGTATATCCATGGTTCGGTTCAGTCAAGTTGATAGATTTAATATATGGAATAATGGATTCATGTTGAATTGTAATATTGTAAATTGTAGATTGTAGATTGTACTTGAATCATATTCAAGTCAGATTATAATGAGACTCACTCTGAGTCAGACAATTAGAAAAGTAAATTGAAGTCCTGATTTTTTTGATGTTATTGGTAACCGCTGCACATGGACGGCAGGATTTGTGTCTTTTTCAAAGATGATTACCATATTGATAACACCATTATTAAAATGTCTATCTTAAATAGGCAAGCACCCACTACTCCGGCTCCATGAGGCTCAAGAGATTGGTCCCGCTTAAACCTATGTTTACTAGGGTCCTTAGGGTAATTTGTAGAACTTGAGGGGGTTTTATGTAAAAATACTTTTATATACTTTTCAAAATACACCCCAAGTATTTATTATTCGTCTTTAGAGTTGTAATGAATGTAGATTTTATATTGTGATATTTCTAGTGAAAATATCCTAATTTCATAAATAAAGGCATTTATTTGTAATATTGATTTGTATGGAATTCATGGTATTTTAGTGTAAAATGATTCTTGTGACATTTTTAGAAAAAAATGGAATATTTATAATAATTCAAAATAGATATTTTTATGTTACATATATATATATATTTATATGAAAATAATTTTTTGTATGTATATAGTATTCTAGAAATCTTATATAAGATGTCGTATTTTAAATCTTTCGAGACCGAATGCTTCTTGCGGAGGTCTGCATTTCGCACTATTAAGCCCGAGGAAGTGCGATAATACGCACCATCCCGAACGGGTTCCCCAAATGGGTTGTAGCGGCGCTTTGCAAAGATTTGTATAAATACTAATCATTAAGGAAAAACGGTTTTATTAATTATGGTATTTATTTGTAAACATGTCGATTTTCCGTATTCTATATTCCCAAGAGTATTGTGCTATGTTGCATATGAGTGTGTGAGAAGGTAGGTCATTACCTCGTGATCTACTCAAAGGTATAGCAAAGTTTTGTGATGTTAAATGTAGAATTGAAACTATGTGGTATTTAAATGAAAAATACGGTAAAATGAAATAGCAATTACTTTTGATCATGAAACTTGATCAATATGGTTGATTAGTGATTAATAGTCAACATGAAAAGGTTCAAGCATAATTGTATTAAAGAAAAGTGAAGTTTTATAAAGAAACCGAATCGGAAATCGGATTTATTCCGATTCCGTCGGGTTTTGTAATTCCGTATTTCTAGAATAGAATAGAGAAGAAAGAATGGGGACTTATGGGTTTAGGACAAGTAGGAGAGTGAGAAGGATTGGGAGGAGTTGCCGGTGCGTCGTTTCGTTGCCGGGAACTCCTAGAGTCATCGTCGGAATTTCCGCCGGAGAATTCGCTGGAGCTTTGCCTTTCGCTCACTTCGATTGCACACATGGTTTTCTAGTGATTTCTTAAGAGTTGGCTCAGAGTTTTGGGGTGAGGGGGTAGAGTGTAGGGGTGGTATTTATAGTGTTAGAATAGGGTTAGGGTAGATGAAGAGTTTAAATTGAAAAAATATAAAAAAAATATATTAAAATTCATTAAAAATAGAGTAAATGGGGATTTCAAAAGTCTCTGGAATTGATCTGGGAAAATGAAGTGTGCAGGGGGGTATAGAAGACAAAAAGCCACAAACTTGGTGTTTGGGACTCGGCCGTCCGGCCGAGTCCGGCCGGCGGCGCCGGCCCGAGTCGGCCGGTCCACCGGCCGACTCAACCTAGTCGGGCCGAGTCAGGGGGTCAGGGGGTGGCTGGTCGTTTGGTATGCTCACTGGTATATTTAACTTTCCTAGGGTACTGGGTTTTTGTGAGAAATGCACGTGTAAACTGTTGGTATTCTAAAAATCAAAAACAAAATAATATTAAAAATAATATGGGGTATGGGATTTAAACTCTGGTGGCTTGGTTCAGCAGTGCAAGGTATTACCAATGAGCTATAAGCTTCTTCTTATAATTATGAAACTAATTAATTACTTAAAGTAATAACAGTAAATGTAAATACCCCAAGTATACATTAATTTTAAAGCAAATTTTTGTACACTAAAACTGGAGTTGTTACATTCTTTTAACTTGTAATTAAAAATCAAAATAATTACTTATATCTTGTGCTCAGGCTAAAATACCCCTTTATGGATTTTGAAAAAATATTTTGAAAAAATTTGTATAGGAAATTTAGGGTTGTTACATTCTACCTTCCTTATAAAAATTCCGTTCTCGAAATTTGTAAAAGGAAAGTATAACAAATTCAAGAAAGTTTAGTAACTGAAGTACTGACAGTGTGTGAAAAAAATAACAAGTTGGTGCAAGGGTTTTAAAAACTTGAAAAATGTGTGAAGGAATGAAAGAATGCGAAGGTTTTGGTATGATTATAAAAGAGGTGAGTGAATTTTGGGTTAGGACAGATTCAAAGTATATAATTCAAAGAATATGAAATGATAAGATTCAAGGAACATGATTGTAAAGAATATTTTAGTTGCTGGTTCTTGTGTTATATTGCTTAGGTTGTTCACGCAGAACAGAACTGCATAGTATGGTTCTATACAGCTCTGACCTGCATGGGCCGTCAACAAATCTGTCACGCCCCGCTTCCCGGTATACGGGCAGAGGACGCGATGATGTCGCTACGTATTTACTGTGAAGTAAATACGATAAGTGTATCTAAGCAATATAAAAGTAAAGCATAAGAGACAATATATAATTAAAACAACAACTTTATTTATTCACATTCTTTCTGTACAATACATTGAAAGTAAATACAACAGAAATAAAAAGTAATGCCTAAACATTGGCATAACAGAAAAGAAAAGTACTGAAATGGAAAGTGTACAATGACTAGAGCTCGAGGTCTTCACTGATCTGGTCCAAGTCTTCAGCAGTGGGCTCGATCTCTGACGGGTCCAGTGTTGCGCCACGGCAGCGCCCCGGCCATCTTACCGAGGCCAAAATGCGGAATCAAAATATTTCCTTACTTGGAAACTGGAGCTACCGCGGACAATAAAACCCGGATCGTTAACCATTAACCTATACTAACAAACAAGAGATGGGAAGAGAAGTATACCAAGTGATCCGAGTCCTCCGGTCTTCTCGTCATCGTCTCGATCTCCCGCGGAAAGTCTTGTCTCCATATCGTCGCCTCCTCGCCGGAAGGGCACCACATCGCCTGCGTCTTTTACGGGCTCCCACCTCAATGCCGAGGCAACTCGAGCGCGAAGCTGGCAAGTCGACGCGTCCAAGATTTGCTGTAGGCTAGTGTAGAGTCTATGTCTCATTGGGGTTTTGTTGCCTTTGAAGACGATGGAGGAAACAAGATAAGAAAAAATGGTGCTTGCATTTTTCCTAGCATGAAAAAGAGATCAAGAAAAATCCCACAAGCTCAAAAATGAAACTCTCTCTTCTTCTTCTCTCAAGTGTGGCTTCTTTCATCTAGTGAGAAAATGGTGGAGGAAAAACCAACATAAGCAAGAGGGAGGTGAGTGTAGGAAAAGAGAAAGGGTGACCATAACCAAACATCATCATAACAAACTCAAATCAAGTCCTAATCCATTCTAATCACCATAAAGCAAAAGAAAAGACTAAGAAAGCATCTCATGATTATGAACCATCATGAAGCCCCACATATGCAAGATACCCCCTCCACAAATGTTATTTGCAAACTTGCAAATAACCCCCTCCATCGGAAAAGTCCGGCCGGGAAAGAACAAAGGAAAACCGGCCGGAACAAAGGAAAACCGGCAACTCCAGAAAACTGGTCCCGTAATAAATTATAGGAAAAACCCCGATACTGTGCATACACACCCGCATCTGTATACCGACCGGATACAAATGCAATGAGACAAAATCTACACTGTACTATACTAGGATCCGGCTTAAACCAAAGCCGGGTAGTAATATCCGTCCGATCCTGATCCGTGCAATACCGCACGTATCTGATCGAACCCTGCCATATAACCATACGGCCTCTAGTACAAACTGTCCGATCCTGATCCGTGCAATACCGCACGTATCTGATCGGACCCTGCCATATCTCCATACGGCCTCTACAGCGTTTCGCCCGAAACTTGAGTAACTGAAAGTGTGGTGGACTCTAAAGACTCGTCAATACTATGGCTGTGGATTTAACCACTAGCACGTCAGAGGTATAAGCCAATAAGTGACGGGCCACCAGCTATTGACCAAAAGGGACGTCGATGAGCGAACTCATCCTGACACCCTACTGAGCCTGTCATTGACAATATCCGTACAGTCCGGTCCGTTCGTCTATGAGCATCGCATGGCGGGCCTAGGGGGTTAGTAAAAGTCAGACCCCCAAAAGCGGTACAAGTCGTGTCGGAGCGTAGCCCAGAACACCCTGAGATACTACTGGAATACCTACCAGTAAATCTCCTGCCTCGGCCGAGGGCTTTGTGTAATGGCTCTCCTAGACACAGCGCGACCTCACCCCCAATACCGGGAGAGACGAACCCCTGCAGATCCGCTCACTGCCTCCATGTGGCTCGGGACTGTACCCAACTAAAACCTGTTTGCACGACTCCTTTGAGCCGTGGTAGGGTAGTAATCAAAGCACAGTGGGAACTCACACGAGACAAATGACGATCTCAGGTCGATGAACTAACCTGTACACATGTCACCAGGGAACTGCTATCTGACGTCAGGTATAAGACCAACTAGCAAGTTCCCGGCGAGTCCTGTCCGGTGTACTCATAACCCAATGAGCACCTGTATACATCTTAGGTGAACCAACTGACACCAGTGGCTTGTGAGACCGGCCACCGCCCCTCGTCGGGGTCTCGACTGTATACACTAGTCTACTAATGGAGTATCGATGCCCTGTCTCGAAACTCCCACGACTATAGACCTTTTAAGGATGTGCTTATAGACCCCAGCTCCCACATATATGATCACCATCATACTGCTGGTCGTCAAGCAAGAATCCTAGGGGCTCTATCAACGTGTAATAGCGACCTGTCAGGTCACCTAAAGCAGTACACGATGATAAAGATAAACCAGATAGCATACTATCATCTCGAGTAAGACTGTCCTACCGGGATAGGTCCTCCCTCAATCATTGCAATCACGTGCCTGTGATCCAATAATTGACTCTGAGGGCACTATCTCCAACAATCTCCCACTTGCACTCAAGGCTAATTATTGCGATGTCGCGTACTCACAGCCCGTGTGATACCGAACACCCAACTCCTCTACTAGTCAGTCTCACAAAGCTCGTTTGCGAAACTATTGCGTTCGAGGAATAGCCTCAGTGAGTGGATCCGCCTGGATGTTTCTTTCTATGTCTCTCTATATCTCAAGTTCGTGGAGAAAGCCATCTCCCGAAATGAGCAATACCTGTCTTAGAATGTGTCTGGATGTTTGATGGGACCTAGCTCATAAATGAACTCCAAATCCAAACTTCTTAGACTGTATCATCAACTGAACTTAATCAGTATCCCGCGCCATGCCTCCCTCAGTATTGCCTTGGACCACCTGTCCAAAATACTGCCCCTCGTCAGAAGGAAAAACTATAACTCTGACAACCTCCTTGTCGTCCAGGTCACCTTGGAAGCCTAGAATGATAACTGTCTCCCGAATAAGGCTGTCGTTATCATATCCCTAGAACATCCACTTGTGTTCTAAAACTACTTCCGACTGCTTCTCCAGGATTGGATCAATATCAACTTATTGCATCTAGTGCAAAAACAACATCTGGTGTGGTACTTGACATCTCATGATTGACTCAATTGCCTGAGCAAGTGATCTGCCAATCATGCACATCCCTCTCCCCTTTAGTCTGTAAGACACCTTTAGAGAGGGTGACTCCATCACCTGCAGGTACACTACCGTGCTAGGAGTCGTCCATTCTAAATACTCTTAGAATGCTATCTAAGTACCCAGATTGGGAAACCACCCAAATCTAGATCTAAAACCATAGATCTAGTAACCAGAATGTCTGATATAATATCCAAGTCCTATGTGGAGAAACTACTGTGTGACAACCAAAGTATAACCGATCGTAGTATAGGAGTATCACTTCCTACTCTGTGTATGTCATCCAAATACCAAGACATCACACCCTACTACCTTCTTAACAGATCCATCCCCTATTCTGATGAAGTCAAACCTATGACTGTCACATCAGAAATAGATGATCTATCTCCGCTGTAACTGCTTTAGTCTATAAATAGACATAAGCCTGATGACCACCAATGCTTCTGCTGCTCCCACTGACTACGACAACCCTCTGCCAGAGTCATATAGACGTGCACTTCTAAAGCTAGTTTAGAACGACGCTATACTCATCCTCCTGCCGGGTCTCACAGTCTGGAACAACAGCAATGGTAAGTCTGGGTAAACAAGAACCTCCCTGCCACCGTCCTTGAGCATACCGAAGTACCTCTCGAGTGCCTGAGGTTACCCATCATATCTGCGGAGTGGCCAATGGAATGTCAAATCAGATTGAATCTTTAGGTTCTTTATCAAATCTTCAGTAATCGTTTGCGGTTCTGGAATCGCTTCCAGTTCTACCATACTCCCACTACCTTTTTCTGAAAAAATCCATTTTTAATTAAAACTGTGGCGAGTTTAGAACAATATTACTATTGATCTTCCAGATGGTAGAAAATCAACCCTCGTCATAGCCTGGGTCAACCCACAAACAGCCATTACAGAAACGTGCCTTGAGTTATCCAGAGTCTGGTTTTAAGCATAAGCCGGACAACTCCCCGTACCTTAACATCGTTAAGATATGAACTGTTCTATATCCAATATAGAACCAGAGGCACTGATTTAATTGAACCAGATTCAAATCATGCAGCTGTCTCCAGTGCATGTCAACTAAATGGAAAAAGGCCGATCAGCGTCACTCAACTTAGGAATGCTTCCAATTATGAGTAACCCGAAAGAGAAGCAAGTTCTCTTAATCATTACTATCAACTGAATACCATACACAAGTATCTACATCTTCGATCACTTTGAAGAATCCCGATACTTGCAATACCTGGTTCTCTACTTTATTCAAATACCTATAACTTCTCAAAATTCAGACCCTGTGTTTCCACGAAACACCTGTCTAAAAACTAGAGAAGTCATAAGTAAACCGAATATAGTACGAGGACCATCCCCTCTATCCTGATGGACCCTGGACAACATACAATACTCTGTATAAGTCCCTTGAGTCTGATAACTCATTCACTGTGTGTCGTAGATTGAAAACTGTACTTATGGTTAAGAAGAATTACACCGCTGTTTAATGCTCCTTACCTAACCATCCACTGATATAGGTAAATGTCACTGACATAATTTCAAAAAGTATATCTCACTCTATGAAAATAGACGTACAGATATATCGATTTGAAATTGGTGCATAACAGCGGATATTCAAAACCAAATATTTGCCGTCCGGCAAACAACCTAGGTGACTTCCTCAAATATCACCGATTACAATGAATCCCGATATAATGAGGATGATCACCCAATTCCCAATAACTTACTCCCACTCATCATCTGTAAAACCATACAGATGCGAGAATCATACCTGGTAAATACATACCCTGGAGAAAGTGTCTAATTAGGAAATCAGTTTTCCTTTAAGAGTACACAGTGAAATTGAAACATTGAAATGTTTCGTTGGGGTATCCTGGTATTCCTAGTAATGCCTCTTCCAGATTCACAACTGTAACCGTATAATTCTTTGCCACTTCTCCAAATCCCTTTATATGTCTTTAGTCATTACCTTCTGTACACCCCTTTAGGCCAAATGGTTTTCTTCCTTCCCTACCGTTCGGCACCAGCCTATGGTTTGGAAGAAGACTATCCAATAAGCATAATGGGTGTACTGTCCTAATCCTAGGAGCACTCGCAATGCGAGAGAAGGTGAAGATAAAAGACAACCGAATAAAACCTTATTCCTATTTCTCCTGAACCAGAATCCATCCCCGAACTGGAACAAGTTCCTTTCGAGTTCGTATATAACCATACGATGGAATATCCAAATAAACTGTGGATCTTCGTAGTGATACGGAGTGTCCTGGAGAAATACAAAGGTGATTTAGGATTGGCGAAGAAATACTTGGTTTGGTCGTGAATGGCAGTCGCAATTTACTTTGCCCTCTTACTAATCCCTTACTTTGTCTTAACTTAATACCTTCTGTACACCGTTTAGGCTAACTGGTTTTCTTCATTTCCTACCGGTCGGCACCAGCCTATGGTTTGGAAGAAGACTATCCAATTTGCGTAATAGGTGTACTACTCCTAAACCAAGGAGTACTCGCAACCTGAGAGAAGGTGAAAAGAAAAGACAACTGAATAGTCCTATCCGTTTTCTCCAGAACCAGAAACCATCCTCGAAGTCCTTCGAGTTCGTATATAACCATACGATGGTTTTGTCCAATGGAAGTGGACGTTCGTAATAATACGGGGTGTCCCGGAGAAAAGGTTAAAAGCAGGAGTGGCAAAGAGGTTTGCAACTCTGACAATCCAAAAGCCAGTGTTAAAGAAGGTTCGGTCAACTTGGTCACTGAGTCATAGTCCAGGGTCGGGTCAATGGTCGCTGCCAAAGAGAGAGAGAAAAGAAACACTCAGCGTGCACTCTAACCTAGATCAGAATGGTTATAACTTTATCTAATCTGGAAACCTCCCACTGTCACCTCAAATTCTCCTCCAAACCTGAAAGAAGAATTAGTCGGGGTCACCCGAGGAGTAAACTAACTCATCAGCGGGAATCGGGATCCAACTATCATCGCATGATAACGTGACGGAATCCACTCAAGTCACCACACTCCAGAAGGTATGCGCATATCTGGCAAGTTTCAGTTCTTTTGAAACTCCCGATGTGATTTTTACCCCAAGCGGTTTATGACCTTGACTAGGTCAACAAACCATAAACCGCCAGTCAAGTTCAACCCGTCATTATTCTGGATTGCATTAAACCCACCCGTACGTGCCCTTGACTAGGTCAACAAGGCCGCACGACTGTCCTAACCAATCCCATTTATGCAACAAATAAGTACCACTTAGCTACCGAACACTGCGTCTTGACTAGGTCAACAAACGCAGCATGAATACTAAATAATACCTGTAGGAAATGACGGAGGGCTACGGCTGGTTTTTGGCGAAAAACCTTTAACGTAATGAACTTGATATCGTTGAAGGAACTGCATATCCTTTTATAAAAATATAGTGACGAAAACCTTTGCTAAAGAGGTCACTCCCGGTGAAGGGATCTCGGCTCTTTCCCCGTAGAAATGAGGTGCAGGATATTCCAAATGAATACCACGATGCAAAACAAAAGTGAACGTCGTTGCAATAACAGCTTTTTGAAAAATGTTCCAACAACATCAGAATAGGTTTGTTTATCTTGCATTGATCCGAATCAACGCAGTCCCATCAATTGATCACACCACAAAGAACGAAAATATACTGATGTACGTATATGCCATCCGCATTCGCCACTGGGTCCCGTCATTACCCGTTAGGTTAGCTAACTAACGACAGAGCGGGGACTGGACTAGCGCGGATGTAAAACATATACAATATCTACTAATATATATATACCAATATATTATATTCGCTCAAGGCGTGATAAAATGCAACAGCACAGAAATATACAGCATCATAGAACAATACAGATATCTGGAAGCCCTGGGTTTCACAGAGCCGCTGCTGAAACCCGACGTTCCCCTGATCGTGTGGATAGCCTGTGCAATGAAATCCTAGACCCCTACGGGCACGGCAAGTCACCCGCCAAGACCTGAAGCGAGGCAGTCCCCTCCAGCACCGTGAATGGACCACCCAGCACTTCACGGAATCCGGTAACTTGGGCACCCCTCCTGGGTCAACCTGTACCCCTACGAGTGCGGCGAATAGCCCGCCAATCCTGGAGTGAAGCCCCCTCCATCTCAATGCCATGAGATGCGGGCCCGTTGCCCTCTAGAACCCGGCTATCCGTGCACCCCTCCGCGGGGTAATCCTAGTACAGAAAGTAAAATATACATACACCGGGTACATCGACCGCAACCAGGTCGTGCCCCAAAAGAATAATACAATCAGGCAGTGACGGCAGTCCACATGTCGGACGCTCGCCCCGCAATATCAAATGTATATATAAAACAAAACTGTACTAACATTGCATCCAGGCTATCCCCACCGACCGATCCGCAACATCACAGCATAAACACAGAACATCAACGTGAAAGTCACGTTCGCAAATCCGTCTAACCGGGCTATAGCAGTTAGACGGGATTTACCGATCAAGTGACATTCACGGTCGCAGATATAATGTAAATACTGTGAACTAGCAAGTTTAAAATATCCGATCGAACAAAATATACCAAGTGGGCCCCAAAGTATTACTGTAGCACTTGCAGAAAATCTGGGCCCAAACAAAATATACCAAAACCCTTATTTCCAGCCCACAAGCCCACTGTAAAAATATGGTGAAGGGATTCCAACTTCCTGCGGCGGAACCGCGGCCAAAGAGGGGTTAAGGCCGCGGTTCCGCGGTCGTACGGAAGGATTAGGTTACCAAATTTTTCCAGTGTTCTTAGGATTCTCTGTACATCATTCTGCAACAACCTGAAAAATTTTTGGACTCCAAAAAATTTCGACAGAAACTGATGTGAAGAAAAATACGGTTTTTGGGATTTTTGTTCGATCGGGTCTTTAAACATACTAGAGCAAGCTAGACTAGGTTAATGGCGTGGCTCTGATACCATGTTGCGCCACGGCAGCGCCCCGACCATCTTACCGAGGCCAAAATGCGGAATCAAAAAATTTCCTTACTTGGAAACTGGCGCTACCGCGGACAATAAAACCCGGATCGTTAACCATTAACCTATACTAGCAAATAAGAGATGGGAAGAGAAGTATACCAAGTGATCCGAGTCATCCGGTCTTCTCGTCATCGTCCCGATCTCCCGCGGAAAGTCTTGTCTCCATATCGTCGCCTCCTCGCCGGAAGGGCACCACATCGCCTGCGTCTTTTACGGGCTCCCACCTCAATGCCGAGGCAACTCGGGCGCGAAGCTGGCAAGTCGATGCGTCCAAGATTTGCTGTAGGCTAGTGTAGAGTCTATGTCTCATTGGGGTTTTGTTGCCTTTGAAGATGATGGAGGAAACAAGATAAGAAAAAATGGTGCTTGCATTTTTCCTAGCATGAAAAAGAGATCAAGAAAAATCCCACAAGCTCAAAAATGAAACTCTCTCTTCTTCTTCTCTCAAGTGTGGCTTCTTTCATCTAGTGAGAAAATAGTGGAGGAAAAACCAACATAAGCAAGAGGGAGGTGAGTGTAGGAAAAGAGAAAGGGCGACCATAACCAAACATCATCATAACAAACTCAAATCAAGTCCTAATCCATTCTAATCACCATAAAGCAAAAGAAAAGACTAAGAAAGCATCTCATGATTATGAACCATCATGAAGCCCCACATATGCAAGATACCCCCTCCACAAATGTTATTTGCAAACTTGCAAATAACCCCCTCCATCGGAAAAGTCCGGCCGGGAAAGAACAAAGGAAAACCGGCCGGAACGGAATGCAAACTGGCAACTCCAGAAAACTGGTCCCGTAATAAATTACAGGAAAAACCCCGATACTGTGCATACACACCCGCATCTGTATACCGACCGGATACAAATGCAATGAGACAAAATCTACACTGTACTATACTAGGATCCGGCTTAAACCAAAGCCGGCTAGTCATATCCGTCCGATCCTGATCCGTGCAATACCGCACGTATCTGATCGAACCCTGCCATATAACCATACGGCCTCTAGTACAAACTGTCCGATCCTGATCCGTGCAATACCGCACGTATCTGATCGGACCCTGCCATATCTCCATACGGCCTCTACAGCGTTTCGCCCGAAACTTGAGTAACTGAAAGTGTGGTGGACTCTAAAGACTCGTCAATACTATGGCTGTGGATTTAACCACTAGCACGTCAGAGGTATAAGCCAATACGTGACGGGCCACCAGCTATTGACCAAAAGGGACGTCGATGAGCCAACTCATCCTGACACCCTACTGAGCCTGTCAGTGACAATATCCGTACAGTCCGGTCCGTTCGTCTATGAGCATCGCATGGAGGGCCTAGGGGGTTGGTAAAAGTCAGACCCCCAAAAGCGGTACAAGTCGTGTCGGAGCGTAGCCCAGAACACCCTGAGATACTACTGGAATACCTACCAGTAAATCTCCTGCCTCGGCCGAGGGTTTTGTGTAATGGCTCTCCTAGACACAGCGCGACCTCACCCCCAATACCGGGAGAGACGAACCCCTGCAGATCCGCTCACTGCCTCTATGTGGCTCGGGACTGTACCCAACTAAAACCTGTTTGCACGACTCCTTTGAGCCATGGTAGGGTAGTAATCAAAGCACAGTGGGAACTCACACGAGACAAATGACGATCTCAGGTCGATGAACTAACCTGTACACATGTCACCAGGGAACTGCTATCTGACGTCAGGTATAAGACCAACTAGCAAGTTCCCGGCGAGTCCTGTCCGGTGTACTCATAACCCAATGAGCACCTGTATACATCTTAGGTGAACCAACTGACACCAGTGGCTTGTGAGACCGGCTACCGCCCCTCATCGGGGTCTCGACTGTATACACTAGTCTACTAATGGAGTATCGATGCCCTGTCTCGAAACTCCCACGTCTATGGACCTTTTAAGGATGTGCTTATAGACCCCAGCTCCCACGTATATGATCGCCATCATACTGCTGGTCGTCAAGCAAGAATCCTAGGGGCTCTATCAACGTGTAATAGCGACCTGTCAGGTCACCTAAAGCAGTACACGATGATAAAGATAAACCAGATAGCATACTATCATCTCGAGTAAGACTGTCCTACCGGGATAGGTCCTCCCTCAATCATTGCAATCACGTGCCTGTGATCCAATAATTGACTCTGAGGGCACTATCTCCAACATCCAGATCACCTAACGACATTCAAAGAAGAAAGAAAGAGAATGTCGTCAGCGAACAGATCGCTCGGTAAGTCCCAAAGATAAGGGAGAAGTAAAATAGACAGAATAAGAAGGTAGATTTTAAAGTTGTATTATATTGTTATAATATTGTATTTAGTATTAACGCTGTTGTTTGTAGCTTGGTACTGAAGGATGGCAGTGTATACGGGAGGAGTCTCTATATGCCAGAGACTAGAGGCAAATGGAAGTACAAGGCTCCGTTATACAACCCGGAACAACGGCAATTGGATTCAGGTTAGGTGTCTTAATCTTGCAGTCTCGTGCCACTTTTAACACCTTCCGTACCAGTCTACCCCTTAACCCCGTGTTATCTTGATTGTATTGTTGTATTGTATTGCAACTTGAAGTGTCATGTAATATAGATTGTATGTTTGGATGACTGACCGAAACCATGATATCGGTAAACAGATGTAACTAGAGAATCATGTATGTAACTGTAGAATCATGGATGTAACTGTATAATCATGTAAATGGAATGTATATCCATGGTTCGGTTCAGTCAAATTGATAGATTTAATATATGCAATAATGGATTCATGAATTCATGTTGAATTGTAATATTGTAAATTGTAGATTGTAGATTATAGATTGTAGATTGTACTTAAATCATATTCAAGTCAGATTATAATGAGACTCACTCTGAGTCAGACAATTAGAAAAGTAAATTGAAGTCCTGATTGTTTTGATGTTATTGGTAACCGCTGCACATGGACGGCAGGATTTATGTCTTTTTCAAAGACGATTACCATTATTAAGTTATCTACCTTAAATAGGCAAGCATCCACTTCTCCGGCTCCCTGAGGCTCAAGAGATTGGTCCCGCTTAAACCTATGTTTACTAGGGTCCTTAGGGTAATTTGTAGAACTTGAGGGGGTTTTATGTAAAATACTTTTATATGCTTTTCAAAACACACCCCAAGTATTTATTATTCGTCTTTAGAGTTGTAATGAATATAGATTTTATATTGTGATATTTCTAGTGAAAATATCCTAATTTCATAAATAAAGGTATTTATTTGTAATATTGATTTGTATGGAATTCATGGTATTTTAGTGTAAAATAATTCTTGTGACATTTTTAGAAAAAAAATGGAATATTTATAATAATTCAAAATAGATATTTTTATGTTACATATACATATATTTATATGAAAATAATTTTTTGTATATATATAATATTCTAGAAATCTTATTTTCTTAAGATGTCGTATTTTAAATCTTTCGAGACCGAATGCTCCTTGCGGAGGTCTGCATCTCACACTACTAAGCCCGAGGATGTGCGATAATACGCACCATCCCGAATGGATTCCCCAAATGGGTTGTAGCGGCGCTTTGCAAAGATTTGTATAAATACTAATCATTAATGAAAACCGGTTTTATCAATTATGGTATTTATTTGTAAAGATGTAGATTTCCCGTATTCTATATTCCTAAGGATATTGTGCTATGTTGCATATGAGTGTGTGAGGAGGTGGGTCATTATCTCATGTTCTACTTAAAGGTATAGCAAAGTTTTGTGATGTTAAATGTAGAATTGAAACTATGTGGTATTTAAATGAAAAATACGGTAAAATAAAATAGCAATTACTTTTGATTATGAAACTTTATCAATATGGTTGATTAGTGATTAATAGTCAACATGAAAAGGTTCAAGCATAATTGTATTAAAGAAAAGTAAAGTTTTATAAAGAAACCGAATCGGAAATCGGATTTGTTCCGATTCTGTCGGGTTTTGTAATTCCGTATTTCTAGAATAGAATAGAGAAGATAGAATGGGGACTTATGGGTTTAGATCAACCAGGAGAGGGAGAAGGATCGGGAGGAGTCGCCGGTGCGTCGTTTCGTTGCCGGGAACTCCCAAAGTCGTCGTCGGAATTTCCGCCGGAGAATTCACCGAAGCTTCGCCTTTCGCTCACTTCGATTGCACACAAGGTTTTCTAGTGATTTCTTGAGAGTTGGCTCAGAGTTTTGGCATGAGGGGGTAGAGTGTAAGAGTGATATTTATAGGGTTAGGCTAGGGTTAGGGTAGATGAAGAGTTTAAATTGAAAAAATGTAAAAAATATATTAAAATTCATTAAAAATGGAGTAAATGGGGATTTCAAAAGTCTCTGGAACCGATCTGGGAAAATGAAGTGTGCAGGGGGTATAGAAGACAAAAAGCCACAAACTTGGTGTTGGGGACTCGGTCGTCCGGCCGAGTCCGGCCGGCGGCGCCGGCCCGAGTCGGCCGGTGCCGCCGGCCCGAGTCGGGCCGAGTCAGGTGGTCAGGGGGTGGCTGGTCGTTTGGTATGCTCATTGGTATATTTAACTTTCCTAGGGTGGTGGGGTTTTTGTGAGAAATGCACGTGTATACTGTTGGTATTCTAAAAATCAAAAACAAAATAATATTAAAAATAGTGTGGGGTATGGGATTTGAACTCTGGTGGCTTGGTTCAGCAGTGCAAGGTATTACCAATGAGCTACAAGCTCCTTCTTGTAATTATGGAACTAATTTATTACTTAAAGTAATAACAGTAAATGTAAATACCCCAAGTATACATTAATTTTAAAGCAAAATTTTGTACACTAAAAATGGAGTTGTTACATTCTTTTAACTTGTAATTAAAAAGCAAAATAATTACTTATATCTTGTGCTTAGGCTAAAATACCCCTTTATGGATTTTGAAAAAATATTTTGAAAAAAATTTGGATAAGAAATTTAGGGTTGTTACAGAGGCACTGGGTAGTAACCCTGCTCGGTCCCCGTCCTGTAGGATCAAAGCCCTCGCAAGAGGCAACCGAGCAACTACCCTGCTTAGTCATCTCCGGCTGGTAGCTCCCTACCCATGACGCCAGGGATCAAAGCCCTCGCAAGAGGCATTCGAGCGGCTACCCCGCTGGTTATCCCAGGCTGGTAGTTGCCTACCCACGACGCCAGAGATCAAAGCCCTCGCCAAGAGGCAACCGCGCAGCTTCACTGCCCGGTCATCCTTAGTGGGCTTCTTACAACCCCTCCAACGCTAAGGATCAAAGTCCTCCTTAGAGGCAGCCGAGCGGCTACCCTGCTCGGCTATCACTGGCCGGTAGCTTCCCTACTCGCAACGCCCGGGATCAAACCCTCACCGAGAGGCAACCGCGCAGCTTCACTGCCCGGTCATCCTTAATGGGCTTCTTACAACCCCTCCAATGCTAAGGATCCAAAGTCCTCTCAGAGCCAGTCGATCCCGACCCTCGCTCGACCATCCCCAACTAGTGGTCGTTGCTCGCAACGCCAGAAGTCAAAGGCCCTTGCCAAGGGGCAACCGAGCAGCTTCCCATTCATGCTCATTCAAGCTCGCCATAAATACGGCGAACAGCCCTCTGCCCATCGCATGCAGAGGATCCGAGGCCCTACTAAGGGGCATCAGGACTATCCAAGTCTGAGCGATCCCTCCTCAACTTCGGGGCCATGGAGATGCCTCCTTCTCAGCAGCGCTTGGCACGCTCGGCAAGTGATCGAAACAAACTCGACGAACGACCGCTAGACAGATAACCGACCTGATATGGAAGCCCAACAGTGCAAGCAGAGATATTTTACGAGCATTCTTCACAAACAGAAGATAAAGTGCAAACTGATGAAACCAAAGAAAAAAAGTTTTATTACCAAAGGCAAAGTCTTTACAAAGGGTATTTTGGGCTCCCCAGCCTTACAAACTGCCCGGAAGCTTACAAAATTTCCAGAAGCAACAAAATAAAAGGAGGAGGAAGACGGGGGCTTTAGTCCTCGAGGCCGGGCGCGACCTCGGGGTCCTCGACATCCACCACGAGACGAGCAGGGTTCTCGGCGACTTCCTTGTCAGGAATCTCTTCCCCCTGCTCATCGACGTCCACAAGGGGGTATTCGGCCCAGAGCTCTTCGTCGGCGAACTCCGGCACCCGGGCTTTAACGGCGTCGAGGGCCTCATGCCAGATGCGGGTTGTGGCCACGGCCAAGTCATCATAGAAGTCCTTCGACTTCTTGTAGCCCTCCACCGCCTTCGCCGCCGAGAGGTCGGCCAACTTCGCCGCTCTCAGGTCGGCCGACTTCGCCGCCTCAGCCGCCGCCCCCAGCTCCTTCCAGAGAGTCTTCACCGTCCTCTTCAGGTTACCGGCGAGCACCTGAGCGTCCTCAAGCTTGGCCTCAGCAACCACGGCGGCCTTGCGGTACCGAGCAACCTCCCGTTTCCCGGCCTCCACCTCGCCCTCCAGGATGGCAACCCTCGCCATCACCGCCTCCAGCTCCCGCTTGGAGCTCTCTTCCAGCGAGGCAACCTGGCCTGAAGCCTTCATCGCCGGGGATATCAACTCGGCCTCCATGCGCAAGGTGAGGGCAACGTACTGGAGAACCTGAAAAATTAAAAAGAGATCAGAAAGGCGAAGGAGGCACCGAATCTCGCAAAAAAAAAAAAACCAAACATTTACCTGCACGGACTCTTGGGAGATGGACGCCATCTGGGCCCTGAAGGTCCCCTCGGGGATCCTACCCCTCACCGATTTCTCTATTTCATGAAGCAGGCTATCCGCGACGGATAGCCCCGAGGGCACCGTGAACTCTAGCCCCCCCTCCTCTACCATGATCGGTGAGGGCGGGCCCCGGGAAGACCTCCGGGAACCCCTCTTGAGCGGCTCCGATGGAGAGCCGATCTCTTCCTCCGAGACCGGGTCCTCCAGAATCCGAGCCCACTTCCGGCCCGACGCTCTGCTAGGCCCTGGGGTGGGATCCGCCCCCGAATGCTCATGGGACGCGACCACTGGAGGAGAAGGAGCCGGGGCGGGCTTCGAGCGGGGAGAGTCGGCGCCTCCGGCCTTCGTAACCCTCCTCGGCTGGCGCATGGAGGCTCGGAGCTCATCCATATCCATGGGTCCTGCACAAAACCAAATGCAAAGAAGTCAGCGACAAAAGCAATATACAAGCCAAAAAGCAAGCCTAACTTACCGACGAACTCAACGGGGCTGAGCCCGGCCCAACTCAGGACCCTCTCTGACAGCAGCACATCGAATCGGGGGATAGGCTCCCATGACGCCACTCTCACCGCGGCGGGGTCATTGGACTGGTTCCCCGGAAAGCATTTTTCCCTCGAGAACTTGGTAGGCACGGGCCAGTCCTCGCCCTCGGGAGGGGAAACGAAGAAGAATTTCTTCTTTCAATCATGAATGGAAGAAGGCAGGGCCACAACCCCTATCCCGGCGGCGCCCCCATGTCGCTTTCTAAAAGAGAGGTAGACCCACCTCGGGTCGCCCGCTCGACACCCATGATGATTTTTGAAAACGAGGGAAGAATCAAGGAGGGAGAGGCTGAAGGGAACCGCTTGTAACTTCAGGCGGATCAGGAACCCGAGGAGAATCCTCCACGAGTTTGGCACTAACTGGCCAGGGGCTAACCCGAAGAAGTTCAGTGCATCGACGACGTCGGGAGAGAAGGGCAGGCGCATTCCACCCCAAAAAGCTTCCAAATACAGGGAGATCTCCCTACCCCGTACTTGGTCTGCCCTCTCCCCCTCCTTGGCCAGACGAAGTGTATAACGTGAGGGGATGTGGAAGCGAGCCCGAGCATTAGCGAGCTCGTCCTCATGCCTCACCCAACACGACGCTCCGCGGGCAGCGTCTACCGCCTCCTCCCTGGGGGATGCCCCCGCCGCATGATCCCGGGAAGAGGATCCAACCCCTGCTTCCCGGGAAGACTCAGGCTCAACTAAAGGATCCCTAGAACCTACTTCTACGACATCTACAAATTTCACGAAAGAAGACATCTAACCTGGAGAAGAGGGATCCTCAGGAAACGAAAGAAGACAAGCGCCGAGCAACAAGGGCTTATAGCGAGGAGATATGAAGGAGTAGGGACCCTGGAGTGGGCTGTAAGTTTATGTTGCTCACCCCGCAAACTAGCGAGGAGGCGGAACAAGTAAAAATTGAAACTTTATTACAAAGCAACATAGACTAATGCTTAAGGATCTTTGCAAAACCATTACTAACGAACTACTAGAGGTTTAATCTACTGTGATAGACGATTAAACCTCACGAAAACGGCCCTTCGGTTCTTTTCTCTGCTGTCCTCCTCGTTCATGTGAGCTCCGAGGATCGATCCGGATCTTGGTCACCACCGCGGCCTCCTAGAGTTGAAGACGATCCACCCGAGAGTCTATATTCCGAGCTTTACCTCAACCCGAGGTAACTAGGGCAACAAGTTTGCTACTCTTGATGTCCTAGGTGATGTAGAGGAAGAAGATGGATCTGTTTGTCTATTTAGTTTCTATTTTTCTCAACACATGAGAGCTATAAAAAAATCTAGAGAGGAGGAAGGAGGAGGAACCATGGGAGCTTTCTTTTGGATGAGAGAGAATGAGAACAAGATAATGATCCATGAGAAAAATAATTACCAATCTTTTATCATGATAAATTGTGATGGCAACCTTGATTTGACCATTATCATGTTAAGTTAAATCCAAAGCCAAAGAAGCATCTAGTGCTCACAAAAAATATCTAAGTCAACAATGGTCAACTAGGTCAAATGGTCAACATGGTCAAATGGTCAAAGCAATTCGCCATAACATAATTATCATTAAAAAGATTAGTAAATATGTTCCTCCACCTCATAATGGTTTTGACCAAGTCAATGGTCAAAACCCTAATGAGGCACCTCCTTCTTCGCTCCTCACAACCGTGCATATACACCCGCATCCGCATTCCGTAGAATACGAATGCTCAGAAGACAAACCTAATCCATCCATATAATAGTAGGATCCGGCTTAAACCAAAGCCCAATAGTATTGTCTTCCCGAACATCATACGCACACAAGTGCACGTAATTGATCGTAGCCCTGCCGCAAAACCATACGGCCTCTACACCTTTTGCCCAGTGCAGGGAAACTCTGTGTGTGGGACTCTAAAGACTCGACACTATGCTGGCAGTGGGTTTAACCACAGACCGCAAGCGGCACTAGCTGTACGTAATGGTCCTTAGGTAGATGCCGATAAGAAGGCCGATGAGGTAAACCCATCTGAGCTCCTACTGAGCCTGAATGTGACAATCTCCGTACAGTCTGGTCTGTTTGTCTAAGAGTATCGCATGTCGGGCCTAGGGGGCGGTAAACGTCAGACCCCTAATAGCGGTACAAGTCGTGCCGGAGTGTAGCCCAGAACACCCTGAGAAACTACTAGAAACACTATCAGTAATTCTCGCTTGCCCTGGCCAAGGACTTTGTGTAATGGCTCTCCTAGACACAGCGCGATATCAACCCCCAATACCGGGAGAGACGAATCCTATCTAACCGCTACTGCCTGCAAGTGCTTCAGAACTGCACCTAACTACTACCTGTTTGCATGACTCCTTTGAGCCGTGGTAGGGTAGTAATCAAAGTACTTTAGGAACACACTCAAGGCGAAGTAGCAGTGTCAAGTCGACGGACTAAGCTGTACTCCTGTCACCTGGGAACTGTTATCTGACGATAGGTATATTACCAACCAACAGTTCCCGACGAGTCCTGTCCAGTGTACTCGTAACCTAACGAGCACCCGCATACTATCTCCAGTACGACGTACTAATGGCTGTGGGACAGACTATCTCCACTGCTGGGATGAGAAGCGTATACGCTAGTCTACTCCGGAATACCGATACCTCGTCTCGATAATCCTACAACTAGGGACCTGTATAAGGATGTGCTTGTAGATTACCCAGCCCCCACTAGTGTGACTGCTATCACAACGCTGGTAATCAAGCAAAGATCCTAAGGGCTCCACTAATATGTATAAGTGATATGCTAAAAGAAACACATGCACATATTGAAGTAGAAACAAACCAAGTAGCATACTACCATTTTGAGCAAGACTGTCTATACAACTATGAATATCGCAAGCTTCCATTAAGTAATATACAAACTAGTATTATACAGTAATAGCCTCTAGGGCATATACACTAACAATCTCCCACTTGCACTAGGGCCATGTACTGGCGTATCGAAGACCTATCATCTCGATCAGCCGCTCGAACTGAGTCTGGGGTATGACCTTCGTGAGTGGATCTGCAGTGTTATTCTTCGAATCTACTTTTCTCACCTCGATCTCCCGGCGATCTACGATCTCCCTGATCAGGTGGTACCACCTCAAGATGTGCCTGGACTTCTGATGGGACTTGGGTTCCTTCGCTAAGGCTATAGCCCCGTTATTGTCGTAATACAGCGGTATTGGATCAACAATAGTAGGAACCACCTGAAGCTCCGTGAGGAACTTCTTCATCCAGACAGTTTTCTTTGCGGCATCGAAAGCAGCTATGTACTCCGCTTCTATCGTCGAGTCAGCAACGGTTTCCTGCTTGGAGCTCTTCCAACAGACCACCCCTCCATTGAGGGTAAAGACATAACCCGACATGGACTTGGAGTCATCCTTGTCACTCTGGAAGACGGAGTCGGCAAAGGCCTCGATCTAGAGGTCTTTTTCGCCATACACCAAGAACAACTCCTTAGTCCTTCTCAGGTACTTGAGAATGCTCTTTACTGCTATCCATTGTTTCTTCCCTGGGTCAGCCTGATACCGGCTTACAACGCTCAATGCGTATGCTATATCTGGTCTGGTACACAACATCTCAGACATTATAGAGCCTACCGCAGATGCGTAGGGTATAGATGACATGCGAGCCGTTTCTAAATCAGTCTTGGGAGACATCTCTTTGGAGAGGGTGATTCCGTGACAATCCGGTAGATTACCACGCTTTGAATCTTCCATACTGAATCGTTTCAGTATGGTGTCGATGTACTTGGACTGCAAAAGTCCCAACATCCTCTTAGATCTATCACGATAGATCTGGATCCCCAGAATATAGTTGGCATCGCCCAGGTCCTTCATGGAGAACCTCTGTGATAAGAATCTTTTGACTGATTGTAGCATAGGAATGTCATTTCCTATTAGGAGAATGTCATCCACGTACAAGACGAGGAATACCACAGTTCTCCCTACAATCTTACTGTAAATGCATGGTTCATCTGGATTTTTGATAAAGTCGAATTCTTTGACAGTATCATCAAAGCAAATGTTCCAACTCCGAGATACCTGCTTTAGTCCATAAATGGACTTAAGCAACTTGCACACTTTACCGCTGCTCCCACTCTGAATGATACCCTCCGGCTGATCCATATAGACATACTCTTCCAAATTTCCATTTAGAAAATCCGTCTTTACGTCCATCTGCCAGATCTCATAATCGTGGAAGGCAGCAATGGCAAGAATGATCCAAATGGATTTGAGCATAGCCACTGGAGAAATGGTTTCGTCATATTCCAAACCAGGTCTTTGTCGAAAACCCTTTGCAACAAGTCTAGCTTTATAGGTTTCAATCTGCCCATCTACACCAATCTTCTTTCTGAAGATCCATTTGTAGCCTACGGGTTTTACCCTTTCTGGAGCAATGTCCAAAGTCCAAACTTTTTTGGTGTACATGGACTCTATTTCTGTCCGCATTGCATCCAGCCATTTTACTGAGTCACCGCTCTGAATGGCTTGCTGGAAGCTAGTAGGCTCATCATTTTCAATGATGCAATCCTCTCAATCCCCGTCTATGAGAAAACCGTAGTATCTCTCGGGTGGATGAGACTGCATACTATTCCTACGGAGTGGCGCTGGAATGTCCGGTTCTTCTGAAACCATTGGTTCTACCAAGCTTTCAGTAATGCTTGTGGTTCTGGAATTTCTTCCAGTTCTATTGCGCTCGCACTTATCTGATTTTCTAAAAATTCAGTTTCCAAGAAGTGGGGATGCTGAGAAACAAAAACCTTTTGTTCCTCTGCGGAATAGAAAAGATACCCCCTGGAGTTCTTGGGGTATCCCACAAACTTACACAGTACTGAGCGTGCCTCGATCTTGTCCGCATGTTGCTTCTTTATAAAAGCTGGACATCCCCATGTCTTAAGATACTTAAGACATGATTTCTTCCCACTCTACATCTGATATGGTGTGATAGGCACAGTCTTGGTTGGAACATTGTTCAAAAGATATGCAGCTGTTTCTAGTGCATAACTCCAGAAAGATCGCGGTAACTCAGCCTTACTCATCATGGAACGAACCATATCTAATAGGGTTCGATTCTGCCTTTCCGATACACCATTGTGTTGTGGTGTGTATGGAGGAGTAAGCTGAGAGAGAATCCCATTCTCTTTTAAGTAGCCCAGAAACTCGGCACTTAAGTATTCATCACCTTGATCAGATCTCAGTGTCTTGATACTTTTGCCTGTTTGTTTTTCCACTTCATTCTTGTATTCCCAGAATTTCTCAAAGGCCTCGGATTTATGCTTCATCAGGAAGACATGTCCATACCTTGAGAAATCATCCGTAAAAGTAATGAAGTATGAATAACCACTTCGCGTATGTGTAGACATTGGAACACACACGTCACTGTGTATGAGTCCCAAGAGCTCGCTCGCTCTTACTCCGTGTCCAGTGAATGGAGTCTTTGTCATCTTTCCCATGAGACAAGATTCACAAGTAGTATAAGACCGATACTCGAACGGATTCAAATATCTCTCTTTATGTAACTTCGTTAACCGTGTCTCATTGATGTGACCCAGTCTACAATGCCATAAGAAAGCCTGATTTGTTTCCGGAGACTTTCTTTTAAGTGTGTTCCGGACACTGAAAACCTGAGCTTGATTTAATATGTATATTCCGTTTTCTAATGTACCTGACCCAATCAGAACTTGATTTAGGTGGATGTGGACCACATCGCTTACAAAAGTAAAATCATATCCTTCCTCAGAGAGTAAGGATACAGATATGATATTACATGCTAGACTAGGTACATATAAACAATTACGTAGAATCAATATTTGCCCACTTGTAAATCCTAGGTGATATTCCCCTACGGATTCAGCATTCACGCTCATTCCGTTCGCAACTCTGAGAGTCATATTACCTATCCTGATAACTCTACGGATTCTTAAAGCCTGTAATAAATTACAGATATGAGATCCTGATCCGGTATCTAGTACCCAGGAAGTAGAGTTAATTGACATACAGTTTTCTATTACAAATACACCCGAAGCTGAAGCCACAACATGCTTCGAATCCTGGCAACTGGCTTTGCTAGCCCTGCAATCCCTCGGCCAATGTCCTTTCCCTTAACAATAGGAACGTCCCTCCTTTACCATATCTAGTCCCAAAACTTTTGCCCTTCCCTTTCCTTCTACTTCCCTGGTTTCCTTCAGGGTGTAAGTAGAGAGCAGAGACTGTAGAATCAAGTCAGTGTTTGATCCGTTCTTCAACGTGGTCTTTAGGTCTGTAAGCTCATCAATATAGCTAGTCTCTGTAAAGACGTTGTCCCCTACAGATAACCCGACAGCCAACCTCGCTTGAAGCAATTCGTTCGAGGTCTCATATCTTGTGATACGAGATTGCTCTCCATATAAATATTTGTTATGGAGGAAGACAGAAACAAATTCCATCTTCTCGTGCTGCCTCTGGTATGTACCATCAACTGAGGCCAACACGAGGCACTTGGCATTCGCACAGTCTTTTTCCGATGTTTTACGGATATCAGTATCCGTGACGATAGAAACTGGTCCTGAGACGGCAGGGGTTGGATTAGTGAAGAGGTGTCCCAGTTTGTCATGGGTAATGGACATCTGGACAGACCTTTGCCAGTCATTACAGTCAGATTCAGTCATTTTATTATCTAGATGTAACCTATGTCTGGTCACTGGGTCGCTGCAATTAAGAGAGAGAGAGAAGAAAACACTTAGCATGATACTCTTGTAAGTTTAGATTGGTTTTTAATTTATCTAAACATGATGGCTCCCACTGTTTCTCGAATCCTTCCTCAAACCATAAAAGAAGAATTAGTCAGGATTAATCTCACCATACAATACTTGCTTAACCGTTCAGCTAGGCTAGTGTTGGTACTTCGAGGGATGTTTTACGACGCTTTCGCGAAGTTCCTTAATTAAATAACCTCTTTTCCCTGGAGGCGTAGCCCTGCTAACACTGTTCTAGACACCTTCTTGGTTTATAATATTGATCGTTAAGTGAAAAAATCTCCCGAGGAGTAGCGGATACTCACAGTAGGATCGGGATCCAAATATCATTGTGTGATAATGCTGAATGAATCCTACCAACATTATCAAACTCCAAATGGTATGCAGCACTAGCAAGTTTCAATTTTCTTAGAAACTCCCGATGTGGATTTTTGCCCCATGCTCTTATGACCTTGACGAAGGTCAACAAATCATAAGTCACATGTCAAGTTCTACCCATCATTATCCAGGTTAATTTGAACCCACCCGTATATACCCTTGACGAAGGTCAACAAAGTAATACGACTGTCCCAAACCAACGTATCTATCTATGCTACATATGAACACCCAACAGCTACCAATCACTATACCTTGACGAAGGTCAACAAACATAGCTTGAATACTATTGAATATACATATGAAATGACGGAGGGCTACAAATGGTTTTGGCGAAACCGTGAACATAGTGAACTTGATATAATCGAAGGAACCTTGATAGCTTTTAAAAAGAGTGGTTTAAGCTCCGCGTTTTTAAATGTTTTTCTGTTTTGAAAAAACCGAGTGGTTTTGAAATTGTTCCAACGATTCAACTTTGGTTTGTTTTCTTTGCATTAATATAATGCGTCCTATCAATTTAATCCTACCATTGCAGAAAACAACGAAAATATGACGTACGCTTATGCTATCCGCATTCGCCACTGGGCCCCATCATCACCTGTTAGGTTACTTAACTAACGACAGAGCGGGGGATGGACTAGCGCGGATGCAAAACATAAGCAACACCTACTAGATATCATATATAGATATATACATTCGTCAGATGCAATGATAGCCATTCCAGATCACAGATGAACACATTGGATATACTAGGAATCCACGCTTCGTTTGAGCCTGCAACGAAAGACGGATTACACGGTCGCGATGAATAGACAAACCCCACCCTAGACCCCTACGGGTGCTGCAAACTACCCGCCAAATACCCGAAGTGAAGCAACCTCCCTCAACAATGTGAGTAGGCTACTCGGCACTTCAAAGTACCCGGTAGTTTGTGCACCCCACCTTGGGTCTATACTAGGAGCAAAAACAGTAAAAGAAATAATATACAATGGTGGCTACAACCTCAACCCGGATGTGCGACCATAAAATAATATTACATAAAATTACAAATATTACATTGAATGAAAAATGAAAACTCTCATCTCACATCCCCGGCTATTCATCACGACGATCCAACAAGTTCATATACACAATTCAACATCACAGATCGCAGATATGCACAACCCCCACTAATCGATGTATAGCGATTAGTAGACGTTCAGTACATATATCATTTCACAAACACAGAAACATTAAACTGTTGGACATAGTGCCCTCAAAGTCAATTATTGGATCGCAGGTACGTGATTGCAATGATTGAGGCAGGACCTATACCGATATGACAGTCTTGCTCGAGATGATAGTATGCTATCTGGTTTGTATTTATCATCGGATATATGCTTTAGTTCACTATTGCATGATGATAGAGCCCATAGGATTCTTGCTTGACTACCAGCAGTATGATGGCGATCATATACGTGGGAGCTGGAGTCTATAAGCACATCCTTAAAAGTGTCCCTAGTCGTGGGAGTTTCGAGACAGGGCATCGATACTCCAGAGTAGACTAGTGTATACAGTCGAGACCCCGACGAGGAGCGGTGGCCGGTCTCATAAGCCACTGGTGTCAGTTGGATCACCTAAGATGTATACAGGTGCTCATTAGGTTATGAGTACACCGGACATGACTCGCCGGGAACATGCTAGTTGGTATTATACATATCGTCAGATAGTAATTCCCTGGTGACATGTGTACAGGTTAGTTCATTGACCTGAGATCGTCATTTGTCTCTTGTGAGTTCCCACTGTGCTTAGATTACTACCCTACCACGCTCAAAGGAGTTGTGCAAACAGGTTTTAGTTGGGTACAGTCCCGAGCCACATTAGAGGAAAGTGAGCGGATCGTCGGGGATTCGTCTCTCCCGGTATTGGGGGTTGATGTTGCGCAGTGCACGGGTGGCCATCATTAGGAATTCTCGGCCGAGGTAGTGGAGAATTACTGATTTGGATCAGTAGTTTCTCAGGAGGTGATGGGCTTCATGCCGACACGATTTATCGCGTTATTAGGGGTCTGACTTTATCCACCCCCCTAGACTCCATATGCGATACTCTTTAGACGAACGGACCGGACTATATATACATTGTCACTGTCAGGCTCAGTAGGGTTTATGAATGAGTTCGCTCGTCAGCTTCCCTTCCAATCAATACATAGGCAAACCGTTACGTACAGCTTGTACCTCTGACGTGTTAGGGGTTATACCCAGTGCCAGTGTGTTGATGAGTCATTAGAGTCCTCCACAGACACTTTCCCAAGTTCGGGCGAAACGTTGTAGAGGCCATATGGGTTTATGGCAAGGTTCGGAAAATGCACGTGCGTTTTCGCACGTGTCATTTTTTGGGCAGATAATACTGGTAGGCTTTAGTTTAAGCCGGAACCCAGTATTATACTGTGTAGATATAATATCTTTGTCTCAGATGCATTTGTATTCGTTCGTAATACAAATGCAGGTATGTTTATACTGATACGGGGTTATTCTGAAATTTGTTTCAGGATCACTTTTGGAAGTTGCCAGTTTCCAGTTTTCTATCAGCCGTATTTAACATTTGGTTAAAAATGGATTTATCTTTTCTTGAGATGAGTGTGGAAGGTTTTAGAAGTTTCTAGAAGAGGTGACTAGGATGGTGAGGTGGCTAAGTGCATTAATGGAGCAATTAATGCTTGATGACTAAGGGTTATGGTTCAATGTATGCATTGATTGAGTTCATACTAGGTGTTTAGGTGATTCATCATTCTTGTGGTCACCCTCCTCTCCTACACTCACCTCCCCCCTCTCTTTAAGTGGCCGGCCCCTCATTGTGAGGTGGTATGGTTATTCATTGGGTTTTGAGAGAAAAGATTATGATAATTGAGTGTATGGAAATTTCATAGCCCAATTTCCATTTACCCGATTCCAATTGGCAACTTCATTAACCGTTCGTCCACAGCCTTGGACGTAACGAGACAAAGTATTCTACTCATTCTCTACATCATCTTGGTCGTCTCTTTTAGCAAACTTGACGATCGAGTTGCTTCGGTTCAGAGGCGGGAGCCCGTTTAAAGATCCGTCGACGTGGTGCCACCTGAACGAGAAGAATGGAGTTCAAGGATATCGGAGCAGCCACAACAAAGCGTGGGATGATGGTTGAAGACCGAAGGAATCGGATCATTCGGTATAACGTTTCTACCCACTTTGTAGTTTGTTAGTTTAGCTTTAATGGCAGATCCGGGTTACGGTACATGATAGCGCCAGTTGTAAAAAGTTTTTGTTCCGCATTTGGCGTCTGTTAGACGGCTGGGGTGCTACCGTGGACTCACAGTGGTATCAGAGACTCACCATTAAGCTATACTAACTTGCGCTAACACGTTTAAAATATCGATCGAACGGATTTTCGAAAACCACAAATTCCAAATTCAAAGTTTCTGTTAATTTTAAACAGTGTCTGAAAATTATTTTGATCATGTCAGAAAATTAAGCAGAGTTTTTGAAGCCTACGTCAGAAAATTGGGCACGTGTTCCGACAGTAACGCCGCGGATCCACGGTCAAACCTAGGGTTTGACCGCGGAACCGCGGTCGTTATGTGGGAACAGTGATCCAATTTTTTGCAGTGAGCTTGTTTTGGGAATTTGTGGGTTTTGGAATATTTCTTTTGAGCCCAGATTTTGTTACTGTACTGCAGATGTACGTGGGGCCCACTTCGGGAAATTTTGTCGATCGAAATTTTAAACTTGTTAGTATGCAATATTTACATTATATCTCCGACCGGGAATGTCATTTGATCTGTAAACCACGTCTGATTTTATAGTTCTTTTAGACGGGTTTGCGAACGTGATATTCGTGTTGATGTTCTGTATTATGCTGTGATGTTGCGGATATGTCGTGGTGGATAGCAGGGTGCAATGATAGTTCAGTTTGGATTTATTTGTACATTTGATATTGCAGGGAGAGCGTCCAACATGTGGACTGCCGTTACTGCCTGTTTGTATAATATTCTTTTGGGGCACGACCGGGTCGAGGTCGATGTACCAGTTGTACATATTTTTATTTCTGTACTAGGTTTATCCCGCGAAGGAGTGCACGGATAGCCAGGTTCTGGAGGGCAACGGGTCCGTATCTCATGGCTTTGAGAGGCAGAGGGACCTCACTCTAGAATTGGCAGACTATTCGCCGCACTCGTAGGGGGTACAGGTTGACCCAAGGAGGGGTGCTCAATTTACCGGATTCTGTGAAGTGCCGGGTGTTTCATTCACTATGTTGTGGGGACTACCTCGCTTCAGGTTTTGGTGGGTAACTTGCCGCACCCGTAGGGGTCTAGGTTTCATTGCACAGGCTATCCAGACGACCAGGGGAACGTCAGGTTTCAGCAACGGCTCTGTGAAACCCGGGGATCCCAGATTATCTGTATTGTTCTGTGATGCTTATTACTTTTCTGTAATGTTGCATATTATCACGCCTGGAGCGATTATTGTATATTGGTATATATACTATTAGATGTTGTATATGTTTTACACCCGCGCTAGTCCAGCCCCCGCTCTGTCGTTAGTTAAGTAACCTAACGGGTGATGACGGGACCCAGTGGCGAATGCGGATGGCATATACGTACATTATATTTTCGTTCTTTTCTGCTGTGATTGATTGATAGGACTGCGTTGATTCTTATCAATGCAAAGATAAAACAAACCTATATTTGATGTTGTTGGAACAAATTTTAAAAAGTGTTATTACAAAGACCTTCCTTTTTGCTTTGCATAGTGATATTCAGTTAGAATATCCAGCACCTCATTCGACGAGGCAAGGGCCGAGATCCCTTCACCGGGAGTGACCCTTTGGACAAAGTTTACATCAGGGTGATAACTTCAATATAGTCGATTACAAGTTGCTTTGCATCGCGGTATTCAGTTGGAATATTTTGCACCTCATTCCACGAGGAAAGAGCCGAGATCCCTTTACCGGGAGTGACCTCTTTAGCAAAGGTTTTTCGCCACTATATTTTTATAAAAAGCTATCAGGTTCCTTCAGCGATATCAAGTTCATTACGTTAAAGGTTTTTCGCCAAAATCCAGCCGTAACCCTCCGTCATTTCTTATGGATGGTCAGTAGTATTCAAGCTATGTTTGTTGACCTTCGTCAAGGTATAGTGTTTGGTAGCTGCGGGGTATTCATTTGTTGCATAGATAGATGTGTTGGTTTGGGACAGTCGTATAGCCTTGTTGACCTTCGTCAAGGGCTTGTACGGGTGGGTTCAAATTAACTTGGACAATGACGGGTAGAACTTGACATGTGACTTATGATTTGTTGACCTTCGTCAAGGTCATAAGAGCATGAGGCAAAAATCACATCGGGAGTTTCAAACATACAACAAACTTGCCAGGCATGCGCATACCTTCTGGAGTGTGATAACTTGAGTGGCTTCCATCAAGTTATCATGCGATGATAGTTGGATCCCGATTCTCACTGATGAGTTGGTTTACTCTTCGGGTGATCCCAACTAATTCTTCTTTCAGGTTTGGAGGAGAATTTGAGATTACAGTGGGAGATTTACTGATTAGATAAATTGATAACTATTCTGATCTAGGTTAGAGTGCATGCAGAGTGTTTCTTTTCTCTCTCTCAATGGCAGCGACCTTTGACCGACCCTAGACTATGACTCAGTGACCAAATTGACCGAACCTTCTTAAAATACTGGCCTTTGGATTGTCCGAGTTGCATAAGTCATTGCCGCTCCTTCTTTTACCCTTTGTATTTCTTAGAACACCCCGTATTACTACGGACATCCACTTCCATTGGATAAATCCATCGTATAGTTATATACGAACTCGGAGGGACTTTTTCGAGGATGGATCCAGGTTCAGGAGAAATAGAATTAGTTTATTCAGTTGTCTTTTATTATCACCTTCTTTCAGGTTGCGAGAGCTCCTTCGTTTAGGAGAGTACACCTATTACGCTTATTGGATAATCTTATTCCAAACCATAGGCTGGTGCCGAAAGGTAGGGAATGAAGAAAACCAATTAGCCTAAGTAAGGTGTGCAGAAGGTAATAACTAAAGACATAATAAAGGGATTAGAAAGAGGGCAAAGTAAATTGCGACTGTTATCATTTACGACCAAACCGCATACTTCATCGCTACTCCTATTTCACCTTTGCTTTTTCCCCAGTTCGGGAGAAATAGAATAAGGTATTATTCAGATGTCTTTTATCATCACCTTCTCTCAAGATACAAGCACTCCTAGGATTAGGAGGGTACACCTATTATGCTTACTGGATACTCTTCTTCCAAACCATAGGCTGGTGCCGAACGGTAGAATAAAACCATTTAGTCTAATGATGGTGTACAGAAGGTAACGACTAAAGACAAATAAAGGGATTTGGAGAGATGGCAATAAAATATACGGTTAAAGTCATGAATTGGATTATGGAAGAGGCATTACTAGGAATACCAGGATACCCCTACAAAACATTTTCATGTTTCAGTTTCACTGTGCATTGTTAATTATAAACTGATTTCCCGATTAGCTACTTACTCCAAGATATGTATTTACCAGGTTTCATTCTCATATCTGTATAGTTTTACAGATGATGAGTGGGAGTAAGTTATTGGGAATTAAGTGATCATCCTCATTATATCAGAATTTGTTATAATTGGTGATATTTGAGGAAATCGCCTGGGTACAGTTTTCAACCTACGATGCACAGGTTTTAAGTTATTCAACTCAGCGGACTTATACAGAGTATTGTATGTTGTCCAGTGTCCGTCAGGACAAAGGGGTAGGTCCTCATACTATGTTCTGTTTACTTGTGACTTCTCTAGTTTTTAGACAAGTGTTTCGTAGAAATACAATGTCTAAGTTTTGAGAAGTTGTGGGTATAAGAATAAAGTAGAGAACCAGGTATCGCAAGTATCGGGATTCTTCAAAAAGATCGAAGATGTAGATTCTTGTGATTGGTATTCAGTTAATAGTAATGATTTTGAGAAACTTGTTTCTCTTTCAGGTTATTCATAATTGAATGGATTCTTAAGTTGAGTAATGCTGATCAGCCTCTCTCCATTAAGTTGAAATGCACTGGAGATAGTTGCATGTTTTGAATCTGGTTCCAATTAAATTAGTGCCTCTATTTCTATATTGTATATAGAATGGTTCATATCTTAACGATGTTAAGATATGGGGAATTGTCCAGCTTATGCTTAAAACCAAACACTGGATAACTCAAGGCATGTTTCTGTAATGGCAGTTTGTGGGTTGACCCTGGCTTTGACGAGTGTTGACATTTCTATCATTTGGAAGATCAATAGTGATATTGTTCTAGACTCGCCACAGTTTTAGTAAAATGGATTTTTTTTCAGAAAACAGTAGTGGGAGTATGGTAGAACTGGAAGTGATTCCAGAACCGCAAACGATTACGGAAAATTTAATAGGACCTATATATTCAATCAGGTTTGACATTCTAATAGCCACTCCGCAGACATGGTGGGTAACCTCAGACACCCGAGAGGTACTCTGGTAGCCTCAAGGACGGTGATAGGGAGGTTCTTGTTTACCCAGACTTGACACTACTACTGTTCCAGACTATGGGACCCGGTAGGAGGATAATTATAGCGTCGTTCTAAACTAGCTTTAGAAGTGCACGTATATATTATTCTGCCAGATGGTTGTCGTAGTCAGTGGGAGCAGCGGAAGCATAGTGGGCAAGTAGCTTATGTCTATTTATAGGCTTGAGCAGATATAGCGGAGATTAGATCATCTAATTTTGATGAGAGAGTCATGGTTTTGACTTCATCAAAATAGGGGATGGATCTGTTGAGAAGGTAGTAGGGTGTGATGTCCTGGTATTTGGATGACATACACATAGTAGGAAGTAAAATTCCTATACTACGATCGGTTGTACTTTAGTCGTCACACAGTTGTTTCTCCACAAAGGATATGGATATAATATCTGACATTCTAGTTACTAGATCTACGGTTTTAGATCTAGATTTGGGTAGTTTCCCAATGTGGGTACTTTGACAGTATTCTAATAGTATTTTAGAATAGATGACTCCTGGCATGGTGGTGTACCTGCAGGTGATGGAGTCACCCTCTCTAAAGGTGTCTTAGAGACTAAAGGAGAGAGGGATGTGCATGATTGGCAGATCACTTGCTTAGGCAATTGAGTCAATCATGAGATGTCAAGTACCACACCAGATGTTGTTTTTTGCACAAGATGCGATAAGTTTATATTAATCCAATCCTGAAGAAACATAAGGGAGTAGTTTTAGAACAGAAGTGTTTGTTCTACGGATTTGATGACGGCAGCCTCCTTCGGGAGACGATTATCATTCCAGGCTTCTAAGATGACATAGATGACAGAGTGATTGTCTGAGTTATAGTTTTCCCTCTGACGAGGGACAGTATTATGGACAGGTGGTCCAAGAGGATACTGTGGGAGGCATGGTGCAGGATACTGATTAGGTTCAGTTATCGATACAGTCTAAGAAGTTTGGATTTGGAGTTCATTTATGAACTTGGTCCCATCAGATATCCAGATATATTCTAAGACAGGTATTACTCGATTCGGGAGATGGCTTTCTCCGCGAACTTGAGATTAAGAGAGACATAGAAAGAAACATCAGGGCGGATCCACTCACTGAGGCTATTTCTCGAACACAAGAGTTTTACAAACTAGCTTTGTGAAACTGATTAGTAGAGGAGTTGGATGTTCGGTATCACACGGGCTGTGAGTATGCGACATCGCAATAATTAGCCTTGAGTGCAAGTGGGAGATTGTTGGAGATAGTTCCCTCAAAGTCAATTATTGGATCGCATGTACGTGATTGCAATGATTGAGGCAGGACCTATACCGATATGACAGTCTTGCTCGAGATGATAGTATGCTATTTGGTTTGTCTTTATCATCGTATATATGCTTTAGTTCACTATTGCATGATGATAGAGCCCATAGAATTGTTTCTTGACTACCAGCAGTATGATGACAATCATATACGTGAGAGCTGGAGTCTATAAGCACATCCTTAAAAGTGTCCCTAGTCGTGGGAGTTTCGAGACAGGGCATCGATACTTCAGAGTAGACTAGTGTATACAGTCGAGACCCCGATGAGGGGCGGTGGCCGGTCTCACAAGCCACTGGTGTCAGTTGGATCACCTAAGATGTATACAGGTGCTCATTAGGTTATGAGTACACCGGACAGGACTCGCCGGGAACATGCTAGTTGGTATTATACATATCGTCAGATAGCAATTCCCTGGTGACATGTGTACAGGTTTGTTCATCGACCTAAGATCGTCATTTGTCTCGTGTGAGTTTCCACTGTGCTTAGATTACTACCCTACCACGCTCAAAGGAGTTATGCAAACAGGTTTTAGTTGGGTACAGTCCCGAGCCACATTGGAGGCAAGTGAGCGGATCGTCGGGGATTCGTCTCTCCCGGTATTGGGGGTTGATGTCGCGCAGTGCACGAGTGGCCATCATTAGGAATCCTCGGCCGAGGTAGTGGAGAATTACTGATTTGGTTCAGTAGTTTCTCAGGAGGTGATGAGCTTCATACCGACACGATTTATCGCGTTATTAGGGGTCTGACTTTATCCACCCTCCTAGACTCGATATGCGATACTCTTTAGACGACCGGACCGGACTGTATATACATTGTCACTGTCAGGCTCAGTAGGGTTTATGGATGAGTTCACTCGTCATCTTCCCTTCCAATCAATACATAGTCAAACCGTTACGTACAACTTGTACCTCTGACGTGCTAGGGGTTATACCCAGTGCCAGTGTGTTGATGAGTCATTAGAGTCCCCCACAGACACTTTCCCAAGTTCGGGCGAAACGTTGTAGAGGCCATATGGGTTTATGGCAAGGTTCGGAAAATGCACGTGCATTTTCGCACGTGTCATTTTTCGGGCAGATAATACTGGTAGGCTTTGGTTTAAGCCGGAACCCAGTATTATACTGTGTAGATATAATATCTTTGTCTCAGATGCATTTTTATTCGGTCGTAATACAAATACGGATATGTTTATACTGATACGGGGTTATTCTGAAATTTGTTTCAGGATCACTTTTGGAAGTTGCCAGTTTCCAGTTTTCTATCAGCCGTATTTAACATTTGGTTAAAAACGGATTTATCTTTTCTTGAGATGAGTGTGGAAGGTTCTAGAGGTTTCTAGAAGAGGTGACTAGGATGGTGAGGTGGCTAAGTGCATTAATGGAGCAATTAATGCTTGATGACTAAGGGTTATGGTTCAATGTATGCATTGATTAAGTTCATACTAGGTGTTTAGGTGATTCATCATTCTTGTGGTCACCCTCCTCTCCTACACTCACCTCCCCCTCTCTTTAAGTGGCCGGCTCCTCATTCTGAGGTGGTATGGTTATTCATTTGGTTTTGAGAGAAAAGATTATGATAATTGAGTGTATGGAAATTTCATAGCCCAATTTCCATTTACCTGATTCCAATTGGCAACTTCATTAACCGTTCGTCCACAGCCTTGGACGTAACGAGACAAAGTGTTCTACTTATTCTTTACATCATCTTGGTCGTCTCTTTTAGCAAACTTGACGATCGAGTTGTCTCGGTTCAGAGGCGGGAGCCCGTTTAAAGATCCGTCGACGTGGTGCCACCTGAACGAGAAGACTGGAGTTCAAGGAGATCGGAGCAGCCGCAACAAAGCGTGGGATGATGGTTGAAGACCGAAGGACTCGGATCATTCGGTATAATGTTTCTACCCACTTTGTAGTTTGTTAGTTTAGCTTTAATGGCAGATCCGGGTTACGGTACACGATAGCGCCAGTTGTAAAAAGTTTTTGTTCCGCATTTGGCGTCTGTTAGACGGCTGGGGCGCTACCGTGGAATTACATAAACGACGTTAAATTTACGACTTCGAAACACCCGCAGTGCTACAGTGAATAACTTTCAGTAAAATCAAAATCGACGAAAGCAAACAACTCCTAAAACCCAAGATATAAGTCAAAAGGCCAGGAACAAAAATTGAATCATTTCCTACATAGGGAGGCCGAGGTCACCGGACATGAAGCCCATGTGGCCGGTCCCACCTTGGTGAAAATGTTCCAGTTTTGTTCAGTGGCCTTTTTGCTGCTCAAATGACACTCTGTACTTGTTTAAATAATTTTCAGAGTTCATTAAAAAATCGACAGAAACTTAACATTTGGGTTCATTGTTTTCGGTTTGTTTCGGTTTCGTAGTTTTAACTGTCATTTAAACTATTAGTGACAGTTTAGTGAGGCTCTGATACTACTGTAAGTCTATGTCACTCACCCCGCAAACTAGCGAGGAGGCGGAACAAGTAAAAATCAAAACTTTATTACAAAGCAACATAGACTAACGCTTAAGGATCTTTGCAAAACCATTACTAACGAACTACTAGAGATTTAATCTACTGTGATAGACGATTATACATCACGAAAACGGTCCTTCGGTTCTTTTCTTCGCTGTCCTCCTCGTCCATGTGAGCTCCGAGGATCGATCCGGATCTTGGTCACCTCCGCGGCCTCCTAGAGTCAAAGACGATCCACCCGAGAGTCTATAGTCCGAGCTCTACCTCAACCCGAGGTAACTAGGGCAACAAGTTTTCTACTCTTGATGTCCCAAATGATGTAGAGGTAGAAGATGGATCTGTTTGTCTATTTAGTTTCTATTTTTCTCAACACATGAGAGCTATAAAAAAATCTAGAGAGGAGGAAGAAGAAGGAACCATGGGAGCTTTCTTTTGGATGAGAGAGAATGAGAACAAGATAATGATCCATGAGAAAAATAATTACCAATCTTTTATCATGATAAATTGTGATGGAAACCTTGATTTGACCATTATCATGTCAAGTTAAATTCAAAGCCAAAGAAGCATCTAGTGCTCACAAAAAATATCTAAGTCAACAATGGTCAAGTAGGTCAAATGGTCAACATGATCAAATCGTCAAAGCAATTAGCCATAACACAATTATCATTAAAAAGATTAGTAAATATGTTCCTCCACCTCATAATGGTTTTGACCAAGTCAATGGTCAAAACCCTAATGAGGCACCTTCTTCTTCGCTCTTCACAACCGTGCAAATACACCCGCATCTGCATTCCGTAGAATACGAATGTACAGAAGACAAACCTAATCCATCCATATAATACTAGGATCCGGCTTAAACTAAAGACCATTAGTATTGTCTGCCCGAACATCATATGCACACAAGTGCACGTAATTGATCGTAGCCCTGCCGCAAAACCATACGGCCTCTACACCTTTTGCCCAGTGCAGGGAAACTCTCTGTGTGGGACTCTAAAGACTCGACACTACGCTGGCAGTGGGTTTAACCACTGACCGCAAGCGGCACTAGCTGTATGTAACGGTCCCTAGGTAGATGTCGATAAGATGGCCGATGAGGTAAACCCATCCGAACTCCTATTGAGCCTGAATGTGACAATCTCCGTACATTCCAGTCTGTTCGTCTAAGAGTATCGCATGTCGAGCCTAGGGGGCGGTAAACGTCAGACCCCTAATAGCGGTACAAGTCGTGTTGGAGTGTAGCCCAGAACACCCTGAGAAACTACTGGAAACACTATCAGTAATTCTCGCTTGCCCTGGCCAGGGACTTTGTGTAATGACTCTCCTAGACACAGCGCGATATCAACCCCCAATACCGGGAGAGACGAATCTTATCTAACCGCTACTGCCTCCAAGTGCTTCGGGACTGCACCCAACCACTACCTGTTTGCACGAGTCCTTTGAGCCGTAGTAGGGTAGTAATCAAAGTACAGTGGGAACACACTCGAGGCGAAGTAGCAGTGTCAAGTCGACGGACTAAGCTGTACTCCTGTCACCTGGGAACTGTTATCTGACGATAGGTATAATACCAACCAACAGTTTCCGACGAGTCCTGTCCAGTGTATTCGTAACCTAACGAGCACCCGCATACTATCTCTAGTACGACGTACTAATGGCTGTGGGACAGACCATCTCCCCTGCTGGGATGAGAAGCGTATACGCTAGTCTACTCCAGAGTACCGATGCCTCGTCTCGATAATCCTACGACTAGGGACCTGTATAAGGATGTGCTTGTAGATTACCCAGCCCCCACTAGTGTGACTGCCATCACAACGCTGGTAATCAAGCAAAGATTTTAAGGGCTCCACTAATATGTATAAGCGATATGCTAAAAGAAACACATGCACATATTGAAGTAGAAACAAACCAAGTAGCATACTACCATTTTGAGCAAGACTGTCTATACAACTGTGAATGTCCCAACCTTCCATTAAGTAATATACAAACTAGTATGATACAGTAATGGCCTTTAGGGCATATACACTAACATGGGCTCCACCCCTATTTGTTTCCGCAATCGCCCTCATCCAAGAGCGCCCTTCATCTCCCGCCAAAACGCCTCCTCGCATCCAACGGCTCCGATTGCTCCACTTGTCGTTCCCACACTGGACCGCACCCCATCAGACACCGCAGGTCTGCCCACATCGTGTCGGCCAACCGATGCTTGACACATGGACCGTCGCTTCAGTGGCAGGATGCACGAACCTGCGCACCTCCCTTAAATGCAAAGATCTCATCCTGATTCGCTGGCAGAAAAGACAGCTGACGGTCCGGGGACACGTCCCGACGAAACCTTAGGAGAGAGCTCACCCCGGGCGGCCCGACAGTCCACTCCTGACCCGACCCGCTAGCTGGTCGGGACAAGAGTGGGGGATAATGATGATGCTCAATATTGGCGATCTCCAAGATCAGGACACATGGCAGATGACGTGTCCTAGAACTCGGAAGAAAGGGCCCCACAGGGGCCGACCAGGCCACCCCTATACCCGACCTGCAAGCACAAGTTGGCTCTCCTCAGAGCCCCTTGAAAATTGGCCTCCTCGGCCTCTCAGCTTACCCCGAGCTGCCACAGGACCGAGACTTCTTGGCCCTTTCGCTCATCCCTGAGCTCCCCAACCGAGGCCATCTTTCTCGGTCCTCCGACCGACCAACTCCACCACTCATAGGCATAAACGCCGCTCCGCAAATCTCGCCATGCGCAGATTCTCAACCAGCAACATCCCACGTTCCATGCTATCACGATCCTCTCTTTTCGCGGGCGTGACGTAGGGGGCGTAACTGCCGGCTAGATTCTCGCGCCTGCTGCCGCCACTATATAAACCCCCATCACAGAGGGGTCAAGTAAGCCATTTTTTACTCCACTTAGCCATTTCTCTGCTCAGATCTTGTGCTAACTTGATCGTCGGAGGGTCCTCGGTGGTACCAAACCATCCCGGGACTTCTTTGCAGGTACTCGACGCTAAACTCCTCAAAATCACCAATCTCCTCAAAACCTATTGAGACCCACACGCAGCAGAAGATCACCTCCAAAATCCACCGGGAGATCGACAGAAGACAACATCTGACAGAGACCCGAAAAGGATCTCCATCACCTTGGGTTCTATAGAGAGAAAATTGTGACTTGTTCTATGTTATCTCTATTATTATAATGGCAACTACATCGGGAATCCAAATTGATCTTATAATTAAGACATCCTTAGATTTCATGAATAACAAGAGAAAAAAATATCATATGCCATATCATATCATCCATAACAATATAATAAATTTTTACGCCTTTTTTAAGTAATAAAATAATACATAAAAGTAAGACAACTTCTTTCCCAACTTCAAAATTCAAAGATAAAGTCAAACCACCGTAAAGTTTTCTTCATAACAAATTAAGTTATTAATTTGCTATGCATAATGATAATTTGGCTAAAATTTTATTATATAAGCTGAAAATTAAATCACAAATTATTTATTCAAACAATAAATATATTTTATATAAACGTGCAACGCACGTGCAAATTACTAATTAATGAATAGTTAGATGCATGTAACCGGGGTGCTAATTGAACCAAGCCAGCTCGAGTTCGGCTCGCTAAGAAGTCGTTCAAATTTGATCATTAATGAACGAACCGAATTTGAACTAAAAATTCAACTTGTTTAGCTAATGAACCAAACTTGAGCCGATCCTAGCGTTTTTTATTTATAGCTCGAGTCCGTCTTGTTTATGTATTATATCATATTTTATATATTTTAAAATAATATTCATTTCCAAGCAGACAAATAGTCTATCCAAATTAACATGTATTTAGTTAACTCTTAACAAACATCCCAACAGTTAATCAAACACCTAAAAAATTCTGGTTTTCGTCTCTCTTTTGTAGTGATATAAGCTGGTAATATTAGTTAATAAGCTATAAACTGCAAACTTACTAACCGAGCTCAAGCAAAGCTTATTTGTTTGTCTATGAGCTCGGTTTGTTTGTTGTCTAGCCATTAACTTGACAAACTCGAGCTGATTCAATGAACTAAATTGAACTTGAGCCAGATAAGTTCTGCTTATAATGAACTCGAGCCAAACTCGAGTTGAGCCGAAAATGAACGTGTTGAACTCGAGCTCGAACAAGTTTTGCTCGTTTACACCCATAGATGTTATGATTTTGATATTAATTAAAAAATGTTGGCTATAGATGTAGTATATGCAGAGACAACTAGCCCGATTGTGAAGATTCCATTTGATTTAGAAGCGTTTCCATAGTTCTTAAACACCTGGTGTAAGGTCCTAACCATAATTTGAAATGTTGATTCCGATTCCAAAAATGGCCATTCACTTTTCGAGATTGATATTGTCCTGTTGTGTTCACCATATTATAACGAGATTTCCTTATTAATTTTATTCGTGATTAGTGATTTTACTGATGAGTTAATGGGTCTGTTCTGGTTAGTGGTTTTACTAATGAGTTATTCGGTGCATAGTGGTTTTACTAAAAGTTGATGGGACCATATTAGTGGTAGCGGTTTTACTAATGAGTTAATCCATAGTTAATGGTTTTACTAATTTATTTTTTTGAATTGTACACTGTAACTTAATCCAAGCGGGGTTCGAATCCCAGATCTCACGCTACAGCTGCAAGAAGGGTTTACTAAAAGTTGAATGGATTTATTATATGTTATTGGGCTTTACATGTAGTTTGTCATCATTAATATGACTTTAAACGTCATTAATTACAAAAAAATATGACAAGTTGTTTTTTAAAGTTGAAAATATTTCCATTATTAGAATTTTTTTCCTCGAACGATATAAAATCTTATATTTCTATCCACTACAACCGAGATTGTCCGTCCAATCCCAAAATTGATCATCTGATACCAAGCTTGATACCTAGATTTGAACCTAGCTAGTCCTAGCTCCTTGCTAAAATTTCAAATTATCATTAGAGTAATTTTGGTTGGAAACTATAGTAAAGATTAATTTATTGCCGAACATAGAGTTATATGAGAATGAAGTAGTTGAGATGTGTGATTTCTTCTTCTTCAATAATAATAATAATAATAATTATTATTATTATTATGCTTTGAAAAAAAAAGTTTCAAACAAAAAGGAAAAAAAAGAAAAGAAATGGTCTTTACTAAAAGCAAATTTTAGAAATCTCCATGTCATTTTGTTTCAAATTAAAATAATTTAGATGGATGTCTCATTTTTAATTACTATAATAATTCAAACCCAATGAATGTGGGTTGCCATATTTCTATTTTTCAGGAAAATGTCAAAAGAACGAGAAATGTGTTTTAATTTACTCCCACTCTAAAATATGTTCATCTCATCCCCTCCATATTCTCTCTCTCCATTTCTAATCAAATCTCCTCTACTCACTCAAAAGAAAAAAAAAAGCATCTACACTAAAAAAATTCAATCTTTCTTTATTACTTATAACATTTTCTTCGTACATATCATATTTTACCCATAATTATTTGAGAACGAAATATATGTGTAAAGCATAGAGTTTAGTTATTTAATGAAGACATATATTTTCTTAAAGAGTATCACATCGGTCATTTCCAATTTATAATATAAACATGTATCACACGTGCAGTAACTCCTGCTGCGAAAGATAAAGAAACAACGATAACAAGAATAATAATTATTTACCTTTTAGCATTAGTTAACTTACATGGAATGTCATTTAAATATTTATATTTGAGAATAAAGTTCTAGATATACCTCTAAATTATTGGAAAAAGGAGGCTATGGGGCAAGGGGTGAAAGAGAGCAAGAATCTTGCATTCAATGTTAAAATATTAATATAGGTTGATGATGTGAATGTTGAATTTGATTTAAATTTGGCTTAGTTAGGGATTAGTTATGATTTAAATCTAATCTTTTTAGTTTAGATTTAAATCTAATCTCTAATTTAAATTCATGTTTATCTCTAATTTAAGTATGGATTTATCTCATAATATTTATTTACCCTACAAATATGAAACGTTCTTTAGGGATTTTATGTATCCATAATTCTCTAATAACCTGAGATTTAATTAGAGTGTGAGGTCGCGGATAGAAAGAGATTTTGTAAGAGAGTATTAATTTGTAAAGGAGGGCGAGAAGTCGGTATAATCTCTTATAATTCTTTTCCATAGAGGAAATTTTCTTCGCAGTTTGCAAGATTAGGTGCTATTTGCGCCGAACTTGGGTAAATCTTGTCTGTTGCTCTTGGTGTGTTTTTTTCGTGTGATTTGGTATCCGTCGGATAGTTCTTTTACAATTTACCCTGAAACAAAGGTCTTGGATATCCGCTAGGCATAGATACATATTCCTTACAACAAGTAGTATCAAAGCATCAAGTTTGTGATAGAGTTGATTGGGGAGATGACATATACAAGTTGCAAGACTAAAAAGTTCGATGGGCGCAATATTATTTTCGGTCTATGAATATTGAAGACGAAGACGCTGCTGAAACAACAAGATATGCATAAGATTGTCTTTGCGAAAGACAGGATTCCGGCGATGAGCACAGCAGTTGAGATTGAAGAGATGGAAGACAAAACTCTCAGTTCGATCCAACTATAAGATTCTTTGCGAAGTGGTGCAAGAGACGACAGTAACAGAATTGTGAAAAAAATTGGAGTCCTTTTATATGAAGAAATCTCTTACTAACTAATTCCATCTAAAGCAGTCTGGGATGCGTGTTGAGATTCTTCGGTTCGGATTAGGAGGAGGGTTCGCTTCGCTGGAGTTCGCAGGATTGTGCTGGCAGGAGAGGATCGTGCATCGGTACACCATATTGAGAGATCCTCGGTCAGATGGAATTGCATGGCGGATGGTTTGAACAGTTAGGAAGAATAGAACTTTACAACTTACGGGTGGTTTTCCGAGAGAATTTTGGACTAGAGCCCTATCTACTGCCAAATACCTCATCTATCGGTCACCATCGATGGTGGTGGATATGGGAATTACCAAGGAGTTATGGACTGGAGGGGTTAGAGATTACTCATGGCTTCATGGAATTCGATTCTTCGAGAAGCCGAAGATCGAGAGATATTCTCTTGTCGGCTTTGGAGACGGAGCAAAAAGGTATAGGTCGTGGTGTTCTGGGACCCAGAGTTGATTAATCAGCGAAGTGATATTCGTAGAGTCTATGATACTTCAAAGAAGACAGATTCGGTCAGATGGTGAATGGAGAATATGTATGCCTTTAAGAGTAGTGAAGTTCGAAATTCCATTCTAGGTTACGAGAGATGAGTACTAGATATAGGTGTTCTGAAGGCAATTATTATAATTATACATAGACCTATATGGATAGAACATTCTTGTTCGAGATGATAGTAAGATATCTAGTTTGCTTTATCTTATGTGTATATATTTTACTTGCCATTATGTATCACAAATACATGTTGATAATGTCTTTAGGATTTTTGCTTGACTATCAGGATTATGATGTGATCATACTAGTGGAGCCTAGGTAGTTCATAAGCACATTCATAAATGTTCCTAGTCATAGGAGTATCGAGACGGTGTATCGGTACTCTAGAGTAGACTAGTGTATACGTTTCTTGACCCGGTTAGAGGGCAATGGCTGGTCCCACAGCCATTGGTGTTTGACACCGAAGATTGTATACATGTGCTCATTGGAGAATGAGTACACTGAATAGAATCACCGAGAAATCCTAAATGGTATTATACCTATTGTTAGATAGCAGTTTTCTGGTGATAATGGTACAGTATAGTCTTTTGACCAGAGATCACCAAGTGTCTTGTGTGTGTTCGAATTATAGTTTGATTAACCACGGCTTTAAAGAGCCGCGCATACAGGTTTTAGTTGGGTATAGTCCTGAAGCACATGGAGCCAGTGATCGATCAAGAGAGGATTCGTCTCTCCCGGTATAGGGAGTCGATGTTGCGCTGTGCATGATATGACTGTAATCTGAAGTCCTTGGCCACGGCGGTTGAGATAAACAAATAAGTGTTATCAGTTGTATCTCGGACGGTTATGAGTCTGATATCGGAATTAATTATTGGGTTATTGGGGGTCTGACAGTTTCCACCCCCAGACCCGATATGCGATACTCTTTGACGAAGAGACCGGACTGTACGGTAAATATCACCGATAAATTTGTTGGGTTCGAATGAGTTTGCTTGTCGACCTACTTTTTGATCAATACCTGGGTAACCATTACGTACAACCAGTGCCGCTGACGAACGAGCTTGTGGGTTAACCCATTAGGGGATTGATATGAAATTGTTTCAGATTCAATCGGATATGATCCTATTCACTGTTCTAAATATCGTCTGTATCGGGCGAGATCTCGGTATCGGCTCTACTATGATACAATACAACAATTTTTCTCAAATCTCGTTTTAGGCAAACATAGACCGAAATTTTCAAATATGCCATGAATCAGAAACGGAAGTGACCGGCACTTAAATCACGCAACGTCTAAATACGATGGCGCAATTCAAGTAAGCCAAAACCCAGAATCTAAACCATTTTTAAAAGAAATAGTGGAGGTAAGGTTTTGAAAAGTTTTGTAAAAAGTAAAGCTTGTTTTGAAATATTGTTTGAAAAACGGATAGCATCTCCTTTATAAATTTTGATTAAAACGAATACAATGATAGTAAATATAGATGCATCCTACATACGGGAGCTCAATCGTGTAAGTGTATGATGCTCCTTACCGTTACTACTACGGCCATACGAAATCAAAAACTTTAAAATCTTGAGCACTACACACTTGAAACTCTAGAATACAAGCCTAAACACTAAACTAAACTACATTAACTAGAGTTTTAGTTACTAGGTTAGTGTAACAACCTGTATAGACGGTCCTTCGGGTCTTGAAAGGTTCACTCCTCAAGCTCTCAGGGTTGATGAAACGAGCTCTCGAAGTTGAACTTCCCACGTCGAAGACGATCCACCCGAGGATGCCGATTCAAGCGATAGCTTCTATGAAGCAACTTAAGATCGAGTCTTGCTAGGACAAGATGCTTAGAGGGTGTAGTTTATAAACAAGATGCTCACTTGTCTTTTCTCAAACTCAAGAAGAGAAGTGAGGAAGAAGATGAAGAAAGATAGCAACTCAAGAAAAATGTCTCACTTGATGAAAAATATCATCACAAAAATATCCTCACCCTCACCCACTTATCTCTTCATGCTAGAAACAATGAAGTGGGTAGGCTAGTGACTCATTAAGGTGAGTCACAAGCCCACACACTTCTACATTCAACCATCAAGAAGGAAGAGAGAGAGAGAGAGAGAGAGAGAGAGAGTGTGTAGCCACCTCATCTAGGTACACACACACATGTGTGTAATCAAGTATACCCTAAAACTCGTATTTATAATAAATACGTATACTGTATTTCTACCAAAAAACGAATACCGTATTTGTACCGAAAATACAAAATACGTGTATTCATATTTAGAAAGAAATACATGTATTTGTATCAAAGCACAAATACCCGTATTTATACAAATACACGTAATCGTATAAATATCGTATTTATGTTAAAATACAAATACCCAAAAAAGAGCAATATAATACTAGCATCAAAACTGGCTGTCTTTCAAACCTGCTGGTACTACTAAACCGTCCGATTAAAGCATGTGTATAAATACACGTGTTCAATCGAACATCCGGGCGTGTCGAAATACGCAAACTATACCATTTCGCCTGAACCGGGAAACCCTCTGTGTGAGACTCTAAAGACTCAACAATATGCTGGCAGTGAGTTAACCACAAGCACGTCAGTGGCACTAGCTGTATGTAACGGCTATTCAGGTATCTGTCGAAAGGAAGATCGGCAAGATAACTCGTCCGAAAACCTTACTGAGCTTATAAGTGACATTCTCCGTACAGTACGGTTTGTTCGTCTAAGAGTATCGCATATCGGTCCTAGGGGTGGTAAACGTCAGACCCCTAATAGCACGGCAAGTCGTGTCGGTATGGAACCTAATACAACCTGAGAAACTACTGGTGTACCTACCGGTAAATCTCACTTGCCCTGACCAGAGATCTTTAGTATTGGCCAACCGTACAAAGCGCGATATCAACTCCCAATACCGGGAGAGACGAATCCCTTCTATCACCTACTGCTTCCAAGTGCTTCAGGACTGCACCCAACTACTGTCTGTTTACACGGCTCTTTAAAGCCGTGGTAGGGTAGTAATCTAAGTACAGTTGGAACACACTCGAGACTAATAGTGATGTCAAGACATCAGACTAACCTGTACTCATTTCAATGCAGAACTGCTATCCAACGATAGTTAAAATACCAACCAGTAGTTCCCAGCGAGTCTGCCCAGTGTAACTCATAACCTAATGAGCACACGTATACTATCTTTGGTACCGTATACCAATGGCTGCGGGACATGCCATCTCACCTGACGGGGATAAGAAACGTATACACTAGTCTACTTTAGAGTATCGATACCCTGTCTCGATAATCCTATGACTAGGGACAAGTGTAAGGATGTGCTTATAGACTACCCAGCCTCCACCAGTGTGACCGCCATCACAACGCTGGTATTCAAGCAAAAGATCCTACGGGCTCTATCAACATGTATTAGCGATACATTAAAAGAAATATATACACATCTTAAGATAAATATAAACCAGATAGCATACTATCATATTGAGCAAGACTGTTATATATCTGTATATATCCCAAGCTTCCAAAATGTAATATACAATCTTGTACTATACAATAATGGCCTCCAGAGCATATATCACTAACAATTTCCCACTTTCACTAAGGCCATGTATTAGCGTATCGCAGACCTATCATCTCGAATAGCCTTTCGAACTGTGTCTGAAGGATGACCTTTGTGAGTGGATCTGCAATGTTGTTCTCCGTGTCTATTCTCCGCACCTCGATCTCCTGGCGATCCACGATCTCCCTGATCGGATGATACCGCCTCAAGATATGTCTGGACTTCTGATGGGACCGTGGTTCCTTCGCTAATGCTATAGTCCCGTTGTTGTTATAATACAAAGGTATTGGGTCAATAATGGACGGAACCACCTGAAGTTCTGTAATGAACTTTCTCATCCAGACTGCTTCTTTCGCGGTGTCACATGTAGCGATATACTCTGCTTCCAGTATTGAGTCAGCAACGGTGTCCTGTTTAGAGCTCTTCCAATTGACCGTCCCTCCATTGAGGGTGAAGACATAACCTGACATGGATTTGGAGTCATCCTTGTCACTCTGAAAGATGGAGTTAGCATAGGCCTCAATATGGAGGTCTTTACTGCCGTATAACAAGAACATCTCCTTAGTCCTTCTTAGCTACTTGAGAATGTTCTTTACTGTTATCCAACGCTTCGCCCCTGGGTTCGACTGATACCTGCTTACCATGCTCAGTATGTAAACAACATTTTGTCTAGTACACAACATCGCATACATTATAGATCCTACCGCCGAAGCATAGGGTATAATACCCATGTGATCCCTTTCTAAATCAGTCTTGGGAGACATCTCATTGGAGAGGATGATTCCGTGACAATCGGGTAGATTACCATACTTGGAATCTTCTATACTAAATATTTTCAGTATGGTGTCAATGTACCTGGACAGTGAAAGTCCCAACACCTTCTTAGATTTATCACGATAGATCTTGATCCCCAGAATGTAGGAGGCATCACCCAGGTTTTTCAGGGAGAACTTCTGTGACAAGAATCTTTTGACTGATTGTAGCACAGGAATGTCATTTCCTATTAAGAGAATGTCATCTACGTACTGTTTTCCACCGGAAGACGCGACCGGGACGTTGGGACGTCAGGGCCTGAATTCCGAGGGCAGATACTAATTGGTGCTATCCGTCCACCTCTCCGAAGATGCCAAGTTGATTTATGGCACCATGTATCGAAGGTTTAAACGGATGCGGCCGATGTAGCAGACTTCGTCAGATTCCCCCTCGTTGAGGGGTTTTTGATTGTGGGGACGCTCTTCCCTGCAGGCACAAGCTCCAGCAGTTAATTACATTACCGTATCACGGTAACCACTTTCTCCTTCTCCAGATGGTCATTTCGTGTCGTGTGTGTTTGTTTTTTTTTTGGTTGCTCGTGGATTGTATACGGAGACTAATTTATGTTGTCGCCAGTAGGACGTGGATTAGTCCAAATCCGTATTTTCTTAGATTTGGGTTTGGTGGTTGGTTTAAGGATACGTTAGTCTCATTTGAAACTAAGATCAACTTAAACGTTTGTTAAGGATACGTTAGTCTAATTTTAGACTAAGATCAACTTAATGGGATCGTTTAGATCCGACAAAAGAGCATTTGAGCTCTATTGTTTAGTTTAGGGACATTGCTGTCGATTACCAGTTTAAGGATATGGTGGTCCATTGTTAGTTTAAGGACATCTCGGTCCAATGTTAGTTTAAAGACATCTCGGTCAAGGTTAAGGACATCATAGTCCGTGAGTTTAAAGACCTCACATTCAAGGTTAAGGAAATCATAGTCCATGGGTTTAAGGACCCCACAGTCCAGTTTAAAGACGTCACAGTCTATGAAATGTATAGTTGTCGGGACCTGTCACCTCTCTGAAGACGTTGAAGGATTACAACGACAAATATCAGAGGAGTTCAGAGATGTACCCTTGAACCAAAGTTGATTGGGAGATCTGTAGTCCAATTTGGAACTAAGATCAATTAATTAGATTATGATCACGTTGGCTCAGTTAAATCTGAATTGAGGACTTATGGCCAATTTGGGCTAAATCTAATTAAGTTTGAAATGTTGGCCCTTTGTTGGCCTATTGAACATTTGTCTGGGTTCAACCCCTCATTATTTAGCAATGCTAAATAAGAGTTTGAGAGCTCTGAGAACATTTTGTCTTTAGCTGAGCACTTAAACATTATAGTTCTGGATTTTCAGGCTCATTTGAAGGGGGGATTTGCCTCTGGAAGACTTAGCCAATTTGTGCTAGATCGGTTTTAAAATAGTGTTAAACACTAGAAGATATTTGGTGATCGCATGTCCCCACGTGATGTGCTTTAAAACAGTGTTAAACACTGGGGACAAAATGCCCAAAATAGTGTTAAACACTAAAAATGGGGTGGTCACGTAGGGTCACGTGAGGCGCCTGAGAATCGGGCCGAACCTCCTTTATTTTACCCTCAAATCCACAAATAAGTGTTAAACACTTTTAGTCTTCAGGCCATCACGTGTTGGCACGTGATGAGCTTCCAGGTATTGATTATTAAAGGGATTTGCTAGGGGTCACGTGGGGACACGTCAGGACGCCCATGCATACGATTTTAATCCTTCAATTCTTTCCATCTTCTCTTTTTTAAAGAGGTGTTTGTCAGGGGTCACGTGGGGTCACGTGAGGCATCTGAAGATTGGGTCAGACTTTCTTTATTTCTTCCCAGAATGTTCGAATAAGTGTTAAACACTTAAGTCTTCACGGCCATCACGTGTAAGCACGTGATGGATACCCATGCACTGCTTTATTAAAGTGTTTATTAGGGGTCACGTGGGGACACGTGTGGGCGCCTAAAATTGATTCTGCCTTGGGTTTGTTCCCTTTTGTTTTGAGGGTCACGTGTGAGCACGTGAGGCATTGCCTCCAAGCTTTTTCTTTCTCATTTTGAGGAATCTGTTTGAGGGTCACGTGGGGGCACGTGACCATGTCTCATTCATTCTTTTCTGATCATTAAAGGAAGGGTCACGTGTTGCCACGTGACCACGTTTTCATGCATGGGTAATTTGAGTTCTTTGTTTGAGAATTAAATTCTTTGGTAGGGTTAAACCCTAATTCTGTTTTGAGGAATTAAATTCCTATGTATATGGAAGAATTAAATTCTTATTAGGGAGAATTGAATTCTCATGTAGGGTTAAACCCTAGTTCTGTTCTTTTTAGAGGAATTAAATTCCTATGAAGTTGGGAGAATTAAATTCTCAAATAGTGTTAAACCCTAGTTCTGTTTGGAGGAATTAAATTCATATGAATTTTGGGGGAATTAAATTCTTTAAACTTTAATTCTCCCTCTAAGTTTTGGATCTGCATGGCAGAATCTTCCCGATGAGAATTAAATTCTCAACCTGTGGGGAGATCTGCTTCTGCAGATCTTCAACCAAAGGAAGAACTAAGTTCTTTTATTCAGAAGTGTTAAACTCTTAAATTGAGAATTAAATTTTCTTTTATTTTATGGAGATTAGATCTCTTTCCCCTTTCTCACCTAGGGTTTCCTTTTCTTCTGAAGAAATTTTCTTCCTCTCTTGAGAATTAAATTCTCCTCTCTCTCTGTTCATGTCTCAAAAAATGTAGATCCTTTCTCTTTTCTTCTTGGCTCCTATTTATAGGAGAAATAAAAGAATCAAATTGTTTAGTGAATCTTTCATTGAAAGATTTTTAATTGATTTTGTAACCAACATGATCTTTTAGATCACTCAGTGAATTTTATTCACCATTGGATTTTTAATCCAAAAGATATTCTGTTTGTTATTCTTGGTGAATTTCGGGGAAATCTTTCCTTGTATAAAATCTTTCCATAAATTGGTGATTTTTAATCACCACTGGATTTTTAATCCAACGGTGCTCCTCTTAACAGAGCGCAATCTTTTTGTTTGGAAAGATCTAAATAAATATTAGGGTTTTTGATTTCTCTTAATTTAGAATTTAATTCTATTAGTTCAGAAGGTTTAGTTGCCTATCATGTGTGAGCACGCGACCCTACTGTTTAAGCTTTTAACTAGAATTTAATTCTGTTGTTTTAAAGAACTTAGGAATTATCACGTGTCAGCACGTGACCCTTGGTCACGTGTAGACACGTGATGCCCCATTGGGATCTTTCCTTGCTGTTCTATTACGCTTTTAATTCTCTTCGGTAGATTTTTAAAGGCCCACCACGTGTTGGCATGTGACCCCATTGTTAGAATTTAATTCTTATTAGCCAGAGAACTTAGGAACCCATCACGTGTCTGCACGTGACCTGTGGTCACGTGTGGGCACGCGATGCCCCATTGGGGTATTCCCTGCTGTTTTGTTATACCCTTTAATCCCTTTTAATTAGTTTAAGAGGCTCATCATGTGTGGGCACGTGACCCCATTTGAAGTTGTGTATCTCAGCACCTATAACTTTGCCCATAGAAGGTCACGCGTCCCTACGTGATGCCCGATCACGTATGGGCACGTGATGCCTCATAACTTTTGATCCCGGATGAATTATGAGACCCATAATATATCAAATCGAAGTGTTTTTCGAGACGCTTTCAATAATATCAGAATCTAGCTGTTTCTCATTCGGGAGTTTATCAAAATACAGCCCGAAAAATACTGGTTCGTATTTTCTTAAGCGTATCACTGCCATTTGATACCTTGGGCTCTTTTGCGCAGAAATTTTTGACGGGAACAAATGCCCCCCACTACTTTGCCCACGTAAGTATGTACGTGGGTGAATTAGTGCAGAGTTATGCATGGCGTATGACCAGTTTCAGGTTGGTATATAACTTTCAGAATCTTGATCTGAGAAGATAACGAGCGGACACAAGCGTCGTCATTTATCATTGACTCAAATCTTAACTCTTAAAGGATATAGTTCCAAACCCTCAGCCCCATGAGCCGCACCCTTCTATTTCTTTATGTCTTACTCTGGTATGAAGGAGTTTATATGCTCATGAGTACTCCATTTCAGTGACATGTAGCTTTGGCAAGTGTGGTCCATAGATGGTAGATAACAGTTCCTCTTGAACTCTTTATAGGACAGCGATGGCTTAGGAGACAGGGTTAGGATCTGTCTCCTAAGACTTTTCAACTTTATGAGCCATGAGGGTCTCATAAAGAATTTTCTCCCTACAGGCCGAGAGGATCCCGTAGGTGTATTTTCTCCTTAGGAGTCGTGAGGACTCCTAAGTGCCTTTTCTCTTGAGAGTCGTAACGATCTCACAAGAGAATTTTCTCCCTTACAAGTCGAGAGGACTCGTAAGTGGTTGTTTCCCTCCTTGTCGGGATTTGACTTTGGAGAGTGTGGTCCGTGAATAGTATGCAAGAGTCCATTTTGGACTGACTTGCAGGGCCCTAGTGCTTAGGAAACATGTCCTTATCTCCATTGCCTAAGGCTTTTTCATACGAGTCGAAACGAATCGAGATGTTCTCGCAAGGACACTAATTTCCTCACGAGTCAAGACAAATCGAGAAGTTCTCGCAAGAATGTCCTAACGTCACAGTTAACCTCTGCTCTTTATGACAGAGGTTCGTTAGGGTCTGTGGTACTAGGGTTTTTCCCGTCGTACCGTCGCGTTGGCTGATGTATTCTTCGATAGGCAATCTTGCTGTTCGAGTAGCCTAGTGACTGTCGTGTCTCTGATCACTTCGGGGGCTGGACAAGATGTCTTCAAGCAATCTTCCTAGGCATTTTGACCGTCGGAAGAGCAAGCGTTAGGAATTTTGTCATGCCGCTTTTTACTTGAGGTTAGGCTTATTTTGGAGAGCCCCGATGAGTCATAACCACTCCGCGCTAGTGTGGGATGATCTTCGATAGTCTTTTAGGTTTTATATGAGTTGCCGTCAAGACCCTGAAGCTAGGAATTTGGCCTTTGCTTCGTTTGCTGGCATTGCGTCTGCTGTATCGAGACGAATGTCGCAGTTGTCTGTAGGTTGTTGATGAACTGTCGAGGTTTGGAACTAGGGATTTTGCCGTGGCTCCGTTATTTGATTGTCGCGTCTGAATCCTGCCGGAGGAGGAACGCTGTGGTGACATCTCGTCTGCTGTATCGAGACGAACGTCGAGGTGGTGACCATTCTATGTGGGATGATCCCTGGTAGTCTTTCAGGTTTTATATGAGTTACCGTCAAGACCCTGAAGCTAGGAATTTGGCCTTCGCTTCGTTTGCTTTGGCGTGTCCGGATCCTGTTGGAGGAAGGACGCTGTAGTGACATCTCGTCTGCTGTATCGAGACGAACGTCGAGGTGGTGACCACTTCGCGCTGGTGTGGGATGATCTCCGATTTTCTTTCAGGTTTTATATGAGTTACCGTCAAGACCCTGAAGCCAGGAATTTGGCCTTCGCTTCGTTTGCTTTGGTGTGTCCGGATCCTGTTGGAGGAAGGACGCAGTAGTGACATCTCGTCTGCTGTATCGAGACGAACGTCGAGGTGGTGACCACTCCATGTGGGATGATCTCCGGTAGTATTTTAGGTTTTATATGAGTTACCGTCAGGACCCTGAAGCTTGGAATTTGGCCTTCGCTTCATTTTCTTTGGCGTGTCCGAATCCTATTGGAGGAAGGATGCTGTAGTGACATCTCGTCTGTATCGAGATAAACGTCGAGGTGGTGACCATTCTATATGGGATGATCTCCGGTAGTCTTTCAGGTATGAGTTACCATCAAGACTCTGAAGCTAGGAATTTGGCCTTCGCTTCGTTTGCTTTGGCGTGTCCGAATCCTATTGGAGGAAGGACGCTGTAGTGACATCTCATCTGCTGTATCGAGACGAACGTCGAGGTGGTGACCACTCCATGTGGGATGATCTCCGGTAGTCTTTCAGGTTTTATATGAGTTGCTGTCAAGACCCTGAAGCTAGGAATTTATCCTTCGCTTTGTTTGCTGGCATTGCGTCTGCTGTATCGAGACGAATGTCGCGGTTGTCTCTAGGTTGTTGGTGAACCGTCGAGATTTGGAACTAGGGACTTTGCCATGGCTCCGTTGTTTTGACCCTGGGGTGACATTGTGTCTGCTGTAACGAGACGAATGCTGAAGTGGAGCTAGGATTTTGCCATCACTTCGCTTTGTTTCGACCATGAGGTCTTTCGTTGACGTTGCGTCTGTATCCTGCTGGACTGCGAAGGAACGCCGTTGTTGACATTGCGTCTGGTGTAACAAGACGAATGCTGAGGTGGAGCTGGAATTTTGCCGTCACTCCGCTTTGTTTCGACCATGGGGTCTTTCGTTGACGTTGCATTTGAATCCTATTGGATTGCGAAGGAACACCGTTGTTGACATTGCGTCTGGTGTAACGAGACGAATGCTAGGTGGAGCTGGGATTTTTCCATTACTCCGCTTTGTTTCGACCATGAGGTCTTTTGTTGACGTTGCGTCTGCATCCTGCCGGACTGCGAAGGAACGCCGTTGTTGACATTGCGTCTGGTGTATTGAGATGAATGCTGAGGTGGAGATGGGATTTTGCCTTCACTCCGCTTTGTTTTAACCGTGAGGTCTTTTGTTGACGTTGCGTCTGCATCCTGCCGGATTATGAAGGAACGCCGTTGTTGACATTGCGTCTGGTGTAACAAGACGAATGCTGAGGTGGAGCTGGGATTTTGCCGTCACTCCGCTTTGTTTTAACCGTGAGGTCTTTTTTTGAGGTTGCGTCTGCATCCTGCTGGACTGCGAAAGAACGCCGTTGTTGACATTACATCTGGTGTAACGAGACGAATGATCAGATGGTCTCTAGGTTGTCTGTGAACCGTCGAGATTTAGAACTAGGGACCATGCCGTGGCTCCGTTTGATGGTGTAACATCTGCATCTTGCTGGAATGAGGAGGCACACCGTTGTTGACATCTAGGCTGTAGATGTGGCCATTGAGATTTGGAACTAGGGACTTTGCCATGGATCCTTTTCGTTGAGACTCTGAGGTAGGTTGTTGACGTGACGTTTGCATCTGGTAGGAGTGAGGAGAAACGCCGTTGGTGATCTCTAAGTTGTCGATGTTGACGTCGAGACCCTGAAGCTGGGGATCTTTCTTTGCTTCGTTTGTTGACATTGTGTAAGCAATATTGCGAAAAATGTCGAGGTTATCTCTAGGTTGTCTATGACCCGTCGAGATTTGGCTTCGCTTTCTGATGGAGCCTGGTGCGGAGGTATGGTTCCCTCTTTGTTTGTGCCCCTGGATTGTATACAGGGATCGATGTGATCTCACCTGTTGGGCAAAATGTTTCATTCTTTCATTTTTTTAATTCTTTCCGCGATGCTCTATCATTTTAGCTTTTTACATCGCGAAAATCATGATTGCCCAATCATTTCGGCTATTTTTCGCGGTGCCCAATCATTTCGGCTGTTTGTTTTATTTACCCACTGCTTTTATTGCGAGTTGCCGAATCATTTCGACTGTTTTGTATGCATATATTTTACTTGCTGATTTTGTTGCAAGTTGCCCCATCATTTAGGCTATTTCATATGCATTTTTGGCTCGTTGATTTTTTTTATCGCGAGTATGGACCTTAGAATCTGGTGCCAATCTCAGTATCAGCATCGCTGCGACTGGACTATAGCCAGGAGCGAATCATCATTTTCCATGAAAGGACTTGGAATTTGATGCCGATTTAGGCATCAGCATCGTTACAACTGGGATATTGCCAGGAGCGAATCATCATTTGCCTTTGTCGATGTCAAACAAAGGTTGCTTAGCAAACAGGGTTCGGATCCCATCGACTAAGGCTTTTGACTTCATGAGCCGTAAGGGTCTCATAAAGGTGTTTCTCCCTACAAGTCGTGAGGATCTTGTAGGTGCGTTTTCTCCTTAGGAATCGTGAGGATTCCTAAGTATGTGTTCTCTTATAAGTCGTAAGGATCTTACAAGAGTGTTTTCTCCTTATAAGTCGAGAGGACTTACAAGGGTCGTTCACCATGTGAGCATATCCTTAGTCGCTGGTGGGACTTTGTTAGGGAAATGTTTATTCGTGCCCGTGGATCGTATACAAGGGTCAGCATTGAGCCGCTTGTAGGGCAGCATTGGAGGTTGTGGTGGCCGCTTAAGTACTGGTTCAGATCCCTGTAGCTTAAGACTTTTGAATCCTATGAGCCGTGAGGGTCTCAAAGGAGGAATTCTCCCTACGAGTCGTGAGGATCTCGTAAGTGTAATTTCTCCTTAGGAATCGTGAGGATTCCTAAGTGTATTTCTTCCTTGTGAGTCGTAAGGATCTCACGCTTGTGGTTTCTCCTTACAGGGTCGAGATGACCTTGCAAGTGTCTTTTAACGAGTTTGCGCCCTTTCGGGTTTTCACAAAACTCGCCGGTAGTCCTGCTGTTTTTACTCACGCAGCCCTTTCGGGTTTTCATCCGTGCCCATCTCGCTTGTGGACGTACATTTTTTTTTAAAACGAGTCTGCGCCATTTTGGGTTTTCATAAACATCGTCGGTAGTCCTGCTGTTTTTACTCACGGAGCCTTTTCGGGTTTTCATCCGTGTCCATCTTGCTTATGAACATACCGTTTTTTTTGCGTCAGCCTTAGGATGCTGCGGTCCGTAGTAGTTTATAGATGTTTCGGTCAATTGCAAGTTTTAGGACATTGCGGTCCATCGTTAGTTTTAGGACATTTTGGTCCGTCGTTGCCATATTTGAGGCGAGTTTCTAGTTTACGGACTTTTCGGTCCATCGTTGCCGCATTTGAGGCGAGTTTCTAGTTTACGGACTTTTCGGTCCAAGGGACTTTCTCTATGAATGAGCATGATGCCCCCGGCATGTCCACCTTTTTAGGGGCGTGAGGTTGTGGTGGGTTCACCTTCCAATTTTTGGATAATGCGAACTTGCCTTGTTGGTATTGGTCTTCAATCCAGGCTTTGAAGACGAAGCAATCTTTGATTGGATGGCTTACTTCTTGGTGGTAAGGGCAGTAATTAGGATTGTTGACATCGCATGGCTGCAACGGATGTTTAGGGTCCGGCAGATTGATGAGCCTATTGCGCACTTCCAGCTCGATCAGTCTCCTCGTTTTATCCCGGGGAAACGAATAAGGACGTCCCAGTCTCTCCTCGAGGGATGGGCGTGGACGCACGTTGTTTTGGCGAACAACCGGCTTTGAGTTGCTCGGCTGTTGTTGAGCGTTGGCGACGAAGGTTGCTTTCCCTTTGCCCTTTTCATTCCAAGGCTCCGTCTTTGAAGAGGAAGGCCTATGGCCCATCTGGTCTATCTGGGCCAGCTTTTCAATCAAGGCCTGGAAGGTGGTCGGCTTGAAGAACATCATGAATTGCGAGATGGTCTCTTGAGGGTCGAGAGTACCCATGAACATGCCCACTGCCGGCGCTTCTTCAATGCGCTGCTCACATTTTGACCATAAGTTTCTCCATCGTATTGCGTATTGCACCCACGTTTCACCTGGCTTCACCCTGGCATTGATCAATGCCGTTATTGGGGTGCGTTTTCTAGCACTTGCAAAACGCTGGGTGAATAGTAGCTCCATCTTTGCAAATGTCTTGATAGAGTCATTTGGGAGTTCGGAATACCACTCGAACGCCGTTTCCGACAAGCTGCCAACAAACTGGCGGAGCATTAGTTTATCGTCACCTCCGGTGTTGCCGCACAAGGATTTAAATTGAGCAACATGCTGGTGTAGATTTCCCGTCCCTTTATATACGTGGAATTTGGGGATCGTGTATCCCGGCGGGTACTTTATTTGGTCGTTCCAACCCGGATAGGGTCGTCCAGTCTTAACAATTTGCCTATCCGCTTCATTCGTTTGATGAACTCGTATCTGCTGAGCGATATAATCATCCAGGGCAGCTTTTGAGATGGTTTCCTCTTTGGCTGCTGAACAAGCAGGAAGAGGATTTGACGTCTCCGCTCGGTCATCTTCGAGAATAATCGGAGGATCTTCAGCTGGAGGATCCGGCTGTAACATCATCCCGACCATGTCTTGAAATAAGAACGCCATTCGTTTTATGTTGGCAGCTTGTTCCGCTGCCTCTTTGTCCTTCTTTTCGAGGATTCCACGAAGGAACTCAGTATCAGTTTCTTCTTCTTGACGTTGCTGATGTTTCCGGGCTCTCTTTTGGCCCTGTGAGTACGGCCATCTGCGTCAACATTTCATGGAGCTTCTGTTGTTGCTCCTGGGCCCTTGTTACAGATTGCGTAAGCGGTCGATGACCTGTGGAGATACGGCTGTCCTCTTTTCCGGACGCCATATAGACGGTGTTTACCACCATGCCCCCAGACTTAGGGCGTTTAGGTTCAGTGGTCTTGCGATTCGTCGTAGACTCAGGGATTTTCTCCGGCCTTCTTTTCTTGGTCGAAGTTGAGGGGGCCGTTGCAGTGGGCACCCAAGTAGCTGTCGCCTTTTGTGGCTTGACAGGACGGTCCTCTTCCCGCTGAACTTTCACCTTTTTCTGTCGGCGGGGATAATCTTGATCAATTACTGAGTCTTGGACATGATGCCAGACCTTGTAGAGTTTAGAGGACAGCCGTTGAGGGGGCTGTTCCGGCTTTGCCTTTGGGGCTTTCTCCATAAGTGGAGGAGATCTCTTCAGCACGGCAGTCGGAGAGTTTTTGCGCACTCTCCTCAGCGGTTCAAAGTTGTTCCCATTTGGAACAGCAGCATCGATTTCCACCGTTGGAGCCGACGGAGTCAGTCCAGAAGGAGAGCTGCCCCCAGCCTTCCTTACTCGGCACCAGTGGCGACGTCGAGCGTGTCACACGGATAGGATTGCCTCAGCCATAGGGGTGACTCCCTCATGCCCCCTGTGTTGGTCAGAAGTTGTCGTTGTCAGCCTACTGAAGACTGATGTCTGCTGAGTGGGGATGGCCAACCTATCAAAGGCAGAATTCCGAGCAGGTGAAGCAGCCTTGACGATTTCGCCTGAAACGGGAGCTGAAACAGTCAGTCTTGTTAAGACTGACCCTTTGGCGGGAGAAACCGCTTTGACGACTTCAAGAGCAGGAATGGCTATCCTTTTCGGGATAACTCCTTCTGGTATTGCGGGCTTCTTCACGGGCCCGTTATAGCTTTGGCCCAGTCTGCTGAAAACTGCGGCTCTTGGTTTGGACGACCCGTTGAGAGGGGCCGCGGTAGTGGTGAGTCGATCAATGACCGACTTCTTTGGGGATTCTTGCGACATCAACGGGGCATTGAAGCTGATAGGTGGAATCATAGTCCCAAAGAACAGCCCAGTGGTGGCCTGAGTTACTTGCTCCACTGGCATCTTGAAAAGGGAGGCCGCTTGGGGCCCATAAGTCACTACTCCGGACAGGACGGAGTGAGGATTGCAGTTGCAGTTAGTGCAGTTTGAAGCCATTGATCTTCTGTTTTTATGCACGGAGCAAGACACCAAATCTTAGTACCTCGAATCCACAGACAACCATAGTAAACCGCGATTCGTTCGCGAACACGACACACGAAGTGTGGAGTGGAAAGAGGAAAAGGTCCTACCGGACGTGCCAGAATCTGTTTTCCACCGGAAGACGCGACCGGGACGTTGGGACGTCAGGGCCTGAATTCCGAGGGCAGATGCTAATCGGTGCTATCCGTCCACCTCTCCGAAGATGCCAAGTTGATTTATGGCACCATGTATCGAAGGTTTAAACGGATGCAGCCGATGTAGCAGACTTCGTCAGATTCCCCCTCGTTGAGGGGTTTTTGATTATGGGAACGCTCTTCCCTGCAGGCGCAAGCCCCTGCAGTTAATTACGTTACCGCAACGCGGTAACCACTTTCTCCTTCTCCAGATGGTCACTTTGTGTCGTGTGTGTTTGTTTTGTTTTTGGTTGCCCGTGGATTGTATACGGAGACTAATTTATGTTGTCGCCCGTAGGACGTGGATTAGTCCAAATCCGTATTTTCTTAGATTTGGGTTTGGGGGTTGGTTTAAGGATACGTTAGTCTCATTTGAGACTAAGATCAACTTAAACGTTTGTTAAGGATACGTTAGTCTAATTTTAGACTAAGATCAACTTAACGGGATCATTTAGATCCGAAAAAAGAGCATTTGAGCTCTATTGTTTAGTTTAGGGACATTGCGGTCGATTACCAGTTTAAGGACATGGTGGTCTATTGTTAGTTTAAGGACATCTCGGTCCAATGTTAGTTTAAAGACATCTCGGTCAAGGTTAAGGACATCATAGTCCGTGAGTTTAAAGACCTCACAGTCAAGGTTAAGGAAATCATAGTCTATGGGTTTAAGGACCCCATAGTCCAGTTTAAAGACGTCACAGTCTATGAAATGTATGGTTGTCGGGACCCGTCACCTTTCTGAAGACGTTGAAGGATTACAACGACAAATATCAGAGGAGTTCAGAGATGTACCCTTGAACCAAAGTTGATTGGGAGATCTGTAGTCCAATTTGGAACTAAGATCAATTAATTAGATTATGATCACGTTGGCTCAGTTAAATCTGAATTGAGGACTTATGGCCAATTTGGGCTAAATCCAATTAAGTTTGAAATGTTGGCCCTTTGTTGGCCTATTGAACATTTGTCTGGGTTCAACCCCTCATTATTTAGCAATGCTAAATAAGAGTTTGAGAGCTCTGAGAACATTTTGTCTTTAGCTGAGCACTTAAACATTATAGTTCTGGATTTTCAGGCTCATTTGAAGGGGGGATTTGTCTCTGGAAGACTTAGCCAATTTGGGCTAGATCGGTTTTAAAATAGTGTTAGACACTAGAAGATATTTGGTGATCGCGTGTCCCCACGTGATGTGCTTTAAAATAGTGTTAAACACTGGGGACAAAATGCCCAAAATAGTGTTAAACACTAAAAATGGGGTGGTCACGTGGGGTCACATGAGGCGCCTGAGAATCGGGCCGAACCTCCTTTATTTTACCCTCAAATCCACAAATAAGTGTTAAACACTTTTAGTCTTCAGGCCATCACGTGTTGGCACGTGATGAGCTTCCAGGTATTGATTATTAAAGGGATTTGCTAGGGGTCACGTGGGGACACGTGAGGGCGCCCATGCATTAGATTTTAATCCTTCAATTCTTTCCATCTTCTCATTTTTAAAGAGGTGTTTGTCACGGGTCACGTAGGGTCACGTGAGGCATCTGAAGATTGGGTCAGACTTCCTTTATTTTCTACCCAGAATGTTCGAATAAGTGTTAAACACTTAAGTCTTCACGGCCATCACGTGTAGGCACGTGATAGATACCCATGCACTGCTTTATTAAAGTGTTTATTAAGGGTCACGTGGGGACACGTGAGGGCACCCAAAATTGATTCTGCCTTAGGTTTGTTCCCTTTTGTTTTGAGGGTCACGTTGGCGCACGTGAGGCATTGCCTCCAAGCTTTTTCTTTCTCATTTTGAGGAATCTGTTTGAGGGTCACGTGGGGGCATGTGACCATGTCTCATTCATTCTTTTCTGATCATTAAAGGAAGGGTCACGTGTTGCCACATGACAACGTTTTCATGCATGGATAATTTGAGTCCTTTGTTTGAGAATTAAATTCTTTGGTAGGGTTAAACCCTAATTCTGTTTTGAGGAATTAAATTCCTATGTATATGGAAGAATTAAATTCTTATTAGGGAGAATTGAATTCTCATGTAGGGTTAAACGCTAGTTCTGTTCTTTTTAGAGGAATTAAATTCCTATGAAGTTGGGAGAATTAAATTCTCAAATAGGGTTAAACCCTAGTTCTGTTTGGAGGAATTAAATTCCTATGAATTTGGGAGAATTAAATTCTCATATAGGGTTAAACCCTAGTTCTGTTTGGAGGAATTAAATTCCTATGAATTTGGGGGAATTAAATTCCTTAAACTTAAATTCTCCCTCTAAGTTTTGGATCTGCATGGCAGAATCTCCCCGATGAGAATTAAATTCTCAACATGTGGGGAGATCTGCTTCTGCAGATCTTCAACCAAAGGAAGAATTAAGTTCTTTTGTTCATAAGAGTAACTCTTAAATTGAGAATTAAATTCTCTTTTATTTTATGGAGCTTAGATCTCTTTTCCCTTTCTCACCTAGGGTTTCCTTTTCTTCTGAAGAAATTTTCTTCCTCTCTTGGGAATTAAATTCTCCTCTCTTTTGTCTCTCTCTGTTCTTCTCTCAAAAAAGTAGATCCTTTCTCTTTTCTTCTTGGCTCCTATTTATAGGAGAAAGAAAAGAATCAAATTGTTTAGTGAATCTTTCATTGAAAGATTTTTAATTGATTTTGTAACCAACATTGTCTTTTAGATTACTCAGTGAATTTTATTCACCATTGGATTTTTAATCCAAAAGATATTCTGTTTGTTATTCTTGGTGAATTTCAGGGAAATCTTTCCTTGTATAAAATCTTTCCATAAATTGGTGATTTTTAATCACCATTGGATTTTTAATCCAACGGTGCTCCTCTTTACAGAGTGTAACCTTTTTGTTTGGAAAGATCTAAATAAATATTAGGGTTTTTGATTTCCCATAATTTAGAATTTAATTCTATTAGTTCAGAAGGTTTAGATGCCTATCACGTGTGAGCACGTGACCCCACTGTTTAAGCTTTTAACTAGAATTTAATTCTGTTGTTTTAAAGAACTTAGGAATTATCACGTGTCAGCACGTGACCCTTGGTCACGTGTAGACACGTGATGCCCTATTGGGATCTTTCCTTGCCGTTCTATTACGCTTTTAATTCTCTTCGGTAGATTTTTAAAGGCCCACCACGTGTTGGCACGTGACCCGATTGTTAGAATTTAATTCTTATTAGCCAGAGTACTTGGGAACCCATCACGTGTCTGCACGTGATCTGTGGTCACGTGTGGGTACGTGATGCCCCATTGGGGTATTCCCTGCTGTTTTGTTATACCCTTTAATCCCTTTTAGTGAGTTTAAGAGGCTCATCACGTGTGGGCACGTGACCCCGTTTGAAGTTGTGTATCTCAGCACCTATAACTTTGCCCATAGAAGGTCACGTGTCCTTACGTGATGCCCGATCACGTATGGGCATGTGATACCTCATAACTTTTGATTCCGGATGAATTATGAGGCCCATAATATATCAAATCGAAGGGTTTTTCGAGACGCTTTCTATACCATCAGAATCTAGCTGTTTCTCTTTCGGGAGTTTATCAAAATACAACCCGGAAAATACTGGTTTGCATTTTCTTAAGCGTATCACTGCCATTTGATACCTTAGGGTATTTTGCGCAGAAATTTTTGACGGGAACACGTACAAGATGAGGAATACCATAGTTCTCGCTACAATCTTACTATAAATGCATGGTTTATCTATATTTTTGATAAAGTCAAATTCTTTGACCTTCTCACCATAGCAGATGTTCCAACTCCACGATATCTATTTTAATCCATAAATAGATTTAAGCAACTTGCACACTCTTTCGCTGATCCCACTCTCTATGAAGCCCTTTGGCTATTCCATATAAACACACTCTTCTAAATTTCCATTCAGAAAAGCGGTCTTTATGTCTATCTGCCAAATTTCATAATCATGGAAGGTAACAATGGCAAGTAGGATCCAAATAGATTTAAGTATAGCCACTGGAGAAAAGGTTTCATCATAGTCCAAGACAGGTCTTTGATGAAAACCTTTTGCTATGAGTCTAGCCTTATAGGTTTCAACATGTTCATCTGCACCAGTCTTCTTTCTGAAAATCCATTTGCAGCCTACGGGTTTTACCCCTGAAGGTTGCGTCCAAAGTCCAAACTTTGTTGGTGTACATGGATTCCATCTCGAATCGCATTGCATCCAGCCACTTTACCGAGTCTCTGCTCGTAATGGCCTGCTGGAAACTAGTTGGCTCATCATCAACGATGATGCAATCCTCTCTATCCCCGTCTACGAGAAAACCGTAGTATCTCTCGGACGGATGAGACTGCCTACTAGATCTGCGTAGTGACGTAGGTACATCCTGTTCTTTTGAAACGTCGAGTTCTACTAAACTTTTAGTAGTAGATCAAGGTTTTGGAATTTCTTCCAGTTCAATTGCACTCCCACTTATTTCTTTTTCAAGAATTTGAGTCTCCAGAAAGTGGGCATGTAGAGAAACAAAAACCTTTTGTTTCTCTGCATAATAGAAATGATACCCCATGGAATTCCTTGGGTATCTCACAAACTTACACAGTACTGATCGTGCCACGAGCTTGTCCGCTTGCTGCTTTTTAACAAAAGCTGGACATCCCCATATCTTAAAATACTTAAGATATGGTTTCTACCCACTCCACATTTCATATGGAGTGGTAGGCACTGACTTAGTTGAAACTTTGTTCAAAAGATATGCAGCAGATTCTAGTACATAACCCTTGAAGGATCGCGACAACTTAGCATTACTCATCATGGAACACACTATATCTAGTAAGGTGCGGTTCCGCCTTTCCGATACACCGTTGTGTTGAGGTGTGTATGGAGGAGTAAGCTGAGAGAGAATTCCATTCTCTTTTAAATATCCCAGGAACTCGACACTTAAGTATTTGTTCAGTTGATAAAACTGCACATTTGTATTACATTTTTCCTACCATTTTCATATTAAAAAAGGACTTTATTATAATATATTATACATATGAGGGTTTATGTGTAAAAGCACCATTTTCCATGTGTTAATATATTTTAATTATCATTTGGTAGGAAAGTGTATGCAAATAAATTCATTGATCTAATCCTAGTAGAACTAGGTCTACTAAAATCTTATTTGAGTTGTTGTGCAGAATATTTCCAAGTTGTTATGAAGAATTTAACAAACAAATCAATTTGTTGAAGAAAACTTGCCAAATTAAGGAGCAAACTTGGAGACCAAGTCTGGAAGCAACCGAGAGATGATTTCTGAATTCTAAAGATGCCTAGGATTGCCAAATGTCACCATCAGAGAGCCAGAGAAATATGATCAAAAGATCCCTATCATTGGCCGCGGATCCGCGGCCAAACCCACCCTTGGGCCGCGGATCCGCCGCACTATTGATGAGTTGGAATGCAAGATTTTGGGAGATTGATTACTGCAATATTTTACCAACTTTTCAACTAAAAGATTCTGGCTTTGCACTATAAAAGGGCACCGAGGGCCTCTTGGAAAAAATCATCAAGCCGAAGAGATCACGAAGTCTAAGACGGCTCACGCATCCAGGCTGATCATCAACGGTTCATCTACCTCCTTGGAAGAGATCGAGAAGCAACTAGTTTTGTAATCATTTTCTAAGGAATCAAAGTATAGATTGTTCAAGTTGATTAATAAAGGTAGTTGTTTTATTTAATTCTTTTGCATTTTACATTATGTTTTTCCTCTCTTTCTTTTCATCTTCTTCTCCCAACATGCGCGAGTAATTCTCCGCTTGTTAGGGTTCGTAGGATTAGGGTAGGCTAATGAACGATGAAAATAATTAAACTCTTTTTAAGTCCTATAAAGTTTAGGAACTTTATCAAAAGAATCATTAACATCCTAATCGGGCGCGCTAGCAATTCTTTGCTAGTTCCGACCGCGATTAGAGATTAGATTAATGATTGTTTTGGTAAAGGCTAGATATGAACGGAGTTCCGTGTCGAGATAAGGGTTACGAGTGGGATTCCTTTTCCCTCCAGAAACCCTAATCTACACGCATCACCGTCGTTCTAGTTCTAAATCTATTAATGGATAAAAATGGTAACTTTTAATTAATCGTCCATAACTACTAAATCCTAACGAACCCTACAAGCCCTCGTATTATATTATCTACATCTTTAAAATAATCTAGATCTATATTTTACATTCTTGTTTAACGTAGATCTAGAAATCTTTCTATAAAAATTCTTTATCCCTCCTCTCTTTCTCAACACATCTAAGGTAAAAGTAAAAGGTTCCACGTTTCCCTGAGGACGACCCGTACTCACCTCGGTCTAGCTACGCGCGACACCGTTCTGATTGCGTTTAAACTACAAACACTTTTTCGTAACAATCAAATGGCGCCGTTGCCGGGGATACGTGCGTAATTTTTTATTTTTACTATTTGTGTTGAATTCTTAGACGAGTCATATCATTATTAAAACAAAATTGCAAATTGTATATTTAACAATTATTGTGTGAATTTTTGCGAGGAAATCTGGAGTCACGGACTTGAGGAAACAGGAGATCTAGGGTTCACACTTCTCTGGTAAGATTCTAACTCCCTTCTCTCTCCTCTAAAATCCAATAAAATCTATTTTCTGCAGGATTCTTTGCAAAATATCGCCGCTCAAAAATCTTTTTGCAAAGTTTTGTTTTTCAGTTTGTTTTTGCATATTTTAATACGGATCTTTAAGGGGCAAAGTCCAAATCAAGATTAGGTGGGGATTTCATCACCCTTCCTAAGCCCCACAAATCACAAACCTAGCATATAGAACAACCCTTCATTAATTTAAAAAAATATCTAGACCAGACTCTAAGGACTGTCGAGCTCAATAGGAAAAAGACTAGTATAGGCATCGGCCGTTTATCCTAACTGACATTGCGGTGTCTAGGCTAGTGGTTTTTAATTAGGCCCACTGTAGTGGTGGTTCCTTCCCACTTACCTGGCCGTACTTGTCCGTGAAGAGGCGGTTTGAGGTCCTATTTCTAGCCTTAGTTAGGAGCTGTCTAGAGACTGGACCTAGGTAACCATAGTTCTAGGGTTGTGCATTTTTTTGTGATTTGTCTAAATCCGTCATTTTTCAAAACAAACCAATTACTTTCTCTCCTTTTTACCCCTTCCCCCTTCTTCTCTTCTTATAATGGGTGACCTAAACAGAAGAACACTTGCTGAGCTTTGCTGTCCACAACCAGATATCTCTTGTTTTCGAAATCCCTTCGGTATACCGTCCGGCTCTTCCATGTCCTTAAGAGATCATATAGAACAAGCAAGAAAAAACAGTTGGCCACCTCAGTCTAGGTCTTATCAACCGTATCCTAATCCTACACCTGTTTCAGTTCATACCCAGAGTGAGGAAGCCCCTAGACGAATGTCCATTGCTGAGCACATAGCTAGGTCTAGAGGCCAAAGTTTCAACCCGGACCAATATCAACTGTCCGGAGAAGAGTTTGATATGCGGTTTGTGGCATATAAGATGTCTGTTGAAAATAGCCAACCAACCAACCCATATCAATATTCTTCTTATCATAATATTGATCCTACTCCTACCCAAGTTCCGCAACCATTCTATTCCTATCAATCCAATCCGACTTTTCCACCTACTCTAGACAGTTCTTCTAATCAGTCATTTGGGAGTTTTAATTATCCACAGGAATTTCAATCTTATACTGAAACCCCTTATCAGCCCAAGACTAGTCTGGAGCAGACATTAGAAAAATTTATGGAAATGTCGAACCAAATTATGAAGGATTTGGGTAGAAAGACAGAACTGTACCTCCAAACTGAAATCCACAACTCCAGTTTCATAGATTCATCAAGTACACCAAATAGAATGACTGATAAGTTGTGTGACTTTGTAGTGTTTGATTTACCCAACTGTGAAGGGTCCCTTTCAAGTGAAACCATACCCAACCCTTGTGATCTCTACACCTCCACTCTTGAACCAAAACTGATTGAAAACCATACTTTTGATGAGGAGTTTGAGAATTTTAACCTTCACTTGAATGAGGTGATTGACGTTGGGGATATTTTGATTGATGAACCCGAAATTTTGGATGATTTTGGCCCACCAATTCATCAAATCCTTTCACTTCCTTATGGTCATCATCTTGAGCCTTTAATTCTTCCCGAACCCCAAATATGTCTTGAAGTTGATGATAATGGTATACCCGAAGATCAGACCGACATACAACCTCCATCTTCCACATCTGGTTCAGCAACACTCGACATACCAATTTGTTTACCCATTTCACCTTCTACTTTCTCCGGTTCTTCTTCTGTTCCTATAGTTTCAGTGAGTTTTGATAAATCACAATCTGTTAATTCAAGTTCAATAATACCAGAAATTCAACTTGATTTGGATATTTTTGAAAAAGAGGTAGATGAGTTTTTTGAGTCCTCTACCTCAGTGATTTTTTATGAATCAAGTAGAATAAATTCTGGCATAAAACTCTTTGACAGCAAAATGTTCAATCACACTATTGATAAAAGTTTTGAAGAACTTTTTGCTGACGAACTTGAATTTTTAAACAATACGGATTTTGTGATTGATCAATCTCCACCTCTAGAGGTTGAACCGTCACCATTCCTTCTTTCTAATTATTCACATTCATCCTCATTCTTTCTTTTCTCTAATTTCAAACCCTTTCCAGACCACCTCTTATGCCTTCCCCACTTTTTCTTGAGTCGATACAACACATTCTTCCACCAACCTATACGATATACTGATAAATTTTTTGAATGGTTGGTGTTAACTTTTGGTCTTTGTAAAGCCTTACTTTGACCAAATGACTCACCCCCTCTTAAAATGCTTCATATTGTCTAACTCATGTTTGAGGAAGGGTATATTTTTGGCTCTTGATCATAACTTTTGTCCTCAAATTTGTGAGCCAAAAATAAGTTTGGGGGAGCATTTTCACTTTCATATATTCTTGCCCCCATTAATAATTTCCTCCCAAGTCTACAGGTTTTTGAGCTTAACGGATGACATCAGTGAGGACACTGCTGTAAACAGGTTTGGGAGAGGTTTGTGCTTATTTACACATCAATTTGCATCATATTTTGCATAAGCACAACATTTTCAAAAATTTAAAAAAAAAAATTCTTTTATAACAAAAGAGTAGAAAGTGAAAAATTACATCCAAAAGATAGGAATAGTTTAAGAAAACCAAGAAAATTAGAAGTTTCTTAAACGAACTTGTAATAAGTAGTTATGAGCTGTTGTCCCAAGGGTTAGTAAGATGAAGGAAGTCACTAATCTGAGGATAAAAATAAGTCTGAAAAATAGTTTCTATTCTGGAAGCCAAACATTTGAATGTTGATACCCTACAATATGCACCTACACACGTCTTGAAACTCGGGATAGTAGAGGATACCTTGAAATGCTCTTGTCTAAAAGCCAAAGTATGAAGGAAGTGAAAAAAAAATGAAGAAAATATAAAAATGGTGAAAAGAAAAAAAATGAACACTGGTTTTTTTATCGTCAAGGCAGCAATAAAAAAATATAGCGAGGGTGCCTCTTCACCTAGTGCCCTAAGGCCAACTGGTCTGGGAGTCACTGCTAAACCTTAGGTGGTGCAAGACGAGGAAAATATTATCACCTAATCAGCAAGCACAGGAGTAATCGGTTGGTTAGTACCTCAAGAAGTATTAACGGTCGTATGAAACTGTGTGAGCGAATCTTAGTATTCATAAAATTAAAAAGTACTGAGGTAGATGGACAAGAGTATGATAGCTTGAATTGAATTCTCCGAGTGTAGGGATGTTCTTTACACACACGTGGGGTTATATGATCAATGTTTGGATGAAATGTAGGAATGAAGAATAAAGACGATGTTTTATTGAGGGATGATGTGATTTCTAACATTTTTTTATGACTATTAAAATAGGGCTCATGACAACTGAAAAGCTAGTATAGTTGGAAACTCTTCTTTTCAAACTATTTCTTTTATGGTTCTTGTCTTTATATGTAAATTTCACCATCTTTCTTTTGTTATAGGATTTTGTGGGTGTAATCCGCTGAAAACCCTCAGGAGACAACACTCCTCCTACTAGGGACACCTAGAGGTTTAACGGCTTGTTGCACGTGCTCAGTGCAATCATGTCTGCCTACGAAAGTGTGCTTAGTTTTCTCCTTTCTTTTTCTCCTCTTGAATAAACTAGTTTGCTCGGGACGATCAAAGATAAGTTTGGGGGTATTTGTTCAGTTGATAAAACTGCACATTTGTATTACATTTTTCCTACCATTTTCATATTAAAAAAGGACTTTATTATAATATATTATACATATGAGGGTTTATGTGTAAAAGCACCATTTTCCATGTGTTAATATATTTTAATTATCATTTGGTAGGAAAGTGTATGCAAATAAATTCATTGATCTAATCCTAGTAGAACTAGGTCTACTAAAATCTTATTTGAGTTGTTGTGCAGAATATTTCCAAGCTGTTATGAAGAATTTAACAAACAAATCAATTTGTTGAAGAAAACTTGCCAAATTAAGGAGCAAACTTGGAGACCAAGTCTGGAAGCAACCGAGAGATGATTTCTGAATTCTAAAGATGCCTAGGATTGCCAAATGTCACCATCAGAGAGCCAGAGAAATATGATCAAAAGATCCCTATCATTGGCCGCGGATCCGCGGCCAAACCCACCCTTGGGCCGCGGATCCGCCGCACTATTGATGAGTTGGAATGCAAGATTTTGGGAGATTGATTACTGCAATATTTTACCAACTTTTCAACTAAAAGATTCTGGCTTTGCACTATAAAAGGGCACCGAGGGCCTCTTGGAAAAAATCATCAAGCCGAAGAGATCACGAAGTCCAAGACGGCTCACGCATCCAGGCTGATCATCAACGGTTCATCTACCTCCTTGGAAGAGATCGAGAAGCAACTAGTTTTGTAATCATTTTCTAAGGAATCAAAGTGTAGATTGTTCAAGTTGATTAATAAAGGTAGTTGTTTTATTTAATTCTTTTGCATTTTACATTATGTTTTTCCTCTCTTTCTTTTCATCTTCTTCTCCCAACATGCGCGAGTAATTCTCCGCTTGTTAGGGTTCGTAGGATTAGGGTAGGCTAATGAACGATGAAAATAATTAAACCATTTTTAAGTCCTATAAAGTTTAGGAACTTTATCAAAAGAATCATTAACATCCTAATCGGGCGCGCTAGCAATTCTTTGCTAGTTCCGACCGTGATTAGAGATTAGATTAATGATTGTTTTGGTAAAGGCTAGATATGAACGGAGTTCCGTGTCGAGATAAGGGTTACGAGTGGGATTCCTTTTCCCTCCAGAAACCCTAATCTACACGCATCACCGTCGTTCTAGTTCTAAATCTATTAATGGATAAAAAGGGTAACTTTTAATTAATCGTCCATAACTACTAAATCCTAACGAACCCTACAAGCCCTCTTATTATATTATCTACATCTTTAAAATAATCTAGATCTATATTTTACATTCTTGTTTAACGTAGATCTAGAAATCTTTCTATAAAAATTCTTTATCCCTCCTCTCTTTCTCAACACATCTAAGGTAAAAGTAAAAGGTTCCACGTTTCCCTGAGGACGACCCGTACTCACCTCGGTCTAGCTACGCGCGACACCGTTCTGATTGCGGTTAAACTACAAACACTTTTTCGTAACAATCAGTATTCACCACCCCAATCAGATCGAAGTGTCTTGATACTTTTACCTATTTTTTTTTCGACTTCATTCTTGTATTCCTGGAATTTCTCAAAGGCCTCGGATTTATTTTTCATCAAGAATATATGTCCATACCTTGAGAAATCATCCATAAAAGTAATAAAGTAGGAATAACCACTTCTTGCATGTGTAGACATTGGACCACACACATCGCTGTGTATGAGTCCCAAGAGATCGGAAGCTCTTACTCCGTGTCCAGTGAACGGAGTTTTTGTCATCTTTTCTTTGAGACATGATTGATAAGTTTCCTAAGACAGATATTCAAATGGATCAAAATATCACTCTTTATGTAATTTCTTCAACAGTGTTTCATTGATGTGACATAGTTTACAATACCATAAGAAAGCTTGATTTAATTCTGGAGTCTTTCTTTTGAGTGTATTCTGGACATTGAAAACTTGGTGTTGATTTAATATGTATATACCGTTGTCTAGTGTACCAGACCCAATCAAACCATGATTAAGGTGAATGTTTACAACATCGCTTACAAATATAAAATCATAACCTTTTTTAGATAGTAAAGATACAAAAATGATATTACATGTCAAACTTAGTATACAAAAACAGTCACGCAAAACCAAAATGTTTCCTCTTGTCAATCCTAAGTGATATTCCTCTACGGAAACAGCATCCACGCTAGCTCCGTTAGCAACCCTGAGGGTCATATCATCTGCTTTCAAAAATCTACGGCTTCTCAGTGCCTGCAATGAATTACAGATATGAGATCCTGTACCGGTATCCAATACCCAGGAAGTGGAGTTGATTAACAAACAGTTTTCAGTCATAAACACACCTGAAGCCAAAATCACAACTTGCTTCGAATCCTGGTTTCTGGCTTTCTAATCCCTGCGGTCCTTCTTCCAATGAATTTTCTTGGGACAATAGAAGCATTCCTCTTTCCCTATTGTTGGCCCCCAACTTTTGCCTTGCCCTTCCCCAGTACCTTAGTGACACCGCCTTTTGGCTTGGTGGGGGCCTTCTTCTTTTTCTTTGCTTTCGCCTTGGATTTAGAGGAAGAAGATTCCCTAATAAGCAGAGAGGGTGTCTCCCTGGATTTTTTAAGGTGCCCTCTGCACTCCTCAACATGTTAAGGAGCTCTAAAAGTGTAACTTCCTTCCATTGAATATTGAAATTCAATATAAACCGGGCATAGGTAGAGGGGAGGGATTGTAGAATCAAGTCCGTATATAACTCGTTCTCCAACGTGGTCCCAAGGTCCGCAAGCTATTTAATGAAGCTGATCATCTTAAGGACGCGGTCTCCTACAGATGACCCGATAGCCAACCTCGCCTGAAACAATTTCCTCGAGGTCTCATATCTTGCGATACGAGATTGCTCTCCAAATAAATCCTTGGTATGGAGGAAGATGGAAGCAAGGTCTATCTTCTCGTGCTACCTCTGGTGTTCATTATCCATAGAGGATAGTATGAGGCACTTGGCTTTCGCACTGTCTATATCCCAAGTCTTACGGATCTCAATATCCGTGATGGTGGAATCTGGACCAGAGAAGGCGGGGGATTTAGTAGTAAGGAGGTAACCCAGCTTGTCATAAGTAATGGCCATCTGGACATTTCTTAGCCAATCTTTATAGTTTAGCTCCGTCAATATATTTTTATCAAATAGTAACTTAAGCCCAGTCATCTTGGGCGCTGTAATTAGGAGAGAGAGAGAAGAAACACTCAGAATGATGCTCTTACAAGTTTAGATTGATTTTTAGTTTATCTAAATAGGATGGCTTTCACTGTTTTCTCGAATCCTCCTTCAAACCATAAAAGAAGAATTAGTCAGGATTAATCGCATCCTACAATTCTTTCTTTAACCTTTCGGCCAGGCTAGTGTCAGTATTTCGAGGGAGGTTTTACAACGCTTTCGTGAAGTTCCTTAATTAAATAACCTCTTTTCCTTGAAGGTGTTGCCCCGCTAACACCTTTCTAGACACCTAATTGGTTTATAGCATTGATTATTAAGTGAAAAACTCTCCCAAAGAATAATAATAATTACTCACAGTGGGATCGGGATCCAACTATCATTGCATGATAACTTTGAAGGAATCCTACCAAAATCATCTACTCCAGATGGTATCCAAAACTAGCAAGTTTCCTTTTTCTTTGATACTCCCGATGTGGAATTTTGTCCTAGGCGCTTATGATCTTGACGAAGGCCAAAATATCATAAAACGCAAGTCAAGTTCTACCCGTCATTGTCCAGGCTAACCTAGACCCATTCGTACAAACCCTTGACAAAGGCCAAAATAGCTGTACGCCTGTCCTAGATTAACGCATCTATCTATGCTGCAAGAAGATATCCAAATAGCTACCAATCACCATGCCTTTACGAAGGTCAAAATACATAGCTTGAATTCTAGTGGATACCCAACTGAAATGACGGAGGGCTACAGCTGGTTTTAGCGAAAACCGTGAACATAATGAACTTGATATAGTCGAAAGAACCTGATAGCTTTTAAAAGGAGTGGTTTAGGCTCCGCATTTAAAAGTTGTTTTTAAAGAAAGCCGAGTGGTTTTTAAATAATTCCAACGATTTAAGATTTGGTTTGTTTTCTTTGCACTATGCAGAATTAATGTGGTTCCATCATTTAACCCTATCATTGCAGAAGAAACGAAAATAGAATGTACGTTTATTCCATCCGCATTTGCCACTGGTCCTGAGTTTTCACCGTAAGGTTACTTAACTTATGGCAGGGCGGGGGCTGGACTAGTACAGATGCAAAACATATGTAATATTTATTACATATAATCTATATATAGCCATCCGTCTCACACAATAATAGTCACCACAGATCACAGATCACAGCAGAAGCAACACAGATGAAAATATTTGATATACTAGGATTTCCGTGTTTCGTTTTAGCCTCTAATGAAAAAAAGATTCCACGGTCGTGATGAATAGCCAAACTGTCACGCCCCGCTTCCCAAAAAAGCGATAACGGCACGTGACAAGCCCGCAACGTATTTATTCCGAGAAGATCATTTCTCAAAACAAATACGCTAAGTGTATATAAGCAATATAAAATAACAAGAAATGACATGATAATTAAAATCCAACTTTATATATTTATATTCCCAACTTTCACAAGTTTCAAACTGAATACATGATGTCTGAAAACAAAGATACATAAAAGGAAGTGCCTAAACAAGTGGCATACTGGAAGTAAAAGCTGAAAAGAATGAATTAGTAGTCGGTCTGCTCCGCAAGCTGAAAGTAATTCTCCTGACTCGGCTCGATCTCTTCAATTTTTAGATCATCTGACGAACATTCCAAGGAAACAAAGAAATAGGTGGAATGCCCGTCAGCGAACGTGCGCTCGGTAAGTCCCCAAGAAAGGTGGGATGTAAAAGTATATAAATGAATATGCAATGTGGCATATGATATAGTATGAATGGAAATAAAACATGAACAAGTATAACATGGTGATATTAATGACAACTATGTAAGCATGGCAATATAACATGAGCATAGTAAATAAGTATAGCATGAATATAAATCACGAACATATAAATAAGTATGGTAGCATGCATGGTAATGTGTATGTCAACTATATCAGTATGGCACACAAGTATAATATGGCCATGAAGTATAGGTATAGTGAACATAAAGTGAATGTAAGTGTCCTAAAAGGTCTCTAAAAGGGTAAAAGTAACTGTTTCCCCTAATCAGAGCAAAACTCTGTTCAAAATTCAAATTTTAAAATTAAGCAACGCTTCAGATCCAGCGCCAAATGCGCTGCGCCCTAGGCAACGCACCACGTGCAAAGCACGTGTGCGCTAGCGCCAAGTGCGCTGCGCTCTGAGTGGCGCACCACGTGCAAAGCACGGGTGCGCTGCGCTCTGAGTGGCGCACCACGTGCAGAGCACGGGTGCGCTGGCGCTAAATGCGCTGCACTCTAAGCAGCGCACCACGTGCAAAGCACGGGTGCTCTAGCGCTGGAACTAAAAGCTCCCCACCGTCAGATCAAAGATCTAATAATAATGATAAATCATTAATTAATCAGAATTAAATTCTGTTAAGGAAAGATTTCTCAAAATCTTTCCAAATAACAAAATTGTGCTCTGTAATTCAGAGCACCGTTGGATCAATGATCCAATGGTGATTAAAAAATCACCAAAATACAGAATAAATTCTGTCAGGAAAGATTTCCCAATCTTATTAATAACAAGAAGACTACCTTCTGTAAATCAGAAGCCCTTGGATCAAAGATCCAACGATGGGAAATTCCCCAAATCAATTGGAAAAAAGATCTCCTTAACTGATTCAACAAATCAGCCTTCCCTATATAAAGGACCCAAGACTTCAAGTCTTGTACAGGAGAACCCCCCCATAAGCTCTGAAATTTCAGAAAGAAAAGCATAGCTCTCAGCAAAAGAAGATTTTTTCTTAAAGGTAAAAAGAATGGTGATGAACAAAGAGATGAAATCATCTCATAATTAAAAAGAAAAATTCTCTTCTTAAAAGATCATAGACCTACAAAGACCAAGGTCTTTTATAAATAGATCAAAAAGATCTCATCATAAAACAATGAAAAACTTACTTCTCACAGATCATAAATCTATAAGACTAAAGGTCTTCCTCAAAAAGATCATGAATATCTCATTATAAATAGGAGGGGAGAATAATTCAATTCTCTTAAGGATCATAGATCCATAAAGGTAAACCCTTTCATCAATATAAGAGATTGAAACAAAATAAGAACGGTTGTTCTTAGATCCTGAGACAAAGTCTCTTTTAATAGAACATAAATTGTTTCTCAGATCATAGAATTGATCAGATGCGCTTTGCGCTCTTGAACCGCGCTTCTGCGCTCTCTGGATTGGCGCTCAGCGCCAAATGCGCCACGTGTCAATCGCGTATATACTACTTAACAACTAGTGCTTTGCGCTTCTGAAATAGCGCACTGCGCTCATGGGCTGGCGCTCAGCGCCAAGCACGCCACGTGTCACTTACGTGTGCGCCACTAAACTAGAAGCGCAATTCGCTCATGAACCAGCGCTCTGCGCTCATAAACTGGCGCAATGCGCCCATTATTTGATGCTTAGCACCAAGCACGACACGTATCCTTCACGTATGCACCACGTGGCAGAAGCGCACTGCGCTCTTTGGCTGGCGCAAAGCGCCAAGCGCACTATGTGTTGCGCTGACAGAACATAAAATGTTTTCTAATAAATCCCAGAGCTATGATGAATGCTCAGCATTCAATAAAAGACAAAATGCTCAGCATTGTTAAAGGGGCCAAGCCCAAATAAAGGTTCAACAGCCCAAAATAAAAATGTTAAACATTTTAACCTGATTGGACTTAGCCTAAGGTTGGCCATAAGTCCTCAACTCATATTAATTGAGTCCATCTTCTCATAAATATTTTAACAGATCTCAGCCCCAAATGGGACTACAGATTTTTCAACCAACTCAAATTGGTTCGAGGGTACATCTCTTTACTTCTCTGATATTTGTCGTTGTAATCCTTCAACGTCTTCAGAGAGGTGACGGGTTCCGACAACCACACATTTCATAGACTATGATGTCTTTAAACCCACGGACTATGATGTCCTTAACCTCGGACTGTGGGGTCCCTTTAAACCCACGGACTACGATGTCCTTAACCTTGGACCACCATGTCCTTAAACTGGTAATGGACCACCATGTCCTTAAACTGGTAATCGACTGCAATGTCCCTAAACTAAACAATAGAGTTCAAATGCTCTTTTGTTGGATCTAAACGATCCCGTTAAGTTGATCTTAGTCTAAAATTAGACTAACGTATCCTTAACAAATGTTTAAGTTGATCTTAGTCTCAAATGAGACTAACGTATCCTTAAACCAACCCCCAAACCCAAATCTAAGAAAATACGGATTTGGACTAATCCACGCCCTACGGGCGACAACATAAATTAGTCTCCGTATACAATCCACGGGCAACCAAAAATAAAACAAACACACACGACACGAAGTGACCATCTGGAGAAGGAGAAAGTGGTTACCGCTGTAGGGTGTTTTTCGTCACCCCAGTGAGATGGGAATACGCGCGCGCTTGTCAGGCGTACTACAGATTCCCCCTGCCTAGGGTAGGCCGGGGTTTAATGATTGTGGGGATCCGAATCTCCGGCAGCCGCGGACTAAGCTGCCGTTAATTACCCATCGCCTTTGGGGCGAGGGAACCTCCGATTAACGGGTTAAACTGGTCATGCGAACTCAATGTGTAGTGTGCGTGTGTTTTGAAAGGGGGTTTTGGATATATCGGGAGCCACGCAGAGTTTTTTACGGGGGTCCCGCTACCCGGATAGCGGGCTGGGGGTCAAGGGGGCTAGCAGCCCCCTTGCGGGGTTCGGGGCAGCGCCCCGGCCCGAAAATTTATTTGAGGGGGAGAATGTGGCGGAGTATGTATATGTGTGAATTTGTATACATATGTATGTGTATATGTATGTACATAAAAAGAGAGGGAAAAGGCATCCAAGGGATGTGTGGGGGCCACGTGTCGGCGCGCGGGCGCCTTGCGCACTTGCGCAGGTGCGCAAGCGCGCGCGCCACGTGTCGGCGTGCGGGCGCCTTGCGCACTTGCGCAGGTGCGCAAGCGCGCGCGCCACGTGTCGGCGCGCGGGCGCCTTACGCACTTGCGCAGGCGCGCGCGCCATGTGTCGGCACGCTGGCGCCTTGCGCACTTGCGCTGCGCGCAGGTGCGCACAAGAGGCTTTTAGCCTGAAAAAATTTCTCAGAAGAGAAATCAGAGAGGAGTTGGACTCCTGAATGTGTTTTTCTTCTTTTTTTAAGGGTTTAGTGAAAGATGTTCTTCTTCTTCCTCCTCTGTTAGCTGGATCTTGAAGATCAAGAGATGTGGGATTTCAAAATCTTTTTTTTTTGAGATCTGATGGAAGATCCGAGTTCCCCTTGATGGGTTTTGTGGTGAAAACTAATTTGTTTTTATAAAAATGAGAGTAGAACTCTTGATTTAATTTAAAAGAAAGAAGAAGGTTTTGGAACCTTGAAGAAGGAAGAAAGAGCTCAGCTCTGAAACTTTTTTTTTTGGAGAGAGAAAAAGTTGTGAGATATTTTCATTATCTTGCCTTTATAGGCTATACACTTTACATATAGCCCCTTGGGCTTCATAAAATGGCATTTTGCCTATTTCATGGCCCATGTGCCATTTCTTTTTGCACATAAGCCATGGGCTTTACAAAAATTTGGCTTTATGCCTATTTTTCTTACATTTATCCATAAAATAAATAAAAAAAATGCAACAAAATTATTTATTACAAAATTTTTATCTTAGCATGGGGAGAGGCCGGCCGCTTCATGTTCTGGCTCGACCCGGGCATGGGCCCACTGGATCTGGGCTTGGGCCCACTTGGCTTGGGGTTGACTTTGATTTTGACTTGGTCAACCGGGGTGTAAATTTTTACCCCAACAAATTGCCCCCCATCAATAAATGCACACCACATACGTGGGTCGTGTGCAAGAAATTGATGGATCTTCTTTCACGTGGAGGCGACTTGATTTGGTTCCCGCTTTTTGGGAAGCTGGCACTGCCCTTTTTACGACATGGACGGTCGTTGCTTAACATGTCTCCAAGACGGAGTGTCCGTGATAGACGTTTTCCCTGGCCCGGAGTTATCTGGTTCCCGCTTTGTAGGAATCCCGCGCTGCCCTTTTTGCGACTTGGACGGTCGGTGCTGCCCTTTTAGCGACTTGGACGGTCGATGCTGCCCTTTTTGCGACGTGGACGGTCGATGCTGCCCTTTTTACGACTTGGACGGTCGGTGCTGCCCTTTTAGCGACGTGGACGGTCGGTTCTGCCCTTTTTGCGACTTGGACGGTCGGTGCTGCCATTTTAGCGACGTGGACGGTCGATGCTGCCCTTTTAGCGACGTGGACGGTCGGTGCTGCCCTTTTAGCGACGTGGACGGTCGGTGCTGCCCTTTTAGCGACTTGGACGGTCGGTGCTGCCCTTTTAGCGACGTGGACGGTCGGTTCTGCCCTTTTTGCGACTTGGACGGTCGATGCTGCCCTTTTAGCGACGTGGACGGTCGGTGCTGCCCTTTTAGCGACGTGGACGGTCGATGCTGCCCTTTTAGCGACGTGGACGGTCGGTGCTGCCCTTTTAGCGACGTGGACGGTCGGTACTGCCCTTTTTGCGACTTGGACGGTCGGTGCTGCCCTTTTAGCGACGTGGACGGTCGGTGCTGCCCTTTTAGCGACGTGGACGGTCGGTGCCTGATTTGACTTGCTCTGCTTCTTGCAATGTCAGGGGTAGACTTGACTTGCTCCGCTTCTTGCGGTGTCGGAGTGGAAGTTGACTTGTTGATATTGATTTGGGTTGACATCAGCATCGCTATACTGGAATATGGTACCAGGAGCGAATCATCATCTGTCATGGAGAGGATTTTGGGATTTTGGTTTTTGTTTGGCATTTGCATTGCTGCACTGGAATAATGCCAGGAGCAACTCATCATTTTCCCCGAGAGGATTTGGGAGAAATTGGGATTGTTTTACGCCCGTGGATTGTATACGGTTTTGCAGGATGTATGATCCAGACCGTAGGGCCGAAAAAAATTTTGGGACTTTGTCGGCGTCTGCATCGCTGCACTGGAATATGGTACCAGGAGCGACTCATCATTCGCCGTTGGGGTATGGGATTTAGAATTTATTTGGTGTCTGCATCGCTGCACTGGAATATGGTACCAGGAGCGACTTATCATTCGCCATTTGGGGGTTGGGGAGCGATGGCTTAGGAGACAGGTTTAGATCCCTATCGCCTAAGGCTTTTCAATTTTATGGGCCGTGAGGGTCCCATAAAAGCATTTTCTCCCTACGAGTCGTAAGGATCCCGCAGGTGTATTTTCTCCTTAGGAGTCGTGAGGACTCCTAAGTGTGTTTTTCCTTTATGAGTCGTAAGGATCCCACAAAGGTTTGTTCTCCTCATATATCGTGAGGACACATGAGTGGGTCTTATCAATGGAGCATCATTCCCAAAGCGGAGACCGGCCGCGTAACTGGTGATTACGGTGGGGCATGGGTATGATGAGAATTATTTGAGCCCGTGGATTGTATACGATGGTCAATTTGGGGACCCACCGTAGGGCCGGGAGAATTTTGAGAAATTGGATTTTGGTTGGCGTCTGCATCGCTGCACTTGAATATGGTACCAGGAGCGACTCATCATTCGCCGTTTGGGGACTTGGAATTTGGATCTTGTTTGGCATCAACATTGCTGCAATGGAATAATGCCAGGAGCAACTCATCATTTGCCTTAGAAGGACTTGGGATTTGGGTTTTTGGTCGGCATCAGCACCGCTAACACTGAAGCGAGATGCCAGGAGCGAATCATCATTTGCCGTTGCCCGTTGGGGAACGATGGCTTAGGAGTTAGGTTTGGGTCCCTACCACCTAAGGCTTTTCAATTTTATGGGCCGTGAGGGTCCCATAAAAGCATTTTCTCCCTACGAGTCGAAAGGATCTCGTAGGTGTATTTTCTCCTTAGGAATCGTGAGGATTCCTAAGTGTGTTGCTCCTTTGTGAGTCGTAAGGATCTCACGCAGGGGTTTTCTCCTCACAAGGTCGAGAGGACTTTGTGAGTGTATTTCACCTCCTTTCCTTTTTACGAGTTTGCGCCCTTTCGGGTTTTCACAGACTCGCCGGTAGTCCTGCTGTTTTTACTCACGGAGCCCTTTCGGGTTTTCATCCATGCCCGTTTTGCTTGTGGACATACCGTTTTTTTTTTTGGCCGCTGGTGGGACTTTAAAGTAGTCTCACCGGCAGGATTCGGGAGAAATAGGGGTCATTTACGCCCGTGGATTGTATACGGTTTTGCAGGATGTCTGATCCAGACCGTAGGGCTGATGTGCTCAATTCGCCTGCGACTTGGAGCATTCACGTGTAGTATTTCTTGAGATATCGGCCATTGATGGGTGGCATGGGCCTTTCTCCCTCGGCACTTATTAGTTGGTAGGATCCTCCGTCAAACACTTTCTCGATGACGTATGGTCCTTCCCAGTTTGGCTCGAATTTTCCCTTGGCATGTCGATTGGGGATAATCGGTCTTTTGAGGACCAACACCAATTCACCTTTCTTGAAGGCGCGGAGACGGGTTATCTTGTCATAAGCCCGTGACATTTGGGCTCGGTATAGCTCCAGATTTTGTTGCACCGCGAGCCTCTTTTCTTCGAGGGCATCGAGTTCTTCAAGTCGAAGGAGCACGTTTTCTTCCTCCGTCAACTCATGTTGGACGACCATTCTTAAGCTCGGAACTTCAACTTCGAGGGGGAGGACCGCCTCCACTCCGAAGAGCAATGAGTATGGAGTGGACTGAGTTGGAGTACGGTGCATGGTACGATATGCCCACAATGCCTCGTGAAGCTTGAGATTCCAGTCTCTCTTGTTGGCTGAAGCATTTTTCCTCAGAAGCTTGCATAGAGTCTTATTGAAGGCTTCGGCTAGCCCATTGGCTCTTGGATTATAGATGGAGGAATATCTCCAGTCTATCTAGTGCTGAGTAGCGAACCTTGAGACATTGAAGCTCTTGAAAGAAGGCCCGTTGTCAGAAATGATTCTTCTTGGTGTACCGAAGCGGTATAGAATATTATGCTGGAAGAATGTCAGAATATCCTTTGTCTTGACTTCTTTTAGCGGGACAGCTTCAGCCCACCTGGAGAAGTAGTCAGTCGCGGCCAGTATGAACCGGTGACCTTTAGATGACGGAGGATCAATTAGGCCAACAATGTCGGTGCCCTAAACTTCGAATGGCCACGACGCCACTGTAGGATGCAATGGGTTGGGATGCTTGTGAATAAAATCACCGTGAATTTGGCAGATATAACATTTCTTTGCATGTTCTCCGCAATCCCGTATCATGGTGGGCCAGTAATACCCAAGCCGTTTGATTTGAAGTCGCATCTTGGGGCCAGATTGGTGAGCACCGCAAACGCCCGAGTGGACATCTTTCATGACCTTTTGGGCTTCGGCCAATGACAGACACCTGAGCCAGAGTTGGTCATATGACCTGCGGTATAACGTGTCATTTACAAACACGTATCGGAGAGCTCTTTTCTTCAGCTGAATCCTCGCAGATTTTTCTTCGGGCAGCTTGTCATATCGGAGGTACTCTATGAAGGGTTCTCTCCAATCGGGCTCGTCTTGGACGATCGAAGCTTCTTCGGCGGGATTGCTCTTCTGTTCCGTGCTTTCCTCTTCTCGTAGAGAGACAGGGGGTAGGATTTGCCGGCTCCTGACTGTGATCAGAATTTCGTCCATGTCAGGATCAGCCAGCTCTTTGCCCAAGCGAGCGAGTACATCAGCCTTTCCGTTCAACGCTCTAGGGACTCTCGTTAGTTCAATATGAGTGAACCGTTTCATGAGTTCCACCACTCGACCTCTGTACCGAGCTAACTCGGGTTTGTATATCTTATAGTCGCCGCTTACTTGGTTGACGACGAGCTGGGAGTCACCGTAAACTCGTAGCCGACGGATTTCCATTTCTATGGCGAGCTCCAAACCAGCTATCAGAGCTTCATACTCAGCTTCATTGTTTGTCCGAGGCTCGGTGAGAGCAAAAGAACGCCGTAGGGTTCCCATTGATGGTGTGATGAACACCAATCCAATCCCTTCTTTTATCTCCGGGACGCTTGATTTACTGGAGGTTCTTATCGATGAGGCCCCATCGAAGTAGAGCTCCCAACATGGCTCGTCATTCTCGAGATGCAGCACTTGTTCGTCGGGTAACTCACAATTTAGTGGCGACCCTTCTGGTATGGGATGAGCAGCGAGAAAGTCTGCAAGAGCTTGCCCTTTTACTGCTTTCTGAGGAGTGTAAACTATGTCAAACTCAAGTAGCATGACAGCCCATCTTGCCATTCTGCCGGCTAGGCTTGCTTTGGTCATCAAGTGTTTGAGCGGGTCGACCTTGGAGATCAGCATAACCCGATGAGCGAGCAGATAGTGCCTCAGCTTCTTCACAGCAAATATCAGAGCCAGGCATTGCTTTTCGATTGGGGAGTAGTTGTGTTCCGCCCCGACTAGAGTTCGACTGAGGTAGTAGAGGGCATTTTCTTTTCCTTCCTCATTATTCTGGGCAAGGAGCGCACCGAGTCACTCGTCCAGCGCGGTAGTGTAGAGAATCAGCGGTTTATTCGGAATGGGAGCGGCCAGCACTGGAGGGTGCAACAAGTATTGTTTAATGCTTTCGAACGCTGCTCGACATTCGGCATCCCAGATAAAAGGAGCTCCTTTCTTCATGAGCTTTGAGAAGGGCCTACATCTCCCTGATAAATTTGAGATAAACCTCCGTATATAAGCAAGCTTGCCTTGAAAAGATCTTAGCTGCGTCAGACTCTTCGGAGGGGGCATCTCCATGATGGCCTTTATCTTTGATGGGTCAACTTCGATCCCTCGATGTCGGACTATGAAGCCCAGGAATTTTCCCGATGACACGCCAAAAGCGCACTTCAGAGGATTCATCTTCAGATCGTATTCCCTCAGTCTGGTGAGAACGGTCCTGAGATCTTGGATATGATCGGCCTTGGCTTTAGTCTTGACGACCAGATCATCAACATAGCATTCGACGACTTTATGGATTAGGTCATCAAAGATATTAGTCATCGCCCTTTGATATGTAGCACCTGCGTTCTTCAGTCCGAATGGCATTACCTTGTAGCAATATATTCCGATCGGGGTTCGAAATGCTGTGTGCTTCTCATCCTCAGGCGACATCTTGATCTGATTATATCCAGACGAGCCATCCATAAAGGTGAACAGTTCGTAATTTGAGGTGTCATCGACCATCATTTTCATGACCGGTAGCGGGAAGTCGTCTTTAGGACATGCCTTATTGAGGTCCCTGAAATCGACACAAACTCGGATCTGCCCATTTTTCTTCTTCACTGGGACTATGCATGCGATCCAGTCTGCATATTTCTCTTCCCTGATGAAGCCGACATCGATGAGCTTCTTGGTTTCCTCGATGACCTTTTCTTCCAACTCCCTTCTCATTCTTCGAGGAGCTTGTTTGACTGGCCTAGCATCAGGAGATATAGCCAGCTTATGCACGGCTACCTCAGGGGAAAGGCCAGGCATTTCTTTGTACGTCCACGCGAAGCAGTCGACGAACTCACGCAGCAGGGCAATTATCTGCTCTTTCGTTTCCTCTGACAAGAGTGAGCTGATGTAGGTCGGCCTTGGATTATCGGGCGTTCCTAAGTCAATCTCGGTTAGCTCATCAAAGGTTGCTTGTCCGCCATCTTCGAGCTCTTGAGGAGCTTCTTCTGGCTCGTCTATCTCGTCATCATCATTTGATCTCTCGCTGGTCTCACCAACATGGATCATGTAGCACGCTTTGGAATCAGGTTGAATGTAGCCTATGCCCCGTCTATCTGGAATCCGTCCATCGATGAGTGCTCGGACCTGGGGCGGATACCATAGCCCTTCGTAAAACTTTGCTTCGGACTCCGTTTGATATAACCGGCATCCGCACTTCTTAAAGTATTCCTGCATCTCGGGCGCATAGTATCTGGGATTGAGGACGGCTCTTATGCCTCTCTCATAGGGAAGGCACGCGACAGAAAGGTCGTCCGGGTGCACAACGGGGTTTGACCCATAAAACAAGATGCCCTTCTGTCCACTTTTCCTCCCGGGAACGTAGAAAGTTTTCAGCTGGTCCACGGTGGAGATTGATAATGCATCGAGCTCTTTGCACATTTGCTCTGGTACTCTTGTAACGGCTAGGGACCCTTCTGCAACTTCGAAGGTCTCTCGTAGTTTCGCTTGTTGCGTGGGGGTCCAATCTGCACCGCTGTTGCACGACAGGTCCTCCTCCTCTGACTCTTCAGTGTCACTGCCAAGATGAGGGCGGACTTTGCTGCTAGATGGGCCTTCAGTAACAGATTCGTCCGTATCGCTGCCGAAATGAGGGCGAGTTTTGCGAAAGGACGGGCTTCCAGCGTCGGACTCATCAGAGTCGCTGCCGAAATGCGGGCGCACTTGGGCATTTTTGCTTTTGAAAGTGATAGCCGGCGCAGATTTGCTTTTGAGTCTTGGGGCCGTTCTATCCTCGGTCAGTTGTGGCTTGGCATTTTGGTGGTTCGTAAAGTACCGAGAATCTTCATATCGGACTTCATGCACACCGAACGGCTGGATGTCTCCGTCAATACGTCTTTCTTCGCCATTTTTAGTATACTTCATGCATTGATGGAGAGTCGACGGAATGATGCCGTAATCATGGATCCACGGCCGCCCCAAGAGAATCTTATAAGATGTGTCGGCGTCGATCACGTATATCTTAGCTTCAGTTTGCAGATCCCCAAATTTGATTGGCAAAGTTATAGACCCCAGAACTTGCTGGCAATTTTGGTTGAAGCCTTGAATGACAATCCTTTCCCTTGACAGGTGTCGGACGTCCATTGACAGACTCTTCAGAGTTCGCAAGTTCATGATGTTCACTGAGGACCCCGGATCAATCAATATACGATTAATTCGATCTCCGTCGCTGTACCCGGTCACGTAAAGCGGCCGATTATGCTCAGCCGTTCCCAGTAGCAAGTCTTCATCCTTAAATGTGACTGCGGCGGCATGCAAAGCGTGCTGGGCTTCTTTCATATTAATTTCCGCAAAGTGAGCCTGATACTGCTCGGGGTTTTGTAGAGCGTGAATGAGAACGTCTCTAAGCTCCTTAGATAGGACCAAGGCGTCGTAGATGCTCAGGAGAGATGGAAGCTTCCGGAGATGTGCCAAGACATTATAGTCCACCGAGGAAGGATTTATGTTTTCATCGGCCAGTTCTCTGCCATCTTCTTCATTAGCGACTTGTTTTTCCTTCCCTTTTGGGGCGTTGCCCAGATTTTGCGGTAGAGCCCTGCCGCTTCTGAGCTGGATTTGATTGGCCTTTGTGGTGAGATCCTCATCCTCTTCGGGAAAACAGAGATCATCCTCGGAGTCGCTGCCAAGATGGATGGCGTAGCAGGTCACTACTGGGATTTCTTCATTGGAGTCTTCTTCTAACTCCTCCAGAATTTCAGCCGCTTGTACAGGGAAGAACTCCTTCAATTGAATCAATGTTCTTTCCTTTTGTTCATATTCTTCGAGGGAATCAATATATTTTTGAATGGTCGATCTCCCTGCAGACTCTTTTTCGCGCCGAGCTGCACTTTTCTTCTTCTTGAGCTTCTTGGATTTTGAGCCTGATGGAGCCGCATTGGCAGCTGGACTGGTAGGCTTCTTCTGCCCTTCCCATTCCATCCTGGGCTCTTTCTGAAGAAGCTTTAGCATCTTCTTCGTCTTATTAGATATGTGCGTACTCCACGGAGGCCGCGATGAGTCAGTTTCGTTTGTCAGGGCAGCGGGTTCGGCTGTCTGCTCCCAGAAGGCTTCAGCTTCCGTCTGTATAAAGTTGGCGGTTGCAACTTGATTGTTCACCAACACGCTTTTGGACAGCTCGATCTCTCCAGCCTTGTACTGCTTCTCGACCCAATCCTTGAAGATATAGCAATCCTCGATCGCATGGCTCACTACTCGGTGGTACGGGCAATACAGGGGATTGTCGGTCATTTTTGCTTCTTGGGGTCTTTTCGACTCCGGCAGTTGTAGGCCATTGTTCAAGGCATCTTTAAATATCTTGCGGACCTTGTCCCTTCTGAAAGAGTAAACCTTGTTCTTTTTCTCCTCTAGGGAAGGCCCATCTCCTCCCAGCAATGGCTTTTGAGACCGGTTGGTTTTGGATTCGCCCGCCCTTCTCTTTTCTTCATTGTCGGAGGCATTGAAGACATTGGTACTGCTGGAACTCCCGCTTCTACGGTTGTCGTCCCGCTTGCTTTTCCAGGTTTTGTCTCTCTGAGAGTCTGGCGGGGACTCTTGCTTCGAGCATTCCAGCATTTGGACTTTCTTGGTTAGCTCCTGAAATGTCTTGAGGCCCGCTGTACACAAGAAGGGGACCATCCAATTGCTGAGGTTCCCAATGAGAAGGCTGACGGACTGGTCCTGCTCCAGCGGCGGTTCGCACTTAACTGTGAGATTACGCCACCGGGCGATAAAGTCGGTGTTGCTTTCATTCTTCCGCGGCTTGGTCCTCACAAGATCGACTATAGAGATTTTATCACTGACGCTCATGAACCTTTGCCGGAACAGAGACTCCATGTGGGCAAAGGTAATGACGGACCCGTCCGGTATACTCGCATACCAGTCGAAGGCGACGCCGGTCAGGCTGTTGACAAACTGACGAAGAAGGAGCGCATCGTTGCCCCCTGTATTTCCGCACGATGCTTTGAAGTGGGCGACGTGCTGGTTTGCATTCCCCGTTCCATCAAATCTTCCGAACTTAGGAATGACGTAGCCGCTTGGGAACTCAATCAGATCGTACTGCGCGGGATATGGCCGCCCACTACTGCCGATTTCTTTCTGAGCTTCAGCTTCGGCCACCAATGTTTTAACCTTGCTGGTGACCAAATCCATTATCCGATCCTGTGTTAGCGGGATAGTGCTATCTGGGGCCAAGGCGTCCCCAGAAGCGGAATGTAGCCGGCTTTCATTCGGCTCGACCAGTCTTGGTCCCAAAGGAACAGGCATTGGCTGCCTCGGATTGTCATCACCCGGCTGATTAGTAGCGGCTTGTGCTTGATTAGGAGGCGCTCAAGCAATTTGAGCCGTAAGCTGCATCACCACGTTCGTTAAGTCGTCAATCTTCGAATAGAGCTTGGCCATCTCTTTATCTTTGCTCCTGAGCTGTTTTCGAAGTTCTTGAAGCAGCTCTTGCTCCGCAGTCCTAGGGCGGAAAGTCGGCTCTTCCTCGCTGTCCGAGCTTGACTCTACATGGACCGAGGGGTCTATCTTCCTATCATCCTCATCGAGAGGGTTTTCTTCATCCAGCAGGGGCGGCTGTTCTTGGGCGGCGGCAACCACATTCAGGCTAGATTGGGCTTGGGATGTGGTGGCCCCGTCCTTGCTTTTGCTGCGAAGGTTGTCGCTGGGGCGCCCGCCCGCCATATAGACCGTATGGATGATATATCCGACCGTCTTTCTATCATTGGCGTCTGATTTCACGGATCGCTGTCTTGACCCCCTTGCTTCGGTAGCCGGTAGTCGATTGAAGGCGGCCGGCCTAACCAGGTTCTTGAATGGTGCTGGCGCTTCTTTTCTGGGTTTGCCCCGTTGCTTTCGCGCGGCACAGAGTGCTTGATAGACTCTTGAAGAGACAGTGTCATACTTTTTCTGTTGGGTCCGGGACACGTCTCTTTGTGGCACTGTTCGGACCGCTGTCTTCTTGATTCTGGCGGTCATGGCGTTTTTCTGAACCCACTTCAGAGGCTCGAAGGAATTGCTGATTCTTACGTCCGACTCGACCGTCGTCGCCGGGCGACCCTGCACTTGGAACTTCACATGATTCCATTTGGCCGAAGCCTTGGCCCTCTTGTTGGCTCGATACCTGAGCCGCTTCTGCCTTAACTTTTCTGTTCTAAGCACCTGGCAGACTTCGGCTTTTTGGGAAGATGCCGCAGACCGGTTGATGGAGGGCCTTGGAGATACGCCCGATTGTGCATTTGTTAGAGTCATCGCCTGAGCTCGTCCGCGACATTTGATGTTGCCCTTCGCATCGGAAGTCTTACCCCCAGCTAGAGCGCCAGGGACTCGTTCAGACATCATCTTAAGTTTCGGTTGTGGTGCCTTGGCGATCACGACATTCGGCCTCTTACCCCTTGAGACCGGCTTGGCCACCTGTTCTGCCGGGATCTCTGCCAGGTGAGCGCTTCCGGCAGGGTAGATGATGACAGAGCCAAACTGGCGGGGCGGCTCCTCCCATTGTCGACTGAGGCTTGCGGGGAGAACCACACGAGCGTTGATCTTGACCACGTACGGAATCGGGGTCACGTTGGAAGCTGAATTCGTCTGGGGAGACATTGTCGTCGAAGGTTGATTGCTGCACGGAAAAAAGAACATCATTTCAGTATAGGCAATCGATATGTATATTGATTGAGTTCGCATGAACGTTTAACCCGAAATATGGGAGGAGAGATCGGTCCCACCGGGCGTGCCAGAATCTGTAGGGTGTTTTTCGTCACCCCAGTGAGATGGGAATACGCGCGCGCTTGTCAGGCGTACTACAGATTCCCCCTGCCTAGGGTAGGCCGGGGTTTAATGATTGTGGGGATCCGAATCTCCGGCAGCCGCGGACTAAGCTGCCGTTAATTACCCATCGCCTTTGGGGCGAGGGAACCTCCGATTAACGGGTTAAACTGGTCATGCGAACTCAATGTGCAGTGTGCGTGTGTTTTGAAAGGGGGTTTTGGATATATCGGGAGCCACGCAGAGTTTTTTACGGGGGTCCCGCTACCCGGATAGCGGGCTGGGGGTCAAGGGGGCTAGCAGCCCCCTTGCGGGGTTCGGGGCAGCGCCCCGGCCCGAAATTTTTTTGGAGGGGGAGAATGTGGCGGAGTATGTATATGTGTGAATTTGTATACATATGTATGTGTATATGTATGTACATAAAAAGAGAGGGAAAAGGCATCCAAGGGATGCGTGGGGGCCACGTGTCGGCACGAGGGCGCCTTGCGCACTTGCGCAGGTGCGCAAGCGCGCGCGCCACGTGTCGGCGCGCGGGCGCCTTGCGCACTTGCGCAGGTGCGCAAGCGCGTGCGCCACGTGTCGGCGTGCGGGCGCCTTACGCACTTGCGCAGGTGCGCAAGCGCGCACGCCACGTGTCGGCACGCGGGCGCCTTGCGCACTTGCGCAAGCGCGCAGGTGCGCAAGCACGTGCGCCACGTGTCGGCACACGGGCGCCTTGCGCACTTGCGCTGCGCGCAGGTGCGCATAAGAGGCTTTTAGCCTGAAAAAATTTCTCAGAAGAGAAATCAGAGAGGAGTTGGACTCCTGAATGTGTTTTTCTTCTTTTTTTGAGGGTTTAGTGAAAGATGTTCTTCTTCTTCCTCCTCTGTTAGCTGGATCTTGAAGATCAAGAGATGTGGGATTTCAAAATCTTTTCTTTTTGAGATCTGATGGAAGATCTGAGTTCCCCTTGATGGGTTTTGTGGTGAAAACTAATTTGTTTTTATAAAAATGAGAGTAGAACTCTTGATTTAATTCAATAGAAAGAAGAAGGTTTTGGAACCTTGAAGAAGGAAGAAAGAGCTCAGCTCTGAAACTTTTTTTTTTGGAGAGAGAAAAAGTTGTGAGATATTTTCATTATCTTGCCTTTATAGGCTATACACTTTACATATAGCCCCTTGGGCTTCACAAAATGGCATTTTGCCTATTTCATGGCCCATGTGCCATTTCTTTTTGCACATAAGCCATGGGCTTTACAAAAATTTGGCTTTATGCCTATTTTTCTTACATTTATTCATAAAATAAAATAAAAGAAATGCAACAAAATTATTTATTACAAAATTTTTATCTTAGCATGGGGGGAGGCCGGCCGCTTCATGTTCTGGTTCGACCCGGGCATGGGCCCACTGGATCTGGGCTTGGGCCCACTTGGCTTGGGGTTGACTTTGATTTTGACTTGGTCAACCGGGGTGTAAATTTTTACCCCAACAACCGCGATGTGGTAGTGTAATTAACTGCAGGGGCTTGCGCCTGCTGGGAAGAGCGTCCCCACAATCAAAAACCCATCAACGAGGGGGAATCTGACGAAGTCTGCTACATCGGTCGCATCCGTTTAAACCCTCGATGCGCGGTGTCATAAATCAACTTGGCATCTTCGGAGAGCTGGACAGATAGCACCAATTAGCATCTGCCCCGAATTCAGGCAAGACGGACCTGCGCGGTCGCGTCTCCGTGTTCGGAGGGGAACAGATTTTGGCACGCCCGGTGGGGCCTCTTCCTCTTTCCACTCCACACTTCGTGTGTCGTATTTCGTGAACGAATTGCGGTTTGATATGGTTGCCCTTGGGTTCGAGCTACTAAGATTTGGTGTCTTGCTCCGTGCAGAAAACAGAAGATCAATGGCTTCAACCTGCACCAGCTGCAACTGCAACTCCCATTCCGCCCCATCTGGGGGTGTAACCTACGGCCCCCAAGCGGCCTCCTTTTTTACAATGCCGGTAGAGCAGGTAACGCAGGTTACCACCGGATTGTTCTTCGGGACCATGCTACCACCAGTGAGCGTTAACATCCCGCTGCCACAAGAAGCGCAAAAGAAGTCGATCTTTGATCGGCTCACCACCACCACGGCCCGTCTCAATGGGTCATCCAATGCCAAGCCGAGAGCATCAGTCTTCGATAGGCTTAGCCTGAACTCCAATGGTCCCGTCAAGAAGCCCACGATACCTGAATCGGCCATCCCAAAACGGATAGACATTCCTACTCTTGAGGTCACTAAAGAAACTTCTCCCATCAAAGGATCAGTCTTTACAAGGCTGGCCACTCTCGCTCCGGCCTAAAGGTCTGTCTTTGACATATTGGATACCGCTTCTCAACGGACATCGGTCTTCAAGAGGCTGACACCGGCGACAACCCTCCGCCAAGACGGGGGGGGGGATAATGAAGTCATCCCCATAGATGAACCAACACCATCCGCACGACATGCTCGCCGTCGTCACTGGCGTCGAGTAAGGAAGGCTGGGGGCAGCTCTCCATCTAGACTTATTCCACCGGCTCCAACGGTGGAAATCAATGCTGCTGTTCCAACTGGGAACAATTTTGAACCGCTAAGGAGGGTCCGCAAGAACTCTTCAACTGCCACGCTGAAGAGATCTCCTCCACCTATGGAGATTACTACCGAAAAGAAGCCGGAGCAGCCCCTCAGCGGCTGTCCTCCAAAATTTATAAAGTCTGGCGGTAGGTCTAGGAATCAATGATCGACCAGGACGACTCTCGCCGATCAAAGAAGTTTAAAGCTCGACAAGAAGGAAACCATCCTGTCAAGCTACAAAAGGCGACAGCCGTCTGGGTGCCCGCTGCAACGGCCCCTTCGACTTCAAATGCTCGCAAGAGAAGGAGGCCAGAGAAACCCCCTGTGACCGCGGAGGACCGCAAGGACGCTGAACTTAAACGCCCCAAGTCTGGGGGCATGGTAACACATACCGTTCATATGGCTTCCGGAAAAGAGGAAAGCCGTGCTTCCACGGGTCATCGACCGCTTACCTGATCGATAACAAAGGCTCAGGAACAACAGCAGCAGAAACTTCAGGAGATGCTGACCGCAATGGCCGCACTCACTGGGCCGAAAGAAAGTCCAGAGACCTCAGAGCAGCATTAGGATCAAGAAACTGATACTGATTTTCTCCGAAGAATGCTCGAGAGGAAAGAAAAAGAGGCCGCGGAACAAGTGGCCAACATAAAACGAATGGCTCTCTTGTTCCAAGATATGGCCGGGATGATGTTACAGCTGGAACCTCCAGCTAAAGACCCCCCGATTATCATTGAAGACGACAGAGGGAAGACAACGAACCCTCCTCCGGCTCTTTTAGCAGCCAAGGAGGAGACAATCTCTAAGGCCGCTCTGGATGATTACATTGCTCAGCAAATACGGGCTCACCAGGCAAATGAAGCGGCTGGGCAGATCGTTAAAACTGGACGGCCCTATCCGGGTTGGTACAATCAAATAAGGTACCCGCCGGGATATACGATCCCTAAATTCCATGTATACAAAGGGACGGGAAATCCGCATCAGCACGTCGCTCAATTCAGAGCCCTGTGCGGCAACACTGGAGGTGATGATAAACTTCTGTTCCGCCAGTTTGTTGGCAGCTTGTCGGAGACGGTGTTCTAGTGGTATTCTGAGCTTCCAAATGACTTTATCAAGACATTTGCGGATGGAGCTGCTGTTTACACAGAGATTCGCAAGCGCTAGAGAGCGTACTCCGATTACCGCAATGATTAACGCAAGGGTAAAGCCAGGCGAAACATGGGTGCAATATGCAATACGGTGGCGGAATTTATGGTCAAAATGTGAGCAGCGCATCGAGGAAGCACCTGCAGTGGGCATGTTCGTGGGCACTCTTGATCCACAGGCGACCATCTCCCAGTTCATGATGTTTTTTAAGCCGACTACTTTCCAGGCCTTGATTGACAAGCTGGCCCAAATGGACCAGATGGGTCATAGACCATCTTCCTCAAAAATAGAGCCTCGAAACGAAAAGGGAAAGGGGAAAGCGACCTTCGTCGCCAATGCTCAACAGCAGCCCAGTGGTCCAAGACTAGTTGATCGCCAAATTGATAGAACACGATCTCTTGAAGATAAAATGAGACGCCCTTACCCGTTCCCTCGGGACAAGACGAAGAGGTTATTCGAGCTAGCACTGCGCAATAGGCTCATCACTATGCCGGAGCCAAGACGCCCAACGTAACCAGGCGACATTAACAATCCTAACTACTTCCCTTATCACCGAATGTTGGGTCATCCGATCGAAGATTGTTACATCTTCAAAAGCTGGATAGAAGATCAGTACCAACAGGGTAAGTTCGTATTATCCGAAAACTGGAAGGTGAACCCGCCCCAGCCGCACGCTCTCAAAAAGGCGGACACACTGGGGGCATCATGCTCTTTTGTAGAGGAAGCTCCATGGGAAGTCGTTCTTTCAGCCAAGACTAAAAGAATGTTGAGGGATCTCCAAACATGCCCGGCGATCAGGTGGAAAAATCCAATGGAACCCGAAGTCATCGAAAGAATGCTGAAGCCACGTCCAACTCCAAAGATTAGAGGTGATAGTCAAAGCGCTTACACCCAGCCGTCAAAGTCTTCGAAGAAGAAGAAAACCAAGAAGCCCGTGAAACCTGATGATAAACGTACAGACCTGCAAAAGCAGATTGACGCGCTGGAAGAATATAATCAAAAGGCGCGGACCCCAGTCACACTCCAAGAATTTCTCAGCCACGTTCTTGAGGACGAAGATGATGACAATGGAGAAGAATCGTCGGATGAGCCTGAAGATTATGTGGCAAGCTGCCATGTGATCTCTCACTCTTCTATAGACGATGAAGAAGCTCCTTACGCAGAGAAACTGGGGGCAGATCCTAAGCCGGAACTTCTAGGACCATCAGACGAAATGATTGATGCATTCTTGAACGAAGCCCGTCTTAAAAGCAAAGCTGATCGAGAGCGTGAGATGTCCATATTCGAAAAGGCCAAACGCCGGTGACTGGACGAAAGGGTTGAAACACTCCTACCAGATCAAAGTAAATCTGCCGCAAATAAAAGCAGGATCAAGATAAGGAAACGATTCGCTAGAGCCCTATCAAAGGGAATGAAGTTGCCCTCTTTCAGAGGAAATTCTCCTGGAGATATTCATCTTGATGAAGCGGACGCACATCCTAACTTATGCTTATACCATCAGAGGATTACACATCCTACCGAAGAGTGCGTGGCCTTTAAAAACTGGTGGCAGGGGTATGTTGCCCACCGACAACACGTTCAACGAGTGAAGCGCAAGGCTCGTCGGGAACAGAAAAAAATTAGGACCGAGGAGCGCAAAAGAACGACCGGTAATTGTCACATGGTCGACTCTGGGGGATCACAAGTTCTCACCTTTGGGAGCGGTTCTGATGAAGAAATAGCTCTTGGCCCTCTCTTTAAAGAATCCACCCCGGGAAAAGAAGAAGAACCAAAGAGCTGCGAGAACATTCAGCTGCGCAATCGCACATTACCTGAAAAGAATCTAGGACCCACGAACAGTGGGTTGAATAGAAAAGATAAGGGGAAAGAAAAAGTCCCTGAGGACATCGCCCTAGATGATCAAGTCGTCAAAGAGCTGATAGCGAAGGACCCGCCAAAGAAAATCAAGGTGGATTACACACTTGAGGAAACTACCTTCGCAGTTAAGCATTCTCGACGCCCTTCTGCTATCCAAAGAGGCGAGAGATTCGCTGATCAAGGCGTTACAAGAGCCCGAGCAATTCCAAGCTTTCCTCGCCGAAGAAAAGATGAAGGACGAGCTGGAAGAAGTACACATAGCCGATATCACCTTCGGTGATGAAGACCTGCTCCTCGGGACGTGTGAGCATAACCGTCCCCTCTATGTCTCCAGATACTGTCATGATATCAAGATAGGCAGAATCCTGGTCGATAATGGTTCCTCCGTTAACCTCCTCAATGTAAGAGTGTTGAAGGAAATATGCATGAGCGTTCAACACCTCGCTCGGGATAAGATCACCATCTCCGGGTTTGACTCCCAGTCATCACGGACGCTCGGGTCTATGATACTGACGCTGCTCTTTAGGCTGCTAGTCACTGACATCAAGTTTCACGTCATTGATGCTAAGACCTGCTATAATGCTTTGCTCGGCCGTCCTTGGTTACACGAATACAACATTATCCCTTCTACACAACATCAGTGTATGAAGTACTTTAAAGATGGTCTCGAGTACACTGTGACAGGGGAACTAAACCCATTCTCCATGAATGAAGTCCGCAAATATGAGGATGCTAAGTACTTCCTGCCAGATTTCGAAGATACAGAAAGATGTCGCAAACCGGAGGACAAGAACAAAGTTATCACCACTATTCCGGTCTTCGGGAGTGATACCGAGGAGGAAGAGGAGATAATCTATTTCGGGCCACCCTAACGCAATAAGCCGGGACCGTCCACCCCTATTCTGGTCTTCGGCAGCGATTCAGAAGATGAGGTCAATGCTGTATTCTCTGCTCGGCCATCGATACAAGCCTTCGCTGATGAAGACCAAAGTTTGCAAGTTGCCATGGTTCCGCAAGAGCATTACAAAGAGCTCGATGCGCTTGAAACTTATAGTGTTCAAGAACTGCAGACATTTTATGTCCCTCCCAGGCGAAGAGATGAAAAGGAGATCCTCTTTTATCAATCCATGGAAACCAAAGTGGAGAAAGAAATTTGGCATGGTGCGGATTCTACATTTGACAGACTCCAGCCCATCCGTTTGCCCAGATAGTACACAGACGGATTAAAAAGACTGTTGAGGCGCCAAGGTGTACCCCTTAAGCAGATTGCTCGACAAGCTCAGTTCTACAACAGGATCTGGGATGTCCCTGGAACTCAGCGAAAACTGCCCAACGAGAGAATGGAAACGATCGGGCTTGGATACATTCAATCCAAGGGACGGGAGCGAGACAATGGAAGCTACGTCATACATGACTTCGATGAAGAAGGAGATGCTCTGTGGGAAGATGCTAACCCTGAACCAAAACGAGCTCCCGTCGTGAAAATTCCAAGCCCGTCGTTCGAAGAACAGATGGACAAGATGATAAGAGAAGTGGGTCAAAAGGTTCGAGACGATCATAACCGTGAAATGGCTATCTACGAGAGAGCCAGGACAAAACGCCTCCTTCACAAGGCTACAGAGAATGATGATGCCCTTCGTCGCCAGCCCATCACAAAAAAGACCCAGCGCAGAGGCAAAAATAAAACAAAGAACGGAAAAAACGTTCGACAGTAGCGTAGCGGGTCCAAAAAGACACGCGAAGCAGAATCGAGCAACCAGGATACATCTCTTATAAAGAAGATGGGTCGAGCATATTCTTTTCCCCGAGAAAAGACAAGGAAGATATTCAACCTCGTCGTGAAACATCGGATGATGACGCTCCCAGAGTCCAAGCACCCCGAGCAAGCAGGTGAGGTTAATCATCCAGACTATTGCTCCTATCACCGAGCGATAGGAAATTCCCTCGAAGACTGCTTCACGTTCAAAGACTGGGTAGAAGACCAGTATCAACAAGGCAAGTTCGCTCTATCCAGCAGCTAGAGGGTAACCCCGCCACAGAAGCATGAACTAAATGCCACGAGAGTAGAGCCAGATCAACATCGGTCTTGGAAGCGATCTCGCACCTGTCACGTGATAACGCTGTCAGAAGAAGAACCCGAGAATATGGATGATCTCCCATGGTGCTTCGAAAACGATGATGACGATGTGATCTCCGAGTTTCCACCGACGCCAAAAGAGCTAGAAGATGGGATACATACTACTGCAGATAACCTCAGAAAAATCGACTTAGGAACGGCAAACGACCCACGGCCGACGTTCGTCAGTGAGCTGTTGTCTGAAGAAAAAGTGGCTACACTTAAAGACGTGCTCATGCAGTATAAAGACTGCTTAGCATGGAACTATTCAGAGATGCCCAGATTGGATCCAGAAATAGCGGTCCACAAATTGGAAATTTCTCCAAACGTCAAACCGATCAAACAAGCACCGAGAAGAATGCGGCTTGAGCTTGAGATGAGCATCAATGCTGAGGTCAAGAAGCTAATCGACTTCGTCTTCATCCAAGAAGTTCAATACCCTGACTGGATTGCCAACATCGTCCCAGTGATGAAGAAAAATGGGACGGTGCGCATCTGCGTGGACTTCCGGGATCTCAACAAAGCTTGCCCGAAGGATGACTTTCCAGTACTGGTCACCGAGCTGATGATAGATAATACGTCCACTCACGAAGTTTTCTCCTTCTTGGACGGCTCATCAGGATACAATCAGATAAAGATGCATCCCGAGGATCAGAAGCATACCGCTTTCCGGACCCCTTTGGGTATATTCTGCTACAAGGTGATGCCTTTCGGTTTAAAGAACGCTGGTGCCACCTATCAGAGGGCCATGACGAAGATTTTCGATGACCTCATACATGAAGTCGTCGAATGCTATATCGACGACCTCGTAGTTAAAAGCAAATCATACGAGGAACATTTAGAGCATCTGAAGATCGTGTTTCAGCGTCTTTGGAAATACAACTTGAAGATGAACCCTCTTAAATGCTCGTTCGGAGTTTCCTCGGGCAAGTTCCTAGGATTTGTCGTCCGACATCGAGGCATCGAGATAGACCCGTCGAAGATCAAGGCGATCATGGAAATGCCTCCGCTAAGGTCTCTCAAGCAACTGCGGTCTCTCCAAGGGAAGCTCGCGTATATCCGTCGATTCATAGCCAATCTCTCCGGCAAGTGCCGTCCCTACGGTCATCTAATGAAGAAGGGAACCTCGTTCGTCTGGGATCGCAAATGCCAAAGCGCACTAGACGAAATAAAGAAATACTTGCAGAATCCGCCGGTGTTGACTGCTCCAGTCAAGGGAAAGCCTCTAATTCTGTATACAACCGCCCTTGAGGGTTCCTTAGGCGCGCTATGGGCATAATAAAATGACTAAGGGAAGGAGAGAGACCTCTACTATTTGAGTCGAGTCCTCCTGGGGGTAGAAAGCAATTACTCCCCCATCGAAAAACACTTCTTGGCTTTGATCTTCGCGATAACGAAGCTCAGACACTATGCTTTGGCGCATCAGGTCCATCTCATATCAAAGGTGGATCCTTTAAAATATTTGATGTCAAAGGCTATATTAACGGGACGGCTCGCTAAATGGGCCCTACTCTTGATGGAATTCTCAGTGACATACAGACCCCTCAAAGCAGTGAAAGGCCAGGCCATCGCCGACTTCCTCGCTGAACATCCGATACCTGCCGACTCTCCTTTGAACTGCGAATTGCCAGATGAGCACGCTTTTGACACAATCGACAGGGAGAAAGGAAGGAGTGACACCCGATGGGAACTCTACTTCGATGGAGCATCTTCCATGAAGAAGCGCAAACAAAGCACCCCTATAATCAAATCTGGGGTGGGCCTCATCTTCGTGACTCCACAAGGAGGGATAATGCGCTTCGCCTTCTCCTTAACAGAGCCGAGGAAGAACAATGAAGCCGAATATGAAGCTTTAATAGCAGGTCTTGAGATCGCTGTCGACATGGGAATTGAAAACCTCCTCATATACGGAGACTCCCAACTGGTCGTTAGCCAAGTAAACGATGACTATCAGATGTGCAAACCGGAATTGGTAAAGTACGGCAAAAGGGTACAACAATTGCTGACTCAAATCCCTTCCTACATTCTGGAAAGCATACCGCGTGCGGAAAATAGCAAAGCGGATGCATTGGCCAAACTCGCTAAAGAACTGGCCGACGAGAATCTCGATGACGTGAGGATCGTTGTGCAAAGCCGTCGGGTTCTTGCACCAGCAGAAAACCTCCGGAGTCCTCCGAAGAAAAGGGAGCTACCGAGCAAACGGCTCTACAAATAAAAGACCAGGAAAAGGCTAAAGATTGGAGAGAAGTCTTTATAGACTACTTCAAATCCCGTCGAACACCTGAAGATGCGTCATCAAGACATTAGCTCATAAAACGAGCTCTTTCTTTTGCATTCGTCAATGATACTTTGTATGAGAGATCACTTGATTCTCTGTGGCTAAGATGCCTGGGACCTGAAAAGGCAAGGAGGGTCGTCCAAGAAACTCACGACGGACTCTGCGGTTCTCACCAAGCCGGGCCGAAGATGAAACTGAAGATCAAGAGGATGGGCTACTATTGGCCTACGATGATCCAAGACTGTCTCGAATACGCGAAGCAGTGTCACTCATGCCAGATTCACGGGGACTTCATCTATCAGCATCCAAATCCACTACACCCAACGGTGGCTAGCTGGCCGTTCGAAATGAGGGGAACTGACATAATCGGCCCCATCGAACCAGCATCGTCCAGAGGACATCGGTTCATACTGCCAACAACCGATTACTTCTCCAAGTGGGCAGAAGCAGTACCGCTGAGGGAAGTGAAGATGGAGAATATCCTCCATTTCTTCAAGAAACACGTCATTTACCGGTTCGGCACTCCGCGACGGATTATCTCTGATAACGGGCCAGCCTATAGAAGCCACAAAATCAGCTGATTCGCACAACAGCATAACATAGACTGGAGATACTCTTCGGTCTATAATCCCCGAGCTAACGGTCTAGATGAGGCTTTCAACAAGACCTTAACAAAGATCGTGAAAAAGAAGGTGTCCAAAAATAATAAGGACTGGCATGAGAGACAGCATGAAGCTCTCTGGGCGTATCGAACTACGTTCAAAATGGCCACAAACACAACACCGTATGCATTGGTATTCGGCACAGAAACGGTACTCCCCCTCGAGATAGAGTCACCTTCTCTATGAGTGGCGGTTCACTACGAGCTAACAAACGAAGAGAATGCTCACCTTCGGTTTGAGGAGCTCGATGCCCTTGATGAAACTCGGCTCATGGCGCAACAAAATCTGGAGGCTTATAAAGAAAAGATGACGCGCTCATATGAGAGATTGACTAGGCCGAGAACATTCCGCCAAGGCCAACTCGTGCTAGTGGTCAAAAGACCTATGATCCCCAATCGTGCCAAGCGGGGGAAATTCGAGCCGAACTATGAAGGCCCGTATATCATAGACAAAGTCTATTAGGGTGGAGCCTATCTACTCATGGACATGCATGGTGAAAGACCTTTCAAGCTAATAAACGGCCGCTTCCGAAAAAAATACTACGCATAACGAGTCACGGCCTTGGTTAACGATAGATGACGACGCCTATGTCCGCCCGCTATCTTCCTAAGCCCGAACACTATAAGTAGTAGCCGGTCCCCAGACCGAAATGTCGTTAAACTAACGATGGACCGCTATGTCCTAAAACTGGCAATTGACCGAGACGTCGATAAACTACTGCGACGGACCGCAGCATCCCAAGGCTAACACAAAAAAAAGAAGAGAAAAACGGTATGTCCATAAGCAAAATGGGCACGGATGAAAACCCGAAAGGGCTCCGTGAGTAAAAATAGCAGGGCTACCGGTGAGTTTTGTGAAAACCCGAAAGGGCACAAGCTCGTTAAAAGACACTTGCAAGGTCCTCTCAACCCTGTAAGGAGAAACCACCTGCGTGAGATCCTTACGACTCACAAGGAAGCAACACACTTAGGGATCCCCACGATTCCTAAGGAGAAATTACACTTGCGAGATCCTCACGACTCGTAAGGAGAACCCTCCTACGAGACCCTCACGGCTCATAGGATTCAAAAGCATTAAGATACAGGGATCTGAACCTGTTCTTAAGCAGCCATCACAACCCCCAATGCTGCCCTACAAGCGGTTTAATATTGACCCTTGTATACAATCCACGAGCGCGAATAAACATTTCCCTAACAAAATCCCGCCCGCGACTAGGGATATGTTTACACGGTGAACTGCCCTTGTAAGTCCTCTCGACTTATAAGGAGAAACCACTCTTGTAAGATCCTTACGACTTATAAGGGACTATACACTTAAGAATCCTCACGATTCTTAAGGAGAAAACGCACTTACGAGCTCCTCATGACTCGTAGGGAGAAATACCTTTATGAAACCCTTACGGCTCATGAAGTCAAAAGCCTTAGTCGACGGGATCCTAACTCTGTTTACTAAGCCACCTTTGTTCGACATCGACAGAAGCAAATGATGATTCGCTCCTGGCATTATCCCAGTTGTAGCGATGCTGATGCCTAAATCGGTATCAAATCCCAAGCTCCCAGCAAGGCAAATGCATATGAAATTGCCGAAATGATTGGGCAACTTGCAAATCGGCAAGTAAAAATGTATGCATACAAAATAGCCGAAATGGTTGGGCGACTCGCAATAAAAAGCAGCGAGTAAAAATAAAACAAATAGCCGAAATGATTGGGCACTGCGAAAAATAGCCGAAATGATTGGGCAATTGCGACTTTCGCGATATAAAAGCTGAAATGATAGAGCATTGCGGAAAAGAAAAATATATAAAATGAAACTTTTTGCCCTACAGGTGATATCACGTCGATCCCTGTATACAATCTAGGGGCGCAAACAAAGAGAGAATCACACCTTCCCTCCCCTGGCTCCATCAGAAGAAGAAGCCAAATCTCAACGGTTCACAGACAGCCTAGAGATCATCAACATCGTTCTTCCCCATTCCAGGAGGATTCAGACGCTACAATCAACCGTGGAACACGGCAAAAGTCAGCCTTGACCCCGTCGTGGAAATACGTCATCCACATGACCCCTTCGCGGAAATACGTCATCCACATGACCCCGTCACGGAAATATGTCATCCACATGACCCCGTCTCGGAAATACGTCATCCAGATGACCCCGTCGCGAAAATACGTCATCCACATGACCCCGTCGCGGAAACACGTCATCCACATGACCCCGTCATGGAAACACGTCATCCAGATGACCCCGTCGCGGAAACACGTCATCCACATGACCCCGTCACGGAAACACGTCATCCACATGACCCCGTCTCGGAAATACGTCATGCAGATGACCCCGTCGCGGAAACACGTCATCCACATGACCCCGTCGCGGAAACACGTCATCCACATGACCCCGTCGCGGAAACACGTCATCCACATGACCCCGTCGCGGAAACACGTCATCCACATGACCTCGTCTCGGAAATACGTCATCTATATGACCCCATCACGGAAATACGTCATCCACATGACCCCGTCATGGAAATACGTCATCCACATGACCCCGTCGCGGAAACAAGTCATCCACATGACCCCGTCGCGGAAACACGTCATCCACATGACACCGTCGCGGAAACACGTCATCCACATGACCTCGTCGCGGAAATACGTCATTCACATGACCCCGTGGAACACGGACAAAGTCAACCTTGACCCCGTGGGAAACTCCCGGAGCAACTTCTGACTCCGTGAAATGCAGATAATGTCAACCTCATTAATCACTTACGAGTCCTTTCGACTCGTGAGGAAGAAAACTCTTTTGTGAGATCCTTACGACTCTCAAAAGAAAATACACTTAGGAATCCTCACGATTCTTAAGGAGAAGTTACACTTACGAGATCCTCACGACTCGTAAGGAGAAATACCTTTATGAGACACTCACGGCTCATAAAATTGAAAAGCCTTAGGCAGCAGATCTGAACCTGCTTCCTAAGCCATCACTATCTCTCGAAGAGTTCAAGACAGAATTCTCTCTATCTTCTACAGGCTACGCTTACTAAGGTAACATGCCGACAACACAGAAAGGACAACAAAGCAAGAAATAACACAAGACGGTAAGAAAGAAATGTATCTTTTATTTATAAGTTCAATTGAGTACAAATTACATCATTTGAAAGGATAAAGAAAAATGGATACATTTTATTCAAAATTTACAAATGGTGCAAAAACAACTATTGGGAGGGAAGCGTTTTCAATAGACCAGTCAGTCGCTCGCGCACTCCCCTCAGCCCCTTTTCACGGTCAGCTGCCGCAGCCAACTCTGCTTTGACCTGGGCTCGTTGCTGCAAGTAGGATGAAAGTTGCTCTTCGACGACCCGCTGAGCTGCCCCACGATTCTGTGCATTTAGCTCGATGAGGTCGAGCTTTTTCCTCAGCGTGAGCTCGTCAGAAATACATCGTAGAAGGTTTTCGAAGATAACTTTCAATTGTGCAGTGTTTGCATCAACTTGAGCATGCAATCGAGCAGATTCGCCTGAAGTCTCTTCGTACTTCTTACGCTTTAAGGCCGCTTCCTGTTCAAGATGGCGGAAGTAGGGAGTACTCTCCTCGACCCATGCAGCCCACTGGGAGTTCACAGCCAAGACCTCGGGGGCAGGACGTCTAAACTCGAACTCATGCAGACAGGCCTCGATTTTTCTACAGTGATTGGCCCAGGACTCCACGATGCCTTCATTATAAAAGTGCACGAGCATCGCCAGCATGGGATTAACCTTAGCAGCGAAATCTGTAGCAAGGGCAGGAGTCTCCACATCAAGCTCCTCGAGGTGATCAATCAACATGTGCAGGCTATTCAAAGCACCTTTGGAAGAGGGACGTCGAGGGAAGGGGCTTGCTGGCATTATAACTTGAGACTCGAACAGAGCTGAAGTCGATGTCACAGCTACAAAGAAAATCACAGTCAAATAACGGTTCAAGAAATAAAGGAGGTTCATGAACAACGGAGTTTGCTATACCTGCTGCAGCAGATGGCAAGACCGGGAGTATCGGTGGTGCAACTATTCTTTCGTCTCCTCCTTCAAGCTGTAGTGCTGCAATCAGAACAAAGAAGAATTAGAAACGATTTGGCTTCTTGTAAAAAAAAGAAGAGACGTTAGCTAAAGGCTGTACTCACCAGCTCCGCTAGGAGAGCCAATCTCTGACTGGAAGGAGAAGTGTGGGTGTAGCACCTGATACAGGTGATCAAAAAGGACTCCTGTGAGGATGTAATAATGCAATGTCAGTACATAAAGTATATTGCCTACAATGAAGCTGATGGGTCAAAAATCCACACCTTCCAGCATTTGAGAGGGTACGAGAGAAGGTGAAGGAGCGGTCACCGTCAGAGCAGCAACTGGAGATGCTTCCTCGGGTAGCACAACCTCAACGCTCACCACGTCTACATCAGAAACAAGGGAAGTACTGTCAGAAAAGATTAAAAGGGATTGCAGAATAAAAAGGAAATCAATGACCCAAAATCTACCTGGTGAGTCGCTGGTCGGAACAGCGAAAAGGGCGTCACTTGATGCAGCGACTGCTTCGTTTTCCTCCACTGGAATGGTTTCGCCGCCCATATCTTCATCTCCCGACTCCACGAGAGCCGTCATGATACTTGCAGCACTCGACAACGGCAAAGAACCACAAAGAGAAAGAGCGGAGATTGGGGCAGTCCCAGACTCTTGAGAGAGAGTAGTCATTTCGGGTTCAAGGGTCGCCGTCTTCTCACCCGCCGCTTCATCTCTGATGCTTGGCTTTGCAAGACATGGTATATTAGAATTTGCGGGTTGAATAAAAAAATATATATAATAAAATGACCAATCGCTGCATTACCTGGCAATGGATTCTCGGTCGCCTTTCGAGTCGCTCTTACCGCCCGTCGATGAGCAGTAGATAGGGAGACCGGGGAGTTTTTAGAAGAAATAGCGACAAACGGGATGGAGCATGAGCCCGCACCCACGGATAAGGCGGCGCTGCGTTCCTTTGCTGCACGCCTTTTTTGTTTCCTTTCCGTCCGGGCCGTGAGAGCCGATCTTCTCAAGATCTCCGTTAACGGGATGTCATCATCCACGCCAGGAGCTACCTCTGGAACCGTTACGGCATCCGTCATCGGTTGCTTAAGCAAAGCCTCCTTTGGCAATGCTGAAGAGGCCGGAACTTCGATAACTGGCACTGGAAGCGTCGCCGCATCACCCTGCGGGATTGGCACTGTACTGGGCATGACCTGAGCGAGGTAATCCCCGCGATAAGATAAAAAAAGAGGGGTCAGATTATCCATGAGAAAGTCAAATGAAGGCTTAATGAGCCGAAATATACCAATGCCCAACGAAGCGCGAAGCCTCTCTTCCTCCGCAAAAGTCTTAAGGGAAGCTGCGAGAGCCTCCTCAGTGGAAATGCCTGCCGAAAGAAAAGTGTCAGTCTAAACATGATACCAAAATGTAATGCAATGACAAAAGATAGGACTAAAAAACTACCTGACTCGGCAAGGATGGCCAGTCCCGCTTTGTGGCTTGCTAATCGCTCGGAAGCTGCAATAGCAGCTTCGAGGTCGGTATCGTCCGGTGCTATGAATAGACCCTCATTGGTCCCATACTCGCTCAGGCCCTCGCTATAAGGAGCATAGGGCTCCTGGCCTAGTACAACATCAGCAGAAAGAATCGACTTCTTCTTCTTCTGCGAGCGAGTACCGGTCGTCGCTAGCACAAGCTTACGCTTGGTAGGCACCTTTGGACGACGAGTCCCGATATCTGAGCCCACGCCAGACTCGGGAGATGCCACAGTCACCACTTCAACAGGAGCACGGGGTAACGGCAGCTCAGGTGTATCACGCGGTACCATAGCCGCAGCAACTTCCCTAAAGGGAGGATAGACGATAGTCCGTCGCTTCAGAGGAACGTCTGGATTACCTGCCGGAGCGGTGCCTTTACGATCAAGCAATAATCGCTTCTCTTCTCTGATAACGGCGCCGATCGAATGCTGGTACCACGCCATATATACGTTCAGGGCTTTCGGGACACAACTCGGCTCACCAATAAAGAAATTGGAGCCGGTGTTCAATCGCATAAAATGGTGCGTCGCATTCCGAATACCCTCTTCAGTCGCAGGTGGCTCTGACAGGAAGGCCTCGAGCGGAGCGCCTTGGTTGTAGCTTAACTGCTGGGCAAAACGATGCGGGTTGTACCTCATGAACAACATCGCATCATTTTGCCTAAAGACGAGAAAGCCCGGCCTGATGGAGTATAAATGGAGAATTTCTTGAGCTTTCAAAACAGAGGCTCCGTCTTTAAAAATGTCCCGCAATGGCTGCACCGTTGTTGCGGACTCTTTGCCGATAGTTAGAATCTTGTCGATAAAGGTCATGCCATCTCCAACCGTGCGAGGACGAAGGAGCAAACCACTAGCTTCCCGCGGTGACAGATTTACAATAGATGCGTCGATTAATCGCATAATCCGGGGGAAGCCGCACCTGTCAAAGAAGGAAGGCCTTTTATGGATACCGAAAATGCCAAGTTCATGTAGCTCGAGCCATGACATGAAGTAATGCATCGAGAAGTTCACATGCTGCACTCCTGGTTCAGTAGTATCCGCCGCTTGGCTGAGGCTGTAATACAAATGAGCTAAACCGGCAACCCCGACAGCCACTTTCACCCCGATAACCATTCGGTGAGCTGGGTAGAAGACAGACGGCCTCATACGACGAGGATGCATCGGAAGCGCAAACCAGCTCAGCAATAACCCAAGAAACCCCAAAAAGAACGTTTCTTCATCAATCCCAGGGACTGCAACCTCCGCAAAAGAAACGACTGGGGTGTTGGGAAGGAAGAAACTCTTTTGATCTGCCTCCGCCGTTGGCAGGTTGTCCAAACCTAAGCCGAAAGGATCGTCAAGTATGGCGAATTTAGCGACCTCCTTCGAAAGGACTTCCGGGTGGAGAAAATGAGCGATGAAATCCGTGAAATTAACCCCACGGCTCCCAGATTCGAGGAAAAGGCCCTCATAAATATTCAACACTTTGATCAAACTAGGAAATTGGTGTTGAATGGCGTTCTCCGGGGAAAGGCCTGTCATCACTGGCTTGGCACCAAAAACGTATTCATCCGTAGGAAGCAGTTCCTCATAATGCTCCCCCATAACCGGTAAGCCAGAAACTTCTGCAAATTCCTCTAAGGAAATTTATACTTCTCGGTCCAGCAAAAGAAATGTGTGAGTAGGAATATTCCACTGCTCTAAAAAGGCCTTAACCCACCAGGCAGGAAGCATAGAATACTGGAAGAGAGAAGCATAAATGGCGGGATACAACCCAAGCCTCAACAACTGCAACTTCTTCACTGAAAGAATATAACGGGCCCATTGCAGATAGCCAGCTGGATGACGAGGAATTAGGCCAATCATATATGGTTGTCCCCATGGTTGCGCCTCGTCTTGACAAATACGTCGCCCCAGGGTATCCAAAGCCATTGGAGGCTGAACAGGTATCGAAGCCATAGCAGGATGAAGAAGACCTCCCGAAGTCCAGTTGACTTCTTCCACGGTGTAGTTCACCGGGGGTGGGTCGGCGTAATGGATCGCCATGATGGGCTCTGAGGGTACCGCACACGAAAAGCTCTACTGACCCTTAATAATTTGATTGTACCATGTCCTCCAGAGGTGAAGATTCTTATGTTCCGGATCATGATCTTTAATCAATGCTAAGACTTCCCGATCCACAGGCGCTCCAGGAAATCCTCCCTCTGAACGAACAAACGGGAAAAAGGGATCGAAAGACATGTCGCCTGCGCAAAAAGGGACAAAAGTCAATTGTCAGTGCTATAATTTAAATTCTAACACTTGGTACTTTAAAATTCGTACCGCACTGCAATGCAGTAGAGAGGGACCAAAGGGGGCCCACAAAATCTAGCTGACAGTTCATCAATTAATAAAACAGCCTCATCATTTGATGAGGCTGTCAATTAAATGAGGAAATCCTCAATTGATTCTCATTTAATGAGAAATCTCCCGGCATAAGGAGCAAATCTCCCCTTGAGAGCAGTGCTCTGTGACAGAGTGACACTTGTCAAACTCTAATCATGGAGGAATAAAAAATTCCTCAAGAGCCTGGCTCTGTAAAATGATGGAATAACCCATCAGAAAAATTGAAATCAATTTTTTATACATGAATGAAAAATTCTGAGATCTTCAAGATCTATGAACGAACTTTAAGAGTTCTTTATGAGCAAAGCTCTGTTCATGGGTTAAGAAACCCTGAAAAAAGATCTCTTTAGATCTATAGTTTCGAGAGAGCAAAGCTCTGTTAATGAAACCCTAAAAGGGTTTTCTTTAGATCAAAGATCTATGAAGAGCAAGGCTCTGTTAATGGGTAAAACCCTAGATCGTTAAATTTTTTTAATCTTTACCTAAAATTTTGGCAAAGTTTTGACTCTTGAAGATTCTTAAAATGAAGAGCTATGCTCTGTGGCAGAATAAAAATTTTCAGAAAACAAGAAGAAGATGAACAGAATCATCTAAAGGGCCAAGAGTCCTATTTATAGGCATAAATAGCCGTTTCAACTTCTGAGTTGATCCAACGGCAGAGATTCTGCCACCGCTGCACTCATGTATGGGCCATGTGAGCGCAACGGTGGGGGGGGCATTTGTTTCCCCCAATCAGAGTAAAGCTCTGTTCAAAATTCAAATTTTAAAATGAAGCAACGCTTCAAATCCAGCGCCAAATGCACTGCGCCCTAGGCAGTGCACCACGTGCAAAGCACGTATGTGCTAGCGCCAAGTGCGCTGCGCTCTGAGTGGCACACCACGTGCAAAGCTCGGGTGCGCTGCACTCTAAGCAGTGCACCACGTGCAAAGCACGGTTGCGCTAGCGCTGGAACTGAAAGCTCCCCACCGTCAGATCAAATATCTAATAATAATGATAAATCATTAATTAATCAGAATTAAATTCTGTTAAGGAAAGATTTCTCAAAATCTTTCCAAATAACAAAATTGTGCTCTGTAAATCAGAGCACCGTTGGATCAATGATCCAATGGTGATTAAAAAATCACCAAAATACAGAATAAATTCTGTCTGGAAAGATTTCCCAATCTTATTAATAACAAGAAGACCACCTTCTGTAAATCAGAAGCCCTTGGATAAAAAATCCAACGATGGGAAATTCCCCAAATCAATTGGAGAAAAGATCTCCTTAACTGATTCAACAAATCAGCCTCCCCTATATAAAGGACCCAAGACTTCAAGTCCTGTACAGGAGAACCCCCCCATAAGCTCTGAAATTTCAAAAAGAAAAGCATAGCTCTCAGCAAAAGAAGATTTTTTCTTAAAGGTAAAAAGAATGGTGATGAACAAAGAGATGAAATCATCTCATAATTAAAACGAAGAATTCTCTTCTTAAAAGATCATAGATCTACAAAGACCAAGGTATTTTATAAATAGATCAAAAAGATCTCATCATAAAACAAAGAAGAACTTACTTCTCACAGATCATAGATCTATAAGACTAAAGTTCTTCCTCAAAGAGATCATGAACATCTCATTAGAAATAGGAGGGGAGAATAATTCAATTCTCTTAAAGATCATAGATCCATAAAGGTAAACCCTTTCATCAATATAAGAGATTGAAACAAAATAAGAACGATTGTTCTTAGATCCTGAGACAAAGTCTCTTTTAATAGAACATAAATTGTTTCTCAGATCATAGAATTGATCAGATGCGCTTTGCGCTCTTGAACTGCGCTTCTGCGCTTTCTGGATTGGCGCTCAGCGCCAAATGCGCCACGTGTCAATCGCGCATATACTGCTTAACAACTAGTGCTTTGCGCTTCTGAAATAGCGCACTGCGCTCATGGGATGGCGCTTAGCGCCAAGCGCGCCACGTGTCACTCATGTGTGCGCCACTAAACTAGAAGCGCATTGCGCTCATGAACCAGCGCTCTGCGCTTATAAACTGGCGCAATGCGCCCATAATCTGACGCTTAGCGCCAAGCGTGACACGTGTCCTTCACGTATGCGCCACGTGGCAGAAGCGCACTGCGCTCTTTGACTGGCGCAAAGTGCCATGCGCACCATGTGTTGCGCTGACAGAACATAAAATGTTTTCTAATAAATCCCAGAGCTATGATGAATGCTCAGCATTCAATAAAAGACAAAATGCTCAGCATTGTTAAAAGGGCCAAGCCCAAATAAAGGCTCAACAGCCCAAAATAAAAATGTTAAACATTTTAACCTGATTGGACTTAGCCTAAGGTTGGCCATAAGTCCTCAACTCATATTAATTGAGCCCATCTGCTCATAAATATTTTAACAGATCTCAGCCCCAAATGGGACTACAGATCTTTCAACCAACTCAAATTGGTTCGAGGGTACATCTCTTTACTCTTCTGATATTTGTCGTTGTAATCCTTCAACGTCTTCAGAGAGGTGACGGGTCCCGACAACCACACATTTCATAGACTATGACGTCTTTAAACCCATGGACAACGATGTCCTTAACCTCGGACTGAAGGGTCCCTTTAAATCTACGGACTACGATGTCCTTAACCTTGGACCACCATGTCCTTAAACTGGTAATGGACCACCATGTCCTTAAACTGGTAATTGACCGCAATGTCCCTAAACTAAACAATAGAGTTCAAATGCTCTTTTGTTGGATCTAAACGATCCCGTTAAGTTGATCTTAGTCTAAAATTAGACTAACGTATCCTTAACAAATGTTTAAGTTGATCTTAGTCTCAAATGAGACTAACGTATCCTTAAACCAACCCCCAAACCCAAATCTAAGAAAATACGGATTTGGACTAATCCATGCCCTACGGACGACAACATAAATTAGTCTCCGTGTACAATCCACGGGCAACCAAAAACAAAACAAAAACACACGACACGAAGTGACCATCTGGAGAAGGAGAAAGTGGTTACCGCGATGCGGTCGCGTAATTAACTGCAGGGACTTGCGCCTGCAGGGAAGAGCATCCACATAATCAAAAACCCCTCAACGAGGGGGAATCTGAAGAAGTCTGCTACATCGGCCGCATCCGTTTAAACCTTCGATGCGCGGTGTCATAAATCAACTTGGCATCTTCGGAGAGGGGGACGGATAGCACCAATTAGCATCTTCCCCGAATTCAGGCAAGACGGACCTGCGAGGTCTCGTCTCCGTGTTCGGAGGGGAACAGTAACTAACGCAAGTTCAAGTGTGAATGTCAACCAATCTCAAGAGTATTCTCGAACCCAAGGCTATCATCCAGGGGTAAGGAATCACGGGCCCAAAATAGCGGGACTTCAATTATTATTGAAGTATTCCAAACCCAACAGGCTATCATCCAGGGGCTTGGAAACACGGGCCCTCATTCATGAATTCGTGATGTACCGTTTCAGCCCGGTACTACAGCAACGTTATTTATACCGTTTTAGCCCGGTATCACAGCAACATTATTTTAGTAATGGAACTCCTGAGATTTCGTTGGATTCATACTCAAACTACCCCAACACCCCGCGTATATTAGTCTGTGATTAAAGCTAAAAGTCTTGCCCAAATCCATGAATACATAAGAGAGTGCAATTCAAGTATCGAGTCAAGTTCAAGTATTCAAGTCAATGGTTCATGTATTCATGTCAAGTGTTCATGTCAAGTCATTACGTATTCATGGTTCGGGTCAAGTATGCAATAGGTTTATGTCAAACATATAATATCTAATTATGTATTCATGTACATGCGATAATTAAGAGATCAGGGAAAATACGGTATACATGTTCGAATAACATGAAATGAGGCAAGTACATTATTCGAGTAACTACCATAAACATTGCTGTAAAGAAATATTATGTACGACTAATTAATCAAGTCGAACGAATGCGGAATATAAACAGAAATATGGCTCTAAGTGTTTTTCATGCGTGAGTTCCAGTTTCACCTAAATACGATTACCGGTTTGGGATGTATATCTGTTTTTGCATCGTCGCGCAAAACAGATCAGAATCTGATCAGCACCGTCACATATTTTTAAAACGCAGTTTGAATTAATTTTTATCGGGTTTTAGGTTACGAAGATTATTCTAAAATTGTAGGTATTTCAATGTACTTATCCAAAATATCAAGATTCATGTGATTTGGATTTCTGAAGTTCTAGTTATGATCGTTTTAACATCAGCGTTTAAAATAGAAATTCAGATTTCTGGACAGCAAATATATATTGTATTGCAAAGCCTATATCGGGTTGTTTCATGCATTTATAAGTAATCTAGTATACAGAAAATTATATTTTGATCAATTATGCATCTACACATCCAAAGTTTGTCACAAACGGACATCAGGTGTTCGAGTTATGTCCAATTTAAAAACAGTGTGCAAATCAGGACATGTTCTGTCCAGATTCGTCGCTTAATATTGTAACGCGGTTTTGTATATTTTACGTCGGTTTTCAGTAAAACCTTAAAACTAAGAAAATCTATATTATTCGATGTAGATATACAAAACACCCAATTTTTCTCAATTTGGATATCGGTATACCAAGTTATGTATTCTAGAAATTGACCGATAACTGCAGTTTTCTGTTTTACGAACAGAGAATAAAAACGATATAATTCCTACACCGTTAAGCGATTCGATCTCAAATTTTTACAGCATGTACAAAATAATATATTCTATCATATGTAAATTTTCTGAAATTTCCAGAAGTAAAAATTAATTTCTAAAAATTATTTTAAAAGTAAAGGTATTGATATGTCATATGTGAGAAATGAGAAAATCATGATATTTATTCGTAACTTCATTTTTTTTTACAAACTTTAAATAAAGTAATTTAAAATATAACAACAAACGATGCAATCCTAATTGGTTACTATGAAATCTTAACATATGCATTGAGAGTAATGAAAAGGATATTATAAACTATATATGTGTGTATGTTTGTGTGTGTTCATTATTTATATATGTATCCATTTAATTAATTATTTAGGGACTATGATATGATAAGGGAAGTTTTTCCTAGCAATATGACAAGAGAAAGATAGAGAGAAGGAGATGGAGGGAGGGAAAGAGAGAAGGGACTTACGGGGCTTGCAATACGGTATAGCAACCGTATTGCCGATTGGTGAAGAAAGTCTCGACTTGATCGAGACTTCGAAAGCTTAAGGAAATTGATGCTTCTCGAAAAAAAATTAGAATTGATGAAGAGAGAATGGCTAAGGTAGGATGAAGAAGAGATGAAGAGATATTTGTATTAAAAGAAAATTTAAACTCTTCATAATAATCTTACTTAATTATAATCTATAACCATCCTAATTATGCTGGGAGCTAAAAGGAAGATGAAATGAAAGGTCTCATTTGTAGGTTATGAGAAGAATAAAAAATGATAAAAAAATAATTGCAAGAATGGGGATTTGAACATATGACTTATGGAATAACAATGCAAGGATTTAACCAATGAGCTATAATGTTGTTCATGCACATATTTAATTAGAATTAAATATATGCTGTTGCTTGAAAAGAAAGTGGGTTTTTGGGCTCAAAGTTTTATAAAAGAAAATAAAAATGAGATTGGATTTGGATTATGGGCTGGATCAGGACTTGCGTTTAATTTGAAATAGCTTAAGATTTAGTTTAAAGAAATAGGTTTGGGAAAAATAGATGGAATAATAAAAAAACAAAATATACAGAAAAATACTACGAATAAATAAATACAATATTTTACTAAAAAAAAGAAAACACGAAGGTATATTGATATTGGGGTCGTTACACAAACCCTCACCCTAGATCCTTACGAGTGCGACAAACTATCTGCCAAATTCCCGAAGTGAAGCAACCTCCCTCAATGAAATGAGTAGGCCACTCGGCACTTCAAGAACCCGGTAGTTTGTGCACCCCACCTTGGGTCTATCCTAGGTGCAGAAAAAGTAAATGAATAATACAACGGTGGCTATAATCTCAACTCGGATGTGCCTTACAAAAGAATATTATATCACTTTACAAATACATGAATGAAAGAAAAGAACACTCTTCTCACATCCCCCGACTATTCAACCACGATGATGCAATACTTCATATCCACAAACCATCACAAACAAGATACAAGAGATGTGCAACCCCTATTAATCGATATATAACAATTAGTCGATGTTTAGAAACACATATACAAACACAAAGCGAATAAACTATGCTAAAATCTCGAATTCGAAACATCCTGTGAAGCCAGAATACAAAGATAATACTATAGAAAATTTGGGCCAAAATTTTATATCACAAAAAATTCCAAGTGACCATACCACTGCATGAAACCCGACACTCATCTCTACTGTACGGCCGCAATTTGCAGCCAAAAGTAAAAATTGTGGCTTCGTGTTTCAATGGTGGTAAACTAATAGTATATAGATCTCTCTGCAATACGCAAAATAATTTTCACAGATCAAAAAAATATTTTGACAGAAATATTGGTTATGGAACTATTTCGGTTTTGAAACTCTAAACTTTGTCTATTCAATTTAGTTAAGTATTTAGGTAGGCTCTGATACCGGTGTAAGTGTATGGTGCTCCTTGCCGTGACTACTACGGCTATGCGGAATCAAAAACTTTAAAATCTTGAGCACTACACACTTGAAACCCTAGAATATAAGCCCAAACACTAAACTAAACTACACTGACAAGAGTTTTAGCTACTAGGTTGGCATAACAATCTTTGTAGACGGTCCTTCGGGTCTTGAAAGGTTCACTCCTCAAGCTCCTAGGGTTGATAAAATGAGCTCTCGAAGTCGAACTTCCCGCATCAAAGACGATCCATCCGAGGATGACAATTCAAGCGATAGCTTCTTCGGAGCAACTAAAGATCGAGTCTTGCTAGGAAAAGATGCTTAGAGGGTGTAGTTTATAAACAAGATGCTCTTTTCTCTCTCTCAAAACTCAAGAAGAGAAGTGAGGAAGAAGATAAAGAAAGATGGCAACTCAAGAAAAATGTCTCACTTGATGAAAACTATCATCATAAAAATATCCTCACCCTCACTCAGTTATCTCTTCATGCTAGAAACAAAGAAGTAGGTGGGCTAGTGACTATGAGTCACAAGCCCACACACTTCTACATTCAACCATGAAGAAAAGAGAGAGAGAGAGAGAGAGAGAGAGAGAGAGAGAGAGAGAGAGAGTAGTCACCTCATCTAGGTACACATACACATACACATATATAAATGTGTATATAATCAAGTATACCCTAAAACCCGTATTTATAATAAATACGTATATCGTATTTCTACCAAAATACGAATACCGTATTTCTACCAAAAATACAAAATACGTGTATTCATATTTAGAAAGAAACACATGTATCTGTATCAAAGCACAAATACCCGTATTTATTCAAATACACGTATTCGTATAAATACCGTATTCGTGTTAAAATACAAATACCCAAAAGAGAGCAATATAATATTAGCATCAAAACTGGCTGTCTTTAAAACCTGCTAGCACTACTAACCCGTCCGATTAAAGCACGTGTATAAATACACGTGTTCAATCGAATATCCGGGCGTGTCGAAATACGCAAACTACACCGTTTCGCTTGAACCGGGAAATCCTATGTGTGGGACTTTAAAGACTCGACAATACGCTGGCAGTGGGTTTAACCACAAGCATGTCAGTGGCACTAGATATAAGTAATGGCTACCCAGGTATTTGTCGAAAGGAAGATCGGCAAGATAACTCGTCCGAAAACCCTACTGAGCCTATAAGTGACATTCTCCGTACAGTCTGGTCTGTCCGTCTAAGAGTATCGTATATCGGGCCTATGGGTGGTAAATGTCATATCCCTAATAGCACGACAAGTCATGTCGGTATGGAACCCAATACAAATTGAGTAACTACTGGTGTATCTACCGGTAAATCTCATTTGTCTTGGTCAGGGGCCTTTAGTATTGGCCAACCATACACAGCGCGGTATCAACTCCCAATACCGGGAGAGACGAATTCTTTCTATCACCTTCTGCCTCCAAGTGCTTCAGGACTGCACCCAACTACTACCTATTTACATGACTTTTGAAAACCATGGTAGGTTAGTAATCTAAGTACAGTGGGAACACACTCGAGACTAATAGCGATGTCAAGCCATCGGACTAACCTGTACTCATGTCACTGGAGAACTGTTATCCGACGATAGGTATAATACCAACCAACAGTTCCCAGCGATTCCGTCTAGTGTAACTCATAATCTAATGGGCACCTGTATACTATCTTTGGTACCGTATACCAATGGCTGCGGGACATGACATCTCCCCTGAAAGGGATAAGAAATGTATACACTAGTCTACTCTGGAGTATTGATGCCCTATCTCGATAACCCTACGACTAGGGACAAGTTTAAGTATGTGCTTATAGACTACCCAGCTCCCACCAGTGTGATTGCCATCACAACACTGGTAGTCAAGAAAAAGATCCTACGGGCTCTATCAACAGGTATTAGCGATACGTTAAAAAAAAAACATATACACATGTTAAGATAGATACAAACTAGATAACATACTATCATATTGAGCAAGACCGTTATATATCTGTATATATTCTAAGCTTCCAAAATGTAATATACAATCATGTACTATACAATAATGGCCTCTAGGGCATATATCATTAACAAATCAATGTCCACTCGGCAGAATCACAACCACGCAGTAATATACGACGCTCAAAGGTAAAGGATCAAAAGCAAACTATAAATATCTGCATAAGTAAAGCTAATAGTCGACTCCACATGAGTTCGACCCAAAAGAATATACAACAAGTCTTGACTCGATCTAAGTCAAATAATAATACATGTCTTGGTCGATAAAGTAACACTAGATACAAGAAAAGTATAATACACAAAAAGACGGTTACTAAGCATGTAACCCACCTAGCAAAATAAGCGAGAACCCCAAAAGATGATGTGCTAACGACACCGCTAGGTATCCGTGCGGTCGGTCCTGTAAGGAGCTAAGGCACAACGAAGGTGAGTTGCCAACCCAGTGAATAGAATATAACATGATAAGAAGTTCACAATAACATTTGATTAAATGAAAGAAGAGGCTCCGGATTTATATATATATAAGCATGGTGAATAAAAGTGAACGCAATGAAATCAACATCAACATCATAATCATTGCGAAATCCGTGTCAATTATCGCTAACCAGAATCTCATAATATCAAAAAGCAGTGTATCCGAATTGGTCTCCCCGCTTCCTCTATTACCGGATCACACCAAACATATATCACACCGATGTATCTGAATCGGTCTCTCCCCCGTTCCTCAATTACTTGATCACACCAAACATATATCACACTGGTGTATCCGAATCGGTCTTCCCCCCTTCCTCGATAACCGGATATCACCAAACATATATATATATATATATATATATATATATATATATATATATATATATATAACATACGTATAACAAAAATCCAAGCAAGTTTTATAATTAATAATAATGATATATCATATATATATGCATATATTAGCATCCCATACCACTGATACACACACACACACATACATTTCGGTGTCCCATACCACCGATATATATTCATAAATAAAGACCGCAGTCTCATAAGATCAACTATATATAACGCAAAACGAAAACATGGTAAGCATCAATTAATACTTACTAATAGCATGGAGATAATTTAATACTAATAACATGGCAGTTTCTAAGTGTCATGGGAGTACCAACGATGTGTGGTGTAGCATACGCGTCTGTGATTGTGCAATATGGAAATCGTTGGTAATTGTTTAGTGTTCTATCAAGTGTGTACATATAATCAGGGCAATTGGAATATAAGAGTTGAAATTTAACATGAAACATGGGATTTAACCAAGTATCAATAACATACAGCAATGCTAGCAAGTATAGGTATGCAACATGGTATGGTACTCAATACAATACTAATCGAATGATAATGAATCAAGTGTCACGAATAGGTTTAAAATAGCGAAACGATGTTTTATACAAAATTTCTGGTAGTCGGGGGTGCTATACTCCATCCGCCCGATTTCCCACTTGTAGATGCTATTCCACTCACAGTATGCGATCGAGCTAGTCATATCCTACGACGGCCTTACCCTTCGCCGCCGCCTCGAAAGTCTCCACAATCGAACCTAGCATTCACATAATAACGCAACACATAAGAATTCAAATCAGCCTCGAAGTAACGAGTGAACTTCCATAGGTTAGAACCTAGGACCAACATGAGCCATCTGTGTGCTAACTATCAAGAATTACCCCCAGACTCGCTGTTTTAACACAAAGGACTGCATCAAGAATTAAAAATACGGATTTACAAGTTTGAAAACCTTAAAATATCGTCAAAACCCCACTAAAGTACTCCCAGATTTTGCTTTGGGGTATCTGGGGAAAAACAAAGTATCACATGGCCTCAATATAAGTGTGTACAAGTTTCAGTGAAAATCCCAGACCAAAACTTCATGGTTTTCCTGACCTAAAGTATTACAGTAACCGACCCATGCGGCCCAATTTTGGAATTAGGGTCTCATGCTTCTTTTGTGGTCTTCTGGTGATCTAACAAGGTCAATATAATAGTTTGTTTATTTTGCAAAGACCCAATACATTCCAGAAACGATTTGAACACTAAAACATCATCAAAATTCCAGTTTTGAATACTTGAAATAACTTGGTGAAGTTATGAAGTTGTGGTGCTTATAAAGTAAATTATTTTGCACTAAAATACCCTCATTTATCCTAAGTTTTCTTGTAATTAGCTAAGAAATTGTCCTAGCACAACATCTACTTTAAACTTATAATACAACATCAAAACCACCAAACTTGATTTTTAACTTAAAAATGGAGTTTACGCAGCAAGTGTTTATAAAAACTTGTTTAAAAATAGGATTTTTACCTTTATGAAATGCTTGGGATGAGGTCCAAACTTGGGGAAAGCTCCAAAGTGTTTGTGATGACCTTAGGGTGAAGAAATTATTGAAAGGAGAGTGTATGGATGGAGGATTGGCTAAGTGTGGAGGGTTACCATGTTTCTTTGGTGAATGAGGATGGAGGTGGAGGAGGTTTTTGAGAGCGGAAGAAGAATGAGGAGATGAGAATGGTATGGCTCTCTCATCCTCTCTCTCTTGCCAACTCTCAATATTTTAAACAAACCATGCTCATCACCATGCCTTCATGTCTCTCTCCCTTCTGTTGGATATAGGTACCCTCAATTCAATTATTTTAATTGAAGGATGATCTATACGAGAGAACAATCTTACTCGAGATGATACTATGTTATCTGGTTTATCTTTATCTTTCATGTGATGTGTTTTATTCACTATCACATATCGTTTAGACATGAGATAAGGCCCTGGGATTCTTCTTGACTACCAGGATGATGATGGAGATCATACTAGTGGGGGCTGGGTAGTCGATAAGCACATCTTGAAATGTCCCTAGTCATAGGAGTATTGAGACTGGGCATCGGTACTTCAGTTTAAACTAGTGTGTACGTTTCCTGACCCGGTTGGAGGGCGATAGCTGATCCTGCAGCTATTGGTGTTTGACAACAAGGATTGTATAGAGGTGCTCATTGGATGAGTTACACTGGACGGACTCACCGAGAACTCCTAGTTAGTAATATACCAATGTCAGGTAGCAGTTCTTTGGTGGCATGAGTACAGGGTAGTCCCTAGGACTTGAGATCGCCATAGTGTCTTATGTGTATTCCCACTATACTTAGACTTCTACCCTACCATGGCTCAAAGGAGTTGTGCAAACAGCTTTTTGTTGGGTATAGTCCCGAAGCACATGGAGGCAGTGAGCGGTCGAGGGGATTCGTCTCCCCCGGTATAGGGAGTTGATGTTGCGCTGTGCAGGACATGACTACAACCACAAGTCGATGGCCATCGCAGTGGAGATAAATTGATAAGTGTTATCAGTTGTATTTTCGGTTGGTTATGAGTCCCCTGTCGCATGACTTATTGAGTTATTGGGGTTTGACAGATTCCAAACCCTAGACACGATATGCGATACTCTTAGATGAAGAGACTGGACTGTACGGTAATGTCATTGATAGACTTTGTAGGGTTCAGAAAGCTTACTCGTTGACCTTCTTTTGATCAATATCTGGGTAGCCGTTACGTGCAGCTAGTACCGCTGACGTGCTTGTGGGCTACGGATATGATCCTAAGCTGCTGCCAGCATATTGTCGAGTCTTTAGTGTCCCACACAGAGGTTTTCCAGCACAAGCGAAAGGATGTATGGCACATATGAGGATACATGCAAGAATTCGATTAAACACGTATATGTGATATACGTATTTTAATCGGGTGTTTATTGATATTAGCCGGTATATATATGATATAGCCAGATTATTAAATCAAGTATTAATTTAATAATTAAATATATATTTATATATTGATATATTTATATATTAACTAATATTATGCTCACTTTATTATTTTCTTCTCTTAATTAATATTTATATTTGATATAAATATTGTTTAATGTATGATTATACATTATATATGAGTGTATAAGAATTGTATGGATTAAATGAGAACCATTTTATTCTTTTTCTTAAAAGAAAATGAGTCAAGCATTTAGATGCTTGTGGATTAGTTGAGGTGTTTTATTGATGACTCATTTTGGATGACTCATGATATATTGATTGGTTTTCATCTTAATTCTTGTCTCTTCTTCATACTATCATCATCTCTACCATGGTTATTCTTCTCTTGTGTTTTTCTCAAGTGAAGGAAAGAAAAGAAAAGAAAAGAGAAAAATTAAGTGGGCTAATTATTCTACATCTCTTACTAATTATTCTTAGTAAGTTTAATTAGTGGGTTGCTTCATTTTGCTGAGATCAATTTGAAACTAAAGCTTGTGTTGGTGTTATCTCAAGGTGGATCATCTTCGGTGAGGAGATCATTGAGAAAGTTTGTTCCGGGCTTCGTGGAGAATAGCCGGAGTCCAAGGAGAGATGGCTAACGCGCTACAAAGGTTGTAGTCCGCCAACTCTTGTTTTTAGCTTACTAGATTAGTTACAAGTTTAGTATTTTGGTTTGATTCTTGGGTTAGGTTTGCTAATACTCGCTAGATTTTTAAAATTACCACGTCCGTCGTGCTTTAAACCCTACCATAGGAGCCTAGCATCCCAACAGTGGTATCAGAGTCGGCCCAATGACTACAACGTGTTTTCGTAGCGAAATGAATCCTTAAATCTATTTTATGATGCACACTAAAAACTGTTTTTTGTGTGCTTCAAAAACCATTTCTTTTTAGTGTTTTTTATCGCGCCCGGGGTTAATTGAAGGGTTCAATATGAATTTAGAGGTGTTATGGAAGGAAGGGAGGGGCCACCCCCACCTGGGAGCACCAATTGGTGCTATCGGGGGAAGGTGAACACCTGAGAGCACCATTTGGGTGCTCTCAGGTCAGCCATGACCCGAGCCCACTTTCGGGTGGGTTCACGCCATGGTACCCCCTGATCCTTCAAAATGTTGATATAATTTTTCCTTAGGGCTTCACAAAAAATTTTGGCGCGTTTCGGGTTCGTTTCGGCGCTAAAAAGTGATGATTTTTGTGTCGTGGTGAATAATGTTTTTCAAGTGTGGAAAATTAACATTTCGGTTTTGAAGTTTTTGGGATTCACTGGCCATTTGCGATGAGTTGAATAGATTAAAGTGTTTAATTGATATAACTCGTCGGCATGTTCAATACACAGTGTTTAACGCCGACGAATTGATGTGTTCAATTTGACGGGATTGCATAAGTGAGTTTGATATGTTGGTTTGTTGGAATGCGTTGGATTGTCGCGAAATTGAGATGTTGTAATGTATTTCCATTCATACTTGTAGCCATCTTGTATATTCATTTGTTCGGGACGAGCTCCAACTTGTGGCCGCCGTTTCCGCTTTATGTATATTCTTTGTTTCAGGACTTAGCGGTTCACATGTGGCCGTAGTCACCAATTGATGTATTATTATTTGTCGGGACACGATCAGGTTGTGATCGTTGTCGCCTTTGTATTGATATAGGTTTAGGATTACCCCGCAGAGAAGCGCACAAGCGGCCGGGTTCTAGATTGCAGCGGGTGGCCATCTCAAGGAGTTGAGATCGGGTCACTCGAGTTTTAGATTGGCGGGTTTCTTGTCGCGCTTGTAGGGGTATATGATAGACCCGTAGAGGAGTGCTCAAGTCACTGTATTCGAGAAGGTATCGAGTGGCCCCCTCATTATGAAGATGTTGGGTTGCCTCGTTTATTGGGTTTCCTGGTAGCTTGTTGCATTCGTTGGAATCTGCTTTTGGCTACGCATGGGCTATTCATGTGACCGGGGACTCTCATATTTCGTTTGATGGCTCGAACGAAACGTGGGATTCCTAGGTAATCCGACTATTCCTATTCTATGATATTCATTACTTTCTTGTATGTTTACCTGCCTGTGATGATATTTATTGCTTAGCAGTAATGATGATTATCTGCCTGCGATGTTTTATATAATGATATATTGATATATGTGATATATAGTGTTCCCCCAGTATTTAAACATAATAAAAGAGCTAAGCTCTATTGAATTTAATAAGGCAGCGCCTCACGAGGGTGCCATCGCCAACCCCTTAAGGTTGAATCTTATGATGGCGCCGCACATGAAGCTCACGTGGGCGCCAATATGCAAAGCACAGGAGCGCTTATTATAAATAAGAATTAAATTCTTAAGTGGCGCCCACGTGCACAACATGTGCGCGCCGGTGCCCAAGTAAAATCAAGTAGAATGAAATTCTACATGGGGATATTTCCCTAAAAATTTGGATACTCTATGTTAAACAGAGCCGTTGGATCAAAGATCCAATGGTGATGATAAATCATCAAATAATAGAATAAAATTCTATTAAGGTAAAATATTCCCCTAATCGTTCTAAATGAACAGAAAATTGTTGGATCAAAGATCCAATGAGATGGAAAAATATTTCCCTATATTTTTCTAAACAAAGAAAGATGCGCTCTGTATAACAAAGAGCTCCTAGATTAAAAATTCAATGGTGATTAAAAATCACCATTTGACAGAATAAAATTCTGTATATGGGGAAAATATTTTCCTAATCTTGTTAAAAACAAGAAGACATATTCTATAAAACAGAAATTCTTGGATCAAATATCCAACGATGAGTAAAATTCCCCAAACAAATTTTGAGACCAATTAAATAAATTGGAATCTCTCAATAAAAGATTTTCTCAAAAACTAATTAACAATTTTCCTCTACTATATAAAGGACCCGAGACTTCAAGTCTCAAAAAAAAGAACATACAGACATATAGATGGAACCCCCCATAAGCTTCTGCAAAAAAATACAGAAGGCTCTCAAAAGCAACAGAGAATTTAATTCTCAATAGAGAAGAAGATGTTTTTCATCTCAAACCCTAGGTAAAAAACCCACAGAAATTAAAACATCTCCTTTACCTACCATAGTATACCCAAAGGTTTAACAATTCTCAAGAACTTCGTTCTTTCTCTGGATCTGAGATCCACAAGACAAGTCTTCCACAAGTTGAGAATTTAATTTTCATCGGGAAGACCTTGTTCTTGAGAATCAAAGATTTAGAAAAGAACTAGGTTAAAAAAAGGAAAAAGGAAAAGAACCTACCCTATAGGAATTTAATTCCTCAGAAAATAGAGTTTAACCCTAAAAGAAACTTAGTTCTTATGAAAGAAAAAGACATAAGAACTTAGTTCTTGAAGAAAAACTAATCCTAGATCTTCAAAACAAAGAACTTGGTGCCAATAATGGTCAAAATGTCATTAACATAGATTCAATTTATAAAAAGGAAAAAAAACATTAGCACCGCATGTGCTTCCCATGTGGTCACCTTCAACAGATTCCCAAAATAAAAAGAAATCAGCGCCTCACGTAAAAAACACGTGGGCACCCAAAATAGAAGGCCAGCGCCTCACGTGAAATACACGTGAGTGCTGAGTAAAGTGCTTAGGACTTCATATACAACCAAAATGGCTGAGTGCTCAGCACTGATTGGGCAGCGCCCAACGTCTCACGTGCTCCTCACATGGACGCCATATAAAAGTACTTAGCACTTCATATACAGCCAAAACAGTTGAGTGCTTAGCACTGATTGGGCAGCGCCTAGTGCCTTACGTGCTCCTTACGTGGACGCCATACAAAAGTGCTTAGCACTTCATATACTGTCAAAATGGCTGAGTGCTTAGCACTGATTGGGCAGCGCCGAGCGTCTCACGTGCTCCTCACGTGGACGCCATACAAAAGTGCTTAGCACTTCATATACAGCCAAAACGACTGAGTGCTCAGCACTGATTGGGCAGCGCTCAGCGCCGCACGTTCTCCTCACGTGGACGCCATATAAAAAAAGTGTTTAGCACTATAACTGAAGGTTTCACATGATACCCATGTGAGCGCCAGAGATTCAAATAAGTGCTTAGCACTTTTGCATATAAAAAGGTGGCTAAGCAGGCATAGCCTAAATAAGTGCTTAGCACTTTTGAACAAGAAAAGGGACTGAGCAGACTAAGCCCAAATTGGCTAAGTCTCTCTGAAATTTTTTCTTACAGCTGAGGCCAAATGCTCTGTTGTTGGATTTTAAATAAAAATGATCCTTAAAATTTTGCTAAGTTGATCTTACTCTCAAATAAGACTAGCATATTCTTAGTTAAAATAAATTGAGCCCAAATGCTCATATATTTAAGTTGATCTTAGTCTCAAACTAGACTAACGGTCGTTAAATAAAACAAACCCAAATTTAAAATATACGGATTTGGACTAATCCGCGCCAGACGGGCGACGACATAAACTAGTCTCTGTATACAATCTACGGGCAACCAAAGTAAACAAAAATACACATGACACAAAGTGAACTGCTGGAGCAGGAGAAAGTGGTTATCGTAACGCGATAACGTAATTAACTGCAGGGGCTTGCGCCTGTAGGGAAGAGCGTCCTCATAATCAAAAACCTTTCACAAATGAGGGGGAATCTGATGAAGTCCACTACAACTGTCGCGTCTGTCCAAACCTCCGATATATGATGCTATAAATCAACTTGGTATTTTCGAAGAGGTGGATGGATAAGTCCAAATATCATCTACTCCCAAATTCAGGCAAGACGTTTAATCCCAGTTCGTTTCTGTTTTCGGCGGTGAACAGATTCTGGCATGCCCGATGGGACCTTTTCCACTTTCTACTCCACACTTCGTGTGTCGTGTTTCATAAACAAAATCGTGGTTCGCTATGGTTGCCCTTGGATTCGAGATACTAAAACTTGGTGTCTTGCTCCTGTGCAGAGAAATCGATGGCTTCCTAATGCACTGCATGCAACAGCAACTCTCGCTCCACCCTAATTGTAGGGGTGACCTATGGGCCTAACGCGGCCTCTATTTTTTTAATGCTAGTGGGGAAATTCACACAAGCCACTACTGGATTGTTCTTTGGGATCATGCTCCCACTTGTGAGTTTCGGTGCCTCAGTGCCGCAAGAAGAAGCTCCCAAAAGGTCGGTCTTCGATCGACTAGCAACCACAACGACCCTTCTCAACGGGCCTTCCAAATCTGGCGTCTCAGTCTTCAACAGGCTGAGAAAAATCATAAACGGGTCCGTAAAGAAGCTCGTGATAACTGAAGGGGCTACCCCAAAATGGCTAGCTCTCCCAACTCCTGCTACAGGCAAAATCGTCAAAAGTGCTTCCCCTACCAGAAAATCGGTCTTCAAAAGATTGGCCGGCCCTCCTCAAACTTTAACAAGGACGTCGGTATTCAACAGGCTGACACCAATTGCAGCTCCTCAGCAAAACCAGGAGCATGATGAAGCCGCTTCCAAAACTGAGGTGGTTCCTTCAACAAGACACGCTCGACGTCGCCACTAGCATCGAGTGAGAGAAGTTGGGGGCAACTCCCCCTCTGGACTCACCCACCGCCACAATGGTATAAGTCGACGCTGCTGTTCCAACTAGGAACAGTTTTGAACCGCTTAAGAGGGTGCGCAAAAACTCTCCAACAGCGGTGCTAAAGAAATCACCCCACCTGTAGAAGTTACAATGCAGGCAAAGCCGGAGTAGCCTCATCAGCGGCTCTCCTCACAAATTCATAGGGTCTGGCGAAAAGTCCAGGACTCTGTGATTGACTAGAACTACTCTTGTTGACCGAAGAAATCGAAGGTTCGACAAGAAAAAGATCACTCCTCCACCATACAACGGAGGACTTCTCCTAAGCAGGTGCATGTCATAACAGCTTCTTCAACTCCAATCTCCCATAAAAGAACGAGGTTGGAAAAAACTCAATCGCCCGCGGCAAATTCCAAAGGCGATAGACCTAAACGCCCCAAGGCCGGGGGCATAACAGTACATATGGTCTACATGGCTTCGAGAAAAGAAGAAAGCCGTGCTTCGGTGAGTCACCGGCCGCAAAATCGGTCGCTGACCAAGGCTCAAGAGAAACAACAGAAGCTTCAGAAAATACTGACCAAAATGGCAGCACTTACCGGGTAGAAAGAAAGTCCGGACAAAGAAGTTGAACAACGCTAAGAGCAGGAGACCGATACAGAGTTTCTACGAAGGGTGCTCAAGAGAAAGGACATGGAAGCCGCTGAGCAAACTTCTAACATAAAGCAGATGGTTCTTTTGTTCCAAGACATGGTTGGAATGATGATCCAGCCAGAACCCCGGCCGAAGATCCACCGATAATTATCGAGGATGACAGAGGGGAAACATCAAACCCTCCTCCGGCTTTATCGGCTTCCAAGGAGGAAATAATCTCCAAGGCCACCCTTGATGATTATATTGAACAAATAAGAGCTCATCAAGATAATGAAGCTGCAGGACAAATCGTCAAAACCGGGCGACCGTATCCAGGATGGTATGACCAAATCAAATACCCGCCGAGATATACGATCCCCAAGTTCCATGTATACAAAGGGAAAGATAACCCTCCCCAGCACATCGTGCAATTTAGAGCTCTGTGCGGAAACACTGGAGGCGATGACAAACCGTTGCTTCGCTAGTTCATTGGCAGCCTGTCAGAAACGACTTTTGAATAGTACTCGGAGCTCCCAAATGACTCCGTAAAAACATTCACAGAGATGGAACTGCTGTTGACACAACGTTTCACCAGCACGAGCGAGCGCACTCTAATTACGAAATTAATCAATGCCAGGGTAAAACCGGGAGAAACCTGGGTCCAATATGCGATCCGGTGGCGGAACATGTGGTCTAAGTGCGAACCGCGCATTGAAGAATCTCCTGGGGTGGGCATCTTCATCGGGACTCTTGATCCTCAAACGACTGTGTCCCAGTTCATGACATTCTTCAAACCAAAAATCTTTCAGACTAGAATAGATAAACTGACCTAAATGGACCAGATGGGCTACGCGCCTTCCTCCTCAAATAAGGACCCTTGAAATAATAAGGGTAAAGGAAAGCAACCTTCATTTCCAATACGCAACAACAGCCAAGCGGCCCAAAACCGGCTGCTCGCCAAAACAACACACGTCCGCGCCCATCCTTGGAGGAAAGACTATGACGCGCTTACTCGTTTCCCCGCGACAAGACGAGGAGACTATTCGAATTGGCAATGCGTAATAAACTCATCACATTACCAAACCCGCGCCGTCTACCGCAACACGGCGACGTCAACAACCCTAACTACTGTTCCTATCACAAAATAGTGAGCCACCCAATTAAAGATTGCTACGTCTTCAAGAATTGGGTCGAAGACCAGTATCAACAGGGGAAATTCGCGTTGTCTGATAACTGGAGGGTAAACCCATCACAGAAGCACACTCCAAAAAAGGTAGATACGCACGGGAAATCATGCTCACTCCTTGAAGAAACTCCATGGAAAGTTGTTCATTCAGCAAAAACCAAAAGAATGCTGAAGGACCTATAGGCATGTCCACCAGTCAGGTGGAAAAGCCCACTTGAACCCGAAATAATCGAAGGAATGTTAAAACCTCATTGTAATGACCGTGTTTTCTAATACCCAATAAAAGGTCTTTTATTTAGTACCAAGTATTTATTTGCGTATTTAGTTGATGGGGAAATATTTTATTTTAATGATTTTATTTTTAAAAGTAATGTTAGTAATTTTTGAAGCATTGAAATATAACTAAAGGTATTTTCTAAATCTATTTATATTTTTCTGGGCTTAAAATGTTTTAATGAAATTTTATAATGCCTTAAAATAATTTACATATTTTTATTATCAATTAAAATAATTATTTCGTAATTAAAATGATTTTCAAGGATAAACTAGATTTTAAATAATTATAATAACTAACAAATATCATAGATATGGGAATATTATTTAGTTTTAGCCAAAAATCATTTTTAAACTGAAGATAACAATAAAATATATTTTTCTGATTTTTCTCATATTTTAAAAAATATTTTAACATTTTTTTCAAAACAAATTCGATTTAATAAAACAGTTTTAGATTTTAAAATAAAAATAAAAATAAAATAAAATATATATAAGTGGGGAAACCTGAATCGTTGAATTCAAAATCCAACGGCCCAAAATCGTGGCGGCGGCGGCGCAATCATCAGGCGATGATTGTAATCATTGTGAGCACAGATTCTGAGATTTTTTTGATGAGATTTGAACCGGATTTTGGGATTTTATTGTTGGGAGAAAAACCATATAAATAGAGACCTTCAAACTTTATTTTCTCACACCACAGAACTCCAAAAATTCTGGAAAAAAAATACCCAGACCTTCGTATCGATGACGCCGACGCTGTGGTTCTACCCGATCGTCGAGAAAAAATCAGAATGCGGAGGTATTCGTGTTTTCATGCAACGAGACGTTTTCGGCTTCTTCTTCTTAAAACAAAGGTAGGATCCGCCTCTCACCACTTGATCTATGACCTTCTTCAATTTGGATTTCTTAGACATGATAATAATCTTGCAACCCAATTTATTACGTTGTTTAACCCTTCATGCATATTATGTTACGGTATTATTTAATGAAAAATCCTTCACTTGATACTGACCTCACGGGATAACGACATATCCCTCATGCTCACACATATACCTACAATCAAAAATTCATGATGTTGTTTATCAGTTAAGCTGGCACATCACACATACCTTCTAATATCATATTGGTTATTATTTTGCTAAGATAACATATCACACATACTATAAGATCTCAAAATAGGTCATTCCACAACATGCCCTCATATTATGAAAAGTTTATATTTGAAAACATATACCGTTTAGATAAGTATATTAAAAGGGGTAAAAAAATATAATATATTTTTATTATAAGGTAAATTTTAGTTTCGATAAAATACCCCAATCTTTGAAAAGTCGTAATGTTAGATATACCCTAAAATTTCAAAACAGCGTATGATCGCATAAATACCATAATTTTTCCATGTTACATAAGTAAATTATAATATAGTGTTTTTATCTATACCATTCCATTTAAGGGAATATTTTCATATTAATGCCTTTAGTCTATAACCACTAAGCTTTAATAAGATATTCTAATAGGGTAATATTTTACATGAAACACTCCGTGGCTACTAGACAATCATCCCTGAAAAAGACACAAATCCTGCCGTCCATGTGCAGCGGTTGTCAACGTGGAGTTGTTTTTGTAGAATACCACCTTTAATAAAATACCCAAATTTTATAGGATAACATTTTACGTAAATACCTCGTGGTTGATAGGCAATCGTCCCTGAAAAGGACACAAATTCTGCCGCTCATGTGCAGCGGTTGCCAACACAGACGTATTTCTAAAATGTTACCTCCAAATAAACACCATAACTTTATAAAATTATTATTTACAATAAAATACCTTAATCCATCCTAAAAGGATATAATTTAATTTAAATACCTTGATCTTTACTAAAAGGCTATTTTCAGCAAAAACCATAACCTTTATAAATGATATTTTCCAAAAAGAATACCTAAAACTTTATTAAAAGATAATTCCAAATAAATACCATAATCTTTCATTAAAAAGATATTTTCATTAAAATACCATGGGTTTCCCAAAATTATAATTACTCTAAAATATCATGGTTTTCTTATAAACAATAACTACCATTAAATGCCATGATCTTTATTAACTAAGAGTTCTATAAAATAATATGATACACCTTACGGACTTTAAAAGGTAACAAGATAAAATGAGTGGTTGTGGAAGACTATATTAAATGAGATCAACTATCCGAATACGAACTTACGACATACGAACTTACGACATACCTGACAAATGATACGGTTAGAGTTAAAATGCGCGAACCTAGGTATGGAATTCTTTATAAATGAAGATCCCTACAGGCAGGGTGAACAGTCCAATATGTGGACGACTATTAACCCGATATTCGGGCGAATACTATCCCGGTATTCGGGCGAATACTAACCCTACTTTGAGGGCGAATAACCATTATGTGGACGACTACTAACCCTATATTCGGGCGAATACTAACTCGGTCTTCGGGCGAATACTAACCTTACTTTGAGGGCGAATAATCCAATATATGGATGACATACGATGTGGAAATTCCATGCTTAGATAATATACGCACTAACTTTAATTCGTCAAAACCTTTATACTGAACAATGGGGATGGGTAGTTTGATTAGGCAAGGAGATGCAGAACTCGGATTCCCCTACTACTCGATCATGATCCCGGGAAGTGAAACGATACATTTCACTTTCCTAGTTGTTGTTCCGTGGCCATAACTGAATAATCGCGAGTATCCGGACCATTGTTTAACAAACTAATGCGAACTTTAGCCTAACAGATATCTCAAACAACATACTCTTATTCACATATACCTCATACAACATACTCTTATTCACATATACCTCATTCGACATGCCCTTATTTCCATACACCTCATGTCCTCATACCCATATACATCATATCTGTACACACACATCATACCTATATACATTTTCTCGTTTTTGTACCTTTACTTCATTATGAGGCAATCCTACTTGAGTGTAACTCGCCGACGGACTTTCCTTTTCTCTATCTCTAGAATGTCCGTTAGATGAGGATGCGTATTATGATGAGGATCAAGGTGTGGAGCCTACTAATGAAGATTATGCGGACTTGACGATGGAAGATTAGTTACTTATGGTTTTGTTTGTTGCCCACATGTTTAGGGCTTTTGCTTCTTTCTTCGATGTAATTAAACAATTTAGTTTATTTTACTCATTCTTTTGGATGTAATAAAGTTTGGTTAATGGAAATAAATACCTTCCGCTTTTATTATTTTGTTTTGGTACATATCCTGTATGTTATAAATATTCATACGCTTAACGTAACTGTATTGAATAGACCACCTTCAATACAGTTAGGTTGCGGACCATGCACGTTACCCCTTCACATTCTTTTGGGAAGCGGGGCGTGGCAGGTTTTAGTGGTGGCCCATGAAGGTCCTCAATATACTAAAATGAAACCGTTAATTGACTTATTATATTTGTGAATCTCATCCACTTATATCGATTTCATAATTTCCCCATGTTCCTTGTCCTTTCCTTGAAATTCTGCATCCTAACCATGGCCTTCCTTTTAGGTCATGGCCAATCTTTCGAACGAAGACAACATGTCAGACATCACCTTTGAGTCTATGCTTGGATATTCGGATGACGAAATATTAAGCCCCCAGACAGTTATTTCTGACAACGACTCGGAGGATGAGGAAGTCAATGTTGTAGCACCGGAGTCTATGATGGCCAATGACTCTGAAGACGAAGAAGAAGATCCTATAGAAGATGAACCTATGGAAGATGATCCTGAAGAGGTGGCTTCCGCAGAAGAAGAAGACCCTATAGAGGTGAAGTCCGAGAATGAGGCTCCAGCCGAGAATGAGTCAAAAGATGAAACTTTGAGTGAGGAGGAACTCGTAGCTGAAGAATCTCAGGCAGTTGTCCCCGCAAGACACTGTGGAAATAGCCGTCTCTCTCTTAGTGCGAGAGCCTATCACAACTTGTTGATATCCCATAATCAAAATTAATAAGACCTGTTTTCCTTTTGGTCGAATAAAACGATGTTTAGCAGTAGGGACATGTCCTTTCTTCTCAGTTGTACTCTCCTTATTGAAGTTGAAGAATAAAATCTTAGTTTCAAGCAAAATCGCTCTTGTGTCTCATACTCTTCTTTTTATTAGTTTTCCTCTTGCATTAATTGTTGTTCTTTTATGCAAGTTACTATCTTGTCTCATCCCTCAATCTGTTTGTAATCTAACCCCCTTATAACTTAGATCATAATGGCTGCTCACCTGATGAGCTCGTATCTGTTGAGCTATATAGTCATCAAGGGCGGCTTTGGAGATGGTCTCTTCCTTGGCTGCTGATAGAGCCGGAAGAGGGTTCGATGTCTCCCTTCTGTCGTCTTTAAGGATAATCGGAGGGTCTTCACTTGGAGGATCCGGCTGCATCATCAACTCGACCATATCTTGGAATAAAAGCGCCATTTGTTTTATGTTGGCCGCTTGTTCCGCGGCCTCTTTGTCTTTCCTCTCGAGCATTCTTCGGAGGAATCCGGCATCGGTTTCCTGTTCTTGGCGCTGCTCTGACGATGTCTCCGGGCTTTCTTTACGCCCAGTGAGTGCGGCCATCTGTGTCAGCATCTCCTGGAGCTTTTTGTTGCTGCTCCTGAGTTTTCTTCACAGACCGTGTGAGCGGTCGATGACCCGTAGAAGCACGACTTTCCTCTTTTCCGGAAGCCATATAAATGGTGTGCACCACCATGCTCCTAGACTTGGGGCATTTGGATTCAGTGCCTTTGAGCTTTGTCGCAGGCATAGGGATCTTCTCCGGCCTCCTCTTTTTATGGGCAGTTGAAGCTGAGGGGGTTGCTACAATAGGCACCCGCGCAGATGATACGTTTCGTAGCGTGGCGGCGGGATGGTCCCCTTCTTGTTGAACTTTCATTTTCTTGGATCGACAGGAGTAGTCCTTGTCGATTACTGAGTCTTGGACTCTCCGCCAGACCCTATGAATTTTGGAGGACAGCCGCTGAGGAGACTGCTCCGGCTTTGCCTTTGTAGCGTTCTCCACAGGTGGAGGAGATATTTTCAACACAGCAGTCGGAGAGTTTTTGCGCACCCTCCTAAGTGGTTCAAAGATGTTCCCAGTTGGAACAACAGCCTCAATTTCCACCCTTGGAGCTGGTGGAGTCAGTCCAGAAGGGGAACTGCCCCCAGCTTTCCTCACTTGGCGCCAGTAGCGACGTCGAGCGCTTCTTACAGATGGGATCACTTCCGTTATCGGGGTAGCTGCATCGTGCTTCATGCTTTGATGAGAAACTACTGTTGGTGCCAGCCTGTCGAAGACTGACGTCCGTTGAGAGGGACCGTCTAATCTGTCGAAGACCGATTTCTGGGTAGGGGAAGCAGCCTTGGTGATTTCGCCTGAAGCGGGAATTGGAGCTGACAGTCTTGTGAAGACCGATCCTTTAGCGGGAGAAGCCGCTATAATGATTTCGTTTGTTGGAGCCAGAATGGCTATCCGCTTCGGGATAACCCCTTCAGGTATTGTAGGCTTTTTCACGGGCCCACCTGAGCTTTGGCCTAGTATGTTGAAAACTAAGGCGTTGGATTCGGACGACCCGTTGAGAGGGGCCACGGTGGTTGTAAGCTGATCAAAGACCGACTTCTTCGGAGCTTCTTGCGACGGCAGTAGGGCGTTGAAGCTCATTGGTGGGAGCATGGTCCTAAAGAACAGCCCAGTGGTGGCTTGCGTCACCTGTTCCACTGGCATCGTGAAAATGGAGGCCGCTTGAGGCCCGTAGGTCACTCCTCCAGCGAAGACGGAGTGGGAGTTGTTGTTGCAGCTAGTGCAGTTGGAAGCCATTTTCTCTGTACGGGAGCAAGACACCAAATCTTAGTACCTAGAATCCAGAGGCAACCACATTAAACTGCGATTCGTTCGCGAACACGACACACAAAGTATGGAGTGGAAAGATGAAAAGGTCCCACCAGGCGTTCCAGAATCTGTTCTTCACCGAAAGACGCGACCGAGACGTTGGGACGTCTGGCCTGAATTCCGGGGGCAGATGTTATTTGGTTTTATCCGTCCACCTCTCCGAAGATGCCAAGTTGATTTATGGCACCGTGTATCGAAGGTTTATACAGATGCGGCCGTTGTAGCAGACTTCGTCAGATTCCCCCTCATTGTGAGGGGTTTTTGATTGTGGGGACGCTCTTCCCTGCAGGCGCAAGCCCCTACAGTTAATTACGTTACCGCGTAGCGATAACCACTTTCTTATGCTCCAGAAGGTCACTTCATGTCGTGTGTGTTTGTTTTATTTTTGGTTGCCCGTGGATTGTATACGGAGACTAATTTATGTTGTCGTCCGTAGGGCGTAGATTAGTGCAAATCGGTATTTTCTTAGATTTGGGTTTGGGTTGGTTTAAGGATCGTTAATCTCATTTGAGACTAAGATCAACTTAAACGTTTGTTAAGCATACGTTAGTCTAATTTTAGACTAAGATCTACTTAACAGGGTTTTGGGATCATTTAGATCCAACAAAAGAGCAGTTGGACTCTATTGTTTTAGTTTAGGGACGTTGTGGTCCATTGGGTTTAAGGATATCATAGTCCATGGGTTTAGAGACATCATAGTCTGTATATTTTAAAGACATCATAGTCTATGAGTTTAAGGATCTCATAGTCCATAAAGTTTAAGGACATTATAGTCCATGAGTTTTAGGACATCATAGTCCATGGAGTGTCTGGTTGTCGGGGCCCGTCACCTCTCTGAAGACGTTGAAGAATTAAAACGACACATATCAGAGGAATGAAGAGATGTACCCTTGAAACCAAGGTTGGTAGGGAGATCTGTAGTCAGACTTGAGACCAAGACCAATCGTGAGCACATGGTCTTAGCTGGTCTGAGCTAGGGACTTGTGGCCAACTTGGGCTCAGCCCATTCGGTTCTGATTAAACTGTTGAACATTTGTTTGGGCGTTAAACATTTGTTTGGGCTTAGCCTCTTTTGTTCAATAATGCTGAGCATTAATTTGGGTTCTGACACCCCTTTTCTTTTGTCTTTTATTGAGTGTTGAACACTCTTTGTAGTGCAGAGCGCTTTATGCACAGAGCCTTTATGTACAGAGCACTTGGCGCTGAGCGCCAGACTTGGAGCGCTGAGGTGCTTCTTACGAAATAGCGCACACGTGAGGAGCACGTGGTTTGCTTAGCACTGAGTGCCAGACTTGGAGCGCTAAGGTGCTTCTTATGAAATAGCGCACACGTGAGAAGCACACGGCACGCGCTGAGCGCCAGACTTGGAGCGCTAAGGCGCTTGTTATGAAATAGACCACACGTGAGGAGCGCTTGGTGCTGAGCGCCAGACTTAGAACGCTAAGGCGCTTCTTATGAAATAGCGCACACGTGAGGAGTACGTGGCGCGCTTGGCGCTGAGCGCTGGCCAATGAGTGCAGAGCACTCTTGATCAATTCCGTGCTCTGAGAATTAAGTTCTCGTTTATAAGAGACTTTGTCTCGTGGATCTAAGAACTAAGTTCTTATTTTAATAGGAGATCTTACAATCTTTTCTGTTTTTTGAAAGACTTTGTCTTCGTCTTATAGATCTGTGATCTAAAGAGAACTAAGTTCTTCCCCCTCCCTTTTTTATGATGAGATGTTCCAATCTCTTCTACTTTTATGAAAGACTTCTGTTTTTGTAAATCTATGATCTAGAAAAAGAACTAAGTTCTTCCTTTTTGACGAGATGCTTTGATCTCTCCATTTTATTTACCTTGAAGAAATTCTTCTTCCAAGAGCTTTCTCTTCTCTTTGAAATTTCTCAAAGTTTGGGGGGGGGGGGTTCCTCTCTGTAAGACTTGAAGTCTTGGGGCCTTTATATAGTGGAGACTGATCAGTTAAGGCAATCTTTTTCTGATTGATTTGGGGATGTTTCCCCACCATTGGATCTTTGATCATAGGGCTTCTGTTTTACAGAAGACATCTTTCTTGTTATTACCAAGATTGGGAAATTATTTTCCCATTCAGAGATTACTCTGTATCTTGGTGATTTTTAATCACTATTGGATCTTTAATCCAACGGCGCTCTGATTTACAGAGCACAATGTTTCTTGTTCGGAAAGATTCTGAGGAGTATTTTCTTAACAGAATTTTATTCTGGTAATTTGATGATTTATCATTTTCATTGGATCTTTGATCCAATGGTGGAGAACATTTAGTTCTAGCGCTTGGCGTTCTCGTGCCTTGCACGTGAGCGATGTTTCAGAGTCTTTGACTCTTAGCGCTGGCGCACTTGGCGCGAGCGCTCTCGTGCTTTGCACGTGAGCTCTGCCTCAGAGTCTTTGGCTCTTAGCCCTGGCGCACTTGGCGCGAGCGCTCTCGTGCTTTGCACGTGAGCGCTGCCTCAGAGTTTTTGACTCTCAGCGCTGGCGCTCTTTGCGCCAGCGCTTTTATGAAGCGCTGCTTCATTTCAAATTTCAAAATTTGAACAGAGCTTTGCTCTGATTGGGGGAAACAAATTCCCCTCCACCGTTGCGCTCACATGGCTTACATGTGAGTGCAGTGGTGGCAGCCTCTCCACTGTTAGATTGTCCTGGAAGTTGGATAGACTTCCAGCACCTATAAATAGGGCTTTTGTCCCTTGAGATGACCCATGTTCATCTTCTTGTTTTTTTTTGTTTCTTGAGAATTTAATTCTCTTTCAGAGGCAAGCTCTCTGCCTCAAAAAACTCTTTTAGAGTTAAGACTTTTTCAAATTTTTTGGTAAGATTTGAACCCATTAACAGAGCTTTTCTCTATTTAGATCACAGCTCTTAAAGATTTTTATGGTTTCTCAACTCGTTAATTAAAAACTCGAGCTTTGCTCTTCTTAGATCATGAATCAGAAAAAGAAATCCTTTTTAGGGTTCCTTTAACCCATTAACGAAGAACCCTTAGAGTTCGCTTTACAGATCTTAAAGATCATGAAGTTTTAAACTTCTGTAAAAAGCTTTGCTTTTAGGGTCTTTGATGGATTGTTCCATCTTCTTCGCAGAGCATAGCTCTTCAGAATTTTTAGGGGAATTTTTATTCCCTCATAATTAGAGTCGACAGATGTCACTCCTATCTGCAGAGCGTTGCTCTCGAGGAGTCTAACTCCTTGACCTGAGGAGTCTCTCATTAAATGAGAATCCTTTCAGGATTCCCTCCTTAATTGCACAAATTTGAATTTGTTGGGTGTCTTAATCAGCACTTGTTTTTCTTCATGCGGGTATCAAGAGTTGTTTTAAATCCCCGTGTCTGTTTCAATAAGCATTTTCTTGATCAGTCTGTCCACTAAACTCTCACTGATTTTCATTTTCATGCGCTATGGCCGCTCATTTGTACTGTCTTGACGAAATCATTTCTTATGATGACATTCGCGCACAAGGACGTTGTCAAAACCAGGAGTTTACAAATGCCTAATGCGCTGAAATTATGAATCGTTTTAATGCACACAACGGTCGACTACTTTCTCGTCGCTCCGCTCTCTTGAAGATTATAGTGAGAGAAATTTGGGGAGCACTTCCTAGATTTTATGAAGCCATGCCGCTTAATGCACTGGATGACACTGAAGATAAGGTGCACTCAGTGTATCTGACGGGCCTGATCTCGAAGAAGCGGCGGGATAATCTCATTGATATTTTGCATCAAACTTTCCAACAGACGACGATAATCGCTGCTTATCAGAGGGCGGAGGACATCAGCGAAGATCCTGACGCTTGTGATCGTGAGAGGATGCACACAAGAATGGTCAGAGAGGCCAGAAATATTTTAGACGGCCTCTCTTTCGAATTTCTCAATCCATGTCCCGGATTCAATATTTTGCCATTGTAAACATTTTAATGATGCTTTTGTTTACTGTTTTCATCAATGTAAGAACTTTCTTAGGTATGAATAGCAAATTTTTCCTTTCCATGCGTTTATTTTATCCTTTTCGCACATACATGAGCGGGTACGCTTCGGACGCCCAATTAGATGTAAATCAAATGTTCTCCTTATTGCCTTGCATAATATGTGATTGACGTTCGTGGGTTATGCCTTTTTTGTTTTGACTTGACGCAAAGCAGTTTACGTACTCTTGAGTAGCATCTCGATTTTGATGGCATGTAATTTTGGCAAGTGTGGCCTGTAGGGTAGTGATGGCTTAGGAGGCAGGGTTAGGATCTGCTACCTAAGACTTTCCAACTCTATGAGCCATAAGGGTCTCATAAAGAATTTTCTCCCTACAAGTCGTGAGGATCCCGTAGGTGTATTTTCTCCTTAGGAATCGTGAGGATTCCTAAGTGTGCTTTCTATTGAGAGTCGTAAGGATCTCGCAAGGGAGTTTTCTCCCTTACAAGTCGAGAGGACTCGTAAGTGATTGGTGAGTTGACTTGTTCCCAAATCGAAGCATTGCTCCGACGGGGAGGTCAAGGTTTGACTTGTATCCGTGTCGAAGCGTTGCTTTACGAAAGAGAGGTCAGGAGTTGACATGTATCCGTGTCGATGCGTTTCTTGACGACAAGGAGGTCAAGGGTTGACATGTATCTGAGTCGAAGCGTTGCTTGACGACAAGGAGGTCGGGGTTGACATGTATCCGAGTCGAAACGTTGCTTGACGACAAAGAGGTCAGGGGTTGACATGTATCCAAGTCGAAGCGCTGCTTGATGTCAAGGAGGTCAGGGGTTGACATGTATCCAAGTCGAAGCATTGCTTGACGACAAGGAGGTCAGGGGTTGACATGTATCCGAGTCGAAGCGTTGCTTGACGACAAGGAGGGTTGACATGTATCCAAGTCAAAGCGTTGCTTTACGACAAGGAGGTCAGGGATTGACATGTATCCGTGTCGAAGCGTTGCTTGACGACAGGGAGGTCAGGAGTTGACATGTATCCGTGTCGAAGCGTTGCTTGACGACAAGGAGGTCAGCGGTTAACATGTATCCAATTCGAAGCGTTGCTTTACGACAAGGAGGTCAGGAGTTTACATGTATCTGTGTCGAAGCGTTGCTTTACGACAAGGAGGTCAGGGATTGACTTGTATCCGTGTCGAAACGTTGCTTGATGACAGAGAGGTCAGGAGTTGACATATATCCGTATCGAAGCGTTGCTTGATGACATGGAGGTCAGGGGTTGACATATATCCATGTCGAAGCGTTGCTTGACGACAGGGAGGTCAGGGGTTGACATGTATTCGAGTCGAAGCGTTGCTTGACGACAGGGAGGTCAAGGGTTGAAATGTATCCAAGTCGAAGTACTGCTTGACGACATGGAGGTCAGGGGTTGACATGTATCCAAGTTGAAGCGTTGCTTAACGACACGGAGGTCAGGGATTGGCATGTATCCGTGTCGGAGCGTTGCTTGACGACAGGGAGGTCAGGGGTTGACATGTATCCGAGTTGAAGCGCTGCTTGACGACAATGAGGTCAGGGGTTGACATGTATCCGAGTTGAAGCGCTGCTTGACGACAAGGAGGTCAAGGGTTGACATGTATCCAAGTCGAAGCGCTGCTTGACAACAAGGAGGTCAAGGGTTGACTTTAGGTTGTCTGTGAACCGTAAACTCGTGGAACTAGGGACTTTGCCGTGGCTACGATTGGTGATGTCGTGTCCGTGTCCTACTGGAATGAGGAGGAACGCCGTTGTTGGTCTTCTGGGATGCATATGTTATTGTCGAGATTTGGAACTAGGGGCTCTACCATGGCTCCGCTTCGTTGCGACCCTGAGGTCAGTTGTTGACGTTACATTTGTGTCCTGCCGGAGTTGAGAAAGAATGCCTTGTTGCTCTTCTAGGATGTTGATGTTGTCGTCGAGATCTGGAACTAGGGGCTCTGCCATGGCTCCGCTTCGTTGCGACCCTGAGGTCAGTTGGTTACATTTGTGTCCTGTCGGAGTTGAGAAAGAACGCATTGTTGCTCTTTTGGGATGTTGATGTTGTCGTCAAGATCTGATCCTCCCTTTGACAGAGTTTGGTGGGACAATACGATTCCCTTTTTTGTTTGTGCCCATGGATTGTATACAGGGGTCGATGCGGACTCACCTGCAGGGCAAAGGTTTTTTCTTTCCGCGATGCTCTATCATTTCAGCTTTTATATCGCGAAAGTCGCGATTGCCCAATCATTTCGGCTATTTTTTCGCGGTGCCCAATCATTTCGGCTATTTTTCTTTTTGCTCGCTGCTTTCTCTTTTTTTTTTGCGTGTTGCCCAATCATTTCGGCTATTTTGTATGCATATATTTTACTTGCTAATTTTGTTGCAAGCTGCCCCATCATTTCGGCTATTTCATATGCAATTTTGGCTCGCTGATTTTTATCGCGAGTTTAGACTTGGAATTTGATACCAATCTGGGCATCAGCATCGCTACAGCTGGGACATTGCCAGGAGCGAATCATCATTTGCCTTCGTCGATTCGAACAAAGGTGGCTTAGCAAACAGGGTTAAGGTCCTGTCGACTAAGGCTTTTGACTTCATGAGCCGTAAGGGTCTCATAAAGGTATTTCTCCCTACGAGTCGTGAGGATCTCGTAAGCGCATTTTCTCCTTAGGAATCGTGAGGATTCTTAAGTGTGTATTCTCTTATAAGTCGTAAGGATCTTATAAGAGTGTTTTCTCCTTATAAGTTGGGGGGACTTACAAGTGTTGTTCACCATATGAGGATATCCCTTGCTGCTGGTGGGACTCTGTTGGGGAAATGTTTATTCGTGCCCGTGGATTGTATACAAGGGCCAGAATTGGACCACCCGTAGGGCAATTTGGAAAATGTGATGGCTTAAGAACAGGTTCAGATCCCTGTAGCTTAAGGGTTTTGAATCTTATGAGCCGTGAGGGTCTCATAAGGGGAATTCTCCTTACGAGTCGTGAGGATCTCGTAAGTATTTTTTTCCTTAGGAATCGTGAGGATCCCTAAGTGTGTTGCTCCCTTATGATTCGTAAGGATCTTACGCAGGTAATTTCTCCTTACAAGGTCGAGAGGAACCTGCAAGTGTCTTTTAACGAGATTGCGCCCTTTCGGGTTTTCACAAACTCCCCGGTAGCCCTGCTGTTTTTACTCACGGAGCCCTTTCGGGTTTTCATCCGTGCCCATTTCGCTTATGGAAATACCGTTTTTTTGGCACGTCAGCCTAAGGATGCTGCAGCTCGTAGTAGTTTAAGGACGTTACGGTCCGTAGTTAGTTTTAGGACGTTTCGGTCCATTGTTAGTTTAAGGACGTTTCGTTCCGTTGTTTGTTTTAGGACATTTCGGTCCGTAGTTTTCTATGTTTGGGATGGGGTATCGTTGGATACTATTTTTAGAGTCTGAACTCAAGAAGATAGCGAGCGGACATAGGCGTCGTCATCTATCATTAACTTGGTTCGTGACTCGTCAAGCATAGTACTTCTTAAGGAACCGGCCGTTTATTGGTCGGAAGGGTCTTTCGCCATGCATATCCATAAGCAAGTAAGCCCCACCTTGATAGACTTTGTCTATGATGTACGGGCCTTCATAGTTCGGCTCGAATTTCCTGCATTTGCCACGATTGGGGATCATAGGTCTTTTGACCACTAGTACGAGTTCGCCTTGGCGGAATGTTCTCGGCCTAGTCAATCTCTCGTATGAGCGCGTCATCTTTGCTTTGTAAGCTTCTAGGTTTTATTGCGCCATGAGGCGAGTTTCATCGAGGGCGTGGAGCTCCTCGTGCCGAAGATGAGCATTCTCTTCGTCTGTTAGCTCATAATGAACTTCCACTCGTAGAGAGGGTAGCTCTATCTCCAAGGGGAGTACGGCTTCAGTGCCAAACACTAACGCATATGGCGTTGTGTTGGTGGCCATTTTGAACGTGGTCCGATACGCCCAGAGAGCTTCATGCAGTCTCTCGTGCCGGTCCTTCTTATTTCGGGACACCGTCTTCTTTATGATCATCGTCAAGGTCTTGTTGAAAGCCTCAGCTAGACCATTAGCTCGGGGATTATAGACCGAAGAGTATCTCCCGTCTATGCTATGCTGCTGTGCGAAGCGGCTGATTTTGTGACTTATATAGGCTGGCCCCGTTATCGGAGATGATCTTTCGTGGAGTGCCGAACCGATAGATGACGTGTGTCTTAAAGAAATGGAGGATATTCTCCGTCTTCACTTCCCTTAGTGGTACTGCTTCTGCCTATTTAGAGAAGTAATCAGTTGTCGCCAATATGAACCGATGTCCTCTGGATGATGTTGGTTCGATGGGCCCGATTATGTCAGTTCCCCACATTTCGAACAGCCAGCTAGCTACTGTTAGGTGTAGCGGGTTTGGATGTTGTGGATGAAGTCTCCATGAATTTGGCACGAATGGCATTGCTTCGCGTATTCGAGGCAGTCCTGAATCATCGTGGGCCAATAGTAGCCCATTCTTTTGATCTTCAGCTTCATCTTTGGCCCGGCTTGATGGGAACCGCAGAGCCCGTCATGAGTTTCTTAGACTACCCTTTTTGCTTCTTCTGGTCCCTGGCATCTCAGCCATAGACAATCGAATGATCTCTTATAAAGAGTACCATTGACGAAGGCGAAAGACAGGGCTCGCTTCATGAGCTGATGTCTTGAGGACACATCTTCAGGTGCTCGACGGGATTTGAAGTAATCTATAAAGACTTCTCTCCAATCCTTAGCCTTTTCCTGGTCTTTTATTTGTAGGGTAGTTTGTTTGGTCGCTCTCTTTTCTTCGGACGACTCTGGAGATATTTCTGCCGGTGCAAGAAACCGGCGGCTTTGCACAACGATCCTCACGTCATCGAGGTTTTCATCAGCCAGTTCTTTAGCGAGTTTGGCTAACGCATCTGGTTTGCTATTTTCCGCACGCGGTATGCTTTCCAGGGCATAGGCAGGGATTTGAGTCAGCAATTGTTATACTCTCTCGCCGTACCTCACCAACTCTGGTTTGCACGTTTGATAGTCACCGTTTACTTGGCTAACGACCAGTTGGGAGTCTCCGTATATGAGGAGGTTTTCGATTCCTATGTTGATGGCGATCTCAAGCCCTGCTATCAAAGCCTCATATTCGGCTTCATTGTTTGTCCTCGGCTCTGTTAAGGAAAAGGCAAAGCGCATTATCCCTCCTTGTGGAGTCACGAAGATGAGGCATACCCCAGATTTAATTATGGGGGAGCTGTGCTTTTGCTTCTTCATGGAAGATGCCCCATCAAAGTAGAGTTCCCATCGGGTATCACTCTCTCCTTTCTCCCTGTCGATCGTGTCAAAAGCGTGCTCGTCTGGCAATTCGCAATTTAAGGGTGAATCGGCAGGTATCGGATGCTCAGCGAGTAAGTCGGAGATGGCCTGGCCTTTTACTGCCTTGAGGGGTTGATAGATTATCGAGAACTCAATCAAGAGGAGAGCCCATTTAGCAAGTTGTCCTGTTAATATGGATTTTGACATTAAATATTTGAGAGGATCCACTTTTGATATGAGGTGGACCTCATGCGCCAACGCATAGTGTCTGAGCTTCGTTCTCACGAAAATTAACGCCAGGCAGTGTTTTTCGATGGGGGGTAGTTGTTTTCTTCACCTAGGAGAACTCAGCTCAAATAGTAGAGGGCTCTCTGTTTCCATTGATCATTCTCCTGTGCCCATAGCGCGCCTAAGGAACCTTCAAGGGCGGTTGTGTATAGGATGATGGGCTTTCCCTTGACTGGAGCGGTCAGTACCGGCGGATTCTGCAGGCATTTCTTGATTTCGTCCAGTGCGCTCTAGCATTTGCGACCCCAGATTAATGGGGTCCCCTTCTTCATTAAATGACTGTAGGGGCAGCATTTTCCGGAGAGGGTAGCTATGAACCGCCGGATATATGCGAGATTTCCTTGGAGAGACCGCAGTTGCTTGAGAGTTCATGGCGGAGGCATTTCCATGATCTCCTTGATTTTCGACGGGTCTATTTCGATGCCCCTGTGTCGTACGATGAATCCTAGGAATTTGCCCGAGGAAACTCTGAACGCACATTTGAGAGGGTTCATCTTCAGGTTGTATTTCCGAAGACGTTGGAACACTATCTTTATATGCTCCCAATGCTCTTCGTACGATTTGCTTTTCACCACGAGGTCATCAATAAAGCATTCAACGATTTCATGTATGAGATCATCGAAAATCTTCGTCAGGCCCTCTAATAGGTAGCGCCGGCGTTCTTCAGGCCGAAAGGCACCACTTTGTAGCAGAATATACCCAGAGGAGTCTGGAAAGCGGTATGCTTCTGGTCTTCGGGATGCATCTTTATTTGATTGTACCCTGATCATGAAGGAGAAGACTTCATGAGTGGACGTATTATCTATCATCAGCTCGGTAACCGGTACGGGAAAATCATCCTTCAGGAAAGCTTTGTTGAGGTCCCGAAAGTCTACGCAGATGCGCACTATCCTATTCTTCTTCATCACTGGGACAATGTTGGCGATCCAGTCAGGGTATTGAACTTCTTGGACGAAACCGGAGTCGATTAGCTTCTTGACTTCGTCGTTGATGCTCATTTCAAGTTCGAGCCGCATTCTTCTTGGCGCTTGTTTGATTGGCTTGACGTCCGGAGATATTGCCAATTTATGCACCACTATTTCTGGATCTAGCCCCGGCATCTTGGAATAGTTCCACGCGAAGCAGTCCTTATACTGCATGAGCACGTCTTTTAGCGTAGCCACCTGTTTTTTAGACAGCAGCTCACTGATGAACGTTGGCCGCGGGTTGTTTTCCGTCCCCAAGTCGATTTTCCTCAAGTTGTCCGCAGTAGTATGTATTCCATCTTCCAGCTCTTTTGGCCCCAGTGGAAACTCTGAGATCAATTCACCTTCATCCTCATTTTCGAAGCACCAGAAGAGGTCATTCATGTTCTCGGGCACTCCTTCTTCTTACAGCGTTATCATGTGACAGGTACGAGATCGTTTCTAAGACCGATGTTGATCTGGTTTTACTCCTGCTATATACGTTTCTTTTGGCACATACCATTGTGGTGGGGCTACCCTCCAACTTTTGGATAGAGCGAACCGGCCGAGCTGATATTGGTCTTCGGCCCAGTTTTTGAAGGTGAAGCAATCTTCAAGAGGATGTCCTATCGCTCGGTGATAGGAACAATAATCCGGGTGATGAACCTCGTTAGCTTGCTCGGGGTGCTTGGACTCCGGGAGTGTAATCATCTGATGCTTTAAGACGAGGTCGAATATCTTCCTTGTCTCATCTTGAGGGAAGGAATATTCCCGATCCATCTTCTTCATCAGCGACTGGTTCCAGCTGACCTTTTCTCGCTCGCGTGGCCTTTCGGATCCGTTTTGCCGATGTCAAACGTTTTTTCCGTTCTTTGACTTGTTTTTGCCTCTGCGTCGGGCATTTTTCTTTTCTTGGGAATGCATGACGGGCTGACGGTGAAGGGCATCGTCGTCCTCTGTAGCTTGCTGAAGGAGGCGTTGCGTCTTGGTTTTCTCGTAAATGGCCATTTCGCGGCTGTAGTCATTCCGAACCTTTTTACTCACTTCCCTTATTAGCTTGTCCATCTGTTCTTCAAATGACGGACTTGGCATTTTTACGGCCAGATCTTATTTCGGTTCAATTGCAGTGTCTTCTAACAGAGTATCTCCTTCTTCATCGAAGTCTTGTATAACGTAGCAGCCATGAAATCGCTCCCGTTTCTTGGATTGAACATATCCAAGCTCTATCGTTTCCATTTTCCTGTTGGGCGATTTTCGCTGAGTTCCGGGGACGTTCCAAATCCTGTTGTAGAACTGAGCTTGTCGAGCGGTCTTTTTGAAAGGTATGCCTTGGCGTCTCAACAGCCTTTTTAATCCTCCTGTGTAGTATCTGGGCAAACGGATGGGCTGGAGCCTGTCAAGCGTAGAATCGGCACCATGCCAAATTTCTTTCTCCACTTTGGTTTCCGCGGATCGATAGAAGAGGATTGCCTTTTCATCTTTTCACCTGGGAGGGACGTAGAACGCCTGCAGTTCTTGCACACTATAGGTATCAAGTGCATCGAGCTCTTTGTTGTGCTGTCGCGGAACCGTAGCGATTTGCAAGCTTTGATCTTCTCCAGTGAGGGTCTGTATCGATGGCCGGACCGAGAACACTGCGTTAACTTTGTCTTCAGAGTCGCTACCAAAGACCAGAATAGGGGTGGATTGTCTCGGCTTGTTGCATTGGGGTGGCCCTGAATAAACTATCTCTTCTTCCTCTTCGGTATCGCTCCCAAAGACCGGAATAGTGGTGATAGCTTTCTGCTTATTCTCTGGCATATGACATCTCTCCATGTCTTCAAAGTCTGATAAGAAATACTTTGCATCTTCGTACTTCCGGACTTCATTCACAGAGAATGGGTTCAGCTCCCCTGTCACGGTATACTCGAGACTATCTTTGAAGTACTTCATACACTGATGTTGTGTAGAAGGGATGACGTTGTACTCGTGTAACCAATGCCTACCGAGCAAGGCGTTGTACCAAGTCTTGGCGTCAATGACGTGGAACTTGATGTCAGTGACGAGCAGCCCGAAGCGTAACGTCAGTATCACAGACCCAAGCGTCCGTGATGACTGGGATTCGAACCCGGAGATAGTGATTTTATCCCGAGCGAGGTGTTGAACGCTCATGCAGAATTCTTTTAGCACCCTTACATTTAGGAGGTTGACAGAGGACCCATTGTCAACTAAGATCTTTCCTATCTTGATGTCATGGCAGTATTCGGTGACATACAAGAGACGGTTATGCTCGCACGTTCCGAGGAGAAGATCTTCATCGCCGAAAGTGATGTCGGCTGTGTGCACTTCTTCCAGCTCGTCCTTCATCTTTTCTTCGGCAAGGAAGGCTTGAAACTGGTCGGGCTCTTATAGTGCCATGATTAGAGAATCTCTCGCCTCTTTCGATAGCAGAAGAGCGTTGAGAATGCTTAGCTGTGAGGGTATCTTCCTGAGGTGTGCCAGAACGTTGTAATCCACCTTATTTTTCTTTGGCGGGTCCTTGGCTACCGGCTCTTCTACCACTCGATCATCGAGGGCGATATCTTCAGGGACTTTTTCTTTCCCCTTATCTTTTTGCTCGATCCCTTGTTAGTGGGTCCGAGATTCTTTTCGGGTAACGTGCGATTACGCAGCTGAATGTTCTCGCAGGTCTTCATCTCTTCTGTTTCGGAGATGGATTCCTTGAAGAAAGGGCCGAGAGCTATTTCTTCGTCAGAATCGCTCCTGAAGGTGAGAACTTGCGATCCCCCGGAATCAACCATGTGACAGTCGCCGGCACCTCTTTTGCATTCATCTGTCGTGCTCCTCTTCTCCCGACGAGTTTTGCGCTTCATCCGCTTGAAATGCTGTCGATGAGTAACGTATCTCTGCCACAAATTTTTAAAGGCTATGCACTCCTCGGTAGGGTGTGTGATCCTCCGATGGTATAAGCAGTAGCTTGGATGTGCATCTAGTTCGTCGGGGAACGTATTTTCTGAAGTGTCTTCTTTGAAAGGTGGAAATTTCATTCCCATCGACAGGGCTTTAGCGAACTGCTTCCTTGTCTTAAACTTGCTTTTGCTGGTGGCAGAAGTGCTTCTATCTGGTTAGGGTACTCTATGGCTTCTCAATACCAGAGCTTCTTCAACGTGACGCGGACGTTTGGCCCTTTCGTATATGGACGTTTCATTCTCTCGGTCAGATTTTCTTTTCTGAAGAGCTTCGCTCAGCAGTCTGTCAATCAATTCGTTCGATGGCTACAGAGATTTTGATTCCGGTTCTGGATCTGCCCCCGGTTTCTCTGCATCAGGAGCTTCTTTGTCATTTATTGATGAGTGGGAGATCATATGGCAGCTTGCCACATAATCCTCGGGATCTTCTGAAGAATCGTCTCCTTCATCAGCGTTATCGTCTTCATTCTCAAGAACAAGCTTAAGGAATTCATCCAACGTGATTGGGGTCCGTGCCTTCTGGTTATATTCTTCCAGCGCATCGATGCATTTCTGCAGACCTATACGGCTGTCTTCGGGTTGGACGGGCTTTTTGGCCTTCTTCTTTTTCTTTAAAGACTTTGGAGGCTTGGCCTGAATGTTTTGTCCACCTTCACCAACTTTCAGCGTTAGGCGCGGTTTCAGCATCCCCTTAATAATTTCGGGCTCCAGCAGGCTCTTCCACTTAATCGCCGGACATGCTTGGAGATCTTTCAGCATTCTTTTTGTCTTTGTCGAAAGAACAACTTTCCATGGAGCTTCTTCTATAAAAGAACACGATTCCCCCAACGTGTCTATCTTTTTAGGAGCGCATGGCTGGGGCGGGCTTACTTTCCAATTCTCGGACAGTGCGAATTTCCCCTGTTGGTATTGGTCCTCAATCTAGCCTTTGAAGACGAAGCAATTTTCGATTGGATGGACTACTGCTTGGTGGTAGGGGCAGTAATTAGGATTGTTGGCGTCGCCCGGCTGCAGTGGACGTCTTGGATCTGGCAGATTGATGAGCCTGTTACGCACCGCCAGTTCGAATAGTCTCCTTGTTTTGTCCCGGGGAAATGAATAAGGGCGTTTTAGCTTCTCGTTGAAGAATCGTTGTCTATCGTTTTGGCGATCAGCTGGTTTTGGACCACTGGGCTGCTGTTGAGTGTTGGCGACAAAGGTCGCTTTCCCTTTCCCCTTTTCGTTTCGAGGCTCCATTTTCTAGGAAGGTAGTCGTCTTGAAAAACATCATGAACTGGGATATGGTCGCCAGCGGAATACCACTCGAATGCTGTCTCCGACAAGCTGCCAACAAACTGGCAAAGCAACAGTTTGTCGTCACCCCCAGTATTACCGCACAAGGCTCTGAATTGAGAAACGTGCTGGTGTGGATTACCTACCCCCTTATACACATGGAATTTAGGGATCGTATATCCTGGCGGGTACTTTATTTGATCGTACCAACCCGGATAAGGTCGTCCGGTTTTGACGATTTGGCTAGCCTCTTCACTCGCCTGATGAGATCGTATCTGTTGAGCTATATATTCGTCAAGGGAGGCTTTAGAGATGGTCTCTTCCTTGGCTGCTGATAGAGCCGGAAGAGGGTTCGATGTTTCCCCTCTGTCGTCTTCAAGGATAATCGGAAGGTCTTCAGCTGGAGGATCCGGCTGTATCATCATCCCGACCATATCTTGGAATAAAAGCGTCATTTGTTTTATGTTGGCCGCTTGTTCCGCGGCCTCTTTGCCTTTCCTCTCGAGCATTCTTCGGAGGAATTCTGCATCGGTTTCCTGTTCTTAGCGCTGCTCTGACGATGTCTTCAGGCTTTCTTTACGCCCAGTGAGTGCGGCCATCTGTGTCAGCATCTCTTGGAGCTTTTGTTGCTGCTCCTGAGTTTTCGTTACAGACCGTGTGAGTGGTCGATGACCCGTAGAAGCACGGCTTTCCTCTTTTCCGGAAGCCGTATAAATGGTGTGCACCACCATGCCTCCAGACTTGGGGCGTTTGGATTCAGTGCCATTGAGCTTTGTCGCAAGCATAGGGATCTTCTCCGGCCTCCCCTTTTTATGGGCAGTTGAAGCTGAGGGGGTTGCTACAATAGACACCCGGGCAGACGATACGTTTCGTAGCGTGGCGGCGGGATGGTCCCCTTCTTGTTGAACTTTCATTTTCTTGGATCGACGGGAGTAGTCCTTGTCGATTACTGAGTCTTGGAATTTCCGCTAGACCCTATGAATTTTTGAGGACAACCGCTGAGGAGGCTGCTCCGGCTTTGCCTTTGTAGCGTTCTCCACAGGTGGAGGAGATCTTTTCAACACAACAGTCGGAGAGTTTTTGCGCACCCTCCTAAGTGGTTCAAAGCTGTTCCCAGTTGGAACAGCATCCTCAATTTCCACCATTAGAGCTGGTGGAGTCAGTCCAGAAGGGGAACTGCCCCCAGCTTTCCTCACTCGGCGCCAGTAGCGACGTTGAGCGTGTCTTGCAGATGGGATCACTTCCGTTATCGGGGTAGCTGCATCGTGCTTCATGCTTTGATGAGAAACTACTGTTGGTGCTAGCCTGTCGAAGACTGACGTCCGTTGAGAGGGACCGTCTAATCTGTCGAAGACCGATTTCTGGGTAGGGGAAGCAGCCTTGGTGATTTCGCCTGAAGCGGGAATTGGAGCTGACAGTCTTGTGAAGACTGATCCTTTAGCGGGAGAAGCCGCTATGATGATTTCGTTTGTTAGAGCCAGAATGGCTATCCGCTTCGGGATAACCCCTTCAGGTATTGTAGGCTTTTTCACGGGCCCACATGAGCTTTGGCCTAGTCTGTTGAAAACTGAGGCGCTGGATTCGGACGACCCGTTGAGAGGGGCCGCGGTGGTTGTAAGCCTATCAAAGACCGACTTCTTCGGAGCTTCTTGCGATGGAAGTGGGGCGTTGAAGCTCATTGGTGGGAGCATGGTCCCAAAGAACAGCCCATTGGTGGCTTGCGTCACCTGTTCCACTGGCATCGCGAAAATGGAGGCCGCTTGAGGCCCGTAGGTCACTCCTCCAGCGAGGACGGAGTGGGAGTTATTGTTGCAGCTGGTGCAGTTGGAAGCCATTTTCTCTGCACGGGATCAAGACACCAAATCATAGTACTTCAAATCCAGGGGAAACCACATTAAACCGCGATTCGTTCGCGAACACGACACACAAAGTGTGGAGTGGAAAGAGGAAAAGGTCCTACCGAGCGTGCTAGAATCTGTTCTCCGCCGAAGGACGCGACCGGGATGTTGGGACGTCTGGCCTGAATTTCGGGGGCAGATGCTATTTGGTTTTATCCGTCCATCTCTCCGAAGATGCCAAGTTTATTTATGGCACCGTGTATCGAAGATTTAGACAGATGCGGCCGTTGTAGCAGATTTCGTCAGATTCCCCCTCATTGTGAGGGGTTTTTGATTGTGGGGACGCTCTTCCCTGAAGGCGCAAGCCCCTACAGTTAATTACGTTACCGCGTAGCGATAACCACTTTCTCCTGTTCTAGAAGGTCACTTCATGTCGTGTGTGTTTGTTTTATTTTTGGTAGTCCGTGGATTGTATACGGAGACTAATTTATGTTGTCTCCCGTAGGGAGTAGATTAGTCCAAATCTGTATTTTCTTAGATTTGGATTTGGGTTGGTTTAAGGATCGTTAATCTCATTTGAGAATAAGATCAACTTAAACGTTTGTTAAGGATACGTCAGTCTAATTTTAGACTAAGATCTATTTAACAGGGTTTTGGGATCATTTAGATCCAACAAAAGAGCAGTTGGACTCTATTGTTTTAGTTTAGGGACGTTGCGGTCCATTAGGTTTAAGGACATCATAGTCCTTGGGTTTAGAGATATCATAGTCTTTAGAGTTTAAAGACATCATAGTCTATGAATTTAAGGATCTCATAGTCCGTAAAGTTTAAGGACATCATAATCCATGAGTTTAAGGACATCATAGTCCATGGAGTGTCTGGTTGTCGGGACCCGTCACCTCTCTGAAGACGTTGAAGAATTACAACGATACATATCAGAGGAATGAAGAGATGTACCCATGAAACCAAGGTTGGTAGGGAGATCTGTAGTCAGACTTGAGACCAAGACCAATCGTGAGCACATGGGCTCAGCTGGTCTGAGCTAGGGAATTGTGGCCAACTTGGGCTTAGCCCATTCAGTTCTGATTAAACTTTTGAACATTTGTTTGGGCGTTAAACATTTGTTTAGGCTTAGCCTCTTTTGTTCAATAATGATGAGTATTAATTTGGGTTCTGACACCCCTTTTCTTTTGTCTTTTATTAAGCGTTGAACACTCTTTGTAGCGCAGAGTGCTTTATGCACAGAGCCTTTATGTACAGAGCACTTGGCGCTGAGCGCCAAACTTGGAGCGCTGATGCGCTTCTTACGAAATAGCACACACGTGAGGAGAACGTGGTGCGCTTGGCGCTGAGCGCCAGACTTGGAGCGCTAAGGCGCTTCTTATGATATAGCGTACATGTGAGGAGCACGTGGCGCGCTTAGCACTGAGCGCCAGACTTGGAGAGCTAAGGCGCTTCTTATGAAATAGCGCACATGTGAGGAGCACATGGCGCGCTTGGTGGTGAGCGCCAGACTTGGAGCGCTAAGGTGCTTCTTATGAAATAGCGCACACATGAGGAGCACGTGGCGCGCTTGGCGCTGAGCGCTGGCCAATGAGTGCAGAGCGCTCTTGATCAATTCTATTCTCTGAGAATTAAGTTCTCGTTTATAAGAGACTTTGTCTCGTGGGTCTAAGAACTAAGTTCTTATTTTAATAGGAGATATTACAATCTTTTCTTTTTTTGTGAAAGACTTTGTCTTCGTCTTATAGATCTGTGATCTAAAGAGAACTAAGTTCTTCCTCCTCCATATTTTATGATGAGATGTTCCAATCTTTTCTACTTTTATGAAAAAACTTCTGTCTTTGTAGATCTATGATTTAGAAAAAGAACTAAGTTCTTCCTTTTTGACGAGATGCTTTGATCTCTCCTTTTTATTTACCTTGAAGAAATTCTTCTTCTGAGAGCTTGCTCTTCTCTTTGAAATTTCTTAAAGTTTATGGGGGGGTTCCTCTCTGTAAGACTTGAAGTCTTAGGGCCTTTATATAGTGGAGGCTGATCAGTTAAGGCAATCTTTTTCTGATTGATTTGGGGATGTTTCCCAACCATTGGATCTTTGATCCTAGGGCTTCTGTTTTACAGAAGACATCTTTCTTGTTATTAACAAGATTGGGAAATTATTTTCCCATTCAGAGATTACTCTGTATCTTGGTGATTTTTAATCACCATTAGATCTTTGATCCAACGGTGCTCTGATTTACAGAGCACAATCTTTCTTGTTCGGAAAGATTCTGAGGAGTATTTCCTTAACAGAATTTTATTCTGGTAATTTGATGATTTATCATCTTCGTTGGATCTTTGATCCAACGGCAGAGAACATTTAGTTCTAGTGCTTGGCACTCTCGTGCCTTGCACGTGAGCACTGTTTTAGAGTCTTTGACTCTTAGCGCTGACGCACTTGGCGCCAGCGCTCTCATGCTTTGCACGTGAGCGCTGCCTCAGAGTCTTTGACTCTTAGCGCTGGCGCACTTGGCACCAGCGCTCTCGTGCTTTGAACGTGAGCACTGCCTCAGAGTCTTTGACTCTCAGCGCTGGCGCTCTAGGCACCGGCGCTCTCGTGTTTTGTACGTGAGCGTTGCCTCAGAGTTTTTGACTCTCAGCGCTGGCGCTCTTGGCGCCAGCGCTTTTATGAAGCGCTGCTTCATTTCAAATTTCAAAATTTGAACATAGTTTTGCTCTGATTGTAGGAAACAGTATCAGAATGGCGATATAATTGCATATGCGTCAAGACAACTAAAGACCCGTAAACGCAACTTCCGATCCAGATCTAGGATTAGCAATTGTGATGTTCATCTTGAAGATATAGAGACACTATTATATGGAGAACATGTGGACACGGATGGTTGAAACACATGAAGCAGATGAGAGGGGTCAAGTTTTATATGGGAGGAGTGGCGATCTATTGGGAGGATCCTAAAGATTGAGAACTTGTATGATTGAGATAATTATAGAAACAATGGAGATGGTGATACGATGTAGAAAGCGCGGAAAGCTCAGCCCACAACTCATCGGTCGTTTAACATCCTGAAAAGAGACGGTAGGATTGCGTATAGCCTAGCTTTGCTACCTTCTTTGGAGGGCATGCATAATGCTTTTATATCTCGCAGTTAAGAGGATATGTCGGCGATCCTAGTCACATTTTTTATCATTCCGAAATCATAGTAAGGGCTGGCGTAACCTACGAGCAACAACCGGTTGGGATACTAGAAGGATAAGACCTTGAGGGACAAGACGATACAGCAGGTTAGAGTTATGTGAAGGAAGAACTCTCAGGTAAACCTAACCGGAAACGAGGAAATGGGACGAGAGAGCGAGACCTAAATTTTTAACCACGATAATCCCTTCTTGGTAATTTTTCCTTAGCCACTACCTTCTGAAATCTCGATGACGAAATTATTTTGAGGGTAGATTGTAACGACCGTGTTTTCTAATACCCAATAAAAGGTCTTTTATTTAGTGCCAAGTATTTATTTGCGTATTTAGTTGATGGGGAAATATTTTATTTTAATGCTTTTATTTTTAAAAGTAATGTTAGTAATTTTTAAAGCATTAAAATATAATTAAAGGAATTTTCTAAAATCTATTTATATTTTTCTGGGCTTAAAATGATTTAATGAATTTTTATAATGCCTTAAAATAATTTACATATTTTTATTATCAATTAAAATAATTATTTCGTAATTAAAATGATTTTCAAGGATAAACTAGATTTCAAATAATTATAATAACTAAAAAATATCATAGTTATGCGAATATTATTTAGTTTTAGCCCAAAATCAATTTAAACTGAAGATAACAATAAATTTCTGATTTTTCTCATATTTTTCCGTATTTAAAAAATATTTTAACAATTTTTTCAAAACAAATTCGATTTAATAAAACAGTTTTAGATTTTAAAATAAAAATAAAAATAAAATAAAATATATATAAGTGGGGAAAGCTGGACTGTTGGATTCAAAATCCAACGACCTAGAACCGTGGCGGCGGCGGCGCAATCATCAGGCGATGATTGTAATCATTGTGAGCACGGATTCTGGGATTTTTTTGATGAGATTTGAACCGGATTTTGGGATTTTATTGTTGGGAGAAAAACCCTATAAATAGAGACCTTCAAACTCTATTTTCTCACACCACAGAACTCCAAAAATTCTGGAAAAAAATACCCAGACTTTCATATCGACGACGCCGACGCTGTGGTTCTACCCGATTGTCGAGAAAAAAATCAGAACACAGAGGTATTCGTGTTTTAGTGCAACAAGACGTTTTCAGTTTCTTCATCTCAAAACAAAGGTAGGATCCGTCTTTCACTACTTGATCTATCACCTTCTTCAATTAGGATTTCTTAGACATGATAATAATCTTGCAACCCATTTTAATACGTTGTTAAACTCTTCATGCATATTATGTTACGGTATTATTTAATGAAAAATTCTTGACTTGATGTTGACCTCACGGGATAACGACCTATCCCTTATGCTCACACACATACCTACAATAAAAAAATACTGATATTGTTTATCAGTTAAGTTGGCACATCACGCATACCTTCTAATATCATATTGGTTATTATTTTGCTAAGATAACATATCACACATACTGTACGATCTCAAAATAAGTCATTCCACAACATGCCCTTATATTATGAAAACTTTATGTTTGAAAACATATACCGTTTAGGTAAATATATTAAAAGGGGTTAAAAAATATAATATATTTTTATTATAAGGTAAATCTTAGTTTTGATAAAATACCCCAATCTTTGAAAAGTCGTAATGTTAGATATACCCTAAAATTTCAAAACAGCCTATGATCGCATTGTTAGATTTCCTAGCGTCCTGACCATCTACCGCGGCCGTTGCGGAAAAAATTTAGGTGTTTAAAATCCGGCGCTAAAAAACCCGTCCTAGAATCTAACCATAAACCGAAACTAACTATCTACAAAGATCTTCTAGCTACTGTGATAGAATGTTTTACCAAAAGATCCGTGTCCTTCGGTCTTCTACCCTCTTCCATAGCTCCTTGTGGTCTCCTTGATCGAGCTTGACCGCCGATTTTTCTCCGTCGAAGATGATCCATCCGAGGGATGTGGCTCCTGGCTCTTGCTCCACACTAAAAATCTAGTGGAGCAACTAGGGACTCTACGTTGCTAATCTAGAGTGTCTAGGGATGTAGTGAGTTGTTTTAAGTATATATCTATCTCTCTTCCATCCTTGATTCTCAACTAATGAGATGGTAGGGTGGAAGATCAAGATGAAAGAGGAGGAGCTCAAGAAAAGATAGAGAAGAGAGATGAGGCAAAATGGTGAGAGAGCTTTCAAAGAATAACCATCCAAGTGTTCTCACAAAATGAGAGAGTATAGTTTTGTAAAAACCATTTTCCAATTAAAATAAAGCCATACTTGAATAGTTTGCACAAATGAATTGAAAATTCATTTGTCAACACTATTTAAGCATGATTCTCACCATTCTCTCTTCGCCACCTTTACACCTCATTTCCATTTAAATTAATAAATGGATAAATCAAAATGAGGTGTCCACCTTCTAGAATGTTTTCCGTGTAAATACGGAATACACTCAACTGTATATACATACCAGTATTCGTCTCAAAATACGAATACCCAAAGAGATAGAATAACACAAAGAACATAATAATAGAATATACATATCGAAATATATACGTAAATTATTAAATCAATACCTGATTTAATAATCCGGCTCAATCCTAAGCCGGCTAGTATTATCAACCGTCCGATCAAAAGTCCGGGTAACTAGTACAATCATTCGATCGGAACTCTGCACGTATCAAAATACGGCCACTACGTCATTTCGCCTGAACCAGGGAAACCCTCTGTGTGGGACTCTAAAGACTCGACAGTACGCCGGTAGTGAGTTACTGGATAAATCCATAACCACAAGCACGTCAGCGGCACTAGCTGTATGTAACGTCTACCGGGTACCTGTCGAAAAGGAAGGCCGACGAGCAAACTCATCCAGATCCCTACTGAGCCTATCTGTGACAATCTCCGTACAGTCCGGTCTCTTCGTCTAAGAGTATCGCATATTGGGTCTAGGGGTGGATAAAGTCGGACCCCTAATAACACGATATTTCGTATCGATGTGATGCCCATCACCCACTGAGAAATTACATATCCAAATAAGTAATTCTCGTCTACCTTGGCCAAGGATTTCTGGTGATGGCCACCCGTGCACAGCGCGACATCAACCCCCAATACCGGGAGAGATGAATCCCCGACGATCTACTCACTGCCTCCATGTGGCTCGAGACTATACCCAACTAAAACCTATTTGCACGACTTCTTTGAGCCGTGGTAGGGTAGTAATCAAAGCACAGTGGGAACTCACACGAGACAAATGACGATCTCAGGTCGAAGGAATAACATGTACTCATGTCACCTGACAAATACTATCTGAAAATAGGTATAATACCATCTAGCATGTTCCAGGCGAGTCTGTCCCGTGTACTCACCCCTAGTGATCACCTGTATACGATCTTAGGTGCGAAAGACCAATGGTTATGGGACCAACCATCTCCCCTCGTCGGGGTCTAGAAACGTATACACCAGTCTACGCCGAAATATCGATGCCCAATCTTTGATACTCCCACGACTAGGGACATTTAAGGATGTGCTTATGGACTACCTAGACCCCACATGTATGATCGCCATCATAACGCTGGTAGTCAAGCAAGAATCCTATGGGCTCTATCAGCATGTAATAGTGATCTGTAATACCACATAATGTATGTATATGATGATAAAGACAAACCAGATAACATACTATTATTTTGAGTAAGACTGTTCTACCCGTATAGGTACCCACTCAATCATCACAATCGCGTGCCTGCGATTACAATAATTGACTTGAGTGCTCTATATCCAACACGCATAAATACCATAATTTTTCAATGTTACATAAGTTAATTATAATATAATGTTTTTATCCATACTCTTCTATTTAATAGAATATTTTCATATTAATACCTTTAGTCTATTACCACTAAGCTTTAATAAGATATTCTAATAGGATAATATTTTACATGAAACATTCCGTGGCTACTGGACAATCGTCCCTGAAATGAACACAAATTCTGCCGTCCATGTGCAGCGGTTGTAAATGCGGAGTTGTTTTTATAGAATATCACCTTTAATAAAATATCCTAATTTTATAGGATAATGTTTTACGTAAATATCTCGTGGTTGATAGGCAATCGTCTCTAAAAGGACCCAAATCCTGCCGCCCATATGCAGCGGTTGCCAACACAGACGTATTTCTAAAATGTTACCTCCAAATAAACATCATAATTTTATAAAATTATTATTTAGAATAAAACACCTTAATCCATCCTAAAAGGATATAATTTAATTTAAATATCTTGATCTTTACTAAAAGGCCATTTTTAGCAAAAACCATAACCTTTATAAATGATATTTTCGAAAAAGAATACCTAAAACTTTATTAAAAGATAATTTCAAATAAATACCATAATCTTTCATTAAAGTACCATGGGTTTCCCAAAATTATAATTACTCTAAAATATCATGATTTTCTTATAAACAATAACTACTTTTAAATTCCATGATCTTTATTAACTAAGGGTTCTATAATATATTATGATACACCTTACGGACATTAAAAGGTAACAAGATAAAATGAGTGGTTGTGGAAGACCATATTAAATGAGATCAACTATCCGAATACGAACTTACGACATACCTGACACATGATACGGTTAGGGTTAGAATGCGCGAACCTAGGTATGGAATACTTTATAAATGAAGATCCCTGCAGGCAGGGTGAACAGTCCAATATGTGGACCACTACTAACCCGATATTCGGGCAAATACTAACCTAGTCTTCGGGCGAATACTAACCCTACTTTGACGGCGAATAATCCAATATGTGGACGACTACAAACCTGATATTTGGGCGAATACTAACCCGGTCTTCGGGCGAATACTAACCCGGTCTTCGGGTGAATACTAACCCTACTTTGAGGGCGAATAATCCAATATGTGGATAACATACAAATTCCATGCCTAGATGATATACGCACTAACACTAATTCGTCAAAACCTTTATACTGAACAACGGGGATGGGTAGTTTGATTACGCAAGGAGATGCGGAACTCGGATTCCCCTACTACTCGATCATGATCCCGGGAAGTGAAACGGTACATTTCACTTCTCTAGTTGTTGTTCCGTGGCCACAACGGAATAATCGCGAATATCCGGACCCTTGTTTAACAAACTAATACGAACTTTTGCCTAACAGATATCTCTTACAAAATACTCTTATTCACATATACCTCATACAACATACTCTTATTCACATATACCTCATTCGGCATGCCCTTATTTCTATACACCTCATATCCTCATACCCATATACATTATATCTGTACACACACATCATACCTATATACATTTGCTTGTTTTTGTACCTTTACTTCCTTATGAGGTAATCCTACTCGAGTATAACTTGCTGACGGACTTTCCTTTTCTCTATCTCTGGAATGTCCGTTAGATGAGGATGAGTATTATGATGAGGATCAAGGTGTGGAGCTTACTAATGAAGATTATGTGGACTTGACGACGGAAGATTAGCTAGTTATATTTTGTTTGTTGCCCATATGTTTAAGGCTTTTGCTTCTTTCTTCGATGTAATTAAACAATTTAGTTTATTTTATTCATTCTTTTGAGATGTAATAAAGTTTGGTTAATGGAAATAAATGCCTTCCGCTTTTATTATTTTGTTTTGGTACATATCCTGCATGTTATAGATTCATATGCTTAACGTAACTGTATTGAATAGACCACCTTCAATACAGTTAGATTGCGGACCATGCCGCATTACCCCTTCACCTTCTTTTGGGAAGCGTGGCGTGACACTTGTCCCGCACCGAAAATTGTTGATGAGGGGAAAAGCCCCCAAGTCAAGCCTTAAAAGTTTTTGAAGAAAAAGAAGAAGACCAAGAAACCTGTGCAGCCTGCCGATTATGACGACAAGCAAAAAGATGTATAAAAATACATTGACGTACTGGAGGAGTACAACCAGAAGGCGCGGACACCAGTCACGCTCGAAGAGTTCCTCAAGCATATTCTTGAGGACGAAGATAGTGCATACGATGAGGAAAATGACTCATCAGAAGACACCGAAGACCGTGTAGCAAGTTTCCACATGGTCTCCCATTCGTCGTTATATGGTGAAGAAGCTCCCTCAGCGTCAGAAAACAACGCAGAGGAATCGGGGGAAGAATCGGCGCTAAAATCCCCGGAACTGCTAGAAGACCCGATCGATAGGCTGTTAAACAAAGCCTTTCGGAAAAGAGAAGTTGACCGAGAATGTAAGACAGCCATATACGAAAAGCTAAGCGTCAGCGTCAGGACAAAGAAGTTGCGGCAAGGATGAGTCATAAAGTACTCCAACCAAACCAAAGCACACCTGCTACAAATAAGAGCAAGATCAAAACAGAGAAACGGTTCGCCAAAGCCCTGACAATGTGGATGAAACTGCCACCTCTCGTAAGGAACACTCCCGAGGTCATATGTCTCGATGGAGAAGATCCATGCCCAAACTATTGCTTATATCATTAGAGGGTCACCCACCCTATCGAGGAATGCAGTGCCTTCAAGAAGTGGTGGCAAGAATACGTTGCCCATAAAAAAACTTCAAGAGGATAAAGCGCGAAACTTGTTCTCATCGACATCAAAATCTCTAGACTAACGCGCATGAAGAAACGATTGGCAACTGTCATATGGTTGGTACCAGTTCGGATGAGGAAAAAACCTAAGTTCTTAACTTCGGAAGCGATTCTGAGGACAAAACGTCTCTCTGCCCTCTCTTCAAAGACTCCCCTCCGAAAAAGAAGAGGAGGAGAAGAAATGTGAAAACATTCAGCTGTGTAACCGTACGCTGCCTGAGAGGAACCTCAGACCTAGAAATAAAGGTTCGAACAAAAAGGACAAAGGGAAAGGAAAAATCCCCGAGGAGATCGCCCTCGATGAGGAAGCAGTCAAAGAGCTCGCGGCAAAAGATCCACCTAAGAAAAACAAGGTGGATTACAACATCCTGACATATCTGAGAAAAATACCCTCATAACTGAATATATTGGATGTTCTCCTCCTGTCAAAGAGGCACGAGATTCCCTGACCTTACAAGAGCCCGATCCGTTCCAAGCTTTCTTCGCAGAAGAGAAGATGAAAGATGAACTGACAGAGGTCCACATGACTGACATTACATTTAGCGATGAAGATCTCCTCCTCGGTACGTGCGAACATAATCGCCCATTTTACGTCACCGGGTACTTCCACGACATCAAGATAGGGAAAATCCGAATCGACAACGGATCCTCCGTTAACCGTTTCAACGTGAGAGTGCTGAAGGAGATTTGCATGAACATTCAGCACCTCATCCGAGATAAATTACCATCTCCGGGTTCGACTCACAGTCGTCATGGACTCTTGGGTCCATAATACTAACGCTGCGCTTTGGGCTGCTTGTCACTGACATCAAATTTCATGTCATTGACGCCAAGACTTGCTGTAACACTTTGCTCGGCAGGCCTTGGTTACACGAGTACAGCGTCATCCCTTCTACACAACATCCGTGTATGAAGTATTTCAAGGACGGCTCGGAGTACACCGTCATGGGAGAGCTAAATCCTTTCTCTGTAAACGAAGTCTGGAAATACGAAGACACAAAATACTTCCTTCCAGACTTCGAAGATTCCGAAAGGTGTCACAAGCTGGAGAATAAACAGAAGTCCGTCGCCACTATCCCAATCTTTAGGTGCGATACTGAGGAAGACGAAGAAATAGTCTACTCAGGAAAACCCCAAAAAGAAAACAATAAGCCCGGACCATCTACTCCTATTTTGGTCTTTGGCAGCGACTCTGAGGACGAGGCTAACGCAGTATTCTCCATCCGTCTGTCAATACAAACCTTCGCCGGAGCAGATCAGAGTCTACAAATTACAATGGTTTCTCCTCAGCATTATAAGGAACTTGATGCGCTCTATACATATGGCATACAAGAAATGCGCACTTTCTACGTACCTCTTAGGCGAAGAGGTGAAAAGGCGATCCTCTTCTACCAATCTACGAAAAATAAAGTGGAAAAAGAAGTTTGGCATGGTGCCGATTTTGCACTCGACAGGCTTCAACCCATCCGTCTGCCAAGATACTATGCGGAGGTACTGAAAAGGCTGTTAAGATGCCAAGGTGTACCCCTCGAACAAACAATTCGACAAGCCCAATTCTACAAAAAGATTTGGGATATTCCCGAGACTCAGTGAAAGATGCCCAACGGGAAGATGGAGACAACCGAGCTCAGATACATTCGGTCCAAGAAACGGGAGCAGATCCACAATTGCCGCGTCGTAAACAGCTTTAGTGAAGCGGAAAACGCTCTTCCAAATAGCCCTGATGTTAAATCGGAGCAAGATCCCACTCTAAAAACATTAAGTCTTTCGCTGGAAGAACAAGTTGACAAGTTAATAAAAGAGGCTTGTCAAACGAGCCGGGACAGTCACAGCCGCTAAATGGCCATTTATGAAAAGGCCAGGACGCAGCATCTCAATCGGCAATCAATAGAGAAGATAGACTATAATGCTCTTCATCTCCAGCCCATCGTATGTTCTCGCGAAAGGGGAAAATCCTGAAATGGTGGCAAAAACAGGGCAAAGAACGCAAAAAATGTTCGATAACAACAAAGCGGATCTAAGACGCCATGCAATCGAGAAGAACTCGATTGGAGCCCTTCCTTTATAAAGAAGATGGGTCGGGAATACTCTTTCCCTCAAGACAAGACAAGAAAAATATTCAACCTTTTCATGAAGCACCAAATGATGATGCTTCCGGAGCCTCAGCATCCCGAACAAATAAATGAGATCCATCATCCGGACTATTGCTCCTATCACCGAGTAATATGTCATCCCCTTGAAGACTGCTTCACCTTCAAAAACTGGATAGAAGACCAGTATCAACAAGGCAGGTTCGCTTTATCCGACAGCTGGAGGGTAACCCCGCAGCAAAAACATGAGCCAAGGAGGACCTATACCTTAAGGATAGGACCGGCTTAACATCAAGAATGGAAGCGAAATCGTACCTGCCATATGATAACACTCTCAAAAGAGGGAGGGCACGAGACTATGGATGACCTCCACATATTCTTCATAAATGAATACGAGGAAGGGGTGATCCCAGAGTTTCCACCATCACCAAAAGAGCTGGAAGATAGGATACATAACATGGTGGGCATCCTAAGAAAAATTGACTTAGGGACAGAAAATGATCCGAGACCAACGTTCGTCAGTGAACTGCTATATAAAAAACAGGTGGCCACGTTAAAAGACTTGCTCATGCAGTATAATGATTGCTTCGCCTGGAACTACTCTGAAATGCCGGGCCTAGATCCAAAGGTGGTAGTACATAAACTGGCTATATCATCGGGTATAAAGCCAATCAAACATGCACCAAGAAGGATGCAACTCGAACTTGAGATGATCATCAACGCTGAAGTCAAGAAACTAATCGACTTCGGTTTCATCCAAGAAGTTCAATATCCTGACTGGGTTGCCAACATTGTTCAAGTGATGAAGAAAAATGGGACGGTGCGCATGTGCGTGGACTTTCGGGACCTCAACAAAGTTTTCCCGAAGGATGATTTCCCAGTACCTGTTACCGAGCTGATGATCGATAACACATCTACCTATAAGGTCTTCTCCTTCATGGATGGATCTTCAGGATACGACCAAATAAAAATGCATCCAAAAGACCAAAAGCATACCGCCTTCCGGACCCCACTGGGCATATTCTGTTATAAGGTGATGCCCTTCAGTTTAAAGAATGCTGGCGCTACATACCAGAGGGCCATGATAAAGATCTTTGATGACCTCATACACGAGATCGTCGAATGCTACATCGACGACCTTGTGGTGAAGAGTAAATCTCACGAGGAACATTGGGAACATCTAAAAATAGTGTTCCAACGCCTTCGGAAGTATAATCTGAAGATGAATCCTCTAAAATGTGCATTTGGAGTTTCCTCAGGCAAATTCCTAGGATTTATCATATGTCACCAGGGTATCAAAATAGACCCTTCAAAGATCAAGGAGATTATGGAAATGCCCACGCCAAGAACCCTCAAACAACTGCGGTCTCTCCAAGGAAAGCTCGTGTATATCCGGTGGTTCATAGCTAACCTCTCCGGTAAATGTTGTCCCTAACGTCATTTGATGAAGAAGGGGACCCCGTTCATCTGGGATCAAAAGTGCCAAAGTGCATTGGACGAAATCAAACAATACCTGCAAAATCCACCGGTACTGACTGCTCCGGTTAAGGGAAAACCCCTTATCCTATATTCAATGGCCCTTGAGGGTTCTCTAGGCGCATTGTGGGCATAAGAGAATGATCAAGGAAAGGAAAGAGATCTATAATATTTAAGTCGAGTTCTCCTGGGGGCAGAAAACAACTATTCCCTCATCGAAAAGTATTGCCTAGCGCTGATCTTCGTAATAACAAAGCTCAGACATTACACCTTGGCATACAAGGTCCATCTTATATCAAAAGTGGATTCTCTCAAATATCTAATATCAAAGGCCATACTAATAGAAAGCCTTGCTAAATGGGCCTTCCTCCTGATGGAGTTCTCAGTGACGTATCGACCCCATAAAGCTGTAAAAGGTCAGCAGATAGCTAACTTTCTTACGGAGCATCCAATACCAGCCGACTCACCGTTAAATTGTGAATTGCCAGACGAACATGCGTTCGATGCAATCGAAGAGGAGAAAGAAGAAAATGATTCCCAATGGGAACTCTACTTCGATGGAGCATGAAGAGGTGAAAGCGAAACACCCCTATAATCAAAACCGGGGTGGGCCTTATTTTCGTGACTCCGCAAGGAGGGATATTGCGTTACTTCCTCTCCTTAACGGAGCCAAGGACTAATAATGAAGCTGAATATGAAGTTTTGACAGCAGATCTCGAGATTGCTATCAACATGGGAATCAAAGACGTCCTCATATATGTAGACTCCTAGCTGATCGTCAACCAAGTAAATGGAGACTACCAGACATGCAAACCAGAGCTGATAAAGTATAGCGAAAAATTGTAGCAACTACTGACACAAATCGATGCTTATACCCTGGAAAGTATACCACGTGCGGAAAACAGCAAGGCAGATGCATTGGCCAAATTGGCTAAGGAATTGGCCGATGAAAATCTTGATGACGTAAGGATCATTGTGCAAAGCCGCAGGGTTCTCACTCTATTAGATATATCTTCGGAAGACCTAATAGTTTTGGGTTATAGTGCCCTCAAGTCAATTATTGAATCGCAGGCATGTGATTGTGATGATTGAGGGAGGACCTATACCAGTAGAACAGTCTTACTCGAGATGATAGTATACTATCTGGTTTGTCTTTATCATCATGTACAGCATTAGGTGGCATTACAGATCACTATTACATGTTGATAGAGCCTATAGGATTCTTGCTTGGTTACCAGCATTATGATGGAGATCATATAAGTGGGAGCTGTGTGGCCTATAAGCACATCCTTAAATGTCCCTAGTCGTGGGAGTATCGAGACTGGGCATCGATACTCCGGAGTAGACTAGTGTATACTTATCGAGACTTCGACGAGGGGCGGTGGTCGGTCTCACAAGCCATTGGTGTCAGTTAGTCACCTAAGATAGTATACAGGTGCTTATTGGGTTATGAGTCACTAGACGGACTCGCCGGGAACATGCTAGTTGGTATTATAACTATTGTCAGATAGCAGTTCCCAGGTGACATGAGTACAGGTTAGTCTGTCGACCTGAGATTTTTATTTGTCTCGTGTAAGTTCCTACTGTGCTTTGATTACTATCCTACCATGGTTCAAAGGAGTCGTGCAAACAGGTTTTAGTTGGGTACAGTCCCGAGCCACATGGAAGCAGTGAGTGGATCGTCGGGGATTCGTCTCTCCCGGTATTGGGGGTTGATGTCGCGTTGTGCACAGGTGGCCATCACCAGAAATCCTTGGCCAAGGTAGTCGAGAATTACTGATTTGGATCAGTAGTTTCTCAGTGGGTGATGGGCTTTATACCGACACGAAATATCGCGTTATTAGGGGTCTGACTTTATCCACCCCCTAGACTCGATATGCGATACTCTTAAACGAACAGACCAGACTGTATAGAGATTGTCACGGATAGGCTCAGTAGGGGTTTGGATGAGTTTGCTCGTCGGCCTTCCTTTCGCTCAATACCTGGGTAGCCGTTACGTACAGCTAGTGCCGCTGACGTGCTTGTGGTTAAAGCTACTGCCAGCGTATTGACGAGTCTTTAGAGTCCCACATAGAGGGTTTTTACGGTTCAGGCGATATGGTATAGATGGCGTATGTTGGTACATACAGGTGTCCGATTAAATATGTGTACAGGCTACATTGACTTTAATCGAACGGTTGATAATACTAGCGGCTTAGGATTAAACCAGATTATTAAATCAGGATTTCATTTAATAATATATATATATATATATATAATTTTATATGTGTATTCTAGTATTATTGTTCACTATTCATTTTCTCTCTTGGCTATTCGTATTTTTGTACGAATACGCGTATATGTATTTTGATACGTATACCAGGTTGTATTCCGTATTTATACGGAATTACTTCTAGAAGATTGACACCTCATTACATGATTTTCCTTTTTAGAGAATCATTTTGGAAATGAGGTGGAGGGTGATTTGGCATGAGCATGGTGAGGCATGTAGAGAGGCATGGCTCTTGAATATTTTATTTGGAAAATGAAAGAGATATTTTGGTTGCATGGTTGCAAATGACTTAGCCATTTTTCTCCACATGTCATCCACATGCGCCATTTTTCTCCACATGCTATCCACATCCGCCATTTTTCTCCACATGCCATCCACATCCATTTTGATTATCATTCATTCATCACTTGCTTCATTACACATACACTCTCTTGTGAAACTTAGCCATTCTTGAGTTTCTCATGCCACCGGTTTTCCTCACCTCCTCCTCCTTCTTCTTGAGTTGCTCATTTGAGCATTTATCATGAGAGAAAAATATAGTGAGACATTCTTACACCCCCACTCTCCATTGCTAGCAACCTTGGAGCGTCGGTTGCCTAGCTTGGCGAGGCAAGAGCTTACGCCATTTCCCTTGGGTGGATCATCATCGATGGAGGAAGACCGGTAACCAAATTCGATCCGCGACCCCTAGGAGCTAATGAAGGTGGTAGAAGGCCGAAGGACTTGCTTCTTTTAGTATAACCCTCTCTAACCTAGTAGTTTAGCTCTTTGTATTTGCTAGTATGGGTTTATGGTTTCGATCTTAGGGTGGGTTTTGTTTACGCCAAAATTTTTAAACTCCGATTTTGTTTCGCATTGGCCACAGTAGATGGCCAGGGCGCCGGCAGAACCCAACAATGGTATTAGAGCCACCTATAAACCAATACTAGCTAGTTTTTACAAAGTTAGAATATTGATCGACCAATTTTTCCGAATCAAAATTCCATTTTCACATTCTTGCTGTTGATTTTGAAAAGTGTTCAAAAAATCTTTCTGGTTATCTTAAAAATACGTGCAGGCAATTCTAGGCCACCTCAAGAAATTTGGTCATGTGACCCCACCAAATGGCCCCTGTTCCGCAGCATTACATGCTCATTTGCTGCGGTTCCGCGGCTGATTTGTGGCCGTTGCGCTCCAAATTTCTTCAGGCATTCTCTGACATGGAAATTTGCTTTTTGGGATGTTTAGTTTTGGCCCAGATTTGTTTGAGTGCTAGTTTGCATTTGGGGACGATTAGGAAAAGTTTAGTCGATCGAAATTTTAAGTGTGTGATTATCAGTACATGTGATGATATCTGCGATCGAAATTTTAAGTGTGTGATTATCAGTACATGTGATCGAAATTTTATGATATTCACGTTGATGTTCTGTGATTGTGCTGATACTGTGGTTGGATTGTCGTGGTGGATAGCCAGTGGTGCAATGATAGTTAGTACAGTTCAGATTCATTTGTATATTCAGTATTGCGGGGCGAGTGTCCGATATGTGGACTGCCGTCTCTGCCAGTTTGTATATTATTTGTTTGGGGCATGACCGGGTTGAGGTCGATGTCACCCTTGTACATATTATTTTCTTTTCTGTACTAGGATTACCCCGCGGTGGAGTGCACGAATAGCTGGGTTCTAGAGGGCAACGGGTCCGCATCTCATGGCGTTGAGAAGGAGGGGACCTTTCTCTAGAATTGGCAGGCTATTCGCCACACTCGTAGGGGGTATAGGATGACCCATGGAGGGGTGCACAAGTTACCGGATTCCATGAAGTGCTGGGTGGCCCATTCACTTTGTTGATTGGGGTTTCCTCACTTCTGGGATTGGCGGGTAACTTGCCGCACTCATAGGGGTCCAAGGTTTTCATTACACAGGCCATCCACACGACAGGGAATGTCGGGGTTTCATTTGCAGCTCAAAGGAAACCCGGGGCTCCAAGATTATCCACCATTATATGTTGCTCGCTGAGATTCTGTGATGTTGCTTATATCATGTCGGGACGAATGTCATATATATTTATATATATACTAGTAGATGTTGTATAAGTTTTGCACCCGCGTTAGGCCAGCCCCTGCTCTGTCATTAGTTAAGTAACCTAACGGATGATGACGGGGCCCAGTGGCGAATGAGGATGGCATATACGTACATTATATTTTCGTATCTTTTTGTGGTGTGATATGGATTAATTGATGGGACTGCGTTGATTCTGATCAATGCAAGGAAAAATAAACCTATTTGATGTTTTTGGAACCAATTTTGAAAAACTGTTGTTGCAAGATGTTTCCTTTTGCTTTGCACAGTGGTATTCGGTTTAGAATATCCAACACCTCATTCGACGAGGCAAGAGCTGAGATCCCTTCATTGGAAGTGACCTCTTGGGCAAAAATTTGCGTCATTGTAATAACTTCACTACAGTCGATTCTTTTGTTTTGCATCGTGATTCAAGTCTGTTTTAGAGTTGTGTTTGTAGAATAACCGCAATCAGAACGGTGTCGCGCGTAGCTAGACCGAGGTGAGTACGAGTCGTCCTCAGGGAAACGTGGAACCTTTTATTCTTACTTTAGGCGTGTTGAAAAAGAGAGAGGAATAGAGGAATACAAAATGGTGGAAATAGTTTCTAGATCTACGTTTAACAAGGATGCGAAATATAGATCTAGATTAACTACGGAGGTAAGTTTAATAATAAAAAGGGGCTTGTAGGGTTCATTAGGATTTAGTAGTTATGGATGATTAAATAAAGATTACTCTTTTTATCCTTTAATAGATTTAAAACTAGAACGACAGTGATGCATGTAGATTAGGGTTTCTGGAGGGAAAAGGGTTCCCACTCTTAACCCCTATCTCGACATGGAACTCCGTTCATATCTAGCCTTTACCAAAACAATAGTTAATCTAATCTCTAATCGTGGTCGCGATTATCAATGAATTGATAGCGCACCCAATTAGGATGTTAACTATTCTTTTGATAAAGTTTATAAACTTTATAGGACTTAAAAAAAGAGTTTAAGGATCTTCATCATCCAATAACCTACCCTAATCCCATGAACCCTAACAAGCGAAGAATTACTCGCGCATGTTGGGAGAAGAAGAGATGGAAAGAGAAATCATATTAAAAACTACAAAGAGATAGAATAAGAAAACTACTACCTTTATTAATCAACAAAAATCATTTACACTTTGTTCCCTTAGAAAATGATTACAAAATGCTAGTTTGCTTCTCGATCTCTTCTAAGGAGGTAGATGAACAGTTGATGATCAGCCTGGATGCGTGAGACTGTCGTGGACTTCGTGATCTCTTCAGCTTGATAAATTTTCCAAGAGGCTCTCGGTCCTTATTTATAGTCCCAGAGTCAGAACCCTAGTTTCCTAATATGGAAACTAGTTGTTACGATTCTAACCAAAAAATCCAGAATCCCAACTCCCTTAAAGTGCGGCGGAACCGCGGTCGTTGGATGGGTTTGACCGCGGATCCGCGGTCTTATGGTGGAATCTTGGCCTTAAATTTCCAGGGCTTCATCTATGTAGCTCTTGGTGATCTTTTGAATATCTAGACTTTGAAAATCTTCTCTATGTTTCTGCCAGAATTGGTTTCTTCAATTTACTTGAATATCTTCGGCAGATTTGATTTCGCTAACTCGGATTTCCTTGATTTTAGTCATGATATAATTCCTGCACATTTATCTTAACTATTTGTCATGAAATTTTAATTTTAAGAGAATTGGTCAAAGATATTTCATATTAAAATAGTCTAAATATTATATGAATATTATATACTTACCATTTTCCTTTATAATATTAATTATAATATATAAACACATGAAAATAGTATTTTTACGGATAAACCCTCATATGTATCATATATTATAATAAACATATTTTATTATATAGAAATAGTAAGAAAAATGTCATATTAAATGTGCAGTTTTATCAACTGAACAAATACTCCCAAACTTATCTATGATCGTCCCGAGCAAACTAGTTTATTCAAGAGAAGGAGAAAAAGAAAGGAGAAGCTAAGCACACTTTCGTAGGCAACACGATTGCACTGAGCCCGTGCAACAAGCCGTTAAACCTCTAGGTGTCCCTAGCAGAAGGAGTGTTGTCTCCTGAGGGTTTTCAGCGTATTACACCCACAAAATCCTATAATAAAAGAGAGATTGTGAACGTTACATGTAAAGATAAGAATTGTAAAAGAAAGACTTTGAAAATAAGAGTTTTCAACTACACCAGCTTTTCAGTTGCTATGAGCCCTATCTTAATGGTCAAGAAAAAATATTAGAAATCACATCATCCCTCAATAAAACATCGCATTTAGTTTTCATTCCTACATTTCTTTCAAACATTGATCATATACCCCTACGTGTGTATACTGGACATCCCCACACTCAGAGAATTCAATTCAAGCAATCATACTCTTGTCTATCTACCTTAGTACTTTTTAATAGATATTTAGATGGAATTTGCTCACACATTTTTCATACGACCGTTAATACTTCTTGAGGTACTAACCGACCGAATATTCATGTTCTTGCATATTTAGGTGTATTTTCTCGTCTTGCAGCACCTAAGGCTTAGCAGTGGCTCCCAAACTAGTTGGTCAAAGGCACTAGGTGATAAAGCACCCTCGCTATATTTTTTTATTGCTGCCTTGGTGATAACAAAACCAGTGTTCATTTTTTTTTCTTCTTTTCCGTTTTATCTTTTCTTTTCTATTTATTCTTTCCTTCATACTTTGGCTTTTAGAAAAGAGCATTTCAAGGTATCCTCTACTATCCCGAGTTTCAAGATGTGTGTAAGTGCGTATAGTAGGGTATCAACGTTCAAATGTTTGGCTTCCAGAATAGGAACTATTTTTCAGGCTTATTTTTATCCTCAGATTAGCGACTTCCTTCATCTTACCAACCCTTGAGACAACGGCTCATAACTACTTATTACTAGTTTCGTTTAAGAAAACTTCTAACTTTCTTGGTTTTCTTAAATTTTTCTAATCTTTTGGATGTAATTTTTCACTATCTAATCTTTTATTATCACAATATTTTTTGTGTGTGTGCTTATATATAGTATAATGCAAAGTAAGGCGTAAATAAGCACAAACCTCCCCAAAACCTGTTTGCAGCAGTGTCCTCACTGTTGTTTCTTTTATATCTCAAAAACCTGTAGACTTGGGAGGAAAGGTTATTAATGGGGGCAACAAAATTTGAAAGTGAAAATCCTCCCCCAAACTTATTTTTGGCTCACAATTTTGAGGACAAATTTTATTTTCAAGAGCCAAATTATACCCCCCCAAACTTGAGTTAAGCATTGAAAATCATAAGAGGGGGTCAAAGTTATTGGTCAATGCCAAGCTTTGCAAAGACCAAAAGTCAACACCAACCATTCGAAAATTTTATCAGTGTAGTGTATCGGTTGGTGGAAGAACATGTTGTAGAGAGGCAGGAAGAAGTGGGGAAAAGATAAGTGGTGGAATAGAATGTGTTTGTATCTCATTTTGGAGAGACGACATAGTGATAGTGATGATGGATTACTCGCATTCTCGTGATTGTCCAGAAGAAGGGGTGGGGATTCAATTTCTTTATCTTCGAGTTGATTCATCTCAACACCCGTGTCTTTTAAAAATGTGAGTTCATCAGCGAAAATTTCCTCAAAGCTTTCATCGATACCCCGAAGAATAATGTTATCAGAAAAAATAGGGTGATCGTCAGACTCTATAAAAAGTTCCTCATCAGCGTTAGATGTTGACCCGGACAACTCGGTGGAAGAGTCCATGTATGTATAATACATAGTTGGGTCAAACAACAACATATGAAAAGAGTCTAGATCAGTATCATAAAGCTGATCAAATTCGCTGCTGTCGACATCCATTAATTCGACAGAACATGCTTGAGCAGAAGGTTCGGAGGGTACATTTCCCAACTTGTAAATGTTAAGCTCTATTGACATCTTCCCGATGGATAGGGTCATAGAGCCATTACGACAGTTGATTACAGCGTTGGAAGTCGCAAGAAAATGTCGACCTAAAATCACCGGAATTTGGTTTCGTGTGGTTCACTACAGATTGTGTATCTATAACGATAAAGTCCACAGGAAATATAAATTCCCCGAATTTGATTAACACATCCTCTATCTCACCCCTAGGTTGGGTGATAGATCGATCGGTCATCAGAAGAGTGCAATGCGCCGGCTTTAACTCTCCGATCCCTAATTGCTCATAAACAGAATACGGAAGCAAGTTAACACTAGCACCTAAATCGAGTAGAGCACGGTTGATATTTTTACCCCCAATAGAAATAGAAATTGTAGGACTTCCGGGGTCCTTTCGTTTCTTGGGTAATTGTTGTGTAAAAGCAGTGCTCACATTACTCGCAAGGAAAACTTTTTTAGATACTTGAATTTTTCTCTTCCTAGTGCACAAGTCTTTTAGGATTTTAGCATATGACGGAACTTGTTGAATAGCATCTAGGAGAGGAATATTTATGTTAACTTTCTTAAACATTTCCACAATCTTCTCCATTTGTGGGTTAGGTCTGTTGGCCCTTAATCTGTTTGAAACGGAGCTTGATCAATAAGTTTTGGGTCCAACATTTGTGGAGAAGATTGTGGGGACGGATTCGATCCCAAAATTGGAGTGGGAATCGTCTTAGATAGATTGGGTGAAGTGTTCGAGCCTTGGGGAAAACGGAGAATAGGCTCGGATGAAGGTGGGAGACTAGAAGAAATAGGGGAAGAAGTACAAGCCGGGGTATCACTGGTATCACTAACATCATCAAATTGCTCACCCACTCGGTTATTTAGCACTTTTCTCGATCTCAACGTAGTAACGACACTCACATTATGATGTTGTGAGTGGCCAGGATTCGGCAGGGGTTGAGATGTGAGTTTCCCTTTCTCTTTCGCACTCATTGCGGCGTTCAACTGTGCAATTTTGTTTTCTATTGATTTAATACTCTCACCATGGGAGGCGGTGTCTTTCTTTATGGTATCAATAGAAGTCTTCATATCAGCTGACATTTGAATGGAATGTTTCATAAACAAATCCAAAGTTTGTGCGAGTGAAGAGTTATCGGTACCGGCCATTTGTGGTGCAGAAGTGTTGGCCGGATTTTGAAAATTTTGTGACTGGAAGGGGTGCTGACTTTGTGGTTGTGGTTGTCGTGGAGGAGGTCTTTGATAATTGCTTTGGAACTGGTTTTGATTTTGGGGTTGGTTTTTGTTCCAAGCAAAGTTAGGATGATTCCTCCATCCTTGATTGTACGTGGAAGAATAAGGAAAGTTTCTAGGTCGCTGCTGAAAAGCAGCATTAGTTTGCTCATGACCTTGAAACGGTGCATTCATAGGACATTATTCCGTCATGTGTGAAGGATCAGAACAGCAACCACACGCAGTCTTGGGTAGCGTGACCTGATTTAGGGAGACTGATGAGAATTTGTTCTCAATAGCGCCGAGTTTCTTCTGCATCGCTGCCATTTCGGCTTTTACTGCGATGGAAACATTGAGCTGATGAATACCTCCCCTAGATGAAGGTGGTCTTACGCTTTCCCACTGCAAAGTGTTTTGAGCGAGATCTTCTAGATATTTCCAAGCATCACCATCATCTTTAGACATGAAATTGCATTGACAATTTGTTTCAAACATCTGCTTTGTCGCTGGATTAATGCCCTCATATATAATTCGGCACAAATCCCATCTATGTATTCCATGATGAGGACATTAGACAAGCAGATCCTTAAAACGTTCAAAGCACTTCCAAAATGGTTCATTTGGAAGCTGGGTAAACTGGTTGATCTCGCTCCTAACACGGGCGGTCTTATGGTTTGGCTAAAACTTCTTAAGAAATGCTATTAAGAATTCATCCCAATTAGTGATAGTGTGTGCAGCAGTATTATAAAGCCATTTTTCTGCCAAGTCGCACAAAGTGAATGGGAGAAGACGCAAGCGCATAGCATCCACAGTCAGTTGTGAAGTACCCATCATTGCGCATACATTTTCGAATTTAGTGATGAAAACGTACGCATCTTCAGACTCAAGCCCGTGAAATTTGGGCAACAGATTGATGTAGTGGGGTTTAATTTCAAAATTATCCCCATTGGCTGGTGGAATAGATAAACAAGTGGGAAGTGGACCACGGATAGGATAACATCTCTCTTGGAGAGAGATGCACTGTGGATTATGCTCACCTACGGGCGGTGGCAGCGTGGTGTTATAATTTGATGGAGTACCGTCCATCTCGGTCGATGTGGTGGGTGGTGGGGAAAAAGAAGATGAAGAAGTACCGAGTTCGGAGTCGATAGCAGGAACGCCGACAAGACGGGCACTAGAATCCCGTGTCCAGCCAAGCATGCACGAAGCGGGTTTAGCGCAAGTGGAAGCGTGTGTACTTTAAAAAAATGGTCTGTTTTGAAAAGTGTGTCGGACTAAGACAAATTACACAAATATGCACAAACAACCCTAGAACTAAGGTTACCTAGGTCAAGTCTCTAGACCGCTCCTAGACTTCCAAAGGACAAGCCGTAGGATCAATCCTCTACCACCTCTTTACTACTCTTGTGGCCAGGTAAGTGCCAGGTAAGTGGGAGGTATCCGCTATACGAATCACCGAAAATAGCGGGTCTAATTAAGTAACCACTTGCCTTAGACACACTTGCCTAGGCACCACAAATGTAATACGGATAAGCGATAGATTACCCACGACCTTCCTCTGTCCTTATTGAGCGCGACAGTCCTTAGAGTCTTGTCTAGATATTTTTTAAATTAATGTAGGGTTGATGCTGATGCTCGGTTTATGATTTGTGGGGCTTAGGAAGGGTGATAAAATCCCTACCTAATCTGAATTTTGGTCTTGTCCCTTAAAAATCCGTATTAAAATATGAATTAACAAACCGATTACAAAACTTTGCAAAAAGATTTTTGAGTGGCAAAATTTTGCAAAGAATCCTGCAGAAAAGATATTTTTTTGGATTTCAGAGGAGAGAGAAAGATTTGAGAAACTTACCAGAGAAGTTATGCCCCATAACTCCTTAATCCCGCCGCGCTTCCACCGTGTATTTGGCTCTTGTGCCGCGGTTCTGCCGCAAGGAAGAAGGAACAGTTGATGAAATTTTGCTCTGTGGCCTTCCTTGCTCCTCTAGATCTTGATGAATATCTCTGAATCTTTATCTTCTCACTAAAGTGACTCCAGATTCCCTCGCAAAAATCACACAATAATCGTTAAATATACAATTTGCAGTTTTGTTTATTTATGATATTGATCGAATAAGAATTCAACACAAATAGTAAGAATAAAATATTACGCACGTATCCCCGACAACGGCGCCATTTGATTCAAGTCTGTTTTGGAGTTGTGTTTGTAGAATAACCGCAATCAGAACGGTGTCGCGCGTAGCTAGAACGAGGTGAGTACGGGTCGTCCTCAGGGAAACGTGAAACCTTTTATTCTTACTTTAGGCGTGTTGAAAAAGAGAGAGGAATAGAGGAATAAAGAATGGTGTAAATAGTTTCTAGATCTACGTTTAACAAGGATGCAAAATATAGATCTAGATTAACTACGGAGGTAAGTTTAATATTAAAAGGGGGCTTGTAGGGTTCATTAGGATTTAGTAGTTATGGATGATTAATTAAAGATTACTCTTTTTATCCTTTAATAGATTTAAAACTAGAACGACAGTGATGCATGTAGATTATGGTTTCTGGAGGGAAAAGGGTTTCCGCTCTTAACCCCTATCTCGATATGGAACTCCGTTCATATCTAGCCTTTACCAAAATAATAGTTAATCTAATCTCTAATCGTGGTCACGATTATCAATGAATTGATAGCACGCCCAATTAGGATGTTAACTATTCTTTTGATAAAGTTTATAAACTTTATAGGACTTAAAAAGAGTTTAAGGATCTTCATCATACATTAACCTACCTTAATCCCATGAACCCTAACAAGCGAAGAATTACTCACGCATGTTTGGAGAAGAAGAGATAGAAAGAGAAATCATATTAAAAACTATAAAGAGATAGAATAAGAAAACTACTACCTTTATTAATCAACAAAAATCAATTACACTTTGTTCCCTTAGAAAATGATTACAAAATACAAGTTTGCTTCTCGAGATCTTCTAAGGAGGTAGATGAACAGTTGATGATCAGCCTGGATGCGTGAGCCTGTCGTGGACTTCGTGATCTCTTCATCTTGATAAATTTTCCAAGAGGCTCTCGATCCTTATTTATAGTCCCAGAGTCAGAACCCTAGTTTTCTAATATGGAAACTAGTTGTTACGATTCTAACCAAAAAATCCAAAATCCCAACTCCCTTAAAGTGCGGCGGAACCGCGGCCGTTGGATGGGTTTAATCGCAGATCCGCGGTCTTATGGTGGAATCTTGGCCTTAAATTTCCGGGGCTTCATCTATGTAGCTCTTGGTGATCTTTTGAATATCTAGACTTTGAAAATCTTCTCTATATTTCTGCCAGAATTGGTTTCTTCAATTTACTTGAATATCTTCGGCAGATTTGATTTCGCCAACTCGGATTTTCTTGATTTTAGTCATGATATAATTCCTGCACAATTATCTTAACCATTTGTCATGATATTTTAGTTTTAAGAGAATTGGTCAAAGATATTTCATATTAAAATAGTCCAAATATTATATGAATATTATATGCTTACCATTTTCCTTTATAATATTAATTATAATATATAAACACATGAAAATAGTATTTTTACGGATAAACCCTCATATGTATCATATATTATAATAAACATCTTTTATTATATAGAAATAGTAGGAAAAATGTTATATTAAATGTGCAGTTTTATCAACTGAACACATCGTGGTATTCAGTTTAGAATATGCTGCACCTCATTCGACGAGGAAAGAGCCGAGATCCCTTCACAGGGAGTGACCTCTTTTGCAAAAGTTTGCGCCAATATATACTTGTAAAAACCACTCGGTTCCTTCAACGATATCAAGTTCATTACATTAAAGGTTTTTCGCCAAAAACCAGTCGTAGCCCTCCGTCATTTCAGATTAGTATTGCTTAGTATTCGTGCTACGTTTGTCATTGCTATTCGCCGAGACGTAGTTTGCGGTAGCTCTGTAATGCTTTTCTGTTGCATGGATATGTGGATTGGTTAGGACAGTCGTATGACTTTGTTGATCATTCGTCAAGGGTCGTGCGGTTGGGTTTAACGCAATCAAGATAATGATGGGTTGAACTTGACTAGGACCCTTGATTTGTTGATTATTTGTCAAGGTCTTTGGGTCCTAGGGGTAAAATCATATCGGGAGTTTCAAATATACAGGAAACTTGCCAGAAATGCGTATACCTTCTGGAGTGTGGTGACTTGAGTGGCTTCCATCAAGTTATCTTGCGATGATAGTTGGATCCCGATTCCCACTGATGAGTAGGTGCTACTCCTCGGGTGATTTTAGAAGATCCCGACTAATTATCCTTTTGGGTTTGGAGGAGAATTCGAGGAAATAGTGGGAGACATCCTGATTAGATAAAGTGATTAACCATTTTAATCTAGGTTAGAGTGCACGCTGAGTGTTTCTTTTCTCTCTCTCTTTGGCAGCGACCATGGCCCGACCCTAAACTAAAAATCATGAACCTAGTTAACCGAACCTTCTTAAAATACTTTGGCTTTTGGATTGTTATAGTAGCATATATCTTTGTCGCTCCTACTTTTCCTTTGCATTTCTCCGGAACATTCCGTATCACTACGAAGATCCACATTTCTTGGATATTCCATTGTATAGTTACATACGAACTCGAAGGAACTTGTTCCAGTTCGAGGATGGATTCTGGTTCAGGAGAAATAGAATATGATTATTTGGCTGTCTTTTCCCTTTACCTTCTCTTAGGTTGCCAGGGCTCCTGGTATTATGAGAGTACACCTATTGTGCTTATTGAATAGTCTTCTTCCAAACTATAGGCATGTGTCGAAGGGTGGAGAAGTAAGAAAACCAATTAGCCTAAGTGTGGTGTATAGAAGGTAATAAATAAAGACATATAAAGGGATTAGAAAGAGGGCAAAGAAAATTGCGACTACTATCATTCATGACGAAACCGCGTATACCATCGCCACTCCTACTTTCACCTTTGCTTTTCTCCAGAACATTCCGTATCAGTACAAACATCCACATATTGCTTGGATATTTCCATCGTATATTTACATACGAACTCGAAGAAACTTGTTCCAGTTCGAGAATAGTTTCTGGTTCTGGAGAAATAGAATAAGGATTATTTAGTTATCTTTTCTCTTTACCTTCTCTCAGGTTGCGAGGGCTCCTGGTATTAGGAGAGTACACCTATTACACTTATTGGATAGTCTTCTTCCAAACCTTAGGCTGGTGCCGAAGGGTAAGGAAGGAAGAAAACCAATTAGCCTAAGTGTGGTGTACAGAAGGTAATAAGTAAAGACATATAAAGGGATTGGAGTGTGGGCGAGGATACATACAGTTACTGTCATGAATCTGGATAGTGGAAGGGGCATTACTAGGAATACCCGGCTGCCCATTCGAAACGTTTTCATGTTTCAGTTTGACTGTGCAATGTTAATTGAAAACTGTTTCCCAATTGGATTCTGACTCCAGGGTATGTATTTACCAGATTTGATTCTCACATCTGTATGGCGTTATAGATGCTGAGTAGGAGTAAGATATTGGTAATTAAGTGATTATATCCTCAACATATCGGAATTCTTTGTAATTGGTGATATTTGAGGAAATCACCTGGGTTTTTCCTGATGGCAAATATTTGGTTTTGAATATCCGTTGTTATGCACAAATTTCAAACTGATATATCTGTACGTTTATTTTATAAAGTGAGATATAACTTTTTGAAATTATGTCTGTGACATTTACCTATATCAGTTCATAGTTAGGTAAGGAGCACTCAACAGTGGTGTAATTCTTCTTAACTATAGCACAGTTTTCAACCTACGACGCACAGGGTTCGAGTTATTAAACTCGATGGACTTATACAGAGTATCGTATATTGTCCAGTGTCCGTTAGGACAAAGGGGTTGGTACTCGTACTATATTATGTTTACTCATGACTTCTCTAGTTTTAGACAAGTATTTCGTTGAAATGCAAGGTCCAAATTTTGAGAAGTTATAGGTATAAGAATAAAGTAGAGAACCATATGTTGCAAGTATCAGGATTCTTCAAGGTGATCAAAGATATAGATACTTGTGCTAGGTATTCCGTCATAAGTAATAGTTTTGAGAACTTGCTTCTCTTTCAGGTTACTCATATGTTGGTGCATTCCTTGATGAGTAATGCTGCTTGGTCTCTTTCCATTTAGTTGATATGCACTGGAGACAGCTACTTGATTTTGAATCTGATTCCAATTAAATTAGTGCCTTTGTTTCTATATTGGATATATAGAATGGATTCATATCTTAACGATGTTAAGGTATATGGAGTTGTCCGTCTTATGCTTAAAACCAGAATCCGGATAAACTCTAGGCACATTTCAGTAATGGCAGTTTGTGGGTTATCCCGGGCATTGACGAGGGTTAACATTCTACCATCTGGAAGATCAATAGTTATATTGTTCTTGACTCGCCACCAGTTTTTGTAAAAATGGTTTCTTTTTAGAAAACATTGGTGGGAGTAAGGTAGAACTGGAAGTTATTCTACAACTATAAACGATTACTGAAAATTTAGTAGAACCTAAAAATTCAATTGGATTCGACATTCAATTAGCCACTCCGCATATTTTGGTGGGTAACCTCAGGCACCCGAGAAGTACTTCGGTCTCCTCAAAGATGGTGACAAGGAGGTTTTTGATGACCCAAACTTTCCACTACTGCTGTTCTAGACTATGAGATCTGGCAGGAGGATGAGTATAACGTCGTTCTAAATTATCTTTAGAAGTGCACGTGTATATGACTCTGCCAAAGGGTTGTTATAGTCAGTGGGAGCATCGGAAGCGTAGTGGGCAATTTGCTTATGTCTGTTTATAAACTAAAGCAGATATAGCAGAGATAAATCGTCTATTTTTGATGTGACAGTTATAGAGTTTGACTTCATCAGAATAACAGATGGATCTGGTAAGAAGGTAGTAGGGATTGATGTCCTGGTATTTGGATGATATGCACTTAATAGGAAGAGATCTTCCTGTACTATGATCGGTTATTCAGTGGTTATCACAAGCTTGTTTCTCCACATAGGATATGGATAAAATATCAGGGTTTCTGGTCACTAGATCTATGGTTTTAGATCTAGATTTGGGAAGTGTTCCAATTTGGGCACTTGACACTATTCTAAAGTGTTTTAGAATGGACGACTCCTGGCGTGGTGTGTACCCACAGGTGATAGAGTCACCCTCTCTAAAGAGATGTCTTTCAGACTGATGAGGAGAGGGATCCGCATGATTAGCATATCACTTGCTTAAGCAATTGAGTTAATCATGAAATGTCAAGTACCACACCAGATATTGCTTTTGCACTGGCTGCAATAACCATATATATTAATCCAATCCTGGAGAAACGGAGGGAAGCAGTTATGAACATAAGTGGATGTTCTTGGTATATGGTAACGGCAGCCTCCTTCGGGAGGCGGTTATTATTTTATGCTTCCAAGGTGACCTGGATGACAGAGTGGCTGTCAGAGTTATAGTTTTCCCTCTTTTAAGGGACAGTATGTTGGACAGGTGGTCCGAGCAGATACTGAGGAAGCCATGGCACAGGATACTGATTAAATTCAGTGGATGATACAGTTTAGGAAGTTTGTTCGATTTGGAGTTCATTTGTGAACTGGGTCCCATCAGATATCCAGACAAATTCTACGACAGGTATTGCTCATTTCGGGAGATAGTCTTTCTCCGCGAAGTTAAGATATATAGAGATAAAGATAGAAACGCCGGAGCGGATCCACTTACCGAGGCTATTTCTCGAACGCAATAATTTTGCAAACGGGCTTTGCAAAACTGATTAGTAGAGAAGTTAGGTGTTCGGCATCACACGAGCTGTGAGTATGCGACACCGCAATAATTAGCCTTAAGTGCAAGTAGGAGATTGTTAGCTATAGTGCCCTCAAGTCAATTATTGAATCGCAGGCACGCGATTGTGATGATTGAGGGAGGACCTATACCGGTAGAACAGTCTTACTCGAGATGATAGTATGCTATCTGGTTTGTCTTTATCATCATGTACATTATTAGGTGGCATTACAGATCACTATTACATGTTGATAGAGCCCATATGATTCTTGCTTGACTATCAGCATTATGATGGCGATCATATAAGTGGGAGCTGGGTGGCCTATAAGCACATCCTTAAATATCCATAATCATGGGAGTATCGAGACTGGGCATCGATACTCCAGAGTAGACTAGTGTATACTTATCGAGACCCCGACGAGGGGCGGTGGCCGGTCTCACAAGCCATTGGTGTCAGTTAGTCACCTAAGATAGTATACAGGTGCTAATTGGGTTATGAGTACACTAGACGGACTTGCCGGGAACGTGCTAGTTGGTATTATACCTATTGTCAGATAGCAGTTCCCATGTGACAAGAGTACAGGTTAGTCTGTCGACCTGAGATCGTCATTCGTCTCGTGTGAGTTCCCACTGTGCTTTGATTACTACCCTACCACGACTCAAAGGAGTCATGCAAACAGGTTTTAGTTGGGTACAGTCCCGAGCCACATGAAGGCAGTGAGCGGATCATCAGGGATTCGTCTCACCCGGTATTGGGAGTTGAACTCGCGTTGTGCATGGGTGTCCATCACCAGAAATTCTTGGCCAAGGTAGTCGAGAATTACTGATTTGGATCGGTAGTTTCTCAGTAGGCGATGGGCTTCATACCGACACAAAATATAGCGTTATTTGGGGTCTGACTTTATCCACCCCCTAGAATCGATATGCGATACTCTTAGACGAACAGACCGGACTGTATGGAGATTGTCACGGACAGGCTCAGTAGTGATTTGGATGAGTTTGCTTGTTGGCATTCCTTTCTCTCAATACCTGCATAGCCGTTACGTACAGCTAGTGCCGCTGACGTGCTTGTGGTTAAACCCACTGCCAGCGTATTGACGAGTCTTTAGAGTCCCACACAGAGGGTGTTCACGGTTCAGGCGATATGGTGTAGATGACGTATGTTGGTACATACAGGTGTACGATTAAATATATGTACAGGCTACACAGACTTTAATCGGATGGTTGATAATACTAGCGACTTAGGGTTAAGCCAGATTATTAAATCAGGTTTTGATTTAATAATTTATATATATATATTTTATATATGTATTCTAGTATTATTGTTCACTATTCATTTTCTCTCTTGGCTATTCTTATTTTTCTACGAATACGCGTATATGTATTTCAATACGTATACCAGGTTGTATTCCGTATTTATACGGAATTACTTCTAGAAGATTGACACCTCATTACATGATTTTCCTTTTTAGAAAATCATTTTGGAAATGAGGTGGAGGGTGAGTTGGCATGAGCATGGTGAGGCATGTAGAGAGGCATGGCTCTTTGATATTTTATTTGGAAAATGAAAGAGATATTTTGGTTGCATGGTTGAAAATGACTTAACCATTTTTCTCCACATGCCATCCACATCCATTTTGATTATTATTCATTCATCACTTGCTTCATTACACATACACTCTCTTGTGAGACTTAACCATTCTTGAGTTGCTCATGCCACTGGTTTTCCTCACCTCCTTCTTCTTCTTGAGTTGCTAATTTGAGAATTTATCATGAGAGAAAAATATAGTGAGACATTCCTATACCTCCACTCTCCATTGCTAGCAACCTTGGAGCATCGGTTGCCTCACTTGGCGAGGCTGGAGCCTGCGTCGTTTCCCTCGGGTTGATCATCATCGATGGAGGAAGACCAGCAACCAAATTCGATCCACGACCCCTAGGAGCTAATAAAGGTGGTAGATGACCGAATGACTTGGTTCATTTGGTATAACTCTCTCTAGCCTAGTAGTTTAGCTCTTTGTATTTGCTAGTATGGGTTTATGGTTTCGATCTTGGGGCGGGTTTTGTTTGTGCCAAAATTTTTAAACGCCAGTTTTTGTTCCGCATCGGCCACGGTAGATGGCCAGGGCGCCGGCAGAACCCAACAATAATGCCATCCGAAAGAAAAGAAACGACCGAACAAGTAGCTCTTCAAATAGAGGACGAAGAAAAGGTCAAGGATTGGAGGGAAGTATTCATAACTACTTCAAATCCCAACGAACGCCCAAAAATGCGTCGTTTAGACATCAGCTCATGAAACGAGCTCTGTCTTTTTCCTTCGTCAATGATACTCTATATAAGAGATCGTTTGATTGTTTATGGTTAAGATGCATGGGGCTAGAGGAAGAAAAGAAAGTCGTCCAAGAAATACACGATGGACTTTGCGGTTCTCACCAAGCTGGACCAAAGATGAAGCTGAAGATGAAAAGAATAGGTTATTATTGGCCCACAATGATTCAGGACTGCCTCGAATATGCGAAGCAGTGTCACTCATGCCAAATTCAAAGAGATTTCATTCACCAACATCCAAATCTTCTACACCCAACAGTGGCTAGCTGGCCGTTCGAAATTTGGGGAACCTATATAATTGGACCCATTAAATCGGCAACGTCCAAAGGACATTGGTTCATACTAGCAACAACTGACTACTTCTCTAAATGGGAAGAAGAAGTACCACTAAGGGAGGTGAAGACGGAGAATATCCTCCATTTCTTCAGAACCCATGTCATCTATCATTGCGGCACTCCGCGACGAATTATCTCGGATAATGGGTCAGCTTATAGAAGCCAAAAAATAAGCCGCTTCGCACAGCAATATAAAATAGAATGGAGATACTCTTCAGTCTATAATCCTCGGGCCAACGGTCTAGCTGAACCTTTCAACAAGACCTTAATAAAGATTATAAAGAAACAGTGTCCAGAAATAAAAAGGACTAGCACGAAAGGCTGCATGAAGTTATCTGGGCATACCGAAAAATGTTCAAGACGGCCACGAATACAACACCGTACGCATTGGTGTTTGGCATGGAAGCAATGCTCCCATTGGAAATATAACTCCCCTCTTTACGAGTAGCGGTTCGATACGAGCTGGCAGATGAAGAAAATGCTTATCTTCGGCTTGAGGAGCTCGATGCCCTTGACGAAACTCGCCTTATAGTACAGAAAAATCTGGAGGCTTATAAGGCAAGGATGACACGGTCATACAAAAAACTGACCAGGCCTAGAACGTTTCGTCAAGGCGAACTCGTGCTAGTCTTCAAAAGACCAATGAAGCCTAATCGTTTAAAACGGGGGAAGTTCGAGCCGAACTATGAAGGCCCATATATCATAGACAAAGTCTATCAAAGTGGAGCCTACATGCTCATAGACATGCATGGCGAACGATCCTTCTGGCCAATAAACGGCCGATTCCTCAAAAAATACTACCCTTGACGAGTCACGACTTAGGTCAATGATAGATGACGATGCTCGTGTCCCCTCGCTATCTTCATGAGTCAGAATTCTGAGAGTAGTATAAAAAAAAAAACTTCGCCTCAAACATGGCGATAACGGAACGAGATGTTCCTAAACTAACAACGGACCGAGATGTCCCTAAACTAATATGGACCAAGATGTCCATAAAATAAAACTTCGCCTCAAACATGTGATAATGGACCAAGACGTCCCTAAACTAATAATGGACTGAAACATCCTTAAACTAGCGTTCGTCCAAAGAACGGGAATGTTGGACCGAGACGTCCCTAAATTGATAATGGACCGAAATGTCCTTATATTACCGTTCGTCCCAACAACGGGAATGTTGGGCGAGACGTCCCTAAACTAATATTGGACTGAAATTTCCTTAAACTAATATTCTTCCCCAAGATGGGAATGTTGGACCGAAAAGTTCTTAAACTAGAAATTCACCTCAAACATGGCAATAATGGACCAAGATGTTCCAAATACGGCGATGTGCTCCCTTGAGATCTATATTGCAATCAAAGTCCTAGCGGCAAAGGTTGCAACTCAAGTCCTACTGGCTGCATAGCTACTTCAGCAATGGAGCCACCCCCAAGTCCCATCGGCAGACAGATGGGTTACCTGTGACGAAACTATTCTCGAGTAAAAAAAAGGTAAGTCCACAAGTAAAATGGGCATGGATGAAAACCCGAAAGGGCGCCGTGAGTAAAGCAGCACGACTGCCGTTGAGTTGTGAAAACCCGAAAAGGACGCAAATTCGTACAAAAAAAATCGATGTGCACTTGCAAGGTCCTCTCGACCTTGTGAGGAGAAAATACCTGCGTGAGATCCTTACGACTTATAAAGGAGCAACACATTTAGGAATCCCTACGATTCCTAAGGATAAATTACACTTGCGAGATCCTCACAACTCGTAAGGAGAATTTCCACCTATGAGACCCTCACGGCTCATAGGATTCAAAAGCCATAAGCTACAAGGATCTAAACCTGTTCTTAAGCCATCATATTCCCCTAATATTACACTACAGGCGGTCCAGTATTGACCCTTGTATACAATCCACGGGCAAAAATAAATATACCCTCCACCGAGTTCCACCTATGGTAAGAAATATCCCTATATGTTGAACAACACTTGTGAGTCCTCTCGACTTACAAGGAGAAAATACTATTGCAAGATTCTTATGACTTACAAGAGAAAATGCACTTAGGAGTCCTCATGATTCTTAAGGAGAAAATACACCTATGAGATCCTCACGAATCGTAGGGAGAAAAACCTTTTATGAGATCCTTACGGCTCATCAAGTCAAAAGTCTTGGTCGACAGGATCTTAACCCTGCCTATTAATCCATCTTTGTTCAAATCGACAAAGGCAAATGATGATTCGCTTCTGGCAATATTCCAGTGGGAGTGATGCCGATGCCTAAACAGGTGTCAAACTCCATGTCCTCTCATGGCAAATGATGATTCGCTCCTGACAATATTCCAGTTGCAGCGATGCTGATGTCAAGATTGGTATCAGATCTCAAGTTCTCAACTCGCAATAAAAAGCAGTGAGTAAAAAACATAGCCGAAATGATTGGGCACCGCGGATAAAAAGCCGAAATGATTGGGCAATCATGACTTTCGCGATATGAAAAGCTGAAAAGATAGAGCATCATGGAAAGGAAAAAATGAAATGAAAATGAAAATTTTCTGCCCTGCAAGTATGTCTATATTGACTCTTATATACGATCCATGGGCAAAAATAAAGGAAAAGGGAACCATAATTTCCCACCACGCTTCGTCAAAAGGAGCTCCATATCTCGACGGTACATATACCACCTAGAGACTATCCCTGTGTTCCCCCCTCATTCCAGCTTGAGCGGACACAACAATCAAACAAAAATATGGTAACGACAAATCCTAGCTCCATATCTCGACGGTACATATACAACTTAGGGACTATCCTTATGTTCCCCCCTCATTCCAGCAGGAGCGGACACAACAATAAAAAAATGGAGTAACGGCAAAATCCTAGCTCCAAATATCGACGGTACATATACAACCTAGGGACTATCTTGGCGTTCCCCCTCATTCCAGCAGGATACGGACTGTCACGACCCGAAATAGCACGTGACTGGCACTTGAATCATATGAAGTCTATAGGACCCCATCTAATTCAAGTAAGCCAAAAAAATCCCAGAAATCTAAACCATTTTAAAGAAGAAATAAGGAAAAAGTCTAGTTTTAAAGCAAGTGGTATAACAACATAAGCCGAAGTATGCATTTTAAAAAAATCTCAAGTCTTTTCTGAAAATTTCAGCAGAGTTTCCTTTGTAAATACCGGTCCCAAAAGGGTACAACATGAATAAAATACATAAAGGCATCCCCAAGCAGGAACTAGCTCTTCGTCAATTGACGGTCAAAACAACGCAAGCAATATAATATACAACGCCGAAGGGCAAGGATCAAAACTCAAAAGGAAACTCAAATCATCAAGAAAACCCATAATAATACAACGCGCGACTCTAAGGTTGGAAGAAATACAACTGGTTTTCTAAGTCTGAAATAATACAAGTCTGGTTGATGGAGTTTCTAGATACAACAATGTAAAAATAGTGCAAGGGTGGTCACGATACGAGTGAACCCACCTACCAAAGCAATCACCCGAAAAAGAGCAGTGTGCCAACAAAGTCGCAACGAAACCTGTACGGCAAAACCTGCAAGAAACTGTGGCACAACAGGGGTGAGTTGCCAACTCGTGAGTAGAAAACATCACCGAGCAGAAATCGTATGTATGACTCATCCTAGTCAATACGATCGAATATATATAAAACCTCAAAATGATAAAGTATGAAATATGATAAGGTGGCAAGGGTAAACATCTATACATAAGTGTACTACCAAGTGTTCATGTCAGTGCCTTAGGTAGCAACGTATCATAAATATAAGGTATGAAAGCAATATAATGAAAACAGAATGCATCATGAATGTGAAACCGTTTTCTCTATTTAGTGAGATTTCTGTATATTTATAAATCGAGGTATCATCAATGAAATCAACATGAAATCAGTGTCAAGTATCGACACAAAATATAAATCCAAATATCTCAATATCTCAATATCACAGGCTCCGGCAATCCGGACTAGCCCGTAACCTCGAATCTCAATATCTAGGGCTCCGGCTATCCGGACTGGCCCATATCATCAAATCTCAAAACCTCAGGCTTCGGCTATCCGGACTGGCCTATACTCCAATTGGTATCCTCCGGATATGCATCGATTCACAATAATATCATCGGTTAGTAGTGCTCCCCTGTCAAAGGCTCAATGCCATCATCTGCGACCTTCTCGTCCCGGGGTACCGCACCGGGTCCACCATGCACCCACAGACGGTTCCTCCTCCTCCTCGAATCAGGTGTATGATATCGCTCAAGAGCCGAGAAAACTCATGGTGGACATATCTCAAATCATATCATGAGAAAACCACATTTTTTCTATCTTTTGAAAAGATGATAAGTTTATAAAATCTTTGCGGTTTCTCTAAATCTAGAAATCTCATGGAAATCCGAAATCATAAATCACGATATAAATAATAACGAATACTGGGCTCCGGCAATCCGGAATGGCCCATACTATCGCATGGTAAATGAATATATGAATATACATGCATGGGATAACACAATAATAAATGCAATCTCTAAGCTATCATATAAAAGCAAGCTCACAGTATCATGTCAAAACTATCAACTAACATTTTATAGTAATGAAATAGTATTTTCTAAAGTGTACGTGACATGAACAATACCGATGATGATGTGCGTGAGCCGGCAAGTAGGTGTACGTAGAGCATACGCATCATCGGTAAAGGTGCTGGTGTCCTGACAGCATGGTTTTATAATAGCAATAAAAGCACAAGTAAAAGCATGCAATGCGATATGAACAACAAGAATATGCGAAACATGAATAATAACGCAACATGTAAGAATATACATTTATATATATGAGTCATACCATTTTGACATTTGAAATAACACGAATCGTGGTGTTTAGAAAATAAGGGTTACGGTGTTTTTAAGAAAATGTACGTCTTTTGAAATATCCGTAGAATCCCTTGGCCTGTCTTTAAAATACTCAAGATTCGTTAGTTTTGAAATAGGTATGACTCGAGTCTAGTCTAATATCTATAAGTAAACTACTGGACTAAACTAACAGGCTAATCGAAAAGGTAAGGAAACCACCTAAATCTGAGTCGATATATGTAAATATAATAGTCGGTGATCCCGCCTCAATAGTATAACATACAATACAATATATAATATGACATCCTCGAGTCAAGAGTGCAGATCTATCATCAATATAAAGCTCGTACGGTAAATCCATCGCACGGCATCCCAAATAAGGGTACGGGTTAATATCACATTTATCTCATTATCCAACTGGTATCCTTATCATCACATATCGTGAACTGGGGGTACTGATCTAATTCTAGTACAATACTGATACCATCTACATATGTATATGAGTGTTTATGAAACACATCGCCTAAGGACCCGCTATAATATCCTGTCGTAAACCACATCATGTCACCGATCTCGTGGCACCATGCCCAATCTTATCGACTCATCTCCAAATACCATATAGTATCCTCATCATCTATGTATATGTATACGTATATATATACATAGTCCCATACCTATGTGTGTGTGTGTGTGTATACATATACCCATATACGCACAAGTAAATAAAATGTATGCGAGTGTGTGTGTCTGTGTGTGTGCGTGCGTGTATGCAAATCATTAATCTAGGGTTCGCGACTAACACTAACTATCGACACTATCAACCAATTACTAAAATTAATCTTATGATCTTCTAAGATCTATCTAGATAATTATCTAGTCTCACAATAAACATATTTATAATATATAGGTATACGTATTCGTATACTACACTACGAAACTGCGGGGGTGCTATACGCCATCCACCCGACTTTCCCCATAGATATATATCTACTCACCATGATCCTTACTTGCCGAAGTCAATGACGCCACTCTCGTCCTTGTCATTCATGTCCACTCTAGGGTACCTACATATATACACACAAGATATCGTAAACCGAAATCATGCATGAATACCAAATCGGCACGAGTATCACACATAGGTTAAAACCTATAGTTTACGCATGCAAGAATAACCAACGATTCTCGACAATTGACGTATAAACGTGAATCGACCGATAAAAACACAAATATCAAAACTCTAATTCATAAACATCACGAAATACAAGGAAACAACTCATGAAAATGATCCCAGATTTTACCTTAGATTGAATTAGCCAATTTTGCATATGTGAAGGGTCTAATTAACTGCAAATAGAGCCATGGACTAGACACGGAGGAAAATCACCCTACCCTGGCCAAAAATTACAGCCATGAGGATTAAAATTGCGGCCTACGTAAGGGGGTTTGGGCTCGGGTCTTGGAGTTAGCTCCTAGGTTGCCTGCATGACTCACTGTGTATGCTAAATAATTTTCAGGTCATCCTAGTGTTAGCAGATCTCTAAATTCCATCACAAATCCCACAATTTTCCCGATATCGGGGATTTCTAAGTTCTCTAATTGGGGTCTAGCCTCTTGTTTTAGTTAACAATTTTAACATTAGAGGGGTTGTATAGTCTCTACTAAGCTCAATTACTCAATCACAACTCAAGATTTCATCTAAACCCTAACTTGGAATTTTCAAAGTTCACTAAACCTCGATATATCGATTCTAAATTAAAAATAGAAGCTAATGGAATGCATTACTACACTAATGGTGAAGGGATTACCTCATTTGGCAACTCAAGAATTTTCTTGGGTTGCCCCAAGTCTTCAAAATCGGATTTTTCTTTTTCCAAAGTGTTTGTAGTGAGATTGTGCAAGCTTTTAATGAAATGGAGATGATGTTTTGAGTTGTTTTTGGTGGTGTTGTGAGGGTTGAAGAGGAGGTGGGGGAGTGAGGCAGCCATGGTGAGAGGGAGAGGGGAAAATGGTGAAGAGAAAATAAGAGAGGAAATGAGACCAAGTCAAAATAACCCCTCACCTCACTCTCTCTCATGCCCATCCCTCTTTTCTTTATTCATTTTCATTTTCTATTTTTTTTCTTTTCTTCTCACTTAAAACAAAACCATGCATAAATAAAAATAAAGAAAAGCCATGGTAGAATGTAACAAATGGTAATATGGCATGGTACATGTCATATGCACAAAATTAGCTTAATGCACGATTAGCGATATTTAATCGCGATTAGTATTAAAATAGTGTATAATTAATTATAAAAATCTATAATTTGCCTAAATCACATAAAACACCCTAATTTCAGTAATTCTTATAATTTTCCAAATTTTCCCCAATTTATCTGTATTTAATTATACCGCACCATTAAAATATTCATAATATTTATTATTTAATTATAAAAATTCCCAAAAATAATATTTTATTTTTCTGAAATGTTACAGTCTTCCCCCCTTAAAGAAATTCGGTCCCCGAATTTAAATTTAAACTCCCTCAATTCTAAAACGTTTCAGTAAAATGATCTAGTCGTCGGGGCTCCGAAATCATAAATACATAATAACGTAGTGCAATGCATGCGCATGAAAAACGAGTACATAAAACAAAATCAAAACCCCATTAAGCATCCCGCAATCATCAGAGTTATGGTGAAGACACTAATGTCAAAGCCCAATACGAAAACCAACATGATATACATCAAACTATACATGTAAACATCATCAAAACATCTGGAAGCAATGCATGCCAAACCTTTTCAAGTCACTGTGCGATGTGCGTATCACTACACAGTGGCGGACGTCTATTGTAAGAAAATAACTATATGTATATATATCATTTGTTTAACATACACGTCCCGCCGTTTTGAAAATAATTTAGAAGGGTTTCCTTGTTAAATGTCTCGTGTCATCTCGGACACGTAGGTAAATACTGAGATTATAGCTCCTTTTTGGAAATCCCTTCGATAACTATCAATGCATGCAAAAATATATTCAGGTACTGTCCTCTGACTAGTCCTGCTCAGCTACTATACTAAATAGTAAATATCATAAAACACACTGCTCAAGAAAATCAATCCCAAAATGTGCATAAGAATGCCACGTACGTATGGTGCGCATGGAAATCGAAATCAATGAATGTGCCATACATGTGCACAGAAACAAAAACTAAGTGCAACGGGTGTGCATGAAACACCTGTCAAAGGCAATGGGCATGCCTGACAGCAATATCAGGTGCATCTGATATGCACGAAGAATCTCGATTCGGTGCATCTGGTGTGCACCAAAATCGCCTCAAGCGCCCAAGTATGAGCAAGAATCCAAATCAAGTGCACAAGGTGCACGAAAATAAATATCGAATATCACAATCGAAATCGACGGTATACAACATATCTCAATCCAAATCAAAATCAGGTATACCGTGGTATATAATCTCACCATCATGTGCATCAGCGTGCACAAAATCGAATCAAAATACTAAAAGTGCATGAAAACTATGCCGAAAGCATAAGTCAAATCGCATGCATACCATAGGCATAATCAGAATCAACATCTCGAATGACATCAAATCAAAGTCAAGTGGAACTGTGGTGCACAAAATCCCAATCATGCAAATAAATCGCCCAAAAGTACCGAAATCAAGATGGCGGAAACAGTCCCGCTCTAGCACATCCTCTAAAGATCTCTGGCCAACTGTCATGGTCACTCATAACATATCTCGTCGACGATGCCGAACTCTGGCCTACTAGGTGTGCATAATATGACCGATCCTGGGTCCAAGTCTTCTCGTATAATATTCCAGAAAGGTTCTGTCGAAGTCTCTCCCAAATCTCGTTTCTGCCGAACTGCCCGGAAGTTATCATCTTTTACTAAATCTATTTCTTGTTCCGGAACGGATGCATACCCATCGCGACTCCTTCTGGAAGATATATCCATATACAACGCCTCTGCATGCGTATCACATCTCTGATGTCAGTGGAGTGGAACGTCATCTCATCAAGATCTCGTACGAACCTCTTACTCTACTTTCTCTAATATCGATTGATTCAGACTCGTCTCGTCGTGGCTGCATGGACTGCGCTCCAACGGCTATACTCGTATCTGGAGTCTCCCAAGCAATGTATCCTATCACATGATATCCAAATGACGTCGAACCTTTCGATCGATTTGTCAAAGTTCCAAAATTTCCCCCAAGAGCTCAACATCTTGAGTACAATTTAATAGCATTCCAGTACATGCCACAGTACCTATGGACCAGCTGTAGAAGGGAAAACCCAAGCCTCATTAATGGCACCGCTGAACTGCTGCAAACCCTAAAGTTTCAAAGCGTTCTCATGATCATTATATCGCGTTAGGGTTTCATTCTTCTAGAGGGTCCACGAAATTACTTGCATGTTTCTCCGAATACATTAAACTTGGAAAAATGGGTTTCTGACATTCGATCGTCTCTATCAACTCTCAACGTACCTGCGTGAAGTCATCTCTAGCTAGAATCAATCAATCTGACGACCTTGCATCGGGGTAGGCAACGAATCACATGTCCTAGTCATTCCTCCTTGGGTGACTAACGATCTTCTATCATATCTCTAAGTATAACTCGTGCGGCATTAGCATCAAACATCTGGGCGAAATCTCGTCAGTCGCAGCAATAACTGAATCATTCGTCCGCACGCTGAACAGTGCCTCAATCATCAAAATAATCGGTGCATTGACGGCATCACATGCTGGATGGCCTCTAGCAGTGGCCCAATCCTCTGCTGCTGATCTACACGTCTGAGAAATTTATAAAAGCGATCCATCAAACGCTCATGGCGCGAAAACACAATAAAACGACGCATCTGTGCACATCGTATGTCCCTGGAATCATGCCCTGGTCAGTCCTCGTCCATGACGAGCTCGTGCTGACGCAACTCTAGCCGTAGCTCTCTCTGCCCGTGTAATCGTGGCAGCAAAAACCAAAACCCGATAATGATGAGGATAGATCATAGGAATGAATATAATGTTGTGCAAGGAAATGTACATCCTAAGGCTTCTTAAGTGGAGTAGCGTATCGTAAGTATGCCACGGAACATACACACGGTACGCCACTCTCCTTAAGTCACCTACTCCATCAACCAAGGTCAACCTACGCGGCGAAAGTTTGGGTCTAATACCCCCTCGACTAAGTCTAAGTTCCGTAAAGTCAAGCATAGATTCCGTATATATACAAACGCCCTAGGCTCCACATAGTCAAACATAGAGTCGAACTAAGGTTAACCTAGCGCTCTGATACTAACTTTGTCACGACCTGAAATAGTACGCGACTGGCACTTGAATCATATGAAGTTTATAGGACCCCATCTAATTCAAGTAAGCCAACAAAATCCCAGAAATCTAAACCATTTTAAAGAAGAAATAAGGAAAAAGTCTAGTTTTAAAGAAAGTGGTTTAACAACATAAGCCGAAGTATGCATTTTAAAAAAATCTCAATTCTTTTCTGAAAATTTCGGCAGAGTTTCCTTTGTAAATACTGGCCCCAAAAGGGTACAACATGAATAAAATACATAAAGGCATCCCCAAGCGGGAGCTAGCTCTTCGTCAATTGACGGTCACAAACACGCAAGCAATATAATATAGAATACCGAAAGACGAGGATCAAAACTCAAAAGGAAACTCAAATCATCAAGAAAACCCATAATAATACAATGCGCGACTCTAAGGTCGGAAGAAATACAACTGATTTTCTAAGTCTGAAATAATACATGTATGGTTGATGGAGTTTCTAGATACAACAATGTAAATATAGTACAAGGGTGGTCACGATGTGAGTGAACCCACCTACCAAAGCAATCACCCGAAAAGGAGCAGTGTGCCAACAAAGCCGCAACGAAACCTGTACGGCAAACCTGCAAGAAACTGTGGCACAACGGGGGTGAGTTACCAACTCGTGAGTAGAAAACATCATCGAGCAGAAATCATATGTATGACTCATCCTAGGTCAATACGATCGAATATATATAAAACCTCAAAATGATAAAGTCTAAAGTATGATAAGGTGGCAATGGTAAACATCTATACATAAGTGTACTACCAAGTGCTCGTGTCAGTGCCCCAGGTAGCAACGTATCATAAATATGAGGAATGAATTCAATATAATGAAAACAGAATGCATCATGAATGTGAAACTGTTTTCTCTATTTAGTGAGATTTCTGTATATTTATAAATCGAGGTATCATCAATGAAATCAACATGAAATCAGTGTCAAGCATCGACACAAAACATAAATCCAAATATCTCAATATCTCAGGCTCTGGCAATCTGGACTGGCCTGTAACCTCGAATCTCAATATATAGGGCTACGGCTATCCGGACTGGCCAATATTATCAAATCACAAAACCTCAGGCTCCGGCTATCCGGACTGGCCTGTACTCCGATCGGTATCCTTCGGATATCCGTTGAGTCACAATAATATCACCGGTCAGTAGTGCTCCCCTGTCACAGGCTCAACGCCATCATCTGCGACCTTCTCGCCCCGGGGTACCGCACCGGGTCCACCATGCACCGACAGACGGCTCCTCCTCTTCCTCGAATCGGGTGTATGATATCGCTCAGGAGCCAAGAAAACTCATGGTGGACATATCTCAAATCATATCATGAGAAAATCGCATTTTTCTATCTTTTAAAAAGATGATAAGTTTATAAAATCTTTGCGGTTTCTCTAAATCCAGAAATCTCATGGAAATCCGAAATCATAAATCATGATGTAAATAATAACGAATACTGGGCTCCGGCAATCCGAACTGGCCCATACTATCGCATGGCAAATGAATATATGAATATACATGCATGAGATAACACAATAATAAATGCAATGTCTAAGCTATCATATAAAAGCAAGCTCACAGTATCATGTCGAAACTATCAACTAACATTTTATACTAATGAAATAGTATTTTCTAAAGTGTACGTGACATGAACATTACCGATGATGATGTGTGTGAGCCGGCAAGCAGGTGTACCTGGAGCATACGCATCATCGGTAAAGGTGCTGGTGTCCTGACAGCATGGTTTCATAATAGCAACAAAAGCACAAGTAAAAGCATGCAATGCGATATGAACAACAAGAATTTGCGGAACATGAATAATAACGCAATATGTAAGAATATACATTTATATATATAAGTCATACCATTTTGACATTTGAAATAACACGAATCGTGGTGTTTAGAAAATAAGGGTTACGGTGTTTTTAAGAAAATGTACGTCTTTTGAAATATCCGTAGAATCAATTGGCCAGTCTTTAAAATACTCACGATTCGTTAGTTTTGAAATAGGTATGACTCGAGTCTAGTCTAATATCTATAAGTAAACTACTGGACTAAACTAACAGGCTAATCGAAAAGGTAAGGAAACCACCTAAATCTGAGTCGATAAATGTAAATATAATAGTCGGTGATCCCGCCTCAATAGTATCACATACGATACAATATATAATATGAAATCCTCGAGTCAAGAGTGCGGATCTATCATCAATATAAAGTTTGTACGGTAAATCCATCGTACGGCATCCCAGATCAGGGTACGGGTCAATATCACATTTATCTCATTATCCAACCGGTATCCTTATCATCACATATTGTGAACTGGGGGTACTGATCTAAGTCTAGTACAATACTAATACCATCAACATATGTATATGTGTGTGTATGAAACACATAGCCTAAGGACCCTCTATAATATCCTTTCGTATCTCATAATACGAACCACATCATATCACCGATCTCGTGGCACCATGCCCAATCTCATCGACTCATCTCCAAATACCATATACTAACCTCATCATCCATGTATATGTATACATACATATATATATATATATATATATATATATATATATATATATATATACATAGTCCCATACCTATGTGTGTATGTGTGTGTGTATACATACATATCCCCATATACGCACAAGTAAATAAAATGTATGCGAGTGTGTGCGCGCGTGTATGCAAATCATTAATCTAGGGTTCGCGACTAACACTAACTATCGACACTATTACCAATTACTAAAATTAAACTTATGATCTTCTAAGATCTATCTTGATAATCATCTAGTCTCACAATAAACATATTTATAATATATAGGTATACGTATTCGTATACTACACTACAAAACCGCGGGGGTGCTATACGCCTTCCACCCGACTTTCCCCATAGATATATATCTACTCACCATGATCCTTGCTTGCCGAAGTCAATGACGCCACTCTCGTCCTTGTCGTTCATGTCCACTCGAGGGTACCTACATATATACACACAAGATATCGTAAACCGAAATCACGCATGAAAACCAAATCGGCACGAGTAACACACTTAGGTTAAAACCTATAGTTTACGCATGCAAGAATAACCAACGATTGACGTATAAACGTGAATCGAACGATAAAAACACAAATATCAAAACTCCAATTCATAAACATCACGAAATACAAGGAAACAACTCATGAATATGGTGCCAGATTTTACCCTCGGTTGAATTAGCCAATTTTGCATATGTGAAGGGTCTAATTAACTGCAAATGGAGCCATGAACTAGACACGGAGGAAAATCACCCTACCCTGGACACAAATTACGGCCAGGAGGAATAAAATTGCGGCCTACATAAGGGGGTTTGGGCTCGGGTCTTGGGGTTAGCTCCTAGGTTGCCTGCATGACTCACTGTGTATGCTAAATAATTTTCAGGTCATCCTAGTGTTAGCAGATCTCTAAATTCCATCACAAATCCCACAATTTTCCCGATATCGGGGATTTCTAAGTTCGCTAATTAGGGTATAGCCTCTTGTTTTAGTTAACAATTCTAACATTAGAGGGGTTGTATAGTCTCTACTAGGCTCAATTACTCAATCACAACTCAAGATTTCATCTAAACCCTAACTTGGAATTTTCGAAGTTCACTAAACCTCGATATATCGATTCTAAATTAACAATAGAAGCTAATGGAATGCATTACTACACTAATGGTGAAGGGATTACCTCATTTGGCAACTCAAGAATTTTCTTGAGTTGCCCCAAGTCTACAAAATCGGATTTTTCTTTGTCCAAAGTGTTTGTAGTGAGACCGTGCAAGCTTTTAATGAAATGGAGATGATGTTTTGAGTTGTTTTTGGTGGTGTTGTGAGGGTTAAAGAGGAGGTGGGGGAGTGAGGCAGCTATGGTGAGAGGGAGAGGGGAAAATGGTGAAGAGAAAATGAGAGAGGAAATGAGACCAAGTCAAAACAACCCCTCACCTTACTCTCTCTCATGTCTATCCCTCTTTTCTTTATTCATTTTCATTTTCTTTTCTTTTCTTTTCTTCTCTCTTAAAACAAAACCATGTGTTTCCCCCAATCAGAGCAAAGCTCTGTTAAAATTTTCAAAATTTAAAATGAAGCAGCGCTTCATAAAGCGCCAGCAAGCAGCGTTCACGTGCAAAGCACGAGTGCGCTCGCGCTAAGAGCGCCAGCGCTCTAAAGCAGCGCTCACGTGCAAAGCACGAGTGCGCTAGCGCTGGAACTAAATGTTCCCCACCGTCAGATCAAAGATCCAATAAAGATGATAAATCATTAATTGACCAGAATAAAATTCTGTTGAGGAAACATTCCTCAGAATCTTTCCAAAAAGGAAAGATTCTGCTCTGAAAATCAGAGCACTGTTGGATCAGTGATCCAATGGCGATTAAAAAGCACCAAAATACAGAATAAATTCTGTATGGGAAAAGATTTCCCAATCTTTTTAAAAACAAGAAAATTGCCTTCTGTAATTAGAAGCCCTTGGATCAAAGATCCAATGGTGGTGAAATCCCCAAAGCAATTGGAGAAAAGATCTCCTTAACCGATTGAACAAATCAACCTTCACTATATAAAGGCCCCAAGACTTCAAGTCTGAGGATATACAGGGATAATTAGAGGAACCCCCCTATAAACTTTGAGAAATCTCAGAAGGAAGAGCAAGCTCTCGGTAGAAGAAGAACTTTTCTTCAAGGTAAAAAACAGAGATAAGAAAAATCTCATTAAACAAGAAGAAAATAATTCTTCTCACAGATCATAGATCTATAAGACTAAGGTCTTTTACAAAAAGAGATCATGAATATCTCATTAAAAAAAGGGGGGAGAATAATTCAATTCTCTTAGGATTACAGATCCATAAAGGCAAAGCCTTTCACCAAAATAAGAGATTGAAACATCTCCTATAAAATAAAAACTTTGTTCTTAGAACCTTGAGACAAAGTCTCTTATAAACGAGAATTTATTTCTCAGATCATAAAAATGATCAGAAGCGCTTCTGCGCTCTTTGACTGGCGCCAAGTGCACCACGTGCTCCTCACGTATGCGCCACTTAACAAATAGCACTTTGCGCTCATGGACTGGAACTCAGCGCCAAGCGCACCACGTGCTCCTCACGTGTGCTCCACCTAACAAATAGCTCTTTGCGCTCATAAACTGGCGCTTTGCGCTCATAGACTGGCGCTCAGCGCCAAGCACGCCACGTGCTCCTCATGTGTGCGCTATATCACAGAAGCGCTTTGCTCTCATTAACTGGCGCTAGCGCCAAGCGCGCCACATGCTCCTCACGTGTGCACTAATAGAACATAAACTGTTCTTTAAATAAAGCCCTAGAGCTATGATGAATGCTCAGCATTCAATAAAAGACTGAAAGGCTGTCAGAACCCAAATCAATGTTCAACATTATCAAATGTTTAACATTTTAACTGAGTGGGCCGAGCCCAAGTTGGCCGTAAACCCCTCATTCAGATTAATTGAGCCCATATGCTCATAAATCCTTGATCTTAGTCCCAAATTGGACTACAGATCCCAACCAATATTGGTTTAAGGGTTCATCTCTTCACTCCTCTGATATTTGTCGTTGTAATCCTTCAACGTTTTCAGAGATGGGATGGGTCCCGACAACCAAACATTCCATGGACTATGGTTTCCTTAACCTCGGACTGTGGGGTCCTTAAACCCATGGACTATGATGTCCTTAACCTCGGACTGTGGGGTCCTTAAACCCATGGAGTATGATGTCCTTAACCTCGGACTGTGGGGTCCTTAAGCCCATGGACTATGATGTCCTTAACCTTGAACCGTAATTTCCTTAAACTAATGGACCGCAATGTCTTTAAACTAAAACAATAGAGTCCAAATGCTCTTTTGTTGGATCTAAACGATCCCATTAAGTTGATCTTAGTCTAAAATTAGACTAACGTATCCTTAACAAACGTTTAAGTTGATCTTAGTCTCAAACGAGACTAACGCATCCTTAAACCCAACCCAAACCCAAATCTAAGAAGATACGGATTTGGACTAATCCATGCCCTATGGGCGACAACATAAATTAGTCTCCGTATACAATCCACGGGCAACGAAAAAACAAAACAAACACACACGACATGAAGTGACCATCTAGAGAAGGAGAAAGTGGTTACCGCGATGTGGTAGCGTAATTAACTGCAGGGGCTTGCGCCTGCAGCGAAGAGCGTCCCCACAATCAAAAACCCCTCAACGAGGGGGAATCTGACGAAGTTTTCTACATCGGCCGCATCCGTTTAAACCTTCGATATATGATGTCATAAATCAACTTGGCATCTTCGAAGAGGTGGAAGGATAGCACCAAATAGCATCTGCCCTCGAAGTTCAGGCCGGACGTCCCAACGTCCCGGTCACGTCCTTTCGGCGGAGAACAGATTCTGGCACGCCCGGTGGGACTTTTTTCTCTTTCCACTCAACACTTCGTGTCTCGTGTTCGCGAACGAATCGCGGTTTGATATGGTTGCCCTTGGGTTCGAGGTACTAAGATTTGGTTTTCCTCCCGTGCAAAAATAAGAAGATCAATGGCTTCAAACTGCACTAACTGCAATTGCAACTCTCGCTCTCTCCCGTCTGGAGGAGTAACCTACGGGCCCCAAGCGGCCTCCCTTTTCACAATGCCGGTGGAACACGTGACCCAAGCCACCACTGGGCTATTCTTCAGGACCATGATCCCGCCAACAAGCTTCAACGCTCCTGTACCATCGCCAGAAGCTCTGAAGAAGTCGGTCTTTGATCGGCTTGCAACTACTGCGACCCCTCTCAACGGGTCGCCCAAGTCTATTGCCTCAGTTTTCAACAGACTGGGCTGAAGCTCAGATGGGCCCATGAAGAAGCCCACAATTTCTGAAGAGGTTATCCCGAAGCGGATAGCCATTCCTGCCCCTGAAGTCGTCAGAGCGGGTTCCCCTTCTAAAGAGTAAGTATTCGCAAGATCGACCGTTCCAACTCCCACTCCAGGTGAAGTCATGAAGGTTGTTTCCCCTGTTCGAAAGTCGGCCTTCGCAAGGCTGACTATCCCTTCTCAACGGATGTCAGTCTTCAACAGGTTAGTGCCAATAGCAGCCTCTCCTCAAAGTAAGGGACAAGAAGAAGCTCATCCAACAGCGGAGGTGATCCCGACCGCACGACTTGATCGACGTCGCCACTGGCGCCGAGTGAGGAAAGATGAGGGCAATTCCCCTTCTGGATTGACTCCAATGGTAGAAGTTGATGCTGTTGTTCCAACTGGAAACAGTTTTGAACCACTCAGGAGGGTCCGCAAGAACTCTCCTACGGCTATGCTGAAAAGGTCTCCTCCATCTATGGAGAACGTTACAATGGTGAAGTTGGAGCAGCCCCCTCAGCGGCTGTCCTCTAAAATTTACAAGGTCTGGCGACAGGTCCAAGACTCCGTGATTGATCTGGACTACCCCCGCCAACAGAAAAAGATGAAAGTTCGGCGAGAATAGGACCATCCTGTCAGGCCACAAAAGGTGTTATATGATTGTTCGCATTTTTGCATGCATTTAAAAATTAATAATATACCGCAATCAAGACGGTGTCGCTTGATAGCTAGACCGAGATGAGTACGGGTCGTCCTCTGGGAAACGTTGAATCTTTTAATCTTACATTAGGCGTGTTGAGAAAGGGGAAGAATAAAGAATGGTGGAAATAGTTTCTAGATCTACGTTAAACAAGGATGCAAAATATAGATCTAGATTAACTACGGAGGTAAGTTTAATATTAAAAGGGGGTTTGTAGGGTTAATTAGGATTTAGTAGTTATGGATGATTAATTAAAGATTACTCATTTTATCCTTTAATTGATTTAAAACTAGAACGACGGTGATCCATGTAGATTAGGGTTTCTGGAGGGAAAAGGGTTCCCACTCTTAACCCCTTCCTCGACATGGAACTCCGTTCATATCTAGCCTTTACCAAAACAATAGTTAATCTAATCTCTAATCGTGGTCGTGATTATCAATGAATTGATGGCGTGCCCAATTATGATGTTAACTATTCTTTTGATAGAGTTTATAAACTTTATAAGACTTAAAAAGAGTTTAAGGATCTTCATTATCCATTAACCTACCCTAATCCCATGAACCCTAACAAGCGAAGAATTACTTGCGTATGTTGGGAGAAGAAGAGATGGAGAGAGAAATTATATTAAAACTACAAAGAGATAGAATAAGAAAACTACTACCTTTATTAATCAACAAAATTCATTTACACTTTGTTCCCTTAGAAAATGATTACAAAATGCTAGTTTGCTTCTCGATCTCTTCTAAGGAGGTAGATGAACCGTTGATGATAATCTTGGATGCGTGAGCCTGTCGTGGACTTCGTGATCTCTTCATCTTTATTTTTCCAAGAGCCTCTCGGTCCTTATTTATAGTCACAGAGCCAGAATCTTAGTTTCCTAATATAGAAACTAGTTGTTAGGATCCTAACCACCAAAATCCCATATCTCAACTCTTCAAATCCGCGGCGGAACCGCGGTCATTGGATATGTTTGGCCGCGGATCCGCCCCCTTTTGGTGAGATCATGACCTCTAATTCTTGTAGTTTCATATCTGTAACACTTGGTAATCTTTTGAGTATCTAGACTTTGAAAATCTTTTCTACATTTCTGCCAGAATTAGTTTCTTCAATTTACTTGAATATCTTCGGCAGATTTGATCTTGCCAACTCGGATTTCCTTGATTTTAGTCATGATATAATTCATGCACAATTATCTCAATAAATGATGTTAGTAGAATTTGTTTTTATTGAGAAATTATCTTTAACCATTTGTCATGATATTTTAATTCTAAGAATTGGTCAAAGGTATTTAATAAGGTAAGCATATTTAAATGGGCCAAATGTTACGTGGATGTTATATACTTACTTTTTCCTACATAATGTTAATTATAATATATAAACATATGAAAATAGTATTTTTGCAGATAAATCTTCATATGTGTCATATTTATAATAAACACCTTTTATTATTTAGAAATAGCAGGAAAAATGTCATATTAAATGTGCAGTTTTATCAACTGAACAAATACCCCCAAACTTATCTTTGATCGTCCCGAGAAAACTAGTTATTCAAGAGAAGAAGAAAAAGAAGAAGCTAAGCACACTTTCGTAGGCAACACGATTGCACTGAACACGTGCAACAAGCCGTTAAACCCCTAGGTGTCCCTAGTAGGAGGAGTGTTGTCTCCTGAGGGTTTTCAGCGGATTACACCCACAAAATCATATAATAAAAGAGAGATGGTGAAAGTTACATATAAAGATAAGAACTATAAAAGAAAGAACTTGAAAATAAGAGTTTTCAACTACACCAGCTTTTCGGTTGTCATGAGCCCTATCTTAATGGTCGTGAAAAGATGTTAGAAATCACATCATCCCTCAATAAAACATCACCTTTATTCTTCATTCCTACTTTTCTTCCAAACATTGATCATATACCCCTACGTGTGTGTAAAAGGCATCCCTACACTTAGAGAATTCAACTCAAGCTATCATACTCTTGTCCATCTTCCAAAGTATTTTTTAGTCGGTGAATTTTTTTTATGAAATTGCTCACACATCCTTCATGCGACCGTTAATACTTCTTGAGGTACTAACCGACTGATTACAAAATGTGCTTGCGTATTAAGGTGTAATTCCTCGTCTTACAACTAAGGCTTAGCAGTGGCTCCCAAACCAGTTAGTCTAAGGCACTAGGTGATAAAGCACCCTCGCTATATTTTTTTATGCTGCCTTGGTAATTACAAAACCAGTGTTCATTTTTTTCTTTCTTCACCACTTATATATTTTATTTTATTCTCCTTCATACTAAGGCTTTTTAGACAAGAGTATTTCAAGGTATCCTCTACTATCCCAAGTTTCAAGATGTGTGTAAGTGCGTAAAGTAGTGTATCAACGTTCAAATGTTTGGCTTCCAGAATAGAAACTATTTTTCAGACTTATTTTTATCTTCAGATTAGTGATTTCTTTCATCTTACTAACCCTTGGGACAACGGCCCATAACTACTTATTACTAGTTTTGTGTAAGAAAACTACTAACTTTCTTGGTTTCCTTAAATTTTTCCAATCTTTTAGATGTAATTTTTCACTATCTAATCTTTTGTTATAAAAGAATTTTTTTTAAAATTTTTTTTTTGAAAATGTTGTGCTTATTCAAAGTATGATGCAAATTGATGCGTAAATAAGCACAAACTTCCCCTAAACTTGTTTTCAACAGTGTCCTCACTGTTGTCATCTGTTAAATCTCAAAAAACTGTAAGCTTGGGAGGAAAAATTAACGGGGAAAAGAATATATGGATGTGCGAATCTCCCCCAAACTTATTTTTGGCTCACCATTTTGAGTAAAAATTTTATTTTCAAGAGCCAAATTATACCCCCCCAAACTTGAGTTAAACAATATTAAGCTTTTAAAATCATAAGAGGGGGGTCAAAGTTACTTGTCAATTCCAAGCTTTGCAAAGACCAAAAGTCAACACCAACCATTCGAAAATTTTATCAGTGAAACGCACCAGTTGGTGGAAGAATATGTTGAAGGGAGCCAGAAAGAAGTGTGGAAGAGATAAGTGGTGTAAAAGAAAAGGATTGCGTCTCAATTTGGAGAGACGACACAGTGATTGTGATGATGAATTACTCGCATTTTTGTGATTGTCAAGAAGAAGGGGTGGAGGTTCAATTTCTTTGTATTGAAGTGGATTCATCTCAACACCCGTGTTTGTTAAAAATACAAGCTCATCAGTGAAAATTTCCTCAAATCTTTCATCGATACCCTGAAGAATCATGTCATCAGAAAGAGCGGGGTGATCTTCAGACTCCATAAACGGTTCATAATTAGCGTTAGATGTTGACCTGGACAACTTGATGGAAGAGTACGTATGTGTATAATACATAGTTGGGTCAAACAACAACATATGAAAAGAGTCTAGATCAATATCGTGAAGCTGATCAAATTCGCTGCTGTCGACATCCATTAATTCGACAGAACATGCTTGAGCAGAAGGTTCGGAGGGTACACTTCCCAACTTGTAAATGTTAAGATCTATTGACATTTTCCCGAAGGATAGGGTCATAGAGCCATTACGACAGTTGATTACAGCATTGGAAGTGGCCAAAAAGGGTCGACCGAGAATCACCGGAATTTGGTTCCGTGGGTTCGCTACAGGCTGTGTATCGATAACAATAAAGTCTACAGGGAATAAAAATTCCGCGACTTTAATTAACACATCCTCAAGCTCACCCCTAGGTTTGGTGATTGATCGGTCGGCCATCTGGAGAGTTGTGTTCGAGGGCTTTAACTTTCCGATCCCTAACTACTCATAAACTGAGTAAGGAAGCAGGTTAACACTTGCGCCAAGATCAAGTAGAGCACGGTTAATATTTTTACCCCCAATAGAAATAGAAATTGTAGGACAGCCGGGGTCCTTATGTTTCCTTGGTAATTGTTGGGGAAAAGCTGTGTTTACAGTACTCGACATGAACACCTTTTTTGGCACTTGAGTCTTCCTCTTCCTAGTGCACAAGTCCTTGAGAATTTTCGCATAAGCCAGAACTTGTTTTATAGAATCTAGGAGAGGGATATTGATGTTAACCTGCTTAAAGATGTCAATAATCTTCTCCATCTGCGGACTCGGTTTGTTTCCCCTTAACCGATTCGGATAAGGAGCTTTAGCAATAATAGCTGGGTCCAACAGTGGAGAAGGTGGTGTGGGTAGGAAAGATCCCAGAATAGGAGTGGGGATCGTCTTTGGTGAACTAGAAGAAGTGTGCTGAAGGTTCGAGCCTTGGGAAAAACGGAGAATAGGCTCGGAAGAAAATGGTGGGGTAGACGAACTGGGGTCAGAAGTAGAAGTAGAAGTGGAAGGAAAAGTCTCAGCCGGGGTATCATCGATTGATTCATCATTATTAGTATCAATCTCTTCACCGACATGGTTGTCAAGCACTCTTCCAGATCTCAATGTGGTAATAGCATTCACATGATGTGAGTAGCCAGGATTCGGTACGGGTTGAGCTGGAAGTTTCCCCCTCTCTCTAGCACTTTTTTCGTCTTTTAATTATGCAATTTGTGCTTCCATCGACTTAATACTCTCACATTGGAAGGCAAAGTTCTTTTTTATGTCATCGACGGAAGACTTCATCTCAACCGAAACTTGCATGAATTTTTTCAGAAGCAAATTCATGGTTTGTTCGAGTGAAGAGGAGTTATCAGTACCTGTCAATTGCAAAGAATTTTTATACGGTGCAGAAGTGTTGACCGGATTTTGAAAGTTTTGTGATTGATAGGGGTGATGAGTCAATTGTAGTGGTTGTTGTTGTGGTGGAGGGACCCTTTGAAAGTTGTTTTGGTTTGGAACCATGTTTTGAGTTTGTTGTTGGTTCCAAACAAAGTTAGGGTAATTCCTCCAACCCTGATTATAAGTGGAAGAATACGGATCGTTTCTAGGTCTTTGTTGAAAAGCAGCATTGGTATGCTCTTGACCTTGAAACGGAGAATTCAAAGGACATTTTTCCGTAAGATGTGATGGATCATAACAGCATCTGTAAGTCGATGTAGTACACCCCAGTACTTATGGGGAGACGGAATTTTCAAAAACGATCAAGTTTAAACAATGAACATCGACTAACCGCTTGAATCGAAGCTAAACAAATAATAACCAAACACATAGCTATACTAAACTATAGTGTTAAGGGATTATACCGATCGAAACTAGTCCTTCGTCTTTGTGTCCTCCTTTGTTCTCCTCGACCTTCTCTAGGTAGTAGACGATCCACCCGAGAGCAAAACTCCAAGCTAAACCTTTAACTTGAGGTAACTAATCAACTTTGATTGCTAATCAAAGATGAAAGGATGATATAGAGTAAAGGTAATGGATTGTTTAGTCTAACTAATCCTTTGATCTCAACACATGAGGATTAAGGATTAGGGTTTGAAGATGAGAGCTTGAGGAGAGAGAATGTGAGATAAGATAATGAGAGGAAAGAGAGTGTATCATAATATATTATGAAGCATTTCTTTTTAACAATAATGAATAAAGGAAATGAATAAGCATGCTTCATAAAATATCTAGTGGTGATTCATTAGCATGAGTCATTAAGCAATAAATGTGCATTAATGAAATGAATGAATCACCACCATGACTCACTTTCTTATCCAAAAGAAACCTCCTTAGTCACATCTTCTAGAAGCTTCTCGAGTAATTACGAGAACGCCCCTCCGAACCGTAAAAATACGGAAAATCTTTAGACTGTATAAATCCAATAACCGGATACCAGTAACTGGCTTAAACCAAAGCCGACTGGTAAAAACTTTCCGAAAGTCGTACGCGCGTAAACGCACGTATGCGTCCGAACCCTTTGTCGCAAAACCATGCAACCTCTATATCGTTTCGCCTGGAGTAGGAAACTCTCTGTGTGGGACTCTAGAGACTCGACTACTACGCTGGCAGTGGGTTTAACCACAGACCGCAAGCGGCACTAGCTGTACGTAACGGTCCCCAGGTAGTTGTCGATAAGAAGGCCGATGAGTAAACCCATCCGAACTCCTACTGAGTCTGATGTGACAATCTCCATACAGTCCGGTCCGTTCGTCCAAGACTATCGCATATCGGGCCTAGGGGGGCGGCAAGCGTCAGTCCCCTAATAGCGGTATAAGTCGTGTCGGAGTAAAGCCCATTACACCCTGAGAAACTACTGGAACCTACCAGCAAATCTCGCTTGCCCTGGCCAGGGACTTTGCGTAATGGCTCTCTGACGCAGCACGATATCTACTCCCAATACCGGGAGGGACGAATCCTGTCTAACCGCCACTGCCTCCAAGTGCTCGGGACTGCACCCAACTGCCACCTGTTTGCACGACTCCTTTGAGCCGTGGTAGGGTAGCAATCTAAGAACAGTGGGACACACTCGAGGCGAAGTAGCAGTGTCAAGTCTGCGGACTACGCTGTACTCATGTCACCTGGGAACTGTTCACTGACGACTGGTATCAAACCAACCAACAGTTCCCTGTGAGTCCTGTCCGGTGTACCCGTAACCTAACGAGCACCTGTATACTATCTCCAGTACGACGTACTGACGGCTGTGGGACAGACCATCTCCCCAACTGGGATGAGAAGCATACACACTAGTCTACTCCGGAGTATCGATGCTCTGTCTCGATAATCCAACGACCAGGGACCTGAATAAGGATATGCTTGTAGACTACCCAGCCCCCACTAGTGTGACTGCCATCACAACGCTGGTAGACAAGCTAGATCCTAAGAGCTCTATCAATACGTATACTCACATATTAAGATAGAAAAACCAAGTAGCATACTACCATGTTTAGCAAGACTGTTATATACATGTGAATATCCCAAGCTTCCATTAAGTAATATACAAGCTAGTATGATACAGTAATGGCCTTCTAGGGCATAAACACTAACAATCTCCCACTTGCACTAGGGCCATGTACTGGCATATCGTAGACCAATGATCTCGAGCAGCCTCTCGAACTGAATCTGAGGAAGGGCCTTCGTGAATGGATCAGCAATGTTCTCTTCTGAAGCAACTCTCCGAACCTCGATCTCCTGACGATCAATGATCTCCCTGATCAGGTGATACCGCCTCAAGATGTGTCTGGACTTCTGATGGGACCTTGGTTCCTTCGCTAAAGCTATAGCTCCGTTGTTGTCGCAATACAGAGGTATTGGATCAACTATGGTAGGAACCACCTGAAGTTCTGTTAGGAACTTCTTCATCCAGACTGCTTCTTTTGCGGCATCGCAAGCAGCTATATACTCCGCTTCCATCGTCGAGTCAGCAACGGTGTCCTGCTTGGAGCTCTTCCAGCACACCGCCCCTCCATTGAGGGTAAAGACATAACCCGACATGGACTTGGAATCGTCCTTATCACTCTGGAAGCCGGAATCAGCAAAGGCCTCCAACCTGAGGTCTTTTCCGCCGTAAACCAAGAACATCTCCTTAGTCCTCCTCAGGTACTTGAGAATGTTCTTTACTGCTATCCAGTGTTTCTCCCCTGGGTCTGACTGATACCGGCTTACCACGCTCAGTGCGTAAGCTACATCTGGTCTGGTACACAACATCGCATACATTATAGAGCCTACTGCAGAAGCGTAGGGTATAATAGACATGTGTTCCCTTTCCAAATCAGTCTTGGGAGACATCTCTTTGGAGAGGGTGATTCCGTGACAAGCCGGTAGATTACCGCGCTTAGAATCTTCCATACTGAATCTTTTCAGTACAGTGTCGATATACCTGGACTGCGAAAGTCCCAACATCCTCTTGGATCTATCACGATAGATCCGGATCCCCAGAATGTAAGAGGCATCACCCAGGTCTTTCATGGAGAACCTGTGTGACAAGAATCCTTTGACAGATTGTAGCATAGGAATGTCATTTCCTATCAATAGAATGTCATCCACGTACAAGACGAGGAATACGACACTTCTGGCCACGACTTTACTATATATGCACGGTTCATCTGGATTTTTGATAAAGTCATATTCTTTGACTATCTCATCAAAACAGATGTTCCAACTCCGCGATGCCTGCTTTAGTCCATAAATAGACTTAAGCAGCTTGCATACTTTCCCGCTGCTCCCACTCTGATTGAAACCCTCTGGCTGATCCATATAGACGCTCTCTTCTAAATTTCCATTCAGAAAAGCCGTCTTTACGTCCATCTGCCAGATTTCATAATCATGGAAGGCAGCAATAGCAAGAAGGACCTGAATGGATTTGAGCATAGCCACTGGAGAAAAGGTTTCGTCATAGTCCAAACCAGGTCTTTGACGAAAACCCTTTGCAACAAGTCTAGCCTTATAGGTTTCCACCTGTCCATCTACACCAATCTTTTTCTTGAAGATCCATTTGCATCCTATGGGTTTTACCCCATCTGGAGCAAAGTCCAAAGTCCATACTTTGTTGGTGTACATGGACTCCATCTCGGTCCGCATTGCATCTAGCCATCGTACCGAGTCGCCGCTCTGGATGGCCTGCTGGAAGTCAGTAGGTTCATCATCATCTATGATGCAATCCTCTCTATCCCCGTCTATGAGAAAACCGTAGTATCTCTCAGGCGGATGAGACGGCCTACTACTCCTGCGGAGGGGTGCGGGAATGTTCTGTTCTTCTTGAACCTCTGGTTCTACCAAACTTTCAGTAACAGCTTGTGGTTCTGGAATTTCTTCCAGTTCTACTTCGCTCCCACTCTTCTGATTTTCTAAAAATTCAGTTTCTAAGAAATGGGCATGACGAGAAACAAAAACCTTTTGTTCCTCTGCGTAATAGAAATAATATCCCTTGGAGTTCTTTGGATATCCTACAAGCTTACACAGTACTGAGCGTGCCTCGAGCTTGTCCACATGCTGCTTTTTTACAAAAGCTGGACACCCCCATGTCCTAAAATGTTTTAGACAGGGTTTCTTCCCACTCCACATCTGATATGGTGTGGTAGGCACAGTCTTGGTTGGAACCTGGTTCAAAAGATATGCCGCTGATTCTAGCGCATAACCCCAGAAAGATCGCGGTAACTCAGTATTACTCATCATGGATCGTACCATATCCAATAGGGTTCGATTCCGTCTCTCCGATACACCGTTGTGCTGTGGAGTGTATGGAGGAGTAAGCTGAGAGAGAATTCCTTTCTCTTTTAGGTAACCTAGGAACTCGGCACTTAAGTATTCTCCACCTCGATCAGATCTTAGTGTCTTAATACTTTTGCCTGTTTGGTTTTCCGCTTCACTCTTAAATTCCAGGAATTTCTCAAAGGCCTCTGATTTATGCTTCATTAAGAAAACATATCCATACCTAGAGAAATCATCTGTAAAAGTAATGAAGTAGGAATAACCACCTCTTGCATGTGTAGACATTGGACCACATACATCACTGTGTATGAGTCCTAAGAGCTCGCTCGCTCTTACTCCTTGTCCAGTAAATGGAGTCTTTGTCATCTTTCCTTTGAGACAAGATTGACAAGTGTCATAAGTTTGATATTCGAACGTGTCCAAATATCCTTCTCTATGCAACTTAGTCAACCTTCTCTCATTGATGTGACCCAGTCTACAATGCCATAAGAAAGCTTTATTTAAATCTGGAGACTTTCTTTTTAGTGTGTTCTGGACATTGAAAATTTGGAGTTGGTTTAACACATATATGCCGTTATTTAGAGTACCGGACCCAATCAAACCATGATTAAGGTGGATGTTGACAACATCTCTTACAAACGTGAAATCATAACCTTTATTTGATAATAAGGAAACTGATATGATATTACACGTTAAGCTGGGTACAAAATAACAGTTATGTAAAACCAAAATGTGTCCACTCGTCAATCCTAGGTGATAATCCCCGACGGACGCAGCTCCCACGCTAGCTCCGTTAGCAACCCTGAGGATCATATCACCTTCCTTCAGCACTCTACGGTTTCTCAGTGCCTGCAATGAATTGCAAATATGAGATCCTGATCCGGTATCCAATACCCAGGAAGCAGAGTTGATTGACAGACAATTCTCAATTACAAACACACCTGAAGTCGAAGCCACAGCTTGCTTCGGTTCCTGGTTCTTGGCGTTCCACGCCTTGCAATCCTTCTTCCAGTGCCCTTTCCTGTGACAATGGAAGCACTCATCCAGGCCAACTACCGGTGCTGTAAACTTTTTCTTTCCCTTCTTTCCCACCTTACTAACACCTCCTCTAGGTCTGGGTGTGGCCTTCTTCTTCCTTCCTTTGGCCCTAGCCTTGGACCCGGAAGAAGATGAACCGCCAATAAACATAGCGGGTGTTTCCCTTGCCTTCTGCAAGGTGCCCTCTGCACTCCTTAACATGTTCAGGAGTTCCGCAAGTTCAACTTCTTTTCCTTGAAGATTGAAGTTGAGGATAAACTGGGCGTAGGTGGGAGGAAGGGACTGGAGAACAAGGTCTGTATAGAGCTCATTATCCAAAGTCGTCCCAAGGTCCGCGAGCTCTTCAATATAGCCGATCATCTGTAGGACATGTTCACCTACCGATGACCCGACAGCCAACCTCGCTCGAAATAATTTCTTAGAGGTCTCGTATCTTGCTATACGAGATTGCTCTCCATAAAGTTCCTTTGTATGGAGAAATATGCCATCTAGGGACATATCCTCGTGCCTCCTCTGATGTTCATTGTTCATTGAGGCAAGCACGATGCACTTGGCTCTCGCGCAATCTAAATCCCAGGTTTTGCGGATTTCCTTATCCGCATTGCTGGATTTGGGACCAAGGACAGCAGGTGCTGTAGCGGTGAGGACGTACCCCAGTTTGTCATAGGTCAAAGCCATCTTGACATTCCGCAGCCAATCTTTATAGTTTGGCCCCGTCAGTATATTTTTCTCTAAAAGTAACTTAAGTCCAGTCATTTTCAGGGTCGCTGCAATTAGGAGAGAGAGAAGAAAACTCTTTAGCATGATGCTCTTGCAAGTTTAGAGTGGTTTTTAGTTTATCTAAACTGGATGGCTCCCACTGTTTCTCGAATCCTTCCTCAAACCATAAAAGAAGAATTAGCCAAGACTATTCTCACCGTACAATACTTGCTTAACCGTTCAGCCAGGCCGGTGTCGATACTTCGAGGGAGGTTTTCCAACGCTTTCGCGAAGTTCCTTAATTAAATAACCTCTTTTCTCTGGGGGCGTAACCCCGCTGACACTTTTCTGGACACCTACTAGGTTTATAGCATTGATCGTTAAGCGACGAATATCCTGATAAGTAGCATATACTCACAGTAGGATTGGGATCCAAATATCATCGTATGATAATGTTGAAGGAATCCTACCAACATTCATCAAACTCCAAATGGTATGCATCTCTTTGCAAATTTCAGTTTCTTTAGAAATTCCCGATATAAGTTTTTGCCCCATGCTCTTATGATCTTGACTAAGGGCCAACAAATCATAAGTCACATGTCAAGTTCTGCCCATCATTATCCTGTTGATTTGAACCCATCCGTATACTCTTGACTAAGGGCCAAACAAAGTAATACGACTGTCCCAAATTAACTCATCTATCTATGCAACAAATGAATACCTCAGCAGCTACCAAACACTATGTCTTGACTAAGGGCCAAACAAACATAGCTTGAATACTACTGACCATTCATAAGAAATGACGGAGGGCTACGACTGGTTTTGGCGAAACCGTGAACGTAGTGAACTTGATATAACCGAAGGAACCTGATAGCTTTTAAAAGGAGTGGTTAAATCTCCGCATTTAAAAATATCTGTTTTTAAAATTAACCGAGTGGTTTCTTTTAATTGTTCCAACGATTTAAACTTTGGTTTGTTTTACTTTGCATTATAGATAATGCGTCCCATCATTAACCTATCATTGCAGAAAACAACGAAAATACAACGTCCTCTTATGCCATCCGCATTCGCCACGGGGTCCCGTCATCACCCGTTAGGTTACTTAACTAACGACAGAGCGGGGGCTGGGCTAGCGCGGGTGTAAAACATAAGTGACGTCTAAATAGCTATAATAAATATAGATATTTTACATTCGTCTGACGCAATGATATTCATTCCAGAACACAGATAAACAATATTGGATTTGCAAGCAATCTGTATTTCTTTTGAGCCTGCAAGAAAAGACAGATTACACAGTTGTGATGAATAGCCGTTTACCCCACCCTCGACCCCTACGGGTACGGCAAACTACCCACCCGGCAGTCTGTGTACCCCACCTTGGGTCAGTCCTAGGAGCAAAAACAGTAAAATGAAATAATACAACGGTGGCTACAACCGCAACCTGGAAGTGCCCCGCGAAAATAATATTACAACAAATTACATTTACAACAAATGAATTAATCAATAACCCATTGCTAACCCCGGCTATACACCACAACAGTCCAATACAGTTTATATGCACAAACAGATATAACCATTTCAGAAATGTGCAACCCCCTGCCAACCGACATACTAGCAGTTGGGGGAGGTTTACGAACACATTAAACAATCACAGATATAATCCAATACGCAAATACTGTACAATTCGATCGAATAAACAACATCAATATTGCTCCAAAATCTGCTCTGTTAAACAGTAACCTGAGCAATAATTAAATATTCCAGAAAACCCCAAATATCACAGAGAAGCAACAGAAGAAAACTCGGCCGCTGACTCGCCAACTCGGCGGCGGAAGCGCGGCAACTCAGTGGTTGAGGCCGCGGTTCCGCGGCGCGTTGGTCGATTCAGTCGACTGTTTTTCTTGGGTGTTCTTCTGGTGTCATGTCAAGCTCTCTGAACTCACCTGAAAAATTTTCTGACATCGTTTTAAATTCGACAGAAACTTACATTTTTTAGGGTTTTCCGGCTTCGTTTTTCCGTTCGAAATTCGTACAAATTTGCAATCAAGTTATTTATTGTTTAGCGAGGCTCTGATACCACTGTAAGTCGATGTAGTACACCCCAGTACTTATGGGGAGACGGAATTTTCAAAAACGATCAAGTTTAAACAATGAACATCGACTAACCGCTTGAATCGAAGCTAAACAAATAATAACCAAACACATAGCTATACTAAACTATAGTGTTAAGGGATTATACCGATCGAAACTAGTCCTTCGTCTTTGTGTCCTCCTTTGTTCTCCTCGACCTTCTCTAGGTAGTAGACGATCCACCCGAGAGCAAAACTCCAAGCTAAACCTCTAACTTGAGGTAACTAATCAACTTTGATTGCTAATCAAAGATGAAAGGATGATATAGAGTAAAGGTAATGGATTGTTTAGTCTAACTAATCCTTTGATCTCAACACATGAGGATTAAGGATTAGGGTTTGAAGATGAGAGCTTGAGGAGAGAGAATGTGAGATAAGATAATGAGAGGAGAGAGAGTGTATCATAATATATTATGAAGCATTTCTTTTTAACAATAATGAATAAAGGAAATGAATAAGCATGCTTCATAAAATATCTAGTGGTGATTCATTAGCATGAGTCATTAAGCAATAAATGTGCATTAATGAAATGAATGAATCACCACCATGACTCACTTTCTTATCCAAAAGAAACCTCCTTAGTCACATCTTCTAGAAGCTTCTCGAGTAATTACGAGAACGCCCCTCCGAACCGTAAAAATACGGAAAATGTTTAGACTGTATAAATCCAATAACCGGATACCAGTAACTGGCTTAAACCAAAGCCGACTGGTAAAAACTGTCCGAAAGTCGTACGCGCGTAAACGCACGTATGCGTCCGAACCCTTTGTCGCAAAACCATGCAACCTCTATATCGTTTCGCCTGGAGTAGGAAACTCTCTGTGTGGGACTCTAGAGACTCGACTACTACGCTGGCAGTGGGTTTAACCACAGACCGCAAGCGGCACTAGCTGTACGTAACGGTCCCCAGGTAGTTGTCGATAAGAAGGCCGATGAGTAAACCCATCCGAACTCCTACTGAGTCTGATGTGACAATCTCCATACAGTCCGGTCCGTTCGTCCAAGACTATCGCATATCGGGCCTAGGGGGGCGGCAAGCGTCAGTCCCCTAATAGCGGTATAAGTCGTGTCGGAGTAAAGCCCTTTACACCCTGAGAAACTACTGGAACCTACCAGCAAATCTCGCTTGCCCTGGCCAGGGACTTTGCGTAATGGCTCTCTGACGCAGCACGATATCTACTCCCAATACCGGGAGGGACGAATCCTGTCTAACCGCCACTGCCTCCAAGTGCTCGGGACTGCACCCAACTGCCACCTGTTTGCATGACTCCTTTGAGCCGTGGTAGGGTAGCAATCTAAGAACAGTGGGACACACTCGAGGCGAAGTAGCAGTGTCAAGTCTGCGGACTACGCTGTACTCATGTCACCTGGGAACTGTTCACTGACGACTGGTATCAAACCAACCAACAGTTCCCTGTGAGTCCTGTCCGGTGTACCCGTAACCTAACGAGCACCTGTATATTATCTCCAGTACGACGTACTGACGGCTGTGGGACAGACCATCTCCCCAACTGGGATGAGAAGCGTACACACTAGTCTACTCCGGAGTATCGATGCTCTGTCTCGATAATCCAACGACCAGGGACCTGAATAAGGATGTGCTTGTAGACTACCCAGCCCCCACTAGTGTGACTGCCATCACAACGCTGGTAGACAAGCAAGATCCTAAGAGCTCTATCAATACGTATACTCACATATTAAGATAGAAAAACCAAGTAGCATACTACCATGTTTAGCAAGACTGTTATATACATGTGAATATCCCAAGCTTCCATTAAGTAATATACAAGCTAGTATGATACAGTAATGGCCTTCTAGGGCATAAACACTAACAGCATCCATAGACAATTTTAGGGAGTGTCATCTGATTTAGGGAGGCTACTAAAAATTTATGTTCCATAGCTTCGAGTTTCTTTTGCATTGCTGCCATTTCAGCTCTAACTCCTATGGAAATATCAGATTGGTGAATATCACCCCTATACGATGGTTGGTTTACACTCTCCCACTGTAAAGTTTTTTCAGCGAAATTTTCTAAAAATCTCCAGGCTTCACCATCATCTTTAGTCATGAAGGTGCCTTGACACATGGATTTAAGTATCTGTTTTGTTGTAGGACTAATGCCCTCATATACGATTCTGTACAGATCCCATCTAAGGATTCCATGATGAGGACATTGAACCAACAGATCCTTGAAGCGTTCAAAACATTTCGAAAATGGTTCATTGGGAAGCTGGGTAAATTGTTTTATTTCGCTACGGACTCGAGCTGTTTTATGATTAGGGTAGAATTTCTTTAGGAAAGCTGTGACGAATTCCCCCCAGTTTGAAATAGAATGTGCGGCTATGTTATAAAGCCACTTCTCGGCTATATCGCACAAAGTGAATAGGAGAAGACGTAATCTCATAGCATCCACAGAAAGCTGTGAAGTACCCATCATAGCGCATACATTTTCAAATTTGGTAATAAAGACGTATGCGTCTTTAGACTCAAGCCCATGAAATTTAGGCAACAGATTGATGTGGTGGGGTTTAATTTCAAAATTATCCCCGTTGGCTGGTGGTGGAATGGATAGACAGGTAGGAAGTGGACCATGGATAGGATAACATCTTTCTTGGGGAGAGATGCACGGTGGATTCTGCTCACCTACGGGCGATGGCAGCGTGGTATTATAATTTGATGGAGTACCGTCCATCTCGGTTGATGTGATAGGTGGTGGGGAAAAAGAAAATGAAGAAGTACCGACTTCGGAGTCGATAGCCGAAACGCGGACAAGACGGGCACTAGAATCCCATGTCCAGCCAAGCATGCACTAAGCGGTTTTAGTACAAGTGGCAGCGTGTGTGTTATTGGTTTGTTTTTGAAAAAGTGTGTCGGATTTAGACAAATCACACAAAAATGCACAAATAACCCTGAAACTAAGGTTACCTAGGTCAAGTCTCTAGACCGCTCCTAGACTTCCAAAGGACAAGCCGTAAGATCAATCCTCTACCACCTCTTTACTACTCTTGTGGCCCGGTAAGTGCCAGGTAAGTGGGAGGTATCCGCTATACGAATCACCGAAAATAGCGGGCCTTAATTAAATTACCACTTGCCTTAGACACACTTGCTTAGGCACCACAAAAGTAATGCGGATAAGCGATAGATTACCCACGACCTTCCTTTGTCCTTATTGAGCACGACAATCCTTAGAGTCTTGTCTAGATATTTTTTAAATTAATGTAGGGTTGATGCTAATGCTCGTTTTGTGATTTGTAGGGCTTAGGAAGGGTGATAAAATCTCTACCTAATTTGAATTTGGTCTTTGCCCCTTAAAAATCCGTATTAAAATATGAATAAACAAACCAATTACAAAACTTTGCAAAAAGATTTTTGAGCGGCAATATTTTGCAAAGAATCCTGCAGAAAAGATATTTTATTAGATTTCAGAGGAGAGAGAAAGAGTTGAGAAACTTACCAGAGAAGTTACGACCCTTAATCCCTCAAATACGCCGCGCTTCCGCCGCGAAGTTGCTCCTTCTGCTGCGGTTCCGCCGCAAGGAAGAGAGATCTCCCGAAAGTTTTTTCTACGTGGCCTCCTGTGCTCCTCTAGATCTTGATGAATGTCTCTGGCTCTCTGTTTCCTCAATTCTTGATTCCAGATCTTCTTGCAAAATTCACACACAAATCGTTAAATATACAATTTGCAGTTTTGTTTTAATTATGATATAGATCGAATAAGAATTCAACACAAATAATAAGAATAAAAAATTACACACGTATCCCCGGCAACGGCGCCATTTGATTGATCTATTTTATGTGTAGTAGTTTAGCCGCAATCAAGACGGTGTCGCTTGGTAGCTAGACCGAGATGAGTATGGGTCGTCCTCTGGGAAACGTTGAATCTTTTAATCTTACTTTAGGCGTGTTGAGAAAGTGGAAGAATAAAGAATGGTGGAAATAGTTTCTAGATCTACGTTAAACAAGGATGCAAGATATAGATCTAGATTAACTACGGAGGTAAGTTTAATATTAAAAGAGGGTTTGTAGGGTTCATTAGGATTTAGTAGTTATGGATGATTAATTAAAGATTACTCTTTTTATCCTTTAATAGATTTAAAACTAGAACAACAGTGATGCATGTAGATTAGGGTTTCTGGAGGGAAAAGGGTTCCCACTCTTAACCCCTATCTCGACATGGAACTCCGTTCATATCTAGCCTTTACCAAAACAATAGTTAATCTAATCTCTAATCGTGGTCGCGATTATCAATGAATTGATGGCGCGCCCAATTAGGATGTTAACTATTCTTTTGATAAAGTTTATAAACTTTATAGGACTTAAAAAGAGTTTAAGGATCTTCATCATCCATTAACCTACCCTAATCCCATGAACCCTAACAAGTGAAGAATTAATCGCGCGTGTTGGGAGAAGAAGAGATGGAGAGAGAAATCATATTAAAACTACAAAGAGATAGAATAATAAAACTACTACCTTTATTAATCAAAAAAATTCATTTACATTTTGTTCCCTTAGAAAATGATTACAAAATGCTAGTTTGTTTCTCGATCTCTTCTAAGGAGGTAGATGAACCGTTGATGATCAGCCTAGATGCATGAGCCTGTCGTGGACTTCGTGATCTCTTCAGCTTTATTTTTCCAAGAGCCTCTCGGTCCTTATTTATAGTCACAGAGCCAGAACCTTAGTTTCCTAATATGGAAACTAGTTGTTAGGATCCTAACCACCAAAATCCCATATCTCAACTCCTCAAATCCGCGGCGGAACCGCGGCCATTGGATATGTTTGGCCGCGGATCCGCCCCCTTTTGGTGAGATCATGGACTCTAATTCTTGTAGTTTCATATCTGTAACACATAGTAATCTTGTGAGTATCTAGACTTTGAAAATCTTTTCTACATTTCTACCAGAATTAGTTTCTTCAATTTACTTGAATATCTTCGGCAGATTTGATCTTGCCAACTCGGATTTTCTTGATTTTAGTCATGATATAATTCATGCACAATTATCTCAATAAATGATGTTAGTAGAATTTGTTTTTATTGAGATATTATCTTTAACCATTTGTCATGATATTTTAATTTTAAGAATTGGTCAAAGGTATTTAATAAGGTAAGTATATTTAAATGGGCCAAATGTTTTATGGATATTATATACTTACTTTTTCCTACATAATGTTAATTATAATATATAAACATATGAAAATAGTATTTTTTGCAGATAAACCTTCATATGTGTCATATTTACAATAAACACCTTTTATTATATAAAAATAGTAGGAAAAATATCATATTAAATGTGCAGTTTTATCAACTGAACATCATCAGTTTGGATGCCCGTTGCAACGGCTCCTTCAACTTCGACCGCCCACAAAAGAAGGAGGACGGAGAAGATCCCCGCATCTTTGGAAAATCGCAAAGACACTGAGCCTAAACGCCCCAAGTCTGGGGGCATGGTAGTGCATACCGTCTATATGGCATCCGGAAAAGAGGATAGCCGTATCTCCACAGGTCATCGACCTCTTACACGATCAGTGACGAAGGCTCAGGAGAAACAACAACAAAAGCTCCAAGAGATGCTAACAGCTATGACCGCACTCACAGGACCGAAGGCAAGCCCGGAGACATCCTCGGAGCAGCGCCGTGAGCAGGAAACTGATGCCGAATTCCTTCGAAGAATGCTTGAGAAGAAGGACAAAGAAGCCGTGGAACAAGCGGCTAACATAAAACGAATGTCGTTCTTATTCCAATACATGGTCGGGATGAAGTTACAGCCGGATCCTCCTGCTGAAGATCCTCCGATTATCCTCGAAGACGATAGAGGAGAGACGTCAAATCTTCTGCCGGCTCTGTCAGCAGCCAAGGAGGAGACCATCTCCAAAGCCACGCTCGATGATTATATAGCTCAACAAATACGAGCTCATCAAGCGAATGAAGCGGCTGGCTAAGTCGTCAGAACTGGACGGCCCTATCCGGGTTGGTACGATCAAATAAAGTACCCGCCAGGATACATGATTCCGAAGTTCCATGTGTACAAGGGGACAGGCAATCCCTATCATCATGTCGCTCAGTTCAGGGCTCTCTGTGGCAACACTGGAGGGGATGATAAGCTACTGCTTCGCCAATTCGTCGGCAGCTTGGCGGAGACGGCGTTCGAATGGTACTCAGAGCTTCCTAATGACCCCGTCAAAACTTTTACAGAGATGGAATTACTGTTCACCTAGCGCTTCGCAAGCGCTCGCGAACGCACCCCAATCATCGCATTAATTAACGCCAGAGTAAAGACAGGCGAAACATGGGTGCAATACGCGATACGGTGGCGGAATCTATGGTCGAAGTGCGAACATCGTATCGAAGAAGCGCCTGCGGTAGGCATGTTCGCAGGGACCCTCGACCCTCAGGCGACCATTTCGCAATTCATGATGTTCTTCAAGCCAACTACTTTCCAGGCTTTGATTGACAAGCTGGCTCAGATGGATCAGATAGGCCACAGGCCGTCCTCTTCAAAAGCGGAATCTCGAAATGAGAAAGGGAAAGGGAAAGCGACCTTCGTCGCCAATGCACAGCAGCAACCCAGTGTTCCAAAACCAATTGACCGCCAAGACAAAAGACGGCGATTCTTTAATGAGAAACTGAAGCGCCCTTATTCGTTTCCTCGGGATAAAACGAGGAGACTGTTCGAGCTGGCGGTGCGCAACAGGCTCATCACTTTGCCAGATCCGAAACGCCCGTTGCAACCCGGTGAGGCCAATAATCCTAATTATTGCCCCTATCACCAAGTGATAGGCCACCCAATCGAAGATTGCTTCGTCTTCAAAGGTTGGATTGAGAACCAATACCAACAGGGGAAATTTGCACTGTCCGAGAATTGGAGAGTAAGCCCGCCTCAACCGCACGCTCTCAAAAGAGGGGACACACCGGGGGCAACATGCTCTTTTATAGAAGAAGCTCCATGGGAGGTCGCTCTTTCAGCCAAAACAAAAAGAATGCTAAAGGATCTCCAAACGTGCCCGGCGATCAGGTGGAAAAGTCCGATGGAACCCGAGGTCATCGAGGGAATGCTGAAGCCGCGCCTGACGCCAAAAATTGATGGGGATGGTCAAAATGCCCATACCCGGCCGTCAAAGTCTTCGAAAAAGAAAAAGAATATAAGAAAGCCCGTGAAGCTTGGGGACAAGCGCACGGACCTGCAAAAATAGATTGACGCGCTGGAAGAATATAACTAGAAGGCGCGAACCCTGGTCATGCATAAGGAGTTTCTCAACCACATCCTTGAAGATGGAGACAGCGACAAAGATGAGGGAGAAGACTCGTAAGATGAACCTGAGGATTATGTGGCAAGCTGCCACGTGATCTCTCACTCGCCGGCAGATGGTGAAGAGGCTCCTGATGTAGAGAAACAGGGGGCAGATCCCTAACTAGAACTCTTAGGACCGTCAGATGAAATGATTGACGCATTCCTGAACAAAGCCCTTCTGAAAAGAAAAGCCGATCGAGAGCGTGAAATGGACATATTTGAAAAAGCCAAACACTGGCGACTGGGCGAAAGAGTTAAAACACTCCCATCAGATCAAAGCACATCCGTCATAAAAAAAAGCAGGTTCAAAACGAGGAAAAGGTTCGCCAAAGCCATATCGATGGGAATGAAGCTGCCACCCTCCGAAGGAAACACTCCTGATAGGATACTCCTTAACGGAGAGGACGCACATCCTAACTTCTGCTTATATCATCAGAGTATTGCACACCTTACTGAAGAATGCAACGCCTTTAAAAATTGGTAGCAAGGGTATGTCACTCACAGGTAACACTTCAAGAGGATGAAGCGTGAAGCTCCTCGACAGCAGAGAAATGCGACGGATGAACGTGGAAGAGCTGCCGACAACTTTCACATGGTTGATAGTAATGGATCGCAAGTTCTCACCTTCGGGAGCGATTCGGAAGAAGAAATGGCTCTCGGCCCTCTTTTCAAAGAATCCACCTCAGGAAAAAAGGAAGAAACGAAGAGCTGCGAGAACATTCAACTGCGCAATCGCACGCTACCTGAAAAGAATCTCGGACCCACAAACAAGGGATCGAACAAAAAGGATAAGGGGAAAGAAAAGGTCCGTGAGGATATCTCCCTCGATGATCGAGTAGTCGAAGAGCTTACAGCCAAGGACCAGCCCAAGAAAAACAAGGTGGATTACAACGTTCTGGTGCACTTGAGGAAGATACCCTCACAGCTAAGCATTCTCGACGCCCTTCTGCTATCTAAAGAGGCGAGAGATTCGTTGATCAAGGCACTACAAGAACCCGAGCAGTTCTAAGCTTTCCTTGCCGAAGAAAAAATGAAGGACGAGCTAGAAGAAGTGCATACGGCTGACATCAATTTCAGCGATGAAGATCTCCTCCTCGGGACGTGTGAGCATAACCGACCCTTTTATGTTTCCGGATACTGTCATGATATCAAGATTGGAAAAATCCTGGTTGACAATGGGTCCTCCGTCAACCTCCTCAATGTAAGAGTATTGAAAGAAATTTGCATGAGCGTTCAGCATCTCGCTCATGATAAAATCACCATCTCCGGGTTTCACTCCCAGTCATCATGGACGCTCGGATCTGTGATACCGACGTTACGCTTTGGGCTGCTTATCACATACATCAAATTTCATGTCATTGATGCCAAGACATGTTACAATGCTTTGCTCGGCAGGCCTTGGTTACACGAGTACAACATCATCCCTTCTACACAACATCAGTGTATGAAGTATTTCAAGGATGGTCTCGAGTATACCGTGACAGGGGAGTTGAACCCATTCTCTGTGAATGAAGTCCGAAAGTACAAAGATGCAAAATACTTCTTACCAGATTTCGAAGATACAGAAAGATGCCATAAACCGAAGAACAAAGCTATCACCATTATTCCGGTCTTCAGGAGTGATACCGAGGAGGAAGAAGAAATAGTTTATTCAGGGCCGCCCCAATGCAACAAGCCGGGACCGTCCACCCCTATTCTGGTCTTCGGGAGCGACTCGGAAGATGAGGTCAATACGGTATTTTCTGTTCGGCCATCAATACAAGCCTTCACTGGCAATGATCGGAGCTTGCAAATCGCCATGGTTCCGCAGGAGCATTACAAAGAGCTCGACGCACTTGATACTTACAGTGTGCAAGAACTGCAGACGTTCTACGTCCCTCCCAGGCGAAAAGATGAAAAGGCGATCCTCTTTTATCGATCCACGGAAACCAAAGTGGAGAAAGTGATCTGGCATAGTGCTGATTCTACGCTTGACAGGCTCCAGCCCATCCGTCTGCCCAGATACTACACAGAAGGATTAAAAAGGTTGTTGAGGCATCAAGGCGTACCTTTCAAACAGACTGCTCGAAAAGCTCAGTTCTACAACAGGATACGGAACGTCCCCGAAACTCAGCGAAAATTACCCAACGGGAGAATGGAATCGATCGGGCTTGGATATGGTCAATACAAGGAACGGTAGCGATTCCGTGGCTGCTACATTATACATGACTTTGACGAAGAAGGAGATGCTCTGTGGGAGGACGTTAACCCTGAACCAGAACAAGGTCTCTCCAAGAAAGTGCCAAGTCCGTCGTTCGAAGAACAGATGGACAAGCTAATAAGGGAAGTGGGTCAAAAGGTCCGGGATGACCATAGCCGCGAAATGGCCATTTACGAGAAAGCCAAGAAGCAGCGCCTCCTTCAGCAGGATACGGGGAATGGCGATGCTCTTCGTCGTCAGCCCGTCATACAGAAGACCCGACGCAGAGGTAAAAACAAGCTAAAGAATGGAAAAGACTTTCGACAGCGGCAAAGCGGGTCCAAGAAGCCACGCGATCGAGAATTGAGCAACAGAGATCCGTCTCTTATAAAGAAGATGGGTCGAGCATATTCTTTTCCCTAAGACAAGACAAAGAAGATATTCAGTCTTGTCATAAAACATCAGATAATGACACTCCTAGATTCCAAGCACCCCGAGCAAGCAGGCGAGGTCTCTCACCCAGACTATTGCTCATATCACCGAGCAATAGGACACCCTCTCGAAGACTGCTTCACATTCAAAGACTGGGTAGAAGACCAGTATCAGCAAGGCAAGTTCGCTTTATCCAGCAGTTGGAGGGTAACCCCGCCACAGAAGCATGAACCGAAAGCCACAAGAGTAGAGCCGGATCAACATCGGTCATGTAAGCGATCTCGTACCTGTCACGTGATAATGCTGTCAGGAGAAGGAGTACGCGAGGATATGGATGACCTCCCCTGGTGCTTCGAAAACGATGATGACGAGGTGATCTCAGAGTTTCCACCAGCACCAAAAGAATTGGAAGATGGGATACATACTACTGCAGATAACCTCGAGAAAATCGACTTGGGAACGGCAAGTGACCCACGGCCGACGTTCGTCAGTGAGCTGTTGTCTGAAGAAAGGGTGGCTACGCTAAAAGACGTGCTCATGCAGTATAAAGACTGCTTCGCATGGAACTATTCAGAGATGCCGGGACTAGATCCAGAGATTGCTGTGCATAAATTGGCGATATCTCCGGACGTCAAACCAGTCAAACAAGCGCCGAGAAGGATGCGGCTCGAACTTGAAATGGGCATCAACGTCGAGGTCAAGAAGCTAATCGACTCCGGCTTTATCCAAGAGGTTCAGTACCCTGAATGGATTGCCAACATCATCCCAGTGATGAAGAAAAATGGGACAGTGCGCATCTGCATGGACTTTTGGGAACTCAACAAAGCATGTCCGAAAGATGACTTTCCCGTACCGGTTACCGAGCTGATGATAGACAACACGTCCACTCACGAAGTTTTCTCCTTCATGGACGGCTCATCAGGGTACAATCAAATAAAGATGCACCCTGAAGACCGCATACCGCTTTCCGTACCCCGCTAGGCATATTCTGCTACAAAGTGATGCCTTTCGGCTTGAAGAACGCCGGCGCCACCTATCTGAGGGCCATGACGAAGATTTTCAATGACCTCATACATGAAGTCGTCGAATGCTATATCGTCGACCTTGTGGTGAAAAGAAAATCGCACGAGAAACATTGGGAGCATCTGAAGATAGTGTTCCAACGTCTTCGGAAATACAACTTGAAGATGAACCCTCTGAAATGCGCGTTCGGAGTTTTCTCGGGAAAATTCCTAGGATTCATCGTACGACATCGAAGCATCGAAATAGACCCGTCAAAGATCAAGGCGATTATGGAAATGCCTCCGCCAAGGACTCTGAAACAACTGCGGTCTCTCCAAGGAAAGCTCGCATATATCCGACGATTCATAGCTAACCTCTCCGGTAAATGTCGCCAAGGTAACCCCGTTCTTCTGGGATTGCAAATGCCAAAGCGCACTGGACGAAATCAAGCAATACCTGCAGAACCCTCCGGTGCTAACCGCTCCGGTCAAGGGAAAGCCTCTCATCCTGTATACAACAGCCCTTGAAGGTTCTTTAGGCGCACTATGGGCACAGGAGAATGACCAAGGGAAGGAGAGAGCCCTCTACTATTTGAGCCGAGTTCTCCTAGGGGCAGAAAACAATTACTCCCCTATCGAAAAACATTGTCTGGCGTTAATCTTTGCGATAACGAAGCTCAGACACTACGCTTTGGCGCATGAGGTCCATCTGATATCAAAGGTGGATCCTCTCAAGTATTTGATTTCAAGAGCCATTTTAACAGGACGACTCGTGAAATGGGCCCTACTTTTGATGGAGTTCTCGGTAACATACTGACCCCTCAAGGCAGTGAAAGGCCAGGCTATTGCCGACTTCCTCGCTGAGCATCCGATACCTGCCGACTCTCCCTTGAACTGCGAATTGCCAGACGAGCACGCGTTTGACATGATTGACGGGGAGAAAGGAGGGAATGATACCCGATGGGAACTCTACTTCACGGAGCATCTTCTATGAAGAAGAGAAAGCATAACTCCCCCATAATCAAATCCGGGATAGGCCTCATCTTCATAACTCCACAAAGGGGGATAATGTGCTTTGCCTTCTCCTTAACAGAGCCGAGGACAAACAATGAAGCTGAATATGAAGCTTTGATAGCAGGTCTTGAGATCGCTGTTGACATGGGGATTGAAAACCTCCTTATATACGGAGACTCCAAACTGGTCGTTAGCCAAGTAAACGGCGACTATCAGATGTGCAAACTGAAGTTGGTAAACTATGGCGAGAGAGTACAACAATTGCTTACTCAAATCCCTGCCTACGTCCTGGAAAGCATACCGCGCGTGGAAAATAGTAAGGCGGATGCATTAGCCAAGCTCGCTAAAGAACTGGCCGACGAGAACCTCGATGACGTGAGGATCGTTGTGCAAAGCCGTCAGGTTCTTGCACCGGCGGAAATATTTCCGGATTCGTCCGAAGAAAAGGGAGCGACCGAGAAAACGGCCCTACAAATAAAAGACCAGGAAAAGGCTAAGAATTGGAGAGGAGTCTTTATAGACTACTTCAAATCTCGTCGAACACCTGAAGATGCGTTTTCAAGACATCAGCTCATTAAACGAGCTATGTCTTTCGCCTTCGTCCATGATACTCTGTATAAGAGATCATTTGACTCCTTGTAGCTAAGATGCCTGAGACCGGAAGAAGCAAGGAGAGTCGTCCAAGAAACTCATGATGGACTCTGCGGATCTCATCAAGCCGGGCCAAAGATGAAGCTGAAGATCAAAAGGATGGGCTACTATTGGCCGACAATGATCTAAGACTGCCTCGAATACGCGAAGCAGTGCCACTCATGCCAGATTCATGGGGACTTTATCCACCAGCATCCAAATCTGCTACATCCAACGGTGGCTAGCTGGCCGTTCGAAATTTGGGGAACTGACATAATCGGGCCCATCAGACCAGCATCGTCCAGAAGACATCGGTTCATATTGGCGACAACCGATTATTTCTCTAAGTGGGCAGAAGCAGTACCACTGAGAGAAGTGAAGACGGAGAATATCCTCCATTTCTTCAAGACGCACGTCATCTATCGGTTCGGCACTCCGCGATGGATTATCTCCGTTAACGGGCCAGCCTACAGAAGCCATAAGATCATCCGCTTCGCACAGAAGTATAATATAGACTGGAGATACTCTTCAGTCTATAATCCTCGAGCTAATGGTCTGGCTGAGGCTTTCAACAAGACCTTGACGAAGATCGTGAAAAAGACGGTGTCCAAAAATAAGAAGCACTGGCATGAGAGACTGCATGAAGCACTCTGGGTGTATCGAACTACATTCAAAACGGCCACAAACACAACGTCGTATGCATTAGTATTCGGCACTGAAGCGGTAATCCTCTTGGAGATAGAGCTACCCTCCCTACGAGTGGCGGTTCATTATGAGCTAATGGACGAAAACAATGCTCGTCTTCGGCTTGAGGAGCTCGACGCGCTTGACGAAACCCGGCTCATGGCGCAGCAAAACTTGGAAGCCTATAAAGCAAAAATGACACGCTCATACGAGAGATTGACTAGGACGAGAACATTCTGCCAAGGCGAACTCGTGCTAATGGTCAAAAGACCATGATCCCCAATCGTGCCAAGCAGGGGAAATTCGAGCCGAACTATGAGGGCACGTACATCATAGACAAAGTCTACCAGGGTGGGGCTTATTTGCTCATGAATATGCATGGCGAAAGACCCTTCAGGCCGATAAACGGCCGATTCCTAAAGAGATACAACGCCTGACGAGTTACGGCCCAGGGTAATGATAGATGACGATGCCTATGTCCGCTCGCTATCTTCCCATGCCCAAACTCCAGAAGAGGTAGCCAACGAAACCGTTGCAGCAATGGACCGAAATGTCTTAAAACTAACGACGGACCGAAATGTCCTAAAACTTACGACGGACCGAAATGTCCTAAAACTAACAATGGACTGGAACGTCCTTAAACTAACGACTAACCGAGACGTCTATAAACTATTACGGACCGCAGCATCCTAAGGCTGCCGCAAAAAAAAACCGGTACGTCTATAAGCGAAATGGGCACGGATGAAAACCTGAAAGGGCTCTGTGAGTAAAAACAGCAAGGCTACCGGCGAGTTTGTGAAAACCCGAAAGGGTGCAATCTTGTTAAAAGACACTTGCAAGGTCCTCTCGACCCTGTAAGGAGAAAACACCTGCGTGAGATCCTTACGACTCACAAGGGAGCGACACACTTAGGAATCCTCACGATTCCTAAGGAGAAATTACACTTAGGAGATCCTCACGAATCGTAACGAGAACCCTCTTATGAGACCCTCACGGCTCATAAGATTCAAAAGCCTTAAGGTACAGGGATCTGAACCTGTTCTTAAGCCATCACAATCCCCAGATTGCCCTACAAGCGGTTCAATATTGACCCATGTATACATTCCACGGGCACAAATAAACGTTTCCCCAACAGAGTCCCACTACTGACGAGGGATATCTTCATGTGGCGAACGACACTTGTAAGTCCTCTCGACTAATAAGGAGAAAACACTCTTGTAAGATCCTTACGACTTATAAGAGAACACACACTTAAGACTCCTCACGATTCTTAAGGAGTAAACGCACCTACGAGATCCTCACGACTCGCAGGGAGAAATACATTTATGAGACTTTTACGGCTCGTAAAGTCAAAAATCCTTAGTCAACAGGATCCTAACCCTGTTTGCTAAGCCACCTTTGTTCGACATCGACAGAGGCAAGTGATGATTCGCTCATGGCAATATCCCAGTTGTAGCGATGCTGATACCTAAATCGGTATCAAATCCAAAACTCGCAGCGAAAAGTCAGCGAGCCACAAATGCATATGAAATAGCCGAAATGATGGGGCAACTTGCAACGAAATCAGAAAGTAAAATATATGCATACAAAAACAGCCGAAATGATTGGGCAACTCGCAATAAAAAGCAGCGAGTAAAAAGAAAGAAAAATCCGAAATGATTGGGCACCGCGAGAAATAGTTGAAATGATTGGGCAATCGCGACCTTCGCGATATAAAAGCTGAAATGATAGAGCATCGCGGAAAGAAAACAAAATATACATATGAAATGAAACTTTTGCCCTATAGGTGAGATCATATTGATCCCTGTATACAATCCAGAGGCGCAAACAAAGAGGGAACCATGCCATCCCACCAGGCCCCATCAGAAAGAGAGCCAAATCTTGACAGTTCATAGACAGCCTAGAGATCACCAACAACATTCTTCCTTTTTCCAGCAGGATTCAGACGCGACAATCAACCTTAGAGCCATGGCAAAGTCCCTGTTCCAAATCTCGACGGTTCACAGACAGCCTAGAGATCACCAACAACGTTCCTCCTGATTCCAGCAGGATTCGGACACGACAATCAACCTTGAAGCCATGAAAAATTCCATGTTCCAAATCTCGACGGTTCACAGACAGCCTAGAGATCACCAACAACGTTCCTCCTCATTCCAGCAGGATTCAGACGCGACAATCAACCTTGGAGCCATAGCAAAGTCCCTTTTCCAAACCTCGACGGTTCACAGACAACCAAGAGAGTAAATCCTGGTCCCGTAGAACACGGCTAAAGTCAATCTTGACCCCGTGGGAAACAGCCAGAGCAAATCCTGGTCCCGTAGAACATGGCTAAAGTCAATCTTGACCCCGTGGGAAACAGCCAGAGCAAATCCTTGTCCCGTAGAACACGGATAAAGTCAATCTTGACCCCGTGGGAAATAGCCAGAGGTCCCGTAGAACACGGCTAAAGTCAATCTTGACCCCGTGGGAAACAGCCAGAGCAAATCTCGGTCCTGTAGAACACGGCTAAAATCAATACTGACCCCGTGGGAAACAGCCAGAGCACCTCCTGGCCCCGTAGAACACAGCCAAAGTCAATCCGGACCCCGTGGGAAACGGCCAGAGCAACTCCTGACCCCGTATGGCTAAAGTCAATCCTGACCCCATATGGCTAAAGTTAACCCCTGACCCTGTACGACCAAAGTCAATCCTGACCCCGTATGGATAAAGTCAACCCCTGACCCCGTACGTCCAAAGTCAATTCCAATCCCGTATGGCTAAAGTCAACCCCTGACCCCGTACGGCCAAAGTCAATCCTGACCCCGTATGGCTAAAGTCAACCATCTACCTTCCCGTTGAAGCAATGCTTCGACCCGGGAGCAAGACAATTCATCAAACACTTACGAGTCCTCTCGACTTGTAAGGAAGAAAATTCTCTTGTGAGATCCTTTCGACTCTTAAGAGAAAAGCACACTTAGGAATCCTCACGATTCCTAAGGAGAAAATACACCTACGAGATCCTCTCGACTCGTAGGGAGAAAAGTCTTTATGAGACCCTCATGGCTCATAAAGTTGAAAAGTCTTAGGTGGCAGATCCTAACCCTGTTTCCTAAGCCATCACCACCCTGCAAAAAGTCCAAGATGGACAGCTACATACTATCTACAGGCCACACTTGCTAAAATCATACGGCAACAACACAACAAAGAGAAGAAATCAACAGTAGGGGATAAGAAATGTATATCTTTTATTCATAAATTCAATAGAGTACAAGATGAATCATATAAAAGAATAAAAAATGGATACATGTTATTCAAAAAAAAATTACAAATGATAGAAAAGTAGCTACTGAGAAGGAGGCGTTTTCAATAAATCAGTCAATTGCTCGCACACTCCTCTCAACTCCTTTTCACGATCAGCCGCCGCGGCCAGCTCTGCTTCGACTTGGGCCCGTTGCTGTGGATAGGTTGAATGTTTCTCATCAATCTCCTGCTGGGCAGCCTCCTGACTCTGCGCAACCTGGTTAGTAAGATCGAGCTTCTTCCTCAACGCCAGCCCGTCAGAAATACATCGTTGAAGGTTTTCAAAGATAGAGTTCAGCTGTGCAGCATTCGCTGCGACCTCGGCACGCAGTTGGATAGATTCAGCGGAAGTCGCCTCACGTTCCTTTTGCTTAATGGTCGCCTCTCGTTCGAAATGGCGAAGGAACGGAACGCTCTGCTCCACCCATGCAGCTCGCTGGGAGTTCGAATCCAACACCTCCGGAGCAGGACGCTTAAGCTCAATCTTATATTGACAGGCCTCGATCTTCCTATAGTGATTAACCTAAGAATCGATGAGACCCTCGCCGTGGAAGTTCACGAGCATCGCCAGCATGAGATTAACCTCAGCAGCAAAATCCGTAGAAGATGCGAAAGCCTCGGCGTCAAGATTCTCGACGAACTCACTTAACATTCGCAGGCTGTTCGCGGCACCCCTGGAAGAAGTGCGTTTAGCGAAAGGCCCTGCCGGCATGAGAATCTGAGAATCGAAGGGAGCTGGAGTCGGTGTGATTGCTGCAAAAAACAAATCATAGTCAGGCCTCGGTTTAAGAGACAAAAAAGATGCAACGACGGTGAAGGTTACTATACCGGCTACAACAGGTGGCAGAGTTAGGAGTACTGGTGGCGCGACGATTCCCTCGTCCCCTCCTTCAATTTGTAGTGCTGCAATCAATTCAAAATTAACAACGGCCGGGTCGCCCGTCTAAGAAAAGAAGGGACGTCGGTTTAGAAAGCTATACTCACCGGCACCAGCTGGCAGAGTAACTTCCGACTGGAAAGAGAAGTGCGGGTTCAGCACTTGATACAGATGATCAAAGAGAACTCCTACAAGATCACGATGATACATGGCCAGTACATGAAAGATGCTGTCCTAATTTAAATCGCAAACCCATACCTTCCAGCATTTGAGAAGATATAAGAGGAGACGAAGGGGCAGCGACCGTCAGATCAGCAGATGGTGGTGCTTCTTCGGGTGGCACGACCTCAGCGCTCACCACGCCTACATTCGAAAGGAACAAAATGTCATCAGAAAGGATTGCACAAAACGAAAAGAATGCAGTGACCTGAGACCTACCAGACAGGTCATCAGCCAAAACTGTGACGGAAGCATCACGACTTCTTCGATCTCAATCGGGGGGATGATTTCGCCACCCGTGGCTTCGTCCCCTGATTCCACGAGAGCTGTCATGGCACTCGCAATGCCAGGTGATGGCAGGGAACCGCAGGTGGAAAGAACGGCAATTGGAGCAGTCCCGGACTCCTGAGAAAGAGTAGCCGCTTCAGGCTCTGTGGTTGCCGTCATCTCACCTACCACCTCCTCACTCGGACTTGGCCCTGCAGGGTATGATATATGAGAATCTGAAGATTAAACTCTAATAAAAGGACCTAGTGTTACGTTACCTTGGGATGGATTTTCAATCTCTTCCCGAGCTGTGCGTACCGCCTGTCTATTAGCAGTAGACAGGGCGGCAGGAGCACCCTCTGAAGAGGCAGGGATAGGGGAATTAGCGCTTGAGCCTGCACCTATAACCAAGGCGGCGTTACATTCTCTAGCTGCACGCCTCCTGCGATTCCTTTCTGCCTGGGCCATGAGAGCTGATCTTCTTAAGACCTCCGCCGAGGAGACGTCATCGCTCGAGCCAGGGGATACCTCTGGAGCCGTTATGGCGTCTGTCATCGGCTGTTTAAGCAAAGCTTCTCTCGGTGATATTGAGGGAGCTGGGACTTCGGCAGATGGCCTTGGAAGCATCTCCACACCACCCTGCGAAGTCGGCAATGCACTCAGGATAACTGGGGTCGAAGTAATCCCTGCGATAAGATGAAAAAAGGGGTCATACTACCCATAACAAAAGGGGAATGAGGGCACAATAAGCCGAAATATACCAAGGCCCAACGAAGCGCGAAGCATCTCTTCCTCCTCAAAACATGATAATAAAAATGTAATGCAACGACAAAAAAAATACAACTGAAGAATACCTGACTCAGCGAGGGTGATCAGTCCTCCTTTGTGGCTAGCTAGTCGCTCGGAAGCTGCGATGGCAGCCTCCAGATCAGTATCATCCGGCACCATAAATAAACCCTCGTTGGTCCCATATTCGCTTAGGCCCTCTCTATAAGGAGCATGAGGCTCCTGGCTGAGTACAACGTCTGCAGAAAGAATCGACTTCTTCTTCTTCTGCGAGCGGGTACCGGCCGCCGGTAACACGAGCTTGCGTTTAGTAGGCAACTTCGGGCGGCGAGTCCCGATCTCCGCACCCAAGCCGGAATCAGGAGACGCCACAGCTACCACTTCGACGGGAGAACGGGGTAACGGCAGCTCGGGCATCGCGCACGGGACCACAACCGTAGCAACCTCTCTCAAAGGAGGACGAACGACGGTCCGTTGCTTCAAAGGAATAGCTGGATTACCAGCAGGGGCTGCACCCTTACGATCAAGCAACAACTTCTTTTCCTCCCTGATGACAGCACCCATCGCATGCTGGTACCATGCCACGTATACGTTCAACACCTTTGCGACGCAGCTTGGTTCACTGATAAAAAAGTTAGAACCGGTGTTGAGCCTCATGAAATGGTGTAGCGCGCTGCGGATGCCTTCTTCTGTAGCGGGCGGCTCAGCTAGAAAGGCCTCATGCAGAACACCCTGATTGTAGCTAGATTGTTGGGTGAAACGATGCGGGTTGTATCTCATAAACAACGCCGCATCATTTTGCTTAAACACCAGAAAGCCCGGCCTGATCGAATATAGGTGGAGAATCTCCTGAGCTTTCAAGGTAGAGGCGCCATCTTTAAAGGTGCCCCGCAGTGGCTGCACCGCCTTCGCGGATTCTTTGCCGATATTTAAGACCTTGTCAACAAAGGTCCTGTTGGAGATAGTGCCCTCAGAGTCAATTATTGGATCACAGGCACGTGATTGCAATGATTGAGGGAGGACCTGTCCCAGTAGGACAGTCTTACTCAAGATGATAGTATGCTATCTGGTTTATCTTTATCATCGTGTACTGCTTTAGGTGACCTGACAGGTCGCTATTACACGTTGATAGAGCCCCTAGGATTCTTGCTTGACAGCAGTATGAGGGCGATCATATACGTGGGAGCTGGGGTCTATAAGCACATCCTTAAAAGGTCCCTAGTCGTGGGAGTTTCGAGACCGGGCATCGATACTCTATTAGTAGACTAGTGTATACAGTCGAGACCCCGACGAGGGGCGGTGGCCGGTCTCACAAGCCACTGGTGTCAGTTGGTTCACCTAAGATGTATACAGGTGCTCATTGGGTTATGAGTACACCGGACAGGACTCACCGGGAACCTGCTAGTTGGGATTATACCAGACGTCAGATAGCAGTTCCCTGGTGACATGTGTACAGGTTAGTTCATCGACCTGAGATCGTCATTTGTCTCGTGTGAGTTCCCACTGTACTTTGATTACTACCCTACCGCGGCTCAAAGGAGTCGTGCAAACAGGTTTTAGTTGGGTACAGTCCCGAGCCACATGGAGGCAGTGAGCGGATCTGCAGGGGTTTGTCTCTCCCGGTATTGGGGGTGAGGTCGCGCTGTGTCTAGGAGAGCCATTACACAAAGCCCTCGGCCGAGGCAGGAGATTTACTGGTAGGTATTCCAGTAGTATCTCAGGGTGTTCTGGGCTACACTCCGACACGACATGTACCGCTTTTGGGGATCTGACTTTTACCAACCCCCTAGGCCCGCCATGTGATACTCATAGACGAACGGACCGGGCTGTACGGATATTGTCACTGACAGGCTCAGTAGGGTGTCAGGATGAGTTCGCTCATCGACGTCCCTTTTGGTCAATAGCTGGTGGCCTGTCACGTATGGCTAATACCTCTGACGTGCTAGTGGTTAAATCCACAGCCATAGTATTGACGAGTCTTTAGAGTCCACCACACAGACAGTTACTCAAGTTTCTGGCGAAACGCTGTAGAGGCCGTATGGAGATATGGCAGGGTTCGATCAGATGCGTGCGGTATTGCACGGATCGTGATCGGACGGTTTTTACTAGCCGGCTTTGGTTTAAGCCGGATCCTAGTATTAGACAGTGTAGATTTTGTCTCGTTGCATTTGTATTCAATGGGAATACAAATGCGGGCATGTATATGCAGTAGTGGGGTTTTCCTGTAATTTATTACGGGATCTGTTTTCTGAAGTTGCCAGTTTGCATTCCGTTCCGGCCGTTTTTCCTTTGTTCCTTCACGGCCGGACTTTCTGATGGAGGGGGTTATTTGCAAGTTTGCAAATAACTTGTTGTGGAGGGGTTTCTTGCTTATTGGTGGCATCATGATGGTTACTAGTATCATTAGATTCTATTTCCATCTCTTTCTTGATTTGAATGGATTAAGAGTTGATGTGAGGTTTACTTTGGATGTGGTCACCCTCTACTTTTACTACACTCACCTCCCTTCTTGTTTTTCTCTCCACAATATTTCCAGGGGGGGCCAGCCACTTGAGGAGAATGAGAGAATGGGGAGTTTAATTTTCATGTGGAGAAAAGTGTTCATCTCATTTTTGTATAAAAGTTCCCAAGCTCTAATTCTCATTTGCTCCTTTTGATTCTCTACCCCATCCTCCATGGCAACTTCACTATCCCAAATGAGATAAGCATTTCTACACTACAACCTACAGTATCCTTGGACGCGTCGGCTAGCCAACTTCGCGCCCGAGTTGCCTCGGACCAGAGGTGGGAGCCCGTAAAAGATTCCGGCTACGTGGTGCCCTTTCCGACGAGGAGGTGATGGACAGAGTTTCCGCGGGAGATCGGAGTGGAGACGAAGACCGAAGGACACGGATCGCTTGGTATATCTCTCACCCCATCTCTTGTTAGCTAGTATAGGTTAATGGTTACGATCCGGGTTTTGTTGTCCACGGTAGCGCCAGTCTAAAAGCTAAGAAAAATTTTGATTCCGCATTTTGGCCTCGGATAGACGGCTGGGGCGCTGCCGTGGCGCAACAGGTCCTACCATCCCCGATGGTACACGGGCGAAAGAGTAAGCCCCAAGCCTCTCGTGGAGTCGGTTCCTAAATAGAAGCGTCAACCAGCCGCAGTAGTCGAGGAAAGTTATATCTTTCATAAAAAAAGGGCCTTTTATGAATTCCAAAGGCGCCAAGCACATGCAACTCGAGCCACGAGGTGAAGTAATGCATTGAGAAGTTCACGGGCTGCACCCCCGGTTGAGTAGTATCTACCGCTAAGCTAAGGCCGTGATATAAATGGGCTAACCCAGCGACCCCGACGGTCACTTTTACCCCAATAACCATTCGATGCGCTGGGTAGAAGAAGGACGACCTCATACGGCGAGGGTGCATTGGAAGCGCAAACCAGCTCAGCCATAGCCTAAGAAACCCCAAAAAGAACGTTTCTTCATCGATCCCAGGAGCTGCAAGCTCTGTAAAAGGGACGACCGGGGTGTCGGGGAGAAAGAAACTCTTCTGATCCGCCTCCGCCGTCGGCAGGTTGCCCAAACCTAAGCCAAAAGGATCGTCAAGTTTGGCGAACTTCGCGGATTCCTTCGACAGTACTTTCGAGCGGAGAAAACGAGCGATAAATTCCGTAAAATTAACCCCATGGCTCCCAGACTCGAGAAATAGGCCCTCATAGATATTCAACACCTTAATCAAACTTGTTGATTGATGTTGAATGGCGTTGTCCGGGGTAAGGCCCATCATCACCGACTTGGCGGCAAAGACGCACTCATCGTGAGGAAGTAGTTCCTCATAATGCTCCCCTCTAACAGGTAAGCCAGAGATCTCCGCGAACTCCTCTAAAGAGATGGAGACTTCCCGATCCAACAAAAGGAAGGTGTGAGTTAGAACGTTCCATTGTTCCAAAAAGGTTTTTACCCACCATGCAGGAGGCGTGGACTACTGAAAGATAGAAATGTAAACTGCGGGATACAACCCGAGCCTCAGCAACTGCAACCTCTTGGCGGACAGAATGTACCGGGCCCACTGCAAATATCTGGCTGGATGATGAGGAGACAAGCCAATGTTGTATGGCTGTCCCCAAGGGCACGACTCACCCTGGCATATACGTCGCCCTAGGATATCCAACGCCATTGGAGGCTGTACGGGTATCGCAGCCAAAGAAGGCTGAAGGAGACCATCTGAAGTCCAATTAACCTCCTCCATGACATAGTTCACCGGGGGTGGGTCGGCGTAAGAGATCGCCGAAATGGGCTCCGAGGGTGCCGCACAAGAAAATCTCCGCCGACCCCTGATGATTTGGTTGTACCATGTTCCCCATAGATGAATATTCTTGTGCTCCGGATCATGGTCTTTGATCAGTGCAAAAATTTCTCGGTCTATGGGCGCTTCGGGGAATCCGCCTTCCGAACGGACGAATGGGAAGGAAGTGTCGAAAGACATAGTACCTGCGCGGAAAAGAATAAATTTTCAGCCGCTAATGCTACAGATTAAGTTCTATCACTAGGTACTTTAAATTCGTACCGCACTGCAATGTAGTGAAAAGGGACCAAAGGGGACCCACATAATCTAGATGACAGTTAATCATTAATGAAACAATCTCATCATTTAATGAGACTGTCATTAAATGATGAAATCCTCAAAAGATTCTCATTCAATGAAGACCCCTTGGGCCAAGGAGTAAATCTTCCCTTGAGAGCAGCGCTCTGTGACAAAGTGACATCTGTCAACTCTGATGATGATAGGAATAAAAATTCCTCAAGTACCATGCTCTGTAAGAATGATGGAATAACCTAACAGTAAAGTTTTTAATGAATTAAAATTCCATGATCTTCAAGATCTATGAACAAACTCTGAGAGTTTTTCATAAAAGATTAATAAATCTATATGATTTGAAAAGAGTAAAGCTCTATTAATGGGTTAAGAAACCCTAAGAACGATCTAAGATCTAACAAGAGCAAAGCTCTGTTGAGAAACCCTAAAAAGGTTTTCTTGAAGATCTATGATCTAAGTAGAGAAAAAGCTCTGTTAATGGGTGAAACCCTAGATTATTGACTAATCTCTTCAAAAGATTTGATCTTTTACCTAAAAATTTGACAGAGTTCTGTCGCTAAAAGAGTTCTTAAAACAGAGAGCTATGCTCTAAAGGAGAAATTGATTCTCAGAAAACAAGAAAGAAGATGAACAAAAGTCATCTCAAGGGCTAAAGGCCCTATTTATAGGCATAGAGAACCGTTTCAACTTCTAAGTTGATCTAATGGTGGAGATGCTGCCACCGCTGCACTCACGTGTGAGCCACGTGAGCGCAACGGTGGGGGGCATTTGTTTCCCCCAATCAGAGCAAAGCTCTGTTCAAATTTTCAAAGTTTAAAATGAAGCAGCGCTCACGTGCAAAGCAAGAGTGCGCTGGCGCTAAGCGCGCCAGCGCTCTGAAGCAGCGCTCACGTGCAAAGCACGAGTGCGCTGGCGCAAAGTGCGCCAGCGCTCTGAAGCAGCGCTCACGTGCAAAGCACGAGTGCGCTAGCGCTGGAACTAAATGTTCCCCACCGTCAGATCAAAGATCCAATAAAGATGATAAATCATCAATTGACCAGAATAAAATTTTGTTGAGGAAACATTCCTCAGAATCTTTCCAAACAAGAAAAATTGTGCTCTGAAAATCAGAGCACCGTTGGATAAATGATCCAACGACGATTAAAAAGTACCAAAATACAGAATAAATTCTGTATGGGAAAAGATTTCCCAATCTTGTTAAAAATAAGAAAATTGCCTTCTGTAAATTAGAAGCCCTTGGATCAAAGATCCAGCGATGGGGAAATTCCCAAAGCAATTGGAGAAAAGATCTCCTTAACCGATTGAACAAATCAACCTTCACTATATAAAGGCCCCAAGACTTCAAGTCTGAGAATATACAGAGAAAAATAAAGGAACCGCCCTATAAACTTTGAGAAATCTCAGAAAGAAGAGCAAGCTCTCTGTAGAAGAAGAACTTTTCTTCAAGGTAAAAAAAAACAGAGATAAGAAAAATCTCATTAAAGAAGAAGAACATAATTCTTCTCACAGATCATAGATCTATAAGACTAAGGTCTTTTACAAAAAGAGTTCATGAACATCTCATTATAAAAAATGGGGGGAGAATAATTCAATTCTGTTAGGATCACAGATCCATAAAGGCAAAGCTTTTCACCAAAATAAGAGATTGAAATATCTCCTATAAAATAAAAACTTTGTTCTTAGAACCTTGAGAAAAAGTCTCTTATAAACGAGAATTTATTTCTCAGATCATAAAAATGATCAGAAGCGCTTCTGCGCTCTTTGACTGGCGCCAAGCGCACCACGTGCTCCTCACGTGTGCCACTTAACAAATAGCGCTTTGCGCTCATAGACTGGCGCTCAGCGCCAAGCGCACCACATGCTCCTCACGTGTGCGCCACTGAACAAATAGCGCTTTGCGCTTATAAACTAGCACTTTGCGCTCATAGACTGGCACTCAGCGCCAAGAGCGCCACGACCACCTCACGTGTGCGGTATATCACAGAAGTGCCTTGCGCTCATTAACTGGCGCTAGCGCCAAGCGCTCCACGTACTCCTCACGTGTGCGCTGATAGAACATAAACTGTTATTTAAATAAAGCCCTAAAGCTATGTTGAATGCTCAACATTCAATAAAAGACAGAAAGGCTGTCAGAACCAAAATCAATGCTCAGCAATGTCAAATGTTTAACATTTTAACTGAGTGAGCTGAGCCCAAGTTGGCCATAAACCCCTCATTCAGATTAATTGAGCCCATATGCTCATAAATCCTTGATCTTAGTCCTAAATTGGACTACAGATCCCAACCAATATTGGTTCAAGGGTACATCTCTTCACTCCTCTGATATTTGTCGTTGTAATCCTTCAACGTCTTCAGAGAGGTGACGGATCCCGGCAACCAAACATTCCATGGACTATGATGTCCTTAACCTCGGACTGTGGGGTCCTTAAACCCATGGACTATGATTCCTTAACCTCGGATTGTGGGGTCCTTAAACCCATGGACTATAATGTCCTTAACCTCGGACTGTGGGGTCCTTAATCCCATGGAACCTCGGACTGTGGGGTCCTTAAGCCCATGGACTATGATGTCCTTAACCTTGAACCGTAATGTCCTTAAACTAATGGACCGCAATGTCCCTAAACTAAAACAATAGAGTCTAAATGCTCTTTTGTTTGATCTAAATGATCCCGTTAAGTTGATCTTAGTCTAAAATTAGACTAACGTATCCTTAAAAAAACGTTTAAGTTGATCTTAGTCTCAAACGAGACTAACGCATCCTTAAACCCAACCCAAACCCAAATCTAAGAAGATACGGATTTGGACTAATCCACGCCCTACGAACGACAACATAAATTAGTCTCCGTATACAATCCACGGGAAACCAAAAAACAAAACAAACACACACAACACGAAGTGACCATCTGGAGAAGGAGAAAGTGGTTACCGCGATGCGGTAGTATAATTAACTGCAGGGGCTTGCGCCTGCAGGGAAGAGCGTCCCCACTATCAAAAACCCCTCAATGAGGGGGAATCTGACGAAATCTGCTACATCGGCCGCATCCGTTTAAAACTTCGATATATGGTGTCATAAATCAACTTGGCTTCTTCGAAGAGGTGGACGGATAACACCAAATAGCATCTACCCTCGAAGTTTAGGCCGGACGTCCCAACGTCCTGGTCACATCCTTTCGGCGGAGAACAGATTCTGGTACGTCCGGTGGGACCTTCTCCTCTTTCCACTCCACACTTCGTGTGTCATGTTCGCGAACGAATCGCGGATTGATATGGTTGCCCTTGGGTTCGAGGTAAAAAGATTTGGTTTTGCTCTCGTGCAGAAATAAGAAGATCAATGGCTTCAAACTGCAACTGCAACTCTCGCTCTCTCCCGTCTGGAGGAGTAACCTACGGGCCCCAAGCGGCCTCCCTTTTCACAATGCCGGTGGAACAAGTGACCCAAGCCACCCCTGGACTATTCTTCGGGACCATGATCCCGCCAACAAGCTTCAATGCTCCTGTACCATCACCAGAAGCTCCGAAGAAGTCGGTCTTTGATCGGCTTGCAACTACTGCGACCCCTCTGAACGGGTCGCCCAAGTCCACTGCCTCAGTTTTCAACAGACTGGGCCGAAGCTCAGATGGGCCCATGATGAAGCCCACAATTTTTGAAGAGGTTATCCCGAAGCGGATAGCCATTCCTGCCCCTGAAGTCGTCAGAGCATCTTCCCCTGCTAAGGAGTCAGTATTCGCAAGACCGACAGTTCCAACTCCAACTCCAGGTGAAGTCATGAAGGTTGTTTCCCATGTTCGAAAGTTAGCCTTCGCAAGGCTGACTATCCCTTCTCAACGGATGTCAATCTTCGACAGGCTAGTGCCAATAGCAGCCTCTCCTCAAAGTAAGGGACAAGAAGAAGCTCATCCAACAGCGGAGGTGATCCCGACAGCACGACATGCTCGACGTCGCTTCTGGCGCTTAGTGAGGAAAGCTGGGGATAATTCCCCTTCTGGATTGACTCCGCCAGCTCCAATGGTAGAAGTTGATGCTGCTGTTCCAACTGGGAACAGCTTTGAACCATTCAGGAGGGTCCGCAAGAACTCTCCTACGGCTGTGCTGAAAAGATCTCCTCCATCTATGGAGAACGTTATAAAGGTGAAGTTGGAGCAGCCCGCTCAGCGGCTGTCCTCTAAAATTTACAAGGTCTGGCGACAGGTTCAAGACTCCGTGATTGATCAGGACTACCCCCGCCGACAGAAAAAGATGAAAGTTCGGCGAGAAGAGGACCATCCTGTTAAGCTAATGCGACGGTACCACGGATTAAAACCCTGGTACCACAAACCTAACGGACCCCTGTCGTAAAAAATGGGGGTTATCTACATACAACGTTAGGACAAGTTTTCCTGTAAACCCAAGGGAGGTAAACTAAAAACACTCCAAAATGAGTACATAAACTAGAAAATCCGAAACGAGTGAATAAACTACAAACTCTGAAACGAGTACATAAACTAGAAACTCTGAAATGAGTGAATTAACTACAAACTCCGAAACGAGTACATAAACTAGAAACTCCAAAACGAGTGAATAAAGGACTCCGACAGCCTCTTTGGCAACATCATTGGTAGTGATGTATTCAGCCTTCATCGTCGAGTCTGCTACGGTATCTAGCTTGGAACTCTGCCAACATACCGTCCCTCTATTGAGGGTGAAGACAAAACTCGAGACCGACTTACTGTCGTTCTTATCACTCTGGAAGCTCGAATCGGTAAAGGACTCCACTTGGAGTTCACCGTTATCATACACGAAGAACATCTCTTTAGTCTTTCCTAAGTACTTAAGAATGTTCTTCACAGCTGTCCAGTATTTCTTCCCAGGATCTGATTGATACCTACTCACTACACCTATTGAGTAAACTACATCCGGTCTGGTACACAACATCGTATACATGATTGACCCGACTGCCAAAGCATACGGTATCTCTTGCATGCGAGCCCTCTCCAGATTACTCTTGGGAGACATCTCTTTGGAGAGAGTGATTCGTTAATAAGCGGGTAAATTACTATGCTTAGAATCTTCCATACTAAACCTTTTTAGTATGGTGTCTTTGTACCTGGATTGGGACGATCCCAACATCCGTCTAGATCTATCTCTATAGATCTATATCCTCAGGATGTAGGAGGCATCAATTAGATCTTTCATGGAGAACTTGTGTGATAAGAAGAGCTTGACCGAGTGTTGCATAGGAACATCGTTTCCTATCAAGAGTATGTTATCCACGTACAATACGAGGAAGACAACCTTACTCTCTACAACCTTCTTATATATACATGGTGTTGGGGTAAAAATTTACACCCCGGTTGACCAAGTCAAAATCAAAGTCAACCCCAAGCTAAGTGGGCCCATGCCCGGGTCGAGCCCGAACATGAAGCGGTCGGCCTCCCCCCATGCCAAGATAAAAATTTTGTAATAAATAATTTTGTTGTATTTCTTTTATTTTATTTTTGGATAAATGTAAGAAAAAAATAGGCATAAAGCCAAATTTTTGTAAAGCCCATGGCTTATGTGCAAAAAGAAATGGCACATGAGCCATGGGATAGGCAAAATGCCATTTTGTGAAGCCCAAGGGGTTATGTGTAAAATGTATGGCCTATAAAGGCAAAGATAATGAAATATCCCAACAACTTTTTCTCTCTCCAAAAAAAAGTCTCAGAGCTGAGCTCTTTCTTCCATCTTCAAGGTTCCAAAACCTTCTTCTTTCTTTTGAATTAAATCAAGAGTTTTACTCTTCCTTTTTCAAAACTAAATAGTTTTCCACCACAAAACCCATTAAGGGGAACCCAGATCTGCCATCAGATCTCAAAAAGGAGAGATTTTGATATCTCACATCCCTTGATCTTCAAGATCCGGCCAAACAACAGGAGGAAGAAGAAGAACATCTTTCACTAACCCCCCCCCAAAAAGAAGAAAAACACATTCAGGAGTCCAACTCCTCTCTAATTTCTCTTCTGAGAAATTTTTTCAGGCTAAAAGCCTCTTGTGCCTCTCCGGCGCGCAGTGCAAGTGCGCAGGGCGCCAGCGTGCCGACACGTGGCGCGCGCGCATGCGCACCTGCGCGCTTGCGCAAGTGCGCAAGGGCCCGCGCGCCGACACGTGGCGCGCGCGCTTGCGCACCTGCGCAAGTGCGCAAGGCGCCCGCGCGCCGACACGTGGCGCGCGCGCTTGCGCACCTGCGCAAGTGCGCAAGGCGCCCGCGTGCCGACACGTGGCCCCCACGCATCCCTTGGATGCCTTTTCCCTCTCTTTTTATGTACATACATATGTATACAAATTCATACATATACATACTCCGCCACATTCTCCCCCTCAAAAAAATTTTCGGGCCGGGGCGCTGCCCCGAACCCCGCAAGGGGGCTGCTAGCCCCCTTGACCCCCAGCCCGCTATCCGGGTAGCGGGACCCCCGTAAAAAACTCTGCGTGGCTCCCGATATATCCAAAACCCCCTTACAAAACACATGCACACCGCACATTGGGTTCGCATGACCAGTTTAACCCGTTAATCGGAGGTTCCCTCGCCCCAAAGGCGATGGGTAATTAACGGCAGCTTAGTCCGCGGCTGCCGGAGATTCAGATCCCCACAATCATTAAACCCCGGCCTACCCTAGGCAGGGGGAATCTGTAGTACGCCTGATAAGCGCGTGCGTATTCCCATCTCAATGGGGTGACGAAAAACACCCTACTGATTCTGGCACGCCCGGTGGGACCAATCTCTCCTCCCATATTTTGGGTTAAACGTTCATGCGAACTCAATCAATATACATATCGATTGCTTATACTGAAATGATGTTTTTTTTCCGTGCAGCAATCAACCTTCGACAAAAATGTCTTCCCAGACGAATTCAACTTCCAAAGCGACCCCGATTCCGTACGTGGTCAAGATCAACGCTCGTGTGGTTCTCCCCGCAAGCCTCAGTCGACAATGGGAGGAGCCGCCCCGCCAGTTTGGCTCTGTCATCATCTACCCTGCCGGAAGCGCTCATTTGGCAGAGATCCCAGCGGAACAGGTGGCCAAGCCGGTCTCAAGGGGTAAGAGGCCGAATGTCGTGATCGCCAAGGCACCACAACCGAAACTTAAGATGGTGTCTGAACGATTCCCTGGCGCTCTAGCTGGGGGCAAGACTTCCGATGTGAAGGGCAACATTAAAAGTTGCGGACGAACTCAGGCGATGACTCCAACAAATGCACAATCGGGCGTATCTCCAAGGCCCTCCATCAACCGGTATGCGGCGTCTTCCCAAAAAGCCGAAGTCTGCATGGTGCTTAGAACAGAAAAGTTAAGGCAGAAGCGGCTCAGGTATCGAGCCAACAAAAGGGCCAAGGCTTCGGCCAAATGGAATCGTGTGAAGTTCCAAGTGCAGGGTTGCCCCGCAACGACGGCTGAGTCGGACGTAAGAATCAGCAATTCCTTCGAGCCTCTAAAGTGGGTTCAGAAAAATGCCATGACCGCCAGAATCAAGAAGACAGCGGTTCGAACAGTGCCACAAAGAGACGTGTCCCGGCCCCAACGGAGAAATTATGACACAGTCTCATCAAGAGTCTATCAAGCACTCTGTACCGCACGAAAGCAGCGGGGAAAACCCCAGAAAAGATGCGCCAGCACCATTTAAGAACCTGGTTAGGCCAGCCGCCTTCAATCGACTACCAGCTACCGAAACAAGGCGGCCAAGACAGCAATCCATGAAATCAGCTGCCAGTGATAGAAAGACGGCCGGATACATCATCCATACAGTCTATATGGCGGGCGGACGCCCCAGTGACAACCTTCGCAGCAAAAGCAAGGATGGGGCTACCACATCCTAAGCCCAATCTAGCCTGAATGTGGTCGCCACCGCTCAAGAACAGTCGCCCCCGCTGGATGAAGAAAACCCTCTCGATGAGGATGATAGGCAGAAAGACCCCTCGATCCATGCAGAGTCAAGCTCGGACAGCGAGGAAGAGCCGACTTTCCGCCCCAGGACTGCGGAGCAAGAGCTGCTTCAAGAGCTTCGAAAACAGCTCAGGAGCAAAGATAAAGAGATGGCCAAGCTCTATTCAAAGATTGACGACTTAACGAACGTGGTGATGCAGCTTACGGCTCAAATTGCTCGAGCGCTTCCCAATCAGACACAAACCGCTACTAATCAGCCGGATGATGACAATCCGAGGCAGCCAATGCCTGTTCCTTTGGGACTAAGACTGGTCGAGCCGCATGAAAGCCGGCCGCATTCCGCTTCTGGGGACGCCTTGGCCCCAGATAGCACCATCCCACTAACACAGGATCGGATAATGGATTTGGTCACCAGCAAGGTTAAAACATTGGTGGCCGAAGCTGAAGCTCAGAAAGAAATCGGCAGTAGTGGACGGCCATATCCCGCGCAGTACGATCTGATTGAGTTCCCAAGCGGCTACGTCATTCCTAAGTTCGGAAGATTTGATGGAACGGGGAATGCAAATCAGCACGTCGCCCACTTCAAAGCATCGTGCGGAAATACAGGGGGTAATGACGCGCTCCTTCTTCGTCAGTTTGTCAACAGCCTGACCGGCGTCGCCTTCGACTGGTATGCGAGTATACCGGACGGGTCCATCATTACCTTTGCCCAAATGGAGTCTCTGTTCCGACAAAGGTTCATGAGCGTCAGTGATAAAATCTCCATTGCCGACCTTGTGAGGACCAAGCCGGGGAAGAATGAAAGCAACACCGACTTTATCGCCCGATGGTGTAATCTTACAGTCAAGTGCGAACCGCCGCTGGAGCAGGACCAGTCCGTCAGCCTTCTCATTGGGAACCTCAGCAATTGGATGGTCCCATTCTTGTGTACAGCGGGCCTCAAGACATTTCAGGAGCTAACCAAGAAAGTCCAAATGCTAGAACGCTCGAAGCAAGAGTCCCCGCCGGACTCTCAGAGAGACAAAACCTGGAAAAGCAAGCGGGACGACAACCGTAGAAGTGGGAGTTCCAGCAATACCAATGTCTTCAATGCGTCCGACAATGAAGAAAAGCGAAGGGCGGCCGAATCCAAAACTAACCGGTCTCGAAAGCCATTGCTGGGAGGAGACGGGCCTTCCCTAGAGGAGAAAAAGAACAAGGTTTACTCTTTCAGAAGGGACAAGGTCCGCAAGATATTTAAAGATGCCTTGAACAACGGCCTACAATTGCCGGAGTCGAAAAGACCCCAAGAAGCAAAAATGACCGACAATCCCCTGTATTGCCCGTACCACCGAGTAGTGAGCCATGCGATCGAGGATTGCTATATCTTCAAGGATTGGGTCGAGAAGCAGTACAAGGCTGGAGAGATCGAGCTGTCCAAAAGCGTGTTGGTGAACAATCAAGTTGCAACCGCCAACTTTATACAGACGGGAGCTGAAGCCTTCTGGGAACAGACAGCCGAACACGCTGCCCTGACAAATGAAACTGACTCATCGCGGCCTCCATGGAGTACGCACATATCTAATAAGACGAAGAAGATGCTAAAGCTACTTCGGAAAGAACCCAGGACGGAATGGGAAGGGCAGAAGAAGCCTACCAGTCCAGCTGCCAATGCGGCTCCATCAGGCTCAAAATCTAAGAAGCTCAAGAAGAAGAAAAATGCAGCTAGGTGCGAAAAAGAGTCTGCAGGGAGATCGACCATTCAAAAATATATTGATTCCCTCGAAGAATATGAACAAAAGGAAAGAACATTGATTCAATTGAAGGAGTTCTTCCCTGTACAAGCGGCTGAAATTCTGGAGGAGTTAGAAGAAGACTCCAATAAAGAAATTCCAGTAGTGACCTGCTACGCCATCCATCTTGGCAGCGCCTCTGAGGATGATCTCTGTTTTCCGGAAGAGGACGAGGAGCTCATCACAAAGGCCAATCAAATCCAGCTCAGAAGCGGCAGGGCTCTACCGCAAAATCAGGGCAACGCCCCAAAAGGGAAGGAAAAACAAGTCGCTAATGAAGAAGATGGCAGAGAACCGGCTGATGAAAACATAAGTCCTTCCTCGGTGGACTATAATGTCTTGGCGCATCTCCGGAAGCTTTCGTCTCTCCTGAGCATCTACGACGCCTTGGTCCTATCTAAGGAGCTTAGAGATGTTCTCATCCACGCTCTGCAAAACCCCGAGCGGTATCAGGCTCACTTTGCGGAAATTAACATGAAAGAAGCCCAGCATGCTTTGTATGCCGCCGCAGTCACATTTAAGGATGAAGACTTGCTACTGGGAACGGCTGAGCATAATCGGCCGCTTTATGTGACCGGGTACAGCGACGGAGATCGAATTAATCGCATATTGATTGATCCGGGGTCCTCAGTGAACATCATGAACTTGCGAACTCTGAAGAGTTTGTCAATGGACGTCCGACACCTGTCAAGGGAAAGGATTGTCATTCAAGGCTTCAACCAAAATTGCCAGCAAGTTCTGGGGTCTATAGCTCTGCCAATCAAATTTGGGGATCTGCAAACTGAAGCTAAGATATACGTGATCGACGCCGACACGTCTTATAAGATTCTCTTGGGGCGACCGTGGCTCCACGATTACGGCATCATTCCGTCAACTCTCCATCAATGCATGAAGTACACTAAAAATGGCGAAGAAAGACGCATTGACGGAGACATCCAGCCGTTCGGTGTGCATGAAGTCCGATATGAAGATTCTCGGTACTTTACGAACCACCAAAATGCCAAGCCACAACTGACCGAGGATAGAATGGCCCCAAGACTCAAAAGCAAATCTGCGCCGGCTATCACTTTCAAAAGCAAAAATACCCAAGTGCGCCCGCATTTCGGCAGCGACTCTGATGAGTCCGACGCTGGAAGCCCGTCCCTCCGTAAAACTCGCCCTCATTTCGGCAGCGATACGGACGAATCTGTTCCTGAAGGCCCATCTAGCAGCAAAGTCCGCCCTCATCTTGGCAGTGACACTGAAGAGTCAGAGGAGGAGGACCTGTCGTGCAACAGCGGTGCAGATTGGACCCCCACGCAACAAGCGAAACTACGAGAGACCTTCGAAGTTGCAGAAGGGTCCCTAGCCGTTACAAGGGTACCAGAGCAAATGTACAAAGAGCTCGATGCGTTATCAATCTCCACCGTGGACCAGCTGAAAACTTTCTACGTTCCCGGGAGGAAAAGTGGACAGAAGGGCATCTTGTTTTATGGGTCAAACCCCGTTGTGCACCCGGACGACCTTTCTGTCGCGTGCCTTCCCTGTGAGAGAGGCATAAGAGCCGTCCTCAATCCCAGATACTATGCGCCCGAGATGCGGGAATACTTTAAGAAGTGCGGATGCCGGTTATATCAAACGGAGTCCGAAGCAAAGTTTTACGAAGGGCTATGGTATCCGCCCCAGGTCCGAGCACTCATCGATGGACGGATTCCAGATAGACGGGGCATAGGCTACATTCAACCTGATTCCAAAGCGTGCTACATGATCCATGTTGGTGAGACCAGCGAAAGATCAAATGATGATGACGAGATAGCCGAGCCAGAAGAAGCTCCTCAAGAGCTCGAAGATGGCGGACAAGCAACCTTTGATGAGCTAACCGAGATTGACTTAGGAACGCCCGATAATCCAAGGCCGACCTACATCAGCTCACTCTTGTCGGAGGAAATGAAAGAGCAGATAATTGCCCTGCTGCGTGAGTTCGTCGACTGCTTCGCGTGGACGTACAAAGAAATGCCTGGCCTTTCCCCTGAGGTAGCGTGCATAAGCTGGCTATATCTCCTGATGCTAAGCCAGTCAAACAAGCTCCTCGAAGAATGAGAAGGGAGTTGGAAGAAAAGGTCATCGAGGAAACCAAGAAGCTCATCGATGCCGGCTTCATCAGGGAAGAGAAATATGCAGACTGGATCGCATGCATAGTCCCAGTGAAGAAGAAAAATGGGCAGATCCGAGTTTGTGTCGATTTCAGGGACCTCAATAAGGCATGTCCTAAAGACGACTTCCCGCTACCGGTCATGGAAATGATGGTCTATGACACCTCAAATTACGAACTGTTCACCTTTATGGATGGCTCGTCTGGATATAATCAGATCAAGATGTCGCCTGAGGATGAGAAGCACACAGCATTTCGAACCCCGATCGGAATATATTGCTACAAGGTAATGCCATTCGGACTGAAGAACGCAGGTGCTACATATCAAAGGGCGATGACTAATATTTTTGATGACCTAATCCATAAAGTCGTCGAATGCTATGTTGATGATCTGGTCGTCAAGACTAAAGCCAAGGCCGATCATATCCAAGATCTCAGGACCGTTCTCACCAGACTGAGGGAATACGATCTGAAGATGAATCCTCTGAAGTGCGCTTTTGGCGTGTCATCGGGAAAATTCCTGGGCTTCATAGTCCGACATCGAGGGATCGAAGTTGACCCATCAAAGATAAAGGCCATCATGGAGATGCCCCCTCCGAAGAGTCTGACGCAGCTAAGATCTTTTCAAGGCAAGCTTGCTTATATACGGAGGTTTATCTCAAATTTATCAGGGAGATGTAGGCCCTTCTCAAAGCTCATGAAGAAAGGAGCTCCTTTTATCTGGGATGCCGAATGTCGAGCAGCGTTCGAAAGCATTAAACAATACTTGTTGCACCCTCCAGTGCTGGCCGCTCCCATTCCGAATAAACCGCTGATTCTCTACACTGCCGCGCTGGACGAGTCACTCGGTGCGCTCCTTGCCCAGAATAATGAGGAAGGAAAAGAAAATGCCCTCTACTACCTCAGTCGAACTCTAGTCGGGGCGGAACACAACTACTCCCCAATCGAAAAGCAATGCCTGGCTCTGATATTTGCTGTGAAGAAGCTGAGGCACTATCTGCTCGCTCATCGGGTTATGCTGATCTCCAAGGTCGACCCGCTCAAACACTTGATGACCAAAGCAAGCCTAGCCGGCAGAATGGCAAGATGGGCTGTCATGCTACTTGAGTTTGACATAGTTTACACTCCTCAGAAAGCAGTAAAAGGGTAAGCTCTTGCAGACTTTCTCGCTGCTCATCCCATACCAGAAGGGTCGCCACTAAATTGTGAGTTACCCGACGAACAAGTGCTGCATCTCGAGAATGACGAGCCATGTTGGGAGCTCTACTTCGATGGGGCCTCATCGATAAGAACCTCCAGTAAATCAAGCGTCCCGGAGATAAAAGCAGGGATAGGATTGGTGTTCATCACACCATCAATGGGAACCTTACGGCGTTCTTTTGCTCTCACCGAGCCTCGGACAAACAATGAAGCTGAGTATGAAGCTCTGATAGCTGGTTTGGAGCTCGCCATAGAAATGGAAATCCGTCGGCTACGAGTTTACGGTGACTCCCAGCTCGTCGTCAACCAAGTAAGCGGCGACTATAAGATATACAAACCCGAGTTAGCTCGGTACAGAGGTCGAGTGGTGGAACTCATGAAACGGTTCACTCATATTGAACTAACGAGAGTCCCTAGAGCATTGAACGGAAAGGCTGATGTACTCGCTCGCTTGGCCAAGGAACTGGCTGATCCTGAAATGGACGAAATTCTGATCACAGTCAGGAGCCGGCAAATTCTACCCCCAGTCACTCTACGAGAAGAGGAAAACGCGGAACAGAAGAGCAGTCCTGCGGAAGAAGCTTCTATCATCCAAGACGAGCCCGATTGGAGAGAACCCTTCATAGAGTACCTCCGATACGACAAGCTGCCCGAAGAAAAATCTGCGAGGATTCAGCTGAAGAAAAGAGCTCTCCGATACGTGTTTGTAAATGACACGTTATACCGCAGGTCATATGACCAACTCTGGCTCAGGTGTCTGTCATTGGCCGAAGCCCAAAAGGTCATGAAAGATGTCCACTCGGGCGTTTGCGGTGCTCACCAATCTGGCCCCAAGATGCGACTTCAAATCAAACGGCTTGGGTATTACTGGCCCACCATGATACGGGATTGCGGAGAGCATGCAAAGAAATGTTATATCTGCCAAATTCACGGTGATTTTATTCACAAGCATCCCAACCCATTGCATCCTACAGTGGCGTCGTGGCCCTTCGAAGTTTGGGGCACCGACATTGTTGGCCCAATTGATCCTCCGTCATCTAAAGGCCACCAGTTCATACTGGCCGCGACAGACTACTTCTCCAGGTGGGCTGAAGCTGTCCCGCTAAAAGAAGTCAAGACAAAGGATATTCTGATATTCTTCCAGCATAATATTCTATACCGCTTCGGTACACCAAGAAGAATCATTTCTGACAACGGGCCTTCTTTCAAGAGCTTCAATGTCTCAAGGTTCGCTACTCAGCACAAGATAGACTGGAGATATTCCTCCATCTATAATCCAAGAGCCAATGGGCTAGCCGAAGCCTTCAATAAGACTCTATGCAAGCTCCTGAAGAAAAATGCTTCAGCCAACAAGAGAGACTGGAATCTCAAGCTTCACGAGGCATTGTGGGCGTATCGTACCACGCACCGTACTCTAACTCAGTCCACTCCATACTCATTGCTCTTCGGAGTGGAGGCGGTCCTCCCCCTCGAAGTCGAAGTTCCAAGCTTAAGAATGGCCGTTCAGCATGAGTTGACAGAAGAGGAAAACGTGCTCCTTCGACTTGAAGAACTCGATGCCCTCGAAGAAAAGAGGCTCATGGTGCAGCAAAATCTGGAGCTATACCGAGCCCATATGTCACGGGCCTATGACAAGATGACTCGTCTCCGCGCTTTCAAGAAAGGTGAATTGGTGTTGGTCCTCAAAAGACCGATCATCCTCAATCGACATGCCAAGGGAAAATTCGAGCCAAACTGGGAAGGACCATACGTCATTGAGAAAGTGTTCGACGGAGGATCCTACCAACTAATAAGTGCAGAGGGAGAAAGGCCCATGCCACCAATCAATGGACGATATCTTAAGAAATACTACACATGAATGCTCCAAGTCACACGCGAATTGAGCACATCAGCCCTACGGTCTGGATCATACATCCTGCAAAACCGTATACAATCCACGGGCATAAATGACCCCTATCTCTTCCAAATCCTGCCGGTGAGACTACTTTAAAGTCCAAAAAAAAAAAAAAAAAACGGTATGTCCACAAGCAAAATGGGCACGGATGAAAACCCGAAAGGGCTCCGTGAGTAAAAACAGCAGGACTACCGGCGAGTCTGTGAAAACCCGAAAGGGCGCAAACTCGTAAAAAGAGATGAAATACACTCACAACGTCCTCTCGACCTTGTGAGGAGAAAACCCCTGCGTGAGATCCTTACGGCTCACAAAGGAGCAACACACTTAGGAATCCTCACGATTCCTAAGGAGAAAATACACCTGCGGGATCCTTATGACTCGTAGGGAGAAAATGCTTTTATGGGACCCTCACGGCCCATAAAATTGAAAAGCCTTAGGCGATAGGGACCCAAACCTGTCTCCTAAGCCATCGCTCCCCAACGGGCAACGGCAAATGATGATTCGCTCCTGGCATTTCGCTTCAGTGTTAGCGGTGCTGATGCCGACCAAAAAACCCAAATCCCAAGTCCTCCCGAGGCAAATGATGAGTTGCTCCTGGCATTATTCCAGTGCAGCAATGCTGATGCCAAACAAGATCCAAATTCCAAGTCCCCGAACGGCGAATGATGAGTCGCTCCTGGTACCATATTCCAGTGCAGCGATGCAGACGCCAACCAAAATCCAATTTCTCAAAATTCTCCCGGCCCTACGGTGGGTCCCCAAATTGACCATCGTATACAATCCACGGGCTCAAATAATTCTCATCATACCCATGCCCCACCGTAATCACCAGTTACGCGGCCGGTCTCCGCTTTGGGAATGATGCTCCATTGATAAGACCCACTCATGTGTCCTCACGATATATGAGGAGAACAAACCTTTGTGGGATCCTTACGACTCATAAAGGAAAAACACACTTAGGAGTCCTCACGACTCCTAAGGAGAAAATACACCTGCGGGATCCTTACGACTCGTAGGGAGAAAATGTTTTTATGGGACCCTCACGGCCCATAAAATTGAAAAGCCTTAGGCGATAGGGATCTAAACCTGTCTCCTAAGCCATCGCTCCCCAATCCCCAAATGGCGAATGATGAGTCGCTCCTGGTACCATATTCCAGTGCAGCGATGCAGACGCCAACCAAATTCCAAATCCCATACCCCAACGGCGAATGATGAGTCGCTCCTGGTACCATGTTCCAGTGCAGCGATGCAGACGCCGACAAAGTCCCGAAATTTTTTCGGCCCTACGGTCTGGATCATACATCCTGCAAAACCGTATACAATCCACGGGCGTAAAACAATTCCAATTTCTCCCAAATCCTCCCGGGACAAATGATGAGTTGCTCCTGGCATTATTTCAGTGCAGCAATGCAGATGCCAAACAAAAACCAAAATCCCAAAATCCTCTCCATGACAGATGATGATTCGCTCCTGGTACCATATTCCAGTATAGCGATGCTGATGTCAACCCAAATCAAAATCAACAGGTCAACTTCCACTCCGACACCGTGGAAAGCGGGGCGAGTCAGAATCCAATCTCGACACCGCAAGAAGCGGAGCAAGTCAAGTCTATCCCTGACAATGCAAAAAGCAGAGCAAGTCAAATCAAGAATCGACCGTCCACGTCGCTAAAATGGCAGCATCGACCGTCCAAGTCGCTAAAGTGGCAGAATCGACCGTCCACGTCGCTAAAATGGCAGCATCGACCGTCCACGTCGCTAAAATGGCAACATCGACCGTCCACGTCGCTAAAATGGCAGCACCGACCGTCCAAGTCGCAAAAAGGGCAGAACCGACCGTCCAAGTCACAAAAAGGGCAGCATCGACCGTCCAAGTCGCTAAAAGGGCAGCACCGACCGTCCAAGTCGCAAAAAGGGCAGAACCGACCGTCCACGTCGCTAAAAGGGCAGCATCGACCGTCCAAGTCGCTAAAAGGGCAGCACCGACCGTCCAAGTCGCAAAAAGGGCAGAACCGACCGTCCACGTCGCTAAAAGGGCAGCATCGACCGTCCAAGTCGCTAAAAGGGCAGCACCGACCGTCCAAGTCGCAAAAAGGGCAGCACAGGATTCCTACAAAGCGAGAACCAGATAACTCCGGGCTAGGGAAAACGTCTACCACGGACACTCCGTCTCGGAGACATGTCAAGCAACGACCGTCCATGTCGTAAAAAGGGCAGTGCCAGCTTCCCAAAAAGCGGGAACCAAATCAAGTCGCCTCCACGTGAAAGAAGATCCATCAATTTCATGCACACGACCCAAATATGTGGTGTGCATTTATTGATGGGGGGCAATTTGTTGGGGTAAAAATTTACACCCCGGTTGACCAAGTCAAAATCAAAGTCAACCCCAAGCTAAGTGGGCCCATGCCCGGGTCGAGCCCGAACATGAAGCGGTCGGCCTCCCCCCATGCCAAGATAAAAATTTTGTAATAAATAATTTTGTTGTATTTCTTTTATTTTATTTTTGGATAAATGTAAGAAAAAAATAGGCATAAAGCCAAATTTTTGTAAAGCCCATGGCTTATGTGCAAAAAGAAATGGCACATGAGCCATGGGATAGGCAAAATGCCATTTTGTGAAGCCCAAGGGGCTATGTGTAAAATGTATGGCCTATAAAGGCAAAGATAATGAAATATCCCAACAACTTTTTCTCTCTCCAAAAAAAAAAGTCTCAGAGCTGAGCTCTTTCTTCCATCTTCAAGGGTCCAAAACCTTCTTCTTTCTTTTGAATTAAATCAAGAGTTTTACTCTTCCTTTTTCAAAACTAAATAGTTTTCCACCACAAAACCCATTAAGGGGAACCCAGATCTGCCATCAGATCTCAAAAAGGAGAGATTTTGATATCTCACATCCCTTGATCTTCAAGATCCGGCCAAACAACAGGAGGAAGAAGAAGAACATCTTTCACTAAACCCCCCCAAAAAGAAGAAAAACACATTCAGGAGTCCAACTCCTCTCTGATTTCTCTTCTGAGAAATTTTTTCAGGCTAAAAGCCTCTTGTGCCTCTCCGGCGCGCAGTGCAAGTGCGCAAAGCGCCAGCGTGCCGACACGTGGCGCGCACGCATGCGCACCTGCGCGCACGCATGCGCACCTGCGCGCTTGCGCACGTGCGCAAGGCGCCCGCGTGCCGACACGTGGCACGCGCGCTAGCGCACCTGCGCAAGTGCGCAAGGCGCCCGCGCGCCGACACGTGGCGCGCGCGCTTGCGCACCTGCGCAAGTGCGCAAGGCGCCCGCGCGCCGACACGTTGCGCGCGCAAGTGCGCAAGGCGCCCGCGCGCCGACACGTGGCGCGCGCGCTTGCGCAAGTGCGCAAGTGCGCAAGGCGCCCGCGTGCCGACACGTGGCCCCCACGCATCCCTTGGATGCCTTTTCCCTCTCTTTTTATGTACATACATATGTATACAAATTCACACATATACATACTCCGCCACATTCTCCCCCTCAAATAAATTTTCGGGCCGGGGCGCTGCCCCGAACCCCGCAAGGGGGCTGCTAGCCCCCTTGACCCCCAGCCCGCTATCCGGGTAGCGGGACCCCCGTAAAAAACTCTGCGTGGCTCCCGATATATCCAAAACCCCCTTTCAAAACACACGCACACCGCACATTGGGTTCGCATGACCAGTTTAACCCGTTAATCGGAGGTTCCCTCGCCCCAAAGGCGATGGGTAATTAACGGCAGCTTAGTCCGCGGCTGCCGGAGATTCGGATCCCCACAATCATTAAACCCCGGCCTACCCTAGGCAGGGGGAATCTGTAGTACGCCTGATAAGCGCGCGCGTATTCCCATCTCAATGGGGTGACGAAAAACACCCTACACATGGTTCATCTACATTTTTGATAAAGTCAAACTTTTTGACTGCTTAATCGAAACAGATGTTCTAGCTCCGTGATGCCTGCTTTAATCCATAGATGGATTTAAGCAGCTTGCACATGCTTCCGTTGCTCCCACTGTCTACGAAGCCCTCTGGCTATGTCATGTACACGCTCTGTTCTAAATCACCATTTAGAAAAGCGGTCTTGACGTCCAACTGCCAGATTCCGTAGTCATGGTATGCAGCAATGGCAAGTAGGATCCTGATGGACTTAAGTACAGCCATTGGAGAAAAGGTTTCATCCTAGTTGATACCTGGTCGTTGACGAAAACCTTTTGCTACAAGTCTAGCTTTGAAAGTCTCAACTTTTCCATCTACACCATTTATCTTCTCAAGATCCACTTGCTCCCGATGTGTTTTACCCCTTCAGGAGCAACTTCCAAAGTCTATACTTTTTTGGTGTACATGGATTCCATCTCAGATCGTATGGCATCCAGCCATTTTATAGAGTCTCCACTTGTGATGGCCTGCTCGAAACTAGTTGGGTCATCATCTTCCATGATGTAATCCTCGCTCCCACTGTCTATGAGAAAACCGCAGTATCTCTCAAGTGGATGAGCAACCCTACTAGATCTGCGGAGTGGCTAAGATTCGTCGGGGACTATTGAATCCTCCGGTTTCACCAAACCATCAGTAATAGTTTGTGTTGCTGGAACTACTTCCAGTTCTACCTCATTCCCACTAATCTTTTTGACAAGAAATTCCTTTTCTAAAAAGGTGGCATGTCGAGAAACAAACACTTTTTTGTTTCTCGGAATGGTAGAAGATATACCCTCGTGAATGTTTGGGATATCCTACAAACTTGCACAGAACTGACCTTGCCTTGAGCTTGTCCGGATTTTGCTTTTTAACATAGGCCGAAAACCCCCATATCTTAACACGTTTAAGAGATGGTCTCTTTGCATTCCATATCTCATATGGAGTGGTAGACAACGGATTTGGTCGGAACTCTATTCAATAGTTATGCAACTATCTCAAGTGCATAACCCCAAAAGGAAATAGGCAACTCAACATTTCTCATCATAGAGCGCACCATATCTAATAGGGTGCGATTCCTCCGCTCCGATACTCCATTATGCTGTGGTGTATACGGAGGAATAAGCTGAGAGAAAATCTCATTTTCTTTTAAATAATCCAGGAACTCCGTGCTTAAATATTCTCCTCCTCGATCATATCGAAGAATTTTAATACTTTTACCCATTTGGTTCTCAACTTTGTACTTATATTCCTTGAATTTCTCAAAAAATTCAGATTTGTGTTTCAACAAGAACACATATCCGAATCTTGAGAGATCATCGATGAATGTAATAAAGTACGAGGAACCATTCCTGACATATGTAGACATAGGACCGCATACATCACTATGTATCTGTCCCAAGAGTTTAGTAGCTCTTTCTCTGTATCCAGTAAACGGAGTTTTGGTCATCTTGCCTTTAAGACAAGACTGAAAAGTTTCATAAGATGTAAATTAGAACGGATTCAAATATCCATCATTATGCAACTTAGCTAGTCTTGTCACATTGATATAACATAGTCTACAATGCCACAAGAAAGTTTCGTTCATTTCTGAACTGTTCCTCTTGTGTGTGTTCTGTATACTTAGAACTGTTTTGTGATTTAGAACATATTTACCGTTATATAACATAACATACCCAATCAACACTTGATTTAGGAAAACATTCACAGTATTTTCGGTACGAAATAGCAGTCGCTCAGAATCATTGTGTTACCACTTGGTAATACAAGGTGATATTCGCCAACTGGTTTGGCTGCAATAATTACGTCATTCCCTACTACTAGAGACATATCACCCTATCCCAGTTCTCTATCTATCTTTAGCCCATGTAACAAATTACATACGTGTGATCCTGATCCGGTATCCAATACCCAGGACATAGAGCAAACTGCGAAACAGTTCTCGGTTACGAACACATCCGAAGACGATGCATCAACATGCTTATTCTTCATTTGGGTGGCGTGGGAATCCGGATATTCCCTTATTCCTTGCTCAGACTTATGACAATCATAAGATAGAGCAGAACCTAGCCCAATATAATAAGTGGGTTCGGTCAATACATCCATATTATTATCTTGATTAAGACGTGTCAATAGTCGCTACTAGGAGAGAGAGAAGGATAATCACTTTATGTGCGCTTTTTGCAAGATTAGATTGGTTATTATTTTATCTAATCAGGATGGTTCCCACTATTTTTATCAAATATTCCTTCAAACCCTAAAAGGTAAGATTAGCCGGGATTAATTACACCCTATAAGTTCGTCAATCGTTCGGCCAGGCAGGTATTGGTACTCCGAGAGAGTCTTCCCATGCTTTCGCATGAAACTAATTAAATAACCTCATTTCCGCAGGGGCATCACCCCGTTAACACCTTTCTTAGACACCCAATGGATCTGCTAATTGTAAAGTGCAAAACTCTCTCAGGAGTAACTCTTACTTACAGTGGGTATCGGGATCCATCTATCATATAGAAGGTATGCAATCTCATTGCAAATTTCAACATTTGAAATTCCCAATATCTGTTTTTACCCCTAGCCATTTATGACCTTAACAAGGTCAACAAATCATAAGCGCTAGCTAAGTTCAACCCGTCATTTCTTAATTGAATTAAATCCACCCGTACGACCCTTAACATAGTCAACAAATTCGTACGACCACCTTAATCCAATCTCATCATATGGTTGCAGATAAGCACTAATTAGATACTGATTGATTGTTCAAATTGTGTTCTGAAAAGTAATCACAATCAAAGAATTTTATAAACCGCAATCAATTAACGGTGTCAATTGTAGTTTCGTTAGTGAGAGCGGATCGTCCACTGAGATGTGTGTACTTGTTCGAATTTGTTTTAGTTGAGTCAAAAAGAAAATATAAAAGAAGAGGATTCAAGATTTGTGAGATTTAATTTCAAGAAACATAAAGAAAATAGATCTAGAATTAAGAATCAAGAAGTTATCCCCAATCAATTTGATTATCAAGATTACGAAGAATAGCTTGTAGGAATCGATCGAATTAGTAGTAATGATGAATCTAAAAATTACGAATCTTATCTATTGATGAATTGTAGTTAGATCGATGATGATCAATGAAGATTAGGGATCTATTGAAGAAACTAGGGTTTCTCCTTCACTATCCCTTGTCTTTTCATTTATCATCATTCAATTCTAACCTTTAGCAAAGAAAATCATCGATCATTTAATCCCTAATTAGCAACGAAATAATCATGAATCGTGATATCGCTCCAAACTAGGTCATTGATGATTAATTTTCCTAAAGTTCACAATCCTCATAAGAGTTAAGATTAGTACAAGAATTTCATCTTCATTTGATCTACCGATTCTCTCCATTCCTTTGCAAGCGGAGATTACTCACACATTATGAAAATTGATGAATCAAGAACGAGAAATTTCATAAAGAAAAAATGTAAAGAAAGCAAGAATTAAAATTATAACATTTATTAAATCTCCTTCAAATTACACCTCTCAATTGAGTTTACAAGACTAGCTCTCGAATCGCTCCTTGAAAGGGAATTTGTCGTCGATCTTTGAGTAGCTCGATCACCGTGAGTCATGGATCGGATGCGGATCTCTTGCTCTTGATGACGACCGGCGTTGCGATAAAGGATCGTTGATTGCTTGCTTGATTTGTTCTCGATGGATCTTGATTTGGCTTTGGATTTGGATTTGCGTTAGGGTTTGGATCACAAGTTGTCTTACTCAACTTGTGTCGTTAATTGGTGCAATATTCAACAACCTTTTGAATGAAGCCCTAGGTCTCCTTTTATAGTTTTCCTCTATCTTCCCCTAGAAGCTAGATTGTTATGAAGCTTGCATAGGAAGCTAGGTAGGTACCAAGCTTACACAAGAAGCTTGGCTGTTGTAGAGAAGCATCTGGAGAAATCTAGGGAATTTGAAGAGTCTTGAGGAAGATTGGAAGTTACAAAGGAGCCTCAGGAAAAGTTTCTACCGCCAACGAGTCAACACGGCCGCGGATCCACGGCGAATTGGCCTGACTCGGCCGCGGTTCCGCGGCCGTTTGGTGGGATCGTTGGCTCATTTTTTCTGAGTATTCTGGTGTTGGTCTTTGGGTACTCTTTTGATGTCTGGAATCTTATTACCCTTTCTGAATCTTTACCAGATTTTATTTCTTTGACTTGCTTGCGCTTTATCGGCAATTTTGCGATTCCAGTATATTGTCCTGAAGAATTTTCTGCACACAATCTTGATAAAATATGTTGAGATATACAAAATCATGCGTGTAGTAATAAACACACAATTTCCCTCCAGAATGTTGATTATAACTATAACACGTAGTATTTGGTATTTTCCAGATGAATTTGTAATCCGTGTTATATTTACAATAAACACCCTTAGATGATTAATAAGAGTAGGAAAATTGATATGTTAAAATGCACTATTTTCGACTGATCAGCTACCGCACACTACGTCTTAACATAGTCAACAAACGTAACACGAATATTAAAGAGCACTTATCTGAAATGACGGAGGGCTACGACTGGTTTTTAAGAAAACCTTTAACGTAATGAACTTGATATCGTTGCAGAATCTAGTGATTTGAAAAGGATTGTTTTTAGTAGCTTTTGCTAGTTTCGCTAAAGAGGTAACTCCCGGTGAAGGGATCTCGGCTCTTTCCTCATCGAATGAGGTGCTGGATATTCATCAAGGAATACCACTATGCAAAGCAAGAACTAGAGAAGCTATAAAAACAAAACCGAATGGGTTATAGCATTTTCTAGTTTTGCTAAAGAGGACACTCCCGGTGAAAGGATCTCGGCTCTTTCCTCATCGAATGAGGTGCAGGATATTCATCAAGGAATACCACTATGCAAAATAAAAACTAGAGATACCTTTTTAAAAACTTTTGATTCTACAACATCTTTAGGTTTCTTTTCATTTCATTAATCTCATTAATGAAGTCACATCATTAAATGTTTCTTAAACATCACAGAAAATGAAACGAAAATAGAACGTACGCTTATGCCATCCGCATTCGCCACGGGGCTCCGTCATGCACCGTTAGGTTACTTAACTAACGGCAGAGAGGGGGCTGGACTAGCGCGGGTGCAAAACATAAGCAACGTTTATTATATATATCATATATATATATAGCATTCGTCTCACTCGGTTATATGATCACATCACAGAACCAAGCAGCAGAAGTCAACATATGAAATATTGGATATACTAGGAGGCCCGTGTTTTAAATTAAGCCAATAATGAAAAACACGGATTCCACAGTTGTGATGAATAGCCAAACACACATCTCTAGACCCCTACGAGAGCAGCAAGCAACCCTGCCAATTCTAGAGTTAGGAGACCCGGTCTTGACTCCTCAAGATGGTCTCCCACTGAACTCCAGAACCTAGTTACTTGCTCTCCCCGCCTTGAGTCTATCCTAATGCAGAAAAGTAAATAATATACTTCAATGGTGACATCATCCTCAACCCGAAAGTTTCCTAATAAAAGAAAATTACATAAAAATTTTACATGAATGAAAATTGTAAAACTCTCATCTCACATAAAACCTCCGGCTATTCAATCATGATGATCTAATATAACACATCAGCAATACATAACATCATATGTCATCAACGTCAGTAAATACGCGTATCCCAAATTCCGTTGACATATAGCAACGAGATTTGGGATACCCCACATATTACACTTACGATCGCAGAAAAGAAATGAAAAACTAAAATAATTAGAATCTGCATTTTCTTAGACATCATAAACCCGGAATATCTCATATTCCGAATTTCATACCTAACCCTATAAACCCCGCATTTTAGTCTCATATCGAAAAATCTTTTCAATAATTTAGTCGGGTAATTCATCAAGATTCCCGACTACCCGATCGATACTCGTAGGGAACTTTAGTAGATGGCCGCACCCCCGATGCCGTCGACCAAGTGCACTTAGGCGGAACACCGTGGCTGCGAGCACCCGAGTGGATGCTTTTGGCAACGGGATTGTCCTAAAGTCACTTGGTCGGGTCTATAGGGCGTGGCTACCTAGTAATGTAATCTGGGGAGTATTCACGTACGATACACAATTGAGACGGAGTTTCGATTCGAATCGAAACTTCGTGGCAATCGATCAATAGAGACTAACATGCTAGATTTACAAAAACTAGTTTTCACAAAACTAATTAAATATGGATTCCAATTACTGCATCACATATCAAATTTAAACCCGAAACGACGTTAAAATTACGACTACGAAACACTCCGAATTAGCCCCTTAATAAAATTAACATCACATGCAATTTTGGACTAATCAAACATGACCTGAAACCCCAAACCATAGCATACAGAAGACCAAACAAACTCGAGCCCATTCTCACCAAGGGGGACCGGCCAGGCCGGCAAAATGAGGCTTGTGGCCGGTGAGAAGTAAGGTTTTGGGTCTCAATTTTGGTTGGTGTTCTAGTTACATCATATGAAACATTCTGTACTTGTTTAGAAAAATTTTAGAGTCCGTTAAAAATTTGAAAGAGAATAGGGTTTCGTTGCGACTGTTTCGGAGTTGTTTCGGTTTCGTAATTCTATAAACATCGTCTAATCTTCTATCTTTGGCTACGATACCATGAAAGTCAGGCAGCCATTGCATCTAATAGGATCATCGTGGCACCTATAGGGCCCTCAGCAACTACTTTTTACGCATGTCCCCCTCGCGAGGACTACAACCCGCCGGAACACCTTCCGGTCTCGGGACACCCTGGGGCTAAGAGCCTATGCTTCGCCACACTATCGTAAAGTGAGAACCCCCCATAGGTCGACATCCAATGCCTAGTAGCTCTGATACCATGAAAGTGTATGTTAGCACCACCACTGGGTTTTACTTGCATCAAGCATGCCGTTTTTTAAAAATTCGAGGTGCTAATCTACACTAACCAAGATCTTAAACTAGATGATTAGGGTTTACCTTGATATCATAAACTTTACACTAAGCGATGGATGGCTACAACCTTTGTAGACCGTGTCCTTCTTTTCTAAAGCTCCGGGTTGTAGTCCACGCGACTCCACTAGGCTCCACTTGAAGGTTGAACGAACTTGCTTCGATGACCTTCGTACCGAAGATGGACCACCCGAATTCCGCCAATCCAAGCTACCTATTCACTAAAATCTTTAGTGAAGTAAACACACTACACCAAAGCGCTAATCTAGTGTAGGATGGTGAAGTAGGGGTGTTGTTTGCTCACTAGGGTCCTCACAAGCTCAAGGGTTCACAACTCATAGGAGGGATTGAGCTTGGAGGTGGAGGTGAAGAAGATGGAGAGAGCTAGAGAGCAACTCAAGAAAATGGCTAAGTGTGGAATGAAATATAGAATGGCTCATCCAAAGCTCACACATTATTGAAGCATACAATTTTTAACACTTAAAAATTGTAGCCATGCTTCAATAGTGCAAGCAAATGAATATAAAATAGAATAAGCCATGCTATGTTCCATACCTCCAAAGTCTCCCTATTTATCATCTCTTTTATTATTTTCTAAAAATAGAAAATCTATGCCATGCTTCATATAATATATATATATATATATATCACACACACACGCATATATATATATATATATATATATATATATATATCATATATATATTAATATATATATAAAGATAAGCATATAATTAGTGAGCAATAATATTAGTCAATATACAATTATATCAAATATAAATATATATCATATTATTAAATCAACACTTGATTTAATAATCTGGTTATATCACATATAACCGACTAATATCATTTATCTATATATCACATTATCAAATCAACACTTGATTCAATAATCCGGTTATATCACATATAACCTAACTGGTAACATTTTTGCCCCATGCTCTTATGACCTTGGCTTTGGTCAAAGTGTCATAAGTCACATGTCAAGTTCTACCCGTCATTATCTTGTCAATTTGAACCCATCCGTATATACCCCTGACTTTGGTCAAATGGTAATACGACTGTCCCAAACCAACTCATCTATCTTATGCAACAAATGAAAACCCAGCAGCTACCAAACACTATGCCTTGACTTTGGCCAAAATGCATAGCTTGAATACTACTGAATACCCAAATGAAATGACGGAGGGCTACGAATGGTTTTGGCGAAACCGTGAACGTAGTGAACTTGATATAACCGAAGGAACCTGATAGCTTTTAAAAGGAGTGGTTAAAGCTCCGCATTTAAAAATATCTGTTTTTAAAATTAACCGAGTGGTTTCTTTTAAATTGTTCCAACGATTAAAACTTTGGTTTATTTTTCTTTGCATTATAGATAATGCGTCCCATCATTAACCTATCATTGCAGAAAACAATGAAAATATGACGTCCTCTTATGCCACCTGCATTCGCCACTGGGTCCCGTCATCACCCGTTAGGTTACTTAACTAACGACAGAGCGGGGACTGGGCTAGCGCGGGTGTAAAACATAAGTGACGTCTAAAATAGCTACAATATATATAGATATTTTACATTTGTCTGACGCAATGATATACATTCCAGAACACAGATAAACTTTATTGGATTTGCAAGCAATCTGTATTTCTTTTGAGCCTGCAAGAAAAGACAGATTATACAGTTGTGATGAATAGCCGTTACCCCACCCAAGATCCCTACGGGTACGGCAAACTACCCGCCCGGCAGTTTGTGTACCCCACCTTGGATCTGTCCTAGGAGCAAAAACAGTAAAATGAAATAATACAACGGTGGCTACAACCGCAACCTGGATGTGCCCCGCAAAATAATATTACAACAAATTACATTTACAACAAATGAATTAAATAATAACCCATTTCAAAACCCCGGCTATACAGCACAACAGTCCAATACAGTTTATATGCATAAACAGATATAACCATTACAGAAATGTGCAACCCCCTGCCAACCGACATACTAGCAGTTAGGGGAGGTTTACGAACACATTATACAAACACAGATATAATCCAATATGCAAATACTGTACAATTTCGATCGATTAAACACCATTAATATTGCTCCAATACTGCTCTGTAAAACTGAAACCAGAGCATATATTAAATATTCCAGAAAATCCCAAATACTACAGAGAAGCAACACAGGAAATTTGGGTTCCTGACTCGGCAACTCGGCGGCGGAAGCGCGGCGGATCGGTGCGATCCGCCACGGTTCCGCGGCCGCGTTGCCGATTCAGGAGCCCAAATTTCTTGGGTGTTCTTCTGGTCTCTTTTCAAGCTTTCTGAACATCCCTGAAAAATTTTAAGACATCATTTTAAAATCGACAGAAACTTGATGTTTTTAGGGTTTTCCGGCTTCGTTTTTCCGTTCGAAATTCGTACAAATTTGCAATTAAGTTATTTATTGTTTATCGAGGCTCTGATACCACTGTAAGTCGATGTACTACACCCCAATACTTGTGGGGAGGCGGAATTTTCAAAAACGAACTTGTTTAGTGAACGAACATCGACTAACCGCTTGAATCGAAGCTAAACTATAAATAACCAAACACAAAGTGTTTCTAAACTACTGTGTTTAGGGATTATACCTAATGAACCAACTCCTTCGTCTTTACGAACTCCTTGTTCTCCTCGGCCTTCTCGAAGTAGTAGACAATCCACCCGAAAGCAAAACTCCAAGCTTAGCCTCTAAACTTGAGGCAACTAACCTTCTTGGATTGCTAATCAAAGAAGATAGATTGAGATAGAGTGATGGTTATGGATTGTTTAGTCTTACTAACCCTTGTACTCAACTCATGAGAGGGGAGGATTAGTCTTTTGAAGAGAGAGAGAGCTTGAGGAGAGAGAATGTGTAGATCATAATGAGATGAGATTATTGAGTATCATAATAAATATGAAGCATTCTCTTTTATGAAGAAAAGAATAATACATGATGAATAAGCATGCTTCACAAATATCTAATGGTGATTCATTATCATGAGTCATTAAGCATTTATGATGCTTTAATGACATGAATGAATCACCCTCATGACTCACTAATCTCATTCATTGCATATGACACCTAAACCTCCTTAGTCACCACTTCTAGAAGCTTCTCGCACAATTACGAGAACGCCCCTCCAATCCGCAAAAATACGGAAAAACTTTAGACTATAAAAATCCAATAACCGGATACCAGTAACTGGCTTAAACCAAAGCCGACTGGTAAAAACTGTCCAAACGACGTAAGTGTGTAAACACACATACGCGTCCGAACTCTTTGTCGTAAAACCATACGACCTCTATATCGTTTCGCCTGGAATAGGAAACTCTCTGTGTGGGACTCTAGAGACTCGACTACTACGCTGGCAGTAGGTTTAACCACAGACCGCAAGCGGCACTAGCTGTACGTAACGGTCCCCAGGTAGTTGTCGATAAGAAGGCCGATGAGGAAACCCATCCGAACTCCTACTGAGTCTGATGTGACAATCTCCATACAGTCCGGTCCGTTCGTCCAAGACTATCGCATATCGGGCCTAGGGGGTGGCAAGCGTCAGTCCCCTAATAGCGGTATAAGTCATGTCGGAGGGAAGCCCATTACACCCTGAGAAACTACTGGAACCTACCAGCAAATCTCGCTTGCCCTGGCCAGGGACTTTGCGTAATGGCTCTCTGACACAGCGCGATATCTACTCCCAATACCGGAAGGGACGAATCCTGTCTAACCGCCACTGCCTCCAAGTGCTCGGGACTGCACCCAAATGCTACCAGTTTGCATGACTCCTTTGAGCCGTGGTAGGGTAGCAATCTAAGAACAGTGGGACACACTCGAGGCGAAGTAGCAGTGTCAAGTCTGCGGACTATGCTGTACTCATGTCACCTGGGAACTGTTCACTGACGACTGGTATAAAACCAACCAACAGTTCCCTGTGAGTCCTGTCCGGTGTACCCGTAACCCAACGAACACCTGTATACTATCTCCAGTACGACATACTGACGGCTGTAGGACAGACCATCTCCCCAACTGGGATGAGAAGCGTACACACTAGTCTACTCCGGAGTATCGATGCTCTGTCTCGATAATCCAACGACCAGGGACCTGAATAAGGATGTGCTTGTAGACTACCCAGCCCCCACTAGTGTGACTGCCATCACAACGCTGGTAGTCAAGCAAGATCCTAAGAGCTCTATCAATACGTACACTCATATATTAAGATAGAAAAACCAAGTAGCATACTACCATGTTTAGCAAGACTGTTATATACATGTGAATATCCCAAGCTTCCATTAAGTAATATACAAACTAGTATGATACAGTAATGGCCTTCTAGGGCATAAACACTAACAGTATCGATGCCCAGTCTCGATACTCCCACGTATGTGATTGCCATCACAATGCTGGCAGTCAAGCAAGATCCTAAGGGCTTTATCAACATATACAAGATGATAAAGACAAACCAGATAGCATACTATCATCTCGAGTAAAACTGTTTTATCGGTATAGGTCCTGCCTCAATCATCATGATCACCTGTCTGCGACTATGATAATTGCCTTGAGGGCACTATAGCCAACAATCCCCCACTTGCACTTAAGGCTAATTATTGCGATGTCGCATACTCACAGCCCGTGTGATACCGAACACCCAACTCCTCTACTAATCAGTTTCACAAACCTCGTTTGTAAAACTATTGCGTTCGAGAAATAGCTTCAGTGAGTGGATCCGCTCCAGTGTTTCTTTCTATGTCTCTCTTTATCTCAACTTCGCGGAGAAAACTATCTCCCGAAATGAGCAATACCCGTCTTAGAATATTTCTGGATATCTGATGGGACCCAGTTCACAAATGAACTCCAAATCCAGCAAACTTCTTAGACTGTATCGTCTAATGAACTTAATCAGTATGCTGCGCCATGCCTTCCTCAGTATCCGCTTGGACCACCTGTCCAAACTACTGTTAGTGTATATGCCCTAGAGGCCATTACTGTATCATACTAGTTTGTATATTACTTAATGGATGCTTGGGATATTCACCTTGTATATACAATCTTGCTCAAAATAGTAGTATGCTACTTGGTTTGTCTCTACTTCAATGTGTACTTGTGTTTATTTTGCTATATCACTTATACGCATTAGTGGAGCCCTTAGGATCTTTGCTTGATTACCAGCGTTGTGATGGCAGTCACACTAGTGGGGGCTGGGTAATCTATAAGCACATCCTTATACAGGTCCCTAGTCGCAGGACTATCGAGATAGGGCATCGATACTCCGGAGTAGACTAGCGTATGCGCTTCTCATCCCAGTGTGGGAGATGGTCTGTCCCACAGCCATCAGTACGTCGTACTGGAGATAGTATACGGGTGCTCGTTGGGTTACGAGTACACTGGACAGGACTCGTCGGGAACTGACAGGTTGGTATTATACCTATCGTCAGTCATCAGTTCCCAGGTGACATGAGTACAGCTTAGTCCGCTGACTTGACACTGGCACTTCGCCTCGAGTGTGTTCCCACTGCACTTTGATCACTACCCTACCACGGCTCAAAGGAGTCGTGCAAACAGGTGGTGGTTGGGTGCAGTCCCGAAGCACTTGGAGGCAGTGACGGTTAGACAGGATTCGTCTCTCCCGGTATTGGGGGTTGACATCGCGCTGTGTCTAGGAGAGCCATTACACAAGTAGTCCCTGGCCAGGGCAAACGAGATATACTGGTAGGTTTCCAGTGTTGTCTCAGGGTGTTTTGGGCTTCGCTCCGGCACGACTTGTACCGCTATTGGGGGACTGACGTTTACCGCCCCCTAGGCCCGCCATGCGATGTATCAGACGAACAGACCGGACTGTACGGAGACTGTCACATTCAGACTCAGTAGGAGTTCCGATGGGGTTTCACCTCGTCAGCCTTCTTGTCGACATCTACCTGGGGACCGTTACGCACAGCTAGTGCCGCTTGCGGTCTGTGGTTAAACCCACTGCCAGCGTAGTGTCGAGTCTTTAGAGTCCCACACAGAGGGTATTCGCCTATGGGCAAAACAGAGTAGAGGTCGCATGGTTTTGCGACAGGGTTCGTTCTCATCCGCGCACTTGTGCACGTTTGGAGTCCGGACAGATATTACCAGCGGGCTCTGGTTTGAGCCGGATACTGGTATAGTATTTGGGGTTGCTTTTATCTCTCAGTATTCATGTTCCTCGGAACAAGAATGCAGGTGTGTATGCACAGTTTTTGAGGAGGAGGAAGATGATTTCCATTAGGGTTTCGGAACGGGTGCGTATGCACAGTTGACAGTCGTCTTTTTCCAAACCCTAATGGATTTGTATTATATCATTTAATAATATATAATAAAATGAAATTGTGTCATGGTTAGTTTTTGTTGACTTGTTGACCATGGTTGACTTGTTGACCATGGTTGAACATTTGACTACCATCATTACAAATGCAAGATGCTTTTTCATTCTTGCTTTATTCATTTAATGCATGTAATGATATTAGTCATTCTAAACTAACCATCAAACCTTTTTCATTTTGATTATTGTTATTATTTGATTTTTCTTTTTCTTTTGTTATGGTTGCAAAAGGAAAAGAAAGAGCTCACTTTATCACTCTCACTCTCTCTCTTCACTTCATCTTCTTCTTCCTCTAGTCAAGAGAAACCTTCTCATGAGTTGAGAATCCTTCTCTTGAAAAACAAAAGCAAGCCCTAAACACTCTCTACTCACTCTAGGATCAAGGGTCTAGCAAGCCGGCGATTCTAGTTCACTCCAAGTACGAGAAAGAGCCCAAAGGTCGAGCCTTCGAGGTGGATCCATCTTCGACGGGAGAAGGCGACAAAGGAGAACCATCAACCTCTACAAAGTTTGAAGACGAAGGAGTTCAAGTCTAGGTATAACCATCTTCATCCGAGTAGCTAAACTTCTTTAGCTAGGTTGCTAGTTTTAGTTTAGGTATCGATCCCGACCTTGCATAGTCCATGTTGCTTCTTGCACTAAAAATTTGATTTTTATACCGTTTCCGCCTCCCCGTAAGAACCGGGGGTGGCAACGTGGACTTTCAGTGGTATCAGAGCCTAACTAAACTTAAACTAGCTAGGTAGTGAAGTGTAACGAAGTTCGGAACCGTAAAAAACCCAAAAACCGTATTTTCAAAAACCTGAGTTTCTGTTGAAATTTTTTTGGCTCGAAATGAAAAACTTTATATCTGTAAATTCATCTCAGGGTTTTCTAAAAACACCCATGAAAAACGACACAGAGATTCGTCAAAGCCGCCGCGCTTCCGCCGCGTGAGCCTTCTTGGCCGCCGCGGATCCGCCGCGACTTGATGACCTCTCTGCATCGATTTTCGTGCAGTGTCTTTATTTGTTGTTTTTGGGATTTTTAAGATATATATTATATGCCCAGATTTTCCAGAACTAAAATTTACTTTTGGGGGCCTATAATTCCGTATTTTTCCGAACTCCACTGCACTTTGACTATGATGGTTATATCTGTGATGTTTGCATGTATTGAACGTCGACTAATTGCTATAAGACGATTAGTCGGGGTTATACATGATCTGTAATGTGCTGGAATGTGTATATAAATATGTTGGATTGTCGCGGGTGAATAGCCGGGGGTTGTGAGACGAGAGTTTTCTTTTCTTGCAATTCATTGTAAATGTAAATTGATGTAATAATTATTATTTGTTTGGCCGCACAACCGGGTCGGGGTTGTAGCCGTCATTGTATAATTCTTTTACTGTTTTTGCTCCTAGGATAGACCCATGGAGGGGTGCACAAACTACCGGGTATGCCGAAGTGTCGAGTGGCCTACTCATGGAGATGAGGGAGGTTGCTACGCTTCGGGTACTTGGCGGGTAGTTTGCCGCACCCGTAGGGGTCTTGGGTGGGGTATTGGCTATTCACCGCGACCGTGTTATCTGTTTTTTTGTTACAGGCTCGTACAAATTACAGATTACTAGTATATCCAATGTATTTATCTGTGATCTGAAATGTTTATCATTGCTTTCTATTTAGGCGTTGCTTATGTTTTACAGACGCGCTAGCCCAGCCCCCGCTCTGTCGTTAGTTAAGTAACCTAACGGGTAATGACGGGGCCCAGTGGCGAATGCGAATGGCATAAGCGTACGTCATATTTTGGTTGTTTTCTGCAATGGTAGGATTTAAATGATGGGACGCATTAAAAGTACTAATGCAAGAATATCACGCATTAAAAGAACTAATGCAAGATAATAAACCAAGTTAAAGTCGTTGGAACACTTTCGAAAAACCACTCGGTTCTTTTCAAAACTAACTTTTAAAATGCGGAGCTTGAGCCACTCCATTTAAAAGCTATCTCGTTCCATCGACCAAATCAAGTTCACTACGTTCACGGTTTTGCCAAAACCATCCGTAGCCCTCCGTCGTTTCGCATGAATAGTCAATAGTATTCAAGCTGTGTATGTTGGCCAAAGTCAAGGCACAGTGATTGGTAGCTGTTGGGTGTTCATGTGTAGCATAGATAGATGCGTTGGTTTGGGACAGTCGTACTGCCATTTTGGCCAAAGTCAAGGGTAGATACGGATGGATCCAAATTAACCTGGATAATGACGGGTAGAACTTGACATGTGACTTATGATATTTTGGCCAAAGTCAAGGTCATAAGAGCATGGGGCAAAAATCCACATCGGGAGTTTCATAAGTACTGAAACTTGCTAGATTTGCATACCATTTGGAGTGTGGTGATTCTGGTAGGATTCCTTCAGTTTCGTCACGCAATGATATTTGGATCCCGATCCTACTGTGAGTATATGCTACTCCTCGGGTAATTTCTCACTTAACGATCAATGCTATAAACCTAGTAGGTGCCTAGAAAGGTGTTAGCGGGGCTACGCCCCCAGGGAAAAGAGGTTCTTTAATTAAGGAACTTCGCGAAAGCGTTGGAAAACCTCCCTCGAAGTACCGACACCAGCCTGGCCGAACGGTTAAGCAAGTATTGTACGGTGGGATTGATCCTGACTAATTCTTCCTTTATGGTTTGAGGAGGGATTCGAGAAACAGTGGGAGCCATCCTGTTTAGACAAACTAAAAACCACTCTAAACTTGCAAGAGCATCATGCTGAGTGTTTCTTCTTCTCTCTCCTAATTGCAGCGACCAATCAACATGACTGGACTTAAGTTACTCCTAGATAAAAACAAGTTGACAGGGCCAAACTACAAAGATTGGCTCAGGAATGTCAAGATAGCAATCACTTATGACAAGCTGGGGTATCTTCTTACCACCAAAGCTCCCCCTGTCCCTGGTCCAACTTCCAGCGTCGCGGATAAGGAAATCCGCAAGACTTGGGAGATTGATAGCGCGAAGGCCAAGTGCCTCCTGCTTGCCTCGATGGACAACGAACATCAGAGGAGGCATGAGAATATGGACATGGAGTCCATATTGCTTCATACAAAAGAACTGTATGGAGAGCAATCACGTATCGCAAGATACGAAGCGTCGAAAAAGTTGTTTTCGACAAGAATGGCCGTCGGATCATCAGTAGCCGAGCACGTGCTAAAGATGATCGGCTACATTGAGGAGCTCGCTGACCTAGGGATCACATTGGAGAGTGAGCTATATACGGATATAGTTCTCCAGTCCCTTCCTTCCACTTACGCCCAGTTTATAATGAATTTCAACCTACAAGAAAAAGAGGTTGAACTTTCAGAGCTCCTCAACCTGCTGAGGAGCGCAGAGGGCACCCTACAGAAAGGTAGGGAAACATCCACTTTGTTTGTAGGAGGATCATCTTCTTCTAGGTCCAAGGCGAAAGCCAAGGGAAAGAAGAAGAAAGCCCCCGCCAAACCAAGGGGCGGTGTTAGTAAAGTGGATACGAAGGGAAAAGGTAAAGCAACAAAGTTAGCGGGGAAGCTTGTGGATAAGGAAGAATGCTTCTTTTGTCATAAGAAAGGACACTGGAAGAATGATTGCAGGGCCTGGAAGGCCAGAACACAGGAATTGAAGCAGGTTGCAGCTTCAGCTTCAGGTGTGTATGTTATTGAAAACTGTCTTTCTATAAACTCTACTTCCTGGGTATTGGATACCGGATCAGGATCTCATATCTGTAATTCTTTGCAGGCGTTGAGAAACCGTAGTGTTTTGAAAGCAGGTGACATGACCCTCAGAGTTGCAAACGGAGCTAGCATGGATGCTAAAGCCGTGGGGGACTATCACCTGGGAATGTCGGATGGACATGTTTTGGTTTTGCGTAATTGCTTTTTTGTACCCAACGCAACTTGTAATATCATTTCTGTATCTTTAGTTTCTAAAGAAGGTTATGAATTTGCGTTTGTAAGTAATGTTGTAAACATTCGCCTTAATCAAGTTTTGATTGGGTCAGGTACTCTGAGTAATGGTATATACGTATTGAACCAACCACAGATTTTTAATGTCCAGAATACACATAAGAGAAAGTCTCCAGAAATAAACCAGACTTTCTTATGGCATTGTAGATTGGGTCACATCAATGAGAGAAGGTTGACGAAGTTACATACAGAAGGGTATTTGAATGCGTTCGAATATCAGTCGTATGCCACTTGTCAATCCTGTCTCAAGGGAAAGATGACAAAGACTCCGTTTACTGGACATGGAGAAAGAGCGAGCGAGCTCTTGGGACTCGTACACAGTGACGTGTGCGGTCCAATGTCTACACATGCCCGAAGCGGACATTCTTACTTCATTACTTTTACGGATGACTTCTCAAGGTACGGTTATGTTTTCTTAATGAAACATAAGTCCGAGGCTTTTGAAAAATTCCAGGAGTATAAGAATGAAGTAGAGAAACAGACCGGCAAAAGTATTAAGATTCTAAGATCGGATCGAGGTGGAGAATACTTAAGTGCCGAATTCCTGAATTACTTAAAAGAGAATGGTATTCTCTCTCAGCTTACTCCTCCATACACCCCGCAACATAACGGTGTATCGGAGAGACGGAACCGCACCCTATTGGATATGGTGCGGTCCATGATGAGTAACGCTGAGTTACCGCGATCATTCTGGGGGTATGCGCTAGAATCAGCTGCATACCTTTTGAACCGAGTTCCGACTAAAACTGTGCCTACTACGCCATTTGAGATGTGGTGTGGAAAGAGACCCCATCTTAATCACATTAAGATATGGGGAAGTCCAGCTTTTGTGAAAAAGCAGCATGCGGACAAGCTCGAGGCACGCTCAGTACTGTGCAAGTTTGTGGGATATCCAAAGAATTCCAAGGGATATTTCTTCTATTGTGAAGAGGAACAAAAAGTTCTTGTTTCTCGTCATGCCCACTTTCTAGAACACCAGTTCATAGAAAAGGAAATAAGTGGGAGCGCAGTAGAACTGGAAGAGATTCCAGAACCACAGACTGTTACTGAAAGCTTGGTGGAACCAGAGGGTTCAACAGAACAGGACATTCCTACGCCGCTCCGCAGAAGTAGTAGGCAGTCTCATCCGCCCGAGAGATACTACGGTTTTCTCATAGACGGGGATAGAGAGGATTGCATCATAGATTATGATGAGCCTACTAGCTTCCAGCAGGCCGTTCAGAGCGTTGACTCAGTAAAATGGCTGGATGCAATGCGGACCGAAATGGAGTCCATGTACACCAACAAGGTATGGACGTTGGACATTGCTCCAGACGGGGTAAAACCCGTAGGATGCAAGTGGATCTTCAAAAGGAAGATTGGTGTAGATGGACAGGTTGAGACCTATAAAGCTAGGCTGGTAGCGAAGGGTTTCCGTCAAAGACCTGGCTTGGACTATGACGAAACCTTTTCTCCAGTAGCCATGCTGAAATCCATTCGGATCCTTCTTGCCATCGCTGCCTTCCACGATTATGAGATCTGGCAAATGGACGTAAAGACAGCTTTTCTAAATGGAAATTTAGAGGAGTGTGTCTATATGGACCAGCCAGAGGGCTTCATTCAGAGTGGGAGCAGCGGAAAGGTGTGCAAGTTGCTTAAGTCCATCTATGGACTAAAGCAGGCATCGCGGAGTTGGAACATCTGTTTTGATGAGACGGTCAAAGAATTTGGCTTTATCAAAAATCCAGATGAACCATGCATCTATAGTAGATTTGTAGCAAGAACTGTAGTATTCCTCGTTTTATACGTGGATGACATTCTCTTAGTAGGAAATGACATTCCTATGCTACAATCTGTCAAGGGGTTCTTGTCACACAGGTTCTCCATGAAAGACCTGGGTGATGCCTCATACATCCTGGGGATCCGGATCCATCGTGATAGATCCAAGAGGATATTGGGACTTTCTCAGTCCAGGTACATCGACACCATAGTGAAGAGATTCAGTATGGAAGATTCCAAGCGCGGTAACCTACCGGCTTGTCACGGGATCACCCTCTCTAAAGAGATGTCTCCCAAGACTGATTTGGAGAGGGATCGCATGTCTATTATACCCTACGCTTCTGCGGTAGGCTCTATAATGTATGCGATGTTATGTACCAGACCGGATGTAGCTTATGCACTGAGTGTGGTAAGCCGGTATCAGTCAAACCCTGGGGAGAAACACTGGATAGCGGTAAAGAACATTCTCAAGTACCTGAGAAGGACTAAGGAGATGTTCTTGGTGTATGGCGGAAAAGACCTCCAGATCGAGGCCTTTGCTGACTCCAGCTTCCAGAGTGACAAGGATGATTCCAAGTCCATGTCGGGCTTTGTCTTTACCCTCAATGGAGGGGCGGTGTGTTGGAAGAGTTCCAAACAGGAAACCGTTGCAGACTCGACGATGGAAGCGGAATACATCGCTGCATCTGATGCCGCAAAAGAAGCTGTCTGGATGAGGAAGTTCTTGAAAGAACTTCAGGTGGTTCCGTCCATTGTTGACCCAATACCTCTGTATTGCGACAACAATGGGGCTATAGCTTTAGCAAAGGAACCCAGGTCCCATCAGAGATCCAGGCACATCTTGAGGCGGTATCACCTGATCAGGGAGATCGTGGATCGCAAGGAGATCGAGGTTCGGAGAGTTGCTTCAGAAGACAACACTGCAGATCCATTCACCAAGGCCCTGCCCCAGACTCAGTTCGAGCGGCTGATCGAGATGATAGGTCTTCGATACGCCAGTACATGGCCTTAGTGCAAGTGGGAGATTGTTAGTGTATATGCCCTAGAGGCCATTACTGTATCATACTAGTTTGTATATTACTTAATGGATGCTTGGGATATTCACCTTGTATATACAATCTTGCTCAAAATAGTAGTATGCTACTTGGTTTGTCTCTACTTCAATGTGTACTTGTGTTTATTTTGCTATATCACTTATACGCATTAGTGGAGCCCTTAGGATCTTTGCTTGATTACCAGCGTTGTGATGGCAGTCACACTAGTGGGGGCTGGGTAATCTATAAGCACATCCTTATACAGGTCCCTAGTCGCAGGACTATCGAGATAGGGCATCGATACTCCGGAGTAGACTAGCGTATGCGCTTCTCATCCCAGTGTGGGAGATGGTCTGTCCCACAGCCATCAGTACGTCGTACTGGAGATAGTATACGGGTGCTCGTTGGGTTACGAGTACACTGGACAGGACTCGTCGGGAACTGACAGGTTGGTATTATACCTATCGTCAGTCATCAGTTCCCAGGTGACATGAGTACAGCTTAGTCCGCTGACTTGACACTGGCACTTCGCCTCGAGTGTGTTCCCACTGCACTTTGATCACTACCCTACCACGGCTCAAAGGAGTCGTGCAAACAGGTGGTGGTTGGGTGCAGTCCCGAAGCATTTGGAGGCAGTGACGGTTAGACAGGATTCGTCTCTCCCGGTATTGGGGGTTGACATCGCGCTGTGTCTAGGAGAGCCATTACACAAGTAGTCCCTGGCCAGGGCAAACGAGATATACTGGTAGGTTTCCAGTGTTGTCTCAGGGTGTTTTGGGCTTCGCTCCGGCACGACTTGTACCGCTATTGGGGGACTGACGTTTACCGCCCCCTAGGCCCGCCATGCGATGTATCAGACGAACAGACCGGACTGTACGGAGACTGTCACATTCAGACTCAGTAGGAGTTCCGATGGGGTTTCACCTCGTCAGCCTTCTTGTCGACATCTACCTGGGGACCGTTACGCACAGCTAGTGCCGCTTGCGGTCTGTGGTTAAACCCACTGCCAGCGTAGTGTCGAGTCTTTAGAGTCCCACACAGAGGGTATTCGCCTATGGGCAAAACAGAGTAGAGGTCGCATGGTTTTGCGACAGGGTTCGTTCTCATCCGCGCACTTGTGCACGTTTGGAGTCCGGACAGATATTACCAGCGGGCTCTGGTTTGAGCCGGATACTGGTATAGTATTTGGGGTTGCTTTTATCTCTCAGTATTCATGTTCCTCGGAACAAGAATGCAGGTGTGTATGCACAGTTTTTGAGGAGGAGGAAGATGATTTCCATTAGGGTTTCGGAACGGGTGCGTATGCACAGTTGACAGTCGTCTTTTTCCAAACCCTAATGGATTTGTATTATATCATTTAATAATATATAATAAAATGAAATTGTGTCATGGTTAGTTTTTGTTGACTTGTTGACCATGGTTGACTTGTTGACCATGGTTGAACATTTGACTACCATCATTACAAATGCAAGATGCTTTTTCATTCTTGCTTTATTCATTTAATGCATGTAATGATATTAGTCATTCTAAACTAACCATCAAACCTTTTTCATTTTGATTATTGTTATTATTTGATTTTTCTTTTTCTTTTGTTATGGTTGCAAAAGGAAAAGAAAGAGCTCACTTTATCACTCTCACTCTCTCTCTTCACTTCATCTTCTTCTTCCTCTAGTCAAGAGAAACCTTCTCATGAGTTGAGAATCCTTCTCTTGAAAAACAAAAGCAAGCCCTAAACACTCTCTACTCACTCTAGGATCAAGGGTCTAGCAAGCCGGCGATTCTAGTTCACTCCAAGTACGAGAAAGAGCCCAAAGGTCGAGCCTTCGAGGTGGATCCATCTTCGACGGGAGAAGGCGACAAAGGAGAACCATCAACCTCTACAAAGTTTGAAGACGAAGGAGTTCAAGTCTAGGTATAACCATCTTCATCCGAGTAGCTAAACTTCTTTAGCTAGGTTGCTAGTTTTAGTTTAGGTATCGATCCCGACCTTGCATAGTCCATGTTGCTTCTTGCACTAAAAATTTGATTTTTATACCGTTTCCGCCTCCCCGTAAGAACCGGGGGTGGCAACGTGGACTTTCAACTACTGCCCCTCGTCAGAGGGAAAAACTATAACTCTGACAGTCACTCTGTCATCCAGGTCACCTTGAAAGCCTGGAATGATAACCGTCTCCTAAAGGAGGCTGTCGTTATCAAATTCCTAGAACATCCACTTATGTTCATAAACTGCTTCCATTCGTTTTTCTCCAGAATTTGATTAATATATCATAACTTATTGCATCTAGTGCAAAAACAACATCTGGTGTGGTACTTGACATCTCATGATTGACGCAGTTGCCTAAGCAAGTGATATGCCAATCATGCACACCCCTCTCCCCTTTAGTCTATAAGACACCTTTAGAGAGGGTGAATCCATCACTTGCAGGTACACCACCATGCCAGGAGTCGTCCATTCTAAATATCTTTAGAATACTGTCTAAGTACCCAGATTGGGACACTTCCCAAATCTAGATCTAAAACCATAGATCTAGTAATCAAAGTGTCTGATATAATATCCATAACCTATGTGGAGAAAACACTGTGTGACAACCAAAATATAACCGATCGTAGTATAGGAATTTCACTTCCTATAATGTGCATGTCATCCAAATACCAGGACATTACACCCTACTACCTTCTTAAAAGATCCATCTCCTATTCTGATGAAGTCAGAAAACTATGACTGTCACATCAAAAATAGATGATCTTTCTCCGCTATATCCGCTTTAGTCTATAAATAGACACAGGCTCCTTGTCCACTACGCTTCCTCTGCTCCCACTGACCATGACAGCCCTCTGGCAGAGTCATATACATGTGCACTTCTAAAGCTAGTTTAGAATAACGCTATACTCATCCTCCTGCCGGGTCTCATAGTCTGGAACAACAGTGGTGTTAAGTCTGGGTAAACAAGAACCTCCCTGTCACCGTTCTTGAGGCTACCGAAGTACCTCTCGGGTGCCTGAGGTAACCCACCATATCTACGGAGTGGCCAATGGAGTGTCAAACTTGATTGAATCTTTAGGTTCTTATTAAATTTTCAGTAATCGTTTGTGGTTCTGGAATCACTTCCAGTTCTACCATACTCCGACTCATGTTTTCTGAAAAAGTCCATTTTACTAAAACTGTGGTGAGTCAAGAACAATATCACTATTGATCTTCCAGATGGTAGAAAGTTAACCCCCGTCAAAGCCCTGGTCAACCCACAAACTGCCATTACAGAAACGTGCCTTGAGTTTATCCGGATTCTGGTTTTAAGCATCAGCCGGACGACTCCCTATACCTTAACATCGTTAAGATATAAATTGATTCTATATATATCTAATATAGAAACAAAGGCACTAATTTAATTGGAACCGATTCAAATCATGCAGCTATCTCCAGTGCATATCAACCAAATGGAGAGAGGCCGATCAGCATTACTCAACTTAGGAGCGTATCCAATTATGAGTAACCTGAAAGAGAAACATGTTTCTCAAAATCATTACCATCAACTGAATACCATACGCAAGTATCTACATCTTCGATCACCTTGAAGAATCCCGATACTTGCAACACATGGTTCTTTACTTTATTCTTATACCTATAACTTCTCAAAACTTAGACTTTGTATTTCTACGAAACACGTGTCTAAATCTGGAGAAGTCACAAGTAGACAGAATATAGTACGAAGACCAACCCCTCTGTCCTAATGGACACTGGACAACATACAATACATTGTATAAGTATCCTGAGTTTAATAACTCAAACCATGTGCGTCGTAGGTTGAAAACTGTACTATGGTTATGAAGACTTACACCATTGTTGAATGCTCCTTACCTAACCATCAACTGATATATGTAAATATCATGGATATAATTTCAAAAAGTTATATCCCACTTTATAAAAATAAACGTACGGATATATCAGTTTGAAATTGGTGCATAACAACGGATATTCAAAACCAAATACTTGCCATCCGGCAAACAACCCAGGCGATTTCCTCAATTATCACCAATTACAACGAATTCCGATATAATGAGGATGGTCACCTAATTCCCAATAACTTACTCCCACTCATCATCTGTAAAACTATACAGATGTGAGAACCAAACCTGGTAAATACATACCCTGGAGTAAGGACCTAATTGGGAAATCAGTTTTCAATTAACAATGCATAGTGAAACTGAAACATTAAAATGTTTTGTAGGGGTATCCTTGTATCCCTAGTAATGCCTCTTCAATTATCAGATTCACGACTGAAACCATATATTTCCTTGCCATCTCTCCAAATCCCTTTACTTGTTTTTAGTCCTTACCTTCTGTATACCTTCGTTAGGCTTAAATGGTTGTCTTCCTTCCCTACCGTTCGGCACCAGCCTATGGTTTGGAAGAAGACTATCCAATAAGCGTAATAGGTGTACTCTCCTAGTCCTAGGAGTACTCGCAACCTGAGAGAAGGTGATCATAAAAGACAACTGAATAAACCTTATTCCAATTTCTCCTGAACCAGAATCCATCCTCGAAAAAGTTCTTTCGAGTTCGTATATAACCATACGATAGATTTATCCAATGGAATTGGATGTTCGTTGTGATACTGAGTGCTCTGGAAAAATACAAAGGTGAAGTAGGAGTGGCATTGAAAGACTTGGTTTGGTCGTGGGTAGCAGTCGCAATTTACTTTACTCTCTTTCTAATCCCTTTATTTGTCTTTACTCATTACCTTCTGTACACCCCACTTAGGCTAATTGGTTTTCTTCTTTCCCTACCTTTCGGCACCTGCCTATGGTTTTGAAGAAGACTATCCAGTAAGCGTAATAGGTGTACCCTCTCCTAATCCTAGGAGCCCTCACAACCTGAGAGAAGGTAAAAGGAAAAGACAACTGAATAATCCTATTCATTTTCTCCAGAACCGGAAACCATCCTCGAAAAAGTTCCTTTGAGTTCGTATATAACCATACGATGGTTTTATCCAATGGAAGTGGATATGCGTAGTGATACGGGGTGTTCTGGAGAAAAGCAAAGGGTAAAAGAAGGAGTGACAATGATGTATGCAACTTGGACAATCCAAAAGCCAGTGTTTTTAAAAAAGTTCGGTTAACTTAGTCACTGAGTTATAGTCTCGGGTCGGCCCATGGTCACTGTCAAAGAGAGAGAAATAAGAAACTCTCAGCGTGCACTCTAACCTAGATCAGAATGGATAATCATTTTATCTAATCTGGATGGCTCCCACTGTTTCCTCAAATTCTCCTCCAAACCTAAAAGGAGAATTAGTCGGAATTACCCGAGGAGTAATCCTACTCATCAGTGGGAATCGGGATCCAACTATCATCGCATGATAACTTGATGGAAGCCACTCAAGTCACCACACTCCAGAAGGTATGCACATGCCTGGCAAGTTTCCTGTATGTTTGAAACTCCCGATGTGTGTTTTACCCCTAGGATCCAAGTGACCTTGACACAGTCAACAAATCAAAGAGTCCTAGTCAAGTTCAACCCGTCATTATCCAGGATTGCATTAAACCCATCCGTACGAGCCCTTGACAAAGGCCGCACGACTGTCCTAACCAATCGCATTAATATGCTACAAACAAACACTACTTAGCTACCACACACTACGCCTTGACACAGTCAACAAACGCAGCACGAATACTAAGCAATACTTGTAAGAAATGACGGAGGGCTACGGCTGGTTTTTGGCGAAAAACCTTTAGCGTAATGAGCTTGATATCGTTGAAGGAACCGAGTGGTTTTACAAATATATAGTGGCGAAAACTTTTGCTAAAGAGGTCACTCCGGGTGAAGGGATCTCGGCTCTTTCCCCGTCGAATGAGGTGCAGGATATTCCGAACTGAATACCACGATGCAAAGCAAAAAGTAATCAACTATAGTGAAGTTATTACGTTGACGCAAACTTTTACTCAAGGGGTCACTCCCGATGAAGGGATCTCGGCCCTTGCCTCGTCGAATGAGGTGCAGGATATTCCAAACTGAATACCACTGTGCAAAGCAAAAGCCAACGTCTGTAATGTCAGTTTTTAAAATCTTGGTTTCAACAACATCAAAAATAGGTTTGTTTTCCTTGCATTGATAAGAATTAACGCAGTCCCATCAATTAATCACACCAGAAAATAACGAAAATAAAATGTACGTATATGCCATCCGCATTCGCCACTGGGTCCCGTCATCACCCGTTAGGTTACTTAACTAACGACAGAGTGGGGACTGGGCTAGCGCGGGTGCAAAACATATACAACATCTACTAGTATATATGTATATATATAATCTAAACATCTAGCATTCGTGAATCTAAAAGAAGGTTAGGCTTTCGGTTTCATACCAATCTCCCGGCATGATAAATGCAACATCACAGAACAAAAAAGATAATCTGGGAGCCCCGGGTTTCCTTTGAGCCACAACTGAAAACCCGACGTTCTCCTAGTCGTGTGGATAAACTATGCAATGAACTCTTAGACCCCTACGAGCGCGGCAAGTTACCCGCCAAAACCAGAAGCGAGGCAGTCCCCTTCAGCAAAGTGAATTGACCACCGAGCACTTCACGGAATCCGGTAACTTGAGCACCCCTCCTTGGGTCAACCTATACCCCTTACGAGTGCGGCGAATAGCCCGCTAATTCTATAGTAAGGTACCCTCCGTCTCAACGCCATGAGATGCGGATCAGTTGCCCTCTAGAATCCGGCTATCCGTGCACTCCTCCGCAGGGTAATCCTAGTACAGAAAAGAAAATAATATACAAGGGTGACATCGACCTCAGCCTGGTCGTGCCCCAAAAGAATAATATACAAACAGGCAGTGGCGGCTGTCCACATGTCGGAACGCTCGTCCCGCAATATCAAATGTACAAATAAATCCGAACTGCACTACCATTGCACACAATCTATCCACCACGACAAATCCGCAACATCATAGCACAACACAGAACATCAACGTGAATGTCACGTTCGCAAACCCGTCTTAAAGGACTATAGAGATTAGACAAGATTTACCGATCAAATGACATTCACGGTCGCAGATAGAAATGTAATGTTCTGAAAACACACAATTAAAATTTCGATCCACTAAACTTTCCCAAAATGGCCCCATGTGCTAAACCAGTACTCAAAAGAATCTGTGCCAAAACTATATATCACAAAAATCATTTTTCCACCAATTAGAGCTCCAGAAAAACTTTTGGTCACTGTAGCCCAAAAAGGGCCGCGGAAGCGCCGCCAAATGTGACATTTAGCGGCGGTTCCGCGGTGGAATTTTTGATTTAGGTCACCAAAGTTTTTCTGTAGCTTTAGTTTTTCCTGCACGGATTTTTAAGCTATAGAGAAACATTTTTGGAGCACTTTCAGAAATCGACAGAAAATAGGCAAATTGGAAAATTGATTTGGAAATTTTGATCGATCGAGATTTTAAGCTTGTGCAAACTAGCTAGTAGGGTTTAATGGGTGGCTCTGATACCATTGTTGGGTTATGGGAGAGCCCCGGCCATCGAACCGTTGCCAAATGCAGAACAAAAATTTCTTAAAACCCGACGCTACGATTACCCGATTAACAAGATCGAAACCATTAACCCTAAAACTAGCAATCTAAGAAAAAAGATAGGAATGGTTATACCTAATGAACTAAGTCCTTCGGGTCTTCAACCATCTCCAAGCTCCTAGTGATGTTGCGGATCGAATTTGGTCGCCGGTCTTCCTCCATCTCCGATGATCCACCCGAGGGATGTAATTCCGGCTCTAGTTCCATGCCAAGATGCTAGTGGAGCAACTAGGGTCTCTAGGATGCTACCCTAGAGAGCCTAGGATGTAGTGTTTATGTATCCTTAGTGTTTGCTATCTCATATCATGAAGAAGGTGGAAGCAAGCATGATAGCTAGAAGAGGTGAAGAACAAAAATGGTGAGGGTGGAGCTCAAGCTCAAGAGAAGAAAACCTAGCATGCTTCAAAAAAATGAAAACCAAGGAGAGAGAAAATGAAGCATCTTTGGTTTTGTAAAAACCAATTTTCCATTTTAATAATCCTACCATGCTTGAATAGTGCACCCAAATGAATTAACAATTCATTTGTGAGCACTATTCCAAGTATGGTTCTCACCATTCCTCTTCATGCCATTTTCCACCTCATTATCCAATTTTCAATAAAAATGGTCAAATCCTAAATGAGGTGGCACCTTCTAGAATGTTATCCGGTAAAAAATACGAATTACATTCTACTGTATATACATACCTGTATTCGTACCGAAATACGAATATCAAAGAGATAGAATAACACAAAGAATATAATACTAGAATATACGCATCGAAATACATATATGTAAATTATTAAATCAATACGTGATTTAATAATCCGGCTCAAAACCCCAGCCGGCTAGTATTATCAACTGTCCAATCGAAAGTCTGAGTACTAAGTACATCAATCGATCGGAACCCTGCACGTATCCAATACGGCTACTACATCATTTCGCCAGAACCAGGGAAACCCTCTGTGTGGGACTCTAAAGACTCGTCAATACGCTGACAGTGGGTTTAAGCACAAGCACGTCAGCGGCACTAGATGTACGTAATGGCTACCCAGGTATTGAGCGAAAGGAAGGCCGACGAGCAAACTCATCTGAACCCCTACTGAGCCTGTCAGTGACAATATCCGTACAGTCCAGTCTTTCCATCTATGAGTATCGCATATCGAGTCTAGGGGGGTGGATAAAGTCAGACCCCTAACAACGCGATAATTCGTGTCAGTATGAAACCCATCACTACCTGAGAAACTATCGATCCTGGATCGGTAATTCTCATATACCCCGGCGGAGGATTTCTAGTGACGGACACCCGTGCACTGTGCGAATCAACCCCCAATACCGGGAGAGACGAATCCCCGACGATCCGCTCACTGCCTCCATGTGGCTCGGGACTGTACCCAACTAAAACCTGTTTGCACGACTCCTTTGAGCCGTGGTAGGGTAGTAATCAAAGCAAATTGGGAACTCACACGAGACAAATGACGAACTCAGGTCGACAGACTAACCTGTACACATGTCACCAGGGAACTGCTATCTGACTATAGGTATAATACCAACTAGCATATTACCGGCGAGTCCGTCCAGTGTACTCATAACCCAATGAGCACCTGTATACTATCTTAGGTGAACAACTAACACCAATAGCTTGTGAGACCGGCCACGGCCCCTCGTCAGGGTCTAGATAAGTATACACCAGTCTACACTGGAGTATCGATGCCCAGTCTCGATACTCCCATGACCAGGGACATTTAAGGATGTGCTTATAGACCCCCAGCTCCCACGTATGTGATCGCCATCACAATGCTGGTAGTCAAGTAAGATCCTAAGGGCTTTATCAATATATACATGATGATAAAGACAAACCAGATAGCATACTATCATCTCGAGTAAGACTGTTTTATCGGTGTAGGTCCTCCCTCAATCGTCATGATCACCTGTCTGCGACTATGATAATTGCCTTAAGGGCACTATAGCCAACAGATGCTGATTGTGAATCAACAAAAGATACCGCCTGAGAATTCACTGGATATAATTGTTCATATATGAACATGATCCCATCGTCTGTCCAGGCAAATACTAAGGCAGGTGTCACACTATTCGGGAGATATTTGATATCCATGAAGTTGAGATTCAGGGAGAAACAGAAAGATGCGTTATTCCGGTTCCACTCATTGAGGCTAGTTCTCGAATACAGTTTGCAAAACTGTTAGTACATAATTTGGGTATGCGATACCGCAATAATTGGTCTTAAACGCAAGTGAGAAATTGTTGGATATAGGTGCCCTCAAGTCAATTATTGTAATTGAAGGAGAACTTATACGAGAGAACAATCTTACTCAAGATGATAGTATATTATCTGGTTTGTCTTTATTTTTCATGTGATGTGTTTTATTCATTATCACGTATCGTTTAGACATGAGATAAAGCCCTAAGATTTTTCTTGACTACCAGGACAATGATGGAGATCATACTAGTGGGGCCTGGATAGTCGATAAGCACATCCTTAAATGTTCCTAGTCATAGGAGTATCGAGACTAGGCATCGATACTCCAGTTTAGACTAGTGTGTACGTTTCCTGACCCGGATGGAGAGCGATGGCTGATCCTGCAGCTATTGGTGTTTGACATCAAGGATTATATACAGGTGCTCATTGGATGAGTTACACTGGACGGACTCACCGAGAACTCCTAGTTGTTAATATACCAATGTCAGGTAGCAGTTCTCTGGTGATATGAGTACAGGGTAGTCCCTGGGACCTGAGATTGCCATAGTGTCTCATGTGTTTTCCCACCATACTTAGACTTCTACCCTACCACGGATCAAAGGAGTCAGGTATACTAGTCTCTATAAACTGTCTTATGGTTACATGTTGGTAAAGCCCTTAGGATGTGTACTTGACTACCTGGACTATGATGCAGATCATACTAGTGGGGACATGGTAGTCCATAAGTACATCCTTCAAAGTCCCTAGTCGTGGGTGTATCGAGACGGGGCATCGATATACCAGAGTAGACTAGCGTATACGCTTCTCGACCCATGAGATGGGCGATGGATGATCCCATATCCATTGGTGTTTGACATCAGAGATGGTATACGGGTGCTCAGTGGAGACTGGGTACACTGGACGGACTCGCCGAGAACTCCCAGATGGTATTATACCTCACGTCAGATGGCAGTTCTCAGGTGACACTTGTACAGGTTAGTCTGTAGACCCGAGATCGTCATAGTGTCTTGTGTGATTCCCGCTGTGCTTTGATCTCCACCTTACCACGTCCATGAGGGCGTGCAAAACAGTGGTCTTTGGGTACAGTCCCGAGTCACATGGAGGCAGTGAGCGATAGGAGGGGTTTCGTCTCTCCCGGTATTGGGGGTTGATGTTGCGCAGTGCTCGATTGGCCGTAACAGGGAAGTCCCTGGCCAGGGCTGATCAGAGATTTGCTGGTAAGTGTTACCAGTAGTTTCTCAACCCGTTATGAGCCTCACATCGGCACGACTTATCGATTATTGGGGTCTGACGTTTACCACCCCTAGACTAGATATGCGACATATCAGACGAACAGACCGGACTGTACGGTAAGTGTTACTGGTTGGATTCACAGGAGTGTGAGCGGGCTAGCTCGTCGATCTTCTGATCGCTTAATACCCGGGTGGCCGTTACGTTTGGCATACCGCTTGCGGCTTGTGGGTGCTTGATATGATCATCATCTGCTACCGGCGTATTGACGAGTCTTTAGAGTCCTACACAGAGGTTTCCTGGTTCAAGCGAAACGAAATAGGAGCACATATGAGATATGTGCGGGACCGAGAATAATGCGTGTATGTGATACCGCATTTCATTCTCGTGATAAATGTTTCGATTGGTTATATTCTATATGACCTAGTTATCGAATCATTGATTCGATAAATCGATACATTGGATACTAGTCGGTTATGTGCGACATGACCAGATCATTGAATCAAATGTTGATTTAATGATTTAATGTATAATTATATATTTGATATATTACTTTGCATTAACTAGTATTGGTTCACTTTAAATGGATTTTCTCACTTGATGTGCACATTGTATATGTGATATACTTTTGTACACTAGTTTGTATCATGTTTGATGATACTTGCTCACTTGGGTTTGTGTAAAGATTAAACCATGGTTATATGAATGGTTAGGGTTTTGATTATTTACTTAGTTATTTATTTATATATTCATTTTTGCAAATTGTTATGGATGGTGGCTTATTTTGTTTTTATGTTGAAGCTTCTTGAAGCTTTGAATAAGTCCACCATTCTTATCTCATCCTTAACCCTAACCATTCTAACTAACCTTAGTTTAATCTCTACACTTGACCATGGTTTAGATTATGATAAGTATTCATTTTCTTTTCATTTTAAAAGAGACTTATCATATTCTTTCTTCTTCTTCATCATCTTCTTCTTCAAGAAAAGCTTGATGCCATCAATGGCAACTTGAGTTCTAAAGTGAGAAATCCAATTCTAAAGTGAACCCACCTCCTATTTCTTCATCCTCTACCTCTTGCCAAGTGGTTTTGGGTGTTTTCTTCACAAGTTTCACAACTTGGTGAAGTTGGAGCTTGAACTTCCGATACCTCGACGTAGATCATCTTCGGCACGAAGCCGACGACCTATTCCGCTCATTTCTCCGATGAAGCCGATGCGAGAGTTAGGGATTCGAGATGGACAGCGAGAGGATGCCTACGTGGAGCTAAGGAAGCGAAGAACCGGATCTACAAAGGTTGTAGCCTCTCTCCTTCAGTTAAGCTGTTAACTAGTTTCGTGTTTCGCCTAGATTTCTAGTCGACGATCCGTACTAGGGTTTCTCGGCACCCATAAAATTTTAAATTGGCATGGTTGATGCCTTGTGAGACCTCTATTGTGTGCTTAGGAACCCTACAGTGGTATCAGAGCCTAGCTAGAGCCTTAGGCGAAGTGTAGATGACGTTTGAAATCCGAACGAATCGAAACCCTAATCCCAAACTTGCTCTCTGGACATTTTCTAAAAACTGGGATTTTTCTAGATTAAAATTGCTTAAAAAATTCAGCAGGGAAATATAAGATTACGATGCAAAATTTATCCCATGAACAGTAAAGAGTGCGGCAGAACCGCGGCAGAAGCATGACTTCTGCGGCGGTTCCGCGGCAAAATGATGACATCATCACTCCCGTTTTGCACAGTAATTACTATTGTATTATGCTGAATTTTCTGGGAATTTTTATTTTGACTCAAGAGTTGAGTGTTCTGGAGTTGTATTGGGAATCGACGATTCGATTGGATTATCAAATCTTGTCTATGTGGTTTTCCGGATAAAATTTGGAATATGTTAAAAGTTTCGACCGGATGCAAATACCCAATCTTTCCCCTGCCGGGAAATTTCCAATTGTTGGACTTTTCCGTAGTTTAATGACGTTCTGAGTAGTGCAAGTAACGTGATGGTCCCTCTAGAAGACAACAAACCTTAACTCGATTATGTGACCGTCTTGAACTGCCCTTTGAACCTTCGGGGTTGGGGCAGTACGGCGTGCCACATGTGAGGCGTTGGCTTGACCCTTTTACGGCTGGACCGTTGGTACTGAGGCATGAAGTGAATGTCTTTGAACTTATTTCATGTGTTGATCGGTCTCGGGAAAACTTGGGTGTTTGAATGTTCGATCGGAAAGTTTAATATTTTCTATTTATCTGGAATGGGATACAATAATTAGAATTCACAAACAGTTATGAGATAACTGAATGAATGTTATAAATCTAGCGGTTTAGTCTCACTTGATATTGAAAAGAGTTTTCGATAATGAGACTAAAATGCGGGATTTATAATTGTTAGGCATGTGATGTCTAAGTATTTCATTTGATTAGGCATGCAATGTCTAAAGAGGTTGCGGATTCCAACTGTTGTAGTTTTACACTTTCTTTTCTGTGACCGTAAGTGTAATATGTGATATCGCCGGTTTCGTTGCTATATGTCAACGACAATTGGGATGCACATATTTACTTACGTTGATGACATGTGATGTTATGTGTTGCTGGATATGTTATATTGGATTGTCATGTTCGAATAGCCGGGGGTTTTATGTGAGATGAGTGTTTTTCATTTTCATTCATGTAAAAACTTGTATGTAATATTCTTTTATTGGGGCACTTCCAGGTTGCGGAAGTTGTCACCCTTTGTATATTATTTACTTTTCCGCATTAGGATAGACCCAAGGAGGGGAGCACAAGTAACCTGGTTCTGGGGTCCAGTGGGAGACCAACTCGAGGAGTCGAGTCCGGGTCTCCTAACCCTAGAATTGGTAGGGTTGCTTGCCGCTCTCGTAGGGGTCTAGGGGTGTGGGATTGGCTATTCATCACGACCGTGGAATCCGTGTTTTATACTGGCTCGTATTGAAAACACGGACGTCCTAGTATATCCAATGTTTCATATGTTTCTTCTGCTGCTTTAATCTGTGATGTGATCATGTGATGTTCTGTGATAGATACAGTATATAATATATATGATATATATATAGACGTTACTTATGTTTTACACCCGCGCTAGCCCTTCCCCGCTCTGCCGTTAGTTACCTAACCTAACGGTGCACGAAGGGACATCGAGGCGAATGCGGATGGCATACGTGTACGTCGTATTTATCTGTGATGTTTAGGTGACTTAAATGATGGGACTTCATTAATGTGATTAATGAAAGATAAGAAACCTAAGATGTTGTAGAGTCAAATTTTAAACAAAACAGGTAGCTACAGTTCTTGCTTTGCATAGCGGTATATATGATATACCCTGCACCTTATTCGATGAGGAAAGGACCGAGATCCCTTCACCGGGAGTGACTCCTTTAGCAATAACTAGCAGATGCTACACACTCAGTTTGACTTTTGATTGTTTCTATAGTTTATGCTTTGCACAGTGATATATATGATATATCCCGCACCTCATTCGACGAGGAAAGGGCCGACGATCCCTTCACCGGGAGTGACCCCTTTAGCAAAACTAGAAAGACCTCAAAATCACTCCATTTCAAAACTTCATTTGATTCTACAAAGATATCAAGTTCATTACGCTCATGGTTTTCTGAAAACCTGCGTAGCCCTCCGTCATTTCAGATAAGTACTACTTAGTATTCGTGCTACGGTAGTTTGGCATTCGTCAAGGCGTAGTGTACGGTAGCTAACTAGTATTTATCTGCTTATGCATATGATGCAGATTGGATTAGGGTATTCGTACGGCGTTGTTTGGCGTTCGTCAAAGGTCGTGCGGGTGGGTTTAATTCAATCAAGAAATGTACGGGTTGAACTTGACTAGTGGACTATGGATTGTTTGGCATTCGTCAAGGTCATAGAACGCTAGGGGCAAAAGCATTATCGGGAAATTCAAGTGTTGAAATTTGCAATGAGATTGCATACCTTCTATGAGATAGTTGGATCCCGATACCTACTGCGAGTAAGAGTTACTCCTGGGAGAGTTTTGCACACTACAATTAGCCGATCAAGTAGGTGTCAAGAAAGGTGTCAACGGGGTTACGCCTCTGGGAAAACGAGGTTTACTCTAATTAGGTCCGTGCGAAAGCACGGGGAACCTCCCTCAAAGTACCGACACTGGCCTGGCTGAAAGATCGACGAAGTTGTAGGGTGTAATTAATCCCGGCTAGTCTTTCCTTTTAGGGTTTGAAGGAAGATTTGATAAAAACCAGTGGGAGCCATTCTGATTAGATAAGATAATAACCAATCTGATCTTGCACGAGCATACGCTAAAGTGTTTTCTTCTCTCTCTCTCCAGGTAGCGACCATTTCATGCCATAATCAAGATAATAATATGGATGTATTGACCGAACCCGCATGTTATACTGTGCAGGGGAACGTTGGACCCGTTCTTTCTTATAAGAGTTATGAGACTGAACAGGGAATAGGTGAATATCTAGATTCTCAAGCCGCCCAGAAGAACATGCATGTTGATGCATCTTCCACAGGTGTGTTAGTTATTGAGAACTGTTTCTCAGTTCACCCTACGTCCTGGGTATTAGATACCGGATCAGGATCCCATATATGTAAACAGTTACATGGGCTACGAAAAGGTAGAGAACTGGGAAAAGGTGATCATTCCGTTCAAGTTGGGAACGGTGCAAATGTTGCAGCCAAAGTAGTTGGCGAATATCACCTAGTATTACCAAGTGGTGATACAATGATTCTGAATGAGTGCTATTATATACAGAACATGATGTGCAACATTATATCAGTTTCTTTATTGAGTAAAGAAGGATATAATTTTGTAGTAAAGGATAATGTTATGAATATATTCCTAGATCAAAAGTTGATTGCATCAGGCTCGCTACATAATGGCATATTCATTCTAAATCAAAATACAGTCCTCAATATACAAAACACACACAAGAGGAAAAGTTCAGAAATGAACGAATCCTACTTGTGGCATTGTAGACTTGGTCATATCAATGCGACACGACTGGCTAAGTTACATAAGGATGGTTATTTGAATCCGTTCGAATTTTCATCTTAGGATACTTGCCATTCATGTCTCAAAGGAAAAATGACCAAAGCTCCGTTTAGTGGACACGGAGAAAGAGTTACTGAACTCTTAGGACTGGTACATAGTGATGTATGCGGTCCCATGTCTACCCTTGCCAGGAACGGTTCTTCCTACTTCATTACATTCACTGACGATCTCTCTAGATACGGGCATGTGTTCCTATTGAAACACAAGTCTGAAGCTTTTGAGAAATTCAGAGAATATAAGCACGAAGTAGAGAACCAAACGGGCAAAAGTATTAAGATCCTTCGATCTGATCGAGGAGAAGAATACTTGAGCAATGAGTTCCAAGATTATCTAAAAGAGAATGAGATTCTCTCTCAGCTTACTCCACCTTATACACCACAGCACAACGGTGTATCGGAACGAAGGAATCGCACCCTATTAGATATGGTGCGTTCAATGATGAGTACAGCTGAGTTACCTATTTCCTTCTGGGGGTATGCGCTTGAGACAGCCATACACCTATTGAATATGGTTCCTACCAAATCAGTGCCTACCACTCCATATGAGATATGGAAAGGGAAGAGACCATCTCTTAAGTATGTTAAGATATGGGGTTGTCCAGCTTATGTCAAAAGACAAAATCCGGACAAACTCGAGGCAAGATCAGTCTTATGTAAGTTTGTAGGATATCCCAAAAATTCACAAGGGTATATCTTCTACAACCCCGAGGAACAAAAGGTGTTTGTTTCTCGACATGCCACTTTCTTAGAAAAAGGTTTTCTTATGAAACAGATTAGTGGCATTGAGGTAGAACTGGAAGAGGTTCCAGCAACACAAACTATAACAGAAGACTTGGTAGAACCAGAGGATTCAGTAGTACCCAACGAACCCCAGCCTCTCCGCCGATCTAGCAGGGTTTCTCGTCCACCTGAGAGATACTACGGTTTTCTCATTGACGGTGGAAGCGAGGATTGCATCATGGAGGATGATGACCCAACTAGCTTCGAGCAGGACATCACGAGTACGGACTCAGTGAAATGGATGGATGCTATGCGGTCCGAGATGGAATCCATGTACACCAACAAAGTATGGACTTTGGATGTTGCTCCTGAAGGGGTAAAATCCATTGGAAGCAAGTGGATCTTCAAGAAAAAATTTGGTGTAGATGGGAAAGTGGAGACTTTCAAAGCTAGACTTGTTGCAAAAGGTTTTCGTCAAAGACCATGTGTGGACTATGACGAAACCTTTTCTCCAGTGGCTATGCTTAAATCCATCCGGATCATGCTTGCCATCGCTGCATATCATGACTACGAAATCTGGCAAATGGATGTTAAGACCGCCTTTCTAAATGGTGATTTAGAAGAGTGCGTGTACATGACTCAGCCAGAGGGCTTCGTAGACAGTGGGAGCAGCGGGAAGGTATGCAAGCTGCTTAAATCCATTTATGGATTAAAGCAAGCATCGCGGAGTTGGAACATCTGCTTTGACGTCGTTATCAAAGAGTTTGATTTCGTCAAAAATCCAGATGAACCTTGTATCTACAAGAAGGTGGAAGAGAGTAAGGTTGTCTTCCTCGTATTGTACGTGGACGACATACTCTTGATAGGAAATGATATTCCTATGCTGCAATCGGTCATGCTCTTCTTATCACAAAGATTCTCAATGAAAGATCTTGGTGATGCCTCCTGCATATTGGGAATTAGGATCTATAGAGATAGATCCAAAAGGATATTGGGATTGTCCCAATCCAGGTACATTGACACCATACTAAAAAGGTTTAGTATGGAAGAATCCAAGCGTGGGAACTTACCCACGATCTCTGGAGTCACTCTCTCCAAAGAGATATCTCCTAAGACTGATTTGGAGAGAGCTCGCATGCAAGGGATACCCTATGCTTCGGCTGTAGGCTCTATCATGTACGCGATGCTATGTACCAGACCCGATGTTGCATACTCACTAAGTGTAGTGAGCAGGTATCAAGCTGATCCTGGAGAGAGTCACTGGACAGCTGTGAAGAGCATTCTCAAGTACTTGCGAAGGACTAAAGAGATGCTCTTGGTGTATGGTAACGGAGAACTCCAAGTGGAGTCCTTTACCGATTCGAGCTTCCAGAGTGATAAGGACGACTCTAAGTCGCGGTCGGGCTTTGTCTTTACCCTTTACGGAGGGGCGGTTAGCTGGAAGAGTTCCAAGCAGGAAACCGTGGCAGACTCGACGATGGAGGCTGAATACATCGCTGCCAACGAGGCTGCTAAAGAGGCTGTCTGGATCAAGAAGTTCATTACTGAACTTGGAGTGGTTCCATCCATTGAGCATCCAATACCTTTGTATTGCGATAACAATGGAGCGGTGGCTTTGGCCGAGGAACCCAGGTCCCATCAGCGATCCAGGCATATTCTGAGGCGGTATCACCTGATCCGGGAGATAGTTGATCGCCGGGAGATCGAGGTCAGGAGAGTTGACACGAAGAACAACACGGCGGATCCACTCACGAAGGCCATTCCCCAGATACAGTTTGAGAGACTCTTCGGGATGCTCGGTATGCGATACTACAGCAGCTGGCCCTAGTGCAAGTGGGAGATTGTTAGTTGTATGTATGCCCTAGAGGCCAGAATTGTACAGATGATGTATATTATATTGGATGCTTGGACATATATAGAGATGACTTTCTTGCTCGATATGATAGTATGCTATCTGGTTACTCTTTATCTTAACATGTATACTAGTCTCTATAAACTGTCTTATGGTTACATGTTGGTAAAGCCCTTAGGATGTGTACTTGACTACCTGGACTATGATGCAGATCATACTAGTGGGGACATGGTAGTCCATAAGTACATCCTTCAAAGTCCTTAGTCGTGGGTGTATCGAGACGGGGCATCGATATACCAGAGTACACTAGCGTATACGCTTCTCGACCCATAAGATGGGCGATGGATGATCCCATATCCATTAGTGTTTGATATCAGAGATGGTATACGGGTGCTCAGTGGAGACTGGGTACACTGGACGGACTCGCCGAGAACTCCCAGATGGTATTATACCTCACGTCAGATGGCAGTTCTCAGGTGACACTTGTACAGGTTAGTCTGTAGACCCGAGATCGTCATAGTGTCTTGTGTGATTCCCACTGTGCTTTGATCTCCACCTTACCACGTCCATGAGGGCGTGCAAAACGGTGGTCTTTTGGTACAGTCCCGAGTCACATGGAGGCAGTGAACGATAGGAGGGGTTTCGTCTCTCCCGGTATTGGGGGTTGATGTTGCGCAGTGCTCGATTGGCCGTAACAGGGAAGTCCCTGGCCAGGGCTGATCAGAGATTTGCTGGTAAGTGTTACCAGTAGTTTCTCAACCCGTTATGAGCCTCACATCGGCACGACTTATCGGTTATTGGGGTCTGACGTTTACCACCCTTAGACTAGATATGCGACATATCAGACGAACAGACCGGACTGTACGGTAAGTGTTACTGGTTGGATTCACAGGAGTGTGAGCGGGCTAGCTCGTCGATCTTCTGATCGCTTAATACCCGGGTGGCCGTTACGTTTGGCAGACCGCTTGCGGCTTGTGGGTGCTTGATATGATCATCATCTGCTACCGGCGTATTGACGAGTCTTTAGAGTCCTACACAGAGGTTTCCTGGTTCAAGCGAAACGAAATAGGAGCACATATGAGATATGTGCGGGACCGAGAATAATGCGTGTATGTGATACCGCATTTCATTCTCGTGATAAATGTTTCGATTGGTTATGTTCTATATGACCTAGTTATCGAATCATTGATTCGATAAATCGATACATTGGATACTAGTCGGTTATGTGCGACATGACCGGATCATTGAATCAAATGTTGATTTAATGATTTAATGTATAATTATATATTTTATATATTACTTTGCATTAACTAGTATTGGTTCACTTTAAATGGATTTTCTCACTTGATGTGCACATTGTATATGTGATATACTTTTGTACACTAGTTTGTATCATGTTTGATGATACTTGCTTACTTGGGTTTGTGTAAAGATTAAACCATGGTTATATGAATGGTTAGGGTTTTGATTATTTACTTAGTTATTTATTTATATATTCATTTTTGCAAATTGTTATGGATGGCGGCTTATTTTGTTTTTATGTTGAAGCTTCTTGAAGCTTTGAATAAGTCCACCATTCTTATCTCATCCTTAACCCTAACCATTCCAACTAACCTTAGTTTAATCTCTACACTTGACCATGGTTTAGATTATGATAAGTATTCATTTTCTTTTCATTTTAAAAGAGACGTATCATATTCTTTCTTCTTCTTCATCATCTTCTTCTTCAAGAAAAGCTTGATGCCATCAATGGCAACTTGAGTTCTAAAGTAAGAAATCCAATTCTAAAGTGAACCCACCTCCTATTTCTTCATCCTCTACCTCTTGCCAAGTGGTTTTGGGTGTTTTCTTCACAAGTTTCACAACTTGGTGAAGGTGGAGCTTGAACTTGCGATACCTCGACGTAGATCATCTTCGGCACGAAGCCGACGACCTATTCCGCTCATTTCTCCGATGAAGCCGATGCGAGAGTTTGGGATTCGAGATGGACAGCGAGAGGATGCCTACGTGGAGCTAAGGAAGTGGAGAACCGGATCTACAAAGTTTGTAGCCTCTCTCCTTTAGTTAAGTTGTTAACTAGTTTCGTGTTTCGCCTAGATTTCTAGTCGACAATCCGTACTAGGGTTTCTCGGCACCCATAAAATTTTAAATTGGCATGGTTGATGCCTTGTGAGACCTCTATTGTGTGCCTAGGAACCCTACAATGTAAACATGTTTTTGTTGGGTATAGTCCCGAAGCACATGGAGGCGGTAAGCGGTCGAGTGAATTCGTCTCTCCCGGTATAAAGAGTCTCTCCCGGTATAAGGAGTTGATGCCATGCTGCGCAGGACATGACTACAACCACAAGTTGATGATCATCGCAGTGGAGATAAACTGATAAGTGTTATCAGTTGTATCTCCGGTTGGTTATGAGTCCTCTGTCGCACGACTTATCTAGTTATTAGGGTCTAACGGATTCCAAACCCTAGACCCGATATGCGATACTATTAGACGAAGAGACCAGACCGTACGGTAATGTCACTGATAAACTTTGTAGGGTTCAGATGAGCTTGCTCCTTGACCTTCTTTCGACCAATACCTGGGTAGCCGTTACGTGCAGCTAGTACCGCCGATGTGCTTGTGGTCTATGGATACGAGAGAATGGACGTATAGTCTATTCTTCTCAATAAAAAGATGAAGTATGGAGAGCCATCTTGTATATTTAGATACGGGATCTCGAAGAAATTGTTTCAGTTAAGGATGACCGCTGATTTCGTTCTGAAGAATGAATTGTATATTGATATAATCCTACCGTCTCTCCCCTCTACCTTCTCTCAAGTTGAGAGCTCCTTCAATAAGGAGAATACACCAATTATGCTTATTGAATAGTCTTCTTCCAAACCCAAGGTTGAAGCTAAAAGGAGGGGAGAGAAGAAAACCAACCAGCCTAAGTATGGTGTAAAGAAGGTAAGACGCAGAGATATTAAAAAGGGTTGTAGTTGAGGGGAAAAGAGATTTCAACTACTGTCAGGATCTTGAGAATTAGAATAGGCATTGCAGGTAATACCTGGCCACCACTTGAAGTATAAAGATGATTCAGCCTTTGGTATGTTTGTAATTGAAATTTTTTTCTCAATTAACTCTACTTCCTGGATATATGATACTGGATCAGGATCTCATATCTATAAAGTATTACAGACGCTGAGAACAAGTAGAGTGTTGGGAAAGGATGATTTGATGCTCTGAGTTGGAAATCGGAGCAAATGTTGTTGTTGGGGAAAATCACATGTTTTTGCGTAGCGACAAACTTTTGGTTTTTAATAAATGTTGTTATGCACCAAATTAACTTTTAAAATTAATATTTGTTTCTTTATTTGATAAAGAAGGATATAAACATATTTTGAAAATTATTTTATGAATATTTACCTCAATCAAATGTTGATTGGGTATGGTACATTAAATAATGGTATAAATATTCTTAAACAAAATATAGTTCTCAACTTACAACACACGAACAAGAAGAAAACTTTATAAATAAATGAAACCTTCTTGAGGCATTATAGACTTGGTCAGATCAATGAGACTACACTAAACAAGTTACATAAAAATGGATATTTAAATCCATTCTTGTTTGAATCTTATAAAACTTGTCAATCTCGTCTTAAAGGTAGAATGAACAAAACTACATTTACTGAACACGGAGAAAGTGTTAGTGAACTCATAGGACTTATATATAGTGATGTATGTGGTCCGATATCTACACATGGAAGAGGTGGATACTCATACTTCATTATGTTCACCGATGAGTTCTCTAGTTTTAGACACGTGTTATATTAAAACACAAAGTACGAAGCTTTTGAGAAATTTATAGTGTATAAGAATGAAGTAGAGAACCAGACGGGCAAAAGTATCAAGATTCTTCGATATGATCGAGGAGGTGAGTACTTACGATTGGTATTCCATAGTTGTCTAAAAGAGAATTTGATTCTCTCTCAGCTTACTCCTCCGAATATACCATAGCACTACGGAGTATCGAAGAGGAGAACTTGCTCCCTATAGGATATGGTGCGCTCTATGACGAGTATTGCTAAGTTGCCTTTTTCATTTTAGGGTATGCACTGGAAACAGCTGCATACTAATTGAATAAGGTTCCGTCTAAAGCAGTGCTTACGATTCCATATGAGATATAGAATGAAAAGAAACCATGTCTTAAGGTTGTTAAGATATGGTGTTATCCGTCTTATGTTGAAAGTAGAATCCGGACAAACTCAAGGCACGTTTTAGTAATGTGCAGTTTGTGGGTTATCCCAATCATTTGCAAGGATTTAAATTCTATCACGTTGACGATCAAAAGTTGTTTTGTTCTCGACACACCACCTTTTTTGGAAAGGAATTTCTTACAAAAGGAATTAGTGGGAGTATGGTAGAACTAGATGAGATTCCATAACCATAAACGGTTACTGAAAATTTAGTAGAACCTAAGAATTCAATTGTACCAGAAAAACCTTAGCTACTCTGCAGATCTAGTAGGCGACCTCAGCTACCGGAGAGATATTACGGTTTCCTTGTAGATGGTGACAGGGAGGTTTGCATCTTGGCTGGATGCAAAGAAATCCGAGTTGGACTTCATGCACTCCAATAAGGTATTGACCTATTGGATGCTCATGAAGGGGAAAAACCCATTAAGAGTAAATAGATCTTCCAAAAGAAGATCGGTGCAGATGAAAAGGTAGTAACCTAATAAAACTAGACTTGCAACAAAAGATTTTCATCAAAGGCCCTGTGTGGATTATGAAGAAACATTTCTCTAGTGTCTATACTGAAGTCTATTCATGTACAACTTGTCATTGCTGCGTTTCATGACTATGTGATCTGGCAGGTGGATGTCAATAACGTCTTTCTAAGTGGAGATTTAGAAGTGAGCGTGTTTATGACCCTGTCAGAGGGCTTTGTAGTCAGTGGGAGCAGCGAAAATGTGTGCAAGTAGCTTAAGTCCATTTATGAACTAAAGAAGGTATCACAAAGTTGGATCATTTGTTTTGATGTTATAATCAAAGAGTTTGACTTCATCAAAATTATAGATGAAACAAGAATTTGTAAGAAAGTTGTAGAGAGTGCTGTCACATTCTTCATATTATCTGTGGACGGCATCTTCCTGATAGGAAATGATGTTCCTATACTACAATCGATCAAACTTTTCTAGTCATAAAAGTTCTCTGGGGAAACATTGGATAGCAGCGAAGTACATTCTCAAGTACTTGAAAAGCACTAAAGAGATGTTCTTGGTGTATGGTAATGGCAGCCTCCAAGTGGAGGCGATTACCGATTCCAGCTTCCAAGGTTACATGGATGACAAAATGTCTGTCACGGATTATAAGTTTACCCTCTTTTGAAGAGCAGTATATTGGAAGTGTTCCAAGCAGGATACTAAGACAGACATGACGTTGGATGCTGAGTAAGACTCAGCCAATGATGCAGCGTGAGAAGCAGTTTGGATAAATTAGTTCATTTCTAAACTTGGTCTCATCAGATATCCAGACAAATTCTAAGGCAGGTATCGCTTGATTTGGGAGATAGTTGACCTCTGCGAGATTAAGATATAGAGAAAAGAAATTAGAGACATTGTAATGGATCCACTTACTAAGACTGTTTCTCAGATACAGTTTGTGAAACTGTTGTTAAAAAAGTTGGATATGTAATGCTGCAATAATTTGCTTTGAGTGCAAGTGGGAGATTGTTAGATATAAGTGACATGAAGGCAATTATTGTAATTGTACATGGACCTATATGGATAGAACATTCTTGTTCGAGATGATAGTATACTATATGGTTTTCTTTACCTTTCATGTGTATATGTTTTACTTGCTATTACGTATCGCTAATACATAAAGTTCTTAGGATCTTTGCTTGAATACCAGGATTATGATGTGATCATACTAGTGGGGCCAGGATAGTCTATAAGCACATTCTTAAATGTTCCTAGTTGTGAGAGTATTGAGACGGAGTATCGGTACTCTACAGTAGACTAGTATATGTAGCGTTCCTAGGCACTCCAATGAGGTCTCACAAGGCATCAACCATGCCAATTTCAAATTTTAGGGGTGCCGAGAAACCCTAATACGGATCGTTGGCTAGAAGTTTAGGCGAAAGATGCAACTAGTTAACAATTTAACTAAAAGAACAGAAATACAACCTTTGTAGATCCGGTCCTCCACCTCCATAGCTCCGCAATGAAGTCTCCTCGCTGTCCAAATGGAATCCCGGGCTCTAGCGTCGGCTTCATCGGAGAAATGGGCGGGCAAAGTTGTCGGCTTCGTGCCGAAGATGATCTACGTCGAGGCATCACAAGATCAAGCTCCAACTTCACCAAGTCATGAAACTTGTGAAGAAAACACACTCTACTACTTGGCAAGAGGTAGAGGATGAAGAAATAGGAAGTGGGTTCACTTTAGAATTGGATTTCTCACTTGTTTTATCACTTGCCATTGATGTAGCAAGCTTTTCTTCATGGAAGAAGAAGATGAAGAAGAAGAAGCTATATTATGATGAGTATTTCTAAAAATAAAATCAAATGAATACTTATCATAATACTAACCTTAGTTGAGTGTAGAGAATAGACCATGGTTAGTTATGATGGTTAGGGTAAAGCAAGAGACAAGAATGGTGGACTAGGTCAAAGCTTCATGAAGCTTCAACAAAACTACAAATAAAGCCACCATTCTTTTCATATCTTTTCCAAAATGAATAAACAAATAAATAAATAAATAAATAAATAATGGATAAACAAAACCCTAATCATTAGTTTAACCATGGTTTATTTCTTTACACTTAACCAAGTAAACATGTATCATCAAACATGATACAATCAAGTGCACAAAAGTATATCACATATACAACTTGTGAACTCCAAGTGAGAAAATCCATTTAAAGTGAACCAATACTAGTTAATGCAAAGTAATATATCAAATATATAATTATACATTAAATCATTAAATCAACACTTGATTCAATGATCCGGTCATGTCGAACATAACCGACTAGTATTCAATGTATCGACTTATCGAATCAACGCTTGAATCGATAACTAGGTTATATCGCATACAACCAATCGATACATTCATCCCGAGAATAGAATACGGTATCACATACATGCATTATTCTCGATCCCGCACATATCTCATATGCGCTCCTATTTCGTTTCGCTTGAGCCAGGAAACCTCTGTGTAGGACTCTAAAGACTCGTCAATACGCCGGCAGCAGGTGATGATCATATCAAACACCCACAAGCCGCAAGCGGTCTTCTAAACGTAACGGCCATCCGGGTATTGAGCGATCAGAAGATCGACGAGCAAGCCCGCTCACACTCCAATGAATCCAACCAGTAACACTACCGTACAGTCCGGTCTGTTCGTCTGATATGTCGCATATCTTGCCTAGAGGTGGTAAACGTCAGACCCCAATAGCTCGATAAGTCGTGTCGATATGAGGTCTATAACAGTTCGAGAAACTACTGGTAACACTTACCAGTAAATCTCAGCGACCCTGGCCAGGGATTTCCGGTTATAGCCAATCGAACACAGCGCAACATCAACTCCCTATACCGAGAGAGACGAATCCCCTCCTATCGCTCATTGCCTCCATGTGATTCGGGACTGTACCCAAAAGCCACCGTTTTGCACGCCCTCTTGGACGTGGTAAGGTGGAAATCAAAGCACAGTGGGAACCACACAAGACTCTATGACGATCTTGGGTCAACAGACTACTCTGTACCAGTGTCACCAGAGAACTGCCATCTGACGTAAGGTATAATACCATCTGGGAGTTCTCGGCGAGTCCGTCCAGTGTACCCAGTCTCTACTGAGCACCCGTATATCATCTCCGATGTCAAACACCAATGGATATGGGATCATCCATCGCCCATCTGTATGGGTCGAGAAGGTATACGCTAGTCTACTCTGGTATATCGATGCCCCGTCTCGATACACCCACGACTAGGGACCTTGAAGGATGTACTTATAGACTACCATGTCCCCACTAGTATGATCCGCATCATAGTCTAGGTAGTCAAGTACACATCCTAAGGGCTTTACCAACATGTAACAGAGAGACAATCAGTATACACGTTAAGGTAAAGAGCAACCAGATAGCATACTATCATGTCGAGCAAGAAAGTCCTCCCTATATATGTCCCAGCATCCACTACAATATACATCCTATGTACAGTAATGGCCTCTAGGGCATACATATAACTAACAATCTCCCACTTGCACTAGGGCCATCTGTAGCAGTGGTTGCAGTATCTCATACTCAACCATCCCATAATAGTCTCTCTCTGGGAATAGACCTTCGTGAGTGGATCCGCCGTGTTTTCCTCTATGTCCACTCTCCTAACCTCGATCACCTTGGAGATCAGCTATCTCCATGATCAGGTGATACTGCCTTAGAATATGTCTGGATCACTGATGGGACGGGCGTTCCTTGGCATAAGCCACAACACCATTGTCACACAATGGGAGGAACTAAGTTCATCTCATGAACTAATATACACCCAGACTTCCTCTTTGGTAGCATCTTAAGTAGCGATGTATCCAGCCTTTATCGTCTAGTGTGCCACGGTATCTAGCTTGGAACTTTTCCAACATACCGTCTATTTACTGAGGGTAAAGACAATGCCTGTGACTGATATTCAGTCGTCTTTATCACCCTGGAACCTTTCCAGTGATTCTCCCCAGGATCGATTGATACCATCTCACTACAACTAGTGAGTATCCTAATATCCAATTAGATCTATCTCATAGATCCAAAACCCAGGATTTAGTAGGTATCATCTTGATCCTTTATGGAGAATCATAGTGATAAGCGGAGATTGATCGAGCGTAGCATAGGAAACTCCTTCCCTATCAAGAGCATGTCGTCCACGTACTCTACGAGGATCACCACCATACTCCCTACTACCTTTTTGTATATACAAGGTTCATCTACCATTTTGATGATGTCAAACTCTTTGACTAACACATCAAAACGGATGTTCCAACTCCGCGATACCTGCTTCATCACATAAAACATCTTGCACACGTTTCCGCTGCTCCCACTGTCTAGGAAGCCCTCTGGCTGTGTACTTATAGACGCTCTCTTCCAAAACATCATTTTAGAAGAGCTGTCATGACACCCAACCGCCAGATATCGTAGTTATGGTATGTAGCCCTGGCAAGTAGGATCTGGATGGACTTAAGCATAGATCCTTAGAAAAAGGTTTCATCATTATCCCCGCCTGGTCGATGACGAAAACCTTTAACAAGTCTAGCTTTGAAAGTCTCAACTTTTCCATCTACACCAAGTAATCTTCTCAAGATATACTTGCTCCTGATGGGGATTTAACCCTTCAGATATCGCAACTAAAGTCCATACTTTGTTGGTGTATAAGGATTCCATCTCAGATCTCTAAGCATCCAGCCATTCTTACAGAGTCTCACTCCTGATGGCCAGCTCGAAACTAGTTGGGTCATCATCTCATGATGCATTCCTCGCTCCCACTGTCATAGAGAAACCGAAGTAACTCTCAGGTAGGTGAGGAACCTTACTAGATCGGCGGAGAGGCTGAGGTTCATTGGAATCTACTGAATTCTTTGGTTCTTTCAAATTATCATCTGCAGTTTGTATAGCTGGAACATTTCCAGTTCTACATAACAGACGTTGCCTCAAGCTTGTCCGGATTTTGTCTTTAGACATAGGCCGGTCAACCCCAAATCTTAACTAACTTAAGATATGGGCTCTTCCCTTTCCATATCTCATATGGAGTGGTAGGCAACTGATTTGATTTGAACCCTATTCAATAGGTATGCAACTTCACAAGTGCATAACTCCCTAAGGGAAATAGGTAACTCAGTAATACTCATCATAAAGCGCACCTTATCATATAGGGTGTGATTGCTCCGCCCCAATATACCATCGTGCTATGGTGTATTCGGAGGAGTAATTCTGAGAGAGAATCTCATTCTCCTTTAGAATAGTCCAGGAATTCCATGCCCAAGTATTCTCCTCCTTGATCTCATCAAAAGACATAATACTTATACCCGTATTTTGGTTCTCTACTTCTAACTTATATTCTGTGAATATCTCAAAAGGTTCGGACTCATGTTTCAACAGGAACATATGACTGAATCTTAAGAGATTATCAGAGAATGTAATGAAGTACAAAGAACCGGTCTTGGCATGTGTAGACTGGGGACCTACATACATCAACATGTAACATCCCAAGAGTTCACTAACTCTTTCTCTGTTTCCAGAAAACAGAGCTATGGTCATCTTATCTCTGTGACATGACTGGCAAGTTTCACAAGATGTAAATTCAAACTGATTTAAATATGCATCTAAATGAAACTTAGCTAGTCGGGTCGCATTGATATGACCTAGTCTACAATGCCTCAAGAAGGATCCGTTCATTTCTGAACTCTTTCTCTTCTGTGTGTTCCATATACTAAGAACTGTAGTTTGATTTAGAACATCAATGCTTTTAGATAACGTGCCTGAACCAATCAACTTTTGATATAGGAAATGTTCAAAACATTATCCATCAATACAAAATTTCATCATTTCTTTACTAATAAAGAGACTGATATGATTTTGTATATCAGGTTCGGTATCTAATAACATTCGTTCAGAATCAATGTATTGAAAATACAGGGTGACAGTGACCGACAGACTTGGCTGCAACACTTGCCCCGTTTTCTGCCTTATGAAACTTATCATCCGTTCTCAGTTTTTCTACCCTTTTGTAGCCCTATGTAACAGATTACATATCTGGGATCCTGATCCGGTATCATATACCCAGGATGCGGAGGATACTGAGAAACAGTTCTTTGTAATGAACACACCCGAAAATGATGCATCAGCATGCACTCTCTTCGTTTGGGCGGCATGGGAATCTTGGTATTCCCCTATTTCCTGCTCTGTCTTATAAAAATTATAAGTTGGAGCAGGACCAACGTTCCCCAGCTCAGTATAACAAGCGGGTTCGGTCAATTATCCGTATTATTATCTTGATTAAGGCGTGAAATGGTCGCTACCAGGAGAGAGAGAGAAGAAAACACTCAGCGTGCGCTCTTTCAAGAATAGATTGGTTATTATTTTATCTAATCAGGATGGCTCCCACTGCTTTTTATCAAATCTTCCTTCAAACCCTAAAAGGAAAGACTAGCCGGGATTAATTACACGCTACAAGTTCGCCAATCTTTCAGCCAGGCCAGTGTCGGTACTTTGAGGGAGATCCCCCGTGCTTTCGCACGAACCTAATTAAGGTAAACCTCGTTTTCCTAGAGGCGTAACCCCGTTGACACCTTTCTAGACACCTACTTGATCGGCTAGTTGTAATGTGTAAAACTCTCCCAGGAGTAACAATTACTCGCAGTGGGTATCGGGATCCAACTATCTCATAGAAGGTATGCAATCTCATTGCAAATTTCAACACTTGAAATTCCCGATAATATTTTGCCCCTAGCGTCCTATGACCTTGACAGAGGTCAACAAACCATAGGCTGCTAGTCAAGTTCAACCCGTCATTTCCTGATTGAAGTAAACCAACCCGCACGACCCTTGACAGAGGTCAACAAGGTCGCACGACTACCCTAAATCAATCACATCATATGCTTATACAGATAAGCACTAATCAGCTACCGCACACTACGCCTTGACAGAGGTCAACAAAAGCAGCACGAATACTAACCAGTACATATCTGAAATGACGGAGGGCTACGACAGGTTTTTCTGAAAAACCTTTTGCGTAATGAACTTGATATCGTTGTAGAATCAAATAATTTTAAAATGGAGTGTTTTTTAGGCTTTTCTAGTTTTGCTAAAGGGGTCACTCCCGGTGAAGGGATCGTCGGCCCTTTCCTCGTCGAATGAGGTGCGGGATATATCATATATATCACTGTGCAAAGCAGAAACTATAGAAGCAATCAAAAGACAAACCGAGGGTTGTAGCATCTGCCAGTTATTGCTAAAGGAGTCACTCCCGGTGAAGGGATCTCGGTCCTTTCCCTATCGAATAAGGTGCAGGATATATCATATATACCGCTGTGCAAAGCAAGAACTGTAGCTACCTATTTTATTTTGAAATTCGATTCTACAACATCTTTAGGTTTCTTTTATTTCATTAATCACATTAATGAAGTCCCATAATTTAAGTACCTAAACATCACAGATAAATACGACGTACACTTATGCCATCCGTATTCGCCTCGATGTCCCCTCGTGCACCGTTAGGTTAGGTAACTAACGGCAGAGCGGGGCAGGGCTAGCGCGGGTGTAAAACATAAGTAACGTCTATATAATATATCATATATACTATATACTGTATCTATCACAGAACATCACATGATATCGCAGCAGAAGAAACATATGAAATATTGGATATACTAGGACGTCCGTGTTTTCAATACGAGCCAGTATAAAACACGGATTCCACGGTCGTGATGAATAGCCAAACCCACACCCCTAGACCCCTACGAGAGCGGCAAGCAACCCTACCAATTCTAGAGTTAGGAGACCCGGACTCGACTCCTCGAGTTGGTCTCCCTCTGGACTCCAGAACCCGGTTACTTGTGCCCTCCTCCTTGGGTCTATCCTAGTGCGAAAAAGTAAATAATATACATCAACGGTGACAACTTCCGCAACCTGGAAGTGCCCCAATAAAAGAATATTACATACAAGTTTTTACATGAATGAAAATGAAAAACACTCATCTCACATAAAAAAAACCCGGCTATTCAAACACGACGATCCAATATAACATATCCAGCAACACATAACATCACATGTCATCAACGTAAGTGAATATGCGCATCCCAATTGTCTTTGACATATAGCAACGAAACCGGCGATATCACATATTACACTTACGGTCACAGAAAAGAGAGTGTAAAACTACAACAGTTGGAATCCGCAACCTGTATAGACATCGCATGCCTAATCAAATGAATTACTTAGACATCGCATGCCTATCAATTATAAACCCCGCATTTTAGTCTCTTTATCGAAAACACTTTTCAATATCAAGTCGGGCAATTCAACAAGATTCCCGACACCCTGATCGAATGCTCGTCGCAAACTTCAGTAGACGGCTGCACCCCCGATACCGTCGATGAAGTGCACCAAGGCGGAACACCGCTGCCGCGAGCACCCGGATGGATGCTTTCGGCGACGGGGTTCTCCTACAGTCACTTGGTCGGGGCTATGGGGTGTAGCAGTCTATTAAGTTTATCCGGCGAGTATCCGCGTACACTACGTGATTGCGACGGACTTTTGATCACATCAAAGTTCCGTGGCAACCGATCAAGTAAGACTAAACTGCTATGTTTATAACATTCATTCAGTTATCTCATAACTTCTTGTGAATTCCAATTATTGTATCCCATTCCAGATAAACAGAAAATGTTAAACTTTCCGATCGAACATTCAAACACCCAAGTTTTCCCGAAACAGCTCAACACATGAAATAAGTCTAAAAACATTCAGTTCGTGCCTCAGTACCAACGGTCCAGCCGTAGAAGGGTCAAGCCAACGCCTCACATGTGGCACGCCGTACTGCCCCAAACCCGAAGGTTCAAAGGGCAGTTCAAGACGGTCACATAATCGAGTTAAGGTTTGTTGTCTTCTAGAGGGACCATCGCGTTACTTGCACTACTTAGAACGTGATTAAACCACGGAAAGATCCAACACTTGGAAATTTCCCGACAGGGGAAAAATTGGGTATTTATATCCGGTCGAACTTTTTAACATATTCGGAATTATCCGGAAAAACACAGACGAAGTTAAACTTCCCGATCGAAACGTCGAATTCCCAAAACAACCCAGAAAATTCAACTCTTGAATAAATATTAAAAATTCCCATAAAACTCAACACTGTGAAAGAGGAATTACTGTGCAAAATAGGAAGGGTGACGTCATCAAATGGCTGCAGAACCGCCGCAGAAGCCAGGATTCTGCCGCGGTTCCGCCGCACTTTTGACGAATTAGCCCCACGAATTTCACAGTAATTCTAATAAGACCCTGCTGAATTTTTTAGAAATTTTTAATCTGGAAAAAACCCAGTTTTCAGAAAAAGTCCAGAGAGCATATTCGGGTTAGGGTTTTGATTCGATCGGACTTCAAACTCCGTCTACGCTTCGCCTAAGGCTCTAGCTAGGCTCTGATACCACTGTAGGGTTCCTAGGCACTCCAATGAGGTCTCACAAGGCATCAACCATGCCAATTTCAAATTTTAGGGGTGCCGAGAAACCCTAATACGGATCGTTGGCTAGAAGTTTAGGCGAAAGATGCAACTAGTTAACAATTTAACTAAAAGAACGGAAATACAACCTTTGTAGATCCGGTCCTCCACCTCCATAGCTCCGCAATGAAGTCTTCTCGCTGTCCAAATGGAATCCCGGGCTCTAGCGTCGGCTTCATCGGAGAAATGGGCGGGCAAGGTCGTCGGCTTCATGCCGAAGATGATCTACGTCGAGGCATCACAAGATCAAGCTCCAACTTCACCAAGTCATGAAACTTGTGAAGAAAACACACTCTACTACTTAGCAAGAGGTAGAGGATGAAGAAATAGGAAGTGGGTTCACTTTAGAATTGGATTTCTCACTAGTTTTCATCACTTGCCATTGATGTAGCAAGCTTTTCTTCATGGAAGAAGAAGATGAAGAAGAAGAAGCTATATTATGATGAGTATTTCTAAAAATAAAATCAAATGAATACTTATCATAATACTAACCTTAGTTGAGTGTAGAGAATAGACCATGGTTAGTTATGATGGTTAGGGTTAAGCAAGAGACAAGAATGGTGGACTAGGTCAAAGCTTCATGAAGCTTCAACAAAACTACAAATAAAGCCACCATTCTTTTCATATCTTTTCCAAAATGAATAAACAAATAAATAAATAAATAAGTAAGTAATGGATAAACAAAACCCTAATCATTAGTTTAACCATGGTTTATTTCTTTACACTTAACCAAGTAAACATGTATCATCAAACATGATACAATCAAGTGCACAAAAGTATATCACATATACAACTTGTGAACTCCAAGTGAGAAAATCCATTTAAAGTGAACCAATACTAGTTAATGCAAAGTAATATATCAAATATATAATTATACATTAAATCATTAAATCAACACTTGATTCAATGATCCGGTCATGTCGAACATAACCGACTAGTATTCAATTTATCGACTTATCGAATCAACGCTTGAATCGATAACTAGGTTATATCGCATACAACCAATCGATACATTCATCCCGAGAATAGAATACGGTATCACATACACGCATTATTCTCGGTCCCGCACATATCTCATATGCGCTCCTATTTCGTTTCGCTTGAGCCAGGAAACCTCTGTGTAGGACTCTAAAGACTCGTCAATACGCCGGCAGCAGGTGATGATCATATCAAACACCCACAAGCCGCAAGCGGTCTGCTAAACGTAACGGTCACCCGGGTATTGAGCAATCAGAAGATCGACGAGCAAGCCCGCTCACACTCCAGTGAATCCAACCAGTAACACTACCGTACAGTCCGGTCTGTTCGTCTGATATGTCGCATATCTTGCCTAGGGGTGGTAAACGTCAGACCCCAATAGCTCGATAAGTCGTGTCGATATGAGGTCTATAACAGTTCGAGAAACTACTGGTAACACTTACCAGTAAATCTCAGCAACCCTGGCCAGGGATTTCCGGTTATAGCCAATCGAACACAGCGCAACATCAACTCCCTATACCGGGAGAGACGAATCCCCTCCTATCGTTCATTGCCTCCATGTGATTCGGGACTGTACCCAAAAGCCACCGTTTTGCACGCCCTCTTGGATGTGGTAAGGTGGAAATCAAAGCACAGTGGGAACCACACAAGACTCTATGACGATCTCGGGTCAACAGACTACTCTGTACCAGTGTCACTAGAGAACTGCCATCTGACGTAAGGTATAATACCATCTGGGAGTTCTCGGCGAGTCCGTCCAGTGTACCCAGTCTCTACTGAGCACCCGTATATCATCTCCGATGTCAAACACCAATGGATATGGGATCATCCATCGCCCATCTGTATGGGTCGAGAAGGTATACGTTAGTCTACTCTGGTATATCGATGCCCCATCTCGATACACCCACGACTAGGGACCTTGAAGGATGTACTTATAGACTACCATGTCCCCACTAGTATGATCAGCATCATAGTCTAGGTAGTCAAGTACACATCCTAAGGGCTTTACCAACATGTAACAGAGAGACAATCAGTATACACGTTAAGGTAAAGAGCAACCAGATAGCATACTATCATGTCGAGCAAGAAAGTCCTCCCTATATATGTCCCAGCATCCACTACAATATACATCCTATGTACAGTAATGGCCTCTAGGGTATACATATAACTAATAGTATAAACATTTCTTGACCCGGTTAGAGAGTGGTGGCTGGTCCCACAACCATTGGTGTTTGACACCGAAGATTGTATACAGGTGCTCATTGAAGAATGAGTATACTAAACGGACTCATCGAGAACTCTCAGATGGTATTATACCTATTGTCAGATAGCAGTTCTCTAGTGACAATGGTACAGGATAGTCCTTTAACCTAAGATCGCTATAGTTTCTTGTGTGTGTTCCTATTATACTTTGATTACTACCTAACCATGGCTTTAAAGAGCCGTGCATATAGGTTTTAGTTGGGTATAGTCCCGAAGCACATGAAGGCAGTGTGTTGTTCGGCTCCTAGTACTCTCTACACAACAATTACGGCCAAGGCGGAATGCAAAATCAAAAATAATTCTAGAGAGCAATAGCAACCATAATCAAGAAAATACCCAAAAGACAATAAACTTGTAAACAACAAGAGACAACACGATGCTAAAGTAGGGTTTTGGGAGCTACTACCTTTGTAGCATGTACACCTAATCGTGGAAGATCCCGTCTAGGTTCCGAGTGCTCCAGATCATCCTTGCTCGCCGAAACCCTCGCCTTAGAAGATCCACGTGAAGAAAAATTGATCAAGTTTCATCTCCACTACTCTAGTGAAGAATATAGTCATATAAATTTGACAGATCATGGAGGTAGGATGATGTGAGGTGGATACTCTCTTTTTATCTCTCATTTACTTTTTTTTTTCATTTTGCAAAGAAGATGAAGAAGAGAAAGAAGAAGAAGAAGAATGGGAGCTCTCTCTCTTTTTTGAACACTTAGAAAAATGAATTGTTGTAGAGAATGTGTTAGTGATATATGCCCTAGAGGCCATTATTGTATCATACCGGTTTGTATATTACTTAATGGAAGCTTGGGATATTCACAGTTGTATTGACAGTCTTGCTCAAAATGGTAGTATGCTACTTGGTTTGTTTCTACCTCAATATGTGCATGTGTTTCTTTTAGCACATCGCTTATATATATTGGTAGAGCCCTTAGGATCTTTGCTTGATTACCAGTATTGTGATGGCAGTCACACTAGTGGGGGCTAGATAGTCTATAAGCACATCCTTATACAGGTCCCTAGTCGTAGGATTATCGAGACGGGGCATCGATACTCCAGAGTAGACTAGTGTATACGCTTCTCATCCCAGCAGGGGAGATGGTCTGTCCCACATCCATTAGTACGTCGTACTAGAGATAGTATGCAGGTGATCATTGGGTTATGAGTACACTGGACAGGACTCGTCGGGAACTGCTGGTGGGCATTATACCTATCGTCGGGACCGGACTGTACGGATATTGTCACTGACAGGCTCAGTAGGGTGTCAGGATGAGTTCGCTCATCGACGTCCCTTTTGGTCAGTACCTGGTAGCCCGTTACGTATTGGCTAATACCTCTGACTTGCTAGTGGTTAAATCCACAACCAAGATATTGACGAGTCTTTAGAGTCCCCCACAGACTAGTTTCTCAAGTTTCGGGCGAAACGCTGTAGATGCCGTATGGAGATATGGCAGGGTTCGATCAGATACGTGCGGTATTGCACGGATCATGATCGGACAGATTTTACTAGCCGGCTTTGGCTTAAGCCGGATCCTAGTATTAGACAGTGTAGTTTTTGTCTCTTTGCATTTGTGTTCAGTGGGAATACAAATGCGGGCATGTATATGCAGTAGCGGGGTTTTCCTGTAATTTATTACGGGATCAGTTTTCTGAAGTTGCCAGTTTGCATTCCGTTCCGGCCGGTTTTCCTTTGTTCTTTCCCGGCCGGACTTTCCGATGGAGGGGGTTATTTGCAAGAGTGCAAATAACTTATTGTGGAGGGGTTTCTTGCATTTGTAGCTTCATTATGATATTCTTATCACCATGAGATTAGAAAGGATTTGATATTGATTTGATAATGTTATCATTGCCTTTTTGATGTGGTCACCTTTCTACTTCTCCTACACTTACCTCCCTTCATGCTTGAGTTTTTTTTTTCTCTCCACCATTTTGATATAAAAGGGGCCGGCCACACATTGAGAGAGATAGAGAGGTTTCATTTTGTATGAGGGAAATTTGATTATCTCATTTGGCTTGCTCACAAAATCCTTCTCACCTCTCCAAAGTTCATATTGATTCTTCCATCAATGGCAACTACATAAACCCCAAAAGACAAAGTTTCCATACTTGCCTACAGCAAATCTTGGAGGCGTCGTCTAGCCAACTTCGCGCCCGAGTTGCCTCAGTCCAGAGGTGGGAGCCCGTAAAAGAATTTGGCTACGTGGTGCCCTTTCCGACGAGGAGGTGACGGACGGAGATTCCGCGGGAGATCGGAGAGGAGACGAAGACCGAAGGACACGGATCGCTTGGTATAACTCTCTTCACCCATCTTGTAGTTTGATAGTATCTAGGTTAATGGTCCGATCCGGGATAAAAGTGCGCGGTGGTGCCGGTTTGCTAGTTTGCAAAGTTTTTCGTTTCCGCGTTTCCGGCGTCGGATTGACGGCCGGGGCGCCGCCGTGCACTTACATTAGTATCAGAGCCACGCCATTAACCATGCCTAACTTGCTTTAGTATGTTTAGAACTCGATCGAACAAAAATCCCGAAAACCCGATTTCAAGTTGCACAGTTTCTGTACAAAACTTTTTGGAGTCTAAAAATTTTTCAGGTTGTTTCAGAAAGATGTGCAGGGAATTCTAAGCATTCTGTAAAAAGTTGGTCGCCTGAACTCATTATGCCACCGCGGAACCGCGGCCAAACCCATGCTTGGGTCGCGGTTCCGCCGCGCTTTTGACTGTTCATTTGACCAAATTTTTGCAGAGAGCTCCTGAGTTCAAAATGGGGGTTTTGGGATATTCTTTTTGGGCCCAGATTTTCTGTGAGTTCTACAGTACTGCTTGGGCCCACTTAGGTAATTTGATCGATCGAAAAGTTTAAACATGCTAGTTCACAGTATTTACATTATATCTGCGACCGTGAATGTCACTTGATCGGTAAATCCTGTCTAACTGCTATAGCCCGGTTAGAAGGATTTACGAACGTGACATTCACGTTGATGTTCTGTGTTGTGCTGTGATGTTGCGGATCAGTCGTGGGGGATAGCCTGGATGCACTGTTAGTACAGTTTTGTTTTATATATACATTTGATATTGCGGGGCGAGCGTCCGACATGTGGACTGCCGTCACTGCCTGTTTGTATATTATTCTTTTGGGGAACGACCAGTTCGAGGTCGATGTACCCGTTGTATGTATATTTTACTTTCTATACTAGGATTACCCCGCGGAGGGGTGCACGGATAGCCGGGTTCTAGAGGGCAACGAGCCCGCATCTCATGGCATTAAGATGGAGGGGGCTTTACTCTAGAATTGGCGGGCTATTCGCCTCACTCGTAGGGGGTATAAGTTGACCCAGGAGGGGTGCCTAAGTTACCGGATTCCGTGAAGTGCTGGGTGGTCCATTCACGTTGCTGAAGGGGGCTGCCTCGCTTCAGGTTTTGGCGGGTAACTTGCCGCGCCCGTAGGGGTCTAGGATTTTCATTGCACAAGCTATCCACACGACCAGGGGAACGTCGGGTTTCAGTAGCGGCTCTATGAAACCCGGGGATCCCAGACATCTGTATTGTTCTGTGATGCTATACATTTCTGTGATGTTGCATTTTATCACGCCTTGAGCGAAAATTATATATTATATATATACTAGTAGATGTTGTATATGTTTTTCATCCGCGCTAGTCCAGTCCACGCTCTGTCGTTAGTTAAGTAACCTAACGGGTGATGACGGGACCCAGTGGCGAATGCGGATGGCATATACGTACATCATTATTTTCGTTCTTTTGTGGTGTGATCAATTGATGGGACTGCGTTGATTCGGATCAATGCAAGATAAAAAAAAACCTATTCTGATGTTGTTGGAACATTTTTCAAAAAGCTGTTATTGCAAGGGCGTTCTCTTTTGTTTTGCACAGTGGTATTCGGTTATGAATATCCAGCTCCTCAGTCGACGAGGCAAGGGCCGAGATCCCTTCACCGGAAGTGACCCCTTGGACAGAAGTTTGCGTCAGGGCAATAACTTCACTATAGTCGTTTACTTTTGCTTTGCATCGTGGTATTCAGTTGGAATATCCTGCACCTCGTTCTACGGGGAAAGAGCCGAGATCCCTTCACCGGGAGTGACCTCTTTAGCAAAGGTTTTCGTTACTATATTTTTCTAAAAAGCTATCCGTTCCTTCAACGATATCAGGTTCATTACGTTAAAGGTTTTCGCCAGAAACCATTCGTAGCCCTCCATCATTTCAGTTCAATATTCGGTAGTATTCAAGCTATGTATTTTGACCTCACGCCAAGGCATAGTGATTGGTAGCTGCCGGATATTTATCTGTTGCATAGATAGATGCGTTGGTTTGGGACAGTCGTACTACTATTTTGGCCTTCGTCGAGGGTATGTACGGGTGGGTTCAAATTAACCTGGACAATGATGGGTAGAACTTGACATGTGACTTATGATATTTTGACCTCACGCCAAGGTCATAAGAGCATGGGGCAAAAATCCACATCGGGAGTTTCTAAAGAAACTGAAACTTGCCAGATATGCGCATACCTTCTGGAGTGTGATAACGTGAGTGGATTCCGTCACGTTATCATGAGATGATAGTTGGATCCCGATTCCCACTGATGAGTTGGTTTACTCCTCGGGTGATCCCGGCTAATTCTTCTTTCAGGTTTGGGGAAGAATTTGACGTTACAGTGGGAGGTTTCCAGATTAGATAAAGTGATAACCATTCTGATCTAGGTTAGAGTGCACGCTGAGTGTTTCTTTTCTCTCTCTCTTTGGCAGCGACCATTGACCCGACCATAGACTATGACTCAGTGACCAAGTTGACCGAACCTTCTTTAACACTGGCTTTTGGATTGTCAGAGTTGCAAACCTCATTGCCACTCCTACTTTTACCCTTTTCTCCGGGACACCCCGTATTACTACGAACGTCCACTTCCATTGGACAAAACCATCGTATGGTTATATAAGAACTCGAAGGAATTCGAGGATGGTTTCCGGTTCTGGAGAAAACGAATAGGACTATTCAGTTGTCTTTTCCTTTTACCTTCTCTCAGGTTGCGAGTACTCCTTGGTTTAGGAGTAGTACACCTATTACGCAAATTGGATAGTCTTCTTCCAAACCTTAGGCTGGTGCCGAACGGTGGAGAATGAAGAAAACCAATTAGCATAACGATGGTGTGCAGAAGGTATTAAGTTAAGACAAAGAAAGGGATTAGTAAGAGGGCAAAGTAAATTGCGACTGCTATTCACGACCAAACCTAGTATTTCTTCGCCAATCCTAAATCACCTTTGTATTTCTCTAGGACACTCCGTATCACTACGAAGATCCACAGTTTATTGGATACTCCATCGTATGGTTATATACGAACTCGAAAGGAACTTGTTCCAATTCGGGGATGGATTCTGGTTCAGGAGAAATAGGAATAAGGTTTATTCGGTTGTCTTTTATCTTCACCTTCTCTCGCATTGCGAGTGCTCCTAGGATTAGGACAGTACACCCATTATGCTTATTGGATAGTCTTCTTCCAAACCATAGGCTGGTGCCGAACGGTAGGGAAGGAAGAAAACCATTTGGCCTAAAGGGGTGTGCAGAAGGTAACGACTAAAGACATATAAAGGGATTTGGAGAGATGGAAAAGAATTATATGGTTACAGTTGTGAATCTGGATTATGGAAGAGGCATTGCTAGGAATACCAGGATACCCCATTGAAACATTTCAATGTTTCAGTTTCACTGTGTACTGTTAAAAGAAAACTGATTTCCCAATTAGACACTTGCTCCAGGGTATGTATTTACTAGGTTTGATTCTCACATCTGTATGGTTTTACAGACGATGAGTGGGAGTAAGTTATTGAGAATTAGGTGATTATCCTCATTATATCGGAATTCGTTGTAATTGGTGATATTTGAGGAAATCGCTTGGGTTGTTTGCCGGACGGCAAATATTTGGTTTTGAATATCCGTTGTTATGTACCAATTTCAAATTGATATATCTGTACGTCTATTTTTATAGAGTGAGATGTACCTTTTTGAAATTATATCTATGACATTTACCTATATCAGTGGATGGTTAGGTAAGGAGCATTAAACGGCGGTGTAATTCTTCTTAACCATAAGTACAGTTTTCAACCTACGACACACAGGGAAAGAGTCACTTGACTCAGGGGACTTATACAGAGTATTGTATAATGTCCAGTGTCCATTAGGACAGAGGGGTTGGTACTCGTACTATATTCTGTTTACTTGTGACTTCTCTAGTTCTTAGACAGGTGTTTCGTAGAAACGCAGGGTCGAAGTTTTGAGAAGTTATAGGTATAAGAGTAAAGTAGAGAACCAGGTATTGCAAGTATCGGGATTCTTCAAAGTGATCGAAGATGTAGATACTTGTATATGGTATTGAGTTGATAGTAATGATTAATAGAACTTGCTTCTTTTTCAGGTTACTCATAATTGGAAGTATTCCTAAGTTGAGTAATGCTGATCGGCCTCCTTCCATTTAGATGACATGCACTGGAGACAGCTGCATGATTTGAATCTGGTTCAATTAAATCAGTGCCTCTGTTTCTATATTGGATATAGAACAGTTCATATCTTGACATTGTTAAGATATGGGGAGTTGTCCGACTTATGCTTAAAACCAGACTCCGAATAACTCAAGGCACGTTTCTGTAATGGCTGTTTGTGGGTTGACCCGGGCTATGACGAGGGTTGACTTTCTACCATCTGGAAGATCAATAGTGATATTGTTCTTAACTCGCCACAGTTTTAATTAAAAATGGATTTTTCAGAAAACAGTAGTGGGAGTATGGTAGAACTGGAAGTGATTCCAGAACCGCAAACGATTACTGAAGATTTGATAAGAACCTAAAGATTCAATCTGGTTTGACATTCCATTGGCCACTCCGCAGATATGGTGGGTAACCTCAGGCACCCGAGAGGTACTCCGGTAGCCTCAAGGACGGTGACAGGGAGGTTCTTGTTTACCCAGACTTTCCATTGCTGTTGCTCCAGACTGTGAGACCCGGCAGGAGGATGAGTATAGCGTCGTTCTAATCTAGCTTTAGAAGTGCACATGTATATGACTCTGCCAGAGGGTTGTCGTAGTAAGTGGGAGCAGCGGAAGCATGGTGGACAAGTGGCTTATGTCTATTTATAGACTAAAGCAGATACAGCGGAGATAGATCATCTATTTCTGATGTGACAGTCATAGGTTTGACTTCATCAGAATAAGGGATGGATCTGTTAAGAAGGTAGTAGGGTGTGATGTCCTGGTATTTGATGACATACACAGAGTAGGATGTGATATTCCTATACTACGATCGGTTATACTTTGGTCGTAACACAGCGGTTTCTCCACACAGGACTTGGATATTATATCAGACATTCTGGTTACTAGATCTATGGTTTTAGATCTAGATTTGGGTGGTTTCCCAATCTGAGTACTTTGACCGCATTCTAAGAGTATTTAGAATGGGCGACTCCTGGCATGGTGGTGTACCTGCAGGTAATGGAGTCACCCTCTCTAAAGGTGTCTTACAGACTAAAGGGGAGAGGGACGTGCATGATTGGCAGATCACTTGCTTAGGCAAATGAGTCAATCATGAGATGTCAAGTACCACACCAGATGTTGTTCTTGCAGTAGGTGCAATAAGTTGATATTGATCCAATCCTGGAGAAACAATCGGAAGCAGTTTTAGAACATAAGTTAATGTTCTAGGGATATGATAACAGCATTCTCCTTCGGGAGACAGTTATCATTCCAGGCTTCCAAGGTGACCTGGATGGCAGAGTGGCTGTCAGAGTTATAGTTTTCCCTCTGACGAGGGGCAGTATTTTGGACAGGTGGCCCAGGTGGATACTGAGGGAAGGTATGGCGCAGGATACCGATTAAGTTCAGTTTACGATACAGTCTAAGAAGTTTGGATTTGGAGTTCATTTATGAGCTAGGTCCCATCAGATATCCAGACGCATTGTAAGACAGGTATTGCTCATTTCGGGAGATGGCTTTCTCCGCGAACTTGAGATAAAGAGAGACATAGAAAGAAACATCACAGCGGATCCACTCACTGAGGCTATTCCTCGAACGCAATAGTTTCGCAAAACGAGCTATTTGAGACTTACTAGTAGAGGAGTTAGGTATTCTATCACACGGGCTGTGAGTATGCGACATCGCAATAATTAGCCTTGAGTGCAAGTGGGAGATTGTTGGATATAGTGCCCTCAGAGTCAATTATTGGATCACAGGCACGTGATTGCAATGATTGAGGGAGGACCTATGCCGGTAGGACAGTCTTACTCGAGATGATAGTATGCTATCTGGTTTATCTTTATCATCGTGTACTGCTTTAGGTGACCCTACAGGTCACTATTGCACGTTGATAGAGCCCCTAGGATTCTTGCTTGACTACCAGCAGTATGAGGGCGATCATATAAGTGGGAGCTGGGGTCTATAAGCAAATCCTCAAAAGGTCCCTAGTCGTGGGAGTTTCGAGACAGGGCATCCATACTCCAGAGTAGACTAGTGTATACAGTCGAGACCCCGACGAGGGACCGGACTGTACGGATATTGTCACTGACAGGCTCAGTAGGGTGTCAGGATGAGTTCGCTCATCGACGTCCCTTTTGGTCAGTACCTGGTAGCCCGTTACGTATTGGCTAATATCTCTGACTTGCTAGTGGTTAAATCCACAACCAAGGTATTGACGAGTCTTTAGAGTCCCCCACAGACCAGTTTCTCAAGTTTCGGGCGAAACGCTGTAGAGGCCGTATGGAGATATAGCAGGGTTCTATCAGATACGTGCGGTATTGCACGGATCGTGATCGGACGGATTTTACTAGCCGGCTTTGGCTTAAGCCGGATCCTAGTATTAGACAGTGTAGTTTTTGTCTCTTTGCATTTGTGTTCAGTGGGAATACAAATGCGGGCATGTATATGCAGTAGCGGGGTTTTCCTGTAATTTATTACGGGATCAGTTTTCTGAAGTTGCTAGTTTGCATTCCGTTCCGGCCGGTTTTCCTTTGTTCTTTCCCGGCCGGACTTTCCGATGGAGGGGGTTATTTGCAAGAGTGTAAATAACTTATTGTGGAGGGGTTTCTTGCATTTGTAGCTTCATTATGATATTCTTATCATCATGAGATTAGAAAGGATTTGATATTGATTTGATAATGTTATCATTGCCTTTTTGATGTGGTCACCTTTCTACTTCTCCTACACTTACCTCCCTTCATGCTTGAGTTTTTTTTTTCTCTCCACCATTTTGATATGAAAGGGGCCGGCCACACATTGAGAGAGATAGAGAGGTTTCATTTTGTATGAGGGAAATTTGATTATCTCATTTGGCTTGCGCACAAAATCCTTCTCACCTCTCCAAAGTTCATATTGATTCCTCCATCAATGGCAACTACATAAACCCCAAGAGACAAAGTTTCCACACTTGCCTACAGCAAATCTTGGACGCGTCGGCTAGCCAACTTCGCGTCCGAGTTGCCTCACTCCAGAAGTGGGAGCCCGTAAAAGAATTTGGCTACGTGGTGCCCTTTCTGACGAGGAGGTGACGGACGGAGATTCCGCGGGAGATCGGAGAGGAGACGAAGACCGAAGGACACGGATCGCTTGGTATAACTCTCTTCACCCATCTTGTAGTTTGCTAGTAGCTAGGTTAATGGCCCGATCCGGGATAAAAGTGTGTGGTGGTGCCGGTTTGCTAGTTTGCAAAGTTTTTCGTTTCCGCGTTTCCGGCGTCGGAGCGACGGCCAGGGCGCCGTCGTGCACTTACAGATATCGTGCTGTGTTCAGAGAGCCATTACACGAAGTCCCTGGCCAGGGCAAGCGATATTTACTGGTAGGTATTCCAGTAGTTTTTCAGGGTGTTTTAGGCTACAATCCGACACGAATTATTGTGCTATTAGGGGTCTAACATTTACCGCCCCTAGGCCCGATATGCGATACTCTTAGACGAACAGACCGGACTGTACGGAGATTGTCACATACAGGCTCAGTAGGAGTTCGGATGAGTTTGCTCATCGGCCTTCTTATCGACAGATACCATGGTAGCCGTTACGTGCAGCTAGTACCACTTGCGGCTTGTGGTTAAACCCACTGCCAGCGTACTGTCGAGTCTTTAGAGTCCCACATAGAGAGTTTCCTTGCATCGAGCGAAAGATGTAAAGGCTGTATGGTTTTACGGCAGGGCTTTGATCACGTACGTGTACTTGTGCGCGTATGATGTTCGGACGGATAATACTAATAGGCTTTGGTTTAAGCCGGATCCTAGTATTATATTGATGGATTAGTTTCATCTCATTGTATTCATGTTTCTCGAAACACGGATACGGGTATGTATATACGGATGAGAGGGGAATTCTTGTAATTATTCAAGATTTCTATTAGAAGGAGACACCTCATTAGGGTTTTGGTTATTTACTTGATTAAAACTATTAGTTGTATGTATGCCCTGAAGGCCAGTATTGTACAGATGATGTATATTATATTGGATGCTTGGACATATATAGAGAGGACTTTCTTGCTCGATATGATAATATGCTATCTGGTTGCTCTTTATCTTAACATGTATACTTGTCTCTTGATGTTGTCTTATAGTTACATGTTGGTAAAGCCCTTAGGATGTGTACTTGACTACCTGGACTATGATGCAGATCATACTAGTGGGGACAAAGTAGTCCATAACTACATTCTTTAATGTTCCTAGTCGTGGGTGTATCGAGACAGGGCATCGATATACCAGAGTAGACTAGCGTATACGCTTCTCGACCCATGTGATGGGCGATGGATGATCCCATATCCATTGATGTTTGACATCAGAGATGGTATACGGGTGCTCAGTGGAGACTGGGTACACTGGACGGACTCGCCGAGAACTCCCAGATGGTATTATACCTCACGTCAGATGGCAGTTCTCTGGTGACACTTGTGCAGGTTAGTCTGTAGACCCAAGATCTGTAGGGTTCCTAGGCATCCTAATGAGGTCTCACAAGGCATCAACCATGCCCATTTCAAATTTAACGGTGCCGAGAAACCCTAGTGTACGGATCGTCGGCTAGATTTCTAGGCGAAACTAAAAACTAGTTAACACTTAACTATAAGTTAAACGGAAATACAACCTTTGTAGATCCGGTGCTCCACCTCCATAGCTCCGCAACGAAGTCCCCTCGCTGTCCTAGTGCATTCCCGGGCTCTAGCGTCGGCTTCATCGGAGAATGGACGGGCTAGGTCGTCGACGACGTGCCGAAGATGATCTACGTCGAAGCATCACTAGATCGAGCTCCACCTTCACCAAGCCATAGAAACTTGTGAAGGAAACACACTCTACTACTTGGCAAGAGGTAGAGGATGAAGAAATAGGAAGTGGGTAGACTTTAGAATTGGATTTCTCACTCATTTCCATCAATCACCATTGATGGAGCTTGCTTTCTTCAAGTGAAGAAAGGAAGAAGAAGAAGAATTAACTCTTGATAAATTAATTAGAATAGAATAGAAAAACAATTCTTATCATAATTCTAACTATAGTTATGTGTAGAGAATTGACCAAGGTTAAAGTAATGGTTAGGGTTAAGGATGAGATAAGAATGGTGGACTAAGTCAAAGCTTCATGAAGCTTCAACTAAACAACAAATAAAGCCATCATTCTTTTCTCTTTTCCATTTATTTTCCAAAATGTATAAACAAATAAATAAATGAATAAATAAGTAATGGAAAAATAAAACCCTAATTATATGTTTAACCATGGTTTAATTCTTTATACTTAACCAAGTAAACATGTATCATCAAACATGATACAATCATGTGTACAAAAGTATATCACATCTACAATGTGCACATCCCGAGTGAGAAAATCCATTTAAAGTGAACCAATACTAGTTAGTGCAAAGTAATATATCAAATATATAATTATGCATTAAATCATTAAATCAACACTTGATTCATTGATCCGGTCATGTCGCACACAACCGACTAGTATACAATGTATCGGCTTATCGAATCAACGCTTGAATCGATAACTAGGTTATATCGCATACAACCATTCGATACATTCATCGCGAGAATGAAATACGGTATCACATACACGCATTATTCTCGGTCCCGCACATATCTCATATGCGCTCCTATTTCGTTTCGCTTGAGCCAGGAAACCTCTGTGTAGGACTCTAAAGACTCGTCAATACGCCGGCAGCGGATGATGATCATATCAAACACCCACAAGCCGCAAGCGGTCTGCTAAACGTAACGGCCACCCGGGTATTGAGCGATCAGAAGATCGACGAGCAAGCCCGCTCACACTCCAGTGAATCCAACCAGTAACACTACCGTACAGTCCGGTCTTTTCGTCTGATATGTCGCATATCTTGCCTAGGGGTGGTAAACGTCAGACCCCAATAGCTCGATAAGTCGTGTCGATATGAGGTCTATAACAATTCGAGAAACTACTGGTAACACTTACCAGTATATCTCAGCAACCCTGGCCAGGGATTTCCTGTTATAGCCAATCGAACACAGCGCAACATCTAGTCCCTATACCGGGAGAGACGAATCCCCTCCTATCGCTCATTGCCTCCATGTGACTCGGGACTGTACCCAAAAACCACCATTTTGCACGCCCTCTTGGACGTGGTAAGATGGAAATCAAAGCACAGTGAGAACCACACAAGACTCTATGACGATCTCGGGTCAACAGACTACTATGTACCAGTGTCATCAGAGAACTGCCATCTGACGTGAGGTATAATACCATCTGGGAGTTCTCGGCAAGTCCGTCCAGTGTACCCAGTCTCTACTGAGCACCCGTATATCATCTCCGATGTCAAACACCAATGGATATGGGATCATCCATCGCCCATCTGTATGGGTCGAGAAGGTATACGCTAGTCTACTCTGGTATATCGATGCCCCGTCTTGATACACCCATGACTAGGGACTTTGAAGGATGTACTTATGGACTACCATGTCCCTACTAGTATGATCCGCATCATAGTCCAGGTAGTCAAGTACACATCCTAAGGGCTTTACCAACATGTAACAGAGAGACATCCAGTATACACGTTAAGGTAAAGATCAACCAGATAGCATACTATCATGTCAAGCAAGAAAGTCCTCCCTATATATGTCCCAGCATCCACTACAATATACATCCCATGTATAGCAATGGCCTCTAGGGCATACATATAACTAACAATCTCCTACTTGCACTAGGGCCATCTGTAGCAGTGGTTGCAGTATCTCATACTCAACCATCCCATAAAAGTCTCTCTCTGGGAATAGGCCTTCGTGAGTGGATCCGCTGCGTTATCCTCTAAGTCTGCTCTCCTTTCCTCGATCACCCTGGAGATCAACCATCTCCATGATCAGGTGATACTGCCTTAGAATAAGTCTGGATCACTGATGGGACCGGCGTTCCTTGGCATAAGCCACAACTCCATTGTCTCACAATGGTAGGAACATAGTTCATCTCATGAACCATTATACATCCAAACAGCCTTTTTGGTAGCATCTTAAGTAGCGATGTATCCTGCCTTTATCGTCTAGTGTGTCACGGTATCTAGCTTGGAACTCTTCCAACATACCGTCCCTTTTCTGAGGGTAAAGACAATGCCTGCGACTGACATTCAGTCGTCTTTATCACCCTGGAACACTTCCAGTGATTCTCCCCAGGATCGATTGATACCATCTCACTACTACTAGTGAGTATCCTAACATCTAATTAGATCTATCTTATAGATCCAAAAACCAGGATATAGGAGGTATCAGTTTGATCCTATATGGAGAATCATTGTGATAAGCGGAGATTGACCGAGCTTAGCATAGGAAACTCCTTTCATATCAAGAGTATGTCATCCACGTACTTTACGAGGATCACCACCATACTCCCTACTACCTTTTTGTTTATACAAGGTTCATCTACCATTTTGATGATGTCATACTCTTTGACTAACACATTAAAACAGACGTTCCAACTCCGCGATACCTGCTTTATCCTATAAAACATCTTGCACACGTTTCCGCTGCTCCCACTGTTTACGAAGCCCTCTGGCTGTGTACTTACTGACGTTCTCTTCTAAAAATATCATTTAGAAAAGCAGTCATGACACCCAACCGCCAGATATCGTAGTCATGGTGTGTAGCCGTGGCAAGTAGGATCTAGATGGACTTAAGCATAGCTACTTGAAAAAGGTTTCATCATAATCCACGCCTGGTAAATGATGCAAACTTTTAACAAGTCTAGCTTTGAAAGTCTCAACTTTTCCATGTACACCAAGTAATCTTCTCAAGATTTACTTGCTCCTGATGGGAATTTAACCCTTCAGATATAGCAACTAAAGTCCATACTTTGTTGGTGTATAAGGATTCCATCTCAGATCGCTAAGCATCCAGCCATTCTTACAGAGTCTCACTCCTGATGGCCAGCTCGAAACTAGTTAGGTCATCATCTCATGATGCAATCCTCGCTCCCACTGTCATAGAGAAACAGAAGTATCTCTCAGGTGGGTGAGGAACCCAACTAGATCGGCGGAGAGGTTGCTGAATCCTTTGGTTGTACCAAATCATCTGCTGTCATTTGTATAGCTGGAACCTTTCCAGTTGTACTTAACAGGCCTTGCCTCGAGCTTGTCCGGATTTTGCTTTCAGACATAGGCCGGACAACCCCAAATCTTAACCAATTTAAGATATGGGCTCTTCCCATACCATATCTCATATGGAGTGGTAGGCAACTGATTTGATTCGAACCCTATTCAATAGGTATGCAACTTCATAAGTGCATAACTGCCAAAAGGAAAAAGGTAACTCAGTAGTACTAATCATAGAGCACACCTTATCATATAGGGTGAGATTGCTCCGCCCTGATATACCATCGTGCTATGGTGTATCCAGAGGAGTAATGCTGAGAGAGAATCTCATTCTCCTTTAGAATAGTCCAGGAATTCCATGCACAAGTATTCTCCTCCTCGATCACATCAAAGGACATAATACTTATACCCATATTTTGGTTCTCTACTTCTTTCTTATATTCTGTGAATATCTCAAAAGGTTCGGACTTGTGTTTCAACGGGAACATATGACTGAATCTTGAGAGATTATCAGAGAATACAATGAAGTATAAAGAACCAGTCTTGGCATGTGTAGACAGGGGACCTACATACATCAACATGTATCAATCCCAAGAGTTCACTAACTCTTTCTCTGTTTCCAATAAACAGGGCTGTGGTCATCTTATCTTTGTGACATGACTGGCGAGTTTCACAAGATGTAAATTCAAACTGATTTGAATATGCATCTACATGTAACTTCAGCTAGTCGGGTCGCATTGATATGACCTAGTCTACAATACCTTAAGAAGGATTCGTTCATTTCTGAACTCTTCCTCTTGTGTGTGTTCAGTATACTAAAGAACTGTAGTTTGATTTAGAACATTAATGCTTTTAGATAACGTGCCTGAACCGATCAACTTTTGATATAGGAACTGTTCAAAACATTATCCAGCAATACAAAATTTTATCGTTTCTTTACTAATAAAGAGACAGATATGATTTTGTATATCAGGTTCGGTATCTAATAACATTCGTTCAGAATCAATGTATTACAATACAGGGTGACAGTGACTGACAGACTTGGCTGCAACTCTTGCCCCGTTTTCTGCCTCATGAAACTTATCACCCGTTCTCAGTTCTTTACCTATCTGTAGCCCATGTAACAGATTACATATGCGGGATCCTGATCCGGTATCATATACCCAGGACGTAAAGGACATTTGAGAAACAGTTCTGTATAATGAACACATCCGAAGATGATGCATCATATGCACTTTCCTCGTTTGGGCGGCACGGGAAATCTGGTATTCCCCAATTTCCTGCTCTGTCTTATAACAATTATAAGTTGGAGCGGGACCAACGTTCCCCAGCTCAGTATAACAAGCGGGTTCGGTCAATAATCCGTATTATTATCTTGATTAAGGCGTGACATGGTCGCTACCAGGAGAGAGAGAGAAGAAAACACTCAGCGTGCGCTCTTGCAAGAATAGATTGGTTATTATTTTATCTAATCAGGATGGCTCCCACTGCTTTTTATCAAATCTTCCTTCAAACCCTAAAAGGAAAGACTAGCTGGGATTAATTACACACAACAAGTTCGCCAATCTTTCAGCCAGGCCAGTGTCGGTACTTTGAGGCAGGTCGCCCGTGCTTTCGCACGAACCTAATTAATGTAAACCTCATTTTCCCAGAGGCATAACCTCGTTAACACCTTTCTAGACAACTACTTGATCGGCTAATTGTAATGTGTAAAACTCTCCCAGGAGTAACAATTACTCGCAGCGGGTATCGGGATCCAACTATCTCATAGAAGGTATGCAATCTCATTGCAAATTTCAACACTTGAAATTCCCGATAATATTTTGCCCCTAGCGTCCTATGACCTTGACGCAGGCCAACAAACCATAGTCCGCTAGTCAAGTTCAACCCGTCATTTCCTGATTGAATTAAACCCACCCGCACGACCCTTGACGCAGGCCAACAAAGTCGCACGACTACCCTAATCCAATCTGCATCATATGCATAAGCAGATAAATACTAGTTAGCTACCGCACACTACGCCTTGACGCAGGCCAACAAACGTAGCATGAATACTAACTACCACTTATCTGAAATGACGGAGGGCTACGACAGGTTTTTCTGAAAACCTATTGCGTAATGATCTCGATATCGTTGTAGAATCAAATGATTTTAAAAATGGAGTGCTTTTGAGGCTCTTCTAGTTTTGCTAAAGGAGTCACTCCCGGTGAAAGGATCGTCGGTCCTTTCCTCGTCGAATGAGGTGCGGGATATATCATATATATCACTGTGCAAAGCAAAAACACTTAAAAGCAATCAAAAGACAAACCGAGGGGTGTAGCATCTGCCAGTTATTGCTAAAGGATTCACTCCCGGTGAAGGGATCTCGGTCCTTTCCCTATCGAATAAGGTGCAGGATATATCACATATACCGCTGTGCAAAGCAAGAACTGTAGCTACCTGTTTTATTTTGAAATTCGATTCTACAACATCTTAGGTTTCTTTTACTTTCATTAATCACATTAATGAAGTCCCATCAATTAAGTACCTAAACATCACAGATAAATACGACGTACACTTATGCCATCCGCATTCGCCTCGATGTCCCCTCGTGCACCGTTAGGTTAGGTAACTAACGACAGAGCGGGGCAGGGCTAGCGCGGGTGTAAAACATAAGTAACGCCTATATAATATATCATATATACTATATACTGTATCTATCATAGAACATCACATGATCACATCACAGATATCGCAGCAGAATAAACATATGAAATATTGGATATACTAGGACGTCCGTGTTTTCAATACGAGCCAGTATAAAACACGGATTCCACGGTTGTGATGAATAGCCAAACCCACACCCCTAGACCCCTACGAGAGCGGCAAGCAACCCTACCAATTCTAGAGTTAGGAGACCCGGCCTCGACTCCTCGAGTTGGTCTCCCACTGGACTCCAGAACCCGGTTACTTATGCCCTCTCCTTGGGTCTATCCTAGTGCGGAAAAGTAAATAATATACAAAGGGTGACAACTTCCGCAACCTGGAAGTGCCCCAATAAAAGAATACTACATACAAGTTTTTACATGAATGAAAATGAAAAACACTCATCTCACATAAAAACCCCGGCTATTCAAACACGACGATCCAATATAACATATCCAGCAACACATAACATCACATGTCATCAACGTAAGTAAACATGCGTATCCCAAATGTCGTTGACATATAGCAAAGAAACCGGCGATATCACATATTACACTTACGGTCACAGAAAAGAAAGTGTAAAACTACAACAGTTGGAATCCGCAACCTCCTCAGACATCGCATGCCTGACCAAATGAATTCTTTAGACATCGCATGCCTAACAATTATAAACCCCGCATTTTAGTCTCAAAATCGAAAACTCTTTTCAATATCAAGTCGGGCAATTCAACATGATTCCCGACATCCTGATCGAATGCTCGTCGCAAACTTCAGTAGACGGCCGCACCCCCGACGCCGTCGACGAAGTGCACCAAGGCGGAACACCGCCACCGCGAGCACCCGAACGGATGCTTTCGGTGACGGGGTTCTCCTACAGTCACTTGGTCGGGGCTATGGAGTGAGGCTGTCTATTAAGTTTATCTAGCGAGTATCCGCGTACTCTACGTGATTGCGACGGACTTTTGATCACATCAAAATTCCGTGGCAACCGATCAAGTGAGACTAAACTGCTATGTTTATAACATTCATTTAGTTATCTCATAACTTATTGTGAATTCCAATTATTGTATCACATTCCGGATAAATAGAAAATGCTAAACTTTTCGATCGAACAATCGAACACCCAAGTTTTCCCGATACAGCTCAACACATGAAATAAGTCTAACAACATTCAGTTCGTGCCTCAGTACCAACGGTCCAGCCGTAGAAGGGTCAAGCCAACGCCTCACATGTGGCACGCCGTACTGCCCCAAACCCGAAGGTTCAAAGGGCAGTTCAAGACGGTCACATAATCGAGTTAAGGTTTGTTGTCTTCTAGAGGGTCCATCGCGTTACTTGCACTACTTATAACGTCGTTAAACCACGGAAAAATCCAACACTTGGAAATTTCCCGACAGGGGAAAAATTGGGTATTTATATCCGGTCGAAACTTTTTAACATATTCTAAAAATACCCGGAAAAGCACACCGACAAAAAATTAGACAGTCCGATCGAATACACCGAGTCCCCAATACAACCCAGAAAATACAACTCTGGAATAAATATTAAAAACATCCAGAACACACAAGAAACACCAACAGAAACAACTGAAGAAAACACACATCCTAATCATCACAAACGGCCGCGGAACCGCCGCAAAAGGGGGGTCAACGCCGCTGTTCCGCGGTCGTACTGTTGAATTAGGTTGTCGTTTTCTCCAGTTTTTCTTAGAATTTCCTGCACATTTCTCTGCATATTTTTAATTCCAAAAAATCCACATTTTACAGAAATGTCCAGAGAGCATTTTTCAAGTCGTGTTTTGGGTCGATCGGACTTCTAACTCCGTCGGGACTTCGCCTAAGGCTCTAGCTAGGCTCTTGTAAGTCTACGCTAGCGCCCCGGCAGTCTACAGACGCCAAATGCGGAACAAAAACTTTTAAACTGGCGCTATCGTATACTTTAACCCGGATCATCCATTATTGCTAAACTAACAAACTGTAAAGAGTGTAGGAATGTTATACCGAACGATCCGAGTCCTTCGTTCTTCAACCATCATCCCACGCTCCGTTGCGGCTGCTCCGATCTCGTCGATCTCCGATCTCTTCGTCGAGGTGGCACCACATGATCGGTTCTTTAAACGGGCTCCCGCCTCTGACTCGAGGCAACTCGATCGTCAAGTTTGCTAAAAGAGACGACCAAGAATGATGTAGAGAATGAGTAGATGACTTTGTTTCACTTCGTCCAAATCCGTGGACGATCGGTTAATGAAGTTGCCGAGGGAATCGGGTGATGGAATGAAATGGACTGTGAAATTCCATACACCGATAAAACCTATCACAATCTTTTCTAGCAAATGAAAACTCAAGTGAGAGAGAGAATGAGGAGAGAGAGAGGGCAAGCCATATATAGCAAGAGGGAGGTGACCGTAGGAGAAGGGGGTGACCTTAAGCAAAAGCTTCTCACTTCAAAATATCTTAACCAAAACAAGAATGCATTAATACAAAGCATGACTCACTAAACCTAGTCACCCTTTAATAAATGCAACCAATGAAAACCCTACACCAATAAGCCTAGTCACCTCATCTAGAATATTCTAGAACACTGACTCACCGCATCTGTAGAAAAGATAAATCCGTCTTTAACCAAATGTTAAAAGACGGCTGATAGAAAACTGGAAACTGGCAACTTCCAAAAGTGATCCTGAAACAACTTTCAGGATAACCCCGAAACTGTATAAATATACCCGCATTTGCATTACGACCGAATACAAATGCAACTGAGACAAAGATATTATACCTACTCAATATAATACTCGGATCCGGCTTAAACCAAAGCCGACCAGTATTATCTGCCCGAAAAATAACACGTGCGTAAACGCACGTGCATTTTCCGAACCCTGCCATAAAACCATACGGCCTCTACAACGTTTCGCCCGAACTTGGGAAACTGTCTGTGGGGGACTCTAATGACTCGTCAGCACCCTGGCAGTGGGTTTAACCACAAACCGTCAGCGGCACTAGCTATGCGTAACGGCTGCCCATGGACTGACCTCAAGGGTGGCCGAGGAGCGAACTCAAGGGAGACCGATGAGCGAACTCCTCCGAAAACCCTACTGAGCCTAACAGTGACAATGTATATACAGTCCGGTCCGTTCGTCAATGAGTATCGCATATCTGTCTAGGGGGCTAGTAACGTCAGACCCCCAATAGCAGTATAAGTCATGTCGGAGTGAAGCCCAATTACACCCCGAGATACTACTGGAGTACCTACCAGTAAATCTCCTACCATGGCCATGGATTTATGTAATGGCTCTCCTAGACACAGCACGACCTCGCCCCCAATACCGGGAGAGACGAATCCCCTGCCGATCCGCTCACGTGCCTCCATATGGCTCGGGACTGTACCCAAAAGCTACCTGTTTGCACGACTCCTTTGAGCCGTGGTAGGGTAGAAATCAAAGCACAGTAGGAACTCACACGAGACAAATGACGACCTCAGGTCGATGAACTAACCTGTACACATGTCACCAGGGAACTGCTATCTGACGGTAGATATAATACTAACTAGCAGATTCCCGGCGAGTCCTGTCCGGTGTACTCATAACCCAATGAGCACCTGTATACATCTTAGGTGATCCAACTGACACCAGTGGCTTGTGAGACCGGCCACCGCCCCTCGTCGAGGTCTCGACTGTACACACTAGTCTACTCCGGAGTATCGATGCCCTGTCTCGAAACTCCCACGACTAGGGACCACAATTAAGGATATGCATATAAACTACCCAACTCTCACGTATATGATCGCCATCATACTGTTGGTAGTAAAGCAAGATCCTAAGGGCTCTATCAAAGTGTAACATGCAATCAGTCACCTGAACATGTACACGACTGATAAAGGCAAACCAGATAGCATACTATCATTTCGAGTAAGACTGTCCTACCGGGATAGGTCCTCCGCAATCATTGCAATCACGTACCTGCGATCCAATAATTGACTATGAGGGCACTATCTCCAACAATCTCCCACTTGCACTCAAGGCTAATATTGCGATGTCGACTACTCATAGCCCGTGTGAAACCGAACATCCAACTCCTCTACTAATCAGTTTCACAAAGCCCGTTTGTAAAACTATTGTGTTCGAGAAATAGCCTCAGTGAGTGGATCCGCCTAGAAGTATCTTTCTATATCTCTCTTTATCTCAAGTTCGTGGAGAAAGCCATCTCCCGAATTGAGTAAAACCTGTCTTAGAATATGTCTGGATATCTGATGGGACCTTAGTTCATAAATGAACTCCATATCCAAGCTTCTTAGACTGAATCGATCACTGAACCTAATCAGTATCGGGCACCTTGCCACCCACAGTATCCTCTTGGACCACCTGTCCATAATACTGTCCCTCTTCGTCAGAGGGAAAAACTATAACTCTGACAATCACTCTGTCATCCACGTCACCTTTGAAGCCTGGAATGATAATCGTCTCCCGAAGGAGGCTGCCGTCATCAAATCCGTAGAACATTTACTTATGTTCTAAAACTGCTCCCTTATGTTTCTCCATGATTGGATTAATACAAACTTATTGCATCTAGTGCAAAAACAACATTTGGTGTGGTACTTGACATCTCATGATTGACTCAATTGCCTAAGCAAGTGATCTGCCAATCATGCACATCCCTCTCCCCTTTAGTCTATAAGACACCTTTAGAGAGGGTGACTCCATCACCTGCAGGTACACCACCATGCTAGGAGTCAACTATTCCAAAAACCATTAGAATATCTGTCAAAGTACCCACATTGGGAAACTACCCAAATCCAGATCTAAAGCCATAGATCCAGAAACCAGAATGTCTAATATTATATCCATATCCTGTCTGGAGAAACAACTGTGTGACGACCACAGTACAACCGATCGTAGTAAAGGAATTTTACTTCCCACTCTGTGTATGTCATCCAGATACCATGACATCACACACTACTACCTTCTTAACAGATCCATCCCCTATTCTGATTGAAGTCAAACCCATGACTTTCACATCAAAATTAGATGATCTATCTCCGCTATAACTGCTCAAGTCTATAAATAGATATAAGCATCTTGCCCACTATGCTTCCGTTGCTCCCACTGACTACGACAACCCTCCTACCGGGTCTCATAACCTGGAACAACAGTAGTGTCAAGTCTTGGTAGATAAGAACCTCCCTGTCACTGTCTCTGAGGCTACCGAAGTACCTCTCGGGCGTCTGAGGTTACCTACCATACCTGCGGAGTGGCTATTGGAATGTCAAACCTGATTGAATATATAGGTCCTATTAAATTTTCCGTAATCGTTTGCGGTTCTGGAATCACTTCCAGTTCTACCATACTCCCACTACTGTTTTCTGAAAAAGATCCATTTTTACTAAAACTGTGGCGAGTCAAGAACAATAACACTATTGATCTTCCAAATGGTAGAATATCAACCCTCGTCATAGCCAGGGTCAACCCACAAACAGCCATTACAGAAACGTGCCCTGAGTTATCCAGTGTCTGGTTTTAATCATAAGCTGGACAACTCCCCTTACCTTAATTTCTTTTAAGGTACGAGCTATTCTATATCTAATATAGAAACTTTGGCACTTATTAAATTGGAACCAAGATTCAATCCATGCAGCTGTCTCCAGTGCATATCAATTTAATGGAAAGAGGCTAATCAGCATTACTCAACTTAGGAATCCATCCAATTATGAGTAATCTGAAAAAGAAAACTCGTTTCTCAAAACCATCACTATCATCTGAATACCAATCACAAGAATCTACATCTTCGATCTCTTTGAAGAATCCCGATACTTGTGATACTTGGTTCTCTACTTTATTCTTATACCCACAACTTCTCAAAACTTAGACCTTGTATTTCTGCGAAACACTTGTCTAAATACTAGAGAAGTTATAAGTAAACAGAACATAGTACGAGGACCTACCCCTTTGTCCTGATGGACACTTGGACAACATACAATACTCTGTATAAGTCCGCTGAGTTAAACAACTCAAAACCTGTGCGTTGTAGGTGGAAAACTGTACCCTGGCGATTTCCTCAAATATCACCAATTTCAACGAATTCCGATATAATGAGGATAATCACCTAATTCCCAATATCTTACTCCCACTCATCATCTGTAAAACCATACAGATATGAGAATGAAACCTGGTAAATACATACCCTTGGAGTAAGTGTCTAATCAGGAAAACAGTTTTTCCTTTAACAATGCACTGAAACATGAAAATGTTTCGTAGGGGTATCCTGGTATTCATAGTAATGCCTCTTCCATAATCCAATTCATGACTTCAACCGTATATTTTATTGCCATCTCTCCAAATCACTTTATTTGTCTTTAGTCGTTACCTTCTGTACACCATCGTTAGGCTAAATGGTTTTCTTCCTTCCCTACCGTTCGGCACCAGCCTATGGTTTGGAAGAAGACTATCCAGTAAGCATAATAGGTGTACCCTCCTAAACCAAGGAGTACTCGCATCTCGAGAGAAGGTGACGATAAAAGACAACTGAATAATACCTTATTCTTTTTAAAGGTGAAATAGGAGTGGCGATGAAGTACGCGGTTTTGGTCGTGAATGATATCAGTCGCAATTTATTTTGCCCTCTTTCTAATCCCTTTATTTTGTCTTTACATATTACCTTCTGCACACCCTACTTAGGCTAATTGGTTTTCTTCATTCCCTACCTTTCAGCACCAGCCTATGGTTTGGAATAAGACTATCCAATAGGCGTAATAGGTGTACTCTCCTAAACCAAGGAGCTCTCGCAACCTGAGAGAAGGTGATAATAAAAGACAACTGAATAAACCAATTCTATTTCTCCTGAACCTTGATCCATCCTCGAAGAAGTCCCTTCGAGTTCGTATATAACCATACGATGGCTCTATCCAATGGAAGTGGATATCCGTAGTAATACGGGTGTTCTGAGAAATGCAAAGGGTAAAAGAAGGAGTGGCAATGACTTATGCAACTCAGACAATCCAAAAGCCAGTATTTAAGAAGGTTCGGTCAACCTGGTCACTGAGTCATAGTCTAGGGTCGGTCAAAGGTCGCTGCCAAAGAGAGAGAGAGAAAAGAAACACTCTGCGTGCACTCTAACCTAGATCAGAATGGTCATCACTTTATCTAATCCGGAAACCTCCCACTGTCCTGTCAAATTCTCCTCCAAACCTAAAGAAGAATCAATCGGGATCACCCGAAGAGTAAACCAACTCATCAGTGGGAATCAGGATCCAACTCTCATCGCATGATAACGTGATGGAATGCATCCACGTTACTCATACTCCAGAAGGTATGCGCATACTCGGCAAGTTTCAGTTTCTTTAGAAACTCCTGATATTGATTTTGCCCCATGCTCTTATAACCTTGGCTTTGGTCAAAATGTCATAAGTCACATGCCAAGTTCTACCCATCACTATCTTGTCAATTTGAACCCACCCGCACATGCCCCTGACTTTGGCCAATCGGCAGAACGACTGTCCCAAACTAACTCATCTATCTATGCAACAATTGAATACCCAGCAGCTACCAAACACTATGCCTTAACTTTGGCTAAAATGCATAGCTTGAATACTACTGAATACCCAAAAGAAGTGACGGAGGGCTACGGCTGGTTTTTGGCGAAAAACCTTTAGCGTAGTGAACTTGATATCGCTGAAGGAACCTGATAGCTTTTTAAAATATAGTGGCGAAAACCTTTTGCTAAAGAGGTCACTCCCGGTAAAGGGATCTCGGCTCTTTCCTCGTGGAATGAGGTGCAGGATATTCCACTGAATACCGCTATGCAAAGCAACATGTAATCGACTATAGTGAAGTTATTACCCTGACGCAAACTTCTGTCCAAGGGGTCGGTCCCGGTGAAGGGATATCGGCCCTTGCCTCGTCGAATGAGGTGCAGGATATTCCACTGAATACCGCTATGCATAACAAAAGGAAACGTCTTTGCAATAACACTTTTTAAATTGTTCCAACAACTATATACAGGTTTGTTTTTAACTTTGCATTGATCAGAATCAACGCAGTCCCATCATTCAATCACACCAGAAAAGAACGAAAATAAAATGTACGTATATGCCATCCGCATTCGTCACTGGGTCCCGTCATTACTCGTTAGGTTACTTAACTAACGACAGAGCGGGGACTGGACTAGCGCGGGTGTAAAACATATACAACATCTAATAGTATATAAACCAATATACATAATCGCTCCAGGCGTGATAATATGCAACATTACAGAAAAGTAATAAGCATCACAGAACAATACAGATATCTGGGATCCCCGAGTTTCACAGAGCCGCTGCTGAAACTCGACGTTCCCCTGTCGTGTGGATAGCCTGTGCAATGAAACCTAGACCCCTACGGGTGCGGCAAGTTACCCGCCAAAACCTGAAGCGAGGTAGTCCCCACAGCATAGTGAATGGAACACCCGACACTTCACGGAATCCGGTAAATTGAGCACCCCTCCTTGGGTCAACCTGTACCCCCTACGAGTGCGGTGAATAGTCTGCCAATTCTGAAGTGGGGTCCCTCTGCCTCTCAAAGCCATGAGATGCGGACCCGTTGCTTTCCCGAACCCGGCTATCCGTGCACTCCGTCGCGGGGTAAAACCTAGTACAGTAATGAAAAATAGTACAATAGGTACATCGACCGCAACCTGGTCGTGCCCCAAAAGAATATTATACAACAGGCAGTGACGGCAGTCCACATGTTGGACGCTCGCCCCGCAATATCAAATGTACAAATAAACACAAACTGTACTACCATTGCACACTGCTATCCACCACGACAAATCCGCAACATCACAGCACAACACAGAACATCAACGCGAATGTCACGTTCGCAAACCCGTCTAAAAGAACTATAGCAATCAGACGCGGTTTACCGATCAAATGACATTCCCGGTCGGAGATATAATGTAAGCACTGTAAACTAACGCGTTTAAATTTCGATCGACCAAAGACCAAATATCAAAAAGTGGGCCCCACTGCTTACTGGTGAACAGTAACAAAATCTGGGCCAAAACTATATATACCAAAAACCCCAAAATCCCACAGAGAACCAACTGACAAAATTTGGGAGCACGTGCTCCCCACGTGGCCGCGGTTGCGCGGCCAAACCATGGGTTTGGCCGCCCTTCCGCGGCGGCTTGGAGGGATCACGACCCCAAATTTCGTCGTAGTTCTTAGAAAACCCTGCTCTGATTTTTAAGACATCCCGAAATAATTTTTGAGACCGTTTAAAATCAACAGAAACTGTCGGGTAGGAATTTTGCAATTTTTGTTTTCCGGTCGGATCGATGTTTTAAACGCGTTAGCACAAGTTAGCATAGCAAAATGGTTAGGCTCTGATACCACTGTAAGTCTACGCTAGCGCCCCGGCAGTCTACAGACGCCAAATGCGGAACAAAAACTTTTAAACTGGCGCTATCGTATACTTTAACCCGGATCATCCATTATTGCTAAACTAACAAACTGTAAAGAGTGTAGGAATGTTATACCGAACGATCCGAGTCCTTCGTTCTTCAACCATCATCCCACGCTCCGTTGCGGCTGCTCCGATCTCGTCGATCTCCGATCTCTTCGTCGAGGTGGCACCACATGATCGGTTCTTTAAACGGGCTCCCGCCTCTGACTCGAGGCAACTCGATCGTCAAGTTTGCTAAAAGAGACGACCAAGAATGATGTAGAGAATGAGTAGATGACTTTGTCTCACTTCGTCCAAATCCGTGGACGATCGGTTAATGAAGTTGCCGAGGGAATCGGGTGATGGAATGAAATGGACTGTGAAATTCCATACACCGATAAAACCTATCACAATCTTTTCTAGCAAATGAAAACTCAAGTGAGAGAGAGAATGAGGAGAGAGAGAGGGCAAGCCATATATAGCAAGAGGGAGGTGACCGTAGGAGAAGGGGGTGACCTTAAGCAAAAGCTTCTCACTTCAAAATATCTTAACCAAAACAAGAATGCATTAATACAAAGCATGACTCACTAAACCTAGTCACCCTTTAATAAATGCAACCAATGAAAACCCTACACCAATAAGCCTAGTCACCTCATCTAGAATATTCTAGAACACTGACTCACCGCATCTGTAGAAAAGATAAATCCGTCTTTAACCAAATGTTAAAAGACGGCTGATAGAAAACTGGAAACTGGCAACTTCCAAAAGTGATCCTGAAACAACTTTCAGGATAACCCCGAAACTGTATAAATATACCCGCATTTGCATTACGACCGAATACAAATGCAACTGAGACAAAGATATTATACCTACTCAATATAATACTCGGATCCGGCTTAAACCAAAGCCGACCAGTATTATCTGCCCGAAAAATAACACGTGCGTAAACGCACGTGCATTTTCCGAACCCTGCCATAAAACCATACGGCCTCTACAACGTTTCGCCCGAACTTGGGAAACTGTCTGTGGGGGACTCTAATGACTCGTCAGCACCCTGGCAGTGGGTTTAACCACAAACCGTCAGCGGCACTAGCTATGCGTAACGGCTGCCCATGGACTGACCTCAAGGGTGGCCGAGGAGCGAACTCAAGGGAGACCGATGAGCGAACTCCTCCGAAAACCCTACTGAGCCTAACAGTGACAATGTATATACAGTTCGGTCCGTTCGTCAATGAGTATCGCATATCTGTCTAGGGGGCTAGTAACGTCAGACCCCCAATAGCAGTATAAGTCATGTCGGAGTGAAGCCCAATTACACCCTGAGATACTACTGGAGTACCTACCAGTAAATCTCCTACCATGGCCATGGATTTATGTAATGGCTCTCCTAGACACAGCACGACCTCGCCCCCAATACCGGGAGAGACGAATCCCCTGCCGATCCGCTCACGTGCCTCCATATGGCTCGGGACTGTACCCAAAAGCTACCTGTTTGCACGACTCCTTTGAGCCGTGGTAGGGTAGAAATCAAAGCACAGTGGGAACTCACACGAGACAAATGACGACCTCAGGTCGATGAACTAACCTGTACACATGTCACCAGGGAACTGCTATCTGACGGTAGATATAATACTAACTAGCAGATTCCCGGCGAGTCCTGTCCGGTGTACTCATAACCCAATGAGCACCTGTATACATCTTAGGTGATCCAACTGACACCAGTGGCTTGTGAGACCGGCCACCGCCCCTCGTCGAGGTCTCGACTGTACACACTAGTCTACTCCGGAGTATCGATGCCCTGTCTCGAAACTCCCACGACTAGGGACCACAATTAAGGATATGCATATAAACTACCCAACTCTCACGTATATGATCGCCATCATACTGTTGGTAGTAAAGCAAGATCCTAAGGGCTCTATCAAAGTGTAACATGCAATCAGTCACCTGAACATGTACACGACTGATAAAGGCAAACCAGATAGCATACTATCATTTCGAGTAAGACTGTCCTACCGGGATAGGTCCTCCGCAATCATTGCAATCACGTACCTGCGATCCAATAATTGACTATGAGGGCACTATCTCCAACAGCTCTGATACCACTGTAGGGTTCCTAGGCATCCTAATGAGGTCTCACAAGGAATCAACCATGCTCGTTTCAAATTTAACGGTGCCGAGAAACCCTAGTGTACGGATCGTCGGCTAGATTTCTAGGCGAAACTAAAAACTAGTTAACACTTAACTATAAGTTAAACGGAAATACAACCTTTGTAGATCCGGTGCTTCACCTCCATAGCTCCGCAACGAAGTCCCCTCGCTGTCCTAGTGCATTCCCGGGCTCTAGCGTCGGCTTCATCGGAGAATGGACGGGCTAGGTCGTCGACGACGTGCCGAAGATGATCTACGTCGAAGCATCACTAGATCGAGCTCTACCTTCACCAAGCCATGGAAACTTGTGAAGGAAACACACTCTACTACTTGGAAAGAGGTAGAGGACGAAGAAATAGGAAGTGGGTAGACTTTAGAATTGGATTTCTCACTCATTTCCATCAATCACCATTGATGGAGCTTGCTTTCTTCAAGTGAAGAAAGGAAGAAGAAGAAGAATTATCTCATGATAAGTTAATTAGAATAGAATAGAAAAACAATTCTTATCATAATTCTAACTATAGTTATGTGTAGAGAATTGACCAAGGTTAAAGTAATGGTTAGGGTTAAGGATGAGATAAGAATGGTGGACTAAGTCAAAACTTCATGAAGCTTCAACTAAACAACAAATAAAGCCATCATTCTTTTCTCTTTTCCATTTATTTTCCAAAATGTATAAACAAATAAATAAATGAATAAATAAGTAATGGAAAAATAAAACCCTAATTATATGTTTAACCATGGTTTAATTCTTTACACTTAACCAAGTAAACATGTATCATCAAACATGATACAATCATGTGTACAAAAGTATATCACATATACAATGTGCACATCCCGAGTGAGAAAATCCATTTAAAGTGAACCAATACTAGTTAGTGCAAAGTAATATATCAAATATATAATTATGCATTAAATCATTAAATCAACACTTGATTCAATGATCCGGTCATGTCGCACACAACCGACTAGTATACAATGTATCGGCTTATCGAATCAACGCTTGAATCGATAACTAGGTTATATCGCATACAACCATTCGATACATTCATCGCGAGAATGAAATACGGTATCACATACACGCATTATTCTCGGTCCCGCACATATCTCATATGCGCTCCTATTTCGTTTCGCTTGAGCCAGGAAACCTCGGTGTAGGACTCTAAAGACTCGTCAATATGCCGGCAGCGGATGATGATCATATCAAACACCCACAAGCCGCAAGCGGTCTGCTAAACGTAACGGCCACCCGGGTATTGAGCGATCAGAAGATCGACGAGCAAGCCCGCTCACACTCCAGTGAATCCAACCAGTAACACTACCGTACAGTCCGATCTTTTCGTCTGATATGTCGCATATCTTGCCTAGGGGTGGTAAACGTCAGACCCCAATAGCTCGATAAGTCGTGTCAATATGAGGTCTATAACAATTCGAGAAACTACTGGTAACACTTACCAGTATATCTCAGCAACCCTGGCCAGGGATTTCCTGTTATAGCCAATCGAACACAGCGCAACATCTACTCCCTATACCGGGAGAGACGAATCCCCTCCTATCGCTCATTGCCTCCATGTGACTCGGGACTGTACCCAAAAACCACCGTTTTGCACGCCCTCTTGGACGTGGTAAGATGGAAATCAAAGCACAGTGGGAACCACACAAGACTCTATGACGATCTCGGGTCAACAGACTACTCTGTACCAGTGTCACCAGAGAACTGCCATCTGACGTGAGGTATAATACCATCTGGGAGTTCTCGGCGAGTCCGTCCAGTATACCCAGTCTCTACTGAGCACCCGTATATCATCTCCGATGTCAAACACCAATGGATATGGGATCATCCATCGCCCATCTGTATGGGTCGAGAAGGTATACGCTAGTCTACTCTGGTATATCGATGCCCCGTCTCGATACACCCACGACCAGGGACTTTGAAGGATGTACTTATGGACTACCATGTCCCTACTAGTATGATCCGCATCATAGTCCAGGTAGTCAAGTACACATCCTAAGGGCTTTACCAACATGTAACAGAGAGACATCCAGAATACACGTTAAGGTAAAGATCAACCAGATAGCATACTATCATGTCGAGCAAGAAAGTCCTCCCTATATATGTCCCAGCATCCACTACAATATACATCCCATGTATAGCAATGGCCTCTAGGGCATACATATAACTAACAAGATCGTCATAGAGTCTTGTGTGATTCCCACTGTGCTTTGATTTCCACCTTACCACGTCCAAGAGGGTGTGCAAAACGGTGGTTTTTGGGTACAGTCCCGAGTCACATGGAGGCAATGAGCGATAGGAGGGGTTTCGTCTCTCCCGTTATTGGGGGTTGATGTTGCGCTGTGCTCGATTGGCCGTAACAGGGAAGTCCCTGGCCAGGACTGATTTAGAGATTTACTGGTAAGTGTTACCATTAGTTTCTCGACCCGTTATGAGCCTCATATCGGCACAACTTATCGATTATTGGGGTCTGACGTTTACCACCCCTAGACTTGATATGCGACATATCAGACGAGGAGACCGGACTATACGGGAAGTGTTACCGGCAGGCTTTTACGGGAGTTGGAGCGGGCTTGCTTGCTGATCTTCTGATCGCTAAATACCCGGGTGGCCGTTACGTCCATCTAGTACCGCTGACGGCTTGTGGGTGCTTGATGTGATCATCACCTACTGCCGGCGTATTGACGAGTCTTTAGAGTCCTACACAGAGGTTTTACTGGCTCAGGCAAAACTAAATAGGAGCACGTATGTGATATGTGCGGGACCGAGAATAATGCGTGTATGTGATACCGTATTCTATTCTCGCGACTTTTTGTATCGGTCGGTTATATATGATATAGCCGGGTTATCGAATCAAGTGTTGATTCGATAAGTCGATACAATGGATGTTAGTCGGTTATATGAGATATGACCGGATTATTAAGTCAAGTGTTGATTTAATAATTTAGTGTATAATTGTATATTAGATATACTAGTTTACATTAACTAACACTTGTTCACTTAAGGATTTTTTCTCACATGTGCACACTTTAATATATATGTGATATATATTAAAATGTGTTTTCTTTTTTGTATCATGGTTGATGATACACTTGACATGGGTGTGTAAGACATACACCATTCTATTTATTATGGTGGGTTATAATTATTTAAGGTAATTACAAAATTAGTGGAATTTTGGAAAGAGCATGAAGCTTGTAGAAGCTTGCTTTGCTTTGACAAAGTCCACTAGCTTTGTCTTTACTTTATATTTTTGTTAACCTAACCATTTAGATTAGCCATGGTTATGTCTCTACATGAGTTAGTATATGATACTCACTCACCATGGTTAGCTCACTCACTTGATCATTATCTCTTCTCATTTTATTTTCTTCATCTTCTTCCTTAAGCAAAAAAGCTTTCTAGGGTTTGATGCAAAGTGAGAAACATTGTGAGAAACCAAATTCTAAAGTGAACCCACTTCCTATTTCTCTATCCTCTTCTAGACTAGCACTTTAGTTTAGGGTGTTTGCTTCACTAATTCTCTAGTTAGTGAAGTAGAAGCTTTGATTTGGAATCCCCTCGACGTAGATCATCTTCGGCCTCGAAGACTTCAAGAAAGGATGCACCTTTAGCCTCGTGAAGCCATGCAAGAGTCCGGGAGAACCACGATCGCAGCGAAGGGACTTCAACAAGGAGCTAAAGAAGTGAAGGACCAATCTACAAAGGTTGTATTTCGTATTCACTTAGTCATGGATGTTATTTACTTGCTTATGAAACCCTGATAATCTAGCGACGATCTTGTTTAGAGTTATTTGGCACGGCTAAAATTTTAATCCGGCATGGTTGATGCCTTGTAGAACCTTATTAGAGTGCCTAGTAACCCTACAGTGGTATCAGAGCCTAGCTAGAGCATTAGGCGATGTGTTTACGAAGTTAAAACCCCGATCGAACCCGGAAACGACACTTTAACCCCCTCTCTGTACATTTTTTAAAACTGTGTTATTTTCAGAATTAAAAATACCTAAAAATTCAGCAGGGAATTCTAAGAATTACCACAAAATTCGAGCCCCTATTTCCATACAACCACCGCGGAACCGCGGTCCCACCCCACCTTAGGCGGCGGTTCCACGGCAGAAAAAGAGAAATTTGGACAGAGTTTTGTGCAGTAATATCCTATGCTATTCCTTCTAATTTCTGGGTATTTTTTTATCTGACTCAAGTGTTGAGTGATCTGGGGATTATTTTGTATAAGTTAATTCGATCGGAATATTTAATTTCGTTATGTTTTCCGGATATTTAGAAACTATTAAAATGTTCGAACGGATATCATTAACTCATTATTTCCCGGCACGAAAACCTTTCAAGTGTTGAAATTTTTCTAAAGTTTAAATCTTTCGGAAAAACGTGCATATAACGCGATGGACCCTCTAGAAGACAACAAACCTTAACTCGATTATGTGACCGGCTTGAACTGCCTTTTGAACCATAGGGTTTGGGGAAGTACGGCGTGCCACATTTGAGGCGTTGGCTTGACCCTTCTACGGCTGGACCGTTGCTACTGTGACGTATTCTGGAATTTTTGAACTCCGCTCAAGTGTTGAGCTATTTAGGAAATCTTGGGTATTTGATTATTCGATCGGAAAGTTTAATACTGTCTATTTATCTGGAATGTGATACTGTTAGTTATATGTATGCCCTAGAGGCCATTACTGTACATTGGATGTATATTGTAGTGGATGCTGGGACATATATAGGTAGGACTTTCTTGCTCGACATGATAGTACGCTATCTGGTTGCTCTTTATCTTAACGTGTATACTTTCTGTCTCTCTGTTACATGTTGATAAAGCCCTTAGGATGTGTACTCGACTTCCAGGACTGTGATGCAGATCATACTAGTGGGGGCCTGGATAGTCCATGAGTACATCCTTGAAATGTTCCTAGTCGAGGGAATATCGAGACGGGGCATCGATATTCCAGAGTAGACTAGCGTATATCTTCTCGACCCATGCGATGGGCGATGGATGATCCCATATCCATTGGTGTTTGACATCAGAGATGGTATGCGGGTGCTCAGTGGAGACTGGGTACACTGAACGGACTCGCCGAGAACTCCCAGATGGTATTATACCTACAGTTCCTAGTATACTGAACACACACAAGAGGAAGAATTCAGAAATGAACAAATTCTTCTTGAGGTATTGTAGACTAGGTCATATCAATGCGACCCGACTGGCTGAAGTTACATTTTAGATGCATATTTAAATCAGTTTGAATTTACATCTTATGAAACTTGCCAGTCATGTCACAAAGATTAGATGACCATAGCTCCGTTTACTGGAAACAGAGAAAGAGTTAGTAAACTCTTGGGACTGATACATTATGATGTATGTAAGGTCTCCTGTCTACACATGCCAGGACTGGTTCTTTATACTTCATTATATTCTCTGATGATCTCTCAAGATTCAGTCATATGTTCCTGTTGAAACATAAGTCCGAAGCTTTTGAGGTATTCACAGAATATAAGTTAGAAGTAGAGAACCAATAACCGGGTATAAGTATTATGTCTTATGATGAGATCAGGGAGGAGAATACTTGTGCATAAAATTCCTGGACTATTCTAAAAGAAGAATGAGATTATCTCTCAGTGTTACTCCTCTAAATACACCACAGCACAACGTTGTATCGGGGTGGAGCAATCGCACAATATTAGATATGGTGTGCTCTATGATGAGTACTACTGAGTTTCCTATTTCCTTTTGGGAGTTATGCGCTTGAGAAGCTGCATACATATTGAATTAGGTTTGAATCAAATCAGTGCCTACCACTCCATATGAGATATGGTATGGGAAGAACCCATCTCTTAAGCGAGTTAAGATTTGGGGTTGTCCGGCCTATATTTAAAGCAAAATCCAGACAAGATCGAGGCAGGATCAGTTCTGTAGAACTGGAAAGGTTCCAGCTATACAAAACTGCAGTTGATGATTTGACAGAACCAAAGGATTCTATAGTTCCCGATGAACCTCAGCCTCTCCGCCGATCTAGTAGGGTTCCTCATCCGCATGAGAGATACCTCGGTTTCTCGATGACAGTGGGAGCGAGGAATGCATCATGAGATGATGACCCAACTAGTTTCGAGCAGGCCATCGAGAGTAGGGCTCTGTAAGAATGGCTGGATGCTTAGCGATCTGAGATGGAATCCATATACACCAACAAAGTATGGACTTTGGTTGCTATATCTGAAGGGTTAAATCCCCATCAGGAGCAAGTATATCTTGAGAAGATTACTTGGTGTAGATGGAAAGGTTGAGACTTTCTAAGCTAGACTTGTTAAAGGTTTTCGTCATCGACCAGGCACGGATAATGATGAAACCTTTTCCATGGAATATGCTTAAGTCCATCCAGATCCTACTTGCCACGGCTACATACCATGACTGCGATATCTGGTGGTTGGGTGCCATGACTACTTTTCTAAATAATGATTTAGAAGAGAACGTCTATAAGAACACAGCCAGAGGGCTTCGTAAACAGTGGGAGCAGCGGAAACGTGTGCAAGTTGCTTTACATAATGAAGCAGGCATCGCGGAGTTGGAACGTCTGTTTTGATGTGATAGTCAAAGTGTTTGACTTCATCAAAATGGTAGACGAACCTTGTATATACAAAAGGGTAGTAGAGAGTAAGGTGGTCATCTTCGTATTGTACGTAGACAACATACTCTTGATAGGAAAAGAGTTTCCTATACTACGATCGGTCAATCTCCTATTATCACTAGGGTTCTCCAAATAGGATCAAAGTGATACCTCCTAAATCCTGAGTTTTCATCTATGAGATAGATGTATTTGGATGCTAGGATTCTCACTAGATGTAGTGAGATGGTATCAATCGATCCTGGGGAGAATCACTGGAAGAGTTCCAGGGTGATAAAGACGACTGAATGTCAGTCACGGGCATTGTCTTTACCCTCGGTAGAGGGACGGTATGTTGGAAGAGTTCCAAGCTAGATACCGTGGCAAACTAGACGATAAAGGCTGGTAACATCGCTATTGAAGATACTACCAAAGAGGCAGTTTGGGTGTATATTGGTTCATAAGATGAACTAGGTTCCTGCCATTGTATGACAATGGAAGTGTGGCTTAGGCCCTGGAACCCTGGTCCCATCAGTGACTCAGACATATTCTGAGGAAGCATCACCTGATCATGGAGATAGTTGATCTCCAGGTTGATCGAGGTTAGGAGAGTAGACTCAGAGGACAACACGGCGGATCCACTCACGAAGGCCTTTTCCCAAAGAGAGACTTTTAGGGGATGGTTGAGTATGTGATACTGCAACCACTGCTACAGATGGCCCTAGTGCAAATGGGAGATTGTTAGTTATATGTATGCCCTAGAGGCCATTACTGTACATTGGATGTATATTGTAGTGGATGCTGGGACATATATAGGTAGGACTTTCTTTCTCGACATGATAGTAAACTATCTGGTTGCTCTTTATCTTAACGTGTATACTTTCTGTCTCTCTGTTACATGTTGATAAAGCCCTTAGGATGTATACTCGACTTCCAGGACTGTGATGCAGATCATACTAGTGGGGGCCTGGATAGTCCATGAGTACATCCTTGAAATGTTCCTAGTCGAGGGAATATCGAGACGGGGCATCGATATTCCAGAGTAGACTAGCGTATATCTTCTCGACCCATGCGATGGGCGATGGATGATCCCATATCCATTGGTGTTTGACATCAGAGATGGTATGCGGGTGCTCAGTGGAGACTGGGTACACTGAACGGACTCGCCGAGAACTCCCAGATGGTATTATACCTCACGTCAGATGGCAGTTCTCTGGTGACACTGGTACAGCTTAGTCTGTTGACCCGAGATCGTCATAGAGTCTTGTGTGTCTCCCACTGTGCTTTGATTTCCACCCTACCACGGCTCTACTGAGTTGTGCAAGCAGGTGGTTATTGGGTACATTCCCGATTCACATGGAGGCAATGAGCGATAGGAGGGGATTCGTCTCTCCCGGTATTGGGGGTTGATGTTGTGCTATGCTCGACTGGCCATAACAGGAAATCCCTGGCCAGGGTTGCAGTGACCTACTGGTAAGTGTTATCAGTAGTTTCACACATGTCATGGACTTCACGTCGGCATGACTTATCGAGCTATTGGGGTCTGACGTTTACCACCCCTAGACGAGATATGCGACATATCAGACGAACAGACCGGACTGTACGGTAAGTGTTACTGGTTGGATTCACAGGAGTGTGAGCGGGCTTGCTCGTCGATCTTCTGATCGCTCAATACCCGGGTGGCCGTTACGTTTAGCAGACCGCTTGCGGCTTGTGGGTGTTTGATATGATCATCATCCGCTGCCGGCGTATTGATGAGTCTTTAGAGTCCTACACAGATGTTTCCTGGTTCAAGCGAAACGAAATAGGAGCGCATATGAGATATGTGCGGGACCGAGAATAATTCATGTATGTGATACCGTATTCCATTCTCGCGACATATGTATCGATTGGTTATATGCGATATAACCTGGTTATCGAATCAAGGATTGATTCGAGAAGCCGATACATTGAATACTAGTCGGTTATATGCGACATGACCGGATCATTGAATCAAGTGTTGATTTAATGATTTAATGCATAATTATATATATTTGATATATTACTTTGCATTAACTAGTATTGGTTCACATTAAAAGGATTTTCTCACTTAAATTGTGCAAGTTGTATATATGATATACTTTTGTGCACATGATTGTATCATGTTTGATGATACATGCTTATTTGGTTAAGTGTAAAGAATTAAACTATGGTTAAGTTAATGATTAGGGTTTTGTTTACTTAATTACTTATTCATTTATCTTATTTATTTATTCATTTTGGAAAATGAAAAGGATAAATGAATGGTTACTTGTTTTGTTTTTAGTTGAACATTCATGAAGTTTTGACTTAGTCTCCATTCTTGTCTTATACTTAACCCTAACCATTTAAACTAACCCTAATTCATTCTCTACACTTAACTAAGGTTAGAAGATGATAAGAATTAATTCTTTTTCATTTTTCTTTAAGACTTATCATATATTTCTTCTTCTTCTTCATCTTCTTCTTCCATGAAGAAAGCTTGCTACATCAATTGTGATTGATGAAAAAGTGTGAGAAATCCAAATCTAAAGTGAACCCACTTCCTATTTCTTCATCCTCTACCTCTTGCCAAATTGTATAGGGTGTTTCCTTCACATGTTTTCAAGGCTTGGTGAAGTTGGACCTTGTTCTTGTGATGCCTCGACGTAGATCATCTTCGGCATCGAACCGACGATCAAGCCCGCCCATTTCTTCGATGAAGCCGATGCTAGAGTTCGGGATCCGACTTGGACAGCGGAGGGACATCGTCGCGGAGCTTAGGAAGTGGTGGAACGGATCTACAAAGGTTGTAGCCCCTTTCCTCTTAGATAAATTCTTTTATTTGCATCGCATCGCCTCATTATCTAGTTAACGATCCGTATTAGGGTTTGTAGGCACCCGTAAAATTTGAATTAGCCATGTTTGATGCCTTGTGAGACTTCATTAGCGTGCCTAGGAACCCTACAGTGGTATCAGAGCCTAGCTAGAGCCTTAGGCGATGCGTAGACGGAGTTAGAAATCCGATCGAACCGAAACCCAAACCCTAAAATGCTCTCTGTACATTTTCTGAAATCGTGGATTTTTGCAAATTAAAAATATGCAGAAAAATAAGCAGGGTGTTATTTGAATTACTGTGAAATACGAGGACCTAAATCGACTTTTCCACCGCGGAACCGCGGCACAAGCTAGGCATGTGCGGCGGTTCCGCGGCTGTCCTGTTCCCTTGTCTGATGATTTCTGCACAGTAACTCATATAATTTAATGCTATATTTTCTGGGGTATTTTTATTGTGACTTTACAGATGAGTATTCTGGGGTTGTATTGGGAATCAAAGATTCGATCGGATTATCAAATTTTGTCTATGTGTTTTCCGGATATTTTTGAATATGTTAAAAAGTTCGACCGGATATAAATACCCACTTTTTCCCCTGCCGGGAAATTTCCAATTGTTGGACTTTTCCGTAGTTTAATGACGTTCTAAGTAGTGCAAGTAATGCGATGGTCCCTCTAGAAGACAACAAACCTTAACTCGATTATGTGACCGTCTTGAACTGCCCTTTGAACCTTCGGGTTTGGGGCAGTACGGCGTGCCACATGTGAGGCGTTGGCTTGACCCTTCTACGGCTGGACCGTTGGTACTGAGGCACGAACTGAATGTTGTTAGACTTATTTCATGTGTTGAGCTATATCGGGAAAACTTGGGTGTTCGATTGTTCGATCGGAAAGTTTAATATTTTCTATTTATCTGGAATATGATACAATAATTGGAATTCACAAGCAGTTATGAGATAACTGAATGAATGTTATAAATCTAGCGGTTTAGTCTCACTTGATAGGTTGCCACGGAATTTTGATGTGATCAAAAGTCCGTCGCAATCACGTAGCGTACGCGGATACTCGCCGGGTAAACTTAATAGACAGCTACACCCCATAGCCCCGACCAAGTGACTGTAGGAGAACCCCGTCGCCGAAAGCATCCGTTCGGGTGCTCGCGGTGGCGGTGTTCCGCCTTGGTGCACTTCGTCGACGGCGTCGGGGGTGCGGCCGTCTACTAAAGTTTGCGACGAGCATTTGATCAGAATGTCGGGAATCCTGTTGAATTGCCCGACTTGACATTGAAAAGAGTTTTCGATAATGAGACTAAAATGCGGGGTTTATAATTGTTAGGCATGCGATGTCTAAGGAATTCATTTGATTGGGCATGCGATGTCTAAAGAGATTGCAGATTCCAACTGTTGTAGTTTTACACTTTCTTTTCTGTGACCGTAAGTGTAATATGTGAAGTCGCCGGTTTCGTTGCTATATGTCAACAACAATTGGGATGCGCATATTTACTTACGTTGATGACATGTGTTGTTTTGTGTTGCTGGATATGTTATATTGGATTGTCGTGTTTGAATAGCCGGGGGTTTTTATGTGAGATGAGTGTTTTTCATTTTCATTCATGTAAAAACTTGTATGTAATATTCTTTTATTGGGGCACTACCAGGTTGCGGAAGTTGTCACCGTTGATGTATATTATTTACTTTTCCGCATTAGGATAGACCCAAGGAGGGGAGCACAAGTAACCGGGTTCTGGGGTCCAGTGGGAGACCAACTCGAGGAGTCGAGTCCGGGTCTCCTAACCCTAGAATTGGTAGGGTTGCTTGCCGCTCTCGTAGGGGTCTAGGGGTGTGGGATTGGCTATTCATCACGACCGTGGAATCCGTGTTTTATACTGGCTCGTATTGAAAACACGGACGTCCTAGTATATCCAATATTTCATATGTTTCTTCTGCTGTGATTTATCTGTGATGTGATCATGTGATGTTCTGTGACAGATATTATATATAGTATATATGATATATTGTATAGACGTTGCTTACGTTTTACACCCGTGCTAGCCCTGCCCCGCTCTGTCGTTAGTTACCTAACCTAACGGTGCAGACGGGACATCGAGGCGAATGCGGATGGCATAAGCGTACGTTATATTTATCTGTGATGATTAGGTGGACTTAAATGATGGGATATTCATTAATGTGATTAATGAAAGAAAATAAACCTAATTGATGTTGTGGAATCGAATTTCAAAATAAAACAGGTAGCTACAGTTCTTGCTTTACATCGCGGTGTTCCTTGTAGAACATCCTGCACCTTATTCGATAGGGAAAGGACCGAGATCCCTTCACCGGGAGTGACTCCTTTAGCAATAACTGGCAGATGCTACATCACTCGGTTTGTCTTTTGATAGCTTCTATAGTTTCCGCTTTGCACAGTGATATATATGATATATCCCGCACCTCATTCGACGAGGAAAGGGCCGACGATCCCTTCACCGGGAGTGACCCCTTTAGCAAAACTAGAAAAGCCTCAAAAACATTCCATTTAAAAACCATTTGATTCCGCAACGAGATCAAGTTCAAAGCGTTAAAAGTTTTCACAAAAACCATACGCAACCCTCCGTCATTTTAGGAAGTAGAGTACTTAGTATTCGTGCTGTGTTTGTTGACTTTAGTTAAGGCACAGTGTACGGTAGCTAGGTGATGTCTTCCTACACCGCATATGATGCGATTAGTTAGGACAGCCGCGTGACTTTGTTGACCTTAGTTAAGGGTCATGTGGGTGGGTCTGATTAATCATGAAATGACGGGTAGAACTTGACTAGTACTTATGATTTGTTGACCATAGTTAAGGTCATAGGTGCTAGGGGTAAAAACCTTTATCGGGAGTTTCAAGTGTTGAAATTTGCAATGAGATTGCATACCTTCTATATGATAGTTGGATCCCGATACCCACTGCGAGTAATTGTTACTCCTGGGAGAGTTTTGCACTTTACAATTAGCCGATCAAGTAGGTGTCTAGAAAGGTGTCAACGGGGTTACGCCTCTGGGAAAGCGAGGTTTACAGTAATTAGGTCTGTGCGAAAGCACGGGGAACCTCCCTCAAAGTACCGACACTGGCCTGGCTGAAAGATTGGCGAACTTGTAGAGTGTAATTAATCCCGGCTAGTCTTTCCTTTTAAGGTTTGAAGGAAGATTTGATAAAAACAGTGGGAGCCATCCTGATTAGATAAAATATATAACCAATCTGATCTTGCAAGAGCGCACGCAGAGTGTTTTCTTCTCTCTCTCTCCAGGTAGCGACCATATCACGCCTTAATCAAGATAATAATATGGATGTATTGACCGAACCCGCTTGTTATACTGAGCTGGGAACGTTGGTCCCGCTCCAACTTATAATTGTTATAAGACAGAGCAGGAAATAGGGGAATGCCAGAATTCCTATGCCGTCCAAACGAAGAAAGTGCATATGATGCATCTTCTTCGGATGTGTTCGTTAAACAGAAATGTTTCTCAGTATCCTATGTATCTTGGGTATATGATACCGGATCAGGATCCCAGATATGTAAGCTGTTACATAGGGCTACAAAAAGATAGAAAAACTGAGAACGGGTGATAAGTTTCATGAGACAGAAACCGGGGCAAGTGTTGCAGCCAAGTCTGTTGGTCACTGTCACCCTGTATTACCAGTACATTGATTCTGAACAAATGCTATTAGATACCGAACCTGATATACAAAATCATATCAGTCTCTTTATTAGTAAAGAAGGATATAATTTTGTATTGTTGGATAATGTTTTGAACATTTCCTATATCAAAAGTTGATCGGTTCAGGCACGTTATCTAAAAGCATTGACGTTCTAAATCAAACTACAGTTCCTAGTATACTGAACACACACAAGAGGAAGAATTCAGAAATGAACAAATTCTTCTTGAGGTATTATAGACTAGGTCATATCAATGCGACCCGACTGGCTGAAGTTACATTTTAGATGCATATTTAAATCAGTTTGAATTTACATCTTATGAAACTTGCCAGTCATGTCACAAAGATTAGATGACCATAGCTCCGTTTACTGGAAACAGAGAAAGAGTTAGTAAACTCTTGGGACTGATACATTATGATGTATGTAAGGTCTCCTGTCTACACATGCCAGGACTGGTTCTTTATACTTCATTATATTCTCTGATGATCTCTCAAGATTCAGTCATATGTTCCTGTTGAAACATAAGTCCGAAGCTTTTGAGGTATTCACAGAATATAAGTTAGAAGTAGAGAACCAATAACCGGGTATAAGTATTATGTCCTATGATGAGATCAGGGAGGAGAATACTTGTGCATAAAATTCCTGGACTATTCTAAAAGAAGAATGAGATTATCTCTCAGTGTTACTCCTCTAAATACACCACAGCACAACGTTGTATCGGGGTGGAGCAATCGCACAATATTAGATATGGTGTGCTCTATGATGAGTACTACTGAGTTTCCTATTTCCTTTTGGGAGTTATGCGCTTGAGAAGCTGCATACATATTGAATTAGGTTTGAATCAAATCAGTGCCTACCACTCCATATGAGATATGGTATGGGAAGAACCCATCTCTTAAGCGAGTTAAGATTTGGGGTTGTCCGGCCTATGTTTAAAGCAAAATCCGGACAAGATCGAGGCAGGATCAGTTCTGTAGAACTGGAAAGGTTCCAGCTATACAAAACTGCAGTTGATGATTTGACAGAACCAAAGGATTCTATAGTTCCCGACGAACCTCAGCCTCGCCGCCGATCTAGTAGGTTCCTCATCCGCCTGAGAGATACCTCGGTTTCTCGATCACAGTGGGAGCGAGGAATGCATCATGAGATGATGACCCAACTAGTTTCGAGCAGGCCATCGAGAGTAGGGACTCTGTAAGAATGGCTGGATGCTTAGCGATCTGAGATGAAATCCATATACACCAACAAAGTATGGACTTTGGTTGCTATATCTGAAGGGTTAAATCCACATCAGGAGCAAGTATATCTTGAGAAGATTACTTGGTGTAGATGGAAAGGTTGAGACTTTCAAAGCTAGACTTGTTAAAGGTTTTCGTCATCGACCAGGCACTGATAATGATGAAACCTTTTCCATGGAATATGCTTAAGTCCATCCAGATCCTACTTGCCACGGCTACATACCATGACTGCGATATCTGGTGGTTGGATGCCATGACTACTTTTCTAAATAATGATTCAGAAGAGAACGTCTATAAGAACACAGCCAGAGGGCTTCGTAAACAGTGGGAGCAGCGGAAACGTGTGCAAGTTGCTTTACATAATGAAGCAGGCATCGCGGAGTTGGAACGTCTGTTTTGATGTGATAGTCAAAGTGTTTGACTTCATCAAAATGGTAGACGAACCTTGTATATACAAAAGGGTAGTAGAGAGTAAGGTGGTCATCTTCGTATTGTACGTAGACAACATACTCTTGATAGGAAAAGAGTTTCCTATACTACGATCGGTCAATCTCCTATTATCACTAGGATTCTCCAAATAGGATCAAAGTGATACCTCCTAAATCCTGAGTTTTCATCTATGAGATAGATGTATTTGGATGCTAGGATTCTTACTAGATGTAGTGAGATGGTATCAATCGATCCTGGGGAGAATCACTGGAAGAGTTCCAGGGTGATAAAGACGACTGAATGTCAGTCACGGGCATTGTCTTTACCCTCAGTAGAGGGACGGTATGTTGGAAGAGTTCCAAGCTAGATACCGTGGCAAACTAGACGTAAAAGGCTGGTAACATCGCTATTGAAGATACTACCAAAGAGGCAGTTTGGGTGTATATTGGTTCATAAGATGAACTAGGTTCCTGCCATTGTATGACAATGGAAGTGTGGCTTAGGCCCTGGAACCCTGGTCCCATCAGTGACCCAGACATATTCTGAGGAAGCATCACCTGATCATGGAGATAGTTGATCTCCAGGTTGATCGAGGTTAGGAGAGTAGACTCAGAGGACAACACGGCGGATCCACTCACGAAGGCCTTTTCCCAAAGAGAGACTTTTAGGGGATGGTTGAGTATGTGATACTGCAACCACTGCTACAGATGGCCCTAGTGCAAGTGGGAGATTGTTAGTTATATGTATGCCCTGGAGGCCATTACTGTACATTGGATGTATATTGTAGTGGATGCTGGGACATATATAGGTAGGACTTTCTTTCTCGACATGATAGTACGCTTTCTGGTTGCTGTTTATCTTAACGTGTATACTTTCTGTCTCTCTGTTACATGTTGATAAAGCCCTTAGGATGTATACTCGACTTCCAGGACTGTGATGCAGATCATACTAGTGGGGGCCTGGATAGTCCATGAGTACATCCTTGAAATGTTCCTAGTCGAGGGAATATCGAGACGGGGCATCGATATTCCAGAGTAGACTAGCGTATATCTTCTCGACCCATGCGATGGGCGATGGATGATCCCATATCCATTGGTGTTTGACATCAGAGATGGTATGCGGGTGCTCAGTGGAGACTGGGTACACTGAACGGACTCGCCGAGAACTCCCAGATGGTATTATACCTCACGTCAGATGGCAGTTCTCTGGTGACACTGGTACAGCTTAGTCTGTTGACCCGAGATCGTCATAGAGTCTTGTGTGTCTCCCACTGTGCTTTGATTTCCACCCTACCACGGCTCTACTGAGTTGTGCAAGCAGGTGGTTATTGGGTACATTCCCGATTCACATGGAGGCAATGAGCGATAGGAGGGGATTCGTCTCTCCCGGTATTGGGGGTTGATGTTGTGCTATGCTCGACTGGCCATAACAGGAAATCCCTGGCCAGGGTTGCAGTGACCTACTGGTAAGTGTTATCAGTAGTTTCACACATGTCATGGACTTCACGTCGGCATGACTTATCGAGCTATTGGGGTCTGACGTTTACCACCCCTAGACGAGATATGCGACATATCAGACGAACAGACCGGACTGTACGGTAAGTGTTACTGGTTGGATTCACAGGAGTGTGAGCGGGCTTGCTCGTCGATCTTCTGATCGCTCAATACCCGGGTGGCCGTTACGTTTAGCAGACCGCTTGCGGCTTGTGGGTGTTTGATATGATCATCATCCGCTGCCGGCGTATTGATGAGTCTTTAGAGTCCTACACAGATGTTTCCTGGTTCAAGCGAAACGAAATAGGAGCGCATATGAGATATGTGCGGGACCGAGAATAATTCATGTATGTGATACCGTATTCCATTCTCGCGACATATGTATCGATTGGTTATATGCGATATAACCTGGTTATCGAATTAAGGATTGATTCGAGAAGCCGATACATTGAATACTAGTCGGTTATATGCGACATGACCGGATCATTGAATCAAGTGTTGATTTAATGATTTAATGCATAATTATATATATTTGATATATTACTTTGCATTAACTAGTATTGGTTCACATTAAAAGGATTTTCTCACTTAAATTGTGCAAGTTGTATATATGATATACTTTTGTGCACATGATTGTATCATGTTTGATGATACATGCTTATTTGGTTAAGTGTAAAGAATTAAACTATGGTTAAGTTAATGATTAGGGTTTTGTTTACTTAATTACTTATTCATTTATCTTATTTATTTATTCATTTTGGAAAATGAAAAGGATAAATGAATGGTTACTTATTTTGTTTTTAGTTGAACATTCATGAAGTTTTGACTTAGTCTCCATTCTTGTCTTATACTTAACCCTAACCATTTAAACTAACCCTAATTCATTCTCTACACTTAACTAAGGTTAGAAGATGATAAGAATTAATTCTTTTTCATTTTTCTTTAAGACTTATCATATATTTCTTCTTCTTCTTCATCTTCTTCTTCCATGAAGAAAGCTTGCTACATCAATTGTGATTGATGAAAAAGTGTGAGAAATCCAAATCTAAAGTGAACCCACTTCCTATTTCTTCATCCTCTACCTCTTGCCAAATTGTATAGGGTGTTTCCTTCACATGTTTTCAAGGCTTGGTGAAGTTGGACCTTGTTCTTGTGATGCCTCGACGTAGATCATCTTCGGCATCGAACCGACGATCAAGCCCGCCCATTTCTTCGATGAAGCCGATGCTAGAGTTCGGGATCCGACTTGGACAGCGGAGGGACATCGTCGCGGAGCTTAGGAAGTGGTGGAACGGATCTACAAAGGTTGTAGCCCCTTTCCTCTTAGATAAATTCTTTTATTTGCATCGCATCGCCTCATTATCTAGTTAACGATCCGTATTAGGGTTTGTAGGCACCCGTAAAATTTGAATTAGTCATGTTTGATGCCTTGTGAGACTTCATTAGCGTGCCTAGGAACCCTACAGATACAATATGTGGAATTCATATAGTTAGGCATGAAATGCGAAGTATGTGATATTTCAGATTTACGATGTCTAAAGAGAATGTGGATTCCAAATGTTGTAGTTTTACACTTTCTTTTCTGCGACCGTAAGTGTAATGTGTGATATCGCCGATTTCGTTGCTATATGTCAACGACAATTAAGATGCGCACATTTACTTACGTTGATGACATGTGATGTTATGTGTTGCTGGATATGTTATATTGGATCGTCGCGTTTCAGAATAGCCGGGGGTTTTTATGTGAGATGAGCGTTTTTATTTTCATTCATGTAAAATTATATGTATGTAATATTCTTTTATTAGGGCACTTCCGGGATGAGGTTGCTGTCACCATTTGTATATTATTTACTTTTCCGCACTAGGATAGACCCAAAGAGGAGAGCATAAGTAATCGGGTTCTGGAGTCCAGTGGGAGACCAACTCCGGGTCTCCTAACTCTAGAATTGGTAGGGTTGCTTGCTGCTTTCGTAGGGGTCTAGGGGTGTGGGTTTGGCTATTCATCGCGACCGTGGAATCCGTGTTTTATAGAGGCTCAAAATAAAACACGGACGTCCTAGTATATCCAATGTTTCATATGTTTCTTCTGCTGCGATTATTAGTTATATGTATGCCCTAGAGGCCATTACTATAAATAGGATCTATATTGTAGTGGATGCTTGGACATATATAGGGAGGACTTTCTTGCTCGACATGATAGTATGCTATCTGGTTACTCTTTACCTTAACTTGTATACTGATTGTCTCTCTGTTACATGTTGGTAAAGCCCTTAGGATGTGTACTTGACTACCTGGACTATGATGCGGATCATACTAGTGGGGACATGGTAGTCCATAAGTACATCCTTCAAGGTCCCTAGTCGTGGATGTATCGAGACGGGGCATCGATATACCAGTGTAGACTAGCGTATACCTTCTCGACCCATACAGATGGGCGATGGATGATCCCATATCCATTGATGTTTGACATCAGAAATGATATACGGGTGCTCAGTAGAGACTGGGTACACTGGACGGACTCGCCGAGAACTCCCAGATGGTATTATACCTTACGTCAGATGGCAGTTCTCTGGTGACACTGGTGCAGGTTAGTCTGTAGACTCGAGATCGTCATAGAGTCTTGTGTGATTCCCACTGTGCTTTGATTTCTACCTTACCACGTCCAAGAGGGCATGCAAAACGGTGGTTTTTGGGTACAGTCCCGAGTCACATGGAGGCAATGAGTGATAGGAGGGGTTTCGTCTCTCCCGGTATTGGGGGTTGATGTTGCGCTATGCTCGATTGGCCATAACAGGGAAGTCCCTGGCCAGGGCTGGTTTAGAGATTTACTGGTAAGTGTTACCAGTAGTTTCTCGACCCGTTATGTGCCTCTCATCGGCATGACTTATCGGTTATTGGGGTCTGAAGTTTACCACCCCTAGACTTGATATGCGACATATCAGACGAGGAGACCGGACTGTACGAAAGTGTCACTGTCAGGCTTTTGCAGGAGTTGGAGCGGGCTTGCTTGCTGATCTTCTGATCGCTTAATACCCAGGTAGCCGTTACGTCCAGCTAGTATCGCTGACGGCTTGTGGGTGATTGATATGATCATCACCTACTGCCGGCGTATTGACGAGTCTTTAGAGTCCTACATAGAGGTTGTACTGGCTCAGGCAAAACGAGATAGGAGCGCATATGTGATATATGCGGGACCGAGAATGCTACGAGTATGTGATACCGTATTCTATTCTCGCGATGATTTTTTCGATCGGTTGTATGCGATATAACCTAGTTATCAAATCAAGGGTTGATTCGATAAGTCGATACATTGGATATTAGTCGGTTATATGCGATATGACCGGATCGTTAAATCAAGTGTTGATTTAATGATTTAATGTATAATTATATATTTGATATATTACTTTACATTAACTAGTATTGGTTCACTTAAGATTGATTTTCTCACTTGATGTGCACAAGTTGTATATGTGATATATTTTTGTGCACAAGATTGTATCATGCTTGATGATACATGCAAACTTAAGTGTGTATGCTTTAAACCATAGTTTAGGTTAATGGTTGAGGTATTATTTATTTATTTATTTATTTGATTTTGGAAAAACTAAATGGTGGCTTTTTTGTTTCATTGCTAGAAGCTTCATGAAGCATGCTAGCCTCTTTGAAAAAGTCTTGCCATTTTGTTTCATCCTTAACCTAACCATCAACCTAAACCCTAGTTTATTCTCTCCATGAGTTATACTCACCCATGGTTGCATTATGATAAGTCTTCACTTGATTTTCTATTATTCTTATTCTTTCATTCTTTTCTTTTCTTCTTCTTCTTCTTCTTGAAGAAAAAGAGATAACTTGCTAGAAAATTTCAAGTGAAGATTTAGAGTGAGAAATCAAAATCTAAAGAGTACCCACTTCCTATCTCACCATCCTCTACTAGACTAGCACTTTAGTTTAGGGTGTTTGCTTCACTAATTCTATGGTTAGTGAGGTAGAAGCTTGAGTCCGTATTCCCTCGACGTAGATCATCTTCGGCACCGAAGACTTCAAGCAATCCCGTTGCAATTTCCTCATGGAGCCGTCCGAGAGTCCGGGAGTTGGTTGATCGCAGCGAAGGGACGTCGTCACGGAGCTTTGGAAGTGGAGGACCGGATCTACAAAGGTTGTCGTCCCTTTCCTTTAGTGTAAATGTGATTTACTTTCCATTGTTATCACCTAATCTCTAGTCAACGATCTAGCTTAGGGTTGTTCGGCATGCTAAAATTTTAATCCGGCATGGTCGATGCCTTGTAGAGCCTCCTTAGTGTGCCTAGTAATCCTACAGTGGTATCAGAGCCTAGCTAGAGCCTTAGGCGATGTGTAGACGATGTTAGAAACCCGATTGAACCCGAAACCCTAATCCAAAACCCTTCTCTGTACAATTTTTCAAAACTGGGAATTTTGTCAATTAAAAATATGCAGAAAAATCAGCAGGGTTTTCTAGGAGTTACTGTGCAAAACGAGAGCTTAACTCAATCAAACCGCCGCGGAACCGCGGCACGAGCATGGCTGGTGCGGCGGTTCCGCGGCCGTACGGTATCTTATTTTGTCAAATTTTGCACAGTAATGTTTACATGAATTTCCTGTGTTTTCTGGGAATTTTTAATTTGCACTCAAGAGTTGAGTTTTCTGGGATGTATTGGGGATTCGATGATTCGATCGGAAACTTTAACTGCATCTATGTGTTTTTCCCGGGTAATTTAGAACATGCTAAAAAGTTCGACCGGATATAAATACCCACTTTTTCCTCTGCCGGGAAATTTCCAATTGTTGGATTTTTCCGTAGTTTAATGACGTTCTAAGTAGTGCAAGTAACGCGATGGTCCCTCTAGAAGACAACAAACCTTAACTCGATAATGTGACCGTCTTGAACTGCCCTTTGAACCTTAGGGTTTGGGGCAGTACGGCGTGCCACATGTGAGGCGTTGGCTTGACCCTTCTACGGCTGGACCATTGGTGCTGTGGTATGAAATGGATGTTTTTGAACTTATTTCAAGAGTTGAGATGTTTCGGGAAAACTTGGGTGTTTGAATGTTCGATCGGAAAGTTTAACATTTTCTATTTATCTGGAATGTGATACAATATTTGGAATTCACAAGTAGTTATGAGATAACTGGATGAATGTTGTAAATCTAGCACTTTAGGCTCACTTGATCGGTTGCCACAGAATTTTAATGCGATCAAAAGTCCGTCGCAATCACGTTGAGTACACGGATACTCGCCGGTAAACTTAATAGATAGCCATGCCCTATAGCCCCACCAAGTGACTGTAGGAAAACCCCGTCGCCGAAAGCATCCGTTCGGGTGCTCGCGGCAGCGGTGTTCCGCCTTAGTGCACTTCGTCGACGGTATCGGGGGTGCGGCCGTCTACTAAAGTTTGCGACGAGCATTCGTTCAGGATGTCGGGAATCTTGTTGAATTGCCCGACTTGATATTGAAAAGAGTTTTCGATAATGAGACTAAAATGCGGGGTTTATAATTGTTAGGCATGCGATGTCTAAGGAATTCATTTGTTTAGGCATGCGATGTCTAAAGAGGTTGCGGATTCCAACTGTTGTAGTTTTACACTTTCTTTTCTGCGACCGTAAGTGTAATATGTGATATCGCCGGTTTCGTTGCTATATGTCAACGACAATTGGGATACGCATGTTTACTTATGTTGATGACATGTGATATTATGTGTTGCTAGATATGTTATATTGGATCGTCGTGTTTGAATAGCCGGGTTTTTTTTATGTGAGATGAGTGTTTTTCATTTCCATTCATGTAAAAACTTGTATGTAATATTCTTTTATTGGGGCACTTCCGGGTTGAGGTTGCTGTCACCATTTGTATATTATTTACTTTTCCGCACTAGGATAGACCCAAGGAGGGGAGCACAAGTAACCGGGTTCTAGAGTTCAGTGGGAGACCAACTCGAGGAGTCGAGACCGGGTCTCCTAACTCTAGAATTGGTAGGGTTGCTTGCCGCTCTCGTAGGGGCCTAGGGGTGTGGGTTTGGCTATTCATCGCGACCGTGGAATCCGTGTTTTATACTGGCTCGTATTGAAAACAAGGACGTCCTAGTATATCCAATGTTTCATATGTTTCTTCTGCTGCGATATCTGTGATGTGATCATTTGATGTTCTGTGATAAATACTGTATATAGTATATATGATATATTATATAGATGTTACTTATGTTTTACACCCGCGCTAGCCCTGCTCTGCTCTGCCGTTAGTTACCTAACCTAACGGTGCACGAGGGGACATCGAAGCGAATGCGGATAGCATAAGTGTACGTCGTATTTATCTGTGATGTTTAGGTGAATTAAATGATGGGACTTCATTAATGTGATTAATGAAAGAAAAGAAACCTAAGATGTTGTGGAATCGAATTTTCAAAAATAGGTAGCTACAGTTCTTACTTTGCATCGCGGTGTTTCTTGTAGAACATCCTGCACCTTATTCGATAAGGAAAGGGCCGAGATCCCTTCACCGGGAGTAACCCCTTTAGCAATGACTGGCAGATGCTACACCCCTCGGTTTGTCTTTTGATTGCTTTTCTAGTTCTTGCTTTGCACAGTGATGTATATGATATATCCTGCACCTCATTCGACGAGGAAAGAGCTGATGATCCCTTCACCGGGAGTGACCTCTTTAGCGAAACTAGCAAAAGCCTCAAAAACACTCCATTTTAAAATCATTTGATTCTACAACGATATCAAGTTCATTACGCAATAGGTTTTCAGAAAAACCTGTCGAGCCCTCCATCATTTCAGATAAGTAGTAGTTAGTATTCGTGCTGCGTTTGTTGGCCTTTGTCAAGGCATAGTGTGCGGTAGCTGACTGGTGCTTATCTGCTTATGCATATGATGCAGATTGGGTTAGGGTAGTCGTGCGACCTTGTTGGCCTTTGTCAAGGGTCGTGCGGGTGGGTTTAATTCAATCAGGAAATGACGGGTTGAACTTGACTAGCATCCTATGGTTTGTTGGCCTTTGTCAAGGTCATAGGAGGTTAGGGGCAAAATTATCGGGAATTTCAAGTGTTGAAATTTGCAATGAGATTGCATACCTTCTATGAGATAGTTGGATCCCGATACCCACTGCGAGTAATTTTTACTCCTGGAAGAGTTTTACACATTATAATTAGCCGATCGAGTAGGTGTCTAGAAAGGTGTTAACGGGGTTACACCTCTGGGAAAACGAGATTTACATTAATTAGGTCCGTGCGAAAGCACGGGGCACCTCCCTCAAAGTACCGACACTGGCCTGGCTGAAAGATTGGCGAACTTGTAGCGTGTAATTAATCCCGGCTAGTCTTTCCTTTTAGGGTTTGAAGGAAGATTTGATAAAAACAGTGGGAGCCATCCTGATTAGATAAAATAATAACCAATCTGATCTTGCAAGAGCATACGCAGAGTGTTTTCTTCTCTCTCTCTCTCCAGGTAGCGACCATATCACGCCTTAATCAAGATAATAAAACGGATATATTGACCGAACCAGCTTATTATACTGAGGTGGGGAACGTTGGTCCCGCTCCAACTTATAATTGTTATAAGACAGAGCAGGAAATAGGGGAATACCAGAATTCCCGTGCCGCCCAAACAAAGAAACTGCATGCTGATGCATCATCTTCGGGTGTATTCATTACCGAGAACTGTTTCTCAGTGTCCTTTACGTCCTGGGTATTTGATACCGGATCAGGATCCCACATATGTTATATAATACATGGGCTACAGATGGGTAGAGAACTGAGAACGGGTGATAAGTTTCATGAGATAGAAAACGGTGCAAGTGTTGCAGCCAAGTTTGTTAGTCACTATCACCCTGTATTACCAGAATACATTGATTCTGAACAAATGTTATTAGATACCGAACCTGATATACAAAATCATATCTGTCTCTTTATCAGTAAAGAAAAGATATAATTTTGTATTGTTGGAAAATGTTTTGAACATTTCCTATATCAAAAGTTGATCGGTTCAGGTACGTTATCTAAAAGCATTGACGTTCTAAATCAAACTACAGTTCTTAGTATACAGAACACACACAAGAGGAAGAGTTCATAAATGAACGAATCCTTCTTGAGGTATTGTAGACTAGGTCATATCAATGCGACCCGACTAGCTTTAGTTACATTAAGATGCATATTTAAATCAGTTTGAATTTAAATCTTGTGAAACTTGCCAGTCATGTCACAGAGATAAGATGACCATAGCTCTAGTTATTAGAAACAGAGAAAGAGTTAATGAACTCTTGGGATGATACATGTTGATGTATGAAGGTCCCCTGTCTATACATACCAAGACCGGTTCTTTGTACTTCATTACATTCTCTGATAATCTCTCAAGATTCTGACATATGTTCCTGTTGAAACACAAGTCCGAACCTTTTGAGATACTCACAGAATATAAGTTAGAAGTAGAGAACCAAAACGGGTATACGTATTATGTCCTTTGATGTGATCAAGGAGGAGAATACTTGAGCACGGAATTCCTAGATTATTCTAAAGGAGAATGAGATTCTCTCTCAGCATTACTCCTCCGTATACACCACAGCACGTCGGTGTATCGGGGCGAAGCAATCACACTCTATATGATAAGGTGTGCTCTATGATGAGTACTACTGAGTTACCTTTTTCCTTTTGGGAGTTATGCACTGGAGAAGTTGCATACCTATTGAATAAGGGTTCCAATCAAATCAGTTGCCTACCACTTCATATAAGAAATGGATTGGGAAGAGCCCATATCTTAAGCTTGTTAAGATTTGGGGATGTCCGGCCTATGTCTGAAAAGTAAAATCCGGACAAGCTCGTGGCAAAGTCAGTTCTGTAGAAATTTGTTGGATATCCTAAGCATTAGCAAGGAAATATCTTCTACCAAACCGAGGAACAAAAATGTTTTGTTTCTCAACATGCCACCTTTGTGAAAGGGAATTTCTTGTGAAGAAATTAGTGGACATGAGGTAGAACTGGAAGCAGTTCCAGCTATACAAACTGCAGCTGATGATTTGGTAGAACCAAAGGATTCAATAGCAACCAACGAACCTCAGCCTCTCCGCCGATCTAGTAGGGTTCCTCACCCACCTGAGAGATACTTTGGTTTCTTTGTGACAGTGGGAGCGAGGATTGCATTATAAGATGATGACCCAACTAGTTTCGAGCTGGCCATCAGGAGTGGGACTCTGTAAGAATGGCTGGATGCTTATCGATCTGAGATGGAATCCTTATACACCAACAAAGTATGGACTTTGGTTGCCTTATCTGAAGGGTTAAATCCCCATCAGGAGCAAGTATATCTTGAGAAGATTACTTGGTGTACATGGAAAAGTTAAGACTTTCAAAGCTAGACTTGTTAAAGATTGGCATCATTGACCAGGTATGGATTATGATGAAACCTTTTCTAAGTAGCTATGCTTAAGTCTATCCAGATCCTACTTGCCACGGCTACATACCATGACTACGATATCTGGCGGTTGGGTGTCTTGACTGCTTTTCTAAATGATGTTTTAGAGGAAAGAGTCTATAAGTACACAGTCAGAGGGCTTCGTAGACAGTGGGAGCAGCGGAAACGTGTGCAAGATGTTTTATGTGATAAAGCAGGCATCGCGGAGTTGGAACGTCTGTTTTGATATGTTGGTCAAAGAGTTTGACATCATCAAAATGGTAGATGAACCTTGTATATATAAAAAGGTAGTAGAGTGTATGGTGGAGATCCTCGTAGAGTACGTGGATGACATCCTCGTATGAAGGAGTTTCCTATGCTACGCTCAGTCAATCTCCGCTTATCACAAATGATTCTCCATATAGGATCAAAGTGATACCAACTAAATCCTGGGTTTTGGATCTATGAGATAGATCTAATTGGATGTTAGGATACTCACTAGTTGTAGTGAGATGGTATCAATTGATCCTGGGGAGAATCACTGGAAAGGTTCCAGGGTGATAAGGACGACTGAATGTCAGTCACAGGCATTGTCTTTACCCTCAGTAAAGGGACGGTATGTTGGAAGAGTTCCAAACTAGATACCGTGGCATACTAGACGATAAAGGCTGGATACATCGCTATGTAAGATGCTACCAAAGAGGCAGTCTGGATGTATATTAGTTCATGAGATGAATTTCGTTCCTCCCATTGTGTGACAATGGAGTTGTGGCTTATGCCAAGGAACGCCCGTCCCATCAGTGATCCAGACATATTCTAAGGCAGTGTCACCTGATCATGGAGATGGTTGATCTCCAGGGGATCGAGGTTAGGAGGGTAGACTCAGAGGACAACACGGCGGATCCACTCACGAAGGCCTTTTCCCAGAGAGAGACTAGTTATGGGATGGTTGAGTATGGGATACTTCTACCACTGTTATCAGATGGCCTTAGTAAAAGTGGGAGATTGTTAATTATATGTATGCCCTAGAGGCCATTACTATACATAGGATGTATATTGTAGTGGATGCTTGGACATATATAGGGAGGACTATCTTGCTCGACATGATAGTATGCTATCTGGTTACTCTTTACCTTAACTTGTATACTGATTGTCTCTCTGTTACTTGTTGGTAAAGCCCTTAGGATGTGTACTTGACTACCTGGACTATGATGCGGATCATACTAGAGGGGACATGGTAGTCCATAAGTACATCCTTCAAGGTCCCTAGTCGTGGGTGTATCGAGACGGGGCATCGATATACCAGTGTAGACTAGCGTATACCTTCTCGACCTATACAGATGGGCAATGGATGATCCCATATCCATTGATGTTTGACATCAGAGATGATATAGGGTGCTCAGTGGAGACTGGGTACACTGGACGGACTCGTCGAGAACTCCAAGATGGTATTATACCTTACGTCAGATGGCAGTTCTCTGGTGACACTGGTACAGGTTAGTCTGTAGACCCGAGATCGTCATAGAGTCTTGTGTGATTCCTACTGTGCTTTGATTTCCACCTTACTACGTCCAAGAGGGCATGCAAAACGGTGGTTTTTGGGTACAGTCCTGAGTTACATGGAGGCAATGAGCGATAGGAGGGGTTTCGTCTCTCCCGGTATTGGGGGTTGATGTTGCGCTATGCTCGATTGGCCATAACAGGGAAGTCCCTGGTCAGGGCTGGTTTAGAGATTTACTGGTAAGTGTTACCAGTAGTTTCTCGACCCGTTATGTGCCTCTCATCGGCATGACTTATCGGTTATTGGGGTCTGACGTTTACCACCCCTAGACTTGATATGCGACATATCAGACGAGAAGACCGGACTGTACGGAAGTGTCACTGTCAGGCTTTTGCAGGAGTTGGAGCGGGCTTGCTTGCTGATCTTCTGATCGCTTAATACCCGGGTAGCCGTTACGTCCAGCTAGTACCGCTGACGGCTTGTGGGTGATTGATATGATCATCACCTACTGCCGGCGTATTGACGAGTCTTTAGAGTCCTACATAGAGGTTGTACTGGCTCAGGCAAAATTAGATAGGAGCGCATATGTGATATGTGTGGGACCGAGAATGATACGAGTATGTGATACCGTATTCTATTCTCGCGATGATTGTTTCGATCAGTTGTATGCAATATAACACAGTTATCAAATCAAGGGTTGATTCGATAAGTCGATACATTGGATATTAGTCGGTTATATGCGATATGACCGGATCGTTAAATCAAGTGTTGATTTAATGATTTAATGTATAATTATATATTTGATATATTACTTTACATTAACTAGTATTGGTTCACTTAAGATTGATTTTCTCACTTGATGTGCACAAGTTGTATATGTGATATATTTTTGTGCACAAGATTGTATCATGCTTGATGATACTTGCAAACTTGGGTGTGTATGCTTTAAACCATAGTTTAGGTTAATGGTTGAGGTTTTATTTATTTATTTATTTATTTGATTTTGGAAAAACTAAATGGTGGCTTTTTTGTTTCATTGCTAGAAGCTTCATGAAGCATGCTAGCATCTTTGAAAAAGTCTTGCCATTTTGTTTCATCCTTAACCTAACCATCAACCTAAACCCTAGTTTATTCTCTACATGAGTTATACTCACCCATGGTTGCATTATGATAAGTCTTCACTTGATTTTCTATTATTCTTATTCTTTCATTCTTTTCTTTTCTTCTTCTTCTTCTTCTTGAAGAAAAAGAGATAGCTTGCTAGAAAATTTCAAGTGAAGATTTAGAGTGGGAAATCAAAATCTAAAGAGTTCCCACTTCCTATCTCACCATCCTCTACTAGACTAGCACTTTAGTTTAGGGTGTTCGCTTCACTAATTCTATGGTTAGTGAGGTAGAAGCTTGAGTCCGTATTCCCTCGACGTAGATCATCTTCGGCACCGAAGACTTCAAGCGATCCCGTTGCAATTTCCTCATGGAGCCGTCCGAGAGTCCGGGGGTTGGTTGATCGTAGCGAAGGGACGTCGTCACGGAGCTTTGGAAGTGGAGGACCGGATCTACAAAGGTTGTAGTCCCTTTCCTTTAGTGTAAATGTGATTTACTTGCCATTGTTATCGCCTAATCTCTAGTCAACGATCTAGCTTAGGGTTTTTCGGCATGCTAAAATTTTAATCCGGCATGGTCGATGCCTTGTAGAGCCTCCTTAGTGTGCCTAGTAACTCTACAGCGATATCTGTGATGTGATCATTTGATATGTTGTGATAGATACTGTATATAGTATATATGATATATTATATAGACGTTACTTATGTTTTACACCCGCACTAGCCCTGCCCCGCTCTGCCGTTAGTTACCTAACCTAACGGTTCACGAGGGGACATCGAGGCAAATGCGGATGGCATAAGTGTACGTCGTATTTATCTGTGATGTTTAGGTGATTTAAATGATGGGACTTCATTAATGTGATTAATGAAAGAAAAGAAACCTAAAAGATGTTGTAGAATTAAATTTTCAAAAAGGGTAGCTATAGTTTTTGCTTTGCATAGCGATGTTAGTGTATATGCCCTAGAGGCCATTACTGTATCATACTAGTTTGTATATTACTTAATGGAAGCTTGGGATATTCACAGTTGTACATACAATCTTGCTCGAAATGGTAGTATGCTACTTGGTTTGTCTCTGCTTTAATATGTGCATGTGTTTCTTTTAGCATATTGTTGTTATACATATTAGTAGAGCCCTTAGGATCTTTGCTTGATTACCAGCGTTGTGATGGCGCTCACATTCGTGGGAGCTGGGTGATCTATAAGCACATCCTTATACAGGTCCCTAGTCGTTGGACTATCGAGACAGGGCATCGATACTCCGGAGTAGACTACCGTATGCGCTTCTCATCCCAGTGTGGGAGACGGTCTGTCCCACAGCCGTCAGTACGTCGTACTTGAGATAGTATACGGGTGCTCGTTAGGTTACGAGTACACTGGACAGGACTCGTCGGGAGCTGTTGGTTGGTATTATACCTATCGTCAGTTATCAGTTCCCAGGTGACATGAGTATAGATTAGTCCGTTGACTTGACACTGTCACTTCGCCTCGAGTGTGTTCCCACTGCACTTTGATTACTACCCTACCACGGCTCAAAGGAGTCGTGCAAACAGGTAGTTTTTGGGTGCAGTCCCGAAGCACTTGGAGGCAGTGACGGTTAGACAGGATTCGTCTCTCCCGGTATTGGGGGTTGACATCGCGCTGTGTCCAGGAGAGCCATTACACAAGTAGTCCCTGGCCAGGGCAAGCGAGATATACTGGTAGGTTTCCAGTGTTATCTCAGGGTGTTCTGGGCTTCACTCCGACACGACTTGTACCGCTATTAGGGGACTGACGTTCACCGCCCCCTAGGCCCGCCATGCGATGTATCAGACGAACAGACCGGACTGTACGGAGACTGTTACATACAGGCTCAGTAGGAGTTCAGATGGGGTTCACCTCGTCAGTCTTCTTATCGACATCTACCTGGGGACCGTTACGTACAGCTAGTGCCGCTTGCGGTCTGTGGTTAAACCCACTGCCAGCGTAGTGTCGAGTCTTTAAAGTCCCACACAGAGAGCTATTCGCCTTTAGGCAAAATGAGTAGAGGTCGCATGGTTTTGCGACAGGGTTCGTTCACATCCGCGCACTTGTACACGTTTGCTGTCCGGACAGCTTATACTAGCGGGCTTTGGTTTAAGCCGGATCCTAGTATATGATTTGGGATTGGTTTTTCTCATTGTATTCGTGTTCCTCGGATCACGAATACGGGGTCGTATGCACAGTTGCTTGAGACAGAGGGAGAGGACTTTGATTAGGGTCAATGACTATTGTCATTTTATTAACCCTAATGGTTATATGTGTATTATGGTTAATTGATATTAGTTTAATAATTGAGCATGTTTATGGTTGTTGACCATTTGACCTTCTTGACTTGTTGACCTTGGTTGACACTTTGACCATCATCATTTCATTTGGAAGATACTCTTTGATCCTTGCAATTTGCATTAAAAATAAAATGATAATGGTCATGTCTTGATTAAGCCATGACAATTATCTCACTAATTATCTAATTATAATAATTCACATATATGAGAGAATGCTTCATATTATTCTCTCATTCTATTATTCACTTTCTCTCTCTTGTTCTTCCTCTCCCTCAAGCTCTCCCCTCTCATGTGTTGAGAAACACTTGAGCTTGAGAAAAACCCTTTCTTAATAATCTTTACTCTCATCTAGGGTTCAAGGATTAGCACTTCTTGCACCCTAGTTACTTCTAGCTTGGAGTTGAAGCCAAAGGTTGAGGCTTTCGGGTGGATCTTTCTTTGACGGGAGAAGACGACAAAGGTGACCTCCTTCCACTACTCCAAGGAGCAAGGAGAGAAGGACTTAAAGCCCAAGGTATAACCTTTCTAGCACTTAGCTAGTTTCTAGTTAGCTTTAGCCTGTTTTTTTTTTAGCAAAGATCCTTCATAGTCTAGTCCATGTTGCCTAAGTTCATAAAAATTTGATTTTTATTCCATTTTCCGCCTCCCCGTAAGTACCGGGGTGGGCAACGTGGACTTACAGTGGTATCAGAGCCTAACTAAACATAAACTAGCTAGGTAGTAGAGTGTATCGAAGTTCGAATCGGAAAAATCGAAAAACCGAGTTTACAAAACCCTAAGTTTCTGTTAAAATTTTTTCTGTTCAAAACAAAATAAATTATACTCCAAAAATCATCTCAGGGTTTTGTGAAGAAAGCCACCAAAAACGATCCAGTGACTCGACCAAAGAGCCGCGGTTCCGCGGCAATAGCAAGCTATTGCCGCGCAACCGCGGCCGTCTTGGCTCTTCACTGGGTCGAGTTTTGTGCAGTGTATTTCTGGCTTGGTTTTAGGATTTTTAAGATGGTTTATATGTGCCCAGATTTTCCAGAATAGAAATTTGTTTTAGGGGGCCTATAAATCCGTTTTTTTTTCGAACTTCAATACACTTTGACTAAAAGGTTATATCTGTGATGTTTATATGTATTGAACCTCGGCTAATCGCTATATGTCGATTAGTCGGGGTTATACATATCTGTGATCTGTGATTGATGCTGGTATGTGTATATGAATGGGTTGGATTGTCGCGGATGAATAGCCGGGGTGGATGTGAGATGAGTGTTGCTTTTTCTTTCATTCATTATAATATGTAAATTGATGTAATATTATTATTTGTTTGGCCGCACAACCAGGTCGGGGTTGTAGCCGTCATTGTATAATTCTTTTTACTGTTTTTGCTCCTAGGATAGACCCATGGAGGGGGTGCACAAACTACCGGGTATCTCGAAGTGCCGAGTGGCCTACTCACGTGGTTGAGGGAGGTTGCTTCGCTTCGAATACTTGGCGGGTAGTTTGCCGCACCCGTAGGGGTCTTGGGTGGGGTATTGGCTATTCACCGCGACCGTGTAATCCGCTTTTCGTTGCAGGCTCGAACGGATTGCGGATTCCTAGTATATCCAATGTATTCATCTGTGATCTGTAATGTCTATCATTGCTATATATTTATATATGATAACTATTTAGGCGTTGCTTATGTTTTACAGCCGCGCTAGCCCAGCCCCCGCTCTGTCGTTAGTTAAGTAACCTAACGGGTGATGACGAGGCCCCGTGGCGAATGCGAATGGCATAAGCGTACGTCATATTTTGGTTGTTTTCTGCAATGGTAGGATTAAATGATGGGACGCATTAAAAGAACTAATGCAAGAAAATAAACCAAGTAAAAGTCGATTGGAACACTTTGAAAACCACTCGGTTCTTTTCAAAACTAAACTTTTAAACGCGGAGCTTGAACCACTCCTTTTAAAAGCTATCTCGTTCCATCGATTAGATCAAGTTCACTACATTCACGGTTTCGCCAAAACCATTCGTAGCCCTCCGTCATTCCACATGAATGGTCAAAAAGTATTCAAGCTATGTATTTTGGCCAAAGTCAAGGCATAGTGATTGGTAGCTATTGGGTATTCATGTGCAGCATAGATAGATGCGTTGGTTTGGGACAGTCGTGCTGCCATTTTGGCCAAAGTCAAGGGTAGGTACGGGTGGGTCCAAATTAACCAGGAGAATGACGGGTAGAACTTGACATGTGACTTATGATATTTTGGCCAAAGTCAAGGTCATAAGAGCATAGGGAAAAAATCCACATCGGGAGTTTCATAAGTACTGAAACTTGCTAGCGCTGCATACCATTTGGAGTGTGATGATTCTGGTAGGATTCCTTCGGTTTTATCACGCGATGATATTTGGATCCCGATCCTACTGTGAGTATATGCTACTCCTCGGGAAAACTCTCACTTAACGATCAATGCTATAAACTTAGTAGGTGTCTAGAAAGGTGTTAGCGGGGCTACGCCCACAGGGAAAAGAGGTTACTTAATTAAGAAACTTCGCGAAAGCGTTGGAAAACCTCCCTCGAAGTACCGACACTGGCCTGGCTGAACGGTTAAGCAAGTATTGTACGGTGAGATTGATCCTGACTAATCCTTTCTTTACGGTTTGAGAAGGGATTCGAGAGACAGTGGGAGCCATCCAGTTTAGACAAACTAAAAACCACTCTAAACTTGCAAGAGCATCATGCTAAAGTGTTTCTTTTCTCTCTCCTAATTGTAGCGACCATTCAACATGACCGGACTTAAGTTATTACTAGATAAAAACATATTGACAGGGCCAAACTACAAAGATTGGCTCAGGAATGTCAAGATAGCAATCACTTACGACAAGTTGGGGTATGTCCTTACCACCAAAGCTCCCCCTGTCCCAGGTCCCAAAACCAGTGTCGTAGATAGGGAAATCTACAAGACCTGGGAAATAGATTGCGCGAAGGCCAAATGCCTCGTACTAGCCTCGATGGACAACGAACATCAGAGGAGGCACGAGAATATGGACCTAGAGTCCATATTTCTTCATACAAAAGAACTGTATGGAGAGCAGTCTCGTATCGCAAGATACGAAGTGTCGAAGAAGTTGTTTTCGGCAAGGTTGGCCGTCGGATCATCGGTAGCGGAACACGTGCTTAAGATGATTGGCTACATAGAAGAGCTCGCGGACCTTGGGACCACGTTGGAGAATGAACTCTATACTGATTTGATTCTCCAGTCCCTTCCTTCCACTTACGCCCAGTTTATCCTTAACTTCAATATGCAAGGAAAGGAGGTTGAACTTTCCGAACTTCTGAACATGTTGAGGAGTGCTGAGGGCACCCTACAGAAAGGTAGGAAGACATCCACTTTGTTTGTAGGAGGATCTTCCTCTTCTAGATCCAGGGCGAAAGCCAAGGGTAAGAAGAAGAAAGCCCCCGCCAAACCAAGAGGCGGTGTCGGTAAAGTGGATACGAAGGGAAAAGGAAAAGCAACAAAGATAGCGGGAAAACTGGTGGGGAAGGAAAATGCTTCTATTGTCACAAAAGTGGTCACTGGAAACAGGATTGTAAGGCTTGGAAAGCCAGAACACAGGATTTGAAGCGAGTTGCAGCTTCAGCTTCAGGTGTGTATGTTATTGAAAACTGTCTATCAATAAACTCTACTTCCTGGGTATTGGATACCGGATCAGGATCTCATATCTGTAATTCTTTGCAGGCGTTGAGAAAGCGTAGAGTTTTGAAGGCAGGTGACATGACCCTCAGAGTTGCAAACGGTGCTAGCATGGATGCTGATGCCGTGGGGGACTATCACCTGGGATTGTCGGATGGACATTTTTTGGTTTTGCGTAGTTGTTATTATGTACCAAATGCAACCTGTAATATCATTTCTGTATCTTTATTATCTAAAGAAGGTTATGAATTTGCATTTGTAAGTAATGTAGTGAACATTCACCTTAATCAAGTTTTGATTGGGTCGGGTACATTGAACAACGGTATATACGTGTTAAACCAACCACAGATTTTCAATGTCCAGAATACACAAAAAAGAAAGTCTCCAGAAATCAATAAAACTTTCTTATGGCATTGTAGACTGGGTCACATCAATGAGAGAAGGTTGACTAAGTTACATACAGAAGGATATTTGGATCCGTTCGAATATCAATCGTATGCAACTTGTCAATCCTGTCTCAAAGGAAAGATGACAAAGACTCCGTTCACTGGACACGGAGTAAGAGCAAGCGAGCTCTTGGGACTCGTACACAGCGACGTGTGCGGTCCAATGTCTACACATGCGCGAAGCGGTTATTCTTACTTCATTACTTTTACGGATGACTTTTCAAGGTACGGTTATGTCTTCTTAATGAAACATAAATCCGAGGCTTTTGAAAAATTCCAGGAATATAAGAATGAAGTAGAAAAACAAACAGGCAAAAGTATAAAGGCACTGAGATCTGATCGAGGTGGTGAATACTTGAGTGCCGAGTTCCTGGGTTACTTAAAAGAGAATGGAATTCTCTCTCAGCTTACTCCTCCATACACTCCGCAACATAACGGTGTATAGGAGAGACGGAACCGAACCCTATTGGATATGGTACGGTCCATGATGAGTAACGCTGAGTTGCCACGATCGTTCTGGGGATATGCGCTAGAATCAGCTGCATACCTTTTGAACCGAGTTCCAACTAAGACTGTGCCTACTACACCATATCAGATGTGGTGTGGGAAGAGACCCTATCTTAATCACATTAAGACATGGGGATGTCCAGCTTTTGTAAAAAAACAGCATGCGGACAAGCTCGAGGCACGCTCAGTACAGTGCAAGTTTGTGGGATATCCAAAGAACTCCAAGGGATATTTCTTCTATTGCGAAGAGGAACAAAAGGTGTTTGTTTCTCGCCATGCCCACTTTCTAGAACACCAGTTCATAGAAAAAGAATTAAGTGGGAGCGCAATAAAACTGGAAGAAATTCCATAACCACAAGCTATTATTGAAAGCTTAGTAGAACCAGAGGGTTCGAAAGATCAGGATATTCCCACGCCACTCCGCAGGAGTAGTAGGCAGTCTCATCCACCCGAGAGATACTACGGTTTTCTCATTGACGGGGATAGAGAGGATTGCATCATAGATTGTGATGAGCCTACTAGCTTCCAGCAAGCCATTCAGAGCGTCGACTCGGTAAAATGGCTGGATGCAATGCGGACCGAAATGGAGTCCATGTACACCAACAAAGTATGGACGTTGGACATTGCTCCAGATGGGGTAAAACCCGTAGGATGCAAGTGGATCTTCAAAAGGAAGATTGGTGTAGATGGACAGGTTGAGACCTATAAAGCTAGACTGGTTGCAAAGGGTTTTCGTCAGCGACCTGGTTTGGACTATGACGAAACTTTTTCTCCAGTAGCTATGCTGAAATCCATTTGGATCCTTCTTGCCTTTGCTGCCTTCCACGATTATGAGATTTGGCAGATGGACGTAAAGACAGCTTTTCTAAATGGACATTTGGAGGAGTGTGTCTATATGGACCAGCCAGAGGGTTTCATTCAGAGTGGGAGCAGCGGAAAGGTGTGCAGGTTGCTTAAGTCCATTTATGGACTAAAGCAGGCATCGCGGAGTTGGAACATCTGTTTTGATGAGACGATCATGGAATTTGGCTTTATCAAAAATCCAGATGAACCATGCATCTATTGTAGATTTGTAGCGAGAACTGTAGTATTCCTCGTTTTATACGTGGATGACATTCTCTTAATAGGAAATGACATTCCTATGCTACAATCTGTCAAGGGGTTCTTGTCACACAGGTTCTCCATGAAAGACCTGGGTGATGCCTCATACATTCTGGGTATCCGGATCTACCGTGACAGATCCAAGAGGATATTAGGACTTTCGCAGTCCAGGTACATCGACGCCATACTGAAGAGATTCAGTATAGAAGATTCCAAGCGCGGTAATCTACCGGCTTGTCACGGGATCACCCTCTCCAAAGAGATGTCTCCCAAGACTGATTTGGAGAGGGATCGCATGTCTATTATACCCTACGCTTCTGCGGTAGGCTCTATAATGTATGCGATGTTGTGTACCAGACCGGATGTGGCTTATGCACTGAGTGTGGTAAGCAGGTATCAGTCAAACCCTGGGGAGAAACATTGGATAGCAGTAAAGAACATTCTCAAGTACCTGAGAAGGACTAAAGAGATGTTCTTGGTGTATGGCGGAAAAGACCTCCAGATTGAGGCCTTTGCTGACTCCAGCTTCCAGAGTGACAAGGATGATTCCAAGTCCATGTCGGGTTTTGTCTTCGCCCTCAATGGAGGGGCGGTGTGTTGGAAGAGCTCTAAACAGGAAACCGTTGCTGACTCGACTATAGAAGCGGAATACATCGCTGCATCTGATGCCGCAAAAGAAGCTGTCTGGATGAGGAAGTTCTTGAGAGAACTTCAGGTGGTTCCGTCCATTGTTGACCCAATACCTCTGTATTGAGACAACAACGGGGCTATAGCTTTAGCGAAGGAACCCAGGTCCCATCAGAAATCCAGACACAACTTGAGGCGGTATCACCTGATCAGGGAGATCGTAGATCGCCAGGAGATCGAGGTTCGAAGGGTTGCTTCAGAAGATATCACAGCAGATCCATTCACCAAGGCCTTTCCCCAGACTCAGTTCGAGCGGTTGATCGAGATGATAGGTCTTCGATACGCCAGTACATGGCCTGAGTGCAAGTGGGAGATTGTTAGTGTATATGCCCTAGAGGCCATTACTGTATCATACTAGTTTGTATATTACTTAATGGAAGCTTGGGATATTCACAGTTGTACATACAATCTTGCTCGAAATGGTAGTATTCTACTTGGTTTGTCTCTGCTTTAATATGTGCATGTGTTTCTTTTAGCATATTGCTGTTATACATATTAGTAGAGCCCTTAGGATCTTTGCTTGATTACCAGCGTTGTGATGGCGCTCACACTCGTGGGAGCTGGGTGATCTATAAGCACATCCTTATATAGGTCCCTAGTCATTGGACTATCGAGACAGGGCATCGATACTCCGGAGTAGACTAGCGTATGCGCTTCTCATCCCAGTGTGGGAGACGGTCTGTCCCACAGCCGTCAGTACGTCGTACTTGAGATAGTATACGGGTGCTCGTTAGGTTACGAGTACACTGGACAGGACTCGTCGGGAACTGTTGGTTGGTATTATACCTATCGTCAGTTATCAGTTCCCAGGTGACATGAGTACAGCTTAGTCCGTTGACTTGACACTGTCACTTCGCCTCGAATGTGTTCCCACTGCACTTTGATTACTACCCTACCACGGCTCAAAGGAGTCATGCAAACAGGTAGTTTTTGGGTGCAGTCCCGAAGCACTTGGAGGCAGTGACGGTTAGACAGGATTCGTCTCTCCCGGTATTGGGGGTTGACATCGCGCTGTGTCCAGGAGAGCCATTACACGAGTAGTCCCTGGCCAGGGCAAGCGAGATATACTGGTAGGTTTCCAGTGTTATCTCAGGGTGTTCTGGGCTTTACTCCGACACGACTTGTACCGCTATTAGGGGACTGACATTCACCGCCCCCTAGGCCCTCCATGCGATGTATCAGACGAACAGACCGGACTGTACGGAGACTGTTACATACAGGCTCAGTAGGAGTTCAGATGGGGTTCACCTCGTCAGTCTTCTTATCGACATCTACCTGGGGACCGTTACGTACAGCTAGTGCCACTTGCGGTCTGTGGTTAAACCCACTGCCAGCGTAGTATCGAGTCTTTAGAGTCCCACACAGAGAGCTATTCGCCTTTAGGCAAAATGAGTAGAGGTCGCATGGTTTTGCGACAGGGTTCGTTCACATCCGCGCACTTGTGCACGTTTGCTGTCCGGAAAGCTTATACTAGCGGGCTTTGGTTTAAGCCGGATCCTAGTATATAATTTGGGATTGGTTTTTCTCATTGTATTCGTGTTCCTCGGATCACGAATACGGGTGCATATGCACAGTTGCTTGAGACAGAGGGAGAGGACTTTGATTAGGGTTAATGACTATTGTCATTTTATTAACCCTAATGGTTATGTGTGTATTATGGTTAATTGATATTAGTTTAATAATTGTGCATGGTTATGGTTGTTGACCATTTGACCTTCTTGACTTGTTGACCTTGGTTGACACTTTGACCATCATCATTTCATTTGGAAGATGCTCTTTGATCCTTGCAATTTGCATTAAAAATGAAATGATAATGGTCATGTCTTGATTAAGCCATGACAATTATCTCACTAATTATCTAATTACAATAATTCACATATATGAGAGAATGCTTCATATTATTCTCTCATTCTATTATTCACTTTCTCTCTCTTGTTCTTCCTCTCCCTCAAGCTCTCCCCTCTCATGTGTTGAGAAACATTTGAGCTTGAGAAAAACCCCTTCTTGATAAAATTTACTCTCATCTAGGGTTCAAGGATTAGCACTTCTTGCACCCTAGTTACTTCTATCTTGGAGTTGAAGCCAAAGGTTGAGGCTTTCGGGTGGATCTTTCTTTGACGGGAGAAGATGACAAAGGTGACCTCCTTCCACTACTCCAAGGAGCAAGGAAAGAAGGACTTAAAGCCCAAGGTATAACCTTTCTAGCACTTAGCTAGTTTCTAGTTAGCTTTAGCTTGTTTTTGTTTAGCAAAGATCCTTCATAGTCTAGTCCATGTTGCCTAAGTTCATAAAAATTTGATTTTTATTCCGTTTTCCGCCTCCCCGTAAGTACCGGGGTGGGCAACGTGGACTTACAAGCGATATATATGATATATCCCGCACCTTATTCGATGAGGAAAGAGCCGAGATCCCTTCACCGGGAGTGACCTCTTTAGCAAAACTGGCAGATGATACAACACTCGGTTTGGTTTTTGATTGCTTTTGGAGTTTTGTTTTGCATAGTGATATATATGATATGTCCTGCACCTTATTCGATGAAGAAAGAGCCGAGATCCCTTCACCGGGAGTGACCTCTTTAGCAAAACTAATAAAAGTCTCAAAATCACTCCATTTCAAAATTCACTTGATTCTACAACGATATCAAGTTCATTACGCAATAGGTTTGCAGAAAAACCTGTTGTAGCCCTCCGTCATTTCAGATAAGAACTGTTTAGTATTCGTGCTGCGTTTGTTGTCCTTTGTCAAGGCGTAGTGTGCAGTAGCTGAATGGTGCTTATCTGCTTATGCATATGATGCAGATTGTTTTAGGGTAGTCGTACGACCTTGTTGGCCTTTGTCAAGGGTCGTGTGGGTGGGTTTGATTCAATCAAGAAATGACGGGTTGAACTTGACTAGCATCCTATGATTTGTTGGCCTTTGTCAAGGTCATAGGGGTTAGGGGCAAAATCTTATCGGGAATTTCAAGTGTTGAAATTTGCAATGAGATTGCATACCTTCTATGAGATAGTTGGATCCCGATACCCACTGCGAGTAATTGTTACTCCTGGGAGAGTTTTACACAGGACAATTAGCCGATCAAGTAGGTGTCTAGAAAGGTGTCAACGGGGTTACGCCTCTGGAAAAATGAGGTTTACTTTAATTAGGTCCGTACGAAAGCACGGGGAACCTCCCTCAAAGTACCGACACTGGCCTGGCTGAAAGATTGGCGAAGTTGTAGGGTGTAATTAATCCCGGCTAGTCTTTCCTTGTAGGGTTTGAATGAAGATTTGATAAAAACAGTAGGAGCCATCCTGATTAAATAAAATAATAACCAATCTGATCTTGCAAGATCATACGCTAAAGTGTTTTCTTCTCTCTCTCTCCATGTAGCGGCCATATCATGCCTTAATAAAGATAATAATATGGATGTATTGACCGAACCCGCATGTTATACTGTGCTGGGGAACGTTGGTTCCGTTCTTTCTTATAAAAGTTATAAGACTGAACAGGATATAGGAGAATACCAGGATTCCCATGCCACCCGAATGAAGAAAGTACATGTTGATGCATTTTCTTCGGGTATGTTCGTTACAGAGAACTGTTTCTCCATTTCCTCTATGTCCTGGGTATTAGATACCGGGTCAGGATCCCATATATGTAATCAGTTACATGGGCTTAGGAAAGGAAGAGAACTTGGAGAAGGTGATAAAGACATAAGGGTTGGAAATGGTGCAATTGTTGCAGCTAAAACCGTCGGGGAATATCACCTTGTATTGCCAACCGGTAATACATTGATTTTTAACGAATGCTATTACATGCCGAACATGATATGCAACATTATATCGGTTTCTTTGTTGAGTAAAGAGGATATAATTTTGTATTACAGGATAATGTTATGAACATTTTCCTTAACCAAAAGTTGGTTGTATCAGGCACGTTATGCAATGGCATTTATGTTCTAAATCAATCAACAGTTCTGAGCATAACAAACACACACAAGAGGAAGAGTTCAGAACTGAACGAATCCTTCTTATGGCATTGTAGACTGGGTCACATCAATGCGACACGATTAGCTAAGTTGCATAAAGATGGATATTTGAATCCGTTTGAATTTTCATCTTATGACACTTGCTAGTCATGTCTCAAAGGCAAGATGACCAAAACTCCATTTACGGGACACGGAGAAAGAGTTACGGAACTCTTGGGACTGGTACATAGTGATGTATGCGGCCCTGTGTCTATACATGCCAGGAATGGTTCTGCGTACTTCATTACATTCACTGACGATCTCTCTAGATTCGGGTATGTGTTCCTGATGAAACACAAATCAGAAGCTTTTGAGAAATTTAGAGAATATAAACAAGAAGTCGAGAACCAAACCGGGAAAAGTATTAAAATCCTTCGATCCTGATCGAGGAGGTGAATACTTGAGCAATAAATTCCTGGACTTCCTAAAAGAGAATGGGATTCTCTCTCAGCTAACTCCTCCATATACACCACAGCACAACGGTGTATCGGAACGGAGGAACCGCACCCTATTAGATATGGTTAGCTCTATGATGAGCACAGCTGAGTTACCTATTTCCTTCTGGGGGTATGCGCAGGAGACAGCAGCATACCTATTGAATCAAGTTCCATCTAAATCTGTACCTACCACACCATATGAGATATAGAGTGGGAAGAGACCATGTCTTAAACGAGTTAAGATATGGGGTTGTCCGGCTTATGTCAAAAGGAAAAATCCGGACAAACTCGAGGCACGGTCAGTTTTATGCATGTTTATGGGACATCCCAAACATTCACATGGATATCTTTTCTACCATAGAGTGGAACAAAAGGTGTTTGTTTCTCGACATGTCACCTTTTTAGAAAAGGAATTTCTTGCAAAAGAAATTAGTGGCAACGAGGTAGAACTGGAAGAAATTCCGGCTACACAAACTCAAACTGAAGATTTAGTGGAACCAGAGGACTCGATAGTACCCGATGAACCCCAGCCACTCCGCCGTTCTAGTAGGGTTCCTCACCCACCTGAGAGATACTAAGGTTTTCTCATGGATGGTGGGAGCGAGGATTGCATCATGGTTGATGATGACCCAACTAGCTTCGAGCAGGCCATCACGAGTGGGGACTCTGTGAAATGGCTGGATGCAATGCGGTCCGAGATGGAATCCATGTACACCAACAAAGTATGGACTTTGGAAGATGCTCCTGAATGGGTAAAACCCATTGGGAGCAAGTGGATCTTCAAGAAAAAACCTGGTGTAGATGGGAAAGTGGAGACTTTCAAAGCTAAACTTGTTGCAAAGGGTTTTCGTCAAAGACCAGGTGTGGACTATGATGAAACCTTTTCTCCAGTGGCTATGCTTAAATCCATCCGGATCATGCTTTCCATCGCTGCATATCATGACTACGAAATCTGGCAGATGGATGTTAAGACCGCCTTTCTAAACTGTAAGTTAGAAGAGTGCGTGTACATGACTTAGCCAGAGGGCTTCGTAGATAGTGGGAGCAGCGGGAAGGTGTGCAAGCTGCTTAAATCCATTTATGGATTAAAGCAAGCATCGCGGAGTTGGAACATCTGCTTTGACGTCGTTATCATTGATTTTGTCAAAAACATAGATGAACCTTGTATCTACAAGAAGGTGGCAGAGAGTAAGGTTGTCTTCCTCGTATTGTACGTGGATGACATACTCTTGATAGGAAATGACATTCCTATGCTGCAATCGGTCAAGCTCTTCTTATCACAAAGATTCTCAATGAAAGATCTAGGTGATGCCTCCTGCATACTGGGAATTATGATCTATAGAGATAGATCTAAAAGGATACTGGGATTATCCCAATCCAGGTACATTGACACTATACTAAAGAGGTTTAGTATGGAAGAATCCAAGCGTGGGAACTTACCCATGATCTCTGGACTCACTCTCTCCAAAGAGATGTCTCCCAAGACTGATTTGGAGAGAGCTCGCATGCAAGGGATACCCTATGCTTCGGCTATAGGCTCTATCATGTACGCGATGCTATGTACCAGACCCGATGTAGCACACTCACTAAGTGTAGTGAGTAGGTATCAAGCTGATCCTGGAGAGAGTCACTGGACAGCTGTGAAGATCATTCTCAAGTACTTACGAATGACTAAAGAGATGCTCTTGGTGTATGGTAACGGAGAACTCCAAGTGGAGTCCTTTACTGATTCGAGCTTCCAGAGTGATAAGGATGACTCTAAGTCGCACTCGGGATTTGTCTTTACCCTTTACAGAGGGGCGGTTAGCTGGAAGAGTTCCAAGCAGGAAACCGTGGCAGACTCGACGATGGAGGCTGAATACATCGCTGCCAACGATGCTGCCAAAGAGGCTGTCTAGATCAAGAAGTTCATTACTGAACTTGGAGTGGTTCCATCCATTGAGCATCCAATACCTTTGTATTGCGATAACAATGGAGCGGTGGCTTTGGCCAAGAAACCCAGGTCCCATCAGCGATCCAGGCATATTCTGAGGCGGTATCACCTGATCCGGGAGATAGTTGATCGCCGGGAGATCGAGGTCAGGAGGGTTGACACGAAGAACAACACTGCGGATCCATTCACGAAGGCCATTCTCCAGGTACAGTTTGAAAGACTCTTCGGGATGCTAGGTATGCGATACTACAGCAGCTGGCCCTAGTGCAAGTGGGAGATTGTTAGTTGTATGTATGCCCTAGAGGCCAGTATTGTACAGATGATGTATATTATATTATATGCTTAGACATATATAGAGAGGACTTTCTTGCTCGATATGATAGTATGCTATCTGGTTGCTCTTTATCTTAACATGTATACTTGTCTCTTGATGCTGTCTTATAGTTACATGTTGGTAAAGCCCTTAGGATGTGTACTTGACTACCTGGACTATGATGCAGATCATACTAGTGGGGACAGAGTAGTCCATAAGTACATCCTTTAATGTTCCTAGTCGTGGGTGTATCGAGACAGGACATCGATATACCAGAGTAGACTAGCGTATACGCTTCTCGACCCATGTGATGGGCGATGGATGATCCTATATCCATTGGTGTTTGACATCAAAGATGGTATACGGGTGCTCAGTGGAGACTGGGTACACTGGACGGACTCGCCGAGAACTCCCAGATGGTATTATACCTCACGTCAGATGGCAGTTCTCTGGTGACACTTGTGCAGGTTAGTCTGTAGACCCGAGATCGTCATAGAGTCTTATGTGATTCCCACTGTGCTTTGATTTCCACCTTACCACGTCCAAGAAGGCGTGCAAAACGGTGGTTTTTGGGTACAGTCCCGAGTCACATGGAGGCAATGAGCGATAGGAGGGGTTTCGTCTCTCCCGGTATTGGGAGTTGATGTTACGCTGTGCTCGATTGGCCGTAACAGGGAAGTCTCTGGCCAGGGATGATTTAGAGATTTACTGGTAAGTGTTACCAGTAGTTTCTCGACCCGTTATGAGCCTCATATCGGCACGACTTATCGGTTATTGGGGTCTGACATTTACCACCCCTAGACTTGATATGCGACATATCAGACGAGGAGACCGGACTGTACGGGAAGTGTTACCGGCAGGCTTTTACAGGAGTTGGAGCGGGCTTGCTTGCTGATCTTCTGATCGCTCAATACCCGGGTGGCCGTTACGTCCAGCTAGTACCGCTGACGGCTTGTGGGCGCTTGATGTGATCATCACCTGCTGCCGGCGTATTGACGAGTCTTTAGAGTCCTACACAGAGGTTTTACTGGCTCAGGCAAAACGAAATAGGAGCACGTATGTGATATGTGCGGGACCAAGAATAATGCGTGTATGTGATACCGTATTCTATTCTCGCGACTTTTTGTATCGGTCGGTTATATATGATATAGCCGGGTTATCGAATCAAGTGTTGATTCGATAAGTCGATACAATGGATGTTAGTCGGTTATATGAGATATGACCGGATTATTAAGTCAAGTGTTGATTTAATAATTTAGTGTATAATTTTATATTAGATATACTAGTTTACATTAACTAACACTTGTTCACTTAAGGATTTTTTCTCACATGTGCACACTTTAATATATATGTGATATATATTAAAATGTGTTTTCTTTTTTGTATCATGGTTGATGATACACTTGACATGGGTGTGTAAGACATACACCATTCTATTTATTATGGTGGGTTATAATTATTTAAGGTAATTACAAAATTAGTGGAATTTTGGAAAGAGCATGAAGCTTGTAGAAGCTTGCTTTGCTTTGACAAAGTCCACTAGCTTTGTCTTTACTTTATATTTTTGTTAACCTAACCATTTAGATTAGCCATGGTTATGTCTCTACATGAGTTAGTATATGATACTCACTCACCATGGTTAGCTCACTCACTTGATCATTATCTCTTCTCATTTTATTTTCTTCATCTTCTTCCTTGAGCAAAAGTGCTTTCTAGGGTTTGATCCAAAGTGAGAAACATTGTGAGAAACCAAATTCTAAAGTGAACCCACTTCCTATTTCTCCTTCCTCTACTAGACTAGCACTTTAGTTTAGGGTGTTTGCTTCACTAATTCTCTAGTTAGTGAAGTAGAAGGTTGAGTTGGCATCCCCTCGACGTAGATCATCTTCGGCCTCGAAGACTTCAAGCAAGGACGCACCTTTAGCCTCGTGAAGCCATGCAAGAGTCCGAGAGAACCACGATCACAGCGAAGGGACTTCAACAAGGAGCTAAAGAAGTGAAGGACCGATCTACAAAGGTTGTATTTCGTATTCACTTAGTCATAGATGCTATTTACTTGCATATGAAACCCTAATAATCTAGCGACGATCTTGTTTAGAGTTATTTGGCACGGCTAAAATTTTAATCCGGCATGGTTGATGCCTTGTAGAACCTTATTAGAGTGCCTAGTAACCCTACAAAAACAATTATGAGGTGGAGGAAATAATTTGTTAATTTTATAAATGATAATTGAACCATGGCTACTTGGTTTGACTATTGAGGCTTGGGTTGACTTAGATATTTTGTGGCACTAGATATTTTGTGTGAGATATTTTCTTGCCATGCTTATAGTCTAATCAAGAGACATTTCCATTATCATTATCAAAAACACATTCCCTTTCATCAAGCCCACTCTCTTCTTCTTCCTCTCAACCCTTAAAGTCTCATGAGTTGAGAAACCTAGGGTTCCAAGAGACAAACTAACTCATCTTCTTTCTCTACATTACCTAGGTCATCTAGTTTAGTGAACTAGGTGTCCTAGTTACCTCAGATTTGAGGTAGGAGCTCGGACTATAGACTCTCGGGTGGATCGTCTTTGACTCGAGGAAGCCGACGAGAAAGCATCGATCCGTTACGATCCTCGGAGCCAATGATGACGAGGAGGACAGCGAAGAAGACCCGAAGGACTTGTATCATGAGGTATAGCATTCTTACCAAGTAGTTAACCTCTTTACATGCTTAGCTAGTTAGGGTTTAGCCAAGATCCTAGAGTTCAAGTTGATGTTGCGAGCTTTGAAAATCGTTTTTTAAATATCCCCCCCCCCCGTGAACCCACAGGGTGCGTGACATCGACTTACAGTGGTATCAGAGCCTACTAAACCCTTACTAGCTTGTTAGCAAGTAGTTAGAACTTTGATCGTTGAAAAACACGAAAACGGAACACCCTCACCCTCAAGTTTCTATCGATTTTTAAAACTATCAGATTTTTTTTTCAGTGGCATGAAAATTCAGTGCAAGGTATTCTAAGAACACTGGAGAAAAAAGACTCCCTAACTCGGCCGCTGTTCCGCGGCCGAGTCGACACCGAGTTGGCTCGTTTTTCCACAGTGTGTCTTACTTTGGGTGTTCTATCTTCTTGTATATTTGGTTTCTACCCAGTATGTTCTGAGTGCTGGTTTGCACTTGGGGTAGACATGAAAAATAATTTTTGATCGAAATTCTAAGTTATTTACTGATCGGGTTTTATCTGTGTTGTGATATATGTGATGCCCGTCCGCTAATCGCTATATGTCGATTAGTGGGGGTTGCACATATCTGTGATCTGTGATGTTGGTTGGTGTATATGAACTTTTTGGATCATCGTGAATGAATAGCCGGGGATGTGAGATGAGTGTTTTTCATTCTTTCATTCGATGTAAATTGTAAAGTGATATAATGTTATTTTGCGGGGCACATCCGGGTTGAGATTGTAGCCACCGTTGTATTATTTCTTTTACTATTTTCTGCTGACCCAAGGTGGGGTGCACAAACTACCGGGTTCTTTGAAGTGTTGAGTGGTCTACTCGACAGAAAAGTATTACAAAGCTATCGCACACTACGCCTCGACGAATAGCAACAACAAACATAGCACGAATACTAAGCAATATTAATCTGAAATGACGGAGGGCTATGACTCGTTTTTGGCGAAAAACCTTTAACGTAAAGAACTTGATATCGTTGAAGGAACTCGAGTGGCTTTGAAATGGAGTGGTTTATGCTCCGCTTTTAAAACTAGTAACATAAACTTTTGCTTAAGAGCGAACCCCCGTGAAGGGATCAAGGCTCTTCCCCCATAGGATGAGATGCAGGATATTCCTAACCGAATACCTCTATGCAAAGCAAAAGAATATGACTATTGTTTTGTAGAAAACTTAGTTTTAAAAATTGGTTCCGACAACATCAAATAGGTTTGTTTTCCTTGCATTAAAGATAAAATACAGTCCCATTGATTGATGTGAAAAATTGAGTCTTTGTGTTTCCTAAATACCGCAATCAATAATGGTGTCGCAATAGCTAGCCGATAGTGAGTACGGGTCGTCCACAGGAAAATGGTGAACTATTTTTCTTATTTTAAATGAGTTTATAGAAGAAAGGTTGGATTTTTATCGTTTTATACTAAAGAGATTTGAAAATTTTATAAGAGAAGGGCTTGTAGGGTTTTGCGGATTGAGTAGTTAAAGGGTGTAGTTTTAAAAATAATTCTTTTTATCCTTTAATTATTTAATACTAGAGAAATAGCGATGAATGTGGATTAGGTTATTTGGAGGGATTAAGGTTTCCCTCTACTGACCTTTTGTTCTTCCATTGATCCCTATTTATCTCAAGCCCTCAACAAAGTAAGTATTAACGAATCTCAAATCGAGCTCGCAACTATCATGAATTGGTAGCACGCCCGAATAAGAGAGTTAAGACTCTCTTTGTTAAAATTTATAAAAATTAAATCATAAAAAGAAGATAAGGTATTTTTTTCATCCATTATATTACCTTATCCTACAAATCCTAACAAGGGAGAATTTACTTGCTCATTGGGAAAAACGAAGTAAAAGAAGAAAGGTAGAAGAATACAAAAACTATATGTTAAACAAAAAAGAAAAGTGCAGAAAATAAATGCGGAAAATAAATGCGGAAAGTAATGAGACAAATAAAAAGAAACCGCCTTTTATTGAAAATTTTGCATTATAGAATTTGATTGCTAAAAAAAAACTAAAAGAACTAAAAACGCTAGATTGCTTGATAGATAGATCGATAGATTGTTGCTCGGTCCTTTATATAGGCTCTGGAACTTGACATCTTAGACGTCATATCGAAGTAAGTAAAAAGACGATCATGCCTCTGAAATTGCACATCGAACGGCCATTAATTGACCGTGGTTCCACCGCCATATGCTTCATTACACCGCGGTTCTGTCGCCATTTGGTGTTATCGCGCCTCCAGATTTTTTGTGCTGTCTTCTCGTGCTGTTAAGAGATTTTTCTGATAAATATATTTTGAAAATATTTCTTTCTCTCTGCAGTTGTGAGAATCTTCATTTTGCTTCTAAAATTTGGCAGATTTGATTGTTGAATTGATTTGATTTGGATCTCTTACTCATGTTTGTGGCCCTGAACTGATTTGTTATTTTAATACCTACACAATATCTCAAATCAAATCATTAGTAGCATTTGGTTTATTTGAGATAATATTCCAACCAATTTTTAATTAAATTAATTAATGGATATGATATGCACATCTTAATGGTTAAAAATCACATGGATATTTTATTTAAATATGATATGCATATATTCCCCCAATTATATTAATTATACGTTAAGAAACATATGACAAAATCTTTTTACACATAAACCCACATATGTTCTTAAATTACAAATAACACTTTTTAGTAATTTATAATAGTAGAGAAAATGACGGTAAAAATATACAATAATTATGACTGATCACCCATCAATTTAAGTTTCCAAGGCATAAAAGAAACAACCAAAATAGTATGCTTTTATATGCCATCCGCATTCACCACGGGGTCCCATCATGCACCGTTAGGTTACTTAACTAACGGCAGAGCGGGGACTGGACTAACGCGGATGCAAAACATATAGAAGTATCTACTAAATATAATATATATATATATATATCAACATCGCAGGCAGATAATAGTCATCACAGGAAGATAAAAACCATCACAGGCATGCGAACAACAATATTGAATAGCAGAAAAACTAGGAGCCCCGCATTTCATTTGAGCCGTAAATGAGACGCGACGTTCCCCGGTCGTATGGATAGTCCGTACAAAGTCGATCCTACACCACTACAAGTGCGCCAAGCTACCTGCCAATTCTAGAAACTGGGTAACACGCCCTCAACAAAGTGAGTCGGTCACTCGTCGCTTTCTAGAATCCGGTGACTTGTGCACCCCTCCGTGGGTTGATCCTGTAACCCCTACAAGTGCGGCGAGCAACCTGTCAATTCTAGAGCGAGGCGGCCCAGTTTCAACTCCATGAGATGGCCACCTGCTGCACTCTAGAACCCTGCTATTCGAGCACTTTTCCTGGGTTAATCCTAGTACAGAAATAAAATATATACAAGGACGACAACGACCGCAACCTGGTCGAGCCCCGATAAAAGAATATACAAACTGACAAAAATGTAAGTCCACATGTCGGACTCTCACCCCGCAATAATGAATATACAAACTGAATCAAAACTGTACAATGAACATTGCACTAGGGGCTATCCAACACGACAATCCAACTAAACCATAACCAAGATATATATATATATATATATATATATATATATATATAACCACATAAACAAGTAACACCACAATGTGTGCAACCCCGTCTAAATGAACATATAGCAATTAGACGACGTTCAACAACACATATACCACATCACAGATATCAACGATGCAAAAATTTCGAGTTCTAAAACTTCCAAGTTGCCCCAAAGCAAAGATAACACTAAGTGAAATCTGGGGCAAAACAAACAAGACCAAAAATACTAATTTCCAAAATCAAAGGAACTGGATGAAAACGAGGATCAGAAAATACCAAAAAACCGCCCATAGCGGTCAATAGAGGAATTTTAGCGGTTTTTTTGTGGTAGATTTCCCTCGTTTTCATTGTGTGTCACTAACATATCAAGAGAAAGCCTCTGCACTTGTTTAAAAAAATTTCAGAGACCAAAACTTTTTTCGAACAGAGAATGGGGTTTTGAAAATCGGAATTTTTCGGTTTTGAAACTAAAATATAGTCTATTTCTAGTTTAAGGTGTTTGGGTGTCTCTGATACCATATTAGTGTGTAGTGCTCGCGCCACGAAAGCTGCGGCCAAGGCGGAAGCAAAAACAATAATTTTATGCAAGCACAAAACACACATGCCCTACGATTCAAACCAAACACTTAAACTAGCATACCAAACATGCAGGGGTTTATAAAAAATAAATTTCGACGCGTGACCACCTAATTGTTGAAGACCCCTCCAAGTTCGTAGACGTTGGGAACGCGCTTGAAAGGAGACCACCCCTGTCGAAGAAGATCCACTCGAGGGGAACTGATAAAGGCTCCGACCGACGCTCCAAACTTGCTAAAGATGGATTATGGGTGATGTAGGAATTTTTTTTCACTAATTTTTCCTCTCAATATCCATGCTTAAGAGAGCAAGAAGAAAAAGGAGAAGGAGGTAAGGAAAATGGCTAAGTCTTGAGAGAATATCTCACATGAAGCAAAAACTAGAATGTAGAAAAAATCCTAGTGTAGAATAGAATGGCTTCTATTTTTACAACCATGCATCAATAGTCCACCCAAATGAATATATCAATATTAGAAACCAAAGCCATATCTCTCTACATGTTTACAACCATGATTCATGCCACCTCATCCTCCACCTCATTTCCGTTTAATTTTCTAAAAAGAAAATCAAGTATGAGGTGTCTTTCTTCTAGAAGCATTCCCGTATAAATACGAAATACTTCACCCGGTATATGTATCGCTACATATACGCATATCTGTATAAAAATATGGATAGCACCAAAGAGAGAAAACGAATAGTGAACAATAATACTAATATATATATATATATATATATATCAAAATATATATAAATTATTAAATCAAAACCTGATTTAATAATCCAGCTTAATCATAAGCCGTCTATTATTATCAACTGTTCGATTAAAGTTCGTGTATCCCGTAGACATATTTAATTGGACCCCTGCACGTACCAACATACGACCCTCTACATCTATCTCCTGAACCGGGAAAATCCTCTGTGTGGGACTCTAAACACTCGACAATACGATGGCGGTAGGTTTAACCATAAGCACGTCAGTGGTACTAGTTGTACGTAATGGCTACCCAGGTACTTGCCGAAAGGGGGCAACAATCAAATACGTCCTTACCCTACTGAGCCTGAATGTGACAGTCTCCGTACAGTCATGTCTCTTCGTTTAAGAGTATTACATATCGGGTATAGGGGGTGGATAACGTTACATCCCTAAAAACCTGATAAGTCGTGTCGGAGTCAATCACCAATAGAGATACCACTGGTCAACTATCAGTAAATCACATCCACCGTGACCACGGATTTAGGGTGGTGGCCTACTGAACACAGCGCGATATCGACTCATAATACCAGGAGAGATGAATCCCTGACAATCGACCACTGCCTCCATATGTCTCGGGACTGTACCCAAATAAAACTTGTTTGCACGACTCCTTTGAGCCGTGGTAGGGTAGTAATCAATGTACAGTGGTAACTCACACGAGACAAATGATGACCTCAGGTCAAAAGACTAATCTGTACTCATGCCACCTGAGAACTTCCATCTAACGACAGATATAGTACCATCTAGAATTTCTCGACGAGTCCGTCCGGTGTACTCACCTCCAGTGAGCACCTGTATACTATCTTAGGTAATACAACACCAATGGCTTATGAGACTGGCCACCGTCCCTCGTCGGGATCTAGAAACGTATACATTAGTCTACTCTGGAATATCGATGCTCAGTCTCGATACTCGCACGACTAGGGACATTTAAGGATGTGCTTATGGACAACCTAGCTCCCACATATATGATCGTTATCATAATGCTGGTAGTCAAGCAAGAATTCTACGGGCTTCATCAATGATGAAGACAAACCAGATAACATACTATCATTTCAAGCAAGATTGTTCTACCTATATAGGTTCTTCCTCAATTATCATAATCGCCTACTTGCAATCATAATAATTGCCTTGAGTGCACTATATCCAACAAAGCTTGGGTCTTCCACTTGAGTTGAACACGCTACAAAGTTTATAGCCCCCTCTAAACCCTAATTTAGTTCTCTTGATCTTTAATAACATATAGTATTTGGATGATCTTGGTTTGTTGTCTATGGTGCTAAGTTTTGGATTTTTTGTTCTATTTTTTCGCCGTTGTCCGCAAGTGCTAACACCCTAGTCTTACAATGAAGTTGTCAGTACTTCGATTCATGTTGGGAGTCCAGTAGAGCCAGTGGTGCAGAGGCCGACAGTTCGACACACAAGAGTGGTTAGGGACAAGTCTCTAAGGTAAAAGGATCGGGAGTTCGGCAGAAAGTCTGCACGTTTGATTCATGGCATGGATTGTGTCATAGATGGGGAGTTGCGTCGGTTGCAGCAGTGTATCGAGTAGGTTCTAGATCAGTATGGAATGGAGGAGATTTGTCCCGTATGTTCTCACTTCGAGACACACTTTAGGCTTTTGGCGATGTTATCACCAGGATTAGATGTAGACAGAGATCACATGTCTATAGTGCCATATGCGAGTGCAGAGATTGGTATGAGATGCACGCGACCGAGTATTGCATAGACGGTTGGAGTAATTAGTAGATGTTGGGCTATTCTAAGCATAGAGCTGTAAGTCCACGTTGCTCACCCCGGTTCTTACGGGGAGGCGGAAAACGGCGAAAAACAAATTTTTGGCGCAAGGCAACATGGAATTAAAGCACGGATCTTTGCTAAACTAGAAACTAGTAAACTACTAGAGGTTTTAACTACTATGCTGTAGAAAGTATACCTCACGAAACCGGTCCTTCGGGTCTTCATTCCGCTGTCCCGCTCGTCCATCCAAGCTCCAAGCGTCGATCCGGACCTTGGGCACCTCCGCGGCCTTCTTGAGTCGAAGACGATCCACCCGAGAGATGTACACCGAGCTCCACCTCGAGCCGAGGCAACTAGGGCAAAGAGATTGCTAGTCAAGAAGCCCTAGGATGTGTAGATGAGATGTATGGATGTGTTTGTCTTTGTGGGATCTTTTTCTCTCAACACATGAGATCAAAAGAATTATCAAGAAGAGGAAGATGAAGGAGAAAACCTAGGAACCATGGAGGTTTTCTTTTCTTCTCACTTCAAGAGAGAGAATGAGAAGAGAATAATGAAAGATTAACTCAAGAAAATGAACCATGGTTGCAATAATACACCCAAAACCATCATTACTAATCCTATCATGATAAAGTTGATGCTACATTGAATTGGCCATTATCATAATCAAAAATTAAAAAGAAAATGAAAGAAGAGTGTAGATCTCTCTTGAAGGTCAATGGTCAACACGGTCAATGGGTCAACAAAGTCAAGAGAGGTCTAAGTGGTCAAATGGTCAATGCAATTAGCCATCACTAATCTATCACTAAAAGGATTAGTAAAAAATGTCTCCGGCTCATAATGGTTTTGACCAAACAAATTGCCAAAACCCTAATGAGTGTGCCACATTACGGTTTTGGCCGAACCAACTGCCAAAACCCTAATGGGGCACCTCCTCCTTTATCGCTCCTCAAAACTGTGCATACATACCCGCATCTGCATTCCATAGAATGCGAATGCACAGAAGATAAATCAAATCCATCTGTGCAATACTAGGATCTGGCTTAAACCAAAGCCCACTAGTATTGCCTTCCCGAACAGCATACGCACACAAGTGCACGTAAATGATCGTAGCCCTGCCGTAAAACCATATGGCCTCTACACGTTTCGCTCAATGCAGGGAAACTCTCTGTGTGGGACTCTAAAGACTCGACACTACGCTGGCAGTGGGTTTAACCACAGACCGCAAGCGGCACTAGCTGTACGTAACGGTCCCCGGGTAGATGTCGATAAGAAGGCCGATGAGGTAAACCCATCCGAACTCCTACTGAGCCTGTATGTGACAATCTCCGTACAGTCCGGTATGTTCGTCTGATACATCGCATGGCGGGCCTAGGGGGGCGGTGAACGTCAGTCCCCTAATAGCGGTACAAGTCGTGTCGGAGTGTAGCCCAGAACACCCTGAGATAACACTGGAAACCTAACAGTATATCTCGCTTGCCCTGGCCAGGGACTACTTGTGCAATGGCTCTCCTAGACACAGCGCGATGTCAACCCCCAATACCGGGAGAGACGAATCCTGTCTAACCGTCACTGCCTCTAAGTGCTTCGGGACTGCACCCAACTACTACCTGTTTACACGACTCCTTTGAGCCGTGGTAGGGTAGTAATCTAAGTACAGTGGGAACACACTCGAGGCGAAGTGATAGTGTCAAGTCGGCGGACTAAGCTGTACTCATGTCACCTGGGAACTGATAACTGACGATAGGTATAATACCAACCAAGAGTTCCCGACAAGTCCTGTCCAGTGTACTCGTAACCTAACTAGCACCCGCATACTATCTCAAGTACGACGTACTGACGGCTGTGGGATAGACCGTCTCCCCCGCTGGGATGAGAAGCGCATACGCTAGTCTACTCCGGAGTATTGATGCCCTGTCTCGACAGTCCTACGACTAGGGACCTGTATAAGGATGTGCTTATGGATTACCCAGCCCCAAGAGTGTGAGCGCCGTCACAACGCTGGTAATCAAGCAAAAATCCTAAGGGCTCTAATAATATGTATATAAGCGATATGCTAAAAGAAACACATGCACATATTGAAGTCGAGACAAACCAAGTAGCATACTACCATTTTGAGCAAGATTGTCTATACAACTGTGAATATCCCAAGCTTCCATTAAGTAATATACAAGCTAGTATGATACAGTAATGGACTATAGGGTATATACACTAACAATCTCCCACTTGCACTAAGGCCATGTACTGGCGTATCGAAGACCTATCATCTCGATCAGCCGCTCGAACTGAGTCTGGGGTAGGGCCTTCGTGAGTGGATCTGCGGTGTTGTTCTCCGTATTTACTCTCTTCACCTCGATCTCCCGGCGATCTACGATCTCCCTGATCAGGTGGTACCGCCTCAAAATGTACCTGGACTTCTGATGGGACCTGGGTTCCTTCGCTAAAGCTATAGCGCCGTTGTTGTCGCAATACAGCGGTATTGGATCAACAATGGTAGGAACCACCTGAAGCTCCGTGAGGAACTTCTTCATCCAGACAGCTTCCTTTGCGGCATCGCAAGCAGCTATGTACTCCGCTTCCATGGTTGAGTCTGCAACGGTCTCCTGCTTGGAACTCTTCCAGCAAACCGCCCCTCCATTGAGGGTAAAGACATAACCCGACATGGACTTGGAGTCATCCTTGTCACTCTGGAAGCTGGAGTCGGTAAAGGCCTCAAGCTGGAGGTCTTTTCCGCCATACACCAAGAACATCTCCTTAGTCCTTCTCAGGTACTTGAGAATGTTCTTTACCGCTATCCAGTGTTTCTCCCCTGGGTTCGACTGATACCGGCTTACAACGCTCAATGCGTATGCTACATCTGGTCTGGTACATAACATCGCATACATTATAGAGCCTACCGCAGAAGCGTAGGGTATAATAGACATGAGATCCCTTTCCAAATCAGTCTTAGGAGACATCTCCTTGGAGAGGGTGATCCCGTGACAAGCCGGTAAATTACCGCGCTTGGAATCTTCCATACTGAATCTTTTCAGTATGGTGTCGATGTACCTTGACTGTGAAAGTCCCAACATCCTCTTAGATCTATCACGATAGATCTGGATCCCCAGAATGTAGTTGGCATCGCCCAGGTCCTTCATGGAGAACCTCTGCGACAAGAATCCTTTGACTGACTGTAGCATAGGAATATCATTTCCTATTAGGAGAATGTCATCCACGTACAAGACGAGGAATACCACAGTTCTCCCTACAATCTTTCTGTAAATGCATGGTTCATCTGGGTTTTTGATAAAGTCGAATTCCTTGACAGTATCATCAAAGCAGATGTTCTAACTCCGCGATGCCTGCTTCAGTCCATAGATGGACTTTAGCAACTTGCACACTTTACCGCTGCTCCCACTCTGAATGAATCCCTCCGGCTGATCCATATAGATGCATTCTTCCAAATTTCCATTTAGGAAAGCCGTCTTTACGTCCATCTGCCAGATTTCATAATCGTGGAAGGCAGCAATGGAAAGAAGGATCCGAATGGATTTCAGCATAGCCACTGGAGAAAAGGTCTCGTCATAGTCCAAACCAGGTCTTTGACGAAAACCCTTTGCAACAAGTCTAGCTTTATAGATCTCAACCTGCCCATCTACACCAATCTTCTTTCTGAAGATCCATTTGCAGCCTACGGGTTTTACCCCTTCTGGAGCAAAGTCCAAATTCCAAACTTTGTTGGTGTACATAGACTCCATCTCGGCCCGCATTGCATTCAGCCATTTTACCGAGTCGCCGCTCTGAATGGCTTGCTGGAAGCTAGTAGGCTCACCATAATCCATAGTGCAATCCTCTCTATCCCCGTCTATGAGAAAACCGTAGTATCTCTAGGACGGATGAGACTGCCAACTACTCCTGCGGAGTGGCGCTGGGATGTCCGGTTCTCTTGAAACCTCTGGTTCTTCCAAGCTTTCAGTAATAGTTTGTGGCTCTGGAATTTCTTCCAGTTCTACTACGCTCCCACTTGCTTCTTTTTCTAAAAACTGATGTTCCAGAAAGTGGGCATGACGAGAAACAAAAACCTTTTGTTCCTCTACGTAATAGAAAAAATACCCCCTGGAGTTCTTTGGGTATCCCACAAACTTACACAATACTGAGCGTGCCTCGAGCTTGTCCGCATGCTGCTTTTTTACAAAAGCTGGGCATCCCCATATCTTCAGATACTTAAGACAGGGTTTCTTCCCACACTACATCTGATATGGTGTGGTAGGCACAGTCTTGGAGGGAACCTTGTTCAAAAGATATGCAGCTGATTCTAGTGCATAACCCCAGAAGGATCGCGGCAACTCAGCCTTACTCATCATGGATCGAACCATATCCAATAGGGTTCGATTCCGCCTTTCCGATACACCGTTGTGTTGTGGTGTGTATGGAGGAGTAAGCTGAGAGAGAATTCCATTCTCTTTTAAGTAGCCCAGAAACTCGGCACTCAAGTATTCACCACCTCGATCAGATCTCAGTGTCTTGATACTTTTGCCTGTTTGTTTTTCAACTTCATTCTTATATTCCTGAAATTTCTCAAAGGCCTCGGATTTGTGCTTCATCAAGAAGACATGCCCATACCTAGAGAAATCATCTGTGAAAGTAATGAAGTATGAATAACCACTTCGCGCATGTGTAGACATTGGACCACACACATCACTGTGTATGAGTCCCAAGAGCTCACTTGCTCTTTCTTCGTGTCCAATGAACGGAGTCTTTTTCATCTTTCCCATGAGACAAGATTCACAAGTGGCATAAGACTGATACTCGAACGAATCCAAGTATCCTTCTTTATGTAACTTTGTCAACCGTGTCTCATTAATGTGACCCAGTCTATAATGCCATAAGAAAGCCTGATTTAATTCCGGAGACTTTCTTTTAAGTGTGTTCTGTACACTGAAGACCTGAGCTCGATTCAAAACGTATATACCGTTTTTCAATGTACCTGACCCAATCAGAACTTGATTTAGGTGGATGTTTACTACATCGCTTACAAAAGTAAAATCATATCCTTCCTTAGAAAGTAAGGATACATATATGATGTTACAAGTCGCACCTGGTACATAAAAACAGTCACGCAGAATCAATATCTGCCCAGTTGTCAGTCCTAGATGATATTCCCCTACGGATTCAGCATACATGCTCATTCCGTTAGCAACCCTGAGAGTCATATCACCTTTCTTGATAACCCTACGGTTTCTCAGAGCCTGTAACGAATTACATATATGAGATCCTGATCCGGTATCCAATACCCAGGAAGTAGGGTTAACTGACATACAGTTCTCTACTACAAACACACCCGAAGCCGAAGCCACAACATACTTCGAATTCTGGCTACTGGCTTTACAAGCCCTGCAATCCTTCTGCCCATGTTCATTCCCGTAACAATAGGAACATCCCTCTTTTACTACATCCAGTCCCGAAACTTCTGCCCTTCTCTTTCTTTCTACTTCCCTGGTTTCTTTCAGGGTAGTAGGTAGAGACTGTTAAACTAAGTCAGCATCTGACCTGTTCTTCAACGTGGTCTTCAGGTCCGTGAGCTCAAAAGAGCTGGTCTCTGTAAGGACGTTGCCCCCTACAGATGACCCGATAGCCAACCTCGCTGGAAGCAATTCGTTCGAGGTCTCATATCTTACGATACGAGATTGCTCTCCATATAAATCTTTGTTATGGAGGAAGATAGAAACTGAGTCCATCTTCTCGTGCTGGCTCTGGTTTGCACCATCAACTGAGGCTAACACGAGGCACTTGGCTTTCGCACAGTCTTCTTCCGATGTTCTACGGATATCAATATCCGTGACAGGGGAAACTGGACCTGAGACGGCAGGGGTTGGATCAGTCAAGAGGTGTCCCAGCTTGTCATGGGCAATGGACATCTGGACAGACCTTTACCAGTCATAACAGTCAGATTCAGTCATTTTATTATCTAGATGTAACCTAGGTGCGGTCACTGGGTCGCTGCAATTAAGAGAAAGAGAAGAAAACACTCAGCATGATGCTCTTGCAAGTTTAGATTGGTTTTTAATTTATCTAAACAGGATGGCTCCCACTGTCTCTCGAATCCCTCCTCAAACCATAAAGGAAGAATTAGTTAGGATCAATCTCACCGTATAATACTTGCTTAACCGTTCAGCCAGGCCAGTGTCGGTACTTCGAGGGAGGTTTTCCAACGCTTTCGCGAAGTTCCTTAATTAAGTAACCTCTTTTCCCTGTGGGCGTAGCCCCGCTAACACCTTTCTAGACACCTACTTGGTTTATAGCATTGATCGTTAAGTGAAAAAGTTCCCGATGAGTAGCATATACTCACAGTAGGATCGGGATCCAAATATCATCGCGTGACAAAACTGAAGGAATCCTACCAGGATCATCACACTCCAAATGGTATGCAGCGCTAGCAAGTTTCAGTACTTTCGAAACTCCCGATGTGGATTTTTTCCCCATGCTCTTATGACCTTGACGAAGGCCAACATATCATAAGTCACATGTCAAGTTCTACCCGTCATTGTCCAGGTTAATTTGAACCCACCCGTACATACCCTTGACGAAGGCCAAAATAGTAGTACGACTGTCCCAAACCAACGCATCTATCTATACTACAGATAAATATTCAGCAACTACCAATCACTATGCCTTGGCGAAGGTCAAAATACATAGCTTGAATACTACTGGATATTTAACCGAAATGACGGAGGGCTACGAATGGTTTTGGCGAAACCGTGAACGTAGTGAACTTGATATAATCGATGGAACGAGATAGCTTTTAAAAGGAGTGGTTCAAGCTCCGCGTTTAAAAAGCTGGTTTTTGAAAAGAACCGAGTGGTTTTGAAAGTGTTCCAATGACTTTTACGTGGTTTATTTTCTTGCATTAGTTCTTTTAATGAGTCCCATCATTTAATCCTGCCATTGCAGAAAACAACCAAAATATGATGTACGCTTATGCCATTCACATTCGCCACGGGGCCCCGTCATCACCCGTTAGGTTACTTAACTAACGACAGAGCGGGGGCTGGGCTAGCGCGGCTGAAAAACATAAGCAACGCCTAAATAGATATCATATATAGATATGTAGTAATGATAGTCATTACAGATCACAGATGAACACTTTGGATATACTAGGAATCCGCATTTCGTACGAGCCTGTAACGAAAAGCGGATTACACGGTCGCGATGAATAGCCAAACCCCACCCTAGACCCCTACGGATGCGGCAAACTACCCGCCAAGTACCCGAAGCGAAGCAACCTCCCTCAACACCGTGAGTAGGCCACTCGGCACTTCGAGATATCCGGTAGTTTGTGCACCCCTCCTTGGGTCTATCCTAGGAGCAAAAACAGTAAAAAGAAATTATACAATGACGGCTACAACCCCGATCCGGTTGTGCGGCCATACAAATAATATTACATCAATTTACAAATTTTACAATGAATGAAAGAAAAATAAACTCTCATCTCACATCCATTCCCGGCTATTCATCCGCGACAATCCAACGAGTTCATATACACAAACCATCAACATTACAGATCACAGATATGTATAACCCCCACTAATCGACTTATAGCGATTAGAAGACGTTCAATACATATATCACATCACAGATAATATCCATTAGCCAAAGTGTACGGAAAATCGATCAAAATACGGATTTTTAACCACCCCAAAAGTCAATTTGCTCTATGGAAAATCTGGGTAGAAAAAACATGTCTTAAAAATCCCAAAACAGCCAAACTAAAACGCTGCACAAAACCCGATCCACTGCCGAGTTAAATCGGCCGCGGAACCGCGGCGGTTTGATCGAATCACTGGATCGTTTTTCTGCAGTGTTTTTACAAAACCCCGAGACGATTTTTCATATATTTTAAATCACTTTTTGAGCAGAAAAAAAATCGACAGAAACTTGAGATTTTGCGGACGTGTGTTGTGACTTTTTTCCGATCGATATTCTTAACACTTTGCTAACTTGCTAGTTTACGTTTAGCTAGGCTCTGATACCACTGTAAGTCCACGTTGCTCACCCCGGTTCTTACGGGGAGGCGGAAAATGGCGAAAAACAAATTTTTGGCACAAGGCAACATGGACTTAAAGCACGGATCTTTGCTAAACTAGAAACTAGTAAACTACTAGAGGTTTTAACTACTATGCTGTAGAAAGTATACCTCATGAAACCGGTCCTTCGGGTCTTCATTCCGCTGTCCCGCTCGTCCATCCAAGCTCCAAGCGTCGATCCGGACCTTGGGCACCTCCGCGGCCTTCTTGAGTCGAAGACGATCCACCCGAGAGATGTACACCGAGCTCCACCTCGAGCCGAGGCAACTAGGGCAAAGAGATTGCTAGTCAAGAAGCCCTAGGATGTGTAGATGAGATGTATGGATGTGTTTGTCTTTGTGGGATCTTTTTCTCTCAACACATGAGATCAAAAGAATTATCAAGAGGAGGAAGATGAAGGAGAAAACCTAGCAACCATGGAGCTTTTCTTTTCTTCTCACTTCAAGAGAGAGAATGAGAAGAGAATAATGAAAAGATTAACTCAAGAAAATGAACCATGGTTGCGATAATACACCCAAAACCATCATTACTAATCCTATCATGATAAAGTTGATGCTATATTGAATTGACCAATATCATAATCAAAAATTAAAAAGAAAATGAAAGAAGAGTGTAGATCTCTCTTGAAGGTCAATGGTCAACACGGTCAACGGGTCAACAAAGTCAAGAGAGGTCTAAGTGGTCAAATGGTCAATGCAATTAGCCATCACTAATCTATCACTAAAAGGATTAGTAAACAATGTCTCCGGCTCATAATGGTTTTGACCAAACGAATTGTCAAAACCCTAATGAGTGTGCCACATTACGGTTTTGGCCGAACCAACTGCCAAAACCCTAATGGGGCACCTCCTCCTTTATCGCTCCTCAAAACTGTGCATACACACCCGCATCCGCATTCCGTAGAATGCGAATGCACAGAAGACAAATCAAATCCATCTGTACAATACTAGGATCTGGCTTAAACCAAAACCCACTAGTATTGCCTGCCCGAACAGCATACGCACACAAGTGCACGTAAGTGATCGTAGCCCTGCCGTAAAACCATACGGCCTCTACACGTTTCGCTCAATGCAGGGAAACTCTCTGTGTGGGACTCTAAAGACTCGACACTACGCTGGCAGTGGGTTTAACCACAGACCGCAAGCGGCACTAGCTGTACGTAACGGTCCCCAGGTAGATGTCGATAAGAAGGCCGATGAGGTAAACCCATCCGAACTCCTACTGAGCCTGTATGTGACAATCTCCGTACAGTCCGGTCTGTTCGTCTGATACATCGCATGGCGGGCCTAGGGGGCGGTGAACGTCTGTCCCCTAATAGCGGTACAAGTTGTGTCGGAGTGTAGCCCAGAACACCCTGAGATAACACTGGAAACCTAACAGTATATCTCGCTTGCCCTGGCCAGGGACTACTTGTGCAATGGCTCTCCTAGACACAGCGCGATGTCAACCCCCAATACCGAGAGAGACGAATCCTGTCTAACCGTCACTGCCTCCAAGTGCTTAGGGACTGCACCCAACTACTACCTGTTTGCACGAATCCTTTCAGCCGTGGTAGGGTAGTAATCTAAGTACAGTGGGAACACACTCGAGGCGAAGTGACAGTGTCAAGTCGGGGGACTAAGCTGTACTCATGTCACCTGGGAACTGATAACTGACGATAGGTATAATACCAACCAACAGTTCCCGACGAGTCCTGTCCAGTGTACTCGTAACCTAACGAGCACCCGCATACTATCTCAAGTACGACGTACTGACGGCTGTGGGACAGACCGTCTCCCCCGCTGGGATGAGAAGCGCATACGCTAGTCTACTCCGGAGTATCGATGCCCTGTCTCGATAGTCCTACGACTAGGGACGTGTATAAGGATGTGCTTATGGATTACCCAGCCCCACGAGTGTGAGCGCCATCACAACGCTGGTAATTAAGCAAAAATCCTAAGGGCTCTACTAATATGTATATAAGCGATATGCTAGAAGAAACACATACACATATTGAAGTAGAGACAAACCAAGTAGCATACTACCATTTTGAGCAAGATTGTCTATACAACTGTGAATATCCCAAGCTTCCATTAAGTAATATATAAGCTAGTATGATACAGTAATAGCCTCTAGGGCATATACACTAGCAAGAGCATTGGCGGGTTATGGAGTGGATCCTGAGATACTTGAGAAATGGTGAAAGGTTTGGCTTGTTATTCAGCCGAGGCAGTGTTGATGGTTGTATCGTGACAGGGTATGGTGATAGGGGCAGATGGAGGTCGACGATGGGTTACGTATTGAGCACAGATGCAATCTCAAAGAGATCGACACTTCAGTCCGGTATAACGGTTTCAACAATGGAGGTATGATTAATAGCTGTCATTAAGGCGGTTAGGAAGGCCATCTATTTTAGTAGATTTTTGGGTTTGAGTATTCCAAAGGAAGTGAGAGTGTTTTTCTTGGATGCCGAGAAGAAGGTAATGTCTCTTATGAAGATTGTACCCTAGAGCATCTGACAAACGCGTTTCTGAGATAGTTCCAGTGCAAGTTCAAACTTTGCCTAGTAGATTGTTGAGGTCTGATTAGTCTAAAATATTGCACATTTGAATGATTATTTTCCCCACTGTTGTTATGTTCTAAAAGGTGTTTATTGTAATTATAGAACATATGAGGGTTTATGTGTAAAAAGATTATTATCATATTTTTTTACATTATAATTAACATGGTGAGGGAAAATGCATGCATATAATATTTGTAATTAAAATTTGCATATCTTATCAAATATTTCTAATCAATATTCTTAAGATTTAAATCATATAAAATGGTTAGGATAATATCTCAAAATAAAACCAAATACTACTAACACTATGACTTAAGATATTATGCAGATATTAGCTCAGGTCTAGAATCCAAGAGATCCGAGATATCGAAATCAAATCTGCCGAAACATTGAAGCAAATCATAAGATCTAGCAACAGCAGAGATTTATAGTAAGATTTGTAGAATATTGACATCAAAGAGATCTCCACATGTCAACACCAGAGAACAGAAGAATTTTCAAACCGTGATTCCACTATTCCGCCGCCCAACCGCGGCTAATGGCATTGATTTGCGGCGGATCCGTGGCTCCTTGATGACCGTAGGATTTGAGATATTTTGGCTTGGATTACAACAGAATATATTCTCATATGGCATATAGGGTTTCTGGGTTAATGACTATATAAGGGACCGAGAGCTATACTTTGAAGATCATCAAACCGAAGAGATCAAGAGGTCCAAAACGATCTACACATCCAGGTGATAATCGGCTAGTCATCTACCTCCAACAAGAGCGAGAGCGAGAGAAAAAACTAGGGTTCTTTATAATCTATTTTGTACGTAGAGTTGTATGCAATAGTTGATTAATAAATGTAGTCTTTTTATTAGTCTTTGCGCATTTACTTTCTGCATTTAATTTCTGTATCTTAATCATGGTTTCTTCTTCATCATTTCTTTTATCTCAAACCATAAGCGAGTAATTCCTAGCTTGCTAGGGTTCGTAGGCTAAGCTAGATCAATGGATGATAAAATCATTTAACTCCTTTTATACATTTTAAAGTCTATAAACTTTAGCAAAATAGATGTTAACATCCTAATCGGGCGCGCTGCCAATTTATTGCTAGTCATGACCACGATTCGAGATCTGTTTAACACTTGTTTTGGTAAAGGCTAGACATGAATAGAGATCAATGCAAGGACAATGGTTAAGAGTGGGGAAACCCTAGTTTCTTCCAAAAGAACCCTAATCCACATTCATCACTATCGATCTAGTTTTAAACTATTAAAAGATAAAATAAGTCATTTTTAATTAGTCATCCATTACTAATAAGTCATATGAACCCTACAAACCTCTTCCTTATAAAATCTACATCCGTATTAAAATAGATCTACAACCAAACTATTCCGTCTTTAATCAACTCGTCTAAAGCAAGAAAAGAGTTCAGGTTTCCCTGCGGACGACCCATACCCATCGCGGCTAGCTACTAGCGACACCGTATTGATTGCGGTTATTTTATTTACGAAAAAACTTTTTAACCATTAATCAAATGGCGCCGTTGTCGGGGAGACGATCATAATTTTTTTCTTGCTATTCGGGTTGTATTCTTAAATCCATATCATAAAATAAACAAAACCGCATCTTGTGTATCTAACGATTGTTGTGCGAGTTTTGCAAGGAAATCTGGAGTAACTAGAGCACACTCAGAGACTTTCATCGTAACCCAGAGGAACATAGGGGAGCACTGAAGAAATTTTGGTGAACAAACCCTCTAAGCTATGGCAGAACCGCGACAAAAGCTAGCTATTGGCGGCGGAACCGTGGCTCTCTGGTGGAGTTGGTCGCACAAAATCCTCTGGTATCTTTATCAAATATTTCTCTCTTCTCTAAGATCCAATATTCCATTTTTCCTGCAGGATTCTTTGCAAAAAGCGCCGTTAAAAAAATCTTTTTGCGTGTTTTGATATTGGTTTTTTTGTGCATATCTCAACCAGACATTAAGGGGCGATAACCCAAATCCAGATTAGGTGGGGATTTCATCACCCTTCCTAGGCCCTACAAATCACAAAACGAACATATTTTGATCCTACATTAATTAAACAATATCTAGACCAAGGCTCTAAGGACCGTCGCGCTCAAATATGACAGAGGAGGGCCGTGGGTAATCTATCGCTTATCTGCATCTCTCTTGTGGTGTCTAGACAAGTGTGACTAAGGAAAGTGGTTACTTAATTCGGCCCGCTATTTCGGTGATTCGTATAGCGGACACCTGGCACTTACCTGTTCATATCAGATTTTTGCATTTTTATACCGCCCAATTTTTATCACATTGCATATCGGTAGGTACTCTTGAGCCGTGTTTGCTAGTCAATTGCAGGATACAGGTTCTCGGCTCTAAACGGTGAAATCCATGGAAAAATACGACAAAATCCGAGTTCCTGCCAACCACAGATAAAACACGGGTCTCCGCTCTTTATCCGTCTGTTGCCACACACCAGTTTAGGAGACAAAATGACAAATCGATTGTCACCTTCATGCACAAAGCACAATGGCAACACCAAATCCAAGAAATCTACGCGGAGCTCAAGAAAATCATGACAAAAGATCCATGTCCAAATCACCTTTTGATCCACTAGAATTCTGGAAGAAATGTGGAATGATTATCAGAAAATACATGTACCAGACAAAAGGGGACAGCAGACCAGGGCAGCACACAAGAGCCGACAGCCCAACTCACCTATAGTGCGGCGGAACCGCGGCCAATAGGGGGTATAGGCTGCGGTTTCGCGGCCGTACTGGGCCTTCAGTGTGTCATTTTTCATGGGCAGTTGGGTCTTTTCACATGGGTCCAGGATGTTGCCCTAGAATTTCTGTTACCTGCCTATAAATACTCCAGAACTGAGCCAAGCCAAGGGTCAAATTCTTTTGCCTCTTTTTGTTAGGTTTTAGTGTAGTTCTTCTTCTTCTTCTTCATTCTTCCTCCATGATAATGTAGTGAGAGCATTGAGTGGATGTTAATGAAGATGAGGGTTTTTGTATCATTCTCTTTTGTTTAACTTCCCCTTGAGATTTTTGCTTTCTCTTAACCCTTCAACCTCTTCATTGAGCTTGAAAGATTAAGGGTTAGTTATTGATCTCAATGGTCGTATTTTCTTGTGGAATTGGTTCTTCACTTCACATGAGTTCTTTACCCTTCTCTTGATCTTGCAACCTCTTGATTGAGCTTGCAAGTTTAAGGGTTGGCTATTGATCCCATGCTTGTCTTGAGTTCTAGTTTCTTGTTCTTTTTATTGCTTATTTATTTCTTGCTTTTTATTACCTTGCTTTACTTTCTTGCAATTTAATTCCATGCACTTATTTACTTGTAATCTTTTCTTTTCTTTGTTCTTTTTGTTCTCTCTTTTTGGTTCTTTTTGTGAATGGTTGTAATTATTGTTGTTGTTAAGAATCAATACGGTATTGTAAGTTAATACTTCCTTGCTCGTTTCCTTTTCCCGTTATTTTCCATTGAACTCCGCCCAAACCATACGCAAGCGCTCCGTTAGGCACCCTACCCTGACAAGGTAACGGTGATTCCTAACCACGACCGGTTGCATTCGGTTTGGCCGGAAGCGAAAGCAAGAGACAAGAACGGAAGGACAAGGATAAATAAGCCGTATTCCACGAATACCGCGCTTAAATCCCCTAATCCACGTTGTTGCCGATTGCTCTAGCTTCAATTGGTCAAGACTCGGCTCAAAGGTTTTGAGTACGGATTTCTTTAGCTTACAATCTCGTATCTTTTTCTTAACAACTTTATATTTGCAAATAAAACACATAGGTTAGTCTGAACAAACATATACTCATTCTTTATTGACTCGTCTAAAACAAGAACGGACATACAACCATCTCCCTGTGGATCGACCCGTGCTCAACCGGCTAGCTGCATAGCGACACCATCTTGATTGCGGTTAACTTTAATTCTTTCAATCAAATGGCGCCGTTGCCGGGAAGACGGTAGCGTATTTTCTTTCTTGTTATTCGGGTTAATATTCTTTTTGTATATATTTTTTTTTTAAAATATCTTCTTTTTTTTTGATAATTTTTGTGGGCAAGTGTGCAGATTTTTGCATATTTGCAAACTGCGATTGTGGGGAGCAAAGTGTACGTTCAAAGTTAAGCTGATTACGAAGTACAGTGCCAAAGATCCGGGTAGTTTGACCCGCGCAAGCGAACTTTCCAAGCTTACCGGATTTGATTCAACGGGGGTTTCCTAACCCAAAAACTTAACGGTACGTACTTTACTAACACATTCTTCTCAAATCCGACGCATCCAATATACTATTCTTTGCAGGATTCTTTGCAAGTTCGCTAGCAAACGCTAAAAATTGACTAACCCGTATTTGTTGCAGTGCCGCGCTTAAACTAAAAAACGATTGTTTGATTCTTTATAGAATTTTTATTGAATTGCGCATTGCATACATTAATACGGACTTAAGGGCAAGCGAACCCCACAATATACGGTAAAGGATTTCATCACCTTTTCCGTGGCCCACAAATCACGAACTTGAGCATAACGTTTATCCGCACAAACTTTAAAAGAAACTAGACTTTAAGCCTTAAGGACTTCGCGCTCACTAGGAGAAGTTAACTGTGTTTAGAACCTCGCTTAACGATATATTGTTTACGGGGTGTCTAGAAAAGTGTTAACGGCGAAACCGCCAGAAAAGAAAGGGTTATTTAATTAAGGAACTTCGCGAAAGCGTTGGAAAACCTCCCCTTATCTCTGCACTTACCTGGCCTCGTGATCAGTGTATCTTGAGCCCGTTTCTCGACACAGTTTTACTTCGACAATCAAGTTCTCGAGCAGGTCTAGTTGACCTAGGTGAACCCTAGAACGATTAGGTGTGTGGTATTTTTTGTGTCGTGATTGTTTTGTCCATATTCTTTTTGTGTGTATATTTCATTCTTTTGTTAATAAATAACTATAAAAAAAATCATTCATTTTTCCCCTCCTTTTCTCTGCCTTTCTTTCTTTCTCTCTTCATATCATGGGTACCCCACCTCGCAAAACTCTTGCCGAACTTTGGTACCCACAACCAGACATTACTTCTTACGGTTCTTGCTTTGGCCGAACATCGAACGACCCCTCCATGCCCAAAGTTTCACTGAAAGATCGCATAGCAGCGTCTAGGACAAACACTTGCACTCCTCATTCCACTTTGTATCAACCTTTTCAACCTCCCGCACCCGCTTATATTGATACCCCTTCTGCAAGTCGTCCTTTGTCTCTTGCTGAACAAATTGAACAATCCCGTAGCCGATCTTTCACTCCTTTCACCACTACAAATTCTTGGGATCAACAATTCCATTCACCTTCCTATCCAAATGTTGATCCTGCTCCTGTCCAGCCATTCAATTCATACCAATCCTACCCTACTTTTGCACCTTCCCTAGACATTGCATCAGAACCGCCATTTGGGAGTTTTCAGTATCCAAACAACCTTGAATCTTTTACTGAAACCCCTTCACAACCCATGTCTAGTCTGGAACAGTCTTTGGAAGACTTTAGGGTAGCGTCGTACCAACAGATAATGGATTTGAATGCGTCCATGGCCGCCCTCATACAACCTAGTGACCCGGTAGCTAGTTTTCAACTAGCTCCAAATTTTCCAATGTATGAAGAGGCGGTAGGACAGGTTGAGAATTTGAGTGGAAAGAGTGAGATGTACCCCCTTCCGAATCAAGCCTACCCGTTTCAACTTGAATCCCACAACTCCGGTTTTGAGCGTCTATCTAGTATTCCAAACGATTCATTGATTAAATATAGAACAGATAATGAGTTGTGTGACTTCGTAGTGTTTGATTTGCCCGATTGTGAAGGGCCCCTTTTGAGTGAAACCGTACCCAGTCCTTTTGACCTCTACACCTCCACTCTAGAACCTGAATTGATTACTATCCATGCTTTGGTTGAGGTGTCTGAGAAAATTGACTTTCACTTGATTAAGGATATTGACGCTGGGAATATTTTGGATGATGAACCTATAGATTTGGCTGAGTTTTTCTCTTCAAATCATCATCCCGAGTCATTAAATGTTTTTCCCGAACCCTATATGCGTCTGGATTTTGAAGAAAAGTGCATGGATGTGCTAAATTTTGAGGAGAATATTGAGGATAGTTTTGAGGATGAACCAGTTTTAATTGATGAGTCGGATTTTCCAATTCATCCTGTTCCTTTCACTGACTGTGTACACCCTCCAGAACCTTTAACCGATGCCCTTCCTCAACCACTTCCCTCCCTCCTTTCCATCGTTCCGACCTTGCAAGAAACCGTTTCTCTTTCATTTCATATGTCTGGTTTACCACGTTCGGCATACCCATGGTTTCTTACGAATCTTGAGGGATTTGACCCAATTTCTCGCCATATTGATAGATTAGTACAATCCATCTTTTCACATCGATCATTACAGATTGTACTAATTTATTCTCTCCATTTGCACCCTGAAGTTCGTACTCCACTTCTTTTTCCCTTCCGCCATTCTTCTTCTTCTTATATACCTAGACCGTATACCACTTCTATCTCAATACGGTCTCGCGTATTCTCCCTCTCTTTTCTCTACGCCTTCTTCCACCAACCTGTACATTATAGCAATAAAATCTTTGAATGGTTGGTGCTCACTTTTGGCCTGTGTAAGGCCTTGTATAGCTTGATACTGTTCTTTCCCCCCTAATCCTGAACTTCATCGCTTAACAGTGGAAACACTGTTTCACTTAAGTTTGGGGGGGACTCCTTTTTTGTATATATTTTTTGTTTTCTTTGTTGTATATAATTCGTTTTTAGGGAGCGCCGGCAATTTTGACCCTCTTGGTATAGCCTGACAGTGAGGGCACTGTCAAGTTTAAGTTTGGGGGTGTGCTCGGTAAGCTTTCTTCCTTCACATTCATTTGTATATTTTGCATTTGCATACCTTATTAAAAACCCACAAAAATCAAAAAATTTCCAAAAATATAAAGACTTTGTCGTCAAGTTAGCTAATAGGGTAACTTAGATTTTTATTCTGAAAGTTTAGTTGATATATTAGAAATAACTAAATTCTAGGCTTAGGATTTGAAAACCCTAAAAATAACCCTCATTCTGTTTAAACTTGGTGATTATACGTCCTTACAGTTTTTTTGAGAAATAGGTAATCTTGAGTTCAGTTCTTGAGTTAAGTCAAGATGAAGGGAAAGTATTGAAGCTTTACTGGAGGATAAGTCTGAAAAATAGTTTCTTTTCTTGAGTTTAAATTTAGAAAGTATATACCCTACAAACTGCACTTACACGCACCTTGAAACTTGAGATAGTAGAGGATACCTAGAAATACTCTTGCCTGAAAACCTAGTATGAAAGAAAAAACGGTATTTAAAGCTAAACACCAAAAGAGCATAGTGAAAAATATATCCGGTCTTGAAAAAGAAAAAGAAAAAGAAAAAGAAGAAAAAAATAGAATAAAGTCAAGACCTGGAAACTGCTATTTACGCTTTAATGTTCACACATTCAGTAATCGGTCGTTAGTGCCTCAAGAAGCATTAATAGTCGCATGAAAGGTGTGTGAGCAAATCCGTCCATCCTTAATGAAAAGAAGTAGTATGAGGTATTAGGGCAAGGGTATTATAGCTTGAATTGAATTCTTGAGTGTAGGGGTGCAAATATACACTCACGTAGGGGTATACAATCGATGTTTGGATAAAAGATAGAGATAAAGAATAAGACTTGTGTTTTCTGTAAAGTTGATAAAAATCCCTGATTTGAGGCCGCGCTTTAGAAGGAAAACTCAGGTGAACCGACATCTTTCTAAAAACTTTTTGGAACGTATATGATCTAAGGTTAAATAGATAGGAGGTGTGAAAAATAAGAGTTGGATGTTTCTAACTTAGGATGATAGAGTTTCTAACATAAATACTAAACTGTAGGAGTAGAATCAATGTTAACTTACGACACTAGCTTGACGGGATTTTGTGGGTGTAATCCGCTGAAAACCCTCAGGAGACAACACTCCTCCTACTAGGGACACCTAGAGGTTTAACGGCTTGTTGCACGCGCTCAGTGCAATCGCGTTCCCTGCGAAAGTGCGGTTAGGATTTTTTTGTGAATAAATTGGTTTTGCTCAGGACGAGCGAATGATAAGTTTGGGGGTATTTGTTCATATCAGATTTTTGCATTTTTATACCGCCCAATTTTTATCACATTGCATATCGGTAGGTACTCTTGAGCCGTGTTTGCTAGTCAATTGCAGGATACAGGTTCTCGGCTCTAAACGGTGAAATCCATGGAAAAATATGACAAAATCCGAGTTCCTGCCAACCACAGATAAAACACGGGTCTCCGCTCTTTATCCGTCTGTTGCCACACACCAGTTTAGGAGACAAAATGACAAATCGATTGTCACCTTCATGCACAAAGCACAATGGCAACACCAAATCCAAGAAATCTACGCGGAGCTCAAGAAAATCATGACAAAAGATCCATGTCCAAATCACCTTTTGATCCACTAGAATTCTGGAAGAAATGTGGAATGATTATCAGAAAATACATGTACCAGACAAAAGGGGACAGCAGACCAGGGCAGCACACAAGAGCCGACAGCCCAACTCACCTATAGTGCGGCGGAACCGCGGCCAATAGGGGGTATAGGCCGCGGTTTCGCGGCCGTACTGGGCCTTCAGTGTGTCATTTTTCATGGGCAGTTGGGTCTTTTCACATGGGTCCAGGATGTTGCCCTAGAATTTCTGTTACCTGCCTATAAATACTCCAGAACTGAGCCAAGCCAAGGGTCAAATTCTTTTGCCTCTTTTTGTTAGGTTTTAGTGTAGTTCTTCTTCTTCTTCTTCATTCTTCCTCCATGATAATGTAGTGAGAGCATTGAGTGGATGTTAATGAAGATGAGGGTTTTTGTATCATTCTCTTTTGTTTAACTTCCCCTTGAGATTTTTGCTTTCTCTTAACCCTTCAACCTCTTCATTGAGCTTGAAAGATTAAGGGTTAGTTATTGATCTCAATGGTCGTATTTTCTTGTGGAATTGGTTCTTCACTTCACATGAGTTCTTTACCCTTCTCTTGATCTTGCAACCTCTTGATTGAGCTTGCAAGTTTAAGAGTTGGCTATTGATCCCATGCTTGTCTTGAGTTCTAGTTTCTTGTTCTTTTTATTGCTTATTTATTTCTTGCTTTTTATTACCTTGCTTTACTTTCTTGCAATTTAATTCCATGCACTTATTTACTTGTAATCTTTTCTTTTCTTTGTTCTTTTTGTTCTCTCTTTTTGGTTCTTTTTGTGAATGGTTGTAATTATTGTTGTTGTTAAGAATCAATACGTTATTGTAAGTTAATACTTCCTTGCTCGTTTCCTTTTCCCGTTATTTTCCATTGAACTCCGCCCAAACCATACGCAAGCGCTCCGTTAGGCACCCTACCCTGACAAGGTAACGGTGATTCCTAACCGCGACCGGTTGCATTCGGTTTGGCCGGAAGCGAAAGCAAGAGACAAGAACGGAAGGACAAGGGTAAATAAGCCGTATTCCACGAATACCGCGCTTAAATCCCCTAATCCACGTTGTTGCCGATTGCTCTAGCTTCAATTGGTCAAGACTCGGCTCAAAGGTTTTGAGTACGGATTTCTTTAGCTTACAATCTCGTATCTTTTTCTTAACAACTTTATATTTGCAAATAAAACACATAGGTTAGTCTGAACAAACATATACTCATTCTTTATTGACTCGTCTAAAACAAGAACGGACATACAACCATCTCCCTGTGGATCGACCCGTGCTCAACCGGCTAGCTGCATAGCGACACCGTCTTGATTGCGGTTAACTTTAATTCTTTCAATTAAATGGCACTTACCTGGCCACAAGAGTGATAAAGAGGTGGTAGAGGATTGATCCTGCAACTTGTCCTTTGGAAGTCTAGGAGCGGTCTAGTGACTTGACATGGGTGACCCTAGTTCTAGGGATTGATTGTGCATTTTGTGATTTGTTGAGTCAAGCCTCATGTTCAAAACTTTTTCAAAACAAACCTTCTTAAAATCTTTCTCACACACGCTGCCACGTGCACTAAACCCGCTTAGTGCATGATCGGCTAGACACGGGATTCTAGTGCCCGTCTTGTCCATGTTTTTGCTGTCGACTCCGAAGTAGGTACTTCTTCATCTTCTATTTTCTCTCCACCTACCACATCTTCCAAAATGGACGGATCTCCATTGAGATTTAACGATACCACCCTGCCGCCACCCGTAGGTGTGCAAAACCCACCGCGCATCTCTCTCCATGAAAGATGCTACCCCGTACGTGGGCCCCTTCCTACTTGTCTTTCTCTTCCACCGGCCAATGGGAATAATTTTGAAATTAAACCCTACTTTATCAACTTGTTGTCCGAATTTCACGGGCTTGAATCCGAAGATGCATACGTTTTCATAACCAAATTCGAGAACGTATGTACAATGATGAGTACAGCCCAACTTTCAAGGGATGCTATGTGATTGCGTCTTCTCCCTTTTACCTTGTGCGATCTAGCAAAAAAATAGCTTTATAGTACTGCCGCACATTCTATCGCTAAATGGGATGAATTCGTTATAGCATTCCTTAAGAAATTCTATCCTCATCACAAAACCGCCAGTGTTTGAAGCGAGATTAACCAGTTTACCCAACTTCCCAATGAACCATTTTGGAAATTCTTTGAACAGATTAAAGATCTTCTTGTCCAATGCCCTCACCACGGAATCGATAGATAGCAATTTTGCCGAATTATATATGAGGTATTAATCCAGCGACAAAACAGATGCTAGAAACCATTTGTGAATGTCATTTCATGTCTAAAGACGATGGTGAAGCTTGGCAATTCCTGGAAGATCTCGCCGAACAAACATTACAGTGGGAAAGTGTTAGACCAACATCGTCTTCATCTAGGGCAGGTATCCATCAGCTCGATGTTTCCATCGCAGTGAAAGCCGAAATGGCCGCGATACAAAAGAAACTCGAAGCTATAGAAAACAAATTTTCGTCGGCCTCCCTAAACCAAGTTACACTCCCCAAAACCGTGTGTGGTTGCTATTCTGACCCTTCACATTTAACGAAAGAATGTCCTTTAAATCCCCCATTTTAAGGTCAAGAACAAACTAATGCTGCTTTTCAGCAACGATCTAGAAACGATCCTTATTCTTCTATATACAATCAGGGATGGAGGAGTCATCCTAATTTTGCTTGGAACCAAAACCAAAATCAAAATCAAAACCAGTTCCCAAGCAACTATCAAAGGCCTCCCCCACAGCAACAGCAGCCACCACAACAAAGTCAGCACCCCTTTCAACCGCAATCTTTTCAAAACCCGGCCAACAACTTTGCACCTTATAATAATTCTTTCCCAATGGGCGGTACTGATAAAACCTCTGCACTCGAACGTAACTTAGAAACGTTCATTAAACAATCTACACAAACGACGGCTAATTTAACGTTTTCTATCCAAATGTTAGTGCAACACACGACTTCCCATGGTGAAAGGATTAAATCGACAGAAACACAACTTTCATAGTTAAATGTCGCAATGAGTGAGAGACAGAAAGGGAGACTTCCGTCTCAACCTCTACCAAATCTCGGCCACTCACAAAGCGCAAACCTCATTTTTAACCAAAAAAACATAACGTGAGTGCCATGACTACGTTGAGGTCGGAAAGAGTGTTGAATAACCAAGTTGGGGAACAAGTTGAAGTTGATGACAATGAAACCCCGGCCACTACTTCTAACCCTAATTCGTCTAGTCCACCACCTTCTGAGCCTATTCTCCGTTCTTCACTAGGCTCAAACCCTCAGCCCACTTCCTTGGATAAACCTCAAATGATCCCAAATCCAATTTTGGGATCCATTCCATCCCCACAAACTTCTCCATAAATGTTGGACCCAACCCTTATAGATAAAGCTCCATTTCCAAACAGGTTGAGAGCCAACAAACCAAATGCACAAATGGAGAAAATTGTGGAAATGTTTAAGCAGGTTAACATAAATATTCCTCTTCTAGATGTTATTCAATAAGTTCCGTCTTATGCGAAAATCCTTAAGGACTTGTGCACTAGGAAGAGGAAAACTCAAGTGCCTAATAAGGTTTTCTTAACGAGTAATGTGAGCACCACTTTTACCCAACAGTTGCCGAAGAAATGCAAGGACCCCGGATGTCCTAAAATATCCATAACTATTGGGGGCAAAAGCATTAATCGCGCTCTACTCGATCTAGGTGCTAGTGTTAACTTCCTCCCGTATTCTGTGTATGAGCAGTTAGGCATAGGAGAGTTGAAACCTACACACTGCACCCTCCAGATGGATAATCGATCTATCACCCACCCTAAGGGTGAGCTAGAGGACGTGTTAATCAAAATCGGGGAATTTATATTCCCTATGGACTTTATAGTTCTAGATACACAGCCTGTGGCAAACCCACGGAACCAAATCCCGGTGATTCTCGGTCGGCCTTTTCTAGCAACTTCCAATGCCTTAATAAATTGTTGTAACGGTTTCATGAACCTATCCTTTGGGAAGATGACAATTTAGCTTAACATTTACATACTGGGAAGTCAACCCTCTGAGCCTTCTGCTCATCTAATCGATATATGTTCTGTCAACGAGATAGCTTCCGACAGATGCAAAGTTGATGAACTTTGCGTTAATGATCTCGACGACACTAGTTCGTCATTGTTTGATCCTGCAAATTACTATACTAGTGAGGACCCTTTTGACAAGTCTAACCACGAGTTTGAATCCTTTGGCTTGTCGCAAAAGTTAGTCGAGCCTTCCGAGTCTATATTTTACGCTGGCTATGAACCTCTTAACGAGTCCGAATATAATTACCCTACCTTACCTTCTATCGTCTCTCCGCCGACACTAGATCTCAAGCCACTACCTTCTCATCTTAAATATGCATATTTAGGTGAGAATGAGTCTTTACTCGTCATCATATCATCTTCTCTAGCTTTAAAGAAAGATAGCACTCTTTTGTCAGTCTTGAGATCAAATCGGCAAGCTTTTGGTTGGACAATGGCAGACATCAAAAGGATTAGTCCCTTACTTGTTGAACATCATATACATTTGATGGATGAAGGCAAACCTGCCCGAGACCCACAAAGATGGTTGAATCCTTTTATGAAGGAGGTGGTAAAGAAAGAAATCGTCATATGCCTAGACAATGACATAATTTACCCAATATCTGATAGCCAATTGGTAAGTCCTATTCATGTGGTCCCTAAAAAGTCTGGCATCACGGTCATAACTAATGAGGCTAATGAGTTGATCCAAACACGCACCCAAACTGGGTGGCGGGTATGTATTGATTATAGAAAAATTAATGCCACAAGGAGGAAAGATCACTTCCCTCTACCTTTCATTGACCAGATGTTAGAACGATTAGCCGGGCATGAATACTACTGTTTCTTAGACGGATACTCCGGCTATAACCTGATCCCCATCGCCGAAAAGGATCAAGATAAGACAACATTTACTTGTCCCTTCGGTACTTTTGCTTATAGACGCATGCCCTTCGGGTTATACAATGTTCCCGCTACATTTCAGCGGTGCATGATGGGGATATTCTCGGACATGGTCGAGAATTTTCTGGAGATATTTATGGACGATTTCTCCATATTTTGGGACTCCCTTGAGGAATGCCTTCGTCATCTTGATGCTAGTTCTTACCTACTGTAAGGATAAGAATTTAACTTTGAATTGGGGAAAATGACATTTCATGGTTCAAGAGGTATTGTCCTTAGGCATATCATTTCACAGAAAGGCATGGAGGTAGACATAGCTAAAATAGATATCATCCATAACCTTCCTCCTCCCAAATGCATCAAAGATGTACGATCCTTCCTTAGTCATGCAGGATTTTATAGGAGATTCATTAAGGACTATGCTTCCCCAATAAAAGAGCAGAGCTCTATCAAAAAATGAGGCATCGCCACACGTGCTTCCCACGAGGGAGCCAGCGCTAAGACCAATCTGATAGGAATTAATCCTATGGTGGCGCCTCACGTGCTCCTCAAGCAGGCGCCAATGTCCAATGCGGGCGCCGATGTGCAATGCACATGAATACCCATTATAAGAATTAAAATCTTATGTGGCGCCTACGTGCACAACACATGAGCATCGGCACCCAAGTAGAATTAAATTCTACTCTCTGTTAAACAGAGCTGTTGGATCAAAGATCCAACGGAGATGACAAATCATCAAAAATACAGAATTAAATTCCGTCGGGAGAAAACATCCCCCAAATTGGATTATAAAATAAAATTCTATTTTGGGATATATTCTCTCAATCTTTCTAAACAAGAAAAATTGCCCTCTGTAAAACAGAGAACCGGTGGATTAAAAAAATCACCGTTTTAAAGAAAAATTCTGTGTAAGGGAAAATATTTCCCCAATCTTGTTAGAAACAAAAAAATATGTTCTGTAAAACAGAAACCCTTGGATCAAAGATCCAATGGTGGGTAAAAATCCCCAAATCAATTGGGATCTCTTGATGAGAGATTTCTTCAGAGTTGATTAACAAATTGCCTCTACTATATAAAGGACCCAAGACTTCAAGTCTGACTCAGAGAACACCCCCCCTACTCCTTTAAAAACCAAAGCAGAAAGCTTCAAAAGGGAACAGAGAAGAAGATCTCCCTGCTCAAAAACTCTAGGTAAATAAAAAGAATAGAGATCAAAACATCTCGTTTACAGATCTAAGGGTTTAACCCTCTTAAAAAAGAACTTAGTTCTTTCTCTGGATCTGAGATCCACAAGACAAGTCCTCCATAAGTTGAGAATTTAATTCTGATCGGGAAGAATTTGTTCTTAAGAATCAAAGATTCAGAAAAGGACTAGGAATTGAATTCCTTGAAACGAAGAATATAAGAGAAACCCGGTTCTAATAAAAGAACTCGGTTCTTAAAAAATGAAAGCTTGATCATTAATGGGCGCCACAGAAGAAAAGAGTGCTTGGCACTCACTGGGCAGCGCCTCACGTGTCCCTCACGTGGGTGCCACAGAAGAAAAGAGTGCTTAGCACTCACTAGGCAGCGCCCAGCGTCTCACGTATCCCTCACGTGGGCGCCACAGAAGAAAAGAGTGCTTAGCACTCACTGGGCAGCGTCCAGCGCCTCACGTGCTTCGCACGAGGATGCCATAAAGGGCACTTAGCACTCCATATAAAGATAAAAGGAGTAAAGTGTTTTACACTTATTGGGTAATCCCCCATGACTGAAAGCTCCATATGATCATATGTGGACGTCAGAACTTATATAAGTGCTCAGCACTTTTTTGCATAAAAGGGGGACTGATTAAACAGAGCCCAAGCAAGTGGTTAGCACTCTTGTTTTTCAATAAAAAAAAAGACCACTGAGCAGATCAAGCCCAAATTGGCTAGGTTCTCTGAGGATAGAACCTCCTTGATTCAAATCAACCGAGCCCATATACTCATGATTGCACAAACTGATCTCAGTCTCACATATGTCTATTGATCTTTCAATTGATGATATCCAAAATGATATTCATTTCATATCTCCTAAGGTAATCTTAGTCTCAAAATATGACTAACGATTCCTAGGGCCACCATAACCCGTCTCCTTCAACTACGGGATTTGGTTTAAGGGTACATCTCTCCACAACTTTGACATACGTCGTTGTAATTCTTCAACGTCTTCAGAGAGGTGGAGGGTCCCGACAACAAACAATTCTTCAGTGCATTCCCAAACCGTACAAACCGACGTGCACACCACAAATCAGACCGCACCCCATACTGGGTGCATTCCATATCACCCTTGTTTATTCCGTCACGTAACAAATACACATGCGCGCAAGATGAACACAATGGACCACTACGTCCTTAAACTGGCAATGGACCGAAACGTCCTTAAACTAATATTCGCCTCCAAAATGGCGATAATGGACCGAAATGTCCCTAAACTAATATTCGCCTCTAAAATGGCGATAATGGACCGAAACATCCTTAAACTAAAACAATAGAGCCCAAATGCTCTTTTGTTGGATCTGAAATAAAAATAATCCTAAAATCCCGTTAAGTGGATCTTAGTCTCAAATTGGACTAATGTATCCTTAACAAAAACAAATCAAGCCCCCAAATGCTCACATACATTTAATTCGATCTTAATCTCAAAATAGATTAACGATCCTTAAATAAAAAAACCCCAAATCTAAGATATAAGGATTTGGACTAATCTACGCTCTACGGGCGACAACATTAATCAGTCTCCGTATACAATCCACGGGCAACTAAAATAAACAAAAACACACACGACACGAAGTGAACTTCCGGAAAGGAGAAAGTGGTTATCGCGATGCGGTAACGTAATTAACTGCAGAGGCTGGCGCCTGCAGGGAAGAGCACCCCCACAATCAAAAACCCCTCGCAAAACGAGGGGGAATCTGAAGAAGTCTGCTACAAAGGCCACATCCATCCAAACCTCCGATACACGGTGCCATAAATCAACTTGGCATCTTCGGAGAGGTGGACGGATAAATCCAAATAGCATCTGCCCCCAAATTCAGGCAGGACGATCCATCCCGGTCCGTCCCCGTTTTCGGTGATGAACAGATTCTGGAACGCCCGGTGGGACCTTTTCCTCATTCCACTCCACACTTCGTATGTCGTGTTCGCGAACAAAATCGCGGTTTGCTATGGTTGCCTTTGGATTCAAGTTACTAAGATTTGGTGTCTTGTTCCTGTGCAGAAAGAAGAAGTGAACATCAATGGCTTCCAGCTGCACAAATTGCAACAGCAACTCCCGCTCCGCCCCAACTGGAGAAGTGACATACGGGCCCAATATGGCCTCCATCTTTTCAATGCCGGTAGGGCAGGTGACTCAAGCCACCACTGGATTGTTCTTCGGGACCATGCTCCAACCAGCAAGCTTCAGCGTCCCAGTGACTTGAAACCACCACGGCCCCTCTCCACGGGTCATCTAAGTCTGCCAACTCAGTTTTCAACAGTCTGATTCGAAGCTCAAGTGGGCCCGCAAAGAGGCTTGCACTACCTGAAAGGGCTATCCCAAAACGGATAGTCCTCCCAACTCCTCCGGCAGGTGAAGTCATCAAAAGTGCTTCCCCTACCAGAAAGTCGGACTTCTAAAGATTGACCATTCTCTCTCAAAGGACGTCAGTCTTCGACAGGCTGGTACCAGTAGCAGCCCCTCACCAAAGAAGGGGCACGACGGAGCCGCTTCCACAACTGAAGTAGTCACATCTGTAAAGCACGCTCAACATCGCCACAGGCGCCGTGTGAGAAGAGCTGGGGGAAACTCCCCCTCCAAACTCACCCCACCATCTCCAATGGTGGAAATTGACGCTGCCGTTCCAACTGGGAATAGCTTTGATCTTCTTAGGAGGGTGCAAAAGAACTCTCCAACTGCAGTGCTGAAGAAATCTCCTCCACCTGATGAAAACACGACACAGGTAATGACGGAGCAGCCCCCTCGGCGGCTCTCTTCCCAAACCCACAGGGTCTGGCAGAAAGTCCAAGATTCTGTGATCAACAAGAACTACTATCGCCGACTGAGGAAAATGAAGGTTCGGCAGGAGAAAGGCTATCCTTCCACCATACAGCGAGGGACATCTTCAACACGGGTGCCTGTTATAACGGCTCCTTCAACTTTGACCTCCTCCAAAAGGGTGAGGCTGGAGAATCTCCCACCGCCGGCGGCAAATTCCAAAGTCGATGGACCCAAATGCCCCAAGTCTGGGGGCATGATCGTACACACGGTTTACATGGTTTCCAGGAAATAGGAAAGTCGTGCTTCCGTGGGTCATCGGACGCAAACTCGGTTGTTGACAAAAGCTCAGGAGCAACAACAAAAGCTCTAGGAAATGCTGATCAAAATTTCAGCACTTACCGAGCAGAAAGAAAACCCGGAATCGGCATCTGAACAGCGCCAGGAGCAAGAGACCGATACAGAGTTCCTGCGAAGGTGCTAGAAAGAAAAGAAAAGGAGGCCGCGGAGCATGCTGCTAATATAAAGCAGATGACACTTTTGTTCCAAGATATGGTTGGAATGATCATCCAGCCAGAACCTCCAGCTGAAGATCCACCTATAATCATCGAAGATGACAGAGAAGAAACATCAAACCCTTTTCTGGCTCTATCAATAGCTAAAGAAGAAACAATCCCCAAGGTCGCTCTCGATGACTATATAGCTCAACAAATACGAGCTCATCAAGCTAGTGAAGCTAGTGAAGCAGCTGGCCCAACTGTCAAAACTAGGCGACCGTATCCAGGATGGTATGACTAAATCAAGTACCCGCCGGGATATACGATCCCTAAGTTTCATGTGTCCAAAGGGACAGGCAATCCGCATCAGCATCTCGCTCAGTTCAGAGCTCTATGTAGCAATACTTGAGGCGACGATAAACTGTTGCTTCGCCAGTTTGTTGGTCGCCTGTCGGTGACGGCATTAGAATGGTACTCGGAGCTCCCAAATGACTCTGTCAAAACATTCACTGAGATGGAACTGTTGTTCACACAGCAGTTCGCTAGCGTAAGCGAGCGCACCCCGATCACGGCATTAATCAATGCCAGGGTGAAGTCAGGAGAAACCTGGGTCCAATATGAAATCCGGTGGCGGAACCTATGGTCAAAATGCGAACAACGCATCGAAGAATCTCCTGCCATGGGTATGTTCATTGGGACACTAGATCCTCAAACGACGGTGTCCTAGTTCATGACGTTCTTCAAGCCAACCACCTTCCAGGCTCTGATCGACAAACTAGCCCAAATGGACTAGATGGGCCACGGGCCTTCCTTCTCAAAAATGGACCCTCGAAATGCCAGGGGTAAAGGGAAAGCGGCCTTCGTTGCCAATACTCAACAGCAACCAAATGACCCGAAACCGGTTGCTCGCCAAAACAATGCACGTCCACGCTTATCCCTGGAAGAAAGGCTAGGACGCGCCTACTTGTTTCCCCATGATAAGACGAGGAGACTGTTCGAGATGGCAATGCGCAACAAACTTATCATATTTCCGGACCCACGATGTCCACCACAACCCGGCGATGTCAACAATCCCAACTACTGCTCCTATCACAGAATGGTGAGCCACCCAATTGAAGATTGCTACGTCTTCAAAAATTGGGTCGAGGACCAGTATCAATGGGGGAAGTTTGCGCTTTCTGAGAACTGGAAGGTGAACCCGCCACAGAAGCACGCTCATAAAAAGGTGGAAACGCCGGGGGCATCATGCTCGCTTGTGGAAGAAGCTCTATAGGAAGTTGTCCTTTCAGTTAAAACTAAAAGAATGCTGAAGGATCTCCAGGCATGTCCGGCAATTAGGTGGAAGAGCCCGTTTGAACCGGAAATCATCGAAGGGATGCTGAAACCGCGTCCCGTACCGAAAACAGTCGACAAAGGACAAAAACCCCAAGTCGAACCTTCAAAATCTTCGAAGAGAAAGAAGAAGACGAAGGAGCCTGTGCAACCTGCAGAGTATGACGACAAACGCACAGACTTACAGAAGTACATTGACACGCTAGAGGAGTACAATCAGAAGGCGCGGACACTGGTCACTTTCGAAGAGTTCATCAAGCATATTCTTGAGAACGAAGAAAGTGACAACGATGAAGAAAATAACTCATCAGAAGAAACCAAAGACTATGTAGCAAGTTGCCACATAGTCTCCATTTCATCGTCAAATGGCGAAGAAACTCCCTCGGCGTCAGAAAATAACGTAGAAGAACTGGGAGCAGGATCGGCGCCAAAATCCCCGGAACTGTCAGAAGGCCTAATCGATAGGTTGTTAAATGAAGTCTTTCGAAAAAGAAAAGTTGACCAAGAACGCGAAACAGCCATATACGAAAAGGCTAAGCATCGGCGTTAGGATGAAGAAGCTGCGATAAGGATGAGTCATAAAGTACTCCAACCAAGCCAAAGCAGACCTGCTATAAACAAGAGCAGGATCAAAGCAGAGAAGCTGTTCACCAAAACCCGATCAATGGGAATGAAGCTGCCCCCTCTCATGGAGAACACTCCCGGGGTCATGCACCTTCACGGAGCGGATATACATCCAAACTACTGTCTATATCAGCGGAGGGTTACCCACCCTACCGAGGAATGCAATGCCTTCAAGAAGTGGTGGTAAGGATACGTTGCTCATCAACAGCACTTTAAGAGGATGAAACGCGAAGCTTGTCGATAGCAAAAGGGTGCGACAAATGCGCGTGAAAAAAACGACTGGAAACTGTCATATGGTTGATACCAGTCCGGAAAGGGAAAAGCCACAAGTTCTTACTTTCGGTAGTGATTCTGATGAAGAAATGACTCTCAGCCCTCTCTTCAAAGACTCCACCTCCGAAAAAGAAAAGGGGGAGAAAAACTGTGAGAACATTCAGCTGCGTAGCCGCACGCTGCTTGAAAAGAACATCGGACTTACAAACAAGGGTTTGAGGAAAAAAGACAAAGGAAAAAAATCCCTGAGGAAATTGCCCTCGACGAAATCCTCCTTATAGCACAGTAAAATCTAGAGGCTTATAAAGCAAGGATGACGCGGTCATACAAAAACTGACCTGGTCGAGAACATTCGGCCAAGGCGAACTCGTGCTAGTCTTCAAAAGACCTATGATCCCCAATCGTGCGAAACGGGGGAAATTCGAGCCGAATTATGAAGGCCCGTACATTATAGACAAGGTCTACCAGGGTAGGGCCTACCTGCTCATGGATATGCATGGCGAAAGACCCTTCCGGCCAATAAATGGCCGATTCCTTAAAAGATACTACACCTAACGGGTTACGATTCAGGTCAATGATATATGACGACGCATGTGTCCGCTTGCTATCTTCCTGAGTCAGAACCCTAAAAGTAGTATCCAGAAGATCTGTTGCCTCGAAAATGGTAACAATGGACCACTACGTCCTTAAACTGGCCATGGACTGAGATGTCCCTAAGCTAACAATGGACAGAGATGTCCTTAAACTAAAACTTCGGACCGAGATGTCCTTAAACTAAAAATTCGCCTCAAACATGGCAACTTTGGACCGAGGAGTCCTTAAACTAGAAATTATCTGCCTCAAATATGGCAATAACGGACCGAGATGTCCCTAAACAAGCACGTCGTCACCAAAACGGCAATCTCCACCCTTGAGATCTACATTGCAATCGAAACCATAACGGCGAAGACTGCAACTCAAGTCTCACTGGCTACACAGCTACTCCAGCAGTGAAGTCACCCCTAAATCCAATTGGAAAACAGATGGGTCAAAAAAAAGGTATGTCCACAAGCAAATGGGCACGGATGAAAACCCGAAAGGGCGCCGTGAGTAAAAACAGTAGGGCTACCGGCGAGCTTGTGAAAACCCGGAAGGGTGCAATCTCGTTTAAAAAAACGGTGTGTCCACAAGCAAAATGGGCACGGATGAAAACCCGAAAGGGCGCCGTGAGTAAAAATAGCAGGACTGCCGGCGAGTTTGTGAAAACCCGAATAGGACGCAAACTCGTAAAATAAAAATTCATGTGCACTTGCGAGGTCTTCTCGACTTTGTGAGGAGAAAATACCTATGTGAGATCCTTACGACTCACAAAGGAGCAACACACTTAGGAATCCTCATGATTCCTAAGGAGAAATTACACTTACGGGATTCTCACGACTCGTAAGGAGAATTCCCCTTATGAGACCCTCACGGCTCATAAGATTCAAAAGCCTTAAGCTACAGGGATCTGAACCTGTTCTTAAACCATCACATTTCCCAAGTTTCCCTATAGGCGGTCCAATATTGGCCCTTGTATACAATCCACGGGAATAAATAAATATAGCCCTCACCTAGTTCCACTAATGGCGTGAAATGTCCCCATATGGTGAACGACACTTGTAAGTCCTCTCGACTTATAAGGAGAAAACACTCTTGCAAGATCCTTATGACTTGCAAGGGAGAACACAAACTTAGGAATCCCCACGATTCCTAGGGAGAAAGTATACCTACGAGATCCTTACGACTCTTAAGGAAAAATAACTTTATGAGACCCTTACGGCTTATAAAGTCGAAAAGTCTTAGTCGACAGGATCCTAACCCTGTTTACTAAGCCAACTTTGTTTAAATAGACAAAGGCACATGTTGATTCGCTCCTGGAAATATTCTAGTGGTAGTGATGCTGATGCCTAAACAGGTGTCAAACTCCAAGTCCTTTCACGACACATGATGATTCGCTCCTGGCAATATTCCAGTTGTAGTGATGTTGATGCTAAGATAGATATCAGATTCCAAACTTGCAATAAAAAAACAATAGTGAGCCAAAAAAATGCATATGAAATAGCCGAAATGATGGGGCAACTCGCAATAAAAATCAGCGAGCAAAAAATGTGCATATAAAATAGCCGAAATGTTTGGGCAACTCGCAATAAAAAGAAGCGAGTAAAAAAAATAAAAGAAAATAGTCGAAATGTTTGGGTAACATGCAATAAAAAGCAGCGAGTAAAAAAAATAATAGCCGAAATGATTAGCCACCACGAAAATAGCCGAAAGGGTTGGGCAATCGCAAATTTTGCAATATGAAAAGCTGAAAAGATAGAGCATCGCGGAAATCAAAAATAAAATAAAATTTTCTTTGCCCTGCAGGCGAGTCTACACCGACTCCTGTATACAATCCATAGGCACAAATGAAAAAGGGAACCATGTTTTCTCACCAGGCACCGTAAAAAAGAGAGCCAGATCTTGATGGCAACATCTACAGCCTAGTGATCGGCTTGACGTTCCTTCTCATTCCATCCGGATGCAGACGCAACATCAACAAAGGCCCAAAGGTCGAAACAAAATGGAGCCATGGCAAATTTCTAGCACCAAGTCTTGACGGTTCATATACAATCTAGAGACAATCCCGACGTTTCTTCTCATTCCATCAGGATGCAGACACGACGTCGACAAAGACCAAATAGCCAAATCAAAATGGAGCAACGGCAAACTCTTAGCTCCAAGTCTTGACGGTTCACATACAAACTAAAGACTCCTCCGGCGTACCTTCTCATTCTATCAGGATGCAGATGCGATGTCAACAAAGGCTCCAAATAGCCAAAGCAAAAAGGAGTGACGGCAAAATCCTAGCTCCAGCTCGACATTCTTCTCATTACAGCAGACGCAATGTCAGCAAAGTCTCCAAATAGCCGAATCAAAAAGGAGTGACGGAAAAATCCCAGCTCCGGCTCGACATTCTTCTCGTTACAGCATACACAATGTCAAAAAAGGATCCAAATAGCCGAATCAAAAAGGAGTGATGGCAGAATCCCAGCTCCAGCTCGACATCTCCTCATTACAGCAGACACAATGTCAACAAAGGCTCCAAATAGCCAAACCAAACTGGAGCAAAGGCATATTCCTAGCTCCGGACTTCAACTGCAATACATACAGCATAGAAGTCCCACATATGTCTACCAAATTTCAGCAAAGAAACAGCACGGCATCGTTAAAACAAAAAATTGAAGCAACGGCATATTCCAAGCTTCAGGGTCTCGACGGCAAGTCATATAAAGCCTAAGAGACTATTGAAGATCATCCCACACCAACGCGGAGTGGTTATGACTCATCGGAGCTCCAAACTGAGCCTAACCTTAAGTCAAAAGCGATATGGAAAATTCCTAACGCTTGCTCTTCTGACGGTCATATAGCCTAAGGAAATTACTTGAAGACGTCTTGTCCAACCCCCGAAGGGATCAGAGACACGGCAGTCGCGGGGCTACTCGAACAACATCTTAATGCATATCGAGGAATACATCAACCAACACAGCGGTACCACGGACCAAAGCCCTGGTACCACAAAACCTAACGGACCTCTGTCGCAAAGAGTAGGGGTTATCTATATATAACGTTAGGATAAGTTTACCTATAAACCCAAGGGAGGTAAACTAAACAAACTCCGAAATGAGTCCATAAACTAAACAAGCTCCGAAATGAGTTCATAAACTAGAGACTCCGAAATGAGTGAATAAACTACAAGCTCCGAAATGAGTTCATAAACTAGAGATTTCCAAATGAGTGAATAAACTACAAGCTCCTAAATGAGTTCATAAACTAGAGACTCCGAAATGAGTGAATAAACTACAAGCTCCGAAATGAGTTCATAAACTAGAAACTCCGAAATGAGTGAATAAACTATGAACTCCGAAATGAGTCCATAAACTAGAAACTCCGAAACGAGTGAATAAACTACGAACTCCGAAATGAGTCCATAAACTAGAAACTTCGAAACGAGTGAATAAACTACAGACTCCTAAATGAGTACGTAAACTAGAAACTCCAAAACGAGTGAATAAACTACAAACTCCGAAACGAGTAAATAAACCAATTAGCGCCATATTAAGACACAGAAAAGTGCATGCAAAAAATGTATATTCTTATTCACGAATTAAAGTGTTTAAGAGATACAATTAATACAAAAAGGGGAATACAATTACAATTGTTAAGAAGGCGAGGCTTTTAACAAGTTGGCAACCCGCTCACGCGCTCCCCGCGGCTCCTCCTCGCATGCTTCTACTGCGGCAACCCCGCTTCAATTTGAGCCAGTTGTTGCAAGCATGATGAAAGCTTCTCAGCAATTTTCTGCTTGGCAACTTCACAATCTTTCATTCCCCGCTCGGTAAAATCCAGCTTCTGCCTCAGCGCCAGCCCATCAGAAATACATTGTTGGAGGTTTTTGAAAACAACTTGCAGCTGCGCAGCATTCGCTTCAAGCTGGGCGCGCAATTTGATGGATTCTCCAGAATCCGTCTCATGCTTCATTCGCTTCAGGGTCAAATTTTGTTCAAAATATCGAATGAAATTGGCACTCTGCTTGATCCATGCGACCCGCTGAGCCTTCAAGGTCAATACCTCAGGAGCGAGACACTTGATCTCGATCTCATGCAGACAGGCCTCAATCTTCTTACAATAGTCGACCCAAAAGCCGACGAAATCTTCGCTGTGGAAGTTCATAAGCGTCGCCAACATAGGATTGAATTCGTCGGCGAAATCCACAACAGAGGTGAGAGCTTCGGCATCAAGAACTTCGATAAATTTGCATAACATCCGCTTGCTAGTTGCTGCACCCCTGGATGATTGACGCTTAGCAAAAGACCCCGTAGGCATGGGAATGTGAGACTCAAAAGGAACCGAACCCGGTGTATTCGCTGCAAAATAAATCACACACGAATGAGGGTCAGATTTTGATTTGAAAAAATAAAGAAGACGGCTGATGGACTAGATCTACCGTACTATCTGTTGAAGGCGGCATGACAGGGAGCACAGGAGACTCGGCTATCCCTTCACTTCCTCCCTCGAGCCATGGTACTGTGGTCAATATGGGGAAAGCTTAGCAACAGAATGAAAAGAATAAACACAAAGTAAGGAGTATACTAACCAATGCCGGAAGGAGGAACGAATTCCGATTGGAAGGCAAAATGCGGGATTAACACCTGTTGTAAGCGATCAAAGAGCACTCATGCAGGATTGCAACAATATGTAGTCAATACAGTAAAATGGTATGTATACTGAAGCAAAGAAATGATAAATCTTCACATTCCAGAATTCGGAGAGTCGCAGAAGAAAGGGGTGGAACCGTGGCAGTCAGAGCAATGACCGGCGGCAATTCTTCAGTCAATACAGCATTAGGGTCTACTGCACATATACTCAAGATAAAGGAGATACCATTATATGCCTAGTGGGATTAAAAACTCAAAGATAATAACTCAAGGAGTACCTGACAGAGCAGAAACTGAGACAGTGCCCTAAACGTCACCAGTTGTGACGGCTTCCTTGGTTTCCACTAGGAAAGTGGATTCAACACCCCCACCTTCATCCCTTGATTCGATAAGGGCAGTTGTAATGCTGGCATCCCCCGCCGATATCAAGAATCTACAGGGAGAAGAAGCGACAGCCGGAGCAGTCTCAGATTCCAAAGAAAGGTTGGCCACTTCAGGCTCTTTAGTCGCCGGCACTTCACCTGCCAGGCCACCACCAGAACTTGGCCCTTCTTTAAAACAAAAAAAATATGTCATGATTTGACGAAAAGAGGTTACTAAATTCTAATAAGGGACTGCGTGTTGTTATACCTTGAAGAAATTGCTCGGCCTCTTCCTGAGCCGCACGCGCAACTCGCCTATGAGCAATAGACAAGTCAGAAGGGACATTCGTCATGGGAACGACAGAAGGTCGAACTTCACTCGAACCTGTGCCCGCGGCCAAGACAGCCTGACGTTCCCTCACAGCATGCTTTCTACACTTCCTTTCAGCCTGGGCTGTATGAACCGACCTCCTTAAAACTTCTGACAGGGGGACGTTACCGAGCTCGGCCTCTAAATCCGCTGTGGCATCCATCATAGGCAGCTTCAGCAACACCTCCTGCGGTGGTTTTGGGAGGGCCTCAGCCGTAACCGATGTCTCTAAAAGATTTTCTACATCACTACCCAGGGCTGGCATTACATTCGGAACAACCTGGGTTATGGTGGTTCCAGTAATAGGATAAAGAAAAGGGTCAGATCATAAATAAAAGGAACTAAAAATATAAAAGTGCAGTGAAGCGAAGCATACCAAGGCCCAAGGATACACGGAGCTTCTCCTCCTCCTCAAACGTCTTGAAGGAAGCCGAGAGAGCCTCTTCAGCAGAAATACCTATTAAGGAAGAGAGCGTTAGTAAAACATAATAAATAAATAAAAAGGGGAGGGGATATATACAGGAGAGTATAAATAAAGTATACCGAACTCCGCAATAGAGGCTAACGCTGCCTGTTCACGGACCAGTCGTTTCGAAGCTTCAATGGCGGCCTGAAGATCGGTATCAGTTACAGGCGCATTAATCAGACCGACATTAGTGCTATAATCGCACAAGCCCTCACTATAGGGAGCATGAGGCTCCTGGCCGAACACGACGTCAGCAAAAAATAAGGATTTCTTTTTCTTCTGCGATCTGGCGCCAACACCCACTGATAAGAGTTTTCGCTTGACGGGTCTCTTCAGACGGCGAGTCCCAATGTCCGAACCAATGCCCGACTCCGGGGACGCTACGGCTACTGTAGTCGTAGGAAAATCCAGTCAAAGCTTATCAGGAAAAGCTCGTGGGACTATAGCCGTAGTAGTCTCCTTTAAGGAAGGACGAACGATTGTCCGTCGCTTCAGCGGGACCGCTGGATTACTAGCAGGAACAGCATCCTTATGGTCAAGCAGAAGCCGCCTCTCCTCCCTAATGATAGCCCCCGTCGCTTGTTGGTACCAAGCAACGTAAGCATTCGATGCCTTTGGAGTATAACCCGGCTCACTGACAAGGAAGTGGGACCCCGTATTTAGATGCATGAAGTGATGCGTCGCGTTACGAACACCTTCCTCAGTAGTAACTGGGTCCATGATGAACGCCTCGAGAGGAACACCTTGGTTGTAACCCAATTGTTGAGCGAAGCAATGTGGGTTATACCTCATAAACAGCACCGAAGCATTCTGTCTAAATACTAGAAAACTCGGCCTGATAGAATACAGGTGTATAACCTCTCGAGCCCTCAACACAGAAGCCCCGTCCTTTAAAACATCATGCAACGGCTAGACCGTTGTTAAAGGTTCTTTGCCAATGGTCAGGACTTTGTCGACGAAGGTCATGCTATCCCCGGCCATGCGCGGGCGAAGGAGCGGTCGTCGAGCCTCCCGTTGTGTCGGGTCGGGTGAAGAAGCATCGACTAAGTGCATGACCCGAGGAAATTTGTATCCGTCGTAAAATTTGGGTCATTTATGCATACACACCAAGTACATGCATCTCAATCCATGAGGTGAAGTAATGCAGTAGGAGATTGACGGGCTTCAGACCCGGCTGAGTAGTGTCGACTGCTAAGCGCAAGCCTTGATATAAGTAAGCTAATCCCGCGACCCTAACGGCCACATGCGTCCCCGCAGCAATATGATGAGACGGATAAAAAATAGATGGTCTCATGTAGTGAGGGTATGTCGGAAGCGCAAATTAGCTCAATCACAAGCCGACAAACCCTATAAAGAATGTCTCTTCGTCAACGTCCGGGGCGGCAATCTCTGCGAAGGGGACGACTGGAGTATCTAGAATAAAGAATTTCTGTAAATCCACCTCCGCATTCGGTAAGTTTTTCGAACCAAATTCGAACGGGTCGTCGAGTTTGGCAAACTTCGCGGCTTTTTTAGACAAAGCCTCTGGACGAAGAAAGCGGGCGATGAAATCTGCGAAGCTAACTTCGTGCCCACCAGACTCTAGGAATAAACTCTCGTACATGTTCAACACCTTGATCAAGCTCGGGAACTGATGTTGAACGGCATTCTCCGGAGTAAGGCCCATTTCCACTGACTTGGTGGCGAAGATATACTCGTCAGGGGGAAGTAACTCCTTATAATGCTCTCCTCTGACAGGTAAGCCGGAGATCTCCGCAAACTCCTCTAATGAAATCGAAACCTCCCGATATGATAAGAGAAAGGTATGGGTCAGGATGTTCCATTGTTCCAAAAAATATTTGATCCACCACACATGAGGAGCGTGGTAGTAAAAGAGGGACGCGTAGATCGTGGGATACAAGCCGATCTTTAATAACAGCGATTTCTTGGCCGACAGGATATATCGGGCCCACTGTAAATAGCCAACCGAATGATGAGGAGTCATTCCTATCATGTAAACTTTCCTCCAAGGATGCGACTCTCCTTGGCATATGCGTCGCCCGAAAATGTCTAAGACCATCGGCGGCTGTACTGGTATTGAGGCCATGGAAGGCTGAAGACGACCTTCCAAGGTCCAGTTGACCTCTTCTACTGCGTAGGTCACCAGTGGCGGATCGGCATAATGGATCGTCGGGATCGGTTCCGAAGGCGCTGCGCAAGTAAAACTACGCCAACCCCGAATAATTTGATTGTCCATGACCCCCAAAAATGAAGAGACTTTTGCTCTGGGTCATGGTCCCGAATGAGTGCGAAGACCTCATGATCTATAGGTGCGTCGGCGAAAGCACTCTCCAAACGAATGAAGGGAAAGGAGGAATCGAAAGCCATAGTACCTGCACAAAAAGGAAGGGGTTAAGTATCGACACGATATTCAAGACTTTAACATTCTTTTACACCTAAAATTGTACTGCACCGCGGTTCAAAGAGAAGGGGACAGGGGACCCCACAAAATCAAGGTAACACCCCATCATTCCCATCAATGATGGGACATTCACTCATTGAAAGAATCAAAAGGATTATCATTTAATGAGAAAATATTATGGAGACAAACTCCCTTGAGAAATGTGTCATGCAAACAGATTTTGAATCTGCAAGGAAAATAAAAAAAGGGAATAAAATTCCCAAAAGAATTTGTTTAAAAGAAATTTATCAAAGTCAAGCTTTATAGAACAATGGTATAACATCCCAGAACTCTGCTCGAGAAACGAAATTAAATTCCAAATAAAATCGCAGTTAATAACAGAGTAAAACCCTAAAAATCTTTATGATCTACGATCTACTCAAGTAAAAGTTTTAGATCTCTAAGAGATCATTACAAAAGAAGAGCAAAGCTCTATTAATGGGTTAAAAACCCTAGAACACGAAGGGATTCCTCTAAAAATTTCTTCAGGAGTTAAATCATGAGCATGATTCTTACAATTTTTGACAGAGTTTTAACTCTAGAGGAAGTTTCTTTGGGCAGAGATCTGAGCTCTGGAAAGATAATTAAATTCTCAGAGAAGGAATAAGACTAAAGAAGATGAACAACTATCTCAAAGGCCAAAGGCCCTACTTATAAACATAAGGAGACGGTTCAACTCCCCATGAGATCGAACGGTGGAAAAGATGCCACCACTGCACTCATGTGCGAGCCACGATGGCGCAACGGTGGGGGGAATTTGTTTCTCCAATAAAAGAGCAGAGCTCTGTCAAAAAATGAGGCAGTGCCTCACGTGCTTCCCACGAAGGCGCAATCGCCAAGACCAATCTGATAGGAATTAATCCTATGGTGGCGCCTCATGTGCTCCTCTCGCGGGCGCCAATGTGCAACGCGGGCTCCAATATGCAAAGCACATGAATACCAATTATAAGAATTAAAATATTAAGTAGCGCCCACGTGCACAACACGTGAGCGCCGGCGCCCAAGTAGAATTAAATTCTACTCTCTGTTAAACAGAGCCGTTGGATCAAACATCCAACGGAGATGATAAATCATTAAAAAATACAGAATTAAATTCCGTCGGGAGAAAACATCCCCCAAATTGGATTATACAATAAAATTCTATTTTGGGATATATTCCCTCAATTTTTCTAAACAAGAAAGATTGCCCTCTGTAAAACAGAGAACCGGTGGATTAAAAATCCAACGGTGATTTAAAAAATCACCGTTTTACAAAATAAATTCTGTTTAAGGGAAAATATTTCCCCAATCTTGTTTGAAATAAGAAAATATGTTCTATAAAATAGAAACTCTTGGATCAAAGATCCAATGGTGGATAAAAATACCCAAATCAATTGGGATCTCTTAATGAGATATTTCTTCAGAGCTAATTAACAAATTGCCTTTACTATATAAAGGACCCAAGACTTCAAATCCGAGACAGAGAAACCCACCCCATAAACTTCTAAAAACCAAAGCAGAAAGCTTCAAAAGAGAACAGAGAAGAAGATCTCCCTTCTCAAAAACTCTAGGTACATAAAAAGAATAGAGAACAAAACATCTCGTTTACAGATCTAAGGGTTTAACCCTTTTAAAAAAGAACTTAGTTCTTTCTCTGGATCTGAGATCCACAAGACAAGTCTCCCATAAGTTGAGAATTTAATTCCCATCGGAAAGAATTTGTTCTTAAGAATCGAAGATTCAGAAAAGGACTAGAAATTGAATTCCTTGAAACGAAGCATATAAGAGAAACCTGGTTCTCATAAAAGAACTCGGTTCTTAAAAAATGAAAGATTGATCATTAATGGGCGCCACAGAAGAAAAGAGTGCTTAGCACTCAGCCCCCAGCGCCTCACGTGTCCCTAACGTGGGCGCCACAGAAGAAAAGAGTGCTTAGCACTCACTGGACAGCGCCCAGTGCCCAGCGCCTCACGTGTCCCTCACGTGGGCGCCACAGAAGAAAAGAGTGCTTAGCACTCACTAGGTAGCGCCCAGAGCCTAGCGCCTCACGTGCTTCACACATTGATGCCATAAAGGGCGCCTAGCACTCCATATAAAGACAAAAGGAGTAAACTGTTTTACACTTATTAGGTAATCCCCCATAACTGAAAGCTCCACATGATCATATGTGGGCGTCAGAACTTATATAAGTGCTCAGCACTTTTTTGTATAAAAGGGGGACTGATTAAACAGAGCCCAAGCAAGTGCTTAGCACTCTTGTTTTTCAATAAAAAAAAAGACCACTTTGCAGATCAAGCCCAAATTGGCTAGGTCCTCTGAGGATAGAACCTCCTTGATTCAAATCAACCGAGCCCATATACTCATAATTGCCCAAACTGATCTCAGTCTCACATATGACTATTGATCGTTCAATTGATGATATTCAAAATGATATGCATCCCATATCTCCTAAGGTAATCTTAGTCTCAAAATATGACTAACAATTCCTAGGGCCACCATAGCCCGTCTCCTTCAGATACAGGATTTGGTTTAAGGGAACATCTCTCCACACCTCTGATATACGTCGTAATTCTTCAACGTCTTCAGAAAGGTGGCGGGTCCCGACAACCAACAATTCTTCAGTGCATTCCCAAACCGTCCAGACTGACGTGCACACCTCAAATCAGACCGCACCCCATACTGGGTAAAAAAGGACTTAGTTCATTCTCTGGATCTGAGATCCACAAAACAAGTCTCCCATAAATTGAGAATTTAATTCTCATCGGGAAGAATTTATTCTTGAGAATCGAAAATTCAGAAAAGGACTAGGAATTGAATTCCTTGAAACGAAGTATATAAGAGAAACATGGTTCTCATAAAAGAACTTAGTTCTTAAAAAACGAAAACTTGATCATTAATGGGCGCCACAGAAGAAAAGAGTGCTTAGCACTCACTGGGCAGCGTCCAGAGCCTAGCACCTCACGTGCTTCGCATGTGGACGCCATAAAGGGCGTCTAGCACTCCATATAAAGACAAAAGAAGTAAAGTGTTTTACACTTATTGGGTAATCCCCCATGACTGAAAGCTCCACATGATCATATGTGGGTGTCAAAACTTATATAAGTGCTCAACACTTTTTTGCATAAAAGGGGGACTGATTAAACAGAGCCCATGAAAGTGCTTAGCACTCTTGTTTTTCAATAAAAAAAAAGACCACCGAGCAGATCAAGCCCAAATTGGCTAGGCCCTCTGAGGATAGAACCACCTTGATTCAAATCAACCGAGCCCATATACTCATGATTGCCCAAACTGATCTCAGTCTCACATGTGACTATTGATCTTTCAATTGATGATATTTAAAATGATATTCATCCCATATCTCCTAAGGTAATCTTAGTCTCAAAATATAACTAATGATTCCTAAAGCCACCATAACCCGTCTCCTTCAAATACGGGATTTGGTTTAAGGGTACATCTCTCCACACCTCCGATATACGTCGTTTTAATTCTTCAACGTCTTCAGAGCGGTGGCGGGTCCCGACAACCAACAATTCTTCAGTGCATTCTTAAACCGTCCAGACCGACGTGCACACCATAAATCAGAACGCACCCCATACTGGGTACATTCTATATCATCCTTGTTCATTCCGTCATGTAACAAATACACATGCGCACAAGATGAACACAATGGACCACTACGTCCTTAAACTGGCAACGGACCAAAACGTCCTTAAACTAATATTGGCCTCCAAAATGGTGATAATGGACCGAAATTTCTCTAAACTAATATTCACCTCTAAAATGGCGATAATGGACCAAAACGTCCTTAAACTAAAACAATAGAGCTCAAATGCTCTTTTGTTGGATCTGAAATAAAAATGATCCTGAAACCCCGTTAAGTGAATCTTAGTCTCAAATTGGACTAATGTATCCTTAATAAAAACAAATCGAGCCTCCAAATGCTCACATACATTTAAGTCGATCTTAATCTCAAAATAGATTAACGATTCTTAAATAAGAAAACCCCAAATCTAAGATATACGGATTTAGAATAATCCACGTCATACGGACGATAACATAAATTAGTCTCCGTATACAATCCATGGGCAACTAAAACAAACAAAAACACACACGACACGAAGTGAACTTCTGGAGCAGAAGAAAGTGGTTATCGTGATGCGGTAACATAATTAACTGGAGGGGCTTTCACCTGCAGGAAAGAGCGTCTCCACAATCAAAAACCCCTCACAAAACGAGAGGGGATCTAATGAAGTCTGCTACAACGACCGCATCCGTCCAAACCTCCGATACATGGTGCCATACATCAACTTGGCATCTTCGGAAAGGTGGACGGATAAATCCAAATAGCATCTGCCCCCGAATTCAGGCAGGACGATCCACCCCGGTCCGTCCCCGTTTTCTGCGGTGAACAGACTTTAGCAAAATTGCTAGACCCTTAACTCTTCTCGTGGCCAAGAATACAACATTTCACTTCGATTCGGATTGCGAGGTTGCGTTTGAATCACTTAAAAGCTCCCTCACTACAGCCCTCATTCTGTCATCTCCAGACTGGAATCACCCGTTTGAGCTTATGTGTGATGCATTCGATTTTGCTATTGGTGCAGTCTTAGGAAATCACATTGATAAGATGCCACATGTAATTTACTATGCAAGTAGGACCTTGAACGATGCCCAAATGAATTATAAAACTACCGAGAAAGAATTCTTGGCAGTTGTATTTGTATTAGAAAAATTCAGGCCCTACTTGATTGGCTCTCCAGCTGTAATTTACACCGATCACTCCGCCCTAAGACATCTTTTATCGAAGAAGGATGCTAAAGCCAGGCTAATACGTTGGATCATGTTGTTACAAAAATTTGATCTTATCATACGAGACAAAAGTGGATGTGAAAACGTAGTAGCCGACCATCTTTCACGCCTTTCTTCTTCGCCAACGTCGACCTTTCCAATAAACGATTCCTTTCTTGACGAATAGCTCTTGATATTATCCTGCGAACCTTGGTTCGTGGATATTGTGAATTATTTAACAACGGGACTTCTACCCAGCAAATGGTCAAAACAAGACAATCACCGATTTCTATCCCAAGTAAAACACTTTTACTGGGATGAACCTTATTTGTTTAAGTATTGTCTCGATCAAATCATTCGCCGATGTGTCCCTAATGAAGCATTCAAGAGTGTATTGTCTTTCTGCTATGATCAGGCATGTGGCGGTCACTTTGGTCCACGAAAAACGGCGGAGAAAGTTTTGCAATGTGGTTTTTATTGGCCAACTTTATTCAAAGATGTATATAATCATTGCAAAACTTGTTCACAGTATCAACACATGGGTCGGATTTCACGTAGAAATGAGATGCCACTCCAACCTATCTTGGTTGTGGAGATATTGATGTTTGGGGAATTGATTTTATGGGCCCATTTCCCAACTCTTTTGGGAATTTATACACCTTATTAGCGGTTGATTATGTATCGAAATGGGTGGAAGAAGTACCGTGTCTCACTAATGACAACAAGGTTGTTATTAAGTTCTTGAAAGAAAATATTTTTTCGTGATTCGGACACCCTCGTGCTATAATCGCGATAACGGGACGCATTTCTGCAATCGGTCTTTCAAGGCTTTGGTGCGGAAATATTCGATCAACCACAAGCTTTCTATGCCCTATCATCCCCAAACGAGCGGGCAAGCGGAGATCTCCAATAGACAGATCAAACAAATTTTGGAGAAAACGGTTTCTAAGAACCGTAAAGATTGGTCCACAAAATTGACGGATGCTCTTTGGGCATTTCATACCGCTTATAAAACCGATCTTGGTATGTCTCCATACCGACTAGTGTTTAGGAAGGCGTGCTACCTTCCTGTCGAGATCTAACATAAAGCAATGTGGACTGTTAAAGAGTTTAATTGTGATTTTGATCAAATCAGCAGCTATCGGAAGCTGCAATTAAATGAGCTAAGCGAACTTCGCGATGATGCTTACGATAATGCGGTTATAGTAAAGAACCGGACTAAAGTGTTCCATGATAAAAACCTTTTGAGGAAAACTTTCACCCCAGGACAACAAGTCCTTCTTTACGATTCTCGTCTCCACCTTCATCCAGGTAAGCTTAAATCTCGTTGGAAATGACCTTTTATGGTGCGATATGTGTACCTACATGAAGGTGGAGACAAGAATCGTAAAGAAGGAACCCATGTTCCTACAGGAGCCGGTTTATCACAACTAACTTTCCTCCACCTCACCTCCATGTTTCGGTAACAGTATTTCATCTAAGAATGGAGGTGAGTATCTGTACGTGCCAAAGAACAAGTTTGGGGGTAGTTTTTCATTTAACTATTATTTTATCCCTAATATTTTCCTCCCAAGTCTACAGGTCTATGCGCTCAAAGGACAACATCAGTAAGGACACTGCTGCAAACAGGTTTGGGGGGGTTGTATTTACTGAAATATCATTTGGCACTACGCACTATATAAAAAATAATAAAAAAAATTATCATATAAAAAATTTCTTGGAAATGAAAGTTAGAAAGTTAAAAATACATATGATAGGAAGGAAAAGTCTAAGAAAAGCACGAAAATTAGATGTTTTATAACAAAATTAGTAATAGGTAGTCATGAGCTGTTGTCCCAAGGGTTAGTAAGATGAAAAGGAATCACTAATCTGATGATAGAATTGAGTCTGAAAAATAGTCTCTATTCTTGAGTCCAAACATCTGAACGTTTATACCCTACTATACGCACTTGCACACATCTTGAAACTTGAGATAGTAGAGGATACCTTGAAATGCTCTTGTCTAAAAGCCTTAGTATGAAGGAAAATAAATATATAAACAAAAATATAAATGAAACAATGGTGAAGAAAAATGAACACTGGTTTTGTAATTACTTAAGGCAGCATAAAAAAATAGCGAGGGTGCCTTATCACCTAGTACCTTAGACCAACTGGTTTGGGAGCCACTGCTAAATCTTAGGTGTTGCAAGACGAGAATATTGCTAATTACGCCTAAAATAGCGAGCACATTTGGTAATCGGTTGGTTAGTACCTCAAGAAGTATTAACGGTCGTATGAAAAATGTGTGAGCAATTCCATCTGAAATATTCACCGACTAAAATGTACTGAGAAAGATGGACAAGAGTATGATAGATTGAATTGAATTCTCTAAGTGTAGGGATGTCTTTTACACACACGTAGGGGTATATGATCGATATTTGGGAGATAGGTAGGGAGGATGACTAAAGGAAAAGTTTTACTGAGGGATGATGTGATTTCTGATATCTTTTCATGACTATTAAGATATGGTCATGACTACTAAAAAGCTAGTGTAGTTTGAAACTCTTATTTTCAAGTTCTTTTTTTATATGTTCTTTATTTTTGTATATAACTTTCATCATCTTTCTTTATGGGATTTTGTGGGTGTAATCCGCTGAAAACCCTCAGGAGACAACACTCCTCCTACTAAGGACACCTAAAGATTTAAAGGCTTGTTGCACGTGCTCAATGGAAACGTGTTGCCTACGAATGTGTGCTAGGTTTTTCTTCTTCTTCTTCTCTTTAATAACTAGTTTGCTCGGGACGATCAAAATTAAGTTTGGAGGTATTTGATTAATCTAAAATATTGCGCATTTGAATGATTATTTTCCCCGCTGTTGTTAAGTTCTAAAAGGTGTTTATTGTAATTGTAGAACATATTAGGGTTTATGAGTAAAAAGTTTATTATCATATGTTTTTACATTATAATTAACATAGTGAGGGAAAATACATGCATATAATATTTGTAATTAAAATATGCATATCATATCAAATATTTCTAATCAATATTCTTAAAATTTAAATCATATAAAATGGTTAAGATAATATCTTAAAATAATACCAAATACTACTAACACTATGACTTGAGATATTGTGCAGATATTAGCTCAGGTCTGGAATCCAAGAGATCCGAGATATCGGAATCAAATCGGCTAAAACATTGAAGTAAATCATAAGATCTAGCAACAGCAGAGACTCATAGTAAGATTTGCAGAATATAGACATCAAAGAGATCTCCACATGTCAACACCAGAGACCAGAAGAATTTTCAAAATGATATTCCACTATTCCGCCGCCCAACCGCGGCTAATGGCATAGATTTTCGGTGGATCTGCGGCTCCTTGATGACCGTAAGATTTGAGATTTTTTGGCTTGGATTACAACAGAATATATTCTCATATGGCATATAGGGTTTCTAGGTTAGTGACTATATAAGGGACCGAGAGCTATACTTTGAAGATCATCAAACCGAAGAGATCAAAAAGTCCAAAGCGATCCACGCATCCAGGTGATCATCAGCTAGTCATCTACCTCCAACAAGAGAGAGAGAGCGAGAGCAAAAACTAGGGTTCCTTGTAATCTACTTTGTACGGAGAGTTGTATGCAATAGTTGATTAATAAAGGTAGTCTTTTTATTCGTCTTTTCGCATTTACTTTCTGCATCTTATTTCTGCATCTTAATCATGTTTTCTTCTTCATCATTTCTTCTATCTCAAATCATGAGCGAGTAATTCCTAGCTTGCTAGGGTTCGTAGGCTAGGGTAGATCAATGGATGATAAAATTATTTAACACGTTTTATACATTTTAAAGTCTATAAACTTTAGAAAAATAAATGTTAACATCTTAATCGGGCGCGCTACCAATTTATTGCTAGTCATGACCACGATTCGAGATCTGTTTAACACTTGTTTTGGTAATGGCTAGACATGAATAGAGATCAATGCAAGGACAAGAGTTAAGAGTGGGGAAACCCTAGTTTCTTCCATGAGAACCATAATCCACATTCATCACTATCGATCTAGTTTTAAACTATTAAAAGATTAAAAAAAAAGGGTCATTTTTAATTAGTCATCCATTACTACTAAGTCATATGAACCTTACAAGCCTCTTCTTTATAAAATCTACATCCGTATTAAAATAGATCTACAACAAAACTATCCCATCTTTAATCAACTCGTCTAAAACAAGAAAAGAGTTCACGTTTCCCTGCGGACGACCCGTACGCATCGCGGCTAGCTACTAGCGACACCGTCTTGATTGTGGTTAATTTATTTACGAAAGCACTTTTTAACGATCAATCAAGTGCCCTTGAGGCACAATGTGACTAGAATGGAGTTCCACGGTGTTAAAAAGGTGAATAGATTATGGTGAATATGAATCAAGGTGGAGATTGTTGAATTTGATTTAAATTCGGATTAGTTAGGGATTGGTTAGGATTTAAATCTAATCTCGTTAGTTTAGATTTAAATCTAATCTCTGGTTTAAATTCATTTTTATCGCTAATTTAAATATGGACTTATCTCCTATCATTTATTTACCCTATAAATATGAAACGTTCTCTAGGGATTTTGTGTATCCATAATTCTCTATAAACCTAGAGTTTGATTAGAGTGGGAGAGGACGGCCAAACACGGTTGTGGATAGAGAGAGGTTTTGTAAGAAAGGGTATTTATTTATAAAGGAGGGTGAGAAGTTGGTGTAATCTCTTATAATTCTTTCTCATGGTGAAAGTTTCTGTCGCGGTTTGCAGGATCAGGTGCTAGTTGCGCCGGACCTGAGTAAATCTTGTGTGTTGTTGGTGGTGTATTCTTTTCGTATGATTTGATATCCGTCAGATAGTTCTTTTTCAATCTACCCTAAAACAAAGGTCTTGGATTTCTTCTGCGCATAGTGTTCGGCACGAATAACTGCATTTTATACCTCTCATTCCGTATCATTTTGTTAATAAACGTGTGTTTTTAATCCGTGACTGTTCATTAGTACATCTTTTAGGTACACATGGAATAACACTGGAAACATGTACAACTTGCACGGATACGATGGATTTAAGCTGAAACTACAACGGGGATGGAAAACGATCAATATCCAAGAGTTTTTGCAACAATGCAAGTGTGTGTACAAAAACAATTCAAATGGTCAATCATGATACAAACTTGACTTGGTGTGAACACAATGATATGCAACATAAATCAAGTGGTTCATGTATATGGTTCATGTGGATCGCATGATATGCCATGTATGCATGGAATGTTATGCAAGTGGGGCAACACACTCATTGTGTCATGCAAATGGGCTTAGGTAAATGGGCATGGTTCATAAGATTTTTATAAAAGTGTGAATTATAGTGTGATCACATTGCCCACTTGATCACATTCTCTATCCTTAAGCTTCAGAATAAAATCAAGTGAGAATCAGAGAAAGAGTATGCTAAAAATCATTATTTAAGCAACGAAGTATACTAGAGGAAGCTAGGCTGCAACTTGGCCGTCACTTGGCCGAGAATCTCTGCCCCACCTCTTCCATGTGGACCGGTCCTCCTGCCGCCACTTGGCCGAGAATCTCTGCCCTACCTCCTCCATGTGGACCTGTCCTCCTGCCTTAGGTCCATCTCTATCCAATCAAGCCACTTGCATACCCCTTTTCTTCTGTACAAAACCCTATAAATAACAGTGCACTGGTTTAGTTTGATGTTGGATTCTAGAGTGAGAATTTGAGTATGAAATGTATGATCACTTCTTCTTCTTCTTCCCCTTTCAAGCTCTCATTTGATTGCTTGGAAAGTGGAGGTTGAAGTTGTCATCTATTTTGTAACTCTTATTGTCACGCCCCGCTTCCCAAAATACAGAATAAGAGGGGTTGACAAGGCCAGCCATGCTCCTACGGTCAAGGAAATGCCCCGCCGTAGTCACACTTCGGCTTCTAGTTTTTCATGGTAAACAGTAAACGATGCGCAGGTAATGAGAAATGCAGTAACTGAATGAAACAATGTAAAGAACTGACCTGAGGGGAAACAAATTGGATATAACTCTGGATAGCAAATCGAGGTGTCTGTGATATACGCCTAGTCCTGGTCCAGGCTAAATCTTCTCCTCACACTGAGCAAGCATACTAAGGTCGTTAGAGTGACATAAACAGCAATATAATATATAAATTCATGTGACAATTCTAACAGTGATAATAGATATATATAACAGTAAATCAATGACAGTATAGGTATGAACATGCAGTAATCAATGCAGCGGAACAGTACAAGCAGTAGAATGATATGCCACGTATGTCAACACAGTAAGTATGTATATCGACGCTATCATCCTTATCAGTCTCTAAGTCTCACTGTACAGGTCACTAAACCTATCGTCAGTCCAAGTGTGAGAGTCAACCACTCACGAGTGTCCTCCACCCAAGGGTAGAACCCAAGGACAAGGGAGCATGGGCCCAACATGTAACTCACGGTAATAATCATGTACCCTGTAAATCTCCATATATCTCCATATATATATAAGCCGGCAAGGGACTCCCGAGATTCTGTTGAACTCACACTCAAACTACCCCACACCCTGTGGTCTACATCAAACGCTAACCATAACCCTAAATACCAGTCGGTCTATGACAAGTCTGCGCGAGAACTGGAGGCAGGACCTCCATCAAGCACGTCCTGACTAATACCTAAGATAAATGGCAGTGTCCGGTGCCTTATCTATGACACCCACGCAAGAGCTTCCATAAGTGTCCCATACCACTTATAGTTACACGTACACGCATCCCACAGACGTCGACAATGCAATAGAATAATAAGGTTCACTGATTGTGTACAAGTACGTATCACTTTCACTTATTCACTGATACACGAACACTAACGTACTTGCCACAATCATCACTAATACCTAACACTGGGTAATGCACGTTATCACTAGGTTATCAATGCAGCGACATGTGTATGATATGATGCGTAAACAGTATGTAAAGCATGATTAGGGTGTCATGAATCAATCGTCTATCACTTGCATAATTTATCATAAATCATACGATTACAGTTTAGTGAAACGATGAACGGGGAATTAATAGTATGTTCAGTTATCTATCCAGCAAATTTGGTTTCATGCCAATCGGGTTCCAGGATCATTAATTATAGCCATTTCATTTTAAGCGTTCACGGCTGGAAATCCGGTTTCAGAATCGGAAGTCCGTTTCGCAACGCATTTTAATCCTAGTTGGGATCAGATTTTAGCGATGCTACAGTTTAATGAAATCTAGGGTTTTCAGTAAGGTTTTCAACGCAATAGACGGATCTTCAATCGTGTCTGTACGTCAGGAGATATACACTGTTCAATACTGGTATGTCAATTCTGATTATGTTGGGACTGTTATACGTCCCGATCTTTTAAATTACGGGTTAAATAACAAACGATAACGAAACAGGATGAAACTAATTGTGTTGTCTAAATAAAAGATTCACCTTTACTAAACAGCGGAGTTCCGCAACCTACGAGTTAAGGAAACTGTGTGGTACCCATTACGGGACAGTAAACAACAACTGGAGTCGCTCTGGACTGCAGTCCAGAGTCGCACTCCGATCCAAATATTGATACAGTTTGAGTACAGAAACAATTTGAAACTTGCATAAGGTTATAGTTCGTCAATTCGGCTTCGATTTAAGCCCTCGAACGCTTCATTCCAGTATGCATATAATTTATGGTGATTTTAACGGTTTTCAGGTATCTGGAAATTCCAGTTTTACGAGTAAACTTGGAGGTAGTCGTTTTAGTCGTTAACGGTCATATTTTCCAACGAAATTCACACACTAGATTCACAGCCATACGGGCCAGCTTATACAATTGAGTTCCGTCAAATTAAATGATGATTTCCTATGAGAACATGTATCGAACAGTTACGTCGTAATATTTAACAGATAGTAAAACATAGGATATATACGATTTTGATTTGTAATTAACAAAAGGTAGCATGTAGCAAGTAGGGAACTTGCCTGGACACGTCTCAGGGATGTATGGTGACGGTAACGTTACGAACGCACGACGAACGGCGACGGCAGCGTCTCGGAATGAGCTTGGGTCGGGTAGGATGCAGCCGAGGCTCGTGGATGTTGGGGCTCGTGCTGTTGGTAGTTTGCGTGTGCGACGGAGAGGGCTGTAGAGGAAGAGAGGGGGATTTTGATAGAGAGAGATCAGTGAGAGAGTGAGAGAGAGAGAGATAGAGAGTTAGAGTGAGAGTGAGAGAATGAGAGATAGAGAGTTAGAGTGAGAGAGTGAGAGAACACAGAGAGAGAGAGAGGCAAAGAGAGAGATCAGATAGAGGGAGAGTGGAGGAAGGGAGAGAGAGGGAGAAAACAGAGGAAGAGAGAGAGAGTGAGAAAACAGAGAGAGAGAAGGGGTGAGAACTGAGAAGGAGAGAGAGATAGAGAACCAGAGAGATTGCGAGAGGGGAAGGGAGGGGATGATGGGGTCGACGATGGTATGAGCTCGGTTGCGGGGACGGGTTGCAGTGGGTTTCGTGAGGGTTGCGAGAGTGAGGGTTGAGGGAAAGTGATGGGAGTGAGGGAGAGAGGAAGGGAGACGAGGCGCGCGTCGAGGGTAACGCTCGCGAGCGGGGCAACGTCGCAGGAGTGGGCGTGGGCGACGGAGGTGGAACGGGCGCGCGGGAATGGCGGAGAGAGCCGTTGGAGGAAGGAGGGTTGGGTAGTGGGCCGGGTCGTGAAGCGGGCACGGGTGAGGGGATGAGGCTACTGGGTTGGGCCAAGAAAAATAAAGGAAAAGAAATTAATTGGGGGGAAAAGGAAAGAAGCGGGCCGGGGGCTGGGAAAAGAATTTAGTTTATTTTAAAAAGGGATGGGTTGAGGGAAGAGTTGGGCTGGGTAGTTAAGAAAATATTTAGGGATTATGGGGTCTGGGCTCGGGCTGAAGGAGTGGGCTGGGGGTTTTTAAAATAAAATTCCTTTTATTAGAATGCTGGGTTAAAGAGAAAAGGGGATTTAGCTTTGGGTTTTAATTTTCAAATAAAAGAAATGGGCTTGGGGCCGGGCTGAAGGAAAATTATAAGGAAAATAATTTGATGAGGGGAGTGGGCCAGAGGGATTTTAAATTTGATTTCTAGTCTGGGAAAAATGTGCTTGGGCCGGAGGAAATGAAAAGTAAGGTCTGGATTTAATGGGATTTTGAAAATAAATAGGTAATTATAAATAAATTTTATAGGTAAAAAAGAAATACGGATATAGGCGTATAAAAAGGGGCTGGGTATTACATCATACCACCCTTACAAAAATTTCGTCCTCGAAATTTAAAATAAAAGAAAAGTTATACAAACATAAGCGAAAGCCATTATATAGCAACTAACACGTAAGGATTTACCAGAAATACGTGGACGAAGAAATTTGAAGGTAAATATAAGTAAGAACAACATACAGAAAGGTAGGTCTAAATAGGTATAAAGCAGAAATAACTATAAGGGTAACTACAAGTATACGAGAATATAGATAACAATAATAACGAACAATATTATTCGAGGCGTACTCGATAAAATCGAAATTCAACTATGTGCACGTATGAGTCTATCAAAGGTAGCACGGCAGAAATAATGAGTATAAGGCACAATCATTTATAATAGTAAACATAAGCACAACACCCGAAAATAGGGTAATGATAATAAAGTAGTGAAAGATTCGTCGATAGGTTAAAACATTTTAGGACGATGTATCAGTCAAATAACGTAGAAAACTCATATAGTGAAAATAAGGAACATGGAGCGAAATATGCGCGATGTAAGGTTGCGCTACTGAAAATGAGGATAATAGTAGAGTGCTTTGAAATACATAAAACTAAGTAGTCAATAACACGCACTCTTCGACAAATACAAGATAATGAAAACCAAATTTCAATAATAAAGTCCCTAAATATATATAGGGTAATAGGAAAACACAAAAAGTATAGGGCTAGCTAGGGTAAGGATTTGAAGGAAGTGTGGCTCATTCAAAGGTCGGAGTGTGGCGGCTTTAGGCTAACGGTCAAAGAGCTTGGGGTAAGGGCGAGCAGCAAGGACTGCAAGGGAAAGGTGTATGGGGAAATACTGGTCGGTACATCATATGAATCAAGAATTTAAAGGGTTAGTGAATTCGGAAGTTTCACAAGAAATGTTCTCCTCCCAGAAGGATCTCAAACGGGGCACAGACGAAGGATGAAGGGTGGACCTCTAAAAGATCGGGTGTGGTACTGGTTAATCTCAGTGAGTGTTAAGACAATGTAAGGAGTAGGGGTGGACAGATCTCAGTAGGAAATGATTGTATAGAAGAAATAATCAAACGTCAAGGGAACTAAGAAGATCGATAGATTAGCGAACTCAACAATTTATTTCATTTCAAAAGATTTTAAACAAAGCATTTTCAAAGACGAAAAGTTGCCCTAAACTATACACAGTTTTATTTGGCCAGAAAAGACAACATCTAAAAGGAATCCCGTCAGTCGCGGTTGTGGAGATTCAGCAGGTTGCGGTAGGCTCGCGCGCTCAGGTAGGGGCGTCCATTCCCATGTCGCCTTGCAGGGATCGCCATTGGGAGTTCTTCTACAACAGGGTCTTGATCTTCTGGTTCTTCTTCTTCGGATGGAGCTTCTTCATCGAGGTCCGATTCCATACGATTCTCTTCTTCTGGATTTTCTTCCACGGGATCTTCCTCTATCGGGTTCTCTTCAGGTTCTCCTTCCTCTTCGTCGGAATCGCCTATCATATCAAACTCTGGGGCGGTTGCTCCTTCGTCCTCTGAATCGTTGTTTCCGAAATTGACCTGGGGACCGTTGATCTCGTCGTCAGAACTCATCAGCGTGCGGTCTAAGGAAACGCATGACTGTGCATCCTCATCTAGATGCGACGCTGCTCCAGGGTGGGCCATGGGCTGAAAGAAAAGAGTCGTGATTAGACAGTGGAATACATCAAGAAAAATAGTTAAGGGTACGAAGTATAGGAAACTATGCGGTAGGCAGAAACTGAGAAAAATCAGGATTAAAATGCTGTGAAAATGAATAGTATAAATAAGGAGAAAGCAAGAGAATGATACATATGTTATGATTCAAGTTTTATTGCATTCAACTAAAAGTTCGACAGATACAAGATTTCAAACGGAAGGAAATATTTTTAAGAGGATGACAACATTATTACTGAAATTAGGAAAACATGAAAATTCTTCTTTGATTGCTAGACCGCTGCATTCTCGTCACGCGAGTTGAATCCTGGGCTGGGTCCGCCTTATTCTCAAAGTTCGAACTACGCAATAATCATCACTTGGCAGAAGTGAGGAGTGTGGACGAGTCTCCTCCTTGTAGCTCCTTCCTTTTTGGGCAACCGTTGATGAGATGTTCGCTGGATCCGCAAATCAGACATTTCCCTTGGGCGCGGCGACAATCCCTCTGAAGATGTCCTGGCCTCTTACAGTACCCGCAACATTGGGTCTTCAGTTGCTTCTGTCGCGAGGAAACAATTTGGCGCTTCATCTTCTTCTCTTTTCCTCGTCTAACACGAATCCCTTTATGATTGGAGACTCCCGCTGGTGCCTGATTCACTTGCCTTCTCAGTCCTTCAGCTAACAAGTCGTTTGTTCGCTCCTGGGCTTCCTTCAAACCTTGCAGTACACTCAGAATCTCAACGGTCTGATTCTGGGGAGTGGAGATAGAGGAAGAGTCGTTGGAAGACATGATCCTAGAAATAATAATTTTGAGAACAATATAAGACACAAGCTATAAGAATATAATATGGATTGGACAAAGATTCAAGCATATCAGATGTGATGAAATTCATTACAAGTGGAAAATCAACTGTAGCATTCTAAGTCACCTAAACAGAGTACGGTAGTGCAATTGCACCCACGTATCCTTGCCAAGTCACCCGAAACCTTAGCGAATGGATAGCAGAACACTCAATGTGAATATGGATCAAAGATATCAAGTTTACAATCTAGACTGAGGGATGTCTTAGATTGTCAAACTCTACACGGAAAACTGCAATCCCAATTGAAGCAAAACCTGGGCTCTTATACCAACTAAACCATGTCACGCCCCGCTTCCCAAAATACAGAATACGAGGGGTTGACAAGGCCAGCCATGCTCCAACGGTCAAGGAAATGTCCCGCCGTAGTCACACTTCGGCTTCTAGTTTTTCATGGTAAACAGTAAACGATGCGCAGGTAATGAGAAATGCAGTAACTGAATGAAACAATGTAAAGAACTGACCTGAGGGGAAACAAATTGGATATAACTCTGGATAGCAAATCGAGGTGTCTGTGATATACGCCTAGTCCTGGTCCAGGCTAAATCTTCTCCTCACACTGAGCATGCATACTAAGGTCGTCAGAGTGACATAAACAGCAATATAATATATAAATTCATGTGACAATTCTAACAGTGATAATAGATATATATAACAGTAAATCAATGACAGTATAGGTATGAACATGCAGTAATCAATGCAGCGGAACAGTAAAAGCAGTAGAATGATATGCCGCGTATGTCAACACAGTAAGTATGTATATCGACGCTATTATCCCTATCAGTCTCTAAGTCTCACTGTACAGGTCACTAAACCTATCGTCAGTCCAAGTGTGAGAGTCAACCACTCGCGAGTGTCCTCCACCCAAGGGTAGAACCCAAGGGCAAGGGAGCACGGGCCCAACATGTAACTCACGGTAATAATCATGTACCCTGTAAATCTCCATATATCTCCATATATATATAAGCCGGCAAGGGACTCCCGAGATTCTGTTGAACTCACACTCAAACTACTCCACACCCCGTGGTCTACATCAAACGCTAACCATAACCCTAAATACTAGTCGGTCTATGACAAGTCTGCGCGAGAACTGGAGGCAGGACCTCCATCAAGCACGTCCCGACTAACACCTAAGATAAATGGCAGTGTCTGGTGCCTTATCTGTGACACCCACGCAAGAGCTTCCATAAGTGTCCCATACCACTTATAGTTACACGTACACGCGTCCCACAGACGTCGACAATGCAATAGAATAATAAGGTTCACTGATTGTGTACAAGTACGTATCACTTTTACTTATTCACTGATACACGAACACTAACGTACTTGCCACAATCATCACTAATACCTAACACTGGGTAATGCACGTTATCACTAGGTTATCAATGCAGCGACATGTGTATGATATGATGCGTAAACAGTATGTAAAGCATGATTAGGGTGTCATGAATCAATAGTCTACCACTTGCACAATTTATCATAAATCATACGGTTACAGTTTAGTGAAACGATGAACGGGGAATAAATAGTATGTTCAGTTATCTATCCAGCGAATTTTGTTTCATGCCAATCGGGTTCTAGGATCATTAATTATAGCCATTTCATTTTAAGCGTTCACGGCTGGAAATCCGGTTTCAGAATCGGAAGTCCGTTTCGCAACGCATTTTAATCCCAGTTGGGATCAGATTTTAGCGACGCTACAGTTTAATGAAATCTAGGGTTTTCAGTAAGGTTTTCAACGCAATAGACGGATCTTCAATCGTGTCTATACGTCCGGAGATATACACTGTTCAATACTGGTATGTCAATTCTGATTCTGTTGGGACTGTTATACATCCCGATCTTTTAAATTACGGGTTAAATAACAAACGATAACGAAACAGGATGAAACTAATTGTGTTGTCTAACTAACAGATTCACCTTTACTAAACAGCAGAGTTCCGCAACCCACGAGTTAAGGAAACAGTGTGGTACCCATTACGGGACAGTAAACAACAACTGGAGTCGCTCTGGACTGCAGTCCAGAGTCGCACTCCGATCCAAATATTGACACAGTTTGAGTACAGAAACAATTTGAAACTTGCATAGGGTTATAGTTCGTCGAGTCGGCTTCGATTTAAGCTCTCGAACGGATCATTCCAGTATGCATATAATTTATGGTGATTTTAACGGTTTTCAGGTATCTGGAAATTCCAGTTTTACGAGTAAACTTGGGAGTAGTTGTTTTAGTCGTTAACGGTCATATTTTCTAACGAAATTCACACACTAGATTCACAGCCATACAGGCCAGCTTATAAAATTGAGTTCCGTCAAATTAAATGATGATTTCCTATGAGAACATGTATCGAACAGTTACATCATAATATTTAACAGATAGTAAAACATAGGATATATACAATTTTGATTTGTAATTAACAAAAGGTAGCATGTAGCAAGTAGGGAACTTTCCTGGACACGTCTCAGGGATGTACGGTGACGGTAACGTCACGAACGCGCGACGAACGGCGACGGCAGCGTCTCGAAATGAGCTTGGGTCGGGTAGGATGCAGCCGAGGCTCATGGATGTTGGGGCTCGTGCTGTTGGTAGTTTGCGTGTGCGGCGGAGAGGGCTGTAGAGGAAGAGAGGGGGATTTTGATAGAGAGAGATCAGTGAGAGAGTGAGAGAGAGAGAGATAGAGAGTTAGAGTGAGAGTGAGAGTGAGAGAGGGAGAGATAGAGGGTTAGAGTGAGAGGCAAAGAGAGAGGCAGAGAGAGGGATCAGATAGAGGGAGAGTGGAGGAAAAGAGAGAGAGGGAGAAAACAGAGGAAGAGAGAGGGGGAGAAAACAGAGAGAGGGGGTGAGAACTGAGAAGGAGAGAGAGATAGAGAACCAGAGAGATTGCGAGAGGGGAAGAGAGGGGATGATGGGGTCGACGATGGTGTGAGCTCGGTTGTGGGGACGGGTTGCAGTGGGTTTCGTGAGGGTTGCAAGAGTGAGGGTTGAGGGAAGGTGATGGGAGTGAGGGAGAGAGGAAGGGAGACGAGGCACGCGTCGAGGGTAACACTCGCGAGCGGGGCAACGTCGCAGGCGTGAGCGTGGGCGACGGTGGTGGAACGGGCGCGCGGGAATGGCAGAGAGAGCCGTTGGAGGAAGGAGGGTTGGGTAGTGGGTCGGGTCGTGAAGCGGGTGCGGTTGAGGGGATGAGGCTGCTGGGTTGGGCCAAGAAAAATAAAGGAAAAGAAATTAATTGGGGGGAAAAGGAAAGAAGCGGGCCGAGGGCTGGGAAAAGAATTTAGTTTATTTTAAAAAGGGATGGGCTGAGGGAAGAGTTGGGCTGGGTAGTTAAGAAAATATTCAGGGATTATGGGGTCTGGGCTCGGGCTGAAGGAGTGGGCTGGGGTTTTTTTTAAATAAAATTCCTTTTATTAGAATGCTGGGTTAAAGAGAAAAGAGGATTTAGCTTTGGGTTTTAATTTTCAAATAAAATAAATGGGCTTGGGGCCGGGCTGAAGGAAAATTATAAGGAAAAGAATTTGATGAGGGGAGTGGGCCAGAGGGATTTTAAATTTGATTTCTAGTCTGGGAAAAATGTGCTTGGGCCGGAGGAAATGAAAAGTAAGGTCTGGGTTTAATGGGATTTTGAAAATAAATAGGTAATTATAAATAAATTTTATAGGTGAAAAAGAAATACGGATATAGACGTATAAAAAGGGGCTGGGTATTACACTTATCCCTCCAATTTTGTGAATAACAATTGCACTCTTTTTGCTTTAAACTTCTTGTTCTTGTTCTTGTGTTCTTCTCTTGTGTTTCATGTTTTTCTTCTCATATGTTTCTCTTTTTCTTTTTATGATGTTTGAGTAATTCTTAGGCTATGGTGATGGTGAGGATGAAGATGGATAGCTTAGCCTTCCTCCTTTTTCTTATGATTGTTTAGGTGCTTAAAAGTGACTGTAAATTTAAGATTGTAAATTATATATATTTGATATGGTATGTTGCTTTTGATGGTTACTTGGTAATCTTTAGCACATCCCATATTCTCTCATTGTCACCAATTTGCAATGTTAGGTTTAGAATCAAGATTAGTGTTAAGGTTACTAGGTAGTTTAGATAGGGTATATAGTTTAATGTTGCTTGACACCCTTCATTAAACATATACTCTATACTATCACCCCCTGCTTAGTAAGTTTAATATTAACCTTTATTTCTAATTTGCTAATTGTTATGGTTTGATATTGTATGCTTGCTAACCCTTCTGCTTAGTTTTGATACATCATGCTCGGACATACAAAAGGTAAGTAAAGAACGTAACAGAACTGTTTCATGCCTCGAGTTGCGAATTCATCGTTTTGATGGTTTGTGCTTTGCAAACGCCTTGACAAGTCATGTTTCATATCGGATCCAACACAAGGATGGAACGCCCATGATCAAGGGAGATTTGATGATTTCGCCATGATTCAACCATCCGAACCGGAGCCATAACCGCTTTTCTTTTCTTAACACTTCGTTTCTATTTTTGTGACAAACCCAACCAAACTCATTCTTTTCTCTTGAACTTGATACAACAACTTCTAATCACCAATTCGTTGTGGATCTTGCCGGCTAGCTACAATGAGCCGTGCACTTACAGTTATATATTTTAAAACGAGACTGAGCTCGCGTGCACCGTATTTCCAAAACCTTTCTTTTCAAAACGCATAGGCGCTCGCACGACGTCCCAACAGATACGTACTCCTTACACCAATGAATGATTTCATATAAGGAATAGTTTGAAGTATTCTTCTTATTTCTTAAATTCTTTTGTAAAAAAGGGAAGATCATTAATTGATGACCTTAACTACACCCTTTGATGTTTGCAGTAGAATAGTTAGAGATTTGGAAAATTGGCTTTTAGTTGTGTTTCTTGTTTAAGTAAACACTAATTGTGTTTTAGATACGGAAATTCCAAATTAAAACAAAAAACAAACAAATATAATAATTTAAGGCCATTCATACAATATTTTTAAATTTTTTATTGGAGTGCATGTAATAATAGCCCTTTTTAATATATTTTTATTGTTATAAAAACTTTTCTATTATTTAAAGGAGAACAACTAGAGGGGATATCTGGATCAGCTTATTTTTAAATGATTATTTACCATAATCATTTATATGTGATTATTTCTGGAAAAAATGAAAAAATTACTTATAAGTGCTTATGGCATAAGTGCTTATGGCAAATAAGTTGTTTAATTTTTGGATGAATTTGTATGAAAAGCGATTATAAATAGATAGTAGGTTTGGATGAAAAGCTAAATAAGTGATCATTGAGTGTAAAATGACCAAAAACACACATCATTAATGCCATATTAAAATTTGGATGAAAATACAAGGGGTATCATGGTATATTATTTGGTCAACTCTACTATTCCATAATCACTTATGGAATAAGGTAGGAATTCCTAGCTTATTTTTAAGTGGGAAATGATGTCATTTTTAAGCTGGTCATGTTGGGACCCATGGTAAAATAATCACTTATTGAACAGTAAAAGAGAGATCCAAACAGACTATATATTTGAGGCCCATCTTGATGTGGTTTTTAATCACTTGTTGACAAAAAATAATCCAATCCAAATAGACCCTAAGCCAGTTGCCACTCCTTACCTCTCAAGCAAAGGGATGAAGGAGCAAGAGTGACGCAAGTGGTACTATAGATTAGCGATAAAGGCTCATTACAGTTGAGCAAAAGGTCTGGGGTTCGAATCCTGACTCATGTTTCAGCCTATTATTCCAAAAAGAAAAAAATATCCGAGCAAAAGCGACAAGCACGCACCCCAACGTCTGACAATGTCCGCAAACTCACATGAGCGAGGACTTTTAGAATTACTTCTTTTGTTTTTTGTGCAACGACCCGCTGCATAGCCGTTGGTGCGGCTCCTTTTAGGCTATAAATAGAAGGGTATTTCTTCTTCTATTCATATTCTCTCCTCCATCTTCCTGTTCCATCTTTTCTGTTCGAGTCTTCAGTTTGAGGTAAACATCTACATAGAAAAATAAATTCCAGTTAAATAAGCAAGTTTTTCTCAACTCACGTTTAATATAGTAGGCTAATCTTTGATTTTTATTACATTGTTGAAAATATATATGGTAGCAATTCTCAACCAATTGATTTGATTGATGAAGAGCATGATTCCTTTTTTTTTATAAATAATTTAATTAATTAATTAATTAATTTTTATTTTTATTTATTTAAGAACATAGTAGATTGACAGTGTTTTATGATGTTATCTCAAAAATCCTGAAAAGATCGATAGTGTTTTATAAAAAGGCAAGCCTAATTTACTCTCATGGCATAACCAGCTTAGGTTTTGTAAATAATTACTCTATTTACCTTTCATTCATGAATAAAATAGGGATATATTTTGTCAGTTCAGGAAGCGAGGAGAGAAAAGGAACAAAAGCTAGAGTGATATTTTTCCTACCGGTGCGGTGGAATCCAATATAAGATGGGGTATATAATATAAGTACCTAGATAGTGTATAACATAAAGGATAAATAGAGTAAGTATCTATAAATCATAACTAAGCCGGTTATGTCATGTGAGTAAATTAGCCCTCACCCTTTATTAAATTTACCCAAAATTTATTGGTTTTTCCGTTTCCTCAAGACCCAAGAGAATCACCACAGTACACTCACATGGGCTGTTAAGGCCATGGGAAGTGAACACAAAATGTTAATGTTTAAAAATCATCACCAAATGTTTCGTTTTTTTTTCTTTCTTCATGAATAAAATGGTGTCAGTACCCTTCTGATCACTATTTCTGCATGATTCAAAAAAAGAAAGAAAGAAAGAAAGAGGGAAGGGCTTATTCTTTCATCTCTTTTAATATATAGTGTATTGATTGAGCAAGCTAGCTTTATGCAAGAGCAAGAGCTCCCTACTCTCTTCTGTTTTGATTTCAAGGTAACCCATTAACTCTTCTTCTTGAATAAATACTGAATTTAACATTTCATTCTTCTTCTATATATGTTGTTCAGGAAATTGTTAAAGCTTGTTTTGTGTTCGGTTTATTTATCTATAATTAACTTTTAGGTCTTGTGCTGTGATTACAACATGGGCTTGTTTATTTTGCAAGAGAGACTGGATTTTTTCACACAAAATGGTTTTGATTAAAGGCTAAATTGCACAAATGTATCCATCAATTTTCACGTTTTTTGCGATCGATACCGTAAATTAATTTAATTACAAACAAATACCATGAACCATCACCCCCGATGCAACTAAATACCATGAACCATCACCCCCGATGCAACTAAATACCATCAACTTTTCTTCCGTCTACAAACAAACGATTATATTTAACTGTCATGTTATCAACTTTTGATTTGTTTTCCCCATTTTACCTTTATGTTCTCCGTCAACCCTAAAATTTCGAAGGGTATAATGGTGCATTAAGACACAAAAGTTAACGTCCTATGGTGGTTATGTCAAAAAAATGGTTCATGGTACTTATCTCTAATTATTAAAGTTCATGGTATCAATCGCAAAAAACGTAAAAGTTGATTGGTATATTTGTACAATTTAGCCTTGATTAAATAATTAGTCATTGGATATAAGGAAATTTTGAATGTCTGAAATTTATGGAATTTCTTAATGTTACTTGAATCTTTTCGTTTTCAACATATATACATCGTTTTTGTTAAGTTCTTTGAGCCCCTCCCTCTACTCCTCTTGCACATAATTCATCAATGTGGTTTTCAATTTAATATTAGGCTAAGTCACACTAAACTACCCTTAACTATGAGTGTTTTTCAGTTGATTACAGTAAGCTCACTTAAACTGCTACATTTAAGGTTATTCTAGTGAAAGAAAAGCTCTCTAAAACCAAAGTTTAATAGAGTTTAGTGTAACAAAAGAACTTTGAGGTAATTTGGTGAAAAACATCAATAGTTAAGCATAGTCAAGTGTAGTTTAGCTTTTGATGCTATCGCGGAACTTTGTTATTTATCGTGAATTTTAAGAAAAAATCAAATATGCAGGACTAGTCTGTCCTCCCTAGCATAACTTAAGAGGATGAGTCATTACCGCGATAACAGCTCAGAGGACGAGTACTCGGTAGTCGGAGAAAAAGGAGAAATCGGATTCTTAGACTTCGAGGATGACAGATCCCTTTGCGATCTCGATCCATTCGAAGCGAACCCAGTCGTAATCTCACAACCATTTCCATTCATCTGTGGGAAACCGCACTCTGCTCTCATCGGCGAAACATCTGCATGTCAAATAACCATAACAAACACAACTGCGGACTCAATTGAGCTATGGAGTGTGAGAATATTCTCTTCGAACCCCGAAGACTCCTACACGTTGTCCTTAATGAAGCCTCCATTGAAAGATGCAAGTGAAGAAGAGGTTCGTCGTTTTGTGGGCTCCGCTGAGATGGAAGATAGAGTGCTTCTGCCTAATCAAACCCTGACAATTTGGCTATCATGCACGCCTAAAGATATCGGTATGCACACGACGATCGTGCATTTTGACACGGGCGATGAGAAAATCGAGAGAGTGGCTTTTCTTTTAGCTGAAGACAAGGTTTCGCAAGCATTGATTTCGTACAAGCCTTATGTTAGAGCGAACTCGTGGAAATCTAACACGAATTTTGTTGTGGATCAATATGTGACGGGTTCAAAACCTAAGAGGCAAAGCGTGCAGGGATCGAGGAGGAATATTCCGCAGTATGAGATTCCTGCGACGATTCGTGAATTGGTGGGGAGTAAGAAGATTCCTGATGTTTGGATGGAGGATTTATGGAGGAGGAATTATGCTGCATTTTTCAGTACTTTGCTCGCAATGGAAGAAATTCATTTGGAGGTAATTTAAACATGATAATTTAAAGTATTATTACTCAATTTAAAAAAATAAAAATAAATGTCAAATGGAAAAAGCTTTGTTGAACACAATTTTCAAATTTAGACATACTACTTCTTAGTCATGAGAATCCATGTACATTCTTTTCTCATTCATTTTTAAATAAATTTTTATTCTGTTTATTTAGGAAGAGATGAGAACTCATGACATGGAGTATGTGAGAATGAAGCGACGAGGCAACAACTTTTTATCCCTCGTGGTCCCTGGACTCGCCGAAAAGAGGCCTTCACTAGTGATCGGAGACTACATTTTCGCGAAATTTGCCACAAAAATTTCGCCTCAAACTTATCAGGTTTGTTTTGATTTTGCTTTTCCGAACATCTCCTTAACATAACAATTCTTATAAAAACTCTTTCTGACATCTCTCATTTTATCGGTATCCAGGGCTACATTCATCGGGTCGAGGCAGATCAAATATTTCTAAAATTCGACAAAGAATTTCACGATCTCCATCACAATGAAAATCTCTACAAGGTCAGCTTCACATACAACCGAATCACAATGCGAAGGCTTTATCATTCAATCAATGCGGCAGAAAAGTTAGGCCCCAAAATTCTTTTTCCATCGCAACCATCGTTTCGAAAATTAATCAAAACATCCAAATTGGTACCAATAAATCCTTACATCAACCAAGAGCAAGCACGATGCGTTGAGTTGATCCTCGGGTGCAGAGGTGGCCCCCCTTACATGATACACGGCCCCCCAGGCACTGGTAAAACTATGACAGTAGTTGAAGCAATCTTACAAATTTATTCCAAAAATCCGGGATCTCACATTCTTGTATGTGCATCTTCCAATAGTGCAGCGGATCACATATTGGAGAAAATTCTCGATAGTAAATCGTTTGAGGTACACAAAAGCGAAATGTTTCGACTTAATGCGCCTAGCCGAGCTTATGAAGACGTAAATCCTGAATTTGCACAATTCTGCTTTTTCGATGACATGGTATTCAAATGTCCACCACTTCGGGCTCTATGGCATTATAGAATCGTAATATCGACGTATATGAGCTCTTCTTTACTTCATGCAGAGGGAATTCGAAGGGGGTATTTTTCGCATATCTTCTTAGACGAAGCCGGCCAGGCTTCAGAGCCCGAGACGATGATCCCGCTATCGAATTTAGCCGGACGTGGGACCATTGTAGTATTAGCAGGAGACCCGAAACAACTGGGACCCGTGATTTATTCAGAAATTGCAGGAAATTATGGGTTGAAAAAATCGTACCTCGAAAGGCTTTTCGAGTACGAAACTTATCGTAACAATGAAAGTTTTGTTACTAAATTAGTGAGAAATTACCGGTGTCATCCTGCGATACTGGAGCTCCCTTCAGATTTGTTCTATAACAGGGAACTGATTGCATGCAAAGAAGAAAAAGAGAATTTGTCGGGTATTTATAATTGGGAAGAACTTCCGAATAAATCGTTTCCTGTACTCTTTTTCGGGATTCAAGGTTGTGATGAGAGAGAAGGAAACAACCCGTCGTGGTTTAATAGGATCGAGGTGAGCAAAGTTATTGAGATTATCAGGAAATTGATGAGGAGTGTCGAGGTTGGTGAAGACGATTTCGGAGTAATCACACCATATAGGCAACAAGTGATTAAGCTTAAGATGGCTCTTCAGTCTTCGGAAATGGAGGGTGTTAAAGTTGGCAGTGTTGAGCAATTTCAGGGTCAAGAGAAGGAGATTATCGTAATTTCAACCGTTCGATCGACCATCAAGCATCACGAGTTTGACCGAACGCACAACTTGGGGTTTCTGAACAATGCGCAGAGGTTTAACGTTGCGATTACGCGTGCGATATCGTTGCTTGTCGTTGTTGGGAATCCACATATCCTTGCCAAGGTATATTTTTATCCGAATAAAGTTAAATATAGATTCCGTCTCATTTTTCACTTATCATGCTTCTGTGCACGTGCACATGTAGTTCTTGGTACATGATATTTGATACTTGATAATAGCAAATTAACTTCTGATTGAGTGTTACTTTTATTTGGATAAATTACACTAAAATACCCTTAACTACCATGATTTTCACTAAAATACTTTAAAGTTTCTTTATTACAGAAAAATACCTTAAACTATGGTTATACTTATGATCTCATTGGCTATCATATTATTTGCAGGATCCACTATGGGATAGGCTTTTAAGGTACTGTGCAGACAATGGGTCTTACATGGGCTGCCCTCTCCCTTTGCCCGAAAAACACCACAACATCGGCGGTTATGAAGCTAATGAATCTGAAGCCTGCATGAAGTCGTACTCCGATGAGGTTGAATGAGTTTGGATCGGGAATGTAATGAAAGTGAGGCCTTGGTACTTTACTCAGACTAATCATCAAATTCTACATAATGATATTAATTTTGGCTGAAAAAACAGTATGATCCTTGGTGTTTGTTTTGTTTATGAACAAACTGTACCAGCATGCAACTTTATAAATTGTTGCACTTTATGTTTACGGCAAATTCGAAGTTTCGACGCGAGGTCGTGACATGCCACCAAGGTTTCTGCAACTATGGACATGTTTGTTTGCACGGAAGTACCGGAAGTAAGTTTACTTCCAATACTTCGGTTGTTTGTGTCGATAGAAGTTGAGATTGGAAGTCACTTCATGATGATGAGATAGATCCTATATGGCATGTTTACTTCTAAACATGGAATATAAAAACAAGAAAAAGAATTAATCATATAATCCTTCTCTTTATTACTTCCAAAAAGTAATGCTATAATAATATTAAAAAAATACTTTTTGTGTTTGTTTTCTTTATGGAAGAAACCTAAGAAGTTAGGATCCGGATCCTCTGCTATTTTTCCTCCCTCCATCGAAAGTTCGACGGTCGAGATCAGTGTAAAACAGGGGGCCCAGTGTTTGGTGGGGTCGGAGAGAGAGGACGGAAGTTATTTCATTTTTACTTCCATCTTCAAAAATACGTACATACAAACAAACATAAAATGTAAGATTTAGGTCTATTTCCATGACAAGTTTTTTTGAAACTACTTCAAAAATACATACAAACAAACATAAGAAGTATATTAGATTCGAGAAATTAAAGCAATTTTGTTTTCAAATTTAACATGTTAAAAAGAAATATAGTAAGCAAATAAAGTTATTTTGGGCTTAGATTGTGCTTGGAGGTAATTATATTTGTTTTCCAAATTATGTTTGAACCAAGATTTTATAATGGCAATAATGAAAATTCGGTAATCGGTTGTGGTTAGATCATTTAGGGCACCTCAACATACATAACCAATACATAACTAATAAAAATGAGCATATATAGATATGATTGAAATATATCTCCGGTTGGTTCGCTGCTACATATAGAGGATGCCCCTTCGGATGAGAAAATCCGTCGGGGGAATTGATAATTTGGTGATTTTGTTGTTGTTTGAAGGTACGACGCAAAGCGCAGGCACTGGCGTCGCAAAAAGCTAGGGTTTTGAGCACCGTCTAGGTCATTTCCTATCTTCATTGTTTTTGCCGTCACTTGGTTGCAAATTCTAGCTTGTCAAGTACTTTGTTCCTTGGTTGAAGGCAGCTTCTTTCTTATTAATGTAAGCATCTTTGAAGTGATTGTTCGATCCTAATCAACGACAAAATTTGTGTTTTCTTTGACCACTCATAAGTTCAACACACATACATTAGTTCAATACTTCAAATTGATTTTATATTTCTTTTTCCAGTTGTGTTGTACGTCTTTTTCCTGTTAAAAGTTTTCGTGACTAATTAGGTAGACATTAAACATTAGCATATTCAATTCGGATCCGTGGAAAAAGATACAACCATACACCATCGGTACTAGCCCCATATCCCCAACTGACCCATGCTCAATATTCGTTCTTACTCTGTCCTTTCTAAAATGCAACGAGTCTCTCCACACTCCCCACAAGTAATTCAAATTCCTCCGAGCGATTGGAATTCCAACCCCGTTAGAAACGCATCTCCACACAACTTGTACAAATGTACAGTAAAAAAAAAGAGATGATGTGCCGACTCTAGCTCACAATCGCAGAAAACACACTCAGGGTTCATGATATTTCTTCGTCTCGGGTTTTCCCTCGTTAGGATGACATCATTAAGCAACAACCATAAAAGACATTTATTCTAAATGGCATTTGCATCTTCCAAATATTACCGATTATTGAACATCGAATCCCTCCATCATTAATTCTTAAGATCTTAGTAATAATCTTGAATGTCCCATTAATTAAACTAATAGGTCGAAGATCACTAATTCTTAAGATCTCCTCCTTCTTTGGAATTAGAACAATGCCTCTCAATAGACAGACCTTCATAAAAAAAAGGCATGAAACAAATGTCAAACATCCTCCTTAATCAAATCCCAAAATATCGAATAAAAGAATATTAGGAATCCATCGGGGCTCATAGCCTTATCCTTTTCCAGTTCCACAATTGCTCTTGTAACCTCCTCCTCCTCCACTGGAAACTCAGTGCTCCGCCACTTCCTCATTCAACTGACTACTATTGAAGCAAAACATTACGCATTTCATACCTATTACCGATAACATTTTTGAAATGAGAATGCACAACCTCCGTCAACCGAGTTGTTGTCCGAAACTGATAGAGGTCTTGATCTTCTTGAGATGTTGTCTTCCGTTGATCAGCTGCGAGCGTTGACGAACGGCTGAGATTGGATTTGAGGGCTGCCTCATAATGCGTGTGGATCTCAGTGGGCTTGATTTGGAATGAAGCCGAGCCACCCGCAAGGAAGTACCGGGATGGTTGTACAACCGTGGACCCTCCGACGATCAAATTAGTTGAGGTAATTGGGCAGAGTAGCAGCCTATTGGATAATAAAATGTCTTACCTGATTCGTCTGGGAGGGGGTTTATATAGTGGCAGCCATGGGCTGGTGAACGCGAGATTTACGCCGACCGTTACGTCTTTGGAGCCGCGCCTGCGCGAATGGCGGGATCCTCCATTAATGGCGAGATACGCCCGTTAACGGGGGAACGTGATGGCGTGGGACGCGGGATCGTAGGACGGCGGATGTCTCGCGTATGGCGAGATTCGCGGAGCCATGTCCGGGATGCCTACGATCTGCGCTCTGGGTTGGTCGATGAGACCGAGGAAGCCGAGCTCGACGGGAGGCTCGGAGGCGAGTGATTGATTGATTTAGCGTGCATGCGCTTTCTAAAAGATAGATCAAAAATATTTGTAACCGCAATCAAGAACGGCGTCGCTTTGCAGCTAGCCGGTGAGTACGGGTCGGTCCACAGGGATGTTGTGAATTTCCAATTCGCTCTAACGAGTTAATTCCGAAGGGTGTTCGGATTAATTATTAAATCTAAAAACCTAATTAACTTAGGGCAATTATCTAGATCTAAATCTTGCTAGGGCTAGGTTTAGGGATGGTTTGGAAATATAATTAAATCTCAACACTTTCTTTACCCGAATGAAGATCTGTGAGGAGTTATGGTAATTATCAATAAAGGGGATTAGATCCGTTCGGGAAGGTGTTCCTTCCTCTAGGTTCTTGTCCTTCCTTTAGAGATCCTTATCCTAACCTCCATGGAAAACATCACACCCGGGCCTTTATACTACGGTATCACCGCTACCTCGAGGGATAGAATGCCGTAGGGAACGGTATGTGCATGTATGCATGGAGTCCTATTGTAAATATTTGGCGGGTAAGAAAGGGATGAGAGATCTCATCTCTCAAAATCCTTCCCCAAAACTAACTCTAAACAAGTTTCTAGGGCATGAAATTAAATCTACCTAGGACAAGAAATTTAAATCTACACTAGGGCAAGAAATTAAATTACTTACAGATGCATCTCTCCAATCATCCATGCAGGTTTGTCAGATCTGAATTTCTGAATGGAGAAGAAATACCGATGCTCTCCAAAAGATTTCTAAATTTTATTCATTAAAAGGAGGCATAAAAAATTACAATGATTTAGAGTTCTATTTATAGGAAATAGAAACCCTAGGTTACATTTTGATCCGCATGTCTACAATTACAAAAATAGCCCTTAGGAAATATTTTCAGAGCCGCAAAAGATTATGGTAAAAATTTTATTCTCTAATTCCTTAATACTGCCGCGGAACCGAGGCCTGGGTAGGGATTGGGCCGCGGTTCCGCGGCCCAATAATGAGATCATGGGCTGTAATTTTTGGGTCTTATTCTTGGGTTCTTGGGCTTTTTCTTTATGTATATCTTTTCTCAATTTAGCTTCTGGTTCTCTTCCAGATTTCCAGTGAACATTGTAGTGGACTTCTACCCGTTCGCTTTGAGTTGATGTCTTGAATCTTGCTTTGTGAATTGTTCCTTATGTAGGCTTGATCAAGATCCTCTGTTTATTGGTTAAAGTCCACTTTTTCACCGTTTTCACTATTTTCTGTCCAAGAACCTGTAACCTGTAACATGTAGCAGACATGCGTCAAAAGCGCCTATTTATTTATAAAAAGAATAAGAATGGGGAATATAATAATGCAATATTCTAGTCTGAACAAATACCCCCAAACTTATCTTTTACTCGTCCTCGAGCAAACTTATTTTTATTCACTAAAATCCTAACCGCACTTTCGCAGGGAAACGCGATTGCACTGAGCACGTGCAACAAGCCGTTAAACCTCTAGGTGTCCCTAGTAGGAGGAGTGTTGTCTCCTGAGGGTTTTGAGCGGATTACATCCACAAAATCCTATCAACTTGGCCCATTGACTTTTGTTCTCCAATTAGGTTTTCTAACAAGGAATTCTATTATCTTTTGACTCGCAAATTATCCACCCATATTCTTCACACTTCCTCATTATCTAACTTAAGATTATATATGTTCTATAGACTTATTTAGCTTTCGGCATTTCTTAAGTTTTCCTTCTAGGGTTCCATCTCCACTTAGGAATTTCTATCAACTTTACTAAAGATACAAGTTCTATTCTTCACTCCTTTCTCTCATCTAAACTCCAATCACATACCCCTACGTGTGTGTATAAATTACCCATACACTTGGAAATTCAAATCAAGCAATCATACTCTTGTCCGTTGTCCAAAGTACTTATTAATTGGTGAATTTAAATGAATTTTTGCTTACACATCCTTCATGCGATCGTTAATACTTCTTGAGGTACCAACAACCGATTACAAGATGTGTTTGCACATTAAAGCGTAATTCCTAGTCTTGCAACACCCAAGGCTTTAGCAGTGACTCCCAAACCAGTTGGTCTAAGGCACTAGGTGATGAAGCACCCTCGCTAAATATTTTTCTATTTTTGCAGCCTTAAGTAATCACAAAAACCAGTGTCCATTTTTTTTATTCTTTATTCACACTTATATATCTTTTTTTTTCATTTTCATTGTACTAAGGACTTTACACAAGAGCATTTCAAGGTCTCTTCTACTATTCCAAGTTTCAAGGTGCGTGATTGTACAAATTGTAGGGTATATATTTTCAAAATCTAGACTTAAGTTAGAAACTATTTTTCAAACTTATACTCTAATAAGAACATCAATACTCTTCCCTTGTTTCGACTTAGCCCAAGAAGTGAACCCAAAATTTGCCTATTTCTAAATAAACTACAAGGCATATACTTTCTACCGTTAAACTTTAAGGAATGTTATTTTTAGGGTTTTAATTCACTAAGTCTAAGATCTAGTTATTCCTATCCAGTTAACCTATTTGTCAAACTAAAGTCAATTAGCCAAAATTGAATACATTAATTTTTATAATTTTTGAAATTTTTCAAATTTTTATGGGTTTTCAAATAAATATGCAAATGCAAAAATATGTACAAATGCGAAGGAAGAAAACGTACCGAGCATACCCCCAAACTTGAACTTGACAGTGTCCTCACTGTCATGCTAAACCAAGAGGGTCAAAATACCGGCACTCCCCTGTTTATTTATTTATAATTTTTTTTTATTTTTTTAATGTTTTGAAATTTTTTTTATTTTATTTTTTATAGAAAAAGAAAACAAAAAGATATATACATATATACAACAACTTCCCCCCAAAACTTAAGCTTGGCCTTACACAAGCCAAAAGTTAGCACCAACCATTCAAAAATCTTATCGTGGTAATGGTATAGTTGGTGCAAGAATGGGGTGTGGAGGAAAGAAATGAGAAACACACGAGACCGTGTGGAAAGAAGAATGGTAGAATACGGTCTCGGTGGGGGAGAAGAAGGGCGGAAAGGAGAAAGAAGGGTCGCGCGATCTTGAGGGTGTAAATCAAGTGAATAAATTAGCGCAAGTTGGGATGACCGAAGTGTGAAAATTGATTGTGCTAATCTATCAACTCGTCGTGCAATGGGGTCAAATCCCTCAAGATTCGCAAGAAAACATGGGTACGCTGAACTTGGTATAGGAGATGAAAGCGTAACGGTCTTTTGCACGGTCGGAACAATAGGAAGGACGAAAGGAAGTAAATTAGGGATAGTATCATTCTCACCGTAGTAAACTGTCTCGAACTTAAAAGATTCCATCAATGGTTCGAAACTACTGTAATCAACCGAGTCTGATGGTTCAACTAACTCATCTGAAAATGTAAAGGACTCAAACTCGGGCGGTGAGTCATCAGCATCGTCCGAAAAAGTGAAACACTCGTCGGTGTTATCGTCTGTGAGAATTGTGTCAGATTCAAAGGAAAAGGTTTCAAGCTCACAGTCTTCAAGCGGGGTCGGAACGATGGGAAGGAGGGAGGGTGATTTAGTTAAACGTTCAAGAGGATGAACTGGAAAATCAGACACATCAAAAAAAAATGATTCAACCTCAATATTATCCTCAGTATTCAACTCATCCATGCCATTATCATCAAAATCTAGACGCATATGAGATTCGGGAGAAATATTTAATAACTCAGGATGATGATTTGAACATAAAATTTCAATTAAATCGACAGGTTCATCATCCGAAATATTCCCGGCGTCTATATCCTCAATCAAGTGAAAATCAGTTTTCTTAGACACCTCATCAAAAGCATGGATATGTATCGATTTAGGTTCTAGAGTGGAGGTGTAAAGGTCAAAAGGATTATGTGCGGTTTCACTCGAAAGGGGTTCTTCACAAATTGGCAAATCAAGCACTACAAAATCACACAACTCATTTTTATTTTCAACAGGTGAACTATTTAGGGCAATCGATGGAAAACAGGAGTTGTGGGCTTCAATTGGGTACGGGTAGGTTTGATTTGAAAATCCTCTCTCATTCTCACTCTGTCCAACCGCCTCCTTATACATTAAAAAATTTGGAGCTAGCGGGAAACTAGCTACTGGTTCACTAGATTGCATAAGGACGGCCACAGACGCTTCCACATTCCTAGTCATTTTATTTGTTGCAGCAATATAAGCTTCCAACGACTCTTCCAAACTAGACTTAGGTGGTGAGGGGGTTTCGGTAAAAGATTCGAAATTGTTTGGATATGTGAAACTCCCTAATGGCCGTGTAGAAACAGTGTCTAGTGAAGGTGGGAAAGTCGGGTAGGACGTAGGAAGTGGGTGGTTGGACAGGGATAGGGTAAATATATGGATAAAAAGGTGAATAGTCGTGTGAATCCCTAGAACTAGATGAGTGGAGAGGGGTGGAAGATCGACTGCGAGATTGAGCAATATGCTCAGCAATGGACATCGGCTTAGGAGTTACAGCTGAACTTGAAAAAGTGGTGTCAACATACGAAGGTGGTGAAGGTTGACTTGGTTGACACAAAGTGGGTTGAAAAGTCAAACTGTTTCTCCTAGACGCCTCTATGTGATCTTTCAAAGATTTTTTAGGCATGGAGGGATCGTCTTTAAATTGACCGAACAAATTGACATACGACGCAAAATTAGGTTCGGGATACCAAAGTTCGTCTAATGATTTATTATGTGGGGTACCCATGTTAGATGAAAGGGGGAAAGAAGGAAAGTTTATTGTGGTGCAAGGATTTATTTGCGGCTAAAAACTTTGCAAGTTTCTATAAAATTTTCCTTATTATTTTTTTATTATTCTTTTTCTCTTTATTAGGAAAAATATTGTTGCAAAAAGATTTTCAACACAAGATATGCAACAACAAAATATTTCCTGCAATCTAATTCCTAATTTAAGCGGGGCGCAAAGATCCTGCACAAGATTGTTATTTGGAAGGAAAAAAATTTTTGAGTGTAAAGAAATCCTGCAGGAAAATTTACAGAAGATATATCAAGATTTGCAGAGGAGGAGAGAGAAAACTCACAGAAATTTGCAGTGGCAGAACTGGTTTTTTTTTGTTGCGCTTCTGCCTTTTTTCCAAGCCCTGAATCGACCAGACCGCGGCGGTTCCGCGGCCGAAATGGGGCTGGCGCGGCGGTTTCGCCGCGCGTTGGTCGGTTCGGCAAGTTTTTTTTTTCTGGAAAAAATCACCACGGTTAACTTGTAGACTCGGTCCTCCAAATTTTTTCTGTTCCTCGGTTGTTGTGATCTTCTGTTGTTCCGATCTGTTATTTCTTGTTTTGATCTCTGTAGATTTCTAGATCCGAATTTGATCCTGCAAACATTCACAAAAAACAAAGTATCCCTTCCAAAAATAACAGATAATATATTTTTTATATTTTTTGGATTTTTTAGATTTTATGATTAACCCGAAATTGCGAAAAGGAAAGTTCTACGCCATCTCCGGCAACGGCGCCATTTGATTTGAATGATTTAGCGTGCTTGCGCTTTCTAAAAGATAGATCAAAAATATTTGTAACCGCAATCAAGAACGGCGTCGCATGAAGCTAGCCGGTGAGTACGGGTCGGTCCACAGGGATGTTGTGAATTTCCGATTCGCTCTAACGAGTTAATTCCGAAGGGTGTTCGGATTAATTATTAAATCTAAAAACCTAATTAACCTAGGGCAATTATCTAGATTTAAATCTTGCTAGGGCTAGGTTTAGGGATGGTTTGGAAATGTAATTAAATCTCAACGCTTTCTTTACCCGAATGAAGATCTGTGAGGAGTTATGGTAATTATCAATAAAGGGGATTAGATCCGTTCAGGAAGGTGTTCCTTCCTCTAGGTTCTTGTCCTTCCTTTAGAGATCCTTACCCTAACCTCCATGGAAAACATCACACCCGGGCCTTTATACTACGGTATCACCGCTACCTCGAGGGATAGAGTGCCGTAGGGAGCGGTATGTGCATGTATGCATGGAGTCCTATTATAAATATTTGGTGGGTAAGAAAGGGATGAGAGATCTCATCTCTCAAAATCCTTCCCCAAAGCTAACTCTAAACAAGTTTCCAGGGCATGAAATTAAATCTACCTAGGGCAAGGAATTTAAATCTACACTAGGGCAAGAAATTAAATTACTTACAGATGCATCCCTCCAATCATCCATGCAGGTTTGTCAGATCTGAATTTCTGAATGGAGAAGAAACACCGATGCTCTCCAAAAGATTTCTAAATTTTATTCATTAAAGGGAGGCATAAAAAATTACAATGATTTAGAGTTCTATTTATAGGAAATAGAAACCCTAGGTTACATTTTGATCCGCACGTCTACAATTACAAAAATAGCCCTTAGAAAATATTTTTAGAGCCGAAAAAGATTATGGTAAAAATTTTATTCTCCAATTCCTTAATACTGCCGCGGAACCGCGGCCTGGGTAGGGATTGGGCCGCGGTTCCGCGGCCCAATAATGAGATCATTGGCTGTAATTTTTGGGTCTTATTCTTGGGTTCTTGGGCTTTTTCTTTATGTATATCTTTTCTTAATTTAGCTTCTGGTTCTCTTCCAGATTTCCAGTGAACATTGTAGTGGACTTCTACCCGTTTGCTTTGAGTTGATGTCTTGAATCTTGCTTTGTGAATTGTTCCTTATGTAGGCTTGATCAAGATTCTCTGTTTATTGGTTAAAGTCCACTTTTTCATCGTCTTTACATCGTTTTCACTGTTTTCTGTCCAAGAACCTGTAACCTGTAACATGTAGCAGACATGCGTCAAAAGCACCTATTTATTTATAAAAAGAATAAGAATGGGGAATATAATAATGCAATATTCTAGTCTGAACAGCGAGCGGGAGGCCGAGCAAGTTTGGTTCTGTGATAGCTCGGAGGCGAGCTGGAAGGGCTGAGGAGGCCCAGCGTGCATGAGGGCTCGGAGGTGAGCCAATGGTTGTTTGTAGGACGAGCACAGGAGTGTTCTGAGAGGTCATCGCAGGTCAAGAACATTCTCGAGTCGAAGGCCCAGGATATGCCTCCAATGTACCGTTCTTGCTCCTTTCCCGTAAGCCTTGAGACACGTCATCAACCACGCGTCTTGATCTATGGAGTTTTCAGTGCCGAGCATCATCATTAGCCCCCCACTCTCATCCCGACCTATTTATGGGTTAGGTGAAGAGTGATCCGATCGGTCACCCGGGCTAAGTTATGATTTGAAGACATCGTCGTCACGGATTCCCGGGCAATTAGTCGTATTTTTTGATGACGTCAGTGGATCAGAGAAGAGATCATGCATTAAATAGGAAGCGCTGATTCGATCGTACGTTCATTGAGGCGCTAGGCTAAGCATCCGGCACTGGTTGGCTGACGTGATGGGCTGATTGTAATAAATTTGGATGTCTAATATCAAATCAAATAGTCCCCGGCAACGGCGCCATTTGATTGTAATAAAATGTTGCTTGTGTAAATCGAATCAAATAGTCCCCGGCAACGGCGCCATTTGATTGTAATAAATTTGGATGTCTAATATCAAATCAAATAGTCCCCGGCAACGGCGCCATTTTGATTGTTGTAAATTTGGATGTCTAATATCAAATCAAATGGTAGAGAAATCACAACCAAAAATATTTGATCGCAATCAAACAACGGTGTCAGTTGAAGTTAATGAATGAGTGCGGATCGTCCTCAGGGATCTCGAGATTCGTTTGTACTTTTATTTGTTTGAAATGAAATGTTAAGCAACAATAAGAGAAAACACGATTCAATTGATTGATTTGTATTCGTGTGTCACTAATCTTTTCTAAAGAATCAAGAACTATAAACAACAAGAATCGGTTTCAATGGTATTTTCCAAACGACAATCAAGACTGATAAAGAGGCTCGTAGGAATCGATAGGATCTTTAGATGTGTTGTAGTCTACAATATTTCATATTCTTGTCCTTCGAAGAATTGATGCTAGATCAATGGTTATCGACGAGAATTAGGGTTTTCTTGATGAAATTAAAGTTTCATCTCTTAACCCTTGCTCTTTCGAGGATACCATTTATATTCTAGCCTCTAGCAATTTCAAGAATCGATCGGATCACCCCAATCTCGAGCGATGTTGATCAAGAAAGCATCGCATCGAATTGGGTTGTCGATTCTTGAACTTGCTAGGGTTTACAATCTCGTGGGATTCAAGAATTGATTACAAATTTGCTACATCATCATACTAAAGATCTTCTCGACTCCTTAACGAGCGGAGTTTTACTCGCGCATCACCACATAGACAATATTCAAGAACAGTAAAGATAACATGATGCGGAATTTTAAAGAAAACAAGAATGGAGAAAATATCACCTTTTATTTAATCAACAATTGTCAATACATTCTTTCAAGATCTACAAGAAGAAAGAAAAATCGATCGTTGACTCGGCTTCGCTCGACTCCGTGGATCGTGGATCTACTTTTGATCTCTTGCCCGATGGAAGATCGGCTCGGCTCATAAAAGGGTTGAAGGAATCTTGCTTGGCTTGCACTCAAGATCTTGAATTGTGGATGGATTTAGGGTTAGGGTTTCCTACAAGATTTCTCACTAATCTTGAGGAAGAAGAAGATGGAGAAAGAGAGAATGGCTAAGATCTAAGATGTTGAATCTTTTTCTCTCTAGGGTTTCATATCTGATCTCCTTTCATGAATGAGTCAAGGGTCCTATTTATAGAACTAGGTTTAGGTTTGAATTAGACTTTCCCTCCCAAAGTTTGTTGACAAGTTTGTTGGGGTTTAGCTTAGGGTTTAAGCAAGGGTTTAGGAAAGTTCTAGAAAGATTAGGGTAGTTTGGGAATTTGCTGATCTGGTGAAAGTATCTGGAATCTTCTGGAAGTTTGTATGCATTTATGAGCTGTAGGCACTGAAACAGGAGTTTTGGTGAAGTTTGAGGAGCTCAGTCCCTGAAACCGCCGCGCAACCGCCGCGTGAGGTGCCTTTAGGCCGCCCTTCCGCCGCGCCTTGGTGGCCTCGGGATCAGTGTCTTCTGCAGTTGCTTTGTACTTCTATTTGGGTTATTCTTTGATGTTCAGAATTGCAATTGACCTTCTGTGTTGATACCAGATTTGCTTTCAATGAGTTTACGAGCAATTGTAATGGTCGAGCAATGAATTGATCGAGCAAGTATCTCTTTTCCTGCATAGACTTCAAAATAGGGGTTGCAAGATATAGAAAATATGCTATGTAATGCAATACAGTTAATTTCCCTAGAATTTCCGGTTTTAAGGTCGAATACATGTAATTTGATATTTTGCGACCAATTAGCTAATATGTGAATTATGAATACCGTACTCTCCTATATGTATGCAGATGACAAGGAAATTGCCGGTTAAAATATGCAATATTTTCGACTGATCAAATACCCCCAAACTTAATTTCGATTGTCTCGAGAGAATGTTTTATTAAAAAGAGAAGGAGAAAACAAAGAAAGAGAAAAAACTAACTAGCACACTTTCGTAGGCAACACGATTGCACTGAGCACGTGCAACAAGCCTTTAAACCTCTAGGTGTCCCTAGTAGGAAGAGTGTTGTCTCCTGAGGGTTTTCAGCGGATTGCACCCACAAAATCCAATAATAAAAGTAAGATCATGAATATTACATTTAAAGAAAAGAATTGTAAAAGAAAGACTTTGAAAATTAGGGTTTCCAACTAAGCTAGCTTTTCGGTTGTCATGAGCCCTATCTTAATGGTCATGAAAAGATGTCAGAAATCACGTCCTCCCTCAATAAAACATCGTCTTATTCTTCATTCCTATCTTTATTCCAAACATCGATCATATCACCCTGCGTGTGTGTAAAGACATCCCTACACCCGGAGAATTCAATTCAAGCTATCATACCCTTGCCCATCAGCCTCAGTACTTCTTGGCAAACGAGATTGCTTTCACACTTTCATGCGACCGTTAATACTTCTTGAGGTACTAACCGACCGATTACTAATGTGCATGCTAACTTGGTGTATTTTCCTAATCTTGCACCACCTCAGGCATAGCAGTGACTCCCAGACCAGTTGACCTTGGGGCACTAGGTGAAGAAACACCCTTTTGCTATATATTTTTCTTGCCCTTGGTGATAACAAAACCAGTGTCCATTTTTCTCACCATTTTCAAAACATATTTTTTTTTTCTTCATACTTTTGGCTTTAAGACAAGAGCATTTCAAGGTATCCTCTACTATCCCAGGCTTCAAGACGTGTGTAAGTGCGAATAGCAGGGTAGCAACGTTCAAAATGTTTGGCTTCCAGAATAGAAACTATTTTTCAGACTTATTTTTATCCTCAGATTAGTGACGTCCTTCATCTTACTAACCCTTAGGACAACGGCTCATAACTACTTATTACTAGTTCGTATAAGAAAACTTCTAATTTTCTTAGTTTTCTAAAATTTTTCCAATCTCATGGATGTAATTGTTCACTGTCTAAACTTTCATTATCTTATTTATATACAAAAAGTGTAAATATTAAAATTATTTTTATATTTGAAAATTTTTAAATTTTTATAGGTTTTGAAAATTTTTCATTTTTTTTTTTTAGATTTTTAAAAGAAATGTTTTGTGCTTATGCAGATGATATGCAAATGATGCGAAAATAAGCACAAACCTCCCCCAAACTTGTTTTCAACAGTGTCCTCACTGTTGCCGACAGTTATACCTACAAAAATCTGTAAATCTGGGAGGAATTATTAGTGGGGGCAAATATATAAGTGAAGATCTTCCCCCAAACTTGTTTTATTTACTCACCTTCATTCAAAATAATGATGCAATGATATACTGGACATGAAAGTGAGACGGAGGAACTTTAATCAAGATAAACTGGCTCTTGTAAGAACAAGAGCTCCTCCGTGGGGTCAGTGGAAAAATACGGCTTTAATCTATGTCCATTTACTTTGAAAACAGTGCCGTTTTTAACATTTTCAATATCTACTGCCCCGTGCGGGTATACAGACCGCACAACAAAAGGTCCCTTCCAACGAGATCGGAGCTTACCCGCATGAAGGTGTAATCGTGAATCATAAAGAAGGACTTGTTGACCAGGTAAAAATGTTTTCCTTACAATGTTTTTATCGTGAAAAACCTTAGTCCTATTCTTTGTGATTACAGCATTATCATAAGCTTCATCGCGGAGTTCGCTTAGCTCGTTTAGTTGCAGCTTCCGAAAGTTGCAAGCAAGGTTTAGATCAAAATTAATTTCCTTTATAGCCCACAATGCTTTATGTTCTATCTCAACAGGTAGATGACATGCTTTTCCAAACACTATCCTATATGGAGACATTCCTAGGTCGGTCTTATATGCAGTCCTGAATGCCCAAAGAGCATCCGTCAATTTGGTCGACCAGTCTTTTCTATTTTTGGCAACAGTTTTCTCCAGGATAAGTTTGATTTGTCTGTTTGAGATCTCAGCCTGCCCGCTTGTTTGGGGGTGATAGGGTGTAGAAAGACGGTGGTTGATTGAATATTTCCGCATCAGAGTCTCGAAAGATCTGTTGCAGAAGTGTGTCCCATTATCGCTAATAATAGCGCGTGGGTGTCCAAATCGCGAGAAGATATTCTCTTTCAAGAACTTAATGACAACTTTCCTGTCATTAGTGCGACTTGGAATGGCTTCTACCCACTTGGAGACATAATCAACCGCCAGCAATATGTACAGATTCCCAAAGGAGTTGGGAAAAGGACCCATAAAATCTATGCCCCAAACATCAAACATTTCAACAACCAGAATGGGCTGCTGAGGCATTTCATTCCTTTGGGATATTCTACCCGTATACTGACATTGTGTACAGGTTTTGCAATGTTCAAATGCGTCCTTGAATAAGGTCGGCCAATAAAATCCACATTGCAAAACCTTTTCCGCTGTTTTTCTTGGACCAAAGTGACCCCCACAGGCCTGATCATGACAAAATGAAAGAATACTCTTGAACTCTTCATTCGGGACGCACCGGCGAATGATCTGATCAGGACAATATTTAAACAAATAAGGTTCGTCCCAGTAATAGTGTTTTACTTGGGAAAGAAAGCGGTATTTGTCCTGTTTAGACCAATCGCTTGGTATCAGTCCCGTTGCATGATAGTTCACAATATCCCTGAACCATGGTTCAGATGATATGCTCAAGAGTTGTTCGTCAGGGAATGAGTCATTGATCGGCAGGGTCACAGGGGAAGAAACGATGCGTGAAAGGTGGTCAGCTACTACGTTTTCACATCCTTTCTTATCTTTGATAACAAGATCAAATTCTTGTAAAAGAAGGATCCAACGTATTAGTCGACCTTTGGCATCTTTCTTTGCCAACAGATGTTTTAAAGCGGAATGATCAGTATATACAACAATAGGTGAGCCGATTAAGTAAGGCCTGAATTTCTCTAATGCGAATACAACCGCTAATAGTTCTTTCTCTGTGGTTGTATAATTGATTTGCGCATCATTCAGGGTCTTACTAGCATAGTAAATCACGTGTGGCATCTTTTCGATGTGCTGTCCAAGGACAGCACCTACTGCAAAATCAGATGCGTCACACATTAGCTCAAAAGGGTAGTCCCAGTTTGGTGATGATAAAACGGGGGCTGAAGTGAGTGAGTGTTTAAGTGAGTCGAAAGCTGTCTCGCAATCCGAGTCAAAGTGGAAGGTCGTATCCTTGGCCAGGAGTAGTGTTAAAGGTCTAGCAATTTTGCTAAAGTCCTTTATGAATCTCCTATAAAAGCCAGCATGGCCAAGGAAAGAGCGAATATCTTTGACGCTTTTGGGATGAGGGAGGTTTTGAATGACATCTACTTTAGCTCTGTCAACCTCAATGCCCTTCTGTGAAATGACATGTCCAAGGACTATTCCTTCTTGGACCATAAAGTGGCATTTTTCCCAGTTTAAAGTCAAGTTCTTCTCTTTGCATCGAGTAAGAACAGCGTCCAGATTCGCTAGGCATTCAGAAAAAGAGTCTCCAAAAATCGAAAAGTCGTCCATAAAGATCTCCAGGAAATTCTCTACCATATCAGAGAATATCCCCATCATACACCGCTGAAAGGTAGCGGGAGCATTGCATAGCCCGAAAGGCATGCGACTGTAAGCAAAGGTACCAAAAGGACAAGTAAAAGTGGTTTTATCTTGATCCTTTTTGGCGATGGGGACCTGATTATAGCCTGAGTAACCGTCCATGAAACAATAGTATTGTCGTCCTGCTAAGCGTTCCAGCATTTGATCAATAAATGGTAGAGGAAAATGATCTTTCCTCGTAGCAGCGTTGAGTTTTCTATAATCGATGCATACACGCCACCCAGTTTGGGTGCGTGTCTGAATCAACTCATTCGCTTCATTTGTGATCACAGTGATGCCGGATTTCTTAGGAACGACGTGTATAGGACTTACCCACTGGCTATCGGAGATCGGGTATATAATACCACTATCTAAGCATTTGACGATCTCTTTCATGACAGCTTCCTTCATGACGGGATTTAACCGTCTCTGTGGTTCTCGGGTCGGTCTGGCATCATCCATCACATGTATATGATGTTCAACAATCAAGGGACTGATCCCTTTGATGTCCGCCATACTCCAACCAAACGCCTCTTTATTAGATTTAATACCGATAAAAGTGCATTCTCTTGCTCTGATGCAAGAGAAGTGGAAATTATAACCGGTAAAGTCTCGTTCTTACCAAGATATGCATATTTTAGGTGAGAAGGTAAGACCTTGAGATCTAATTCAGGCGGAGAAATGATCGAAGGGAGGATCATAGAATGATTTTTGGATTTACAAAGAAGCTCAGAGCCTGTGAAAGATATAGACTCGGGTGGAGAAAAGTCAGAAGTGCAGGACTCAAGTGTAAGTGTAGTGTCCTCACTAAGTGTAAGATCAAGCAGAGATGTGCTAATGTCATCGAGATCATTAAAGCAAAGTTCCTCGGCTCCACAACTGTCGGGAGCGATCTCATGGACAGAACACACATCTAAAATATGAGCACTAGGTTCTGATGGCTGACTCCCAACTCTGTAGATATTTAGTTCAATGGTCATATTTCCAAATGATAAATTCATTGAACCATTTCTACAGTTTATAACAGCGTTGGAAGTGGCAAGGAAAGGACGACCTAAAATCACCGGAATTTGGCCCCGGGGGTTTGCTACAGGATGTGTGTCGAGCACAATGAAGTCTACAGGGAAAACAAATTCCCCGACCTTTATCAACACATCCTCTAATTCACCCCTTGGTTTGGTGATAGATCGGTCCGCCATCTGGAGAGTACAATGAGCAGGTTTCAGCTCTCCAATTCCTAATTGCTCATAGACAGAATAAGGTAACAGGTTAACACTCGCGCCAAGGTCTAAAAGAGCACGATTTATGTTTTTACCCCCAATCGAAATCGATATTGTAGGACATCCTGGGTCCTTTCGTTTCTTTGGTAGCTGGGGAATAAAAGCAGTGCTGATATTATTAGCCATAAAGACCTTCTTTGGCACCTGAGTCTTCCTCTTCCTAGTGCACAAGTCCTTTAGAATTTTCGCATAAGCGGGGACTTGTTGAATCGCATTTAGGAGAGGGATATTGATGTTAACTTGTTTGAACATTTCTAAAATTTTCTCCATATGAGGACTCGTTCTGTTAGCCCTTAGCCGATTCGGGTAAGGTGCTTTCGCAATAAGCGCGGGGTCCATCATAGGAGAAAGAAAGGGGGGTAGACGAGATCCCAAAAGAGGTGTGGGGACCGTCTGTGGAGAACTATAAGGGTTGGGTGAAGGTGTTGAGCCTAAAGGGAACTGGAGAATAGGCTCGTGCGAAGGTGGTTTGGTAGAAGAAGAAGGATCAGAAGGAGAAGTGTGTGTATGTGGAAAGGTCTCAGCCGGGGTTTTGACATGATTTTCAGTATTATCAATATCTTCCCCGACATTATTATTCAGCACTCTTCCCGATCTCAACGTGGTAATGGCATTTACATTGTAATGCCCAGGATTCTGTAGGGGTTGAGAGGGAAGTTTCCCTTTTTCTCTCGCACTCATTTCAGCTTTGAGGCGTGCGATTTCAGCTTCCATCGTTCTAATACTCTCAGCTTGTGACGCTGAGTTTTTCTTTATTTCACTGACGGAAGATCTAACCTCAGTTGAAACCTCCATGAAATTGGATAAAAGTGATTTCATGGTTTGAGTAAATTGAGAGAAATCGTCAGAACAGGACTGCATAGGATTAGACTGTGCATGAGTGTTGCCCTAGTTTTGGAAATTTTGTGACTGGTAGGGGTGCTGAGTGAGTTGAAGGGGTTGCTGTTGTGGTGGAGGAAGAGCCCTTTGAAAGTTATTTGTGTTTGGAACCGTGTTTTGAGATTGATTTTGGTTCCAAGCAAAATTCGGGTGGTTCCTCCAACCCTGATTGTACGTGGAAGAATATGGATCGTTTCGAGGTCGTTGAAATGCGGCATTAGAATGCTCGTGACCTTGAAACGCCGAGTTTAAAGGACATTCTTCCGTTAAGTGTGACGGATCAGAACAGCACCCACAAATAGTTTTGGGGAGTGATACCGGATTTAGGGAGGCTGCTGCAAATTTGTATTCCATAGCGTCGAGCTTCTTTTGCATTGCTGCCATTTCTGCTCGAACACCTATGGACACATCTACTTGGTGTACGCCACCCCTATTCAATGGTTGGGTTCCACTCTCCCAAATCAGTGATTTTTCAGCGAATTCTTCTAAGTATCGCCAGGCTTCCCCATCGTCTTTAGTCATAAATGTACCCTGACACATATTTTCAAGGCTTTGTTTCGTGCTAGGGTTACTGCCCTCATAGATGATTCGGCAAAGCTCCCATCTCGGGATGCCGTGATGAGGACATTGAACCATTAGATCCTTGAAACGTTCAAAGTACTTTGAAAAAGGTTCGGTAGGGAGCTGGGCAAATTGGTTCAATTCGCTACGAATTCGAGCCGTTCTTTGGACTGGGTAAAATTTCTTTAGGAATGCTGCGACGAATTCTTCCCAGTTCGTGATAGAGTGTGCGGTGGTGTTATATAGCCACTTCTCGGCTATATCGCACAAGATAAAAGGAAGAAGTCGTAGACGCATCGCATCCACAGAAAGTTGAGACGTACCCATCATAGCGCATACGTTTTCAAATTTGGTAATGAAAACGTAAGCGTCCTCGGTCTCGAGTCCGTGATACTTAGGTAGAAGGTTGATATACTGGGGCTTTATTTCAAAGTTATCCCCGTTCGCTGGTGGTGTGGATAAGCAGGTCGAAAGAGGACCTCTAAGTGGATAACATCTTTCCTGAAGAGAAATGTGAGTAGGATTCTGCGCACCAACGGACGGTGGCAGATTGGGGTTAAAGAAGTTTGATGGATTCGGATCCATCGGTGTGGGTGTGGTAGTAGGTAAAGAAAAGGTAAATGGAGAATTATCGACTTCAGAGTCGATAAAAGGTACGCGGACTAAACGGGCACTAGAATCCCGTGTCCAGCCTATCTTGTACTAAAAAGGGTTAGTACAAGTGGCAGCGTTGGCTTATAATTAGGGGTAAAATGAATGCGGTGTTTGCTTTTGAAAAGGGACGGATTTTGAAAAAAAATATGATGCGACAACCAAATGCAGCAACACAAACCCTAGAATCTAATGGTCACCTAGGTCCGGCTCTAGACCGCTCCTAACTGCCAAAAGACAAGTCGCGGGATCAATCCTTCACTGCCTCTTTGTCCCCCTGTGGCCGGATGAGTGCCAGGTAAGTGGGAAGGAACCACCACTACAGTGGACCTAATTAATAACCACTAGCCTTAGACACACTCGCCTTAGGCACCACAGAAAAACGCGGATAAGCAATGAATTACCCACGGCCCTCTCTTGTCCTAAATGAGCGCGACAGTCCTTAGAGTCATCTCTAGATTTCTTTTAGTTAATGGGGGTAAATGCGGATGCAAGTTTGGTGGTTTTCGGGGCCTAGGAAGGGTAATGAAATCCCCACCTAATTTGGATTTGGCCGTGCCCCTTAATTTTCCGTATTAGCAATGCAAAACAACCAAGAAAAGCAAAATCACGCACAATTTTAATTTGTTTTTGCGGCGCAGCTATTGTTTGCAAAGAATCCTGCAGAAAGGATTAGTTGGAGCTAAAAAGGGAGAGAGGAGAGAGAGAGAAATCACCTGCTGGAAAATTTTCCAGAGAACCCTCAAGCCTGCGGCGCTTCCGCCGCACAAACCATGTACTTGCCGCCCTTCCGCGGTCGAGTGTGGGGTTCACTGCACCAATTTTCTTCAGCTTCTTCCTTTTGCTATCTCCAGCTCTCTGGTATATCCCAAATAATTTTTCCACAGCACAGAATGCTCCAGATCACCTTGCAATCAATTCACAACACACGTATAAGAGTTTGTACGAATTTTGATTTCAAGAAATGAAACGTAATAATTCTTTCACTTCAAACTATAAAATGTAAACGAATTAGCGCGCGATCCCCGGCAACGGCGCCATTTTGATTGTTGTAAATTTGGATGTCTAATATCAAATCAAATGGTAGAGAAATCACAACCAAAAATATTTGACCGCAATCAAACAACGGTGTCAGTTGATGTTAATGAATGAGTGCGGATCGTCCTCAGGGATCTCGAGATTCGTTTGTACTTTTATTTGTTTGAAATGAAATGTTAAGCAACAATAAGAGAAAACACGATTCAATTGATTGATTTGTATTCGTGTGTCACTAATCTTTTCTAAAGAATCAAGAACTATAAACAACAAGAATCGGTTTCAATGGTATTTTCCAAACGACAATCAAGACTGATAAAGAGGCTCGTAGGAATCGATAGGATCTTTAGATGTGTTGTAGTCTACAATATTTCATATTCTTGTCCTTCGAAGAATTGATGCTAGATCAATGGTTATCGACGAGAATTAGGGTTTTCTTGATGAAATTAAAGTTTCATCTCTTAACCCTTGCTCTTTCGAGGATACCATTTATATTCTAGCCTCTAGCAATTTCAAGAATCGATCGGATCACCCCAATCTCGAGCGATGTTGATCAAGAAAGCATCGCATCGAATTGGGTTGTCGATTCTTGAACTTGCTAGGGTTTACAATCTCGTGGGATTCAAGAATTGATTACAAATTTACTACATCATCATACTAAAGATCTTCTCGACTCCTTAACGAGCGGAGTTTTACTCGCGCATCACCACATAGACAATATTCAAGAACAGTAAAGATAACATGATGCGGAATTTTAAAGAAAACAAGAATGGAGAAAATATCACCTTTTATTTAATCAACAATTGTCAATACATTCTTTCAAGATCTACAAGAAGAAAGAAAAATCGATCGTTGACTCGGCTTCGCTCGACTCCGTGGATCGTGGATCTACTTTTGATCTCTTGCCCGATGGAAGATCGGCTCGGCTCATAAAAGGGTTGAAGGAATCTTGCTTGGCTTGCACTCAAGATCTTGAATTGTGGATGGATTTAGGGTTAGGGTTTCCTACAAGATTTCTCACTAATCTTGAGGAAGAAGAAGATGGAGAAAGAGAGAATGGCTAAGATCTAAGATGTTGAATCTTTTTCTCTCTAGGGTTTCATATCTGATCTCCTTTCATGAATGAGTCAAGGGTCCTATTTATAGAACTAGGTTTAGGTTTGAATTAGACTTTCCCTCCCAAAGTTTGTTGACAAGTTTGTTGGGGTTTAGCTTAGGGTTTAAGCAAGGGTTTAGGAAAGTTCTAGAAAGATTAGGGTAGTTTGGGAATTTGCTGATCTGGTGAAAGTATCTGGAATCTTCTGGAAGTTTGTATGCATTTATGAGCTGTAGGCACTGAAACAGGAGTTTTGGTGAAGTTTGAGGAGCTCAGTCCCTGAAACCGCCGCGCAACCGCCGCGTGAGGTGCCTTTAGGCCGCCCTTCCGCCGCGCCTTGGTGGCCTCGGGATCAGTGTCTTCTGCAGTTGCTTTGTACTTCTATTTGGGTTATTCTTTGATGTTCAGAATTGCAATTGACCTTCTGTGTTGATACCAGATTTGCTTTCAATGAGTTTACGAGCAATTGTAATGGTCGAGCAATGAATTGATCGAGCAAGTATCTCTTTTCCTGCATAGACTTCAAAATAGGGGTTGCAAGATATAGAAAATATGCTATGTAATGCAATGCAGTTAATTTCCCTAGAATTTCCGGTTTTAAGGTCGAATACATGTAATTTGATATTTTGCGACCAATTAGCTAATATGTGAATTATGAATACCGTACTCTCCTATATGTATGCAGATGACAAGGAAATTGCCGGTTAAAATATGCAATATTTTCGACTGATCATGGGCCACCAGTGTCCTTGGCGCTTGAAGGGATGCGTCCAATGCTCTTGTGACAATTAGAAAGTTGATGGTCGCCGAACGCGAAGCGTCTATTTTGATGGGAATCGGTCGGCGCCGTTAGATGCACTTGCCGAAGTCGAGGTGGCGATCGTACGTTGAAGGTATGTCGGTTGGTACCTCCGAGTAGAAAGGCGTAGACTCGCCCATTTCCTCGAGTCGGACTGGCGACCATCTCTCTGAAGATAGGTCGGCGTAGACGAGGTTGAGGGCTTCCGACTCTCAGTATAGATGGATAGAGAGTTACCCGCTATGGATAGACCGAGCAGGGAAGCTGCTCGGTGACCTCTTGGGAGGGTTTAGATCCTTAGCACAGATGTGTAAGAGGTCACCCACTAAGGACGGACCGAGCAGGGAAGCTGCTCGGTGGCCTCTTGACGAGGGCTTAGATCCTTAGAGTAGACGGGTAAGAAGTTACCCACTAACGATGGACCGAGCAAGGAAGCTGCTCGGTGGCCTCTTGATAAGGTCTTCGATTCTTGGAGTCAGTGGGTAGTAAACTACCAGCCAAGGATGGACCGAGCAGGGAAGCTGCTCGGTGGCCTCTTGACGAGAGCTTCAATCCTTAGCGTAGACGGATAAGAAGTTACCCACTAAGGATGGACCGAGCAGGGAAGCTGCTCGGTGGCCTCTTGATGAGGGCTTCGATCCTTGGTGTCGGTGGGTAGTAAACTACCAGCCAAGGATGGACCGAGTAGGGAAGCTGCTCGGTGCCCTCTTGACGAGGGCTTCGATCCTTAGCGTAGACTGGTAAGGAGTTACCTACTAAGGATGGACCGAGCGGGGAAGCTGCTCGGTAGCCTCTTGACGAGGGCTTCGATCCTTGGCGTCGGTGGGTAGTAAAATACCAGGCAAGGATGGACCGAGCAGGGAAGCTGCTCGGTGGCTTCTTGATGAGGGCTTCGATCCTTAGCGTAAACGGGTAAGGAGTTACCCACTAAGGATGGACCGAGCGGGGAAGCTGCTCGGTGGCCTCTTCACGAGGGCTTCGATCCTTAGCGTAGACGGGTAAGAAGTTACCCACTAAGGATGGACCGAGCAGGGAAGCTGTTTGGTGGCCTCTTGACGAGGGCTTCGATCCTTAGCGTAGATGGGTACCCACTAAGGATGGACCGAGCGGGGAAGCTGCTTGGTGGCCTCTTGACGAGGGCTTCGATCCTTGGCGTCGGTGGGTAGTAAACTACCAGCCAAGGATAGACCGAGCAGGGAAGTTGCTCGGTGGCCTCTTGACGAGGGCTTCGATCCTTAGCATGGACGGGTAATGAGTTACCCACTAAGGATAGACCGAGCGGGGAAGCTTCTCGGTGGCCTCTTGACGAGGGCTTCGATCCTTAGTGTAGATTGGTAAGAAGTTACCCACTAAGGATGGACTAAGCAGGGAAGCTGCTCGGTGGTCTCTTGACGAGGGCTTCAATCCTTGGCGTCGGTGGGTAGTAAACTACCAGCCAAAGATGGACCGAGCAGGGAAGCTGCTCGGTGGTCTCTTGATGAGAGCTTCAATCCTTAGTGTAGATGGGTAAGAAATTACCCACTAAGGATGGACCGAGCAGGGAAGCTGCTCGGTGGCCTCCTGACGAGGGCTTCGATCCTTGGCGTCGGTGGGTAGTAAACTACCAGCCAAGGATGAACCGAGCAGGGAAGCTGCTCGGTGGCCTCTTGATGAGGGCTTCGATCCTTGGTGTCGGTGGGTAGTAAACTACCAGCCAAGGATGGACCGAGCAGGGAAGCTGCTCGGTGGTCTCTTGATGAGGGCTTCGATCCTTGGTGTTGGTGGGTAGTAAACTACCAGCCAAGGATGGACCGAGCAGGGAAGCTGCTCGGTGGTATCTTGATGAGGGCTTCGATCCTTGGCGTCGGTGGGTAGTGAACTTCCAGCCAAGGATCAACCGAGCAGTGAAGTTGCTCGGTTTTGCCCGGCCCTCCTAGATGTGCGAATACCTAGAATAGTGACCATCACAGGCGGTACGCTTCAGAAATGCATAGGTGAGGCGTTCCATGATCCCCATCATTCCGACTTCGATTCGTCGAGAAATACGGGATACCCACCACGTGGTAGTACAGTATTAGAAGATTTGAGCAAATCCAAGGATTCGTGCCTATGCGCGCAAATTTTGGCTCTTGGGGATTCTGTGGAGGCTATAAATAGAGAAGGAGATGCCAACTTTTCAGCGTTGCTGGAAGAGACGTGGACAGTGAGCAGCTCTTCAGTGAAGGGCCTCGTAAGCGAGTTGGCGGCATATCTAGCCCCGTCGCTTGAAAGGCGACTCTCTCGATTTATACTCTCGATCTTCTTTTCGAGTGCATCGAGTCGGTCATGGTATCCCGAGGATTCGGCAAACTCGGATTTATGGCCCCTGCTACTGGAGACCTGCGCCTGGCCGCGGTTCCAGTTCCGTTCGATGAGGTTCCTCAGGTCCCCTGGCGAGGTCGTCCTCGAGCTACCGTGGTGAGTCCCGTCCACGCGAACCTGTCGAGGGAGAGGGCAGCGGCCATGCCTGGGTGAAGGCGGGCTGACCGACACCTCCTTAGGAGGGACAGGAGCGTGATGGGCCTCAGGGCGGGGCACACTTTCATAAGACCTTGGCGTCGAGCTGTTAGGTGCCTACCGGGTCATCGAATTGGTCGCCACGGGGGATCTGTGGCCGCCGGAGATAGCGAGGTGGTGCTCGGATGTGCCGGCGCGGGAAGTATCTTCTCTCCCTATGTGTCGCTCCCGAGGTGGGGGAGCAGCGACTTGGGGAGCTTGTCCCTCCATTTGGACACGGACAAGCGCATCCACGACGGACGCGAGCCGATCTATTTGCGCATACGGTGCATGAATGGCGTTCGGGGGAGGAAGGGATCCATCCGCGCCTCCATTGTGGGGTGGATAGCGGCTGGTGCTTGGATCGTTGTGGTGATCACTCGCCATGAGTTCGATATCGGAAGATCAACTTTCGTTGAGCGGAATTTTCGATTTTCCCACAGACGGCCCCAACTGATAGAGGTCTTGATCTCCTTTAGATATTGTCTTCCGTTGATCTGCTACGAGCGTTGACGAATAGCTGAGATTGGATTTGAGGGTTGCTTCTTAATGGATGTGAATCTCAGTGTGCTTGATTTGGAATGAAGCCGATCTACCCGCAAGGAAGTCCCGGGTGGTTGTACCACCGTGGACCCTCCGACGATCAAGTTAGTCGAGGTATTTGGGCAGAGTAGCGGCCTATTGGATAATAAAATTCCTCACCTGAGTTGTCTGGGAGGGGGTTTATATAGTGGCAGCCATGGGCTGGCGAGCGTGAGATTTACGCTGGCCGTTACGCCCTTGGAGCCGCGCCTGCGTGAGTGGCGGGATCCTCCATTAATGGCGAGATATGCCCGTTAACAGGGGAACGTGATGGCGTGGGACGCGGGATCGTAGGGCGGCGGATGTCTTGCGTATGGCAAGATTCGCGGAGCCATGTCCGGGACGCTTACGATCTGTGCTCTGGGTCGGCCGATGAGACCGAGGAAGCTGAGCTCAGCGGGAGGCTTAGAGTCGAGCGGGAGTCCGAGCAAGCTTGGTTCTGTGATAGCTCGGAAGCGAGCTGGGAGGGCTGAGAAGGCTCAGCATGCAGGAGGGCTCGGAGGTGAGCCAATGGTTATTTGCAGGACGAGCACATGAGTGTTCTGGGAGGTCATCGAAGGTCGAGAACATTCTCGGGTCGAAGGCCCAGGATATGCCTCCAATGTACCGTTCTTGCTCCTTTCCTGTAAGCCTTAAGACACGTCATCTGCCACGTGTCATGATCTGGGGAGTTTTCAGTACTGAGCATCATCAGAAACCCACTCATCACCTACTATGACCCCAAGTACGATACTCGACCTTTTTCGTCCATTAGAAATCCTATGAAAGAAACTAGTGTTAAGGGCACCCTCTTTGATCCATTAAATTCGTGACCTTTGTCGCCAATAGGTCTCTTCATCAATGGCAAACTTATTCAATTTTCCTCTCAAAGAATTAAGTTCCTCATTTTCCCCTCCCGAAAGCCCCCTTGTTTCTTGTATCTTTTCCAACTCATCCAATCGATTAGCCATATTTTCTTTCTCTATCACACTATGACCATAGACCTCTCTAGCCCAAATTTTAAGACCACGTCTAAGCCTAGACAATTTGGTGTTCCATCTAGCAACCGGGAAAGCGGTCACACATTCCTCGTTCCATATTGCCTTGATAACCTCCTTAAGATTAACATTATTAAGAGACATTTTTTCAAAAAGAAAGACATGAAATTTCCTCCCTCGCTCCCATCCCATAACAACAACGGTACGTGATCAGAGGTTGTTATAGTGATAGACTTTGCCCAACAAAGTGGGAATCTCGCCTCCTAAGTAGATGAAACCAAGGCTGTTCAGAAAATACCTGAACCGAACCGATTCTATCGGTTTGTGAGAGAGATCCGGTCGGGTCGAGTCAAAAAAAACAAAGAAATCGGTTATCGGGTTAGGTGTTGGGTTTGGAATTTTCAAACCTGACCAAACCCGACCCGATCCTATATATGCAAATTGTAAACCCTAATATCATTTTCTACCCTAATTTGCTCTCTCCAGCTTAAGACTGCACCGCCTCTCTCCTTTGAGTCTTCTCTCCTTCGAGCTTTAACATCATTTTCTACCCTGATTTTCTCTGGCCGGCGGCGGCTACTCACTCTTTCCCTCAAATCTCCCTCGAATCTTACTCTATTGGCTTTCATCTTCTTATGAGGAAATTGCAACCCCAATCTCGAGCCTCTTGATCCGATTCATCAAAATCTCTGGACTCTAATTCATCGAATCTTTGGTTATTCTTCGACTTCGGCCTCAAATCTATTATTCTATGATTTGGGAAGTTCTGGAACTGCAACTATACAACTACAAGTATGTCCGAAGAAGAAATTCAGCAAGATATAGCAAGCATGCCTCCTCTACCTCCTACAGCTCCTCCACCTCCTACAGCGGCAGTTGACCCTCAGGTATCTTCATCTATAACTTAGCCCTATCTAAAGTTATGGTTTTTTTTATTCTTCTTAGATCTGAATAGTTGTTGGCTTGTTTCTGCAATATTTGTTAGTTTATAACTTCTTATTATTGTTTGATTAGTGTTTCTAATTTTAAATGAGAATATTTTGCAATCTTTAAAAATGTTTTTATTATGTAATTGATTGAATCATTCAAAGGCATTTATAAATACACAGCTTGTGTGTTTACTTTTGTAGAATGGTGAATAGCAAAATTCCAACATCGTTAATGCCTTAAACTCTTCTAAGAAGAATGTTACGTCTCGATTGCTAGTGTGGGGTCATTTTACAAAAGATGAGATACATAATATTATAACATGCAATTATTGTAGTCAAGAATTTCTCGCACATAGCAAAAAGAATAGTACTAAATCACTATTATTGCATGCCGATAGTAACATTAAGAATCCTTATAATTTGGAAACCCGACAAGCTCAATTGACCTTTAAGGTTGGGGAATGTGGGAAAACAAGCAGGCTTGATTCATAGGTGTTTAATCAAGAAGAAACTGCTTTTATATTTTATAATCTTAGATGGGTTTCCTTTTAGGATGGTTGATGGGAGAGGGTTTAAGTACTTCATGTCGGTCTGTTGTCCACACTTTAAGATTCTTTCTCGTTTCATCTTTCAAAGAGATTGTTATAGTCTCTATTTAGAAAGAAAGTAAAATTCAAAATCTTTTTTGCATGATACTTGTCAAAAAGTGTGTCTAACTATCGATACTTGGACTTCAATCCAACGCATTAATTATATGTGCCTTATGGCAAATTGGTTTGATTATGGGTGGAAGTTAAGAAAGAGAATAATAAACTTTTGCCCGATCAATGATCATAGAGGTGAAGACCTCGGGAGAGCCGTAGAGACATGTTTGATAGATTGGGGTATCAATGATGTTTTCACAATCACCGTCGATAATGCTAGTTCAAACGACATCATGGTTTCATATTTAAAGAGAAAAATTAATAATTGGCATGGTAGCATGTTATGAGGGCGGTTTCTTCATATACGTTGCATTGCACACATTATCAATTTGGTTGTTAGTGATGGGATTAAAGAGTTAAATCATTTCGTAGCTCGTGTCCGTTTGTCTATTCGCTATGTGAGGCAATCTCCTTCTAGATTGCAAAAAATAAAAAAATTGCGTTGAGACCGAAAAAATAAATATAAGAAAAGGTTGTGTTTGGATGTCCCTACTAGATGGAACTCGACATACTTAATATTGAGTGCTACCGAAATGTATGAATGCGCTTTTGATAAATTGTTCTCATAAGAACCTCTTTTTGTGGATGATCTTAAACATGCGGATGGAAGTCATGGAATTCTGGATGAAAATGATGGAACAATGTTATGGAGTTGTGTTTCTTTCTAAATTTTTTTTGATCTCACAAATAAGGTTTCCGGATCTTCTTATGTGACTACCAATTTCTTTATTCATGAAATTTTTTAAGTTGCAAATTCTTTGAAGAAGCAAGTAATGATTTAGATTTATGTGCGATGGCTCGACGCATGAAGGAAAAGTATGATAAGTATTGGGAAAATTGGAAAAAATAAATTTTTTGACTTATTTTACGCTTGTTCTTAACCCTCCATGCAAATTTAAAGCGGTAGAGTTGGCTTTACCGGTCTTATATATATGTATCCAATTCATAGATGTAACTTTGCAAAAGGTGAGAGAAACCCTGTTTGAATTGTTTAATGAGTACAATATAAAGTATGGGAATAACACAACTATACAAGCTAGTCAATCGTCCACCATTTTTGTTGAAGAAGATGATGACGCTGATTTAAGTTCATGCTTTAAAAGAATGAAAGCATAATTCGGAGGCTACGAATGCAAATCGGAGTTGGAGAAATATCTAGATGAAGCGAACGAGCCACCAAGCCACCTAATGTTGATAAAGACATCTTGAATTTTTGGAAAATTAATAGTTCACGATTTCCAATCCTCTCGAAGATGGCTCGTGATGTGTTGGCAGTTTCTATCTCTACGGTGGCATCCGAGTCTGCGTTTAGTACCGGTGGTCGAGTTCTTGATCCTTTTAGAAGCTCATTGACTCCAAGAATAGTAAAAGCTCTATTATACACTGAAGATTTGATTCGTGCTGAATTGAATCAATCTAGACTTGATATTGAAGAGGATCTAGTAAGTCTAGAGTATTTAGATGAAGGTGAGAAGTTTATAGTGTATTTTTACTTTTCTTTTTATTATTTATAAACATGTACTTATTTTTTAAAATATTACTTATTTTCTAAAATATTATTTATTTTCTAATATCTATCACTATTTATTTTCAGAGTTGAGCAAGCTCTCTATTGAGCCAACTATCACGGAGTTATGATGACATGGTGTTGATGTTGATGAGGTGATACTTTTACGAAGGCTTGCTATATCTGCGCTAGTAGGGCTTGCTGTTTTTGTTGGTAACTTGGTATTTTTGCTTCTGTTTCTGATGTTCTGTTTGTTGCCTTGTTGATGTTATTTCTGTTTCTGGGTAACTTTTTACTTGCTATTTCTGTTACTGTTGTTCTATTTACTAGTGTTGTTACTGCGGTTTCTGTTTGGTAACTTGGTACCTTGTTGTTTCTGCTGCTGCTATTCTGTTGCGGCCTTACTTTTGTTGCTTCTATTGGTAACTTGGTTATTTGTTGTTTCTGCTGCTCTGTTCTGTGTTAACAGTGTTGCTGATGTTGTTTCTGTGGGTAACTTGGTTATTCACTTATTTGCCCATTTGCTTTTTCTTGCATGTCGCTGCTATTTTGTGTTGCTGGTGCTGGTGCTGTTTTTGTTGCCTTTTATAGGTTTTGAGGTTGTTTCTGTTGGGGTCTTTATTTGCTCATTTTGTTTTTTTGTTGATTTGGGGTTGTTTCTTAATGTTGTACTGCACTGTACTCATCTTTACTTATGTTAGTCAATTACCTATTTTGAAAACCTAAGTTATCTTGCTAGTTGGTTTGTTGTTTTAGAATTGGGCAATGAATTTCGTATGAGCCCTATAACAATGATGATTTATGGATTTACGTCTCGATTTCTTTGATTTATACAAACTTTAGTTGCACCTATTCTTCATACAAGGAATTTCTTTTACCTCTATATTGTAGTTGTTGATCAAATAGATACCAAATGTGTTGGTAGCTTGCTTGAGTTGCTTTTTAGCAACTTCATTCTCATTTAGTCATTCATTGGTCGGTTTGGTTAGGTTCGGTTCACTTTATTACATTTTGGTATTTATTTTTGATTCCCCGATATATATGATATTAGGGATTTGATGTATGATCCATAATCAGTTGGTGACGAGTTGTCATGCGCGAAAAAATATTGATAATCTGAACATGTTAGTACTTAATATATTCTTGACTATTCGGTTTTGAGTTTTGCTTACTTCATATGATTATTGTCGATATTTCTCAATCGACGGTACTACTTGGGCCATTTAGGCACTTGGTGGGCTGGTGCCAATATTATTGCCTTATTGTTGAGATCTTAATCGACGGTTCAATTTAAGATGAGTATTCAAATTTTAGTTATTTCGTAAAATTTATGAGTTTTTGATTTATTGACAGTATTCTTGCCTTATCAAATATTTATTTATTTTCCCTTTCCAGGCATTTGGTAATGCAGAGCAGCAGAGTTATGGACCATGTGTTATAAATTGTTAATAATTTTGCCCCATAATTTGTTGAAATGTTTCGAGGTTTGCAACTTGTAATATAATGTTATGAGGTTGTAAAATATTTTGAGTATCGTGTATTGCACTTTGAAAGATTACAATTGTAATAAAATATTTTATTTCTTTATTTTTCTTCTTTTTCTGGTTACTGAGACAAAAATATGGGCTGTCAAGAACGTAGAGAAGGTAGGATGGGCAGTTGGTCAAATCTAGCATGCCTCAATATCTTGTTCATTCGCAACAAAATATTTTCTTTGTGCGTCGATCCAATGGAGATCTAACTTTCTATTCACTCGTGGGATCCGAGCGGTCCTGGGGGACCACTGCAGCTCAGTTCCAGCATAATTACTCTAATGTAACTGGCTCTTTTAGGTACTTGAACACTTTCCAATCATTCTTAGAAGGGTAAATTGTTGGAAAACCCCCGAGCCTTCAAAAACATGTCAAAAAGTCCCCGGGCCTTTTCACCTTGTCGAAAACCCTCAGGCCATCAATTTTTCTCTAAAATACTCAAAGATTTGGGTATTTTGGCATATCCCAAAACTTCCCCTTGTGACCCATATGCCCAAGTACAATAAGACAGCTTGCAATATTTTCGCAAAAAATATGCAGTTGATTTTCCTGTAACTTGTAAGGAGTGCCTATAACTTCTATGCCTAATTTTGTTTTGTTGATTTTTTCTTGAAGGACTGAGTATTAAGTTCTCTAACCTAGCCATTTTCTCTCCAAATTCACCACCTTTCCCTCTAAAAAACATGTGTTGCTAATAGAACAAGAATTATCTCATTCATTTTCTCCATTATCCATCATCTTCTCTCATTTACTACCCCAACAAACTAAATCTTCATTTACTCTCTTGCTCATTGAGAATGGCCCAAACTTGGACATTAATGTGTTTTGTGAATGGATCCAATAGAAAAGGTTCGGTCTTGACCAACTCGGAGGCAACAACATGGATCGAATTAAAAAGAATGATCTTGTTTCAACTTGATATACCGGTTGATAAGTTAAACATTTCATACAAAATGGAGAAATATGAAGATCATATGGTTAGAATGATAACCGAAGATGACTGTGTAAATATGGTCAATATCCATAAAGAGACGAACGAGAAGGACATCCATATGCAAGTATCTGTTGATACCCTAGCTATTATGAGAAGGTTTGTCTTTATTTGACTTGATTTTTGTTTAGAGGAATATACAAGACAGTTGCCTGCAACTTGTGCATGTAACTTGTAAGCGGTTTCCTGTAACATCTTGCCACTTTCCTGTAACTTCTAAAAAGTTGCATGTAACTTGTAAGAACTTGCCTATAACTTGTAAGCAATTGCCAGTAACTTCTAAACAGGTGCATGCAACTTGTAAGAACTTGCTTATAACTTGCAAGCAGTTGCCTGTAACTTGTAAGCAGTTGCATGTAACTTCTAAGCACTTGTTTGTAACTTCTAAATAGTTGCATGTAAATTGTAAGAACTTATCTGTAACTTCTAAGCGGTTGCCTGTAACTTGTAAGAACTTTCCTGTAACTTTTAAGCAGTTGCCCGTTACTTTTAAACGGCTACCTATAACTTCTAAACAGTTTCCTATAACTTGTAAGAACTTGCCTGTAATTTCTAAGCAGTTGCATATAATTTCTAACCAGTTGCTTATAACTTTTAAAAAAGTTGCCTGTAACTTCTAAACAGTTGTCTGTAATTTCTAAGCAGTTGCATTTCCCTAATATCTAAGAAGATTTTTCTTTAATATCTAATAAGTTGCTTATAATATCTACATGGATGCAAGTAATAATATGTTAACAAAAGCATTTTTTGTGTATCAGTCAACATCCATCATTGTCTTTCGCTCCAGCAATTACGCATGACCGAGTACATGACTTGGAGTCAAGCTTACCACCGGTGAGTCAAGATGATCAACTAACGAGGAACAATATCCCGGTTGTGTAGCATGACGTAATTGAAGGCATATCTCAAATATTCAACCCTGCAGAGCCTATCAGTGACAGTCACCGTACAGTCCGGTCTTTTCGTGTAACAACCCTAAACTTTCTGTACAATTTTTTAACAAAAATACAGAAATGGGTACTTAAGCCTGATGCACAAGTTATAAATTTGATTTGCTTTTGAACAGCAAGAAAGAGCTTATAGTTCATTGGTAAGACCTTGCACTGCTGAACCAAAGCACCAGATTTCAAATCCCATCAGTCACACATTCTTTTTATTCAAAATTCTTTTAATCTTTTAGAAGCCCAAGAGAATACACGTGCACTACACGTAAACTGAAGAGACACAGCCTAAACAAACATGTGCAAATTAGTATTCAGACCGTCAGGGACACGTGGCCACAATCCGAGCCCCCACCTCCATAAACTGACCGGCCAAGATCCTCTTGGGGCCGGAGCCGTCGGTCCCAACCATGGCAAATGCCACAAAAATTTTACCCCATACCCCTTGGACTCCCCATGTTAACCCCTGACTGTTTGTTTTCCTGCATTTTTCAGAGAATTAAAACTTTGCATTACTCCATATTTTAATGCATTTTAATTCTCAAACTTATCATACCCTAACCCTAATTTTCCCTATAAATACTCACTCTATTTATACACCCCTTCACACTGAAATTTCCTACAAAAACTCTATAAAAAATTCCATGTTTTATTTACGTGCAAGTGGAGTTAACAAAGGGCAACGAACTTCCGAGGAGATTCCGGCGAGAAAACGACGCCCCGAAGCACTCTTTAGGACCCCCTCTCTCCCCTCTTGACCCCAAGCTAGTTTTGCTATTCCCAAACTCTTCATTCTTAAAACGTGTCGGAAGCGGAGTTATCCGGCTTCCGATTCTCTTTTCTTTTAAAAATATAATTTTTCCTTAATAAGAAACCTACAACTTTTGATATATTGTTTAATAATCATTAACAAAGACAATAGAATAAGTTTGACATTAAAATGATAACCATAGCAAGTTGTATTTCAATTTTACATTAAAATACCTTTATGTTTCAATTCGATATGTTTATACCTTTTAACCGTATTACCTTAGGAAACTCACGAGGTAATGACCCACCTCCTCACAACACACACATCTAACATAGCACGATAGAATTTGGGAATATAGATTTGGGAAAATACGACTTTACATATAACTACCTTCAACTTATAAAATCTTTTTCTATAAGAAGCGTATTTAATAAATCTTTGCAATTGTGCCTCTACAACCCATTTTGGGAAACCCGTTCGGTATGGTACGGATTATCGCACATCCTCGGGCTTAATAGAGTGAGATGCAGACCTCCGCAAGGAGCATAGATCTCGAAAGATTTTTTAAGAACATTTTTTCTTTAGAAAATGTGATTTTATTATAAATAAAACTTATATTTTTAGTAAATAAACAAATATGTAATTAATATCAAAATATCTATCTTTAATATTTCTAATATTCCACATTTCCAAAATTCAAGAAAAACATTCCATTTACAAGAAAATACCATACAATTCCAATATTTCAAATAAATACCTTATACTTTAAAACTAGGTCATATTCACTAGAAGTTTCACATTTAATAAAAGAAACATCTATGAAAAACTCTAAAGACGATAATTAAATACTTCATGTGTATTTTGAAATTATACTAAAACTAATTTTACATAAAAAAACCCCCTCAAGTTATACTAAACTAAAGACCCAAGTAAACATAGGTTTAAGCGGGACCGGTCTCTTGAGCCTCAGGGAGCCGGAAATATGGGTGCATGCCTATTTAAGGTAGACAGTATAACAAACGTTGTTATCAATACGGTAATTGTCTTGGAAAAAGACACAAATCCTGCCGTCCATGTGCAGCAGTTACCGATAGCACCAAAACATAATTCAGGACTTCAATTTCTTTTCTAATTGTCTGACTCAGACTGAGTCTCAATATAATCAAACTGACTTGAATATGATTTAAGTATATATTCAACATAAATCCATGAATCCATATATTCAATTTATTCAATCTATACAACTTGACCGAACCGAACCATTGATATACTCCATTTACAAGTTCATCCATTATATCCGTTCCATTACTGATATCATGGTTTTAGCAAGTCATCCATCTATACAATTTATAATACAAGATAAGACAATACAATCCATATAATCAATACATAAACATTACGGGGTTATAAAGGGATAGACTGGTACGGAACATGTTAAAGGTGGCACGAGATGGTCACTTAAGACGTAATTACATCCATGCCGTTGTTCCGTGGTATTATCGACGGAGCCTTGTACTGCGGGTTACCAAAGTCTCCGGTGTAAGTGGTACTCCTCTCGTATACACTGGTATCTTCTGTACCAAACTAAAAACAACTGCGCTAACATTATAATAAAACATTATAAAACTATACTCTCTCTCTGTCTATTCTACTTCTCCCTCATCTTTGGGACTTACCGAGTGATTTTCACTGACGACATTCCTGTTTCTCTTCTTCTTTGGAATGTTGTCAGGATGACCCGACGCTGAGGAGTACATGACCAGTCAGGGGCATTTGGAGCAGGCCCGTGAGCAGTACACCGAAGACCCAGAGCTGTAGCCACTTGTACTTATTCCATTTTCATTTCTGTTATACCACTGTTTAGGCATTGCTTTCCATTCTATGTATTTACTTTTCAGATGTATTGTAATAAGAATGTTAATAAATAAAGTTGCCAAAGAACTGTCCGAATCCTTGCTCAGTTCAATTATATTTATTGTCACTGTTTCTTGTGCATTTTACTTATATTGCTTAGATACGCTTAGCGTGTTTACTTCTGAGTAAATATGTAGCGGTCTCGTCGCGTCCTCTGCCCATACACTCGGAAGCGGGGCGTGACAGGTTTTGTTGGTGGCCCATGCAGGTCAGCTCTGTATGGACATGCAGGTCAGTTCTGCATGGACGTACAAGTCAATTATGCGTGGACAACCTAAGCAATATAACACAAGAACCAGCAACTAAAAACATTCTTTACAATTTATATTCCTTGAATCTTATAATTTCATATACTTTGAATCTGTCCTAATCAAAATTTTTCTTTCAAGGTTAAGGATCCCCAAACAACACCAGCATTAATGTCAACAACACTCCCCCACCACTAACACTCACACCTGCCGTCGTGGCTCCGATCAACGAGCAGACAGTTCTGCTTGAGGCAATCTGCAGCCTCTTGGAGGGACAGCAGCAGCAGACTGCTATCCTGATGAACCTGTTAGTGTATATGCCCTAGAGGCCATGACTGTATCATACTAGTTTGTATATTACTTAATGGAAGCTTGGGATATTCACAGTTGTATTGACAATCTTGCTCGATATAGTAGTATGCTACTTGGTTTGTTTCTACTTTAATGTGTGCATGTGTTTCTTATAGCATATCGCCTTTACACATTAGTGGAGCCCTTAGGATCTTTGCTTGATTACCAGCGTTGTGACGGCAGTCACACTCATGGGGGCTTGGTAATCCACAAGCACATCCTTATGCAGGTCCCTAGTCTTAGGACTATCGAGATAGGGCATTGATACTCCGGAGTAGACTAGCGTATACGCTTCTCATCCCAGCTTGGGAGACGGTCTGTCCCACAGCCGTCAGTACGTCGTACTTGAGATAGTATGCAGGTGCCCGTTAGGTTACGAGTACACTGGACAGGGGAACTGTTGGTTGGTACTATACCTATCGTCAGTTATCAGTTCCCAGGTGATATGAGTACAGCTTATTCCGTTGACTTGACACTGTCACTTCGCCTCGAGTGTGTTCCCACTGTACTTTGATTACTACCCTACCACGGCTCAAAGGAGTCGTGCAAACAGGTAGTTTTTGGGTGCAGTCCCGAAGCACTTGGAGGCAGTAACGGTTAGACAGGATTCGTCTCTCCCGGTATTGGGGGTTGATATCGCGCTGTGTCTAGGAGAGCCATTACACAAAGTCCCTGGCCAGGGCAAACGAGATATGCCGGTAGGTTTCCAGTGTTATCTCAGGTGTTCTGGGCTACACTCCGGCACGACTTGTACCGCTAGTAGGGGACTGACATCTACCGCCCCTTAGGCCCGCCATGCGATGTTCTTAGACGAACAGACCGGACTGTACGGAGATTGTCACATTCAGGCTCAGTAGGAGTTCGATGGGTTTACCTCGTCAGTCTTCTTATCGGCATCTACCTGCGAACCGTTATGTACAGCTAGTGCCGCTTGTGGTCTGTGGTTAAACCCACTGCCAGTGTAGTGTCGAGTCTTTAGAGTCCCACACAGAGGGTTATTCGCCTTTGGGCAAAACAGAGTAGAGGTCGCATGGTTTTGCGACAGGGTTCGTTCACATCCGCGCACTTGTGCACGTTTGGCGTCCGGACAGACATCACTAGCGGGATCTGGTTTGAGCCAGATCCTAGTATGTGTTTTGGGGTTAGTTTTATCTCAAAGTATTCATGTTCCTCGGAACACGAATGCGGGTGTGTATGCACAATTGATTGAGGCGGAGGAAGAGGTTTTTCATTAGGGTTTTGGAACGGGTGCGTATGCACAGTTGACAGTCGTCTTTTTCCAAACCCTAATGAATTTGTGATATATCAATTAATAATATTAATTAAATGAAATTGTGTCATGGTTGGGTTTGTTGACTTGTTGACCAAGGTTGACTAGTTGACCATAGTTGAAACTTTGACCATCATCATTACACATCAAAGATGCTCTTTGATCTTTGCAAAAAACATTTAATGTGAAATGATAATTGTCTCATCAAATCAACCATCAACTTTTTCATTTGATTAAAATTATTAATTTGATTAATTCACATATATTGTTATGGTTGTAAAACTATTCTCATTCTATCATAACCATTCTCTCGCTTCTTTTCATCTTCCTCCTCCTCTAGTTCAAGGAGAATCATTCTCATGAGTTGAGAAACTTTTCCTTGGAGATAAAACACCCAAAGCTACTCTCTACTCATCCTAAGGTTGAAGGTCTAGCAAGCCGGACACTTTAGTTCTCTCAAGATCGAGAAAGAAGCTCAAGGTAGAAACCCTCAGGTGGATCCATCTTCGACAAGAGAAGGCAACGAGGAAAGCACCATCCGACCACTACAAAGAGTCCAAGAAGAAGGAGTTCAAGTTGAGGTATAACCCCTAACCGAGTAGATAACTCTCTTGTTAGTTGCTAGTGTGTAGTTTAGCCAAGATCCGTATTTGGTAGTCCATCTTACCTAAACCCTAAAAATTGTTTTTCACCATTTCCGCAAGCCCGAAAGAACCGGGAGAGGTAACGTGGACTTACAGTGGTATCAGAGCCTAGCTAAACACACCCTAGCGTGTTAGCAAAGTATCTAGAATTTCGATCGGACGAAAAACCGCAAAACACGTTAAAAATATTAAGTTTCTGCCGATTTTTATTTCTGCTCAAAAAATAATAAATCATGTATTAAAAATCGGCTCAGGCTTTTTAAAGAACAGGTAAGAAAAAAGATCCAGTGAGTCGATCAACTCACCGCGGATCTGCGGCCGAGTTGACTCGGCCGTAGATCGTTTCTCCTACAGTTTTCTCCTGTTGGTGTTTTGTGATTTTTCAGATGTTTTGTTTCTGCCCAGAATTTCCAGAGAACAAGTTTGTTTCTGGGGTGGTTACAAATCCGTATTTTGGTCGATTTTCTGTAGATTTTGGCTAATGGGTTGTATCTGTAATGTTATATATGTATTGAACGTCTGCTAATCGCTATACGTCGATTAGTGGGGGTTATACATATCTGTGATCTGTAATGTTGATGGATTGTGTATATGAATTCGTTGGATTGTCGCGGATGAATAGCCGGGGGAATTGTGAGATGAGAGTTTTGTTTATCTTTCAATTCTTGTAATATGTAAATTGATGTAATAGTATTTGTATGGCCGCACAACCGGGTCGGGGTTGTAGCCGTCATTGTATAATTTCTTTTTACTGTTTTTGCTCCTAGGATAGACCCAAGGTGGGGTGCACAAACTACCGGGTACCTCGAAGTGCCGAGTGGCCTACTCACGTCGTTGAGGGAGGTTGCTTCACTTCGGATACTTGGCGGGTAGTTTGCCGCACCCGTAGGGGTCTGGGGTGGGGTATTGGCTATTCATCGCGTCCGTGTAATCCGCTCTTCGTTACAGGCTCGAACGGAATGCGGATTCCTAGTATATCCAATGTATTCATCTGTGATCTGGAATGGCTATCATTGCATATGACGAATGTATATATCTATATGTAGATATCTATTTAGGCGTTGCTTATGTTTTGCATCCGCGCTAGTCCAGCCCCCACTCTGTCGTTAGTTAAGTAACCTAACGGGTGATGACGGGACCCCGTGGCGAATGCGGATGGCATAAGCGTACGTCATATTTTCGTTGTTTTCTGCAATGGTAGGATTAATTGATGGGACACATTAAAATTAATGCAAGAAAAATAAACCAAAGTAAAAGTCGTTGGAACACTTTCAAAAACCACTCGGTTTCTTTTCAAAATAACTTTTAAACGCGAAGCTTAAACCACTCCTTTTAAAAGCTATCTCGTTCCATCGATTATATCAAGTTCACTACGTTCACAGTTTCGCCAAAACCATTCGTAGCCCTCCGTCGTTTCACATGGATGGTCAATAGTATTCAAGCTATGTTTGTTGGCCAAAGTCAAGGCATAGTGATTGGTAGCTATTGGGTATTCATGTGCAGCATAGATAGATGTGTTGGTTTGGGACAGTCGTACTGCCTTGTTGGCCAAAGTCAAGGATAGGTACGGGTGGGTTCAAATTAACCTGGAGAATGACGGGTAGAACTTGACATGTGACTTATGATTTGTTGGCCAAAGTCAAGGTTATAAGAGCATGGGGCAAAAATCCACATCGGGAGTTTCAAAAGAACTGAAACTTGCTAGCGCTGCATACCATTTGGAGTGTGATGATTCTGGTAGGATTCCTTTAGTTTTGTCACGCGATGATATTTGGATCCCGATCCTACTGTGAGTATATGCTACTCCTCCGGAACTTTCTCACTTAACGATCAATGCTATAAACCAAGTAGGTGTCTAGAAAGGTGTTAGCGGGGCTTCGCCCATAGGGAAAAGAGGTTATTTAATTAAGGAACTTCGCGAAAGCGTTGGAAAACCTCCCTCGAAGTACCGACACTAGCCTGGCTGAACGGTTAAGCAAGTATTGTACGGTGAGATTGATCCTGACTAATTCTTCCTTTTTGGTTTAAGGAGGGATTCGAGAGACAGTGGGAGCCATCCTGTTTAGAAAAATTAAAAACCACTCTAAACTTGCAAGAGTATCATGCTAAAGTGTTTCTTCTCTCTCTCTCCTAATTGCAGCGACCAAACATCATGACTGGACTTAAGTTACTACTGGATAAAAACATACTGACAGGGCCAAACTACAAAGATTGGCTCAGGAATGTCAAAATGGCAATCACTTATGACAAGTTGGGGTATCTTCTTACCACCAAAGCTCCCCTTGTCCCAGGTCCCAAAACCAGCGTCGCGGATAGGGAAATCCGTAAGACCTGGGAAATCAACTGTGCGAAGGCCAAGTGCCTCGTGCTTGCCTCTATGGACAACGAACATCAGAGGAGGCACGAGAATATGGACCTCGAATCCATATTTCTCCATACAAAAGAACTGTATGGAGAGCAATCTCGTATCGCCAAATACGAAGTGTCGAAGAAGTTGTTTTCGGCAAGATTGGCCGTCGGATCATCGGTAGCGGAACACGTGCTTAAGATGATTGGATATATAGAGGAGCTCGCGGACCTTGGGACCACGTTGGAGAATGAGCTCTATACGGACTTGATTCTTCAGTCCCTTCCTTCCACTTACGCCCAGTTCATCCTGAATTTCAACTTGCAAGAAAAGGAAGTTGAACTTTCTGAGCTCCTCAACATGCTGAGGAGTGCAGAGGGCACCCTACAGAAAGGTAGGGAAACATCCACTTTGTTTGTAGGAGGATCTTCCTCTTCTAGGTCCAAGGCGAAAGCCAAGGTAAAGAAGAAGAAAACCCCCGCCAAACCAAGGGGCGGTGTTAGTAAGGTGGATACGAAGGGAAAGGCAAAAGCAACAAAGGTAGCGGGGAAGCTTGTGGATAAGGAAGAATGCTTTTACTGTCACAAGAGTGGACACTTGAAGAAAGATTGCAGGGCTTGGAAAGCCAGAACACAGGATCTGAAGCAGGTTGCGGCTTCAGCTTCAGGTGTGTATGTTATTGAAAACTGTCTATCAATAAACTCTACGTCCTGGGTATTGGATACCGGATCAGGATCTCATATCTATAATTCTTTGCAGGCATTGAGAAAGCGTAGGTTTTTGAAAGCAGGTGACATGACCCTCAAAGTTGCAAACGGAGCTAGCATGGATGCTGAGGCCGTAGGGGACTATCACCTGGGAATGTCAGATGGACATGTTTTGGTTTTACGTAATTGCTTTTTTGTACCCAATGCAACTTGTAATATCATTTCTGTATCTTTAGTTTCTAAAGAAGGTTATGAATTTGCGTTTGTAAGTAATGTTGTAAACATTCACCTTAATCAAGTTCTGATTGGGTCAGGTACATTGAGCAATGGTATATACGTATTAAACCAACCACAGATTTTCAATGTCCCGAATACACACAAAAGAAAGTCTCCAGAAATAAATCAGACTTTCTTATGGTATTATAGACTGGGTCACATCAATGAGAGAAGGTTGACGAAGTTACATACAGAAGGATATTTGGATCCATTCGAATATCAATCATATGCAACTTGTCAATCTTGTCTCAAAGGAAAGATGACAAAGACTCCGTTCACTGGACACGGAGTGAGAGCGAGTGAGCTCTTGGGACTCGTACACAACGACGTATGCGGTCCAATGTCTACACATGCACGAAGCGGTTATTCTTACTTCATTACTTTTACGGATGACTTTTCAAGGTACGGTTATGTCTTCTTAATGAAACATAAATCCGAAGCCTTTGGAAAATTCCAGGAATATAAGAATGAAGTAGAAAAATAAACATGCAAAAGTATCAAAACACTGAGATCTGATTGAGATGGTGAATACTTAAGTGCCGAGTTCTTGGATTACTTAAAAGAGAATGGAATTCTCTCTCAGCTTACTCCTCCATACACTCCGCAACATAACGGTGTATCGGAGAGACGGAACCGAACCCTATTGGATATGGTACGGTCCATGATGAGTAACGCTGAGTTACCGCGATCATTCTAGGGATATGCACTAGAATCAGCTGCATACCTTTTGAACCGAGTTCCAACTAAGACTGTGCCTACTACACCATATCAAATATGGTGTGGGAAGAGACCCTATCTTAATCACATTAAGACATGAGGATATCCAGCTTTTGTCAAAAAGCAGCATGCGGACAAGCTCGAGGCACGCTCAGTACAGTGCAAGTTTGTGGGATATCCAAAGAACTCCAAGGGATATTTCTTCTATTGCAAAGAGGAACAAAAGGTTTTTGTTTCTCGGCATGCCCACTTCTTGGAAACTCAGTTTTTGGAGAATCAGATAAGTGGGAGCGCAATAGAACTGGAAGAAATTCCAGAACCACGAGCTATTACTGAAAGCTTAGTAGAACCAGAGGGTTCGAAAGATCAGGACATTCCTACGCCACTCCGCAGAAGTAGTAGGCAGTCTCATCCGCCCGAGAGATACTACGGTTTTCTCATAGACGGGGATAGAGAGGATTGCATCATTGATAGTGACGAGCCGACTAGCTTCCAGCAGGCCATTCAGAGCGTTGACTCGGTAAAATGGCTGGATGCAATGTGGACCGAAATGGAGTCTATGTACACCAACAAAGTATGGACGTTGGACATTGCTCCAGATGGGGTAAAACCCGTAGGATGCAAGTGGATCTTCAAAAGGAAGATTGGTGTAGATGGACAGCTTGAGACCTATAAAGCTAGACTTGTTGCAAAGGGTTTCCGTCAAAGACCTGGCTTGGACTATGACGAAACCTTTTCTCCAGTGGCTATGCTGAAATCCATTCGGATCCTTCTTGCCATTGCCGCCTTCCACGATTATGAGATCTGGCAAATGGACGTAAAGACCGCTTTTCTAAATGGAAATTTAGAGGAGTGTGTCTATATGGACCAGCCAGAGGGTTTCATTCAGAGTGGGAGCAGCGGAAAGGTGTGAAAGTTGCTTAAGTCAATCTATGGACTAAAACAGGCATCGCGGAGTTGGAACATCTGTTTTGATGAGACGGTCAAAGAATTTGGCTTTATCAAAAATCCAGATGAACCATGCATCTATAGTAGATTTGTAGAGAGAACTGTAGTATTCCTCGTTTTATACGTGGATGACATTCTCTTGATAGGAAATGACATTCCTATGCTACAATCTGTCAAAGGGTTCTTGTCACACAGGTTCTCCATGAAAGACCTGGGTGATGCCTCATACATTCTGGGGATCCGGATCTATCGTGACAGATCCAAGAAGATACTGGGACTCTCACAGTCCAGGTACATCGACACCATACTGAAAAAATTCAGTATGGAAGATTCCAAGCGCGGTAATCTACCGGCTTGTCACGGGATCACCCTCTCCAAAGAGATGTCTCCCAAGACTGATTTGGAAAGGGATCGCATGTCTATTATACCCTACGCTTCTGCGGTAGGCTCTATAATGTATGTGATGTTGTGTACCAGACCAGATATAGCTTATGCACTGAGTGTGGTAAGCCGGTATCAGTCAAACCCTGGGGAGAAACACTGGATAGCAGTAAAGAACATTCTCAAGTATCTGAGAAGGACTAAGGAGATGTTCTTGGTGTATAGCGGAAAAGACCTCCAGATCGAGGCCTTTGCTGACTCCAGCTTCCAGAGTGACAAGGATCATTCTAAGTCCATGTCGGGTTATGTCTTCACCCTCAATGGAGGGGCGGTGTGTTGGAAGAGTTCCAAACAGGAAACCGTTGCTGACTCGACGATGGAAGCGAAATATATCGCTGCATCTGATGCCGCAAAAGAAGCGTCTGGATGAGGAAGTTCTTGATAGAACTTCAGGTGGTTCCGTCCATTGTTGATCCAATACCTCTGTATTGCGACAACAACGGGGCTATAGCTTTAGCAAAGGAACCCAGGTCCCATCAGAAGTCCAGGCATATCTTGAGGCAGTATCACCTGATCAGGGAGATCGTGGGTCGCCAGGAGATCGAGGTTCGGAGAGTTGCTACGGAAGATAACACTGCTGATCCATTCACCAAGGCCTTACCCCAGACTCAGTTCGAGCGGCTGATCGAGATGATAGGTCTTCGATACGCCAGTACATGGCCTTAGTGCAAGTGGGAGATTGTTAGTGTATATGCCCTAGAGGCCATTACTGTATCATACTAGTTTGTATATTACTTAATGGAAGCTTGGGATATTCACAGTTGTATTGACAATCTTGCTCGATATAGTAGTATGCTACTTGGTTTGTTTCTACTTTAATGTGTGCATGTGTTTCTTATAGCATATCGCCTTTACAGATTAGTGGAGCCCTTAGGATCTTTGCTTGATTACCAGTGTTGTGACGGCAGTCACACTCATGGGGGCTGGGTAATCCACAAGCACATCCTTATGCAGGTCCCTAGTCGTAGGACTATCGAGACAGGGCATCAATACTCTGGAGTAGACTAGCGTATACGCTTCTCATCCCAGCTTGGGAGACGGTCTGTCCTACAGCCGTCAGTACGTCGTACTTGAGATAGTATGCGGGTGCTCGTTAGGTTACGAGTACACTGGACAGGGGAACTGTTGGTTGGTACTATACCTATCGTCGGTTATCAGTTCCCAGGTGACATGAGTACAACTTAGTCCGTTGACTTGACATTGTCACTTTGCCTCGAGTGTGTTCCCACTGTACTTTGATTACTACCCTACCACGGCTCAAAGCAGTCATGCAAACAGGTAGTTTTTGGGTGCAGTCCCGAAGCACTTGGAGGAAGTGACGATTAGATAGGATTCGTCTCTCCTGGTATTGGGGGTTGATATCGCGCTGTGTCTAGGAGAGCCATTACACAAAGTCCCTGGCCAAGGCAAGCGAGATATGCTGGTAGGTTTCCAGTGTTATCTCAGGTGTTCTGGGCTACACTCCGGCACGACTTGTACCGCTAGTAGGGGACTGACGTTTACCGCCCCCTAGGCCCTCCATGCGATGTTCTTAGACGAACATACCGGACTGTACGGAGATTGTCACATTCAGGCTCAGTAGGAGTTCAGATGGGTTTACCTCGTCAGTCTTCTTATCGGCATCTACCTGGGGACTGTTACGTACAGCTAGTTCCGCTTGCGGTCTGTGGTTAAACCCACTGCCAGCGTAGTGTCGAGTCTTTAGAGTCCAACACAGAGGGTTATTCGCCTTTGGGCAAAACAGAGTAGAGGTCGCATGGTTTTGCGACAGGGTTAGTTCACATCCGCGCACCTATGCACGTTTGGCGTCTGGACAGACATCACTAGCGGGCTCTGGTTTGAGCCGGATCCTAGTATATGTTTTGGGGTTAGTTTTATCTCATAGTATTCATGTTCCTCGGAACACGAATGCGGGTGTGTATGCACAGTTGATTGAGGCGGAGGAAGAGGTTTTTCATTAGGGTTTTGGAACGGGTGCGTATGCATAGTTGACAGTTGTCTTTTTCCAAACCCTAATGAATTTGTGATATATCAATTAATAATATTAATTAAATGAAATTGTGTCATGGTTGGGTTTGTTGACTTGTTGACCAAGGTTGACTAGTTGACCATGGTTGAAACTTTGACCATCATCATTACACATCAAAGATGCTCTTTGATCTTTGCAAAAAACATTTAATGTGAAATGATAATTGTCTCATCAAACCAACCATCAACTTTTTCATTTGATTAAAATTATTAATTTGATTAATTCACATATATTGTTATGGTTGTAAAACTATTCTCATTCTATCATAACCATTCTCTCTATTCTTTTCATCTTCCTCCTCCTCCAGTTCAAGGAGAATCATTCTCCTGAGTTGAGAAACCTTTCCTTGGAGATAAAACACCCAAAGCCACTCTCTACTCATCCTAAGGTTGAAGGTCTAGTAAGCCGGACACTTTAGTTCTCTCAAGATCGAGAAAGGAGCTTAAGGTAGAAACCCTCAGGTGGATCCATCTTCGACAAGAGAAGGCAACGAGGAAAGCACCATCCGATCACTACAAAGAGTCCAAGAAGAAGGAGTTCAAGTTGAGGTATAACCCCTAACCGAGTAGATAACTCTCTTGTTAGTTGCTAGTGTGTAGTTTAGCCACGATCCGTATTTGGTAGTCCATGTTACTTAAACCCTAAAAATCGTTTTTCACCATTTCCGCAAGCCCGAAAGAACCGGGAGAGGTAAGGTGGACTTACAGAACCGACCAGAGGCAGAAGCACCTGGGGTAAAGCAATTCAGGTCCTTGCACCCCAAGCAATTCGCAGGAAAAGAGAGCCCTCTAGAAGCTGAGGAATGGGCTCAGAGTATTGAAGATGACTTGGCAGCAGCACAAGTGCCAGAGGTCGCTTGGGTCCGAGTTATGAATTTGCAGCTCACGGACAATGCACGGGTCTGGTAGAAGGCCGAAGAAAGCCGTCTTGACCAACCTATCGAATGGAAGACTTTCCGTGATATGTTCGATGCAAAGTACTTCCCTGAGACTGCCCACTTTGATATGGAGCAACAGTTCATTCATCTGAAATAAGGTTCAATGTGGACCAAATCAGTAGATGAGTATGATGCTGAGTTTACCATGCTCAGTAGGTAAGATAAGTCTCAATGTTCGATTTTATATCACATACTGCACAGCTAACAAAAGACCGTAATAGGTTTCCGGCCCATCTCATACCGACTGCTGAAATCAGGTCCAGATGATTTCAGCAAGGGTTGGACCAGGAGATCCAAGCTGCATTAGCTACAGGGGATTTCCCAACCCATGATTTGGTTTTGAAGGCTGGCCAACGATATGAGGCAGTGGTGAAGAGGAAGGGCAACCCTCAATCTGCCGGAGTGAAGCGTCCTACCACTCAGATGGCAGGAGGAGCCTCTTCAAGGCCAACTGTTGAACTCAGGAGATCGGGAGAAATCAATAACCAGCCAAGTCCCGAATTTTTCTTCTATTGTAAGAGGGAAGGACACTTGTGGAAGGACTGTAGGTGCGCAAAAGGCTTGTGCTTATTTTGTGGCGCATCCAATTACGGAATTGGAAACTGTCTTATAGACGCAACCCAGCTCATACACCCACTAACTACCCGTAGCAGCCAGCTATCCAGGTTCCTGCACCTCGTCTAGCACTCCCAGCTCCACTTCCCGCACAGCCTAATCGCCAATTCCATCAGGCTCTGAGGAACATGCCTCGAGGGCAGAGAAACATGCCCCAAGGACAGAGGGATGTGCCCCCAGCTAGGAGGAATGAACCACGGCGTCAGGCTTTCCTTTTAGCGGCCGAAGAAGCAGAGGCCATAGACCAAGGTAGCCCTGGTAATTTCCTCAACTCTTTTCAAATCTTTCGTTCTTTCACATATTTTTCATACATTACCAATAGTTCTATCACCAAACTTTACTTGAATCCGTTACACTTTCCTTTTACAAATTTCGAGGATGAAAGGGTAGAATGTAACAACGCTAAACTTTCTATACAAATTTTTTCAAAAAATACAGAAAGGGGTACTTAAGCCTGATGCACAAGTTATAAATTTGATTTTCTTTTGAACAGTAAGAAGGAGCTTGTAGCTCATTGGCAAGATCTTGCACTGCTGAACCAAAGCATCAGAGTTCAAATCCAATCAGCCACACATTCTTTTTATTTAAATTTTTTTTAATCTTTTAGAAGCCCAAGAGACTACACGTAAACTGAAGAGACACAAACTAAACAAACATGTGCAAATTAGTATACAGACCGTCAGGGACACGTGGCCCCAATCAGAGCCCCCACCTCGACAAACCGACCGGCCAAGATTTTGGGGCCGGCGCCACCGGTCCCAACTGTGGAAAATGCCACAAAATTTTTACTCCATACCCCTTGGACTCCCCCTGTTAACCCCTGACTGTTTGTTTTCCTGCATTTTCCAGAGAATTAAAACTTTGCATTACTCCATGTTTTAATGCATTTTAATTCTCAAATTTATCACACCCTAACCCTAATTTTCCCTATAAATACCCACTCTATTTTTACACCCCTTCACACTGAAATTTCCTACAAAAACTCTACAAAAAATTCCAAGTTCTATTTGTGTGCAAGTGGAGTTAACAAAGGGAGAAGCTCTGACGAACTTCCGAGGAGATTCCGCGACGAAACGACGCCCCGAAGCTCTCTTTAGGACCCCCTCTCTCCCCTCTTGACCCCAAGCCAGTAAGTCCCCCTTCTCTCTCTCTTTTGCTATTCCCAAACTCTTCATTATTAAAACGTGTCGGAAGCGGAGTTATCCGGCTTCCGATTCTCTTTTCTTTTAAAAATACAATTTTTCCTTAATAACAAACCTACAACTTTTGATATATTATTTAGTAATCATTAACAAAGATAATAGAATAAGTTTGACATTAAAATGATAACCATAGCAAGTTGTATTTCAATTTTACATTAAAATACCTTTATGTTTCAATTCAACATGTTTATACCTTTTAACCGTATTACCTTAGAAAATTCACGAAGTAATGACCTACCTCCTCACAACACACATATCTAACATAGCACGATGGAATTTGGGAACAAAAATTTGGGAAAATACGACTTTACATATAACTACCTTCAACTTATAAAACCTTTTTCTATAAGAAGTGTATTTAACAAATCTTTGCAATTACGCCTCTACAACCCATTTTGGAGAACCCGTTCGGTATGGTGTGGATTATCGCACATCCTCAGGCCTAGTAGAGTGAGATGCAGACCTCCATAAGGAGCATACGATCTCGAAAGATTTTTTAAAAACATTTTTTCTTTAGAAAATGTGATTTCTATATAAATAAAACTTATATTTTTAATAAATAAACATATATCTAATTAATATCAAAATATCATTTTTAATATTTATAATATTTCATATTTCCAAAATTCAAGAAAAACATTCCATTTACAAGAAAATACCATACAATTCCAATATTTCAAATAAATACTTTATACTTTAAAACTAGGTCATATTCACTAGAAATTTCACATTTAATAAAAGAAACATCTATGAAAAACTCGAAAGACGATAATTAAATACTTGTGGTGTATTTTGAAAATATACTAAAACTAATTTTACATAAACCCCCCTCAAGTTATACTAAATTACAATAAGGACCCTAGGTTTAAGCGGGACCAGTCTCTTGAGCCTCAGGGAGCCGGAGATATGAGTACTTGCGTATTTAAGGTAGACAATATAATAAACGGTGTTATAAACACAGTAATTGTCTTAGAAAATGACACAAATCCTGCCGTCTATGTGCCGCAGTTACCGATAGCACCAAAACATAAATCATGACTTCAATATCTTTTCTAATTGTCTGACTCGGACTGAGTCTCAATATAATCAAACTGACTTGAATATGATTCAAGTATATATTCAACATGAATTCATGAATCCATATATTCAATCTATACAACTTGACTGAACCGAACATGGATATACTCCATTTACAAGTTCATCCATTATATCCGTTCCATTACTAATATCATGGTTTCGGCAAGTCATCCATCTATACAATTTATAATATAAGACAAGACAATACAATCCATACAATCAATATAATCAATACATAAATACTACGGGGTTATAAAGGGGTAGACTAGTATGGATCATGTTAAAGGTGGCACGAGATGGTCACTTAAGATGTAATTACATCCATACCGTTGTTCCGTGGTATTATCGACGGAGCCTTGTACTACGGGTTACCAAAATCTTCGGTGTAAGTAGGACTCCTCTCATCTACTGGCATCTTCTGTACCAAGCTACAAACAACTGCGCTAACATTATAATAAAACATTATAAAACTATACTCTCTCTCTGTCTATTCTACTTCTCCCTCATCTTTGGGACTTATCGAGCGATTGTTCGCTGACGATATTCTTGTTTCTCTTCTTCTTTGGAATGTTGTCAGGAGGACCCGACGGTGAGGAGTACGGGACCAGTCAGGAGCATTTGGAGCAGGCCCGTGAGCAGTACACCGAAGACCCAGAGCTGTAGCCACTTGTACTTATTCCATTTTCATTTCTGTTATGCCACTGTTTAGGCATTGATTTCCATTCTATGTATTTACTTTTCAGATGTACTGTAAAAAGAATGTTAATAAATAAAGTTTTTGTTCAATTATATTTATTGTCACTGTCTCTTGTGCATTTTACTTATATTGCTTAGATACGCTTAGCGTGTTTACTTCTGAGTAAACACATAGCGGCCTCGTCGCGTTCTCTGCCCGTACACAGGGAAGCGGGGCGTGACACTTCTTCTGAGAGTGTGACTGTTAGTTATATGTATGCCCTAGAGGCCATTACTGTACATACGATGTATATTGTAGTGGATGCTAGGACATATATAGGGAGGACATTCTTGCTCGACATGATAGTATGCTATCTGGTTGTACTTTATCTTAACATGTACTCTGATTGTCTCTATGTTACATGTTGATAAAGCCCTTAGGATATATACTCCACTACTGGGACTATGATGAGATCATACTAGTGGGGCCACGGTAGTCGACGAGTACATCCTATAACTGTTCCTAGTCGAGGGTGTATCGAGACAGGGCATCGATACACCAGAGTAGACTAGCGTATACGCATCTTGACCCATATGATGGGCGATGGATGATCCCATATCCATCGGTGTTTGACATCAAGGATGGTGTACGGGTGCTCAGTGGAGACTGGGTACACTGGACGGACTCGCCGAGAACTCCCAGATGGAATTATACCTCACGTCAGATGGAAGTTCTCCGGTGACACTGGTACAAAGTAGTCTGTTGACCCGAGATCGTCATAGAGTCTTGTGTGATTCCCACTGTGCTTTGATTTCCATCATACCACGTCCAAGAGGGCGTGCAAAAAGGTGGCTTTTGGGTACAGTCCCGAATCACATGGAGGCAATGAGCGATAGGAGGGGATTCGTTTCTCCCGGTATAGGAGTTGATGTTGTGCTGTGTTCGATTGGCTATAACCGGAAATCCCTAGCGAGGGTTGCTGAGATTTACTGGTAAGTGTTATCAGTAGTTTCTCGAACTGTTATAGACCTCATATTGACACGACTTATCGAGCTACTGGGGTCTGACGTTTACCACCCCTAGGCGAGATATGCGACATATCAGACGACGAGACCGGACTGTACGGGAGTGTTACTGATTGGATTCACAAGAGAATGTACATGCTTGCTTGTTGATCTTCTAATCGCTCAATACCCGGATGGCCGTTACGTTTAGCAGACCGCTTGCGGCTTGTGGGTGTTTGATATGATCATCACCTACTGCCGGTGTATTGACGAGTCTTTAGAGTCCTATATAGGGGTTTCCTGGCTCAAGCGAAACGGAGTAGCAGCACATATGTGATATGTGCGGGACCGAGATTAATACGATATGAGATACCGTATTCTATTCTCGCGATTCGTGACATTGATCGGTTGTATGCGATATAGCCGGGTTATCGGATCAAGTGTTGATTCGATAAGTTGTTACACATGATATTAGTCGGTTATAGCCGGGTTATTAAATCAAGAGTTGATTTAATAATTTAATTTATAATTATATATTTGATATATTACATTACATTAACTACTATTATCTCACTTATGATTTATTTTCTCACTAGATTGTGCACATTGTTTATATGTGATATATGCAAGTGTACATGTTTGTATCATGCTTGATGATACATACAAGTTGGGTGTATGAGACTTAAACCAAATCAAGGTTAAATTAGGGTTTACTAATTTCCTAAAAAATAACAAAAGAGATGAGACTTTGGTCAAAGTTATCAAGCTTTATGAAGCTTGAAGAAACATTGACAAAGTCAACTCTTTTGTCATTCCTTAGGATATTAGTTAACCCAACCCTTAACCTCATACCTTGGTTAATTCTCTACATGAGTTAAGCATGAGGGCTTAACTCAACCATGGTGCAATAATTCATTTGATAAGTTTTCATTTGGAGGAATTATTCATTAGACTTCTTCTTCTTCTTCATTCAACAAAAGCTTTCTAGCTTCAATGGAGATTGAGAAAAAGTGTGAGAAAATCAATTCTAAAGTGAGCCCACCTCCTACTTCTTCATCCTCTACCACTTGCCATGTAGTAGAGTGTGTTCTTTTCACAAAGTTCATGACCTAGTGAAGGAATAGCTTGAGTTAGTGTCTCCCCTACGTAGATCATCTTCGGCCTCGAAGTCATCGAAGCAAGCACGTTCGTTCTTCTTGTGGAGCTTCTCCAGAGTCCGGAGTTCACGATCGCAGCGAAGGGGACATCTATACGGAGCTTAAGAAGTGAAGGACCGGATCTACAATGGTTGTAATCCCTCTCACTTAGTGTTAAAGAGTTTAACATGCTTGTTTTCACCTAAACTCTAGTTTAAAGATCCGGTTTTGGGTTGTTTGGCACGGCTAAATTTTTAATCGGGCATGGTTGATGCCTCGTAGAACCTTGTGGCAGTGCCTAGCAACCCTACAGTGGTATCAGAGCCAAGCTAGAGTTTTAGGCGAACTCTAGACGAAGTTTAAAGTCCGATCGAACTCCGAATACCCGGTTTATACCCCTCTCTGTACATTTTCTAAAAATGTGATTTTTTCAGTATTAAAAATACTCAGAAAAACAAGCAGGAAAAACTAAGAATTACTGTGAAGTACGGCCCACTAGTTCGCTCATATGACCGCGGAACCGCGGCCAAACCAAGGATTTTGCGGCGGTTCCGCGGCCAAAATTTTGAATTAGTCCCTGGAATTTCATATATTTATTTTTAGGTCCTTTCTTGGCAATTTTTTCTGGGAATGTTTTAATTCCACTCAAGTGTTGAGTTTTCTAGGGTTGTATTGGGGACTCGTTGATTCGATCGGATAATTTAACTTTGTTTAGTTTGTCCGGGTAATTTTTAGATCGTGTTAAAAAGTTCGACCAGATATCAATAACTTACTTTTTCCCCTGCCGGAAAATTTCCAAGCGTTGGATTTTTTCATAGTTTAGGAACGTTCTAAGTCATGCAAGTAACGCGGTGGACCCTCTAGAAGACAACAAACCTTAACTCAATTATGTGACCGTCTTGAACTGCCTCTAAACCTTAGGGTTTGGGGCAGTACGGCGTGCCACATGTGAGGCGTTGTCTTGACCCTTCTACGGCTGGATCATTGGTACTGTGGCATGTGATGGATGTTCTTAAACTGATTTCAAGTGTTGAGATATATTGGGGAAATCTTAGGTGTTTGATTATTCGATCGGAAAGTTTAACATTGTCTATTTATCTGGAATGTGATACAATATTTGGAATTCACAGGTAGTTATGAGATAACTAATTTGAATGTTATAAATCTAGCAGTTCAGTCTCAGATGATCGGTTGCCACGGAATTTTGATGTGATCAAAAGTCCCTCGCAATCACGTAGCGTACGCGGATACTCGCCGGGTAAACTTAACAGACAGCCACGCCCCATAGCCCCGACCAAGTGACTGTAGGAGAACCCCGTCGCCAAAAGCATTCGTTCGGGTGCTCGCGGCAGCGGTGTTCCGCCTTAGTGCACTTCGTCGACGGCATCCGGGGGTGCGGCCGTCTACTAAAGTTTGCGACGAGCATTCGATCAGGATGTCGGGAATCTTGTTGAATTTCTCGACTTGATATTGAAAAGAGTTTTCGATAATGAGACTAAAATGCGGGGTTTATAATTGTTAGGCATGCGATGTCTAAGGAATTCATTTGGTTAGGCATGCGATGTCTATGGAGGTTGCGGATTCCAACTGTTGTAGTTTTACACTTTCTTTTCTATGACCGTAAGCGTAGTATGTGGTGTATCGCCGGCTTCGTTACAATACATCAACGATAATCGGGATACGCATACTTGCTTACGTTGATGATATGAGATATTATGTGTTGCTGTGATATGTTATATTGGATCGTCGCGTTTTGAATAGCCGGGGGTTTTATGTGAGATGAGAGTTTTTTCTTTTTCTTTCATGTAAAATTCATTTGTATGTAATATTCTTTTATTGGGGCACTTTCGGGCTGAGGATGATGTCACCATTGTATATTATTTACTTTTCCGCATTAGGTAGACCCAAGGCGGGGAGCATAAGTAACCGGGTTCTGGGGTCCAGTGGGAGATCATCTCGAGGAGTCGAGACCGGGTCTCCTAACCCTAGAATTGGCAGTGTTGCTTGCCGCTCTCGTAGGGGTAGTCTAGGGATGTGGGTTTGGCTATTCATCGCGACCGTGGAATCCGTGTTTTATACTGGCTCGTATTGAAAACACGGACATCCTAGTATATCCAATATTTCATATATGTTCTTCTGCTGCAATGTTCTGTGATGAGATCATATTACTGCCTGAGACGAATGTTTATATTATATATATGAGATATATATTATATATTGTTGATTTCGTTTCATATATGATGCATGTGAAGCATATTAAAATGGGACTTCATTAATGAGATTAATGAAATAAAAGAAACCTAAAGATGTTGTAGAAACTTGTTTAAAAACTGGTAGCTCTAGTTCTTGCTTTGCATAGCGGTGTTCCTTGTAGAACATCCAGCACCTTATTCGATAAGGAAAGAGCCGAGATCCCTTCACCGGGAGTGACCTCTTTAGTGAAACTAGCAGATGCTACAAACTCAGTTTGTCTTTTGATTGCTTCTATAGTTCTTGCTTTGCACAGTGGTATATATGATATACCCTGCACCTTATTCGATAAGGAATAGGCCGACGATCCCTTCACCGGGAGTGACCCCTTTAGCAAAACTAGAAAGGCCTCAAAAACACTCCATTTAAAATCACTCAATTCTACAACGATATCAAGTTCATTACGCAAAGCGTTTTCTTAAAACCTGTCGTAGCCCTCCGTCATTTCAGATAAGTCCTACTTAGTATTCGTGCTACGTTTGTTGGCCCGCGTCAAGACGTAGTGTGCGGTAGCTAACTAGTATTTATCTGTTTATGCATATGATGCAAATTGGATTAGGGTAGTCGTGCGACTTTGTTGGCCTGCGTCAAGGGTCGTGCGGGTGGGTTTAATTCAATCAAGAAATGACGGGTTGAACTTGACTAGCGCACTGTGGTTTGTTGGCCTGCGTCAAGGTCATGGGACGCTAGGGGTAAAATATTATTGGGAATTTCAAGTGTTGAAATTTGCAATGAGATTGCATACCTTTTATGAGATAGTTGGATCCCGATACCCACTGCGAGTAAGAGTTACTCCTGGGAGAGGTTTACACATTACAATTAGCCGATCAAGTAGGTGTCTAGAAAGGTGTTAACGGGGTTACGCTTCTGGGAAAACGAGGTTTACTTTAATTAGGTCCGTGAGAAAGCACGGGGAACCTCCCTCAAAGTACCGACACTGGCCTGGCTAAAAGATTGGCGAACTTGTAGCGTGTAATTAATCCCGGCTAGTCTTTCCTTTTAGGGTTTGAAGGAAGATTTGATTAAAACAGTGGGAGACATCCTGATTAGATATATTAGATAACCAATCTAATCTTGCAAGAGCATACGCTGAGTGTTTTCTTCTCTCTCTCTCCAGGTAGCGACCATATCACGCCTTAATCAAGATAATAATACGGATGTATTGACCGAACCCGCTTGTTATACTGAGCTGGGGAACGTTGGTCCCGCTCCAACTTATAATTGTTATAAGACAGAGCAGGAAATTAGGGAATACCAGATTTCCCGTGCCGCCCAAACGAAGAAAGTGCATGCTGATGCATCTTCTTCGGGTGTGTTCATTACAGAGAACTGTTTCTCAGTATCCTTTACGTCCTGGGTATGAGATACCGGATCAGGATCTCTCATATGTAATCTGTTACATGGGCTACAGAAAGGTAGAGAACTGAGAACGGGTGATAAGTTTCATGAGACAGAAAACGGTGCAAGTGTTGCAGCCAAGTCTGTTGGTCACTATCACCCTGTATTACCAGAATACATTGATTCTGAACGAATGTTATTAGATACCGAACCTGATATACAACATCATATCATCTCGTTATTAAAGAAAGGATATAATTTTGTATTGTTGGATAATGTTTTGAACATTTCCTATATCAAGAGTTGATCGGTTCAGGCACGTTATCTAAAAGCATTGACGTTCTAAATCAAACTACAGTTCTTAGTATACAGAACACACACGAGAGGAAGAGTTCAGAAATGAACGAATCCTACTTGAGGCATTGTAGACTAGGTCATATCAATGCGACCCGACTAGCTAAGTTACATTTAGATGCATATTTAAATCTGTTTGAATTTACATCTTGTGAAACTTGCTGGTCATGTCACAAAGATAAGATGACCATAGGTCTGTTTATTGGAAACAGAGAAAGAGTTAGTGAACTCTTGGGATTGATACATGCTGATGTATGAAAGTCTCCTGTCTACACATGCCAAGACCGGTTCTTTGCACTTCATTACATTCTCTGATGATCTCTCAAGATTCAGACATATGTTCCTGTTGAAACACAAGTCCGAACCTTTTGAGATATTCACAGAATGTAAGTTAGAAGTAGAGAACCAAAATACGGGTATAAGTATTATGCCCTTTGATGAGATCAAGGAGGAGAATACTTGAGCACGGAATTCCTGGACTATTCTAAAGGAGAATGAGATTCTCTCTTAGCATTACTCCTCCGTATACACCTCAGCACGTCGGTGTATCGGGGCGGAGCAATAGCACCCTATGTGATATGGTGTGCTCTATTATGAGTACTACTGAGTTTCCTATTTCCTTTTGGGAAGTATGCCCTTGAGAAGCTGCATACCTATTAAATAAGGTTCAAATCAAATCAGTTGCCTACCACTTCATATGTGATATGGAATGGGAAGAGCCCATATCTTAAGTATGTTAAGATTTGGGGTTGTCCGGCCTATGTCTAAAAAGCAAAATTCGGACAAGCTCGAGGCAAAGTCAGTTCTGTAGAAGTTTGTTGGATATCCCAAGCATTCGCAAGGGAATATCTTCTACCAAACCGAGAAACAAAAGATGTTTTGTTTCTCAGCATGCCACCTTTGTGAAAGGGAATTTCTTGTGAAGAAATTAGTGGTCATGAGGTAGAACTGGAAGGAGTTCCAGCTATACAAACTAAAGCAGATGATTTAGTAGAACCAAAGGATTCAATAGTAACCAACAAACCTCAGCCTCTCCGCCGATCTAGTAGGGTTCCTCACCTACCAGAGAGATACTTCGGTTTCTCTATGACAGTGGGAGCGAGGATTGCATCATGAGATGATGACCCAACTTATTTCGAGCTGGCCATCAGGAGTGGGACTCTGTAAGAATGGCTGGATGCTTAGCGATCTGAGATGGAATCCTTATACACCAACAAAGTATGGACTTTGGTTGCTTTATCTGAAGGGTTAAATCCCCATCAGGAGCGAGTATATCTTGAGAAGATTACTTGGTGTACATGGAAAAGTTGAGACTTTCAAAGCTATGCTTAAGTCCATCCAGATCCTACTTGCCACGGCTACATACCATGACTACAATATCTGGTAGTTGGGTGTCATGACTGCTTTTCTAAATGATGATTTGGAACAGAGCGTCTATAAGTACACAGCCAGAGGGCTTCGTACACAGTGGGAGCAGCAGAAACATGTGCAAGATGTTTTTTGTGATAAAACAGGTATCGTGGAGTTGGAACGTCTGTTTTGATGTGGTAGTCAAAGAGTTTGACTTCATCAAAATGGTAGATGAACCTTGTATATACAAAAAGGTAGTAGGGAGTATGGTGGTGATCCTCGTAGAGTACGTGGATGACATACTCTTGATAGGGAAGGAGTTTCCTATGCTACGCTCTGTCAATCTCCGCTTATCACAAGGATTCTCCATATAGGATCAAAGTGATACCTCCTAAATCCTGGGTTTTGGATCTATGAGATAGATCTAATTGGATGTTAGGATTCTCACTAGATGTAGTGAGATGGTATAAATCGATCCTGGGGAGAATCACTGGAAAGGTTCCAGGGTGATAAGGACGACTGAATGTCAGTCGCAGGCATTGTCTTTACCCTCAGTGGAGGGACGGTATGTTGGAAGAGTTCCAAGCTAGATACCGTGACTTACTAGACGATTAAAGGCAAGATACATCGTTACCAAAGACGCAGTCTGGATATATATAGGTTCATGAGATGAACTTCGTTCCTACCATTATGTGACAATGGAATTGTGGCTTATGCCAAGGAACCCCCGTCCCATCAGAAATCCAGATATAATTCTTAGGCAGTATCACCTGATCATGGAGATGGTTGATCTCCAGGGAGATCGAGGTTAGGAGAGTAGATACAGAGGACAACGACACGGATCCACTCACAAAGGCCTTTTTCCTAGTAGAGACTTTTATGGGATGGTTGAGTATGAGATACTTCAACCGCAGCTAATTGTTGGGTATGTGATACCACAACAGATGGCACTAGTGCAAGTGGGAGATTGTTAGTTATATGTATGCCATAGAGGCTATTACTGTACATACGATGTATATTGTAGTGGATGCTAGGACATATATAGGGAGGACTTTCTTGCTCGACATGATAGTATGCTATCTGGTTGTACTTTATCTTAACATGTACTCTGATTGTCTCTATGTTACATGTTGATAAAGCCCTTAGGATATGTACTCGACTACTGGGACTATGATGAGATCATACTAGTGGGGCCATGATAGTCGACGAGTACATCCTATAACTATTCCTAGTCGAGGGTGTATCGAGACAGGGCATCGATACACCATAGTAGACTAGCGTATACGCATCTTGACCCATATGATGGGCGATGGATGATCCCATATCCATCTGTGTTTGACATCAAGGATGGTGTACGTGTGCTCAGTGGAGACTAGGTACACTGGACGGACTCGCCGAGAACTCATAGATGGTATTATACCTCACGTCAGATGGCAGTTCTCCGGTGACACTGGTACAGAGTAGTCTGTTGACCCGAGATCGTCATAGAGTCTTGTGTGATTCCCACTGTGCTTTGATTTCCATCATACCACGTCTAAGAGGGCGTGCAAAAAGGTGGCTTTTGGGTACAGTCCCGAATCACATGGAGGCAATGAGCGATAGGAGGGGATTCGTCTCTCCCGGTATAGGGAGTTGATGTTGTGCTGTGTTCGATTGGATATAACCGGAAATCCTTGGCCAGGGTTGCTGAGATTTACTGGTAAGTGTTATCAGTAGTTTCTCGAACTGTTATAGACCTCATATCGACACGACTTATCGAGCTACTGGGGTCTGACGTTTACCACCCCTAGGCGAGATATGCGACATATCAGACGACGAGACCGGACTGTACGGGAGTGTTACCGATTGGATTCACAGGAGAATGTACAGCCTTGCCTGTTGATCTTCTGATCGCTCAATACCCGGGTGGCCGTTACGTTTAGCAGACCGCTTGCGGCTTGTGGGTGTTTGATATGATTATCACCTACTGCCGGCGTATTGACGAGTCTTTAGAGTCCTACACAGGGGTTTCCTGGCTTAAGCGAAACGGAGTAGGAGCACATATGTGATATGTGCGGGACCGAGATTAATACGATATGAGATACCGTATTCTATTCTCGCGATTCGTGACATTGATCGGTTGTATGCGATATAGCCGGGTTATCGGATCAAGTGTTGATTCGATAAGTTTTTACACATGATATTAGTCGGTTATAGCCGGGTTATTAAATCATGAGTTGATTTAATAATTTAATGTATAATTATATATTTGATATATTACATTACATTAACTAGTATTAGCTCACTTATGATAGATTTTCTCACTAGATTGTGCACATTGTTTATATGTGATATATTCAAGTGTACATGTTTGTATCATGCTTGATGATACATACAAGTTGGGTGTATGAGACTTAAACCAAATCAAGGTTAAATTAGGGTTTATTAATTTCCTAACAAATAAAAAAAGAGATGAGACTTTGGTCAAAGTTATCAAGCTTCATGAAGCTTGAAGAAACATTGACAAAGTCAACTCTTTTGTCATTCCTTAGGATATTAGTTAACCCAACCCTTAACCTCATACCTTGGTTAATTCTCTACATGAGTTAAGCATGAGGGCTTAACTCAACCATGGTGCAATAATTCATTTGATAAGTTTTCATTTGGAGGAATTATTCATTAGACTTCTTCTTCTTCTTCATTCAACAAAAGCTTTCTAGCTTCAATGGAGATTGAGAAAAAGTATGAGAAAATCAATTCTAAAGTGAGCCCACCTCCTACTTCTTCATCCTCTACCACTTGCCATGTAGTAGAGTGTATTCTCTTCACAAAGTTCATGACCAAGTGAAGGAATAGCTTGAGTTAGTGTCTCCCCGACGTAGATCATCTTCGGCCACGAAGTCATCGAAGCAAGCACGTTCGTTCTTCTTGTGGAGCTTCTCCAGAGTTCGGAGTTCACTATCGCAGCGAAGGGGACATCTACACGGAGCTTAAGAAGTGAAGGACCGGATATACAAAGGTTGTAATCCCTCGCACTTAGTGTTAAAGAGTTTAACATGCTTGTTTTCACCTAAACTCTAGTTTAAAGATCCGGCTTTGGGTTGTTCGGCACGGCTAAATTTTTAATCGGGCATGGTTGATGCCTCGTAGAACCTTGTGGCAGTGCCTAGCAACCCTACAGTGACATACCGAGTCTAAGGGGTAGGTTTAAATTAATCATGAAATGATGGGTTGAACTTGCATAGTGACTTATGGTTTGCTGACCGTGTCAAGGTCATAAGATGTTAGGGGTAAAAACCATATCGGGAGTTTCAAATGTTGAAACTAGCAATATGATTGCATACCATTCTATGTGATAGTTTGGATTTCGATTCCCACTGTGAGTAAGAGTTACTCTCGGGAGATTTTCACTTCATAATTAGTCAATCTATTAGGTATCTAGAAAGGTGTTTACAAGGTTACCCATTTGGTGACCAAATAGATACTAAATGTGTCGGTAGCTTGCTTGAGTTGACTTTGACTTTTGGTCAATGGGGTGTAAATTTTGACCCTAACACTCTCATGTACGCTCCTCTAAAAGTGAGAAAGAAATATGGTGTCTCGATCTGACACGATACTGATGGGTACTCCATTCAGTCTCATAATCTCCTGCATATACCTCTCTGCAAGGGACTCAGTCGATTGCCCCACTCGGAATGGTAGGAAATAGGCCGTCATTGTAAGACGATCGACTATGACCCAGATGGCATTTTTGCCCTTTGGACTTCGTGGTAGCACCTTCACGAAATTCATAGTGATGTGCTCCCATTTCCACTCGGGGATTGGAAGCGGTTGCAACAATCTAGCTACTCTCTGATGTTCCGTTTTCACTTGTTGGCATACTAGACATTTGGAGACAAAACGGGCGATCTCTCTCTTCATCCCGTTCCACCAGAAGTGCTGTCTTAGATCCCTGTACATCTTGGTGCCCCCGAGTGCACCGAATAAGTCAAGTTGTGCGCTTCTGCTAGAACTTCCTGTCGAACATCACCCTTCGGCACACACAGCAAACTGCCGTACCTCAGAGAACCATCCTTCTTAATCCAGCCTTAACCTGTCTCCGGAGCTTTTGCAGCTGACTATCCCCGGCCTGTGAAGCCTTAATACAATCCACAAGGGAAGATTGTACTTGCAATTGCCAGAGCTGTCCGGGTGTACCCGGCATAACCACCTGATCAGTCGAAAATATTGCATTTTTAACACATCAATTTCCCTACTCTTTGCAATCATCTAAAGGTGTTTGGTATAAATATAGCACAAATTAGCAATTCGTCTGCAAAATATCAAATAACATGTGTTATACATTATAACCGGCATTTTGAAGGAAATTGTGTGTTTATTATTGCACGCATGATGTTTGTATATCGCAACACTTGTCTCGAGATTGTGTGCAGGAAATTCCAGGAAAAAGAGCCGGAACTGCTAAAAGTGCTGATAAAATACGTCAAGTCCAAGACTTATGATCTGGCAGTAAACAAGAAAGTATAAAAATATTCCAAATATCAGGAAAGTACCATGAAGCCAACACAAATTAGCACAGAAATTTTCATGCAGTAACTCCACCAATAGGCCACGGATCCGCGGCCAAGTTGGCCTATCTGCTGCGGATCCGCGGCCTGTTAGACACGTCACCAGCTCATATTCCTCCACATGCCTTCTTGTAACGGCCAAGCTTCCAGAAGGCTCTGCATAACAAACTCACTCTAGAAGGCTCTCTCCAACAACCTTCTTCTAGAAGCCTCCTTGTAACAAGCTTTCTCTAGAATATTCCTTGTAACAACCTCATTCTAGAATATTCCCTCTAACAAACTCATTCTAGAAGGCTCTCTTTAACAACCTAGCTTTGGAGGGAAGATTTAAATGAGGTGGTTATAACAAGAGATCTAGATCTAGGGCTTAGAGGTTGTTGAATTTGGAGGGAAATCATTTTAAGGGAAATCAAAATTATAGTGAGATCCAAATCAATTCTAATCAAATTGAGTGACACAATTTGATCCAAATCAAGATCATCGAGTACTGATTCAAGCAAGTATTCAACGAGCCTTTTTGAAGCAACGTCGATATTCATCCGAGCAAGAGATCCAAGACGATCCACGACTCACGAAGACGATGCGAAGCTAGTTCGACGATCGAGTTCTCTCCTCAATTCTTGTAGTCTTTGAGTGTATTGTAACGAAACATCGAATAATAAAAGGCGAAAATTCTTGATCTTGCTTTTCTTTACATTTGAGCATTATGAAGAGTTATCAATTCTTGATTGTTTTCTTTTTCATGATGTTTGAGTGAAAACTCCGCTTGTGGAGGAATCGAGAAAATAGATAGATGATGATGATTAAATTCTTGAACGATTCTTAAGTCTTATGAGTTTTGTTAACTTTAGGGAATTGAATCAACGACGACCTAGTTTTGAGCGAGATGCTTTCTTGAATGTTTTCGCTCTAAATTAGAGATCAACGATCGATGATTGAATTTCCTAGAGGCTAGAATTTGAATGCTAATCAACGAAAGGACAAGAGATGAGGATGGAGAAACCCTAGTTTTTTCAATAGATCCCTAAACCTCATTGATTATCATCGATCTAGCAACAAATCTTCAATAGATAAGAATTTGTAATCATAAGTATTCATCATCACTATCAATTGGATCGATTCCTACAAGCCTCTTTACAAATCTTGATAATTCAAACTATTTGGACATTTTCTTGATCTTTAGTATTTCTTGATTTTAGATCCAGTTCTTTATGATTCTTGAAACTAAATTTCATAAATCTTGAATCAAATTTCTTGCAATTTTCTTTTATCTCTTCATTTTGACTCATCTAAAACAAAAATCGATCAAAACGCACATCTCAGTAGACGATCCGTGTTCATTAACGCGCTACATCGACACCGTTAATTGATTGCGGTATAAATTTCTTTGGTTGTGAAACATTTCTAAACACGACACGGAAATGATCAATCAAATGGCGCCGTTGCCGGGGATGTGTGCTATTTTGTTCGTTTTTGTTATTTGAGTTGAAAAAATATTATTCCATCAAATTTTAATCCAAGATTCGCTTCGAGTGCTTAACGATTAGTGTTTGAATTTTTGCGTGGGAATCTGGAATCATTTCAGCAGTGAGATTAAGATTCAGAGAACATCTGAAGAATCCAGAGAAGCACAGGGACCTGCACAAAAATTTCCAAACCCTAATTCCTCCATCAAGCCGCGGTTCCGCTGCCATTGTGATGTTTTTGCGGCGGAACCGCCGCCGTTTAGGGTTTGTACTGTGCCAAATTTCTCAGGTTTGCTCTCTGTTTTCTCCTCTTCTCTCTGATCTTGTCCAATAATCAATTTCTTGAAGGATTCTTTGCAAAATTCAGCGCCGCTAAAAAATAAATTTGTTGCGATTCTTGAAATTGGTTGTTTGCATATTTTAATACGGAAATTAAGGGGAAAAGACCAAATTCAGATTAGGTGGGGAGTTCATTACCCTTTCTAAGCCCCGGAAATCACAAACTTGCATCCGCATCACCGTCATTAATTAAAAGAAATCTAGACAAGACTCTAAGGACCGTAGCGCTCAATTAGGACAGAAGAAGGTCGTGGGTAATCTATTGCTTATCCGCGTTTCTTTTGTGGTGTCTAAGGCAAGTGTGTCTAAGGCAAGTGGTTACTTAATTAGGCCCGCTACTTACGTAGCGGAGAACCTTCCACTTACCTGGCACTTACCTGGCCACATGAGGGATAAAGAGGCAGTAGAGGATTTATCCTGCGATTTGTCTTCTGGAAGTCTAGGAGCGGTCTAGAGACTTGACCTAGGTGACCATTAGATATAGGGTTGCTTGTGCATGTTTGTGTGAATTTTTATAAATCCGTCCTTTTTCAAAACAAACCAATTATTTTCTCCCCTTTTTTCCCTTTCCCCCCTCTTCTCTTCTTATAATGGGTGACCCAAACAGAAGAACTCTTGCCGAGCTTTGCTGTCCACAACCAGATATTTCTTGTTTTCGTAATCCCTTCGGTATACCGTCCGACTCTCCCATGTCCTTAAGAGATCGGATGGAACAAGCAGGTAGAAACAGTTGGCCACCTCAGTTCAGGTCTTATCAACCGTATCCTAATTCTACATCCGTTTCAGTTGATACTCCGAGTGAGGATGCCCCTAGACGCATGTCTATTGCTGAGCATATAGCCAGGGCTAGAGGCCAAAGTTTCAATCCGGATCAATATCAATCGTATCCTAATTCTACATCCGTTTCAGTTGATACTCCGAGTGAGGATGCCCCTAGACGCATGTCCATTGCTGAGCATATAGCTAGGGTTAGAGGCCAAAGTTTCAATCCGGATCAATATCAACCATATCCTAATTCTACATCCGTTTCAGTTGATACTCCGAGTGAGGATGCCCCTAGACGCATGTCCATTGCTGAGCATATAGCTAGGGCTAGAGGCCAAAGTTTCAATCCGGACCAATATCAACCGTATCCTAATTCTACATCCGTTTCAGTTGATACTCCGAGTGAGGATGCCCCTAGACGCATGTCCATTGCTGAGCATATAGCTAGGGCTAGAGGCCAAAGTTTCAATCCGGACCAATATCAACCATCACCTCCACTTTCCAAAGAAGAATTTCATAATCGGTTTGTGGCATGTATGATGTCTAATAGCCAACCGACCAACCAATATCAATATTCTTCTTATCATAATGTTGACCCGACTCCTACCCAATTTTCGCAACCATTCTATTCCTATCAATCCAATATGACTTTTCCACCTTCCCTAGACAGTCCTTCTAATCAGTCATTTGGGAGTTTTAACGTCCACAAGAATTTCAATCTTATACGGAAACCCCTTATCGACCTAAGTCTAGTCTGGAGCAGACATTAGAAAAATTTCTGAACCAATTTAGGAAGGAAATGACAGAGTGGGGACAAGCAAATAATTTCAAACCAGCCCAAAATTTTTCAGTATCTAATTCAGGCATTGGACAAAATGAGAATTTGGGTAGTGAGAGAGAACTGTACACCTATCCTAATCAAACATTCCCTTTCCAAACTGAAATCCACAACTCCAGTTTCACAGATTCATCGAGTACACCAAATGATTCACCAATGGACGATAGAATGTATGAGAAGTTGTGTAATAATGCAGTATTTGATTTACCCGACTGTAAAGGGTTCATTTCGAGTGAAACCATACCGAATCCTTGTGATCTCTACACCTCCACTCTTGAACCAAAATTGATTGAAAACCATACTTTGAATGAGGTGTTTGAGAATTTTAACCTTCACTTGAATGAGGTGATTGACGTTGGGGATATATTGATTGATGAACCCGAAATTTTGGATGAGTTTGTCCCACCAATTCATCAGATCCTTTCACTTCCTTGTGGTCATCATCTTGAGCCTTTAATTCTTCCCGAAGCCTAAATGCGTCTTGAAGTTGATGATAATCGTATGACCGAAGATCAGACCGAAATTCAGCCTTCATCTTCCACATCTGGTTCAGCAATACTCGACACACCAATTGGTTTACCCATTTCATCTTCCACTCTTTCTGGTTCTTCTTCTGTTCCTGAAATGATAGTGAGTGTTGATGAATCACAATCCGTTAATTCAATAATACCAGAAAGTCAACTTGATTTGGATACTTTTGAAAATGAGGTAGATGAGTTTTTCGAGTCTTCCACCTCCAAATTTTTTGATGAATCAAGTAGGATAAATTCTGGCACAAAAATTATTGACTGCAAAATGTTCGATCACATCATTGATGAAAGTTTTGAAGAACTTTTTGCTGACGAACTTGCATTCCTAAACAACATGGATTTTGTGATTGATAAACCTCCACCTATAGAAGTTGAACCGCCACCACTCCTTCTTCTTAATCATTCATATTCATCCTAATTCTTTCATTTCTCTAATTTAAAACTCAAAACCTTTCCAGACCACCACTTATCTCTTCCCCACTTTTTCCTGACTCGATACAACATATTCTTCCACCGACCTATACGCTACACTGATAAAATCTTTGAATGGTTGGTATTAACTTTTGGTCTTTGTAAAGTCTTATTTTGACCAAATGACTCACCCCCTCTTAAAATGCTTAATATTGTCTAACTCATGTTTGAGGGGGGGGGGTGTATTTTTTGGCTCTTGAAAATAACCGTTGTCCTCAATATTGTGAGCCAAAAATAAGTTTGGGGGAGGATTTTCACTTTAATATATTTTGCCCCCGTTAATAAATGTCCTCCTAAGCTTACAGGGTTTTGAGGTTTAGCAGAAGACAACAGTGAGGACACTGTTGAAAACAAGTTTGGGGGAGGTTTGTGCTTATTTACGCATCACTTTGCATCATACTTTGCATAAGAACAAAACATATAAAAAAATGAAAATATAAATAAATAAAAAAATTTGTACATAAATAAGATAATAAAAGATTAGATAGTGAAAAATTACATCTAAAAGATTAGAAAAATTTAAGAAAACCAAGAAAATTAGAAGTTTTCTTAAACGAACTAGTAATAAGTAGTTATGAGCTGTTGTCCCAAGGGTTAGTAAGATGAAGGAAGCCACTAATCTGAGGATAAAAATAAGTCTGAAAAATAGTTCCTATTCTGGAAGCCAAACATTTGAACGTTGATACCCTACTATACACACTTACACACGTCTTGAAACTCGGGATAGTAGAGGATACCTTGAAATGCTCTTGTCTAAAAGCCAAAGTATGAAGGAAATAATAAATGAAGAAAAGATAAAATGGTGTTAAGAAAAAAATGAACACTGGTTTTGTTATCACCATGGCAGCAATAAAAAAATATTGCGAGGGTGCTTCATCACCTAGTGCCTTAGACCAACTGGTCTGGGAGTCACTGCTAAGCCTTAGGTGGTGCAAGACGAGGAAAATACTAATACACCTAATAAGCAAGCATATGAGTAATCGGTCAGTTAGTACCTCAAGAAGTATTAACGGTCGCATGAAAAATGTGTGAGCAAATCCATCTAAATATTCATCAAATTAAAAAGTACTGAGGCAGATGGACAAGAGTATGATAGCTTGAATTGAATTCTCCGAGTGTAGGGATGTTCTTTACACACACGTAGGGGTATATGATCGATATTTGGAAGAAAGGTAGGAATGAAGAATAAAGACGCTATTTTATTGAGGGATGATATGATTTCTGACATCTTTTCATGACTATTAAGATAGGGCTCATGACAACCGAAAACCTAGTGTAGTTGGAAACTCTGATTTTCAAAAGTCTTTCTTTTATAATTCTTATCTTTATATGTAACTTTCACGGTCTTCCTTTTATTATTGGATTTTGTGGGTGCAATCCGCTGAAAACCCTCAGGAGACAACACTCCTCCTGCTAGGGACACCTAGAGGTTTAAAGGCTTGTTGCACGTGCTCAGTGCAATCGTGTTGCCTACGAAAGTGTGCTAGTTAGTTTTTCTTTTTCTTTATTTTCTCCTTCTCTTGAATAAAAGATATTTGCTCGAGATGAACAAAATTAAGTTTGGGGGAATTTGATCAGTCGAAAATATTGCATTTTTAACACATCAATTTCCCTACTCTTTGCAATCATCTAAAGGTGTTTGGTATAAATATAGCACATATTAGCAATTCGCCTGCAAAATATCAAATAACATGTGTTATACATTATAACCGGCATTTTGAGGGAAATTGTGTGTTTATTATTGCATGCATGATCTTTGTATATCGCAACACTTGTCTCGAGATTGTGTGTAGGAAATTCCAGGAAAAAGAGCCGAAACTGCTAAAAGTGCTGATAAAATATGTCAAGTCCAAGACTTATGATCTGGCAGTAAACAAGAAAGTATAAAAATATTCCAGATATCAGGAAAGTACCATGAAGCCAACACAAATCAGCACAGAAATTTGCATGCAGTAACTCCACCAATAGGCCGCGAATCCGTGGCCAAGTTGGCCTATCTGCCGCGGATCTGCGGCCTGTTAGACACGTCTCCAGCTCATATTCCTCCACATGCCTTCTTGTAACGGCCAAGCTTCCAGAAGACTCTGCATAACAAACTCACTCTAGAAGGCTCTCTCCAACAATCTTCTTCTAGAAGCTTTCTTGTAACAACCTTCCTTTAGAATATTCCTTGTAACAACCTCATTCTAGAATATTCCCTTTAACAAACTCATTCTAGAAGGCTCTCTCTAACAATCTAGATTTGGAGGGAAGATTCAAATGATGTGGTTATAAAAAGAGATCTAGATCTAGGGTTTAGAGGTTGTTGAATTTGGAGGGAAATCATTTTGAGAGAAATCAAAATTATAGTGAGATCCAAATCAATTCTAATCAAATTGAGTGACACAATTTGATCCAAATCAAGATCATCGAGTACTGATTCAAGCAAGCATTCAATGAGCTTTTTTGAAGCAACGCCGATCTTCATCCGAGCAAGAGATCCAAGACGATCCGCGACTCACGAAGACGATGCGAAGCTAGTTCGACGATCGAGTTCTCTCCTCAATTCTTGTAGTCTTTGAGTGTATTGTAACGAAACATTGAATAATAAAAGGTGAAAATTCTTGATCTTGCTTTTCTTTACATTTGAGCATTATGAAGAGTTATCAATTCTTGATTGTTTTCTTTTTCATGATGTTTGAGTGAAAACTCCGCTTGTGGAGGAATCGAGAAAATAGATAGATGATGATGATTAAATTCTTGAACGATTCTTAAGTCTTATGAGTTTTGTAAACTTTAGGGAATTGAATCAACGACGACCTAGTTTTGAGCGAGATGCTTTCTTGAATGTTTTCGCTCTAAATTAGAGATCAACGATCGATGATTGAATTTCCTAGAAGCTAGAATTTGAATGCTAATCAACTAAATGACAAGGGATGAGGATGGAGAAACCCTAGTTTCTTCAATAGATCCCTAAATCTCGTTGATTATCATCGATCTAGCAACAAATCTTCAATAGATAAGAATTTGTAATCATAAGTATTCATCATCACTATCAATTGGATCGATTCCTACAATCCTCTTTACAAATCTTGATAATTCAAACTATTTGGACATTTTCTTGATCTTTAGTATTTCTTGATTTTAGATCTAGTTCTTTATGATTCTTGCAACTAAATTAAACAAATCTTGAATCAAATTTCTTGCAATTTTCTTTTATCTTTTCATTTTGACTCATCTAAAACAAAAATCGATCAAAACACATATCTCAGTGGACGATCCGTATTCATTAACGCGCTACATCGACACCGTTAATTGATTGCGGTATAAATTTTTTTGATTGTGAAACATTTCTAAACACGACACGGAAATGATCAATCACCACCTCCAGTTCGAGTCTCTAAAAATCTTCAAGAATCTCCCTCTGGAAGGTCAACATCATAGCTGATGACCTATGACTGAGGGCATCGGGCACAACGTTCACTTTCCCTGGGTGATACTGCAGATCTAGATCATAATCCGCTATCAATTCTAACCGCTCGTGCTGTCTCATATTAAGCTCCTTCTGAGTGAAAATGTACTTCAGGCTTTTGTGGTCCGTGTATACTTCCACCTTCTCTCCCAACAAATAGTGTCTCCAGATCTTCAGTGTGAACATAATTGCAGCCAACTATAAGTCATACGTTGAGTAGTTCTTCTCATGTGTCTTCAGCTGGTGTGAGGAATAAGCCACTACCCGACCGTGCTGCATTAGAATACAACCCAACCCCATTCCGGAAGTGTCACTGTGAATCACCAAACCTTCGGATCCATCCGACATGGTTAAGATTGGGGCCGTAGTAAGATTCTTCTTCAATATTTCGAACTCCTGGGTGCACTCTTCTGACCATACGTAGGGTACTTCCTCCTGAGTAAGCCTCATCAAAGGCTCTGCCATTCTGGCAAAATCCTGAACAAATCGCCGATAATAGCCAACGAGTCCCAGAAAACTCCTGATCTCGGCTACCGACTTCGGTGTCGGCCAGTCCCTGATAGCTTCTATCTTCGTTGGGTCTACTGAAATGCCGTCATTTAAATGACATATCCCAGAATCTGCACCTTGTCAAGCCAGAATTAGCACTTGCTCAGCTTAGCGCAAAGTTGTTCCTTCTTCAAAATCTGCAGCACTATGCACAAATGCTCAGCGTGTTCCTCCTGATTCCTGGAGTAGACCAATATGTCATTGATGAATACCATGATTAACTGATCTAAATACTCGGAGAAGACCGGGTTCATCAAATCCATGAATACGGCCGGAGCATTGGTAACGTTGAACGACATCACCAGGAATTCATAATGGTCGTACCATATCCGAAAAGCTGTCTTGTGAATGTCTTCGGCCCTTACTAGGACCTGGTGATTTCCAGACCTGAGATCTAGCTTTAAGAACACCCGCACACCAGTGAGCTGATCGAATAAGTTGTCAATGTGGGGAATGGGATACTCTTTCTTGATGGTGACTCTGTTCAGCTCGCGATAGTCGATGCACATACGCAATGACCCATCATTCTTTTTCACTAGCAGCATCGGAGTGCCCCAAGGAGAGGCACTAGGGCGAAAGCTCCTCCAATTGGCTCTTCAGCTCGGCCAACTCGACCGGCGCCATTCTGTATGGGGCCTTCGAAATTGGAGCCGTGCCTGAAACTAAATCGATGGAGAATTCTAACTTGTGTTGAGGGGGCAACTCTGGTTGGTCTTTAGGGAACACATCTAGAAATTCGAACAACCTCTGGCACCGATTTTTGTCTACCTCCATAACGGACAAAGTGCCGCTCATCGGCTTTGCTCGGAACTGTGTTGGTCACAAAGATTCTCTACCACCCAGGAATACGAACTCAAGATAGTTGGGAATGCAGAAAATTACGCTCCTAGCTCAGCAGTTGATAATAGCATGGAACGTGCTCAGCCAATCCATCCCCAAAATGGCGTCATGGATACCGGTCCTGATCAATAGAAAATTTGCATAAAATTCCCTACTGCGGATTACTATAGGGCACAACCTACACTCTCGGCTGGATACGATCACTCCATTGACGGTGTGTATTTCCCAACCTCTAGTTAACGGTTTATGAGGTATGGAGTGTGTGTCGAAGAATCGTGCAGATATGAAGCAATGTGAAGTATCTGAATCAAATAATACTTTGGCTGGAAAGGAATAAACTAAAATAGAACCTGTAACCACCTCACCAGAAGCCTCATCTTGATGAAAGCTCGCCCCTGATTCCGGCCTAAATTTGTCTGACTCTTCTCAAAAAGCCGCGGTTGAGGTATCAGAGGTGTACCCTTCCAAGATGGAGCCATGAGTGTCTTCTGCTGTTTACTGGATTCTCCTTGTAGGTCTGACCTATGAGGGCAACCAATGACCCGATGTTCACCCGATCCATAAATCAAACACCACCCGTTGGCCCTACGGTAGTCCCTCTAAAGGTGCCTCGGCTTCTGGCAGTAAGTACAAACCAGGGTTCTCTGTTGCTGAGGAAAGAATGAGCACTTTATCTGTACTACACCTTTCTTCTGAACCAGAATCACCCTGTGAGAGGGAGCTGCTACTCGTGCTTGGACTACTGGGGGTCTCCTATCCACGGTTCTCAGACGTCTAGCCTTTTCGGCTAACTTTTCCTGTACTTGGGAAGCATACAATACCTGTATGAAAGTTTTCAAATTGAGAGAGGCTATGAGTTATTGAATCTCAATGTCTAGCCTCTGCTAGAAGCGCCTGGCCCTGTCAACCTCGTCGGTTACCATATACACAGCACATCGGCTCAACCTGTTGAATTTCGCTGCTTAGACATCGACGGGATGGCCATTCTGCTTCAGAGTGATGAAATTCTCCTCCATCTCTGTCTTGGCTGTGGAAGGGAAGAAGTGCTCTAGGAAACACTCTGTGAAGGTGCGCCACTCGATAGGCTTCTCGAGCTGGCTTTCCTCAACAGTCCACCAAGTGCGGGCCTCATCCTCCAATTGGATCTTCATAACATTCACTTTATCAGCCTCTAAGATTCAAGCAAGCTCCAAGAGGTTCTCCACATTGATCATCCACCGCTCGACCTCAAACGGGTATGCTAAACCTGTGAACATGGCCGAATGAAGCCTTCGAAAATCCGAAAACGGTACCGGCCGTAGCATGAACAGCCGGTATGAGAGCGCCTTCGGTGGTGGCAAGAATAGCAGAAGATCTCTCTAGGGTGGTGATTGCAGACTCCTGCATCTCCTTTAGCCCTTCGTTTAGGAGATCGGTCTTCTTCTCTTGAGCCTCAACGATGGTTGTTAGCGCACTGAAAATCTTGTCAGTACGCTCTTGGGAATCGGCATCCGAGGAGTTTCTTGGGAAGGTCATATCGCTGAAAGATAGATATGAAAGAGAACTAGGGAAACAGAAGGAATACGGCAAAGATTATACAAAATTGAACGGCAATGCATTAAGATGTAATGCAAGGGAACCCTAGGCCGGAAAAAAGTTTACAACCTAGACCGAACTAGCGACTTAAATTTTCAAGCTCTAGACGAAAACTGTAATCTCAATCTGAACCGCGCTCTAATACCAACAAAATCATGTCACACCCCGCTTCCCAAAATACGAAAATATGGGGAGTGACTATGCCAGCCATGCTCCTACGGTCAAGGAAAAATCCCGACGTAGTTATACTTCGGTTTTTAGTATTACATGGTCACCGGTATATCAAGCACAGATACAGAGAAATAATAGTCACTAATTATTGAATTTAACAAAACCAGGGTTCGCAACGGTTACAAAGTTTTCAACAACCAAAGGGAAAAAATAAACTAATGAAAGAACAACACAGAGTTCCAACACTGAAAGTAAAAAATTAAACACTAAAAGGAAGCATATGGCGCTGATCTAATTCTTCGCGAGCTCCTCGAAATAATTCTGGTCCTGTTTCGAGGCTAGGTCCACTTTATCTTCTGAGCATGCATACTCAGGTCGTCAGAGCGACATATAATATAAACACTATATAACATGATTGCAGGGATAAAACATGAATTATGATCGATATAACAGTAATAAAAGAACATGAAAAAATGTGAACATGTGAGCAGTATGGCATATGAGTCATGGAAAAAGTGAGCATAATATTCATGTCGCTAAACCTAATAAAGTTTATGTCATTTGAAATCGAATGGTGGAAAAGAGTCCTCATATTTAACAAGGGTCTTATGCATGCCCGAGACTACGGTCCGCTGTTCCCGGGACATAACCTTGTCTGCCGTTCCGCTAGGCCCACGACCTAATCAGGATATCACTATCACTAATATCGAATGACCATTCTGTAAAACACTAGTATCGTTAAATACGAGTTCGATTTCACTTTCGATTTCCCCATTTTTCCCTAGGTTGAAGAGTGCATTCATGAACGATATCGATTGTGTACAAGTACGTGTTGTTTCATTTATTCATTCATTAACATTCATTGGTATTAGCCTAACTTTCATTCATACTTTTGTGTACTTGTCACAATTTGATTCATCAATATATCCCATTAAGACAATGCAAAGTAAATAATGGAATGTTATAACATGTAAGTTCTACACATGAGTTAATTCGTTACTATGTAATGATATTCAATTAACCATATCCTAATCGTCTGAATGAAAAGGGGTTTGAGCTGGCTCTAGATTATCATAAGAAGTCTCAAGTTAGGATCGAGCCAGCTCAGTATTGCCATGAGCCGTCTCTTGTGTCCAAAGAAGAAATAATTAAAAGGAACAACTTGTGAGCCGGCTCAACAGATCCTGAGCCGTCTCATCTTGGGGACGATATTTTATATGTAAAATCACAATATTTCCACCTCTATTTTCTTTACAAGATTTCTCGATAGTAAAATGAAACTGATAACAAAAAACGAGGGTTTTAAATCTGGCTTTCGGTTCAGGAAATTCGATCAAACACTTAGCGTGTATAACCGAAACTATCAGGATTTATGGTTTTGTCTAATCGATTCGAACGGGATTTGATCCCTACGATTCCTACATGTCTCCATAAAATTCATTACGGGGTTTTGATCCGATTTCATTCAATCAAGTACAATCCAATAACAACTACAGGTCTGTTCACCGCCGAAAACAGAGACGATCTGGGATGGATTGTTTCGCCTGAATTTTAGGGCAGATACTATTTGGACTTATCCATCCATCTCTCTGAAGATACCAAGTTGATTTATGGCACCGTATATCGGAGGTTTGGACGGACGTGGTCGTTGTAGCAGACTTCATCAGATTCCCCCTCATTTGTGATTTTTTTTATTATGGGGACGCTCTTCCCTGCAGGCGTAAGCCCCTGCAGTTAATTATGTTACCGCATTGCGATAACGACTTTCTCCTGCTCCAGCAGTTCACTTCATGTCGTTTTGTGTTTGTTTTATATTGGGTTTATGTCAAGAATTTTGCTTGACGGGGCCCACATTGGTAGCTTGGTTTGCCAACGGGAATGAACTTATGACGCAGATCTCAAATTTGTGAGGTCCATCGGTTCATGAGATATTTGGATTTGATTTTAAGATCATTAGCCATATTTGAGACTAGGATCGTCTTATGAGCGGTGAGGATATGGGCTCAAATGATCAATAGATCATATATGAATAGCCCATGGATAGTATACGGTAGTCATTATGGAGACAATCCGCAGGACGAGATATATTAGTTTAAGGACATCGCGGTCCAAAATTCTCTGCTTGGGACGAATGTTAGTTTAAGGACATTTTGGTCCAACATTCCTGTTTTAGAGACGAATGTTAGTTTAAGGACATTTCAGTCCAATGTCCATCTTGCGTGCACGTGTATTTGTTACGTGGAAGAGTGAACGATGGTGACATAGAATGCGCCCAATTTGAGGTGCGATCCGATTTGAGGTGTACACGTCAATTTGGAAGTGCATCAATATGAGATGTATCATTCCCTGTCATGATGAAATGTTATATTAAGTTGGGACGAGAAAAGAGTTGTTGGTTGTCAGGAGTCGCCACCTCTCTGAAAACGTTGAGAAATTATAATGACATATATCACAGGTATGGAGAGATGTACCCTTAAACCAAATCCCGTATTTGAGGGAAGAAGGGGTCATGGTGAACCTAAAAATCGTTAGTCATATTTGAGACTAAGATTACCTTAGGAGATATGGGATGAATATCATTTTGTATATCATCAATAAGAGATCATTAGTCATGTTTAAGACTATGATCGGTTTGTAAATCATGAGCAATATGGGCTCGGTTGATTTAAAATCAAAGAGATTTAACCTCAGGAAATTTAGCCCATTTGAGCTGAGATTGGGTTTCTATACTACCCAGTAGTGTTAAACACTAATATATGAAGTGCTCACGTGTGTTTCACGTGGGGCGCTGAAATAGTGCTGAGACTGATCTTTTCTGGCACTCACGTGTTTTTCATGTATGGCGCTACTATAGTGCTAAGCACTAGTTTTCTCTGGCGCTCACGTATGAAACATGTGAGGCGCTCAGGTATGGGCGCTGCCCAATCAGTGCTATGCACTTTATTCATTTTGACTGAATATAGAGTGCTAAGCACTTTGCATGGCACTCACGTGGGAAGCACGTGAGGCGCTGAATATTGATTTCGGGTTTTGTTTGTTCCCCTCTTTTTCTCTATACAGAAGTGCTAAACACTTGGTTAGAACTCTGGCGCTCACATGTAAAGCACGTGAGGCATTCGGCCTCTCCCTTTTTTTTTGTTAAGAATGAGTTTTCTTTATTTTTTGATGCTCATGTGGGAAGCACGTGAGGCGTTTTATCTCTTCTTTTGTTTGTTGTAAGCACTCACGTGGGAAACACATGAGGCACTATAATAGTGCTAAGCACTAATTTTACTCACGTGTGTTTCACGTGAGGCACCAAGCACTTCTTGTTTTTAGAGATATTAATCTCTGTTAATGACATTTTAGTCATTAATGATCATCAAGATTTCTGTTTTGAAGATCTTGGATCCTCATCATAGTTTTTTTTATTAGAGAACTAAGTTCTTTTTTTTATTTTTACAAGAACTAAGTTCTTTATATAGGGTTAAACCCTAATTTCGGGGGAATTAGATTCCCAAAACATATGTTCTTTTTCTTTTTTTTTTCTTTTTAACCTAGTTCTTTTCCCTAAGTTTTGAGTCTGAAGAACAGAATCTCCCCGATGAGAATTAGATTCTCAACTTGTGGGGAGATTTTTTTTGCAAATCTCAAACCAGAGGAAGAACTGAGTTCTTATATGAAGGATTAAACCCTTATATCCATTATACTAGGCAAAATGGATACTTTTAATCTCCTCTTTTTTATTTACCTAGAGTATTTTGAAAGAGGAAGGTATTCTTTCTTTGAGAATTAAATTTTCTTTTCACTCAAGAGCTCACTGTTTTTTTTTGCAGAAGCTTCTGTTCATCCCTCTGTGTCTATCTGTGAGACTTGAAGTCTCGGATCCTTTATATAGTGAAAGCAAGTTTGTTAATTAAAATCTCTCATTGAGAGATTCCAATTGATTTTATTGGTCTCAAAATCTGTTCGGGGAATTTTACCCACCGTTGGATCTTTGATCCAAGTGTTTCTGTCTTATAGAATATGTTTCTCGTTTTAACAAGATTGAAGGAGTACTCTCCAATATATAGAATAAAATTCTATTGAACGGTGATATTTTTATCACCATTGGATTTTTAATCCAAGGGTGCTCGGTTTAACAAAGCACAATCTTTCTTTGTTTAGAAAGATATGAGAAATATTTTCCATCTCATTAGATTTTTGATCCACCAACTTTCTATTTAATAGAAAATAGCCTTCCCAATAGAATTTAATTCTATGCTTAATCACCATTGGATCTTTGATCCAACGGTTCCTTATTTAACAGAGAGGATCTTTCTCGAGTAGAATTTAATTCTACGTAAGGAGGTGCTATCATGTGTTTAACACGTGAGGCTTATTTAGCTTCTCTAATTTGGTGCCCATATGCCTTGAATATGGGCGCTCACATGTTTAACACGTGAGGCCAATTTGGCCTTTAGTTGTTTGACTGCAGCGCCTATATGCTTTGCATATAAATGCTCATGTGGGGCTTATTTAGCCTATCAATTGTTTGATTGCAGCGCCTATATGCTTTGCATATAGACACTCACGTGTTTAACACGTGAGGCTCATTTAGCTCATTAGTTGTTTGATCGCGGCACTTATATGATTTGCATATAGGCGCTCACGTGTTTTGTAGGGTTACTAGGCACTCTAATAAGGCTCTACAAAGCATCAACCATGCCCGATTCAAATTTTAGCCGTGCCGAATAACCCTAACCAAGATCGTATACTAGAGATTAGGCGAAACTAAAAGCAAGCAAACAACTTTACTTCTAAGTGAAAGGGATTACAATCTTTGTAGATCCGGTCCTTCACTTCTAAAGCTCCGTATTGACGTCCCTTCGCTGCGATCATCGAGATCCCGGACTCTTGTGATGGTTTCCTCGGAGAAATGAGCGGGCTAGGTCGTTGACTTCGAGGCCGAAGATGATCTACGTCGAGGAGACTCAAACTCAAGCTCCATTTTCACTAGGTCATGAACTTTCTGAAGAGAACACCCTAAACTAAATGGCAAGTAGTAGAGAATGATGAAATAGGAAGTGGGTTCACTTTGGATTTGGATTTCTCACTCTATTTCTTCACTTGAAAATTTTCTAGCAAGCTTTTCTTCTTCAAGAAGAAGAAGAAGAAGAAAGAAAAGAATAAGAATGAAAATGAATTATCACAAAAGAATAATCAAGTGAAGTCTATCATGATGCAACCATGGGTGAGTTTACCTTTATAGAGATTAAACCATAGTTTGAGGTAATGGTTTGGTTAATAAAAATCTTATGCAAAACAAAAGTAGTGGACTTTGTCAAAGATACTTGAAAGCTTCATGAAGCTTCAAGCAAAGACAAAGAAAGCCACCATTTTGTTTTACCAAAATAAATAAAAACCCAAACCATTATCTTAAATATGGTGTAAGTCATACACACACCCAAGTTTTCATGTATCATCAATCATGATACAAACTAGTGCACAAACATATATCACATATACAACTTGTGCACTTCAAGTGAGAAAATCAATCTTAAGTGAACCAATACTAGTTAATGTAAATTAATATATCACATATATAATTATAAATTAAATCATTAAATCAACACTTGATTTAATGATCCGGTCATATCTCATATAACCGACTAATATCTAGTGTATCAATATATCGAATCAACACTTGATTCGGTAACCCGGTTATATCACATATAACCGACTGATGATACAAATCGCGAGAATAGAATACAGTATCACATACTTGTATTATTCTCGGTCCCGCACATATCTCATATGCGCTCCTATTTCGTTTCGCTTGAGCCTGGAAACATCTGTGTAGGACTCTAAAGACTCGTCAATACACCGGCAGTAGGTGGTGATCATATCAATCACCCACAAGCCGCAAGCGGTCTGCTAAACGTAACGGCCACCCGGGTATTGAGCGATCAGAAGATCAACGAGCAAGCCTGCTCACACTCCTGCGAATCCAATCAGTAACACTTACCGCACAGTCCGGTCTGTTCGTCTGATATGTCGCATATCTCGCCTATGGGTGGTAAACGTCAGACCCCAGTAGCTTGATAAGTCATGCCGATGTAAGGTCCATAACAAGCATGAAACTACTGATAACACTTACCAGTAAATCAGTGCAACCCTGGCCAGGGATTTCCAGTTATGGCCAGTCGAGCATAGCGCAACATCAACCCACAATACCGGGAGAGACGAATCCTCCCTATCGCTCATTGCCTTCATGTGAATCGGGACTGTACCCAAAAACCACCTGTTTGCACGACTCAGTAGAGCCGTGGTAGGGTGGAAATCAAAGCACAGTGGGAGACACACAAGACTCTATGACGATCTCGGGTCAACAGACTAAGCTGTACTAGTGTCACCAGAGAACTGCCATCTGACGTGAGGTATAATACCATCTGGGAGTTCTCGGCGAGTCCGTTCAGTGTACCCAGTCTCTACTGAGCACCCGCATACCGTCTCTGATGTCAAACACCAATGGATATGGGATCATCCATCGCCCATCACATGGGTCGAGAAGATATACGCTAGTCTACTCTGGAATATCGATGCCCCGTCTCGATATTCCCACGACTAGGAACATTGAAGGATGTACTTATAGACTACCCAGGCCCCACTAGTATGATCTGCATCATAGTCCTGCAAGTCGAATACACATCCTAAGGGCTTTATCAACATGTAATAGAGAGACAGCAAGTATACATGTTAAGATAAAGAGCAACCATATAGCGTACTATCATGTCGAGCAAGAAAGTCCTACCTATATATGTCCCAGCATCCACTACAATATACATCGCATGTACAGTAATGGCCTCTAGGGCATTCATATAACTAACAATCTCCCACTTGCACTAGGGCCATCTGTAGCAGCGGTTGCAGTATCTCATACTCAACCATCCCAAATAAGTCTCTCTTTGGGAAAAGGCCTTTGTGAGTGGATCCGCCGTGTTGTCCTCTGAGTCTACTCTCCTAACCTCGATCACCCTGGAGATCAACTATCTCCATGATCAGGTGATACTTCCTTGGAATATGTCTGGGTCACTGATGGGACCGTGGTTCCTGTGTCAAAACCACACTTCCATTGTCACACAATGGTAGGAACCTAGTTCATCTCATGAACTAATATACACCCAAACTGCCTCTTTGGTAGTATCTTTGATAGCGATGTCACCAGCCTTTATCGTCTAGTTTGCCACGGTATCTTAGCTTGGAACTCTTCCAACATACCGTCCCTCCACCGAGGGTAAAGACAATGCCTGTGACTGACATTCAGTCAACCTTACCACCCTGGAATCTGTCCAGTGATTCTCCCCAGGATCGATTGATACGATCTCACTACACCTAGTGAGAATCTTAACATCCATTTAGATCTATCTCATAGATCCAAAACCCAGGATTTTGGGAGGTATCACCTTTATCCTATTTGGAGAATTCGTGTGATAAGATGAGATTGACCGTGCGTAGCATAGGAAACTCTTTTCCTATCAAGAGTATGTTGTCCACGTACAATACGAGGATGACCACCTGATCAGTCGAAAATACTGCATCTTTTAACCGGCAATTTTCCTATCATTTGCATTCATTTATAAGTGTACGGTATTCATATTTCACATATTAGCAAATCAGCAGTTTAATATCAGATTGCATGTGTTAGACTCTAAAACCAGCACTATAAAGGAAATTGACCGCATTTCATGGCATCGCATCATCCCTATATTGCGCAACACTTGTTTTGAGATCTGTGCAGGAAAACCCCAGAAGAAAAGCTAAAAATTTACTTGGTGATGATCAAACATTACGCCAACTCAATGATTTCAGTTCTGCTAGCAATCCAAAAGGCAAACACAAATCAACACATCAGATAAAGCTCCAAATATCATCCCAAGACCACACCAGAAGAACCAAGCCACAAAGAGCCAACATGGCCGCGGAACCGCGGCCGGAGCCGGCTTGAGCCGCGGTTCCGCGGCGGTCTTGTCACGTCACCTCATCAAAATCGCTTCAATATTCCTATGCCAGTGCCTACACTTCATCAAGACATGTCAAATTCCAGAAGACTCCAGAGACTTCTGCCAGATCAGCAAACTAGGGTTTCTAATACTTAATTAATCCTAGCTTGAAGCCTAAGCTAGCTCCTAACAAACTATTTCTAGAAGCTCCTCAACAAACTTTTGGAGGGAATTGTAATTTCAAACCTAGACCTAGGGTTTGGGAAGTCTATAAATAGAAGCCTAGACCTAGGGTAATGAGGCATATTCTAATCCCCAATCTAGTATCAAACTAGAGCCATTTAATCTTTTTACCTCTTTCTTCATCTTCTTCCACAAGTCTAGTGACAAGACTTGTGTGAAACCCTAACCCTAATTCCAATCAAAAGCCAAGATCCCGAGTACCAAATCAAGCAAGAAGCCCTTCAACCTTTTAGGAGCGAAGCCGATCTTCAACAGAGCAAGTGGTCCAAGCCGATCCACGACTCACGGAGAAAAGCGAAGCCAAATCGACAATCTAGTTCTTCCTCTTGTAGTTCTTGAGCGACGGTAATGAAATTGTTGATATAAATAAATGGTGAAATTCTTTTATCTTGTTTTCTTTAAATTCTTGCATCATGATTCGATCTCAATTAGTAGTTGTAATTCTTATTGTGATGTTTGAGTAATACTCTGCTCGTTGAGGAGTCGAGAAGATCAATAGAATGATGATGTAACATATCTTAAAACGATTCTTGATTCCTACGAGTTTTATAAACCCTAGCAAGTTCAAGAACCGACGAACCAGTTTCGTTGCGATGCTTTCTTGATTGATATCGCTCGAAATTGGGGAGTTACGATCGTTTCTTGAAATTGCTAGAGGCTAGAATGTGAATGATATCGACGAAAGAACAAGGGTTAAATGATGAAACCCAAGTTTCACGAGAAAGCCCTAACTCTCGTCGATCATCATCTATCTAGTATCAATTCTTCGAAGGACAAGAATACGATATCTTGAGATTACATCACGTTTATAGATCCGATCGATTCCTGCGAGCCTCATTTAGATTCTTGACATTTGTTTGGAAATATCATCGAAACCCAATTCTCGATTGTTTATCATTTTCTTGATTCTTGATTAGACTAGTGACACCTGAATCAATCGATAAAATCTTGAATCATGTTTTCTTTTCTTTTCGATTAACTTTTCAATTCAAACAAATCAAACATAGAAACGAATCGCACAATCCCTGTGGACGATCCGCACTCACTTACAATCTACATCCGACACAGTAGTTGATTGCGGTCAAATATAATTCTTTGATTGTGAATTTTATTCATTCTCTAAATACCGACACAAAGAAAATCATTCGAGTTACACACGACACAGTCTTGAATTTTATAAGAACAATCAAATGGCACCGTTGCTGGGGATCACGTGCTAATTCGTTTCATATTAAAGTTTGAATTGAAAGATTTATTCCATTGTAATTTTTGTAATCAAAATTCGTGCAAACCCTAAACAATTTGTTGTGGTTCATTGCAAGAAAATTTGGAGCTTGCTGGGGAATTGGAAAAATTTTTGGAAAAGTCCAGAGAGCTGAGGAAGTATACAGTAGCTTGCTGCTGAATTTTGGTGCAGTGATCAGCACAAACGACCGCGATTCCGCGGTGGGAGCCATCAATAGCGGCGGTTCCACGGCATTGTAAAGGGATCTCTGTGCAATTTTTCTTCAGGTACTTTCTTACCTTCTCCTCTCTCCTCTTTTTAGCTCCAACTAACAAATTTCTGCAGGATTCTTTGCAAATAATCGCAGCTCGCAAATTGCAAAATTAAATTGTGCGTGTTTTTGATTCTTGGTTGTTTGCATTCTAAATACGGATATTAAGGGGCATGGCCAAATCCAAATTAGGTGGGGAGTTCATTACCCTTCCTAGGCCCCGAAAATCGCAAAACTTGCATCCGCATTTACCCCACATTAACTAAAAAAGATCTAGAGATGACTCTAAGGATCGTCGCGCTCACTTAGGACAAAAGAAGGCCGTGGGTAATTCATTGCTTATCCGTGTTTTCTTGTGGTGTCTAGGCAAGTGTGTTGAAGGCTAGTGGTTATTAATTAAGCCCACTACTTACGTAGTGGAGTAACTTCCCACTTACCTGGCACTTACCTGGCTGCAGGGGGACAAAGAGGCAGTGGAGGATTCTATCCTGCGACTTGTCTTTTGGCAGTTAGGAGCGGTCTAGAGCCGGACCTAGGTGACCACTAGATTCTAGGGTTTTGTGTGCTGCATTTGTTGTGTCGCATCATTTTTTTCAAAAATCCGCCCTTTTTCAAAGCAAACACCGCATTCATTCATTACCCCTAATTAAAAAGTCAACGCTGCCACTTGTACTAACCCTTTTTAGTACAAGATAGGTTGGACACGGGATTCTAGTGCCCGTTTAGTCCGCGTACCTTTTATCGACTCCGAAGTCGATATTTCTCCATTTACTACTTCTTTTCCCACTACCACACCCGCATCGATGGATTCACCCCCATCGAACTTCTTTAACCCTAATCTGCCACCGTCCGTTGGTGCGCAGAATCCACCCCGCATCTCTCTCCAAGAGAGGTGCTATCCACTGCGAGGTCCTCTTTCGACCTGCTTATCCACACCACCAGCCAACAGGGATAACTTTGAGATTAAACCCCAATACATCAACCTTTTACCCAAATTCAACGGACTCGAAACTGAGGACACTTACGTTTTCATCACAAAATTTGAAAACGTATGCGCAATGATGGGTACGTCACAACTTTCAGTGGATGCGATGCGTCTACGAATTCTTCCATTTAAATTGTGCGATATAGCCGAGAAGTGGCTATATAACACTACCGCACACTCTATTACGAATTGGGAAGAATTCGTCGCTGCATTCCTTAAAAAATTTTACCCAATACAAAAGACAGCTCGAATCCGCAGCGAACTGAATCAATTTGCCCAGCTCCCTACCGAACCATTTTCAAAATGCTTTGAACGTTTCAAGGATCTATTGGTTCAGTGTCCTCATCACGGCATCCCGAGATGGGAATTGTGCCGAATCATTTATGAGGGCATTAACCCAAACACTAAACAGAGCCTTGAAAACATGTGTCAAGGTACTTTTATGACTAAGGATGATGGGGAAGCATGGAAGTATTTAGAAGAGTTTGCTGAAAAATCACTACAGTGGGAGAGTGGAACCCAACCATTGAATAGGGGCGGCGTACACCAAATAGATGTATCCATAGGTGTTCGAGCTGAGATGGCAGCAATGCAAAAGAAGCTCGATGCTATGGAACACAAATTTTCTGCAGCCTCCGTAAACCCAATGTCGCTCCCCAAAACTGTATGTGGCTGTTGTTCTGATCCGTCTCACTTGACGGAAGAATGTCCGTTTCAAGGTCATGAGCATACTAATGCCGCATTTTAAAGACCTAGAAACGATCCATATTCTTCCACGTAAAATCAGGGTTGGAGGAATCACCCGAATTTTGCCTGGAACCAACAACAATCTCCAAACACGGTTCCTAGCCAAAATAATTTTCAAATGGCTCTTCCACCACAACAGCAACCACTTCAACTCACTCAGCACCCCTACCAGTCATAAAATTTCCACAACCAGGTCAACACTCCTGCACAGTCTAATCTTATGCAGTTGACCGGTTCTGACGAACTTTCTCAATTCAGTCAAACCATGAAATCACTCTTTTCAAATTTCATAGAGGTTTCGGCTGAGGTTAGAACTTCCGTCAGTGAGATAAAGAAAAACTCAGCATCTCAAGCTGAGAGTATCAGATCGATGGAAGCTGAAATAGCTCGACTTAAAGCCGAAATGAGTGCGAGAGAAAAAGGGAAACTTCCCTCTCAACCCCTCTAGAATCCTGGGCATTACAATGTTAATGCCATCACAACGTTGAGATCGGGAAGAGTGCCGAACAATCATGTCGGGAAAGGTATTGATGATATTGGAAATCATATCAACACCCCGGCTGAGACCTTTTCTCACACACACACTTCTCCTTCTGATCCTTCTTCTTCTAACCCACCACCTTCTCGAGAGCCTATTCTCCATTTCCCACTAGGCTCAACACCTCAACCCAACCCTTATAGTTCTCCACAGACAATCCCCACACCTCTTTTGGGATCTCGTCTACCCCCTCTTCCTTCTCCTATGATGGACCCGGCGCTTATTGAGAAAGCTCCTTACCCGAATCGGTTAAGGGGTAATAGAACGAGTCCTCATATGGAGAAAATTATAGAAATGTTCAAACAGGTTAACATCAACATCCCTCTTCTAGATGCGATTCAACAAGTCCCCGCTTATGCGAAAATTCTTAAGGACTTGTGCACTAGGAAGAGGAAAACTCAAGTGCCAAAGAAGGTCTTCATGTCTAATAATATCAGCACTGCTTTTATTCCCCAGCTACCAAAGAAACGAAAGGTCCCAGGATGTCCTACAATATCGATTTCTATTAGGGGTAAAAACATAAATCGTGCTCTTTTAGACCTTGGCGCAAGTGTTAACCTACTTCCATATTCTGTATATGAGCAATTAGGGATTGGAGAGCTGAAACCTGCTTACTGCACTCTCCAAATGGCAGACCGTTCAATCGCCAAACCAAGGGGTGAATTAGAGGATGTGTTGATAAAGGTCGGGGAATTTGTTTTCCCTGTAGACTTCATTGTACTTGATACACAGCCTGTAGCAAACCCCCGGGGCCAAATTCCGGTGATTCTGGATCGTCCTTTCCTTGCCACTTCTAACGCTGTTATAAACTGTAGAAACGGTTCAATGAACTTATCATTTGAAAATATGACCATTGAACTAAACATCTACAAGGTTGGAAGTCAGCCATCAGAACCCTCTGCTCATATTTTAGATGTGTGCTCTGTCCACGAGATCGCTCCCGATAGTTGTGGAGCTGAGGAACTTTTCTTTACTGATCTCGACGACATTACCACATCTTTGTTTGACTTTACACATGATCTTAGTGAGGACACTTTTCCTACACTTGAGTCCTGCACTCCTGACTTTTCTCCACCCGAGTCTGTATCTTTCACAGGCTCTGAGCTTCTTTGTAAATCCAAAAATCACTCAATGATCCCTCCTTCTATTATTTCTCCGCCTGAATTAGATCTCAAAATTTTACCTTCTCATCTTAAATATGCTTATTTAGGTGAGAAGGAGTCTTTACCGGTTATAATATCCGCTTCTCTGGCATTAGAGCAAGAGAATGCACTTTTATCGGTATTGATATCTAACAAAGAGGCGTTTGGTTGGAGTATGGGGGACATCAAAGGGATTAGTCCCTTGATAGTTGAACATCATATACATGTGATGGATGATGCCAGACCAACCCGAGAACCACAGAGACGGTTGAATCCCGTCATGAAGGAAGCGGTAATGAAAGAGATCGTCAAATGCTTAGATAATGGTATTATATACCCTATCTCCGATAGCCAATGGGTGAGTCCTATACATGTCGTTCCTAAGAAATCCGGCATCACTGTTATAACCAATGAGGCGAATGAGTTGATTCAGACACGCGCCCAAACTGGGTGGCGTGTATGTATCAATTATAGAAAACTCAATGCTGCAACGAGGAAAGACCACTTTCCTCTACCATTCATTGATCAAATGCTGGAACGCTTAGCAGGACGGGAGTATTATTGTTTTATGGACGGTTACTCAGGCTATAATCAGGACCCCATCGCCAAAAAGGATCAAGATAAAACCACTTTTACTTGTCCTTTTGGTACCTTTGCTTACAGTCGCATGCCCTTTGGGCTATGCAATGCTCCCGCTACCTTTCAGCGGTGTATGATGGGGATATTCTCTGATATGGTAAAGAATTTCCTGGAGATCTTTATGGACGACTTCTCGATTTTTGGAGACTCTTTTTCCGATTGCCTATCGAATCTTGACGCTGTTCTTACTCGTTGCAAAGAGAAGAACTTGACTTTGAACTGGGAAAAATGCCATTTTATGGTCCAAGAAGGAATTGTTCTTGGACATGTCATTTCACAGAAAGGCATTGAGGTTGACAGAGCTAAGATAGATGTCATTCAAAACCTCCCTCATCCCAAAAGCGTCAAAGATATTCGATCTTTCCTTGGCCATGCGGGCTTTTATAGGAGATTCATTAAGGGCTTTAGCAAAATTGCTAGACCTTTAACTCTTCTCCTGGCTAAGGATACGACCTTCCATTTTGACTCGGACTGCGAGACAGCTTTCGACTCACTTAAACACTCACTCACTTCAGCCCCCGTGCTATCATCACCAAACTGGGACTACCCCTTTGAGCTGATGTGTGACGCATTCGACTTTGCAGTAGGTGCAGTCTTAGGACAGCACATCGAAAAGATGCCACACGTGATATACTATGCAAGTAAGACCCTGAATGATGCGCAAATCAATTATACAACCACAGAAAAAGAATTTTTAGCGGTTGTATTTGCATTAGAAAAATTCAGGCCTTACTTAGTTGGCTCACCTATAGTTGTGTATACTGACCATTCCGCCTTAAAACATCTTCTGGCGAAGAAAGATGCAAAAGGTCGACTAATACGTTGGATCCTTCTGTTACAAGAATTCGATCTTGTTATCAAAGATAAGAAAGGATGTGAAAACGTAGTAGCCGACCATCTTTCACGCATCTCTTCTTCCCCTGTGACCCTACCGATCAATGACTCGTTTCCTGACGAACAACTCTTGAGCGTATCCAATGAACCATGGTTCAGGGATATTGTGAACTATCTTGTCACAGGACTTATACCCAGTGATTGGTCAAAACAGGACAAATACCGCTTTCTATCCCAAGTAAAACACTTTTACTGGGACGATCCATACTTGTTTAAATATTGTCCTGATCAGATCATCCGCCGGTATGTCCCGAAAGAAGAGTTCAAGAGTGTTCTTTCTTTTTTTCATGATCAGGCCTGTGGGGGTCACTTCGGTCCTAAAAAGACAGCGGAGAAGGTTTTGCAATGTGAATTTTATTGGCCGACCTTATTCAAGGACGCATTTGACTATTGCAAAACCCGTACACAATGTCAGTACACGGGTAGAGTCTCCCAGAGGAATGAAATGCCTCAGCAACCCATTCTGGTTGTTGAAATATTCGATGTTTGGGGCATTGATTTTATGGGTCCCTTTCCCAACTCCTTTGGGAATTTGTACATACTGCTGGCGGTTGATTATGTCTCAAAGTGGGTTGAAGCCATTCCATGTCGCACTAATGACAGGAAAGTTGTCATTAAGTTCTTGAAAAAGAATATCTTCTCGCGATTTGGACACCCACGCGCTATTATTAGCGATAATGGGACACATTTCTGCAACAGGTCTTTCGAGACTTTGATGCGGAAATACTCAATCAACCACCAACTTTCTATACCCTATCACCCCCAAACAAGCGGGCAGGCTGAAATCTCAAACAGACAAATCAAACTTATCCTGGAGAAGACTGTTGCTAAAAATAGAAAAGACTGGTCGACCAAACTGACGGATGCTCTTTGGGCATTCCGAACTGCATTTAAAACCGACCTAGGGATGTCACCATATAGGATAGTGTTTCGGAAAGCATGTCATTTACCCGTCGAAATTGAGCATAAAGCATTGTGGGCTATTAAAGAAATAAATTTTGATCTAAACCTAGCTTGCAGCTTTCGGAAGCTGCAACTTAATGAGCTAAGCGAACTCCGCGATGAAGCTTATGATAACGCTGTGATCATAAAGAATAGGACCAAGGTTTTTCACGATAAAAACATTTTGAGGAAAATATTTACACAAGGTCAACAAGTCCTTCTTTATGATTCACGATTACACCTTCACGCAGGTAAGCTCCGATCTCGGTGGAAGGGACCTTTTGTTGTGCGGTCTGTATACCCGCACGGGGCAGTAGAAGTAGAAAATGTTAAAAACGGCACCTTTTTCAAAGTGAATGGACATAGACTAAAGCCGTATTTTTCCACTGACCCTATGGAGGAGCTCCTGTTCTTACATGAGCCAGTTTATTTAGATTAAAATTCCTCCGTCTCACCTTCATATCATGTATATCATTGCATCATCTTTTGAATGGAGGTGAGTGAAAAGAGTAAGTTTGGGGGAAGTTCTTCACTTATATATTTTGCCCCCACTAATAATTCCTCCCAGGCTTACAGGTTTTGTAGATATAGCTGTTGGCAACAGTGAGGACACTGTTGAAAACAAGTTTGGGGGAGGTTTGTGCTTATTTTTGCATCATTTGCATATCATTTGCATAAGCACAAAACATTTCTTTAAAAAACTTATAAAAATTTAAAAATTTCAAAACCCATAAAAATTTAAAATTTTCAAAATATAAAAATATTTTAACATTTAAACATTTTTTGTACATAAATAAGATAATGAAAGTTTAGACAGTGAAAAATTACATCCATGAGATTAGAAAAATTTAAGAAAACCAAGAAAATTAGAAGTTTTCTTATACGAACTAGTAATAAATAGTTATGAGCCGTTGTCCCAAGGGTTAGTAAGATGAAAGACGTCACTAACGTGAGGATAAAAATAAGTCTGAAAAATAGTTTCTATTCTGGAAGCCAAATATTTTGAACGTTGATACCCTGCTATTCGCACTTACACACGTCTTAAAGCCTGGGATAGTAGAGGATACCTTGAAATGCTCTTGTCTTAAAGCCAAAAGTATGAAGGAAATAAAAAAAAATGAATAAAGAAGATATAAAGTGGTGAGAAAAATGGACACTGGTTTTGTTATCACCGAGGGCAATAAAAAAATATATATAGCGAGGGTGCCTCTTCACCTAGTGCCCTAAGGCCAACTGGTCTGGGAGTCACTGCTATGCATAAGGTGGTGCAAGACGAGGAAAATACACCAAGTAAGCAAGCACAGGAGTAATCGGTCGGTTAGTACCTCAAGAAGTATTAACGGTCGCATGAAAGTGTGTGAGCAATCTCATCTAAATATTCATTAATTAAAAAAGTACTAAGGCTGATGGGCAAGAGTATGATAGCTTGAATTGAATTCTCCGGGTGTAGGGATGTCTTTACACACACGCAGGGTTATATGATCGATGTCTTGGAAGAAAGATAGGAATGAAGAATAAAACGATATTTTATTGAGGGAGGACGTGATTTCCGACATCTTTTCATGACCATTAAGATAGGGCTCATGACAACCGAAAAGCTAGCTTAGTTGGAAACCCTAATTTTCAAACCTTTTCTTTTACAATTCTTTTCTTTAAATGTAATATTCATGATGTTCCTTTTATTATTGGATTTTGTGGGTGCAATCCGCTGAAAACCCTTAGGAGACAACACTCCTCCTACTAGGGACACCTAGAGGTTTAAAGGCTTGTTGCACGTGCTCAGTGAAATCCTGTCGCCTACGAAAGTGTGCTAGTTAGTTTTTCTCTTTCTTTATTTTCTCCTTCTCTTTTTAATAAAACAGTTCGCTCGAGACGATCGAAAATAAGTTTGGGGGAATTTGATCAGTCGAAAATACTGCATCTTTTAACCAGCAATTTTCCTATCATTTGCATTCATTTATAAGTGTACGGTATTCATATTTCACATATTAGCAAATCAGCCGTTAAATATCAGATTGCATGTGTTAGACTCTAAAACCAGCACTATAAAGGAAATTGACCGCATTTCATGGCATCGCATCATCCCTATATTGCGCAACACTTGTTTTGAGATCTGTGCAGGAAAAACCCAGAAGAAAAGCCAAAAATTTACATGGTGATGATCAAACATTATGCCAACTCAATGATTTCAGTTCTGGTAGCAATCCAAAAGGCAAAACATAAATCAACACATCAGATAAAGCTCCAAATATCATCCCAAGACCACACCAGAAGAACCAAGCCACAAAGAGCCAACATGGCCGCGGAACCGCGGCCGGAGCCGGCTTGAGCCGCGGTTCCGCGGCGGTCTTGCCACGTCACCTCATCAAAATTGCTTCAATATTCCTATGCCAGTGCCTACACTTCATCAAGACATGTCAAATTCCAGAAGACTCCAGAGACTTCTGCCAGATCAGCAAACTAGGGTTTCTAATGCTTAATTAATCCTAGCTTAAAGCCTAAGCTAGCTCCTAACAAACTATTTCTAGAAGCTCCTCAACAAACTTTTGGAGGGAATTGTAATTTCAAACCTAGACCTAGGGTTTGTGAAGTCCATAAATAGAAGCCTAGACCTAGGGTAATGAGGCATGATCTAATCCCCAATCTAGTATCAAACTAGAGCCATTCAATCTTTTTACCTCTTTCTTCATCTTCTTCCACAAGTTTAGTGACAAGACTTGTGTGAAACCCTAACCTTAATTCCAATCAAAAGCCAAGATCCCGAGTACCAAATCAAGTAAGAAGCCCTTCAACCTTTTAGGAGCGAAGCCGATCTTCAACAGAGCAAGTGGTCCAAGCCGATCCACGACTCACGGAGAAAAGCGAAGCCAAATCGACAATCTAGTTCTTCCTTTTGTAGTTCTTGAGCGACTGTAATGAAATTGTTGATATAAATAAAAGGTGAAATTCTTTTATCTTGTTTTCTTTAAATTCTTGCATCATGATTCGATCTCAATTAGTAGTTGTAATTCTTGTTGTGATGTTTGAGTAATACTCCGCTCGTTGAGGAGTCGAGACGATCAATAGAATGATGATGTAACATATCTTAAAACGATTCTTGATTCCTACGAGTTTTGTAAACCCTAGCAAGTTCAAGAACCGACGACCCAGTTTCGTAGCGATGCTTTCTTGATTGATATCGCTCGAAATTGGGGAGTTACGATCGTTTCTTGAAATTGCTAGAGGCTAGAATGTGAATGATATCGACGAAAGAACAAGGGTTAAATGATGAAACCCTAGTTTCACGAGAAAGCCCTAACTCTCGTCGATCATCATTTATCTAGTATCAATTCTTCGAAGGACAAGAATACGATATCTTGAGATTACATCACGTTTATAGATCCGATCGATTCCTGCGAGCCTCATTTAGATTCTTGACATTTGTTTGGAAATATCATCGAAACCCAATTCTCGATTGTTTATCATTTTCTTGATTCTTGATTAGACTAGTGACACCTGAATCAATCGATAAAATCTTGAATCATGTTTTCTTTTCTTTTCGATTAACTTTTCAATTAACTTTTCAATTCAAACAAATCAAACATAGAAACGAATCGCACAATCCCTGTGGACGATCCGCACTCACTTACAATCTACATCCGACACCGTAGTTGATTGAGGTCAAATATAATTCTTTGAGTGTGAATTTTATTCATTCTCTAAATACCGACACAAAGAAATTCATTCGAGTTACACACGACACAGTCTTGAATTTTACAAGAACAATCACCACCTTACTCTCTACTACCTTTTTGTATGTACAAGGTTCATCTACTATTTTGATGAAGTCAAACACTTTGACTACCACATCAAAACAGACGTTCCAACTCCGTGATGCCTGCTTTATTACACAAAGCATCTTGCACACGTTTCCGTTGCTCCCACTTTTTACGACGCCCTCTGGCTGTGTTCTTATAGACGTTCTTTTCTAAATCAATATTTAGAAAAGCAGTCATGACACCCAAACACCAGATATCGCAGTCATGGTATGCAGCAATGGAAAGTAGGATCCTGATGGACTTAAGCATAGCCACTGGAAAAGGTTTCATCATTATCCACGCCTGGTCGATGACGAAAACCTTTAACAAGTCTAGCTTTGAAAGTCTCAACTTTTCCATCTACACCAAGTAATCTTCTCAAGATATACTTGCTCCTGATGGGAATTTAACCCTTCAGATATAGCAACCAAAGTCCATACTTTGTTGGTGTACATGGATTCCATCTCAGATCGCTAAGCATCCAGCCATTCTTACAGAGTCCCCACTCTTGATGGCCTTCTCGAAACTAGTTGGGTCATCATCTCATGATGCAATCCTCGCTCCCACTGTCATCGAGAAACCGAAGTATCTCTCAGGCGGATGAGGAACCCTGCTAGATCGGCGGAGAGGCTGAGGTTCGTCGGGGACTATTGAACCCTTTGGTTCTACCAAATCATCAGCTGTAGTTTGTATAGCTGGAACACCTTCCAGTTCTACAGAACTGACCTTGCCTCGAACTTGTCCGGATTTTGCTTTTAGACATAGGCCGGACAACCCCAAATCTTAACAAACTTAAGATATGGGCTCTTCCCATTCCATATCACATATGAAGTGGTAGGCAATGGATTTGATTGGAACCCTATTCAATAGGTATGCAGCTTCTCAAGTGCATAACTCCCAAAAGAAAATAGGAAACTCAGTAGTATTCATCATAGAGCGCACCATATCACATAGGGTGTGATTGCTCCGCCCCGATACACCGACGTGCTGTGGTGTATACGGAGGAGTAATGCTGAGAGAGAATCTCATTCTCCTTTAGAATAGTCCAAGAATCCCGTGTTCAAGTATTCTCCTCCCTGATCACATCAAAGGACATAATACTTATACCCGTTTTTGGTTCTCTACTTCTAACTTATATTCTTTAAATTTCTCAAAAGCTTCAGACATGTGTTTCAACAGGAACATGTGTCCGAATCTTGAGAGATCATCAGTGAATGTAAGGAAGTACAAAGAACTAGTCCTGGCATATGTAGACTGGGGACCTTCATACATCACTATGTATCAGTCCCAACAGTTCACTAACTCTTTCTCTGTTTCCAGTAAACGGAGCTATGGTCATCTTATCTTTGTGACATGACTGGCAAGTTTCACAAGTTGTAAATTCAAACCGATTTAAATATGCATCTAAATGTAACTTAGCTATTCGGGTCGCATAGATATGACCTAGTCTACAATGCCTCAAGAAGGATTCGTTCATTTCTGAATTCTTCCTCTTGTGTGTTCTGTACATTAAGAACTGTGGTTTGATTTAGAACGTCTATACTTTTAGATAACGTGCCTGAACCGATCAACTCTTGATATAGGAAATGTGCAAAACATTATCCAACAATACAAAATTATATCCTTCTTTAATAAATAAAGAGACTGATATGATGTTGTATGTCAGGTTCGGTATCTAATAACATTCGTTCAGAATCAATGTATTTGGTAATACAGGGTGATAACTACCAACATCTTGGCTGCAACAATTGCACCGTTTTCAACTCTTGAAACTTATCATCCGTTCTCAGTTCTCTACCTATCTGTAGCCCATGTAACAGATTACATATGCGGGATCCTGATCCGGTATCTCATACCCAGGACGTAAAGGATACTGAGAAACAGTTCTATGTAATGAACACACCCGAAGATGATGCAACAGTATGCACTTTCTTCGTTTGGGCGGCATGGGAAATCTGGTATTCCCCAATTTCCTGCTCTGTCTTATAACAATTATAAGTTGGAGCGGGACCAACGTTCCCCAGCTCAGTATAACAAGCGGGTTCGGTCAATACATCCATATTATTATCTTGATTAAGGCGTGACATGGTCGCTACCTAGAGAGAGAGAAGAAAACACTATGCGTGCGCTCTTTCAAGATTAGATTGGTTATATATTTTATCTAATCAGGATGGCTCCCACTGTTTCTATCAAATCTTCCTTCAAACCCTAAAAGGAAAGACTAGCCGGGATTAATTACACTCTACAAGTTCGCCAATCTTTCAGCCAAGCCAGTGCCGGTACTTTGAGGGAGGTTCCCCGTGCTTTCGCATGGACCTAATTAAAGTAAACCTCGTTTTCCCAGGGGCGTAACCCCTTTGACACCTTTCTAGACACCTACTTGATCGGCTAATTGTAAAGTGCAAAAATCTCTCAGGAGTAATAATTACTCGCAGTGGGTATCGGGATCCAACTATCTCATAGAAGGTATGCAATCTCATTGCAAATTTCAACACTTGAAACTCCCGATAAAGGTTTTTACCCCTAGCACTTATGACCTTAACTATGGTCAACAAATCATAAGCACTAGTCAAGCTCTACCCATCATTTCGTGATTAATTAGACCCACCCACATGACCCTTAACTAAGGTCAACAAAGTCACGCGACTGTCCTAACTAATCGCATCATATGCTATGTAGGAAGACATCACTTAGCTACCGTACACTGTGCCTTGACTATGGTCAACAAACATAGCACGTATACTAAGTACTCTACTTCCTAAAATGACGGAGGGTTGCGGATGGTTTTTAAGAAAACCTTTAACGCTTTGAACTTGATCTCGCTGCAGAATCAAATGGTTTTTAAATGGAGTGTTTTTGAGACTTTTGCTAGTTTCTCTAAAGAGGCCACTTCCGGTGAAGGGATCTCGGCTCTTTCCTCGTCGAATGAGGTGCAGGATATTCACAATACCACTATGCAAAGCAAGAACTACAAAAGCAGTCAAAAGACAAACCGAAGGTTGTAGCATCTGCTAGTTATTGCTAAAGAGGTCACTCCCGGTGAAGGGATCTCGACTCTTTCCTTATCGAATAAGGTGCTGGATGTTCTACAAGGAACACCTCTATGCAAAGCAACAACTAGAGCTACCTAATTTTTTGAAATTTGATTCCACAACATTTTTTAGGTTTATTTTCTTTCATTAATCTCATTAATGAATGGCCCATCATTTAAGTCCACCTAAACATCACAGATAAATACAACGTACACTTATGCCATCCGCATTCGCCTCGATGTCCCGTCTGCACCGTTAGGTTAGGTAACTAACGGCAGAACGGGGCAGGGCTAGCGCGGGTGTAAAACATAAGCAACGTCTATATAATATATCATATATACTATATACAATATCTATCTGAACATATCACTTGATCACATCACAGATAACGCAGCAGAAAACATCATATGAAATATTGGATATACTAGGACGTCCGTGTTTTATTTTGAGCCTATATAAAATACGGATTTCACGGTCGTGATGAATAGCCAATCCCACACCCCTAGACCCCTACGAGAGCGGCAAGCAACCCTACCAATTCTAGAGTTAGGAGACCCGGACTCGACTCCTCGAGATGGTCTCCCACTGGACCTTAGAACCCGGTTACTTGTGCTCCCCTCCTGGGTTTATCCTAATGCGGAAAAGTAAATAATATACAACGGTGACATCATCCTCAGCCCGGAAGAGCCCCAATAAAAGAATATTACATACAATGAATTTTACATGAACGAAAAAGAAAAACTCTCATCTCACATAAAAAAAACCCGGCTATTCAAACACGACGATCCAATATAACATATCCAGCAACACATAACATCACATGTCATCAACGTAAGTAAATATGCCCATCCCAATCGTCGTTGACATATAGCAACGAAACCGGCGATATCATATATTACACTTACGGTCGCAGAAAAGAAAGTGTAAAACTACAACAGTTGGAATCCGCAACCTCCTTAGACATCGCTTGCCTAACCATATGAATTCCTTAGACATCGCATGCCTAACAATTATAAACCCCGCATTTCAGTCTCAAAATCGAAAACTCTTTTCAATATCAAGTCGGGCAATTCAACAAGATTCCCGACATCCTGATCGAATGCTCGTCGCAAACTTTAGTAGACGGCCGCACCCCCGGATGCCTTCGACGAAGTGCACTAAGGCGGAACACTGCTGCCGCGAGCACCCGAACGGATGCTTTTGGCGACGGGGTTCTCCTACAGTCACTTGGTCGGAGCTATGGGGCGTGGCTGTCTATTAAGTTTACCCGGCGAGTATCCGGATACTTTACGTGATTGCGACGGACTTTTGATCACATCAAAATCCCGTGGCAACCGATCAAATGAAACTAAACTGCTATGTTTATAATATTCAAATTAGTTATCTCATAACTACTTTTGGATTCCAAATATTGCATCACATTCCAGATAAATAGACAATGTTAAACTTTCCGATCGAATAAACAAACACCCAAGATTTCCCAAATAGTTCTCAACACTTGAGGGGAGTTTAAAAACATCCATCACATGCCACAGTACCAATGGTCCAGCAGTAGAAGGGTCAAGCCAACGCCTCACATGTGGCAACGCCGTACTGCCCCAAACCCTAAGGTTCAAAAGGCAGTTCAAGACGGTCACATAATCGAGTTAAGGTTTGTTGTCTTCTAGAGGGTCCATCGCGTTACTTGCACGATTTAGAATGTTCTTAAACTACGGAAAAATCCAACACTTGGAAATTTTCCGGCAGGGAAAAAAGTGAGTTATTGATATCCGGTCGAACTTTTTAACACGTTCTAAAATTACCCGGAAATACACATAGACGAAGTTAAACTTTCTGATCGAATCAACGAGTCCCCAATACAACCCCGAAAACTCAACTCTTGAGTATAAATTAAATATACCCAGAAAAAACAGAAAATATAATAGGGACATTACTGTGCAAAAAGGAAAGAATGACGTCATCTTATGGCCGCGGAACCGCCGCTGGAGCCATGCTCGTGCCGCGGTTCCGCGGCGCTTTGGCCGCCAAACTTTGTCGTTTTGCACAGTTTTCCATATAATTGCCTGCTGAATTTTTAAGCATTTTTAATTCAGAAAATATCACAATTTCAAAAAAAGTCCAGAGAAGGGTTTAAATTAGGGTTTCGGGGTTCGATCGGACTTCTAACTTCGTCTACACTTCGCCTAAAGCTCTAGCTTGGCTCTGGTACCACTGTAGGGTTACTAGGCACTCTAATAAGGCTCTACAAGGCATCGACCATGCCCGATTCAAATTTTAGCCGTGCCGAATAACCCTAACCAAGATCGTATATAAGAGATTAGGCGAAACTAAAAGCAAGCAAACAACTTTACTTCTAAGTGAAAGGGATTACAACCTTTGTAGATCCGGTCCTTCACTTCTAAAGCTCTATGTTGACATCTCTTCGCTGCGATCATCGAGATCCTGGACTCTTGTGATGGTTTCCTCGGAGAAATGAGCGGGCTAGGTCGTTGACTTCGAGGCCGAAGATGATCTACGTCGAGGAGACTCAAACTCAAGCTCCATCTTCACTAGGTCATGAACTTTCTGAAGAGAACACCCTAAACTAAATGGCAAGTAGTAGAGGATGATGAAATAGGAAGTGGGTTCATTTTGGATTTGGATTTCTCACTCTATTTCTTCACTTGAAAATTTTATAGCAAGCTTTTCTTCTTCTTGAAGAAGAAGAAGAAGAAAGAAAAGAATAAGAATGAAAAATGAATTACCACAAAAGAATAATCAAGTGAAGTCTATTATCACAAAAGAATAATCAAGTGAAGTCTATCATGATGCAACCATGGGTGAGTTTACCTTTTTAGAGACTAAACCATAGTTTAAGGTAATGGTTTGGTTAATAAAAATCTTATGCAAAACAAAATTAGTGGACTTTGTCAATGATGCTTGAAAGCTTCATGAAGCTTCAAGCAAAGACAAAGAAAGCCACCATTTTGTTTTACCAAAATAAATAAAAACCCAAACCATTATCTTAAATATGGTGTAAGTCATACACACACCCAAGTTTGCATGTATCATCAATCATGATACAAACTAGTGCACAAACATATATCACATATACAACTTGTGCACTTCAAGTGAGAAAATCAATTTTAAGTGAACCAATACTAGTTAATGTAAAGTAATATATCACATATATAATTATACATTAAATCATTAAATCAACACTTGATTTAATGATCCGGTCATATCTCATATAACCGACTAATATCTAGTGTATCAATATATCGAATCAACACTTGATTCGGTAACTCGGCTATATCACATATAACCGACCGATGATACAAATCGCGAGAATAGAATATAGTATCACATACTTGTATTATTCTCGGTCCCGCACATATATCATATGCGCTCCTATTTCGTTTCGCTTGAGCCTGGAAACCTCTGTGTAGGACTCTAAAGACTCGTCAATACGCCGGCAGTAGGTGGTGATCATATCAATCACCCACAAGCCGCAAGCGGTCTGCTAAACGTAACGGCCACCCGGGTATTGAGCGATCAGAAGATCAATGAGCAAGCTTGCTCACACTCCTGCGAATCCAATCAGTAACACTTACCGCACAGTCCGGTCTGTTCGTCTGATATGTCGCATATCTCTCCTAGGGGTGGTAAACGTCAGACCCCAGTAGCTTGATAAGTCATGCCGATGTAAGGTCCATAACAAGCATGAAACTACTGATAACACTTACCAGTAAATCAGTGCAACCCTGGCCAGGGATTTCCAGTTATGGCCAGTCGAGCATTGCGCAACATCAACCCCCAATACCGGGAGAGATGAATCCCCTCCTATCACTCATTGCCTCCATGTGAATCGGAACTGTACCCAAAAACCACCTGTTTCCACGACTCAGTAGAGCCGTGGTAGGGTGGAAATCAATGCACAGTAGGAGACACACAAGACTCTATGACGATCTCGGGTCAACAGACTAAGCTGTACCAGTGTCACCAGAGAACTGCCATCTGACGTGAGGTATAATACCATCTGGGAGTTCTCGGCGAGTCCGTTCAGTGTACCCAGTCTCTACTGAGCACCCGCATACCGTCTCTGATATCAAACACCAATGGATATAGGATCATCTATCGCCCATCACATGGGTCGAGAAGATATACGCTAGTCTACTCTGGAATATCGATGCCCCGTCTCGATATTCCCACGACTAGGAACATTGAAGGATGTACTCATAGACTACCCAGGCCCCACTAGTATGATCTGCATCATAGTCCTGCAAGTCGAGTACACATCCTAAGGGCTTTATCAACATGTAATAGAGAGACAGCAAGTATACATGTTAAGATAAAGAGCAACCAGATAGCGTACTATCATGTCGAGCAAGAAAGTCCTACCTATATATGTCCCAGCATCCACTACAATATACATCTCATGTACAGTAATGGCCTTTAGGGCATACATATAACTAACATGTTTAACACGTGAGGCTCATTTAGCCCATTAGTTGTTTGATTGCGGCGCCTATATACTTTGCACATAGGCGCTCACGTGTTTAACATGTGAGGCTTGAGTTGTGTGGAATTTTCACCCTTTTTTCTTTTTTTTTATGAGGGATCAAATTCCCCCAGTGTTGTTCTCACGTGGCTTGCACATGAGTGCAACGCTGTCCAACTTTATCACCGTTGGATTGCCTAGGGGAATGGGAAGCCGAACCGCTTCCCATCACTTCTTATAAATGGGGCCTTTGGCCCTTGAGATGGTCACTGTTTTTTCATCTTCTTCATTAACTCTTTTCTTGAGAATTTAATTTTTCTTTCAGAGCTTAGCTTTCTGCCCATAGAATTAAACTCTGCAAAAACTCTTCTTGGTAAGGATTATGAACGGAATTTATTTCTTAGGAAACCCTTTTTGTTCTTGCCTTGGATTTAAATCCATCAACTGAGCTTTGCACTTTTCTTGAACCGATCTCTTAGAGATCTAAAAAAACTCTTTTTTTAAAGTAGACCGTGGGTCTTGAATCAATAAGGATTGTTAGTTCTCCTCTTAGGGTTTTACCCTATAACCGATCTTTAAGAATTCTCGGAATTTAATTCCATTTTCTTTGTTTCCCCCCCATGGGGGTTTCTGGGATTTAATCCCACTATTGAAGGAATTTAATTCCATTTTCTTACAGAGCTTAGCTCTGAGAGATCTAGGGACTTTTGGGAATTTTATTCCCCTTCTGTTCTTGAGCATTTTCCTTTTTAGGGTTTTAATACCCTTTTCACAGATTTGAATTTATTGTCTATTCTTAACAGAACTCAATTTTTGATAACGTTAAGAGTTTTTTTTAAACTCCACTATTTATTTAATGAGAATCCTTTTGGATTCTCACAATAATTATCTTGTCTCATCATTGATGAGCCGCTATTTTGATTTCGTGGGGCTCACTGGCCTTGTAGTTAGTAGTCCCATGAAACAAACTCACACTTTTTATTAATGGTTTTTTTTCTTTAGGTACAATGGCCTCACTTCCCTGCTTCCCTTACACACGCTCGGAGGTCGCTTTCCCATAGTCGCCATCAAACGAAGAAGTTATGGAAATGATTAGGGAATATGATAAGGACAATAAGAGCCTTCTCCTATAGGGAGTTTGGTACGGTCACATTATCAGGAGCCGCCGTAGTTTTACATGCGAAGTACCAACAAAACCCATCCATTCAATGTTAATTATGGAGCGTCTGCGTACTGCTTATGCAGTGGAGGCGGCTAATTGGACCCTCGAGGGCCTGCTTGAGCCATCAACGACAAGGATACCCAATCAACCCACGATGGCTATCGATATCTTGGGATGCCGAATATATCAGGATGAAGCTTGACCTTAGGAGCAGGTCTATAAGATAGGTGTTACCTTGCACCATCCAGTGGGCTACCTTCCCTGGGCCCTATACATTCTCTCTTCCCAACGCTCACGACTGCAGAAAATTGGGCTGTATCAAGCGGTATACGCGTCACTGTTCTACTACCATCTCCCCATGTTTGGTGGGTCAAGGCTTTTTTGAACCAATGGAATATTCCATCGAATACATTTTGCTAGGGACCGCGAAGTCTCGATTTGGCTGGAGGATTTTTGAAAAATTTCAGGGCTGAGCACAACGAAAAATTATTACCCCACGACGAGTATATATTTGCTACAGTGCCAGCTATGCTTGAAGGCTTGGCGACCGAGAATGCTGTTTGGCATAAGCACCCGAGTCTAATAAAGGCCTTGGACATTTTAGAGAGACTGTTCATGGTATCGGAAGGGCAAGGTGTCACTTTTGACACTTTCATTGCTTGCTTTCTCCGTAAAGACGCTCTATCCAAGAAAGCTCCGAAATTCGTGGAGGTCGAGGATCCCTTCGGATTCGGCTTGGAGAAATTGCTGGCCAAAGATGAAGACTTGCCGCAGTTTTACATTCCAAAGTCGTCAACCGTGACCTTTGACGCAATCGCTGCTCCTGGAATAGACGAAGAAACATTCTTTTTAGTCTTTATCAGTCTCTGGCTTAGCAGTTCGCTATGCCGATGCACCGCCGTTTTATGAGAGTCTCCGTCTTCTATCCTGCCCATCGCATAGCCGAAGGAGCGCAATTGGCCATTGGCGTTGCAGGATTATGACACCTATACCATGGTTTAAGTACTGCCGCTAACACTTGTAAGTCGATGTGCAACACCCCACGAGTTGCGGGGAGGCGGAAATATGAAAAACGATCTTGTTCTTGAAGCATACATCGACTAACCGAAGATCTTTGCTAAACGATAATTAACAACTACCATAGAAGTTCTAAACTACTATGTAAAGAGATTATTCCTAGTGATTCGTGTCCTTCGTCTTTGTGATCTCTTCGTCCACCTCGGCCTCCTCCAAGTGATAGATGATCCACCCGAGAACCCTAATCCAAGCTTCACCTCAAGACTTGAGGTAACTAAGTTTCTCTAGTTGCTAACCAAAGGGACTTAGGTCATATAGAGTTAGGTTATGGGATGTTTAGTCTTTTCTAACCCTTGTACTCAACTCATGGGTGGTATGATTAGAGCTTGAAGAAAGAGAGAGCTTGAGGAGAGAGAAGATGAACTAGCATTATGAAATGAAATTGCTTCTCACTTAATATATCAAGCATGAAGAATAAATCAATAAAATGAATAATAAATGATTATTCATCATGCTTTATAAATATATATGAGTGATTCACTATGTGAGTCATTAAGCATTTAATAATGCATTAATGACATAGTGAATCATACATAATGAGTCACAATTACATTAATGACAATGCCACCTAAACCCCTCAAGTCACCATGCTTCTAAAAGCTTCCCAGAAATTACGAGAACGCCCCTCGCATCCGTGAAAATATGGAAAAACTTTAGACTGTATAAATCCAATAACCTGATACTAGAATCTGGCTTAAACCAAAGCCGTCTAGTAAAAACTGTCCGAATGTCGTACGTGCGTTTAAACACGTATTCGTCCGAACCCTTGTCGTAAAACCGTACGACCTCTATATGGTTTTGCCTGGAGTTGGGAAAACTCTGTGTGGGACTCTAAACACTCGACTACTACGCTGGCAGTGGGTTTAACCACAGACCACAAGCGGCACTAGCTGTACGTAACGGTCCCCAGGTAAATGTCGATAAGAAGGCCGATGAGGAAACCCATCCGAACTCCTACTGAGCCTGTGCGTGACAATATCCATGCAATCCGGTCTGTTCGTCTAAGAGTATCGCATGTATGGTGTAGGGAGGTGGTAAACGTCAGACCCCTAATAACCGTACAAGTCGTGTCGGTATGGCTCTATCACCATCCGAGAATCCACTGATCAATCTATCAGTAATTCTCAATCAGCCCTGGCCAGGGACTGATGGTAATGACTAACCGATCACTGTGCGATATCAACTCCCTATACCGGGAGAGACGAATCCCTAACAGTCACTCACTGCCTCCACGTGGCTCGGGACTGTGCCCAACTAAAACCTGTTTGCACGACTCCTTTGAACCGTGGTAGGGTAGTAATCAAAGCACAGTGGGAACTCACACGAGAAAAATGACGACATTAAGTCAACGGACTATCTGCACACATGTCACCTGAGAACTGCTATCTGACGTTAGGTATAAATACCATCCAGTCAGTTCTCGGCGAGTCCTGTCCGGTGTACTCACACCCAGTGAGCATCTGTATACAATCTTAGGTGCACTCCACCAATGGCTGCTGGACCAATCCATCGCCCTTCCTCATGGTCTAGATATGTATACACCAGTCTACTCCGGAGTATCGATGCCCAGTCTCGATACTCCTGCAACTAGGGAGATCTAAGGATGTGCCTATTGACTATCCAGCTCCTACTAGTATGACTGCCATCACAACGCCGACAGTCAGGCAAACACCCTATGGGCTTTATCAACATGTATATATGTATGACTACTACGCAAAATATATCATATGTTAAGATAAAGACAAACCAAATAGCGTACTATCATATTAAGCAAGACTGTCATGTACACACATATCCCCAGCATCCTATACAATGAAGGCCTCTAGGGCATATATATATCCAACAATCTCCCACTTGCACTAAGGCCTATAATTGGCGCAATGAGTACCCACTGTCTTCACTATATCCAGTTGCTGGAGTACCGCATGCCCAACATCTCAAACAGCCTCTCGAACTGAACTTGAGGGATGGCCTTGGTGAATGGATCTGCCGTATTGTCTTTTGTGTCCACTCTCCATACCTCGATCTCCCGACGATCAACGATCTCCCTGATCAGGTAAAACCGCCTTAAGATAGTCCTGGATTTCTGATGGGACCTCGGTTCCTTCGCCAATGCTACGACCCCATTGTTATCATAATACAAAGGTATTGGATTGGCAATGGACGGAACCACCTGAAGTTCAGAGATGAACTTCCTCATCCAGACAGCCTCTTTTGCGGCTTCACTAGCAGCTATATACCCAGCCTCCATAGTTGAGTCTGCGACGGTATCCTGTTTGGAACTCTTCCAACATACCGCCCTTCCATTGAAGGTAAACACAAAACCCGAAATGGATTTAGAATCATCTTTGTCACTTTGGAAATCGGAGTCGGTAAAAGCCTCTACCTGGAGGTTCCCATTACCGTAAATCAACAACATCTCCTTAGTCCTTCTTAGGTACTTGAGAATGTTCTTTACCGCTATCCAATGTTTCTCACCTGGGTCAGACTGATACCTGCTTACCACACCAAGTGCGTAAGCTACATCCGGTCTTGTACATAACATCGCATACATTATAGATCCTACTGCCGAAACGTAGGGTATAATGCCCATGCGATCCCTCTCTTCATCAGTCTTTGGAGACATCTCTTTGGAGAGGGTGATCCCGTGACAAGCGGGCATATTACCGCGCTTGGAATCTTCCATACTAAATCTCTTTAGTATAGTGTCAATATACCTGGACTGTGAAAGTCCCAACATTCTATTAGATCTATCATGATAGATCTTAATGCCCAAAATGTAGGTTGCATCACCCAAGTCTTTCATGGAGAATTTCTGTGACAAGAAGAGCTTTACTGATTGTAGCACAGGGACATCATTCCCTATCAGTAGTATGTCGTCGACGTACAAAACGAGGAAGACTACTGCTCCTTCTACAATCTTCCTATAAATACATGGTTCATCTACATTTTTGATAAAGTCAAACTCTTTGAATGTCTCATCAAAGCAGATGTTCCAACTTCGCGATGCTTGCTTTAATCCATAGATGGATTTAAGCAACCTGCACACTCTTCCGCTGCTCCCACTGTCTAAGAAATCTTCTGGTTGATCCATGTAAACACTCTCTTCTAAATGTCCATTTAGAAAAGCTGTTTTTACATCCATTTGCCATATTTCATAGTCATGGAAGGCAGCAATGGCAAGTAGGATCCAAATGGATTTAAGCATAGCTACAGGTGAAAAGGTTTCATCATAGTCCAATCCTGGTCTTTGACGAAAACCTTTTGCAACGAGTCTAGCTTTGTAGGTTTCTACTTGTCCAAGTGCACCAATCTTCTTTTTGAGGATCCATTTGCATCCAATTGGTTTCACCCCAGGAGGAGCAACTTCTAAAGTCCATACTTTATTGGTGTACATGGATTCCATTTCGGATCTCATAGCATCCAGCCATTTCATCGAGTCAATACTCGTGATAGCCTGCTGAAAACTAGTAGGCTCATCATCATCGATGATGCAATCCTCTCGATCCCCATCTAGAAGAAAACCATAGTATCTCTCAGGAGGATGAGAAAGCCTACTAGATCTGCAGAGTGGCGTTGGTTCGTCATGTTCTATTGAAATCCGAGTTTCTTCTAAGTCCTTGGTAGCAGTTTGAGTTTCTGGAATTTTTTCCAGCTCTACCGCGCTCCCACTAATTTCTTTTGCAAGAAATTCGCTTTCTAAGAAGACAATGTGGCGAGCGACAAACACCTTTTGTTCTTCAGTATGGTAGACTAAGTACCCCCTTGATTGTTTGGGGTATCCTACAAACTTGCACAAAACCGATCGTGCCTCGAGCTTGTCCGGTCTATTCTTTTTAACATATGCCGGACACCCCCATATCTTGATATACTTGAGATATGGTCTCTTCCCGCTCCATATTTCATATGGAGTGGTAGGCACAGACTTAGTTGGAACTCTATTCAATAAGTATGCTGCTGATTCTAGAGCAAATCCCCAGAAGGAAAGTAGAAACTCAGCACTACTCATCATTGAACGCACCATATCTAATAGCGTGCGATTCCTCCTTTCTGATACACCATTAAGGTGTATAAGGCGGAGTAAGCTGAGAGAGAATTCCATTCTCTTTTAAGCATTCAAGGAAACTAGTACTTAAGTATGCTCCACCTCGATCAGATCCAAGTGTCTTGATGCTTTTACCAGTTTGTTTCTCTACTTCATTTTTGTACTCCTTAAATTTCTCAAAGGCCTCTGATTTATATTTCATTAAGAACACATGTCCATACCTAGAGAAGTCATCAGTAAAAGTGATGAAGTAGGAGTGACCGCTTCGCGCATGTGTAGATATTGAACCACATACATCACTGTGTACAAGTCCTAAGAGTTCAGTAGCTCTTGCTCCGTGTCCGGAGAACGGAGATTTGATCATTTTTCCTTTGATACATGATTGGTAAGTTGCATATGATGAAATTCAAACGGATCTAGATATCCATCTTTATGTAACTTAGTCAACCTTGTTTCGTTTATATGATCAAGTCTACAATGCCATAGGAAGGCTTGATTTGAATCTGGAGCCTTTCTTTTAAGTGTGTTTTGAATATTGAAAATTCGAGGTTGATTAAGTATGTATATGCCGTTTTCCAGTGTGCCATACCCAATCAGTTCTTGATTTAGGAGAATGTTCATGACATTGCTTTCAAGCGCAAAATTATATCCTTCATTAGATAACAAAGATACTGATATAATATTACACAACATACTGGGAATACAAAAACAGCTGTACAACACCAAAATGTGCCCACTAGTCAACCCTAGGTGATACTCCCCTATTGCAATAGCATCTACATGCATTCCATTGCCCATCCGGAGAGTCATATCACCTGCCCCCAGTACTCTACTATTTCTCAGATCCTGCAATGAATTACAGATGTGAGAACCAGAACCGGTATCAAGTACCCATGATGTAGAGTTTACTGAAAGACAATTTTCGATTACGAACACACCTGAAGCAGAAGCAACAGCTTGCTTCGTGTCCTTTGCCTTGAAGGCCATACAGTCCTTCTTCCAGTGCCCTTGCTTGTGACAATAATGGCATTCGTTTATATCCTCTTTCACCCTTCCTGCCTTGTTCTTTCCCTGCACCTTCTTGACCCCACCCTTCGGTTTGGTGGCTTTTATCTTCTTCTTCCCTTTAGCTTTCGCTTTAGATTTAGAAGAGGATGATTGGCCAACATACAGAACGGGGATCTTCTCCTTTTTCAAGGAGGTCTCTGCTACCCTCAACATGTTGAGGAGCTTTGGAAGATCAGCTTCCATTTCGTGCATGTTGAAGCTAAGCACAAACTGAGAGAAGGTGTGGGGAAGGGACTGCAAAATCAAGTCGATATACAAATCATTCTCTAGCACACATCCCAGGTTTGCGAGTTCCTCAATGAGGCTGATCATTTTGAGGACGTGCTCTCCTACAGGCGATCCTGGAGCTAACCTCATCTGGAAGAGTTTCCTTGAGGTCTCATACCTTGCGATACGGGAGTGCTCTCTATATAATTCCTTAACATGGAGAAAGATGGATACAATATCCATACTCTCATGCTGTTTCTGGAGTTCATTGTTCATGGACGCCAGCACGATACACTTAGCTCGCTCACAATCCAGATCCCAGTTTTTGCGAACTTCCTTGTCCACAACTGAGGAATCTGGTCCAGGGATAAGGGGAGGAACAACGGTGGTAACATATGCTACTTTGTCATAAGTCAGTGCAATGTTGACATTCGTTAGCCAATCTTTATAGTTCTGCCCGGTCAATATATTTTTTTCAAGTAATAGTTTTAGTCCTGTCATGGTAGCTGCTAGAGAGAGAGAAAAGAAAACACTCAGTATATGCTTCTTGCAAGTTTAGATTGGTTATTAGTTTATCTAAACAGGATGGCTCCCACTGTTCCCTCAAATCCTTCTTCAAAACCTAAAAGAAGAACTAGTCAGGATTTACTCACACGTCACAATACTTGCTTAACCTTTCAGCCAGGCTGGCATTGGTACTTCGAGGGAGGTTTTCCAACGCTTTCGCGAAGTTCCTTAATTAAATAACCTCTTTTCCCTGGAGGCCTAGCCCCTCTAACACCTTTCTGGACACCTACTTGGTTTATAGCATTGATTGTTAAGTGAGAATGTTTCCCGAGAGTAATCCTACTCATCAGTAGGATCGGGATCCAACTATCATTGTATGATGTACTAGATGGAAGCCACTCTAGTCATCACACTCCAGAAGGTATGCTAAATCTTCAAGTTTCCTTTATGTTTGAAACTCCCGATGTGATTTTTACCCCAAGCTCTTATTGACCTTGACGTAGGCCAACAAGTCATAAGACGCAAGTCAAGTTCTACCCGTCGTTGTCCTGATTAATTTAGGTACATCATACATGCCCTTGACGTAGGCCAACAAGGCTGTACGTCTCTCCTATACTAATGCATCTATCTATGCAACAAATAAGCAAGCCACACTGCTACCATCCACTATGCCTTGACGTAGGCCAACAAGCATAGCATGAATACGATGTGCTGTCTATTTGAAACGACGGAGGGTTACGGCTGGTTTTTGGTAAAAAACCGTTAACGTAGTGAACTTGATTTGATCGAAGGAACCAAGATAGCTTTTATTAAAAGGAGCGGTTTAAGCTCCGCATTTAAAATTTTCTTTTTCAAGAAAACCGAGTGGTTTTAGAAATTGTTCCAACGATTCGGTTTAGGTTTTATTTTTCTTTGCATTAAAAATAATGTGTCCCATCTTTAACATATCATTACAGATAACAACGAAAATACAACGTCCTCTTATGCCATCCGCATTCGCCACGGGGTCCCGTCATCACCCGTTAGGTTACTTAACTAACGACAGAGCGGGGGCTGGGCTAGCGCGGGTGTAAAATATAAGTGATGTCTAAATAGCTATCATATATAGAGATTGTAAATTCGTCAGACGCAATAATAGGCATTCCAGATCACAGATAAACTTTATTGGATATGCAAGCAATCCGCGTTTCTTTTGAGCCTGTAAGAAAAGACGGATTACACAGTTGTGATGAATAGCCATTACCTCACCCTAGACCCCTACGGGTATGGAAAACTACCCGCCAAGTACCCGAAGTGAAGCGGTCTCCCTCAGCAACGTGAGTAGGCCACTAAGCACTTCGAAATACCCGATAGTTTGTGCACCCCACCTTGGGTCTATCCTAGGAGCAAAAAACAGTAAAAAGAAAAAATACAACGGTGGAAACAACCGCAACCTGGATGTGCCCCGCAAAATAATATTACAACTTATTACAATTACATCGAATGAATTAATACAATAACCCATCACAAAACCCCGGATAATCATCACAACAGTCCAATAGAGTTCATAATCACAAACTGTTAAAACATTACAGATATGTGCAACCCCCTGCCAACGACATACTAGCAGTTAGGGGAGGTTTACGAACACATAATACAGTTCACAGATATAATCAAACAAGCAAACATCGTATAATTTCGATCGATCAAACCCATTAGATTCTGCTCCAAAGCTTCTCTGTAAACCTGAGACCTGAGCAAAAAATAAACTATACCAGAAAAGACAAAATATCACAGAAGATGCACAGAGAAAAACTGGGCTGAATCGGCCCCAACTCGGCCGCGGATCCGCGGCGGATCGGTGGGATCGTCCGCGGTTCCGCGGCTCAGTGGCCGATTCAGGAGCCTATTTTTTTTTGTGTGTTCTTATAATTTTATGTAGGGTGTTCTGGAGGAACCTGAAAAATTTTAGGACCTCATTTTATAAACGACAGAAACTATGTGATATCGGGGTATTTTCCGGTTCGTTTTGCGTTCGAAATTCATACGACTTTGCAAGTGAGTTAATTATTGTTTAGTGAGGCTCTGATACCACTGTAAGTCGATGTGCAACACCCCACGAGTTGCGGGGAGGTGGAAATATGAAAAATCATCTTGTTCTTGAAGCATACATCGACTAACCGAAGATCTTTGCTAAACGATAATTAAAAACTACCATAGAAGTTCTAAACTACTATGTAAAGAGATTATACCTAGTGATTCGTGTCCTTCATCTTTGCGATCTCTTCGTCCACCTCGGCCTCCTCCAAGTGATAGATGATCCACCCGAGAACCCTAATCCAAGCTTCACTTCAAGACTTGAGGTAACTAAGTTTCTCTAGTTGCTAACCAAAGGGACTTAGGTCATATAGAGTTAGGTTATGGGATGTTTAGTCTTTTCTAACCCTTGTACTCAACTCACGAGTGGTAAGATTAGAGCTTGAAGAAAGAGAGAGCTTGAGGAGAGGGAAGATGAACTAGCATTATGAAATGAAATTGCTTCTCACTTAATATATCAAGCATGAAGAATAAATTAATAAAATGAATAATAAATGATTATTCATCATGCTTCATAAATATATATGAGTGATTCACTATGTGAGTCATTAAGTATTTAATAATGCATTAATGACATAGTGAGTCATACATAATGAGTTACAATTACATTAATGACAATGCCACCTAAACCCCTCAAGTCACCATGCTTCTAGAAGCTTCCCGGAAATTACGAGAATGCCCCTCCCATCCGTGAAAACACAGAAAAAATTTAGACTGTATAAATCCAATAACCTGATACTAGAATCTGGCTTAAACCAAAGCCGTCTAGTAAAAACTGTCCGAATGTCGTACGTGCGTTTAAACACGTATTCGTCCGAACCCTTGTCGTAAAACCGTACGACCTCTATATGGTTTCGCCTGGAGTTGGGGAAACTCTGTGTGGGACTCTAAAGACTCGACTACTACGCTGGCAGTGGGTTTAACTACAGACCGCAAGCGGCACTTGCTGTACATAACTGTCCCCAGGTAAATGTCGATAAGAAGGCCGATGAGGAAACCCATCCGAACTCCTACTGAGCCTGTGCGTGACAGTATCCGTGCAGTCCGGTCGGTTTGTCTAAGAGTATCGCATGTATGGTTTAGGGTGGTGGTAAACGTCAGACCCCTAATAACCGTACAAGTCGTGTCGGTATGGCTTTATCACCATCCGAGAATCCACTGATCAATCTATCAGTAATTCTCAATCAGCCCTGGACAGGGACTTATGGTAATGACCAACCGATCACTGTGCGATATCAACTCCCTATACCGGGAGAGACGAATCCCTAACAGTCACTCACTGCCTCCACGTGGGTCGGGACTGTGCCCAACTAAAACCTGTTTGCACGACTCCTTTGAACCGTGGTAGGGTAGTAATCAAAGCACAGTGGGATTTCACACGAGACAAATGACGACCTTAAGTCAACGGACTATCTGCACACATGTCACCTGAGAACTGCTATCTGACGTTAGGTATAAATACCATCCAGTCAGTTCTCGGCGAGTCCTGTCCGGTGTACTCACACCCAGTGAGCATCTGTATACAATCTTAGGTGCACTCCACCAATGGCCGTGGGACCAATCCATCGCCCCTCCTCATGGTCTAGATATGTATACACCAGTCTACTCCGGAGTATCGATGCCCAGTCTCGATACTCTTGCGACTAGGGACATCTAAGGATGTGCCTATTGACTATCCAGCTCCACCTAGTATGACTGCCATCACAACGCCGGTTGTCAGGCAAACACCCTATGGGCTTTATCAACATGTATATATGTATGAATACTACGCAAAATATATCATATGTTAAGATAAAAACAAACCAAATAGCGTACTATCATATTAAGCAAGACTGTCTGTACATACATATCCCCAGCATCCTATACAATGAAGGCATTTAGGGCATATATATATCCAACAACACTTCAAGCCCAGGTGCAAACACCGTGAATTTCTCCCTCCACTACTTCACGTCATGGATCGAGATGCATGTGTTAGGCGCGTTTACTACGCACCAGCTGCCTGATTTCTATGAGTCATACACCTTCTCGCGAGTCATTGGGTTGATTGATGCTTCCGCTCCTGATCCGACTCAGTTATGGGCTTTGTGCATATTTCTTAATCCGTATTCAAATGAAAGCGCGATGGTTTTCAATGACCGAGTCCATTCTGCGCTAGCGGGGCCCATTTAACAATTATTCGATTTGTTGAAGAATGGGGTTCCATCTTTAAAACACAAAGCAATCATGCATTTATATTCAATCAGGCCGGGGTACTTAGTGTTCCACTTGAATATCACTGCTCTCTTCATGCGGTATAATCCGCATCACTTCGCTCAGCAGCTAGGTTACAACCAGGGCGTCCCTTCGAAGCCTTTTTAGTTGAGCCTACTATCTCACTAGAGGCCGCACGCGACGTTATCCATCATTTCATGCGGTTAAATACTGGTTCCCTCTTCATGATCCCCAAGCCCGACTACCTTCCAAGCCTTGTGGGACCCTTCAAGGGATGGTATCGCCACCGGGTTAGTCCCATCATCGCAGAAAAGAGATGGGTGCTCTTCGAGTGTAAAGCCTCTGCTCCAGCTCAAACCATCAATGCCCCGTTGCGGCCACGGTCGGTTGTTCGCCCTTTTCTGAGGACAACGATTCAGTGCTCATTCCTATAGATGCCCGAGCAAAATCAGTCCCCTGTACTGCTGGTATGACGGTTCGCACTGGAGCCGGGGCAGAGACTCTTGATAAAGTACCAGCAGCGGCGTGACCAAAGGCGGATACCGAAGGCGAGATTAGGCAATGCCGTGCAAAAATGCCGAAGGGCGGGGGGGGAGCGCCCCTCTACTAGTGCTAGCTCGGGCCCTAGAAGGAGGAAGAAATCGGCCGCCTGTTTACTCAATGCTTTTCTTGAGTCTGAGCCTCTTATTCAAGGTGAGCCGATATCTGTACATGAGCCGGACGACGGTCTCCTCTTTCCTGGTACATCCGCCGAGGAGGCCGCTAAGTTGGCCGAGGCTTTGAAGCGTTCACAGGACGAAGCCGAAAACGTGCGCCCCTAGAAGGGATGCTTTCCCCATGTTGAATTCCGTGATGTTTGTAGGGTTACCTAGCGCGGCAGCAAGATTTAAGGAGGCATCGTCCATGCCAATTTCAAATTTTTGCCATGCTAAACAACCCTAACCCTAGAATCTTAACTAGAAATTTAAAATATACAATATGTAAACAACTTTACAACTAAGTGAATGCGGAATACAACCTTTGTAGACCGGTCCTTCACTTCAAATGCTCCGTATAGAAGTCCCTTCACTGCGAGTAATGATCTCCCGAACTCTTGAGAGGATCCACAAGGTGAAAGATGCAAATCGCCTCGAAGTCTTCGAGGCGATCTACGTCGATGAGACTCAAGCTCATGCTACCTCTTCACTAAATTAGGGTTTAGTGAAGCAAACACCCTAAACTAAATGGCTAATAGTAGAGGATGATGAAGTAGGAAATGGGCTCACTTTGGATTTATTTTTCTCACAATATTTTCTCACTTAGAAAAAAAGCTAGCAAGCTTTTTCTCACGATGAAGAAGATGAAGTGATCAAGAGAGAATGAACTCATAAGGTGAGAATATAAACCATGGGTGAGTTAGTGTCATACACCAACCCATATAAAGAGTTAACTATGGTAAGGATAATGTTTAGGTCAATAAATATCTTTAGCAAAACAAAAAGAGTGGACTTGGTCAATGGTTATCCACAAGCTTTCTCAAATCTTCTAGCCATGACAAATTCCACCATTTTTGAATTACTTTGATAAATAAAAACCCTAGGATTATCCTAACTATAGTGTAAGTCTCATACATCCATGTTTCATGTATCATCAAGCATGTCACAATAAAATGTACATTAATATATATCACATATATACTATATGCACACAAGTGAGAAAAATAATACTTAGTGAACAAATATTAGTTAATGTAAATTAATATATCAAATATATAATTTTACATTAAATTATCAAATCAACACTTGATTTAATAATCCGGCTATATCACATACAACCGACTAATATCATATGAATCATCTTATCGAATCAACACTTGATCCGATAACCCGGCTATATCACATATAACCGACCGATACCACATATCGCGAGAATAGAATGCGGTATCACATACACGCATTAATCTCGGTTCCGTACATATCACATATCTGCTCCTACTTCGTTTCGCATGAACCAGGAAATCTCTGTGTAGGACTCTAAAGACTCGTCAATACGCCAGCAGTAGGTGATGATTATATCAAACACCCACAAGCCGCAAGCGGTCTGCTAAACGTAACGGCCACCCGGGTATTGAGCGATCAGAAGATCAACAAGCAAGCCTGCTCATACTCCTGCGAATCCAATCAGTAACACTACCGTACAGTCCGGTCTCTTCGTCTGATATGTCACATATCATAGCCTGGGGTGGTAAAACGTCAGACCCTAATAGCCTGATAAGTCATGCCGATGCAAGATTCATAACGGTTCAAGAAACTACTGATAACACTTACCAGTAGATCTCAGCAACCATGGCCAGGGATTTCCTGTTATGGCCAATCGAGCATAGCGCAACAACAACACCCAATACCGAGAGAGACGAATTCCCTCGTATTGCTCATTACCTCCATATGACTGGGGACTGTACCCAAAAACCACCTTTTTGCACGATCTCTTGACCGTGGTATGGTAGAAATCAAAGCACAGTGGGAATCACACAAAACTCTATGATGATCTCTGGTCGACAGACTAACCTGTACCAGTATCACCAGAGAACTGCTATCTGACGATTGGTTTAATACCATATAGGAGTTCTCGGCGTGTCCGTTCAATGTACCCCGTCTCCACTGAGCACCCATATACCATCTCTGATGTCAAACACCAATGGATATGGGATCATCCATCGCCCATCATATAGGTCGAGAAGCGTATATGCTAGTTTACTCTGGAATATCGATGCCCCGTCTCGATAATCCCACGACTAAGAACATTTGAAGGATGTACTTGCCGACTACCTCTGCCCCACCAGTATGATCCGTATCATAATCCTGGTAGTCCAGTACTCATCCTAATGGCTTTATCAACATGTAATAGATAGATAATAAATGTACATGTTAAGATAAAGAGCAACCAGATATCATACTATCATGTCGAGCAAGAAAGTCCTCCCTATATATGTCCAAGAATCCACTACAATATACATCACATGTACAGTAATGGCCTCTAGGGCATACATATAACTAACAATCTTCCACTTGCACTAAGGTCATCTGTTGTAGTATCTAATACCCAACAATTTAGCAGTGGTTATAGTATCCCATACTCAACCATCCTAAAATCTCTCAAATAGTATTTGGGGAAGCAGGCCTTGGTGAGTGGATCCGCCATGTTAACCTCAAAATCTACTCTCCTTATCTCGATCCCTTGGAGATCAACCATCTCCCAGATCAGGTGATACTTGCCTCAGAATATTTCTGGATCGCTGATGGGACCGGTGTTCCTATTCTAAAGCCGCAATTCCATTATTGTCACAATAACAGTTATTGGACGCTCAATTGTAGGAACCTTGTTCATCTCATGAATAAGAAATGTCCAGACAACCACTTTGGCAGCATCGTTGGTAGCAATATATTCAGCCTTTATCGTCTAGTATGTCACGGTATCTAGCTTGGAACTCTTCTAACATACCGTCCCTCCACTGAAGGTAAAGACAATGCTTGTGACTGACTTTCATTCGTCCTTATCACCCCGGAAGCTCGAACCAAGAACTTTCTTTTAGTGCTTCTCAAGTACTTAAGAATGTCCTCCACAGCTTTCCAGTGATTCTCCCAAGATCCGTTTGATTCCTGATCACTACACCTAGTGATTTAGCTACATCTGGTCTGGTACATAACATCGCATACACGATATAGCCTACTGCCGAAGCATAGGTTATCCCTTGTACGCGAGCTCTCTCCAAATCAGTATTGGGGAGAGTGATCCATGAGTAAGTGGGCGAACCACCACGATTAGAATCCTCCATACTAAACCCCTTTAGTATGTTGTTAATGCATTTGGATTTAGGACACTCCCAATATCCACATAGATCTATCACTATAGATCATAATCCACAAGATGTAGTAGGTATCATGTAGATCTTTTATTGAGAATCTTCGTGATAAGAAGAGCTTGACCGAGTGTAGTATAGGAAACCATTTCCTATCAAGAGTATGTCATCTACGTACAATACGTGTAAGACAACCTCACTCTCTACAACCTTCTTGTATATACACGGTTTATCTACCATTTTGATGAAGTCAAACTTTTTGACTACCACATCAAAACAGATGTTCCAACTCCGCGATACTTGCTTTAATCCTGATGGACTTAAGCATAGCTTTGAAAGTCTCAACTTTTCCATCTACAACAAGAATCTTCTCAAGATCAATTTGCTCCCAATGGGTTTTACCCCTTCAGGTGCAACATGCAAAGTCATACTTTGTTGGTGTATATGGATTCCATCTTTGATCACATAGCATCCAGCCTTTTCACAGAGTCGCCACTCGTGATGGCCTGCCTGAACCTAGTTAGGCCATCATCTACCATGATGCAATCCTCGCTCCCACTGTCACCAAGAAGACCGTAGTATCTCTTAAATGGATGAGGAACCTTACCAAATTCGCGGAGAGGCCAAGGCTTGTTGGAGACTATTAAATCCTTTGGTTTCACCAAATTATCAGCTGTTAGTTTGTCTAGCTGGAACTCCTTCCAGTTCTACCTCATGACCACTAATTTCTTCATAAGAAATTCTTTTTCTAAAAAGGTGGTATGCTGAGAAACAAAACACCTTTTGCTCCTCAGTGTGGTAGAATATATTCCCTCGCTAATGTTTGGGATATCCTAACAGACTTACAGAACTGACCTTGCCTCGAGTTTGTCCGGATTTTGTTTTTCAACATAGGCCGGACAACCCTATATCTTAACTCGTTTAGGACATAGTCTCTTCCCATTCCATATCTCATATGTAGTGGTAGGCCCTGATTTGGATGGAACCCCATTTAATAGGTATGCATCTTCTCAAGTGCATAACTCCAAAAGAAAACAGGTAACTCAGCAGTACTCATCATAGAGCACGCCATATCACATAGGGTGTGATACCTGTAGGGTTCCTAGGCACGCTCAAGGGGTCTCACAAGGCATCAACCATGCCAATTTCTAAAATTTTACGGTGCCGAGAAACCCTAGACTAGATCGTTGACTAGAATTTTAGGCGAAACTAGAAACTAGTTAACAACTTAACTAAGCGAACGGAAAATACAACCTTTGTAGATCCGGTCCTCCACCTCCATAGCTCCGTGATGATGTGTCCTCGCTGTCCAAATCGACTCCATGACTCTAGCATCGGCTTCATCGGAGAAATGGGCGGGCTAGGTCGTCGACTTCGATGCCGAAGATGATCTACGTCGAGGCATCACAAGATCAAGCTCCAACTTCACCAAGCCATGAAACTTGTGAAGAAAACACCCTATACTACTTGGCAAGTGGTAGAGGATGAAGAAATAGGAAGTGGGTTCACTTTAGAAATGGATTTCTTACTCGTTTTCACAAGTTGCCATTGAAGGAGGCAAGCTTCTTCATCTTGAAGAAGAAGAAGAAGAAGAAAAGAATATGATAAGTATTAAAAGAATTAACTTAAAAAGAAAATCCCATTCATTCTTATCATAATAGCAACCATGGTTAAGTGTAGAGAATGAACCAAGGTTAAGTGAATGGTTAGGTTTAGGAGAAGAAGACAAAATGGTCAAAGCTTCTTGAAGCTTCAAAGAAAAGAACAAAAGAAGAAACCATTTCATTTTCTTTCCAAAATAAATAAATGAATAAGTAAATAAATCAAACCCTAACTAATCACTTAATCATGGTTTAAAGTAAACTTACACCCAAGCTTGCATGCATCATCAAACATGATACAAACTAGTGCATAATACTATATTATATATACAATGTGCACTTCAAGTGAGAAAATCCTTTTAAAGTGAACAAATATTAGTTAATGTAAAGTAATATATCAAATATATAATTATACATTAAATCATTAAATCAACACTTGATTTAACGATCCGGTCATATCGCATATAACTGACTAATATCAATAGTAACAACTTATCGAATCAACACTTGTTCCGATAACCCGGCTATATCGCATATAACCGATCAATGTCACAAATCGCGAGAATCGAATACAGTATTACATACTGGTATTATTCTCGGTCCCGCAGATTTCTCATATGCGCTCCTATTTCGTTTCGCTTGAGCCAGGAAACCTCTGTGTAGGATTCTAAAGACTCGTCAATACGCCGGCAGCAGGTGATGATCATATCAAACACCCACAAGCCGCAAGTGGTCTGCTAAACGTAACGGCCACCCGGGTATTGAGCGATCAGAAGATCGACGAGCAAGCCCGCTCACACTCCTGTGAATCCAACCAGTAACACTTACCGTACAGTCCGGTCTCGTCGTCTGATATGTCGCATATCTCGCCTAGGGGTGGTAAACGTCAGACCCCAATAGCTTGATAAGTCGTGTCGATATGAGGTCTATAACAGTTCGAGATACTACTGATAACACTTACCAGTAAATCTCGGCAACCCTGGCCAGGGATTTCCAGTTATAACCAATCGAACACAGCGCAACATCAACTCCCTATACCGGGAGAGACGAATCCCCTCCTATCTCTCATTGCCTCCATGTGATTCGGGACTGTACCCAAAAGCCACCGTTTTGCACGCCCTCTTGGACGTGGTAAGGTGGAAATCAAAGCACAGTAGGAATCACACAAGTCTCTATAACGATCTCGGGTCTACAGACTAACCTGTACCAGTGTCACCAGAGAACAACCATCTGACGTGAGGTATAATACCATCTGGGAGTTCTCGGCGAGTCCGTCCAGTATACCCAGTCTCTACTGAGCACCCGTATATCATCTCCGATGTCAAACACCAATGGATATGGGATCATCTATCGCCCATCTGTATGGGTCGAGAAGGTATACACTAGTCTACTTTGGTATATCGATGCCCCGTCTCGATACACCCATGACTAGGGACCTTGAAGGATGTACTTATGGACTACCATATCCCTACTAGTATGATCCGCATCATAGTCCAGGCAGTCAAGTACACATCCTAAGGGCTTTACCAACATGTAACAGAGAGACAATCAGTATACACGTTAAGGTAAAGAGTAACCAGATAGCATACTATCATGTCGAGCAAGAAAGTCCTCCCTATATATGTCCCAGTATCCACTACAATATACATCCTATGTACAGTAATGGCCTCTAGGGCATACATATAACTAACAATCTCCCACTTGCACTAGGGCCATCTGTAGCAGTGGTTGAAGTATCTCATACTCAACCATCCCATAAAAGTCTCTCTCTGGGAAAAGGCCTTTGTGAGTGGATCTGCTGTGTTGTCCTCTGAGTCTACTCTCCTAACCTCGATCACCTTGGAGATGAGCCATCTCCATGATCGGGTGATACTGCCTTAGATTATGTCTGGATCATTGATGGGACGGACGTTCCTTGGCAAAAGACACAACTCCATTGTCACACAATAGGAGGAACTAGGTTCATCTCATGAACATGTATACATCCAGACTGCCTCTTTGGTAGCATCTTAAGTAGCGATGTATCCAGCCTTTATCGTCTAGTATGCCACGGTATCTAGCTTGGAACTCTTCCAACATACCGTCCCTTTACTGAGGGTAAAGACTGCCTGTGACTGACATTCAGTCGTCTTTATCACCCTGGAACCCTTCCAGTGATTCTCCCCAGGATCAATTGATACCATCTCACTACAGCTAGTGAGTGTCCTAATATCCCATTAGATCTATCTCACAGATCCAAAATCCAGGATTTAGTAGGTATCACTTTGATCTTTTATGGAGAATCATTGTGATAAGCGGAGATCGACCGAGCGTAGCATAGGAAACTCCTTCCCTATCAAGAGTATGTCATCCACGTACTCTACGAGGATCACAACCATACTCCCTACTACCTTTTTGTATATACAAGGTTCATCTACCATTTTGATGATGTCAAACTTTTTGACTACTACATCAAAACAGACGTTCCAACTCCGCGATGCCTGCTTTATCATATAAAACATCTTGCACACGTTTCCGCTATTCCCACTGTCTACGAGGCCCTCTGGCTGTGTACTTATAGACGCACTCTTCTAAAACATCATTTAGAAAAGGAGTCATGGCACCCAACCACCAGATATCGTAGTCATGGTATGTAGCCGTGGCAAGTAGGATCTGGATGGACTTAAGCATAGGAACTGGAAAAAGGTTTCATCATTATCCACGCCTGGTCGATGACGAAAACCTTTAACAAGTCTAGCTTTGAAAGTCTCAACCTTTCCATGTACACCAAGTAATCTTCTCAAGATATACTTGCTCCTGATGGGGATTTAACCCTTCAGATAAAGCAACCAAAGTCCATACTTTGTTGGTGTATATGGATTCCATCTCAGATCGCTAAGCATCCAGCCATTCTTACAGAGTCCCACTCCTGATGGCCAGCTCGAAACTAGTTGGGTCATCATCTCATGATGCAATCCTCGCTCCCACTGTCATAGAGAAACCGAAGTATCTCTCAGGTGGGTGAGGAACCCTACTAGATCGGCGGAGAGGCTGAGGTTCGTTGGAATCTGCTGAATCCTTTGGTTCTATCAAATCATCAGTTGCAGTTTGTATAGCTGGAACATTTCCAGTTCTACATAACAGATCTTGCCTCGAGCTTGTCCGGATTTTGCTTTTCAGACATAGGCCGGACAACCCCAAATCTTAACTAACTTAAGATATGGGCTCTTCCCTTTCCATATCACATATGAAGCGGTAGGCAGCTGATTTGATTGGAACCCTATTCAATAGGTATTCAACTTCATAAGTGCGTAACTCCCTAAAGGAAATAGGTAACTCAGTAATACTCATCATAGAGCACACCATATCATATAGGGTGTTATTGCTCCGCCCTGATACACCGTTGTGCTGTGGTGTATTCAGAGGAGTAATACTGAGAGAGAATCTCATTCTTCTTAAAATAGTCCAGGAGTTCCGTGCTCAAGTATTCTCCTCCTCGATCACATCAAAGGACATAATACTTATACCCTTATTTTGGTTCTCTACTTCTAACTTATATTCTGTGAATATCTCAAAAGGTTCGGACTTGTGTTTCAACAGGAACATATGTCTGAATCTCGAGAGATTATCAGAGAATGTAATGAAGTACAAAGAACCGGTCTTGGCATGTGTAGACTGGGGACCTACATACATAAACATATATCATCCCAAGAGTTCACTAACTCTTTCTCTGTTTCCAGTAAACAGAGCTATGGTCATCTTATCTCTGTGACATGACTGGCAAGTTTCACAAGATGTAAATTCAAACTGATTTAAATATGCATCTAAATATAACTTAGCTAGTCGGGTCGCATTGATATGACCTAGTCTACAATACCTCAAGAAGGATCCGTTCATTTCTGAACTCTTCCTCTTGTGTGTGTTCTATATACTAAGAACTGTAGTTTGATTTAGAACATCAATGCTTTTAGATAACGTGCCTGAACCGATCAACTTTTGATATAGGAAATGTTCAAAACATTATCCAACAATACAAAATTTTATCATTTCTTTACTAATAAAGAGACTGATATGATTTTGTATATCAGGTTCGGTATCTAATAACATTCATTCAGAATCAATGTATTAGTAATACAGGGTGACAGTGACCGACAGACTTGGCTGCAACTCTTGCCCCGTTTTCTACCTCATGAAACTTATCACCCGTTCTCAGTTCTTTACCTATCTGTAGCCCATGTAACATATTACATATGCGGGATCCTGATCCGGTATCATATACCCAGGACGTAAAGGATACAGAGAAACAGTTCTTTGTAATGAACACACCCGAAGATGATGCATCATATGCACTTTCTTCGTTTGGGCGGCAAGGGAATTCTGGTAATCCCCAATTTCCTGCTCTGTCTTATAACAATTATAAGTTGGAGCGGGACCAACGTTCCCCAGCTCAGTATAACAAGCGGGTTCGGTCAATATATCCGTTTTATTATCTTGATTAAGGCGTGATATGGTCGCTACCTGGAGAGAGAGAGAAGAAAACACTCAGCGTGCGCTCTTGCAAGATCAGATTGGTTATTATTTTATCTAATCAGGATGGCTCCCACTGTTTTTATCAAATCTTCCTTCAAACCCTAAAAGGAAAGACTAGCCAGGATTAATTACACGCTACAAGTTCGCCAATCTTTCAGCCAGGCCAGTGTCGGTACTTTGAGGGAGGTGCCCCGTGCTTTCGCACGGACCTAATTAATGTAAACCTCGTTTTCCCAGAGGCGTAACCCCGTTGACACCTTTTTAGACACCTACTTGATCGGCTAATTGTAATGTGTAAAACTCTCCCAGGAGTAACTCTTACTCGCAGTGGGTATCGGAATCCAACTAACTCATAGAAGGTATGCAATCTCATTGCAAATTTCAACACTTGAAATTCCCGATAATATTTTGCCCCTAGCATGCTATGACCTTGACGCATGCCATGACCTTGACGCATGCCAAACAACCAATAGTCCGCTAGTCAAGTTCAACCCGTACATTTCTTGATTGAATTAAACCCACCCGCACGACCCTTGACGCATGCCAAACAACGCCGTACGAATATCCTAATCCAATCGCATCGTATGCTAGCAGATAAGCACTAGTTAGCTACCGTACACTACGCCTTGACGCATGCCAACCAACCACAGCACGAATACTAACTAGTACTTATCTGAAATGACGGAGGACTACGACAGGTTTTTCTGAAAACCTATTGCGTAATGAACTTGATATCGTTGTAGGATCGAATGAATTTTGAAATGGAGTGTTTTTGAGGCTTTTCTAGTTTTGCTAAAGGAGTCACTCCCGGTGAAGGGATCGTCGGTCCTTTCCTCGTCGAATGAGGTGCGGGATATATCATATATATCACTGTGCAAAGCAGAAACTATAGAAGCAATCGAAAGACAAACCGAGAGTCGTAGCATCTGCCAGTTATTGCTAAAGGAGCCACTCCCGGTGAAGGGATCTCGGTCCTTTCCTCGTCGAATGAGGTGCGGGATATATCATATACATCACTGTGCAAAGCAAGAACTGTAGCTACCTGTTTTATTTAAGAAATTCGATTCCACAACATCTTAGGTTTCTTTTCTTTCATTAATCACATTAATGAAGTCCCATCATTTAAAATACCTAAACATCACAGATAAATACGACGTACACTTATGCCATCCGCATTCGCCTCGATGTCCCCTCATGCACCGTTAGGTTAGGTGACTAACGGCAGAGCGGGGCAGGGCTAGCGCGGGTGTAAAACATAAGTAACGCCTATATAATATATCATATATACTATATACAGTATTTATCACAGAACATCAAATGATCACATCACAGATATCGCAGCAGAAGAAACATATGAAATATTGGATATACTAGGACGTTCGTGTTTTCAATACGAGCCAGTATAAAACACGGATTCCACGGTCGCGATGAATAGCCAATCCCACACCCCTAGACCCCTACGAGAGCGGCAAGCAACCTTACCAATTCTAGAGTTAGGAGACCCGGACTCGACTCCTCAAGTTGGTCTCCCACTGGACTCCAGAACCCGGTTACTTGTGCCCTCCTCCTTGGGTCTATCCTAATGCGGAAAAGTAAATAATATACAAACGGTGATATCTTCCGTAACCTGGAAGTGCCCCAATAAAAGAATATTACATACAAGTTTTTACATGAATGAAAAAGAAAAACACTCATCTCACATAAAAAACCCCCCCGGCTATTTAAACACGACGATCCAATATAACATATCCAGCAACACATAACATCACATGTCATCAACGTAAGTAAACATGCGTATCCCAATTGTCGTTGACATATAGCAACGAATCCGGCGATATCACATATTACACTTACGGTCACAGAAAAGAAAGTGTAAAACTACAACAGTTGGAATCCGCAACCTCTTTAGACATCGCATGCCTAAACAAATGAATATCAAGTCGGGCAATTCAACAGGATTCCTGAAAAACCGATCGAATGCTCGTCGCAAACTTTATTAGGCGGCCGCACCCCTGATACCGTCGACGAAGTGCACTAAGGCGGAACACCGCTATCGCGAGCACCCGAACGGATGCTTTCGGCGACAGGGTTCTCCTACAGTCACTTGGTCGGGGTTATGGGGTGAGGCTGTCTATTAAGTTTACCCGGCGAGTATCCGCGTACGCTACGTGATTGCGACGGACTTTTGATCACATCAAAATTCCGTTGCAACCGATCATGTGAGACTAAACTGCTAGATTTATAACATTCATTCAGTTATTTCATAACTACTTGTGGATTCCAAATATTGTATCGCATTCCAGATAAACAGAAAATGTTAAACTTTCCGATCGAACAGTCAAACACCCAAGTTTTCCCGAAACAAATCAACACATGAAATAGGTTTAAAAACATCCAGTTCATGCCTCAGTACCAACGGTCCAGCCGTAGAAGGGTTAAGCCAACGTCTTACATGTGGCACGCAGTACTGCCCCAAACCCTAAGGTTTAAAAGGCAGTTCAAGACGGTCACATAATCGAGTTAAGGTTTGTTGTCTTCTAGAGGGACCATCGTGTTACTTGCACTACTTAGAACGTCGTTAAACCACGGAAAGATCCAACACTTGGAAATTTTCCGACAGGGGAAAAAGTGGGTATTTATATCCGGTCGAACTTTTTAACATATTCAAAAATTACTCGGAAAACACATAGACAAGATTAGACAATCCGATTGAATCCACGAAGCTCCAAAACACCCCAGAAAACTCAACTCTTGAGTGAAAATTAAAAATTCCCAGAAAACTCAGCACCACAAAATAGGAATTACTGTGCAAATATGGAAGGCTGACGTCATCATATTGCCGCGGAACCGCCGCAGAAGCCAGGCTTCTGCCGCGGTTCCGCCACGCTTTGGACGTATCACTTAGTCAAATTTGCACCGTAATTCTTAGAATTTCCTGCTGAATTTTTTAAGCATTTTTAATCTGGAAAAAAGCCAGTTTTTGAAAAAAGTCCAGAGAGCATAGAAAAATTGGGGTTTCGGGTTCGATCGAGTTTCTAACATCGTCTACGCATCGCCTAAGGCTCTAGCTAGTCTCTGATACCACTGTAGGGTTCTTAGGCACGCTCAAGGGGTCTCACAAGGCATCAACCATGCCAATTTCTGAAATTTTACGGTGCCGAGAAACCCTAGACTAGATCGTTGACTAGAATTTTAGGCGAAACTAGAAACTAGTTAACAACTTAACTAAGCGAACGGAAAATACAACCTTTGTAGATCCGGTCCTCCACCTCCATAGCTCCGTGATGATGTGTCCTCGCTGTCCAAATCGAATCCATGACTCTAGCATCGGCTTCATCGGAGAAATGGGCGGGCTAGGTCGTCGACTTCGATGCCGAAGATGATCTACGTCGAGGCATCACAAGATCAAGCTCCAACTTCACCAAGCCATGAAACTTGTGAAGAAAATACCCTATACTACTTGGCAAGTGGTAGAGGATGAAGAAATAGGAAGTGGGTTCACTTTAGAATTGGATTTCTCACTCATTTTCAGAAGTTGCCATTGAAGGAGGCAAGCTTCTTCATCTTGAAGAAGAAGAAGAAGAAGAAAAGAATATGATAAGTATTAAAAGAATTAACTTAAAAAGAAAATCCCATTCATTCTTATCATAATAGCAACCATGGTTAAGTGTAGAGAATGAACCAAGGTTAAGTGAATGGTTAGGTTTAGGAGAAGAAGACAAAATGGTCAAAGCTTCTTGAAGCCTCAAAGAAAAGAACAAAAGAAGAAACCATTTCATTTTCTTTCCAAAATAAATAAATGAATAAGTAAATCAAACCCTAACCAATCACTTAATCATGGTTTAAAGTAAACCTACACCCAAGCTTGCATGCATCATCAAACATGATACAAACTAGTGCACAATACTATATCATATATACAATGTGCACTTCAAGTGAGAAAATCCTTTTAAAGTGAACAAATATTAGTTAATGTAAAGTAATATATCAAATATATAATTATACATTAAATCATTAAATCAACACTTGATTTAACGATCCGGTCATATCGCATATAACCGACTAATATCAATAGTAACAACTTATCGAATCAACACTTGATCCGATAACCCGGCAATATCGCATATAACCGATCAATGTCACAAATCGCGAGAATCGAATACAGTATCACATACTGGTATTATTCTCGGTCCCGCACATTTCTCATATGCGCTCCTATTTCGTTTCGCTTGAGCCAGGAAACCTCTGTGTAGGACTCTAAAGACTCGTCAATACGCCGGCAGCAGGTGATGATCATATCAAACACCCACAAGCCGCAAGCTTTCTACTAAACGTAACGGCCACCCGGGTATTGAGCGATCAGAAGATCGACGAGCAAGCCCGCTCACACTCCTGTGAATCCAACCAGTAACACTTACCGTACAGTCCGGTCTCGTCGTATGATATGTCGCATATCTCGCCTAGGGGTGGTAAACGTCAGACCCCAATAGCTTGATAAGTGGTGTCGATATGAGGTCTATAACAGTTCGAGATACTACTGATAACACTTACCAGTAAATCTCAGCAACCCTGGCCAGGGATTTCCGGTTATAGCCAATCGAACACAGCGCAACATCAACTCCCTATACCGGGAGAGACGAATCCCCTCCTATCGCTCATTGCCTCCATGTGATTCGGGACTGTACCCAAAAGCCACCGTTTTGCACGCCCTCTTGGACGTGGTAAGGTGGAAATCAAAGCACAGTGGGAATCACACAAGACTCTATGACGATCTCGGGTCTACAGACTAACCTGTACCAGTGTCACCAGAGAACTGCCATCTGACGTGAGGTATAATACCATCTGGGAGTTCTCGGCGAGTCCGTCCAGTGTATCCAGTCTCTACTGAGCACCCGTATATCATCTACGATGTCAAACACCAATGGATATGGGATCATCCATCGCCCATCTGTATGGGTCGAGAAGGTATACGCTAGTCTACTCTGGTATATCGATGCTCCGTCTCGATACACCCATGACTAGGGACCTTGAAGGATGTACTTATGGACTACCATGTCCCCACTAGTATGATCCGCATCATAGTCCAGGCAGTCAAGTACACATCCTAAGGGCTTTACCAACATGTAACAGAGAGACAATCAGTATACACGTTAAGGTAAAGAGTAACCAGATAGCATACTATCATGTAGAGCAAGAAAGTCCTCCCTATATATGTCCCAGCATCCACTACAATATACATCCTATGTACAGTAATGGCCTCTAGGGCATACATATAACTAACAATACCTCCACCCCGATACACCGTTGTGCTGTGGTGTACTCGAAGGAGTAAGCTGAGAGAGAATCACATTCTCCATTTAGAAACTCCAGGAAATCCATGCGCAAGTATTTTCCTCCTCGATCACATCGTAGGACTTTAATACTTCTACCTGTCTGGTTCTTAACTTCAAACTTATATTCTTTGAATTTCTCAAAAGTTTCAGACTTGTGTTTCAACAGGAACATATGTTCGAATCCTGAGAGATAATCAGTGAATATAATGAAGTATGAAGAACAAAGCCTGGCATTAGTAGACATAGGACCAAATACATCATCATATATCCATCCCAACAGTTCAATAACTCTTGCTCTGTTTCCAGTAAACGGAGTATTGGCATTTTACCTTTGTGACAAGACTGGAAAGTATTATAAGATGAAAATTCGAACAGATTCTTATATTCATCCTTATATAACTTAGCTGGTCGTGTCGCATTGATATGACCTAGTCTACAATACTATAAGAAGGATTCGTTTATTTCTGAACTACTCCTCATGTGTGTGTTCGGTATACTTTGAACTGTGGTTTGATTTAGAATGTAAATGCCATTACATAACATGCCTGATCCAATCAACTCTTGATTCAAGAAAATGTTCACAACATTATCCTCCAATACAAAATTATATCCTTCTTTAACTTAATAAATAAACTGATGTAATGTTGTATATCAGGTTCGGTATCTAATAACATTTGTTCAGAATCAATGTATTAATACAAGGTGATATCTACCAACTGATTTGGCTGCAACAATTGCACCATTCGCTACACTTAGAGATATATCACCCATTCCTAGTTCTCTACCTATCTGTAGTCGTTGTAACATATTACATATGCAGGATCCTGATCCGGTATCACATACCCAGGACATAGAGGATACTGAGAAACAGTTCTTGGTAATGAACACACCCGAAGAATATACATCAACATGCTTATTCCTCGTTTGGGTCGCATGGAAATCCGGATATTCCCCTATTTCCTGCTCAGTCTTATAACAATTATAAGAAAGAACGAAACCAACATTCCCCAGCTCAGTATAATAAGCAGATTCGGTCAATGCATCTATATTATTATCTTGATTAAGGCGTGACATGGTCGCCACCAGGAGAGAGAGAGAGAAGAAAACACTCTGCGTGCGCTCTTACAAGATCATATTGGCTATTATTTTATCTAATCAGGATGGCTCCCATTGTTTTTATCAAATCTTTCTTCAAACCCTAAAAGGTAAGGCTAGCCGGGATTAATTACACCTTACAAGCTCGCTAATCTTTCGGCCAGGACAGTGTCGGTACTTTGAAGGAGGTTCCCCGTGCTTTCGCACGGACCTAATTAGAATAAACCTCATTTTCCAATGGGCGTAACCCAATTAACACATTCCTAGACACCTACTTGATCGGCTAATTGTAATGTGTAAAACTCTCTCAGGAGTAACTCTTACTCGCACATTTGTATTACATTTTTTTCTACCATTTGTATTGCATTTTTTTTCTACCATTTTCATATTAAAAAAAGGACTTTATTATAATATATTATACATATGAGGGTTTATGTGTAAAAACACTATTTTCCATGTGTTAATATATTTTAGTTAGCATTTGGTAGAAAAATGTATGCAAATAAATTCATTGACCAAATCCTAGTAGAACTAAGTCTACTAAATATTATATAAGATTATTGTGCAGAATTTTCCAAGTTGTTATGCAGAATATATCAAAGAAATCAAGCTATTGAAGAAGACTTGCCTAATTAAGAAGCAAAACTTAGAGACCAAGTCTGGAAGCAACCGAGAGAAGATTTCTGAATTCTAAAGGTGCCTAGGATTGCCATATGTCACAAGAAGAAAGCCCAAGAATTTTGATCAAGAGATCCTCACCTTTGAGCGCGGATCCGCGGCCAAACCCCCCTTGGGCCGCGGATCCGCCGCACTTCTAGGGAATTGGGAAGCAAGATTTTTTGGCATAAATCTATGAAGAATTTTACCAACTTTTCAACAATAAGATTCTGGCTTTGCACTATAAAAAAGCACCGAGAGCCTCTTGGAAAAGTTATCAAGCCGAAGAGATCACGAAGTCCCTGACGCTCACGCATCCAGGCTGATCATCAACGGTTCGTCTACCTCCTTAGGAAAGATCGAGAAGCAACTAGTTTTGTAATCATTTTCTACGGAATAAAGTGTAGATTGTTCAAGTTGATTAATAAAGGTAGTTATTTTATTTAATTGTTTTTTGCATTTTACATTATGTTTTCCCTCTCTGTCTTTTCATCTTCTTCTCCCAACATGCGCGAGTAATTCTCCGCTTGTTAGGGTTCGTAGGATTATGGTAGGCTAATGAACGATGAAAATAATTAAACCCTTTTTAAGTCCTATAAAGTTTAGAAACTTTATCAAAAGAATCATTAACATCCTAATCGGGCGCGCTAGCAATTCTTTGCTAGTTCCGACCGCGATTAGAGATTAGATTAATGATTGTTTTGGTAAAGGCTAGATATGAACGGAGTTCCGTGTCGAGATAAGGGTTAAGAGTGGGATTCCTTTTCCCTCCAGAAACCCTAATCTACATGCATCACCGTCGTTCTAGTTCTAAATCTATTAATGGATAAAAAGGGTAACTTTTAATTAATCGTCCATAACTACTAAATCCTAACGAACCCTACAAGCCCTCTTATTATATTATCTGCATCTTTAAATAATCTAGATCTATATTTTACATTCTTGTTTAACGTAGATCTAGAAACCATTCTATAAAATTCTTTATCTCTCCTCTCTTTCTCAACACATCTAAAGTAAAAGTAAAAGGTTCCACGTTTCCCAGAGGACGACCCGTACTCATCTCGGTCTAGCTACACGCGATACCGTTATTGATTGCGGTTAAACTACAAACACTTTTTACATCAATCAAATGGCGCCGTTTCCGGGGATACGTGCGTAATTTTTTATTTTTACTATTTGTGTTGAATTCTTAGACGAGTCATATCATTATTAAAACAAAACTGCAAATTGTATATTTAACGATTATTGTGTGAATTTTTGCGAGAGAATCTGGAGTCACGGACTTGAGGAAACAGGAGATCTAGGGTTCACACTTCTCTGGTAAGATTCTAACTCCCTTCTCTCTCCTCTAAAATCCAATAAAATCTATTTTCTGCAGGATTCTTTGCAAAATATCGCCGCTCAAAAATCTTTTTGCAAAGTTTTTTTTTTCGGTTTGTTTTTGCATATTTTAATACGGATCTTTAAGGGGCAAGGACCAAATCAAGATTAGGTGGGGATTTCATCACCCTTCCTAAGCCCCACAAATCACAAACCAAGCATATAGATCAACCCTTCATTAATTTAAAAAATATCTAGACCAGACTCTAAGGACTGTCGCGCTCAATAAGGACAGAGGAAGGTCGTGGATAATCTATCGTTTATCCGCATTATTTTTGTAGTGCCTAGGAAAGTGTGTCGAAGGCTAGTGGTTTTTAATTAGGCCCACGACGTGGTTCCTTCCCACTTACCTGGTACTTACCTGGCTACAAGGGTAGTACGGAGGCGATAGAGGATTTATCCTGCGGCTTGTCCTTTGGAAGTCTAGGAGCGGTCTAGAGACTGGACCTAGGTAGCCATAGTTCTAGGGTTGTGCATTTTTGTAATTTGTCTAAATCCATCTTTTTTTATAAAACAAACCAATTACTTTCTCTCCTTTTTACCCCTTCCCCCTTCTTCTCTTCTTATAATGGGTGACCTAAACAGAAGAACACTTGCCGAGCTTTGCTGTCCACAACCAGATATCTCTTGTTTTCGAAATCCCTTCGGTATACCGTCCGGCTCTTCCATGTCCTTAAAAGATCATATAGAACAAGCAGGAAGAAACAGTTGGCCACCTCAGTCTAGGTCTTATCAACCGTATCTTAATCCTACACCTGTATCAGTTCATACCCAGAGTGAGGAAGCCCCTAGACGAATGTCCATTGCTGAGCACATAGCTTGGTCTAGAGGCCAAAGTTTCAACCCGGACCAATATCAACCATCACCACCACTGTCCAGAGAAGAGTTTGATATGCGGTTTGTATATAGCCAACCAACTAACCCATATCAATATTCTTCTTATCATAATATTGATCCTACTCCTACCCAAGTTCAACAACCATTCTGTTCCTATCAATCCAATCCGACTTTTCCACCTACTCTAGACAGTTCTTCTAATCAGTCATTTGGGAGTTTTAATTATCCACAGGAATTTCAATCTTATACTGAAACCCCTTATCAACCCAAGACTAGTCTGGAGCAGACATTAGAAAAATATATGGAACTGACGAATCAAATTATGAAGGATTTGCGTAGTAAGACAGAACTGTACACCCTTCCTAATCAAACCTCCCCTTTCCAAACTGAAATCCACAACTCCAGTTTCATAGATTCATCAAGTACACCAAATAGAATGACTGATAAGTTGTGTGACTTTGTAGTGTTTGATTTACCCGACTGTGAAGGGTCCATTTCAAGTGAAACCATACCCAACCCTTGTGATCTCTACACCTCCACTCTTGAACCAAAGCTGATTGAAAACCATACTTTTGATGAGGTGTTTGAGAATTTTAACCTTCACTTGAATGAAGTGATTGACATTGGGGATATATTGATTGATGAACCCGAAATTTTGGATGATTTTGTCCCATCAATTCATCAAATCCTTTCACTTCCTTTTGGTCATCATCTTGAGCCTTTAATTCTTCCCGAACCCCAAATATGTCTTGAAGTTGATGATAATGGTATACCCGAAGATCGGACCGAAATACAGCCTCCATCTTCCACATCTGGTTCAGCAACACTCGACACACAAATTTGTTTACCCATTTCACCTTTTACTTTCTCCGGCTCTTCTTCTGTTTCTATAGTTTCAGTGAGTTTTGATGAATCACAATCCGTTAATTCAAGTTCAATAATGCCAGAAATTCAACTTGATATTTTTGAAAATGAGGTAGATGAGTTTTTCGAGTCCTCTACCTCAATAATTTTTGAATCAAGTAGGATAAATTCTGGCACAAAACTCTTTGACAGCAAAATGTTCAATCACACCATTGATAAAAGTTTTGAAGAACTTTTTGCTGACGAACTTGAATTTTTAAACAATACGGATTTTGTGATTGATCAATCTCCACTTATAGAGGTTGAACCGTCCCCATTCTTTCTTCCTAATCATTCACATTCATCCTCATTCTTTCTTTTCTCTAATTTCAAACCCTTTCCAGACCACCTCTTATACCTTCCCCACTTTTTCTTGCCTCGATACAACACATTCTTCCACCAACCTATACGATATACTGATAAAATCTTTGAATGGTTGGTGTTAACTTTTGGTCTTTGTAAAGTCTTACTTTGACCAAATGACTCACCCCCTCTTAAAATGCTTCGTATTGTCTAACTCATGTTTGAGGGGGGGTATATTTTTGGCTCTTGATCATAACTTTTGTCCTCAAATTTGTGAGCCAAAAATAAGTTTGGGGGAGGATTTTCACTTTCATATATTCTTTCCCCCATTAATAATTTCCTCCCAAGTCTACAGGTTTTTGAGCATCACGGATGACATCAATGAGGACACTGCTGTAAACAGGTTTGGGGGAGGTTTGTGCTTATTTACACATCAATTTGCATCATACTTTGCATAAGCACAACATTTTCAAAAAAATTAAAAAAAAAAAATTTATAACAAAAGAGTAGAAAGTGAAAAATTACATCCAAAAGATAGGAATAGTTTAAGAAAACCAAGAAAATTAGAAGTTTTCTTAAACGAACTAGTAATAAGTAGTTATGAGCTGTTATCCCAAGGGTTAGTAAGATGGAGGAAGTCACTAATCTGAGGATAAAAATAAGTCTGAAAAATAGTTTCTATTTTGGAAGCCAAACATTTGAATGTTGATATCCTACTACATGCACTTACACACGTCTTGAAACTCGGGATAGTAGAGGATACCTTGAAATGCTCTTGTCTAAAAGCCAAAGTATGAAGGAAATGGAAAAAAAAATGAATGAAGAAAATATAAAAATGGTGAAAAGAAAAAAATGAACACTGGTTTTGTATCGCCAAGGCAGCAATAAAAAAATATAGCGAGGGTGCCTCTTCACCTAGTGCCCTAAGGCCAACTGGTCTGGGAGTCACTGCTAAGCCTTAGGTGGTGCAAGACGAGGAAATATTATCACCTAATCAGCAAACACATGAGTAATCGGTCGGTCAGTACCTCAAGAAGTATTAACGGTCGCATGAAAATGTGTGAGCAAACCTAAGTATTCATCAAATTAAAAAATACTAAGGTAGATGGACAAGAGTATGATACCTTGAATTGAATTCTCCGAGTGTAGGGATGTCCTATATACACACGTAGGGGTATATGATCAATGTTTGGATGAAAGGTAGGAATGAAGAATAAAGACGATGTTTTATTGAGGGATGATGTGATTTCTAACATTTTTTCATGACTATTAAGATAGGGCTCATGACAACTGAAAAACTAGTATAGTTGGAAACTCTTCTTTTCAAGACCTTTCTTTTATGGTTCTTGTCTTTATATGTAAATTTCACCATCTTTCTTTTGTTATAGGATTTTGTGGGTGTAATCCGCTGAAAACCCTCAGGAGACAACACTCCTCCTACTAGGGACACCTAGAGGTTTAACGGCTTGTTGCACATGCTCAGTGCAATCGTGTCTGCCTACGAAAGTGTGCTTAGTTTTTTCCTTTCTTTTTCTCCTCTTAAATAAACTAGTTTGCTCGGGACGATCAAAGATAAGTTTGGGGGTATTTGTTCAGTTGATAAAACTGCACATTTGTATTACATTTTTTTCTACCATTTTCATATTAAAAAAAGGACTTTATTATAATATATTATATATATGAGGGTTTATGTGTAAAAACACTATTTTCCATGTGTTAATATATTTTAGTTAGCATTTGGTAGAAAAATGTATGCAAATAAATTCATTGACCAAATCCTAGTAGAACTAAGTCTACTAAATATTATTTAAGATTATTGTGTAGAATTTTCCAAGTTGTTATGCAGAATATATCAAAGAAATCAAGCCATTGAAGAAGACTTGCCTAATTAAGAATCAAAACTTAGAGACCAAGTCTGGAAGCAACCGAGAGAAGATTTCTGAATTCTAAAGGTGCCTAGGATTGCCACATGTCACAAGAAGAAAGCCCAAGAATTTTGATCAAGAGATCCTCACCTTTGAGCGCGGATCCGCGGCCAAACCCCCCTTGGGCCGCGGATCCGCCGCACTTCTAGGGAATTGGGAAGCAAGATTTTTTGGCATAAATCTATGAAGAATTTTACCAACTTTTTAACAATAAGATTCTGGCTTTTCACTATAAAAGAGCACCGAGAGCCTCTTGGAAAAGTTATCAAGCCGAAGAGATCACGAAGTCCCTGACGCTCACACATCCAGGCTGATCATCAACGGTTCGTCTACCTCCTTAGGAAAGATCGAGAAGCAACTAGTTTTGTAATCATTTTCTACGGAATAAAGTGTAGATTGTTCAAGTTGATTAATAAAGTTAGTTATTTTATTTAATTGTTTTTTGCATTTTACATTATGTTTTCCCTCTCTGTCTTTTCATCTTCTTCTCCCAACATGCGCGAGTAATTCTCCGCTTGTTAGGGTTCGTAGGATTAGGGTAGGCTAATGAACGATGAAAATAATTAAACCCTTTTTAAGTCCTATAAAGTTTAGAAACTTTATCAAAAGAATCATTAACATCCTAATCGGACGCGCTAGCAATTCTTTGCTAGTTCCGACCGCGATTAGAGATTAGATTAATGATTGTTTTGGTAAAGGCTAGATATGAACGGAGTTCCGTGTCGAGATAAGGGTTAAGAGTGGGATTCCTTTTCCCTCCAGAAACCCTAATCTACATGCATCACCGTCGTTCTAGTTCTAAATCTATTAATGGATAAAAAGGGTAACTTTTAATTAATCGTCCATAACTACTAAATCCTAACGAACCCTACAAGCCCTCTTATTATATTATCTACATCTTTAAAATAATCTAGATCTATATTTTACATTCTTGTTTAACGTAGATCTAGAAACCATTCTATAAAATTCTTTATCCCTCCTCTCTTTCTCAACACATCTAAAGTAAAAGTAAAAGGTTCCACGTTTCCCAGAGGACGACCCGTACTCATCTCGGTCTAGCTACACGCGATACCGTTATTGATTGCGGTTAAACTACAAACACTTTTTACATCAATCAGCGACGATGTAATATAACATATCACAGCAACACATAACATCACATGTCATCAACGTATGTAAATATGTGTATCCCAATTGTCATTGACGTATAGCAATGAAACCAGTGATACACCACATATAACACTTACGGCCGCATTAAAGAAAGTGAGAAACTATAACAATTGGAATCCGCAACCACCTCAGACATCATAAACCCAATGTATCTCATACTTTGGATTTCATGCCCAACAAAATGAATTCCTTAGACATCACATGCCTAACAATTATAAACCCCGCATTTTAGTCTTGATATTGAAAACACTTTCCAATAACCAGTCGGGTAATTCAACAAGATTCCCAATAACCTGATCGAATGCTCGTCGGAAACTTTAGTAGACGGCCGCACCCTCAATGCCGTCGATGAAGTGCACTAAGGCAGAACACCGCGGCCGTGAGCACCCGAACGGATGCTTTTGGCGGCGGGGTTCTCCTACAGTCACTTGATCGGGGCTATGGGGTGTGGCTATCTATTAAGGTTACCCGGCGAGTATCCGCGTACACTACGTAATTGCGACGGACTTTTGATCAACATCAAAATCCCGTGGCAACCGATCAAATGAGACTAAACTGCTAGATTTATAAAATTCAAACTGGTTATCTTATAACTAATTATGTGGATTCTAAATATTGTATCACAATCACAGATAGCTAAACGAAGTTAAACTTTTCGATCGAATAAGCAAGCACCCAAAATTTCCCAACAAGCTCAACAATTGAGCGGAGTTCAAAAAGTATCCAGAAACTGCCACAGCTCCTATGAACCATCCGTAGAAGGGCCGATCCATGCCTCACTCATGTCACCACGGAACTGTGACAAACCCTAGGGTATGACCGCGGTTCCGCGATCCAAAAAGTCGAGTTTGGGTATCGTTCTTCTAGAGGGTCCACAGAATCGCTTGCATGATTTTCTGAATATTTTAAACTCGGAAAAAATCCAACTCTTGAAAATTTCCAGCGGGGAAAAATTGTGTTATTCGTTCGAACTTTTTAAGTTCTTCTAAATAACCTGAATATATGTTAGAATTATGATTACGAAACACTCCGAATTGCCTTTGCATAATGTTAACATCACATGCAAAATTAGCAAAAACTAGCAACACCTGAAACACCAAAACCCAGAGACTGGAACATAGAAAACATTTGGAGCTAAAATCCTGAACCAAGGCCGGCCTCCTCGGTTTTGAAGCTCATATGCTCAGCCGAATTCCGAGCAAACCCCTTCAAATTTTCTCCGTGTTGTCATATCTCATACAACATTCTGCAGTTGCTTAAAATTTTTTAGAGGCCATTTAAAATTCGGCAGAAACCGGAATCTCATGTTTCAAGTTTCGGAGTAGTTTCGGTTTCGTAATCTAACAAACATCATTTAAATCTCTAGCTTGGCTCCGATACCACTATAGGGTTACCTAGCACGGCAGCAAGGTTTCGGGAGGTATCGTCCATGCCAATTTCAAATTTTTTCCATGCTAAACAACCATAACCTTAGAATCTTAACTAGAAATTTAAAATATACAATATGTAAACAACTTTACAACTAAGAGAATGCGGAATACAACCTTTGTAGACCAGTCCTTCACTTCAAATGCTCCGTGTAGAAGTCCCTTCACTGCGAGTAATGATCTCCCGAACTCTTGAGAGGATCCACAAGGTGAAAGATGCAAACTTGCTCGAAGTCTTCGAGACCGAAGATGATCTACTTTGAGGAGTCTCAAGCTCATGCTACATCTTCACTAAATTACGGTTTAGTGAAGCAAACACCCTAAACTAAATGGCTAATAGTAGAGGATGATGAAGTTGGAAATGGTCTCACTTTGAATTTATTTTTCTCACAATATTTTCTCACTTAGAAAAAAAGCTAGCAAGTTTTTTCTCATGAAGAAGAAGATGAAGTGATTAAGAGAGAATGAACTCATGAGGTGAGAATATAAACTATAGGTGAGTTAGTGTCATACACTAACCCATGTAGAGAGTTAACCATGGTAAGGATAATGGTTAGGTCAATAAATATCTTTAGCAGAACAAAAAGAGTGGACTTGGTCAATGGTTATCCACAAGCTTTCTCAAAGCTTCTAGCCATGACAAATTCCACCATTTTTGAATTACTTTAATAAATAAAAACCCTAGGATTATCCTAACTATAGTGTAAGTCTCATACATCCATGTTTCATGTATCATCAAGCATGTCACAATAAAATGTACATTAATATATATCACATATATACTATATGCACACAAGTGAGAAAAAGAATACTTAGTGAGCAAATATTAGTTAATGTAAATTAATATATCAAATATATAATTTTACATTAAATTATCAAATCAACACTTGATTTAATAATCCGGCTATATCACATACAACCGACTAATATCATATGAATCATCTTATCGAATCAACACTTGATCCGATAACCCGGCTATATCACATATAACCGACCGATACTACATATCGCGAGAATAGAATGCGGTATCACATACGCGCATTAATCTCGGTTCCGCACATATCACATATCTGCTCCTACTTCATTTCGCATGAACCAGGAAATCTCTGTGTAGGACTCTAAAGACTCGTCAATACGCCAGCAGTAGGTGATGATCATATCAAACACCCACAAGCCGCAACCGGTCTGCCTAACATAATGACCACCCGGGTATTGAGCGATAAGAAGATCAACAAGCAAGCCGGCTCATACTTCTGAGAATCCAATCAGTAACACTACCGTACATTCCGGTCTCTTCGTCTAATATGTCGCCTATCATAGCCTGGGGTGGTAAAATGCCAGACCCAAATATCCTGATAAGTCATACCGATGCAAGGTCCATAACGGTTCGAGAAACTACTGATAACACTTACCAGCAGATCTCAGCAACCCTGGCTAGGGATTTCCTGTTATGGCCAATCGAGTATAGCGCAACATCAACTCCCAATACAGGGAGAGACGAATCCCCTCCTATCGCTCATTGCCTCCATGTGACTCAGGACTGTACCCAAAAACCACTTTTTTGCACGATCTCTTAATCGTGGTATGGTGGAAATCAAAGCACAGTGGGAATTACACAAGACTCTATGACGATCTTGGGTCGACAGACTAACCTGTACCAGTGTCACCAGAGAACTGCTATCTTACGATAGGTATAATACCATCTAAGAGTTCTCGGCGAGTCCGTTCAGTGTACCCAGTCTCCACTGAGTACCCGTATACCATCTCTGATGTCAAACACCAATGGATATGGGATCATCCATCGCCCATCATATGGGTCGAGAAGCGTATACGCTAGTCTACTCTGGAATATCGATGCCCCGTCTCGATACTCCCATGACTAGGAACATTTGAAGGATGTACTTGCCAACTACCTCTGCCCCACTAGTATGATCTGCATCATAATCCCCGTAGTCAAGTACTCATCCTAAGGCCTTTATCAATATGTAATAGAGAGACAATAAATGTACATGTTAAGATAAAGAGCAACCAGATATCATACTATCACGTCGAGCAAGAAAGTCCTCCCTATATATGTCCAAGCATACACTACAATATACATCACATGTACAGTAATTGCCTCTAGGGCATACATATAACTAACAATGTTGACCCAGCCCCGGCTATGTTATGAGTGGTTCCTTTGACACTGGAAAAAGAACGGGTTCTCAATCAGCCAATATCGGCTGCTTCTGAAGACGAGGCTTCTCTGAAGGCGTGTAAGGATTTATCTTCGATCGAAGCCCGACAAGCGTGACTTAACAGAAAAGAGCAGCAGCTCGAAAAGGCCATACTTCAGGCTCCCTGGTGTATCGGTATGTATCTTTTATGTTCTTCTCAGCAGATAATTTATATTACTTTCATATCGTATTCGTCTTCACATATTTTTGCTTTGTAGGGCCTTCTATGGCGGGAGCAGCTTCGAGTCCAGATCGCGCCTTAGAGCCTCCGGTGACGGCCCTTATTCCTTTAGCGGAGGTCACTGGACCAGCCATAGACTCTGTTAATATTTCCAGTGACACACCTAAGGGTGTAGAGGGGATTACTGATACTACTACCACTCCAGTCCAGAATGGACGAAGTATCTAAGGTAATCTTATATAGATACTACTATCACTCCAGTCCAGAATGGACGAAGTATCTAAGGTAATCCTATATAGATACTACTATCACTCCAGTCCAGAATGGACGAAGTATCTAAGGTAATCCTATATATATATATATATATAATGACCATTTCTTTCCCTTAGAATTGCGGGAGTTAGCGTCCTCTTGTAGATCGTTCTTTGGAAGAAACCTTCCCGTGTCTACTTAATATGGCATCGCCGCACGCGGTACCACCCCTAGAGCATCGTCCTTTCCTCCGTCCAAGGTTGGTATTCCTTTGCCTTCCGTATCATATTTTCATAATGATGCTGATGTGCCTTTTTTTAATTTTAAACCACAATCTTACAGGCTGATGACGAAGTTGAAGTTCTTGATGGGCCTAGGGACTTCACAGATCCGCTTTCTGTGGCCATGGGTAAGTGACGCTTTAACCATGGTATTCTTCTACTTATTCTCTGTTCGGAAAGGCGACTAACCATACATGTATCTTCAAAGTTTTGCCAACCCTGACTCTGCTAGAGTCCCGAATTTGCATGTCGTCGGGCCTTTATGCCAGACGTGTATCTGAGAGGATGGCAAAATAGAGCATTCATTCACTGGCAATTCTCATTGAAGATCTTCGCGCTGACACTTCTGTCATAACTAAGGAATTTGCTGTTGAAGCCAATGCTTCTTTGTTCGTTCTCGCCACCTACCATGACGAGACGCTGCTACGTACTTGGGTTGAATATTGCCGTCAAGTGGAGGCTTCCCTACATGGAGTTGAATGCATGCGCTCTCCCTCTGATATCCTATCAATAAAAGCCAGCTTGTGTGGATGGATCGATCGGTGTGTGGTGTAACAACTCCAATTTCAATGTACAGAAAATTTGTTTAAAAATTAATGTACAAATGGAGTATTTGCAATCCTATGTACACTATAAGTATTTGTTTTACTTTTGAACAGTAAGAAAGTACTTGTAGCTCATTGGAAAAGTCTTGCACTGCTGCGACGTAGCCCCTGTGATCGAATCCCATCAGCCACATTATCTTTTTATTAAAATTTTTTTTAATCTTTTAGAAGCCCAAGGGTTTGCACGTGCACTACACGTAAGATGATAAGTTACAGAGTAATCAAACACATGCACTGGGGAAAACCAAGCGACACCAATACGCGGCAAAAGATCCAGCACCCCCCACCGGTTTTAGACCGGCGGCGTATGCATTAGGGACCGGTACCGCCAGGTCCCCCCCCGTACGTAATGCCTTGAAAATTTCACCCTAGCACCTCTTCGCTACCCCCATTAACCCCATATTGTTTGTTTACTCTGAATTTATCTAGAGAACAATAAAATACCCTTTAATCCAATTTTTAATGCAAATTTTGATGCATTCTTTAACCCTCTAAACCCCAATTTTTTTCTATAAATACCACACTCCATTTCATCCATCCTCACTCAGAAATTCCTCTAAAAAATTCTCAAGTCCTTATAGTGTGCAAGTGGAGTTAGCAAAGGGTGAAGTTCCGACGACGTTTCGAGGTGATTCCGGCGATGAAACGACGCCCCAATGCTTCCCTAGTCTTCACCTAACTCTCTTCTTTCTCAATATCCAGTAAGTCCCCTCTCCCCCTCTCTTCTCCTATTTTAAAAAGTTTAATTTCTAAAACCCGACGGAAGCGGAGTTAATCCGACTTCCGATTCGTTTTTTTTTAAATTATATTTTTCTTAATCTATAAAATACCCTACTCACATATATGTTTAACAAATATTAAAAAACACATTAAAATAATTTTCATCTCAAAAGAATTTTTTATGCAATTTTTATTGTATTTTTACGGTAAAATACCACATACTTTATTTTCGACACAAATCAACATAATACTTATATTACCTTTAGATAACTCATGAGGTAATGACCTACCTCATCAAAACACACGTCTTTAACATAGCACGATGAAATTTTGGAAATATATTTATGGGATAATACGACATTACAAATAAATACCATCAAACTTGCAAAACCATTTCTTTAAAAAGTGTATTAATCAATTCCTTACAATTACGCCTCTACAACCCACTTTTGGGGACCCCATTCAGGATGATGCTGGTTATCGAACATCATCGGGCCTATTAGAGCGAGATGCAGACCTCCGAAAGGAGCATTCGATCTTGATGGAATTTTAATGCATTTTTCTTTAGAAAATGAGATTTCTAAAAAAATAAATAAAATTATTTTTATTAAATATATATATATATATATTTATATATATAACTATAATCAAAATATCTATTTTAATTATATTATATAAATATTCCAAGTTTTCTAAAGCAAAGGAATCACCATTATAGGATAACACCATTACAATTCAATGCAAAATACTGACATTTCAATAAAATACCATATACAATGAAAACTAGGTTTTTACTCACTAGAAAGTTCACTTTTATAAAATATACATCTATGAAAACCCTAAAGACGATAATTAAATACTTGAGGTGTATTTTGAAAACACATCAAAACTATTTTTACATAAAACCTCCTCAAGTTATGCTAAATTATAATAAGGACCCTAGTAAATATAGGTTTAAGCGGGACAAATTCTCTTGAGCCTCAGGGAGCCGGAGAATATGGGTGCTTGCCTATCTAAGGTAGACAATCTAACAAACGGTGTTATCAACACGGTAATTGTTTTGGAAAGAGACACAAATCCTGCCGTCCATGTGCAGCAGTTACCGATAACACCAAAACTAATTCAGGACTTCAAATTTCTTTTTAAGGGTCTGACTCACACTGAGTCTCAATCTGACTTGAATATGATTCAAGTATAAACTTCAATACAACATGAATCCATCTATTTAATCTATATCAATCTATATTGACTGAACCGAACCATGGATATACTCCGTCTGCATGACTCTCCATTCATATCCATTCTGTTTACTGATATCATGGTTTTGGCAAGTCATCCATCTATATAACAAACAATATAATCAATACAAAAGACATCACGGGGTTTATAAGGGATAGATTGGTATGTAATGTGTTAGAAGTGGCACAAGACTATAACCTTAATACACCTAACCTGAATATCCATTGCCGTTGTACCGTGGCTGAACGGTTCCTTGTGCTCCGTATACCTTAGTCTCTAGAATAGTAGGACTCCTTTCGTATACACTGGCATATTTTGTACCAAGCTACAAACATCTACGTTAACAATATAATCAAACATTACTAGTCTTATTCTCTTTCTGTCTATTCTATCTCTACTCATCTTTGGGACTTACCGAGCGATTGTTCGCTGACGACATTCATTTCTTCTTTCTTTGGAATGTTGTCAGGTGATTCAGATGCATTAAATACTGAGCCCAGTACTGAGGATTTGGAGCAGTTTTCTTTTGACCCAGAGGTTTAGACACTTGTACATATTTATTTCATTTCAGTTATGCTATTGTTTAGGCATCACTTTCTATTCATGTATTTACATTTCAGTTGTACCTATAAAAGAATGTTTAATAAATAAAGTTGTTGTTCATTTATATTTCTGTCTCTTGTGTACTTTTACTTTATATTGCTTAAATACGCTTAGCGTGTTTACTTCTGAGTAAATACGTAGCGGGCTTCGCCGCGTCCTCTCCCCGTACACCGGGAAACGGGGCGTGACGGGTTTTGTTGGTGGCCCATGCAGGTCAGTTCTGCATGGACATGCGGGTCAATTCTGCATGAAATCCTAAGCAATATAACACAAGAATCATCAACTAAAAACATTCTTTACATATTCCTTAAATCATACAATTTTATATACTTTGAATCTGTCCTAACCCTAATTTTCTTTCAAGGTTATGGATTCTCCAAACAACACCAGTACCAACTTCAACAACACACCACTACCTCTACCGCTTATGCCTACCATCGCTGCTCCGATCAATAAGTATACGGTACTGCTTGAGGCAATCCACAGCCTCCTAGAAGGACAGCAACAGCTGATTGGTATTTTAATGAACCGTCCAGAAGCGGAAGCACCCGGGGTAAATCAATTCCGGGCTTTGCACCCCAAGCAATTCTCGGAAAAAGAGAGCCCTCTAGAAGCTGAGGAGTGGGCTCAGAGTATTGAGGATGACCTAGCTGTAGGATTGTTCGGCATGACAACAAGGTTTCGGGAGGCATCGTTCATGCCATTTTCAAAAAATTACCGTACAAAACAATCCTAACCCTAGAATCTTAACTAAAGATTTAGACAATACAATGTGTAAACTACTTTACAACTACATGATTAGGGATTACAACCTTTGTAGTTCGGTCCTTCACTTCTTTAGCTCCTTGTAGTAGTCCCTTCGCTCCAAGTTGTGATCTTGCGGACTCTTGAACTGCTCCACAAGAAGAAAGATGCATACTTTCCTGAAGTCTTCAAAGCCGAAGATGATCTACGTTAAGGAGTCAAAAATCCAAGCTACCCTCTTCACTAATGTAGGATCAGTGAAGCTAACACCCTATACTAAAGTGATAATCTAGTAGAGGATGATGAAGTAGGATTTTTGCTCACTTTAGAATTACTTTTCTCACTTGTTTTAAGCTTCTCTCAAAACCTAGAGAGCTTTCTCATCTCAAGAGGAAGAAGAAGCAAAATAATAGAGGAGAGAGTGAATCGCAACCATGGGTGAGAAAATATCTAATATATCTCATGTAGAGACTTAACCATGAGTTTAGATAATGGTTGGGTTAACAAATATCTATTATAAGACAAAACTAGTGGACTAGTCAATGGGTCTCCAAGCTTCTACAAGCTTCATGCCATGTGACCATTATCCAACTAATAATTGATTTACACTAAATAAATAAACCCTTCATTATCATTATCATGGTGTAAGTCTCATACACCCATGTTGCATGTATCATCAACCATGACACATAAATAAAACACAATTAATATATATCACATATATATCAAGTGTGCGTGTGAGAAAAAGAAATGCTTAAGTGAGCTAATATTTGCTAATGTAAATTAATATATCAAATATATAATTATACATTAAATCATCAAATCAACACTTGATTTAATAATCCGGTTATATCTCATATCACCGACTAATATTATTTGTATCAATTTATCGAATCAACACTTGATTCGATAACCCGACTATATCTCATATAACCGACTGATACTGTATCGACTTATCGAATCAACACTTAATTCGATAACCCAGCTATATCTCATATAACCGATCGATACTTTATATCGCGAGAATAGAATACAGTATCATATACTCGTATTAATCTCGGTCCCGCACATATCATATACATGCTCCTACGGTATCATATACTCGTATTAATCTCGGTCAAGCACCCACAAGCCGTCAGCGCTACTAGCTGGACATAACGGCTACCCGGGTATTGAACGATCATAAGATCAGTAAGCTAGCCCGCTCTAACTCCTGCAAAAGCCTGTCAGTAACACTACCGTACAGTCCGGTCTCTTTGTCTGATATGTCGCATATCTAGTCTAGCGGTGGTAAACGTCAGACCCCAATAACCGATAAGCCATATCGATGTGAGGCTCATAACGGGTCGAAAAACTACTGATAACACTTATCAGTAAATCTCCGTAGCAGCCCTGGCCATGGACTTGTCGTTATGGCCAATCGAGCACAGTGCAACATCAACCCCCAATACCGGGAGAGACCAATCCCCTCCTATCGCTCATTGCCTCCATGTGATTTGGGACTGTACCCAAAAGCCACCGTTTTTCACGTTCTATTGAACGTGGTAAGGTGGAAATCAAAGCACAGTAGGAATCACACAAGACTCTATGAAGATCTCGGGTCTACAGACTAACCTGCACCAGTGTCACCGGAGAACTGCTATCTGACTATAGCTATAATACCAACTAGGAGTTCTCGGCAAGTCCGTTCAGTGTACCCAGTCTTGACTGAGCACCTGTATACCATCTTTGATGTCAAACAGCAATGGATATGGGATCATCCATCGCCCATCATATGGGTCAAGATGCGTATACGCTAGTCTACTCTGGAATATCGATGCCCTGTCTCGATACACCCTCGACTAGGAACAATTTTAGGGTGTACTTGCGGACTACCCTTGGCCCCACTAGTATGACCTCCATCATAATCCTAGTAGTCAAGTACACAACCTAAGGGCTTTATCAATATGTGAGAGCAAGACAGCATCACATATACAAGTCAACATGTTAAGATAAAGAGCAACCAGATAGCATACTATCATGTCGAGCAAGAAAGTCCTCTCTCTATATATATCCAAGCATCCACTATAATATACATCACATGTACAATAATGGCCTCTAGGGCATACATATAACTAACACTAGAAACAGCACAAGTGCCAGAGATCGCTTGGGTTCGAGTTGCGAAGCTGCAGCTCACTGACAATGCACGAGTCTGGTGGAAGGCGGAAGAAATCCGTCTTGACCAACCGATCGAATGGAGGACTTTTCATGACATGTTCGACGTGAAATACTTCCCTGAGACTGTCCGATTCGACATGGAGTAGCAGTTCATCCACCTACAACAGGAATCTATGTGGACCAAATCAGTGGATGAATACGACACTGAGTTTACCATGCTCAGTAGGTAAGCTATGTCTCAATGTACGATTTTCAAATATCACATATCACACGGCTAACACAATACCTTAACAGGTTCACGGCACATTTGATACCAACTGCTGAGATCAGATCCAGAAGATTTCAGCAAGGGTTAGATTCGGAAATCCAAGCTGCTTTAGCTACAGGGAATTTCCCAACCCATGAGATGGCCCTGAAAGCTGCCCGCCGATATGAGGCAGTGGTGAAGATGAAGGGCAGACCTCAATCTGTCGGAATGAAGCACCCTGCCACTCAGATGGCAGGAGTAGCCTCTTCAAGGCCACAATTTGTGCCCAGGAGACTGGGAGTACCAAACAACCGGCCCAACCCATCCTTTTGTACCTACTGTAGGAGGGATGGATATTTGGCGAAGGACTGTCGGCGTGCAAATCGTCTTTTCTTAGTCTGCGGCTCAGCTACTCATGATATTGGGTCTTGTCCTCGTAGACACAAGCTAAATGCTGCACCCAGGCCAGCAATCACTTATCAACAGCGCCCAGCCATCCAGGCACCTACTCTACGACTCACACTACTTGCTCCACCTCCTCGGGGACCGACTGCAGCTCCTCCTCGTCAGTTCCATAAAGCTCAAAGGAACGTACCTCAAGTACAACGGAACGGGCAGAGAAATGCTCCTCCAGCAAGGAGGAATGTACCGAGGCGACGGGCTTTCACAATAACTATGGAAGAGGCTGAAGCCACAGGCCAAGTCATCACTGGTAACACTTTCCCTTCAAGATTTATTTTCCATCCATATATACATATCCATATACTTTCCTTATACCTAAACCTATCCCACATAACTTAGGTACGATCTTAGTAGCCTCACTTCCTGCACTAGCACTCTTCGATACTGGAGCATCTCATTGCTTTTTGTCGCAACGGTTCGTCCGAACTCATGCGATTCCAGTCAAACCTCTCGTATCCAACTGGAATGTCAGTTCACGCAACAGCGTTCTAAAGGAAGTAATGGGATACGATCTGTGTCCAGTGGTCTTCTGCAGTAGAGAATTCTATGCTGACTTCAAAGTGCTGGAAATACCGAATTTCGATGTCGTTTTGGGTATGGATTGGCTCGGAACTTTTTACGCTATCATCGACTTCCGTCAAAGGAGGGTAGTGTTCGAGATTCCAAAACATCCGGTCTTTTATTTCAAAAGTGGAGACCGTACCCTGGAGTCAAGAACATAAAAGGCAAAACCGAATTAGGCAGTAATTGCAACACTTCAAGCGGAGGAAGGATAGAAGCCAGAGATAGTTCGAGAGTTCGATGATGTATTTCCTGAAGACATATCAGGTTTGCCCCCCGATCGAGCTCTTGAATTCAGCATTGATTTAGTACCTGGAGCACAATCGGTGATTAAAGCACCGTATCGGTTAAGTCCTGAAGGTTTGAAAGAAGTCCGTACTCAGTTGGATGAATTATTGGCGAAAGGATGGATTCATCCCAGCACTTCAAGTTAGGGATCTCCAGTTCTACTTGTGAAGAAAAAGGAAGGTTCATATCGAATATGCATTGATTATAGAGCTCCAAACGATGTAACTATAAAGAACAAGTATCCACTCCCGTGCATCGACGATCTGTTCGATCAGCTAAATGGATCTTGCATTTTCTCCAAGTTAGATCTTCTTTCGGGTTATCATCAGGTGAAGGTCAAAGAATCTGATATCCATAAAACGGCATTCAGAACTCACTATGGACATTATAAATTCCTTGTAATACCATTTGGAGTGACTAACGCACCGGCTATATTCATGATCCTAATGAATCAAGTTTTCCGAGAGTACCTAGACAGGTTTTTGTCATCTTCATTGACGACATCCTGGTGTATTCTAAGAGTCGGAAAGAACATGCCGAACACCTACGAATTGTCCTGGAAACTTTACGACAGCATCAACTCTACGCCAAGTACAGCAAGTGCGAGTTTTGGCTAGATCAAGTCGGTTTTCTCGGACATATTGTATCAGGCGATGAAATTTCTGTAGATCTAGCTAAAGTATCAGCAGTAAACGAATGGCCGACACCAAAGTCAGTGAAGGACATTTGAAGTTTCTTGGGATTAGCAGGATATTACAGAAGGTTCATTGAAGGATTTTCGAAGATTGCAACACCCCTGACCAAGCTCACACATAAAGATGAAGAATTCGTATGGTCAGAAGCATGTGAATGAGCTTTCGTAGAACTCAAGTCAAGATTGACATCAGTACCTGTTCTCATTATACCGGATCAATCTGGAGGTTTCGAAGTGCATTGTGATGCATCCGGTAAGGGATTAGGATGTGTTCTACATCAGCACGGTAAAGTTGTAGCTTATGCTTTAAGACAGCTGAAGATTCATGAGCGAAATTATCCGACGCATGATTTGGAGTTGGCGGCCGTAATTTTTGCTCTCAAGATTTGGCGCCATTATCTTCTTGGTGAACGAGTGTACATATACACAGATCATAAGAGTATGAAATATGTGTTTACTCAGAAAGAGTTGAATATGTGGCAAAGAAGATGGTTAGAACTCATGACAGGCTTCGACATCAACCTACAATATCATCCAGGGAAGGTGAATGTAGTACCTGATGCCCATAGTCGCCAACTATTAGCATTGAATCTCACCGCACAGTGGAAGCTTCAACAAGATTTGCATCAGCTGGAGATTGAAGTAGTCATACCAGGTAACGCTTCAAGTTTGATGAACTTACAAGTTCAATCTACCATTGTTAATCAGATCAAAGCAGCTCAAGAAAGTGATACTAAGTTGCAAAAGATCAGAGAACAAGTAGAAAGTGGACTTCGAACAGACTTCATCATCTATGAAGACGGATCTTTGAGGTACGTCAGTAGATTGTGTGTGCCAAACGGTTCTGTGCAAGAAGTGTTGATGAAAGAAGCCCACAGCTCTCCTTATTCAGTACACCCTGGAGGTACAAAGATGTACAAAGATCTGCGTCAAAATTACTGGTGGCGTGGAATGAAGCGTGAAGTAGCCAGAAGTGTCGCTAAATGCTTGGTGTGTCAGCAGGTAAAAGCTGAACATCATAAGACTGCTGGTTTACTTCAACCGTTACCTATCCCAGAATGAAAGTGGCAACACATCACTATGGACTTCATGACTGCACTTCTCGCAGCACGAAAGGTAACGATGTGGTATGGGTTATTGTGGATCGACTCACAAAGTCGGCTCACTTTATTCCCTTTCGAGTTGGCCAATCTACTGAGATACTAGCAAAGAAGTACATGGAGGAAAGAATCTAAGTAAGATTTAAACTTTTCAATATATACTAACTCTGATACCCATGAACTCATGCAGGAAATCGTAAGATTACATGGAGTACCAGTTTGCATTGTCTCCGATCGTGACACTAGATTTCAATCGCAATTTTGGCAGAGTCTGCAAGCTAGCTTGGGAACAAGTCTAAAATTCAGCACAACTTAACATCCACAAACAGATGGTCAGTCTGAGCGAACTATTCAGATCTTAGAAGATATGCTAAGAGCGTGCATGCTAGACTTCAGAGGATCGTGGAAAGATCACTTACATCTTGTGGAGTTTTCATACAACAACAGCTACCAAGAAAGTATATGAATGTCACCTTTTGCAGCGCTATATGGATGGAAGTGGCGATCGCCATTAAGTTGGGACGATATCGGTGATAGAGAACTCCTTGGACCTGAGATGATAGTAGCAACTATCGACGCAGTTTGTACTATTAGGGAAAGAATGCGCATAGCCCAAGATCGACAGAAGCACTGGGCTGATGCAAAGCACCGTCACTTGGAGTTTCAACTAGGAGAACATGTATTTTTGAAGATATCTCCGAACTGTGGAGTGATTCATTTTGGAAGACGGGGTAAGCTCAGTCCAAGGTATATTGGACCATTTGACATACTCGAACGAGTCGGTGAAGTGGCTTATCGCTTGGCACTTCCACCTTCATTGGAAGGAGTGCAAAATGTGTTCCACATATCCCAACTCAGTAGGTATGTGAGCGACCCAGCCATATTCTTGATCACTCCGAGCTCACTGTACAGCCAGATTTATCTTGTGAGCAACAACCTGTTGAGATCCTGAAGAGAAAGGTGAAATCACTTCGGAACAAGGAAGTCAACTTGGTTCGAGTGATGTGGAGAAAAGATTCACCAAGAGAATCAACATGGGAACGTGAGGACGATATGCATGCAAGATACCCTCATTTATTTATAAACTAGTCCTTTAAAATAATTGTAAATTTCGAGGACAAAATTTTTATAAGGAAGGTAGTTTGTAACAACTCCAATTTCAATGTATAGAAAATTTGTTTAAAAGTTAATGTACAAATGGAGTATTTGCAATCCTGTGTACACTTTAAGTATTTTTTTTTACTTCTGAACAGCAAGAAAGCACTTGTAGCTCATTGATAAAGCCTTGCACTGCTGTGACGTAACCCCTGTGATCAAATCCCATCAGCCACATTATCTTTTTATTAAAATTTCTTTTAATCTTTTAGAGGCCCAAGGGTTTGCACGTGCATTACACGTAAGATGATAAGTTACAGAGTAATCAAACACATGCACTGGAGAAAACCAAGCGACACCAACACTTGGCAAAAGATCCAGCACCCCTCACCGGTTTTAGACCGGCGACGTATGCATTAGGGACCGGTATCGCCGGGTCCCCCCGTAGGTAATGACTTGAAAATTTCACCCTGGCACCTCTTCGGCTACCCCACTAACCCCATATTGTTTGTTTACTCTGAATTTATCCAGAGAACAATAAAATACCCTTTAATCCAATTTTTAATGCAAATTTTAATACATTCTTTAACCCTATAAACTCTAATTTTTTCCTATAAATACCACACTCCATTTCACCCATCCTCACTCAGAAATTCCCAGCCAAAACTCTCAAAAATTCTCAAGCCCTTATAGTGTGCAAGTGGAGTTAGCAAAAGGTGCAGTTCTGACGACGTTTCGAGGTGATTCCGGCGACGAAACGACACCCCGACGCTTCCCTAGTCTTCCCCTATCTCTCTTCTTTCTCAATAGCTAGTAAGTCCCCTCTCCCCTTCTCTTCTCCTATTTTAAAAAGTTTCATTTCTAAAACACGACAGAAGCGGAATTAATCCGACTTCCGATTCCGTTTTTCTTTAAAAATTATATTTTTCTTAATCTATAAAATACCCTACTCTCATATAATGTTTAAAAATAATTAACAAACACATTAAAATATGTTTCATCTCAAAAGAATTTTTTATGCAACTTTTATCTTATTTTTACGGTAAAATATCACATACTTTATTTTCGACACAAATCAACATAATACTTGTATTACTTTTAGACAACTCACGAGGTAATGACCTATCTCATCACAACACACATCTTTAACATAGCACGATGAAATTTTGGGAATATATTTATGGGATAATACGACATTACAAATAAATACCTTCAAACTTGCAAAACCATTTCTTTAAAAAGTGTATTAATCAATTCCTTTCAATTGCGCCTCTACAACCCAATTTTGGGGACCCCGTTAGGGATGGTGCGGGTTATTGCACATCATCGGGCTTATTAGAGCGAGATGCAGACATCCGAAAGGAGCATTCGATCTCGATGGAATTTTAATGCATTTTTCTTTAGAAAATAAGATTTCTACAAAAATAAATAAAATTATTTTTATTATATATATATATAACTATTATCAAAATATCTATTTTGATTATATTATATAAATATTCCAAGTTTTCTAAATCAAAGGAATCACCATTACAGGAAAACGCCATTACAATTCAATGCAAAATACTGATATTTCAATAAAATACCATATACAATGAAAACTAGGTTTTTACTCACTAGAAAGTTCACTTTTATAAAATATACATCTATGAAAACCCTAAAGACGATAATTAAATACTTGAGGTGTATTTTGAAAACATATCAAAACTATTTTTTACATAAACCCCCTCAAGTTATGCTAAATTACAATAAGGACCCTAGTAAATATAGGTTTAAGAGGGACCAATTCTCTTGAGCCTCAGGGAGATGGAGAATGTGGGTTCTTACCTATCTAAGGTAGACAATCTAACAAACGGTGTTATCAACACGGTAATTATCTTGGAAAAAGACACAAATCCTGCCATCCATGTGCAGCAGTTACTGATAATATCAAAACTAATTCAGAACTTCAAATTTCTTTTTAATTGTCCGACTCAGACCGAGTCTCAATCTGACTTTAATATGATTCAAGTATAAACTACAATACAACATGAATTCATGAATCCATCTATTCAATATATATCAATCTATATTGACTGAACCGAACCATGGATATACTCCGTCTGCATGACTCCCCATTCATATCCATTATGTTTACTGATATCATGGTTTCAGAAAGTCATCTATATAACAAACGGTACAATCAATACAAAAGACATCGCGGGGTTTATAAGGGGTAGATTGGTATGGAATGTGTTAGAAGTGGCACGAGACTGTAACCTTAATACACCTAACCTGAATATCCATTACCGTTGTACCGTGGCTGAATGGTTCCTTGTGCTCCGTATACCTTAGTCTCCGGAATAGTAGGACTCCTCTTGTATACACTGGCATATTCTGTACCAAGCTACAAACAACCTCATTAACAATATAATCAAACATTACTAGTCTTATTCTCTTTCTGTCTATTCTATCTCTACTCATCTTTGGGGCTTACCGAGCGATTGTTTGCAGACGACATCCGTTTATTCTTTCTTTGGAATTTTGTCAGGTGATTCAGATGCATTAGAGACTGAGCTTAGTACTGAGGATTTGGAGCAGTTTGCTTTTGACCCAGATCTTTGAACACTTGTACATATTTATTTCATTTCAGTTATGCCATTGTTTAGGCATCGCTTTCTATTCATGTATTTATATTTCAGTTGTACCTGTAAAGAAATGTTTAATAAATAAAGTTGATGTTCATTTATATTCATTTCTCTTGTGTACTTTTACTTTATATTGCTTAGATACACTTAGCGTGTTTACTTCTGAGTAAATACGTAGCATACCTCGCCGCGTCCTCTCCCCGTACACTGGGAAGCGGGGCGTGACATGCGGCCAGTCTCTAGTATTGTGAGAAAAGTCTCAACCGGAATTTTTTGGAAAGGGAGTTGGCTTCGAAGGCTTTGGGGGAACTTCAAGCCCAGCTCACAACCAAGACTACTCGGGCCTATGAAATCTGGCGGGTCCTTCAGGAGGCAATTACGAAGGTGGTGGCTTTTGATAAAGCTGTCATTTTCACACGCGAAATGGTCAACACCAACAAGACTGCCGATAAAGAGCTTGAGAATCGGTTTTCTTCATACCAACAACAGCAGGCACATGCAGGGACTCAACTTGCGGCGTTGCTAGAGCCTGAGGCGGAAGTCCAGCGGAAAAATGACGATCTAGCTGGCCTATTGAACCGCCCGCCGTCTTAAAATTTTTTGTCGTTGTATATCTTTCTTTCTTCTTTTTTTTGTATCTTGTATTCATTTTGATTTATGAATAAAAAACATATTTTATTTCATGTTTGCACCTCTCTATCCTTTGATATCTTGATTTGGCGTAAAGTAGTTTATATACTCATTTCGGAGTTTGTAGTTTATATACTCATTTCGGAGTTTGTAGTTTATTCATTCGTTTCAGTGTTTCTAGTTTATTCACTTGTTTCGGAGTTTCTAGTTTATGTACTCATTTCGGAGTTTGTAGTTTATTCACTCGTTTCGGAGTTTCTAGTTTATGTACTCGTTTCGGAGTATCTTTAGTTTACCTCCCTTGGGTTTTACAGGCAAACTTGTTTTAACGCTGTATATAGATAACCCCCATTCTTTACGACAGAGGACTGTTAGGCTTGTGGTACTAGGATTTTAGTCCGTGGTACCGTCGCATTGGCTGATGTATTCCTTGATATGCAGTCTTTAAGCCATTGTTCGAGTAGCCCCCCGACTGTCGTGTCTCTGATCCCTTCGGGGGCTGGACAAGACGACTTCATGTAATCTCCTTAGGTCATATTATCGTCGGAAGAGCAAGCGTTAGGAATTTGCCATGACGCTTTTTATTTAAGGTTAGGCTCAATTTGGAGCCTTGATGAGTCATAACCACTCCGCTTTGGGGTGGGATGATCTCCAATGGTCTTTTAGGCTTTATATGAGTTGCCGTCAAGACCCGAAGCTAGGAATATGCCGTCACTTCCTTTTTTGTTTTGACGATTACGCACCGATTCTTTGCTGAAATAGGGTAGACATCTGTAGGACCCCTATGCTGTATGTTTTACAATTGAAGTCTGGAGCTAGGAATATGCCATTGCTCCAATTTCATTTGATTGCTGCGTCCACATCCTGCTGCAATGAGGGGGAACGCCGGGATAGTCTCTAGGTTGTATATGTACCGCAAAAACTTAGAACTAGGATTTTACCATTACTCCATTTTTGGTTTGTTTTGACCCTTAGGTCTTTTGTTGACGTTGCGTCTGCACCCCACTGGAATGAGAAGAACGTCGAGCTAATTTCTAGGTTGTAGATATTGCCGTTGAGATCTGGCTCTCCTTTTGACGGAGCCTGGTGGGAAAATATGGTTCCCTTTTCTTTTATTTGTGCTCATGGATCGTATACAAGAGTCAATATGGAAATATTTGCAGGACAGAGTAAACTTTAGTTTATTTTATTTTATTTCTGCGATACTCTATCTTTTCAGCTTTTTATATCGCGCAAGTCGTGATTGCCCAAACATTACAGCTATTTTTCGTGGTGCCCAATCATTTTAGCAATATATTTTTTTATTTACTCGCTGCTTTTTATTGCAAGTTGCCTAAACATTTCAGCTTTTTCATATACATTTTTTTGCGACTCGCTGAGTTTTATTACGAGTTAGGAACTTGAGATCTGATTCCAATCTTGGCATTAGCATCACTGTAACTGAAATATTTCCAGGAGAGAATCATCATTTGTCATGAGAGGACATGGAGTTTGACACCTGTTTAGGCATCAGCATCGCTACAAATGGAAAGTTGCCAGGAGCGAATCATCATTTGCCTTTATCGATTTGAACAAAGATGACTTAGTAGACAGGGTTAGGATCTTGTCGACTAAGGCTTTTGACTTTATGATCTAAAAGGGTCTCATAAAGGTATTTCTCCCTACGAGTCGAGAGGATCTCATAATTGTATTTTCTTCTTAGGAATCGTGGGGATCATAAGTGATATTATTCAGTCGAAAATATTGCACTTTTGAGATAACATTTTCCTTACTTTCCTTAAATATTTAAAGGTGTTTATTATAAATATAGAACATATTTGGGTTTATCTGCAAAATACTCTTTACCATATGTTTATATATTATAATTAACATTATGAAGGAAAATATATGCATATAATATTTATATAATATTTTGGTAATTAAAATATGCATATGCATATCAAATATTCTAATTAAGATTCTTAAAAGATATAATATCATACAAATGGTTAGAATAATATTTCAAAATATATACATAATATTTTAGTAATTAATAGATTCTTATCTTACCAAATATTCTTAATCAAGTTTCTTAAAGATTTATTACCATATAAAGTGATTAAGATACTCTCTCTAATTTTATAAATATTACTAACATTATTCATGAAGATTTTGTGCAGATTTAGCTCAGGTCAAGAGATCAAGATATTCAAGATGTCAGGATAAAAAATCTGCCAATAAAATCTTAGGATCTCAAAACTTGGAAAGTGGATCTTTATGGCAAGTCTAAACCTATGACATCTAGGATTTCTGATTTGAGGGCTATATAAAATACCGAGGGCTAAAATTAAAACTCATCACCTTTTACACGAAGCAAATCACCGTCAAAAAACAAGAGATCCACGACAGGTCCACGATTCGACGTGATAGGGCGACGTGAAAATCGACGGAGCATCTACTTCCTACGAGGCAGAGATCGAGAGCAACTTCTTCCTCTTGTAATCTAAATTCGTAGGATTTGTACTTATAAAGTTGATTAATAAAGGTAGATCATTTTTTTAATTATTTATTTTCTATATTTTTACTTTCTGCATTTTAATTATGATCTCATTCTCTATCCTTTCTTTTTCTTCTCACAACATGCGTGAGTAATTCCTAACTTGCTAGGGTTCGTAGGATTAGGGTAGAACAATGGATGAGAAAATATTTTAACTTCTTTTAAGTCTTATGAAATTTATAAACTTTAGCAAAAGAATCGTTAACATTCTAATTGGACGCGCTACCAATTTATTGCTAGTCTCGACCGGGATTTGAGATCAGATTAACAATTGTTTTGTTAAGGGCTGGATATGAATAGAGATCATTGAAAGGACAAGGGTCAATAGTGTGGAAAAATCTAGTTTCTTCCAAGAACCCCAATTCTCATTCATCACTATCAATCTAGTTTTAAATCTATCAATAGATAAAAGGAGTAATCTTTATTAGTCATCCATGACTATTAAATCCTAACGAACCCTACAAGCCTTCTTCTTATATATTCTATATCCTTATTTAAACTAGATCTGAAAAATATATATTCTACATCCGTATCTATCATAGAATCTACTCTTCACTATTCTCTATTCTCCTTCCTCTTTTCTAATCAACATGTCTAAAGTAAGATTAAAAGTTCCACGAATCCCTGAGGACGACCCATACTTATCTCGACTAGCTACGAGCGACACCGTTATTGATTACGGTTATTCTACAAACACTTTTTCACGATCAATCAAATGGCGCTGTAGTCGGGGATACGTGCGTAATATTTTTTTCTTGCTATTCGTATTGAATTCTTATTCAATCCATATCATAAAATAAAACAAAACCGCATCTTGCATATTTAACGATTAGTGTGCGATTTTTGCGAGGATATCTGGAGTCACTGTAGTAAGGAGATAAAAATTCAGAGACTTTCTGAGAGGACCAGAAGAGCAAGGGAGGCCACCGCAGCAAAAATTTTCAAAAGATCTCTCAACTCCGCGACGGAACCACGGTAACAAGTCCATTTTAGCGGTAGAACCGCGGCATAGTTGGGGACTTAGGATTCCAAACTTCTCTGGTAACTTTCCTATCTTTCTCTCTCCTCTAAAAATCAAATAATATATTTTTCTGCAGGATTCTTTGCAAAATATCGCCGCTCAAAAATCTTTTTGCGTGTTTTGTTTTGCGGATTGTTTTTGCATATTTTAATACGGACCTTAAGGGGAAAGACCAAAATTCAGATTAGGTGGAGATTTTATCACCCTTTCTAGGCCCAACAAATCACAAAATGGCCATCCGCATCACCCTACATTAATTAAAAAATATCTAGACCAAGACCCTAAGGACCGTCGCGCTCAATTAGGATAGAGGAAGGTCGTGGGTAATCTATCGCTTATCTGCATTACTTGCGTGGTGTCTAAGGCAGGTGTGTCTAAGGTAAGTGGTTACTTAATTAGGCCCGCTTTTTTCGGTGATTCGTATAGCGGATACCTCCCACTTACCTGGCCACAAGAGTAATAAAGAGGTGGTAGACGATTGATCCTGCGGCTTGTCTTTTGGAAGTCTAGGAGCGGTCTAGTGCTTGACCTAGGTGACCTTAGTTATAGGGTTGCTTATACATTTTGTGATTTGTTGAGTCAACCTTCAATTCCTTCTTTCAAAGCAAAGCAATCCAAATAAAGCTTAATTCCTTACCATCTCACCCTCCTCTCTTTTCACCTTCTTATAATGGGTAACCTAAATAGACGAACTCTTACCGAGGTTTGCTATCCAGAACCAGATATTTCTTGTTTTCGTAATCGCTTTGGTATACCATCCGACTCTACCATGTCTTTAAGAGATCAGATAGAGCAAGCGGAAAGAAACAGTTGGCCACCTCACTCCAGGTCTTATCAACCGCATCAAAATTCTATATCTTCTTCGGTTGATACTCCATTTAAAACGTGTGAGGGAACCCCTAAACGCATATCCATCGCTGAGTATATAGCGAGGACTAGCGGCCAAAGTTTCAATCCAGACAAACCGTTAGGACAACAAACACCACCACTTTCTAAAGAATATTTTGCTACTCATTTTGCGGCGTATATAGCATCTGTTGACAGTCGACAACCAACCAACCAATATCAATATTCTTCTTATCATAATGTTGATCTTACTCCTGCCCAATTTTCACAACCATTCAATTCATATCAATCCTACCCGACTTTTACACCTTCTCTAGACATTCCTTTTAATCAGTCATTTGGGAGTTTTATCTATCCATAAGAATTTCAATCTTCTGCTGAAACCCCATACCAACCCATGTCTAGTCTTGAATGGATAGTGGAAGAATATCGGGTAGCGTCATGCCGTCAAATAGAGGAATTGAATGAGTGTATGGCCGTCCTCATACAACAAAACGAACGAGCAACTAGTTTACGACTAGCTCAAAATTTTCCAACGTATGATACGGTCATAGGACAAATTGAGAATTTGGGTAGTGAGAGAGAGTGGTACACCCTTCCAAATCAATCCTCTCTATCCCAAATTGAAATCCACAACTCCAGTTTCACAGATCTATCGAGTACACCAAAAGATTCACCAATTGAAGATAGAATGTTTGATTAGTTGTGTGACTTTTTAGTGTTTGATTTACCCGATTCTGAAAGGTCTATTTCAAGTGAAGCCACACCCAATCCTTGTGATCTCTACACCTCCACTATAGAACTACAATTGATTGAAAACCCTGCTTTTGATGAGGTGTATGAGAATTTTAACCTTCACATGATTGAGGATATTGATGTTGGGGATATATTGAATGATGAACCCAAAATTTTGGATGAGTTTTTCCCACCAATTCATCAGGTCCTTTCACTTCCGTGTGGACATCATCTCGAACCTTTAACTATTCTTCCCGAACCCTATATGCGTTTTGAAATTGATGATAAATGTATGACCAAAAAGTAGAACGAAATTCAGCCTTCATTTCCCACATCTGGTTCAGCAATACTCGACACTCAAATCTGTTTACCCATTTCATCACCCACTTTCTTTGGTTCTTCTTCAAATCTTCCTTTAATTTTATCGAGTATTGATGACTCACAATCCGATATTTCGAGTTCTATCATTCTTAAAAGACCACTTGATTTAGACCCTTTTGAGAATGAGGGAGATGAGTTTTTCGAGGCCTATACCTACATAATTTTTGACAAATGAAGTATGTTGAATTCTGGCGCGACCCTTAATGACATTGAAATATTCAATCGGACCATCGATGAAAGTTTTGAAAATATTTTCGCCGATGAACTCACATTCTTAAACAACATGGATTTTGTGATTAATCAACCTCCGCCCGAAGAAGTTGAACCACTACCATTTCTTCTTATCCCATATGAGAATGTGACTATTCTTTCCATTCCTAATCATTCACATTCTCGTTTCCGTTCACCATCACCGTCTCTATCAACCGAGACGTAAACCATACCACCTCTTATCTCCTCCCCACTTCTTGTCTACATATAACAGGTTTTTCTACCAACTAGTGCGTTACATTGATAAATTCTTTGAATGGTTGGTGTCGACTTTTGGCCTTTGTAAAGCTTTGCATAAACCAATAACTTTAACCCCTCTATAGTTTTAAATGCTTAATACTATTTTACTCAAGTTTTGGGGGGGGGAATCTTTTAGCCTTGAAAGAAAATAAATTTTTACAAAATTGTGAGCCAAAACAATAAGTTTGAGGGAGGATTTCACTGTCATTTATTCATGTTCCCGTTACTATCTTTTCCTTCCAAGTCTACAATTTTTTTAACTTAAAAATGACATCAGTGAGGACACTGCTGCAAACAGTTTTGGGGGAGGTTTGTGCTCATTCACGCATTATTTTGCATTATCATAAATATAAGCATAATTTTTTTGATAATGAAAGTTTCAGAGTGAAAAATTACATATGAAAGATAGGAATAGTTTGAGAAAAGCAAGAAAGTTAGATGTTTTCTTAAACGAAGCAGGTAATAAGTAGTTATGAGCTCTTGTCCCAAGGGTTAGTAAGATGAAGGAAATCACTAATCTGAGGATAAAAACAAGTCTGCAAAATAGTCCATGTTCTTGAGTCCAAACATATGAATGTTGATACCCTACTATATGCACTTGCACACATCTTAAAACTTGGGATAATAGAGGATACCTTTAAATGCACTTGTCTAAAAGCCTTGGTATGAAGAATAATAAAAATAAAAAATAAAATATAAAATGGTGAAGAAAAATGAACACTGATTTTGTAATTGCTTAAGGCGGCATAAAAAAATATAGCGAGGGTGCTTTATCACCCAGTGCTTTAGACCAACTGGTCTGGGAGCCACTGCTAAGCCTTAAGTGCAGGGTTAGCTTAGCACCTTAGCAAAGTTTTGGCAAGCATCAAACATGCTATGTTAAAATTTTGGGATGCTTAACAAACCAACCAAGTAATCGAACTAAAGAATTAGGGTTAACTTTGCATGTAAACAACTTTATAACTAAGTGATTAGGGATTACAACCTTAGTAGTCCGCTCCTTCACTTCATAAGCACCAAGTAGTGGTCCTTTCGCTGCGATCAATGAGCTTCCGAACTCTTGAGAGACTCCACAAGATATACGATGCATCCTTGCTTGAAGTCTTCAATGTCTACGATGATCTACGTCGAGGAAACACGGACTCAAGCTCTCTCTTCACTAATACGAAATTAGTGAAGCTAACACACTAACTATATGGCTAGTATAGAAGAGAATGATGAAGTAGGAATTTTGCTCACTTTAGAATTAAATTTCTCACTATTTTTCTTCTTGATCTCAAAGTCAAGAGAGCTTAAAAAGATGAGGAAGAAGAAGATGAATGAGATAAGTTTAGAAATGCAACCATGGATTAGTATATGTCAAACCCTAACCCATGTAGAGAGTTAACCATGGTTATATGTCATGATTGGGTTAGAAAACATCTTAAACAAAACAAAAGGGTGGACTTCGTCAATGGTTATCAACAAGCTTCATGAAGCTTCCACCATGACTCATTTCCACATTTTTGAATTACTTAAGAATTTAAACCCAAACATTATATTTAGCATGGTATAATTCTCATACATCCATATTGCATGTATAACCTAGCATGTCACAATATTATATATCACATATATAATATTTATGTAACATTAGAAAATAATACAATAAACATATATCACATATATGTTAAATGTATCATAAGTGAGAATAATAAATACTTAAGTGAGCATATAATATATATATATATATATATATATATATATATATATATATATATCATTTCATCGAATCAACACTTGATCCGATAACCCGGCCGATATCACATATCGTGAGAATAGAATACGGTATCACATATGCGTATCAATCTCGGTCCCACACATATCACATATGTGCTCCTACTCCGTTTTTCCTGAGCTAGGAAACCTCTGTGTAGGACTCTAAAGACTCATCAATACGCCGGCAATAGGTGATGATCATATCAAACACCCATAAGCTGCAAGCGGTCAGCTAAACGTAACATCCACCAGGGTATTGAGCGACCAGAAGATCAACAAGCAAGCTTGTACATACTCCTGCGAATCCAATCAGTAGACACTACCGTACAGTCCGGTCTCTTCGTCTGATATGTCGCATTTCAGTCTAGGGGTGGTAAACGTCAGACCCCAGTAACCGATAAGTCGTGTCGATGTGAGGCTTATAACAGGTTGAGAAACTAGTGATAACACTTACCAGTAGATCTCCATATCATCCCTGGCATTGGACTTCCAGTTATATCTAATCGAACACAGCGCAACATTAACCCCCAATACCGGGAGAGACGAAATCCCTCCTATCGCTCATTACCTCCATGTGATTCGGGACTGTACCCAAAAGCCACCGTTTTGCACATTCTCATGAATGTGGTAAGGTGGAAATCAAAACACAGTGGGAATCACACAAGACTCTATGACGATCTCGGGTTTACAGACTAACCTGTACCAGTGTCACTAGAGAACTGCTATCTGACGATAGGTATAATACCAACAACGAGTTCTCGGCGAGTCCGTTCAGTGTACCCAGTCTCCACTGAGCACCCGTATACCATCTTTAATGTCAAACACCAATGAATGTGGGATCATCCATCGCCCATCATATGGGTCATGATGCGCATACGTTATTCTACTCTGGAGTATCGATGCCCTGTCTCGATACACCCTCGACTAGAAACAGTAATAGGATGTACTTGTGGACTACCCTGGCCCCACTAGTATGATCTGCATCACAGTCCTAGTAGTCAAGTACATATCCTAAGGGCTTTATCAACATGTGAGAGCAAGACGGTAACACAATGTAAGTCAACATGTTAAGATAAAGCGAAACCAGATAGCATACTATCATATCGAGCAAGAAAGTCCTCTTTCTCTATATATCCAAGCATCCACTATAATATACATCATATGTACAACAATGGCCTCTAGGGCATATACATAACTAACAATCTCTCACTTGCATTAAGGCCAGCTGTTGTAGTATCTCATACCCAACATCCCGAAGAGTCTCTCAAACTGTATCTGGGGAATGACCTTTGTGAATGGATCCGCAGTGTTATCCTTCATGTCTACTCTCCTGACCTCGATCTCTCGGCGATCAACTATTTCCCGGATCAGGTAATACCGCCTCAAAATATGTCTGGATCTCTAATGGGATCTGGGTTCCTTGGCCAAAGCCACAGCTCCATTGTTATCACAATACAAAGGTATTGGATGCTCAATGGACGGAACCACTCCAAGTTCGTTTATGAACTTCTTCATCCAGACAACCTCTTTGGCAGCATCGTTGGCAACGATGTATTCAGCCTCCATCGTCGAGTCTGCCACGGTTTCCTGTTTGGAACTCTTCCAACAAACCGCCCTTCCATTCAGGGTAAAGATAAATCCCGAGTGCGATTTAGAGTCGTCCTTATCACTTTGGAAGCTCGAATCGGTAAAGGACTCCACTTGGAGTTCTCCGTTACCATACACCAAGAACATCTCTTTAGTCCTTCTTAAGTACTTGAGAATGTTCTTCACAACTATCCAGTGACTCTCTCCTGGATCTGCTTGATACCTACTCACTACACTTTGTGAGTATGCTACATCGTCTGGTACATAGTATCGCGTACATGATAGAGCCTACTGCCGAAGCATAGGGTATCCCTTGTATGCGAGCTCTTTCCAAATTAGTCTTAGGAGACATCTCTTTGGAAAGAGTGAGTCCAGAGATCGTGGGTAAATTCCCATGCTTGGATTCTTCCATACTAAACCTCTTTAGTGTGGTGTCAATGTACCTGGATTGGGACAATCCTAGTATCTGTTTAGATCTATCTCTATAGATCTTAATTCCCAAGATGTACGATGCATCATTTAGATATTTCATTGAGAATCTTTGTGATAAGAAGAGCTTGACCGAGTGCAGTACAGGAACATCATTTCCTATCAAGAGTATGTCATCTACGTATAATACGAGGAAGACAACCTTACTCTCTGCCACCTTCTTGAATATACAAGGTTCATCTATATTTTTGATGAAGTCAAACTCTTTGACTACAACATCAAAACAGATGTTCCAACTCAGCGATACCTGCTTTAACCCGTAGATGGATTTAAGCAACTTGCACACCTTTCCGCTGCTCCCACTGTCTACGAAGCCCTCTGGCTGAGTCATGTACACGCACTCATCTAAATCACCATTTAGAAAGGCGGTCTTAACATCCATTTGCTAGATTTCGTAGTCATGGTATGCAGCAATAGCAAGTAAGATCCGGATGGACATAAGCATATCCACCGGAGAAAAGGTTTCATCATAATCCATACCTGGTCGTCGACGAAAACCTTTGCAACAAGTCTTGCTTTGAAAGTCTCAACTTTTCCATCTACACCAAGTTTCTTCTTAAAGATCTATTTGCTCCCAATGGGTTTTACCCCTTCAGGAGCAACTTCCAAAGTCCATACTTTGTTGGTGTACATGGATTACATCTCAGATCGCATTGCATCCAGCCATTTCATAGAGTCCCCACTCGTGACGGCCTGCTCGAAGCTAGTTGGGTCATCATCTTCCATGATGTAGTCCTCGCTTCCACCATCAATGAGAAAACCATAGTATCTCTCAGGTGGATGAGGAACCCTATTAGATCGGTGGAGAGGCTGAGGTTCGTTGGGAACTATCGAATCCTCTGATTCCACCAAATCATCAGTTGTAGCCTATGCTGCTGGAACTTCTTCCAGTTCTATCTTACTGCCACTAATTCTTTCATAAGAAAACCCTTTTCTAAAAAGGTGGTATGTCGAGAAACGAATACCTTTTGTTCTTCGGAACGGTAGAAGATATACCCTCGCGAATGTTTGGGATATCCTATAAACTTGCATAGAACAGACCTGCTTCGAGCTTGTCCAGATTTTGTGTTTTCACATATGCCGGACAACACCAAATCTGAATAAAATTAAGACATGGTCTTTTCCCATTTCATATCTCATATGGAGTGGTAGGCACTGATTTGGATGGAACTCGATTCAATAAGTATGTTGTTGTCTTAAGAGCATAAGCCCAAAAGGAAATAGGTAACTCAGCGGTGCTCATCATAGAGTGCACCATATCTAATAGGGTGTGATTCCTCCGCTCCGATACACCGTTGTGCTGTGGTGTATACGGAGGAGTAAGCTGAGAGAGAATCCCATTCTCTTTTAGATAGTCCAGAAACTCATTGCTCAAGTATTCTCCTCCTCGATCAAATCGAAGGATCTTAATACTTTTACCCGTTTAGTTCTCTACTTCGTGCTTATATTCATTGAATTTCTCAAAAGCTTCAGACTTGTGTTTCAATAGGAGCACATGTCTGTATCTTGAGAGATTGTCAGTGAATGTAATGAAGTACGAGGAACCATTCCTGGCATGTGTAGACATGGGACCACATACATCATTATGTATCAGTCCCAAGAGTTCCGTAACTCTTTCTCCGTGTCCAGTAAACGGAGTTTTGGTCATCTTGCCTTTGAGACATGACTAGCAAGTGTCATAAGATGATAATTCGAACGTAATCAAATATCCATTCTTATGCAACTTAGCCAGTCGTGTCGCATTGATATGACCTAGTCTACAATGCCACACGAAGGATTCGTTCATTTCTGAACTCTTCCTCTTGTGTGTGCTTTGTACGTTAAGAACCGTGGTTTGATTTAGAATGTATATGCCATTATTTAACGAGCCTGATCCAATCAACTTTTGATTCAGGAAGATGTTCATAATATTATCCTGTACTACAAAATTATATCCTTCTTTACTTAATAAAGAAACTGATATAATATTGCATATCATGTTCAGTATGTAATAGCATTCGTTCAGAATCAATGTATTACCACTTGGTAATACAAGGTGATATTCGCCAACTGCTTTGGCTGCAACGTTTGCACCATTCCCTTCTTTTACGGAATGATCACCCATTCCCAGTTCTCTACATCTCTTTAGCCCATGCAACATATTGCATATGTGGGATCCTGATCCGGTATCTAATACCCAGGACGTAGAGTGAACTGAGAAACAATTCTCGATAACAAACACACCCGAAGAAGATGCATCAGCATGCTTATTCTTCATTTGGGCGGCGTGGGAATCCAGATGTTCCCCTATTTCCTGCTCAGTCTTATAACAATTATAAGAAAAGGAACTAACGTTCCCCTGCTCGGTAAAACAAGCGGGTTCGGTCAATATATCAATGTTATTATCTTAATTAAGACGTGACATGGTTGCTACCTGGAGAGAGAGAAGAAAACACTTTACCTTATGCTATTGCAAAATTAGATTGGTTATTATCTTATCTAATCAGGATGGCTCCCACTATTTTAATCAAATCTTCCTTCAAAAAACCCTAAAAAGGAAAGACTAGCTGGGATTAATTACAGTCTACAACTTTGCTAACCGTTCAGCCAGGCCAGTGCCGGTTGTTAGTTATATGTATGCCCTAGAGGCCATTACTGTACATACGATGTATATTGCAGTGGATGCTAGGACATATATAGGGAGGACTTTCTTGCTCGACATGATAGTATGCTATCTGGTTGTACTTTATCTTAACATGCACTCTAATTGTCTCTATATTACATGTTGATAAAGCCCTTAGGATATGTACTCGACTACTGAGACTATGATGAGATCATACTAGTGGGGCCACGGTAGTCGACGAGTACATCCTATAACTGTTCCTAGTCGAGGGTGTATCGAGACAGGGCATCGATGCACCAGAGTAGACTAGCGTATACACATCTTGACCCATATGATGGGCGATGGATGATCCCATATCCATCGGTGTTTGACATCAAGGATGGTGTACGGGTGCTCAGTGGAGACTGGGTACACTGGACGGACTCGCCGAGAACTCCCAGATGGTATTATACCATACGTCAGATGGCAGTTCTCCGGTGACACTGGTACAGAATAGTCTGTTGACCCGAGATCGTCATAGAGTCTTGTGTGGTTCCCACTGTGCTTTGATTTCCATCATACCACGTCCAAGAGGGCGTGCAAAAAGGTGGCTTTTGGGTACAGTCCCGAATCACATGGAGGCAATGAGCGATAGGAGGGGATTCGTCTCTTCCGGTATAGGGAGTTGATGTTGTGCTGTGTTCGATTGGCTATAACCGGAAATCCCTGGCCAGGGTTGCTGAGATTTACTGGTAAGTGTTATCAGTAGTTTCTCGAACTGTTATAGACCTCATATCGACACGACTTATCGAGCTACTGGGGTCTGACGTTTACCACCCCTAGGCGAGATATGCAACATATCAGACGACGAGACCGGACTGTACGGGAGTATTACTGTTTGGATTCACAGGAGAAGTTACAGGCTTGCTTGTTGATCTTCTGAGCGCTCAATACCTGGGTAGCTGTTACGTTTAGCTGACCGCTTGCAGCTTGTGGGTGTTTGATATGATCATCACCTACTGCCGGCGTATTGACGATTCTTTAGAGTCCTACACAAAGGTTTCTTGACTCAGGCAAAACGGAGTAGGAGCACATATGTGATATGTGCGGGACCGAGGATAATGCGATATGTGATATCGTATTCTATTCTCGCGATATTTGATATCAGCCGGGTCGTCGGATCAAGTGTTGATTCGATGAATCGGTACGGATAAATATTAGTCGGTTATATGCGATATAGCCGGATTGTCGGATCAAGTGTTGATTCGATAATTTAATGTATAATAATATATATGATATATTAAATTACATTAACTAATATTTGCTCACTAAAAGATTCTTTTTCTCACTCGGGTAATACATTGATATATATGCGATATATGTTAATTGTATTATTTTATTTTGTTGCAATAAATATTGTATATGCGATATATAATATTGTAACATGATATGATAAATAATGCAACTTGTTTAGTAGAGATTAAACATGGTTAGGGTTTGATTAGGGTTAAGGCTTTCTAGAAGATTCTAGATGTTTTCTTTCTTTGTCTTTGTTAAGATATTATGCTAGATATTTCCAAAACCCTAACCAAACCTTTAACCCTAGTAAAATCTCTACAAGGGTTAGTTTGAACCATGGTTGCATAATTCTATCATATTATTATTTTCCTATTCATCACAAAAGGATATTCATTATTCATCATCTTCTTCCTTCTTCTTCTTTGCTTGAAAATGGTTTCTTGCTTTGATTTTGTGATGGATAAATGTGAGAAAAATATAAATAAAGAGAGCAAAAATCCTACTTCATCATCCTCATCTTCCCTTGCCATTTAGATGAGGGTGTTCACATCATTTCATGAGTGTTAGCTTGTGTTAAAGAAACTTCAAGGTAGATCATCTTAGTATCGAAGATCGGAAGCAAAGGTTGCGTCTTTCTCTTCGTGGAACCTCTCGAGAGTCCGGATCCCGATGATCGCAGCGAAGGGACCACAACACGGAGCATATGAAGTGAAGGACCGGATCTACAAAGGTTGTAATCCCTCTCACTTAGTGTTAAAGTGTTTAGCATGCAAGTTATCGCCTAATCTCTAGTTTAAAGTTCCGTATTCGGGTTGTTCGGCATGGCTAAATTTTTATTCGGGCATGGTTGATGCCTCGTAGACCCTTGTGCGCATGCCTAGCAACCCTACAGTGGTATCAGAGCCAAGCTAGAGCTTTAGGCGAAGTCTAGACGACGTTTGAAATCCGAACGAACCCGAAACCCCATTTTTCCCATGCTCTCTGTCCAATTTTCAAAAACTGGGATTTTTCAATATTAAAAATATGCAGAAAATCAAGCAGGGTTTTTTATGAAATACTGTGAAAAACGGAGACCTAACTCCTTCATAACGGCGCGGAACCGCGGCGCAAGCCCACGTGGCGCGGCGGTTCCGCGGCGACACTGTTGACTCGTTGACTCCTCTTTGCACAGTAATGTTTATAATTAACCCCTGTGTTTTCTGGGTAATTTTAATGTATATTCTACAGAAGAGTTTTCCTGGGTTATTTTGGGGATTCGATGTTTCGATCGGAGTATCAGATTTTGTCAATGTGGTTTTCCGGATAACTTTTAGAAACTGTTAAAAAGTTCGGACGGATATCAATAACTCAATTTTTCCCCTGTCGGAAAATTTTTCAAAAGTTGGATTTTTTCTCGTGTTTAAGAATGTTCTAAGTCATGCAAGTAACTCGGTGGACCCTCTAGAAGACAACAAACCTTAACTCGATTATGTGACCGTCTTGAACTGCCCTTTGAACCTTAGGGTTTGGGACAGTACGGCGTGCCACATGTGAGGCGTTGGCTTGACCCTTCTATGGCTGGACCATTGGTACTGTGGCATGTAATGGACGTTTTAAACTGATTTCAAGAGTTGAGATATATTGGGAAAATCTTGGGTGTTTGATGATTCGACCGGAAAGTTTAATTTTTTCTATTTATCTGGAATGTGATACAATATTTGGAATCCACAGATAGTTATGAGATAACTAATTTGAATATTATAAACATAGCAGTTTAGTCTCAGAGGATCGGTTGCCACGGAATTTTGATGCGATCAAAAGTCCGTCGCAATCACATAGTGTATGCGGATACTCGCCGGGTAAACTTAATAGACAGCCTCACTCCGTAGCCCCGACCAAGTGACTGTAGGAGAACCCCGTCGCCGAAAGCATCCGTTCGGGTGCTCCCGGTAGCGGTGTGCCGCCTTGGTGCACTTCGTCGACGGTATCGGGGGTGCGGCCGTCTACTAAAGTTTGCGACGAGCATTCGATCAGGACGTCGGGAATCTTGTTGAATTGGCCGACTTGATATTGAAAAGAGTTTTCGATAATGAGACTAAAATGCGGGGTTTATAATTGTTAGGCATGTGATGTCTAAGGAATTCATTTGGTTAGGCATGCGATTTCTAAAGAAGTTGCGGATTCCAACTGTTGTAGTTTTACACTTTCTTTTCTGTGACCGTAAGCGTAGTATGTGGTGTATCGCCGGCTTCGTTGCTATACATCAACGACAATCGGGATACGCATACTTGCTTACGTTGATGATATGAGATATTATGTGTTGCTGTGATATGTTGTATTGGATCGTCGCGTTTGAATAGCCGGGGGTTTTATGTGAGATGAGAGTTTTTTCTTTTTCATTCATGTAAAATTCATTTGTATGTAATATTCTTTTATTGGGGCACTTCCAGGTAGCGGAAGATGTCACCGTTGTATATTATTTACTTTTCCGCATTAGGTAGACCCAAGGCGGGGAGCACAAGTAACCGGGTTTTAGGGTCCAGTGGTAGACCATCTCGAGGAGTCGAGACCGGGTCTCCTAACCCTAGAATTGGCAGTGTTACTTGCCGCTCTCGTAGGGGTCTAGGGATATGGGTTTGGCTATTCATCGCGACCGTGGAATCCATGTTTTATACTGTCTCGTATTGAAAACACGGACGTCCTAGTATATCTAATATTTCATATATGTTCTTCTGCTGCAATGTTCTGTGATGAGATCATATTACTGCCTGAGACGAATGTTTATATTATATATATGAGATATATGTTATATTGCTGATTTCGTTTCAAATGTGATGCTTATGAAGCATAATTAAAAAGGGACTTCATTAATGAGATTAATGAATTAAAAGAAACCTTAGATGTTGTAGAAACTTGTTTAATAAAAACTGGTAGCTACAGTTCTTGCTTTGCATCGCGGTGTTCCTTGTAGAACATCCTGCACCTTATTCGATAAGGAAAGGACCGAGATCCCTTCACCGGGAGTGACTCCTTTAGCAATAACTGGCAGATGCTACAAACTCGGTTTGTCTTTTGATTGCTTCTATAGTTTCTGCTTTGCACAGTGATATATATGATATATCCCGCACCTCATTCGACGAGGAAAGGACCGACGATCCCTTCACCGGGAGTGACTCCTTTAGCAAAACTAGAAAAGCCTCAAAAACACTCCATTTAAAATCACTCGATTCTACAACGATATCAAGTTCATTACGCAATAGGTTTTCTTAAAAACCTGTCGTAACCCTCCGTCATTTTAGGAAGTAGAGTACTTAGTATTCGTGCTGTGTTTGTTGACCATAGTTAAGGCACAGTGTACGGTAGCTAAGTGATGTCTTCCTATATAGCATATGATGCGATTAGTTAGGACAGTCATATGACTTTGTTGACCTTAGTTAAGGGTCATGTGGGTGGGTCTAATTAATCAAGAAATGACGGGTAGAACTTGACTAGTGCTTATGATTTGTTGACCATAGTTAAGGTCATAAGTTACTAGGGGTAAAATATTATTGGGAATTTTCAAGTGTTGAAATTTGCAATGAGATTGCATACCTTCTATGAGATAGTTGGATCCCGATACCCGCTGCGAGTAAGAGTTACTCCTGGAAGAGTTTTACACATTACAATTAGCCGATCTAGTAGGTGTCTAGAAAGGTGTTAACGGGGTTACGCCCCTGGGAAAACGAGGTTTACTTTAATTAGGTTCGTGCGAAAGCACGGGGGACCTCCCTCAAAGTACCGACACTGGCCTGGCTGAAAGATTGGCGAACTTGTAGCGTGTAATTAATCCCGGCTAGTCTTTCCTTTTAGGGTTTGAAGGAAGATTTGACTAAAACAGTGGGAGACATCCTGATTAGATATATTAGATAACCAATCTAATCTTGCAAGAGCATACGCTGAGTGTTTTCTTCTCTCCTTCCAGATAGCGACCATATCACGCCTTAATCAAGATAATAAAACGGATATATTGACCGAACCCGCTTGTTATACTGAGCTGGGGAACATTGGTCCCGCTCCAACTTATAATTGTTATAAGACAGAGCAGGAAATTGGGGAATACCAGATTTCCCGTGCCGCCCAAATGAAGAAAGTGCATGCTGATGCATCATCTTCGGGTGTATTCATTACAGAGAACTGTTTCTCAGTATTCTTTACGTCCTGGGTATGTAATACCGGATCAGGATCCCGCATATGTAATCTGTTACATGGGCTACAGATAGGTAAAGAACTGAGAACGGGTGATAAGTTTTATGAGACAGAAAACGGTGCAAGTGTTGCAGCCAAGTCTGTTGGTCACTATCACCCTGTATTACCAGAATACATTGATTCTGAACGAATGTTATTAGATACCGAACCTGATATACAAAATCATATCAGTCTCTTTATTAGAAAAGAAAGGATATAATTTTGTATTGTTGGATAATGTTTTGAACATTTCCTATATCAATAGTTGATCGGTTCAGGCACGTTATCTAAAAGCATTGATGTTCTAAATCAAACTACAGTTCTTAGTATACGGAATACACACAAGAAGAAGAGTTCAGAAATGAACGAATCCTTCTTGAGGCATTGTAGACTAGGTCATATCAATGCGACCCGACTGGCTAAAGTTACATTTAGATGCATATTTAAATTAGTTTGAATTTACATCTTATGAAACTTGCCGGTCATGTCACAAAGACAAGATGACCACAGCTCTGTTTATTGGAAACAGAGAAAGAGTTAGTGAACTTTTGGGATTGATACATGCTGATGTATGAAAGTCCCCTGTCTACACATGCCAAGATTGGTTCTTTGTATTTCATTACATTCTCTGATAATCTCTCAAGATTCAGACATATGTTCCTGCTGAAACACAAGTCCGAACCTTTTGAGATATTCACAGAATATAAGTTAGAAGTAGAGAACCAAAATACGGGTATAAGTATTATGTCCTTTGATGAGATCAAGGAGGAGAATACTTGAGCACGGGATTCCTGGACTATTCTAAAGGAGAATGAGATTCTCTCTCAGCATTACTCCTCCGTATACACCATAGCACGATGGTGTATCGGGACGGAGCAATAGCACCCTATGTGATATGGTGTGCTCTATGATGAGTACCACTGAGTTGCTTATTTCCTTTTGGGAAGTTATGCACTTGAGAAGCTGCATACCTGTTGAATAGGGTTCAAATCAAATCAGTTGCCTACCACTTCATATGTGATATGGAAAGGGAAGAGCCCATATCTTAAGCTTGTTAAGATTTGGGGTTGTCCAGCCTATGTCTAAAAGCAAAATACGGACAAGCTCAAGGCAAGGTCTGTTATGTACAACTGGAAAGGTTCCAGCTATACAAAATGCAGCTGATGATTTGGTAGAACCAAAGGATTCAATAGTCTCCAACGAACCTCAGCCTCTCCGCCGATCTAGTACGGTTTCTCACCCACCTGAGAGATACTTCGGTTTCTCTATGACAGTGGGAGCGAGGATTGCATCATGAGATGATGACCCAACTAGTTTCGTGCTGGCCATCAGGAGTGGGACTCTGTAAGAATGGCTGGATGCTTAGTGATCTGAGATGGAATCCTTATACACCGACAAAGTATGGACTTTGGTTGCTTTATCTGAAGGGTTAAATCCCCATCAGGAGCAAGTATATCTTGAGAAGATTACTTGGTGTACATGGAAAAGTTGAGACTTTCAAAGCTAGACTTGTTAAAGGTTTGCATCATAGACCAGGTATGGTTTATGTTGAAACCTTTTCTAAGGATCTATGCTTAAGTCCATCCAGATCCTACTTGCCACGGCTACATACCATGACTACGATATCTGGTGGTTGGGTGTCATGACTGCTTTTCTAAATGATGTTTTAGAAAAGAGCGTCTATAAGTACATAGCCAGAGGGCTTCGTAGACAGTGGAAGCAGCGGAAACGTGTGCAAGATGTTTTATATGATGAAACAGGCATCGCGGAGTTGGAACATCTGTTTTGATGTGGTAGTCAAAGAGTTTGACTTCATCAAAATGGTAGATGAACCTTGTATATACAAAAAGGTAGTAGGGAGTATGGTGGTGATCCTCGTAGAGTACGTGGATGACATACTCTTGATAGGGAAGGAGTTTCCTATGCTACGCTCGGTTAATCTCCGCTTATCACAAGGATTCTCCATATAGGATCAAAGTGATACCTCCTATATCCTGGGTTCTTGGATCTATGAGATAGATCTAATTGGATGTTAGGATACTCACTAGTTGTAGTGAGATGGTATCAATCGATCCTGGGGAGAGTCACTGGAAAGGTTCTAGAGTGATAAGGACGACTGAATGTCAGTCGCAGGCATTGTCTTCACCCTCAGTGGAGGGACGGTATGTTGGAAGAGTTCCAAGCTAGATACCGTGACATACTAGACGATTAAAGGCAAGATGCATCGTTACCAAGGATGCTACCAAAGAGGCAATCTGGATATATATAAGTTCATAAGATGAACTTCGTTCCTACCATTGTGTGACAATGGGGTTGTGGCTTTAGCCAAGGAACTTCCGTCCCATCAGAAATCCAGATATAATTCTTAGGCAGTATCACCTGATCATGGAGATGGTTGATCTCCCGGGAGATCGAGGTTAGGAGAGTAGACACAGAGGACAACAGCGCGGATCCACTCACAAAGGCCTTTTTCCCAGTAGAGACTCTTATGGGATGGTTGAGTATGAGATACTACAACCGCAGCTTATTGTTGGGTATGTGATACCATAACAGATGGCCCTAGTGCAAGTGGGAGATTGTTAGTTATATGTATGCCCTAGAGGCCATTACTGTACATACGATGTATATTGTAGTGGATGCTAGGACATATATAGGGAGGACTTTCTTGCTCGACATGATAGTATGCTATCTGGTTGTACTTTATCTTAACATGCACTCTAATTGTCTCTATATTACATGTTGATAAAGACCTTAGGATATGTACTCGACTACTGGGACTATGATGAGATCATACTAGTGGGGCCACGGTAGTCGACGAGTACATCCTATAACTGTTCCTAGTCGAGGGTGTATCGAGACAGGGCATCGATGCACCAGAGTAGACTAGCGTATACGCATCTTGACCCATATGATGGGCGATGGATGATCCCATATCCATCGGTGTTTGATATCAAGGATGGTGTACGGGTGCTCAGTGGAGACTGGGTACACTGGACGGACTCGCCGAGAACTCCCAGATGGTATTATACCATACGTCAGATGGCAGTTCTCCGGTGACACTGGTACAGAGTAGTCTGTTGACCCGAGATCGTCATAGAGTCTTGTGTGGTTACCACTGTGCTTTGATTTCCATCATACCATGTCCAAGAGGGCGTGCAAAAAAGTGGCTTTTGGGTACAGTCCCGAATCACATGGAGGCAATGAGCGATAGGAGGGGATTCGTCTCTCCCGGTATAGGGAGTTGATGTTGTGCTGTGTTCGATTGGCTATAACCGGAAATCCCTGGCCAGGGTTGCTGAGATTTACTGGTAAGTGTTATCATTAGTTTCTCGAACTGTTATAGACCTCATATCGACACGACTTATCGAGCTACTGGGGTCTGACGTTTACCACCCCTAGGCGAGATATGCAACATATCAGACGACGAGACCGGACTGTACGGGAGTGTTACTGTTTGGATTCACAGGAGAAGTTACAGGCTTGCTTGTTGATCTTCTGAGCGCTCAATACTTGGGTAGCTGTTACGTTTAGCTGACCGCTTGCAGCTTGTGGGTGTTTGATATGATCATCACCTACTGCCGGCGTATTGACGATTCTTTAGAGTCCTACACAGAGGTTTCTTGACTCAGGCAAAACGGAGTAGGAGCACATATGTGATATGTGCGGGACCGAGGATAATGCGATATGTGATATCGTATTCTATTCTCGCGATATTTGATATCAGCCGGGTCGTCGGATCAAGTGTTGATTCGATGAATCGGTACGGATAAATATTAGTCGGTTATATGCGATATAGCCGGATTGTTGGATCAAGTGTTGATTCGATAATTTAATGTATAATAATATATATGATATATTAAATTACATTAACTAATATTTGCTCACTAAAAGATTCTTTTTCTCACTCGGATAATACATTGATATATATGCGATATATGTTAATTGTATTATTTTATTTTGTTGCAATAAATATTGTATATGTGATATATAATATTGTAACATGATATGATAAATAATGCAACTTATTTAGTAGAGATTAAACATGGTTAGGGTTTGATTAGGGTTAAGGCTTTCTAGAAGATTCTAGATGTTTTCTTTCTTTGTCTTTGTTAAGATATTATGCTAGATATTTCCAAAACCCTAACCAAACCTTTAACCCTAGTAAAATCTCTACAAGGGTTAGTTTGAACCATGGTTGCATAATTCTATCATATTATTATTTTCCTATTCATCACAAAAGGATATTCATTATTCATCATCTTCTTCCTTCTTCTTCTTTGCTTGAAAATGGTTTCTTGCTTTGATTTTGTGATGGATAAATGTGAGAAAAATATAAATAAAGAGAGCAAAAATCCTACTTCATCATCCTCATCTTCCCTTGCCATTTAGATGAGGGTGTTCACATCATTTCATGAGTGTTAGCTTGTGTTAAAGAAACTTCAAGGTAGATCATCTTAGTATCGAAGATCGGAAGCAAAGGTTGCGTCTTTCTCTTCGTGGAACCTCTCGAGAGTCCGGATCCCGATGATCGCAGCGAAGGGACCACAACATGGAGCATATGAAGTGAAGGACCGGATCTACAAAGGTTGTAATCCCTCTCACTTAGTGTTAAAGTGTTTAGCATGCAAGTTATCGCCTAATCTCTAGTTTAAAGTTCCGTATTCGGGTTGTTCGGCACGGCTAAATTTTTATTCGGGCATGGTTGATGCCTCGTAGACCCTTATGCGCGTGCCTAGCAACCCTACACCGGTACTTTGAGGGAGGTTCCCCGTGCTTTCGTACGGACCTAATTAAGATAAACATAATCTTCCCTTAGGGGTAGCCCCATTAACACCTTTCTAGATACCTAATGGGTTAGCTAATTGTAAAGTGTAAAACTCTGCCAGGAGCAACTCTTGCTCGCAGCGGGTATTGGGATCCAACTATCTCATAGAAGGTATGCAATCTCATTGCAAATTTCAACACTTGAAATTACCGATAATACTTTTACCCCTAGCGTCCTATGACCTTGACGGAGGCCAAACTACCCATAGAGCGCTAGTCAAGTTCAACCCGTTCATTTCTTGATTGAATTAGACCCACCCGCGGGACCCTTGAAGGAGGCCAAACTACGCCGTACGAATACCCTAATTCAATCGCATTTCATGCTACAGATAAGTACTAATCTGCTACCATACACTACGCCTTGAAGGAGGCCAAACTACCGTAGCACGAATACTAAATAATACTTATCTGAAATGACGAAGGGCTACGCAGGTTTTTCAGAAAAACTTTTGCGTAATGAACTTGATATCATTGTAGAAACAGGTGATTTTGAAAATGAGTGTTTTTTAGGCTTTTACTAGTTTCGCTAAAGAGGTCACTCCCGATGAAAGGATCTCGGCTCTTTCCTTATCAAAAAGGGTGCTGGATATTCTACAAGGAATACCGCTATGCAAAGCAAGAACTATAGAAGCAATAAAAAACATAACCAAGTGAGTTGTAGCATCTGCTAGTTTCGCTAAAGAGGTCACTCCTGGTGAAGGGATCTCGGCTCTTTCCTTATCGAATAAGGTGCTGGATATTCTACAAGGAATACCGCTATGCAAAGCAGAAACTAGAGCTACCCTTTTTGAAAATATAATTCTACAACATCTTTTAGGTTTCTTTTTTTCCATTAATCTCATTAATGAATTCCTATCATTTATGCTTCCTAAGAATCACAGGAGAAACGAAAGCAATAATATTTATATATCATATATATATATGTAGTATAAGATTCCGTCTCACGCGTATAAAATAATCACATCACAGAATATCAGCAGCAGAAGAATCACATATGAAATATTGGATATACTAAGAATTCCGTGTTTTGTTTAAGCCAGTAAAAACGCGGATTCCACGGTCGTGATGAACAGCCAAACCCACATCCCTAGACCCCTACGAGAGCAGCAAGCAACCCTACCAATTCTAGAGTTAGAAGACCCGGACTCGACTCCTCGAGTTGGTTTCCCTCTGGACTCTTGAACCCGGTTACTTGTGCTTCCCACCTTGGGTCTATCCTAATGTAGAAAAGTAAATAATATACAACAATGGTGACATCATCCTCAACCCGGAAGTGCCCCAATAAAAGAATATTATATATAATGAATTTTACATGAATGAAAATAAAAACTCTCATCTCACAAAAAAAACCCAATTACTCAAATCACGACGATCCAATATAACATATCACAGTAACACATAACACTACATATCATCAACGTAAGTAAATATGTGTATCCCAATTGTCGTTGATGTATAGCAACGAAATTGGTGATACACCACATATTACACTTACGGTCGCAGAAAAGAAAGTGAAAAACTACAACATTTGGAATCCATAATTACCTTAGACATCATAAACCCAAAATATCACATATTATGGATTTCATGCCTAACTATATGAATTCCACATATTGTATCACAATCACAGATAGCTAGACGAAGTTAGACAATTCGATCGATTCAACGAATTCCTAAATTTCCCTAGAGAGATCAACACTTGAGCACTGTTAAAGTTAACCAGAGACATAGCACAGTACCTACAGACCTACAGCTGAAGGCCCGACCCAAGCCTTTCAAGTGGCGCCGCGGATCCGCCGCCAAAACTATGTTTTGGTCGCGGATCCACGGTCACTTGGACGAGTTAGGGATTAGTTCTTCAGTTGTGTCCATGGAATTCCCAGCATGATTTTCTGAATATTTTTAACATGGAAAAATCCAACTTTTTGAAAAATTTCCAGAGAGGGGGTCCAAAATGGGGTTTCGGGGTTCGATCTGAATTCTAACTTCGTCTAGACAACGCCTAATGCTCTAGCTTGGCTCTGATATCACTGTAGGGTTAGCTTAGCACCTTAGCAAGGTTTTGGCAAGCATCAATCATGATATATTAAAATTTTGGGGTGCTTAACAAACCAACCAAGTAATCAAACTAGAGAATTAGGGTTAACTTTGCATGTAAACAACTTTACAACTAAGTGATTAGGGATTACAACCTTTGTAGTCCGCTCCTTCACTTCACAAGCTCTAAGTAGTGGTCCCTTCGCTGCGATCAACGATCTCCCAAACTCTTGAGAGGCTCCACAAGATGTACGATGCATCCTTGCTTGAAATCTTCAAAGTCTATGATGATCTACGTCGAGGAAACACGGACTCAAGCTCTCTCTTCACTAATACGAAATTAGTGAAGCTAAAACATTAATCTATTTGGCTAGTATAGAAGAAAATGATGAAGTAGGAATTTTGCTCACTTTAGAATTAAATTTCTCACTATTTTTCTTTTTGATCTCAAAGTCAAGAGAGCTCAAAAAGATGAGGAAGAAGAAGATGAATGAATGAGATAAGGTTAGAAATGCAACCATGGGTTAGTATATGTCAAACCCTAACCTATGTAGAGAGTTAACCATGGCTATGTGTCATGGTTGGGTTAGAAAATATCTTAAGCAAAACAAAAAGGGTGGACTTTGTCAATGGTTATCAACAAGCTTCATGAAGCTTCCACCATGACTCATTTCCACATTTTTGAATTACTTAAGAATTTAAACCCAAACATTATATTTAGCATGGTATAATTCTCATATATCCATGTTGCATGTATAACCTAGCATGTCACAATATTATATATCACATATATAATATTTATGTAATATTAGAAAATAATACAATAAACATATATCACATATAGGTTAAATGTATCATAAGTGAGAATAATAAATACTTAAGTGAGCATATAATACACACACACACACACAACTCTACCAATTCTAGTGTTTGGAGACTCGGACTCTACTCCTCGAGTTGGTCTCCCTCTAGAATCTAGAACCCGGTTACTTGTGCTCCCTACCTAGGGTCTATCCTAATGCGGAAAAGTAAATAATATACAATGGTGATATCATCCTCAACCCGGAAGTGCCCCAATAAAAGAATATTACATATAATGAATTTTACATGAATGAAAATAAAAACTCTCATTTCACCAAAAAAACCGGCTATTCAAATCACGACGATCTAATATAACATATCACAACAATACATAACACCACATGTCATCAACGTAAGTAAATATGCGTATCCCAATTGTCATTGATGTATAGAAACGAAATCGGCGATACACCAAATATTACACTTACGGTCGCAGAAAAGAAAGTGAAAAACTACAACATTTGGAATCCACAATTAACTTAGACATCATAAACCCGAAATATCACATATTACGGATTTCATGCCTAACTATATGAATTCCACATATTGTATCACAATCACAGATAGCTAGGCGAAGTTAGACAATTCGATTGATTCAACGACTTCCAAAAATTTCCTAGAGAGCTCAACACTTGAGCACTGTTAAAGTTAACCAGAGACATAGCACAGTACCTACGGACCTACAGCTGAAGGCCTGACCCAAGCCTCTCAAGTGGCGCTGCGGATCCGCCGCCAAAAACTATGTTTTGGCCGCGGATCCGCGGTCACATGGACGAGTTAGGGCTTCGTTCTTAAGTTGCGTCCATAGAATTCCCAGCATGATATTCTGAATATTTTTAACATGGAAAAAACCAACTTTTTAAAAAATTTCCAGAGAGGGGGTCCAAAATGGGTTTTCGGGGTTCGATCTGAATTCCAACTTCGTCTAGACAACGCCTAATACTCTAGCTTGGCTCTGATACCACTGTAGGGTTAGCTTAGCACCTTAGCAAGGTTTTGGCAAGCATCAATTGTAAGTCCACGGCAGCGCCCCGGCCGTCAGTCCGAGGCCAAAATGCGGAAACAAAAACTTTTCTTTACTTAGAAACCGGCGCTACCGCGGACTATAAACCCGGATCGGACCATTAACCTACTACTAGCTAACTAGAGAAATGGTAGAGAGCTATACCGAGCGATCCGTGTCCTTCGGTCTTTGGCCACTATCCCGATCTCCCCGCGGAATCTCCGGTCTCGATCTCCTCGTCGGAAAGGGCACCACATCACCGAGTCTTTTTACGGGCTCCCACCTCTGAACCGAGGCAACTCGGACACGAAGTTGGCAAGCCGACGTGTCCAAGATTGCTGTAGACTGAGTGTATATAACTATGTCTCGACGATTAATGAATTTGCCATTTTTGGATGGAGGAAGGAGATGAACTTTGAGATGAAGCTATATGATTTTTGTGCAAGCAAATGAGCTGAAAAACCTCCACACAAATTTTGGAGAGCCCCCCCTTCATGTGTGGCCGGCCATGCATAAGAGAAGAGAGGGAGGTAGCAATCATACAAGAAAGAGAGAAGGGTGATGATTAGGAATCATCATCACAACAAAGTCCATACTAATCCTCATCATACAAAGTAAGCAATGATGAACAAAAAAGAAGTCAATGGAAGCTAGAACCATCATGAACCAACCATGTGCCACAAAAAGTCTTCTCCATTATTAATTGCACATTTGCAAATAAGCCCCTCCATCAATTTTCAACCAAAGAAGGAACAAAGGAAAAATGGCCGAAACGGAATGCGAACTGGCAACTTCAAAAAGAGATCCCGTAATAAATTACGGGAAAAACCCCGCGACTGTATATACATACCGGCATTTGCATTTCGACCGAATACAAATGCAATGAGACAAAATCTACACTGTGTAATACTAGGATCCGGCTTAAACCATAGCCCGCTAGTATTATCCGTCCGAAACAGTACACGTGCACAAGTGCACGCGTACGTTCGAACCCTGCCATAAACCCATACGGCCTCTACAACGTTTCGCCCGAAACTTGAGAAACTGTCTGTGGGGGACTCTAATGACTCGTCAATACTTTGGCTGTGGATTTAACCACTAGCACGTCAGAGGTATTAGCCGTACGTAACGGGCTACCAGGTATTGACCAAAAGGGAGGTCGATGAGCGAACTCATCCTGACACCCTACTGAGCCTATCAGTGACAATATCCGTACAGTCCGGTCCATTCGTCTATGAGCATCGCATGGCGGGCCTAGGGGGTTGGTAAAAGTCAGAGCCCCAAAAGCGGTACAAGTCATGTCGGAGTGTAGCCCAGAACACCCTGAGATACTACTGGAATACCTACCAGTAGATCTCCTGCCTTGGCCAAGGACTTCGTGTAATGGCTCTCCTAGACACAGCGCGACCTCACCCCCAATACCGGGAGAGACGAACCCCTGCAGATCCGCTCACTGCCTCCATGTGGCTCGGGACTGTACCCAACTAAAACCTATTCGCACGACTTCTTTGAGCCGTGGTAGGGTAGTAATCAAAGTACAGTGGGAACTCACACGAGATAAATGACGATCTTAGGTCGATGAACTAACCTGTACACATGTCACCAGGGAACTGCTATCTGACGTCTGGTATAATCCCAACTAGCATGTTCCCGGCGAGTCCTGTCCGGTGTATCATAACCCAATGAGCACCTGTATACATCTTAGGTAAACCAACTGACACCAGTGGCTTGTGAGACCGGCCACCGCCCCTCGTCGGGGTCTCGACTGTATACACTAGTCTACTCTGGAGTATCGATGCCCTGTCTCGAAAACTCCAAGGATGTGCTTATAGACCCCCAGCTCCCACGACTAGGGACCTTTCAAGGATGTGCTTATAGACCCCCAGCTCCTACGTATATGATCGCCATCATACTGCTGGCCGTCAAGAAAGAATCCTATGGGCTCTATCAATGTGTAATAGCGACCTATAAGGTCACCTAAAGCAGTACACGATGATAAAGATAAACCAGATAGCATACTATCATCTTGAGTAAGACTGTTCTACCGGCATAGGTCCTCCCTCAATCATTGCAATTACGTGCCTGTGATCCAATAATTGACTCTGGGGGCACTATATTCAACAATCTTCCACTTGCACTCAAGGCTAATTATTGCGATGTCGCATACTCACATCCCGTGTGATACCGAACACCTAACTCCTCTACTAATCAGTCTCACAAAACCCGTTTGCAAAACTATTGCGTTCGAGGAACAGCCTCAGTGAGTGGATCCGCCCTAATGTTTCTTTCTATGTCTCTCTTTATCTCAAGTTCGCAGAGAAAGCCATCTTCCAAAATGAGCAATACCTGTCTTAGAATATGTTTGGATATCTGATGGGACCTTGCTCATAAATGAACTCCGAATCCAAACTTCTTAGACTGTATTGACAACTGAACTTAATCAGTATCCTGCGTAATGCCTCCCTCAGTGTCCGCTTGGATCACCTGTCCAAAACACTGCCCCTCGTCAGAGGGAAAACTGTAACTCTGACAGTCACTTTGTCATCCAGGTCATCTTGGAAGCCTGGAATGATAACTGTCTCCCGAAGGAGGATGCCGTTATCATATCCCTAGAACATTCACTTATGTTCTAAAACCGCTTTCGATCGTTTCTCCAGGATTGGATCAATATCAACATATCGCATCTACTGCAAAAACAACATCTGGTGTGGTACTTGACATCTCATGATCAACTCAATTGCCTAAGCAAGTGATCTGCCAATCATGTACATTCCTCTCCCCTTTAGTTTGTAAGACATCTTTAGAGAGGGTGACTCCATGACCTGCAGGTATAGTACCGTGCCAGGAGTCGTCCATTCTAAATACCATTAGAATGCTGTCTAAGTACCCTGATTGGGAAACCACCCAAATCTAGATCTAAAACCATAGATCTAGTAACCAGAATATCTGATGTAATATCCATGTCCTTTGTGGAGAAACCACTGTGTGACGACCAAAGTATAACCGATTGTAGTATAGGAATATTACTTCCTACTCTGTGTATGTCATCCAAATGCCAGGACATCACACCCTACTACCTTCTTAACAGATCCATCCCCTATTCTGATGAAGTCAAACCTATGACTATCACATCAGAAATAGATGATCTATCTCCGCTATATCTGCTTTAGTCTATAAATAGACATAAGCCACTTGTCCACCAATGCTTCCGCTGCTCCCACTGACTACGACAACCCTTTGGCAGAGTCATATAGACGTACACTTCTAAAGCTAGTTTAGAACAACGCTATACTCATCCTCCTGCCGGGTCTCACAGTCTGGAACAACAGCAATGGCAAGTCTAGGTAAATAAGAACATCCCTGTCACCGTCCTTGAGGCTACCGTAGTACCTCTCGGGTGCCTGAGGTTACCCACCAAATCTGCGGAGTGGCCAATGGAATGTCAAGTCAGATAGAATCTTTAGGTTCTTATCAAATTTCAGTAATCGTTTGCGGTTCTGGAATCACTTCCAGTTCTACCATACTCCCACTACTGTTTTCTGAAAAAATCAATTTTACTTAAAACTGTGGCGAGTCAAGAACAATATCACTATTGATCTTCCAGATGGTAGAAAGTCAACCCTCGTCATAGCCCGGGTCAACCCACAAACAGCCATTACAGAAACGTGCCTTGAGTTATCCAGAGTCTGGTTTTAAGCATATGCCGGACAACTCCCCGTACCTTAACATTGTTAAGATATGAACTATTCTATATCCAATATAGAAACAGAGGCACTGAATTAATTGGAACCAGATCCAAATCATGCAGCTGTCTCCAGTGCATGTCAACTAAATGGAGAGAGGCTGATCAGTAATACTCAACTTAGGAGTGCTTCCAATTATGAGTAACCTGAAAGAGAAGCAAGTTCTCTTAATCATTACTATCAACTGAATACCATACACAAGTATCTATATCTTCGATCACCTTGAAGAATCTCGATACTTGCAACACCTGGTTCTCTACTTTATTCATATACCTATAACTTCTCAAAACTTGGACCCTGTGTTTCTACGAAACACCTGTCTAAAAACTAGAGAAGTCATAAATAAACCGAATATAGTACGAGGACCAACCCCTCTGTCCTAATGGACACTGGGCAATATACAATACTCTGTATAAGTCCCTTGAGTCTAATAACTCAATCCCTGTGTGTCGTAGGTTGAAAACTATACTTATGGTTAAGAAAAATTACACCGTTGTTTAATGCTCCTTACCTAACCATCCACTGATATAGGTAAATGTTATTGACATAATTTCAAAAATTTATATCTCACTCTATAAAAGTAGATGTACAGATATATTAATTTGAAATTGGTGAATAACAACGGACATTCAAAACCAAATATTTGTCGTCCGGCAAACAACCCAGGTGATTTTCTCAAATATCACCAATTACAATGAATTCCGATATAATGAGGATGATCACCAAATTCCCAATAACTTACTCCCGCTCATCATCTGTAAAACCATACAGATGTGAGAATCATACTTGGTAAATACATACCTTGGAGCAAGTGTCTAATTGGGAAATCAGTTTTCTATTAACAATACGCAGTGAAACTGAAACATGGATATGTTTCGAAGGGGTATCCGGGTATTCCTAGTAATTCCTCTTCCATTTTCAGATTCACAACTGTAATCGTATATTTCTTTGCCATCTCTCCAAATCCCTTCATATGTTTTTAGTCATTACCTTCTGTACACCCTCTTAGGCTAAATGGTTTTCTTCCTTCCCTAACTTTCGGCACCAGCCTATGGTTTGGAAGAAGACTATCCAATAAGCATAAAGGGTGTACTCTCCTAATCCTAGGAGCACTCGCAACGCGAGAGAAGGTAAAGATAAAAGACAACTGAATAAACCTTATTCCTATTTCTCCTGAACCAGAATCCATCCCCGAACTGGAAAAAGTTCCTTCGAGTTCGTATATAACCATACGATGGAGTATCCAAATAACTGTGGATCTTCGTAGTGATACGGAGTGTTATGAAGAAATACAAAGGTGATGTAGGATTGGTGAAGAAATATTTGGTATGGTCATGAATAGCAGTCGCGGTTTACTTTGCCCTCTTACCAATCCCTTTATTTTTCTTTACCTAATACCTTCTGTACACCGTTTAGGCTAAATGGTTTTCTTCATTCCCTACCGTTTGGCACCAACCTATGGTTTGGATGAAGACTATCCAATTAGCGTAATAGGTGTACCGTCCTAATCCAAGGAGCACTCGCAACCTGAAAGAAGGTAAAAGGAAAAGACAACTGAATAGTCCTATTCGTTTTCTCCAGAACCGGAAACCATCCTTGAATCTGGAACCAATTCCTTCGAGTTCGTATATAACCATACGATGGTTTTATCCAATGGAAGTGGACGTTCGTAGTAATATGGGGTGTCCTGGAGAAAAGGGTAAAAGTAGGAGCGGCAATGAGGTTTGCAACTCTGACAATCCAAAAGCCAGTGTTTTAAGAAGGTTCGGTTAATCTTGGTCACTGAGTCATAGTCAAGGGTCGGGTCATGGTCGCTGCCAAAGAGAGAGAGAAAAGAAACACTCAGCGTGCACTCTAACCTAGATCATAATGGTTATCACTTTATCTAATCAGGAAACCTCCCACTGTAACCTCAAATTCTCCTCCAAACCTGAAAGAAGAATTAGTCGGGATCACCCGAGGAGTAAACCAACTCATCAGTGGGAATCGGGATCCAACTATCATTGCATGATAACGTGATGGAATCCACTCACGTTATCACACTCCAGAAGGTATGCGCATATTTGGCAAGTTTCAGTTTCTTTAGAAACTCCCGATGTTATTTTTACCCCATGCTCTTATGACCTTGACGTAGGCCAACATATCATAAGTCACATGTCAAGTTCTACCCGTCATTATCCAGGTTAATTTGAACCCACCCGTATATACCCTTGACGTAGGCCAAAATAGCAGTACGACTGTCCCAAACTAACGCATCTATCTATGCAACAGAAAAGTAACAAATAGCTACCATACCCTATGCCTTGACGTAGGCCAACATACATAGAATGAATACTAGGTGCTACCTTTCTGAAATGACGGAGGGCTACGAATGGTTTTTGGCGAAAAACCTTTAACGTAATGAACTTGATATCGTTGAAGGAACCGGATAGCTTTTTATAAAAAATATAGTGACGAAAACCATTGCTAAAGAGGTCACTCCCGGTGAAGAGATCTCGTCTCTTTCCCCGTAGAATGAGGTGCATGATATTCCAACTGAATACCACGATGCAAAGCAAAAGTAATTGACTATAGTGAAGTTATTGCCTTGACGCAAACTTCTATCCAAGGGGTCACTCCCGGTGAAGGGATCTCGGCCCTTGCCTCGTCGACTGAGGTGCTGGATATTCATAACTGAATACCACTGTGCAAAACAAAAGAGAGCGTCCTTGTAATAACAGCTTTTTTGAAAAATGTTCCAACAACATCAGAATAGGTTTGTTTAGCTTGCATTGATCCGAATCAATGCAATCCCATCAATTGATCACACCAATAAAGAACGAAAATAATGATGTATGTATATGCCATCTGCATTCGCCACTGGGTCCCGTCATCACCCGTTAGGTTACTTAACTAACGACAGAGCGGGGACTGCACTAGCACGGGTGTAAAACAAATACAACATCTACTAGTATATATATCAATATATAATATTCGCTCAAGGCATGATAAAATGCAACATCACAGAAATGTAATAAGCATCACAGAACAATACAGATATCTGGAAGCCCCGGGTTTCACAGAGCCGTAGCTGAAACCCGACGTTCCCCCGGTCGTGTAGATAGCCTGTGCAATGAAATCCTAGACCCATACGGGCGCGGCAAGTTACCCGCCAAAACCTGAAGCGAGGCAGCCCCCTTCAACAATGTGAATGGACCACCCAGCACTTCACGGAATCCGGTAACTTGAGCACCCCTCCTTGGGTCAACCTGTACCCCTTACGAGTGCGGCGAATAGCCCGTCAATTCTAGAGTGAAGCCCCCTCCGTCTCAAAGCCATGAGATGCGGGCTCGTTACCCTCTAGAACCCGTCTATCCGTGCACCCCACCACGGGGTAATCCTAGTACAGAAAGTAAAATATACATACAACGGGTACAGCGACCTCAGCCCGGTCGTGCCCCAAAAGAATAATATACAAACATGCAGTGACGGCAGTCCACATGTCGGACGCTCGCCCCGCAATATCAAATGTACATATACATCAAACTGTACTACCATTGCATCCAGGCAATCCACCACGACAAATCCGCAACATCACAGCACAACACAGAACATCAACGTGAATGCCACGTTCGCAAATTCGTCTAAAAGGGCTATAGCAGTCAGACAGGATTTACCGATCAAGTGACAATCACGGTCGCAGATATAATGTAAATACTGTGAACTAACATGTTTAAAATTTTCGATCGACTAAATTTCCCGAAGTGGGCCCCAAGCACAACTGTAGCACTCAAAATAAATCTGGGCCCAAACAGAATATACCAAAACCCCCAATTCCAAGTATAAAGAGCACTGTAGAAAAATGGTGCAGCGCAGCTACTGTTCGGCGGCGGAACCGCGGCCAAAGTGGGGTTACGGCCGCGGTTCCGCGGCGCTACAATGCTTTCATGCCACCATTTCTCTGCAGTCTTCTTAAAAAACCCTGCACGTAATTTTCCAATATACCAAATAATTTTTCGAGCACAGGAAAAAATCGACAGAAACTGTGACATGGAAACGCGGTTTTTGGAAAATCCGTTCGATCGAACTTGTAAACACGTTAGAGCAAGCTAGACTAGGTTAATGGCGTGGCTTTGATACCATGTAAGTCCACGGCAGCACCCCGGCCGTCAGTCCGAGGCCAAAATGCGGAAACAAAAACTTTTCATTACTTAGAAACCGGCGCTACCACGGACTATAAACCCGGATCGGACCATTAACCTACTTCTAGCTAACTAGAGAAATGGTAGAGAGCTATACCGAGCGATTCGTGTCCTTCGGTCTTTGGCCACCATCCCGATCTCCCCGCGGAATCTCCGGTCTCGATCTCCTCGTCGGAAAGGGCACCACATCACCGAGTCTTTTTACGGGCTCCCACCTCTGAACCGAGGCAACTCGGACACGAAGTTGGTAAGCCGACGTGTCCAAGATTGCTGTAGACTGAGTGTAGATAACTATGTCTCGACGATTAATGAAATTGCCATTTTTGGATGGAGGAAGGAGATGAACTTTGAGATGAAGCTATATGATTTTTGTGCAAGCAAATGAGATGAAAAACCTCCACACAAATTTTGGAGAGCCCCCCCTTCATGTGTGGCCGGCCATGCATAAGAGAAGAGAGGGAGGTAGCAATCATACAAGAAAGAGAGAAGGGTGATGATTAGGAATCATCATCACAACAAAGTCCATACTAATCCTCATCATACAAAGTAAGCAATGATGAACAAAAAAGAAGTCAATGGAAGCTAGAACCATCATGAACCAACCATGTGCCACAAAAAGTATTCTCCATTATTAATTGCACATTTGCAAATAAGCCCCTCCATCAATTTTCAACCAAAGAAGGAACAAAGGAAAAATGGCCGAAACGGAATGCGAACTGGCAACTTCAAAAAGAGATCCCGTAATAAATTACTGGAAAAACCCCGCGACTGTATATACATACCGGCATTTGCATTTCGACCGAATACAAATGCAATGAGACAAAATCTACACTGTGTAATACTAGGATCCGGCTTAAACCAAAGCCCGCTAGTATTATCCGTCCGAAACAGTACACGTGCACAAGTGCACGCGTACATTCGAACCCTGCCATAAACCCATATGGCCTCTACAACGTTTCGCCCGAAACTTGAGAAACTGTCTGTGGGGGACTCTAATGACTCGTCAATACTTTGGCTGTGGATTTAACCACTAGCACGTCAGAGGTATTAGCCGTACGTAACGGGCTACCAGGTATTGACCAAAAGGGAGGTCGATGAGCGAACTCATCCTGACACCCTACTGAGCCTGTCAGTGACAATATCCGTACAGTCCGGTCCGTTCGTCTATGAGCATCGAATGGCGGGCCTAGGGGGTTGGTAAAAGTCAGACCCCCAAAAGCGGTACAAGTCATGTCGGAGTGTAGCCCAGAACACCCTGAGATACTACTGGAATACCTACCAGTAGATCTCCTGCCTTGGCCAAGGACTTCGTGTAATGGCTCTCCTAGACACAGCGCGACCTCACCCCCAATACCGGGAGAGACGAACCCCTGCAGATCCGCTCACTGCCTCCATGTGGCTCGGGACTGTACCCAACTAAAACCTATTTGCACGACTCCTTTGAGCCGTGGTTGGGTAGTAATCAAAGTACAGTGGGAACTCACACGAGACAAATGACGATCTTAGGTCGATGAACTAACTTGTACACATGTCACCAGGGAACTGCTATCTGACGTCTGGTATAATCCCAACTAGCATGTTCCCGGCGAGTCCTGTCCGGTGTATCATAACCCAATGAGCACCTGTATACATCTTAGGTAAACCAACTGACACCAGTGGCTTGTGAGATCGGCCACCGTCCCTCGTCGGGGTCTCGACTGTATACACTAGTCTACTCTGGAGTATCGATGCCCTGTCTCGAAAACTCCCATGACTAGGGACCTTTCAAGGATGTGCTTATAGACCCCAGCTCCCACGTATATGATCGCCATCATACTGCTGGCCTTCAAGAAAGAATCCTATGGGCTCTATCAATGTGTAATAGCGACCTATAAGGTCACCTAAAGCAGTACACGATAATAAAGATAAACCAGATAGCATACTATCATCTTGAGTAAGACTGTTCTACCGGCATAGGTCCTCCCTCAATCATTGCAATCACGTGCCTGGGATCCAATAATTGACTCTGAGGGCACTATATCCAACATCAATCATGCTATATTAAAATTTTGGGGTGCTTAACAAACCAACCAAGTAATCGAACTAGAGAATTAGGGTTAACTTTGCATGTAAACAACTTTACAACTAAGTGATTAGGGATTACAACCTTTATAGTCCGCTCCTTCACTTCACAAGCTCCAAGTAGTAGTCCCTTTGGTGCGATCAACGAGCTCCCGAGCTCTTGAGAGGCTCCACAAGATGTACGATACATCCTTGCCTGAAGTCTTCAAAGTCTATGATGATCTATGTCGAGAAAACACGGACTCAAGCTCTCTCTTCACTAATACGAAATTAGTGAAGCTAACACACTAATCTATATGGCTAGTATAGACTAGGATGATGAAGTAGGAATTTTGCTCACTTTATAATTAAATTTCTCACTATTTTTCTTCTTGATCTCAAAGTCAAGGGAGCTCAAAAAGATGAGGAAGAAGAAGATGAATGAATGAGATAAGATTAGAAATGCAACCATGGGTTAGTATATATCAAGCCCTAACCCATGTAGCGAGTTAACCATGGCTATGTGTTATGATTGGGTTAGAAAATATTTTAAGCAAAACAAAAAGGGTGGACTTTGTCAATGGTTATCAACAAGCTTCATGAAGCTTCCACCATGACTCATTTCCACATTTTTGAATTACATAAGAATTTAAACCCAAACATTATATTTAGCATGGTATAATTCTCATACATCCATGTTGCATGTATAAACTAGCATGTCACAATATTATATATTACATATATAATATTTATGTAACATTAGAAAATAATACAATAAACATATATCACATATATGTTAAATGTATCATAAGTGAGAATAATAAATACTTAAGTGAGCATATAATATATATATATATATATATATATATATATATATATCATTTCATCGAATCAACACTTGATCGATAACCCGGTTATATCACATATAACCGGCCGATATCACATATCGCGAGAATAGAATACGGTATCGCATACACGTATCAATCTCGGTCCCCTACATATCACATATGTGTTCCTACTCCGTTTTGCCTGAGCCAGGAAACCTCTGTGTTGGACTCTAAAGACTCGTCAATACGCCGGCAATAGGTGATGATCATATTAAACACCCATAAGCTGCAAGCGGTCAGTTAAACGTAACAGTCACCTGGGTATTGAGCGACCAGAAGATCAACAAGCAAGCCTGTACATACTCCTGCGAATCCAATCAGTAGACACTACTGTACAGTCCGGTCTCTTTGTCTGATATGTCGCATATCCAGTCTAGGGGCGGTAAACATCAGACCCCAGTAAACGATAAGTCGTGTCGATGTGAGACTCATAACAGGTCGAGAAACTACTGATAACACTTACCAGTAGATCTCCATATCAGCCCTGGCCAGGGACTTCCAGTTACAGCCAATCGAATACAGCGCAACATCAACCCCCAATACCGGGAGAGACGAAACCCCTCCTATCGCCCATTGCCTCCATGTGATTCGGGACTGTACCCAAAAGCCACCGTTTTGCACGTTCTCATGAACATGGTAAGGTGGAAATCAAAACATAGTGGGAATCACACAAGACTCTATGACGATCTCGGGTCTACAGACTAACCTATACCAGTGTCACCAGAGAACTGCTATCTGACGATAGGTATAATACCAACAAGGAGTTCTCGGCGAGTCCGTTCAGTGTACCCAGTCTCCACTGAGCACCCATATACCATCTTTGATTTCAAACACCAATGGATATAGGATCATCCATCGCCCATCATATGGGTCATGATGTGTATACGCTAGTCTACTCTGGAGTATCGATGCCCTGTCTCGATACACCATCGACTAGGAACAGTTATAGGATGTACTTGTGGACTATCCTGTACCCACTAGTATGATATGCATCATAGTCCTAGTAGTCAAGTACATATCCTAAGAGCTTTATTAACATGTGAGAGCAAGACAGTAACACAATATAAGTCAACATGTTAAGACAAAGAGAAACCAGATAGCATACTATCATATCGAGTAAGAAAGTCCTCTTTGTAAGTGCACGGCGGCGCCCCGGCCTCCATCCCGAGGCCAAATACGGAAGCGATGGTTAACTTTAATTTTTCTTGACCGGCACGACCGCGCACTAAAACCCGGATAGGGCCATTAACTAGTTCTAGCTAACTACAAGATGGGGAAGAGAGATATACCGAGCGATCCGTGTCCTCCGGTCTTCTCATCATCGTCCCGATCTCCCGCGGAATGTCCGGTCTCCACCTCCTCGCCGGAAAAGCACCACGTCGCCGGCTTCTTTTACGGGCTCCCACCTCTATACCGAGGCAACTCGGGCACGAAGTTGGCGAGCCGACGTGCCCAAGATTTGCTGTAGAATATAGTGAAGATCTATATGTCTCATTTGGGGTTTATGGAGGTTGCCATTTGGTGGAGGGATGAGTTTTGGAATTTTTGTGGAGCTATGGGATTTTTAACAAGCCAAAAGAGATGAAATCCCTCCACAAAAAAATGGGACAGCCCACTTGAGGAAGTGGCCGGCCATGCATAGTGAGGGGAGAGTGAGAATGAGAGTGAGTGTGTAACAAAGCAATGAGGGTCTCTCATAATCCAAGAGAGAGGAAAAAAACAAGATGATGAGAAGAAATCATCACAAGGAATAACCAACACTCAACCAACCAATCATTCCAAAAGGTCAAGCCACCATCATCAAGCATGATGACTTCAAAAAGTCAAGCCATCATGAAGAAGTCAAGAAGTCAAGGTCATGGTTCAACCATCATGACACCACAATGTGCAAAGACAACCCTCCAAAATGCTTATTTGCACAAATGCAAATAAGCCCTCCTCCACCAATCTTCGGCCATTGAAAGATACAAATGAAAATGGCCGAAACGGAAAGCAAACTGGCAACTCCAGAAAACTGGCCCCGTAATAAATTACAGGAAAAACCCCGACACTGTGTATACACACCCGCATTTGTATTCCAACCGAAATACAAATGCAATGAGACAACATCTACACTGTACTATACTAGGATCCGGCTTAAACCAAAGCCGGCTAGTATTATCCGTTCGATCCTGATCCGTGCAATACCGCACGTATCTGATCGAACCCTGCCATATATCCATACGGCCTCTAGTACATACCGTCCGATCCTGATCCGTGCAATACCGCATGTATCTGATCGAACCGTGTCATATCTCCATACGGCCTCTACAGCGTTTCGCCCGAAACTTGAGTAACTGAATGTGGGGGACTCTAAAGACTCGTCAATACTATGGCTGTGGATTTAACCACTAGCACGTCAGAGGTATTAGCCATACGTGACGGGCTACCAACTATTGACTAAAAGGGACGTCGATGAGCAAACTCATCCTGACACCCTACTGAGCCTGTCAGTGACAATATCCGTACAGTCCGGTCCGTTCGTCTATGAGCATCGCATGGCGGGCCTAGGGGGTTGGTAAAAGTCAGACCCCCAAAAGCGGTACAAGTCGTGTCAGAGAGCAGCCCAGAACACCCTAAGATACTACTGGAATACCTACCAGTAAATCTCCTGCCTTGGCCAAGGACTTTTCATGTTCTGGCTCTCTTAGACACAGCGCGACCTCACCCCAAATACCGGGAGGGACGAACCCCCCAAGATCCGCTCACTGCCTCCATGTGGCTTGGGACTGTACCCAACTAAAACCTGTTTGCACGTCTCCTTTGAGCGTGGTAGGGTAGTAATAAAAGCACAGTGGAAACTCACACGAGACAAATGACGATCCCCAGGTCGATGAACTAACCTGTACACATGTCACCAGGGAACTGCTATCTGATGTCAGGTATAAGACCAACTAGCATGTTCCCGGTGAGTCCTGTCCGGTGTACTCATAACCCATTGAGCACCTGTATACATCTTAGGTGATCCAACTGACACCAGTGGCTTGTGAGACCGGCCACCGCCCCTCGTCGGGGTCTTGACTGTATACACTAGTCTACTCTGGAGTATCGATGCCCTGTCTTGAAACTCCCACGACTAGGGACCTTTTAAGGGTGTGCTTATAGACTACCAGCTCCCACGTATATGATCGCCCTCATACTGCTGATAGTCAAGCAAGAATCCTAGGGGCTCTATCAACGTGCAATAGTGACCTGTAAGGTCACCTAAAGCAGTACACGATGATAAAGGTAAACCAGATAGCATACTATCATCTTGAGTAAGACTGTCCTACCGGAATAGGTCCTCCCTCAATCATTGCAATCACGTGCCTGTGATCCAATAATTGACTCCGAGGGCACTATCTCCAACACTCTTTATATATATCCAAGCATCCACTATAATATACATCATATGTACAACAATGGCCTCTAGGGCATATACATAACTAACATTATGTGTTGTAAGATGAGAAAATTGCTAATTACGCCTAAATGAGATAGCACATTTGGTAATCGGTCGATTAGTATCTCAAGAAGTATTAACAGTCGCATGAAGGATGTGTGAGCAATTCCATCTGATAATGTTCACCGACTAAAAAGTACTAAGGAAGATAGACACGAGTATGATAGCTTGAATTGAATTCTTTAAGTGTAGGGATGTATTTTACACACACATAGGGGTATATGATCGATATTTGAAAGAAAGGTAGGGAGGAAGACTAAAGGTGGTGTTTTATTGAGATATGATGTGATTGCTAACATCTTTTCATGACCATTAAGATAGGGCTCATGGCAACTGAAAAACCGGTGTAGTTGGAAACTCTTATTTTCAAGTTCTTTCTTTTATAGTTCTTATCTTTGTATGTAACTTTCATCTTCTTTTTTTTATTATGGGATTTTGTGGGTGCAATCCGCTAAAAACCCTTAGGAGACAACACTCCTCATACTAGGGACATCTAGAGATTTAAAGGCTTGTTTCACGTTCTCGGTGCAATCGTGATTGCCTACGAAAGTGTGCTATATTTTTCTTTTTCTTTTTTCTCCCGCTCTTGAATAAATAGTTTGCTCGGGACGATCAAAGTTAAGTTTGGGGGTTTTGTTCAATCGAAAATATTGCACTTTTGATATAACATTTTCCTTACTTTCCTGAAATATTTAAAGGTGTTTATTATAAATATAGAACATATGTGGGTTTATCTGCAAAATACTCTTTACCATATGTTTATATATTATAATTAAAATTATGAAGGAAAATATATGCATATAATATTTATATAATATTTTGGTAATTAAAATATGCATATCATATCAAATATTCTAATCAAGATTCTTAAAAGATATAATATCATACAAATGGTTAGAATAATATTTCAAAATATATGCATAATATTTTAGTAATTAATAGATGCATATCTTACCAAATATTCTTAATCAAGTTTTTTAAAGATTTATAACCATATAAAGTGATTAAGATACTCTCTCTAATTTAATAAATATTATTAACATTATTCATTAAGATTTTGTGCAGATTTAGCTCAGGTCAAGAGATCAAGATATTCAAAATGTCAGGATAAAAAATCTTCCAATAAAATCGTAGGATCTGAAAACTTGGAAAGTGGATCTTTATGGCAAGTCTAAACCTATAAGATCTAGGATTTTCTGATTTGAGGGCCATATAAAGGACCGAAGGCTAAAGTTAAAACTCATTATCTTTTACACGAAGTAAATCACCGTCAAAGAACAAGAGATTCACGACAGGTCCACGATTCGATGTGATAGGCCAACGTGAAAATCGATGGAGCATCTAATTCCTACAAGGCAGATATCGAAAGTAACTTCTTCCTCTTGTAATCTAAATTCGTAGGATTTGTACTTGTGAAGTTGATTAATAACGGTAGATCATTTTGTTTAATTATTTATTTTCTGTATTTTTACTTTCTGCATTTTAATTATGATCGCATTCTTTATCCTTTCTTCTTCTTCTCACAATATGCGTAAGTAATTCCTAACTTGCTAGGGTTCGTAGGATTCGGGTAGAACAATGGATGGGAAAACCTGTCACGCCCCGCTTCCCGGTGTACGGCGGAGGGGACACGACTAGGCCGCCACGTATTTACTCTGAAGTAATACGCTAAGCGTATCTAAGCAATATAAATAAAAATGCACAAGTGACAAAAGATATAATTAAACAACAACTTTATTTATTAATATTCTTTTGTACAATGCATGGAAAAGTAAATACATCTGAATGGAAGCAATGCCTAAACAATGGCATAACAGAAATGGAAATACAGAATGTAAAGGAAAAGGTGCAAGTGTAACTACAGCTCGGGGTCTTCAGTAAACTGGTCCAAGTCTTCAGTTCTAGGCTCGATCTCTGGAAGGTCTGAATCACCTGATGACATTCAAAGAAGAAGAGAGGGAATGTCGTCAGCGAAGAAATCGCTCGGTAAGTCCCAAAGATAAAGGAGAAGTAGAATAGAAAGAGAGTAAGAGAGAGAGAGAATGTAGCTTTTAAAGTTGTATTTAGAGTTAACGCTGTTGTTTGTAGCTTGGTACAGAAGGATGCCAGTGTATACGAGAGGAGTCTCTATATGCCAGAGACTAAAGGCAAATGGAAGTACAAGGCTCCGTTAGAATGCCCGGAACAACGGCGATTTATTCAGATTAGGTGTCTTAAATCTTGCAGTCTTGTGCCACTTCTAACACCTTTCGTACCAATCTACCCCTTAAACCCCGTGATGTCTTGTTTGTATTATTTGTATTGTATTGCAACTTGTATTGTCATGTAATATAGATTTTATAATTGGATGACTTACCGAAACCATGATATCAGTACATGGATGTAACTGTAGAATCATGGATGTGACTGGAGAATCATGTAGATGGAAGTATATCCATGGTTCGGTTTGGTCAATATAGATTGAATAGTTTGATCCGATTGATTATATGGATTCAAGAATTCATGTTGAATTGTAATATTGTAGATTTTACTTGAATCATATTCAAGTCAGATTTTTATAATGAGACTCAGTCTGAGTCAGAACAATCAAAAAAGAAATTGAATCATGAATTAGGTTTTGATGTTATCGGTAACCGCTGCACATGGGCGACAGGATTTGTGTCTTTTTCAAAGACGATTACCGTATTGATAATGTTAGATATATGTATGCCCTATAGGCCATTATATGTATAGTGGATGCTTGGACATGTATATATGATTTTAGATGACTTTCCCGCTCAACATGATAGTATACTATCTGGTTTACTTTATCTTGACATGTTGATTTGATCATGCTTTTATTCATTTGCACATGTTGATAAAGCCCTCAGGATATTTGCTTGACTACTGTGACTATGATGCGGATCATACTAGTGGGGCATGTGTAGTTTATAAGCATATCCTTAAACTGTTCCTAGTCGTGGGTGTATCTAGACGGGGCATCGATATTCCAGAGTAGTCTAGCGTATACTATTCTTGTCCCATATGATAGGCGATGGATGATCCTATATCCATCTGGTGAGGTGACACCAAAGATTGTATGCGGGTGCTCAGTGGAGACTAGATACACTGAACGGACTCACAGAGAACTCCTATGTGGTATTATATCTATCGCCGGATAGCATTTCTTAGGTGACACTGATGCAGGTTAGTCTATAGACCCAAGATCGTCATAGAGTCTTGTGTGTCCTCCCACTGTACTTTTATATCCACCCTTCAACGGCTCTACTGAGTCATGCAAACAGGTGGACTTTGGGTACAGTCCCGAGGCACATGGAGGCGATGAGCGATAGGAGGGGTTTCGACTCTCCCGGTATCGGGAGTTGATGTTGTGCTATGCTCGATTGGTTATAACAGGAAGTCCCTGGCCAGGGCTACTGAGATTTACTGATAAGCGTTATCAGTAGTTTCTCGATCTGTTATGAGCCATACACCAGCATGACTTATTGAGTTATTGGGGTCGACGATTCCATCCCTAGACTCGATATGCAACATATCTGACGAGGAGACCGGACAGTACGGTAAGTGTTGCCAGTTGGCTCGACGGGAGTTTTGACAGCTTCGCTGGTTTTCTTCTGATCGCTCAATACCCGGGTGGCCGTTACGTTTAGCTGACCGCTTGCGGCTTTTAGGTATTTGATATGATCATTACCTACTGCCGACGTATTGACGAGTCTTAGAGTCCCACAATGAAGTTTCCTGGCTCAGGCGAAAAGATGTGGTATGCATATGAGATATGCGCGGGGACCCGATTAAATACGGATATGTGATACCGTATATTAATCGGGCATTTTCTATTGGTCGGGTCGTATGTGATATGACCGGTTTGCAAAATCAAGTGTTGATTTAATAGATGACTTTTAGATTAATTCTTTAATTAAACCCTTTTTCTATTTTTGTATGCATGCATGTATGCACATGATGATGTGCATGGATACATACATACATACATTGTATCATGGTTGTTGATACATATTTGGTGGCAATGCAAGACTCATATTGTAGTAATTATCTATTTATTTATCATTTTGAATTAAAGGAAAGGGTAATTCACACATGGTTAATGTTTATCATCTTTGACCATACTTCAACTACTTTTTAACCTTGAGTTAATTATCCTTTTACTTTATTAACTCATTGATAAAGATCTAGATAATTACTAACCATGGTTGAAGTGAGAAGGATTAATATAGATTATTCTTGCTCATTTCAATTATTCATTCATATCATTTTCTTTTGAGCTCAAGCTTATCCACCATCTTCTTCCTCCTCTTTTGAAATTTTCTTTGAGTGAAGTTGATAAAAGGAAAGGGTTTTGATTATAGAATACAAACCACATCATCATACTACACACATCTAGCTCATTTGTGTAGAGTGTTTGCTCTACTTCATTCACATATCAAGTAAAGTAAGGAGCTTTGGGCAAATTAAGGGACTTCGGGTGGATCTTCATGGACAAGGAAGGCTTCCATTGATCCGATCCAAACTCTCAAAGTGCCAAAGAGTCACCAAAGGAGGTCTATAAAGGTTGTAATCTCTACCCTTAGTGATAATTTTTCTTTTGCATGTGATGCTTAGTTAAATGAAACCCTAAATTTCTAGTTATGATTCTTGTCAAGTTCACTTAGCACCTTCAAAATTTGATTTTGGCATATGTGATACTTCTAAACCCTTGATGAAGTGCTAGGTAAACCCAACAATGGTATCAGAGCCAAGCTAGAGCTTTAGGCGATGTTTAGGCAAAGTTAAAACTCCGATCGAACCACAAAACACCAATATAGACCCTTCTCTGGACATTTTTTAAAACTGTGATTTTTTCTGTATTAAAATTACTTAAAAAATTCAGCAGGGAAATATAAGCATTACTGTAAGAAACGAGGCCATAATCCGTACAAACCGCCGCGGATCCGCGGCCATACCTTGCCTTGGCCGCGGATCCGCGGCCGTACAGAAGTATTATTGCATCGTTTTTGCACAGTAATGTCCGTAGCTGCTTGTACATATTTTTGGGTATTTTTAATCTGACTCAAGTGTTGAGTTTTCTGGGGATTATTTTGAATTTGTTGATTCGATCGGAAAATTTAATTTCGTTCTGTTTTCCGGATATTTAGAAACTGTTAAAATGTTCGAACGGATATCATTAACTCACTTTTTCCCGGCACGAAAAAAACTTTCAAGTGTTGAATTTTTCTCGAGTTTAAATCTTTCGGAAAAACGTGCAAGTAACGTGATGGACCCTCTAGAAGAACACAAACCTTAACTCGATAATGTGACCGTCTGAACCGCCTCTGAACCTTAGGGTTTGGGGCAGTACGGCGTGCCACATGTGAGGCGTTGGCTTGACCCTTCTACGGCTGGACCACTGCTACTGTGACATGTTCTGAGATTTTTGAACTCCGCTCAAGTGTTGAGCTATTTAGGAAATCTTGGGTATTTGATTATTCCATTGGAAAGTTTAATACTGTCTATTTATTTGGAATGTGATACAATATGTGGAATTCATATAGTTAGGCATGAAATGCGAAGTATGCGATATTTCGGATTTACGATGTCTAAAGAAATTGTGGATTCCAAATGCTGTAGTTTTACACTTTCTTTTCTGTGACCGTAAGCGTAGTATGTGGGGTATCGCCGGCTTCGTTGCTATACTTCAACGACAATCGGGATACGCATACTTGCTTACGTTGATGATATGAGATATGATGTGCATGATTGTCGCGATTGAATAGCCGGGGGTTTTATGTGAGATGAGAGTTTTATTTTCATTCATGTATAAATCAATTGTATGTAATATTCTTTTATTTGGGGCACTTCCGGGATGAGGAAGATGTTTCCATCATTGTATATTATTTACTTTTCCGCATTAGGATAGTCCCAAGGAGGGGAGCACAAGTGACCAGGTTCTAGAGTTCAGTGGGAGGCCATCTTGAGGAGTCGAGACCGGGTCTCCTAAACTCTAGAATTGGCAGGATCACTTACCGCTCTCGTAGGGGTCTAGGGGTGTGGGCTTGGCTATTCATCGCGACCGTGGAATCCGTATTTTCTATTGTTGGCTAAATACAAAATACGGACATCCTAGATATCCTTTTATTTTCATATGTGCTTCTGCTGTTGATATTCTGTAATGTGATTACTTAGTATCTGAGACGAATGGATTATTATTATATATATGATATATAATAAACGTTGCTTATGTTTTACACCCGCACTAGTCCCGTCCAGCTATGCCGTTAGTTAAGTAACCTAACGGTGCATAACGGGACACTGTGGCGAATGCGGATGGCATAAGTATACGTTCTATTTTCGTTTCTTTTCTGTGATGTCTTAGGAACTTAAATGATGGGATTACATTAATGAGATTAATGTAAAGTAAAAGAAACCTAAAAGATGTTGTAGAATCAGATTTGAAATCCACTCGGCCTTTTTATGAAAAATGCAAGTTTCAAAAGATGCGGAGCTTAAGCCACTCCTTTTGTAAAACTGTTTTGATTCTACAATGAGATCAAGTTCAAAGCGTTAAAGGTTTTCATAAAAACCATCCGCAACCCTCCGTCATTTTAGGAAGCAGAGTACATAGTATTCGTGTTGCGTATTTTGATTATAGTCAAGGCGTAGTGTACGGTAGCTAAGTGATGTCTTCCTACAAAGCATATGATGCGATCAGTTAGGACATTCATGTGATTATGTTGATCATAGTCAAGGGTCATATGGGTGGATCTAGTTGATCTCGAAATGACGGGTAGAACTTGACTAGTACTTATGATATTTTGACCATAACCAAGGTCATAAGTAACTAGGGGTAAAAACCATATCAGGAGTTTCAAGAGTTGAAATTTGCAATGAGATTGCATACCATCTATATGATAGTTGGATCCCGATCCTACTGTGAGTAAGTGTTACTTCCAGGAGAATTTTGCACTTTACAATTAGCTGATCCAGTAGGTGTCTAGAAAGGTGTTAACGGGGTTTAACCTCTGGGAAAACGAGGTTTACTTTAATTAGGTCCGTGCGAAAGCACGTGGAACCTCCCTCAAAGTACCGACACTGGCCTGACTGACCGGTTAGCGAAACTGTAGAATGTAATTAATCCTGGCTAGTTTTCTTTTCAGGTTTTGAAAGAAAATTTGATTAAAGCAGTGGGAGACATCGGTTAGATAAGATAATAACCAATCTAATTCTTTGCAAGAGCATTTCGCTGAGTGTATTCTTTTCTCTCTCTTAATGGAAGATACCAATGACGGGACTTAAGTTTCTACTAGAGAAAAATAAACTGACTGGACCGAACTATAAAGAATGGTTGAGAAACTTGAACATTGCACTTACATATGATAAAGTATCATATGTCCTCACAACCCAAGACCCACCCGTCCCAGGACCTAAATCATCTGTCTCGGATAGGGAGATCCGAAAAACTTAGGATACTGATTGTATGTCACGACCCGAAATTGGCCCGTGACGGCCCTAGTACTACGCAACGCCCTAAGACGTAACACAGTAAAAGAAAGCCAAAACCCAGAAAGCTAAACCATAAAAATACGGAAAAGAAAATATAAGTTTTTGAAACATTTGAAATCGCAACCCAAATTCTTTAAAAGTTCTACTTTCTATCTTTAAAATTTGGCAACACCCCCTTTTTGTAAAAAACTAGCTCAAGACGGAAAAACAATAACATCATAAGTATACGACGCCGTAGCGAAGAAATAAGAGGCAATGGAGAGAAAGCTGTATATAAAAGACAACAAATCCACAATAATATACAAATACGCCCTCACCAAGTCTCTAAGTCCACAATACAATAGTAGATGGAGAGTACAAAATACAACGAATATACAATATGAAATACAGATAATCATCTAACCCACCTAAGCAAAATAGTACTGTGAGCTGATGCGGTATCTGTAGCAAAAGATGATAGATGGGTACTGAATACCTGAAGGGCTGGATAGCCTGCCTCGACTACTGTGGGAAAAAACCTGAAACACCTGCAGCACAACGGGGGTGAGTTGCCAACTCGTGAATAGTAGATAACATATGCAGGTAATCGCAGGAATGCACGTACAGCATGAATCTAAGATATGCGATTACAGTAATAACATGTCATGCAAATGCTGAATAAAGGAAAGTACACTAGCAGGTACAATCAATATATGAAGCAATGATGACCTGATAATAGTATGCAATAACTATGCAATAGGGATATGAGAAAGCAAATATGCAACTATCATAAGGGTACACTAACATGTACTACCAATATATGAAATTGTGCATAAAATAGATAAGTGTGAGGTATGGGGTGGAATATGTCATTTCTACGGAAACCTGACATCGTGGTAGGATCGCAATCCATCAAGACACTCAAATCCCAAATCCTCAAATCAGCCCCCAAATTGGGCTCTCACAATATATAAGTCTCACATCACCTCAATGTACAATATCGAATAGCTCTCCTATATCTCGAATGTACAAATCAACAATCTCTTTCATATCCAATATCCAATGTCAATGAATCACCTATATCCCAAGTCGAATCTCCAGTAAGTTTCTAACATCCTAAGGTATATATATATATATATATATATATATTTGCAGAAATAAATATGATGGGGGCAATACACATATATTAGCGTCCCATTCCACTAATATTGGTGTAAGGGTATATATAACAACAGCTAATCCCCTGTTATATATACAAATGTATTACAAGAAATATCATGAAAACAATGTGCCAAGCATCGACACAGAAATCCTGATAGGTACGTATCATACGCTGTCCCGAAAGCACGAGTGCCTAGTTCTGACCCTCACCTTTCGACGTATGCATACGTGCATGACTCCCAACGGTGTCTCCATGACCCCCGCCGAGTCATCAGTACTGTCACCGGTAGGTATTAGCCCACCTTCAGGCTCAATCGGCAAAATCCATCGATCTTCTTGCCGAGGGGAACCATACCAGGCCGCACCATGTACCCTCTACGGCCTCGACGCCTCCTCGTAGGGGTATATACATATCAGCACCGATAAAGCTCATGGTGGATGCGCAAATATCATATCAAGGAAACCGGGTTTTTCAATGTATGCATAATTTCATGAACTCCCGCGGTTCCCAAATCCAGAAAACATCATCTAAAATCCCAATAACAATGCGTAAATCCAGGAATAAATATATGCGATATATCTGAAATGCGAACATATAAATGAGAATATGTAGCTGAAACCAGATGTATGCGAAACCAATAAGGTACAGCTAAGTAACACCAGTAAAGGTAAATATGTACTGCAACTGAATATGCATGAAACATACAGGTGTAGCAGCGTATAGGTATCTACCTACAAGAACTTATGTCGTATACCCCCTGGGTATAAGAAGAATATGAGTAAGATATCCCCCCCGGTATAAGTAAAATATGTAAAAGGTATACCTGTAGCTGTATCGCAAGGTGTAAATATACCTATCACTAAAGGTATGATACACTATAGGTATACCGGTAAGCTAGATGTCATGTGTGACAAGCAACAGTATCTATAAGGGGTAGTGTGTGACATGGCAATTATTGACGGTGTGTGTGTAGCATACAATCCGTGCTCGTGCAACATGAATCGTCAATAATATGTGCAGTGTCCTACGGCTGCTAGTCACAGTATAACTACATCAAGGAAATAAAGTAAAGGCGCAATTCTACAATGACTTAGAATGTGCGACAGGTATTTGAATCCTAGCCCAGACGCATAACGCCATGCGGGCGATTTCCCTGTAAATGTTAAATCTACTCACCTACACTCCACGCTAGGTCAATCCTACCATCTGCTCCCCCCTGTAGCAGTGTCCGTAGTCCCTGCCTGCAAACCTGCAAATAAGACATGGAAATCACACATAAGCCAAATATTCCGCAAAACGCGATATCGAACCAAAACGAGAAACTCGCGTTGCGAACCAACCGCGCGTGTGCACGATACGCTGAATCGTGTGTGTACGCGTCTAAAACCATCGCGACACGCCGCGATACGCTGGATCACAGAACCCACTCACGTATCGCGCGTATCGCGCAAACACAACGGACATGAAAACGGTATATTGTCCCAGATTTTCCTACAGGTCAAATCTTACAAAACTAGACATACCAAGGCTCTAGACAACATTACAGAGTACCCTACCCAAAACCCCAAGACCCTACCCCTCTTCCTGGCCGCAAATTGCGGCCAGATTGATCAAATCGGAGGCCACTGTTTGGAGTTAGGGTTTCGTGCTCGGGTGGTGGTATCTAGACCTAGTGTACATGCCCCAGTTTTCTCAATTTTAACCTGAAGGTCCCGGGTCAAAAGCAGATTCCAGATTGCCAATATATCGCTTAAAAACACTAATTTGCACAATTTAGAAACCTTAGGGTATTTTAGTGTAATCCAGGGCTAAGCTCAGTTCAGTGACCCTAATAACACTTAAATAAACTAAGGTAGCTAACACAATCAACAATTTTGCCACAACATCTCACAAATCACCAAAACTAGCACTAAATTAGCTATTTAACACTAATCGACACAAAACCACACACAACTTAAGCAAACATGAAATGGGGTTCAGAAATATACCCTAATGAACCCTAAGAAGCAGGTGAAGGTAAGGAAAGAGGAGATGAGCTGCTGCAATTTCTCCTTGTGTTGCTACTGCTGTTGTTTCTGTTGTTGCTGGTGCTGCTCTTGCTGCTGCTGATGATGATAATGTTGATGCTGCTGTTGCTGAAGATGATGATGATGATGATGCTGAAGATGTTGTTGTTGTTGTTGTTGTTGTTGTTAATGAGGCTGCTGCTACTGCTGTTGTCTGCTGCTGCTCTTGCTATTGTTGTTGCTGCTGATGATGATAGGTGTGTGTGTGTGTGAGTGTGAGAGAGTGAGAGATGAGTGATATGAGAGTGAGAAAATGAGAGTAAGGCTAGAACCCCTCCCTCTCTCCTTCTCTCTCATCATTAAATGAGGCATGGCAAAGGCCATCATGCCCCATAATGCACTCTCTCTCTCAAGGTCAACATAAAGAAAGTCAATTTAAAAACCTTTTTTTTCAAATTCATTTTAAAACAACCAACCACTATTAAACCCAAAACACCTAATACAATATTAAACTAGATTAAGGAATGGTTAGTTCACCATGTTGCTAATCATGGTTAAACCCCCAAAACAACCCTAGTTATCATGCACAAGTGTGTGCAAGCCTAGAAAAAATCTAATAAAATATTCAATAAATAGGATAAAATATTTAAAACTTAATTTGGTAAACTTTTTATTGAAAACCATATATTAAAATATAATTAGCTACAAAACGCATTCTAAGGTGTTACAATCTCCCCCCCTTAAAAGAAATTCGTCCCCGAATTTTAAAAAATATACCGATACGCGTATCTTCAAAGAGAAGATTAAAATCCTCAAATCTCGCTCGCAGCCTCCCAAGTGACTATCTCACTATACGGCTATGTCCAAGGAAAACCCTCCACAGATAGCAAGACCCTTGACCGATGTCCCTCCACCTGCCAAGACATTAACACAATTGGCTGCCGGTGAACGAAAGATCGCGTCAAGCTAAAAGGTCTGATGCTAGATCATGTGAGAAGGTCAAGAAGGTAATTGTAAACCATCATCACAAGGAATACGGGGTGAAAACTCAATAATCTGGGCGGAAGTGCCAAATTAAAGGCAACGAGAACTCGCTTATAGGATCTTAAAAGGACCTAAATCCTGGGGCAAGCTTCCCAAAATCCAATACGTCATTTATCGGAAAAATCCGCAGGAATACATGATTTGTCACTGCGCACTCAAGCCTGCGACCAGTACAGTCGCATAAGACCTCTGTCCGCAATGAACAATTTTCATCCTGACCTGAATCAATTGGATCATCTCCGAAGTCTCAAAACATAGCTGGGGTCCAAAATCCTACTTAAGCAGAGTCAGAAAAACAACAGGCTGGTGATCGTCTCAACCTAACCCCTAAACCTAAGGGTGGCCAATTGGAGTGTCTCCTGATAACAGCTATCGAAGGAGAACCCTAACCATGGCGAGTGACGATCCCAACTGCTGACGACAACAAACAAACACATAACTTTAACAAAAAAAACTGAGCAAACTGAGTATAACCGGACGACAAGAATTCGAATGGAGTCACACCCTGATTAAACTTGGGTAGAAACCATAACGAAATTCATGGAGATCTGCTCCCACTCCTACTTCGGAACGGTAAAAGATTGCAACTCTCCAGCCGGCCTCAGATGCTCGACCCAAGCACACAACAAGACAGACACCTTGAAACGAAACCTGAAACTTCTCTTTACATCTCTGTCTACCCGTAACTATCTCACAAGTCACGTTAAATGTTGGTGGAACTTGAATGCATATAGAGAGTTGACAGATGTGCTTACCCTAGGATTGCACGTCTCTACCTGATAATGTCAGGTACACAAACGTGTCCCTAACTTAGCACGTCATTGTCACAAATCAAGGCCTCCGAATCATTATCCAGCCGAATATGCTCAAGTATCTCTGACGTATGAGCATCGATGGGCAGTGTCTCGCGAAAACGATTTAAGGAAAGTGGTCGGGTGCGGACATGAGCAAGCTGTCTCCTCCATAGAGACGAACTTAAGCTGTACTCAACGATCACACAAGAACTGTAAATCTGCAGAAGACTAACACAACAATCCAAATCCGCTGCAGGAAGATGTACATTAAGCTCTGGTGGTCCGTGAAAATTTGACATGACTCTCGAACAGATAGTGTCTCCAAATCTCCAACACAAAACCACCGCGGCCATCTCCAGATCATGAGTGGAATATCCTTCTCGTACTTCCTCCAAATGTAGGGAAGCAAAAGCGATGACTCTGTAGTGTCACATCAGTACACCCTCGAGCCCACTCAAGAAACATTACAGTTAAACAACAAAGTCGCCCGAACCAGAAGCAAAGAAAGACTGATGCAGTTGTTAACAGAATCTTCAACTGCCGAAAACTCCGTACACATGCCTTAGTCCACAGAAAAGAAACCTCCTTTCCGGTCAATTCAGTCGACGGTGCAGCACTACTCTAGCAATCCTGCATGAAACGGCGGCTGCTAAGCCCAACAATATGCGGATCTCCGTCCAGCACACAAGTCTGGGCCTAAGCTGTACGGCCACGATCTCCCTCGGGGCCATACAAAACCGTCTCCCGTGACTACAAGACCTGGGAGTCAACACAAACAAGCCTGAAGAAACACTCTGAGAATTTAGCAACTGCTGGTGCTCTCCCAGTATCTGCATAACAAATCCCCAAGTGTTACTCCTGTCCCTCAAGACAAATTAAGTAGACCAGAGTGTCGTAAATAAGACAACAAAAACTGGTCGAGGAACGGCCTGAAGAAATCTGGTTCATCACATCTACGAATGCTGCTAGGGCATCAGGGAATCCAACGACTCACACAAAAACACACAAAGCCCGTCGCACGCACAAGGCAGTCTTCGGAATGCCATCACTCCGAATCCGCAATAATGATGACCTGACCCCAAACAAACTTGGAAAATGTCTCGCACTCTGGAGCTGATCGAGGAAATCGTCACGGCGAGGTGAAGGATACCTATCCGCACCGTAAGCCAGTTCAATTGACGATCCGTCGATACCCAACCCTAAACTGCCGTATTCCTCCTCGACGAACAGAAATAGGAGCTTCCAAAAGCGAAACACTCAGACGCACAAACTCCCCAAACCATAACTCTGCAGCTGATCCTTTAGCTCCCAAGCTTCGCCGGCTCGCCCGGAACAACGTCGGAAAAACTCTCGCACGAAAGGAACCCGGTCCAACAATCCTGCTGTGGCTCCGGTATCATGAATGAACGCCAAGAATCCACGACATCTCCTCAAAAGCCGACTAGCGAAAAAGGCTGAATTCGAGCTGTGAGGGGTGGTATAACTATCCACCTTCACAACAAGAACTGACTTGCCGGGGAAAACAGAACCTAACTTGTTTCCTCACGGTAGTCCACAGACGCCTAACACGTAATTAACCAATCTGTGCCCAGGAGAACGTCAAATCCAACATCTCTAGAAGGATCAAAACGACGGACGAATCTCTATCTCCTATCCGATTGGCACAAAACTGAAATACGTGTCGCGCAACAAAAGAATCGCTGACAGAAGTTAAAACAGCTAACTACGACTAATCTACCCAACCACGGTACAAGCATGAAAGACAAACGAATACACCAAAAGAACAAGCGAATTAAGGATACCTGAGAACTCCACATTGGACGTCTGCGCGTCCCGATGAGTAGAAGCAAACTCCTGTGTCTGCCCTCTACTCGCAGCTGGATGAACTCCTCTGGTAGACAGAGCCCTCTGAGCAAATCTTCCACGTCCACAGCCTCTCTGAGTACGATCCTGATGCCGTGCTGAGGAATAATCCCTGACGAAGTGCTGAATGCTTCCGCATCGAAAGCATCCACGCGCTGACTGCTGACCATCCTGGGGATGAGAGCTGAACGACTGTCCTCGTCCTAAGCCTCTGCTACTCCCGCGACGGCCACGAAATCTGTCCCGACGACCAAACCTCTGTCTCTGGGCTGGTACACTAGTACGAGTCCTCCACTGTCCTGGAACTCTTTGAGCCTCTGGATTATGCGCCTCATCAACTGGAGCTGCAACCACTGGTGCTATGTAGGTGACGGACTGTTGCATGCAGACCATAAGCGACAACTGAGTGACAGGGGTGACAACCTCCTGTCGTAGCTCCCGAACGATATCAACCAAAGAACTCATCGTCTGGCGGAAGTCCTGCATCTCTGCCAAAAGTCTATCAATAGTATAGGTCGTAGGCTGGTCTGTCTGCACCTGTGCAACTAGAGTGCCATCCTGGTCAGTACTCGCCTCACCCGAGCCAACTCTGACTCGGCCCTCGCTGCATCACTCTGTGTCCCCATAGTCATCGGCGGCAAGGCTATAAATAGATATAAGATGAGATTCGATAAGAATAAGGAAATCGAATCTCAAGGATATGAATCATCAAGGAAGGAATGTCAAGCAAATTGTACTTAGGTCACTTTAGGCGAAGTATCGCATCGTGGGTATGCTGCAGACATACACACACTACGTTACTTTGCTTAAGCTACCTACTCCATCATACTAAGGTCATCCTACACTACGAAAGGTAAAACCTAACGCTCTGATACCAACTTTGTCACGACCCGAAATTGGCCCGTGACGGCCCTAGTACTACGCAACGCCCTAAGACGTAACGCAGTAAAAGAAAGTCAAAACCCAGAAAGCTAAACCATAAAAATACGGAAAAGAAAATATAAGTTTTTGAAACATTTGAAATCGCAACCCAAATTCTTTAAAAGTTCTACTTTCTATCTTTAAAATTTGGCAACACCCCCTTTTTGTAAAAAACTAGCTCAAGACGGAAAAACAATAACATCATAAGTATACGACGCCGTAGCGAAGAAATAAGAGGCAATGGAGAGAAAGCTTTATATAAAAGACAACAAATCCACAATAATATACAAATACGCCCTCACCAAGTCTCTAAGTCCACAATACAATAGTAGATGGAGAGTACAAAATACAACGAATATACAATATGAAATACAGATAATCATCTAACCCACCTAAGCAAAATAGTACTGTGAGCTGATGCGGTATCTGTAGCAAAAGATGATAGATGGGTACTGAATACCTGAAGGGCTGGATAGCCTGCCTCGACTACTCTGGGGAAAAAACATGAAACACCTGCGGCACAACGGGGGTGAGTTGCCAACTCGTGAATAGTAGATAAAATATGCAGGTAATCGCAGGAATGCACGTACAGCATGAATCTAAGATATTCGATTACAGTAATAACATGTCATGCAAATGCTAAATAAAGGAAAGTACACTAGCAGGTACAATCAATATATGAAGCAATGATGACCTGATAATAGTATGCAATAACTATGCAATAGGGATATGAGAAAGCAAATATGCAACTATCATAAGGGTACACTAACATGTACTACCAATATATGAAACTGTGCATAAAATAGGTAAGTGTGAGGTATGGGGTGGAATATGTCATTTCCACGGAAACCTGACATCGTGGTAGGATCGCAATCCATCAAGACACTCAAATCCCAAATCCTCAAATCAGCCCCCAAATTGGGCTCTCACAATATATAAGTCTCACATCACCTCAATGTATAATATCGAATAGCTCTCCTATATCTCGAATGTACAAATCAACAATCTCTTTCATATCCAATATCCAATGTCAATGAATCACCTATATCCCAAGTCGAATCTCAAGTAAGTTTCTAACTTCCTAAGGTGTGTATATATATATATATATATTTGCAGAAATAAATATGATGGGGGCAATACACATATATTAGCGTCCCATTCCACTAATATTGGTGTAAGAGTATATATAAGAACGGCTAATCTCCTGTTATATATACAAAGGTATTACAAGAAATATCATGAAAACAATGTGCCAAGCATCGACACAGAAATCCTGATAGGTACGTATCATACGCTGTCCCGAAAGCACGAGTGCCTAGCTCTGACCCTCGCCTTTCGACGTATGCATACGTGCATGACTCCTAACGGTGTCTCCATGACCCCAGCCGAGTCATCAGTACTGTCACCGGTAGGTACTAACCCACCTCCAGGCTCAATCGGCAAAATCCATCGATTTTCCTGCCGAGGGGAACCATACCGGGCCCCACCATGTACCCTCTACGGCCTCGACGCCTCCTCGTAGGGGTATATACATATCAGCACCGATAAAGCTCATGGTGGATGAGCAAATATCATATCAAGGAAACCGGGTTTTTCAATGTATGCATAATTTCATGAACTCCCGCGGTTCCTAAATCCAGAAAACATCATCTAAAATCCCAATAACAATGCGCAAATCCAGGAATAAATATATGCGATATATCTGAAATGCGAACATATAAATGAGAATATGTAGCTGAAACCAGATGTATGCGAAACCAATAAGGTACAGCTAAGTAACACCAGTAAAGGTAAATATGTACTGCAACTGAATATGCATGAAACATACAGGTGTAGCAGTGTATAGGTATCTACCTATAAGAACTGATGTCGTATACCCCCCTGGGTATAAGAAGAATATAAGTAAGATACCCCCCCGGTATAAGTAAAATATGTAAAAGGTATACCTGTAGCTGTATCGCAAGGTGTAAATATACCTATCACTAAAGGTATGATACACTATAGGTATACCGGTAAGCTAGATGTCATGTGTGACAAGCAACAGTATCTATAAGGGGTAGTGTGTGACATGGCAATTATTGACGGTGTGTGTGTAGCATACAATCCGTGCTCGTGCAACATGAACCGTCAATAATATGTGCAGTGTCCTACGGCTGCTAGTCACAGTATAACTACATCAAGGAAATAAAGTAAAGGCGCAATTCTACAATGACGTAGAATGTGCGACAGGTATTTGAATCCTAGCCCAGACGCATAACGCCATGCGGGTGATTCCCCTGTAGATGTTAAATCTACTCACCTACACTCCACGCTAGGTGAATCCTACCATCTGCTCCCCCCTGTAGCAGTGTCCATAGTCCCTGCCTGCAAACCTGCAAATAAGACATGGAAATCACATATAAGCCAAATATTCCGCAAAACGCGATATCGAACCAAAACGAGAAACTCGCGTTGCGAACCAAACGCGCGTGTGCACGATACGCTGAATCGTGTGTGTACGCGTCTAAAACCATCGCGACACGCTGCGATACGTTGGATCACAGAACCCACTCACGTATCGCGCGTATCGCGCAAACACAACGGACATGAAAACGGTATATTGTCCCAGATTTTCCTACAGGTCAAATCTTACAAAACTAGACATACCAAGGCACTAGACAACACTGCAGAGTACCCTACCCAAAACCCCAAGACCCTACCCCTCTTCCTGGCCGCAAATTGCGGCCAGATTGATCAAATCGGCGGCCACTGTTTGGAGTTAGGGTTTCGTGCTTGGGTGGTGGTATCTAGATCTAGTGTACATACCCCAGTTTTCTCAATTTTAACCTGAAGGTCCTGGGTCAAAAGCAGATTCCAGATTGCCAATATATCGCTTAAAAACACTAATTTGCACAATTTAGAAACCTTCGGGTATTTTAGTGTAATTCAGGGCTAAGCTCAGTTCAGTGACCCTAATAACACTTAAATAAACTAAGGTAGCTAACACAATCAACAATTTTGCCACAACATCTCACAAATCACCAAAACTAGCACTAAATTAGCTATTAAACACTAATCGACACAAAACCATACACAACTTAAGCAAACATGAAATGGGGTTCAGAAATATACCCTAATGAACCCTAAGAAGCAGGTGAAGGTGAGGAAAGAGGAGATGAGCTGCTGCAATTTCTCCTTGTGTTGCTACTGCTGCCTGTGCTACTGCTGTTGTTTCTATTGTTGCTGGTGCTGCTCTTGCTGCTGCTGATGATGATAATGATGATGCTGCTGTTGCTGAAGATGATGATGATGATGATGATGCTGCTGAAGATGTTGTTGTTGTTGTTGTTGTTAATGAGGCTGCTGCTACTGCTGTTGTCTGCTGCTGCTCTTGCTATTGTTGTTGCTGCTGATGATGATAGGTGTGTGTGTGAGTGTGAGAGAGTGAGAGATGAGTGATATGAGAGTGAGAAAATGAGAGTAAGGCTAGAACCCCTCCCTCTCTCCTTCTCTCTCATCATTAAATGAGGCATGGCAAATGCCATCATGCCCCATAATGCACTCTCTCTCTCTCTCTCAAGGTCAACATAAAGAAAGTCAATTTAAAAACCTTTTTTTTTCAAATTCATTTTAAAACAACCAACCACTATTAAACCCAAAACACCTAATACAATATTAAACTAGATTAAGGAATGGTTAGTTCACCATGTTGCTAATCATGGTTAAACCCCCAAAACAACCCTAGTTATCATGCACAAGTGTGTGCAAACCTACGAAAAATCTAATAAAATACTCAATAAATAGGATAAAATATTTAAAACTTGATTTGGTAAACTTTTTATTGAAAACCATATATTAAAATATAATTAGCTACAAAACACATTCTAAGGTGTTACATTGTAACACGGCCAAGTGCCTCGCGCTTGCTTCTATAGACAATATCCATCAGAAGCAACACGAGAATATGGATGTACAATCCATATTTCTTCACACAAAGGACTTGTATGAAGAGCAATCTCGTACTTTGAGATACGAGGCATCTCGAAAGCTGTTTTAGATGCGAATGGCTCCTGATACATCAGTAGGAGACCATGTTTTAAAGATGATTGGTCTTATAGAAGAACTTGAGGAACTGGGATGGACCATAGACAATGAGCAATATACGGATATTGTTCTATGTCTCTCCCCCCTGCCTTTGCTCCGTTCATAGTGAATTTCAATATGAACGATTTGAAGAAATCATTGCCTGAACTTCTCAATATGTTGAGAAGTGCAGAGAGCACTTTGAAAACAACGAGGACTCCCGCTCTGCTTGCTGGGCCATCTTTCTCTTCAGTCCTAAAAGCCAAGGCCAAGGGAAAGAAAAAGAAGAAGTCCATCAAACAGAAAGGTGGAGTTAAAAAGGCAAAGGGGAAAGACAAATCCGGGGCTGCGGGAAGCGGAAAAGGAGAATGTTTTTACTGCCACAAGTCGGGACATTGGAAACGCAACTGTGCTGTGTATCTTGCTGATCTCAAGAAGAAGAAGCATGCTGATGCTTCCATTTCAGGTGTGTTTGTAACTGAAAACTGTTTTTCTTTAAACTCTGCATCTTGGGTATTAGATACCGGTTCTGGTTCTCACATCTGCAATTGTATGCAGGGATTGAGAAATAGTAGAGTTTTGAAGATTGGTGACCATACTCTGCGGGTTGGAAATGGTTCCAATGTACATGCTGTATCCGTAGGAGAGTATCATCTTGGGTTGCCTTCGGGTTGTATTTTAGTTTTGAACCCGTCTTATTTTGTACCTAGTATGCTATGTAATATAATATCCGTTACTTTGTTGGACAATGAAGGATATCATTTTGTATTGCAAAATAAGGTTATGAACATTAACTTGAATCAAGAGTTGATTGGGTATGGTACACTAAATAACGGTATTTACGTCCTGAACCAACACACAGTTTTCAATATACAACATACTAATAAAAGAAAATTTTTAGATATAAATAAAGCTTTTCTTTGGCATTGTAGACTTGGTCATATTAATGAAACAAGACTAAACAAACTACATAAAAATGGATATTTAAATCCTTTTGAATATAAATCTTATGCGACTTGTCAGTCTTGTATCAAAGGTAAAATGACCAAAACTCCGTTTACTGGACACGGAGAAAGAGTTGTGGAACTCTTAAGCCTCATACATAGTGATGTATGTGGACCAATGTCTACACATGCTAGAGATGGTTTTTCATACTTCATTACTTTTACTAATGATTTCTCAAGATTCGGACACGTGTTTTTGATAAAGCACAAATCCGAAGCTTTCGAGAAATTTAAGGAGTACAAACTTGAAGTAGAAAAACAAACAGGATTGAGCATCAAGATACTTCGATCAGATCGAGGTGGAGAATATTTAAGTACAGATTTTTTAGACTTCTTAAAAGAGAATGGGATTCTCTCTCAACTCACTCCTCCTTACACACCACAGCACAATGGTGTGTCAGAACGGAGGAATCGTACGCTATTAGATATGCTACGATCCATGATGTGTGATGTTGAGTTACCACTTTCTTTTTGGGGGCATGCATTAGAGACAGTGATGTATCTATTAAACAGGGTTCCAACCAAGACCGTGTCTACCACTCTATATGAGATATGGAGTGGAAAGAGACCATCTCTTAAAAGAGTTAGGATTTGGGGTTGTCCGGCTTTTGTTAAAAAGTAGAATCCAGACAAACTCGAGACACGATCGGTCATGTGTAAATTTTTGGGGTATCCAAAACATTCGTATGGATATCTATTCTACCACAAGGAGGAACAAAAGGTGTTTGTTGCTCAGCATGCCACATTTTTAAAAAATGAAATCTTTACAGACAGTACTGATGGCAATGCGGTAGAACTAGAAGAGGTTCTAGAGACACAAATTACTCAGGACGAATTGGTTGAAACTGATGTTGCAATAGAACTTCAAGAACCTCAGCCGCTCCGGAGATCTAGTAGAACTTCTCGCCCACCAGAGAGATACTATGGGTTTCTCATTGATGGTGATAGAGAAGATTGCATCATGGATGATGATGACCCTACTAGTTTTCAACAAGCTATCACGAGTGGTGACTCAGTGAAGTGGTTGGAAGCCATGAGATCCGAAATGGATTCCATGTATACCAACAAAGTATGGACTTTGGACGTTGCGCCTCCTGGGATAAAACCCGTTGGGTGCAAATGGATCTTTAAAAGAAAGATTGGTATAGATGGACAGGTAGAGACCTTTAAAGCAAGGCTAGTAGCGAAAGGTTTTTGTCAAAGACCAGGATTGGACTATGATGAAACTTTCTCTCCAGTAGCAATGCTTAAATCCATTAGGATCCTACTTGCTATTGCTGCTCACTATGATTATGAAATCTGGCAGATGGACGTTAAAACTGCATTTCTAAATGGTGATTTAGAAGAATGCATTTTTATGGATTAGCCAGAGGGCTTCATTGACAGTGGGAGCAGCGGGAAAGCATGTAGATTGCTTAAATCCATTTATGGATTAAAGCAGGCCTCACGGAGCTGGAACATCTGCTTTGATGATACAATCAAAGAGTTTGATTTTATCAAAAATATAGATGAACCATGCATTTATAAGAAGATTGTAGGGAGTACTGTCGCATTTCTCATATTGTACGTAGATGACATTCTCCTGATAGGAAATGATATTCCTATGCTACAATCGGTCAAACTATTCTTATCACAAAGGTTCTCCATGAAGGACCTGGGTGTTGCCTCATGCATTTTGGGCATAAGGATCTATAGAGATAGATCCAAGAGGTTATTGGGATTGTCCCAATCAAAGTACATAGACACCATCCTAAAAAGATTTAGTATGGAAGATTCCAAGCGTGGTGCCTTTCCTGCTTATTATGGAATCACTCTCTCCAAGGGCTTCTGTCCGAAGACTGATGAAGAGAGAGCTCGCATGAGCGTTATACCCTACGCTTCAGCCGTAGGATCTATAATGTATACGATGTTATGTACTCGCCCTGATGTAGCTTATGCATTAGTTGTAGTAAGCAGGTATCAATCCAACCCAGGGGAGAAACATTGGATAGCAGTGAAGAACATTCTTAAATACTTGCGAAGGACTAAAGAATTGTTCTTGGTGTATGGTAATGGGGATCTCCAGATGGAGGCCTTTACCGATTCCAGCTTCCAAAGTGATAAGGATAACAGCAAATCTATCCCAGGGTTTGTATTTACCCTCAATGGAGGGGCGGTTAGTTGGAAGAGTTCCAAACAGGATACCGTTGTAGACTCTACGATGGAAGCTGAGTATATTGCTGCAAATGATGCTGCCAAGGAAGCCGTCTGGATGAGGAAGTTCATCGCGGAACTAGGAGTAGTTCCATCCATTGTTGATCCAATACCATTGTATTGTGATAATAATGGAGCTATGGCGTTAGCCAAAGAACCAAGGTCCCATCAGAAATCCAGACACATCCTGAGGCGATATCATTTGATCAGAGAGATAGTAGATCGCCAGGAGATAGAGATTCGGAGAGTAGATACAAAGGATAACACAGCGGATCCATTCACCAAGGCCCTTCCACAGCCGCAACATGAGCGAATTTTTGAAATTTTGGGTATGAGATACGCCAATAACTGGCCTTAGTGCAAGTGGGAGATTGTTAGATATATGTATGCCCTAGAGGCCATTATATGTATAGTGGATGCTTGGACTTGTATATATGATTTTAGATGACTTTCTCGCTCAACATGATAGTATGCTATCTGGTTTACTTTATCTTGACATGTTGATTTGATCATGCTTTTATTCATTTGCACATGTTGATAAAGCCCTCAGGATATTTGCTTGACTACTGTGACTATGATGCGGATCATACTAGTGGGGCATACGTAGTTTATAAGCATATCCTTGAACTGTTCCTAGTCGTGGGTGTATCGAGACGGAGCATCGATATTCCAGAGTAGACTAGCGTATACTATTCTTGTCCCATATGATGGGCGATGGATGATCCCATATCCATCTGGTGAGGTGACACCAAAGATTGTATGCGGGTGCTCAGTGGAGACTGGGTACACTGAACGGACTCACAGAGAACTCCTATGTGGTATTATATCTATCGTCGGATAGCAGTTCTCAGGTGACACTGGTACAGGTTAGTCTGTAGACCCAAAATCATCACAGAGTCTTGTGTGTCCTCCCACTGTACTTTGATATCCACCCTACCACGGCTCTACTGAGTCGTGCAAACAGGTGGACTTTGGGTATAGTCCCGAGGCACATGGAGGCGATGAGTGATAGGAAGGGTTTCGTCTCTCTCGGTATTGGGAGTTGATGTTGCGCTATGCTCGATTGGCTATAACAGGAAGTCCCTGGCCAGGGCTACTGAGATTTACAGATAAGCGTTATCAGTAGTTTCTCGATCTGTTATGAGCTATACACCAGCATGACGTATTGAGTTATTGGGGTCGACGATTCCATCCCTAGACTCGATATGCAACATATCTGACGAGGAGATCGGACTGTACGGTATGTGTTGCCAGTTGGCTCGACGGGAGTTTTGACAGCTTCGCTGGTTTTCTTCTGATCGCTCAATACCCGGGTGGCCGTTACGTTTAGCTGACCGCTTGCGGCTTGTAGGTATTTGATATGATCATTACCTACTGCCGGCGTATTGACGAGTCTTAGAGTCCCATAATGAAGTTTCCTGGCTCAGGCGAAAAGATATGGTGTGCATATGAGATATGCACAGGGAACCGATTAAATACGGATATGTGATACCGTATATTAATCGGGCATTTTCTCTTGGTCAGGTCGTATGTGATATGACCGGTTTGCAAAATCAAGTGTTGATTTAACAAATGACTTTTAGATTAATTCTTTAATTAAACCCTTTTTCTATTTTTGTATGCATGCATGTATGCACATGATGATGTGCATGGACACATACATACATACATTGTATCATGGTTGTTGATACATATTTGGTGGCAATGCAAGACTCATATTGTAGTAATTATCTATTTATTTATCATTTTGAATAAAAGGAAAGGATAATTCACACATGGTTAATGTTTATCATCTTTGACCATACTTCAACTACTTTTTAAGCTTGAGTTAATTATCCTTTTGCTTTATTAACTCATTGATAAAGATCTAGATAATTACTAACCATGGTTGAAGTGAGAAGGATTAATATAGATTATTCTTTCTCATTTCAATTATTCATTCATATCATTTTCTTTTGAGCTCAAGCTTAGCCACCATCTTCTTCTTCCTCTCTTGAAATTTTCTTTGAGTGAAGTTGATAAAAAGAAAGGGTTTTGATTATATAATACAAACCACATCATCATACTACACACATCTAGCCCATTTGTGTAGGGTGTTTGCTTTACTTCATTCACATATCAAGTAAAGTAAGGAGCTTTGGGCAAAGGGACTTCGGGTGGATCTTCGTGGACAAGGAAGGCTTCCATCTATCCGTTCCAAACTCTCAAAGTGCCAAAGAGTCACCAAGGGAGGTCTAAAAAGGTTGTAATCTCTACCCTTAGTGATAATTTTTCTTTTGCATGTGATGCTTAGTCAAATGAAACCCTAAATTTCTAGTTATGATTCTTGTCAAGTTCACTTAGCACCTTCAAAATTTGATTTTGGCATATGTGATGCTTCTAAACCCTTGATGAGGTGCTAGGTAAACCCAACAGATAACACCGTTTTTAAGTTGTCTACCTTAAATAGGCAAGCACCCACTTCTCCGGCTCCCTGAGGCTCAAGAGATTGGTCCCGCTTAAACCTATACGTACTAGGGTCCTTAGGGTAATTTATAGAACTTGAGGGGGTTTTATGTAAAAATACTTTTGTATAATTTTCAAAATACACCCCAAGTATTTAATTATCGTCTTTAGAGTTGTCATAGATGTAGATTTTATATTTGTGATATTTCTAGTGAAAATAACCTAATTTCATAATATAGGGTATTTAATTCTAGTATTGAACTTGTATGGAATTCATGGTATTTTAATATAAAGTGATTCTTTTGATTTAGAAAGGTTGGAATATTTATATCATATCAAAAATAGGTATTTTGATAATACATATACATACATACATACATACATACATACATATATATATATATATATATATATTAATATATATATTATATAAAATAATTTTAATTTATTATTTTCTAGAAATCTCATTTTCTTAAGATATTTGTATTTTAAATCTCTCGAGACCGAATGCTCCTTGCGGATGTCTGAATCTCGCACTACTAAGCCCAGGGATGTGCGATAATCCGCACCATCCCTGTCGGGTTCCCCAAAATGGGTTGTAGTGGCGCATTGCAAAGATTTGTAAAAAATACGTAATTTTGTAGAAAACGGTTTTTATAAGTTAAAGGTAGTTTTGTGTAAAAAGATATTTCCCAAAAGATATTGTGTTATGTTGCATATGAGTGTTGTGAAGAGCTAGGTCATTCCTCGTGATCTATCTAAAGGTATTGCAAGATTAATGATGTTTTAAAGTCGAAACTAAACTACATGATATTTTAGTGAAAAAGTACGATAAAAATTGCAATATGAAATATTTTGATATGAAACTTGTTCAACATGTTTTATTAATGATTAATAGTTAAGATGTAAGAGATTAACATGGTTGTGTTAAGGGAAATTGAACTTTACAAAGAAAACCGAATCGGAAGTCGGATTAACTCCGCTTCCGTCGGATTTTAGTTTTACAAAGTTTTAGAATAGAATAGAGAAGGGGGAGGAGGGACTTACGGGTTTGTAGCATAGAGAAGAGGGAGAGGAAGACGTAGGAGGCGCCGGTGCGTCGTTTCGTCGCCGGGAGCTCCTAAGGTCGTCGTCGGAAGATCGCCGAAGTTTTTCCCTTCGCTAACTCCACTTGTACACAAAAGTTCTATAGAGTTTTGACAGAATTGTGAGTGAGGCGTGTGTGCTTAAGGTTGATATTTATTGGGTAAATCTGGGGTTAGGGTAGATGAAAAGTTGTATTGAAAATGTAATAAAAACTATAGTTAAAATGGAGTAAATAGGTGTTTTAAAAGACTCTGTTACTGTGCAGTAAATTTAAACCATACAGGGGTTTAGGGAAGACCAAGAGCCAAAACTTTCATATTGGACTGGCGATCCGGCCGAGTCCGGCCGCCGGCGGCGGGCCGAGTCGGCCGAGTCGTCGGCCCGAGTCGGGCCGTGGCTCGCAGCCACGTGTCCCTCGTCGCTTGGTGTAGCCACTGGGTCAGTTTGTTTTACATGTGTAGTGGGGTTTTTACGAGTTACGCACGTATAGGCTCTTGGGCTTCTAAAAATTTAAAAGAAAAACAATATTAAAAATAATGTGGGTGATGGGATTTGAACTCTGGTGCCTTCGTTCAGCAGTGCAAGGTCTTACCAATGAGCTATAAGCTCTTGCTTGCTATTAAAAAGCAAAACAAACTTATAACTTGTGCTCAGGAAAAAGTAAATCTTTCTGTATTTTTGAAAAAAATTCGTACAGAAAGTTGTACAGAAAGTTTAGGGTTGTTACATTCTACCCTCCTTATAAAAATTTCCTCGAAATTTGCAAAAGAAAAGTGTAACAGATTCAAAGAAAGTTTGGTGATAGAACTGTTGGTAGTGTATGAAAAATATGTGAAAGAACGAAAGAATGCGAAGGTTTTGGTAAGATTATAAAAGCGGTGAGGGAATTTCGGGTTAAGACAGATTCAAAGTATATGAAATGATAAGATTCAAGGATTGTAAGGAATGTTTTCAGTTGCTGGTTCTTGTGTTATATTACTTAGGTTGTCCACGCAGAACTGAACTGCATGGTAGGGTTCCATACAGCTCTAACCTACATGGGCCACCAACAAAAGTTATCACGCCCCGCTTCTCGGTGTACGGTGAAGGGGGCGTGACTAGGCCGCCACATATTTACTCTGAAGTAAATACGCTAAGCGTATCTAAGAAATATAAATAAAAATGCACAAGAGACAAAAGATCTAATTGAATAGCAATTTTATTTATTAACATTCTTTTGTACAATGGATGGAAAAGAAAATACATCTGAATGGAAGCAATGCCTAAACAGTGGCATAACAGAAATGGAAATACAGAATGTAAAGGAAAATATACAGGTGTAACTACAGCTCAGGGTCTTCAGTAAACTGGTCCAAGTCTTCAGTTCTAAGCTCGATCTCTGGAAGGTCCGAATCACCTGACGACATTCAAAGAAGAAGAGAGAGAATGTCGTCAGCGAACAAATCGCTCGGTAAGTCCCAAAGATAAGGGAGAAGTAGAATAGACAGAGAGTGTAGCTTTTAAAGTTGTATTTAGAGTTAACGGTGTTGTTTGTAGCTTGGTATAGAAGGATTCCAGTGTATATGAGAGGAGTCTCTATATGCCAGAGACTAAAGGCAAATGGAAGTACAAGGCTCCGTTAGAATGCCCGGAACAATGGCGATTGTATTCAGGTTAGGTGTCTTAAATTTTGCAGTCCCGTGACACTTCTAACACCTTCCGTACCAATCTACCCCTTAAACCCCGCGATGTCTTGTTTGTATTGTATTGCAACTTGTATTGTCTTGTAATATAGATTGTATAATTGTATGACTTACCAAAACCATGATATCAGTAAATAGATGTAACTGTAGAATCATGGATGTGACTGGAGAATCATGTAGATAGAAGTATATCCATGGTTCGGTTCGGTCAATATAGATTGAATAGTTTGATCGATTGATTATATGGATTCATGAATTCATGTTGAATTGTAATATTGTAGATTGTACTTCAATCATATTCAAATCAGATTTTTATAATGAGACTCAGTCTGAGTCAGAACAATTAGAAAAGAAATTGAATCCTGAATTAGGTTTTGATGTTATCGATAACCGCTGCACATGGGCGGCAGGATATGTGTCTTTTTCAAAGACGATTACCGTGTTGATAACACCGTTGTTAAGTTGTCTACCTTAAATAGGCAAGCACCCACTTCTCCGGCTCCCTGAGGCTCAAGAGATTGGTCCCGCTTAAACCTATATTTACTAGGGTCCTTAGGGTAATTTATAGAACTTGAGGGGGTTTTATGTAAAAATACTTTTGTATAATTTTCAAAATACACCCCAAGTATTTAATTACCGTCTTTAGAGTTGTCATAGATGTAGATTTTATATTTGTGATATTTCTAGTGAAAATAACCAAATTTCATAATATAGGGTATTTAATTGTAATACTGAACTTGTATGGAATTCATGGTATTTTAATGTAAAGTGATTCTTTTGATTTAAAAAAGTTGGAATATTTATATCATATCAAAAATAGGTATTTTGATAATACATATATATATAATAATTTTAATTTATTATTTTCTAGAAATCTCATTTTCTTAAGATATTTGTATTTTAAATCTCTCGAGACCGAATGCTCCTTGCGGATGTCTGAATCTCGCACTACTAAGCCCAGGGATGTGCGATAATCAGCACCATCCCAGTCAGGTTCCTCAAAATGGGTTGTAGCGACGCTTTGCAAAGATTTGTAAAAAATACGTAATCTTGTAGAAAACGGTTTTTATAAGTTAAAAGTAGTTTTGTGTAAAAAGATATTTCCCAAATCTATATTTCCCAAAAGGTATTGTGCTATGTTGCATATGAGTGTTGTGAAGAGGTAGGTCATTACCTCGTGATCTATCTAAAGGTATAGAAAGATTAATGATGTTTTAAAGTCGAAACTAAACTACATGGTATTTTAGTGAAAAAATACGATAAAAATTGCAATATGAAATATTTTGCTATGAAACTTGTTCAACGTGTTTTATTAATGATTAATAGTTAATATGTAAGAGTTTTACATGGTTGTGTTAAAGGAAATTGAACTTTACAAAGAAAACCGAATCGGAAGTCGGATTAACTCCGCTTCATTCGGATTTTAGTTTTACAAAGTTTTAGAATGGAATAGAGAAGGGGGAGGAAGTACTTACGGGTTTTTCGTATAGAGAAGAGGGAGTGGAAGATGTAGGAGGCGCCGGTAAGTCGTTTCGTCGCCGGGAGCTCCTACGGTCGTTGTTTCGTCGCCGGGAGCTCCTACGGTCGTCGTCGGAAGATCGCCGGAGTTTTGCCCTTCGCTAACTCCACTTGTACACAAAAGTTCAATAGAGTTTTCTTGAGAGTTTGGACAGAATTGTGAGTGAGTGGTGTGTGTTTAGGGTTAATATTTATAGGGTAAAGCTAGGGTTAGGGTAGATGAAAAGTTGTATTGAAAATGTAATAAAATTGTAGTTAAAATGGAGTAAATAGGTGTTTTAAAAGACTCTGTTATTGTGCACTAAATTTAAACCATACAGGGGTTTAGGGAAGACCAAGAGCCAGAACTTTCATGTTGGACAATCGGCGATCCGGCCGAGTCCGGCCAGCGGCAGCGGGCCGAGTCGGCCAAGTCGCCGTCCCGAGTCGGCCGGGGCTCGCAGCCACATGTCCCTCGTCGCTTGGTATAACCCCTAGGTCAGTTTGTTTTACATCTGTAGTGGGGTTTTTACGAGTTATGCACGTGTAGGCTCTTGGGCTTCTAAAAATTTAAAAGAAAACAATATTAAAAATAATGTGAGTGATGGGATTTGAACTCTGGTGGTTTTGTTCAGCAGTGCAAGGTCTTACCAATGAGCTATAAGCCCTTGCTTGCTATTAAAAAGCAAAACAAACTTATAACTTGTGCTCAGACAAAAGTACATCTTTCTGTATTTTAAAAAAAATTTGTATAGAAAGTTGTACAGAAAGTTTAGGGTTGTTACAAAATATTTTAACTTCTTTTAAGTCTTATGAAGTTTATAAATTTTAGAAAAAGAATCGTTAACATTCTAATCAAGCGCGCTACTAATTTATTGCTAGTCTCGACCGCGATTTGAGATCAGATTAACAATTGTTTTGTTAAGGGCTAGACATGAATAGAGACGAATGAAAGGACAAGGGTCAATAGTATGGAAACCCTAGTTTTTTCTAAGAACCCTAATCCTCATTCATCACTATCAATCTAGTTTTAAATCTATCAATAGATAAAAGGATTAATCTTTATTAGTCATCCATGCCTACTAAATTCTAATGAACCCTACAAGCTTTCTTCTTATATATTCTATATCCTTATTTAAACTAGATCTAAAAAATATATATTCTACATCCATATCTATCATAGAATCTACTCTTCACTATTCTCTATTCTCCTTCCTCTATTCTAATCAATACATCTAAAGTAAGATTAAAAGTTCCACGAAACCCTGAGGACGACCCGTACTCATCTCGGCTAGCTACGAGCGACGCCGTTATTGATTGCGGTTATTCTACAAACACTTTTTCATGATCAATCAGATATTCTCTCTTATAAGTCATAAGGATCTTCCAAGTGTGTTTTCTCCTTATAAGTCGAGAGCACTTACAAGTGTCGTTCACCATATAGGGAAATTTGTCACCATTGGTAGAACTTGGTTTGTGAATATTTATTCGTGCCCGTGGATTGTATACAAGGGTCAATATTGGACCGCCTGTAGGGCAACTTGGAGGATATGACGGCTTAAGAACAAGTTCAGATCCATGTAGCTTAAAGCTTTTTAATCCTATGAGCCATGTAAGTCTCATAGGGGGAATTCTCTTTACGAACCGTGAGGATCTCGCAAGTATTTTATTTATTTTTTTACGAGATTGCGCCCTTCCGGGTTTTCACAAGCTCTCCGGTAGTCCTACTGTTTGTACTCACGGCGCCCTTTCAGGTTTTCATCCGTGCCAATTTCGCTTGTGGACATACCGTTTTTTTAACGAGCGTGTCCTTCTGGGTTTTCACAAGCTCGCCGGTAGTCCTGCTGTTTTTACTCACGGCGTCAGGTTTTCATCCGTGCCCATTTCACTTGTGAACGTATCATCTTTTTTAACGATGGAATACCCGAAAGTAGTTTCGCCGCAGGTGCCCATCAATTTGTCGGTGGCTTCATTGCTAGAATAGCTGTGCAGCCGGTGGGACTTGAGTTACAATTTTTGCTACTAAGACTTTGATTGCAATATAGATCTTAAGGGAATGTATCGCCGTATTTGGGGTGATGCGCTAGTTTAGGGACGTCCCGGTCTATTATCTCCATGTTTGAGGCGAAATTTATGTTTAGAGACTTTTTGGTCCAATATCGCTATGTTTAAGGCGGATTGTTAGTTTAAGGACTTCTTGGTCCGTTGTCGCCGTTTTTTAGGCGGATAATTAGTTTAAGAACTTTTCGGTTCGTTATTGCCATGTTTGAGGCGATGGAGCTTTTTTTTGTATACTACTCTTAGGGTTCTGACTCAGGAAGATAACGAGCGGATACGAGCGTCGTCATCTATCATTGACCTATGCCGTGACCCATAAAGCATAGTATTTTTTGAGAAATCGGCCATTTATTGGCCGGAAGGGTCTTTCGCCATACACATTCATGAGCAGGTAGGCTCCACCTTGATAGACTTTGTCTATGATGTACGGGCCTTCATAGTTCGGCTTGAATTTCTCCCGTTTTGCACGACTGGAGATCATTGGTCTTTTGATGACTAGCACGAGTTTGCCTTGGCGGAATATTCTCAGCCTGGTCAGCTTTTTGTATCACCGCGTCATCCTTGTCTTATAAGCTTCCAGATTTTGCTGTGCTATAAGGCGAGTTTCGTCGAAGGCGTCGAGCACCTTAAGCCCAAGATGAGCATTTTCTTCATCTGTCAGCTCATACCGAACCGCTACTCGTAGAGATGGGAGTTCTATTTCCATGGGAAGCACTGCTTCCGTGCCGAATACCAACGCGTATGGTGTTGTATTCGTAGCCGTTTTGAACGTTGTTCGGTATGCCCAGAGAGCTTCGTGCAACCTTCCGTGCCAGTTTTTTGGGTTTCTGAACACTGTTTTTTTTATAATCTTTGTCATGGTCTTGTTGAAAGTTTCAGCTAGATCGTTGGCCTGAGAATTATAGACTGAAGAGTATCCACAATCTATTTTATGTTGCTGTGCGAAGCGGCTGATTTAATGACTCTTATAGGCTGGCCCATTATCCGAGATGATCCGTCGCGGAGTGCCAAACCGATAGATAACATGTGTTCTGAAAAAATGGAGGATATTCTCTGTCTTCACTTCCCTTAGTGGTACTGCTTCTGCACATTTAGAAAAGTAGTCAGTTGTTTCCAGTATGAACCGATGTCCTCTGGACGATGCCGGTTCAATGGGGACAATTATATCAGTTACCCATATTTCAAATGGCCTGCTAGCCACCGTTGGGTGTAGCGGATTTGGATGTTGGTGGATGAAATCCCCGTAAATTTGGCACGAATGACACCGCTTCGCATATTCGAGACAGTCCTGAATCAGTGTGGGCCAATAATAACCCATTCTTTTTATCTTCAGTTTCATCTTTAGCCCAGCTTGATGAGAACCGTCGATTCCGTCGTGAGTTTCTTGGACGACTTTCTTTGCTTCCTCTTGTCCCAGGCATCTTAGCAACAAACAATCGAACGATCTCTTATACAGAGTATCATTGACGAAGGAAAAAAACAAAGCTCGTTTCATGAGCTGATGTCTAGACGACGCATTCTCGGGCATTCGTTGGGATTTGAAATAGTCTATGAAGACTTCCTTCCAATCTTTGATCCTTTCTTCGTCCTCTATTTGAAGGGCTACTTATTCGGCCGTCTCTTTTCTTTCGGATGGCTCTATTAGGTCTGTTGGCACAAGAATCATGTGGTTTTGTATAATGATCCTTACGTCATTGAGGTCTTCATCGGCTAGTTCTTTAGCTAATTTGGCCAATGCATCCGCCTTACTGTTTTCTGCACGCGGTATACTCTCCAGGATGTAAGAAAGGATTTGTGTCAGCAGTTGCTTTACTCTTTCGCCATACTTCATTAGCTCTGGCTTGCATGTCTGATAGTCGCCATTTACTTGGCTAACGATCAGCTGGGAGTCTCCATATATGAGGAGGTGTTTGATTCCCATGTCGACAGCGATCTCGAGACCTTCTATCAAAGCTTCATATTCAACTTCGTTATTAGTCCTCGGCTCAATTAAGGAAAGGGCATAACACAACATCCCTCCTTGCGGAGTCATGAAGATAAGGCCTACCCCGGCTTTGATTATAGGGGTGTTTTGCTTTCTCCTCTTCACGGAAGACGCTCCATCGAAGTAGAGATCCCATTGGGAATAATTTTCTTCCTTCCCTTCTTCGATTGTATCGAACGCATATTCATCCGGCAACTCGCAATTTAAAGAGGAGTCGGCTGGTATCGGATGCTCCACGAGAAATTCGGCAATGGCCTGGCCTTTCACTGCTTTGAGGGGTCGATACGTTATCGAGAACTCTATCAGGATGAGGGCCCATTTGGCAAGCCTTCCTATTAATATGGCCCTTGACATCAGATATTTGAGAGGATTCACCTTTGATATGAGATAGACCTCATGTGCCAAGGCGTAATGTCTGAGCTTCGTTATCGCGAAGATCAGTGCTAAGTAATGCTTTTCGATGGGAGTGTAGTTGTTTTCTGCCCCCAGAAGAACTCGACTCAAATAGTACAAAGCTCTTTTCTTTTCCTGATCGTTCTTTTGTGCCCATAGCGCGCCTAGAGAACCTTCAATGGCCGTTGTATATAGGATAAGGGGTTTTCCCTTAATCGTAGCGATCAATACCGACGGATTTTGCATGTATTGCTTGATTTCGTGTAGTGCATTTTGGCACTTTCGATCCCAGACGAATGGGGTCCCCTTCTTCATCAGATGACTGTAGGGACGACATTTTCCGGAGAGGATGGCTATGAACCTCCATATATATGCTAGTTTTTCTCGAAGCGATCACAATTGTTTGAGAGTTCTTGGCATGGGCATTTCCATAATCTTCTTGATCTTTGAGGGATCAATTTCGATATCCCGGTGCCGTATAATGAATCCTAGGAATTTGCCTGAGCAGTCTCCAAACACACTTTTTAGAGGATTCATCTTCATATTATACTTCCGAAGACGTCGGAACACTATTTTTAGATGTTCCCAATGTTACTCATGAGATCTACTTTTAACCATAAGGTCGTGGATGTAGCATTCGACGATCTCATGGATGAGGTCATCAAAGATCTTTGTCATGACCTTTTGGTAAGTAGCGCCAGCGTTCTTTAGACCGAAGGGCATCACCTTATAGCAGAATATGCCCAGCGGAGTCCGGAAGGCGGAATGCTCTTGGTCTTCTGGATGCATTTTTATTTGGTTGTGTTAGAAATATGTATGCCCTAGAGGCCATTATTGTATGATATAGTGGATGCTTGGATATATATATATATATATATATATATATATTTATATATATATATATAGGACTTTCTTGCTCGACATGATAGTATGCTATCTGGTTGCCTTTATCTTAACATGTTCACTGGTATTATTATACTGTCTCTCATATACATGTTGATAAAGCCCTTAAGATGTTGGCTTGACTACCAGGACTATGATGCAGATCATACTACTGGGACCTGGGTAGTCCACAAGCACATCCTTTAACAGTTCCTAGTCGAGAGAATATCAAGACAGGGCATCGATATTCCAGAGTAGATTAGCGTGTAAGTTTCATGACCATGTATGGGGGCGATGGTTGATCCCATATCCATTGGTGTTTGACATCAAAGATTGTACACAGGTGCTCATTAGAGAATGGGTACACCGAACAGGACTCTCCGAGAACTCCTAGATAGTACTATACCTATCGTCAGATAGCAGTTCTCTGGTGACACTGGTACAGATTAGTCTGTAGAACCGAGATCGTCATAGAGTCTTATGTGGTTCCCACTATGGTTTGATTTCCTCCCAACCATGGCTCAAAAGAGTCGTGCAAACAGGTGGATTTTAGGTACAGTCCCAAGTCACATAGAGGCAATGAGCGATAGGAGGGGTTTCGTCTCTCCCGATATTGGGAGTTGATGTTGCGCTATGCTCGATTGTCTATAACAGGAAGTCCCTGGCCATGGCTGTTGATGATATTTACTGGTAAGAGTTATCAGTAGTTTCTTGTACCATTATAGGCCACACATCGGCATGCCTTATCGAGTTATTGGGGTCTGACGATTCCACCCCCAGACTAGATATGCAACATATCAGACGAAGAGACCGGACTGTACAATAAGTGTTACTTATAAGCTTCATAGGAGTTTGGACAAGCTTGTTGTTGATCTTCTAATCGCTCAATACCTGGGTAGGCTGATCTCCGAAACAGTCGCACTGAAACCCTATTCTCTGTCGAATTTTCAGAAACTCTGAATTTTTTTTTAAAAGTGCAGAGTGCTACTTCTGAAGTGTCTAGAACACCAAAAAAATTTGAGGCATTTTGAAGAAAAAGTGGCCGGCCACATTGGGAAATTTCCCGATCTCACCAGTTTACTGTAGCACTGTGAACTTGGAATTTTTGTGGTGTTCTGTTCACTTGCTTTTAGGGTTTTAGGTTATGTTTTATTAGCCCAAAATTGTAACATTTCATAAAATATAAAATATTATTTTTGGAATTTAATATTAAAATAATATATTTCCCAAAAACTGCCCGATTTGCGAAATTGGGGTTTTCGAAAAAAGGTATAATAATATACCGATAATGGTGAAATAAATGGAAATTAAAATTATTTATTCATTTAATAATATATTTAAAGGATATGGCATTTTTAAAATTATTTATATGCAGTTTCGATAAAAACCCGATTTGTGCACTGCTAATCGCGATTAGGCCAAATCCATGTTTTTACAGTTTTCCATGGACAGTGCACCATGTCATGTTGCATTTTGGTTACATGCTGTTTTCATGTGTTGTTTTGGGTATTTTATGGTTTGGTTTTGAAAGAAAAGAGAAGAAAAGAGAAAAGGGTAAAAGGGTAAATAATAGTGAGAGAGGGTGAGAATAAGAGAGTGAGAGAGAGGGGGGCTACCACCTATAGTTCACCCCATTAATTTCCTTCAACTTTTCCTCATTTTCTTCAACTTCACTTCCCTCCACCATCAACCCCAAGATCCACATCAAAAACTCCATCAAAACCCTAAACCCCTTTCACAATAAATGATCCCCTCCTCATCCTCTTTACATTGCACCAAGAAAAGTGGGATTTTGACAACATTGGCGAATTAGGGTTTTTCTTGAGTGACATCCATGAGGTATAATTTCTACAATTTAGATAGTTTTAAGTTTCTTTATATTCTAGTTAGTTAGAAATGGGTTTAAGATGTGGATTTGTGAACTTGGAAAATTCTAGAGAGTGGTTTGAGTGTTGTGTGGATTGGGGGATGCCTAGTGGCTGTTATAAGATCCTAAAGACCAATTCTTGACCTGGACCAGGGACCAAACCCCAAAACACGAACTTTAGATTTGTCGATATCGGGAAATTGTGGAATTTGTGTTGGTATTTTGTGATCTTCTATCACCCGGGGGCACTGGGAATTATTTAGCAAACACAGTAGAGTGTGTAGGAAACCTGGAACCTTTACCCAAGACCTGAGCCCCTACCCTTCAAGTGTGGCCGCAAATTTATTGTTCCTGGCCGCAATTTGCGTCCAGGGTGTGAGGAAAAGTGTTCGTATTAGGTCCATGTCATGTTCTCCAGTAAACTAGACCCTGTGTATGTGCACCTTTGGCTAGTTTGACCTGAGTCAAAATCTGGGGCACATTAGTGTGATTTTGGATATGTTTTCCGTATTTTGAGATGCTCATTTTTGATATTTGGATTCGTATTTGGTTGTTGGATGTCTGTACATCAACAACAAGGGTTGTTTGGTTGATTTTGTACGCGTAAGCTATAGGTTCTAACCTATGAGAAATGGGCGTGCCGTATTGGATTTTAGAACTTGATTTTAATAGCGTTGCGATATGCGTTGTTATTGTAGGAACCTTCATGTGGATTCCGAGGTGACGGGGCGTGGCGTCATCGACTTCGACAAGCGAAGACCAAGGTGAGTGGATCTATATCCATGGGGAAGTCGGGTGGATGGCATATAGCATCCCCGCACACTTTGATGGAAACCGATTTATATATAGTTTATGGTTAATGAAACCTTTAATAGAAAACTATAGATAGAGTACAAAGGTAGTTAGAGGACCATATTAGAAACTAAGGATAGTTGGAGGTGATATGATACGGCTAATATGTGATGACGGGACTTGGGGATGAGATTTGATGATATTGCCTTTTAGGGTACTATAGACTAGATAGTCGACGTAGATGTGTCATCCGAACCATACATATTTCCAAACTAAGGAATTGTATGCATCTTTTAAACAGATACCTTGAGGGACGTTACGGATTTTCAAAAGATATCTTTTCCTTAAAAACACCGTAGCCCCTACTTTCAAAACTACGATTCGCATCTTTCAAAAACTGTTTGTATGGTTCGGGTGTGTATGTTAGATTAGATACTTACGCTTTTAGTAAAGGTAGAATGTATATGTAAAATTGAATTGATGTGGGATATAAATGCGATGAAAAGAATACATGACGCGATATGATGATTTGGTGATATGTTGGTATACGGATGCGAGTCGATTGAGATGATTTATACCCTGCCGGTCCCCTGATATGAGATTGTTGCGGATGTGATCTGGGACATAGGTATATAGAGATATTTATATGTGTTGTGAATCGTGAGTGTTACCCGTACATGACGTTAGGTCTGTATCCTCCTCGTCTTATAGGTTGATAGGATCCCTGATAGCTTAATGCCGCCGCACGATGATTTTTCGTGCGTGATGAGTTTGACTTGATGATTGATCCATACCCTTGACTTGAGGTTGCCGTACGATGGATTATACCGTACGCGATGTTGTTAGGCTGGATACCGATTGATAGATTCACCGACTCGATCATGTTAGATATATATACCTTATAGCCTTTATCTTACGATTTACCTTATGATGCATTCATGTTATTCGTATTGCATTACTTATACCTGTGCTAGGACACTTACACCATTATCGATGATGCGTATGTTACACATACACAGATTTGCCGGCTCACACACTTCATCATCGATAATTGCCATGTCACTACACAATAGGGTTGCTGCATCATGACATATATATTGTACACCATACTTGCGCACATACCTATTGTACACCATACTTGCGCACATACATATTGTACACCATACTTGCGGACATACACATTTGTACGTCCATACTTGCGTATATACACATATGCACCTTTATACGGTATTGCATTCGATTTTGGAGATTTAGGAACCACATGATATATTTTAAAACTGGATTCATTTAAAAGAGCGGTTTTCCCTCGAATATGTCATATCACCGTTCCATGTTGCATGATATACGGATATGCTTACATTTCTATCATCTGTCGCATACATCATGCTTTATGATTTTACGCATTGAGATATGCTGTTTTCATGAGATTTCTGGATTTGAGAACCGTGGCTATTTCAAAAGAAAGCATGTACTGTTTTAAAAACCCGGTTTCTCTTGATATGATATTTCAGTGCGTCCACCATGCATTTTCTCGGTTCTGAGACGTGTGATATGTGAAACCCGATTCGAGGAGGCGGATGATTCCGTTTGCAGGTACATGGTGGACCCGATATGGTACCCCGGGGCGAGAGAGATTTCGTGTGTTTGACGATGAGCCTGGCAGAGGGACTACTACCTACCGGTGATAGTATTTGGGCTCGGCGGATATCCGGAGGATACCTGTTGGGGTAAAAATTTACACTCCGGTTAACCAAGTCAAAATCAAAGTCAACCCCAAGCCAAGTGGGCCCAAGCCCAGATCCAGTGGGCCCATGCCCGGGTCGAGCCCGAACATGAAGCGGCCGGCCTTCCCCCATGCGAAGATAAAAATTTTGTAATAAATAATTTTGTTGTATTTCTTTTATTTTATTTTCGGATAAATGTAAGAAAAATAGGCATAAAGCCAAATTTTTGTAAAGCCCATGGCTTATGTGCAAAAAGAAATGGCACATGAGCCATGGGATAGGCAAAATGCCATTTTGTGAAGCCCAAGGGGCTATGTGTAAAATGAATGGCCTATAAAGGCAAGGATAATGAAATATCCCAACAACTTTTTTCTCTCTCCAAAAAAAAAGTCTCAGAGCTGAGCTCTTTCCTTCTTCTTCAAGGTTCCAAAACCTTCTTCTTTCTCTTGAATTAAATCAAGAGTTTTACTCTTCGTTATATAAAACAAATTAGTTTTTCACCACAAAACCCACAAAGGGGAACTTGGATCTATCATTAGATCTCAAAAAGAAGAGATTTTTAGATCTCACATCTCTTGAGCCAGCCAACAGAGGAGGAAGAAGAAGAACTCATTTCCCCAACCAAAACATTCTTCTTTTTTTTCCGGAGTTTAACTCGACTAATTTCTCTTTCGAGAGTTTTCGGGGCTAAAATCCCTCTTTTCCTCTCCAGCGCACTGCGCCCGAGCGCAAAGCGCCCACATGCCGACACGTGGCGCGCGCTTGCGCTCCAGCGCGCAGCACTCATGCGCAAAGCGCCCACGTGCCGACACGTGGCGCGCGCGCTTGCGCTCCAGTGCACTTGCGCTCCAGCGCGCAGCGTTCATGCGCAAAGCGCCCACGTGCCGATACGTGGCGCGTGCGCTTGCGCACCAGCGCTCATGCATCGAGCCAACAAAAGGGCCAAGGCTTCGGCCAAATGGAATCGTGCGAAGTTCCAAGTGCAGGGTTGCCCCGCGACGGCGGCTGAGTCGGACGTAAGAATCAGCAATTCCTTCGAGCCTCTAAAGTAGGTTCAGAAAAATTCCATGACCGCCAGAATCAAGAAGACAGCGGTCCGAACAGTGCCACAAAGAGACGTGTCCCGGCCCCAACAGAAAAAGTACGACACTATCTCTTCAAGAGTCTATCAAGCACTCTGTGCCGCATGAAAGCAGCGGGGCAAACCCAGAAAAGAAGCGCCAGCACCATTCAAGAACCTGGTTAGTCCAGCCGCCTTCAATCGACTACCAGCTACCGAAGCAAGGGGGTCAAGACAGCGATCCGTGAAATCAGCCGCCAATGATAGAAAGACGGCCGGATATATCACCCATACGGTCTATATGGCGGGCGGGCGCCCTAGCGACAACCTTCGCAGCAAAAGCAAGGACGGGGCCACCACATCCCAAGCCTGATCTAGCCTGAATGTGGTTGCCGCCGCCCAAGAACAGCCGCCCCCGCTGGATGAAGAAAACCCTCTCGATGAGGATGATAGGCAGAAAGACCCCTCGATCCATGCAGAGTCAAGCTCGGACAGCGAGGAAGAGCCGACTTTCCGCCCCAGGACTGCGGAGCAAGAGCTGCTTCAAGAGCTTCGAAAACAGCTCAGGAGCAAAGATAAAGAGATGGCCAAGCTCTATCCGAAGATTGATGACTTAACGAATGTGGTGATGCAGCTTACTGCTCAAATTGCTCGAGCGCCTCCCAATCAGACACAAACCGCTACTAATCAGCCGGGTGATGACAATCCGAGGCAGCCAATGCCTGTTCCTTTGGGACCAAGACTGGTCGAGCCGCATGAAAGCCGGCCGCATTCCGCTACTGGGGACGCCTTGGCCCCAGATAGCACCATCCCGCTAACACAGGATCGGATAATGGATTTGGTCACCAGCAAGGTTAAAACATTGGTGGCCGAAGCTGAAGCTCAGAAAGAAATCGGCAGTAGTGGGCGGCCATATCCCGCGCAGTACGATCTGATTGAGTTCCCAAGCGGCTATGTCATTCCTAAGTTCGGAAGATTTGATGGAACGGGGAATGCAAACCAGCACGTCGCCCACTTCAACGCATCGTGCGGAAATACAGGGGGCAATGACGCGCTCCTTCTTCGTCAGTTTGTCAACAGCCTGACCGGTGTCGCTTTCGACTGGTACGCGAGCATACCAGACGGGTCCGTCATTACCTTTGCCCAAATGGAGTCTCTGTTCCGGCAAAGGTTCATGAGCGTCAGTGATAAAATCTCCATTGCCGACCTTGTGAGGACCATGCCGGGGAAGAATGAAAGCAACACCGACTTTATCGCCCGCTGGCGTAATCTCACAGTCAAGTGCGAACCGCCGCTGGAGCAGGACCAGTCCGTCGGCCTTCTCATTGGGAACCTCAGCAATTGGATGGTCCCATTCTTGTGTACAGCGGGCCTCAAGACATTTCAGGAGCTAACCAAGAAAGTCCAAATGCTAGAACGCTCGAAGCAAGAGTCCCCGCCGGACTCTCAGAGAGACAAAACCTGGAAAAGCAAGCGGGACGACAACCGTAGAAGCGGGAGTTCCAGCAGTACCAATGTCTTCAATGCCTCCGACAATGAAGAAAAGCGAAGGGCGGGCGAATCCAAAGCCAACCGGTCTCGAAAGCCATTGCTGGGAGGAGATGGGCCTTCCCTAGAGGAGAAAAAGAACAAGGTTTACTCTTTCAGAAGGGACAAGGTCCGCAAGATATTTAAAGATGCCTTGAACAATGGCCTACAATTGCCGGAGTCGAAAAGACCCCAAGAAGCAAAAATGACCGACAATCCTCTGTATTGCCCGTACCACCGAGTAGTGAGCCATGCGATCGAGGATTGCTATATCTTCAAAGACTGGGTCGAGAAGCAGTACAAGGCTGGAGAGATCGAGCTGTCCAAAAGCGTGTTGGTGAACAATCAAGTTGCAACCGCTAACTTTATACAGACAGAAGTTGAAGCCTTCTGGGAGCAGACAGCTGAACCTGCTGCCCTGAAAAAAGAAACTGACTCATCGCGGCCTCCGAGGAGTACGCACATATCTAATAAGACGAAGAAGATGCTAAAGCTACTTCAGAAAGAGCCCAGGATGGAATGGGAAGGACAGAAGAAGCCTACCAGTCCAGCTGCCAATGCGGCTCCATCAGGCTCAAAATCCAAGAAGCTCAAGAAGAAGAAAAGTGCAGCTCGGCGCGAAAAAGAGTCTGGAGGGAGATCGACCACTCAAAAATATATCGATTCCCTCGAAGAATATGAACAAAAGGAAAGAACATTGATTCAATTGAAGGAGTTCTTCCCTGTACAAGCGGCTGAAATTTTGGAGGAGTTAGAGGAAGACTCCAATGAAGAGATCCCAGTAGTGACCTGCTACGCCATCCATCTTGGCAGCGACTCCGAGGATGATCTCTGTTTTCCGGAAGAGGACGAGGAGCTCACCACAAAGGCTAATCAAATCCAGCTCAGAAGCGGCAGGGCTCTACCGCAAAATCAGGGCAACACCCCAAAAGGAAAGGAAAAACAAGTCGCTAATGAAGAAGATGGCAGAGAACCGGACGATGAAAACATAAGTCCTTCCTCGGTGGACTATAATGTCTTGGCACATCTCCGGAAGCTTCCATCTCTCCTGAGCATCTACGACGCCTTGGTCCTATCTAAGGAGCTTAGAGACGTTCTCATTCACGCTCTACAAAACCCCGAGCGGTATCAGGCTCACTTTGTAGAAATTAATATGAAAGAATCCCAGCACGCTCTGCATGTCGCCGCAGTCACATTTAAGGATGAAGACTTGCTACTGGGAACGGCTGAGCATAATCGGCCGCTTTACGTGACCGGGTACAGCGACGGAGATCGAATTAATCGTATATTGATTGATCCGGGGTCCTCAGTGAACATCATGAACTTGCGAACTCTGAAGAGTTTGTCAATGGACGTCCGACACCTGTCAAGGGAAAGGATTGTCATTCAAGGCTTCAACCAAAATTGCCAGCAAGTTCTGGGGTCTATAGCTTTGCCAATCAAATTTGGGGATCTGCAAACTGAAGCAAAGATATACGTGATCGACGCCGACACATCTTATAAGATTCTCTTAGGACGGCCGTGGCTCCACGATTACGGCATCATTCCATCAACTCTCTATCAATGCATGAAGTATACTAAAAATGGCGAAGAAAGACGCATTGACGGAGACATCCAGCCGTTCGGTGTGCATGAAGTCCGATATGAAGATTCTCGGTACTTTACGAACCACCAAAATGCTAAGCCACAACTGACTGAGGATAGAACGGCCCCAAGACTCAAAAGCAAATCTGCGCCGGCTATCACTTTCAAAAGCAAAAATACCCAAGTGCGCCCGCATTTCGGCAGCGACACTGATGAGTCTGACGCCGGAAGCCCGTTCTTCCGCAAAACTCGCCCTCATTTCGGCAGCAATACGGACGAATCTGTTACTGAAGGCCCATCTAGCAGCAAAGTCCGCCCTCATCTTGGCAGTGACACTGAAGAGTCAGAAGAAGAGGACCTGCCGTGCAACAGCTGTGCAGATTGGCCCCCCATGCAGCAAGCGAAACTACGAGAGACCTTCGAAGTCACAGAAGGGCCCTTGGCCATCACAAGGGTGCCGGAACGGATGTGCAAAGAGCTCGACGCATTGTCAGTCTCTACCGTGGACCAGCTGGAAACTTTCTACGTGCCCGGGAGGAAAAGTGGACAGAAGGGCATCCTGTTTTACAGGTCAAACCCCGTTGTGCACCCGGACGACCTTTCTGTCGCGTGCCTTCCCTATGAGAGAGGCATAAGAGCCGTCCTCAATCCCAGATACTATGCGCCCGAGATGCGGGAATACTTTAAGAAGTGCGGATGCCGGTTATATCAAACGGAGTCCGAAGCCAAGTTTTATGAAGGGCTATGGTATCCGCCCCAGGTCCGAGCATTCATCGATGGACGAACTCCAGATAGACGGGGCATAGGCTACATTCAACCTGATTCCAAAGCGTGCTACATGATCCATGTGGGTGAGGCCAGCGAAAGATCAAATGATGATGACGAGATAGCCGAGCCAGAAGAAGCTCCTCAAGAGCTCGAAGATGGGGGACAGGCAACCTCTGACGAGCTAACCGAGATTGACTTAGGAACGCCCGATAATCCAAGGCCGGCCTACATCAGCTCGCTCTTTTCAGAGGAAATGAAAGCGCAGATAATTGCCCTGCTGCATGAGTTCGTCGACTGCTTCGCGTGGACATACAAAGAAATGCCTGGCCTTTCCCCTGAAGTGGCCGTACATAAGTTGGCTATATCTCCCGATACTAAACCAGCCAAACAAGCTCCTCGAAGAATGAGAAGGGAGTTGGAAGAAAAGATCATTGAGGAAACCAAGAAACTCATCGATGTTGGCTTCATCAGGGAAGAGAAATATGCGGACTGGATCGCATGCATAGTCTCAGTGAAGAAGAAAAACGGGCAGATCCGAGTTTGTGTTGATTTCAGGGACCTCAACAAGGCATGTCCAAAGGACGACTTCCCGCTACCGGTCATGGAAATGATGGTCGATGAAACCTCAAATTACGAGTTGTTCACCTTTATGGATGGCTCGTCTGGATATAATCAGATCAAGATGTCGCCTGAGGATGAGAAGCACATAGCATTTCGAACCCCGATCGGAATATATTGCTATAAGGTAATGCCATTCGGACTGAAGAACGCAGGTGCTACATATCAAAGGGCAATGACTAATATCTTTGATGACCTAATCCATAAAGTCGTCGAATGCTATGTTGATGATCTGGTCGTCAAGACTAAAGCCAAGGCCGATCATATCCAAGATCTTAGGACCGTTCTCACTAGACTGAGGGAATACGATCTGAAGATGAATCCTCTGAAGTGCGTTTTTGGTGTGTCATCGGGAAGATTCCTGGGCTTCATAGTCCGACATCGAGGGATCGAAGTTGACCCATCAAAGATAAAGGCCATCATGGAGATGCCCCCTCCGAAGAGTCTGACGCAGCTAAGATCTTTTCAAGGCAAGCTTGCTTATATACGGAGGTTTATCTCAAATTTATCGGGGAGATGTAGGCCCTTCTCAAAGCTCATGAAGAAAGGAGCTCCTTTTATCTGGGATGCCGAATGTCAAGTAGCGTTCGAAAGCATCAAACAATACTTGTTGCACCCTCCAGTGCTGGCCGCTCCCATTCCAAATAAACCGCTGATTCTCTACACTGCCGCGCTGGATGAGTCACTCGGTGTGCTCCTTGCCCAGAATAACGAGGAGGGAAAAGAAAATGCCCTCTACTACCTCAGTCGAACTCTAGTCGGGGCGGAACATAACTACTCCCCAATTGAAAAGCAATGCCTGGCTCTAATATTTGCTGTGAAGAAGCTGAGGCACTATTTGCTCGCTCATCGGGTTATGCTGATCTCCAAGGTCGACCCGCTCAAACACTTGATGACCAAAGCGAGCCTAGCCGGCAGGATGGCAAGATGGGCTGTTACGCTACTTGAGTTTGACATAGTTTACACTCCTCAGAAAGCAGTAAAAGGGCAGCGCTTGCAGACTTTCTCGCTGCTCATCCCATACCAGAAGGGTCGCCGCTAAATTGTGAGTTACCCGATGAACAAGTGCTGCACCTCGAGGAAGATGAGCCATGTTGGGAGCTCTACTTCGATGGAGCCTCGTCAATAAGGACCTCCAGTAAATCAAGCGTCCCGGAGATAAAAGCAGGGATAGGATTGGTGTTCATCACACCATCAATGGGAACCCTACGGCGTTCTTTTGCTCTCACCGAGCCTCGGACAAACAATGAAGCTGAGTATGAAGCTCTGATAGCTGGTTTGGAGCTTGCCGTAGAAATGGAAATCCGTCGGCTACGAGTCTACGGTGACTCCCAGCTTGTCGTCAACCAAGTAAGCGGCGACTATAAGATATACAAATCCGAGTTAGCTCGGTACAGAGGTCGAGTGGTGGAACTCATGAAACGGTTCACTCATATTGAACTAACGAGAGTCCCTAGAGCGTTGAACGGAAAGGCTGATGTACTCGCTCACTTGGCCAAGGAGCTGGCTGATCCTGACATGGACGAAATTCTGCTCACAGTCAGGAGCCGGAAAATTCTACCCCCAGTCTTTCTACGAGAAGAGGAAAGCGCGGAACAGAAGAGCAGTCCTGCGGAAGAAGCTTCGATCATCCAAGACGAGCCCGATTGGAGAGAACCCTTCATAGAGTACCTCCGATACGACAAGCTGCCCGAAGAAAAATCTGCGAGGATTCAGCTGAAGAAAAGAGCTCTCCGATACGTGTTTGTAAATGACACGTTATACCGCAGGTCATATGACCAACTCTGGCTCAGGTGTCTGTCATTGGCCGAAGCCCAAAAGGTCATGAAAGATGTCCACTCGGGCGTTTGCGGTGCTCACCAATCTGGCCCCAAGATGCGACTTCAAATCAAACGGCTTGGGTATTACTGGCCCACCATGATACGGGATTGCGAAGAGCATGCAAAGAAATGTTATATCTGCCAAATTCACGGTGATTTTATTCACAAGCATCCCAACCCATTGCATCCTACAGTGGCGTCGTGGCCCTTCGAAGTTTGGGGCGCCGACATTGTTGGCCCAATTAATCCTCCGTAATCTAAAGACCACCGGTTCATACTGGCCGCGACAGACTACTTCTCCAGGTGGGCTGAAGCTGTCCCGCTAAAAGAAGTCAAGACAAAGGATATTCTGACATTCTTCCAGCATAATATTCTATACCGCTTCGGTACACCAAGAAGAATCATTTCTGACAACGGGCCTTCTTTCAAGAGCTTCAATGTCTCAAGGTTCGCTACTCAGCACAAGATAGACTGGAGATATTCCTCCATCTATAATCCAAAAGCCAATGGGCTAGCCGAAGCCTTCAATAAGACTCTATGCAAGCTCCTGAGGAAAAATGCTTCAGCCAACAAGAGAAACTGGAATCTCAAGCTTCACGAGGCATTGTGGGCATATCGTACCACGCACCGTACTCCGACTCGGTCCACTCCATACTCATTGCTCTTCGGAGTGGAGGCGGTCCTCCCCCTCGAAGTCGAAGTTCCAAGCTTAAGAATGGCCGTTCAGCATGAGTTGACGGAGGAGGAAAACGTGCTCCTTCGACTTGAAGAACTCGATGCCCTCGAAGAAAAGAGACTCACGGTGCAGCAAAGTCTGGAGCTATACCGAGCCCAAATGTCACGGACCTATGACAAGATAACCCATCTCCGCGCTTTCAAGAAAGGTGAATTGGTGTTGGTCCTTAAAAGACCGATCATCCTCAATCGACATGCCAAGGGAAAATTCGAGCCAAACTGGGAAGGACCATAGTTTATCGAGAAAGTGTTCGACAGAGGATCCTACCAACTAATAAGTGCAGAGGGAGAAAGGCCCATGCCACCCATCAATGGACGATATCTCAAGAAATACTACACATGAATGCTCCAAGTCGCAGGCGAATTGAGCACATCAGCCCTACGGTCTGGATCAGACATCCTGCAAAACCGTACACAATCCACGGGCGTAAATGACCCCTATTTCTCCCAAATCCTGCCGGTGAAACTACTTTTAATGTCCCACCAGCGGCAAAAAAAAGGAAAAAAAAAGGAAAAAAGAAGAAGAAATAAACGGTATGTCCACAAGCAAAACGGGGACGGATGAAAACCTGAAAGGGCTCCGTGAGTAAAAACAGCAGGACTACCGGCGAGTCTGTGAAAACCCGAAAGGGCGCAAACTCGTGAAAAGAGATGAAATACATTCGCAAAGCCCTCTCGACCTCGCGAGGAGAAAACCCCTGCGTGAGATCCTTACGACTCACAAAGGAGCAACACACTTTGGAATCCTCACGATTCCTAAGGAGAAAATACACCTGCGGGATCCTTACGACTCGTAGGGAGAAAATGCTTTTATGGGACCCTCACGGCCCATAAAATTGAAAAGCCTTAGGTGGTAGGGACCCAAACCTATCTCCTAAGCCATCGTTCCCCAACGGGCAACGGCAAATGATGAGTCGCTCCTGGCATTTCGATTCAGTGTTAGCGGTGCTGATGCCGACCAAAAACCCAAATCCCAAGTCCTCCCGAGGCAAATGATGAGTTGCTCCTGGCATTATTCCAGTGCAGCAATGCTGATGCCAAACAAGATCCAAATTCCAAGTCCCCAAACGGCGAATGATGAGTCGCTCCTGGTACCATATTCCAGTGCAGCGATGCAGACGCCAACCAAAATCCAATTTCTCAAAATTCTCCCAGCCCTACGGTTGGTCCCCAAGTTGACTACCGTATACAATCCACGGACTCAAATAATTCTCGTCATACCCATGCCCCACCACAATTAGCAGTTACGCGGCTGGTCTCCGCCTTTGGAATTATACTCCATTGAGAAGACCCACTCATGTGTCCTCACGATACATGAGGAGAACAAACCTTTGTGGGATCCTTACGACTCATAAAGGAAAAACACACTTAGGAGTCCTCACGACTCTTAAGGAGAAAATACACCTGCGGGATCCTTACGACTCGTAAGGAGGAAATGCTTTTATGGGACCCTCACGGCCCATAAAATTGAAAAGCCTTAGGCGATAGGGATCTAAACCTGTCTCCTAAGCCATCGCTCCCCAATCCCCAAATGGCGAATGATAAGTCGCTCCTGGTACATATTCCAGTGCAGCGATGCAGACGCCAACCAAATTCCAAATCCCATACCCCAACGGCGAATGATGAGTTGCTCCTGGTACCATATTCCAGTGCAGCGATGCAGACGCCGACAAAGTCCCGAAATTTTTCCGGCCCTACGGTCTGGATCATACATCCTGCAAAACCGTATACAATCCACGGGCGTAAAACAATCCCAATTTCTCCCAAATCCTCTCGGGGCAAATGATGAGTTGCTCCTGGCATTATTCCAGTGCAGCAATGCAGATGCCAAACAAAAACCAAAATCCCAAAATCCTCTCCATGACAGATGATGATTCGCTCCTGGTACCATATTCTAGTATAGCGATGCCGATGTCAACCCAAATCAAAATCAACAAGTCAACTTCCACTCCGACACCGCAAGAAGCGGAGCAAGTCAAGTCTACCCCTGACATTGCAAGAAGCAGAGCAAGTCAAATCAAGCACCGACCGTCCACGTCACTAAAAGGGCAGCACCGACCGTCCACGTCGCTAAAAGGGCAGCACCGACCGTCCACGTCGCTAAAAGGGCAGCACCGACCGTCCACGTCGCTAAAAGGGCAGCACCGACCGTCCACGTCGCTAAAAGGGCAGCACCGACCATCCACGTCGCTAAAAGGGCAGCACCGACCGTCCACGTCGCTAAAAGGGCAGCACCGACCGTCCACGTAGCTAAAAGGGCAGCACCGACCGTCCACGTCGCTAAAATGGCAGCACCGACCGTCCACGTCGCTAAAATGGCAGCACCGACCGTCCAAGTCACAAAAAGGGCAGAACCGACCGTCCAAGTCGCAAAAAGGGCAGAACCGACCGTCCACGTCGCTGAAAGGGCAGCACCGACCGTCCAAGTCGCAAAAAGGGCAGAACCGACCGTCCACGTTGCTAAAAGGGCAGCACCGACCGTCCAAGTCGCAAAAAGGGCAGCGCAGGATTCCTACAAAGCGGGAACCAGATAGCTCCGGGCCAGGGAAAACGCCTATCACGGACACTCCGTCTCGGAGACATGTCAAGCAACGACCGTCCATGTCGTAAAAAGGGCAGTGCCAGCTTCCCAAAAGGCGGGAACCAAATCAAGTCGCCTCCACGTGAAAGAAGATCCATCAATTTCATGCACACGACCCACATATGTGGTGTGCATTTATTGATGGGGGCAATTTGTTGGGGTAAAAATTTACACCCCGGTTGACCAAGTCAAAATCAAAGTCAACCCCAAACCAAGTGGGCCCATGCCCGGGTCGAGCCCGAACATGAAGCGGCCGGCCTTCCCCCATGCCAAGATAAAAATTTTGTAATAAATAATTTTGTTGTATTTCTTTTATTTTATTTTCGGATAAATGTAAGAAAAATAGGCATAAAGCCAAATTTTTGTAAAGCCCATGGCTTATGTGCAAAAAGAAATGGCACATGAGCCATGGGATAGGCAAAATGCCATTTTGTGAAGATCAAGGGGCTATGTGTAAAATGAATGGCCTATAAAGGCAAGGATAATGAAATATCCCAACAACTTTTTTTTCTCTCCAAAAAAAAAGTCTCAGAGCTGAGCTCTTTCCTTCTTCTTCAAGGTTCCAAAACCTTCTTCTTTCTCTTGAATTAAATCAAGAGTTTTACTCTTCTTTATATAAAACAAATTAGTTTTTCACCACAAAACCCACAAAGGGGAACTTGGATCTATCATTAGATCTCAAAAAGAAGAGATTTTTAGATCTTACATCTCTTGAGCCAGCCAACAGAGGAGGAAGAAGAAGAACTCATTTCCCCAACCAAAACATTCTTCTTTTTTTTTCAGGAGTTTAACTCCACTAATTTCTCTTTCGAGAGTTTTCGGGGCTAAAAGCCCTCTTTTCCTCTCCAGCGCACTGCGCCCGAGCGCAAAGCGCCCACGTGCCGACACGTAGCGCGCGCGCTTGCGCTCCAGCGCGCAGCGCTCATGCGCAAAGCGCCCACGTGGCGCGCGCGCTTGCGCTCCAGTGTGCTTGCGCTCCAGCGCGCAGCGTTCATGCGCAAAGCGCCCACGTGCCGACACGTGGCGCGCGCGCTTGCGCACCAGCGCTCATGCGCAAAGCGCCCACGTGCTGACACGTGGCGCGCGCGCTTGCGCGCAGTGCTCATTCGCAAAGCGCCCACGTGCCGACACGTGGCGCGCGCGCTTGCGCTCCTGCACGCAGCGCTCATGCGCAAAGCGCCCACGTGCCGACACGTGGCGCGCTCGTGCCTGAGCGCACAGCACCTAAGCGCACAGCGCCCAAGGTGCTGCCCCACACATCCTTTGGATGCCTTTTCCCCTTTATTTATACATACATGTATATATATACATATGTATACAAATGTACACATACACATACTCCACGACACTGTCCCTGTTAGAAAAAAATTTTCTAACGGGACGCTGCCCCGCACCCCGCAAGGGGGCTGCTAGCCCCCTTGACCCCCAGCCCGCTATCCGGGTAGCGGGACCCCCGTAAAAACTCTGCGTGGCTCCCGATATACCCAAAACCCCCCTTTCAAAACAAAACACACGTACACTGCACATTGAGTTCGCATGACCATTTTAACCCGTTAATCGGAGGTTCCCTCGCCCCAAAAGCGATGGGTAATTAACGGCAGCTTAGTCCGCGGCTGCCGGAGATTCGGATCCCCACAATCATTAAACCCCGGCCTACCCTAGGCAGGGGGAATCTGTAGTACGCCTGACTAGCGTGCGCGTATTCCCATCTCAATGGGGTGACGAAAAACACCCTACAATACCGACCGGAGTCGAGAGATGATATGGGCCGATCCGGACTGACGGAGCCCATGGGCCGATCCGGACTGACGGAGCCCATGGGCCGATCCGGACTGACGGAGCCCGAGATATGAGGATTTATGTGTCGATGCTGGACACGGGTTTCATGATGTTTTCGGGTGTCGATGTTGGGCACCCAGGTTCCATGATTTTGATGTGTCGCGAGGGACACCGTTGATTTATATCCTCATACTTTCATGCACACTCCTTTATGATATTTACATGCATACAGACATTGATTATATGGTTAGACGAGATCCACATGCATACATACATTGATTATATGGTTGGACGAGATCCACATGCATACATACATTGATTATATGGTTGGACGAGATCCACACTTACAGACATTGGTTATACTGTTGGATGTTATCCACATGCTTATAGGCATTGACTACCTTGTTGGTGTTGGAGATAGTGCCCTCAGAGTCAATTATTGGATCACAGGAACGTGATTGCAATGATTGAGGGAGGACCTATCCCGGTAGGACAGTCTTACTCGAGATGATAGTATGCTATCTGGTTTACCTTTATCATCGTGTACTGTTTTAAGTGACATGACAGGTCGCTATTACACGTTGATAGAGCCCCTAGGATTCTTGCTTGACCACCAGCAGTATGAGGGCGATCATATACGTGGGAGCTGGTAGTCTATAAGCACATCCTTAAAAGGTCCCTAGTCGTTGGAGTTTCGAGACAGGGCATCGATTCTCCAGAGTAGACTAGTGTATACAGTCGAGACCCCGACGAGGGGCGGTGGCCGGTCTCACAAGCCACTGGTGTCAGTAGGTTCACCTAAGATGTATACAGGTGCTCATTGGGTTATGAGTACACCGGACAGGACTCGCCGGGAACATGCTAGTTGGTCTTATACCTGACGTCAGATAGCAGTTCCCTGGTGACATGTGTGCAGGTTAGTTCATCGACCTGGGGATCGTCATTTGTCTCGTGTGAGTTCCCACTGTACTTTGATTACTACCCTACCACGGCTCAAAGGAGTCGTGCAAACAGGTTTTAGTTGGGTACAGTCCCGAGCCACATGGAGGCAGTGAGCGGATCTTCAGGGGTTCGTCTCTCCCGGTATTGGGGGTGAGGTCGCGCTGTGTCTAGGAGAGCCATTACACAAAGACCTTGGCCAAGGCAGGAGATTTACTGGTAGGTATTCCAGTAGTATCTCAGGGTGTTCTGGGCTACACTCCGACACGACTTGTACCGCTTTTGGGGGTCTGACTTTTACCAACCCCCTAGGCCCGCCATGCGATGCTCATAGGCGAACGGACCGGACTGCACGGATATTGTCACTGACAGGCTCAGTTGGGTGTCGGGGTGAGCTTCCTCATCGACGTCCCTTTTAGTCAATAGCTGGTGGCCCGTCACGTATTGGCTTATACCTCTGACGTGCTAGTGGTTAAATCCACAGCCATAGTATTGACGAGTCTTTAGAGTCCACCACACTTTCAGTTACTCAAGCTTTCGGGCGAAACGCTGTAGAGGCCGTATGGAGATATGGCAGGGTCCGATCAGATACGTGCGGAATTGCACGGATCAGGATCGGACGGTTTGTACTAGTAGCTGTATAGATATATGGCAGGGTTCGATCAGATACGTGCGGTATTGCACGGATCAGGATCGAACGAATATTACTAGCCGGCTTTGGTTTAAGCCGGTCCTAGTTTAGTACAGTGTAGATTTTGTCTCATTGCATTTGTATCCGGACGGAATACAAATGCGGGTGTGTATGCACAGTGTGGGGTTTTCCTGTAATTTATTACGGGACCAGTTTTCTGGAGTTGCCAGTTTGCATTCCGTTCCGGCCGGTTTTCCTTTGTTTTTTCCCGGCCGGACTTTTCCGATGGAGGGGGTAATTTGCAGTTTTGCAAATTACTTTTGTGGAGGGGTTTTCTTGCATAATGGATTGATTATGATAGCTTTCTTTTCTTTGCACCATGACTTGCTTTGACTTGTGATTTGATGAGGGTATGGTTTGAAAAAGGTGAAGCATGGTTGTATGTTTCTTTGTCCCTTGATGTGGTCACCCCTTCTTCACTCCTACACTCACCTCCCTTCATGCTTCATATCATTCCTCCACCATTCTCTTTTGCATGGAAGATTCATTCATTCTTCAAGAGAGAAAAAGAAAGAGAGAAGAAGAAGAAGAGAGCTTCATCTTGAGAGTTTCATCCATGATATCATTTTCTTGCTAGAAAAATGCAAGCACCATTTTTCTATTCTCCATTCCTCCATCCAAAGGCAACAAACCCCAATGAGACATAAGCACTACACTTCCTACAGCAAATCTTGGGCATGTCGAGTTGCCGGCTTCATGCCCGAGTTGCCTCGGTATAGAGGCGGGAGCCCGTAAAAGATGCAGGCGACGTGGTGCCCTTCCGGCGAGGAGGCTACAATCGGAGATCCCGCGAGGAGATCGGAGAGGAGATGAAGACCGGAGGACTCGGATCAGTCGGTACATCTCTAACCCGTATTCTAGTTAGCTTAGACTTGTTAATGGTTACGATCCGGAGTTTAGTGCGCGGTGGTGCCGGTTTGCAAAGTCCGCAAAATTTAAGTTATTCACCGTTTCCGCATTCCGGCGTCGGATTGACGGCCGGGGCGCCGCCGTGCACTTACAGTGGTATCAGAGCCTCGCCATTAACTTTGTCTAGCTTTTGTGTAATGTGTTTTACGTTTCCGATCGAACAAAATCCCGAAAACACGTATTTCATGCACATCAGTTTCTGTCGAATTTTATTTAAGTCCAAAAATTTTTCTGGTTGTCTCAGTGTGATGTGCAGGGAATTCTAAGGTTGCTGAAAAAAATTGGTACCATGATCTCACTATTCCGCCGCGCAAGCGCCGCGAAACCCCACCTCGTGCGGCGCTTCCGCCGCGGATTTTACTGTTCACCCCCCCAAATTTTTCCAGTATTTTCCTGAGTTGAAATTGTGGGTTTTGGGATATTAAAGTTGGGCCAATTATTTCTGTGTATGCTACAGTTTTCTTTGGGGCCCAATTGTTAATTGTTTGATCAATCGGAAAATTTTAAACACATTTTTCACAGTATTTACATTATATCTGTGACCGTGAATGTCACTCGATCGGTAAATCCTGTCTAACTGCTATAGCCCGGTTAGACGGATTTGCGAACGTGACTTTCACGTTGATGTTCTATGTATTTGCTGTGATGTTGCGGATCGGTCGTGGGGATAACCTGGATGCAATGCTAGTACTGTATTGTTGTATTATGTACATTTGTTATTGCGGGGCGAGCGTCCGACATGTGGACTGCCGTCACTGCCTGTTTGTATTATTCTTTTGGGGCACGACCTGGATGCGGTCGATGTACCCGGTGTATGTATATTTTACATTCTGTACTAGGATTACCCCGCGGTGGGGTGCACGGATAGCCGGGTTCTAGAGGGCAACAAGCCCGCATCTCATGGCATTGAGACGGAGGGGGCTTCACTCTAGGATTGGCGGGCTATTCGCCGCACTCGTAGGGGGTACAGGTTGACCCAGGAGGGGTGCCCAAGTTGCCGGATTCCGTGGAGTGCTGGGTGGTCCATTCACGGAGCTGAAGGGGGCTGCCTCGCTTCAGGTTTTGGCGGGTGACTTGCCGCGCCCGTAGGGGTCTAGGATTTCATTGCTCAGGCTATCCACACGACCAGGGGAACGTCGGGTTTCAGTAGTGGCTCTGTGAAACCCGGGGATCCCAGATATCTGTATTGTTCTGTGATGCTGTACATTTCTGTGATGTTGCATTTCTTTTCACGCCTTGAGCGAAATATAATATATTGGTATATATATTAGTAGATGTTGTATATGTTTTGCATCCGCGCTAGTCCAGTCCCCGCTCTGTCGTTAGTAAGCTAACCTAACGGGTAATGACGGGACCCAGTGGCGAATGCGGATGGCATATACGTACGTCAGTATATTTTCGTTCTTTGTGGTGTGATCAATTGATGGGACTGCGTTGATTCGGATCAATGCAAGTTAAAAACAAACCTAATCTGATGTTGTTGGAACACTTTTCAAAAAGCTGTTATTGCAAGGGCGTTCTCTTTTGTTTTGCATCGTGATATTCATTGGAATATCCTGCTCCTCAGTCGACGAGGCAAGGGCCGAGATCCCTTCACCGGGAGTGACCCCTTGGACAGAAGTTTGCGTCAGGGCATTAACTTCACTATAGCCGATTACTTTTGCTTTGCACCGTGGTATTCATTTGGAATATCCTGCACCCCATTCTACGGGGAAAGAGCCGAGATCCCTTCACCGGGAGTGACCTCTTTAGCAACGGTTTTCGTCACTATATTTTTTAAAGCTATCCGTTCCTTCGACGATATCAAGTTCATTACGTTAAAGGTTTTCGCCAGAAACCATTCGTAGCCCTCCGTCATTTCAGACGGGTAGCAAGTAGTATTCATGCTATGTTTGTTGACCTTCGTCAAGGCATAGTGTATGGTAGCTGCTTGTTGCTTTTCTGCTGCATAGGTAGATGCGTTGGTTTGGGACAGTCGTATAGCCTTGTTGACCTTCGTCAAGGGCTTGTACGGGTGGATTCAAATTAACCTGGATAATGACGGGTAGAACTTGACATGTGACTTATGATTTGTTGACCTTCGCCAAGGTCATAAGAGCATGGGGCAGAAATCACATCGGGAGTTTCAAAAGTACTGAAACTTGCCAGATATGCGCATACCTTCTGGAGTGTGATACCGTGAGCGGATTCCGTCACGTTATCATGCGATGAGAGTTGGATCCCGATTCCCACTGATGAGTTGGTTTACTCCTCGGGTGACCCCGACTAATTCTTCTTTCAGGTTTGGAGAAGAATTTGAGGTACAGTGGGAGGTTTCCAGATTAGATAAATTGGTAACCATTCTGGTCTAGGTTAGAGTGCACGCTGAGTGTTTCTTTTCTCTCTCTCTCTGGCAGCGACCATTGACCCGACCCTAAGACTTTGACTCAGTGACCAAGTTGACCGAACCTACTTAACACTGGCTTTTGGATTGTCAGAATTGCGAACCTCATTGCCATTCCTACTTTTACCCTTTTCTCCAGGACACCCCGTATTACTACGAACGTCCACTTCCATTGGACAAAACCATCGTATGGTTAGATACGAACTCGAAGGAATTCGAGGATGGTTTCCGGTTCTGGAGAAAACGAATAGGATTATTCAGTTGTCTTTTCTTTTCACCCTCTCTCACGTTGCGAGTACTCCTTGGTTTAGGAGTAGTACACCTATTACGCAAATTGGATAGTCTTCTTCCAAACCATAGGCTGGTGCCGACCGGTAGGGAATGAAGAAAACCAGTTAGCCTAAACGGTGTACAGAAGGTATTAAGATTAAGACAAAGCAAGGGATTAGTAAGAGGGCAAAGTAAGTTGCGACTGCTATTCACGACCAAACCAAGTATTTCTTCGCCAATCCTAAATCACCTTTGTATTTCTCCAGGACACTCCGTATCACTACGAAGATCCCATTTTATTGGATACTCCATCGTATGGTTATATACGAACTCGAAAGGAACTCGTTCCAGTTCGGGGATGGATCCTGGTTCAGGAGAAATAGGAATAAAGTACATTCAGGTGTCTTTTATCTTCACCTTCTCTCGCGATGCGAGTGCTCCTAGGATTAGGACAGTACACCCTTTATGCTTTTTGGATAGTCTTCTTCCAAACCATAGGCTGGTGCCGAACGGTAGGGAAGGAAGAAAACCATTTGGCCTAAAGGGGTGTACAGAAGGTAATGACTAAAGACATATGAAGGGATTTGGAGAGGTGGCAAAGAATTATACGGTTATAGTTGTGAATCTGGATAATGGAAGAGGCATTACTAGGAATACCGGGATACCCCATCGAAACATTTCAATGTTTCAGTCTCACTGTGTAATGTTAAAAGAAAACTGATTTTCCGATTAGATACTTACTCCAGGGTATGTATTTACCAGGTATGATTCTCACATCTGTATGGTTTTACAGATGATGAGTGGGAGTAAGTTATTGGGAATTGGGTGATCATCCTCATTTTTGAGGAAGTCACCTGGGTTGTTTGCCAGTCGGCAAATATTTGGTTTTGAATATCCGTTGATGTGCACCAATTTCAAATTGATATATCTGTACGTCTATTTTCATAGAGTGAGATATACCTTTTGATATTATGTCAATGACATTTACCTATATCAGTGGATGGTTAGGTAAGGAGTATTAAACAGCGGTGTAATTCTTCTTAACCATAAGTACAGTTTTCAACCTACGACACACAGTGAATGAGTTATCAGACTCAAGGGACCTATACAGAGTATTGTATGTTGTCCACGGTCCATCAGGACAGAGGGGTTGGTCCTCGTACTGTATTCTGTTTACTTTTGACTTCTCTAGTTCTTAGACATGTGTTTCGTAGAAACACAGGGTCTAAGTTTTGAGGAGTTATAGGTATTTGAATAGAGTAGAGAACCAGGTGTAGCAAGTATCGGGATTCTTCAAAGTGATCGAAGATGTAGATACATGTGTATGGTATTCAGTTGATAGTAATGATAAAGAGAAATTACTTCTCTTTCAGGTTACTCATAATTGGAAGCATTCCTAAGTTGAGTAACGCTGTTCGGCCTCTCTCCATTTAGTTGACATGCACTGGAGATAGCTGCATGATTTGAATCTGGTTCAATTAAATCAGTGCCTCTGGTTCTATATTGGATGTAGAACAGTTCATATCTTAACGTTGTTAAGGTACGGGGAGTTGTCCGGCTTATGCTTAAAACCAGACACTGGACAACTCAAGGCACGTTTCTGTAATGGCTGTTTGTGGGTTGACCCAGGCTATGACGCGGGTTGATTTTCTACCATCTGGATGAACAATAGCAATATTGTTCTAGACTCGCCACAGTTTTATCAAAAATGGATTGTTTCAAAAACAGTAGTGGGAGTATGGTAGAACTGGAAGTGATTCCAGAACCGCAAACGATTACTGAAGATTTGATAAGGAACCTGAAGATTCAATCTGATTTGACATTCCATTGGCCACTCCGCAGATAAGGTGGGTAACTTCAGGCACCTGAGAGGTACTCCGGTAGCCTCAAGGACGGTGACAGGGAAGTTCTTGTTTACCCACAACTGCCATTGTTGTTGTTCCAGGCTGCGAGACCCGGCAGGAGGATGAATATAGCGTCGTTCTAAACTAGTTTTAGAAGTGCACGTCTATATGACTCTGGCAGAGGGTTGTCGTAGTCAGTGGGAGCAGCGGAAGCATTGGTGGACATCAGGCTTATGGACTAAAGCAGATGTAGCGGAGATAGATCATCTATTTCTGATGTGACAGTCATAGGTTTGACGTCATCAGAATAGGGGATGGATCTGTTGAGAAGGTAGTAGGAAGTGATATTCCTATACTATGATCGGTTATACTTTGGTCGTCACACAGTGGTTTCTCCACAAAGGACTTGGACATTCTATCAGACATTCTGGTTACTAGATCTATGGTTTTAGATCTAGATTTGGGTGGTTTCCTAATCTGGGTACCTTGACAGCATTCTATGAGTATTTAGAATGGACGACTCCTGGCACGGTATTGCACCTGCAGGTAATGGAGTCACCCTCTCTAAAGGTGTCTTACAGACTAAAGGGGAGAGGGATACTCATGATTGGCAGATCACTTGCTCAGGCAATTGAGTCAATCATGAGATGTCAAGTACCACACCAGATGTTGTTCTTGCACTAGATGCAATAAGTTGACATTGATCCAATCCTGGAGAAACAGTCGGAAGCAGTTTTAGAACATAAGTGGATGTTCTAGGGATATGATAACGACAGCCTCATTCGAGAGACAGTTATCATTCCAGGCTTCCAAGGTGACATGGACGACGAGGAGGTTGTCAGAGTTATAGTTATCCCTCTGATGAGGGGCAGTGTTTTGGACAGATGGTCCAAGGCAATACTGAGGGTGGCATGGCGCAGGATACTGATTAAGTTCAGTTGACGATACAGTCTAAGAAGTTTGGATTTGGAGTTCATTTATGAGCTAGGTCCCATCAGACATCCAGACATATTCTGAGACAGGTATTGCTCTTTTCGGGAGATGGGTTTCTCTGCGAACTTGAGATATAGAGAGACATAGAAAGAAACTTCTAGGCGGATCCACTCACTGAGGCTATTCCTCGACCGCAATAGTTTCGCAAACGGATTTTGTGAAACTGACTAGTAGGGGAGTTGGGTGTTCGGTATCACACGGGCTGTGAGTATGCGACATCGCAATAATTAGCCTTGAGTGCAAGTGGGAGATTGTTGGAGATAGTGCCCTCAGAGTCAATTATTGGATCACAGGCACGTGATTGCAATGATTGAGGGAGGACCTATCCCGGTAGGACAGTCTTACTCGAGATGATAGTATGCTATCTGGTTTACCTTTATCATCGTGTACTGTTTTAAGTGACATGACAGGTCGCTATTACACGTTGATAGAGCCCCTAGGATTCTTGCTTGACCACCAGCAGTATGAGGGCGATCATATACGTGGGAGCTGGTAGTCTATAAGCACATCCTTAAAAGGTCCCTAGTCGTTGGAGTTTCGAGACAGGGCATCGATTCTCCAGAGTAGACTAGTGTATACAGTCGAGACCCCGACGAGGGGCGGTGGCCGGTCTCACAAGCCACTGGTGTCAGTAGGTTCACCTAAGATGTATACAGGTGCTCATTGGGTTATGAGTACACCGGACAGGACTCGCCGGGAACATGCTAGTTGGTCTTATACCTGACGTCAGATAGCAGTTCCCTGGTGACATGTGTGCAGGTTAGTTCATCGACCTGGGGATCGTCATTTGTCTCGTGTGAGTTCCCACTGTACTTTGATTACTACCCTACCACGGCTCAAAGGAGTCGTGCAAACAGGTTTTAGTTGGGTACAGTCCCGAGCCACATGGAGGCAGTGAGCGGATCTTCAGGGGTTCGTCTCTCCCGGTATTGGGGGTGAGGTCGCGCTGTGTCTAGGAGAGCCATTACACAAAGACCTTGGCCAAGGCAGGAGATTTACTGGTAGGTATTCCAGTAGTATCTCAGGGTGTTCTGGGCTACACTCCGACACGACTTGTACCGCTTTTGGGGGTCTGACTTTTACCAACCCCCTAGGCCCGCCATGCGATGCTCATAGGCGAACGGACCGGACTGCACGGATATTGTCACTGACAGGCTCAGTTGGGTGTCGGGGTGAGCTTCCTCATCGACGTCCCTTTTAGTCAATAGCTGGTGGCCCGTCACGTATTGGCTTATACCTCTGACGTGCTAGTGGTTAAATCCACAGCCATAGTATTGACGAGTCTTTAGAGTCCACCACACTTTCAGTTACTCAAGCTTTCGGGCGAAACGCTGTAGAGGCCGTATGGAGATATGGCAGGGTCCGATCAGATACGTGCGGAATTGCACGGATCAGGATCGGACGGTTTGTACTAGTAGCTGTATAGATATATGGCAGGGTTCGATCAGATACGTGCGGTATTGCACGGATCAGGATCGAACGAATATTACTAGCCGGCTTTGGTTTAAGCCGGTCCTAGTTTAGTACAGTGTAGATTTTGTCTCATTGCATTTGTATCCGGACGGAATACAAATGCGGGTGTGTATGCACAGTGTGGGGTTTTCCTGTAATTTATTACGGGACCAGTTTTCTGGAGTTGCCAGTTTGCATTCCGTTCCGGCCGGTTTTCCTTTGTTTTTTCCCGGCCGGACTTTTCCGATGGAGGGGGTAATTTGCAGTTTTGCAAATTACTTTTGTGGAGGGGTTTTCTTGCATAATGGATTGATTATGATAGCTTTCTTTTCTTTGCACCATGACTTGCTTTGACTTGTGATTTGATGAGGGTATGGTTTGAAAAAGGTGAAGCATGGTTGTATGTTTCTTTGTCCCTTGATGTGGTCACCCCTTCTTCACTCCTACACTCACCTCCCTTCATGCTTCATATCATTCCTCCACCATTCTCTTTTGCATGGAAGATTCATTCATTCTTCAAGAGAGAAAAAGAAAGAGAGAAGAAGAAGAAGAGAGCTTCATCTTGAGAGTTTCATCCATGATATCATTTTCTTGCTAGAAAAATGCAAGCACCATTTTTCTATTCTCCATTCCTCCATCCAAAGGCAACAAACCCCAATGAGACATAAGCACTACACTTCCTACAGCAAATCTTGGGCATGTCGAGTTGCCGGCTTCATGCCCGAGTTGCCTCGGTATAGAGGCGGGAGCCCGTAAAAGATGCAGGCGACGTGGTGCCCTTCCGGCGAGGAGGCTACGATCGGAGATCCCGCGAGGAGATCGGAGAGGAGATGAAGACCGGAGGACTCGGATCAGTCGGTACATCTCTAACCCGTATTCTAGTTAGCTTAGACTTGTTAATGGTTACGATCCGGAGTTTAGTGCGCGGTGGTGCCGGTTTGCAAAGTCCGCAAAATTTAAGTTATTCACCGTTTCCGCATTCCGGCGTCGGATTGACGGCCGGGGCGCCGCCGTGCACTTACAGTTGGCACATATACAGATGCGGTCACCCTAGATATCATAGTATTACCTTTATGATGTAGTTGACCTAGGAGTCGTTATTTATTCGATTTCTATCTGTTGATATTTTTCTACTCACGAGTTGGCAACTCACCCCCGTTGTGCCACGGTTCTTACAGGTTGACCGCTTGGATCAGTAGCCGCTTCACTGGCACACAGTTGCATTCCGGCGTTTTGCATTGGTAGGTGGGATATTGTATCGTACCCACTCTTGTATATACATTTCATATTGTATCTAGTTAACTCCATCAATCAAAATTAATAAATTGTATAAGTAACGAGACTTAGTGAGATTGTGGTTGTGAGACTTAGAGCGAGGCATTTTCCGCTACTTGTGGTTTTTATGTCTTGCTTTTTCTTTATCTTTGTGGTGATCTTCGCCGTTGGGCGTCGTATATTTACATATGTTGTCTTGCGTGGTTGTGATCCGCCGTTTGGCGAAGAGCTAGCTCCCGCTTGGGGATGCCTTTATTCTTGTTATGTATTTGTGGTTTTGGATCAAAATATACAAAGGAGGTGCTGCTCAAATTTTTAAAAGACGAAATACGTTTTCAAACTAGTAAGTTTCACTTGCATTTTTATGTTCCTTTTCTATGAATTAAGAAAACTTGATTTCATTATACCTTTATTTTAAAACTTCACCTCCTTTATTTTCTTAAAAAGGTTTAGATTTCTGGGTTTCAGCTTACTTGAATTACGTTACGCCTCTAGACGTTGCATGATTTAAGTGATGGTCACGAGCTAATACTTCGGGTCGTGACAGAGTTGGTATCAGAACGTTAGTTTTAACCTTTGTTCGAGTCTATGTTTGACTATGCGGAATCTAGGGCGGGTATGTATTTCGGAACCTAGGCCTGACCTTACAGAACTTAGACTTGAACAGGGGGGGTATTAGACCCGAACTTTTGTTTCATAGGTTGACCCTGATTGATGGAGTAGGTAGCTTGAGTAGAGTGACGTACCGTACGTATTTTCCGCGACATATTTACGATACGATACTCCACTTAAGAAACCTTAGGATGTACATATTTTAAGATCTATGATTCTCTTCGTACCCATGATTATGCATTCATTGGAGTTCCTCGATTCTATTTGTTTCCATGATCATACTCTCATTGATGTTGTTCCTTCTTATGATCATGTATCCATTCTGAATCTGTCGTTTCCTTTTCATGCCGTTGATCTGCTTTCTTCGATACTCGACTGAGGTTCCTGTCACCATGGTTTGAGCACAGATTGAGCTGCTGCTAATGTTGCGGTCAGGGCGAGCTCGTCTGGTACGAGGGCTGACCATTGTGTTTTCTGGTGATATGGGAACGTCTCGATGTAGTGTTATGTTATGACCTCTTATGGAGGCGAGTGCTTGGTTTTACACCGGATGATCGGGCCATTGTTAGAGCTGCCTGTTGTGAGAGGACTGTTGATGTACAACATACCTCAGAGATTATGATGTCGCCTACCGTGCAGGCAGATGACCCAGCTGTTGCTGAGATTGATAGGATGTCGCTTCCAGAGCTTACGAGCTGAGATCGCTGGAGCTCTCAGGCAGAGATGCGACAGATGACAGCTAGTCTATCCCGATTTGAGAGACGAAGGGGATTCGTCAGATTTGATGCGCCGATGCAGGCCCAGTTGAGTTGAAGATTTTCAGTATGGAGAGTCTTACTCAGATCTAGAGCAGACCGATCCAGAGATGATCGTTGATGTATCGTCTTTCCTGGAGGATTGAGGCATTGTTTAGCATGCGGACGAAGAGTATTCACATGTTGTATAGGCGAAGCTAAAAAGCTCGAACGAGTGTCAGAAACCCATTTTTCCCAAGTTTAAAGTGTTCGGAGGAACATGCAGGTAATTCTGTGGACCCTCTAGAAGAATGAAACCCTAACTCGACATGATGACCATGGAACCGCTTTTGAACCTTAGGGTTTGTGGCAGTTTAGCGGTGCCATCAGTGAGGCTTGGGTTTGCCCTTCTACGGTTGCTCCAGAGGTACTGTGGTATGTACCAGATATTTTTAGACTGCGCTCAGGTGTTGAGCCTTCGGGAAATTTTGGGACCTTGATGACTCGATCGAAAAGTTGGACGTCGTCCGGATATCATGTAATGAGAGACCAGTAAGCTGACCAGCTTCGGATAGAGGACCTCACCCAGATGCGTTGTGAGCTGATCGAGGATGGACGAGTATTGAGTATACTTCCGAGGGTTGGGACGAGTTCCCGAGGGCGTGTTCGGCCAGATATCTTCTACGGAGTGATGAAGATACCGAGTTCGTGATTTCGAGTCCGTGTGAGAGACTTCGGATTGACCGTGGCCGAGAACAGTTGCAGTGTGTAGATAGCATGACGTGACGTCAAGATGGACGAAGATAAAGACGAGCGGAACCAGAGGTTCATATGAGACGCTGACGAGCTGTTGTTACTACCCGTCGAGATTAGAGATCTGATATGCATACAGAGGCGTTGGGATACGGCCAGTTCCCGAGAAAATGTTGTGCTGAGAACGTAGATGTCCAGAAAGCGAGAAAAGATTATATAAAAGTATCAGCCTCCGTACAGTTCGGCATAGGCGAGATCGGAAGAGACCTTGAGCAGAATTCCTTCCAGGACACTGCTGCAATGAGATTTGCACCCACGATCAGTTGTATCACATGTATTCAGAGGACCAGAGGCTGACGCTAGTAACATGCTGCTTTAGGAGTGGTCATGATGATTGGCCGAGAGATGACTAGAGAAGTGCTAGAGTGGAATCGTTCTCGTTAGAACCCCTGACTGGGCCGATGAGCCGATAGATTGTGAGATTGGTAATCCACAGAGAAATGAAGACCCAGAGACAGAAGAAGCCAGACCGTGAGCAGGAGGCAAGAAGATATTCTTGTTCTGCCGGTTCTAGGCGTACCGATTTATTTTTCGACATTGTAGGAGGTGTACCTTAATGTTATTTATTGCGATTTGCGTTTGTGATCCGAGTATCTCGCTTATATCATATGGATTTGAGTTTTGAGGATTGAGTTTCATGATATCGTTTTCATGCACCATGGCTACACCTACTGGGTATTTATATTTTTGGTGCATAGTTATTGCACTTGATATATATTTTATACACCGTTGTGTTGATTTGCGATTTGTGCAAATCTATTACACTCGAGGTTCGGTTTGTGCCTTGGCTTCATGTATTTATGATTTCGTGGATTTCATACGGTTGATTTGATTTTGTGCGTGTGGTACGCACTCGATTTGATTTTTGCACTCGGTATAACTTACATATGCTTGCAGTGCATTGATATATGTTTTGTGCACGCAGTTGCACGCGTTTACGATTTTATACGCATTTGAGTTATGTATTTTTATTTCGTACACTGGATGCACTGTATTCGTATTTCATACACTGGATGCACTATATTCGTATTTCGTGCACTGGATGCCCTGTATTCGTATTTCATGCACTGGATGCACTGTATTCGTATTTCGTACATTAGTTGCACTAGATTTGCATTCCTTGCATTTGTTGCACCGAACGGGTATTTATGCATTTGTCATACTGGATTTATACTCCGTACCTTGGTTACACCCGATTTATGTCCTTAAGCATTCATTTTACCAGATTTGTATTTTCGTGCGCGTTGTACTTGATGTTCGTTTTCATGCATGCTACTGCACTATATGCTTTTACGGACCCGACGCGCTTTGGTTCGATTTTTGCGCATATTAGGCGCTTGATTTTTGATTTTTTGTGCACATCGGATGCACTTGAGTGAGATTTTATTCGTGCATGATGGATGCACTTAATTTGGATTTTCGCTCATGTTGGGCGCATGATATGAGATGTGGTTTTGTGCACACTGGATGCACTCAATTGGGATTTTCATTCGTACATGTTAGTTTGACCGGATGCACTCTAGATGCACTTGATATTGTTGTCATGCACACCCGTTGCACTGGACAGATGCTTTCGTGCACACCCGTTGCACTTAGTTTTGATTTTGTGCATATTTTGGCACCTGTATTTGGATTTTATTTCCGTGCGCACCAGACGCACGCGATTATAGGATACGCCTTTTGAGGCTGATTTTGCTTTTGGGCACCTTGTTTTCATATTGAGCACTATGTTATGTAGTTGCCGAACTGGACTGATCTGAGGACAGTACATGAGTACTTTGCATGCATTAAAAAGTTTACCAAAAGGTTTTCAAAAAGGAGCTATAGTGTCACTATTTCCTACGTGTCCGTGAGCGACACGAACGTTTATAAAGGAAAACCTTGTTGGAATATTTCAAAAAGGACAGAACGTATATTTGAGCAAAACATATATGAAACTATATTTACTATTTTACAAATGAGCGTCTGTCACTTATGCCGTGAGCTACGCATCACACGGGGATTCAGAAAGGATTTTCCATGTATTTTATTCAATTTTTGGAGTTTTCCAAGGATGCGTATCATATACATATTATAGTACTTCACTAGTGTACATTGGATTTCTGTAGTGGATTTCGAAAATTTATCTCCATTGTAACTCCCAGGATATGCGTACAAATCCGAGGATTTGCGTGAAGCTTGACGGAGTTCGATTTTGAGTTTCGTACTCGTTTTAATGCGCACTTGACGCGCTGTGTTATTTCTTTATCTTCCGTGATTTCGGAGCCCCATTTATTTGAGCTGATTATTGAAATGTTTTAGCTTTTCGAGGTTAAATTTAAATTTAGGGACCGAATTTATTTAATAGGGGAAGATTGTAACATTTCAGAAAATATAAAATATTATTTTTGGAATTTAATATTAAAATACTATATTTCCCGAAAACTGCCCGATTTGCGAAATTGGGGTTTTCGAAAAAGGGTATAAAAATATACCGATAATGGTGAAATAAATGGAAATTAAAATTATTTATTCATTTAATAATATATTTAAAGGATTTGGAATTTTTAAAATTATTTATATGCAGTTTCGATAAAAACTCGATTAGTGCACTGCTAATCGCGATTAGGCCAAATCCGTATTTTTACAGTTTTCCATGGCCAGTGCACCATGTCATGTTGCATTTTGGTTACATGTTGTTTTCATGTGTTGTTTTGGGTATTTTATGGTTTGGTTTTAAAAGAACAGAGAAAAGGGTAAAAGGGTAAATAATAGTGAGAGAGGGTGAGAATAAGAGAGTGAGAGAGGAGGGGGGCTGCCATCTATAGTTCACCCCATTATTTTCCTTCAACTTTTCCTCATCTCCTTCAACCTCACTTCCCTCCACCATCAACCCCAAGATCCACCTCAAAAACTCCATCAAAACCCTAAACCCCTTTCACAATAAATGATCCTCTCCTCATCCTCTATATATTGGACCAAGAAAAGTGGGATTTTGACAACATTGGCGAATTAGGGTTTTTCTTGAGTGACATACATGAGGTATAATTTCTACCATTTAGATAGTTTTAAATTTCTTTATATTCTAGTTAGTTAGAAATGGGTTTAAGATGTGGATTTGTGAACTTGGAAAATTCTAGAGAGGGGTTTGAGTGTTGTGTGGATTGGGGGATGCCTAGTGGCTGTTATAAGACCCTAGAGACCAATTCTTGACCTGGACCAGTGACCAAACCCCAAAACACGAACTTTAGATTCGTTGACATCGGGAAATTGTTGAATTTGTGTTGGTATTTTGTGATCTGCTATCACCCGGGGGCACTAGGAATTATTTAGCAAACACAGAGGAGTGTGCAGGAAACCTGGAACCTTCACCCAAGACCTGAGCCCCTACCCTTCAAGTGTGGCCGCAAATTTATTATTCCTGGCCGCAATTTGCGGCCAGGGTGTAAGGAAAAGTAAATTGCGGCCAGGGTGTGAGGAAAAGTGTTCGTATTTGGTCCATGTCATGTTCTCCAGTAAACTAGACCATGTGTATGTGCAACTTTGGCTAGTTTGACCTGAGTCAAAATCTGGGGCACATTAGTGTGATTTTGGATATGTTTTCCGTATTTTGAGATGCTCGTTTTTGATATTTGGATTCGTATTTGGTTGTTGGATTTCTGTACATCAACAACATGGCTTGTTTGGTTGATTTTGTACGCGTAAGCTATAGGTTCTAACCTATGAAAAATGCGCGTGTCGTATTGGATTTTAGAACTTGATTTTAATAACGTTGCGATATGTGTTGTTATTGTAGGTACCTTCGCGAGGATTCCGAGGCGACGGAGCGTGGCGTCATCGACTTCGGCAAGCGAAGACCAAGGTGAGTGGATTTATATCCACGGGGGAAGTCGGGTGGATGGCGTATAGCACCCCCGCACACTTTGATGGAAACCGATTTATATATAGTTTATGGTTAATGAAACCTTTAATAGAAAACTATAGATAGAGTACAAAGGTAGTTAGAGGATCATATTAGAAACTAAGGATAGTTGGAGGTGATATGATACGGCTAATATGTGATGACGGGACCTGGGGATGAGATTTGAAGATATTGCCGTTTAGGGTACTATAGACTAGATAGTCGACGTAGATGTGTCATCCGAACCATACATATTTCCAAACTAAGGAATCGTATGCATCTTTTAAACAGATACCTTGAGGGAAGTTACGGATTTTCAAAATATATCTTTTTTTTAAAAACACCATAGCCCCTACTTTCAAAACTACGATTCGCATCTTTCAAAAACTGTTTGTATGGTTCGGGTGTGTATGTTAGATTAGGTACTTATGCTTTTAGTAAAGGTAGAATGTATATGTAAAATTGACTTTATGTGGGATATAAATGCGATGAAAAGAATACATGACGCGATATGATGATTTGGTGATATGTTGGTATACGGATACGAGTCGATTGAGATGATTTATACCCTGCCGGTCCTCTGATATGAGATTGTTGCGGATGTGATCTGGGACATAGGTATATAGAGATATTTATATGTGTTGTGAATCGTGAGTGTTAGCCGTACGTGACGTTAGGTCCGTACCCTCCTCGTCTTATAGGTTGATAGGATCCCTGATAGCTTAATGCCGCCGCACGATGATTTTTCGTGCGTGATGAGTTTGACTTGATGATTGATCCATACCCTTGACTTGAGTTTGTCGTACGATGGATTATACCGTACGCGATGTTTTTAGGCTGGATGCCGATTGGTAGATTCACCGACTCGATCATGTTAGATATGTATACTTTATAGCCTTTATCTGACGATTTACCTTATGATGCATTCATGTTATTCGCATTGCATTACTTATACCTGTGCTAGTACACTTACACCATTATCGATGATGCGTATGTTACACGTACACAGATTTGCCGGCTCACACACTTCATCATCGATAATTGTCATGTCACTGCATAGTAGGGTTGTTGCATCATGACATACATATTGTACACCATACTTGCGCACATACCTATTGTACACCATACTTGCGTACATACATATTGTACACCATACTTGCGCACATACATATTGTACACCATACTTGCGTACCTACATATGGTACACCATACTTGCGCACATACATATTGTACACCATATTTGCGCACATACATATTGTACACCATACTTGCGGACATACACATTTGTACGTCCATACTTGCGTATATACACATATGCACCTTTATTCGGTATTGCATTCGATTTTGGAGATTTAGGAACCACATGATATATTTTAAAAATGGATTCATTTAAAAGAGCGGTTTTCCCTCGAATATGTCATGTCACCGTTCCATGTTGCATAATATACGGATATGCTTACATTTCTATCATCTGTCGCATACATCATGCTTTATGATTTTACGCATTGAGATATGCTGTTTTCATGAGATTTCTGGATTTGAGAACCGTGGCTATTTCAAAAGAAAGCATGTACTGTTTTAAAAACCCGGTTTCTCTTGATATGATATTTCAGTGCGTCCACCTTACGTTTTCTCGGTTCTGAGACGTGTGATATGTGAAACCCGATTCGAGGAGGCGGATGATTCCGTTTGTGGGTACATGGTGGACCCGGTATGGTACCCCGGGATGAGAGAGAGATTTCGTGTGGATGACGATGAGCCTGGCAGAGGGACTACTACCTACCGGTGATAGTATTTGGGCTCGGCGGATATCCGGAGGATACCGACCGGAGTCGAGAGATGATATGGGCCGATCCGGACTGACGGAGCCCGTGGGCCGATCCGGACTGACGATGCTCAAGATATGAGGATTTACGTGTCGATACTGGACATGGGTTTCATGATGTTTTTGGGTGTCGATGTTGGGCACCCAGGTTCCATGAATTTGATGTGTCGTGAGGGACACCGTTGATTTATATCCTCATATTTTCATGCACACTCCTTTATGATATTTACGTGCATACAGACATTGATTATATGGTTGGATGAGATCCATATGCATACATACATTGATTATATGGCTGGACGAGATCTACATGCATACATACATCGATTATATGGTTGGACGAGATCCACATGCATACAGACATTGGTTATACTGTTGGATGTTATCCACATGCTTATAGGTATTGACTACCTTGTTGGCACATATACAGATGCAGTCACCCTAGATATCATAGTATTATCTTTATGATATAGTTGACCTAGGAGTCGTTATTTATTCGATTTCTATCTGTTGATATTTTTCTACTCACGAGTTGGCAACTCACCCCCATTGTGCCACAGTTCTTAAAGGTTGACCGCTTGGATCAGTAGCGGCTTCGCTGGCACACAATTGTATTCGGGCGTTTTGCATTGGTAGGTGGGACATTGTATCGTACCCACTCTTATATCTATAATTCATATTGTATCTAGTTAACTCCATCAATCAAAATTAGTAAATTGTATAAGTAATGAGACTTAGTGAGATTGTGGTTGTGAGACTTAGAGCGAGGGGTTTTCCGCTACTTGTGGTTTTTATGTCTTGCTTTTTCTTTATCTTTGTGGTGATCTTCGCCGTTGGGTGTCGTATATTTACATATACTGTCTTGCGTGGTTGTGATCCGCCATTTGGCGAGGAGCTAGCTCCCGCTTGGGGATGCCTTTATTCTTGTTATGTATTTGTAGTTTTGGATCAAAATATACAAGGAGGTGCTGCCCAAATTTTTAGAAAACGAAACACGTTTTCAAACTAGTAAGTTTCACTTGCATTTTTATGTTCCTTTTCTATGCATTAAGAAAACTTGATTTCATTATACCTTTATTTTAAAACTTCACCGTCTTTATTTTCTTAAAAAGGTTTAGATTTCTGGGTTTCAGCTTACTTGAATTACGTTACGCCTCTAGACGTTGCGTGATTTAAGTGCTGGTCACGAGCTAATACTTCGGGTCGTGACAAAAATTGCATGTGATGTTAATTTTGTTATGGGGCTAATACGGAGTGTTTCGTAGTCGTAATTTTTACATCATTTCGGATTTAAGTTTGATATGTGATGCATTGGTTGGAATCCACATTTAATTAGTTTTGAGGAAACTAGTTAGTGATTATAAATCTAGCATATTAGTCTCTATTGATCGATTGCCATGAACTTTCGATTCGGATCGAAACTCCGTCGCAATCGCGTATCGTATGCGAATACTCTCCAGATAACTTTACTAGGTAGCCACACTCCATAGCCCCGACCAAGTGACTTTAGGAGAACCCCGTTGCCAAAATCATCCACTCGGGTGCTCGCGGCCACGGTGTTCTACCTAAGTGCACTTGGTCGACGGCATCGGGGGTGCGGCCATTTACTAAAGTTCCCGACGAGTATTCGATCGGGTAGTCGGGAATCTTGTTGAATTACCCGACTATGTTATTGAAAAGTGTTTTCGAATTGAGACTAAAATGCAAGGTTTATAGGGTTAGGTATGAAATTCGGAATATGAGATATTCCAGGTTTATGATGTCTAAGAAAATGCGGATTCTAATTATTGTAGTTTTTCATTTCTTTTCTGCGGCCGTAAGTGTAATATATTGTGTATCCTCAATCTCGTTACTATATGTCAACGGAATTTGGGGTACGCATATTTACTTGCGTTGATAACATGTGATGTTATGTGTTGCTGTGATATGTTATATTGGATCATCGTGATTGAATAGCCGGGGGTATTTATGTGAGATAAGAGTTTTTCAATTTTCATTCATGTAAAATTTGTATGTAATATTCTTTTATTTAGACACTTCCGGGTTGAGGATGATGTCACCATTGATATATATTATTTACTTTTCCGCATTATGATAGACCCAAGGCGGGGAGCACAACTAACCGGGTTCTAGAGTCCTGTGGAAGACCATCTCGAGGAGTCGAGACCGGGTCTCTAGAATTGGTAGGGTTGCTTGCCGCTCTAGTAGGGGTCTAGGGATGTGGGTTTGGCTATTCATCACGACCGTGGAATCCGTGTTTTTCATTATTGTCTTAATTTAAAACACGGACCTCCTAGTATATCCAATATTTCATATGTTTACTTCTCCTGCTTGGTTCTGTGATGTGATCATATAACTGCGTGAGAAGAATGCTATATATATATATATGATATATATAATAAACGTTGCTTTTGTTTTGCACCCGCGCTATTCTAGCCCCCGCTCTGCCGTTAGTTAAGTAACCTAACGGTGCGTGACGGGACCCCGTGGCAAATGCGGATGGCATAAGCTTACGTTCTATTTTCGTTTCTTTTTCTGTGATGTTTAGGGAAACATAAATAATGGGATTTCATTAATGAGATTAATGAAAAGAAAAGAAACGTAAAGATGTTGTAGAATCAAAAGTTTTTAAAAAGGTAGCTCTAGTTATTGCTTTGCATAGTGGTATTGCTCGATGAATATCCAGCACATCATTCGATGAGGAAAGAGCCGAGATCCCTTCACCGGGAGTGACCTCTTTACCAAAACTAGCAAATGTTACAACCCACTCAGTTTATCATCATAGCTTCTGTAGTTCTTGTTTTGAATAGTGGTATTCTTTGATGGATATCCAGCACCTCATTCGATGAAGAAAGATCCGAGATCCCTTCACCAAGAGTGACCTCTTTAGCAAAAGCTAGAAAAAACTATTCGGTTTGATTTTGAAAACTACTCGATTTTAAAAGCGGAGCTTAAACTACTCCTTTTCAAAATCACTAGATTCTACAACGATATCGAGTTCATTACGTTAAAGGTTTTCTTCAAAACCAGTCGTAGCCCTCCGTCATTTCAGATAAGTGCTATTTAGTATCCGTACTGCGTTTGTTGACCTTGTCAAGGCATGGTGTGTGGTAGCTGATTAGTGCTTATCTACCGCATGTGATGTGATTGGATTAGGGTAGTTGTACGGCTTTTTTGACCTTGTTAAGGGTCATACGGGTGGGTTTAATTCAATCACGAAATGACGGGTTGAACTTGGCTAGCGCTTATGATTTGTTGACCGTGTTAAGGTCATAAGTTGCTAGGGGTAAAACAGATATTGGGAATTTGAAGTGCTAAAATTTGCAATGAGATTGCATACCTTCTATGAGATAGTTGGATCCCGATACCCACTGTGAGTAAGCGTTACTCCTGGGATAGTTTTCCACTTTACAATTAGCCGATCCATTAGGTGTCTAAGAAAGGTGTTAACAGGGTTATGTCCCTACGGAAACGAGATTATTTAATTAGTTCCGTGCGAAAGCATAGGGAGACTCTCTCGGAGTACCATACCTGCCTGGCCGAACGATTGGCAAACTTGTAGGGTGTAATTAATCCCGGCTAATCTTACCTTTTATGGTTTGAAGGAAGATTTGATAAAAACAGTGGGAGTCATCCTGATTAGATAAAATAATAACCAATCTAATCTTGCAAAGAGCGCACGCAAACGTGATTATCCTTCTCTCTCTCTCCTAGTAGCGACCAATGACATGCCTTAATCAAGATAATAATATGGATGTATTGACCGAACCCACTTATTATACAGGGCTAGGTTCTGCTCTATCTTATGATTGTCATAAGTCTGAGCAAGGAATAGTAGAATACCCGGATTCCCACGCCACCCAAAACGAAGAAGGAGCATGCTGATGCATCTTCTTCGGGTGTGTTTGTTACCGAAAACCACTTCTCAGTTTGCTCTATGTCCTGGGTATCGGATACCAGATCAGGATCCCACGTATGTAATTTGTTACATGGGTTAAGTAGAGGTAGAGAACTGGGAAAATATGATGTCCCCAGAGAAGGAAATGGTGCAATTGTTGCAGCCAAAGCAGTTGGCGAATATCACCTAGTATTACCAAGTGGTAACACAATGATTCTGAGCGACTGTTATTTCATACCAAAAATATTACGAATATTTTCCTAAATCAAGTATTGATTGGGTATGGTACGTTGTATAATGGTATATATGTTATAAATCAAAAAACAGTTCTAAATATACAGAACACACACAAGAGGAACAATTTAGAAATGAACGAAGCCTTCTTGTGTTATTATAGGCTAGGTAATATCAATGCGACAAGACTGGCTAAGTTGCATAAGGATGGATATTTGAATCCGTTCGAATTTACATCTTATGAAACATTCCAGTCATGTCTCAAAGGCAAGATGACCAAAATTCTGTTTACTGGACACAGAGAAAGAGCTACTGAACTCTTGGGACTGATACATAGTGATATATGCGGTCCTATGTCTACACATGCCAGGAATGGTTCCTCGTACTTTATTATATTCATCGATAATCTCTCAAGATAAGGACATGTGTTCCTGATGAAACACAAATCTAAATCTTTTGAGAAATTCAAGGAATATAAGTATGAAGTTGAGAACCAGAAGTTGGTTTTCCTTAGCACCACACAAGGGTTTGTCTTGTATCAAACATGCTACAATTAAAATTTTGAGGTGCTAAGTAAACTAACCTAGGATCAAAACTAGAAATTTAGGGTAACAAAAAAGTATCACATACTATAACAAGTGTCTAACACTAAGTGGAGAAGAATACAACCTTTGTAGACCTCCTTGCTAGACTCCTTGGAACAGCAAGAGTTTGAACCGGTCCGCTTGAATCCTTCGTTGTCCACGACGATCCACTCAAAGTTTCTTTGCTCAAGCTCCAAGCTCCACTTGATCAAGGATGAAGATGAAGCAAACACTCCACACTAGTGGGCTAGACTAAAGTAGAATGGTGATATGGGTTTTAATCTCACTCAAAAACCGTTTCTTTTTAATTCTTTCTCCTTCTTTTCAAAACCTAGAGAGCTTTGAGGAGAGAGAGGAAGAGGGAGATGTGAGCTAAACTTGACTCAAGAGAATAATATCATAACCTTTCTAAACTCAAGAGAGTAAGTGAGAGTCATCCATGTTAAACTATGGTTACAAAATATCTAGATATTTTGTAACTTGAGTTTAAGCAAAACCATGGGCAATGAAACCATTGACTTTTGTCGACTCAAGATAGTTGAATAGTCAACCATGATTTTAATCCCATTTTGCTTTTCTCAAATAATCAAAATATCTAAATATGTAACCATGTGAGTCTTGTATTGCCACCACCAATGTATCATCAACTATGACACATGTATGCTTGCATGTGTGCATCCATATCAACATATACATACACTCATGCATGCATCATAAAGAAATAGGCTTTAAGTAAGAAGGCTAATGGTCACATATTATTAAATCAACAATTGATTTAATAAACCGGTCATATCACATATGACCTGACCATTAGAAAACCGCCGGATTATAATGCGGTATCATATACACACATTTAATCAAGCACCCGCGCATATCACCATATGCACCCCACATCGTTTCTCCTGAGCTAGATAACCCCTTTGTGGGACTCTAAGACTCGTCAATACGCCGGCAGTAGCTGATGATCATATGAAACACCCACAAGCCGCAAGCGGTCAGCTAAACGTAACGGCTACCTGAGTATTGAGCGAGCATAAGAAAAACAAGTGAACGTGTTAAAACTCCTGTCGAGCCAACCAGTAACACTTACCGTACAGTCCGGTCTTTTTGTCAGATATGCTGCATATCGAGTCTAGGGATGGCATCGTCGACCCTAATAACTCAATAAGTAATGCCGATGTTTGGCCTATAATAGACCGTGAAACTATTGATAACACTTATCAGTAAATCTCATCATCCCCGGCCAAGGTTTTGCTGATATAGCCAATCGAGCACAGCGCAACATCAATCCCCAATACCGGGAGAGACGAAACCCCTCCTATCGCTCATTGCCTCCATGTGTCTCGGGACTGTACCCAACAGCCACCTGTTTGCACGACTCAGTAGAGCCATGGTAGGGTGAAAATCAAAGCACAGTAGGAGAACACACAAGACTCTATGACGATCTCGGGTCTACAGACTAACCTGTACCAGTGTCACCTGAGAACTGCTATCCGACTATAGATATAATACCACATAGGAGTTCTCAGCGAGTCCGTCCAGTGTACCCATTCTCCACTGAGCACCCGTATACAATCTTGGTGTCAAACACCAATGGATATGGGATCATCTATCGCCCATCACATGGGTCAAGAATCGTATACGCTAGTCTACTCTGTAATATCGATGCCCCGTCTCGATACACCCACGACTAGGGACATTTCAGGATATGCTTATAAACTACACACGTCCCACTAGTATGATCTACATCATAATCACAGTAGTCAAGAAAATATCCACAGGGCTTTATCAACATGTACTAAATGAATAAAAGCATGATCAAGTGAAAATGTCAAAATAAAGAGTAACCAGATAGCATACTATCATATCGAGCAAGAAAGTCTCCTGAATATATATATATATATATATATATATATATACACATGTAAAAAATACATCCACTATCAAATAATGGCCTCTAGGGCATACATAAATCCAACACCAGACGGGTAAAAGTATTAACAGTTCCTTGTCGAGGGAATATCGAAACAGGGCATCGATATTCCAAAGTACACTAGTGTGTACGTTTCTTGACCCTGTATGGGGGCGATGGTTGATCCTATATCCATTAATGTTTGACATTAAAGATTGTACACAAGTGCTCATTAGAGAATGGGTACACCGAACAGAACTCGCCGAGAACTCGTAGATAGTACTATACCTATCGTCAGATAGCAGTTCTCTGATGACACTGGTACAGGTTAGTCTGTAGACCCGAGATTGTCATAGAGTCTTGTGTGGTTCCCACTGTGCTTTGATTTCCTCCCTACCATGGCTTAAATGAGTCATGAAAATAGGTGGATTTTGGGTGCAGTCCCGAGTTACATGAAGGCAATGAGCGATAGGAGAGGTTTCGTCTTTTCCAGTATTAGGAGTTGATATTGCTCTATACTCAATTGGCTATAACAGGAAGTCCCTAGCCAGGGCTGTTGATGAGATTTACTGGTAAGAGTTATCAGTAGTTTCTCATACCGTATAGGCCACACGTCGGCATGCCTTATCAAGTTATTAGGGTCTGACGATTCCACCCCCAGACTCGATATGCGAAATATCAGACAAAGAGACTGGACTGTACGATAAGTGTTATGTATAGGTTTCATGGGAGTTTGGACAATCTTGCTTGTTGATCTTCTAATCGCTCAATACCTAAGTAGCCGTTACGTCCAGGTAGTACCGCTGATGGCTTGTGGGTAACTGATGTGATCATTATCTACTGCTGGCGTATTGACGAGTCTTTAGAGTCCCACCCAGAAGTTTCATAGTTCAAGCGAAACGAAGTAGGGCACATATGCTAATATATACAGGGGGTATGATTAAATACGAGTATGTGATACCGTATTCTAATCTGGCGGTTATTTGTTATCGGTTAGGTTATACGTGATATGACCGGATTATTGAATCAAGCATTGATTTGATAATGTGATATGCAGATAAATGATATTAGTCGGTTATATGTGATATAACCGGATTATTAAATCAAGTGTTGATTTAATAATTTGATATATATTATATTTGATATAATTATATATTAATTAATATTATTAGCTCACTAATTATTTTCTTCATAATATATATATATATATATATATATATATTTGATATATGTAATATATGTATGTATGTGTGTGTGTATTTGATATATGTAATATATGTATGTGTGTGTGTATTAAATGAAGCATGGTTAGATTTTCTATTTTAAGAAAATGGAAAATTGAGGTGGAAATTGAGGTATGGTTGTGAAGCATGGTTCATGGATTATTATATTACTCTTGGCTTACTATTGAAGTATGGTTCCATTTTTATTATTGGGAAATATTGATGCTTCAATAAGTGAGTTTATTTGATGAACCATTCTTCACTTGAGTTATTTTTTAGGAGTTCATTTTTCTTTCACACTCTCTAGCTATCTCCATTTTCTTCACCTCCACCTCCAAGCTCAATCCCTCACATGAGTTGTGAACCCTTGAGCTTGTGAGAATCCTAGTGAGCAAACAAAACCTCTACTTCACCATTCTACACTTGATTAGCAATTAAGTGTAGTGTGTTTCCTTCACTAAAGAGTTTAGTGAAGAGGTAGCTTGGATTAGCGGACTTTGGGTGGATCATCTTCGGTACGAAGGTCATTGAAGTAAGTTCGTTCAACCTTCAAGTAGAGCTACGAGGAGTCGTAGGAAATACAACCCGAAGTTTTAGAAGAGAAGGACATGGTCTACAAATGTTGTAGCCTCATTCTCTTAGTGTAAACTTTATGTTATATCATGTTAAACCCTAATCATCTAGTTTCAGTGTTAATTAGCACCCCAAAATTTTTTAAATGGCATGCTTGATTCTAGTAAAACCCAGTGGCGGTGGTAATAAACACTTTCAGGTTGTATCCTGAAGATCCATTTATGAAGGAGAATACTTCATGGGTAGACGTGTTATCGATCATTAGCTCGGCAACGGGTACTGGGAAATCATCTTTCGGGCAAGCTTTATTGTGGTCCCGAAAGTCCACGCAGATGCGAACCCTCCCATTTTTCTTCATCACTGGGATGATGTTGACGATCTAGTCAGGATATTGAACTTCTTGGATGGAGCCGGAGTCGATTAGTTTCTTGACCTCAGCATTTATACTCATCTCAAGTTCGAGTCATATTCTTCTTGGCATCTATTTGACTAGCTTTATGTCCGGCGATATGGCCAGTTTATGTACTGATACCTTTGGATCTAAACCTGGCATCTCGGAATAGTTCCATGCGAAGCAGTCTTTATATTGCATGAGCATGTCCTTTAACGTGGCTACCTATTTTTCAGATAGTAGCTCGCTGAAGAATGTTGGGTTCAGATCATTCTCCGTCCCTAAGTCAATTTTTCTTAGGTTGTCCGCCGTGGTATGTATCTCATCTTCCAACTCCTTTGGTGCTGGTGGAAACTCAGTGATCACCTCGTCCTCATCTTCATTTGCGAAGCACATATGGAGGTCATCCATAGTCTCGTGCCCTCCCTCTTTTGAGAGTGTTATCATATGGCAGGCACAACTTCGCTTCCATTCTTGATGTTGAGCTGGTCCTATCCTCACAGTATAGGTCCTCTTTAGCTCAAGCTTTTGCGGCGGGGTTACCCTCCAGCTGTCGGATAAAGCAAACCTGCCTTATTGATATTGGTCTTCTACCCAGTCTTTGAAGGTGAAGCAGTCTTCAAGGGGATGACCTATTACTCGGTGATAGGAGCAATAATTCGGATGATGGACCTCGTTCATTTGCTCGGGGTGCCGAGACTCCGAAAGTGTCATCATTTGATACTTCATGACAAGGTTGAATATTTTCCTCGTCTTGTATTAGGGAAAAGAGTATTCTCGACACATCATCTTTGTAAAAGACGGGTTCCAATTGACTTTTTCTCGATTGCACGGTTTCTTGGACTTGTTTTGTTGTTTTCGAACGTTGTTTGCATTCTTTGCCCTATTTTTTCCTCTATTTCGGGATTTTCCCCGTTCGCGAGAACATATAGCGGGACGGGGATGAAGAATATTATAATCTTCCTTTTCCACAGACTGCTGATTGAGGTGTTGCATCCTGACTTTTTCATAGATAGTCATTTCGCGGCTGTGGTTGTCTCGACTCTTTTGACAAGCCTCTTTTATTAGCTTGTCTATTTGTTTTTCGAGTGAAGAACTCAACGTTCTTAAAGCGTGATTTCGTTCCGTTTCAACTATAGGGTTCCTTAGCATCCTCACTGTGTTTTCTAAGGTATCAAGCATGCAATTTTAAAAATCTAGAGTGCTAAGAAACCCTAAACCAAGGATCTAACTAGAGAATTAGGGTTAAGCTATAAGTAAACATCTTTACTCTAAGTGAACAAGGAATACAACCTTTGTATACCGGTCCTTCACTTCTAAAGCTCCGTGTAGTAGTCCCTTCGCTCCATGTAGTGGTCTCCCGGACTCTCGTAAGGCTCCACCAAGCGAAAGGAACAAGTTTGCTTGAAGAACTTCGAGGCCAAAGATAATCTACGTCGAGAAATTTCCAACTCAAGCTACCTCTTCACTAATTGAAAATTAGTGAAGCAAACAACCTATAATAAATGGATAGTCTAGTGTAGATTGGTGAAGTAGGAATTTTGCTCACTTTAGAATAATTTTTCTCACTCTTTTTCTTCACCTCACTTGAAGCTAGAGAGCAAGAAGGAGATGAAGAAGAAACTAAAGAATAATCAAGTGTGAACCATGGGTGAGAAAATATCATATATAACCCATGTAGAGACTTAACTAAGGCAAAAGATAATGGTTGGGTTAATAAATATCTAAAGTAAAACAAAATTAGTGGACAAAGTCAATAGTTTCCACAAGCTTCTCCAAGTTTCAAGCCATTACCAATTTCCACCTAATTTTGATTTTCCCTTAATAATTAAATCCCCACATTATCTTAAGTATGGTATGAGTCTCATACACCCAAGTCCAATGTATCATCTGCCATGACACAAAATAAATACATTAATATATATCACATATATATTTAATGTATAAAGATAAAACATTTTCTTAAGTGAGCTAATATTAGTTAATGTATATTAATATATCAAATATATAATTACACATTAAATTATTAAATCAACACTTGATTTAATAACCCGGTTGTATCGCATACAACCGACTAATATCATTTATATGAATATCACATATACATATAACATATCATTGAATCAACACTTGATTCAACAATCCGGTTATATCACATATAACCTGTATCGTGAGATTGGAACACGGTATCACATGCACGTATTAATCTCGGTCCCGCACATATCACATATGTGCCCTACTTCGTTTTTCTTGAGCCAGGAAACCTCGGTGTAGGACTCTAAAGACTCGTCAATACGCCGGCAGTAGGTAATGATCATATCAGTTACCCATAAGCTGTCAGCGGTACTAACTGGACGTAACGGCTACCCGGGTATTGAGCAATCGGAAGATCAACAAGCAAGCATGCTCATACTCCCGTGAATCCAATAAGTAACACTACCGTACAGTCCGGTCTCTTCGTCTGATATGTCACATATCGAGTCTAGGGGTGGTAAACGTCAGACCCCAGTAACTTGATAAGTCATGCCGATATAAGGCTCATAACGGGTCGAGAAACTACTGATAACACTTACTAGTAAATCTCTGTATCAGCCATGGCCAGGGACTTCCTGTTATGGCCAAACGAGCACAGCGCAACATCAACCCCCAATACCGGGAGAGACGAATCCCTTCCTAACGCTCATTGCCTCCATGTGACTCGGGACTGTACACATAAACCACAGTTTTGTACGCTTTCTTGAACGTGGTAAGGTGGAAATCAAAGCACAGTTGGAATCACACAAGACTCTATGACGATCTCGGGTCTACAGACTAATCTGTACCAGTGTCATCAGAGAACTGCTATCTGACGTTAGGTATAATACTGTAGGGTTCCTAGGCACTCTAATGGAGTCTTGCAAGTGATCAAACACGGCCAAATTAAATTTTACAAGTGCCTACAAACCCTAATACGGATCGTTAACTAGATATATAGGCTATGCGATGCAAGTAAAAGAATTTATCTAAGAGGAAAGGGACACAACCTTTGTAGATCCGTTCCACCACTTCCTAAGCTCCGCGACGATATCCCTCCGCTGTCCAAGTCGGATCCCGAACTCTAGCATCGGCTTCATCGAAGAAATGGGCGGGCTTGATCGTCGGTTCGATGCCGAAGATGATCTACGTCGAAGCATCACTAGAACAAGTTCCAACTTCACCAAGCCATGAAAACTTGTGAAGGAAACACCCTATACAACTTGGCAAGAGCTAGAGGATGAAGAAATAGGAAGTGGGTTCACTTTAGAATTGGATTTCTCACTCTTTACATCAAGTTGCCATTGATGAAGGAAGGTTTTCTTCAAGTGAAGAAGAAGAAGAAGATGATGAAGAAAGAATATCATATGATAGAATTATGATAAGTTATTATTTAAAAAAGGAAAACAATATGATACTTATAATAATTCAACCATGGTTTAGTGTAGAGATTTAACTAAGGTTAGATGAATGGTTAGGATTAGACATGAGACAAGAATGGTGGACTTATTCAAAGCTTCAAGAAGCTTCAACAAAAAACAAACTAAGCCACCATTTCTTTTTCTCTTTATCTTTTCCAAAAAATTAATAAATAGATAAATAAATAAGAGAAAAGAAACCCTAACCATTCACTAAACATAGTTTAATCTTCACACAAACCCAAATGAGCAAGTATCATCAAACATGATACAAACAAGTGCACAAAAATATATCACATATACAATGTGCATTTCAAGTGAGAAAATCCTTTTAAAGTGAACCAATACTAGTTAATGCAATGTAATATATCAAATATATAATTATACATTAAATCATTAAATCAACACTTGATCTAACGATCCGGTCATATCGCATATAACCGACTAGTATCCAATGTATCGGCTTATCGAAACAATCCTTGATTCGATAACTAGGTTATATCGCATACAACCTTTCGACACATTCATCACGAGAATGGAATACGGTATCACATACACGCATTATTCTCGGTCCCGCACATATCTCATATGCGCTCCTATTTCGTTTCGCTTGAGCCAGGAAACCTCTGTGTAGGACTCTAAAGACTCGTCAATACGCCGGTAGCAGATGATGATCATATCAAGCACCCACAAGCCGCAAGCGGTCTGCTAAACGTAACGGCCACCCGGGTATTGAGCGATCAGAAGATCGACGAGCAAGCCCGCTCATACTCCTGTGAATCCAACCAGTAACACTTACCGTACAGTCCGGTCTGTCCGTCTGATTTGTCGCATATCTCGCCTAGGGGTGGTAAACGTCAGACCCCAGTAGCTTGATAAGTCATGCCGACGTGAGGTCCATAACATTCGTGAAACTACTGATAACTCTTACCAGTATATCACTGCAACCCTGGCCAGGAATTTCCTGTTATGGCCAGTCGAGCATAACACAACATCAACCCCCACTACCGGGAGAGATGAATCCCCTCCTATCGCTCATTGCCTCCATGTGAATCGGGACTGTACCCAATAACCACCTGTTTGCACAACTCAGTAGAGCCGTAGTAGGGTGGAAATCAAAGCACAGTGGGAGACATACAAGACTCTATGACGATCTCGGGTCAACAGACTAAGCTGTACCAGTGTCACCAGAGAACTGTCATCTGACGTGAGGTATAATACCATCTGGGAGTTCTCGGCGAGTCCGTTCAGTGTACCCAGTCTCCACTGAGCACCCGTATACCATCTCTGATGTCAAACACCAATGGATATGGGATCATCCATCGCCCATCGCATGGGTCGAGAAGATATACGCTAGTCTACTCTGGAATATCGAAGCCCCGTCTCGATATTCCCTCGACTAGGAACATTGAAGGATGTACTCATGGACTATCCAGGCCCCACTAGTATGATCTGCATCACAGTCCTGGAAATCGAGTACACATCCCAAGGGCTTTATCAACATGTAACAGAGAGACAGAAAGTATACACGTTAAGATAAAGAGCAACCAGATAGCGTACTATCATGTCGAGCAAGAAAGTCCTACCTATATATGTCCCAGCATCCACTACAGTATACATCCAATGTACTGTAATGGCCTCTAGGGCATACATATAACTAACATTATCCCACTTGCACTAGGGCCATCTGTAGCAGTGGTTGCAGTATCACATACTCAACCATCCCCTAAAAGTCTCTCTTTGGGAAAAGGCCTTCGTGAGTGGATCCGCCGTGTTGTCCTCTGAGTCTACTCTCCTAACCTCGATCAACCTGGAGATCAACTATCTCCATGATCAGGTGATGCTGCCTCAGAATTTGTCTGGGTCACTGATGGGACCAGGGTTCCAGGACCGAAGCCACACTTCCATTGTCATACAATGGCAGGAACTTAGTTCATCTTATGAACCAATATACACCCAAACTTCCTCTTTGGTAGTATCTTCAATAGCGATGTTACCAGCCTTTATCGTCTAGTTTATCACGGTATCTAGCTTGGAAATCTTCCAACATACCGTCCCTCCACTGAGGGTAAAGACATTGCCTGTGACTGACATTCAGTCGTCTTTATCACTCTGGAACACTTCCAGTGATTCTCCCCAGGATCGATTGATACTATCTTACTACAGCTAGTGAGAATCCTAACATCCATTTAGATCTATCTCATAGACCCGAATCTCAGGATTTTAGGAGGTATCACTTTGATCCTATATGGAGAATCTATGTGATAAGAGGAGATCGACCGATCGTAGCATAGGAAACTATTTTCCTATCAAGAGTATGTTGTCCACGTACTCTACGAGGATCATTACCATACACCATACTACTCTTTTGTACATACAAGGTTCATCTACCATTTTGATGAAGTCAAACTCTTTGACTATTACATCAAAACAGATGTTCCAACTCCGCGATGCCTGCTTTAGCCTGTAAAGCAACTTGCACACGTTTCCGCTGCTCCCACTGTTTACGAAGCCTTCTGGCTGTGTTCTTATAGACGTTCTCTTCTAAATCAGTATTTAGAAAAGCAGTCAGGGCACCCAACCACCAGATATCGTAGTCATGGTATGTAGCCGTGGCAAGTAGGATCTGGATGGACTTAAGCATATTCCCTGGAAAAGGTTTCATCATTATCCGTGCCTGGTCGATGACGAAAACCTTTAACAAGTCTAGCTTTGAAAGTCTCAACTTTTCCATCTACACCAAGTAATCTTCTCAAGATATACTTGCTCCTGATGGGGATTTAACCCTTCAGATATAGCAACCAAAGTCCATACTTTGTTGGTGTATAAGGATTCCATCTCAGATCGCTGAGCATCCAGCCATTCTTACAGAGTCTCTACTCTTGATGGCCTGATCGAAACTAGTTGGGTCATCATCTCATGATGCATTCCTCGCTCCCACTGTCATCGAGAAACCGAGGTATCTCTCAGGCAGGTGAGGAACCCTACAGATCGGCGGAGAGGCTGAGGTTCGTCGGGGACTATAGAATCCTTTGGTTCTGTCAAATCATCAGCTGCAGTTTTGTATAGCTGGAACCTTTCCAGTTCTACAGAACTGACCTTGCCTCGATTTTGTCCGGATTTTGCTTTAAACATAGGTCGGACAACCCCAAATCTTAACTCGCTTAAGAGATGGGTTCTTCCCATACCATATCTCATATGGAGTGGTAGGCACTGATTTGATTCAAACCTAATTCAATAGGTATGCAGCTTCTCAAGTGCATAACCCCAAAAGGAAATAGGTAACTCAGTAATACTCATCATAGAGCACACCATATCTAATATTGTGCAATTGCTCCGCCCTGATACACCGTTGTGCTGTGGTGTATTCAGAGGAGTAACACTGAGAGAGAATCTCATTCTCCTTTAGAATAGTCCAGGAATTCTATGCACAAGTATTCTCCTCCCTGATCTTATCATAGGATATAATACTTATACCCGTATTTTGGTTCTCTACTTCTAACTTATATTCTGTGAATATCTCAAAAGGTTCGGACTTATGTTTCAACAGGAACATATGACTGAATCTTGAGAGATTATCAGAGAATATAATGAAGTATAAAGAACCAGTCCTGGCATGTGTAGACATGAGACTTTACATACATCATCATGTATCAGTCCCAAGAGTTTACTAACTCTTTCTCTGTTTCTAATAAACAGAACTATGGTCATCTAATCTTTGTGACATGACTGGCTAGTTTCACAAGATGTAAATTCAAATTGATTTAAATATGCATCTAAAATGTAACTTCGGCCAGTCGGGTCGCATTGATGTGACCTAGTCTACAATGCCTCAAGAAGGATTCGTTCATTTCTGAACTCTTCCTCTTGTGTGTGTTCTGTATACGAGGAGCTGTAGTTTGATTTAGAACGTCAATGCTTTTAGATAACGTGCCTGAACCGATCAACTTTTGATATAGGAAATGTTCAAAACATTATCCATCAATACAAAATTTTATCATTTCTTTACTAATAAAGAGACTGATATGATTTTTTATATCAGGTTCGGTATCTAATAGCATTTGTTCAGAATCAATGTATTGGTAATACATGGTGACAGTGACCAACAGACTTGGCTGCAACACTTGCCCCGTTTTTCTGTCTCATGAAACTTATCACCCGTTCTCAGTTTTTCTACCTTTTTGTAGCCTTATGTAACAGATTACATATCTGGGATCCTGATCCGGTATCAAATACCCAGGATTCAGAGGATACTGAGAAACAGTTCTTTGTAATGAACATACCCGAAGGAGATGCATCATATGCACTTTCTTCGTTTGGGCGGCATAGGAAATCTGGTATTCCCCTATTTCCTGCTCGGTCTTATAACAATTATAAGTCGGAGAGGGACCAACGTTCCCCAGCTCAGTATAACAAGCGGGTTCGGTCAATACATCCATATTATTATCTTGATTAAGGCGTGATATGGTCGCTACCTGGAGAGAGAGAGAAGAAAACACTCAGCGTGCGCTCTTGCAAGATCAGATTGGTTATTTATTTTATCTAATCAGGATGGCTCCCACTGTTTTATCAAATCTTCATTCAAACCCTAAAAGGAAAGACTAGCCGGGATTAATTACACTCTACAAGTTCGCCAATCTTTCAGCCAGGCCAGTGTCGGTACTTTGAGGGAGGTTCCCCGTGCTTTCGCACGAACCTAATTACAGTAAACCTCGTTTTCCCAGAGGCGTAACCCCATTGACACCTTTCTAGACACCTACTTGATCGGCTAATTGCAAAGTGCAAAACTCTCTCAGGAGTAACAATTACTCGCAGTGGGTATCGTGATCCAACTATCATATAGAAGGTATGCAATCTCATTGCAAGTTTCAACACTTGAAACTCCCGATAAAGGTTTTTACCCCTAGCACCTATGACCTTAACTATGGTCAACAAATCATAAGTACTAGTCAAGTTCTACCCGTCATTTCGTAATTAATCAGACCCACCCACATGACCCTTAACTAAGGTCAACAAAGTCACGCGACTGTCCTAACTAATCGCATCATATGCGGTGTAGGAAGACATCACTTAGCTACCGTACACTGTGCCTTGACTATGGTCTACAAACACAGCACGAATACTAAGTACTCTACTTCCTAAAATGACGGAGGGTTGCGAATGGTTTTTGTGAAAACCTTTAACGCTTTGAACTTGATCTCGTTGCGGAATCAAATGGTTTTTAAATGGAATGTTTTTTAGGCTTTTCTAGTTTTGCTAAAGGGGTCACTCCCGGTGAAGGGATCGTCGGCCCTTTCCTCGTCGAATGAGGTGCGGGATATATCATATATATCACTGTGCAAAGCGGAAACTATAGAAGCTATCAAAAGACAAACCGAGAGTTGTAGCATCTGCCAGTTATTGCTAAAGGAGTCACTCCCTATGAAGGGATCTCGGTCCTTTCCTTATCGAATAAGGTGCAGGATGTTCTACAAGGAACACCGCGATGCAAAGCAAGAACTGTAGCTACCTGTTTTTATTTTGAAATTCGATTCCACAACATCAATTAGGTTTATTTTCTTTCATTAATCACATTAATGAATATCCCATCATTTCAGTCCACCTAACCATCACAGATAAATATAACATACGCTTATGCCATCCGCATTCGCCTCGATGCCCCCCCGTGCACCGTTAGGTTAGGTAACTAACGGCAGAGCGGGGCAGGGCTAGCGCGGGTGTAAAACATAAGTAACGTCTATATAATATATCATATATACTATATATTATATCTATCACAGAACATCACATGATCACATCACAGATAACGCAGCAGAAAATATATATGAAATATTGGATATACTAGGACGTCCGTGTTTTTAACACGAGCCAGTATAAAACACGGATTCCACAGTCGTGATGAATAGCCAATCCCACACCCCTAGACCACTACGAGAGCGGCACTCAACCCTACCAATTCTAGGGTTAGGAGACCCGGACTCGACTCCTCGAGTTGGTCTCCCACTGGACCCCAGAACCAGGTTACTTATGCTCCCCTCCTTGGATCTATCATAATGTGGAAAAGTAAATAATATACAAACGGTGACATCTTCCGCAACCTGGAAGTGCCCCAATAAAAGAATATTACATACATGTTTTTACATGAATGAAAATGAAAAACACTCATCTCACATAAAAACCCCCGGCTATTCGAACACGACGATCCAATATAACATATCCAGCAACACATAACATCACATGTCATCAACGTAAGTAAATCTGCGCATCCCAATTGTCGATGACATATAGCAACGAAACCGGCGACATCACATATTACACTTACGGTCACAGAAAAGAAAGTGTAAAACTACAACAGTTGGAATCCGCAACCACCTCAGACATCGCATGCCTGACCAAATGAATTCTTTAGACATCGCATGCCTAACAATTATAAACCCCGCATTTTAGTCTCATTATCGAAAACACTTTTCAATACCAAGTCGGGCAATTCAACAGGATTCCCGATATTTTGATCGAATGCTCGTCGCAAACTTTAGTAGGCGGCCGCACCCCCGACGCCGTCGACGAAGTGCACCAAGGCAGAACACCGCTACCGCGAGCACCCAAACGGATGCTTTCGGCGACGGGGTTCTCCTACAGTCACTTGGTCGGGGCTATGGGGTGAGGCTGTCTATTAAGTTTACCCGGTGAGTATCCGCGTACACTACTTGATTGCGACGGACTTTTGATCACATCAAAATTCCGTGGCAACCGATCAAGTGAGACTAAACTGCTATGTTTATAACATTCATTCAGTTATCTCATAACTATTTGCGAATTCCAAGTATTGTATCACATTCCGGATAAATAGAAAATGTTAAACTTTCCGATCGAACAATCGAACACCCAAGTTTTCCCGATACAACTCAACACATGAAATAAGTCTAATAACATTCAATTCGTGCCTCAGTACCAACGGTCCAGCCGTAGAAGGGTCAAGCCAACGCCTCACATGTGGCACGCCGTACTGCCCCAAACCCTAAGGTTCAAAGGGCAGTTCAAGACGGTCACATAATCGAGTTAAGGTTTGTTGTCTTCTAGAGGGTCCATCGCGTTACTTGCACTACTTAGAACGTCGTTAAACTACGGAAAAATCCAACAATTGGAAATTTCCCGGCAGGGGAAAAGTTGGGTATTTATATCCTGTCGAACTTTTTAACATATTCTAAAAATACCTGGAAAAACACACTGACAAAATTAGACAATCCGATCGATACACCGAGTCCCCAATACAACCCAGAAAATTCAACTCTTGAAAAAATATTAAAAATTCCCAGGAAAACCAGCAACAGAAACTAGGAATTACTGTGCAAAAAGTATTGGGTACTGTGATAATACGGCCGCGGAACCGCCGCATAGGCCTTGCTTATGCCGCGGTTCCGCCGCACTCTTGTCGAATCATGGACACGTGTTGAACAGTAATTCTTAGGATTCCCTGCTGTTTTCTGCATATTTTTAATTTGAAAAAATCCCAGATTTCGAAAAAAGTCCAGAGAGCATTTTCCGGGTTAGGTTTTGGTTCGATCGGACTTCTAACTCCGTGTACGCGTCGCCTAAGGCTCTAGCTAGGCTCTGATACCACTGTAGGGTTCCTAGGCACTCTAATGGAGTCTTGCAAGTGATCAAACACGGCCAAATTAAATTTTACAAGTGCCTACAAACCCTAATACGGATCGTTAACTAAATATATAGGCTATGCGATGCAAGTAAAAGAATTTATCTAAGAGGAAAGGGGCTACAACCTTTGTAGATCCGTTCCACCACTTCCTAAGCTCCGCGACGATGTCCCTCCGCTGTCCAAGTCGGATCCCGAACTCTAGCATCGGCTTCATCGAAGAAATGGGCGGGCTTGATCGTCGGTTCGATGCCGAAGATGATCTACGTCGAGGCATCACTAGAACAAGCTCCAACTTCACCAAGCCATGAAAACTTGTGAAGGAAACACCCTATACAACTTGGCAAGAGGTAGATGATGAAGAAATAGGAAGTGGGTTCACTTTAGAATTGGATTTCTCACTCTTTACATCAAGTTGCCATTGATGAAGGAAGGTTTTATTTAAGTGAAGAAGAAGAAGAAGATGATGAAGAAAGAATATCATATGATAGAATTATGATAAGTTATTATTTAAAAAAGGAAAACAATATGATACTTATCATAATTCAACCATGGTTTAGTGTAGAGATTTAACTAAGGTTAGATGAATGGTTAGGGTTAGACATGAGACAAGAATGGTGGACTTGTTCAAAGCTTCAAGAAGCTTCAACAAAAAACAAACTAAGCCACCATTTCTTTTTCTCTTTATCTTTTCCAAAAAAATAATAAATAGATAAATAAATAAGAGAAAAGAAACCCTAACCATTCACTAAACATAGTTTAATCTTCACACAAACCCAAATGAGCAAGTATCATCAAACATGAAACAAACAAGTGCACAAAAATATATCACATATACAATGTGCATTTCAAGTGAGAAAATCCTTTTAAAGTGAACCAATACTAGTTAATGCAAAGTAATATATCAAATATATAATTATACATTAAATCATTAAATCAACACTTTATCTAACGATCTGGTCATATAGCATATAACCGACTAGTATCCAATGTATCGGCTTATCGAAACAATCCTTGATTCGATAACTAGGTTATATCGCATACAACCTTTCGAAACATTCATCACGAGAATGGAATACGGTATCACATACACGCATTATTCTCGGTCCCGCACATATCTCATATGCGCTCCTATTTCGTTTCGCTTGAGCCAGGAAAGCTCTGTGTAGGACTCTAAAGACTCATCAATACGCCGGTAGCAGATGATGATCATATCAAGCACCCACAAGCCGCAAGCGGTCTGCTAAACGTAACGGCCACCCGGGTATTGAGCGATCAGAAGATCGACGAGCAAGCCCGCTCATACTCCTGTGAATCCAACCAGTAACACTTACCGTACAGTCCGGTCTGCCCGTCTGATATGTCGCATATCTCGCCTAGGGGTGGTAAACGTCAGACCCCAATAGCTTGATAAGTCATGCCGACGTGAGGTCCATAACATTCGTGAAACTACTAATAACTCTTACCAGTATATCACTGCAACCCTGGCCAGGGATTTCCTGTTATGGCCAGTCGAGCATAGCACAACATCAACCCCCAATACCGGGAGAGACGAATCCCCTCCTATCGCTCATTGCCTCCATGTGAATCGGGACTGTACCCAATAACCACCTGTTTGCACAACTCAGTAGAGCCGTGGTAGGGTGGAAATCAAAGCACAGTGGGAAACACACAAGACTCTATGACGATCTCGGGTCAACAGACTAAGCTGTACCAGTGTCACCAGAGAACTGCCATCTGACGTGAGGTATAATACCATCTGGGAGTTCTCGGCGAGTCCGTTCAGTGTACCCAGTCTCCACTGAGCACCCGTATACCATCTCTGATGTCAAACACCAATGGATATGGGATCATCCATCGCCCATCGCATGGGTCAAGAAGATATACGCTAGTCTACTCTGGAATATCGATGCCCCGTCTCGATATTCCCTCGACTAGGAACATTGAAGGATGTACTCATGGACTATCCAGGCCCCACTAGTATGATCTGCATCACAGTCCTGGAAATCGAGTACACATCCCAAGGGCTTTATCAACATGTAACAGAGAGACAGAAAGTATACACGTTAAGATAAAGAGCAACCAGATAGCGTACTATCATGTCGAGCAAGAAAGTCCTACCTATATATGTCCCAGCATCCACTACAATATACATCCAATGTACAGTAATGGCCTCTAGGGCATACATATAACTAACAAATACCATCTAGGAGTTCTCGGCGAGTCCTGTTCAGTGTACCCAGTCTCCACTGAGCACCCGTATACTATCTTTGATGTCAAACACCAATGGATATGGGATCATCCATCGCCCATCAAATGGGTCAAGAAGCGTATACGCTAGTCTACTCTGGAATGTCGATGCCTTGTCTCGATACACCCTCGACTAGGAACAATTAAAGGATGTACTTGTGGACTACCCTGGCCGCACTAGTATGATCTGCATCATAATCCTGGTAGTCAAGTACATCCTAAGGGTTTTACCAACATATGAGAGCAAGACAGTATCACAATACAAGTCTATATGTTAAGATAAAAAGCAACTAGATAGCATACTATCATGTCGAGCAAGAAATTCCTCTCTATATATATCCAAGCATCCACTATAATATACAATCATGTACAATAATGGCCTCTGGGGCATACATACACCCGAAATATCACTTACTTCGGATTTCCTGCCTAACTATATGAATTTCACATATTGTAGTTTGACACTTTCTTTTCTGCGACTATAAGTGTAGTATGTGGTGTATCGCCGGTTTCATTGCTATACATCAACGATAATTGGGGTACGCATACTTACTTACGTTGATGACATATAATAGTATGTGTTGCTGAGATATGATGTACAGGATTGTCGTGTATGAATGGCCGGGGTTTTTATCTGAGATGAGAGTTTTTATTTTCATTCATGTAAAATTCATTATATGTAATATTTTTTATTTGGGGCACTTCCGGGTTGAGGATGATTTCACCATTGTTGTATATTATTTACTTTTCCGCATTAGGATAGACCCAAGGAGGGGAGCACAAGTGACCGGGTTATAGGGTTCAGTAGGAGGCCATCTCGAGCAGTCAAGACCGGGTCTCCTAAACTCTAGAATTGGTAGGGTCACTTGCCGCTCTCTTAGGGGTCTAGGGGTGTGGGCTTGGCTATTCATCGCGACCGTGGAATCCGTATTTTCTATTGTTGGTTAAATACAAAATACGGACCTGCTAAAATATCCTATATTTTCATATGTGCTTCTGCTGTTGATATTCTGTGACGTGATCACTTTATATGCTGAGATGAATAGTATTATATATATGATATATAATAAACGTTGCTTATGTTTTGCACCCGCGCTTGTCCCTCCCCACTATGCCGTTAGTTAAGTAACCTAACGGTGCATAACGGGACACTGTGGCGAATGCAGATGGAATAAGGGTACGTTGTATTTTCGTTTCTTCTGTGATGCTTAGGAGGCATAAATGATGCGACTTCATTAATGAGATTAATAAAAGAAAAGAAACCTAAAAAATGTTGTAGAATCAAATTTTCAAAAAAAAAAGGGTAGCTCTAGTTCTTGCTTTGCATAGCGGTATTCCTTGTAGAATATCTAGCGCCTTATTCGATAAGGAAAGAGCCGAGATCTCTTCACCGGGAGTGACCTCTTTAGCGAAACTAGCAGATGCTACAACTCACTTGGTTTTGTTTTTGATTGCTTCTATATTTCTAGGTTTGCATGGTGGTATTTTATGAAATATCCTGCACCTTATTCGATAAGGAAAGAGCCGAGATCCCTTCACCGGGAGTGACCTCTTTAGTGAAACTAGTAAAAGCCTCAAAAACACCTTTTTCAAAATCACTTGTTTCTACAACGATATCAAGTTCATTACGCAAAAGGTTTTCATAAAAACTTTTCTTAACCCTCCGTCATTTTAGGAAGTAGAGTACTTAGTATTCGTGCTGCATTTGTTGACCATAGTTAAGGTGCAATGTGCGGTAGCTAAGTGATGTATTCCTACATAGCATATGATGCGATTAATTAGGACAGTCATATGACTTTGTTGACCATAGTTAAGGGTCATGTGGGTGGGTCTAATTAATCAAGAAATGACGGGTAGAACTTGACTAGTGCTTATGATTTGTTGACCATAGTTAAGGTCATAACACACTAGGGATAAAATATTATCGGAATTTTCAAGTGTTCAAATTTGCAATGAGATTGCATACCTTCTATGAGATAGTTGGATCCCGATACCCACTGCGAGTAAGAGTTACTCCTGGGAGAGTTTTACACATGACAATTAGTCGATCAAGTAGGTGTCTAGAAAGGTGTTAACGGGGTTATGCCTCTGGGAAAATGAGGTTTATTTTAATTGGGTCCGTGCGAAAGCACGGGGAACCTCCCTCAAAGTACCCACACTGGCCTGGCTGAAAGATTATCGAACTTGTAAGGTGTAATTAATCCCGGCTAATCTTACCTTTTAGGGTTTGAAGGAAGATTTGATAAAAACAGTGGGAGCCATCCTGATTAGATAAGATAAAAACCAATCTAATCTTGCAAGAGCATACGCTAAAGTGTTTTCTTCTCTCTCTCTTTAGGTAGCGACCATGTCAGGCCCTAATCAAGATAATAATATGGATGTATTGACTGAACCCACTTGTTATACTGAGCAGGGGAACATTGGTTCCGTTCTTTCTTATAATTGTTATAAGACTGAGCAGGAAATAGGGGAATATCCGGATTCCCACGCCGCCCAAATGAAGAATAAGCATGTTGATGCATCTTCTTCGGGTGTGTTAGTTATCGAGAACAGTTTCTCAATTCACTCTACGTCCTGGGCATTAGATACCGGATCATGATCCCACATATGCAATATGTTGCATGGGCTAAGGAAAGGTAGTGAACTGGGAATGGGTGATCATTCCGTAAGAGTAGGGAATGGTGCAAATGTTGCAGCCAAAGCAGTTGGCGAATATCACCTTATATTCCCAAATGGTAATATATTGATTCTGAAAGAATGCTATTACATACCGACCCTGATATGCAATCTTATATTAGTTTCTTTATTAAGTAAAGAATGATATAATTTTATAATACAGGATGATGTTATGAATACCTTCCTAAATCAAAAGTTGATTGGATCAGGCTCGTTAAATAATGGCATATATATTCTAAATCAAATCACAGTTCTTAATGTACTAAACACACATAAGAGGAAGAGTTCAGAAATGAGCGAATCCTTCTTGTGGCATTGTAGACTAGGTCATATCAATGCGACACGACTAGCTAAGTTACATAAGGATGGATATTTGAATCCGATCGAATTTTCATCTTATGACACTTGCCAGTCATGTCTCAAAGGCAAGATGACCAAAACTCCGTTTAGTGGACACGGAGAGAGAGTTACGGAACTCTTGGGACTGATACATAGTGATGTATGTGGTCCCATGTCTACACATGCCAGGAACGATTCCTCGTACTTTATTACATTCACCGACGATCTCTCAAGATACGGACATGTGTTCCTGTTGAAACACAAGTTTGAAGCTTTTGAGAAATTCAAAGAATATAAACACGGAATAGAGAACCAAACGGGTAAAAGTATTAAAATCGTTCGATCTGATCGAGGAGGAGAATACTTGAGCAATGAGTTCTGAGATTATCTAAAAGAGAATGGGATTCTCTCTCAGCTTACTCCTCCATATACACCACAGCACAACGGTGTATCGAAACGGAGGAATCGCACTCTGTTAGATATGGTGCTCTCTATGATGAGCACCGCTGAGTTGCCTATCTCCTTTTGGGGTTATGCGCTTGAGACATCAGCACACCTACTGAATAGAGTTCCAACTAAATCAGTGCCTACCACTCCATATGAGATATGGAATGGGAAGAGACCATCTCTTAAACGAGTTAAGATATGGGGTTGTCCAGCCTATGTTAAAAAGAAAAATCCGGAAAAACTCGAGCCAAGATCAGCTCTGTGTAAGTTTATAGGATATCCAAAGGATTCCTATGGATATATCTTCTACCATGGTGAGGAACAAAAAGTGTTTGTTTCTCAATATGCCACCTTTTTAGAGAAGGAATTTCTTGTAAAAGAAATTAGTGGCGAAGAGGAAGAGCTGGAAGAAGTTCCAGCGGCACAAACTACAACTATGATTTATTAGAACCAGAGGATTCAGTAGTTCCCAACGAACCATAGCCTCTCCGCCGATCTAGTAGGGTTCCTCATCCACCTGAGAGATACTACGGTTTTCTCATTGATAGTGGGAGCGAGGATTGCATCATGGAAGATGATGACCCAACTAGTTTCGAGCAGGCCATCATGAGTGGGGACTCTGTGAAGTGGCTGGATGCAATATGATATGAGATGGAATCCATGTACACCAACAAAGTATGGACTTTGGAAGTTGCTCTTGAAGGGGTAAAACCCATTGGGAGCAAATGGATCTTTAAGAAGAAACTTGGTGTAGATGGAAAAGTTGAGACTTTCAAAGCTAGACTTGTTGCAAAAGGTTTTCGTCAACAACCAGGTATGTATTATGATGAAACCTTTTCTCCTGTAGCTATGCTTAAGTCCATCTGGATCTTACTTGCCATTGCTGCATACCATGAATACAAAATCTTGCAAATGGATGTTAAGACCGCCTTTCTAAATGGTGATTTAGAAGAGTGCATGTACATGACTCAGCTAGAGGGCTTCGTAGACAGTGGGAGCAGCGGAAAGGTGTGCAAGCTTCTTAAATCCATCTACGGGTTAAAGCAGGCATCACGGAGTTAGAACATCTGTTTTGATGTGGTAGTCAAAGAGTTTGACTTCATCAAAAACGTAGATGAACCTTGTATATACAAGAAGGTGGTAGAGAGTAAGGTTGTCTTCCTCGTATTGTACGTGGATGTCATACTCTTGATAGGAAATGATATTCCTATGCTGCACTCGGTCAAGCTCTTCTTATCACAAAGATTCTCGATGAAAGATCTAGGTGATACCTCCTACATCTTAGGAGTTAAGATCTATAAAGATAGATCTAAACGGATACTAGGATTGTCCCAATCCAGGTACATTGACACCGTACTAAAGAGGTTTAGTATGGAAGAATCCAAGCGTGGGAATTTACCCACGATCTCTGAACTCACTCTCTCCAAAGAGATGTCTCCCAAGACTGATTTGGAGAGAGCTCGCATGCAAGGGATACCCTATGCTTCGGCAGTAGGCTCTATCATGTACGCGATGCTATGTACCAGACTCAATGTTGCATACTCAATAAGTGTAGTGAGTATGTATCAAGCAGATCCAGGAGAGAGTCACTGGACAGCTGTGAAGAACATTCTCAAGTACTTGAGAAGGACTAAAGAGATGTTCTTGGTGTATGGTAACGGAGAACTCCAAGTGGAGTCATTTACCGATTCGAGCTTCCAGAGTGATAAGGATGACTCTAAGTCGCACTCGGGATTTGTCTTTACCATCAATTGAGGGGCGGTTTGTTGGAAGAGTTCCAAATAGGAAACCGTGGCAGACTCGACGATGGAGGCTGAATACATCGCTGCCAACGATGCTGCCAAAGAGGTTGTCTGGATGAAGAAGTTCATAAACGAACATGGAGTGGTTCCGTCCATTGAGCATCCAATACCTTTGTATTGCGATAACAATTAGCTTTGGCCAACGAACCCAGGTCCCATCAGAGATCCAGGCATATTCTGTGGTGGTATCACCTGATCCGGGAGATAGTTGATCGCCGGGAGATCGAGGTCAGGAGAGTTGACAAGAAGGACAACACAGCGGATCCACTCACGAAAGACATACCCCAGATACAATTTGAGAGACTCTTCGGGATGTTGGGTATGAGATACAACAACAACTGGCCTTGGTGTAAGTGGGAGATAATTAGTTATGTATATGCCCTAGAGGCCATTGTTATACATATTATGTATATTATAGTGGATGCTTGGACATATATAGAGAGGACTTTCTTGCTCGACATGATAGTATGATATCTGGTTGCTCTTTTTCTTAACATGTTGACTTGTACTGTGATAATGTCTTGCTCTCACATGTTGATAAAGCCCTTAGGATATGTACATGACTACTAGGATTGTGATGGAGATCATACTAGTGGGGCTAGGGTAGTCCACAAGTACATCCTATAATTGTTCCTAGTCAAGAGTGTATCGAGACAGTGCATCGATATTCCAGGGTAGACTAGCGTATACGCTTCTTGACCCATATGATGGGCGATGGATGATCCCGCATCCATTGATGTTTGACATCAAAGATGGTATATGGGTGCTCAGTGCAGACTGGGTACACTGAACGGACTCGCCGAGAACTCCTAGATGGTATTATACCTATCGTCAGATAGCAGTTCTCTGGTGACACTGGTACAGGTTAGTCTGTAGACCCGAGATCGTTATAGAGTCTTGTGTGATTCCCATTGTGCTTTGATTTCCACCTTACCATGTTCAAGAGAACATGCAAAAAGGTGGCTTTTGGGTACAGTCCCGAATCACATGGAGGCAATGAGCGATAGGAAGGGTTTCGTCTCTCCCGGTATTGGGGGTTGATGTTGCGCTGTGCTCGATTGGCTATAACTGGAAGTCCCTGACCAGAGCTGATATGGAGATCTACTGGTAAGTGTTATCAGTAGTTTCTCAACCAATTATGAGCTTCACATCGACACGACTTATCGGTTATTGGGGTCAGACGTTTACCACCCCTAGACTAGATATACGACATATCAGACGAAGAGACCGGACTGTACGGAAGTGTTACTGACAGGATTTACAGGAGTATGAGCAGGCTTTCTTGTTGATCTTATGATCGCTCAATATCCGGGTGGCCGTTACGTTTAGCTGACCACTTGCGGCTTGTGGGTGTTTGATATGATCATTACCTACTGCCGGCGTATTGATGAGTCTTAGAGTCCCACATAGGAGTTTCCTACCTCAGGCGAAAAGATATGGTGTGCATATGAGATATGCACGGGAGCTCGATTAAATGCATGTATATGATATAGTGTTTTAATCTGGCGTTTTCTATTGGTCGGGTCGTATGAGATATGAACGGTTTATTAAATCTAGTGTTGATTTAATATTGACTTTTAGCTCACTTATTCAAAACCTTTTCTATTTGGATATATGCATGAATGTATGCATATACACATGTTGATATGAATGCACACAGACATGCATACATGTGTGTCATGGTTGTTGATACATAGAAGATGACAATGCAAGACTCACATGGAATAAATATACATATATATTTATTATTGAGAAAAAGAAAAGGAATTAAATCATGGTTGAATTTTCTACTGCACTATTCTTTACTTGACCAAAGTATGACCATGGTTTAATTTCCTTTGTTCCTTTAACTCAATAATTAAAATATCTAGATATTTATTGACCATGGTTACTAGTGAGAGTGTTTCTCATATATATTTTCATTTCTCATTTTATTATGAGGATGATGATTATAAAAAATGAGCTCAAGCAATCCATCTTCTTCTTCTTCCTCCTTCATGCTCTCTTGATTTTTTCATTGAGTGGGGAATTTAAAAAGAAAAGGTTTCTAAGTGAGAACAAAAACCACATCACCAATCTGTACTACTCTAGCCCATTAGTATAGATTGTTTGCTTCATCTTCATCCTGATCAAGTGGAGCAAGGAGCTTGAGCAAAGGGACTCCGGGTGGATCGTCGTAGACTTGGAAGGATTCAAGCAAGCCGGTTCAAACTCTAGGAGATCCAAGGAGTCAAGGAGGGAGGTCTACAAAGGTTTTATTTCTCCCCACTTAGTGTTAGACGCTACTAAGTATGTGATACTTTATGTTGTAATCTTAGATTTCTAGTTCGATTCATGGTTAGGATTGTTTAGCACCCTCTAAATTTTTGTTATAGCATGTGTGATGCAACCCTCACCCTAGTCATGGTGCTAATGAATCCCTATAAAGAGGGTCCATAGGGATACTTGCACGATCTTCCGAATATGTTCAACTTGGGAAATTCCAACACTTGGAAAATTTCAGCAAGAGTAATGAGGTGGTGTGTGATATTCGTTCGAACTGTTAAATATCGTCCAAGTATCCCTATGGACCCTCTCTGTAGGGATTCTTTAGCACCATGCCTAGGGTAGGGTTGCATCACACATGCTATAACAAAAATATAGGAGATCCAAGGAGTCAAGGAGGGAGGTCTACAAAGATTGTATTTCTCCCCACTTAGTGTTAGACACTACTAAGTATGTGATTCTTTATGTTGTTACCTTAGATTTCTAGTTCGATTCATGGTTAGGATTGTTTAGCACCCCTAAAATTTTTGTTATAACATGTGTGATGCAATCCTAACCCTAGGTATGATGCTAAAGAATCCCTACAGAGAGGGTCCATAGGGATACTTGGACGACGTTTAACTGTTCGAACGAATATCACACACCACCTCATTACTCTCACTGAAATTTTCCAAGTGTTGGAATTTCCCAAGTTGAACATATTCGGAAGATCGTGCAAGTATCCCTATGGACTCTTTCTGTAGTGATTCTTTAGCACCATGCCTAGGGTTAGGGTTGCGTCACACATGCTATAACAAAAATTTAGGGGGTGCTAAACAATCCTAACCATGAATCGAACTAGAAATCTAAGGTAACAATATAAAGTATCACATACTTAGTAGCGTCTAACACTAAGTGGGGAGAAATACAATCTTTGTAGACCTCCCTTCTTGACTCCTTGGATCTCCTAGAGTTTGAACCGGCTTGCTTGAATTCTTCCAAGTCCACGACGATCCACCCGGAGTCCCTTTGCTCAAGCTCCTTACTCCACTTGACCAGGATGAAGATGAAGCAAACAATCTACACTAATGGGCTAGAGTAGTATAGATTGGTGATGTGGTTTGTGTTCTCACTTAAAAACCCTTTCTTTTTAAGTTCCTCACTCAATGAAAAAATAAGGAGAACATGAAGGAGGAAGAAGAAGAAGATGGCTAGCTTGAGCTCATTTTTGATAATCATCATCCTCATAATAAAATAAGAAATGAAAATATATATGAGAGACACTCTCACTAATAACCATGGTCAATAAATATCTAGATATTTTCATTATTGTGTTAAAAGAACAAAGGAAATTAAACCATGGTCATACTTTGGTCAAGTAAAGAATAGTGTAGTAGAAAATTCAACCATGATTTAATTCCTTTTCTTTTTCTCAATAATAAATATATATGCCATAGATTTGTTCGATCAAGTTAGGTTGTGTATATTTATTCCATTTGAATCTTACATTGCCATCTTCTATGTATCAACAACCATGACACACATGTATGCATGTATGTGTGCATTCACATCAACATGTGTATATGCATACATTCATGCATACATCCAAATAGAAAAGGTTTTGAATAAGTGAGCTAAAAGTCAATATTAAATCAACACTTGATTTAATAAACCGGTTATATCTCATACGACCCGACCAATAGAAAATGCCCAATTAAAATATGGTATCATGTACACGCATTTAATCGAGCTCCCGCGCATATCACATATGCACACCATTCTTTTCGCCTGAGCTAGAAAACTCCTATATGGGACTGTAGGGTTCCCAGGCACACTAATGAGGTCTCACAAGGCATCAACCATGCCAATTTGAAATTTTACGGTGCCGAAAAACCCTAGACTAGATCGTTAACTAGAATTTTAGGCGAAACAAGCAACTAGTTAACATCTTAACTATAAGTGAACGGAAATACAACCTTTGTAGATCCAGTCCTCCACCTCCATAGCTCCGCGATGAAGTTTCCTCGCTGCGATCATCGGATCCCGGGCTCTAGCGTCGGCTTCATCGAAAGAATGATCGGGCTAGGACGTCGACTTCGATGCCGAAAATGATCTACGTCGAGGCAACACAAGATCAAGCTCCCACTTCACCAAGTCATGAAACTTGTGAAGAAAACACCCTATACTACTTGGCAAGAGGTAGAGGATGAAGAAATAGGAAGTGGGTTCACTTTAGAATTGGATTTCTCACTCTTTTTCTCAAGATGCCATTAATGGTTGCAATCTTCTTCTTTGTTGAAGAAGAAGAAGAAGAAAAGAATATGATAAGTTATTTTTAAAATAGAAAATAAATGAATACTTATCATATAGCAACCATAGTTAGGTGTAGAGAATAAACCATGGTTAGTTTGAATGGTTAGGGTTAAGCATGAAGACAAAATGGTCACTTAGTCAAAGCTTCATGAAGCTTCAACAACAAACAAAGAAAGCCACCATTTTCTCTTTATCATTTCAAAAAGAATAATAAATAAATAAATAGATAATAAAATGAAAACCCTAACCATTACACAACCATGGTTTAATCTTTACACAAACCCTAGTGAGCATGTATCATCAAACATGATACAAACAAATGCACAAAAGTATATCACATATACAATGTGCACATCAAGTGAGAAAATCCATTTAAAGTGAACCAATACTAGTTAATGCAAAGTAATATATCAAATATATAATTATGCATTAAATCATTAAATCAACACTTGATTTAACGATCCGGTTATATCTCATATAACCGACTAACATCCAATGTATCGGCTTATCGAATCAATCCTTGAATCGATAACTAGGTTATATCGCATACAACCAATCGATACATTCATCGCGAGAATGGAATACGGTATCACATACATGCATTATTCTCGGTCCCGCACATATCTCATATGCGCTCCTATTTCGTTTCGCTTGAGCCAGGAAACCTCTGTGTAGGACTCTAAAGACTCGTCAATACGCCGGCAGCAGGTGATGATCATATCAAACACCCACAAGCCGCAAGCGGTCTGCTAAACGTAATGGCCACCCGGGTATTGAGCGATCAGAAGATCGACGAGCAAGCCCGCTCACACTCCTGTGGATCCAACCAGTAACACTTACCGTACAGTCCGGTCTCGTCGTCTGATATGTCGCATATCTCACCTAGGGGTGGTAAACGTCAGACCCCAGTAGCTCGATAAGTCGTGTCGATATGAGGTCTATAACAGTTCGAGAAACTACTGGTAACACTTACCAGTAAATCTCAGCAACCCTGGCCAGGGATTTCCAGTTATAGCCAATCGAACACAGCGCAACATCAACTCCCTATACCGGGAGAGACGAATCCCCTCCTATCGCTCATTGCCTCCATGTGATTCGGGACTGTACCCAAAAGCCACCATTTTGCACGCCCTTTTGGACGTGGTAAGGTGGAAATCAAAGCACAGTGGGAATCACACAAGACTCTATGACGATCTCGGGTCAACAGACTACTCTGTACCAGTATCACCAGAGAACTGCCATCTGACGTAAGGTATAATACCATCTGGGAGTTCTCGGCGAGTCCGTCCAGTGTACCCAGTCTCTACTGAGCACCCGTATATCATCTCTGATGTCAAACACCAATGGATATGGGATCATCCATCGCCCATCTGTATGGGTCGAGAAGTTATACGCTAGTCTACTCTGGTGTATCGATGCCCCGTCTCGATACACCCACGACTAGGGACCTTGAAGGATGTACTTATGGACTACCATGTCCCCACTAGTATGATCCGCATCATAGTCCAGGTAGTCAAGTACACATCCTAAGGGCTTTACCAACATGAAACAGAGAGACAATCAGTATACACGTTAAGGTAAAGAGTAACCAGATAGCATACTATCATGTCGAGCAAGAAAGTCCTCCCTATATATGTCCCAGCATCCACTACAATATACATCCTATGTACAGTAATGGCCTCTAGGGCATACATATAACTAACAATCTCCCACTTGCACTAGGGCCATCTGTAGCAGTGGTTGTAGTATCGCATACTCAACCATCCCATAAAAGTCTCTCTCTGGGAAAAGGCCTTTGTGAGTGGATCCGCCATGTTGTCCTCTGAGTCTGCTCTCCTAACCTCGATCAACCTGGAGATCAACCATCTCCATGATCAGGTGATACTGCCTTAGAATATGTCTGGATCACTGATGGGACGAACGTTCCTTGGCATAAGCCACAACTCCATTGTCACATAATGCGGGGAACTGAGTTCATCTCATGAACTAATATACACCCAGACTTCCTCTTTGGTAGCATCTTAAGTAGCGATGTATCCAGTCTTTATCGTCTAGTATGCCACGATATCTAGCTTGGAACTCTTCCAACATACCGTCCCTTTACTGAGGGTAAAGACAATGCCTGTGACTGATATTCAGTCGTCTTTATCACCCTGGAACCCTTCCAGTGATTCTCCCCAGGATCAATTGATACCATCTCACTACAGCTAGTGAGTATGCTAACACCCAAATAACATCTATCTCATAGATGAAAACTCAGGATTTAGGAGGTATCACTTTGATCCTATATGGAGAATCATTGTGATAAGCGGAGATTGACCAAGCGTATCATAGGAAACTGCTTTCTTATCAAGAGTATGTCATCCACGTACTCTACGAGGATCACCACCATACTCCCTACTACCTTTTTGTATATACAAGGTTCATCTACCATTTTGATGAAGTCAAACTCTTTGACTACTACATCAAAACAGACGTTCCAACTCCGCGATGCCTGCTTTATCACATAAAACATCTTGCACGCGTTTCCACTGCTCCCACTGTTTACGAAGCCCTCTGGCTGTGTTCTTATAGACGTTCTCTTCTAAATCATTATTTAGAAAAGCAGTCATGGCACCCATCCGCCAGATATCGTAGTCATGGTATGTAGCCGTGGCAAGTAGGATCTGGATGGACTTAAGCATAGATCCTTAGAAAAGGTTTCAAAATAATCCATACCTGGTCAATGATGCAAACCTTTAACAAGTCTAGCTTTGAAAGTCTCAACCTTTCCATGTACACCAAGTAATCTTCTCAAGATATACTTGCTCCAGATGGGGATTTAACCCTTCAGATATAGCAACCAAAGTCCATACTTTGTTGGTGTAAAAGGATTCCATCTCAGATCGCTAAGCATCCAGCCATTCTTACAGAGTCCCACTCCAGATGGCCAGCTCGAAACTAGTTGGGTCATCATCTCATGATGCAATCCTCGCTCCCACTGTCATAGAACAACCGAAGTATCTCTCAGGTGGGTGAGGAACCCTACTAGATCGGCGGAGAGGCTGAGGTTCGTTGGTTACTATTGAATCCTTTGGTTCTACCAAATCACCAGCTGCAGTTTGTATAGCTGGAACATTTCCAGTTCTACATAGCATACCTTGCCTTGATCTTGTCCGGGTTTTGCTTTTAGACATCGGCCGGACAACCCCAAATCTTAACAAACTTAAGATATGGGCTCTTCCCTTTCCATATCACATTTGAAATGGTAGGCATCTGATTTGATCGGAACCTTATTCAATAGGTATGCAACTTCATAAGTGCGTAACTCCTTAAAGGAAATAGGTAACTCAGTAATACTCATCATAGAGCACACCATATCATATAGGGTGTTATTGCTCCGTCCTGATACACCGTTGTGCTGTGGTGTATTCAGAGGAGTAATACTGAGAGAGAATCTCATTCTTCTTAAAATAGTCCAGGAGTTCCGTGCTCAAGTATTCTCCTCCTTGATCACATCAAAGGACATAATACTTTTACCCGTATTTTGGTTCTCTACTTCTAAATCATATTCTGTGAATATCTCAAAAGGTTCGGACTTGTGTTTCAACAGGAACATATGTTTGAATCTTGAGAGATTATCAGAGAATGTAATGAAGTACAAAGAACCGGTCTTGGCATGTATAGACAGGGGACCTACATACATCAACATGTATCATCCCAAGAGTTCACTAACTCTTTCTCTGTTTCCAGTAAACGGAGCTATGGTCATCTTATCTCTGTGACATGACTGGCAAGTTTCATAAGATGTAAATTCAAACCGATTTAAATATGCATCTAAATGTAACTTTGCTAGTCAGGTCGCATTGATATGACCTAGTCTACAATACCTCAAGAAAGATCCGTTCATTTCTGAACTCTTCCTCTTGTGTTTGTTCTATATACTAAGAACTGTAGTTTGATTTAGAACATCAATGCTTTTAGATAACGTGCCTGAACCGATCAACTTTTGATATAGGAAATGTTCAAAACATTATCCAACAATACAAAATTATATCCTTTCTTTACTAATAAAGAGACTGATATGATTTTGTATATCAGGTTCGGTATCTAATAACATTCGTTCAGAATCAATGTATTTATAATACAGGGTGACAGTGACCAAATGACTTGGCTGCAACACTTGCCCCGTTTTCTGCCTCATGAAACTTATCACCCGTTCTCAGTTCTCTACCTATCTGTAGCCCTATGTAACAGATTACATATCTGGGATCCTGATCCGGTATCATATACCCAGGACGTAAAGGACATTGAGAAACCGTTCTGTATAATGAACACACCCGAAGATGATGCATCAGCATGCACTCTCTTCGTTTGGGCGGCACGGGAAATCTGGTATTCCCCAATTTCCTGCTCTGTCTTATAACATTTATAAGTTGGAGCGGGACCAACGTTCCCCAGCTCAGTATAACAAGCGGGTTCGGTCAATATATCCGTATCATTATCTTGATTAAGGCGTGACATGGTCGCTACCAGGAGAGAGAGAGAAGAAAACACTCAGCGTATGCTCTTGCAAGATCAGATTGGTTATTATTTTATCTAATCAGGATGGCTCCCACTGCTTTTTATCAAATCTTTCTTCAAACCCTAAAAGGAAAGATTAGCCGGGATTAATTACACGCTACAAGTTCGCTAATCTTTCAGCCAGGCCAGTGTCGGTACTTTGAGGGAGGTGCCCCGTGCTTTCGCACGAACCTAATTAATGTAAACCTCGTTTTCCCAGAGGCGTAACCCCGTTGACACCTTTCTAGACACCTACTTTATTGGCTAATTGTAATGTGTAAAACTCTCCCAGGAGTAACAATTACTCGCAGCGGGTATCGGGATCCAACTATCTCATAGAAGGTATGCAATCTCATTGCAAATTTCAACACTTGAAATTCCCGATAATATTTTGCCCCTAGCAGCTATATGACCTTAACATAGTCAACAAATCATAAGTGCTAGTCAAGTTCAACCCGTCATTTCCCGATTGAATTAAACCCACCCGCACGACCCTTAACATAGTCAACAAAGTCGCACGACTACCCTAATCCAATCGCATCATATGCTTATACAGATAAGCACTAATTAGCTACCGCACACTACGCCTTAACATAGTCAACAAACGTAGCACGAATACTAACTAGTACTTATCTGAAATGATGGAGGGCTACGACAGGTTTTTCTGAAAACCTATTGCGTAATGAACTTGATATCGTTGTAGGATCGAATGAATTTTGAAATGGAGTGTTTTTGAGGCTTTTCTAGTTTTGCTAAAGGAGTCACTCTCGGTGAAGGGATCGTCGGTCCTTTCCTCGTCGAATGAGGTGCGGGATATATCATATATATCACTATGCAAAGCAGAACTCTTAAAAGCAATCAAAAGACAAACCGAGTGTGTAGCATCTGCCAGTTATTGCTAAAGGAGTCACTCCTGGTAAAGGGATCTCGGTCCTTTCCTTATCGAATAAGGTGCAGGATATATCATATATACCGCTGTGCAAAGCAAGAACTGTAGCTACCTGTTTTATTTTGAAATTCGATTCCACAACATCTTAGGTTTCTTTTCTTTCATTAATCACATTAATGAAGTCCCATCATTTAAAATACCTAAACATCACAGATAAATACGACGTACACTTATGCCATCCGTATTCGCCTCGATGTCCCCTCGTGCACCGTTAGGTTAGGTAACTAACGGCAGAGCAGGGCAGGGCTAGCGCGGGTGTAAAACATAAGTAACGTCTATATAATATATCATATATACTATATATATAGTATTTATCATAGAACATATCAAATAATCACATCACAGATATCGCAGCAGAAGATCCATATGAAATATTGGATATACTAGGACGTCCGTGTTTTCAATACGAGCCAGTATAAAACACGGATTCCACGGTCGCGATGAATAGCCAAACCCACACCCCTAGACCCCTACGAGAGCGGCAAGCAACCCTACCAATTCTAGAGTTAGGAGACCCGGACTCGACTCCTCGAGTTGGTCTCTCACTGGACTCCAGAACCCGGCTACTTGTGCCCTCCTCCTTGGGTCTATCCTAGTGCGGAAAAGTAAATAATATACAAAGGGTGACATCTTCCGCAACCTGGAAGTGCCCCAATAAAAGAATATTATATACAAGTTTTTACATGAATGAAAATGAAAAACACGCATCTCACATAAAAACCCCCGGCTATTCAAACACGACGATCCAATATAACATATCCAGCAACACATAACATCACATGTCATCAACGTAAGTAAATTTGCACATCCCAATTGTCGTTGACATATAGAAACGAAACCGGCGATATCACATATTACACTTACGGTCACAGAAAAGAAAGTGTAAAACTACAACAGTTGGAATCCGCAAACTCTATAGACATCGCATGCCTAATCAAATGAATTCCTTAGACATCGCATGCCTAACAATTATAAACCCCGCATTTTAGTCTCAAAATCGAAAACACTTTTCAATACATAGTCGGGCAATTCAACAAGATTTCCGATATCCTGATCGAATGCTCGTCGCAAACTTCAGTAGACAGTCGCACCCCCGATACCATCGACGAAGTGAACCAAGGCGGAACACCGCTGCCGCGAGCACTCGAACGGATGCTTTCGGCGACGGGGTTCTCCTACAGTCACTTGGTCGGGGCTATGGGGTGTAGCTTTCTATTAAGTTTACCCGGCGAGTATCCGCGTACACTACGTGATTGTGACAGACTTTTGATCACATCAAAATTCCGTGGCAACCGATCAAATGAGACTAAAGTGCTATGTTTATGACATTCAAATCAGTTATCGCATAACTGCTTGTGGATTCCAAGTATTGTATCCCATTTCAGATAAATAGAAAATGTTAAACTTTCCGATCGAACATTCAAACACCCAAGTTTTCCCGAAACAAATCAACACATGAAATAGGTTTAAAAACATCCAGTTCATGCCTCAGTACCAACGGTCCAGCTGTAGAAGGTTCAAGCCAACGCCTCACATGTGGCACGCCGTACTGCCCCAAACCCTAAGGTTCAAAGGACAGTTCAAGACGGTCACATAATCGAGTTAAGGTTTGTTGTCTTCTAGAGGGACCATCGCGTTACTTGCACTACTTAGAACGTCATTAAACTACGGAAAGATCCAACACTTGGAAAATTCCCGGCAGGGGAAAAAATGGGTATTTATATCCGGTCGAACTTTTTAACATATTCTAAAATTATCCGGAAAACACATAGACAAGATTAGACAATCCGATCGAATCCATGAAGCTCCAAAACACCCCAGAAAACTCAACTCTTGAGTGAAAATTAAAAATTCCCAGAAAACTCAGCACCACAAAATAGGAATTACTGTGCAAAAATGGAAGGCTGACGTCATCATATGGCTGCTGAACCGCCGCAGAAGCCAGGCTTCTGCCGCGGTTCCGCCGCGCTTTGGACGTATCACGTGGTCAAATTTGCACCATAATTCTTAGAAGTTCCTGCTGAATTTTTTAAGCAATTTTAATCTGGAAAAAACCCAGTGTTTGAAAAAAGTCCAGAGAGTATTTTGGAGTTAGGGTTTCGGTTCGATCGGAATTCTAACATCGTCTACACTTCGCCTAAGGCTCTAGCTAGGCTCTGATACCACTGCAGGGTTCCCAGGCACACTAATGAGGTCTCACAAGGCATCAACCATGCCAATTTGAAATTTTACGGTGCCGAGAAACCCTAGACTAGATCGTTAACTAGAATTTTAGGCGAAACAAGCAACTAGTTAACATCTTAACTATAAGTGAACGGAAATACAACCTTTGTAGATCCGGTCCTCCACCTCCATAGCTCCGCGATGAAGTCTCCTCGCTGCGATCATCGGATCCCGGGCTCTAGCGTCGGCTTCATCGAAAGAATGATCGGGCTAGGACGTCGACTTCGATGCCGAAGATGATCTACGTCGAGGCAACACAAGATCAAGCTCCAACTTCACCAAGTCATGAAACTTGTGAAGAAAAAACCCTATACTACTTGGCAAGAGGTAGAGGATGAAGAAATAGGAAGTGGGTTCACTTTAGAATTGGATTTCTCACTCTTTTTCTCAAGATGCCATTAATGGTTGCAAGCTTCTTCTTTGTTGAAGAAGAAGAAGAAGAAGAAAAGAATATGATAAGTTATTTTTAAAATAGAAAATAAATGAATACTTATCATATAGCAACCATAGTTAGGTGTAGAGAATAAACCATGGTTAGTTTGAATGGTTAGGGTTAAGCATGAAGACAAAATGGTCACTTAGTCAAAGCTTCATGAAGCTTCAACAACAAACAAAGAAAGCCACCATTTTCTCTTTATCATTTCAAAAAGAATAATAAATAAATAAATAGATAATAAAATGAAAACCCTAACCATTACACAACCATGGTTTAATCTTTACACAAACCCTAGTGAGCATGTATCATCAAACATGATACAAACAAATGCACAAAAGTATATCACATATACAATGTGCACATCAAGTGAGAAAATCCATTTAAAGTGAACCAATACTAGTTAATGCAAAGTAATATATCAAATATATAATTATGCATTAAATCATTAAATCAACACTTGATTTAACGATCCGGTCATATCTCATATAACCGACTAATATCCAATGTATCGGCTTATCGAATCAATCCTTGAATCGATAACTAGGTTATATCGCATACAACCAATCGATACATTCATCGCGAGAATGGAATACGGTATCACATACACGCATTATTCTCGGTCCCGCACATATCTCATATGCGCTCCTATTTCGTTTCGCTTGAGCCAGGAAACCTCTGTGTAGGACTCTAAAGAATCTTCAATACGCCTGCAGCAGGTTATGATCATATCAAACACCCACAAGCCGCAAGCGGTCGGCTAAACGTAACGGCCACCCGGGTATTGAGCGATCAGAAGATCGACGAGCAAGCCCGCTCACACTCCTGTGGATCCAACCAGTAACACTTACCGTACAGTCCGGTCTCGTCGTCTAATATGTCGCATATCTCACCTAGGGGTGGTAAACGTCAGACCCCAGTAGCTTGATAAGTCGTGTCGATATGAGGTCTATAACAGTTCGAGAAACTGCTGGTAACACTTACCAGTAAATTTCAGCAACCCTGGCCAGGGATTTCCGGTTATAGCCAATCGAACACAGCGCAACATCAACTCTCTATACCGGGAGAGACGAATCCCCTCCCGCTCATTGCCTCCATGTGATTCGGGACTGTACCCAAAAGCCACCGTTTTGCACGCCCTCTTGGACGTGGTAAGGTGGAAATCAAAGCACAGTAGGAATCACACAAGACTCTATGACGATCTCGGGTCAACAGACTACTCTGTACCAGTGTCACCAGAGAACTGCCATCTGATGTAAGGTATAATACCATCTGGGAGTTCTCGGCGAGTCCGTCCAGTGTACCCAGTCTCTACTGAGCACCCGTATATCATCTCTGATGTCAAACACCAATGGATATGGGATCATCCATCGCCCATCTGTATGGGTCGAGAAGGTATACGCTAGTCTACTCTGGTGTATCGATGCCCCGTCTCGATACACCCACGACTAGGGACCTTGAAGGATGTACTTATGGACTACCATGTCCCCACTAGTATGATCCGCATCATAGTCCAGGTAGTCAAGTACACATCCTAAGGGCTTTACCAACATGAAACAGAGAGACAACCAGTATACAAGTTAAGGTAAAGAGTAACCAGATAGCATACTATCATGTCGAGCAAGAAAGTCCTCCCTATATATGTCCCAGCATCCACTACAATATACATCCCATGTACAGTAATGGCCTCTAGGGCATACATATAACTAATAGGGACTCTAAGACTCGTCAATACACCGGCAGTAGGTGATGATCATATCAAACACCCACAAGCCGCAAGCAGTCAGCTAAACGTAACGGCCACCCAGGTATTGAGCGATCAGAAGATCAACAAGAAAGCCTACCCATACTCATGTAAATCCTGTCAGTAACACTTCCATAAAGTCCGGTCTCTTCATCTGATATGTCGCATATCTAGTCTAGGGGTGGTAAACGTCAGACCTCCGGTAACCGATATGTCATGTCGATGTGAGGCTCATAACTGGTCGAGAAACTACTGATAACACTTACCAGTAGATCTTCGTATCAGCCCTGGCCAAGGACTTCCAGTTATAGCCAATCAAGCACAGCGCAACATCAACCCCCAATACCGGGAGAGACGAAACCCCTCCTATCGCTCATTGCCTCCATTTGATTCGGGAATGTACCCAAAAGCCACCATTTTGCACGTTCTCTTAAACGTGGTAAGGTGGAAATCAAAGCACAATGGGAATCACAAAAGTCACTATGACGATCTTGGGTCTACAGACTAACCTGTACCAGTGTTACTAGAGAACTGCTATCTGACGATAGGTATAATACCATCTAGGAGTTCTCAGCGAGTCCGTTCAGTGTACCCAGTCTCCACTGAGCACCTGTATACCATCTTTGATGTCAAACAACAATGGTTATAGGATCATCCATCGCCCATCACATGGGTCAAGAAGCGTATACGCTAGTCTACTCTGGAATATCAATGCCCTGTCTCAATACACCCTCGACTAGGAACAATTATAGGATGTACTTGTGGACTACCCTTGCCCTACTAGTATGATCTCCATCACAATCCTAGTAGTCAAGTACACATCCTAAGGGCTTTATCAACATGTGAGAGCAAGACAGTATCACAATACAAGTCAACATGTTAAGACAAAGAGCAACCAGATATCATACTATTATGTCGAGCAAGAAATTCCTCTCTATATATGTCCAAGCATCCACTATAATATACATCATATGTACAACAATGGCCTCTAGGGCATATACATAACTAACAATCTCCCACTTGCACTAAGGCCAGTTGTTATAGTATCTCATACCCAACATCCTGAAGTCTCTCAAATTGTATCTGGGGTATGGCCTTCGTGAGTGGATCCGCCGTGTTATTCTTCATGTCAATTCTCCTGACCTCGATCACCCGGCGATTAACTATCTCCCGGATCAGGTGATACCGCCTCAGAATATGCCTGGATCGCTAATGGGACCTGTGTTCCTTGGCCAAAGATACAGCTCCATTGTTATCACAATACAAAGGTATTGGATGCTCGATGGATGGAACCACTCCAAGTTCAGTTATGAACTTCTTCATCCAGATGGCCTCTTTGGCGGCATCGTTGGCAGCGATGTATTCAGCCTCTATCGTCGAGTCTGCCATGGTTTCTTGCTTGGAACTCTTCCAACAAACCGCCCCTTCATTGAGGGTGAAGATAAAACCCGAGACCGACTTAAAGTCATCATTATCACTCTGGAAGCTCAAATCAGTAAAGGAATCCATTTGGAGTTCACCGTTACCATACACTAAGAACATTTCTTTAGTCCTTCTTAAGTACTTAAGAATGTTCTTCATAACTGTGCAGTGATTCTCTCCAGGATCTGCTTGATACCTACTCACTACACCTAGTGAGTATGCTACATCTGGTCTGGTACATAACATCGCATACATGATATAGCCTACTGCCGAAGCATAGGGTATCCCTTGCATGCGGGCCCTCTCCAAATCTGTCTTAGGAGACATCTTTTTGGAGAGACTGATTCCTGAGATCGTGGGTAAATTCCCACGCTTGGAATCTTCCATACTAAACCTCTTTAGTATGGTGTCAATGTACCTGGATTGGGACATTCCCAGTATCCGTTTAGATCTATCTCTATAGATCTCAATCTCCAAGATGTAAGAGGCATCACCTAGATCTTTCATTGAGAATCTTTGTGATAAGAAAAGCTTGACCAAGTGAAGCATAGGAACATCATTTACTATCAAGAGTATGTCATCCACGTACAATACAAGGAAGACGACCTTACTCTATGCAACCTTCTTGTATACACAAGGTTCATCTACATTATTGATGAAGCCAAACTCTTTGACTGCTATATTAAAATAGATGTTCCAACTCCGCGATGCCAGCTTTAACCCATAAATTGATTTAAGTAGCTTGCACACCTTTCCGCTGCTCCCACTATCCACGAAGTCCTCTGGTTGTGTTATGTACATGCTTTCTTCTAAATCACCATTTAGAAAAGTTGTCTTGACGTCCATTTGCCAGATTTCGTAGTCATGGTATGCAGCGATGGCAAGTAGGATCCGAATGGACTTAAGCATAGCCACTGGAGAAAAGGTTTCATCATAATCCACACCCGGTAGTTGATGAAAACCTTTCTCTACAAGTCTAGCTTTGAAAGTCTCAACTTTTTTTTATCTACACCAAGTTTTTTCTTGAAGATCCACTTGCTCCCGATGGGTTTTACCCCTTCAAGAGCATCTTCCAAAGTCCATACTTTATTGGTGTACATGGATTCCATCTCAGATCGCATTGCATCCAGCCATTTCACAGAGTCTCCACTCATGATGGCCTGCTCGAAACTAGTTGGGTCATCATCTTCCATGATGCAATCCTCACTCCCACCATCAATGAGAAAACTGTAGTATCTCTCAGGTAGATGAGGAACCCTACTAGATCGGCGGAGAGGCTGAGGTTCGTTGGGGACTACTGAATCCTCTGGTTCCATTAAATCATCAGTTGTAGTTTGTGCGGTTGGAACTTCATCCAGCTCTACCTCTTTGCCACTAATTTCTTTTACAAGAATTTACTTTTCTAAAAAGGTAGCATGTTGAGCAACAAACACCTTTTGTTCCTCACTGTGGTAGAATAGATATCCATATGAATTCTTTGGATATCCCACAAACTTGCAAATAACTGATCGTGCCTCGAGTTTGTCCGGATTTTTCCTTTTGACATAGGCCGGACAACCCTATATCTTAACTCGTTTAAGATATGGTCTCTTTCCACTCCATATCTCATATGGTGTTGTAGGTACTGATTTGGATAGAACTTGATTCAATAGGTATGCTGCTGTCTCAAGCACATAACCCCAAAAGGAAATAGGTAACTCAAAGGTGCTCATCATAGAGCGCACCATATTTAATAGGGTGCGATTTCTCCGCTACGATACACCGTTGTGCTATGGTGTGTATGGAGGAGTGAGCTGAAAGAGAATCCCATTCTCTTTTATATAGTCCAGGAACTCTGTGTTTAAGTATTCTCCTCCACGATCAGATCGAAGGATTTTAATACTTTTACCCGTCTGGTTCTCAACTTCATGCTTATATTCTTTGAATTTCTCAAAAGCTTCAGTCTTATGTTTCAATAGGAACACGTGTCCGAATCTCGAAAGATCGTTAGTGAATGTAATAAAGTATGAGAAACCATCGCTGGCATGTGTAAACATGGGACCGCATACATCACTATGTATCAGTCCCAAGAGTTCCATAGCTCTTTCTCCGTGTCCAGTAAATGGAGTTTTGTTCATCTTTCCTTTGAGACATGACTGGCAAGTTTCATAAGATGAAAATTCGAATGGATTCAAATATCCATCCTTATGTAACTTAGCTAGTATGGTCGCATTGATATGACCTAGTCTACAATACCACAAGAAAAATTCGTTCATTTCTGAACTCTTCCTCTTGTGTGTGTTATGTACGTTATGAACTGTGGTTTGATTTAGAACATATATGTCATTACTTAACGAGCCTGATCCAATCAACTTTTGATTCAAAAAAATGTTCATAACATTATCCTGCAATACAAAATTATATCCTTCTTTACTTAATAAAGAAATTGATATAATATTGCATATCAGGTTGGAAATGTAATAACATTCATTTAGAATCAATGTATTACCATTTGGTAATATAACGTTATATTCGCCAACTGCTTTGGCTGCAACATTTGCACCATTCCCTACTCTTACAGAATGATCACCTATTCTCAGTTCTCTACCTTTCTTTAGCCCATGTAACATATTACATATATGGGATCCCGATCCGGTATCTAATACCCAGGACGTATAGTGTACAGAGAAACAGTTCTCGGTAACTAACACACCCGAAGAAAATGCATCAACATGTTCTTTCTTCGATCGGGTGGCATGGGAATCCCGGCATTCCCTTATTTCCTGCTCAGATTTATAACAATTATAAGATAGAGCGGAACTAATGTTCCCCAGCCCAGTATAACAAGCGGGTTCGGTCAATACATCCATATTATTATCTTGATTAAGGCCTGACATGGTCGCTACCTGGAGAGAGAGAGAGAGAAGAAAACACTTAGCGTATGCTCTTGCAAGATTGGATTAGTTATTATCTAATCTAATCAGGATGGCTCCCACTATTTTTATCAAATCTTCTTTCAAACACTAAAAGGTAAGACTGGCCGGGATTAATTACACCTTACAAGTTTGCCAATCTTTCAGCCAGGCCATTGTCGGTACTTTGAGGCAGGTTCCTCGTGCTTTCGCACAGACCTAATTAAAATAAATCTCGTTTTCCCATGGGCGTAAGCCCATTAACACCTTTCTAGACACCTACTTGATTGGCTAATTGTAATGTGCAAAACTCTCCCAGGAGTAAGTCTTACTCGTAGTGGGTATCGGGATACAACTATCTCATAGAAAGTATGCAATCTCATTGCAAATTTCAACACTTGAAATTCCCAATAATATTTTGCCCCAAGTGATTTATGACCTTGACAAGGTCATCAAACTATAAACCGCAAGTCAAGTTCAACCCTTCATTTCGTGATTGAATTAAACCCACCCGTACGACCCTTGACAAGGTCAATAAGGCCGTATGACTACCCTAATCCAATTGCATGATATGCTTTGCAGATAAGCACTAATAAGCTACCACACACTACGCCTTAACAAGGTCAACAAACGCAGCACGAATACTAAATAGTCCTTATCAGAAATGACGGAGGGCTACGACAGGTTTTTAACAAAATCTTTTGCGTAATGAACTTGATATCGTTGTAGAATCGAGTGATTTTGAAATGGAGTAGTTTAAGCTCCGCCTTTTAAAAATCGAGTTTTTCAAAATAAAACCTAGTGGGTGTAGCATCTGCTAGCTTTTGTTAAAGAGGTCATTCCCGGTGAAGGGATCTTGGCTTTTTCCTCATCGAATAAGGTACTGGATATTCATCTAGGAATACCACTATGCAAAGCAAAAACTAGAGCTACCCTTTTTGAAAATTTAATTCTACAATATTTTTAAGTTTCTTTCCTTTCATTAATCTCATTAATGAAGTCCCATCATTTATGTTTCCTAAGCATCACGGATAAAGAAACAAAAATACTTATATAACGTACGCTTATGCCATCCGCATTCGCCACGGGGTCCCGCCATACACCGTTAGGTTAGATAACTAACGGCAGAGCGGGAGCAGGATTAGCGCGGATGCAAAACATAAGAAACGTTTATTATATATCATATATATAATATTAAGCATTCGTCTCACGCAGTTATATGATCTCATTGCAGAACATTACAGCAGAAGTCAACATATGAAATATTGGATATACTAGGAGGACCGTGTTTTAAATTAAGCCAGTAAAAGAACGGATTCCACGGTCGTGATGAATAGCCAAACCCATATCTCTAGACCCCTACGAGTGCGGCAAGAAACCCTACCAATTCTAGAGTTAGGATACCCAGTCTCGACTCCATGAGATGATCTCCCATTGGACTCTAGAATCCGGTTACTTGAGCTCCCTGCCTTGGGTCTATCCTAATGCGGAAAAGTAAATAATATATATCAATGGTGACATCATCCTCAACTCGGAAGTGTCCCAATAAAAGAATATTACATACAAGTTTTTATATGAATGAAAATGAAAAACTCTCATCTCACGCAAAAACCCCCGGCTATTCAAACACGACGATCCAATATAACATATCACAACAATACATAACATCACATGTCATCAACGTAAGTAAATATGCGTATCCTGATTGTCGTTGACATATAGCAACGAAACCGGCGATACACCATATATTACACATATAGTCGCAGAAAAGAAAGTGAAAACTACAATAATTGGAATCCGCAACTACCTTAGACATCATAAACCCGAATATCACATACTTAGGATTTCATGCCTAACCAAATGAATTCCTTAGACATCATAAACCCGAAATATCTCATATTTCGAATTTCATGACTAACCTTATAAACCCCGCATTTCAGTCTCAATATTGAAAACACTTTTCAATAACCAGTCGGGTAATTCAACAAGATTCCCAACAACCTGATTGAATGTGTTAGTTGTATGTATGCCCTAGAGGCCATTATTGTACTTGATTGTGTATTATAGTGGATGCTTGGACATATAGAGAGGACTTTCTTGCTCGACATGATAGTATGTTATATGGTTGCTCTTTATCTTAACATGTAGACTTGTATTGTGATATTGTCTTTCTCTCACATGTTGGTTAAGCCCTTAGGATGTACTTGACTACCAAGATTATGATGCAAATCATACTAGTGGGGCCAGGGTAGTCCAAAAGTACATCCTTTAATTGTTCCTAGTTGAGGGTGTATCGAGATGGGGCATCGATATACCAGAGTAGACTAGCGTATACGCTTCTTGACCCATTTGATAGGCGATGGATGATCCTATATCCATTGGTGTTTGACATCAAAGATGGTATACGAGTGCTCAGTGGAGACTAGGTACACTGAACAGGACTCGCCGAGAACTCCTAGATGGTATTATACCTAACGTCAGATAGCAGTTCTCTGGTAACACTGGTACAGGTTAGTCTGTAGACCCGAGATCGTCATAAAGTCTTGCGTGATTCCCACTGTGCTTTGATTTCCACCTTACCGCGTTTAAGAGAGCATGCAAAACGGTGGTTTTTGGGGACAGCCCCGAGTCACATGGAGGCAATGAGCGATAGGTGGGGTTTCGTCTCTCTCGGTATTGGGGGTTAATATTGCGCTGTGCTCGATTGGCCATAACAGAAAGTCCCTGGCCAGGAATGATACGGAGATTTACTAGTAAGTGTTATCAGTAGTTTCTCGACCCGTTATGAGCCTCATATCAGCATGACTTATCAAGTTTTTATGGTCTGACGTTTACCACTCCTAGACTCGATATGCGACATATCATACGAAGAGACCGGACTGTACGGTAGTGTTACTTATTGGATTCACAGGAGTATGGACAAGCTTACTTATTGATCTTCTGATCGCTCAATAACCGGGTAGCCGTTATGTCCAGCTAGTACCGCTGACGGCTTGTGGGTGGTTGATATGATCATCACCTACTGTCGGCGTATTGACGGGTCATTAGAGTCCTACACAGAGGTTTGCTAGCTCATGCGAAACGAAGTAGGGCACATATGTGATATGTGCAGGACCGAGATTAATACGTGTATGTGATACCGTATTCCAATCTCGCGACACAGGTTATATGTGATATAATCGGATTGTTGAATCAAGTGTTGATTCAATGATATGTTATATGTATATGTGATATACATATAAATGATATTAGTCGATTGTATGCGATACAGCCAGGTTATTAAATCAAGTGTTGATTTAATAATTTAATGTGTAATTATATATTTGATATATTAATAAACATTAACTAATATTAGCTCACTTAAGAAAATGTTTTCTCTTTGTATATTTAATATATATGTGATATATGTTAATGTATTTATTTTGTGTAATGCTAGATAATACATTGGACTTGGGTGTATGAGACTCATACCATACTTAAGATAATGTGGGGTTTTAATTATTAAGGGAAAATCAAAATTAGGTGGAAATTTGTCATAGCTTGTGAAGCTTGTGGAAAGCTTGACTTAGTCCACTAATTTTGTTTTATCTTAGTTATTTATTAACCTAACCATTATCTTTAGCCTTGGTTAAGTCACTACATGTGTTATATATGATATTTTCTCACCCATGGTTAATTAGTTGATGACTTGAGATCATTTTCTTCATCTCCTCCATTTTGCTCTCTAGCTTTGAGTGAGAAAAGAAAAGATAGAGAGAAAAATTATTCTAAAGTGAGCAAAATTCCTACTTTACCAATCTATACCAAACTAGCCATTTAGTATAGATTGTTTGCTTCACTAATTCTCAATTAGTGAAGAGATAGTTTGAGTTGGAGATTTTTCGACGTAGATCATCTTCGGCCTCGAAGATCCTTGAGTAAGCTCGTTCCTTTCACCTAGTGGAGCCAAAGGAGAGTCCGGGACATCACTACTTGGAGCAAAAGGGACTACTACACGGAGTTTTAGAAGGAAAGGACCGGTCTACAAAGGTTGTATTCTCATTTCACTTAGTATAAAGTTGTTTACATGTTAAGCTTAACCCTAATCCTCTAGTTAGATACTCATTCTGGGTTGCCTAGCACTCTAAGTTTTTTAAAATTGCATGCTAGATACCTTAGAAAACATGGTGACGGTGCTAAGGAACCTGGCACTGGTATCAAAGCCAAGCTAGAGAATTAGACGATATTAGTTGAACTACGAAACCGAAACAACTCCGTAACAGTCGAAACAAAACCTTAGTTTTTTTCGAATTTTTCTGAGCCTCTAAAAGTTTTTTAAATAGTTGCAGAGTGGTCTTTATTGCGTAATAAGAACACCAGAGAAAAATGAGCCCAAACCACCGGATTTTGATCGGCGAATCACATCAAAAAACCGGCCTAGCCGGTTTTATAATAGTGTTTGTTCTTCATTTTTCTTTTGTTTTCCAGTCTCTGGGGTTTTGTGTTTCATGTATTGTTTGATTTTGCCAAGATTGCATGTGATATTATATTTTCTGTAGTGGTAATTCGGAGTGTTTCGTATTCATAATTTTAACATCGTTTTGGGTTTATATATGTGATACAATATTTGGAATCCACAATAATTAGTTTTGTGAAAACTAGTTTGAATTTTGTAAACCTAGCAATTTAGTCTCATTTGATTGGTTACCATGGGGTTTTGATATGGATCAAAACTCTGTCGCAATCACGTAGTGTACGCGGATACTCGCCGGGTAACATTACTAAATAGCCACGCCCCAAAGCCCCGACCAAGTGACTGTAGGAGAACCTCGTTGCCAAAAGCATCCTCCCGGGTGCTCGCGGCCGCGATGTTCTGCCTCAGTGCACTTTGTCGACGGCATCGGGGGTGCGGCCGTCTACTATAGTTTCCAATGAGTATTCGATCAGATTGTCAGAAATCTAGTTGAATTACCCGACTGGTTATTGAAAAGTGTTTTTAATATTGAGACTAAAATGCGGGGTTTTTAAGGCTAGGCATGAAATTCGGAATATGAAATATTCCGGTTTATGATGTCTAAGGAATTCATTTGATTAGGCATGAAATCCGAAGTATGTGATATTTCGGGTTTATGATATCTAAGGTGGTTGCGGGTTCCAATTGTTGTAGTTTTCACTTTCTTTTCTGCGACCGTAACTGTAATATGTGGTGTATCGCCGGTTTCGTTGCTATATGTCAATGACAATTGGGATACGCATATTTACTTACGTTGATGACATGTGATGTTATGTGTTGCTGTGATATGTTATATTGGATCGTCGTGTTTGAATAGCCGGGGTGGTTTTGCGTGAGATGAGAGTTTTTCATTTTCATTCATGTAAAAACTTGTATGTAATATTCTTTTATTTGGGCACTTCCGGGTTGAGGATAATGTCACGATTGATGTATATTATTTACTTTTCCGCATTAGGATAGACCCAAGGTGGGGAGCATAAGTAACCGGGTTCTAGAGTCCAGTGGGAGACCATCTCGAGGAGTCGAGTCCGGGTCTCCTGACTCTAGAATTGGTAGGGTTTCTTGCCGCTCTCGTAGGGGTCTAGGGATGTGGGTTTGGCTATTCATCACAACCGTGGAATCCGTGTTTTTTACTGGCTTAATTTAAAACATGGACCTCCTAGTATATCCAATATTTCATATGTTGACTTCTGTTGTAATGTTCTGTGATGAGATCATATGACTGCCTAAGATGGATGCTTAATATTATATATATGATATATAATAAACGTTGCTTATGTTTTGCATACGTGCTAGTCCTGCCCCCGCTCTGTCGTTAGTTATCTAACCTAACAGTGCATGACGGGACCCATGACGAATGCTGATGGCATAAGCGTACGTTATATAAGTATTTTCGTTTCTTTATCTGTGATCCTTAGGAAGCATAAATGATGGGACATCATTAATGAGATTAATGAAAAAGTGTCACGACCCGAAATAGCACGTGACTGGCCCTTGAATCATATGAAGTCTATAGGACCTCATCTAACTCAAGTAAGCCAAAAGCCCAGAAATCTAAAACCATTTTACGAAATAAATGAAGGAAAAATAGTTTTAAGAAGTGAAGAAAACATGTTTTAAAAACAAGGTTTTTAAATAAGTAAGCCGAGTATGCATTTTTAAAATCTCTAGTCTTTTCTGAAAATTTCGGCAGAGTTTCCTTTGTAAATACTGGCCCCAAACGTGGTGTAACATGAATAATATATATACAATGATAAAAGGCATCCCCAAGCGGGAGCTAGCTCTTCGTCAATCGACGATCACCACCACGCAACCAGTATAATATACAACGCCAAAGGGCGAGGATCAAAACTCAAAAGGAAACTCAAAATCAGCATGAAAACCATAATACTACAACGCGCGACTCTAAGGTCGAAATAATACACAACCGGTTTTCTAAGTCTGAAACAATATACAAGTTTGGTTGATGGAATTACTAGATACAACTGAATAATACATGTACAATGGTGGTTCTGATGCAAAAGAACCCACCTACCAAAGCAAATCACCCATAAGGGAAGCAGTGTGCCAGAAGCCGCAATGGAACCTGTACGGCAAAACCTGCAAGAACTGTGGCACAACGGGAATGAGTTGCCAACTCGTGAATAGAAAACATCACAGAGCAGAAATTGTATGTATGACACAATCCTAGGTCAATACGATCAGATATATATATAAACCTCAAATGAATAAGTCTGAAGCATGATAAGCTGGCAATGTAACATCAATACATGAGTGTAGTGCCAAGTTCTCGTGCCAGTGCCTCAGGTAATAATATATCATAAATATGAGATTTGATCAATGTCGACTATATCATGAAGTCTATGAATCTGTGGATATCATCCAATTATGTAATCAATATCATCAATGTCAACTATATGTATGTGGAAATCGTCCACGTTTCACCCAATGACAATAAGCGTCATGCATGTAAATATCATAAAGCATATGCATGGAAGTATGAGGATGTAAATCAACATGTGTCGCTCGCGACATATCAAATCATGGAACCTGAGTGTCAAGCATCGACACTCGAAAACATCATGAAACATATGCCTAACATCGGCACGTAAATCCTCATATGCATAGGGCTCCGTCAGTCCGGATCGGCCAGTCTCATCTCTCAACTCCGGTCGGTATCCCCCAGATATCCGCCGAGCTTAAATACATGTAAGTCTACGGTAGCGCCCCGGCCGTCTGTCCGAGGCCAAAATGCGGAAACGAAAACTTTTTCTTAACTAGAAACCGGCGCTATCGCAGACTTTAATCCCGGATCGAACCATTAACCTATAACTAGCAACTAGAGAAAGGTTAGAAAAGCTATACCGATCAATCCGTGTCCTTCGGTCTTTAGCCACCATCCCTAGCTCCTCGCGGCATCTCCGATCTCCGGTCTCCTCGTCGGAAAGGACACCACATCTTCGAGTCTTTTTACGGGCTACCACTTCGTCTGAAGCAACTCGGACACGAAGTTTGCTAGCCGACGTGTCCAAGGTGATGTAGAGAATGTGTGTGATCATTTTGTCTCTTGCATCCATTGATTCTCAACGCATGAGAGTGTATGGATGGAGGTTGAAGATGATGCCATTAATGGAAATGGTGAGCTAGAGGAAGAAGAAGAAAAGGAGCCTTTCCTTTTCTTTTCTTGTATATCAAAATGAGAGAGTGTGAGATACAATAATACAAGAGCAAACCCACACCATGGCTGCCCTTCTCTCTCATCCTCTCATTTCAACTCACAAATCTATCACATAATGTGACACATGCACAAAGAAAGAGACCATGAGTCACCACTTATGCATGTGTCAAAATTAATGCTCCTAATCATGATTTCTAGCTCATTATTTCCATTTGTAAACATTAACCCAAATGTTTACAACAACAAAAAGATACGGCAACATCTAAAGTAAACTCGTGACGGATCACAAGGATACCCCTCACCTGTATATACATACCTACATCCGCATTCCGACTGAATGCGAATGCGATGAGACTAAAGTAATCCAACAAATCTAATACTAGGATCCGGCTTAAACAAAAGCCCACTAGTATGATCCGCCCGATCATGATCCGTTCACTACTGCACGTATATGATCGAACCCTGCCATATATCATACGGCCTCTACAATGTTTCTTCCGAAACTTGAGAAACTGTCTGTGGGGGACTCTAAAGACTCGTCAATACTTTGGCTATGGATTTAACCACTAGCACGTCAGTGGTACTAGCCGTATGTAACGGGCTACCAGGTATTGACCAAAAGGGAGGTCGATGAGCGAACTCATCCTGACACCCTACTGAGCCTGTCAGTGACAATATCCGTACAGTCCGGTCCGTTCGTCTATGAGCATCGCATGTCGGGCCTAGGGGGTTGGTAAAAATCAGACCCCAAAAAGCGGTACAAATCATGTTGGAGTGTAGCTCAGAACACCCTGAGATACTACTGGAATACCTACCAGTAAATCTCCTGCCTTGGCCAACGACTTCGTGTAATGTCTCTCCTAGACACAGCGCGATCTCACCCCCAATACCGGGAGAGACGAAACCCCTGCCGATCCGCTCACCGCCTCCATGTGGCTCGGGACTGTACCCAACTAAAACCTGTTTGCACGACTCCTTTGAGCCATGGTAGGGTAGTAATCAAAGCACAGTGGGAACTCACACGAGACAAATGACGATCTCAGGTCATTGAACTAACCTGTACACATGTCACCAGGGAACTGCTATCTGACGTCAGGTATAATACCAACTAGCATGTTCCCGGCGAGTCCTGTCCGGTGTACTCATAACCTAATGAGCACCTGTATGGATCTTAGGTGAACCAACTGACACCAATGGCTTATGAGACCGGCCACCGCCCCTCGTCGGGGTCTCGACTGTATACACTAGTCTACTAATGGAGTATCGATGCCCAGTCTCGAAACTCCCACGACTGGAGACACTTTAAGGATGTGCTTATAGACCCCAGCTCCCACGTATATGATCTCCATCATACTTCTGGCCGTCAAGCAAGAATCCTAAGGGCTCCACCAACGTGCAATAGTGACCTTTAATGTCACCTAAAGCATGTACACAATGATAAAGATAAACCAGATAGCATACTATCATCTTGAGTAAGACTGTCCTACCGGTATAGGTCCTCCCTCAATCATTGCAATCACGTGCATGTGATCCAATAATTGACTCTGAGGGCACTATATCCAACAATCTCCCACTTGCACTCATACTCACAGCCCGTGTGATACCGAATACCCAACTCCTCTACTAATCAGTCTTACAAAGCCCGTTTGTGAAAATATTGCGTTCGAAGAATAGCCTCAGTGAGTGGATCCACCCTAATGTTTCTTTCTATGTCTCTCTTTATCTCAAGTTCGCGGGGAAAGCCATCTCCCGAAATGAGCAATACCTGTCTTAGAATATGTCTGGATATTTGATGGGACCTAGCTCATAAATGAACTCCAAATCCAAACTTCTTACACTGTATCGTCAACTGAACTTAATCAGTATCCTGCGCCATGCCTCCCTCAGTATCCGCTTGGACCTCCTGTCCAAACAACTGCCCCTCGTCAGAGGAAAAACTATAACTCTGACAGTCACTCTGTCATCCAGGTCACCTTGAAAGCCTGGAATGATAACCGTCTCCTAAAAATAGGATGTTGTTATCATATCCCTAGAACATTCACTTATGTTCTAAAACTGCTTCCGAATGTTTCTCCAGGATTGGATTAATATCAACTTATTGCATCTCGTGCAAAAACAACATCTGGTGTGGTACTTGACATCTCATGATCAACTCAATTGCCTAAGCAAGTGATCTGCCGATCATGCACATCCCTCTCCCCTTTAGTCTGTAAGACACCTTTAGAGAGGGTGACCTCATCACCTGCAGGTACACTACCGTGCCAGGAGTCGTCCATTCTAAAACACCTTTAGAATGCTGTCTAAGTACCCAAATTGGGAAACTACCGAAATCTAGATCTAAAACCATAGATCTTGTAACCAGAATGTCTGATATAATATCCAAGCTTTATGTGGAGAAACCACTGTGTGACAACCAAAGTATAACCGATCGTAGCATAGGAATTTCACCTCCTACTATATGTATGTCATCCAAATACCAGGACATCACACCCTACTACTTTCTTAACAGATCCATCCCCTATTCTGATGAAGTCAAACCTATGACTGTCACATCAGAAATAGATGATCTATCTCCGCTATATCTGCTTTAGTCCATAAATAGACATAAGCTACTTGTCTACTATGTTTCCGCTGCTCCCACTGACTACGACAACCCTCTGGCAGAGTCATATATACGTACACTTCTAAAGCTAGTTTAGAACAACGCTATACTCATCCTCCTGCCGGGTCTCACAGTCTGGAACAACAGCAATATCAAGTCTGGGTAAACAAGAACCTCCCTGTCACCGTCCTTGAGCATACCGAAGTACCTCTCGAGTGCCTGAGGTTACCCACCATATCTGCGGAGTGGCCAATGGAATGAGTATCCAAATTGAATCTTTAGGTTCTTATCAAATGTCCAGTAATCGTTTGTGGTTCTGGAATCACTTCCAGTTCCACCATACTCTCACTACTGTTTTCTGAAAAAATCCTTTTTTATCAAAACTGTGGCGAGTCAAGAACAATATCACTATTGATCTTCTAGATGGTAGAAAATCAACCCTCGTCATAGCCCGAGTCAACCCACAAACTGCCATTACAGAAACGTGCCTTGAGTTATTCAGAGTCTGGTTTTATGCATAAGCCGGAAAACTCCCCGTACCATAACAATGTTAAGATATGAACTATTCTATATCCAATATAGAAACAGAGGCACTGATTTAATTGGAACCAGATTCAAATCATGCAGCTGTTACCAGTGCATGTCAACTAAATGGAAAGAGGCCGATCTGCATTACTCAACTTAGGAGTTCTTCCAATTATGAGTAACCTGAAAGAGAAGCAAGTTATCTTAATCATTACTATTAACTTAATACCATACACAAGTATCTACATCTTCGATCACCTTGAAGAATCCTGATACTTGCAACGCCTGGTTCTCTACTTTATTCTTATACCTATAACTTCTCAAAACTTGGATCTTGTATTTCTATGAAACATATGTCTAAGAACTAGAGAAGTCATAAGTAAACAGAATATAGTACGAGTACCAACCCCTCTGTCCTAATGGACACTGGACAACATACAATACTCTGTATAAGTCCCCTGAGTCTAATAACTCATTCCCTATGTGTCGTAAGTTGAAAACTGTACTTATAGTTAAGAAGAATTACACCGCTGTTTAATACTCCTTACCTAACCATCCACTGATTAAACAAATCATTTGGCCCTATATAAAGGACCCTAGACTTCAAGTCTAAAAAAAAAGATAGAGAATACAGATAGAAAAGAGAGAGAAATCCTCTGCAAAAGAAGAGAAAACTCTTAGAAAAAAGAAGATTTTTCTTCATCTTCAAGGTAAAAAGAACTATGTTCTTGATTAATAGAGATGAATCCATCTCGTAAAATGAAGAAACGTCTTCTAAAAAGATCTTAGATCTATAAAAAGACTAAGGTCTTTAATTTAAAAGAAAAGATCAAAAAGATATAATCATAAAAAGACTAAAAGAAGTATTTTACTTCATTCATAGATCTTCTGATCTATAAAGGCAGAGCCTTTTATAAAAACAAGAACTTTTGTTCTTGGATCTTGAGGAAAAAGGCTCCTTTGAAGAACATAAATTTGTTCTTTGATCTTAAAATTGATCAGATGCACCTTGCGCTATTGAAAAGTTCCTTGCACTCATGAATTGCGCTTTTGCGCTTCTTGGACTAGCGCTCAGCGCCAAAACATGTCACGTGTCAACCAGGGACACAACCTGCGCTTTGCGCTTCTAAAACAGAGCACTGCGCTCATGGGCTGGCGCTCACCGCCAAGCGCGCCACGTATCACTCACTGGTGCGCCAACAGACCAGAGCAATGCGCTCATAGATTAAAAGCGCAATGCGCTAACAAACTAGCGCTTAGCGCTAAGCGTGATACGTGTCCTCTTCGTGTGTGCTACCCGACAGAAGCGCAATGCGCTCTTTGACTGGCGCAACGCGCCTGGCGCGCCACGCGGCGCACTGTCAGAACAAACTTTATTTCTGATAAATGCTATGCATTCAATACAAGACAAAAATGTCAGAGCCCAATGCTTAGCATTATTAAAAGGGCAGAGCCCAAATAAAGGCCTAATGGCCAGAAAAAAATAAAATGTTAAAGCATTTTAATTGGACTTAGCCCAATTTTGGCCATAAGTCCTCAAATTGTTCTGAATTGAGCACATCTGCTCTTCCAACCAACTCACCTCGGTTCAAGGGTACATCTCTTCACTCATTTGATATTTGTCGTTGTAATTCCGCAACGTCTTCAAAGAGGTGACGGGTCCCGACAACCACACATTTCATGGACTGTGGGGTCCTTAAACTCATGGACTATGATGTCCTTAACCTCGACCGTGACGTCTTAAAACTAACATCGGACTGTGGAGTCCTTAAATCCACGGACTATGATATCCTTAACCTCGACCGTGACGTCTTAAAACTAACATCGGACTGTGGAGTCCTTAAATCCACGGACTATGATGTCCTTAACCTTGACCGTGATGTCTTTAAACTAACATTGGACTGTGGGGTCCTTAAACCCACGGACTATGATGTCCTTAACCTCGACCGCGATGTCTTTAAACTAACAATGGACCTCCATGTCTCTGCACTGGCAATCGACCGCAATGTCACTAAAATAACAATATAGCCCAAACTCTCTCATGTCGGATCTAAACGATCCCGTTAAGTTGATCTTAGTCTAAAAATTAGACTAACGTATCCTTAACAAACGTTTAAGTTGATCTTAGTCTCAAATGAGGCTAACTTATCCTTAAACCCAACCCCCAAATCCAAATCTAAGAAAGATACGGATTTGGACTAGTCCACGCCCTACGGGCGACAACATAACTTAGTCTCCGTATACAATCCACGGGCAACCAAATATAAAACAAACACCCAAGACACGAAGTGACCATATGGAGAAGGAGAAAGTTGTTGCCGCGATGCGGTAGCGTAATTAACTGCAGGTGCTTGCGCCTGCAGGGAAGAGCGTCCCCACAATCAAAAACCCCTCAAACGAGGGGGAATCTGACGAAGTCTGCTATATCGGCAGCATCCGTTTAAACCTTCGATACATGGTGTCATAAATCAACTTGGCATCTTCGGAGAGGTGGACGGATAGCAACAATTAGCATCTGCCCCGAATTTCAGGCAAGACGAACCTACGCGGTCGCTTCTCTATGTTCGGAGGGGAACAGATTCTCGCACGCCCGGTGGGACCTTTTCCTCTTTCCACTCCACACTTTGTGTGTCGTGTTCGCGAACCAATCGCGGTTTGCTAATGGTTGCCCTTGGGTTTCGAGGTACTAAGATTTGGCGTTTTTCTTGCTGCAGAAAGCAAAGAATCAATGGCGTCCACTTGTGCAAGATGTTCCAACTGCAACTGCAACCTACGCTCCGCCTCACCTAGAGGTGTAGCTTACGGGCCTCAAGCGGCTTCGCTGTTCACAATGCCGGTGGACCATGTGACTCAGGCCACCACCGGGTTGTTTTTCGGGACCATGCTCCCACCGATGAGCTTCAACACCCCTGTATCAACACCAGAAGCTCCCAAGAAGTCGGTCTTCGATCGGCTCGCTACTACCACGGCCCCTCTCAACGGGTCGTCCAGCTTCAACTCCTCGGTCTTCGCCAGACTGAGCCTGAACTCCGATGGGCCAGCCAAGAAGCCCATGACACCTGAAGTGGCCATCCCAAAGAAGATAGCCACCCTTGCTCCTGAAGTCTTCAAGGCGGCTTCTCCTGCCAAAGAGTCGGTCTTCACAAGACGGACTATTCCGGCTCCCGTTCCTGCTCAAAGGTCTGTCTTTGACAGATTGGATACCGCTACTCAAAAGACGTCAGTCTTCAAGAGGCTGGCACCAGCGGCGCCTCATCTGGACAGAGGGCAAGACAAAGCCATCCCCATCGCCGAACCAACACCGTCAGCTCGACACGCTCGACGTCGCCACTGGCGCCGAATAAGGAAGGCTGGGGGAATCTCCCCCTCTGGGCTAACTCCACCGGCTCCAACGGTGGAAATTAATGCTGCTGTTCCAACCAGGAACAGCTTTGAGCTGCTGAATAAGGTGCGCAGGAATTCGCCTACCGCCGTACTAAAAAGATCTCCGCCGCCGGTGGAGACCGTTATAGAAATGAAGCCGGAACAGTCCCCTCAACGGCTGTCTTCTAAAGTTTACAAAATCTGGCGACAAGTCCGAGAGTCGGTGGTTGATCAAGACTATCCCCGCCGGTAGAAGAAGCTGAAGGTCCGACAGGAAGAAAACCGTCCTGGTAAGCCGCAAAAGACAACAACCACTTGGGTGCCCGCTACAACGCCCCCCTCCACGTCGACTACTCAAAAGAAAAGGAGGCCAGAGAAATCCCCTGTAAACATGGCAGACCACAAAAACACCGAGCCCAAACGCCCTAAGTCTGGGGGCATGGTGGTATATAATGTTTACATGGCTTCCGGAAAAGAGGAAAGCCGCACTTCGACGAGCCACTGACCGCTCACCCGATCAATAACAAGGGCTCAGGAACAACAACAGCAGAAGCTTCAAGAGATGCTGACTGCAATGGCCGCACTTACCGGGCCAAAAGAAATCCCGGAGGCATCATCGGGACAACGTCACAAACACGAGACTGATGCTGAATTCCTTCGGAGAATGCTCTAAAAGAAGGACAAGAAGGCTGCGGAACAAGCGGCCAATATAAAGCAAATGGCATTTCTATTCCAGGATATGGTGGGCATGATGATCCAGCCGGACCCTCCAGCCGAAGATCCTCTAGTGATAATTGAAGATGATAGAGGAGAAACATCAAACCCTCTGCCGGCTCTATCAACAACCAAGGTGGAGACAATTTCCAAGGCCGCCCTGGACGATTATATCGCTCAGCGGATACGAGTTCACCAGGTGAATGAAGTGGCAGGGCAAATTGTTAGAACTGGGCGACCGTATCCAGGCTGGTATGATCAGATAAAGTACCCGCCGGGCTACACGATCCCGAAATTCCATGTGTACAAGGGGACAGGAAATCCCCATCAACATGTCGCTCAGTTCAGGGCCCTCTGTAGCAATACTGGTGGCGATGATAAACTTTTGCTCCGCCAATTCGTCGGCAGCTTATCGGAAACAGCCTTCGAATGGTACTCCGAACTCCCGAATGACTCTGTCAAAAATTTCGCGGAAATGTAGTTGTTGTTCACCCAGCGATACGCAAGTGCTATTGAACGCACCCCAATAACGGCATTGATCAATGCCAGGGTGAAGCCAGGCGAGACGTGGGTTCAGTACGCAATCCGATGGCGGAATCTGTGGTCGAAGTGCGAACAACGCATCGAAGAAGCACAAGCAGTGGGCATGTTCATGGGCACTATAGACCCTCAAGCAACTATTTCACAGTTTATGATGTTCTTCAAACTGACCACATTCCAGGCTTTAATCGACAAGCTAGCCCAGATGGATCAGATGGGGCATAGACCGTCTCCTCCAAAGCCGGAGCCACGGAACGAGAAGGGTAAAGGGAAGACGACCTTCGTTGCAAACACCCAACAGCATCCCAGTGCTCTAAGATTAACGGATCAATTGGAAGAGAGACGTCGCTATTATAATGAGAAAATGAAGCGCCCTTACTCGTTCCCTCGGGACAAAACGAAAGGACTCTTCGAGCTGGCGATGCGCAACAGGCTTATCAATTTGCTGAATCCAAGGCGACCATCGCAACCTGGCGAAGTGAATAATCCCAATTATTGCCCTTACCACCAAACGGTAAGCCATCCAATTGAAGATTGCTTCGTCTTTAGGGGATGGATCGAGAATCAGTACTTACAAGGCAAGTTTGCGCTGTCTGAGAAGTGGAAAGTAAACCCACCACAACCGCACACTCCTAAGAAGACGGACACACCGGGGGCAACGTGATCTTTTGTTGAAGAAGCTCCATGGGAGGTCGTTCTTTCGGCCAAAACTAAAAGGATGTTGAATGATCTCCAGACATGCCCAGCAACCAGATGGAAGAATCCATTGGAACCCCAGATCATCGAAGGAATGCTGAAGCCGCGCCCAACTCCAAAGATTGGTGGTGATAGCCAAAGTGTTCACACCCAGCCGTCAAAATCTGTGAAAAAGAAGAAGAAATCCAAAAGGCCCATGAAGCCTAGCGACAAGCGCACGGACCTACAAAAACAGATCGACGTGCTGGAAGAGTATAACCAGAAGGCGCGGACTCCAATCACGCTCCAAGAGTTTCTCGCCCACGTCCTTGAAGACGGAGGTGATGGAGAAGAATCGTCGGACGAATATGAGGATTACGTAGCAAGTTGCCATATGATCTCTCACTCGTGCACAGACGATGAAGAAGCTCCTTGCACCGAAAGACTGGGGGCAGAGCCTAAACCAGAGCTTCCAGGGCTGTCAGACGAAATAATCAACGCATTCCTAAACAAAGCTCTTCTGAAAAGTAAAGCTGATCGGGATCGTGAGGTGGCCATATTTGAAAAGGCCAAACGCCGGTGACTAGACGAAAGAGTCGAGATACTTTTGCCGAATCAAAGGACATTCGTTGCGAATAAAAACAAGTTTAAGACGAGGAAAAGGTTTGCTAAAGCCATATCGATGGGAATGAAGCTACCACCCTCCGAAGGAAACACTGTCGGTGAAGCAGAGATGCATCCTAGCTACTGCTCATATTATCGAAAGATCGCACACCCCACCGAAGAGTGCAACGCTTTTAAAAGATGGTGGCAGGGATATGCTGCTCATCGACAACATTTTAAGCGGATGAAATGAAAAACTTGTCAGGAGCAGAGATGTACGACAGAGGAGCATAAAAGAACTACCGGCAACTGTCGTGTGGTCAACGCTGGGGGATCGCAAGTCCTCACCTTCGGAAGCGACTCTGATGAAGAAATGGCTCTTGGTCCTCTCTTTAAAAAGTCTACCTCGGGAAAAGTGGAGGAACCAAAGACCTGTGAAAACATTCAGCTACGCAACCGTACGTTGCCCGAAAAGAATCTCGGACCCACAAATAGAAAAGATAAGGGAAAAGAAAAGGTCTCTGAGGATATCGCCCTAGATGACCAAGTCATGAAAGAGCTGACCGCCAAGGACCCGCCAAAGAAAAGTAAGGTGGACTACAGCGTTCTGGCGCACTTGAGGAAGTTACCCTCGCAGCTCAGCATTCTCGATGCCCTTTTACTATCCAAAGAAGCGAGAGATTCATTGATCAAGGTGCTACAAGAGCCAGAGCAATTCCAAGCTTTCCTCGCCGAAGAAAGGATGAAAGACGAGCTGGAAGAAGTACACACAGCCAATATCACTTTCGGAGATGAAGATCTTCTCCTTGGGACGTGCGAACACAACCGTCCCCTATATGTCTCTGAATACTGTCATGATGTCAAGATAGGCAAGATCCTGGTCGACAATGGGTCCTCCGTCAATCTCCTCAACGTGCGAGTGTTGAAGGAAATCTGCATAAGCGTTCAGCACCTCGCTCGTGACAAAATCACCATCTCTGGTTTCGACTCCCAGTCATCCCGGACTCTCGGGTCCGTGGTACTAACATTGCGCTTCGGGCTACTTGTCACGGATATTAAATTTCACGTCATTGACGCCAAGACATGCTATAACGCTTTGCTCGGCCGACCCTGGTTACATGAGTACAACATCATTCCTTCTACATAACACCGGTGTATGAATTATTTTAAGGATGGTCTCGAGTATACTGTGACAGGAGAGCTAAACCCATTCTCCGTGAACGAAGTCCGCAAGTACGAAGATGCAAAATACTTTTTGCCAGACTTTGAAGACACAGAGAGATGTCATAAACCGAAGGACAAAGCTATCACCACTATTCCAGTTTTCGGGAGTGATACCGAGGAGGAAGAAGAGAGTTTATTCAGGGCCGCCTCAACGCAACAACCCGGGACCGTCCGCCCCCATGTTGATCTTCGGCAGCGACCCAGAAGACGAGGTTAACACTATATTTTCCGCTCGGCCATCAATACGGGCCTTCGCTGTCGATAATCAGAGTTTGCAGATTACCTTAGTTCCACAAGAGCATTACAAAGATCTCGATACACTTGAAACTTGTAATGTACAAGAACTGCAGACATTCTACGTCCCTCCCAGATGAAAAGATGAAAAGGAGATCCTATTCTACCAATCCGAGGAGACCAAAGTGGAGAAGGAAATCTGGCACAGCGCCGATTCTACGCTTGATAGGCTCCAGCCCATCCGTTTGCCAAGATATTACACGAACGGACTAAAAAGGCTGTTAAGACGCCAAGGCGTACCTTTCAAGCAAACTGCTCGACAAGCACGGTTCTATAACAGGATCTGGGGCGTCCCTGGAACTCAGCGAAAGTTGCCCAACGGGAGAATGGAAACGATCAGGCTTGGATATGTTCGATCCAATAAACGGGAGCTACTCCGCGACTGCTATGTCATACACGACTTTGATGAAGAGGGAGATGCTTTGTGGGAAGATGCTAACCCTGAACCAGAAAGAGCTCCCGGCGTGAAAATGCCCAGTCCGTCGTTCGAAGAAAAAATAGACAAGCTTATAAGGGAAGCGGCTCAAAAGGTTCGAGATGACCATAATCGCGAAATGTCCATCTACGAGAAAGCCAGGATGCAACGTCTTCTTCAACAGGCTGCGAAAGATGAAAATGCTCCTCCCTGCCAACCCATTGTACAAAAGGCCCGACACAGAGGCAGAAACAAACCACAGAACGGGAAAGGCATTCGACAGCGACAAAGCGGGTCCAAGAAGCCACGCGATCAGAAGCCAAGCAATCCAGATTCATCTCTTATAAAGAAGATGGGTCAAGCATACTCTTTTTCTCGAGACAAGACAAAGAAAACACTTGATCTTGCCATAAAACATCAACTGATTACCCTCTCGGAGTCTAAGCACCCCGAGCAAGCAGGCGAAGTCTCTCATCCGGACTATTGCTCCTATCATAGAAAATAGGACATCCTCTCGAGGACTGCTTCACCTTCAAGAACTGGGTCGAAGATCAATATCAGCAAGGCAGGTTCGCTTTATACAGCAGCTGGAGGGTAACCCCACCGCAGAAGCATGAACCCAAATCCATAAGGGTAGAGCCGAATCAACATCGGTCTTGGAAGCGAGCTCATACCTGTCACGTGATAGCGCGGTCAAAAGAAGACCCCAAGAATATGGATGACCTCCCCCGGTGCTTCGAAAACGATGATGACGAGGTGATCTCAGAGCTTCCACCGGTGCCGAAAGTGCTGGAAGATGGAATACATACCACTGCAGATGATCTCAAGAAAATTGATTTGGGGACGACAAGTGATCCGTGGCTGACATTCGTCAGCGAGCTGCTGTCTGAAGAACGAGTGGCTACGTTAAAAGACGTGCTTATGCAGCATAAAGATTGCTTCGCATGGAACTATTCCGAGATGTCGAGGCTAGATCTAGAAATAGCCGTACACAGATTGGCGATATCTCCGAACGCCAAGCCAATCAAACAAGCGCCGAGAAGAATGCGGCTCGAGCTTGAGACGAGCATCAACGCCGAGGTCAAAAAGCTAATCGACTCTGGCTTCATCTAGGAGGTTCAATATCCTGACTGGATCGCCAACATCGTCCCGCTGATGAAGAAAAATGGGACAGTGCGCATATGTGTGGACTTTCGGGATCTCAATAAAGCCTGCCCAAAGGATAACTTCCCAGTACCGGTCACCGAGCTAATGATAGATAATACATCCACCCACGAAGTCTTCTTCTTCATGGACGGATCGTCAGGATATAATCAGATAAAGATGCATCCCGAGGACCAGAAGCACACCGCTTTCCAGACCCCTTTGGGTATATTCTGCTACAAGGTGATGCCTATCGGTCTAAAGAACGCTGGCGCCACCTATCAGAGGACCATGACGAAGATCTTCGATGACCTTATACATGAAATCGTTGAATGCTATATCGATGACCTCGTGGTGAAAAGCAAATCATACGAGGAACATCTAGAGCATCTGAAGATCGTATTTCAACGCCTTCGGCAATACAACTTGAAGATGAACCCTTTCAAATGCGCGTTCGGTGTTTCCTCGGGCAAATTCTTAGGATTTATCGTCCGACACCGAGGCATCGAGATAGATCCATCGAAGATCAAGGCGATTATGGAAATGCCCCCGCCGAGAACTCTCAAGCAGTTGCGGTCTCTCCAAGGGAAGCTTGCGTATATCCGGCGATTTATAGCCAATCTTTTGGGCAAGTGTCGTCCTTACAGCCACCTGATGAAGAAGGGAACCCCTTTCATCTGGGATCGCAAATGCAAAAGCGCGCTAGACGAAATCAAGCAATACCTGCAGAATCCGCCAGTACTGGCCGCTCCGGTCAAGGGAAAACCTCTCATTCTGTATACAACCGCCCTTGAAGGTTCCTTAGGCGCATTATGGGCACAGGAGAATGACCAAAGGAAAGAAAGAGCTCTCTATTACTTCAGTCGAGTTCTACTGGGGGCAGAAAGCAACTATTCCCCTATCGAAAAACACTGCCTGACATTAATCTTCGCGATAACGAAGCTCAGGCAGTATGCATTGGTTCATGACGTCCGTCACATATCGAAGGTGGATCCTCTCAAATATTTGATGTCAAAGGCCATATTGACGGGGCGGCTCGCTAAATGAGCCTTGCTCTTGATGCAGTTCTCGATAACTTATCAGCCTATTAAGGCAGTGAAAGGCCAGGCCATTGCCGACTTCCTCGCTGAGCATCCGATACCTGCCGATTCTCCCTTGAACAGCGAACTGCCAGACGAACATGCGTTTGACACGAGCGACGGGGGCGATACCCGGTGGGAGCTTTACTTCGATGGAGCATCCTCCATGAAGAAGCGTAAACAAAACACGCCCATAATCAAATCATGGGTAGGCCTCATCTTCGTAACTCCACAAGGAGGGCTAATGCGCTTCGCTTTCTCTTTAACAGAGCCGAGGACAAACAATGAAGCCGAGTATGAAGCTTTGATAGCAGGTCTCGAGATCGCTATCGACATGGGAATTGAAAACCTTCTCATATACGAAGACTCCCAGCTGGTCGTCAGTCAAGTAAACGGCGACTATCAAACGTGCAAACCGGAACTGGCGAAGTACGGCGAGAGAGTACGGCAACTGCTGACCCAAATACATTCCTATACCTTGGAAAGCATACCGCATGCGGAAAATAGCAAAGCAGATGCATTAGCCAAGCTTGCTAAAAATTAGCCGATGAGAACCTCGATGACGTAAGAATCGTGGTACAAAGCCGTCGGGTTCTTGCACCGGCAGAAATATCTCTGGAGCCGTCCAAGGAAAAAGGAGCAACCGAGCAAATGACTCTACAAATAAAAGACCAAGAGAAGGTTGGAGATTGGAGAGAAGTCTTCATAGACTACTTCAAATCCCGTCGAACTCCTGAAGATGCGTCCTCAAAACATCAGCTCATGAAGCGAGCCCTATCTTTCGCTTTCGTCAATGATACTCTGTACAAGAGGTCATTTGATTCTTTATGGTTAAGATGCCTGGGACCTGAAGAAGAAAAAAGGGTCGTCCAAGAAACTCACGACGGACTCTGTGGTTCTCACCAAGCCGGGCCGAAGATGAAGCTGAAGATCAAACGGATGGGTTATTATTGGCCTACGATGATTCAAGACTGCCTCGAGTATGCGAAGCAATGCCACTTATGCCAGATCCATGGCGACTTTATCTACCAGCATCCAAATCCACTACATCCAACGGTGGCTAGTTGGCCGTTCGAAATGTGGGGAACTGACATAATCGGCCCCATCGAACCAGCATTGTCCAGAGGACATCGATTCATTCTGGCGACAACTGATTACTTCTCTAAATGGTCAGAAGTGTAAGTCCACGTTACCTCTCCCGGTACTTACGGGCTTGCGGAAATGATGAAAAACGATTTTTCAAGATGTGGTAACATGGACTCAAAATACGGATCTTTGTTAAACAACTAACTAACAACCTAACTAGAGTTTTACCTACTCGGTTAAGGGGCTATACCTTTCTTGAACTCCTTCGTCTTCAACTCTTTTCGGTGTACGGATCGGCCTCACCTCGTCGTTTCCTTGCGCCGAAGATGGATCCACCTGAAAGCTTCTGCCTTTGGCTTCTTCTTCGAACTTGAAGAAACTAGAACACTTGGTTTGCTAAACCTTGTGAACTAGGATGAGTAGAGAAGTGATTTGGATTTTCTTTTATCTCTAAGGCAATGTTTCTCAACTCATGAGAGGGTGTTGCCTTGAGCTAGAGAGAGAGAAAGAGCAAGAGGGAGAGGGAGAGCTCAAAACAAGAGAGGGAAATGAAATGAGAGAATGAGTAACTCTTTTTCCATCCAAGCTCTCATAATCCAAAACCATCATAACAAAATAGTAATCAAGTATTATGTGATGGTTCAAGTCAAAATGGCTATATCATTTCATGCACTCATTTTGCAAAAACAAACAAGCAAGCAAAAGTCTTTGCCATGAAATGATAGCCATTGTCATGATGATGGTCAACTAGTCCAACCTAGTCAACCGGTCAACAAAGTCAACAAATTCAACCCCTCAACAACCATGTCACTATAATACTTAATTAATATTATTGTTAATCATATTTCTTATTCTCATTAGGGTTTAGCAAAATGTCAATAGTCAACAGTCAACTGTCAACAGTCAACAGTCAACAACCCCAATAAGAATCATCTGCCTCTGTCTCTCTGTCAACTGTGCATACACACCTGCATCCGCGTTCCGAGGAACACGAATAAAAACGAGATAAAACCAATCCCAAAATTTACACTAGGATCTGTCTTAAACCAAAGCCCGCTAGTGTTAACTGTCCGGACACCAAACGTGCACAAGTGCACAGAAGTGACCGAATCCTGTCGCAAAACCATGCGACCTGTCGCAAAACCATGCGACCTATACTCTTTTGCCTAAAGGTGAATAGCTTTCTATGTGGGACTCTAAAGACTCGACACTACGCTGGCAGTGGGTTTAACCACAGACCGCAAGCGGCACTAGCTGTGCGTAACGGTCCCCAGGTAGATGCCGACAAGAAGATGGACGAGGTGAAACCCATCTGAACTCCTACTGAGCCTGAATGTGACAATTTCTATACAGTCCGGTCTGTTCGTCTGATACATCGCATAGCGGGCCTAGGGGGCGGTAAACGTCAGTCCCCTAATAGCGGTACAAGTCGTGTCGGAGTGTAGCCCAGAACACCCTGAGATAGCACTGGAAACCTACCAGTATATCTCGCTTGCCCTGGCCAGGGACTACTCGTGTAATGGCTCTCCTAGACACAGCGCGATGTCAACCCCCAATACCGGGAGAGACGGATCCTGTCTAACCGTCACTGCCTCCAAGTGCTTCGGGAGTGCACCCAACTACTACCTGTTTGCACGACTCCTTTGAGCCATGGTAGGGTAGTAATCTAAGTACAGTGGGAACACACTCGAGGGGAAGTGACAGTGTCAAGTCAGCGGACTAAGCTGTACTCATGTCACCTGGAAACTGATAACTGACGATAGGTATAGTACCAACCAACAGTTCCCGACGAGTCCTGTCCAGTGTACTCGTAACCCAACGAGCACCCGCATACTATCTCAAGTACGACGTACTGACGGCTGTGGGACAGACCGTCTCCCACACTGGGATGAGAAGCGCATACGCTAGTCTACTCCGGAGTATCGATGCCCTGTCTCGATAGTCCTGCGACTAGGGACCTGCATAAGGATGCGCTTATAGATTACCCAGCCCCCACTAGTGTGACTGCCATCACAACGCTGGTAATCAAGCAAAGATCCTAAGGGCTCCACTAATGTGTATAGGTGATATACTAAAATAAACACATGTACACATTGAAGAAGAAACAAACCAAGTAGCATACTACTATATTGAGCAAGATTGTCTATACAAGGTGAATATCCCAAGCTTCCATTAAGTAATATACAAACTAGTATGATACAGTAATGGCCTCTAGGGCATATACACTAACAATCTCCCACTTGCACTAAGGCCATGTACTGGCGTATCGAAGACCTATCATCTCGATCAGCCGCTCGAACTGAGTCTGGGGTAAGGCCTTTGTGAGTGGATCAGCAGTGTTATCTTTCGTAGAAACTCTCCGAACCTCGATCTCCTGGCGACCTACGATCTCCCTGATCAGGTGATACCGCCTCAAGATGTGTCTGGACTTCTGATGGGACCTGGGTTCCTTCGCTAAAGCTATAGCCCCGTTGTTGTCGCAATACAGAGGTATTGGATCAACAATGGACGGAACCACCTGAAGTTCAGTTAAGAACTTCCTTATCCAGACGGCTTCTTTTGCAGCATCTGCAGCAGCGATATATTCCGCTTTCATCGTCGAGTCAGCAACGGTTTCCTGTTTGGAACTCTTCCAACACACCGCCCCTCCATTGAGGGTAAAGACATAACCCGACATGGATTGGAATCATCCTTGTCACTCTGGAAGCTGGAGTCAGCAAAGGCCTCGATCTGGAGGTCTTTTCCGCCATACACAAAGAACATCTCCTTAGTCCTTCTCAGGTACTTGAGAATGTTCTTTACTGCTAGCCAGTGTTTCTCCCTAGGGTTTGACTGATACCGGCTTACCACACTCAGTGCATAAGCTACATCTGGTCTTGGTACACAACATCACATACATTATAAAGCCTACCGCAGAAGCGTAGGGTATAATAGACATGCAATCCCTTTCCAAATCAGTCTTGGGAGACATCTCTTTGGAAAGGGTGATCCCGTGACAAGCCGGTAGATTACCGTGCTTGGAATCTTCCATACTGAATCTTTTCAGTATGGTGTCGATGTACCTGGACTATGAGAGTCCCAGTATCCTCTTGGATCTGTCACGATAGATCCGGATCCCCAGAATGTATAAGGCATCACCCAGGTCTTTCATGGAGAACCTGTGTGACAAGAAACCTTTTGACAGATTGTAGCATAGGAATGTCACTTCCTATTAAGAGAATGTCATCCACGTATAAAACGAGGAATATGTAAGTCCACGTTGCTCACCCCGGTTCTTACGGGGAGGCGGAAATGGCGAAAAACAATTTTTGGGCGCAAAGGCAACATGGACTAAAAGCCGGATCTTTGCTAAACTAGAAACTAACAAATTACTAGAGGCGTTAACTACTATATCGTAGAAATTATACCTCACAAAACCGGTCCTTCGGGTCTTCTCTCCGCGGTCCGGGTCACCCATCCACGCTCCGAGGGTCGATCCGGATCTTGGTCACCTTCGCGGCCTTCTTGAGTCGAAGACGATCCACCCGAGAGATGTACACCGAGCTCCACCTCGAGCCGAGGCAATTAGGGCAACAAGATCGCTAGTCTTGAAGTCCTAGGTTATGTAGAGGAGCTTGATGGAAGTATTTGTCTATGTGGATTCTTTTTCTCTCAACACATGAGATCAAAAGAATATTTCAAGAGGAGGAAGATGAAGAAGATCAAGCAACCATGGAGCTCTCTTTCTTTCTTCTCACTTGCAAGAGAGAGAATGAGAAAAGAGAAATGAAATTATTAACTAAAGAAAAAAGGCACTATGGTTGCAATAATAGTAAAACAACATCATTACCAATCCTATCATGATAAAGTTGATGCTACATTGAATTGACCATTTTCATAATCAAAAAGAAAAAGAAAATCCAAAGAAGAGTGTAGACCTCTCATGAAGGTCAATGGTCAACTCCGGTCAACGAGTCAACAAAGTCAAGAGAGGTCATGGTGGTCAAATGGTCAATGCTATTAGCCATCACAAATTATCACAAAAAGGATTAGTAAAATAATGTCTCCGGCTCATAATGGTTTTGACCGAACGAATTGTCAAAACCCTAATGAGCCTGCCACATAACGGTTTTGGCCGAACCAACTGCCTAAACCCTAATGGGGCACCACCTCCTTTATCGCTCCTCAAAACTGTGCGTACACACCTGCATCCGCATTCCGTAGAATGCGAATGCACAGAAGACAAAACAAATCCATCCGTGCAATACTAGGATCCGGCTTAAACCAAAGCCCACTAGTATTGCCTGCCCGAACAGCATACGCACACAAGTGTACGTAAGTGATCGCAGCCCTGCCGTAAAACCATACGGCCTCTACACGTTTCGCTCAGTGCAGGGAAACTCTCTGTGTGGGACTCTAAAGACTCGACACTACGCTGGCAGTGGGTTTAACCACAGACCGCAAGCGGTACTAGCTGTACGTAACGGTCCCCAGGTAGATGTCGATAAGAAGGCCGATGAGATAAACCCATCCGAACTCCTACTAAGCCTGTATATGATAATCTCTGTACAGTCTGGTCAGTTCGTCTGATACATCGCATGGCGGGCCTAGGGGGTGGTGAACGTCGGTCCCCCAATAGCGGTACAAGTCGTGTCGGAGTGAAGCCCAGAACACCCTGAGATGACACTGGAAACCTACCAGTATATCTCGCTTGCCCTGGCCAGGGACTACTCGTGTAATGGCTCTCCTAGACACAGCGCGATGTCAACCCCCAATACCGGGAGAGACGAATCCTGTCTAACCGTCACTGCCTCCAAGTGCTTCGGGACTGCACCCAACTACTACCTGTTTGCACGACTCCTTTGAGCCGTGGTAGGGTAGTAATCTAAGTACAGTGGGAACACACTCGAGGCGAAGTGACAGTGTCAAGTCAGCGGACTAAGCTGTACTCATGTCACCTGGGAACTGATAACTGACGATAGGTATAATACCATCCAGCAGTTCCCGACGAGTCCTGTCCAGTGTACTCGTAACCTAACGCGCACCCGCATACTATCTCAAGTACGACGTACTGATGGCTGTGGGACAGACCACCTCCCGAGCTGGGATGAGAAGCGTATACGCTAGTCTACTCCGGAGTATCGATGCCCCGTCTCGATAGTCCTACGACTAGGAACCTGTATAAGGATCTGCTTGTAGATTACCCAGCCCCCACTAGTGTGACTGCCATCACAACGCTGGTAATCAAGCAAAGATCCTAAGGGCTCTACTAATATGTATAAGCGATATGCTAAAAGAAACACATGCATATATTGAAGTAGAAACAAACCAAGTAGCATACTACCATTTTGATCAAGATTGTCTATACAACTGTGAATATCCCAAGCTTCCATTAAGTAATATACAAGCTAGTATGATACAGTAATGGCTTTTAGGGAATATACACTAACAGAATACTACAGTTCTCGCTACAAATCTACTATAGATGCATGGTTCATCTGGATTTTTGATAAAGCCAAATTCTTTGACCGTTTCATCAAAACAGATGTTCCAACTCCGCGATGCCTGCTTTAGTCCGTAAATGGACTTAAGCAACTTGCACACCTTTCCGCTGCTCCCACTCTAAATGAAACCCTCTGGCTGGTCCATATAAACGCACTCCTCTAAATTTCCATTTAGAAAAGTGGTCTTAACGTCCATCTGCCAAATCTCATAATCGTGGAAGGCAGCAATGGCAAGAAGGATCCGAATGGATTTCAGCATAGCTACTGGAGAAAAGATCTCGTCATAGTCCAAACCAGGTCTTTGACGAAAACCCTTTGCAACCAGTCTAGCTTTATAGGTCTCAACCTGTCCATCTACACCAATCTTCCTTTTGAAGATCCACTTGCATCCTACGAGTTTTACCCCATCTGGAGCAACGTCCAACGTCCATACTTTGTTGGTGTACATGGACTCCATTTCGGTCCGCATTGCATCCAGCCATTTTATCGAGTCAACGCTCTGAATGGCCTGCTGGAAGCTAGTCGGCTCATCATAATCAATGATGCAATCCTCTCTATCCCCGTCTATGAGAAAACCGTAGTATCTCTCGGGGGGATGAGACTGCCTACTACTCCTGTGGAGCGGCGTAGGAATGTCATGTTCTTTTGAACCCTCTGGTTCTACTAAGCTTTCAGTAATAGCTCGTGGTTCTGGAATTTCTTCCAGTTCTATTGCGCTCCCACTTATCTGATTCTCCAAAAACTGAGTTTCCAAGAAGTGGGCATGCCGAGAAACAAAAACCTTTTGTTCCTCTTCGCAATAGAAGAAATATCCCTTGGAGTTCTTTGGATATCCCACAAGCTTGCACTGTACTGAGTGTGCCTCGAGCTTGTCCGCATCCTGCTTTTTGACAAAAGCTGGACTTCCCCATGTCTTAATGTGATTAAGATAGGGTCTCTTCCCACACCACATCTGATATGGTGTAGTAGGTACAGTCTTAGTTGGAACTCGGTTCAAAAGGTATGCAGCTGATTCTAGTGCATATCCCCAGAATGATCGCAGTAACTCAGTGTTACTCATCATGGACTGTACCATATCCAATAGGGTTCAGTTCCGTCTCTCCGATACACCGTTATGTTGCGGAGTGTATGGAGGAGTAAGCTGAGAGAGAATTCCATTCTCTTTTAAGTAATCCAGGAACTCGGCACTCAAGTATTCACCACCTCGATCCGATCTCAGTGTCTTGATACTTTTGCCGGTTTGTTTTTCTACTTCACTCTTATATTCCTGGAATTTTCCAAAGGCTTCGGATTTATGTTTCATTAAGAAGACATAACCGTACCTTGAAAAGTCAACCGTAAAAGTAATGAAGTAAGAATAACCGCTTCGTGCATGCGTAGACATTGGACCGCACACGTCGCTGTGTACGAGTCCCAAGAGCTCGCTCGCTCTTACTCCGTGTCCAGTGAACGGATTCTTGTCATCTTTCCTTTGAGACAGGATTGACAAGTGGCATACGATTGATATTCGAACGGATCCAAATATCCTTCTGTATGTAACTTCGTCAACCTTCTCTCATTGATGTGACCCAATCTACAATGCCATAAGAAACTCTGATTTATTTCCGGAGACTTTCTTTTGTGTGTATTCTGGACATTGAAAATCTGTGGTTGGTTTAGTACGTATATACCATTGCTTAATGTACCCGACCCAATCAGAACTTGATTAAGATGAATGTTTACAACATTACTTACAAACGCAAATTCATAACCTTCTTTAGAAATCAAAGATACAGAAATGATATTACAAGTTGCGTTGGGTACAAAAAAGCAATTACGTAAAACCAAAACATGTCCATTTGACATTCCCAGGTGATAGCCCCCACGGCCTTAGCATCCATGCTAGCTCCGTTTGCAACTTTGAGGGTCATGTCACCTGCCTTCAAAAACCTACGGTTTCTCAATGCATGCAAAGAATTACAGATATGAGATCCTGATCCGGTATCCAATACTCAGGAAGTAGAGTTTATTGATAGACAGTTTTCAATAACATACACACCTGAAGCTGAAGCCGCAACTTGCTTCAGATCCTGTGTTCTGGCTTTCCAAGCCCTGCAATCTTTCTTCCAGTGCCCACTCTTATGACAGTAAGAGCACTCTTCCTTCCCCACAAGTTTTCCCGCTATCTTTGTTGCTTTTGTCTTTCCCTTCGTATCCACTTTACTAACACCGCCCCTTGGTTTGGCGGGGGCTTTCTTCTTCTTTCCCTTGGCTTTCGCCTTGGACCTAGAAGAGGAAGATCCTCCTACAAACAAAGTGGATGTTTCCCTACCTTTCTGTAGGGTGCCCTGTGCACTCCTCAGCATGTTGAGGAGTTCTGAAATTTCAACTTCTTCTTCTTGCAAGTTGAAGTTCAGGATAAACTGGGCGTAAGTGGAAGGAAGGGACTGAAGAATCAAGTCCGTATAGAGCTCATTCTCCAACGTGGTCCCAAGGTCCGCGAGCTCCTCTATGAAGCCAATCATCTTAAGCACGTGTTCCGCTACCGATGATCCGACGGCCAACCTTGCCGAAAACAGCTTTTTCGACACTTCGTATCTTGCGATACGAGATTGCTTTCCATACAGTTCTTTTGTATGGAGAAATATGGATTCGAGGTCCATATTCTCGTGCCTCTTCTGATGTTCGTTGTCCATAGAGGCAAGCACGAGGCACTTGGCCTTCGCACAATCGATTTCCCAGGTCTTATGGATTTCCTTATCCGCGACGCTGGTTTTGGGACCTGGGACAGGGGGAGCTTTGGTGGTAAGGAGATACCCCAACTTGTCATAAGTGATTGCCATTTTGACATTCCTGAGCCAATCTTTGTAGTTTGGCCATGTCAGTATGTTTTTAGCTAGTAGTAACTTAAGTCCGGTTATGATGTTTGGTCACTGCTATTAGGAGAGAGAGAAGAAACAATTTAGCATGATGCTCTTGCAAGTTTAGAGTGGTTTTTAATTTGTCTAAACAGGATGGCTCCCACTGTCTCTCGAATCCCTCCTCAAACCAAAAAGGAAGAATTAGTCAGGATCAATCTCACCGTACAATACTTGCTTAACCGTTCGGCCAGGCTGGTGTCGGTACTTCGAAGGAGGTTTTCCAACACTTTCGCGAAGTTCCTTAATTAAATAACCTCTTTTCCCTGGGGGCGTAGCCTCGCTAACACCTTTCTAGACACCTACTTGGTTTATAGCGTTGATCGTTAAGTGAGAAATTTCCCGAGGAGTAGCATATACTCAAAGTAGGATCGGGATCCAAATATCATCGCGTGACAAAACTGAAGGAATCCTACCAGAATCATCACACCAAATGGTATGCAGTGCTAGCAAGTTTCAGTTCTTTTGAAACTCCCGATGTGGATTTTTGCCCCATGCTCTTATGACCTTGACTTTGGCCAAAATATCATAAGTCACATGTCAAGTTCTACCCGTCATTCTCCAGGTTAATTTGAGCCCATCCTCACATACCCTTGACTTTGGCCAAAATGGTAGAATGACTGCACCAAACCAACACATCTATCTATGCTGCACATGAATACCCAATAGCTACCAATCACTATGCCTTGACTTTGGCCAACATACATAGCTTGAATACTTATTGACCATTCATGTGAAACGACGGAGGGCTACAAATGGTTTTGGCGAAACCATGAACGTAGTGAACTTGATATAATCGAAAGAACGAGATAGCTTTTAAAAGGAGTGGCTTAAGCTCCGTGTTTAAAAGTTATTTTTGAAAAGAAACCGAGTGGTTTTGAAAGTGTTCCAACGACTTTTACTTGGTTTATTTTTCTTGCATTAATTCCAATGCATCCCATCATTTAATCCTACCATTGTAGAAAACAACCAAAATATGACGTACGCTTATGCCATCCGCATTCGCCACGGGGACCCGTCATTACCCGTTAGGTTACTTAACTAACGACAGAGCGGGGGCTGGACTAGCGCGGATGCAAAACATAAACAACGCCTAAATAATATCATACTTAGATATATTGCAATGATAACCATTTCAGATCACAGATGAACACATTGGATATACTAGGAATCCGCAATTCGTACGAGCCTGTAACGAAAAGCGGATTACACGGTCGCGATGAATAGCCAATACCCCACCCTAGACCCCTACGGGTGCGGCAAACTACCCGCCAAATATCCGAAGCGGAGCAACCTCCCTCAACGACGTGAGTAGGCCACTCGGCACTTCGAGATACCCGGTAATTTGTGCACCCCACCTTGGGTCTATCCTAGGAGCAAAAACAGTAAAAAGAAATTATACAATAACGGCTACAACCCTGACCCGGTTGTGCGGCCAAAAATAATATTACATCAATTTACATATTACATGAATTGAAAGATAAAAGAAAACTCTCATCTCACAACCCCCCGGCTATTCATCCGCGACAATCTAATGAATTCATATACACATACCATCAACATTACAGATCACAGATATGTATAACCCCCACTAATCGACGTATAGCGATTAGCGGACGTTCAATACATAAAACACATCACAGATATGTACCCGTCAGCTTAAGTCTTTAGAAGTTCGATCAAAATACGGATTTTCAAGCCCCAAAAACTAATTTTGCTTTCTGGAAAATCTGGGCAGAAAAAACATATTGTAAAAATCACAAAACAACACCAGAAACACACTGCAGCAAAATTGTGCCAAGGCCGAATCAACTCGGCCGCGGAACAGCGGCGGGAGCATGCACCCGCCGCGTTTCCGCGGCAACTTGACCGGTTCGTTGGACCAATTTTCTTGGGTGTTTTAACAAAAGCCTGAACCGATTTTTAAGATAAGATTTATCATTTTTTGGACAGAAAAAAATTCGGCAGAAACTTGATATTACGGGTTCGTTTCGCGACTTTTTCTTCGATCGAATTTCTAGTTACTTTGCTAACATGTAAGATAGTGTTTAACTAGGCTCTGATACCACTGTAAGTCCACGTTACCTCTCCCGGTACTTACGGGCTTGCGGAAATGATGAAAAATGATTTTTCAAGAGGTGGTAACATGGACTCAAAATACGGATCTTTGTTAAACAACTAACTAACAACCTAACTAGAGTTTTACCTACTCGGTTAGGGGGCTATACCTTTCTTGAACTCCTTCGTCTTCAACTCTTTCCGGTGTACGGATCGGCCTCACCTCGTCGTCTCCTTGCGCCGAAGATGGATCCACCAGAAAGCTTCTACCTTTGGCTTCTTCTTCGAACTTGAAGAAACTAGAACACTTGGTTTGCTAAACCTTGTGAACTAGGATGAGTAGAGAAGTGATTTGGGTTTTCTTTTATCTCAAAGGCAATGTTTCTCAACTCATGAGAGGGTGTTGCCTTGAGCTAGAGAGAGAGCAAGAGGAAGAGCAAGAGGGAGAGCTCAAAACAAGAGAGAGAAATGAAATGAGAGAATGAGTAACTCTTTTGCCATCCAAGCTCTCATAATCCAAAACCATCATAACAAAATAGTAATCAAGTATTATGTGATGGTTCAAGTCAAAATGGCTATATCATTTCATGCACTCATTTTGCAAAAACAAACAAGCAAGCAAAAGTCTTTGCCATGAAATGATAGCCATTGTCATGATGATGGTCAACTAGTCCAACCTAGTCAACCGGTCAACAAAGTCAACAAGTCAACAAAGTCAACCCCTCAACAACCATGTCACTATAATACTTAATTAATATTATTGTTAATCATATTTCTTATTCTCATTAGGGTTTAGTAAAAAGTCAATAGTCAACAGTCAACTGTCAACAGTCAACAGTCAACAACCCCAATGAGAATCCTCTGCCTCTGTCTCTCTGTCAACTGTGCATACAGACCTGCATCCGCGTTCCGAGGAACACGAATACAAACGAGATAAAACCAATCCCAAAATGTACACTAGGATCTGGCATAAACCAAAGCCCTCTAGTGTTAACTGTCCGGACACCAAACGTGCACAAGTGCATGGATGTGACCGAATCCTGTCGCAAAACCATGCGACCTGTCGCAAAACCATGCGACCTCTACTCTTTTGTCTAAAGGCGAATAGCTTTTTGTGTGGAACTCTAAAGACTCAACACTATGCTGGCAGTGGGTTTAACCACAGACCGCAAGCGGCACTAGCTATGCGTAACGGTCCCCAGGTAGATGCCGACAAGAAGACGGATGAGGTGAAACCCATCTGAACTCCTACTGAGCCTGAATGTGACAATCTCTATACAGTCCGGTCTGTTCGTCTGATACATCGCATGGAGGGGCTAGGGGGCGGTAAACGTCCGTCCCCTAATAGCGGTACAAGGCGTGTCGGAGTGTAGCCTAGAACACCCTGAGATAGCACAGGAAACCTATTAGTATATCTCGCTTGCCCTGGCCAGGGACTACTCATGTAATGGCTCTCCTAGACACAGCGCGATGTCAACCACCAATACCGGGAGAGACGAATCCTGTCTAACCGTCACTGCCTCCAAGTGCTTCGGGACTGCACCCAACTACTACCTGTTTGCACGACTCCTTTGAGCCGTGGTAGGGTAGTAATCTAAGTACAGTGGGAACACACTCGAGGCGAAGTGACAGTGTCAAGTCAGCGGACTAAGCTGTACTCATGTCACCTGGGAACTGATAACTGACGATAGGTATAGTACCAACCAACAGTTCCCGACGAGTCCTGTCCAGTGTACTCGTAACCCAACGAGCACCCATATACTATCTCAAGTACGACGTACTGACGGCTGTAGGACAGACCGTCTCCCACACTGGGACGAGAAGCGCATACGCTAGTCTACTCCGGAGTATCGATGCCCTGTCTCGATAGTCCTGCGACTAGGGACCTGCATAAGGATGTGCTTATAGATTACCCAGCCCCCACTAGTGTGACTGCCATCACAACGCTGGTAATCAAGCAAAGATCCTAAGGGCTCCACTAATGTGTATAGGTGATATACTAAAGTAAACACATGTACACATTGAAGTAGAAACAAACCAAGTAGCATACTACTATATTGAGCAAGATTGTCTATACAAGGTGAATATCCTAAGCTTCCATTAAGTAATATACAAACTAGTATGATACAGTAATGGCCTCTAGGGCATATACACTAACAAGAAGCAGTACCGCTGAGGGTAGTGAAGACGGAGAATATCCTCCACTTCTTCAAGACGCACATCATTTATCGGTTTGGAACTCCGAGACGGATTATCTCCGATAACGGACCAGCCTACAGAAGCCACAAGTTCAGCCGCTTCGCACAACAACACAATATCGACTGGAGATACTCCTCAGTTTATAATCCCCGAACTAACGGTCTAGCTGAGGCTTTCAACAAGACCTTGATGAAAATCGTGAAAAAGACGGTGTCCCGAAATAAGAAGGACTGGCACGAGAGACTCCATGAAGCTCTCCGGGCGTACCGGACTACATTCAAAACGGCCACGAACACAACTCCATACGTATTGGTATTCGGTACAGAGGCGGTACTCCCCCTCGAGATAGAGCTACCCTCTCTACGAATGGCAGTTCATTACGAACTAACGGATGAAGAGAATGCTCACCTTCGGCTTGAGGAGCTCGACGCCCTTGATGAAACCCGGCTTATAGCGCAGCAAAATCTGGAAGCTTATAAAGCAAAGATGACGCGCTCATACGAAAGATTGACTAGGCCGAAGACATTCCGCCAAGGCGAACTCGTGCTAGTGGTCAAAAGACCTATGATCCCCAATCGCGCCAAGCGGGGGAAATTCGAGCCAAACTATGAAGACCCATACATCATAGACAAGGTCTACCAGGGTGGAGCCTATCTACTCATGGACATGCATGGCGAAAGGCCCTTCAGGACAATAAATGGTCACTTCCTGAAGAAATACTACGCCTGACGAGTCATGGCATAGGTCAACGATAGATGACGACGACTATGTCCGCTCGCTATCTTCCTAAGCCTAAACTCTGTAAGTAATAGCCGGCCTCCTTAACAACGGACCGAAACGTCCTTAAACTAACAACGGACCGAAACGTCCTTAAACTAGCAACGGACCGAAAAGTCCTTAAACTAACGACGGACCGAAACGTCCTTAAACTAACAACGGACCACTGTGTCCTAAAACTAGCCGTTGACCGAGATGTCGATAACTACGGTGGATTGCAGCATCCCAAAGCTGATACAAAAAAAGAGAATAAAAAAAAAAGAAAACGGTATGTCCATAAGCAAAATGGGCACGGATGAAAACCCGAAAGGGCTCCGTGAGTAAAAATAGCAGGGCTACCGGCGAGTTTTGTGAAAACCCGAAAGGGTGCAACCTCTTTAAAATAAAAAAAAAAAAGAAAAAAAGAAAACGGTATGTCCATAAGCAAAATGGGCATGGATGAAAACCCGAAAGGGATCCGTAAGTAAAAACAGCAGGGCTACCGGTGAGTTTTGTGAAACCCCGAAAGGGCGCAATCTCGTTAAAAGACACTTGCAAGGTCCTTTCGACCTTGTAAGGAGAAACCACCTGCGTGAGATCCTTACGACTCACAAGGGAGCAACATACTCAGGGATCCCCACGATTCCTAAGGAGAAATTACACTTGCGAGATCCTCACGACTCATAAGGAGAACCCTCTTATGGGACCCTCACTGCTCATAAGATTTGAAATTCTTAAGCTATAGGGACCTAAACCTGTTCTTAAGCAGCCCCTACAACCTCCGATACTGCCCTACAAGTGGCTTAATGCTGACCCTTGTATACAATCCACGGGCGCGAATAAACATTTCCCTAACAAAGTCCCATCCGTGACTAGGGATATGTGTACATGGTGAACAACCCTTGTAAGTCCTCTCGACTTATAAAGAGAAAACACTCTTGTAAGATCCTTACGAATTATAAGAGATCATACACTTATGAGTCCTCACGATTTCTAAGGAGAAAACGCACCTACGAGATCCTCACGACTCGCAGGGAGAAATACCTTTATGAGACCCTTACGACTCATGAAGTCAAAAGCCTTAGTCGACAGGATCTAAACCCTGATCGCTAAGCCACCTTTGTCCGACATCGACAGAGGTAAATGATGATTCGCTCCTGGCCATATCCCAGTTGTAGCGGTGCTAATGCCGAAACCGGTGTCTAATTCCAAGCCTGCAGCAAGAAGTTGACAAGCCACACATGCATACAAAATAGCCGAAATGATGGGGCAACTTGCAAACAAAATCAGCAAGTAAAAAAATGTATGCATGCAAAATAGCCGAAATGATTGGGCAACTCGCAATAAAAGCAGCGAGTAAAAATAAAACAAATAGCCGAAATGATTGGGCACCGCGAAAAATAGCCGAAATGATTGGGCAATCGCGATTTTCGCGATATAAAAAGCTGAAATGATAGAGCATCGCGGAAAGAAATAAAAAAAATGAAAGAATGAAACTTTATACCCTACAGGTGATATCATGCCAATCCCTATATACAATCCATGGGCGCAAACAAAGAGCGAATCACACCCGTCCTCCCCAAGCTTCGTCAGAAGGAGAGGCCAAATCTCAATGATTCATAGACAGCCTAGAGATCATCTCAACATTCGTCTCATTACAACGGACACAACATCGAGCAAAGCAGAATAGCGGCAACTCCCAGTTCCATGGCTCGGCGGTGTACAGATGAACAAGAGTCAAACTCCGACTCCGTGAAATGCGGATAAAGTCAACCCTTCCTGGCTACGTGGAACGCGGATTATGTCACTCCTGACCCAGTGGAAAACGCCCAGAGAGGATCCTGGTCCTCGTAGAGCATGGCAATGACCCCGTGTGAAGCATCCAGAGCGGAGCCTGGTCCTCGCCGAACACGGCAGTGAACCCGTGGGAAGCATCCAGAGCAAAATTCCTGGCTACGTGGAACGCAGATTATGTCACTCCTGACCCCGTGGAAAACGCCCAGAGCGGATCTTGGTCCTCGCAGAGAACGGCAATGACCCCGTGTGAAGCATCCAGAGCGGAACCTGGTCCTCGCCGAGCACGGCAGTGAACCCGTGGGAAGCATCCAGAGCAAAATTCCTGGCTATGTGGAACGCGGATTATGTCACTCTTGACCCCGTAGAAAACGTCCATAGCGGATCCTGGTCCTCGCAGAGCACGACAATGACCCCGTGTGAAGTATCCAGAGCGGAGCCCGGTCCTCGCCGAACACGGAAGTGAACCTGTGGGAAGCATCCAGAGCAAAATTCCTGGCTACGTGGAACGCGGATTATGTCACTCCTGACCCCATGGGAAACGTCCAGAGCGGATCCTGGTCCTTGGAGAGCATGACAATGACCCTGTGTGAAGCATCCAGAGCGGAGCCTGGTCCTCGCCGAACACGGCAGTGAACCCGTGGGAAGCATCCAGGGCAAAATTCCTGGCTACGTGGAACGCGGATTATGTCACTCCTGACCCCGTGGGAAATATCTAGAGCGGATCATGGTCCTCACAGAGCACGGCAATGACCCCGTGTGAAGCATCCAGAGCGGAGCGTGGTCCTCGCCGAACACGGTATTGAACCCGTGGGAAGCATCCAGAGCAAAATTCCTGGCTACGTAGAACGCGGATTATGTCACTCCTGACCCCGTGGAAAACGTCCAGAGCGGATCCTGGTCCTCGCAGAGCACGGCAATGACCCCGTGTGAAGCATCCAGAGCGGAGCCTGGTCCTCGCCGAACACGGCAGTGAACCCGTGGGAAGCATCCAGAGAAAAATTCCCGGCTACGTGGAACGCGGATTATGTCACTTCTGACCTTGTGGAAAACGTCCAGAGCGGATCCTGATCCTCGCAGAGCACGGCAGTGAACCCGTGTGAAGCATCCAGAGTGGAGCCTGGTCCTCGCCGAACATGGCAGTGAACCCGTGGGAAGCATCCAGAGCAAAAATTGGACTATGAGGTCCTTAAACTCACGGACTATGATGTCCTTAACCTCGACCGTGATGTTTTAAAACTAACATTGGACTGTAGGGTCTTTAAACCCATGGACTATGTTGTCCTTAACCTCGACCGTAATGCCTTAAAACTAACATCGGACTGTGGGGTCCTTAAACCCATGTACTATGACGTCCTTAACCTCGACTGTGATGTCTTAAAACTAACATTGGACTGTGAGGTCCTTAAACTCATGGACTATGATGTCCTTAACCTCGACCGTGATGTCTTAAAACTAACAACGGACTGTGGAGTCCTTAAATCCACGGACTATGATGTCCTTAACCTCGACCGTGATGTCTTTAAACTACAGTATCCTGGAGAACGACCAGAGCGGAGCCTGGTCCTCGCAGAAAACGGTGGTGAACCCGTGGGAAGCATCCAGAGCAACCACTGACTCCGTGAAATGCGGATGAGGACAACTTCATCCATCACTTGCGGGTCCTCACGACTCGTAAGGGAGTAAATTCTCTTGTGAGATCCTTATGACTTTCAAGAGAAAACACACTTAGGAATCCTCATGATTCTTAAGGAGAAATTACACCTACGGGATCCTCTCGACCGGTAGGGAGAAAATTCTTTACGAGACCCTCACGGCTCATAAAGTTGAAAAATCCTAGGTGACAGATCCTAACCCTGTTTTCTAAGCCATCACCACCGTACAAAGAGCACAAGATTGACATCTATATACTATCTACAGACCGCACTTGCTAAAGTCACATGGCCAACAACACAGCAAGAAAGAAGAAAGCAGAGAGATGACACAAGACATTTACGAAGAACATGTATCTTTTACTCATGAACTCAATTGAATACAAGATACATCATATAAAAATATAAAAAATAGATACATATATTCAAAGATTACAAGTGTATAATTGATACAAAGGCAGCTACTGAGAAGGAAGCGTTTTCAACAAATCCATAAGTTGCTCTCGCACTTCTTTTAGTGCCTTCTCATGATCAGCCGCCGCGGCCAGCTCCGCTTCGATTCGAGTCCTTTGTTGCAAGCAAGATGAAATCTTCTCATCAATTTCCCATTGGGCAGCTTCGCAACTCTGCATAACCCGCTCGATAGAGTCGAGCTTTCGTCTCAATACAAGCCCGTCCGAGATACATCGCTGCAAAGTGTCAAAGACAGCTCTCAGTTGTGCGGCGTTCGCTTCGACCTGGGCATGCAATTGGACAGACTCAGCGGAAGCCTCCTCGCATTCCTTCCGCCTCAAGGTCGCTTCTTGTTCGAAATGGCGGAGGAAGGACGCACTCTGCTCGACCCATGCTGCCCGCTGGGAGTTCAAAGCCTGAGTCTCAGGGGCAAGACGCATAAGTTCAAGATGATGCAGACAGGTCTCAATCTTCCTGCAGTGATCAACCCAAGACTCGACGACGCCTTCATCATGGAAATTTACAAGCGTCGCCAGCATCGGATTGACCTCAGCAGTGAAATCTACGGCAGATGTAGGAGCCTCCGCGTCAAGCTCCTCGACGTATTCGCTCAGCATACGCAGACTCATCACAGCACCCTTTGAGGATGGACGCCTGGAGAAGGGGCCTGCCGGCATCATAATGCGAGATTCAAAAGAGGCCGGATTTGAAGCGACCGCTGCAAAACAAATCACAATCATATGACGGATCAAGAAATATAAGAGATTCATGAAAAATGGGATTTACTATACCAGCTGCAGCAGGTGGCAAAGCCGGGAGGACCAGCGGCGCAACTGATCCCTCATCTCCTCCTTCAATCTGTAACACTGCAATCAAGGAAAAGAAGAATCAGAAATGATTTCATTGTCGATAAAAGAAAGAGCATTAATTAAAAGCTGTATTCACCAGCGCCACTGGATGAAGCAACCTCCGACGAGACGGAGAAGTGGGGACGCGGCGCCTGGTACAGGTGGTCAAAAAGGACTCCTGCAAAAACGCGATAACGCAACGTCAGTACATGAATTATACAGCCGAGAAATAAGACTGATGGGTCACAAATCCATACCTTCCAGCATTTGCGACGGTGCGAGAGAAGGTAGAGAGGTGGTCACCGTCAGGGCGGTAACTGACAGCGCTGTCTCGAGTAGCGCGACATCAGCGCTAGCCGCACCTGCATTAGAAACAAGATAAACCCTGTCAGGAAAAATTGAAAAGAGATTGCAGAATAAAAAGAAAGGCGGTGACTTAAAATCTACCTGATGAGTCGCCGGTCGGAGCCGTGACTAGGGCATCACTCGATACAACAGCGGCGTCTCCCTTCTCCATCGGAGTGGTCTCACCTCCCGTCACCTCGTCCCCAGACTCCACGAGAGCCGTCGTCACACTTGTGACGCCGGGACATGACAAAGAACCGTAGGCGAGAAGGGCGATGATCGGAGCGGTGCCCGACTCTTGAGAAAGAGCAGCCACCTCTTACCCAGCAATTGTACCCGTTTTGCTCGCCACCACCTCGGGCTCAGTAATTGTAACTGTCTTATCCACTGCCGCTTTAGGCTCCGTCGTGGTAGCCGTCTCATCGGCCACTACCTCGAGCCTGGCAATTGCGACCACGTCATCTGCTGCCGCCCCGGGTTCGGGAATAGCAGCTACCTCCTCTACCGGTCCCTCGGGCTCAGCGGTCGCTGCCACTTCTTCGGGAAGACTCGGCTCTGCAAAGATAAGATATATGAGAACTGATAGCTTAAAACTTTGACAACAAAGCCTCAAGGCACATTACTTGGAGTTGAGTTACCGCTGGCTTCCCGAGCCGCACGTGCCATCCGTCTGTAAGCAGTAGACAAGGCAACCGGAGACTCCTCTAAAGGAGTAGCAGCAGGGGTAACGGTGCTTGAACCTCCTCCCACAGCTAAAGGAGCACTACGCTCCCTTGCTGTGCGCCTCCGGCGCTTCCTTTCCTCCCGAGCCGTCAAAACAGACCTTTTAGAAGCCTCCTTTAACAGGACGTCATCATCCACATCCAGGGGTACCTCTGGAGCCGTCAAGGCTTCCATCATCGGTTTTTTGAGTAATACCTCTTTCGGCAGTGCAGAAGAGGTCGGGACTTCGGTAGCTGGCCGGGGGAGAATTTCCGCAACAGCTTGTGAGATAGGCATTGTGGTCCCTGCGATAAGACAAAGAAAGGGTCAGATTACTCATAAGAAACGGGAGAAGAAACATGGCGAACCGAAATGTACCGAGGCCCAAGGATGCTCGAAGTCGTTCCTCTTCCTCAAAAGTCTTGAGAGAAGCAGTGAGAGCTTCTTCGGTAGAAATGCCTATTAAAGAAGGAAAAGCGTTAGTAAAAAAACGATAGAAGTATGATGCAATGGCGGAAAATACAACTAATGATTACCTGATCGTGCGAGGTTAGCCAACCCCTCTTCGCGTCTTGCCAATCGCTCGGAAGCTGCGATGGCAGCCGCCAGATCAGTATCATCTGGCGGCATGAATAAGCCCTCATTTGTCCCATACTCGCTCAAGCCCTCACTATAAGGAGCATAAGGCTCCTGATCAAATACGACATCGGCAGAGAAGAGCGATATCTTTTTCTTCTTCTATGAGCGAGCTCCGGTCGCAGCCAGCACCAGCTTGCGTTTCGTGGGCACTTTAGGACGGCGAGTCCCGATATCCGAGCCCACGCCAGATTCAGGTGAAGCTAAGGTTACCGTCTCCACAGGAGCGTGGGGCACCGAGGGCACGTACACCATCTCCATAGGAGCATGGGGCAATCCACGCGTGGGTCTTAGCACACGTGGGGGCTCAACCGCAGCAACCCCTTTTAGCGGAGGGGGGACAGCGATCCGTCGCTTCAAAGGGACGTTGCGATCGCTGGCAGGCGGCGCACTCTTGCGATCAAGCAGCAGTCGCCTCTCTTCTCTGATGACAGCACCCATCGCATGTTGATACCAGGCCCCGTATACGTTAAGGGCCCTCGGAATGCAACTCGGCTCGCTAATAAAGAAGTGGGAGACCGTATTTAAGCGCATAAAGTGGTGCAGTGCACTCCGTATTCCCTCTCTGGTGGCAGCAGGTTCCTCCAAGAACGTCTCTAGTGGAACCCCCTGGTTATAACTCAGCTGCTGTGTAAAATGATGGGGATTATATCTCATAAAAAGCGCCGCATCATTTTGCCTGAATACGAGAAAGCCCGGCCTAATGGAGTATAGGTGTAGAATCTCCCGGGCTTTCAACACGGAGGCCCCGTCCTTAAAAGTGTCGTGCAATGCCAGCACCGTCTTGGAAGTTTCTTGACCGATCGTCAGGACTTTGTCCGTAAAAGATATACCAGCTCCGACCGTGCGCGGACGAAGAAGCAACCCCCTAGCCTCCCGCTGAGACGGATTCACGATAGAAGCCTCAACCAGCCGCATAATTCTGGGGAATTTACACTTCTCGAAAAATGAGGGTCTTTTATGAATGCCAAATACCCCGAGCACGTGCATTTCCATCCACGAAGTAAAATAATGCATCGGGAAGTTGGCAGCGTGCACCCCCAGTTCAGCTGTATCCGCCGCCACGCTAAGACCATGATACAGATGGGATAACCCAGCAATCCCAATAGCCACTTGTATCCTGGCCACCATTCGATGCTCTGGGTAAAAGAAGGACGGCCTCATATAGCGAGGGTGCATGGGGAGCGCGAACCTGCACAACCACAGCCCCAGAAACCCAAGAAAGAAAACCTCTTCGTCAATGCCCGGAGCGGCGATTTCTGACAGAGGAATAATTGCGGCAACGGGAAGAAAAAATCCCTTCTGATCGTCTTCCAATACTGGTCGACGGTCCAAACCAAAGCCGAAGGGGTCGTCGAGCTTGGCAAATTTTTCGCCTCGTTGCGATAGAATCTCCGGGCGAAGAAACCGGGCAAAGAAGTCTGCGAAACTAACCCCCCGACCTCCGGATTCCAAAAAGAGGATCTCGTACATATTCAGCACCTTTATCAGACCAGTAAACTGGTGTTGGATGGCGTTCTCCGGTGTTAGGCCCATCCGCATTCGCAACGGGGCCCCGTCATTACCCGTTAGGTTACTTAACTAACAACAGAGCGGGGGCTGGACTAGCGCGGATGCAAAACATAAGCAACGCCTACTAGATATCATATATAGATATATATATTCGTCAGATGCGATGATAGCCATTTCAGATCACAGATGAAAAAATTGGATATACTAGAAATCCGCGTTTCGTTCGAGCCTGCAACGAAAGACGGATTACACGGCCGCGATGAATAGCCAAACCCCACCCTAGACCCCTACGGGTGCGGCAAACTACCTGCCAAGTACCCGAAGTGAAGCAACCTCCCTCAACAACGTGAGTAGGCCACTCGGCACTTCGAGATACCCGGTAGTTTGTGCACCCCACCTTGGGTCTATCCTAGGAGCAAAAACAGTAAAAGAAATAATATACAATGGCGGCTACAACCTCATCCCGGATGTGCGGCCATAAAATAATATTACATCAATTTACATATTACATCAAATGAAAGATAAAGAAAACTTTCATCTCACAACCCCCGGCTATTCATCCGCGACAATCCAACGAGTTCATAGACACAATCCAACAACATTACAGATCACAGATAGGCACAACTCCCACTAATCGACGTATAGCGATTAGTTGACGTTCAGTGCATATATCACATCACAGATATAACCCATTAGCTAAAGACTACAGAACTTCGATCAAAAATACGGATTTGTAACTACCCCAAACACAATTTTGTTCTCTGGAAATTCTGGGCAGGAACAAAATATCCTAAAAATCCCAAAACAGAACACTGAGTAAACTGCAGCAAAGAAGAGTCGCGGCCGAGTCAACTCGGCCGTGAATCCGCGGAGAAACGCATGGTTTCGCCGCGGTTCCGCTGTGAGTTGACCGGGTCAGGGGCTCGTTTTTGCTGCATGTTCTTAGAAAACCCTGAGCCGATTTTTAAGGTATGTGGAATTATTTTTTGAGCAGTTTTAAAAAATCGGCAGAAAGTTAAGTTTTCGGACGTGTTTTGCGATTTTTTCTCGGATCGAAATTCTAAATACTTTGCTAACATGCTAGTTGTTGTTTAGCTAGGCTCTGATACCACTGTAAGTCCACGTTGCCCACCCTGGTTCTTACGGGGAGACGGAAACGGTAAAAAACGATTTTTTGACACAAGGCAACATGGACTAAAAAGAGGATCTTTGCTAAACAAAAACTTAGCAAACTAACTACAAGTTTAACTACTCGGTTAGAGGGTTATACCTAGGTCTTGAACTCCTTCTCTTCTTTCTCCATGTAGTTGTTTGAACGGCTCCTCCTCGTATTCTTCTCTTTGTCGAAGAAGGATCCACCCGAAGGCCTCTACCTTGAGCTCCTACCTCAACCTAGAGGTAACTAAAGTGCTTGGATTGCTAAACCTAGAACTCTAGAGTGAGTAGAGTGGAGTTTTAGTAGTTTTATCTCAATAGCTCATGGTTCTCAACACATGAGACATGAGATCTTTTAGAGAGAGCAAGAGGATGAGCTTTGGATGAGAGAGAGTGATCAAGTGAGAATGAGATAATCATTTACAACCATGCTCACAAAAGTAAGAATAATGATGATAATAATAATAATTAAGAATTGTGATGGTTAGTTTCAATGACCGTTATCATTTCATGCATTTAATCATTTTGCAAAGAACAAGAAGCATCATTGAAATGAAATGATGATGGTCAACAAGTCCATAATGGTCAACCGGTCAACAAAGTCAACAAATTAACAAAAGTCAAATGTTCGACTCAACCATGGCACAATAATCCTTAATTAATATTATTAATCATATTTCCCATTCTCATTAGGGTTTAGAAAAAGTCAACGGTCAACAACCCTAATGAGAATCCTCTGCCTCTGCCTCTGTCAACTGTGCATACACACCCGCACCCGTGTTCTGAGGAACATGAATACAATGAGACAAAACCAATCCCAAAACATATACTAGGATCTGGCTTAAACCAAAGCCCGCTAGTAATAACTGCCCGGACACCAAACGTGCACAAGTGCGCGGATGTGAACGAACCCCGTCGCAAAACCATGCGACCTCTACTCTGTTTTGCCCAAAGGCGAATAGCCATCTGTGTGGGACTCTAAAGACTCGACACTATGCTGGCAGTGGGTTTAACCACAGGCCGCAAGCGGTACTAGCTGTACGTAACGGTCCCCAGGTAGATGCCGATAAGAAGACTGATGAGGTGAACCCATCCGAACTCCTACTGAGCATGAATGTGACAATCTCCGTACAGTCCAGTCTGTTCGTCTGAGAATATCGCATGGCGGGCCTAGGGGGCGGTAAACGTCAGTCCTCTAAAAGCGATACAAGTCGTGTCGGAGTGTAGCCCAGAACACCCTGAGATAACACTGGAAAACCTACCAGTATACCTCGCTTGCCCTGGCCAGGGACGACTATGTGTAATGGCTCTCCTAGACACAGCGCGATATCAACCCCCAATACCGGGAAAGACGAATCCTGTATAACCGTCACTGCCTCCAAGTGCTTCGGGACTGCACCCAACTGCTACCTGTTTGCACGACTCATTTGAGCCGTGGTAGGGTAGCAATCTAAGAACAGTGGAAACACACTCGAGGTGAAGTGACAGTGTCAAGTCAGCGGACTAAGCTGTACTCATGTCACCTGGGAACTGATAACTGACGATAGGTATAGTACCAACCAACAGTTCCCGATGAGTCCTGATTGAATTTAATGTTCTTGTTTGTGTAAATCGAACAAAGCGAATGAGTTTCTTTGTGTCGGTAATTAGAAAATGTATAGAATCACAATCAAAGAATTATATTTGACCGCAATCAATTACGGTGTCGATTGTAGATCGTAAGCGAGTGCGGATCGTCCACAGGGATTGTGCGATTCGTTTCTGTATTTAATTTGTTTGAATCGAAAAGTTAATCGAAAAGAAAAGAAAACATGATTCAAGAATTTATCAATTGATTCAGGTGTCACGAGTTTAATCAAGAATCAAGAAACTGATAAACAATCAAGAATGGGATTTCGATAATATTTCCAATCAAATGTCAAGAATCTAAATGAGGCTCGTAGGAATCGATCGGATCTATAGACGTGATGTAATCTAAAGATTTCGTGTTCTTGTCCTTCGAAGGATTGATACTAGATCGATGATGATCGACGAGAGTTAGGGCTTCTTCGTGAAACTAGGGTTTCATCATATCCCTTGTTCTGTTGTCGATATCATTCACATTCTAGCCTCTAGCAATTTCAAGAAACGATCGTAACTCTCCAATTTCGAGCGATATCATTCAAGAAAGCATCGTAACGAAATGGGTTGTCGGTTCTTGAACTTGCTAGGGTTTACAAAACTTGTAGGAATCAAGAATCGTTTTCAGATATATTACATCATCATTCTATTGATCGTTCTCGGCTCCTTTACGAGCGGAGTATTACTCAAACATCACAACAAGAACAACAATTACAAATTGAGATCTAATCATGATGCAAGAATTTAAAGAAAACAAGATAAAAGAAAATCACCTTTTATTTATATCAACAATTTGATTACAGTCGCTCAAGAACTACAAGAGGAAGAACGAAATTGTCGATTTGGCGTCGCTCGGCTCCGTGAGTCGCGGATCGTTTGGACCACTTGCTCTGTTGAAGATCGGCTCGGCTCATAAAAGGTTGCAAGTCTTCTTGCTTGATGGGTACTCGGGATCTTGGCTTTTGGAGTTGGAATTAGGGTTAGGGTTTCACACAAGCCTTGTCACTATACTTGTGGAAGAAGAAGATGAAGGGGGTAAAATGAAGAAGTATCTAAGTCTTGGATAATGGATCCAAGTATCAAGTATCTTTTTCAACCCTAGGTTTAGGCTTCTATTTATAGACTTCCGAAACCCTAGGTCTAGGTTTGAAATTCCAATTCCCTCCAAAAGTTTGTTGAGGAGTTTCTAGAAAGAGTTTGTTAGGAGTTAGCTTAGGGTTTAAGCTAGGGTTTAAGAAGAAGTTTCTAGAATGATAGGCTAGTTTAGTGTAGGAACAAGGGTTTGCTGATCTGGCAGAATTCTCTGGAGTCTTCTGGAGTTTGAGGTACATTTCTGAACTGTAGCCACTGATGTGGGAGTTATGGTGCAAAATTGGAGTAATGACGTCATCAAGTAGCCGCGGAACCGCGGCTCAAGAAGGCTCCTGCCGCGGATCCGCGGCTGTCTATGGGGCTTGGGCCTTGATCTTTTTGGTGTGGTCTTGTAATGCCATTTGGAGCTTTATCTGATATATTGATTTATATTTTTCCTTTTGGATTTATACCAGAACTGATATCACTGAGTTGGCGTAATGTTTGATCGGTAACATGTACATTTTGGCCTTTCTTCTGGATTTTCCTGCACAGATCTCAAAACAAGTGTTGCACAATATAGCGAAGATGCGATGCCATGAAATGTAGTCAATTTCCATTATAGTGTCGGTTTAAGAGTGTAATACATGCAATCTGATATTTTGCGACAGTTTTGCTAATATGTGAAATATGAATGCCGTATACTTCTAAATGAGTGCAAATGATGAGGAAATTGCCGGCTAAAATATACAATATTTTCGACTAATCAAATTCCCCCAAACTTAATTTCGATCGTCTCGAGCGAACTGTTTTATTAAAAAGAGAAGGAGAAAATAAAGAAAGAGAAAAACTAACGAGCACACTTTCGTAGGCAACACGATTGCACTGAGCACGTGCAACAAGCCTTTAAACCTCTAGGTGTCCCTAGTAGGAGGAGTGTTGTCTCCTGAGGGTTTTCAGCGGATTGCACCCACAAAATCCAATAATAAAAGGAAGATCATGAATATTACATTTAAAGAAAAGAATTTGTAAAAGAAAAGCTTTGAAAATTAGGGTTTCCAACTTAAGCAAGCTTTTCGGTTGTCATGAGCCCTATCTTAATGGTCATGAAAAAATGTTAGAAATCACGTCCTCCCTCAATAAAACATCGTCTTATTTTTCATTCCTATCTGTTTTCCAAACATCGATCATATAACCCTGCGTGTGTGTAAAGACATCCCTACACCCGGAGAATTCAATTCTAGCTATCATACTCTTGCCCATCAGCCTCAGTACTTTTTAATTAATGAATATTTAGATGAGATTGCCCACACACTTTCATGCGACCGTTAATACTTCTTGAGATACTAACCGACCGATTACTCCTGTGCTTGCTTACTTGGTGTATTTTCCTCGTCTTGCACCACCTCAGGCATAGCAGTGACTCCCAGACCAGTTGGCCTTAGGGCACTAGGTGAAGAGGCACCCTCGCTATATATTTTTTTTATTGCCCTCGGTGATAACAAAACCAGTGTCCATTTTTCTCACCACTTTATATATTTTTTTATTCACTTTTTTTTTTAATTTCCTTCATACATCGGCTTTAAGACAAGAGCATTTCAAGGTATCCTCTACTATCCCAGGCTTCAAGATGTGTGTAAGTGCGAATAGCAGGGTAGCAACGTTCAAAATGTTTGGCTTCCAGAATAGAAACTATTTTTTAGACTTATTTTTATCCTCAGATTAGTGACGTCTTTCATCTTACTAACCCTTGGGACAACGGCTCATAACTACTTATTACTAGTTCGTATAAGAAAACTTCTAATTTTCTTAGTTTTCTTAAATTTTTCTAATCTCATGGATGTAAATGTTCACTATCTAAACTTTTATTATCTTATTTATGTACAAAAAATGTTTTTATATTTTTGAAATTTTTTTAAATTTTTATGGTTTTCAAAAAATGTTTTGTGCTTATGCAAAGTGATATGCAAATGATGCGTAAATAAGCACAAACCTCCCCCAAACTTGTTTTCAACAGTGTCCTCACTGTTGCCTTCTGCTAAATCTCGAAAACCTGTAAGCTTGGGAGGAATTTATTAGTGGGGGCAAAATATTTAAGTGAAGAACCTCCCCCAAACTTATTTTTGGCTCAAAATTTTGTAAAAATTTTCTTTTCAAGAGCCAGAAAAACATACCCCCCCAAACTTGAGTTATGCAATGTTAAGCTTTGAAAATCACAAGTGGGGGTCAAAAATCATTGGTCGATGCCAAGCTTTGCAAAGACCGAAGGTTAACACCAACCATTCAAAAATATCAATGCAATGCTCGGGTTGGTGGAAGAAGAAGTGGGGAAAGGGTAAGTGGTGGAATAGAATGTGTGTGCGTCTTATTTTGGAGAGACGATGCAGTGTATGTGATGGATTACTCGCATTCTTCTTACAGTTCTGAAGAGGGGGTGGAGGTTCAATTTCATTGATTGGTAGATGATTCATCTCAACACCCGTGCTTTTTAGAAATGCGAGTTCATCAGCGAAGATCTCCTCAAAAGTTTCATCAATACCCCGAAGAATAATGTCATCATAAAGTGCGGGGTGATCTTAAGACTCTAAAATCAGTTCATAATCAGTGTTACTTGTTGACCCGGACTTCTCGGTGGAAGAGTCCGTATGTGTATGATACATAGTTGGGTCAAACAATAACGTATGAAAAGAGTCAAGATCAGTATTATGAGGGTCATTAAATTCGCTGTTGTCGATATCCATTAAGTCGACAGAACAAACCTGAGCAGTAGGTTCGGAGGGTACACTTCCTAACTTGTAAATGTTCATCTCAATTGTCCTCTTCCCGAAGGATAGGGTCATAGAACCATTACGACAATTGATGATAGCATTGGAAGTGGCCAAAAAGGGGCGACCTAAAATCACCGGAATTTGATTCCGTGAGTTCGCTACAGGCTGTGTATCAATTACAATAAAATCCACAGGAAATATAAATTCCCCGATTTTTATTAACACATCCTCTAGTTCACCCCTAGGTCTGGTGATTGATCGGTCAGCCATCTGGAGAGTGCAAGGAGATGGTTTCAACTCTCCGATCCCTAACTGCTCATAAACTGAGAAAGGAAGCAGGTTAACACTTGCCCCAAGATCTAGTAGAGCACGGTTAATGTGTTTCTCCCCAATAGAGATGGAAATAGTAGGATAGCCAGGATCCTTACGTTTCCTCGGTAATTGCTGGGGGAAAGCTGTGTCTACTGTCTTTGCCATGAATATTTTCTTGGGCATTTGTTTCTTCCTCTTTCTAGTGCAAAAGTCTTTAAGAACTTTCGCATATGCAGGGACTTGTTGGATAGCATCTAGAAGAGGGATATTGATGTTAACCTGTTTAAACATCTCAGTGATCTTCTCCATATGTGGACTTGGTGTGTTAGCCCTTAACCGATTAGGATAAGGTGCTTTAGCAATAAGCGCTGGGTCCATCATAGGAGAAGGAAGTGTGTGTGGACCCGATCCCAGAATAGAAGTAGGGATCGTCCGTGGAGGGGTAAAAGAGGTGGGCTGTAGTGGCGAGCCTTTTGGGAAATGAAGAATAGGCTCGGAAGAGGGTGGTGGGGTAGAAGAACCGGGATCAGAATTAGAAGTGTGTGTGTGAGGAAAGGTCTCAGCCGGGGTGTTGATATGATTTTCAGTATCATCAACTTCTTCCCCAACATGATTGTCAAGCACTCTTCCAGATCTCAACGTGGTGATTGCATTCACATGATGTGAATAACCAGGATTGGGTAAGGGTTGAGCTGGAAGTTTCCCTTTCTCTCTTGCACTCATTTCGGCTTTTAATCGTGCAATTTCTTCTTCCATCGATTTAATACTCTCGTTTTGGGACGCAGAGTTTTTCTCAATTTTATCGACAGAAGACTTCATTTCAGCCGAAACTTGCATGATATTTGTTAAGACCAAATTCATGTATTGTGCAAAAGAAGAGGATTCATCAGTTCCGGTCAACTGTAAAGGACTAGACAGTGCAGGTGTGTTGACCTGATTTTGAAAATTATGTGCTTGAAAGGGGTGCTGACTCAATTGAAGTTGTGGTTGCTGTTGTGGTGGAGGGACCCTTTAGAAATTGTTTTGGTTTGGAACCGTGTTTTGTGATTGTGATTGGTTCCAAGCAAAATTAGGGTGATTCCTCCAACCCTGATTATATGTGGAAGAAAATGGATCGTTTCTCGGTCTTTGAAATGTGGCATTGGTATGCTCACGACCTTGAAACGGACATTCTTCCGTCAAGTGAGACGGATCAGAACAGCAGCCACATACAGTTTTGGAAAGTGACATTTTATTAAGGGAGGCAGCTAAAAATTTGTTTTCCATAGTCTCGAGTTTCTTTTGTATAGCTGAAATGTCAGCTCTAACTCCTATGGAAACATCCCATTGGTTATTGCCACTCCTAAATGATGGACTTTCCCACTGTAAAGACTTTTCAGCGAACTCTTCTAAATATCGCCAAGCTTCCCCATCATCCTTGGTCATGAAGATACCTTGACACATGTTTTCAAGGCTCTGTTTAGTGTTAGGGTTACTGCCCTCATATATGATTCGGCAAAGCTCCCATCTCGGGATGCCGTGATGAGGACATTGAACCAATAGAACCTTGAAACGTTCAAAGCATTTTGAAAATGGTTCAGCAGGGAGCTGGGCAAATTGATTCAGTTCGCTACGGATTCGAGCTGTCTTTTGTATTGGGTAAAATTTCTTAAGGAATGCAGCGACGAATTCTTCCCAATACGTAATAGAGTGTGCGGTAGTATTATATAGCCACTTCTCGGCTATATCGCACAATGTAAATGGAAGAAGTCGTAGACGCATAGCATCCACTGAAAGTTGTGGCGTACCCATCATTGCGCATACGTTTTCAAATTTGGTAATGAAAACGTAGGCGTCCTCAGTCTCGAGTCCGTGGAATTTGGGTAAAAGATTGATATACTGGGGTTTAATCTTAAAGTTATCCCCATTGGCTGGTGGTGTGGATAGGCAGGTCGAAAGAGGACCTCGAATAGGGTAGCATCTCTCCTGGAGAGAGATGCGGGGTGGATTCTGCGCACCAACGGACGGCGGCAAATTAGGGTTAAAGAAGTTTGATGGAGTTGGATCCATCGGTGTGGGTGTGGTAGTGGGTAAAGGAAAGGTAAATGGAGAAATCTCGACTTCGGAGTCGATAAAGGGTACGCGGACTAAACGGGCACTAGAATCCCATCTCCAGCCTATCTTGTACTAAAAAGGGTTAGTACAAGTGGCAGCGTGAATTTATAATTAGGGAAAATGATGAATGCGGTGTTTGCTTTGAAAAAGGGACGGATTTTTGAAAAATGATGCGACACAACAAATGCAGCACACAAACCCTAGAATCTAGTGGTCACCTAGGTCCGGCTCTAGACCGCTCCTAACTGCCAAAAGACAAGTCGCAGGATAGAATCCTCCACTGCCTCTTTGTTCCCCTGTGGCCGGATAAGTGCCAGGTAAGTGGGAAGGTACTCCACTACGTAAGTAGTGGGCCTAATTAATAATCACTAGCCTTAGACACACTCGCCTTAGGCACCACAGGAAAACGCGGATAAGCAATGAATTACCCACGGCCTTCTTCTGTCCTAATTGAGCACGACAGTCCTTAGAGTCATCTCTAGATTTCTTTTAGTTAATGTGGGTCAATGCGGATGCAAGTTTGGTGGTTTTCGGGGCCTAGGAAGGGTAATGAAATCCCCACCTAATTTGGATTTGGCCGTGCCCCTTAATATCCGTATTTATAATGCAAAACAACCAAGAAACAAAATCACGCACAAATTTAACTTTGCAATTTGCGAGCTGCGATTATTTGCAAAGAATCCTGCAGCAAAGTGTTAGTTGGAGCTATAAAGAGGAAAGAGGATAAGGTAAGGAATCACCTAAGGAATTTTTGCACAGAGATCCCTCCAAGCTGCCGCGTTTTCGCCGCAATTGGGCGCTTAGGCCGCTCTTCCGCGGTCGAATTGTAGGAACACTGCACCAAAATTTTTCAGAGAGTCTCTGTAGACTCCCTCAGCTCTCTGGTATTTTCCAAAAAAAATTCTCAATTTCCAGCAAGCTCCAGATCTCCTTGCAATGAAACACAACAAATTATTTAGGGTTTGCACGAATTTTGATCTCAAAAATCAAAATGAAATAAATCTTTCAATTCAAAACTATAATATGAAACGAATTAGCGCGTAATCCCTGGCAACGGCGCCATTTGATTGTTATAATTTTCCGATTGGATGTAAAAATATCAAATCAAATCAAATGATCCCCGGCAACGACGCCATTTGATTGAATCTAATGTTCTTGTTTGTGTAAATCGAACAAAGAGAATGAGTTTCTTTGTGTCGGTAATTAGAAAATGTATAGAATCACAATCAAAGAATTATATTTGACCGCAATCAATTACGGTGTCGATTGTAGATCGTAAGCGAGTGCGGATCGTCCACAGGGATTGTGCAATTCGTTTCTGTATTTAATTTGTTTGAATCGAAAAGTTAATCGAAAAGAAAAGAAAACATGATTCAAGAATTTATCAATTGATTCAGGTGTCACGAGTTTAATCAAGAATCAAGAAACTGATAAACAATCAAGAATGGGATTTCGATAATATTTCCAATCAAATGTCAAGAATCTAAATGAGGCTCGTAGGAATCGATCGGATCTATAGACGTGATGTAATCTAAAGATTTCGTGTTCTTGTCCTTCGAAGGATTGATACTAGATCGATGATGATCGACGAGAGTTAGGGCTTCTTCATGAAACTAGGTTTTCATCATATCCCTTGTTCTGTTGTCGATATCATTCACATTCTAGCCTCTAGGAATTTCAAGAAACGATCGTAACTCCCCAATTTCGAGCGATATCATTCAAGAAAGCATCGTAACGAAATGGGTTGTCGGTTCTTGAACTTGCTAGGGTTTACAAAACTTGTAGGAATCAAGAATCGTTTTCAGATATATTACATCATCATTCTATTGATCGTTCTCGGCTCCTTTACGAGTGGAGTATTACTCAAACATCACAACAAGAACAACAATTACAAATTGAGATCTAATCATGATGCAAGAATTTAAAGAAAACAAGATAAAAGAAAATCACCTTTTATTTATATCAACAATTTGATTACAGTCGCTCAAGAACTACAAGAGGAAGAACGAAATTGTTAATTTGGCGTCGCTCGGCTCCGTGAGTCGCGGATCGTTTGGACCACTTGCTCTGTTGAAGATCGGCTCGGCTCATAAAAGGTTGCAAGGCTTCTTGCTTGATGGGTACTCGGGATCTTGGCTTTTGGAGTTGGAATTAGGGTTAGGGTTTCACACAAGCCTTGTCACTAGACTTGTGGAAGAAGAAGATGAAGGGGGTAAAATGAAGAAGTATCTAAGTCTTGGATAATGGATCCAAGTATCAAGTATCTTTTTCAACCCTAGGTTTAGGCTTCTATTTATAGACTTCCCAAACCCTAGGTCTAGGTTTGAAATTCCAATTCCCTCCAAAAGTTTGTTGAGGAGTTTCTAGAAAGAGTTTGTTAGGAGTTAGCTTAGGGTTTAAGCTAGGGTTTAAGAAGAAGTTTCTAGAATGATAGGCTAGTTTAGTGTAGGAACAAGGGTTTGCTGATCTGGCAGAATTCTCTGGAGTCTTCTGGAGTTTGAGGTACATTTCTGAACTGTAGCCACTGATGTAGGAGTTATGGTGCAAAATTGGAGTACTGACGTCATCAAGTAGCCGCGGAACCGCGGCTCAAGAAGGCTCCTGCCGCGGATCCGCGGCTGTCTGTGGGGCTTGGGCCTTGATCTTTTTGGTATGGTCTTGTAATGCCATTTGGAGCTTTATCTGATATATTGATTTATATTTTTCCTTTTGGATTTATACCAGAACTGATATCATTGAGTTGGCGTAATGTTTGATCGGTACCATGTACATTTTGGCCTTTCTTCTGGATTTTCCTGCACAGATCTCAAAACAAGTGTTGCGCAATATAGCGAAGATGTGATGCCATGAAATGTAGTCAATTTCCATTATAGTGTCGGTTTAAGAGTCTAATATATGCTATCTGATATTTTGCGACAGTTTTGCTAATTTGTGAAATATGAATGCCGTATACTTCTAAATGAGTGCAAATGATGAGGAAATTGCCGGCTAAAATATACAATATTTTCGACTAATCAAGTCCTGTCCAATGTACTCGTAACCTAACGAGCACCCGCATACTATCTTAAGTACGACGTACTGACGACTGTGGGACAGACCATCTCCCCTGCTGGGATGAGAAGCGCATACGCTCATCTACTCCGGAGTATCGATTCCCCGTCTCGATAATCCAACGACTAGGGACCTGTATAACGATGTGCTTGTAGATTACCCAGCCCCCACTAGCATAACTGCCATCACAACACTGGTAATCAAGCAAAGATCCTAAGGGCTCCACTAATATGTATAGGCGATATGCTAAACGAAACACATGCACACATTAAAGTAGAAATAAACCAAGTAGCATACTACCATTTTGAGCAAGATTGTCTATACAACTGTGAATATCCCAAGCTTCCATTAAGTAATATACAAACTAGTATGATACAGTAATGGCCTCTAGGGCATATACACTAACAATCTCCCACTTGCACTAAGGCCATGTACTGGCGTATCGAAGACTTATCATCTCGATCAGCCGCTCGAACTGAGTCTGGGGTATGGACTTCGTGAATGGATCTGCAGTGTTATTCTCCGAATTTACTCTCTTCACCTCGATCTCCCGGCGATCTACGATCTCCCGGCGATCTACGATCTCCCGGCGATCTACGATCTCCCTGATCAGGTGGTACCGCCTCAAAATGTGCCTGGACTTCTGATGGGACCTGGGTTCCTTCGCTAAAACTATAGCGCCGTTGTTGTCACAATACAGCGGTATTGGATCAAAATGGTAGGAACCACCTGAAGCTCCGTGAGGAATTTCTTCATCCAGACAGCTTCCTTTGCGGCATCGAAAGCAGCTATGTACACCGCTTCCATAATTGAGTCAGCAACGGTCTCCTGCTTGGAACTCTTCCAGCAAACCGCCCCTCCATTGAGGGTAAAGACATAACCCGACATGGACTTGGAGTCATCCTTGTCACTATGGAAGCTGGAGTCAGCAAAGGTCTCGATCTGGTGGTCTTTTTCTCCATACACCAAGAACATCTCCTTAGTCCTTCTCGGATACTTGAGAATGTTCTTTACTGCTATCCAGTGTTTCTCACCTAGGTCCGACTAATACCGGCTTACAATGCTCAATGCGTATGCTACATCTGGTCTGGTACACAACATCTCATACATTATAGAGCCTACCGCTGATGCGTAGGGTATAGATGACATGAGAGCCCTTTCCAAATCAGTCTTTGGAGACATATCTTTGGAGAGGGTGATTCCGTGACAAGCCGGTAGATTACCGCGCTTTGAATCTTCCATACTGAATCGTTTCAGTATGGTGTCGATGTACCTGGATTGCGAAAGTCCCAACATCCTCTTAGATCTATCACGATAGATCTGGATCACCAGAATGTAGTTGGCATCGCCCAGGTCCTTCATAGAGAACCTCTGTGACAAGAATCCGTTGACTGACTGTAGCTGTCATGACCCAAAAGTACGGAACATGACCGGCACTTAAACTACGAACGTCTCGAGGCGTACGTAATCTAAGTAAACCGAAAACCCAGAAATCCAAACCAAGAAAAGTAGTAGAGTGAAGGAAAACCAATTTAAAATCAAGTAGTTTTAATAGCATAAGCCGAGTTATGCGGTTTTAAAAACATCAAGTATTTCCTGAAAATTTCGGCAGAATCTCCTTTGTAAATACTGGCTCCCAAATGGGATACAACATGAATAGTATACGAAATCAATAAAAAGGCATCCCCAAGCGGGAGCTAGCTCTTCGTCAATCGACGGTCACAACCACACAAGCAATATAATATACAACGCCAAGGGCGAGGATCAAAACTCAAAAGGAACTCAAAACAACAAGAAAACCATAGAAATACAACGCACGACTCTAAGGTCGAAAGAATAACATCACTGGTCTCTATCTCAAAAATAACACATGTTTGGTTGATGGAACTTCTAGATACAACAGAGTAATAATATACAAGGTATATAATGGGGGTACGATACAAGTAAACCTACCTACTAGCAAATCACCCGAAGGAAACTATGCCCGCAAAGCCGTAATGAAACCTGTACGGCAAACCTGCAAGAAACTGGGGCACAACGGGGGTGAGTTGCCAACTCGTGAATAGAAAAACATCTACGGAAAGAAATCGCATAAATAACGCAACCTAAGTCAATGATCATAATATAACCTCAATTATATATATAACATGCAACCTATAACAAGGCTAGGGTAAATATCTAACCCAAGTGTAATCTCATGTGCCCGTGTCACTGCCTCAGGTAGCAATATATCATATGAATGAGGTATGAATGCATGAAAACAGAATACATGTAAGTGAAGAACTGTTTTCATAATTTAGTGAGATTTCCTTTGTATATTTTAAAATGAGGTATCATAATGAAATCAGCATAAAACAGTGCCTAGCATCGGCACAAAACGTAATCCCAATATCTCGATATCTCTGTATCACAGTCTCTGTATCTCAATATCTCGAAATCTCAATGTCTCAATCACAATATCTAGGGCTCCGTCAGTCCAGACCGACCCCTACCATCCATCTCAAGACCACGACGGTATCCTCCGGATATCCGACGCGTCGGGTAAAATCACCGGTAGGTAGTGCTCCCCTGCCAGGCTCACATCGTCATCATCACGAGCTTCTTGCCCCGGGGTACCTTACTGGGTCCACCATGTACCCGAAACGGTTCATCCGTCTTCTCGAATCGGGTCTCAAAATCCATCAGCAAACTCATAGTGGACGACTCATACATCATGGGAAAAACCGCACTTTTTATTTAAAAAGAGAGAAATCAGTTTATATAAGTTTTGCGGTTCCCCCCCCCCCAAATCCAGAAAATCACATGGAAATCCGAATCCAAATCATCAATAGCATGTAAAACCATGAATATATGCATAACAATGAATAACAGTATGCATGAAGTGATAAGTAATAACTACAATGTTAAGCTGGCATATAAGGCAGGTACACTAATATCATGTCAAATTACTAACTAACAAGCTAAGTCAAGCAATAATATTTTCTAAGGTGTACGTGACATGGCAATTACCGATGAAGATGTGTGTGAGCCGGAAAGTAAGTGTACGTGGTACATACGCATCATCGGTAATGGTGCTGGTGTCCTAAAAATATGATATCAACATTGCAATAAGAAATTATAACATAAGTATGCGATGCGAAGCGAACCACAATAATAAGCGGGAGCTGAATACTAGATGCAACTGTAACTAACCTGCATTAATCTAATATAAGTCCTACAAATGGTGCCTTTTGAAATAACACGAATCATGGGGTTTTGAAAATAGGGGCTACGGTGTTTTTATGAAAAGATATGTCTTTTGAAATATCCGTAGGATCCCTTGGGCTATCTTTTAAAATACCCACGATTCGTTAATTTTTGAAATAGGTAAGAATCGAATCTAATCTAACAACTAAACTAAACTAAAGGGCTAAGCTAACAAGCTGGACTACCGGTAAGGAAACCGCCTAACATCTGAGTCGATACATATACATACCTGTATATATATTAGTCGGTGATCCCGCCTCAATAATATCATATCCGATACCATATCTATAATCAGACATCCCAAGTCAAGAGTGCGGATCAATCATCAAGATATAGCTCGTACGTAAATCCGTCGTACGGCATCCCAAATCGGGGTACGGGTCAATATCACATTTATCATACTATTCATCTGGTATCCTCTTTACCAAATATCATGATCGGGGTACTGATCTATGTCTAGTAAAATACTGATATCGCCTAAGTATGCATGCACGTGTGAAATACTACGTCAAGGACCCGCTACAACGTCATGTCGTATCTCCAATAAGAACCCTGCCATATCACCGATCTCGCGGCCTCAAATCAAATCTCATCGACTCATCTCAAATCCCAAGTACCATCCTCATCATCCATGAATGTGTATATGAATGTATATATGCATAGTCCCATACCCACGCGTATATACATATATACACATCCCCATCTACGCACAAGAAAGTAATGTATGCAAGTCTCTGCGTGCGTATGTAGGTATAACAACTACTCTAGAGTTTCGCAACTAACACTAAACTAATCCATGAACACCTAGAATCTACCTTTATCATCAAGTCTCATATCAACAATAATATAATCAAAATATATGTGTGTATACGTATTCGTATACATCACCACGAACTGCGGGGGTGCTATACGCCATCCACCCGACTTCTCCCCGTAGATATAAATCTACTCACCTGGTCCTCGCTCGCCGGTGCCGACGTCGCCACGCGCTTGCTTGTCCTCTCGAAGTCCACATGGGTACCTACATATCATAACGCACCGTATTGCATTAAAATCCGACTCATGACCAAAACGACACACGAATCCCACATAGGTCAAAACCTATGGTTTGCTTTCACAAATCAACCCAAAAACCCTCGACGTCGGCGTACAAATGCCAAACCATCGAGAAAAACCCAAACACACTCATTGTACAATCACGAGCACTAATTATAATATAAAATAGCTTAAAATTCACAAAAATCCCAAATTCACTTTAAAAGGCATTTTTCCGAAAATCTAGCAAGCAAAAATTTCCCGTTTTAGTACAAAACTCGACGTTTTAACAAAACTAATGGCCATAAAGCTCAGTAAACATCTTAATTAAGTCATACCAATGTTAATTAGATTTTAAACTTAATTCTTAATATCAATCTCAAAAAATCTAGTTTGCATACATAACCAATTTTAACAATTTTATAGAAAAATGCACAAACTACAATCTAGCTTAGATTTGCATGATCTAAAGCATTAAACTACACTTAATAATATTAATGAAGTCATGAAAAACCTAATTAGATTTTTAGTCTAACATTTGCAATTAATTTCCAAAACTTAGTTTGCATAAAATCCCAATTTTAACAATTTACAAGCATCAATTAGTAAACTAGCAACTAGGTTAGGTTTTCATTTCCTTAAGATGATAATCTACACATTGCAACCATAATTACACAACAAAAACCCTAATTTTAGTTCACAACCCCCTCTTGAAAGTTAAATCTTTAATATCAAAACCACAATTAATTCCTAATTAATCACATAATAGCTAGATTCAAGTAATCAAACAATAACTTATGCAAAATGCTAAGATTATACCTCACAAAATTAGAGATCTAGCACCAAAATCTTGGACTCCAAATTGCTCTCTTGATCCATGATCCACACTAGAATAGGTCAAGAAGAAATGGGTAGAGATTGGATTTAAGAAATATTGAATTTTTAGCTTGATTTTGAGGCAAAAAGATGAAAATTTTGAAGGAAAAAGAGATGGGCTTTTGGGGAAATTTCTGGATAGCAATGAAGGGGGGCTCGGCTGCAAGTGAGGAAAAAGGAGGAGAGAGAGGGAGGTGGGGAAAATCACATCTAGTCAAAGTCCACATTGTTTCTTTCATTTTCTATTCTATTCTTTTCTTTTCTTTTGAAAAAGGAGGTGATTGGAGAGAGGAAGCGGGGGAGGGCTGTCATGGTGGGGCCGGTCACATAGGAAGAGGGAGAGAGGGTGAGGTGTGGGTGTGTGGGTTAGGGAAAAAGATAAATGTATTACCCCAATTCCCATTAACACTAATTTCACCGAAAAAAAAGCTTTTTTCTTCGATATTTTCTAAACCGTTTTGACAAACCATTTCATTTCAGAAACCACATGATAAAATTTTATTTAATGTATTATGTTGCACAAAATTTGCTTCAACTCATTCCAATTTGTATTTTTTTCTAATTAAATGTATTAGTGACGGCTTAAAATAATATTAAAATAATTAATTTCGGAAAAAATTTCAGAAAATTTGAAATTTCACCAGTGGCTCAATAAACACCAAATAATAGCAATTACATAGCTAGAATATGTATATTTAATTTTATAATAAAGATATTTGTATTTTGACTTTTTACAGAAAACCCCCTTATTTTACCGTTTTTTCGAAATTTTACAGAAACGATTTTCAAAACGTTACAATCTTCCCCCTTAAAGAAATTCGGTCCCCAAATTTAAATTAAAACTTCCCCCAAATACTAAAATATTTCAGCCAAAACCATCAAATCGCCGGGGCTCCGAAATCATAAATACATAAAACAAATCGTAGCGCAACGCATGCGCATGAAAAATGAGCATATAACTCAAATCAGAACTCCGTCAAGCATCCTGCAATCATCGGAGTCATGGGGAATACATCAATACCAAATCCAAAGCAAAACCAATATGATATAACTCGAAACTATACATATAAAATATATTCAGGTACTATCCTCTGACTAGTCCTGCTCAGTACGAAAACACATAGCAATATCATAAAAACGTACTGCTCTATAAGAAAAATCAATCCCAAATTACGCGTATGAATACTATGCGCGTCTTGTGCGCACGGAAATCAAAATCCAAATATGTGCCATACATATGCACAGAAACAACATCTAAGTGCATCGGGTGTGCACGAAACATCTGTCGTAGGCAACATGTGTGCCTGACAGCAAAATCAGGTGCATCTGACATGCACGAAAAATCTCGATTTAGTGCATCTGGTGTGCACCAAAATCACACTTCAAAACATGCGCCCAACATGCGCGAAAATCCAATCAGGTGCACAAGGTGCACAAAATAAACATCGAGTATCACAATCGAAATCGAAGTCCAGTGCATCTAAGTGCACAAAATGCGTATCACTGCCCTGCAAGCATATGTGAATCATACTGAGTGCAAAAAGCAAATCGTATGGATATATACACACAAAATCAACTCAACTGTATGAAACCCATAAAATCATAAACATGAGAAACCAAGGCATGAAAACGATAACGAGTGTAACAACTGTACAAAAATCGTAAATACGCAGTAGGTGCAACCATGGCGCATGAAAACGATATCATGAAACTCAATCATCAAAACCAAATCATGCGAATAGATCGCTCAAAATACCAAAATCAAGTATGGCGGAATAGTCCCGCTCAAGCACATCCTCAAAGAATCTCTGGCCAACTGTCGTGGTCACTCATAGCATGTCTCGTCGACGATCCTGAACTTTGGCCTGCCGGTGTGCGTAACATGACCACTCCTAGGTCCAAGTCTTCTCGTAATTCATTCCAGAAAGGTCCTATCGAGATCTCTCCCAAATCTCGTCTCTGCCGAACTGTCCGGAAGTCATCGTCCCTTACTAGATCTGTTCTCGTTCTGGAACGGCTGCATACTCAACGCGACTCCTTCTGGAAGGTATATCCAAGTACAATGCCTCGGCATGCATATCGCATCTCTGATGTCGGCGGAGTGGAACGTCGTCTCATCAAGATCTCGTACGAACCTCTTACTTCACTTTTCTCTGATGTCGACTGCTTCGGACTCGTCTCATCGTGGCTACATGGACTGAGCTCCAATGGCTATCCTCATATCGGGAGTCTCCCAAGAAATGCATCTCACCACCTAGCATCCGAATTAAGTCGAGCATTCCGATCGAGTCGTCAAAACTTCATAATCCCCCAAGAGCTCAACCTCTTGGGCATAGTTTAATAGTATCGAGTACATACCACAGCATCGGTGGTCCAGCCGTAGAAGGGCAAACCCAAGCCTCACTAATGGCGCTGCGGAACTGCCGCAAACCCTAAGGTTCAAAGGCTTTCACACGGTCATTAAGTCGAGTTAGGGTTTCATTCTTCTAGAGGGACCATAAAATTGCCTGCATGTCTTTCCGACTACTTTAAACTTGGAATAATAGGTTTCTGACATTCGATCGTTTCTGTCGACTCTCAACGTCTCCGCGTGAAGTCGTCTCTTGCTGGAATCAATCTATCTGATGACCTCTCATGGGGTAGGCGAACGAACCACATGTCCTAGTCATTCATCCTCGGGTGACTAGCGACCTTCTATCATCTCTTAGTACAACTTGTGCTGCAATAGCTCCAACATATAGGGCGATATCTCGTCGCTCGCAGCAACAACTGGCTCACTCGTCTGCACGCTGAACAGTGCCTTAATCATCATGAGTAAGCAATACACCAACGGTCATCAAAATCTGGCTGGCCTCTATCATTGGCTCAATCCTCTAGTGTCGATCCGCACATCCGAGTAACCTCATAAAGGCGATCCGCCAAACGCTCGTGGCGCGGAAACACAGTAAAAAGACACATCTCCGCAATCGTGTGTCGCCGGAATTTCGCCCTGGTCAGTCCTCGTTCATGACGAGCTCGTGCTGACCGCAACTCTAGCTGTAGCTCTCCCTGCCCGTAATCGTGGCAGCAAAACCATAACTGGTACTGATGAGGCTAGATCGGAATGAATATAATACTGAGCAAAGAAATGTACATCCTAAGACTTCTTAAGTGGAGTAGCGTATCGTAAATATGCCGCGGAACATACCTACGGTACGTCACTCTACTTTAGTCACCTATTCCATCAATCAAGGGTCATCCTACGCCCCGAAGGTAAAAACCTAACGCTCTGATACCAACTTTGTCACGACCCGAAAGTACGGAACATGACCGGCACTTAAATTACGAACGTCTCGAGGCGTACGTAATCTAAGTAAACCGAAAACCCAGAAATCCAAACCAAGAAAAGTAGTAGAGTGAAGGAAAACCAATTTAAAATCAAGTAGTTTTAATAGCATAAGCCGAGTTATGCGGTTTTAAAAACATCAAGTATTTCCTGAAAATTTCGGCAGAGTCTCCTTTGTAAATACTGGCTCCCAAACGGGATACAACATGAATAGTATATGAAATCAATAAAAAGGCATCCCCAAACGGGAGCTAGCTCTTCGTCAATCGACGGTCACAACCACACAAGTAATATAATATACAACGCCAAGGGCGAGGATCAAAACTCAAAAGGAACTCAAAACAACAAGAAAACCATAGAAATACAACGCGCGACTCTAAGGTCGAAAGAATAACATCACCGGTCTATCTCAAAAATAACACATGTTTGGTTGATGGAACTTCTAGATACAACAGAGTAATAATATACAAGTTATATAATGGGGGTACGATACAAGTAAACCCACCTACTAGCAAATCACCCGAAGGAAACTATGCCCGCAAAACCGTAATGAAACCTGTACGGCAAACCTGCAAGAAACTGGGGCACAACGGGGGTGAGTTGCCAACTCGTGAATAGAAAAATATCTACGAAAAGAAATCGCATAAATAACGCAACCTAGGTCAATGATCATAATATAACCTCAATTGTATGTATAACATGCAACCTATAACAAGGCTAGGGTAAATATCTAACCCGAGTGTAATCTCATGTGCCCGTGTCAGTGCCTCAGGTAGCAATATATCATATGAATGAGGTATGAATGCATGAAAATAGAATACATGTAAGTGAAGAACTGTTTTCATAATTTAGTGAGATTTCCTTTGTATATTTTAAAATGAGGTATCATAATGAAATCAGCATAAAACAGTGCAAAGCATCGGCACAAAACGTAATCCCAATATCTCGATATCTCTGTATCACAGTCTCTGTACCTCAATATCTCGAAATCTCGATGTCTCGATCACAATATCTAGGGCGCCGTCAGTCCAGACCGGCCCCTACCATCCATCTCAAGACCACGACGGTATCCTCCGGATATCCGACGCGTCGGGTAAAATCACCGGTAGGTAGTGCTCCCCTGCCAGGCTCACATCGTCATCATCACGCGCTTCTTGCCCCGGGGTACCTTACCGGGTCCACTATGTACCCGAAACGGTTCATCCGTCTCCTCGAATCGGGTCTCGAAATCCATCAGCAAACTCATGGTGGACGACTCATACATCATGGGAAAAACCGCACTTTTTATTTAAAAAGAGAGAAATCAGTTTATATAAGTTTTGCGGTTTCCCCCCCAAATCCAGAAAATCTCATGGAAATCCGAATCCAAATCATCAATAGCATATAAAACCATGAATATATGCATAACAATGAATAACAGTATGCATGAAGTGATAAGTAATAACTACAATGTTAAGCTGGCATATAAGGCAGGTACACTAATATCATGTCAAATTACTAACTAACAAGCTAAGTCAAGCAATAATATTTTCTAAGGTGTACGTGACATGGCAATTACCGATGAAGATGTGTGTGAGCCGGAAAGTAAGTGTACGTGGTACATACACATCATCGGTAATGGTGCTGGTGTCCTAAAAATATGATATCAACATTGCAATAAGAAATTATAACATAAGTATGCGATGCGAAGCGAACCACAATAATAAGCGGGAGCTGAATACTAGATGCAACTGTAACTAACCTGCATTAATCTAATATAAGTCCTACAAATGGTGCCTTTTGAAATAACACGAATCATGGGGTTTTGAAAATAGGGGCTACGGTGTTTTTATGAAAAGATACGTCTTTTGAAATATCCATAGGATCCCTTGGGCTGTCTTTTAAAATACCCACGATTCGTTAATTTTTGAAATAGGTAAGAATCGAATCTAATCTAACAACTAAACTAAACTAAAGGGCTAAGCTAACAAGCTGGACTACCGGTAAGGAAACCGCCTAACATCTGAGTCGATACATATACATACCTGTATATATATTAGTCGGTGATCCCGCCTCAATAATATCATATCCGATACCATATCTATAATCAGACATCCCAAGTCAAGAGTGCGGATCAATCATCAAGATATAGCTCGTACGTAAATCCGTCGTACGGCATCCCAAATCGGGGTACGGGTCAATATCACATTCATCATACTATTCATCTGGTATCCTCTTTACCAAATATCATGATCGGGGTACTGATCTACGTCTAGTAAAATACTGATATCGCCTAAGTATGCATGCACGTGTGTGAAACACTACGTCAAGGACCCGCTACAACGTCATGTCGTATCTCCAATACGAACCCTGCCATATCACCGATCTCGCGGCCTCAAATCAAATCTCATCGACTCATCTCAAATCCCAAGTACCATCCTCATCATCCATGAATGTGTATATGAATGTATATATGCATAGTCCCATACCCACGCGTATATACATATATACACATCCCCATCTACGCACAAGAAAGTAATGTATGCAAGTCTCTGCGTGCGTATGTAGGTATAACAACTACTCTAGGGTTTCGCAACTAACACTAAACTAATCCATGAACACCTAGAATCTACCTTTATCATCAAGTCTCATATCAACAATAATATAATCAAAATATATGTGTGTATACGTATTCGTATACATCACCACGAACTGCGGGGGTGCTATACGCCATCCACCCGACTTCTCCCCGTAGATATAAATCTACTCACCTGGTCCTCGCTCGCCGGTGCCGACGTCGCCACGCGCTTGCTTGTCGTCTCGAAGTCCACATGGGTACCTACATATCATAACGCACCGTATCGCATTAAAATCCGACTCATGACCAAAACGACACACGAATCCCACATAGGTCAAAACCTATGGTTTGCTTTCACAAATCAACCCAAAAACCTTCGACGTCGGCGTACAAACGCCAAACCATCGAGAAAAACCCAATCACACTCATTGTACAATCACGAGCACTAATTATAATATAAAATAGCTTAAAATTCACAAAAACCCCAAATTCACTTTAAAAGGCATTTTTCCGAAAATCTAGCAAGCAAAAATTTCCCGTTTTAGTACAAAACTCGACGTTTTAACAAAACTAATGGCCATAAAGCTCAGTAAACATCTTAATTAAGTCATACCAATGTTAATTAGATTTTAAACTTAATTCTTAATATCAATCTCAAAAAATCTAGTTTGCATACATAACCAATTTTAACAATTTTATAGAAAAATGCACAAACTACAATCTAGCTTAGATTTGCATGATCTAAAGCATTAAACTACACTTAATAATATTAATGAAGTCATGAAAAACCTAATTAGATTTTTAGTCTAACATTTGCAATTAATTTCCAAAACCTAGTTTGCATAAAATCCCAATTTTAACAATTTACAAGCATCAATTAGTAAACTAGCAACTAGGTTAGGTTTTCATTTCCTTAAGATGATAATCTACACATTGCAACCATAATTACACAACAAAAACCCTAACTTTAGTTCACAACCCCCTCTTGAAAGTTAAATCTTTAATATCAAAACCACAATTAATTCCTAATTAATCACATATTAGCTAGATTCAAGTAATCAAACAATAACTTATGCAAAATGCTAAGATTATACCTCACAAAATTAGAGATCTAGCACCAAAATCTTGGACTCCAAATTGCTCTCTTGATCCATGATCCACACTAGAATAGGTCAAGAAGAAATGGGTAGAGATTGGATTTAAGAAATATTGAATTTTTAGCTTGATTTTGAGGCAAAAAGATGAAAATTTTGAAGGAAAAAGAGATGGGTTTTTGGGGAAATTTCTGGACAGCAATGAAGGGGGGCTCGGCTGCAAGTGAGGAAAAAGGAGGAGAGAGAGGGAGGTGGGGAAAATCACATCTAGTCAAAGTCCACATTGTTTCTTTCATTTTCTATTCTATTCTTTTCTTTTCTTTTGAAAAAGGAGGTGATTGGAGAGAGGGAGAGGGGGAGGGCTGTCATGGTGGGGCCGGCCACATGGGGAGAGGAAGAGAGGGTGAGGTGTGGGTGTGTGGGTTAGGGAAAAAGATAAATGTATTACCCCAATTCCCATTAACACTAATTTCACCGAAAAAAGCCTTTTTCTTCTATATTTTCTAAACCGTTTTGACAAACCATTTCATTTCAGAAACCACATGATAAAATTTTATTTAATGTATTATGATGCACAAAATTTGCTTCAACTCATTCCAATTTTTAATTTTTCCTAATTAAATGTATTAGTGACGGCTTAAAATAATATTAAAATAATTAATTTCGGAAAAATTTTCAGAAAATTTGAAATTTCACCAGTGGCTCAATAAACACCAAATAATAGCAATTACATAGCTAGAATATGTATATTTAATTTTATAATAAAGATATTTATATTTTGACTTTTTACAGAAAACCCCCTTATTTTACCGTTTTTTCGAAATTTTACCGAAACGATTTTCAAAACGTTACAGTAGCATAGGAATATCATTTCCTATTAGGAGAATGTCATCCACGTACAAGACGAGGAATACCACAGTTCTCCCTACAATCTTACTGTAAATGCATGGTTCATCTGGGTTTTTGATAAAGTCGAATTCTTTGACAGTATCATCAAAGCAGATGTTCCAACTCCGCGATGCCTGCTTCAGTCCATAAATGGACTTAAGCAATTTGCACACTTTACCGCTGCTCCCACTCTGAATGAATCCCTCCGGCTGATCCATATAGATGCACTCTTCTAAATTTCCATTTAGAAAAGCCGTCTTTACGTCCATCTGCCAGATCTCATAATCGTGGAAGACAGCAATGGCAAGAAGGATCCGAATGGATTTGAGCATAGCCACTGGAGAAAAGGTCTCGTCATAGTCCAAACCAGGTCTTTGACGAAAACCCTTTACAACAAGTCTAGCTTTATAGGTTTCAACCTGCCCATCTACACAAATCTTCTTTCTGAAGATCCATTTGCAGCCCACGGGTTTTACCCCTTCTGGAGCAAAGTCCAAAGTCCAAACTTTGTTGGTGTACATGGACTCCATCTCGGTCCGCATTGCATCCAGCCATTTTACTGAGTCACCGCTCTGAATGGCTTGCTGGAAGCTAGTAGGCTCATCATTTTCAATGACGCAATCCTCTCGATCCCCGTCTACGAGAAAACCGTAGTATCTCTCGGGCGGATGAGACTGCCTACTACTCCTGCGTAGTGGCGATGGGATGTCCGGTTCTCCTGAAACTTCTGGTTCTTCCAATCTTTCAGTAATAGCTTGTAGTTCTGGAATTTCTTCCAGTTCTATTGCGCTCCCACTTATCTGACTTTCAAAAAATTCAGTTTCCAAGAAGTGGGCATGCTGAGAAACAAAAACCTTTTGTTCCTCTACGGAATAAAAAAGATACCCCCTGGAGTTCTTAAGGTATCCCAAAAACTTACACAGTACTGAGCGTGCCTCGAGCTTGTCCGCATGCCGCTTCTTTACAAAAGCTGGACATCCCCATGTCTTAAGATACTTAAGACAGGGTTTCTTCCCACTCCACATCTGATATGGGGTGGTAGGCACAGTCTTGGTTGGAGCCTTGTTCAAAAGATATGCAGCTGTTTCTAGTGCATAACCCCATAAAGATCGCGGTAACTCAGCCTTACTCATCATGGAACGAACCATATCCAATAGGGTTCGATTCCGCCTTTCAGATACACCGTTATGTTGTGGTGTGTATGGAGGAGTAAGCTGAGAGAGAATCCCATTCTCTTTTAAGTAGTCCAGAAACTCGGCACTCAAGTATTCACCACCTCGATCAGATCTCAGTGTCTTTATACTCTTGCCTGTTTGTTTTTCAACTTCATTCTTGTATTCCTGAAATTTCTCAAAGGCCTCGGATTTATGCTTCATCAGGAAGACATGTCCATACCTAGAGAAATCATCCATAAAAGTAATGAAGTATGAATAACCACTTCGCGCATGTGTAGACATTGGACCACACATGTCACTGTGTATGAGTTCCAAGAGCTCGCTCGCTCTTACTCTGTATCCAGTGAACGGAGTCTTTGCCATCTTTCCCATGAGACAAGATTCATAAGTAGCATAAGACTGATACTCGAACGGATTCAAGTATCCCTCTTTATGTAACTTTGTTAACCGTGTCTCATTAATGTGACCCAGTCTGCAATGCCATAAGAAAGCCTGATTTGTTTCCGGAGACTTTCTTTTAAGTGTGTTCTGGACACTGAAAATCTGAGCTTGATTCAATACGTATATCCCTTTTTCTAATGTACCTGACCCAATCAGAACTTGATTTAGGTGGATGTGGACCACATCGCTTACAAAAGTAAAATCATATTCTTCCTTAGAAAGTAAGGATACAGATATGATATTACAAGTCACACTAGGTACATACAAACAGTTACGCAGAATCAATATCTGCCCAGTTGTCAGTCCAAGATGATATTCCCCTACGGATTCAGCGTCCATGCTCATTCCGTTAGCAACCCTGAGATTCATATCACCTATCCTGATAACTCTATGGTTTCTCAGAGCCTGTAATGAATTACAGATGTGAGATCCTGATCCGGTATCCAATACCCAGGAAGTAGGGTTAACTGACATACGGTTTTCTACTACAAACACACCCGAAGCCGAAGCCACAACATGCTTCGAATCATGGCCACTGGTTTTGCTAGCCCTGCAATCCTTCTGCCAATGTCCATTCCCGTAACAATAAGAACATCCCACCTTTACTACATCCAGTCCCAAAACGTTTGCCCTTCCCTTTCCTTCTACTTCCCCGGTTTCCTTCAGGGTATAAGTAGAGGGCAGAGACTGTAGAATCAAGTCAGTATTTGACCCGTTCTTCAACGTGGTCTTCAGGTCCGTGAGCTCATCAAAATAGCTGGTCTCTGTAAGGACGTTGCCCCCTACAGATGACCCGATAGCCAACCTCGCTTGAAGCAATTCGTTTGAGATCTCATATCTTGCGATACGAGATTGCTCTCCATATAAATCTTTGTTATGGAGGAAGATAGAAACTAAGTCCATCTTCTCGTGCTGCCTTTGGTATGCACCATCAACTGAGGCCAACACGAGGCACTTGGCATTCACACAGTCCTTTTCCGATGTCTTATGGATATCAATATCTGTGGCAGGGGAAACTGGTCCTGAGACGGCAGGGGTTTGATTAGTTAAGAGGTGTCCCAGCTTGTCATGGGTAATGGACATCTGGACAGACCTTTGCTAGTCATAACAGTCAGATTCAGTCATTTTATTATCTAGATGTAACCTATGTATGGTTACTGGGTCGCTGCAATTAAGAGAGAGAGAGAAGAAAACACTCAGCATGATGCTCTTGCAAGTTTAGATTGGTTTTTAGTTTATCTAAACAGGATTACTCCCACAGTTTCTCGAATCTTTCCTCAAACCAAAAAGGAAGAATTAGTCGGGATCAATCTCACCGTATAATACTCGCTTAACCGTTCAGCCAGGACAGTGTTGGTACTTCGAGGGAGGTTTTCCAACGCTTTCGCGAAGTTCCTTAATTAAATAATCTCTTTTCCCTGTGGGCGTAGCCATGCTAACACCTTTCTAGACACCTACTTGGTTTATAGCATTGATCGTTAAGTGAGAAAGTTCCCGAGGAGTAGCATATACTCACAGTAGGATCGGGATCCAAATATCATCGTGTGATAAAACTGAAGGAATCCTACCAGAATCATCGCACTCCAAATGGTATGCAGCGCTAGCAAGTTTCAGTTTCTTTAGAAACTCCCGATGTGGATTTTTGCCCCATGCTCTTATGACCTTGACGAAGGTCAACAAATCATAAGTCACATATCAAGTTCTACCCATCATTGTCCAGGTTAATTTGAACCCACCCGTATATACCCTTGACGAAGGTCAACAAGGTAATACGACTGTCCCAAACCAACGCATCTATCTATGATACATATGAACACCCAACAGCTACCAATCACTATGCCTTGACGAAGGTCAACAAACATAGCTTGAATACTATTGAATATTCATATGAAATGACGGAGGGCTACGATTGGTTTTGGCAAAACTGTGAACGTAGTGAACTTGATATAATCGAAGGAACCTTGATAGCTTTTAAAAGTTTTCTGTTTTGAAAAGAAACCGAGTGGTTTTGAAATTGTTCCAACGACTTTACTTTGGTTTATTTTCTTGCATTAATTTAATGTGTCCCATCATTTAATCCTACCATTGCAGAAACAACGAAAATATGACGTACGCTTATGCCATCCACATTCGCCACGGGGCCCCGACATTACCCGTTAGGTTACTTAACTAACAACAGAGCGGGGGCTGGACTAGCGCGGATGCAAAACATAAGCAACGCCTACTAGATATCATATATAGATATATATATTCGTCAGATGCAATGATAGCCATTCCAGATCACAGATGAACACATTGGATATACTAGAAATCCGCGTTTCGTTCGAGCCTGCAACGAAAGACGGATTACACGGTCGCTATGAATAGCCAAACCCCACCCTAGACCCCTACGGGTGCGGCAAACTACCTGCCAAGTACCCGAAGTTAAGCAACCTCCCTCAACAACGTGAGTAGGCCACTCGACACTTCGAGGTTCCCGGTAGTTTGTGCACCCTACCTTAGGTCTATCCTAGGAGCAAAAACAGTAAAAGAAATAATATACAATGGCGGCTACAACCTCATCCCGGATGTGCGGCCATAAAATAATATTACATCAATTTACATATTACATCAAATGAAAGATAAAGAAAACTCTCATCTCACAACCCCCGGCTATTCATCCGCGACAATCCAACGAGTTCATATACACAATCCAACAACATTACAGATCACAGATATGCACAACTCCCACTAATCGACGTATAGCGATTAGTTGACGTTCAGTGCATATATCACATCACAGATATAACCCATTAGCTAAAGACTACGGAACTTCGATCAAAAACACGGATTTGTAACTACCCCAAACACAATTTTGTTCTCTGGAAATTCTGGGCAGAAACAAAATATCCTAAAAATCCCAAAAAAGAACACTGAGTAAACTGCAGCAAAGAAGAGTCGCGGCCGAGTCAACTCGGCCGCGGATCTGCGGCAAAACGCATAGTTTTGCCGCGGTTCCGCGGTGAGTTGACCGAGTCAGGGGCTCGTTTTTGCTGCATGTTCTTAGAAAACCTTGAGCCGATTTTTAAGGTATGTGGAATTATTTTTTGAGCAGTTTTAAAAAATCAGCAGAAAGTTAAGTTTTCGGACGTATTTTGCGATTTTTTCTCGGATCGAAATTCTAAATACTTTGCTAACATGCTAGTTGTTGTTTAGCTAGGCTCTGATACCACTGTAAGTCCGCGTTGCCCACCCGATTCTTACGGGGAGGCGGAAACGGTAAAAAACAATTTTTTGACACAAGGCAATATGGACTAAAAAGAGGATCTTTGCTAAACAAAAACCTAGCAAACTAACTACAAGTTTAACTACTCGGTTAGAGGGTTATACCTAGGTCTTGAACTCCTTCTCTTCTTTCTCCTTGTAGTGGTATGAACGGCTCCACCTCGTAGTCTTCTCTTTGTCGAAGAAGGATCCACCCGAAGGCCTCTACCTTGAGCTCCTACCTCAACCTAGAGGTAACTAAAGTGTTTGGCTTGCTAAACCTAGAACTCTAGAGTGAGTAGAGTGGAGTTTTAGTAGTTTTATCTCAATAGCTCATGGTTCTCAACACATGAGACATGAGAGCTTTTAGAGAGAGGAAGAGGATGAGCTTTGGATGAGAGAGAGTGATCAAGTGAGAATGAGATAATCATTTACAACCATGCTCACAAAAGTAAGAATAATGATGATAATAATAATAATTAAGAATTGTGATGGTTAGTTTCAATGACCGTTATCATTTCATGCATTTAATGCATTTTGCAAAGAACAAGAAGCATCATTGAAATGAAATGATGATGGTCAACAAGTCCACAATGGTTAACCGGTCAACAAAGTCAACAAGTCAACAAAAGTCAAATGTTCAACTCAACCATGGCACAATAATCCTTAATTAATATTATTAATCATATTTCCCATTCTCATTAGGGTTTAGAAAAAGTCAACGGTCAACAACCCTAATGAGAATCCTCTGCCTCTGCCTCTGTCAACTGTGCATACACACCCGCACCCGTGTTCCGAGGAACACGAATACAATGAGATAAAATCAATCCCAAAACATATACTAGGATCTGGCTTAAACCAAAGCCCGCTAGTAATAACTGCCCGGACACTAAACGTGCACAAGTGTGCGGATGTGAACGAATCCCGTCGCAAAACCATGCGACCTCTACTCTGTTTTGCCCAAAGGCGAATAGCCCTCTGTGTGGAACTCTAAAGAATCGACACTACGCTGGCAGTGGGTTTAACCACAGGCCGCAAGCGGTACTAGCTGTACGTAACGGTCCCCAGGTAGATGCCGATAAGAAGACTGATGAGGTGAACCCATCCGAACTCCTACTGAGCCTGAATGTGACAATCTCCGTACAGTCCGGTCTGTTCGTCTGAGAATATCGCATGGCGGGCCTAGGGGCGGTAAACGTCAGTCCCCTAAAAGCGGTACAAGTCATGTCGGGGTGTAGCCCAGAACACCCTGAGATAATACTGGAAAACCTACCAGTATATCTCGCTTGCCCTGGCCAGGGACGACTATGTGTAATGGCTCTCTTAGACACAGCGCGATATCAATCCCCAATATCGGGAGAGACGAATCCTGTCTAACCGTCACTGCCTCCAAGTACTTCGAGACTGCACCCAACTGCTACCTGTTTGCACGACTCATTTGAGCCGTGGTAGGGTAGCAATCTAAGAACAGTGGGAATACACTCGAGGCGAAGTGACAGTGTCAAGTCAGCGGACTAAGCTGTACTCATGTCACCTGGGAACTGATAACTGACGATAGGTATAGTACCAACCAACAGTTCCCGACGAGTCCTGTCCAGTGTACTGGTAACCTAACGAGCACCCGCATACTATCTCAAGTACGACGTACTGACGGCAGTGGGACAAACCATCTCCCCTGCTGGGATGAGAAGCGCATACGCTCGTCTACTCCGGAGTATCGATGCCCCGTCTCGATAATCCAACGACTAGAGACCTGTATAAGGATATGCTTGTAGATTATCCAGCCCCCACTAGTGTGACTGCCATCACAACGCTGGTAATCAAGCAAAGATCCTAAGGGCTCCACTAATGTGTATAGGCGATATGCTAAAAGAAACACATGCACACATTAAAGTAGAAACAAACCAAGTAGCATACTACCATTTTGAGTAAGATTGTCTATACAAATGTGAATATCCCAAGCTTCCATTAAGTAATATACAAACTAGTATGATACAGTAATGGCCTCTAGGGCATGTACACTAACACCACCTACCCCACAGGTGAAGGTTTTTGTGTTCCGGGTCATAGTCTCTAATGAGCGCGAGAACCTCCCGGTCCACCGGTGCCTCAGGGAATCCTCCCTCTGAACGGAAAAACGGGAAAGAAAGATCGGAAGACATGTCGCCTGCAAGAAAGAACGGAATTTAATTATCAGTATTATAATTTAATTTTAAAATCCCGACGCTTGGCACTTTAAAATTTGTACCACAATGCAATGTAGTGGAAATGGGACCAAAGGTGGACCCACAAAATCCAGATGACAATGCATCAATTAATAAAACAGCCTCATCATTGGATGAGGCCGTCAATTAATGAGGAAATCCTCAAGGAATATTCTCATTGAATGAGAAATCACTCGGGAAAAGGAGAAAATCTCCCTTTGAGAGCAAAGCTCTGTAATAGAGTGACACTTGTCAAACTCTTGTCATGAAGGAATAAAATTCCTTAAAGAGCCTAGCTCTGTAATGATGATGAAAAATCCATCAAAGATTAAGAAAAATTAAAATTAATTCTTGAGAATTAAAAATTCTGGGATCTTCAAGATCCATAAAAAAAACTCTTAAGAGTTCTTCATCAAGAGATCGAAAGATCTACATATTATCAAAACAGCAGAGCTCTGATGCATGGGATAAGAAAGCCTAAGAAAAGATCTGTTTAGATCTATGGATTCTTGAGAGCAAGGCTCTGTTTATGAAACCCTAAAGGGGTTTTCTTTAGATCAAGGATCTATGGAGAGCAAGGCTCTTTTAATGGGTAAAAACCCTAATTTATCAAAATTAATTTAATTTTACCTAAGTTTGGTAGAGTTCTAACTCTTGAAAGTTCTTGAACAGAAGAGCAAGGCTCTGAATAAAAATTCTTGAGAAGAAGATGATAATCATCTGAGGACCAAAGGTTCTATTTATAAGCACTGAGCAGCCTCTTCAACTTCTGAGTTGATCCAAGAGCTAAGATGTTGCCACCGTTGCACTCACGTATGCGCCACGTGAGCGCAACGGTGGGGGGGCATTTGTTTCCCCCAATCAGAGCAAAGCTCTGTTTTGAATTTCAAAATTCAAAAATTGAAGCAACGCTTCAGATCCCGTGCGCTGCGTGCCACGTGTCAAGCGCAGACACGCCAGCGCTAGGAGCGCTGCGCCCTAGGCAGCACGCTACCAATCAGAGCAAAGCTCTGTTTTAAAATTCAAAAATTAAAATTGAAGCAACGCTTCAGATCCAGCTCTCTGCGCTGCGTGACGTGTCAAATACAGGTGCGCTAGCACAGCTGCGCTGCACGCCATGTGTCAAACACAGGTGCGCTGCGCGCCACGTGTCTAACAAGGATGCGCTAGCGCAGTTGCGCTGCGCTCCGCGTGTCAATCACGGTTGCGCTGCGCGCCACGTGTCGAACGTAGGTGCTCCAGCGCTGGAATAAAAAATTCCCCCACCGTCAGATCAAAAGATCTACTAATAATAAATTATTAATTAATTAGAACTAAAGTTCTGTTATGGAAAGATTTTTCAATCTTATTAAAACAAGAAGATTATCTTCTGTAAAACAGAAGCCTTAGGATCAAAGATCCAACGGTGGGAAATATTCCCAAATCAATCAGAGAAAGATCTCTTAAAACTGATTTAACAAATCATTTGGCCCTATATTAAGGACCCTAGACTTCAAGTCTAAAAAAAAAGATAGAGAATACAGATAGAAAAGAGAGAGAAAAACCCTCTGCAAAAGAAGAGAAAACTCTTAGAAAAAAGAAGATTTTTCTTCATCTTTAAGGTAAAAAGAACCATGTTCTTGAATAATAGAGATGAATCCATCTCGTAAAAAGAAGAAACGTCTTCTAAAAAGATCTTAGATCTATAAAAAAGACTAAGGTCTTTAATTTAAAAGAAAAGATCAAAAAGATCTAATCATAAAAAGACTTAAAGAAGTATTTTACTTCATTCACAGATCTTTTGATCTATAAAGGTAGAGCCTTTTATAAAAACAAGAACTTTTGTTCTTGGATCTTGAGGAAAAGGCCTCCTTTGAAGAACATAAATTTGTTCTTTGATCTTAAAATTGATCAGATGCACTTTGCGCTATTGAAAAGTGCCTTGCACTCATGAATTGCGCTTTTGCGCTTCTTGGACCGGCGCTCAGCGCCAAAACATGCCACGTGTCAACCAGGGACACAACCTGCGCTTTGTGCTTCTAAAACAGAGCACTGCGGTCATGGGCTGGCGCTCAGAGCCAAGCGCGCCACGTGTCACTCACCAGTGCGCCAACAGACCAGCGCAATGCGCTCATAGATTAAAAGCGCAATGCGCTAACAAACTAGAGCTTAGCGCTAAGCGCGACACGTGTCCTCTTCGTGTGCGCTACCCGACAGAAGCGCAATGCGCTCTTTTACTGGCACAACGCGCCTGGCGCAACGCGTGGCACACTGTCAGAACAAACTTTGTTTCTGATAAATGCTATGCATTCAATACAAGACAAAAATGTCAGAGCCCAATGCTTAGCATTATTAAAAGGGCAGAGCCCAAATAAAGGCCTAATGGCCAGAAAAAAAATAAAATGTTAAAACATTTTAATTGGACTTAGCCCAATTTTGGCCATAAGTCCTCAAATTGTTCTGAATTGAGCACGTCTGCTCTTCCAACCAACTCACCTCGGTTCAAGGGTACATCTCTTCACTCCTTTGATATTTTTCGTTGTAATTCCTCAATGTCTTCAAAGAGGTGACGGGTCCCGACAACCACACATTTCATAGACTGTGGGGTCCTTAAACTCATGGACTATGATGTCCTTAACCTCGACCGTGACGTCTTAGAACTAACATCGGATTGTGGAGTCCTTAAATCCATGGACTATGATGTCCTTAACCTCGACCGTGACGTCTTACAACTAACATCGGACTGTGGAGTCCATAAACCCATGGACTATGATGTCCTTAACCTCGACCGTGATGTCTTTAAACTAACAATGGACCTCCATGTCTCTGCACTGGCAATCGACCGCAATGTCACTAAACTAAACAATAGAGCCCAAACGCTCTCTTGTCGGATCTAAACGATCCCGTTAAGTTGATCTTAGTCTAAAAATTAGACTAACGTATCCTTAACAAACGTTTAAGTTGATCTTAGTCTCAAATGAGGCTAACGTATCCTTAAACCCAACCCCCAAACCCAAATCTAAGAAAGATACGGATTTGGACTAGTCCACGCCCTACGGGCGACAACACAACTCCGTATACAATCCACGGGCAACCAAACACAAAACAAACACCCACGACACGAAGTGACCATATGGAGAAGGAGAAAGTTGTTACCGCGATGCGGTAGCGTAATTAACTGGTGGGGCTTGCGCCTGTAGGGAAGAGCGTCCCCACAATCAAAAACCCCTCAAACGAGGGGGAATCTGACGAAGTCTGCTAGATCGGCCGCATCCGTTTAAACCTTCGATACATGGTGTCATAAATCAACTTGGCATCTTCGGAGAGGTGGACGGATAGCACCAATTAGCATCTGCCCCGAATTTCAGGCAAGACGAACCTACGCGGTCGCGTCTCTGTGTTCGGAGGGGAACAGGGTATCCGGGTATTCCTAGTAATACCTCTTCCATTATCAGATTCATAACTTTAACCGTATATTTCTTTGCCATCTCTCCAAATCCCTTTATATGTCTTTAGTCGTTACCTTTTGTACACCCTTTTAGGCTAAATAGTTTTCTTCCTTCCCTACCGTTCGGCACCAGCCTATGGTTTGGAAGAAGACTATCCAATAAGAGTAATAGGTATACTGTCCTAATCCTAGGAGCACTCGCAACCCGAGAGAAGGTAAAGATAAAAGACAACTAAATAAAACTTTATTCATATTTCTCCTGAACCAGAATCCATCCCCGAACTGGAACAAGTTCCTTCGAGTTCGTATATAACCATACGATGGAGTATCCAAATAACTGTAGATCTTCGTAGTGATACGGAGTGTCCTGGAGAAATACAAAGGTGAAGTAGGAGTGGCGATGAAATACTTGGTTTGGTCGTGAATAGCAGTCGCAGTTTACTTTGCCCTCTTTCTAATACCTTTATTTGTCTTAACTTATTACCTTCTGTACACCATCGTTAGGCTAATTGGTTTTCTTCATTCCCTACCGTTCGGCACCTGCCTATGGTTTGGAAGAAGACTATCCAATTAGCGTAATAGGTGTACTGTCCTTATCCAAGGAGCACTCGCAACCTGAGAGAAGGTAAAAGGAAAAGAAAAGTGAATAGTCCTATTCATTTTCTCCAGAACCAGAAACCATCCTCGAACCTGGAACAAGTTCCTTAGAGTTCGTATATAACCATACGATGGTTTTATCCAATGGAAGTGGATGTTTGTAGTAATATGGGGTGTTCTGGAGAAAAGGGTAAAAGTAGGAGTGGCGATGAGGTATGCAACTCTGACAATCCAAAAGCCAGTGTTTAAGAAGGTTCGGTTAACTTGGTCACTGAGTCATAGTCTAGGGTCGGGCCATGGTCGCTGCCAGAGAGAGAGAGAGAGAGAGAAAAGAAACACTCAGTGTGCACTCTAACCTAGATCAGAATAGTTATCAATTTATCTGATCAGGAAACCTCCCACTGTAACCTCAAATTCTCCTCCAAACCTGAAAGAAGAATTAGTCGGGATCACCCGAGGAGTAAACCAACTCATCAGTGGGAATCGGGATCCGACTAACATCGCATGATAACGTGATGGAATCCACTCACGTTATCACACTCCAGAAGGTATGCGCATATCTGGCACGTTTCAGTTTCTTTAGAAACTCCGGATGTGATTTTTACCCCATGCTCTTATGACCTTGACTTTGGCCAACAAATCATAAGTCACATGTCAAGTTCTACCTGTCATTATCCAGGTTAATTTGAACCCACCCGTACCTACCCTTGACTTTGGCCAACAAAGCAGTACGACTGTCCCAAACCAACGCATCTATCTATGCAGCAGAAAGATAACAAATAGCTACCATACACTATGCCTTGACTTTGGCCAACAAACATAGCATGAATACTAAGTGCTACCCATCTGAAATGACGGAGGGCTACGAATGGTTTTTGGCGAAAAACCTTTAACGTAATGAACTTGATATCGTTGAAGGAACCGGATAGCTTTATAAAAATATAGTGGCGAAAACCTTTGCTAAAGAGGTCACTCCCGGTGAAGGGATCTCGGCTCTTTCCCCGTAGAATGAGGTGCAGGATATTCCAACTGAATACCACGATGCAAAGAAAAAAGTAATCGGTTATAGTGAAGTTATTACCCTGACGCAAACTTCTGTCCAAGGGGTCACTCCCGGTGAAGGGATCTCGGCCCTTACCTCGTCGACTGAGGTGCTGGATATTCATAACCGAATACCACTGTGCAAAACAAAAGAGAACGTCCTTGCAATAACAGCTTTTTTAAAAAATGTTCCAACAACATCAGAATAAGTTTGTTTAGCTTGTATTGATCCGAATCAATGCAGCCCCATTAATTAATCACACCACAAAAGAACGAAAATATGATGTACGTATTGTAAGTGCACGGAGGCGACCCGGCCGTCAATCCAACGCCGGAATGCGGAAACGAAAACTTTTCTATAAACTAGAACCGGCACTACCGCGCACTAAAATCCCGGATCGGGCCATTAACCTAATCCTAGCAATCTAGAGAAAGGAAAGAGAGCTATACCGAGCGATCTGTGTCCTTCGGTCTTCGGCCTCCGTCCCGATCTCCTCGCGGAATCACCGGTCTTCATCTCCTCGTCGGAACGGGCACCACATCGCCGGGTTCTTTTACGGGCTCCCACCTCTGGACTGAGGCAACTCGAGCACGAAGTTGGCGAGTCGACGTGCCCAAGGATTACTGTAGGCTAAGTGTAGAATCCATTGTCTCAATAGGGGGTATGAAGTTGCCATTGATGGAGGGAAGAAGAAAAATAAGCTTTGGAGATGGCTATGGAATTTTTGTGGCAAGCTAATTTTAGATGAATAATTTCCCTCATCAAAAAAATGAATCTCTCTCACCTCTCAAGAAGTGGTCGGCCCCTAAGTCATGGTGGAGGAAAAAAAAGATATCAAGAGAAAGAGATCATATCAATTTCTAATCCATCCTTTCATCATAAATGCAAAAGAAATGACCCAAAAATAATCTAATAATGCTACACCCATCATAATGCCTCAAATCACAAAAGACACCCTCCACTAATCAAATTTGCACACTTGCAAATAACCCCCTCAATCGGAAAAATCCGGCCGTGAAGGAACAAAGGAAAACTGGCCGGAACGGAATACAAACTGGCAACTTCAGAAAACTGATCCCGTAATAAATTACAGGAAAACCCCGCGACTATATATACATACCCGCATTTGTATTCAGACCGAATACAAATGCAATGAGACAAAATCTACACTGCACAATACTAGGATCCGGCTTAAACCAAAGCCCGCTAGTATTATCCGTCCGATCATGATCCGTGCAATACCGCACGCACAAGATCGAACCCTGCCATATCTCCATACGGCCTCTACAGCGTTTCGCCCGAAACTTGAGAAAACGGTCTGTGGGGGACTCTAAAGACTCGTCAATACTTTGGCTGTGGATTTAACCACTAGCACGTTAGAGGTATTAGCCATACGTGACGGGCTACCAGGTATTGACCAAAAGGGACGTCGATGAGCGAACTCATCCTGACACCCTACTGAGCCTATCAGTGATAATATCCATACAGTCTGGTCCGTTCGTCTATGAGCATCGCATGGCGGGCCTAGGGGGTTGGTAAAAGTCAGACCCCCAAAAGCGGTACAAGTCGTGTCGGAGTGTAGCCCAGAACACCCTGAGATATTACTGGAATACCTACCAGCAAATCTCCTGCCTTGGCCAAGGGCTTCGTGTAATGGCTCTCCTAGACACAGCGCGATCTCACCCCCAATACCGGGAGAGACGAACCCCTGCAGATCCGCTCACTGCCTCCATGTGGCTCGGGACTGTACCCAACTAAAACCTGTTTGCACAACTCCTTTGAGCGTGGTAGGGTAGTAATCAAAGCACAGTGGGAACTCACATGAGACAAATGACGATCTCAGGTCGATGAACTAACCTGTACACATGTCACCAGGGAACTGCTATCTGACGTCAGGTATAATACCAACTAGCATGTTCCCGGCGAGTCATGTCCGATGTACTCATAACCCAATGAGCACCTGTATACATCTTAGGTGAACCAACTGACACCAGTGGCTTGTGAGACCGGCCACCGCCCCTCGTCGGGGTCTCGACTGTATACACTAGTCTACTCTGGACTATCGATGCCCTGTCTCAAAACTCCCACGACTAGGGACCTTTTAAGGATGTGCTTATAGACCCCAGCTCCCACGTATATGATCGCCCTCATACTGCTGGTAGTCAAGAAAGAATCCTAGGGGCTCTATCAACGTGTAATAGCGACCTGTAAGGTCACCTAAAACAGTACACGATGATAAAGATAAACCAGATAGCATACTATCATCTCGAGTAAGACTGTCCTACCGGCATAGGTCCTCCCTCAATCATTGCAATCACGTTCCTCTGATCCAATAATTGACTCTGAGGGCACTATATCCAACAATCTCCCACTTGCACCTAAGGCTAATTATTGCGATGTCGCATACTCACAGCCTGTGTGATACCGAACACCCAACTCCTCTACTAGTCAGTCTCACAAAGCTCGTTTGCGAAACTATTACGTTCGAGGAATAGCCTTAGTGAGTGGATCCGCTGTGATGTTTCTTTCTATGTCTCTCTTTATCTCAAGTTCGCGTAGAAACCCATCTCCCGAAATGAGCAATACCTGTCTTAGAATATGTTTGGATGTCTGATGGGACCTAGTTCATAAGTGAACTCCAAATCCAAACTTCTTAGACAGTATCGTCGACTGAACATAATCAGTGTCCTGCGCCATGCCTCCCTCAGTATCCGCTTGGACCACCTGTCTAAACTACTGCCCCTCGTCAGAGGGAAGACTATAACTCTGACAGTCACTCTATCATCGAGGTCACCTTAGAAGCCTGGAATGATAACTGTCTTCCAAAGGAGGCTGCCGTTATCATTTCCCTAGAACATCAACTTATGTTCTAAAACTGCTTCCGATCGTTTCTCCAGGATTGGATTAATATCTACTTACTGCATCTCGTGCAAAAATAACATCTGGTGTGGTACTTGATATCTCATGATTGACTCAATTGCCAAAGCAAGTGATCTGCCAATCATGCACATCCCTCTCCCCTTTAGTCTGTAAGACACCTTTAGAGAGGGTGACTCCATTACCTGCAGGTATACTACCGTGCCAGGAGTCGTCCACTCTAAAACACCTTTAGAATGTCGTCTAAGTACCCAGATTGGGACACTTCCCAAATCTAGATCTAAAACCATAGATCCAGTAACCAGAATGTCTGATATAATATCCAATTCCTATGTGGAGAAACCAGCGTGTGACAACCAAAATATAACCGATTGTAGTATAAGAATTTCACTTCCTACTCTGTGTATGTCATCCAAATACCAGGACATCACACCCTACTACCTTCTTAACATATCCATCCCCTATTCTGATGAAGTCAAACCTATGACTGTCACATCAGAAATAGATGATCTATCTCCGCTATATCCGCTTTAGTCTATAAATAGACATAAACCACTTGTCCACCAATGCTTCCGCTGCTCCCACTGACTACGACAACCCTCTGGCAAAGTCATATACACGTGCACTTCTAAAGCTAGTTTAGAACGACGCTATACTCATCCTCCTGCCGGGTCTCACAGTCTGGAACAACAGCAATGGTAAGTCTGGGTAAACAAGAACCTCCCTGCCACCGTCCTTGAGCATACCGAAGTACCTCTCGAGCGACTGAGGTTACCCACCATATCTGCGGAATGGATAATGGAATGTCAAATCAGATTGAATCTTTAGGTTCTTAACAAATTTTCAGTAATCGTTTGCGGTTCTGGAATCACTTCCAGTTCTACCATACTCTCACTTCTGTTTTCTGAAAAAATCCATTTTTATTAAAACTGTGGCGAGTCAAGAACAATATCACTATTGAACTTCCAGATGGTAGAAAGTCAATCCTCGTCATAGCCTGGGTCAACCCACAAACAGCCATTAACAGCCATTACAGAAACGTGCCTTGAGTTATCCAGAGTCTGGTTTTAAGCATAAGCCGGACAACTCCCTGTACCTTAATATCGTTAAGATATGAACCGTTCTATATCCAATATAGAAACAGAGGCACTGATTTAATTGAACCAGATTCAAATCATGCAGCTGTCTCCAGTGCATGTCAACTAAATGGAAGGAGGCCTATCAGCGTTACTCAACTTAGGAATACTTCCAATTATGAGTAACCTGAAAGAGAAGCAAGTTCTCTTAATCATTACTATCAACTGAATACCATTCACAAGTATCTACATCTTCGATCATCTTGAAGAATCCCGATACTTGCAATACCTGGTTCTCTACTTTATTCATATACCTATAACTTCTCAAAACTTAGACTTTGCATTTCTACGAAGCACATGTATAAAAACTAGAGAAGTCACAAGTAAACAGAATATAGTACGAGTACCAACCCCTCTGTCCTAATGGACACTGGACAACATACAATACTCTGTATAAGTCCCTTGAGTCTAATAATTCATTCCCTGTGCGTCGTAGGTTGAAAACTGTACTTATGGTTAAGAAGAATTACACCGCTGTATTAATGCTCCTTACCTAACCATCCACTGATATAGGTAAATGTCATGGACATAATTTCAAAACGGTATATCTCACTCTATAAAAATAGACGTACAGATATATCAATTTGAAATTGGTGCATAGCAACGGATATTCAAAACCAAATATTTGTCGTCCGGCAAACAACCCAGGCGATTTCCTCAAATATCACCAATTACAACGAATTCCGATATAATGAGGATGATCACCTAATTCCCAATAACTTACTCCCACTCATCATCTGTAAAACCATACAGATGTGAGAATCATACCTGGTAAATACATACCCTGGAGCAAGGGCTAATTGGGAAATCAGTTTTCTTTTAACAGTACACAGTGAAACTGAAACATTGAATTGTTTCGTAGGGGTATCCGGGTATTCCTAGTAATGCCTCTTCCATTATCCAGATTCACAACTGTAACCGTATAATTCTTTGCCATCTCTCCAAATCCCTTTATATGTCTTTAGTCATTACCTTCTGTACACCCCTTTAGGCCAAATGGTTTTCTTCCTTCCCTACCGTTCGGCACCAGCCTATGGTTTGGAAGAAGACTATCCAATAAGCATAATGTGTGTACTGTCCTAATCCTAGGAGCACTCGCAATGCGAGAAAAGATGAAGATAAAAGACAACCGAATAAACCTTATTCCTATTTCTCCTGAACCAGAATCCATCCCCGAACTGGAACAAGTTCATTTCGAGTTCGTATATAACCATACGATGGAGTATCCAATAAACTGTGGATCTTCGTAGTGATACGGAGTGTCGTGGAGAAATATAAAGGTGATTTAGGATTGGCGAAGCAATACTTGGTTTGGTCGTGAATAGCAGTCGCAATTTACTTTGCCCTCTTACTAATCCTTTGATATGTCTTTACTTAATACCTTTTGTACACCATCGTTGTGCTAATTGGTTTTCTTCATTCCCCACCGTTCGGCACCAGCCTAAGGTTTGGAAGAAGACTATCCAATTTGCGTAATAGGTGTACTATCTCCTAAACCAAAGAGTACTCGCAACCTGAGAGAAGGTAAAAGGAAAAGACAACTGAATAGTCCTATTCGTTTTCTCCAGAATCGGAAACCATCCTCGAATAAATTCCTTCGAGTTCGTATATAACTATACGATGGTTTTATCCAATGGAAGTGGACGTTCGTAGTAATACGGGGTGTCCTGGAGAAAATGGTAAAAGTAGGAGTGGCAAAGAGGTTTGCAACTCTGACAATCCAAAAGTCAGTGTTTAAGAAGGTTCGGTCAACTTGGTTACTGAGTTATAGTCAAGGGTCGGGTCATGGTCGTAGCCAAAGAGAGAGAGAAAAGAAACACTCAGCGTGCACTCTAACCTAGATCAGAATGGTTATCACTTTATCTAATCAAGAAACCTCCCACTGTAACATCAAATTCTCCTCCAAACCTGAAAGAAGAATTAGTCGGGATCACCCGAGGAGTAAACCAGCTCATCAGTGGGAATCGGGATCCAACTATCATCGCATGATAACATGACGGAATCCGCTCACGTTATCACACTCCAGAAGGTATGCACATATCTGGCAAGTTTCAGTTTTTTAGAAACTCCCGATGTGATTTTTGCCCCATGCTCTTATGACCTTGACGAAGGTCAACAAATCATAAATCACATGTCAAGTTATACCCGTCATTGTCCAGGTTAATTTGAACCCACCCATACAAGTCTTTGACATAGGTCAACAAGGCTATATGACTGTCCCAAACCAACGCATCTATCTATGCAGCAGAAAGGTAACAAGCAGCTACCATACACTATGCCTTGACAAAGGTCAGCAAACATAGCATAAATACTACGTGCTACCCGTCTGAAACGACGAAGGGCTACGAATGGTTTCTGGCAAAAAACCTTTAACGTAATGAACTTGATATCGTTAAAGGAACTGAATAGCTTTATAAAAATATAGTGGCGAAAACCTTTGCTAAAGAGGTCACTCCCGGTGAAGGGATCTCGGCTCTTTCCCTGTAGAATGAGGTGCAGGATATTCCAACTGAATACCACGATGCAAAGCAAAAGTAAACGACTATAGTGAAGTTATTGCCCTGACGCAAACTTCTGTCCAAGGGGTCACTCCCGGTGAAGGGATCTCGGCCCTTGCATCGTCGACTGAGGTGCAGGATATTCCAACTGAATACCACTGTGCAAAACAAAATAGAACGCCCTTGCAATAACAGCTTTTTGAAAAATGTTCCAACAACATCAGAATAGGTTTGTTTAGCTTGCATTGATCCGAATCAACGCAGTCCCATCAATTGATCATATCAATAAAGAACGAAAATAATGATGTACGTATATGCCATCCGCATTCGCCACTGGGTCCCGTCATCACCCGTTAGGTTACTTAACTAACGACAGAGCGGGGACAGGACTAGCGCGGATGTAAAACATATACAACTTCTACTAGTATATATATCAATATATAATATTCGCTCAAGGCGTGATAAAATGCAACATCACAGAAATGTAATAAGTATCACAGAACAATACAGATATCTGGGATCCCCGGGTTTCATAGAGCCGCTACTGAAACCCGACGTTCCGCTGGTCGTGTGGATAGCCTGTGCAATGAAAATCCTAGACCCCTACGGGCGCGGAAAGTCACCCGCCAAAACCTGAAGCGAGGCAGCCCCCTTAAGCAATGTGAATGGACCACCCAGCACTTCACGGAATCCGGTAACTTGGGCACCCCTCTTTGGGTCAACCTGTACCCCCTACGAGTGCGGCGAATAGCCCGCCAATTCTAGAGTGAAGCCCCCTCCGTCTCAAAGCCATGAGATGCGGGCCCGTTGCCCTCTGGAATCCGGCTACCCGTGCACCCCTCCGTGGGGTAATCCTAGTACAGAAAGTAAAATATACAACGGGTACATCGATCTCAGCCCGGTCGTGCCCCAAAAGAAAAATATACAAACAGGCAGTGACGGCAATCCACATGTCGGACGCTCGCCCCGCAATATCAAATGTACATATAAAACTAAACTGTACTACCATTGCATCCAGGCTATCCACCATGACAAATCCGCAACATCACAGCACAACACAGAACATCAACGTGAATGTCACGTTCGGAAATCCGTCTAAAAGGGCTATAGCAGTTAGACAGAATTTACCGATCAAATGACATTCACGGTCGCAGATATAATGTAAATACTGTGAACTAACATGTTTAAAATTTTCGATCGACTAAATTTTCCCAAGTGGGCCCCAAGCACAACTGCAGTACTCAAAAATAATCTGGGCCCAAACAGAATATTCCAAAAACCCCAATTGCAAGACAGAGACCCACTGAAGAAATTTGGTGCAGTGAAGCCACTGTTCGGCGGCGGAACCGCGGCCAAAATGGGGTTGTTGTCGCGGTTCCGCGGTGCTACAGTAACATCATGGTACCAATTTTCTTCAGTGTTCTCAGAAAACCCTGCACACATTTCTGCAACATACCAAATATTTTTTAGAGCAGAAAAAAAAATCGACAGAAAGTGCACTTTTGAAATCGGATTTTCGGAAAATCCGTTCAATCGAACTTGTAAACACGTTAGAGCAAGCTAGACTAGGTTAATGGCGTGGCTCTGATACCACTGTAAGTGCACGGCGGCGCCCCGGCTGTCAATCCGACGCCGGAATACGGAAACGAAAACTTTTCTATAAACTAGAACCGGCACTACCGCGCACTAAAATCCCGGATCGGGCCATTAACCTAATCCTAGTAATCTAGAGAAAGGAAAGAGAGCTATACCGAGCGATCCGTGTCCTTCGGTCTTCAGCCTCCGTACCGATCTCCTCGCGGAATCACCGGTCTTCATCTCCTCGTCGGAACGGGCACCACATCGCCGGGTTCTTTTACGGGCTCCCACCTCTGGACCGAGGCAACTCGAGCATGAAGTTGGCGAGTCGACGTGCCCAAGGATTACTGTAGGCTAAGTGTAGAATCCATTGTCTCAATGGGGGGTACGAAGTTGTCATTGATGGAGGGAAGAAGAAAAATAAGCTTTGGAGATGGCTATGGAATTTTTGTGGCAAGCTAATTTTAGATGAATAATTTCCCTCATCAAAATAATGAATCTCTCTCACCTCTCATGAAGTGGCCGACCCCTAAGTCATGGTGGAGGAAAAAAAAGATATCAAGAAAAAGAGATCATATCAATTTCTAATCCATCCTTTCATCATAAATGCAAAAGAAATGACCCAAAAATAATCTAATAATGCTACACCCATCATAATGCCTCAAATCACAAAAGACACCCTCCACTAATCAAATTTGCACACTTGCAAATAACCCCCTCAATCGGAAAAATCCGGCCGTGAAGGAACAAAGGAAAACTGGCCGGAACGGAATACAAACTGGCAACTTCAGAAAACTGATCTCGTAATAAATTACAGGAAAACCCCGCGACTGTATATACATACCCGCATTTGTATTCAGACCGAATACAAATGCAATGAGACAAAATCTACACTGCACAATACTAGGATCCGGCTTAAACCAAAGCCCGCTAGTATTATCCGTCCGATCATGATCTGTGCAATATCGCACGCACAAGATCGAACCCTGCCATATCTCCATACGGCCTCTACAGCGTTTCGCCCGAAACTTGAGAAAACGGTCTGTGGAGGACTCTAAAGACTCGTCAATACTTTGGCTGTGGATTTAACCACTACCACGTCAGAGGTATTAGCCATACGTGACGGGCTACCAGGTATTGACCAAAAGGGACGTCGATGAGCGAACTCATCCTGACACCCTACTGAGCCTATCAGTGACAATATCCATACAGTCCGGTCCGTTCGTCTATGAGCATCGCATGGCGGGCCTAGGGGGTTGGTAAAAGTCAGACCCCCAAAAGCGGTACAAGTCGTGTCGGAGTGTAGCCCAGAACACCCTGAGATATTACTGGAATACCTACCGGTAAATCTCCTGCCTTGGCCAAGGACTTCGTGTAATGGCTCTCCTAGACACAGCACGACCTCACCCCCAATACCGGGAAAGACGAACCCCTGCAGATCTACTCACTGCCTCCATGTGGCTCGGGACTGTACCCAACTAAAACCTGTTTGCACAACTCCTTTGAGCGTGGTAGGGTAGTAATCAAAGCACAGTGGGAACTCACACGAGACAAATGACGATCTCAGGTCGATGAACTAACCTGTACACATGTCACCAGGGAACTGCTATCTGACGTCAAGTATAAGACCAACTAGCACGTTCCCGGCGAGTCCTGTCCGGTGTACTCATAACCCAATGAGCACCTGTATATATCTTAGATGAACCAACTGAAACCAGTGGCTTATGAGACCGGCAACCGCCCCTCGTCGAGGTCTAGACTGTATACACTAGTCTACTCTGGAGTATCGATGCCCTGTCTCGAAACACCCACGACTAGGGACCTTTTAAGGATGTGCTTATAGACCCCAGCTCCCACGTATATGATCGCCCTCATAATGCTGGTAATCAAGAAAGAATCCTAGGGGTCTATCAACGTGTAATAGCGACCTATAAGGTCACCTAAAACAGTACACGATGATAAAGATAAACCAGATAGCATACTATCATCTCGAGTAAGACTGTCCTACCGGCATAGGTCCTCCCTCAATCATTGCAATCACGTGCATGTGATCCAATAATTGACTCTGAGGGCACTATATCCAACACGTATATGCCATCCTCTTTCGCCACTGGGTCCCGTCATCACCCGTTAGGTTACTTAACTAACGACGGAGCGGGGACTGGACTAGCGCGGGTGTAAAACATATACAATATCTACTAGTATATGTATCAATATATAATAATCGCTCGAGGCGTGATAAAATGCAACATCACAGAAATGTAATAAGCATCATAGAACAATACAGATAATCTGGGATCCCCGGGTTTCATAGAGCCACTAGTGAAACCCGACGTTTCCCTGATCGTGTGGATAGCCTGTGCAATGAAATCCTAGACCCCTACGGGTGCGGCAAGTTACCCGCTAAAATCTGAAGTGAGGCAGCCCCCTACAACAAAGTGAATGGACCACCCAGCACTTCACGGAATCCGGTAACTTGGGCACCCCTCCTTGGGTCAACCTATACCCCCTACGAGTGTGGCGAATAGCCCGCAATTCTAAAGTGAAGCCCCCTCCGTCTCAAAGCCATGAGATGCGGGCCCGTTGCCCTCTAGAACCCGGCTATCCGTGCACCCCACCGTGGGGTAATCCTAGTACAGAAAGTAAAAATATATACAACGGGTACATCGACCTCAGCCCGGTCGTGCCCCAAAAGAATAATATACAAACAGGCAGTGACGGCAGTCCACATGTCAGACGCTCGCCCCGCAATATCAAATGTACAAATACAACCATACTGTACTACCATTGCATCCAGACTATCAACCACGACAAATCCGCAACATCACAGCACAACACAGAACATCAACGTGAATGTCACGTTCGCAAATCCGTCTAAAAGAGCTATAGCAATTAGACAAGATTTACCGATCAAATGACATTCACAGTCGCAGATATAAAGTAAGCACTGTGAACTAACATATTTAAAATTTTCGATCGACAAAATTTCCCGAAGTGGGCCCCAAGTACAATTCCCAGTACTCAAAATAATCTGAGCCAAAACAAAAAATACCAGAAACCCCAATTCGAAGTCAGAGACCACTGTAGAAAAATTGGTGGACTGATGCTACAGTAGTGCGGCGGAACCGCGGCCAAAACAAGGGTAATTCCGTGGTTCCGCGGCGCTATGGTGAGATTAGTGTACCAACTTTTCTCAGATTTTTTTAAAAAATCTGCCTGATTTTCTGCAATACTAAAAAAAAATTTTAGACCACAAAAAAAATTCGACAGAAACTTCGTTTTTGAAATTGCGGTTTCGGAAATTTTGTTCGATCAAAGTTCTAAACACGTTAGAGCAAGCTAGTAAAGGTTAATGGCATTGCTCCGATACCATGTAAGTCTACGGTAGCGTCCCGGCCGTCTGTCCAAGGCCAAAATACGGAAATGAAAACTTTTTCTTAACTAGAAACCGGCGCTATCGCAGACTTTAATCCCGGATAGAACCATTAACCTATAACTAGCAACTAGAGAAAGGTTAGAAAATCTATACCGATCAATCCGTGTCCTTCGGTCTTTAGCCACCATCCCTAGCTCCTCGCGGCATCTCCGATCTCTGGTCTCCTCATCGGAAAGGGCACCACATCTTCGAGTCTTTTTACGGGCTCCCGCTTCGTCTGAAGCAACTCGGACACGAAGTTTGCTAGCCGACGTGTCCAAGATGATGTAGAGAATGTGTGTGATCACTTTGTCTCTTGCATCCATTAATTCTCAACGCATGAGAGTGTATGGATGGAGGTTGAAGATGAAGCCATTAATGGAAATGGTGAGCTAGAGGAAGAAGAAGAAGAGGAGCCTTTCCTTTTCTTTTGTTGTATATCAAAATGAGAGAGTGTGAGATACAATAATACAAGAGCAAACCCACACCATGGCTGCCCTTCTCTCTCATCCTCTCATTTCAACTCACAAATCTATCACTTAATATGACACATGCACAAAGAAAGAGACCATGACTCACCACTTGTGCATGTGTCACAATTAATGCTCCTAATCATGATTTCTAGCTCATTATTTCTATTTGTAAACATTAACTCCAATGTTTACAACAACAAAAAGATACGGCAATATCTAAAGTAAACTCGTGACTGATCACAAGGATACCCCTCACCTGTATATACATACCTGCATTCGCATTCCGACTGAATGCGAATGCGATGAGACTAAAGTAATCTAACAAATCTAATACTAGGATCCGGCTTAAACCAAAGCCCACTAGTATGATCCGCCCGATCATGATCCGTACACTACTGCACGTATATGATCGAACCCTGCCATATATCATACGGCCTCTACAACGTTTCGCCCGAAACTTGAGAAACTGTCTGTGGGGGACTCTAAAGACTCGTCAATACTTTGGCTATGGATTTAACTACTAGCACGTCAGTGGTACTAGCCGTACGTAACGGGCTACCAGGTATTGACAAAAAGGGAGGTCGATGAGCGAACTCATCCTGACACCCTACTGAGCCTGTCAGTGACAATATACGTACAGCCTGGTCCGTTCGTCTATGAGCATCGCATGTTGGGCCTAGAGGGATGGTAAAAGTCAGACCCCCAAAAGCGGTACAAGTCGTGTCGGAGTGTAGCCCAGAACACCCTGAGATGCTACTGGAATACCTACCAGTAAATCTCCTGTCTTGGCCAAGTACTTCGTGTAAGGGCTCTCCTAGACACAGCGCGATCTCACCCCCAATACCGGGAGAGACGAAACCCCTGCCGATCTGCTCACTTCCTCCATATGGCTCGGGACTGTACCCAACTAAAACCTGTTTGCACGACTCCTTTGAGCCGTGGTAGGGTAGTAATCAAAGAACAGTTGGAACTCACACGAGACAAATGACGATCTCAGGTCGATGAACTAACCTGTACACATGTCACCAGGGAACTGCTATCTGAAGTCAGGTATAATACCAACTAGCTTGTTCCCGGCGAGTCCTGTCTGGTGTACTCATAACCCAATGAGCACCTGTATACATCTTAGGTTAACCAACTGACACCAATGGCTTGTGAGACCGGCCACCGCCCCTCGTCGGGGTCTCGACTGTATACACTAGTCTACAAATGGAGTATCGATGCCCAGTCTCGAAACTTCCACGACTAGGGACACTTTAAGGATGTGCTTATAGACCCCAGCTCCCACGTATATGATCGCCATCATACTGCAGGTCGTCAAGCAAGAATCCTAAGGGCTCTACCAACGTGCAATAGTGACCTGTAATGTTAACTGAAGCATGTACACGATGATAAAGATAAACCAGATAGCATACTATCATCTTGAGTAAGACTGTCCTACCGGTATAGGTCCTCCCTCAATCATTGCAATCACGTGCCTGTGATCCAATAAATGACTCTGAGGGCACTATATCCAACAATACAATCACCGGTAGGTAGTACTCCCCTGCCAGGCTCACCGCCTAACATATACGAGTCTTCTTGCTTCGGGGTACCTCACCGGGTCCACCATGTACCCGCAGACGGTGCCTACCTCTCCTCGAATTGGGTTTCACATATCACTCTCAGAACCGAGAAAACACATGGTGGACGCACCGAAATATCATATCAAGGGTAACCGGGTTTTTAAAACAATACATACTCTCTTTTGAAATACCCACGGTTCCCAAATCCAGAAATATCATGGAAACAACATATCTCAATGCGTATAATCATAAGGCATGATGTATGTGACATAATAAAGAAATGTAAGCATATCAGTATATCATGCAGCATGGAATAGTAATATGCACATATTGAGGGAAACCGCCCTTTTAAAATGAATCAATTTTAAAGAGTATCTTGCGGTTCCTAAATCTCCAAATCAAGCCAGAATCATCTATATATGTGCAATTACGTATGTATACAAGTATGAGTGTACAACAGGTAGGTGCACAAGTATGAGTGTACAATATGTAGGTGCACAAGTATGAGTGTACAGTATGTATGTGCACAAGTATGAGTGTACAATATGTGTGTACACAAGTATGAATGTACAATATGGTTTTAATATAACAATAAACGTATTTCAACATGCAATGCGATGCGAAAAGCCAGTATATGCGGCAAATGGATAATAAACACAACAGTGCAGTATCTACATCAATGTATCTATGTCATACTGTTTTGCCATTTGAAAGAAGACGAATCGGGTTTTTTTAGGAAAATAAGGGCTACGGTGTTTTTAAGAAAAGATGTGTCTTTTGAAATATCCGTAGAATCACTTTGCCTGTCTTTAAAATACTCCCAATTCGTTAGTTTTTGAAATAGGTATGATATCGGCCTAGCCTAACATCTACTAGCAAAACTACAGCTCTAACTAACCAGTCAATCGGGAGGGGTATGGAAACCACCTAAATCTGAGTCGATACATATATATATAAATATAATAGTCGGTGATCCCGCCTCAAAAGTACCGCGTACGATATAATATCATATGACATCCTCGAGTCATGAGTGCAGATCTATCATCAATATAAAGCTCATACGGTAAATCATCGTACGGCATCCCAAAAGCTGGGTACGGGTCAATATCACATTCATCTCATCAATTATCTGGTATCCTTATCATCATATCTCATGATCTGGGGTACTGATCTAAGTCTAGTACAAATCGATACCATCTATATAAATATAAATGCGTGTGTGAAACACACGTCCAAAGGCCTGCTAAAATCTCATGTCGTATCCCAAATACGAATCGCATCATATCACCGATCTCATGGCACCATGCCCAATCTCATCGACTCATCTCCAAATATCATCCACTATCCTTATCATCCAGGTAATAGTATAACAAGCAAGCATGTGTGGGTGGGTGGGTGTAAACCTATTCTAGGGTTCGCAACTAGGAAACTATACTAGTTTACTTCTAAACCCTAATCTATCCATAGTACACTTAATCACATCTAGAATATCCAATTCACACATAACGCTATCATACATATAACTATAGTATATATAGTATACTAAATATCGAACTGCGGGGGTGTTATACGCCATCCATCCGACTTCCCCCGTAGATATAATCTACTCACATTGCATCTTCCGTGTCAGTGTCGATGTCGCCTTCATCTTCTTCATCATATGAAACCCTCGTGAAGATACCTACAAAGATAGCACAAACGCAATGCACATTAAAATCACATCGGAAAACCAAAATGACACGCTAAGGCCTATAGGTTAGAACCTATGGACTACGCTTTCAAAGCCATCAAACAACCCTCGATATCGTCGTACAAATGTCAAGTGATTGAGGTAAAACACAAATACGCAAATCCAGAATTCAAAATACGAGAAACAAAACCCCGAATCAAAACAATAACTATTGGAAATGGTCCCAGATTTGACCCTAGGTCAAATTGGTCAATTTTGCATATGCCAAGGGTCTATTTTACTAATGAGGGGACCACAGAACCAACACGAGGCACTTTGGCCCAGGTCTGGCCGCAAATTGCGGCCAGAAGGAATTAATTGGCGGCCTGGGTTGAGGGATAGGGGCTAGGGTTTTGGTGGTAGCTTCCTAGGTTCCTGCATGTCTCTCTGTGTTTGCAAAATAATTTTCAGAGTCTCCGAGTGATAGCAGATTTCAATTAACCCTCACAGAATCAACAATTTTCCGATATCGGCTCTAATCTAACATGGGGGGTAAAAGTAATGTAAAAAATAAGCTAAAGGTTCAGAAAATACCTCATTTGGCAACTCAAGAAAATTCTTGAGTTGCCCCAAGTGGCCAAAATCCTTGCTTTCTTGGTCCAATGTGCTTCCCTTGAGCTTGTGCATCTTTTTAATGAAAAGGGTAATGGGTTTTGAGGTGTTTATTGTGATGATTTGAGAGGGTTGAAGAGGGTGAAGGAGGAGGCGGCAGCAGCAGCAGCAAGTAAAGAGAGGGGAGAGGAAAATGATGGAAATGGTGAGATGCAAGTCAAAGATAACCCCCTCACCTTCTCTCTCTCACCCATACCTAATATTCTATTCATCTTTTTCTTTTCTTTTCTTTTCCTCTTCTATTTTCCTATAAATCAACAACCATGTTTTAAAACATGAAGTAAAGCCATGGAAAACATATGTAACAAGTGTAAAATGATATGGTGCTTGTTTTGCACAAAATATGCTAAAAATCCGATTAGCGATTTTTATTCACGATTAGCACTAAATTAGCATATAATTAATCATAAAAACTTAAAATTTGCATAATTCACATAAAACACCCTCTTTTAAGTAATTTCTATAATTTTCAAAAAATTTCCCAATTTATCGGTATTTAATTATACCGCTTTATTAAAATATTCAATATTTTATTATTAAATTATAAAAATTCCCAAAAATAATATTTTATTTTTTTGAAATGTTACAATCTTCCCCCCTTAAGAAAATTCGGTCCCCGAGTTTAAATTTAAACCCCCAAATTCTTAAAACATTTCAATAAAATGTCCAAGTCGTCGGTGCTCCGAAATCATCAATACATAAGACGCATCATAGCGCAATGCATGCGCATGAACAATGAGCAGATAACTCAAAAACAAAGCTCCGTCCACCATCCCGCAATCATCGGAGTCATGGTAAAGACACAAATGTCAAATCCAAAACAAAACCAATATGATATCAATCAAAACTATACATGTAGACATCAAATCTATACATGGAAATATCTGAAAGAAATGCATGCCAAACCTTTCAAGTCGCTGTGCGATGCGCATAGCACTGCACAGTGTCGAACGTCTAATATAAGAAAATAACCATATATGTATATATCTTTTGTTTAATATGTACGTCCCGCCGTTTTGAAAACAATTTAGAAGGTTTCCTTGTTTTAAACGTTTCGTGTTGTATCAGACACGTAGATATATACTGAGACTATAGCTCGCTTTTTGGAAATCCCTTCGATAATTATCAATGCATGCAAAATATATCCAGGAACTGTCCTCTGACTAGTCCTGCTCAGTACGAAAACAAATAGCAAATATCATAAAAACGTACTGCTTCATAAGGAATCAATCCCAAAATGTATATAAGAATACCCTGTGTATCTGGTGCGCACAGAAATCAAAATCCATATATGTTCCATACATGTACACAGAAACAACATTTAAGTGCAATGGGTGTGCACGAAACATCTGTCCTAGGCAACGTGTGTGCCTAACAGCAAAATCAGGTGCATCTGACATGCACGAAAAATCTCGATTTAGCGCATCTGGTGTTCACCAAAATCGCATCTCATAACATGCGCCCAACATGCGCGAAAATCCAAATTGGTGTATCCATCATGCACGAAATCACGAAATCAACATCAAAATCAGAATCGAAATCGACGGTATACAATACAGCTCAATCCAGATCAGGTATACCGCGGTATATAATCTCACAACCATGTGCATCAGCATGCACAAATCAAATCAAAATACTAAAAGTGCATGAAATCTATGCTGGAAGCGTAAATCCAATCACAGACATAAAATAGGCATAAAATCACAATCAATACCTCAAGCGTAATAACTATGCACAAAATATGAATACCCAGTAGGTGCAACCATGGTGCATGAAAACGAATATCATGAAACTCAGTCATCAAGACTAAATCATGCGAATAGATCGCCCAAAATACCGAAATCCAAGGTGACGGATACGTGATAATCAAATCACCAAATCACAATCATAAATACCGTCGTCGATATATCCTCCTTCAAAGTCGAGAAGGTGTCGGTGCATCCAATGCTAGCAGCGCAAGATATCTACTTGCCTCTTGCTCACGGTCTGGCGTCCTCTGTTTCTGGGCCCTTATAATCTCTGTGGATTACCAATCTCGCGATCTATCGGCTCATCGGCCCTATCAGGTGTGCTAACGGGGACGATTCCATCCTGGCACTTCTCTGGTCACCTCTCGGTCAATCCTCACGGCCACTCGTAAAGCAGCACGTCACTGGAGCCGACCTCTGGTCCTCTGAATACACATCACACATCTGATCCTGGTGCAAATCTTATCGCAGCAGTGTCCTGGAAGGAATCCTGCTCAAGGTCTCTTCCGATCTCGCCTATGCCGAACTGTATGGAGGCTGGTACTCTTGCATAATCTTTTCTCGCTCTCTGGACATCTACGTCCTCAGCACGGCATTTCCTCGGAAGCTGGTCGCGTCCCAACGCCTCTATAGACATATCCGACCTTTAATCTTAACGGGGAGTAACAACAGCTCATCAGCATCTCGCACGAACCTCTTATCCCACTTATCTATATCATCGTTCACTTCGAGGTCATGTCTCTATCTGCGCACTCCAAATGTCCTCGATTACGGTCAATCCGAAGTCTTTCACACGGACTCGAAATCACGAACTCGGTATTTTCATCACTCTGTGGAAGATATCTAGCCGAAAGCGTCCTCAAGAACTCGTCCCAACCTGCAGAGGTATACTCCATACGCGTCCATTCTTGATCAATTCACAACGCATCAGGGTGAGGTCCTCTATCCGAACCTGGTCAACTGTCTCGTCGATGATGCCGAACTCTGGCCTGCTGGGTGTGCGCAATATGACCACTCCTGGGTCCAAGTCTTCTCGTATAGTATTCCAGAAAGGTCCTGTCGAGGTCTCTCTCTAATCTCGTTTCTGCAGAATTGCCCGGAAGTTACCATCCCTCACTATATATGTTTCTTGTTCCGGAATGGCTGCATACTCATCGCGACTCCTTCTGGAAGGTATATCAATAATCAACGCCTTTGCATGTGTATCGCATCTCTGATGTCAGCGGAGTGGAACGTCATCTCGTCGAAATCTCGTGCGAACTCTTTACTCCACTCTGCTCCAATATCGACTGATTCGGACTCGTCTTCTCGTGGCTGCATGGACTGCGCTCCAACGGCTATACTCGTATCTGGAGTCTCCCAAGAAATGTGCCCCATAACATGATATCCGAATGATGTCGAACCATCCGATCGACTTGTCAGAACCTCATATTCCCCCAAGAGATCAACATCTTGAGTACAGTTTAATAGTATTCCAATACATACCACAGCACCTGTGGACCAACCGTAAAAGGGCAAACCCAAGCCTCACAAATGGCACCACTAAACTGCCGCAAACCCTAAGGTTCGGAGGCGTTCCATGGTCATTACGTCGAGTTAGGGTTTCATTCTTCTAGAGGGTCTATAGCATTATTTGCATTGTCTTCCGAATACTTTAAACTTAGAAATGGGTTCCTGACATTCGATCGTCTCTATCGACTCTCAACTAATCTGCGTGAAGTCGTCTCTAGCTGGAATCAATCTATCTGATGACCTCACATCGGGATAAGCGAACGAACCACATGTCCTAGTCATTCATCCTCGGGTGACCAGCGACCTTCCATCATATCTCTAAGTATATACTCATACTGCAGTAGCTCCAATCATCTGGGCGATACCTCGTCATTTGCAGCAGCAACTGGCTCATTCGTCTGTACGTTGAACAACGCCTCAATCATCATGAATAAGCGATATATCAATGGTCATCACATTCTGGCTGGCCTCTAGCAGTAGCCTGATCCTCTGGTGCTAATCTGCACGTCCGAGAAATCTCGTGGAAGCGATCCATCAAACGCTCATGGCACGAAAACACAATAAAGCGACGCCTCTATATGCAATCCTACGTCCCTGGAATCATGCCCTGGTCAGTCCTCGTCCATGACGAGCTCGTGCTGACGCAACTCTAGCCGTAGCTCTCTTTGCCCATGTAATCGTGGCAGCAAAATCATAACCAGTATCGATGAGGATAGATCATAGGAATGAATATAATACTGTGCAAGGAAATGTACATCCTAAGGTTTCTTAAGCAGAGTAGCGTATCGTAAATATGCCGCGGAACATACGTACGGTACGTCACTCTACTCAAGCTACCTACTCCATCAACCAAGGGTCATCGTACGCGACGAAAGTTCGGGCATAATACCCCCTCGACTAAGTCGAAGTTCCGTAAGGTCAAGCCTAAGTTCCGTATATATATAAACGCTCTAGGCTCCACATAGTCAAACTTAGACTCGAACCAAGGTTAACCTAGCGCTCTGATACCAACTTTGTCACGACCCGAAATAGCATGTGACTGGCCCTTGAATCATATGAAGTCTAGATGACCTCATCTAACTCAAGCAAGCCAAAAGCTCAGAAATCTAAAACCATTTTACGAAATAAATGAAGGAAAAATAGTTTTAAGAAGTGAAGACAACATATTTTAAAAACAAGGTTTTTAAATAAGTAAGCCGAGTATGCATTTTTAAAATCTCTAATCTTTTCTGAAAATTTCGGCAGAGTTTCCTTTGTAAATACTGGCCCCAAACGGGGCGCAACATGAATAATATATATACAATGATAAAAGGCATCCCCAAGCGGGAGCTAGCTCTTCGTCAATCGACGGTCACAACCACGCAAGCAGTATAATATACAACGCCGAAGGGCGAGGATCAAAACTCAAAAGGAAACTCAAAATCAGCATGAAAACCATAATACTACAACGCGCGACTCGATGGTCAAAATAATACACAACCGATTTTCTAAGTCTGAACAATATACAAGTTTGGTTGATGGAATTACTAGATACAACTGAATAATAAATGTACAATGATGGTTCTGATGCAAAAGAACCCACCTACCAAAGCAAATCACCCGTAAGGGAAGCAACGTGCCAAAAGCCGCAATGGAACCTGTACGGCAAAACCTGCATGAACTGTGGCACAATGGGGGTGAGTTGCCAACTCGTGAATAGAAAACATCACAGAGCAGAAATCGTATGTATGACACAATCCTAGGTCAATACGATCAGATATATATATAAACCTCAAATGAATAAGTCTGAAGCAAGATAAGGTGGCAATGTAACATCTATTCATGAGTGTAGTGCTAAGTGCTCGTGCCAGTGCCTCAGGTAATAACATATCATAAATATGAGGTATGATCAATGTCGACTATATCATGAAGACTATGAATATGTGAATATCATCCAATTATGTAATCAATATCATCAATGTCAACTATATGTATGTGGAAATCGTCCACGTGTCACCCAATGACAATAAGCATCATGCATGTAAATATCATAAAGCATATGCATAGAAGTATGAGGATGTAAATCAACATGTGTCGCTCACGACATATCAAATCATGGAACCTGAGTGTCAAGCATCGACACTCGAAAATATCATGAAACCTGTGCCTAACATCGGCACATAAATCCTCATATGCATAGGGCTCCGTTAGTCCGGATCAGCCCGTCTCATCTCTCAACTCCGGTCGGTATCACCCAGATATCCACCGAGCACAAATACAATCACCGGTAGGTAGTACTCCCCCTGCCAGGCTCACCGTCTAACATATACGAGTCTTCTTGCCCCGGGGTACCTCATCGGGTCCAACATGTACCCGCAGACGGTGCCTACCTCTTCTCGAATCGGGTTTCACATATCGCTCTCAGAACCGAGAAAACACATGGTGGACGCACTGAAATATCATATCAAGGGTAACCGGGATTTTAAAACAATACATACTCTTTTTTGAAATACCCACGGTTCCCAAATCCAGAAATATCATGGAAATAACATATCTCAATGCGTATAATCATAAGGCATGATGTATGCGACATAATAAAGAAATGTAAGCATATCAGTATATCATGCAGCATGGAATAGTAATATGCACATATTGAGGGAAACCGCCCTTTTAAAATGAATCAGTTTTAAAGAGTATCTTGTGGTTCCCAAATCTCCAAATCAAGCCAGAATCATCTATATATGTGCAATTACGTATGTATACAAGTATGAGTGTACAATATGTAGGTGCACAAGTATGAGTGTACAGTATGTATGTGCACAAGTATGAGTGTACAGTATGTGTGTACACAAGTACGAATGTACAATATGGTTTTAATATAACAATAAATGTATTTCAACATGCAATGCGATGCGAAAAGCCAGTATATGCGGCAAATGGATAATAAACACAACAGTGCAGTATCTACATCAATGTATCTATGTCATACTGTTTTGCCATTTGAAAGAAGACGAATCGGGGTTTTTAGGAAAATAAGGGCTACGGTGTTTTTAAGAAAAGATGCGTCTTTTGAAATATCCGTATAATCCTTTTGCCTGTCTTTAAAATACTCCTGATTCTTTAGTTTTTGAAATAGGTATGACATCGGCCTAGCCTAACATCTACTAGCAAAACTACAGCTCTAACTAACAAGTCAATCGGGAGGGGTATGGAAACCTCCTAAATCTGAGTCGATACATATATATATAAATATAATAGTCGGTGATCCCGCCTCAAAGGTACCGCGTACGATACAATATCATATGACATCTTCGAGTCATGAGTGCGGATCTATCATCAATATAAAGCTCGTACGGTAAATCATCGTACGGCATCCCAAAAGCTGGGTACGGGTCAATATCACATTCATCTCATCAATTATCTGGTATCCTTATCATCATATCTCATGATCTGGGGTACTGATCTAAGTCTAGTACAAATCGATACCATCTATATAAATATAAATGCGTGTGTGAAACACACGTCCAAAGGCCCGCTAAAATCTCATGTCGTATCTCAAATACGAATCACATCATATCACCGATCTCATGGCACCATGCCCAATCTCATCGACTCATTTCCAAATATCATCCACTATCCTCATCATCCAGGTAATAGTATAACAAGCAAGCATGTGTGTGTGGGTGTAAACCTATTCTAGGGTTAGCAACTAGGAAACTATACTAGTTTACTTCTAAATCCTAATCTATCCATAGTACAACTAATCACATCTAGAATATCCAAGTCACACATAATGCTATCATACATATACATATAGTATATATAGTATACTAAACATCGAACTGCGGGGGTGTTATACGCCATCCACCCGACTTCCCCCGTAGATATAATCTACTCACATTGCATCTTGCGTGTCGGTGTCGATGTCGCCTTCATCTTCTTCATCATATGAAACCCTCGTGAAGGTACCTACAAAGATAGCACAAACGCAATTCACATTAAAATCACATCGGAAAACCAAAACGACATGCTAAGGCCTATAGTTTAGAACCTATGGACTACGCTTTCAAAGCCATCAAACAACCCTCGATATCGTCGTACAAACGTCAAGTGATCGAGGTAAAACACAAATACGCAAATCCAGAATTCAAAATACGAGAAACAAAACCCCGAATCAAAATAACAACTATTGGAAATGGTCCCAGATTTGACCCTAGGTCAAATTGGTCAATTTTGCATATGCCAAGGGTCTATTTTACTGATGAGGGGACCACAGAACCAACACGAGGCACTTTGGCCCAGGTCTGGCCGCAAATTGTGGCCAAAAGGAATTAATTGGCGGCCTGGGTTGAGGGATAGGGGCTAGGGTTTTGGTGGTAGCTTCTTAGGTGCCTGCATGTCTCTCTGTGTTTGCAAAATAATTTTCAGAGTCTCCGAGTGATAGCAGATTTCAATTAACCCTCACAGAATCAACAATTTTCCGATATCGACTCTAATCTAACATGGGGGGTAAAAGTAATGGAAAAACTAAGCTAAAGGTTCAGAAAATATCTCATTTAGCAACTCAAGAAAATTCTTGAGTTGCCCCAAGTGGCTAAAATCCTTGCTTTCTTGGTCCAATGTGCTTCCCTTGAGCTTGTGCATCTTTTTAATGAAAAGGGTAATGGGTTTTGAGGTGTTTATTGTGATGATTTGAGAGGGTTGAAGTGGGTGGAGGAGGAGGCGGCAGCAGCAGCAGCAAGTAAAGAGAGGGGAGAGGAAAATGATGGAAATGGTGAGATGCAAGTCAAAGATAACCCCCTCACCTTCTCTCTCTCACCCATACCTAATATTCTATTCATCTTTTTCTTTTCTTTTCTTTTCTTTTCCTCTTCTATTTTCCTATAAATCAACAACCATGTTTTAAAACATGAAGGAAAGCCATGAAAAACATATGTAACAAGTGTAAAATGATATGGTGCATGTTTTGCACAAAATATGCTAAAAATCCGATTAGCGATTTTTAATCGCGATTAGCACTAAATTAGCATATAATTATTCATAAAAACTTAAAATTTGCATAATTCACATAAAACACCCTCTTTTAAGTAATTTCTATAATTTTCAAAAAATTTCCCAATTTATCGGTATTTAATTATACCGCTTTATTAAAATATTCAATATTTTATTATTAAATTATAAAAATTCCCAAAAATATATTTTATTTTTTTGAAATGTTACAAAAAGAAAGAAACCTAAACATGTTGTAGAATCCCGTTTCAAATAAAAGGGTAGCTCTGGTTTTTGCTTTCCGTAGTGGTATTCCTTGATGAATATCCAACACCTCATTAGATGAGGAAAGAGCCGAGATCCCTTCACCGGGAGTGACCTCTTAAGCAAAAGCTAGCAGATGCTACAACCCACTCGGTTTTGTCTTTTGATTGCTTCTCTAGTTCTTTCTTTGCATAGTGGTATTCCTGAATATCCAGTACCTCATTCGATGAGGAAAGAGCCGAGATCCCTTCGCTGGGAGTGATGTCTTTAGCAAAACTAGCAAAAACCTCAAAAACACTCCTTTTCAAAATCACTTGATTCTACAACGATATCAAGTTCATTACACAAAAGGTTTTCTTAAAAACTTGTCGTAGCCCTCCGTCATTTCAGATAAGTACTACTTAGTATTCGTGCTACGTTTGTTGGCCTCCGTCAAGACGTAGTGTGCGGCAGCTAACTAGTACTTATCTGCAACATAAGATGAGATTGGATTAGAGTAGTCGTGCGACTTTGTTGGCCTCCGTCAAGGGTCGTGCTGGTGGGTTTAATTCAATCATGAAATGTACGGGTTGAACTTGACTAGCAGCCTATGGTTTGTTGGCCTCCGTCAAGGTCATAGGACGCTAAGGGCAAAACATTGTCGGGAATTTTAAGTGTTGAAATTTGCAATGAGATTGCATACCTTCTATGACATAGTTGGATCCCGATACCTACTGCGAGTAAGAGTTATTCCTGGGAGAGTTTTGCACTTTAGAATTAGCCGATCAAGTAGGTGTCTAGAAAGGTGTTAATGGGGTTACGCCCGTGGGAAAACGAGGTTTATTTTAATTAGGTCCATGCAAAAGCACGGAGAACCTCCCTCAAAGTATCGACATTGGCCTGGCTGAAAGATTGGCGAACTTGGAGGGTGTAATTAATCCTGACTAGTCTTACCTTTTAGGATTTGAAAGAAGATTTGATAAAAAACAGTGGAAGCCATCCTGATTAGATAAAATAATAACCAATCTAATCTTACAAGAGCATACGCTAAGTGTTTTCTTCTCTCTCTCTCTCCAGGTAGAGACCATGTCACGGCTTAATCAAGATAATAATATGGATGTATTGACCGAACCCGTTTGTTATACTGAGCTGGGGAGCGTTGGTTCCGCTCTATCTTATAATTGTTATAAGTCTGAGCAGGAAATAGGGGAATATTCGGATTCCCATGCGACCCAAATAAGGAATGTACATGTCGATACATCTTCTTCGGGTGTGTTTGTTACCGAGAACTATTTCTCAGTACACTCTATATCCTGGGTATGAGATATCGGATCGGGATCCCACATATGTAATATATTACATGGGCTAAAGAAAGGTAGACAACTGAGAAAATGTGATCATTCTCTAAAAATAGAGAATGGTGCAAGTGTTGCAACCAAAGCAGTTGGTGAATATCACCCGGTATTACCAATTGGGAATACATTGATTCTGAACGAATGTTATTACATATTGAACCTGATATGCAATATTGTATCAGTTTCTTTATTATGTAAAGAAAGATATAATCTTGTATTGCAGGATAATGTTATGAACATTTTCCTGAATCAAAAGTTGATTGGATCAGGCACGTTATATAATGGCATATACGTTCTAAATCAAACTACAGTTCTCAACGTATAGAACACACACAAGAGAAAAAGTTCAGAAATGAATGAATCCTTCTTGTGGCATTGTAGACTGGGTCATATCAATGCGATATGACTAGCTAAGTTACATAAAGATGGATATTTAAATCAGTTTGAATTTATATCTTATGAAACTTACCAGTCATGTCTCAAAGGTAAAATGACTAAAACTCCATTTACTAAACACGGAGAAAGAGTTACTGAACTCTTGGGACTGATACATAGTGATGCATGCGGTCCCATGTCTACACATGCCAGGAATGGTTCCCCGTACTTCATTATATTCACCGATGATCTCTCAAAATTCAAACATGCGTTCCTGTTGAAATACAAGTCTGAAGCTTCTGAGAAATTCAAGGAATATAAGTGCGAACTAGAGAACTAAATGGGTAAAAGTATTAAAATCCTTCGATCTGATCGGGGAGGAGAATACTTAAGCACGGAGTTTCTGGATTATTTAAAGGAGGATGGGATTCTCTCTCAGCTTACTCCTCCGTATATACCACCGCACAACGGTGTATCAGGGCGGAGGATTCATATCCTATGAGATATGGTGTGGTCTATGATGAGTAACGCTGAGTTACCTGTTTTCTTTTGGGGTTATGCGCTTGAGAAGCCGCATACCTATTGAATAGAGTTCCATCCTAATCTGTGCCTACCACTCCATATAAGATATGGAATGGAAAGAGACCATCTCTTAAATGAGTTAAGATATGGGGTTGTCCGGCCTATGTTGAAAAGAAAAATCCAGACAAGCTCGAGGCAACGTCGGTACTCTATAAGTTTATTGGATATCCCGAACATTTGAGAAGGTATATCTTCTACCAAACTGAGGAGCAAAAGGTTTTTTGTTTCTCGGCATGCTACCTTTTTAGAAAAGGAATTTCTTATGGAAGAAATTAGTGGTCATGAGGTAGAAATGGAAGGAGTTCCAGCTAGATAAACTAACAGCTAATGATTTGGTAGAACCGAAGGATTCAATAGTTCCCAACGAACCTTAGCCTCTCCGCGGATCTAGTAGGGTTCCTCATCCGCCTGAGAGATACTACGGTTTTCTCAATGACAGTGGGAGCGAGGATTGCATCATGGAAGATGATGACCCAACTAGTTTCGAGCAGGCCATCACAAGTGGGAACTCTATGAAATGGTTTGATGCTATGCGATCTGAGATGGAATCCATATACACCAACAAAGTATGACTTTGGAAGTTGCACCTGAAGGGGTAAAACCCATCGGGAGCAAGTGGATCTTGAGAAGATTCTTGGTGTAGATGGAAAAGTTAAGACTTTCAAAGTTAGACTTGTTGCAAAAGGTTGTCATCAATAACCAGGTGTGGATTTTGATGAAACCTTTTTCTCCAGTGGCTATGCTTAAATCCATCTGAATCCTACTTGCCATCACTGCATATCATGACTATGAAATCTGGCAGAATGACGTCAAGACCGCTTTTCTAAATGGTGATTTAGAAGGGAGCGTGTGCATGACACTGCCAGAGGGCTTCATAGATAGTGGGAGCAGCGGAAAGGTGTGCAAGTTGCTTAAATCAATTTACGAATTAAAGCAGGTATCGCAGAGTTGGAACATCTGTTTTGATGTGGTAGTCAAAGAGTTTGACTTCATCAAAAAGGTAGATGAACCTTGTACATACAAGAAGATTGTAGAGAGTAAGGTTGTCTTCCTCGTATTGTACATGGATGACATACTCTTGATAGGAAATGGTGTTCCTATGCTATACTCGGTCAAGCTCCTCTTATCACAATATTTCTCCATTGAGGATCTGGGTGATGCCTCCTACATCCAGTGATTAAGATCTATAGAGATAGATCTAAGAGGATATAACATACTCACTAAGTGTAGTGAGTAGGTGTCAATCAGATCCTGGGGAGAAACACTGGATAGCTGTGAAGAATATGTTAGTGTATATGCCCTAAAGGCCATTACTGTATCATACTAGTATGTATATTACTTGATGGAAGCTTGGGATATTCACAGTTGTACAGACAATCTTGCTCAATATAGTAGTATGCTACTTGGTTTGTCTCTGCTTTAATGTGTACTTGTGTGTTTATTTATTATATCACCTATACGCATTAGTAGAGCCCTTTGGATCTTTGCTTGATTACCGGCGTTGTGATGGCGATCACACTCGTGGGAGCTGGGTAATCTACAAGCACATCCATATACACGTCCCTAGTCGTGGGAGTACCGAGATAGGGCATCGGTACTCCGGAGTAGACTAGCGTATGCGCTTCTCATCCCAGCACGGGAGACGGTCTGTCCCACAGCCGTCGGTACGTCGTACTTGAGATAGTATGCGGGTGCTCGTTAGGTTACGAGTACACTGGACAGGACTCGTCGGGAACTGATGGTTGGTATTATACCTATCGTCAGTTATCAGTTCCCAGGTGACATGAGTACAGCTTAGTCCGCTGACTTGACACTGTCACTTCGCCTCGAGTGTGTTCCCACTGTTCTTTGATTGCTACCCTACCACGGCTCTACTGAGTCGTGCAAACAGGTAGTAGTTGGGAGCAGTCCCGAAGCACTTGGAGGCAGTGACGGTTAGACAGGATTCGTCTCTCCCGGTATTGGGGGTTGACATCGCGCTGTGTCTAGGAGAGCCATTACACAAGTAGTCCCTGGCCAGGGCAAGCGAGATATACTGGTAGGTTCCAGTGTTATCTCAGGGTGTTCTGGGCTTCACTCCGACACGACTTGTACCGCTATTAGGGGTCTGACGCTTGCCGCCCCCTAGGCCCGACATGCGATGTATCAGACGAACAGACCGGACTGTACGGAGATTGTCACATACAGACTCAGTAGGAGTTCGATGGGTTCACCTCATCAGTCTTCTTATCGGCATCTACCTGGGGACCGTTACGTACAGCTAGTGCCGCTTGCGGTCTGTGGTTAACCCCACTGCCAGCGTAGTGTCGAGTCTTTAGAGTCCCACACAGAGGGTTACTCGCCTTTGGGCAAAACAGAGTAGAGGTCGCATGGTTTTGCGACAGGGTTCGTTCTCATCCGCGCACTTGTGCACGTTTGGAGTCCGGACGGATATTGCCAGCGGGCTCTGGTTTGAGCCGGATACTGGTATATGTTTTGGGGTCACTTTTATCTCTCAGTATTCATGTTCATCGGAACAAGAATGCAGGTGTGTATGCACAGTTGTTTGAGGCGGAAGAAGAGGTTTTTCATTAGGGTTTCGGAACGGGTGCGCATGCACAGTTGACAGTCGTTTTTTCCAAACCCTAATGAATTTGTGAGATATCTATTAATAATAGTAATTAAATGGAATTATGTTATGGTTGGTTTTGTTGACTTGTTGACCATGGTTGACTTGTTGACCATGGTTGAATGTTTGACCATCATCATTATTTTGCAAGGATGCTCCTTGATTCTTGCCAACATTCATTTAATGAAGTGATGATAGTGGTCATTCCAAAACAACCATCAACTATTCTCATTTCAATTATTATTATTAATTAGATAAATCATTTTCCTTTTGTTATGGTTGCAAGAGGAAAATAGCTCATTCTATCATATTGATTCTCTCTCCTCACTTCATCTTCTTCCTCCTCTTGTTCAAGGAGAGCAAATCTCATGTGTTGAGAATCATCTCCTTGAAGATATAACACCCCAAAGCACACTCTACTCACTCTAAGGTAGAAGGTCTAGCAAGCCGAATACCTTAGTTCTTTCAAGATCGAGAAAGGAGCCCAAGGATGAAGCCCTCAGGTGGATCTATCTTCGGCAAAGAGGAGACGAAGGGGGGAAGCCATTCAAGCTACTACAAAGAGCAAGAAAGAAGAAGGACAACAAGAAGAGAAGGAGTTCAAGTTGAGGTATAACCACTTTGCCGAGTAGTTAACTCTTCTTTGCAAGTATGCTAGTTTAGTTTAGCAAAGATCCGGCTTTTACGGTCCATGTTACAAAGTTTAGAAAAAATTTTGTTTTACCGTTTCCGCATCCCCGAAAGTACCGGGAGAGGTAACGTGGACCTAACAGAATATTCTTAAGTACTTGAGAAGGATTGAAGAAATGGTCTTGGTGATTGGTAATGGTGAGCTCCATCAGGAGTCCTTTACCAATTCGAGCTTCCAGAGTGATAAGGTCGACTGTAAGACAGTCTCAGGTTTTGTCTTTACCCTCAGTGGAGGGACGGTATGTTGGAAGAGTTCCAAGCTAGATACCGTGGCAGACTCAACGATAAAGGGTGAATACATCACTGCCAGCAATGCTACTAAAGTGGTTGTCTAGGTATAGATGTTCATGAGATGAACTTGGTGCAGGGTTTTCTAGCACGGCAGCAAGGTTTCGGGAGGCATCGTCCATGCCAATTTCAAAAAATTGACATTCTAGCTAACCCTAACCCTTGAATCGTTACTAGAAAATCCGACGATCGATATGTAAACAACTTTACAATCAAAGTGAATGAGGAATACAACCTTTTTAGACCGGTTCTTCACTTCTAATGCTCAGTGTAGTAGTCTCTTCGCTGCGATCCATGAACTCCCTGACTCTTGAGAGGCTCCACAAGATGTACGGAACAAGCTTGCTAGAAGTCTTCGAGGCCGAAGATAATCTACGTCGAGGAGACACTAACCCAAGCTACCTCTTCACTAATTCTGGAATTAGTGAAGCAAACACCCTATACTAAATGGCAAGTAGTAGAGGATGATGAAGTAGGAATTTTACTCATTTTAGAAATAATTTTCTCACTATTTTTCCATCATCTCCATTGAAGCTAGAAAGCTTTTTAGGAAGAAAAAGAAGAAGAAATCTCTCATGATAATTATCAAGTTGAGAATGATAACCATGGGTGAGTTAATATCAAATATTAACCCTTGTAGAGAGCTAACCATGGCTAGGATAATGGTTGGGTTAATAAATATCTTTTCCAAAACAAAACAAGTGGACTTAGTCAATGAACCATGCAAGCTTCTCCAAGCTTCTAGCCATGACTAAATCAAACTAATTTTTGAATTACTTAAGAAATTAAAAACCCTAGATTATCTCTAGCATGGTGTAAGTCACACACACACCTAAGTTTCATGTATCATCAAACATGATACAAAACTATGTACACTAATATATATCACATATATACTAATGCACAATCAAGTGAGAAAAGAAATCATAAGTGAGTCAATATTAGTTAATATATTTTAATATAATAAATATATAATTATACATTAAATTATTAAATCAACACTTGATTTAATAATCCGACTATGTTACATATAACCGAAAAATATCAAATGTAACAACTTATCGAATCAACACTTGATCCGATAAACCGGCTATATCACATATAACCGACCGATGTCACAAATCGCGAGAATAGAATATGGTATCACATATCGTATTAATATCGGTCCCGCACATATCATATATGCGCTCTTACTCCGTTTTGCTTGAACCAGGAAACCTCTGTGTAGGACTCTAAAGACTCATCAATACGCCGGCAGTAGGTGATGTTCATATCAAATACCCACAAGCCGCAAGCGGTATGCTAAACGTAACGGCCATCCGGGTATTGAGCGATCAGAAGATCAACAAGCAAGCCTGCTCATACTCCTGCGAATCCAATCAGTAACACTACCGTACAGTCTGGTCTCTTTGTCTGATATGTCGCATATCTCGTCTAGGGGTGATAAACGTCAGACCTCAGTAACTCGATAAGTCGCGCCGATGTGAGGCTCGTAACGGATCGAGAAACTACTGATAACACTTACCAGTATATCTCAGAATCATCCCTGGCCAGGGACTTCCTGTTATAGCCAATCAAGCACAGCGCAACATCAACCCCCAATACCGGAAAAGAAGAAACCCCTCCTATTGTTCATTGCCTCCATGTGATTCGGGACTGTACCCAAAAGCCACTGTTTTGCACGTTCTCTTGAATGTGGTAAGGTGGAAATCAAAGCAAAGTGGGAATCACACAAGACTCTATGACGATCTCCGGTCTACAGACTAACCTGTACCAGTGTCACCAGAGAACTGCCATCTGACGTAAGGTATAATACCATCTAGGAGTTCTCGGCGAGTCCGTCCAGTGTACCCAGTCTCCACTGAGCACCAGTATACTATCTCTGATGTCAAACACCAATGGATATGGGATCATCCATCGCCCATCTACATAGGTCGAGAAGGTGTACGCTAGTCTCCTCTGGTATATCGATGCCCTGTCTCGATACACCCATGACTAGGAACATTTGAAGGATGTACTTACCGACTACTCTGTCCCCACTAGTATGATCTGCATCATAATCCTGGTAGTCAAGTACTCATCCTAAGGGCTTTATCAACATGTAATATAAAGATAATAAGTGTACATGTTAAGATAAAGAGCAACCAGATAGCATACAATCATATCGAGCAAGAAAGTCCTCCCTATATATGTCCAAGCATCCACTACAATATATATCGTATGTACAGTAATGGCCTCTAGGGCATACATATAACTAATAATCTCCCACTTGCACTAGGGCCATCTGTTGTAGTATCCAATACCCAACAATCAGCAGTGGTTGTAGTATCTCATACACAACCATCCCATAAAAAGTCACTTTTCGGAAAAGACCTTTGTGAGTGGATTCGCCGTGTTGTCCTCTGTGTCTACTCTCCTATCTTCGATCTCCCTGGAGATCAACCATCTCCATGATCAGGGTATACTGCCTTAGAATATGTCTGGATCACTGATGGGACAAGGGTTTCTAGGCCAAAGCCACAATTCCATTGTCACACAATGGTAGGAACAAAGTTCATCTCATGAACTTATATACACTGATTTAGTGATTTAGCGTGCTTGCGCTTTCTAAAAGATAGATCAAAAATATTTGTAACCGCAATCAAGAACGACGTCGCATGAAGCTAGCCGATGAGTACGGGTCGGTCCACAGGGATTTTGTGAATTTCCGATTCGCGCTTACGAGTTAATTCCGAAGGGTGTTCGGATTGATTATTAAATCTAAAAACCTAATTAACCTAGGGCAATTATCTAGATCTACTCTTGCTAGGGCTAGGTTTAGGGATGGTTTGGAAATGTAATTAAATCTCAACGCTTTCTATACCCGAATGAAGATCTGTGAGGAGTTATGGTAATTATCAATAAAGTGGATTAGATCCGTTCGGGAAGGTGATCCTTCCTCTAGGTTCTTGTCCTTCCTTTAGAGATCCTTACCCTAACCTCCATGGAAAACATCACACCCGGGCCTTTATACTACGGTATCACCGCTACCTCAAGGGATAGAGTGCCGTAGGGAGCGGTATGTGCATGTATGCATGGAGTCCTATTGTAAATATTTGGTAGGTAAGAAAGGGATGAGAGATCTCATCTCTCAAAATCCTTCCCCAAAGCTAACTCTAAACAAGTTCCTAGGGCATGAAATTAAATCTACCTAGAGCAAGGAATTTAAATCTACACTAAGGCAAGAAATTAAATTACTTACAGATGCATCCCTCCAATCATCCATGCAGGGTTGTCAGATCTGAATTTCTGAATGGAGAAGAAACACCGATACTCTCCAAAAGATTTCTAAATTTTATTCATTAAAGGGAGGAATAAGAAATTACAATGAGTAGAGTTCCTATTTATAGAGAATAGGAAACCCTAGGTTACAATTGATTTGCATGTCTACATTTACCAAAATATCCTTAGGAAGACCTAGTCAAAGTAGACTTCAAGCTTTGGTAAAATTTCATGTCTCTGTCTCTTTAAAAGAAAGTATTGGGCCTTGGATCTTTGGGCTTCCTTATTATTTGGTTCTTTATTAAAATAGCTTCTATGTTTCTTCCAGATCTCCAGTGAATAATTGCGGTGGACTTTTAACCGTTCGCTTTGTAATCTTGGACCTTGCATTGCCTTGTACTTTGTGAATTTTATCTTTGATGTAGGCTTGATCAAGAGTCTTCTGTTTGTTGGTCAAAGTCCACTTTTGCATCGTCTTTTCATCGTTTTCACTGTTTTCTGTCCAAGAACCTGTAACCTGTAATATGTAGCAGACATACGTCAAAAGCACCTGTTTATTTGTAAAATATATAAGAATGGGGAATATAATAATGCAATATTATGATATGAACAAATACCCCCAAACTTATCTTTTGCTCGTCCTCGAGCAAACTGATTTTTTATTCTTGACAAAAACCTAACCGCACTTTCGCAGGGAAACGCGATTGCACTGAGCTCGTACAACAAGCCGTTAAACCTCTAGGTGTCCCTAGTAGGAGGAGTGTTGTCTCCTGAGGGTTTTCAGCGGATACTACCCACAAAATCCTATCAATTCGGCCCATTGACTTTTGTTCTTCAATTAGGTTTTCTAACAAGGAATTCTATTATCATCGACTTGTAAACTATCCACCCATATTCTTCACACTTCCTCATCATCTAACTTAAGATTATATATATCCTGTAGACGACTTAGCTTTCAGCATTTCTTAAGTTTTCCTTCTAGGGTTCCATCTCCACTTAGGAATTTTTATCAACTTTACTAAAGATACAAGTTCTATTCTTCATTCCTTTCTCTTATCTAAACTCCAATCATATATCCCCACGTGTGTGTATAAATCACCCTTACACTTGGAAATTCAAATCAAGCAATCATACTCTTGTCCGTTGTCCAAAACACTTTTTAATTGGTAAATTTTTAATTGAAATTTGCTTACACATCCTTCATGCGACCGTTAATACTTTTTGAGGTACCAACAATCGATTACAAGATGTGTTTGCACATTAAAGCGTAATTCCTAGTCTTGCAACACCAAAGGCTTTTAGCAGTGACTCCCAAACCAGTTGGTCTAAGGCACTAGGTGATGAAGCACCCTCGCTAAATATTTTTCTATTTTTGCAGCCTTAAGTAATCACAAAAACCAGTGTTCATTTTTTTTTCTTTATTCACTTTTTATTTTCATTGTACTAAGGACTTTAGACAAGAGCATTTCAAGGTCTCTTCTAATATTCCAAGTTTCAAGGTGCGTGATTGTGCAAGTTGTAGGGTATACATTTTCAGAATCTAGACTTAAGCTAGGAATTATATTTCAAACTTATACTTTAATAAAAATATCAATACTCTTCCCTTGTTTCGACTTAGCCCAAAAATTGAACTCAAAATTTGCCTATTTCTAAATAAACTACAAAGACATATACTTTCTACCGTTAAACTTTAAGGAAGGTTATTTTTAGGGTTTTTAATTCACTAAGTCTAAGATCTAGTTGTTCCTAGCCAGTTAACCTATTCGTCAAACTCAAGTCAATTAGCCAAAATTGAATACAAATATTTTTATAATTTTTGAAATTTTTCAATTTTTTATGGGTTTTCAAATAAGTATGCAAATGCAAAAATATGTACAAATGAATGCAAAGGAAGAAGACATACCGAGCATACCCCCAAACTTGAACTTGACAGTGTCCTCACTGTTATGCTAAACCAAGAGGGTCAAAATACCGATACTCACCTGTTTATTTATTTATAGTTTTTTTTTTATATATTTTTGTTTTGAAATTTTTTTTTATTTTTTTTATAGAAAAGAAAACAAAAATATATACATATATACAACAAGGCTCCCCCCAAACTTAAGCTTGGCCTTACACAAGCCAAAGGTTAGCACCAACCACTCAAAAATCTTATCGTGGAAATGGTATAGGTGGTGCAAGAAAATGAGAAGCACGCGAGACCGTGTGGAAAGAAGAATGGTAGAATATGGTCTCGGTGGGGGAGAAGAATGGCGAAAAGAAGAAGGAAGTAGAGTACGATCTTGAGGGTGTAAATTGAGTGAATAAATTAGCGCAATATGTGATGACCGATATGTTATAAGCGATTGCGCTAACCTATCAACTCGTCGAGAAATGGGGTCAAATCCCTCAAGATTCGCAAGAAAATATGGGTACGCCGAACTTGGTATAGGAGATGAAAGCGTAACGGTCTCTTGTTCGGTCGGAACAATGGGAAAGACGAAAGGGAGTGAATTAGGGATAGTATCTCTCTCACCGTAGTAAACTGTTTCGAACTTGAAAGATTCCATTAATGGTTCAAAACTACTATAATCAACCGAGTCTGATGGCTCATCTGAAAATGTAAAGGACTCAAACTCGGGCGGTGAGTCATCAATATCGTCCGAAAAAGTGAAACACTCGTAAGTGTTATCATCTGTGAGAACAGTATCGGATTCAAAGGAAAATCTTTCAATCTCACAGTTTTCAAGCATGGTCGGAACGAGGGGAAGGAGGGAGGGTGATATAACAGTCAAAGGTTCAGGAGGATGAATTGGAAAATCAGACACATCAAATAAAAATGATTCAACCTCAATATTATCCTCAAGACTCTCCTCAATACTATCCTCAATATTTAACTCATCCATGCCATTATCATCAAAATCTAGACGCATATGAGATTCGGGAGAAACATTTAATAACTCAGGATGATGATTTGAACATAAAATTTCAATTAAATCGACAGGTTCATCATCCGAAATATTCCCGGCGTCTATATCCTCAATCAAGTGAAAATCAATTTCTTTAGACACCTCATCAAAAGCATGGATATTTATCGATTTAGGTTCTAGAGTGGAGGTGTAAAGATCGAAAGGATTAGGTGCGGTTTCACTCGAAAGGGGTTCCTCACAATTTGGCAAATCAAGCACTACAAAGTCGCACAACTCATCATTTTGGACACATGTTTGAAAATTGGAGTTGTTGGATTCAATTGGGTATGGGTAGGTTTGATTTGGAAATCCTCTCACATTCTCTCTCTGTCCAACCGTCTCCTCATACATTGGAAAATTTGGAGCTAGTTGGAAACTAGCTACCGGTTCACTCGGTTGCATAAGGGCGGCCATGGACGCTTCCACATTCCTCACCATTTTGTTTGTTGCAGCAATATAAGCCTCCAACGACTCTTCCAAACTAGACTTGGGTGGTGAGGGGGTTTCGGTAAAAGATTCAAAATTATTTGGATATGTGAAACTTCCAAAAGGCTGTGTAGAAACAGGGTCTAGTGACGGTGGGAAAGTCGGGTAGGATTGGTAGGAAGTGGGTGGTTGGGCAGGGGTAGGGTCAACATATGGATAACAAGGTGAATAATCGTGTGGATCCCTAGAAGTAGATGTGTTGAGAGGGGTGAAAGATCGACTACGAGATTGAGCAATATGCTCAGCAATGGACATCGGTTTAGGAGTTACAGTAGGACTTGAATAAGTGGTATCAACGTATGAAGGTAGTGAAGATTGACTTGGTTGACACAAAGTGGGTTACAAAGTCGAACTGTTTCTCCTAGACGCTTCTATTTGATCTTTCAAAGATATTTTAGGCATGGAAGGATCGTCTTTAAATTGACCGCACAAATTGACGAACGACGCAAAATTAGGTTCGGGATACCAAAGTTCGGCAAGAGATTTATGATGTGGGGTACCCATGATAGAAGAATGAGAAAAGAAAGAAGGTAGGTGGTGCAAGTGGGGTGCAAGGATTTCTTAGCGATAAAATTTTTGCAAGTTTTTATAAAAATTTTCCTTTTTTCCTTTTTCTCTTTATTTGAGACTGTTTGCAGGAAAAAAAATTCGATAAAGGGCTTAGACACAAATGTAATCAACCAGAAATGCACAATCATACCTAGATCTAGGGTCACCTAGGTCAGCTAGACAGCTCCTAACTGTTCCAAAGGGCTAGAAATAGGACTTCAAACCGCATCTTCACCGCCCATTGCGGCCAGGTAAGTGCCAGGTAAGTGGGAAGGAACCACACTGTGGGCCTAATTAAAAACCACTAGCCTTGACACACTTGCCTAGACACCGCAAAGTCAGGTTAGGATAAACGATCGATGCCTATACTAGTCCTCTGTCCTATTGAGCGCGACGTCCTTAAGGCCGAGTCTAGTATTTTTTAATTAAGATATGGTCAATGCAAATGCCTTATGTGATTTCTGGGGTCCTGGGAAGGGTGATGAAATCCCCACCCAATCTGAATTGGTCAAAAAGCCCCTTAAAGTCAAATTAAAGATATGCAAAACAGTAAATCACTTGCAATCAAATATTTTTATTTTATGCGCGGCGCAAAGAATCCTGCACAAGATTGTTATTTGAAAGGGAAAATATTTTTGAGCGCAAAGAAATCCTGCAAGCAAATTTACAGAAGATATATCAAGATTTGCAGAGGAGGAAAGAGAGAAAACTCACAGAAATTTGCAGTGGCGAAACAGTTTTTTTTTTAATCGCGCTTCTGCCCCTTTTTTTAAGCCCTGATTCGACTAGACCGCAGCGGTTCCGCGGCCAAAAGGGGGCTGGCGCGGCGGTTCCGCCGCGCTTTGGTCGGTTCGGCCAACCTTTTTTTTTTTTGGAACCAGATCACCGCGGTTAACTTGTAGACTCGGTCCTCCAAATTTCTTCTGTTCCTCGGTTGTTGTGATCTTCTATTGCTCCGATCTGTTTTTTTCTGTTTTGATCTCTGTAGATTTCCAGATCCGATTTTCGTATATCCTGCAAAATTCAAACAACAAAGTATCCCTTCCAAAAATAACAGATTATATATTTTTATATTTTTTTGATTTTTCAGATTTTTATGATTTTTTTAAATTTTATGATTAACCCGAAATTGCGAAAAGAAAAGTTCTACGCCATCCCCGGCAACGGCGCCATTTGATTTAAGAAATATAGTGGTGAGTATTCCCGCCTGTCACGTGGGTGACCCGGGTTCGATCCCCGGCAACGGCGCTATTTGATTGATGTGAAAAAGTGTTTGTAGTTAACCGCAATCAATAACGGTGTCGCGTATAGCTAGACCGAGATGAGTACGGGTCGTCCTCTGGGAAACGTAGAACCTTTTACTTTTACTTTAGATGTGTTGAGAAAGAGGGGGGAATAAAGAATATTGTAGAATGGTTTCTAGATCTATGTTAAACAAGAATATAAAATATATATCTAGATTATTTTAAAGATGTAGATAATATAATAAGAGGGCTTGTAGGGTTCGTTAGGATTTAGTAGTTATGGACGATTAATTAAAAGTTACCCTTTTTATCCATTAATAGATTTAGAACTAGAACGACGGTGATGCGTGTAGATTATGGTTTCTGGAGGGAAAAGGGAATCCCACTCTTAACCCTTATCTCGACACGGAACTCCGTTCATATCTAGCCTTTACCAAAACAATCATTAATCTAATCTCTAATCGCGGTCGGAACTAGCAAAGAATTGCTAGCGCGCCCGATTAGGATGTTAATGATTCTTTTGATAAAGTTCATAAACTTTATAGGACTTAAAAAGGGTTTAGTTATTTTCATCGTCCATTAGCCTACCCTAATCCTACGAACCCTAACAAGCGGAGAATTACTCGCGCATGTTGGGAAAAGAAGATGAAAAGACAGAGAAGGAAAACATAATGTAAAATGCAAAAGAATTAAATAAAACAACTACCTTTATTAATCAACTTGAACAATCTACACTTTATTCCTTAGAAAATGATTACAAAACTAGTTGCTTCTCGATCTCTTCCAAAGAGGTAGACGAACAGTTGATGATCAGCCTGGATGCGTGAGCGTCAGGGGCTTCGTGATCTCTTCGGCTTGATAAATTTTCCAAGAGGCTCTCGGTGCCTTTTTATAGTCCAAAGCCACAATCTTTTGCTTGAAAACTTGGTAAAATACATCAGAGATTCATGCCACAAAATTTTAGCAACTAATCTCTCAATATTGCCGCGGATCCGCGGCCAACAGGGGGGTTTGGCCGCGGTTCCGCGACCAAAGGTGGGGATTGCTTCATCAAATTTATGTGGTTTTCTCCTTTTGACATGTGGTGATCCTTGGACCCTTCAGAATTCAGAAATCTTCTCGTGGTTGCTGCCAGACTTGGTCTTCAAGTTTTGATTCTTAATTAGGCAAGTTTTCTTCAACAACTTGATTTGCTTGATTCTAGTCTTGGAAAATTCTGCACAACTTGGAAATATTCTGCACAACAACTCAAATAAGATTTGGTAGACCTAGTTCTACTAGGATTAGGTCAATGAATTTATTTGCATACATTTTCCTACCAAATGCTAATTAAAATATATTAACACATGGAAAATAGTGTTTTTACACATAAACCCCCATATGTATGATATATTATAATAAAGTCCTTTTTTAATATGAAAATGGTAGAAAAAATGTAATACAAATGTGCAGATTTATCAACTGAGCAAATACCCCCAAACTTATCTTTGATCGTCCCGAGCAAACTAGTTTATTTAAGAGGAGAAAAAGAAAGGAGAAAACTAAGCACACTTTCGTAGGCAGACACGATTGCACTGAGCACGTGCAACAAGCCGTTAAACCTCTAGGTGTCCCTAGTAGGAGGAGTGTTGTCTCCTGAGGGTTTTCAGCGGATTACACCCACAAAATCCAATAACAAAAGAGAGATGGTGAAATTCACATATAAAGATAAGAACCATAAAAGAAAGGGCTTGAAAAGAAGAGTTTCCAATTATACTAGTTTTTCAGTTGTCATGAGCCCTATCTTAATAGTCATGAAAAAATGTTAGAAATCACATCATCCCTCAATAAAACATCGTCTTTATTCTTCATTCCTACCTTTCATCCAAACATTGATCATATAACCCCACGTGTGTGAAATGGACATCCCTACACTCGGAGAATTCAATTCAAGCTATCATACTCTTGTCCATCTACCTTAGTACTTTTTAATTTGATGAATATTAAGATTCGCTCACACATTTTCATGCGACCGTTAATACTTCTTGAGGTACTAACCAACCGATTACTCCTGTGCTTGCTAATTAGGTGATAATATTTTCCTCGTCTTGCACCACCTAAGGCTTAGCAGTGACTCCCAGACCAGTTGGCCTTAGGGCACTAGGTGTAGAGGCACCCTCACTATATTTTTTTATTGCTGCCTTGGCGATAACAAAACCAGTGTTCATTTTTTTTCTTTTCACCATTTTTATATTTTCTTCATTTTTTTCTTTCCTTCATACTTTGGCTTTTAGACAAGAGCATTTCAAGGTATCCTCTACTATCCCGAGTTTCAAGACATGTGAAAGTGCATATAGTAGGGTATCAACATTCAAATATTTGGCTTTCAGAATAGAAACTATTTTTCAGACTTATTTTTATCCTCAGATTAGTGACTTCCTTCATCTTACAAACCCTTGGGACAACAGCTCATATCTACTTATTACTAGTTCGTTTAAGAAACTTCTAATTTTCTTGGTTTTCTTAAACTATTCCTATCTTTTGGATGTAATTTTTCACTTTCTACTCTTTTGTTATAAAATAATTTTTTTTTAAAATTTTTGAAAATGTTGTACTTATGCAAAATATGATGCAAATTGATGTGTAAATAAGCACAAACCTCCCCCAAACCTGTTTACAGCAGTGTCCTCACTGATGTCATCCGTTAAGCTCAAAAAACCTATAGACTTGGGAGGAAATTATTAATGGGGGCAAGAATATATGAAAGTGAAAATCCTCCCCCAAACTTATTTTAGGCTCACAATTTTGTAAAAATCATTTTCTTTCAAGAGCCAAAATATACCACCCCTCCCCCAAACTTGAGTTAAACAATTTTAATCTTTTAAAATCACATGAGGGGGTCAAGGTTATTGGTCAATTCTAAGCTTTGCAAAGACCGAAGGTCAACACCAACCATTCAAAAATTTTATCGATGAAGCACCAAGGTTGGTGGAAGAACATGTCACCTATTGACGTGAAGAAGTGGGGAGGTGACAAGAGGTGTATTGGAAAATGATTGCGTCTCAATTTGGAGAGACGACACAGTGATAGTAATGATGGATTACTCGCATTATCATGATTGTCTAAAAGAGGGGGTGGAGGTCCAATTTCTTCATCTTGGAGTTGATTCATCTCAACACCCGTGTCTTGTAAAAATGCGAGTTCATCAGCGAAAATTTCCACAAAGCTTTCATCGATATCCCGAAAAATAATGTCATCAGAAAAAATGGGGTGATCGTCAGACTCAATATAAGGTTCCTCATTAGATGTTGACCCGGACAACTCGGTGGAAGAGTAAATGGTTGGGTCAAACAACAACATATGAAAAGAGTCTGTATCATGAGGTTGATCAAATTCGCTGCTGTCGACATCCATTAATTCGACAGAACACACATGAGCATAGGGTTCGGAGGGTTCACTTCCCAACTTGTAAATGTTAAGCTCAATTGACTTCTTTCCAAAGGATAGGGTCATAGAGCCGTTTCTACAATTAATTACTGCGTTGGAAGTGGCCAAAAAGGGTCGACCGAGTATCACCGGGATTTGATTGCGTGGGTTTGCTACAGGTTGTGTATCTATAACGATAAAGTCCACAGGGAATATGAATTCCCCGAATTTGATTAACACATCCTCTAGCTCACCCCTTGGTTGGGTGATAGATCGATCGGCCATCTGAAGAGTGCAATGCGCAGGTTTTAACTCTCCGATCCCTAATTGCTCATACACAGAATACGGAAGCAAGTTAGCACTAGCACCAAGATCGAGTAGAGCATGATTGATATTTTTACCCCCAATGGAAATAGAAATTGTAGGACTTCCGGGGTCCTTTCGTTTCTTAGGTAGTTGTTGTGTAAAAGCAGTGCTCACATTACTCGCAAGAAAAACTTTTTTAGGTACTTGAACTTTTCGCTTCCTAGTGCACAAGTCCTTTAAGATTTTCGCATATGACGGAACTTGTTGAATAGCATCTAGGAGAGGAATGTTTATGTTAACTTGCTTAAAAATTTCCACAATCTTCTCCATTTGTGGACTTGGTCTGTTGCCCCTCAACCTGTTTGGATAAGGTGCTTGATCAATAAGTTTTGGGTCCAACGTTTGTGGAGAAGACTGTGGGGATGGATTCGATCCCAAAACTGGAGTGGGAATCGACTTAGATAGATTTGGCGAAATGGGCGAAGGGTTCGAGCCTTGGGGAAAACGGAGAATAGGCTCGGATGAAGGTGGGAGACTAGACGAATTAGGGGAAGAAGAAGAAGCTGGGGTATCATTGGTGTCACTATCATCACACTGCTCACCCATTCGGTCATTCGGCACTTTTCCCGATCTCAACGTGGTAACAGCACTCACATTATAACTTTGTGAGTGGCCAGGATTAGGTATGGGTTGAGATGGGAGTTTCCCTTTCTCTCTCGCACTTATTGCGGCGTTTAACTGTGCGATTTGGTTTTCTATTGATTTGATACTCTCACCATGGGAGGAGGAGTTTTTCGTTAGGGTATCAATAGAAGACCTCATCTCAGCCGAAATTTGCATGGATTGTTTCATGAACATATCCAAAGTTTATGCAAGTGAGTTGTCAGTACCGGCCACTTGTGGTGTAGAAATGTTGGCCGGATTTTGGAAATTCTGTGAATGAAAGGGGGGCTGATTCTGTGGCTGTGGTTGCTGTGGAGGAGGTCTTTGATAATTGCATTGTTGGTTTTGATTCCAAGCAAAGTTAAGATGATTCCTCCATCCTTGATTATATGTGGAAGAATAAGGATCGTTTCTAGGTCGCTGCTGAAAAGCAGCATTAGCTTGAAACGATGCATTCATAGGACATTCTTCCGTTAAGTGTGAAGGATCTGAACAGCAACCACAGACGGTCTTAGGAAGCATGACCTGATTTAGGGAGAAAGATGAGAACTTGTTTTCAATAGCGTCGAGTTTCTTCTGTATCGCTGCCATTTCGGCTTTTACTGCAATAGAAACGTCGAGCTGGTGAATACCTCCCTTAGTTGAAGGTGGTCTTACGCTTTCCCACTGCAACGTGTGTTCAGCAAGGTCTTCCAGATATTTCCATGTTTCACCGTCATCTTTAGACATGAAATTGCATTGACACATTGTTTCAAGCATCTGCTTTGTCGCTGGATTAATGCCCTCATATATAATCCGACATAAATCCCATCTTTGTATTCCGTGATGGGGGTATTGGACAAGCAGATCTTTGAAACGTTCAAAGCACTTCCAAAATGGTTCATTGGGAAGCTGGGTGAACTGGTTCATCTCGCTCCTAATATATGCAGTCTTATGATTTGGGTAAAACTTCTTAAGAATTGCTACGACGAATTCATCCCAATTAGTGATAGAGTGTGCGGCAGTATTATAAAGCCATTTTTCTGCCAAGTCGCACAGTGTGAATGGGAGAAGACGTAAGCGCATAGCATCTAAAGTCAATTGTGAAGTACCCATCATTGCGCATACGTTTTCGAATTTGGTGATGAAAACGTACGCGTCTTCCGACTCAAGCCCGTGAAATTTAGGCAGCAGATTGATGTAGTGGGGTTTAATTTCGAAATTATTCCCGTTAGGTGGTGGAAGAGATAGACAAGTAGGAAGAGGACCACGAATAGGATAGCATCTCTCTTGGAGAGAGATGCGCGGTGGATTCTGCTCACCTGCGGGCGGTGGCAGCGTGGTGTTATAATTAGATGGAGTGCCGTCCATCACGGTCGATGTGGTGTGTGGTGGGGGAAAAGAAGATGAAGAAGTACCGACTTCGGCGTCGATAGCAGGAACGCGGACAAGACGGGCACTAGGATCCCGTGTCCAGCCGAGCATGCACTAAGCGGGTTTAGTGCAAGTGGCAGCGTGTGTGTGATTTAAAATTGGCTTGTTTTGAAAAAGTGGGACTCAAGACAAATCACCCTAAGATGCACAAGCAACCCTAGAACTAAGGTCACCTAGGTCCAGTCTCTAGACCGCTCCTAGACTTCCAAAGGACAAGCCGCAGGATCAATCCTCTACCGCCTCCGTACTACCCTTGTAGCCAGGTAAGTGCCAGGTAAGTGGGAAGGAACCACGTCGTGGGCCTAATTAAAAACCACTAGCCTTTGTCACACTTGCCTAGGCACTACAAAAGTAATGCGGATAAACGATAGATTACCCATGACCTTCCTCTGTCCTTATTGAGTGCGACAGTCCTTAGAGTCTGGTCTAGATATTTTTTAAATTAATGAAGGGTTGATCTATATTCTCGGTTTGTGATTTGTGGGGCTTAGGAAGGGTGATGAAATCCCCACCTAATCTTGATTTGGTCTTTGCCCCTTAAAGTCCGTATTAAATATGCAAAACAAAACCAATCACAAAACTTTTGCAAAAAGATTTTTTAGCGGCGCAATTTTGCAAAGATGCCTGCAGAAAATAGATTTTATTGGATTTGAGGAGAGAGAGAAGGAGTTAAGAAAGATACCAGAGAATTATGTGGCGTTGATCCCTCCAAACTGCCGCGTTTCCGCCGCAGTAGGTGCCTTTATGTCGCGGTTCCGCCGCGTGGCAGAAGGAACAGTTGATGAAATTTTTTGTATAGCCTTCTGTGCTCCTCTGGATCTCTAAAAATATCTCTGTTTCCTGTTCTCCTTAATTCTGTGACTCCAGATCTCCTTGCAAAAATTCACGCACGAATCGTTAAATATGCAATTTGCAGTTTTGTGTTAATAAAGATATGACTCGTCTAAGAATTCAACACAAATAGTAAAAATAAAAATTACGCACGTATCCCCGGCAACGGCGCCATTTGATTGGTTCGAAAAAGTGTGCTTGTAGTTAACCGCAATCAATAACGGTGTCGCGTATAGCTAGACCGAGATGAGTACGGGTCGTCCTCTGGGAAACATGGAACCTTTTAGTTTTACTTTAGATGTGTTGAGAAAGAGAGGGGGGAATAAAGAATATTGTAGAATGGTTTCTAGATCTATGTTAAACAAGAATGTAAAATATAGATCTAGACTATTTTAAAGATGTAGATAATATAATAAGAGGGCTTGTAGGGTTCGTTAGGATTTAGTAGTTATGGACAATTAATTAAAAGTTACCCTTTTTATCCATTAATAGATTTAGAACTAGAACGACGGTGATGCGTGTAGATTAGGGTTTCTGGAGGGAAAAGGGAATCCCACTCTTAACCCTTATCTCGACACGGAACTCCGTTCATATCTAGCCTTTACCAAAACAATCATTAATCTAATCTCTAATCGCGGTCGGAACTAGCAAAGAATTGCTAGCGCGCCCGATTAGGATGTTAATGATTCTTTTGATAAAGTTCATAAACTTTATAGGACTTAAAAAGGGTTTAGTTATTTTCATCGTCCATTAGCCTACCCTAATCCTACGAACCCTAACAAGCTGAGAATTACTCGCGCATGTTGGGAAAAGAAGATGAAAAGACAGAGAAGGAAAACATAATGTAAAATGCAAAAGAATTAAATAAAACAACTACCTTTATTAATCAACTTGAACAATCTACACTTTATTCCTTAGAAAATGATTACAAAACTAGTTGCTTCTCGATCTCTTCCAAGGAGGTAGACGAACAGTTAATGATCAGCCTGGATGCGTGAGCGTCAGGGGCTTCGTGATCTCTTCGGCTTGATAAATTTTCCAAGAGGCTCTCGGTGCCTTTTTATAGTCCAAAGCCACAATCTTTTGCTTGAAAACTTGGTAAAATACATCAGAGATTCATGCCACAAAATTTTAGCAACTAATCTCTCAATATTGCCGCGGATCCGCGGCCAACAGGGGGGTTTGGCCGCGGTTCCGCGACCAAAGGTGGGGATTGCTTCATCAAATTTATGTGGTTTTCTCCTTTTGACATGTGGTGATCCTTGGACCCTTCAGAATTCAGAAATCTTCTCGTGGTTGCTGCCAGACTTGGTCTTCAAGTTTTGATTCTTAATTAGGCAAGTCTTCTTCAACAACTTGATTTGCTTGATTATAGTCTTGGAAAATTCTGCACAACTTGGAAATATTCTGCACAACAACTCAAATAAGATTTGGTAGACCTAGTTCTACTAGGATTAGGTCAATGAATTTATTTGCATACATTTTCCTACCAAATGCTAATTAAAATATATTAACACATGGAAAATAGTGTTTTTACACATAAACCCCCATATGTATGATATATTATAATAAAGTCCTTTTTTAATATGAAAATGGTAGGAAAAATGTAATACAAATGTGCAGTTTTATCAACTGAACATACACCCAGACTCTCTCTTTGGTAGTATCGTTGGTAGCAATGTATCCAGCCTGTATCGTCTAGTTTGCCACGGTATCTAGTTTGGAACTCTCCCAACATACCGTCCATCCACTGAGGGTAAAGACAATGCATGTGACTGACATTCAGTCGACCTTACCACCCTGGAAACTATCCAGTGATTCTCCCCAGGATCGATTGATACCATCTCTATACAACTAGTGAGAAAGCTAACATCCACTTAGATCTATCTCATAGATCCAAAACCCAGGATTTAGGAGGTATCACCTTGATCATATATGGAGAATCCTTGTGATAAGAGGAGATTGACCGAGTGTAGCATAGGAAACACCTTCCCTATCAAGAGTATGTCATCCACGTACAATACGAGGAAGACCACAATACTCTTTACTACCTTTTGTACATACAAGGTTCATCTACCATTTTGATGAAGTCAATCACTTTGACTTCCACATCAAAACAGATGTTCCAACTCCACGATGCCTGCTTTAACCTGTAAAGTAACTTGCACACGTTTCCGCTGCTCCCACTGTCTAAGAAGCCCTCTGGCCGTATACTTATAGACGCTCTCTTCTAAATCATTATTTAGAAAAGCAGTCATGACACCCAACCGCCAGATATCGTAGTCATGGTATGTAGCAATGGCAAGTAGGATCTGGATGGATTTAAGCATAGGCACTAGAAAAGGTTTCATCATAATCCACACCTGGTCGATGACGAAAACCTTTTACAACAAGTCTAGCTTTGAAAGACCCAACTTTGCCATCTACACCAAGTAATCTTCTAAAGATATACTTGCTCCTGATGGGGATTTAACCCTTTAGATATAGCAACCAAAGTTCATACTTTGTTGGTGTATATGGATTCCATCTCAGATCGCTTAGCATCCATCCATTCTTACAGAGTCGCCACTCTTGATGGCCTGCTCGAAAATAGTTGGGTCATCATCTCATGATGCAATCCTCGCTCCCACTATTACAGAGAAAACCGAAGTGTCTCTCAGGTGGATGAGGAAACATACCAGATTAGCGGAGAGGGTGAGGTTCGTCGGGAACTATCGAATCTTCCGGTTCTACCAAATCATCAGCCGTAGTTTGTATAGCTGGAACTCCTTCCAGTTCTACCTCATGACCACAAATTTGTTTCTAAAATAAATTCCTTTTCTAAAATGGTGGTTATGCCGAGAAATAAAACACCTTTTGTTCCTCGGTGCGGTAGAAGATATTCCCTTACAAATGCTTGGGATATCCAACAAACATCCACAGAACTGACCTTGCCTCGAGCTTGTCCGAATTTTGCTTTTGACATTAGCCGGACTGTTAGCTATAGTGCCCTCAAGGCAATTATCGCAATCGCAGGTAGGTGATTATGATGATTGGGGGAGGACCTATACCGGTAGAACAATCTTACTCGAGATGATAGTATGCTATCTAGTTTGTCTTTATCATCATACACATGTTGATAGAGCCCATAGGATTCATGCTTGACTACCAGCATTATGATGGCAATCATATACGTGGGAACTAGGGGTCTATAAGCACATTCTTAAATGTCCCTAGTCGTGAGAGTATCGAGACAGGACATCGATATTCCAGTGTAGACTAGTGTATACTGATCGAGACCCCGACGAGGGGCAGTCGCCAGGTCTCACAAGCCATTGGTGTAAGTTTGTTCACCTAAGATAGTATACAGGTGCTCATTGGGTTATGAGTTCACTAGACGGACTCGCCGGGAGTATGCTAGTTGGTATTATACCTATTGTCAGATAGCAGTTCCTAGGTGACATGTGTACAGGTTAGTCTGTCGACCTAAGATCGTCATTTTTCTCGTGTGAGTTCCCGATGTACTTTGATTACTACCCTACCACGGCTCAAAGCAGTCATGCAAACAGGTTTTAGTTGGGTACAGTCCCGAGCCACATGGAGGCAGTGATCGGATCGTCGGGGATTCGCCTCTCCCGGTATTGGGGGTTGATGTCGCGTTGCGCACGGGTGGCCATCACCAGAAATCCATGGCCATGGTGGACGAGAATTACTATAACATTTCAGAAAAAATAAAATATTATTTTTGGAATTTAATATTAAAATAATATATTTTCCGAAAACTGTCCGATTTGCGAAATTGGGGTTTTCGAAAAAGAGTATAAATATATACTAATATTTGTGAAATAATTGGAAATTAAAATGATTTATTCATTTTTAGACTATATTTAAAGGATTTGGCATTTTTAAAATCAATTATATGCAGTTTAAATAAAACCCGATTAGTGCACTGCTAATCGCGATTAAGCCAAATCCGTGTTTCTACAGTTTTCATGGTTAGTGCACCATGACATGTTTCATTTGGTTACATGTTCATTTGTGTTGTTTTAGTTATGGTTGGTTTTATTTTGGTGAGAAAAGAAAAGAAATGGATTATTGGAGAGAGAGGGGGGACACAATGATGAGGGGTGAGCATGCTAGGAGAGAGAATGAGAGTGAGAAAGAGAGAGAGAGAGAGAGAGGGAGAGAGTGCTGCCCCATTCATTCCTCCTCCTCCCCCCCCCCACCATTTTTTTCATCTCCTTCTTCATCTTCAAGCTCTATCATCTACCCTCATGACCCATCTCAAAATACTTCTCAAAACCCTATACCCCTTTCACAAAAAATGATCACCTCCTCACCCTCATCGCATTGGACCAAGCAAAGTGGGATTTTGATGACATTGAGAAGCTAGGGTTTTCTTGAGTGGCCTAAATGAGGTATAATTTCTACCATTTAGATAGTTTTAAGTTCCTTTATATTCTAGTTTTAGTTTAGAATTGGTTAAGGTGTGGATTTGTGAGCTTGGAAATTGCTAGAGAGGGGTTTGAGTGTTGTGTGGATTGGATAATGCCTAGTGGCTGTTACAAGACCTTAGAGACCAATTCTTGACATGGACCAGTAACCAAAACCCCAAAATACGAACTTTAGATTCGTCGATATCGGGTTTTTGTGGAATTGGTGATGGTATATAGGAATCTGGGATGACCCGAGGCCTTTATAAAATAAGTTCCCATGACCACGAGACATGCAGGCAACCATGAACCACCCCCTGAAACCTGAGCCCCTGCCCCTTTTTTCTGGCAGCAAATTTATTCTCTGTGGCCGCAAATTGCGGCCACATTAGAGGGGAAATAGTATATTTTTTGTGGGTAGCCTTGTTTTGTTATATCTAGAGCAACCCTATGTGCAAAATCCCTTAGTTTGTCCTATAGTGAAATCTGGGATGGGTTTTCCTATGTTTTGTTTTCGTGTTTTCCGTATTTTGAATGATAAGTTTTGATATTTGGATTTATATTTGGTTGTTGGATGTTTGTGCATCAACAACTAGGGATAATTGGTTGGTTTTGTATGCGTGGGCTATAGGTTCTAACCTATAGGCGATCCGTGTGCCATTTTGGTTCCCGGACGTAATTTTAATAGCGTTAACGACTGTGTATTATTATAGGTACCTTCGCATGGATTCCGAGGCGACGGAGCGTGGCGTCATTGACTTCGGCAAGCAAGTAGCAAGGTGAGTAGATCTATATCCACGGGGGGGAAGTCGGGTGGATAGCGTATAGCACCCCCGCGAACTTTGATGGAAACCGATTTATATATAGAATATGGTTAAGGGAACCTTTATTAGAAAACTATAGATAGAGTTAAAAGATAGTTAGAGAAACCATATTAGAAACTAAAGGATAGTTAGAAATGATATGATATGACTAATCTGTGATGACAGGATTCGAGGATGATGTTTGATGATATTGCTGTTTAGGGTACTATAAGACTAGATAGCCGACGTAAATGTGTCATCCGAACTATACCTATTTCTAAACTGAAGAATCGTATGCATCTTTTAAACAGATACTTGAGGGACGTTACGGATTTTCAAATGATATCTTTTCCTTAAAAACACCGTAGCCCCTATTTTCAAAACTACGATTCGCTTATTTTAAAAACTGATTGTATGGTTTGGGTGTGTATGTTAGATTAGATACGTATGTTTACAGTAAAGGTAGAATGTATATGTAAAACTGACTTGATGTGGGATATAAATGCGATGAAAAGAATATACGACGTGATATGATGATTTGATGATATGTTGGTATACGGATGCGAGTCGATTGAGATGATTGTTACCTTGTCGGTCCCCTGATATGAGATTGCTGTGGATGTGACCTGGGACATAGTTATATATGTTGGCTATATTGCCCTCAAGGCAATTATCATAGTCTCGGACTTATGATTATGATGATTGAGTGAGGACATATACCGATAAAACAGTCTTACTCAAGATGATAGTATGCTATCTGGTTTGTCTTTATCATCATGTACGTGTTGATAGAGCCCATAGGATTCTTGCTTGACTGCCAGCATTATGATGGCGATCACATACGTGGGAGCTGAGGGTATATAAGCACATCCTTAAATGTCCCTAGTCGTAAGAGTATCGAGACCGGGCATCGATACTCCAGTGTAGACTAGTGTATACTGATCGAGACCCCGACGAGGGGCGGTGGCCAGGTCTCTTAAGCCATTGGTGTTAGTTTGTTCACCTAAGATAGTATACAAGTGCTCATTAGGTTATGAGTACACTGGACGGACTCGCCGGGAACCTGCTGGTTGGTATTATACCTATTGTCAGATAGCAGTTCCCAGGTGACATGTGTACAGGTTAGTCTGTCGACCTAAGATCGTCATTTGTCTCGTGTGAGTTCCCACTGTGCTTTGATTACTACCTTACCACGGCTCAAAGGAGTTGTGCAAACAGGTTTTAGTTGGGTACAGTCCCGAGCCACATGGAGGCAGTGATCGGATCGTCGGGGATTCGTCTCTCCCGGTATTGGGGGTTGATGTCGCGTTGTCTACGGATGGCCATCACCATAAATCCGTGGCCACGGTGGACGAGAACTACCGATCCAGGATCGATAGTTTCTCAGGTGGTGATGGGTTTCATACCGACACAAAATGTCGCGTTGTTAGGGGTCTGACTTTATCCACCCTCTTAGACTCGATATGCGATACTCTTAGACGAACAGACCAGACTGTACGGATATTGTCACTGTCAGACTCAGTAGGGGTTCAGGATGAGTTTGCTCGTCGCCTCCCTTTCGCTCAATACCTGGGTAGCCGTTACGTACAGCTAGTGCCGCTGACGTGCTTGTGGTTAAACCCACTGCCAGCGTATTGACGAGTCTTTAGAGTACCACACAGAGGGTTTTCACGGTTCAGGCGATATGGTGTACATGAGGTATGTTGATACATACAGATGTCCGATTAAATATGTGCACTTGCTGCGCAGACTTTAATTGGACGGTTGATAATACTAGTGGCTTAGGATTAAGCCAGTTTATTAAATCAGGTTTTGATTTAATAATTTATATATGTATTTGTATATACGTATTCTAGTATTATTGTTCACTATTCGTTTTCTCTCTCGGTTATTCGTATTTTGGTACGAATACGCGTATATGTATTTCGGTACATGTACTGGGAAGTATTCCGTATTTTGTACGGAATAGCTTCTAGAAGAAGATGCCACCTCATTATTGATTTTCCTTTAGAAAATTAATTAGGAAATGAGGTGGAAAAGGTGACTAAGTCAAGGCATGGGTCAAAGCATGGTGTATGGCATGGTTTGGAATTGTTTAATGAAATTAAAATTGAAACATTTTTGTGGGAATGAAAGGGGGGCCGGCCACTATGAAGAGGGGTTCATTTGTTTTATTTATTTGATTCACACTTGATTTTTTAGCCTCCTCACTCTCTCACTCTCATACTCCAAAAACACTTAACCATTTTTGCTCATGCCATTGGTTTTGCTCACTCCTTCATCTTTCTTGAGTTTCACATTGAGCTCATATGTTGAGAGAAAATTGTGGTGACACTTTCATACACCCCCACTCTCCATCGCTAGAGACTTTGGAGCGTCGGTTATCTCGTTCGACGAGATTGGAGCTTGCGCCGTTTCTCTCGGGTGGATCATCGGAGATAGAGGAAGACCGGCAACCAAACATCATCAAAGGATCTCTAGGAGCTTAGAATGAAGACCGAAGGACTTGGATCATCTCGGTATAAAGTTTCTAACTCTTAGTTAGTTTGCTAGTTTAGGGTTTAAGGTCGATACGGGATTCGGGTAGCGGTAGCGCCGGTTTTAGAAATTTTTGTTCCGCGTTTCGACGGCCGAGGCGCTGCCGTGACCCTACATGGTATCATAGCCACCCTTTAAACCCCCTACTAGCTTGTTTAGACGTGCTTAAAAAATCGATCGACCAAAGTTACCGAAATCACGATTTCAATTTTCATGTTTCTGTCGATTTTCAAATGTGGTCTAAAAATATTTTCCAGAGGCTTAAAAATCTGTGCAGGCTTTTCTAAGAGTACACAAAAAATTTGGGCCTATGAATCATCTAAAGCGCCGCGGAACCGCCGCACTTAGGCCCTATTGGCGGCGGTTTCGCGGCCACTTAGTGGCACCGGGCGTTAAAAATTTTTCTGTAGCTCAGTTGGATGGAATTGTGATTTTTGAAATATATGTTTTTGGCCCAGATTTCTGTTTGACTGCTGGATCTGCTTTTGGGGCCAATTTGGGAATTTTAGTCGATCGATAATTTAAGTGGGCGTTTAACAGTACATACATTTATATCTGCGACCGTGAATGTCATTTGATCGGTAAACCCGTCTAACTGCTATATGTTCTTTTAGACGGGTTTGCGAACGTGACATTCACGTTGATGTTTTGTGTTGTGCTGTGATGTTGTTTGGATCTTCGTGGTGGATAGCAATGGTGAAATGTTAGTACAGTTTTATTTCATTTGTACATTTGATATTGCGGGGCGAGCGTCCGACATGTGGACTGCCGTCACTGCCAGTTTGTATATTATTCATTTGGGGCATGACCGGGCTGAGGTCGATGTCACCCTTGTATATTATATTCTTTTCTGTACTAGGATTACCCCGCGGTGGGGTGCACGAATAGCCAGATTCTAGAGGGCAACAGGTCCGCATCTCATGGCATTGGGATGGAGGGGACTTTACTCTAGAATTGGCGGGCAATTCACCGCACTCGTAGGGGGTATAGGTTTCATTGCACATGATATCCACACGACAGGGAACCTCGGGTATCACTTGCGGCTCAAGTGAAACCCGGGGCTCTAGATTATCCACCATTCTGTGATGATTCTATGATGTTTCTGTGATGTTGCTTTATATCATGCCTGGGACGATTGTTATATATATTTATATATACTACTAGATGTTGTATATGTTTTGCACCCGCGCTAGCCCAGTCACCGCTCTGTCGTTAGTTAAGTAACCTAACGGGTGATGACGGGACCCAGTGGCGAATGCGAATGGCATATACGTACATTTTATTTTCGTTCTTTTCCGGTGTGATTAATTGATGGGACTGCATAGATTCTTATCAATGCAAGGATAAAACAAACCTATATATGATGTTGTTGGAACCAAGTTTTTAAAAACTGACATTACAGACGTTCTCTTTTGCTTTGTATCGTGGTATTCGATTGGGAATATCCTGCACCCCATTCAACGAGGCAAGGGCCGAGATCCCTTCATCGGGAGTGACCCATTGGGTAAAAGTTTGCGTCAACGTAATAACTTTACTATAGCCGATTACTTTTGTTTTTGCATCGTGGTATTCAGTTTGGGATATCCTGCACCCCATTCGACGGGGAAAGAGCTGAGATCCCTTCACCGGAAGTGACCTCTTTAGCAAAAGTGTTCGCCACTATATATTTATAAAACCACTTGGATTCCTTCAACGATATCAAGTTCATTACGTTAAAGGTTTTTTTGCCAAAAACCAGCCGTAGCCCTCCGTCATTTCAAATTTGTATTTCTTAGTATTCGTGCTACGTATGTCATGCTTAGCGCTAGGCGTAGTGTTCGGTAGCTATGTAGTGCTTTTCTGTTGCATGGATATGCGATTGGTTAGGACAGTCGTACGGTCATTTTGGCTCAGTCAAGGACTCGGGCGGGTGGGTCTAATACAATCAAGATAGTGACGGGTTGAACTTGACTAGTATCCTTTGATATGTTGGCTCAGTCAAGGTCACTTGGGTCCTAGGGGTAAAAACACACATCGGGAGTTTCAAACATACAGGAAACTTGCCAGGCTTGCGCATACCTTCTAGAGTGTGGTGACTTGAGTGGCTTCCATCAAGTTATCATGCGATGATAGTTGGATCCCGATTCCCACTGATGAGTAGGATTACTCCTCGGGTGATTCCGACTAATTCTCCTTTTAGGTTTAGAGGAGAATTCGAGGAAACAGTGGGAGCCATCCAGATTAGATAAAATGATTAACCATTTTAATCTAGGTTAGAGTGCACGCTGAGTGTTTTCTTCTCTCTCTCTCTCTCTCTCTCTCTGTGGCTGCGACTATGACCCGACCTTTGACTAAAACTCATGAAACCAAGTTAACTGAACCTTCTTAAAACACTTTGACTTTTGGAATGTCACGGTGTCGCATACATCATTACCACTTCTATATCACCTTTACATTTCTCCAGAACACCTCGTATCACTACGAACATCCACTTCCATTGGATAAATCCATCGTATAGTTACATACGAACTCGAAGGAACTTTTTCGAGTATGGATTCTGGTTCTGGAGAGATTGAATAGGATTATTCGGTTGTCTTTTCTCTTTACCTTCTCTCAGGTTATGAGGGCTCCTAGGATTAGGAGAGGGTACACCTATTGAGCTTATTGGATAGTCTTCCTCCAGACTATAGGCAGGTGCCGAACGGTAGGGATGGAAGAAAACCAACAAGCTTAACTGTGGTGTACAGAAGGTAATAAGTAAAGACATATAAAGGGATTAGAAGAATGGCAAAGCAAATTACGACCACCATCTTTCACGACAAAGACCGTGTATACCCCTGCCACTCCTACATCCACTTTGCATTTCTCTAGAACACTCCGTATCACTACGGATATCCACTTCCATTGGATAAATCCATCGTATAGTTACATACGAACTCGAAGGAAATTTTTCGAGGATGGATTCTTGTTCAAGAGAAATAGAATAGGATTATTCAGATGTCTTTTCTCTTTACCTTCTCTCGGGTTGCGAGGGCTCCTAGGATTAGGAGAGTACACCTATTACGCTTATTAGATGGTCTTCTTCCAAACCTTAGGCTGGTGCCGAAGGGTAGGGAATGAAGAAAACCAATTAGCGTAAAAGAGGTGTACAGAAGGTAATAAGTAAAGACATAATAAAGGGATTACAGAGAGGGCGGGCAAGTATATGGTTACTGTCGTGAATCAGGATAGTGGAAGAGGCGTTACTAGGAATACCAGTTAACCCCTTTTGAAACATTTTCATGTTTCAGTTTCACTGTGCGATGTTAATTGAAAACTGTTTTCCCAATTGGAATCTAACTCCAGGGTATGTATTTACCAGATCAGTTTCTCACATCTGCATATTATTACGGATGGTTGAGTGGGAGTAAGATATTGGGAATTGGGTGATTAGATCCTCATTATATCGGAATTCGTTGTAATTGGTAATATTTGAGGAAATCATCTGGTTTTTGCCGGATGGCAAATATTTGGTTTTGAATATCCGTTGTTATGCACCAATTTCAAACTGATATATCTGTACATTTATTTTATAAAGTGAGATATAACTTTTTGATATTATGTCTGTGACATTTACCTATATCAGCTGGTGATTAGGTAAGGTGCATTCAACAGCGATGTAAATCTTCTTAACCATAGTACAGTTTTTCAACCTACGACGCACAGAGTTTGAGTTATAGAACTCAGGGGACTTATACAAAGTATTGTATGTTGTCCAGTGTCCATTAAGACAATGGGGTTGGTACTCGCACTGTATTCTGTTTACTCATAACTTCTCTGATTCTAGACATGCATTTCACTGAAATGCATGGTCAAGATTTTGAGAAGTTATAGGTATAAGAATAAAGTAGAGAACTATTTGCTGAAAGTATCAGGATTCTTTGAGGAAGTCGAAGATGTAGATACTTGTGTTTGGTATTCCATTGATAGTAATGGTTTTGAGAAGTCGCTTCTCTTTCGGGTTACTCATATATGGATGCACTTCTAGATGAGTAATGTTGATTGACCTTTTTCCATTTGGTTGATATGCACTGGAGACAGCTGCATGATTTTGAATCTGGTTCCAATTAATTTAGTGCTTTTGTTTCTATATTAGATGTATATAGAATCAATTTATATCTTAACGATGTTAAGGTATAGGGAGTTGTCCGGCTGATACTTAAAACCAGAATCCAGATAAACTCGGGGCACGTTGCAGTCACGGCTGTTTGTGGGTTATCTCGGGCTTTGACGAGGGTTAACTTTCTACCATCAGGAAGATCAATATTTATATTGTTCTTGACTCGCCACAGTTTTAATAAAATGGACTTTTTCAGAAAAACACAAGTGGGAGTATGGTAGAACTGGAAGTTATTCCAGAACCACAAACGATTACTGGAAATTTAAAAGAACCTAAGGATTCAATTGGATTTGATGTTCCATTAGCCACTCCGCAGATTTGGTGGGTAACCTCAGCCACCCGAGAGGTACATCGGTCTTCTCAGGGACGGTAACAGGGAGGTTCTTGTTTACCCAGACTTGCCATTGATGTTGTTCTTGACTATAAGACCCGGAAGGAGGATGAGTATAGCGTCATTCTAAACTAGCTTTAGAAGTGCACGTGTATATGACTCTGCCAGAGGGTTGTTGTAGTCAGTGGGAGCAGCGGAAGCATAGTAGGCAAGTAGCTTATGTCTATTTATAGACTAAAGCAGGTATAGCGGAAATAGATCATCTATTTTTGATGTGACAGTCATAGGCTTTGACTTCATCAGAATAGGAGATGGATCTGCTAAGAAGGTAGTAGAGAGTGATGTCCAGGTATTTTGGATGACATGCACTTGATAGGAAGAGATATTCCTATACTACGATCGGTCATACTGTGGTTGTCACAAAGTTGTTTCTCCGCAGAGGATGTGGATATAATATCAGGTTTTCTGGTTACTAGATCTATGGTTTTAGATCTAGATTTAGGAAGTATCCTAATTTGGGTAATTTGACAGTATTCTAAAGATATTTTAGAATGGACGACTCCTGACATGGTGGTGTACCTACAGGTGATGGAGTCACCCTCTCTAAAGGAGTCTTATAGACTAAAGCGGAGAGGGATCTGCATGATTAACATATCACTTGCTTAGGCAATTGAGTTAATCGTGAAATGTCAAATACCACACCAGATATAGCGTTTGCACTAGATGCAATATGCAGATATATTAATCCACTCCTGGAGAAACATTGGGAAGCAGTTATTGAACATAAGTGAATGTTCTAGGGAAATGATTACGGCCGCCTCTTTCGGGAGACGATTATCATTTCAGGCTTCCAAGGTGACCTGGATGACAGAGTGACTGTCAGAGTTATAGTTTTTCCCTCTTCCGAGGGACGGTACGTTGGACAGGGGTCCAAGCGGATACTGAGGAAAGGTATGGCGCAGGATACTGATTAAATTCAGTAGACGATACAGTCTAAGTAGTTTGCTGTATTTGGAGTTCATTTATGAACTGGGTCCCATCAGACATCCAGACAAATTCTAAGATAAGTATTGCTCATTTCGGGAGATAGTTTTCTCTGCGAAGTTGAGATATAGAGAGATACAGAAAGAAACATTGGAGCGGATCCACTCATTGAGGCTATTTCTCGAACGCAGTCATTTTCGCAAACGGGCTTTGCGAAACTGATTAGTAGAGAAGTTGGATGTTCGGTATCACACGGGCTGTGAGTATGCGGCATCGCAATAATTGGCCTTAAGTGCAAGTGGGAGATTGTTGGCTATAGTGCCCTCAAGGCAATTATCATAGTCGCGGACTTGTGATTATGATGATTGAGTGAGGACCTATACCGATAAAACAGTCTTACTCAAGATGATAGTATGTTATCTGGTTTGTCTTTATCATCATGTACGTGTTGATAGAGCCCATAGGATTCTTGCTTGACTGCCAGCATTGTGATGGCGATCACATACGTGGGAGCTGAGGGACTATAAGCACATCCTTAAATGTCCCTAGTCGTAGGAGTTTCGAGACCGGGCATCGATACTCCAATGTAGACTAGTGTATACTGATCGAGACCCCGACGAGGGGCGGTGGCCAGGTCTCACAAGCCATTGGTGTTAGTTTGTTCACCTAAGATAGTATACAAGTGCTCATTAGGTTATGAGTACACTGGACGGACTCGCCGGGAACCTGCTAGTTGGTATTATACCTATTGTCAGATAGCAGTTCCCAGGTGACATATGTACAGGTTAGTCTGTCGACCTGAGATCGTCATTTGTCTCGTGTGAGTTCCCACTGTGCTTTGATTACTACCCTACTACGGCTCAAAGGAGTCGTACAAACAGGTTTTAGTTGGGTACAGTCCCGAGCCACATGGAGGCAGTGATCGGATCGTCGGGGATTCGTCTCTCCCGGTATTGGGGGTTGATGTCGCGTTGTGTATGGATAGCCATCACCATAAATCCGTGGCCACGGTGGACGAGAACTACCGATCCAGGATCGATAGTTTCTCAGGTGGTGATGGGTTTCATACCGACACTAAATGTCGCGTTGTTAGGGATCTGACTTTATCCACCCCCTTAGACTCGATATGCAATACTCTTAGACGAACAGACCGGACTGTACGGATATTGTCACTGTCAGACTCAGTAGGGGTTCAGGATGAGTTTGCTCGTCGGCCTCCCTTTCGCTCAATACCTGGGTAGCCGTTACGTACAGCTAGTGCCGCTGACGTGCTTGTGGTTAAACCCACTGCCAGCGTATTGACGAGTCTTTAGAGTCCCACACAGAGGGTTTTCACGGTTCAGGCGATATGGTGTACATGAGGTATGTTGATACATACAGATGTCCGATTAAATATGTGCACTTGCTGCGCAGACTTTAATTGGACGGTTGATAAAACTAGCGGCTTAGGATTAAGCCAGTTTATTAAATCAGGTTTTGATTTAATAATTTATATATGTATTTGTATATACGTATTCTAGTATTATTGTTCACTATTCGTTTTCTCTCTCGGCTATTCGTATTTTGGTACGAATACGCGTATATGTATTTCGGTACATGTACCGGGAAGTATTCCGTATTTTGTACGGAATAGCTTCTAAAAGAAGATGCCACCTCATTATTAATTTTCCTTTAGAAAATTAATTATGAAATGAGGTGGAAAAGGTGACTAAGTCAAGGCATGGGTCAAAGCATGGTGTATGGCATGGTTTGGAATTGTTTAATGAAATTAAAATTGAAACATTTTTGTGGGAATGAGAGCAGGGGCCGGCCACTATGAAGAGGGGTTCATTTGTTTTATTGATTTGATTCACACTTGATTTTTTAGCCTCCTCACTCTCTCACTCACATACTCCAAAAATACTTAACCATTTTTGCTCATGCCATTGGTTTTGCTCACTCCTTCATCTTTCTTGAGTTTCACATTGAGCTCATATGTTGAGAGAAAATTGTGGTGACACTTTCATACACCCCCACTCTCCATCGCTAGCGACTTTGGAGCATCGGTTACCTCGTTTGACAAGGTTAGAGCTTGCGCCGTTTCCCTCGGGTGGATCATCGGAGATGGAGGAAGACCGGCAACTAAACATCATCAAAGGATCGCTAAGAGCTTGGAATGAAGACCGAAGGACTTGGATCATCTCGGTATAAAATTTCTAACTCTTAGTTAGTTTGCTAGTTTAGGGTTTAAGGTCGATCCGGGATTCGGGTAGCGGTAGCGCCGGTTTTAGAAATTTTCGTTCCGCATTTTGGCCACGTTTCGACGGCCGGGGCGCTGTCGTGACCCTACAATATAGATATATTTATATATGTTGTGAATCATGAGAGATTGTCATGCGAGACCTTAGGTCCGTACCCTCATTGTCACATAGGCTGATAGGATCCCTAATAGTTTAATGCCGCCGTACGATGATTTTCCGTACGTGATGAGTTTGACTTGATGATTGATCCATACCCTTGACTAGAAGACACCGTATGATGGATTATACCGTACGTAATGTTGTGAGGCTGGATGCCGATTGATAGATTTGCCGACTCGGTCATGTAGACACGTATACCTTATAGCATTTATGTAACGTTTTAAAAATAAATAAATAGATAGATAGATAGATAGATAAAATCCTTTAGGTGAATTTTCTGATAATCGCTAAAATAAACCGTATTTTCTGTAAAACGTAACTATAATTATTTTTCATCATTGATTTAAAAAGACCTATTTTAACTATGTAATTACTAGTAAATGGTGTTTATTTAGTCACTTATAAATTATTAGTTTACCTAAATATTTTTCCTTAAGTAATTATTTTTAATATTAATATAAGCTTTTAATTATACATTAAATTGGTGCAAATTACAAATTTCAATGGGTTAATTTGACAAAAGTGAACTACAACATATTAGAATTAAGTATGTAAAATGCAAAATTATCTCTCAAAATTTCTCCATGGTTCTAAGGAATTCTAGGAAAAAGGCTAAATGGGAAAAATTTGAATAATTAAGGGTTTAAGTGAAAATGTGAAATAAATGGGGTGTTTCTACACACATCTACACAATTCTCTCTCTCTCTCTTCTCTTTCTCTTTGTGTGGCCGAGACTTACCTTGAGGCAGCCCCCATCTTCCCAAGTTCATTCTCACTTCAAAAATTCATTAAAATTCATAAAAAAATCAAAACAAAATTTCACCAATTCCTAATTAAATCTTTACCCCTTTATTCCTTGTTCAAATAAGCTTGGATCTTAGAGCAAAGTTAGCATTTTGGAGGCTAGGTTTTATGTTTGATCTCATGTTTATGGAGGTATAAATCCTAACCCCATGTTTAATTTGTTGCTAATTACTTCAATCTAATCAAATTAGGAGTTTAATTATGGTTTAAATTTCAAGAATAGGGTTATTAAATCAAATTAGGGTTTTCATCATTGGATATTGATCTTATTGTGTAGATTAACATGTTAGGTAATGTTAAACCTAATCTAGTAACAAATTTGTTAATTTTTGCATTTAAATTTTCCTAATTAGGATTTTTGCAAACTAGGTTTTTATAATTTATATATATTGGTGAGATAAAATTCTACTTAGGGTTTTTATCATTAGGTTATGGTTTTAATGAGTAGTTTAACATGTTAAAGGAATGCTAAACATAATATAGTTACTAGTTGCTAATTTTTAGTTTAAAAATTATGATAATTTTGCTAATTTTGCTAACTAGGTTTTAGAAATTAATTTAAAATGTGAGATTAAAATCTAGTTAGGGTTTTTAGCACATCATTAGTGGTCTAGCATTTTAAAATATGCAAAATCTAGCTTAGTTTTTGAATTGTGAATTTTGATTTAAAAAGTATTAAATTTGATATTCTTGCAAACTAGAATTTTCAATTCAATACAAATTGATGAGATTAAATTATGGTGATGGTTTGTATGAATTAGTTATAATATTTAGTGACTATTATGGCCATTAGTTGGGTTAAAACATCAAGTTTCGAATTAAAACGAAAATTTAGTGCTTTCTAGGGTTTTGCGAAATATAACGATTTGATTGATTTTAAGGTTTTGATGAATTAAACCCTGTTTTATATTATAATTAATGAATTTTGGAACTACGATTTGTATGTTTGTGTTTTATCTCGATCAATCAGCATTTATACGCCGATGTCGAGGGTTATTTGGTTCTTTTGCATGAGCGGGTCATAGGTTTTAACCTATGCGCGTTTCGTGCGCCGTTTTTGGTTTTGTTCGCGATTCAGTTTATGATATTATATATGTTTGCATATAGGTACCCTTCACGTGGATTTCGAACGAGGAAGAAGAGGAGGGCGACATCGACTTCGACAGACAAGGACCAGGTGAGTAGATGTACATCTACGGGGGAAGTCGGGTGGATGGCGTATAGCACCCCCGCAAACGTAGAATAAGGATATTACGTACTGTTATTAGGAAGTCGGACGTGACCTTAGATTCTTGGCGAGTAGGGTCCTATTGAAGACATTAGGTTGGACTAGACTGATTTAGAAAGACTTAACCAGAGGATGACTGCCTTAGAGGGAATTTGTAGGTTTCATGTAGACACACACACGCGCACACACACATACACTTGACTTGGTGTATATGTATATATATATATATATGAATGTGTGTAGGTTTCTATATGTGTGTATATATATATATATAACATATACACGTGATATGAGGATGTTATATGATATCTGGGGAGGAGTCGGTATGACTGGGCATCATGCCGTGAGTTAAAGATATACTATCGAGTATGATATGAGATGTACTATGATATTAGCGGATCGTTGGGAAATGAGAAAATGGATATTTATACATAAACGATAATAGGTGATGATAACATTGAAATGTACGATACCCTAAAATAGAACCCGGATTGTAATATGTGACCTAATCACGATATGATATATATGACATGATATTTCTGAGGATCATTTGACGATGTATATTTACACAGACAATGATATATGTTTGATGATATTGGGATGTATGCGATTATAGCACATTACCCTTGATCATGATATTGTTTGATGATGATACTATACGAATGATGATGTACATATGTGATAGTTGACCCGTACCCCGATTTTGGGAAGCCATACGATGGATTTTACCGTACGAGGCAATGATTGATCCGCACTCTTGACTCGAGAAAGTCATACTATATACGTGACGCTATTGAGGCTGGATCGCCGACTACTAGAAATATCGACTCAGATTTTAGGAGGATTCTTCTTACCTTTCGACTAGTGTCTTTAGTTAGTTCCTTAGTTGGTTAGGTAGATCTTAGTTTAGGCTCGAGTCATACTTATTTTCAAAACTATCGGATCATGCTTTTTTTTCAAACAACAAGCTATATGACTCGTAATTAGTATATATTCTCTATTTGTGTATTTACTACACATTCACTGTTATATTCATGTTGCATTTATCGCATTGCATATTCATACGTATGTTTCTTTAGCCAATATGAAACTCTGCCTGTTAAGACACCAGCACCATTACCGATGATGCGTATGTTCCACGTACACTTATTTGACGACTCACACAAATCATCATCGGTAATTGCCATGTCACGTACACTTTAGAACATATTATCTTTTATTCAAAAAATCAGCTAAAGGCTAGATCAATATAATAGTGTATGATTACTCTCATGTGCTAGTTAGACATTGCATTTATTACATAAACACTTCATGCATTCACATTTTCATATTATCATGCAGTATTATGGGGCTTATGCCGATACTCATTATTACTTACTCAAGATTTTGGGATTTTGGATTTCTATGAGATTTCTGGATTTTGGGGAAAACCGCAAGAATATATATACAAAACTTCTCTCTCTCTCCCTCTCTTTTTAAAATACAAGTTGCGGTTTTCTCGTGATGTATGTGTCGTCCACTATGAGATTTCATGTTTTCTGTTCGATTTCGAAACCCGATTCGAGGAGTGGATGAACCGTCTCGGGTACATGGTGGGCCCGGTATGGTACCCCGGGGCAAGAAGATCGAGTTGTAGATGATGAACCTGGCAGGGAAAGACTACCTACCGGTGATGTCTGGCGCGGCGGATATCCGGAGGATACCGACCGTTGTCATGAGATTTGATGATATGGGCCAATCCGGACTGACGGAGCCATATATATTGAGACTATGAGATATTGAGACTATGAGGTATTGAGACTTTGAGATTTACATGTTTTGTGTCGATGCTTGACACGGATTTCCATAGATTTCATTGATGATGTTTCAGATTACTATACAAATTTTACTATGATAAAAGTTAAAGATTTCTTATACAGATGTATCCAGATTTCATGGTTGATTATTTTACATTCATGGTGCATGCATACTCATACACATGACATGTTACTACTTGAGGCACTGACACGAGCACTAAGCATTGCACTTACGCATAGATTATTACCCTGCCACTACTAGATGACTAGTGATATATTAAGTATATTATTATGACCTAGGAGAGCGTTGTGCATGCGATTTCTACTCGTAGATGTCTTCTACTCACGAGTTGGCAACTCAACCCCGTTGTGCCAAATTTTCTTACAGGTTTCGATATACAGGTTTCCTTGGCAGTTTGCTGGCACATCATTTCGTTCAGGTGATTTGCTGGTAGGTTGGTTCACTTGTGTCAGGACCGCCGTTGTACTTTTATTATTTCATTTGTATTTAGTAAGCTCCATCAACCAGACTTGTATTACTTGATAGAATTTAGAAGACCGGTTGTTTATTCTTTTGACCTTAGAGTCGCGCTTGTATTATTATGGTTTTCTGGTGGTTTTGATGGTTTTCTTTGAGTTTTGTTCCTCGCCCTTCGGCGTTGTATATTATATTGCTTGCGTGGTTGTGACCGCCAATTGGCGAAGAGCTAGCTCCCACTTGGGGATTCCTTTTTATCATTGCTTATGTATATATTCTTATTTGTACCCGTTTGGGGCCAGTTTTTATAAGGGAGACTCTGCCGAAATTTTTGAGAAAATTTGATGTTGCTTTTAAACATGTTTTTCTTTACTTATTCTTTTAATGGTTTAGATTTCTGGTCTTCGGCTTACTTAGATTACGTTACGCCTTTAGACGTTTCGTAATTTAAGTGTTGGTCACGTTCCGTACCTTCGGGTCGTGACAAAGTTGGTATCAGAACGCTAGATTTGACCTTTGTCTAAGTCTAGGTTGACCTTGGTTGATGGAGTAGGTGACTTAGGTAGAGTGACGTACCGTGGGTATGATCCGCGCCATACTTACGATACGCTACTCTGCTTAAGAAGCCTTAGGATGTATATTTCTTTGCAAATGATTCTATTCGTTCCTTTGATCTGTCTTCGTCGATATCGGATGGTGGTTTCTGGTACCACGGTCGCACAAGCAGAGGGAGCTGCGGCTCGAATGCGATGACCGTTAGGGTATCGTCTATTCTTGAGGATTGAGGCATTGTTTAGCTTGCGGATGAAGGGTATTCACATGTCGTCCAGACGAAGTTAAAAGGTTCGAACGAATGTCAGAAATCTATTTTCCCAAGATTAAGGTATTCGGAAGAACATGCAGGTATTTCTATGGACCCTCTAGAAGAATGAAACCCTAACTCGACATAATGACCATGAGAACGCTGGTGAACCTTAGGGTTTGTGACAGTTCCGTGGTGCCATTAGTGAGGCTTGGGTTTGCCCTTCTACGGCTGGTCCGCAGATGCTGGGGCATGTACTGGATATTTTTAAACTGTACTGGAGTGTTGAGCTCTCGGGGAATTATGGGATTTTGATGAATCGATCGAAAACTTTAACGTAGTCCATATATCAGGTGAAGGGATAGATTACGTGGGAGACTCTAGATATGAGCATAGCCGTTTGTAGCGCAGTCAGCACAGCTATGAGGAGACAAGTCCAAATCAGTCGACATTAGAAAAGGCGCACATTGAAGATAGTGATTGCGATTTGGTGATTTGAATTTCATATTTCCGTTGATTAGATTTTGGTATTTTGAGGATTTTGTTCTATGATTGGTATTTCTTATGTGTACATTCATTACACTCTATTCGTGTTTCATATATCAGTGGTATTGATGTTGTTTTGTGCATACCCAGTGCACTCGATTTGGTTTTATACATTTTGAGATATTGATTTGATTTCGTGCATATGGGTTGCGCATGATTTTGACGTATGCTTCGACATAGTTTTCATGCACTTTCCGTACTGTGATTTCGATTTTGATATTCGGTATATGTTTTCGTGCACCATGTGCACTTGATTGAGATTCTTGCGCACACTTGGCGCACTTGATGCGATTTTGTGCACACCAGATGCACTAAATCGGGATTTGTGCAGATTAGATGCACCTGATATTGTTGTCGTGCACGCCCGTTGCACTCGACAGATGTTTTTGGTGCACACCCGTTGCACTCAGTTTTGTTTCTGTGCATATTCATGGCATCTGTATTTGATTTCGATTTTCATGCGCACCGGACGCACGTGGTACCTCGTATACTGTATTTGAGATTGATTTCATTTTGAGCAATACGTTTTTAAGATATTTACTATTTGGTTTGATAATCGAGCAGGACTGTCCTGAGATCAGTACCTAGGTGTTTTTGCATGCTTCTCTATTCAGATGTTTGGACGATTTTACTACGATGCGCACTATATACAAGTTATAGTTTTGATGTATTTCATGTTGGTTTTCGTATTGGACTTTGACATGGTATTTTCACCATAACTCCGATGATTGCGTTATGCTTGACGGAGTTGATTTTTAGTTATTTATTGATGATTTCGGAGCCCCGACGATTTAAGTGTTTTGCTAAATGTTTTAGTATTTGGGGGAGTTTTAATTTAAATTCGGGGACCAAATTTATTTAAAGGGGAAAGATTGTAACGTTTTAAAAATAAATAGATAGATAGATAGATAAAATCCTTAAGGTGAATTTTCTGATAATCGGTAAAATAAACCGTATTTTCTGTAAAACGTAACTATAATTATTTTTCATCATTGATTTAAAAAGACCTATTTTAACTATGTAATTACTAGTAAATGGTGTTTATTTAGTCACTTATAAGTTATTAGTTTACCTAAATATTTTTCCTTAAGTAATTATTTTTAATATTAACATAAGCTTTTAATTATACATTAAATTGGTGCAAATTACAAATTTCAATGGGTTAATTTGACAAAAGTGAACTACAACATATTGGAATTAAGTATGTAACATGAAAAATTATCTATCAAAATTTCTCCATGGTTCTAGGGAATTCTAGGAAAAAGGCTAAATGGGAAAAATTTGAATAATTAAGGGTTTAAGGGAAAATGTGAAATAAATAGGGTGTTTCTACACACAGCTACACAATTCTCTCTCTCTCTCTCTCTCTCTCTCTCTCTCTCTCTCCTCTCTCTCTCCCTCTCTCTTCTCTTTCTCTCTGTGTGGCCGAGACTTACCTTGAGGCAGCCCCTATTCTTCCCAAGTTCATTCTCACTTCAAAAATTCATGAAAAATCAAAACAAAATTCCACCAATTCCTAATTAAATCTTTACCCCTTTATTCCTTGTTCAAATAAGGTTGGATCTTGGAGCAAAGTTAGTATTTTGGAGGCTAGGTTTCATGTTTGATCTCATGTTTATGGAGGTATAAATCCTAACCCTATGTTTAATTTGTTGCTAATTACTTCAATCTAATCAAATTAGGAGTTTAATTATGGTTTAAATTTCAAGATTTAAATTTCAAGAATAGGGTTATTAAATCAAATTAGGGTTTTCATCATTGGATATTGATCTTAATATGTAGTTTAACATGTTAGGTAATATTAAACATAATCTAGTAACAAATTTGTTAATTTTTGTATTTAAATTGTCCTAATTAGGATTTTTTCAAACTAAGTTTTTATAATATATATATATTGGTGAGATAAAATTCTACTTAGGGTTTTTATCATTAGGTTATGGTTTTAATGAGTAGTTTAACATGTTAAAGGAATGCTAAACATAATATAGTTACTAGTTGCTAATTTTTAGTTTAAAAATTGTGATAATTATGCTAATTTTGCTAACTAGGTTTTAGAAATTAATTTAAAATGTGGGATTAAAATATAGTTAGTGTTTTTAACACATCATTAAGGTTTCCATAAGTGGTCTAGCATTTTAAAATATGCAAAATCTAGCTTAGTTGTTGAATTGTGAATTTTGCTTTAAAAAGTATTAAAATTTGATATTCTTGCAAACTAGAATTTTCAATTCAATACAAATTGATGAGATTAAATTATGGTGATGGTTTGTATGACTTAGTTATAATATTTAGTGACTATTATGGCCATTAGTTGGGTTAAAATATGAAGTTTCGAATTAAAACGAAAATTTAGTGCTTTCTACGGTTTTGCGAAATATAACGATTTGATTGATTTTAAGGTTTTGATGAATTAAACCCTTTTTTATATTATAATTAATGAGTTTTGGAACTACGATTTGTACGTTTGTGTTTTATCTCGATCAATCGGCGTTTGTACGCTGATGTCGAGGGTTATTTGGTTCTTTTGCATGAGCGGGTCATAGGTTTTAACTTATGCGCGTTTCGTGCGCCTTTTTGTTTTGTCCGCGATTCGGTTTATGATATTATATATGTTTGCGTATAGGTACCCCTCACGTGGACTTCGGATGAGGAAGAAGAGGAGGGCGACATCGAATTTGGTAGACAAGGACCAGGTGTGTAGATGTACATCTACGGGAGAAGTCGGGTGGATGGCGTATAGCACCCCCGCAAACGTAGAATAAGGATATTACGTACTGTTATTAGGAAGTCGGACGTGACCTTAGATTCTTGGCGAGTAGCGTCCTATTGAAGACATTAGGTTGGACTGGACTGATTTAGAAAGACTTAAACAGAGGGTGACTGCCTTAGAGGGAATTCGTAGGTTTCATGTAGACACACACACACGCGCACACACATACACTTGACTTGGTGTGTGGGTGTCTATATGTGTGTGTGTGTGTGTGTGTGTGTGTGTGTGTAGGTTTCTATATGTTTGTATATATATATAACATATACACGTGATATGAGAATATTATATGATATCTGGGGAGGAGTCGGTATGACTGGGCATGATGCCGTGAGTTAAAGATATACGATCGAGTATGATATGAGATGTACTATGATATTAGAGGATCGTTGGGAAATGAGAAAATGGATATTTATACATAAACGATAATAGGTGATGATTACATTGAAACATATGAGACTCTAAAATAGAACCCGGATTGTAATATGTGACTTAATCACGATATGATATATGTGACATGATATTTCTGAGGATCATTTGACGATGTATATTTACAAAGGCAATGATATATGTTTGATGATATTGGGATGTATGCGATTATAGCACAGTACTCTTGATCATGATATTGTTTGATGATGATACTATACGAATGATGATGTACATATGTGATAGTTGACCCGTACCCCGATTTTGGGAAGCCGTACGATGGATTTTACCGTACGAGGCAATGATTGATCCGCACTCTTAACTCGAGGAAGTCGTACTATGTACGTGACGCTATTGAGGCTGGATCGCCGACTACTAGAGATATCGACTAAGACTTTAGGAGGATTCTTCTTACCTTTCGACTAGTGTCTTTAGTTAGTTCCTTAGTTGGTTAGATAGATCTTAGTTTAGGCTCGAGTCATACTTATTTTCAAAACTATCGGATCAAGCTTTTTTTTCAAACAACAAGCTATATGACTCGTAATTAGTATATATTCTCTAGTTGTGCATTTACTACACATTCACTGTTATATTCATGTTGCATTTATCGCACTGCATATTCATAGGTATGTTTCTTTAGCCAATATGAAACTCTGCTTGTTAAGACACCAGCACCATTACCAATGATGCGCATGTTCCACGTACACTTATTTGCCGGCTCACACACATCATCATCGGTAATTGCCATGTCACGTACACTTTAGAACATATTATCTTTTATTCATAGAATCAGCCAAAAGGTAGATCAATATAATAGTGTATGATTACTCTCATGTGCTAGTTAGACATTGCATTTATTATATAAACACTTCATGCATTCACATTTTCATATTATCATGCAGTATTTGGGGCTTATGCCGATACTCATTATTACTTACTCATGATTTTGGGATTTTGGATTTCTATGAGATTTCTAGATTTTGGGGAAAACCGCAAGAATATATATCAAAAAAACTTCTCTCTCTCTCCCTCTCTTTTTAAAATACTAGTTGCAGTTTTCTTGTGATGTATGTGTCGTCCACCATGAGATTTCATGTTTTCTGTTGGATTTCGAGACCCGATTCGAGCAGTGGATGAACCGTCTCGAGTACATGGTGGGCCCGGTATGGTACCCTGGGGCATGAAGATCGAGTTGTAGACGATGAGCCTGGCAGGGGAAGACTACCTGCCGGTGATGTCTAGCGCGGCAGATATCCGGAGGATACCGACCGTTGTCGTGAGATTTGATGATATGGGCCGATCCGGACTGACGGAGCCATATATATTGAGACTATGAGATATTGAGACTATGAGGTATTGAGACTTTGAGATTTACATGTTTTGTGTCGATACTTGACACGGATTTCCATGGATTTCATTGATGATGTTTCAGATTACTATACAAATTTTACTATGATAAAAGTTAAAGATTTCTTATACAGATATATCCAGATTTCATGGTTGATTATTTTACATTCATGGTGCATGCATACTCATACACATGACATGTTACTACTTGAGGCACTGACACGAGCACTGAGCATTGCACTTACGCATAGATTATTACCCTGCCACTACTAGATGACTAGTGATATATTAAGTATATTATTATGACCTAGGAGAGCGTCGTGCATGCGATTTCTACTCGTAGATTTCTTCTACTCACGAGTTGGCAACTCACCCCCGTTGTGCCAAATTTTCTTACAGGTTTCGATGTACAGGTTTCCTTGGTAGTTTGCTGGTACATCATTTCGTTCAGGGTGATTTGCTGGTAGGTTGGTTCACTTGTATCAGGACCGCCGTTGTACTTTTATTATTTCATTTGTATCTAGTAAGCTCCATCAACCAGACTTGTATTACTTGATAGAATTTAGAAGACCAGTTGTTTATTCTTTTAACCTTAGAGTCGCGCTTGTATTATTATGGTTTTCTGGTGGTTTTGATGGTTTTCTTTGAGTTTTGTTTCTCGCCCTTCGGCGTTGTATATTATATTACTTGCGTGGTTGTGACCGCCAATTGGCGAAAAGCTAGATCCCACTTGGGGATGCCTTTTTATCATTGCTTATGTATATATTCTTATTTGTACCCGTTTGGGGCCAGTTTTTACAAGGGAGACTCTGCCGAAATTTTTGAGAAAATTTGATGTTGCTTTTAAACATGTTTTTCTTTACTTCTTCTTTTAATGGTTTAGATTTCTGGGCTTCGGCTTACTTAGATTACGTTACGCCTTTAGACGTTTCGTAATTTAAGTGCCGGTCACGTTCCGTACCTTCGGGTCATGACAATTTAGCTGACGAATTACCTTATGCTACATTCAGGTTATTTACATTGCATTGCATATACCTGTGCTAGTATACCTACACCATTATCGATGATGCGTATGTTACACATACACAGATTTGCCGGCTCATACACTTCTTCATCGATAATTGCCATGTCACTACACAGTAAAATTGCTACATCATGATATGACCCCTTGCATGATTTACCTGCTATAGTTACATATACACCTTTATACGATATTGTATTTGACTTGGGAGAAATTGGGAACCGCGTGATATATTTAGAAAACTGGATTTATTTAAAAGAGCGGTTTTCCCCCTGATATATGCGTATTATTGTCCTATGTTGCATGATATACGGATATGCTTACATTCTGTTATATGTCGCATACATCATGCTTTATGATTATACGCATTGAGATATGTTGTTTTCATTAGATTTCTGTATTTGAGAACCGTGGTCATTTCAAAAGAAAGTATGTATTGCTTTAAATACCCGGTTTCTCTTGATATGATATTTCGAGATGTCCACCATGAGTTTTCTCAGTTATGAGATTTGTTTTCGAGACCCGATTCGAGGAGTGGAGGAATCGTCTGCGGGTACATGGTGGACCCGGTATGGTACCCCGAGACGAGAGAGATTTTGTGGGGATGACGATGAGCCTAGCAGAGGGACCACTACCTACCGGTGATTGGTTAGACCCGGCGGTTGTCTGGAGGATACCGGCCGGAGTCATGAGATAGATATGAGGGCTGATCTGGGGATGCGGCGCCAGAGATATATGAGGATTTATGTGTCGATGTTGGACATGGATTTCAGGATGTTTCGAGTGTCGATGCTGGACACTCAGGTTCCATGATTATGATGTGTCGCGATGGACACACATTGATTCATATCCTCATATTTACATGCATATGTTTTCTTGATATTTACATGCATGATGTTTTTGTGTCATTGGTTGACACATGGACGAGATCCACATGCATACTGGCATCGATTATATGGTTGGATGATATCCACATACATACAGACGTTGAGTATATTATTGGCACATATGCAGATACGGTCACCCTAGATATCATAGTATTACCTTTATGATACAGTTGACCTAGGAGTCGTTGTTTATTTGATTTCTACCTATTGATATTTTCTACTCACGAGTTGGCAACTCACCCCCGTTGTGCCACAGTTCTTGTAGGTTGACCACATGGATCTATAGCGGTATCGTTGGCACACAGTTTGCATTCGGGTGACTTGCTTGGGTAGGTAGTACATGTTAGATCGTACCACTTATTGTATTTATTACTCCATATTGTATCTAGTCAACTCCATCAATCAAACTAGTATTTGTGTAAGTAATGAGGCTTAGTGAGACTTGTGGTTGTGAGACTTAGAGCGAGGGGTTTTCCGCTATTTATGGTTTTGATGTCTTGCTTATTTCTTTATCTTTTGTGGTGAACATCGCCGTTGGGCGTCGTATACTTATATTTATGCTTTGTGTGATTGTGGATCCGCCGTTTGGCGAAGAGCTAGCTCCCTCTTGGGGATGCCTTTTATATTATCATGTATTGTGTTTTTGGATCAAAATATACAAAGGAGGTGCTGCCCAAATTTTTAAAAAACGAAACATGTTTTTCAACTAATAAATACCACTTGCATTTTTCATGTTCTTTTATGTATATGCATTTAGAAAACATTGATTTCACCCTACCTTTATTTCAAAACTTCACCTCTTTTATTTTCTTAAAAAGGTTTAGATTTTTGGGTTTCGGCTTACTTGAATTGTAAGTCCACGGTAGCACCTCGGCCGTCTTTCCGAGGCCAAATGCGGAACAAAAACTTTTTAGGAAACCGGCGCTATCGTAGTCTTTTACCCGGATCGAACCATTAACGCTAAACTAGCTAACTACTAAGAAGTAAGAAAGGCTATACCGATCGATCCGAGTCATTCGGTCTTTAGCCACCATCGCTAGCTCCTCGCGGCATCTCCGATCTCCTCGTCGGAGGGGCACCACATCAAGAAGTCTTTTTACGGGCTCCCGCCTCTGAACCGAGGCAAATCGGACACGAAGTTCGCTAGCCGACGTGTCCAAGATTGGTGTAGAATAAGTGTAGAACACCTTGTCTCATGTCATCCAAGACCATGGATGATGGTTAATTGAAGTTGCCATTTTTGGAGTGGAGAAGGACATGAGCTCTGGAATGGCAAAGGAATTTTGTGCAAGATGAAATGAATCATCAATCTCACACTCAAAGATGGGGCTGCCCTTTTCTTATGCTCGGCCAGGGCATAAATTGCTTTGGAAAATCAAGTGGGGAGGTGAGTGTAGGAGAAAGCAAGAGGTAACCATAAGGAGACAAGATCACTACCAATATCCCAAGCAATAAATGCTACAAGATGGCTCACTAAACACTCAATCAATCAAGAACACACAAGGAGTTGCTGGAATGGGCTGGAGCCCCTGTGGCCACAGAAAAGCCCTCCCTTTTATAAATCCCCACTTTGCAAATAAGCCCTCTTCAATGCAAAAATTAGACATGGAAAGAAACAAAGAAAAATGGCCAAAAAGGAATGCAAACTGGCAACTTCAAAAAAGCGATCCCGTAATAAATTACAGGATAACCCTGCAACTGTATATACATACTCGCATTTTTATTCCGACCGAATACAAATACAATGAGACAAAATCTATACAGTATAATATTAGGATCCGGCTTAAACCAAATCCTGCTAGTATTATTCGTCCGAAACACGACACGTGCATAAGTGCATGCGTATGTTCGAACCCTGCCATAAATCCATACGGCCTCTACAACGTTTCGCCCGAACTGGGAAACTTTCAGTCGGGGACTCTAAAGACTCGTCAATACTCTGGCAGTGGGTTTAACCACAAGCCGGTAGTGGTACTAGCTGTACATAACGGCTGCCCATGTACTGAGTGAAAGGGAGTCCGATGAGCGAACTCATCCTGGAACCCTACTGAGCCTATGTGTGACAATATCCGTACAGTCTGATCCGTTCGTCTATGAGTATCGCATATCGGGCCTAGGGAGCTGGTAAACGTCAGACCCCCAAAAGCGGTATAAGTCGTGTCGGAGTGTAGCCCAAAACACCCTGAGATACTACTGGAATACCTACTAGTAAATCTCGCTTTCCATGGCCATGGACTTTGTGTAATGTCTCTCCTAAACACAGCGCGATCTCACCCCCAACGTTGGGAGAGACGAATCCTCTGCCGATCCGCTCACTGCCTCCATGTGGCTCGGGACTGTACCCAACTAAAACCTGTTTGCACGACTCCTTTGAGCCGTTGTAAGGTAATAATCAAAGCACAGTAGGAACTCACACGAGATAAATGACGATCTCAGGTCGATAGACTAACCTGTACACATGTCACCTGGGAATTGCTATCTGACGAAAGGTTTTACTAACCAACTAGCATGTTCCCGGCGAGTCCTGTCCAGTGTACTCATAACCCAACGAGCACCTTTATACATCTTAGGTGAACCAACTAACACCAATGACTTGTGAGACCGGACACCGCCCCTCGTCGGGGTCTCGACTGTATACACTAGTCTACCCCGGAGTATTGATGCCCTGTCTCGAAACTCCCGCGACTAGGGACCACTTTTAAGGATGTGCTTATAGACTACCCAACTCTCATGTATATGATCGCCGTCATACTGTTAGTAGTCAAGCAAGAATCCTATGGGCTCTATCAACGTGCAATAGTGATATATATAATGTCACCTAAAGCAGTACACGATGATAAAGATAAACCAGATAGCATACTATCATCTCGAGTAAGACTGTCCTACCGGTATAGGTCCTCCCTCAATCATTGCAATCACGTGCCTGCGATCCAATAATTGACTTTGAGGGCACTATATCCAACAATCTCCCACTTGCACTTAAGGCTAATTATTGCGATGTCGCATACTCACAGCCCGTATGATACCGAACACCTAACTCCTCTACTAATCAGTCTCACAAAACTTATTTGTAAAACTATTGTGTTTGAGAAATAGCCTTAGTGAGTGGATCCGCCCTGATATTTCTTTCTATGTCTCTCTTAATCTCAAGTTCGCGGAGAAAGCCATCTCCCGAAATGAGCAATCCCTGTCTTAGAATATATCTGGATATCTGATGGGACCTAGTTCACAAATGAACTCCAAATCCAGAAAACTTCTTAGACTATATTGTCAACTGAATTTAATCAGTATCCAGCACCATGCCTCCCTTAGTATCTTCTTGTACCACCTGTCCAAACTACTGCCCCTCATCAGAGGGAAAACTAAAACTCTGACAGTCACTCTGTCATCCAAGTCACCTTAGAAGCCTGGAATGATAACTGTCTCCCAAAGGAGGTTATCGTTATCAAATCCCTAGAACATCCACTTATGTTCTAAAACTGCCTCCCAACGTTTCTCCAGGATTGGATCAATATCAACTTATTGCAGCTAGTGCAAAAACAGCATCTGGTGTGGTACTTGACATCTCATGATCAACTCAATTGCCTAAGCAAGTGATCTGCCAATCATGCACATCCCTCTCCCCTTTAGTCTATAAGACACCTTTAGAGAGGGTGACTCCACCAACTGCTGGTATACCACCATGCCAGGAGTCGTCCATTCAAAATACCTTTAGAATGCAGTCTAAGTATCCAGATTGCGAAACTACCCAAATCTAGATCTAAAACCATAGATCTAGTAACCAGAATGTCTGATATAATATCCATATCCTATGTCGAGAAAACACTGTGTGACAGCCAAAGTATAACCGATCGTAGTATAGGAATTTTACTTCCTACTCTGTGTATGTCATCCAAATACCAGGACATCACACCCTACTACTTTCTTAACAGATCCATCCCCTATTCTGATGAAATCAAAGCCTATGACTATCACATCAAAATAGATAATCTATCTCCGCTATATCTGCTTTAGTCTATAAATAGACATAAGCTTCTTGTCCACTATACTTCCGCTGCTCCCACTGACTACGACAACCCTCTGGCAGAATAATATACACGTACACTTCTAAAACTAGTTTAGAACGTCTTTATACTTATGCTCCTGCCGGCTCTCATAGTCTAGAACAGCAGTAATGGCAATTCTGGGTAAACAAGAACCTCCCGTCACCGTCCTTGAGGCTACCGGAGTAACTCTCGGGTGCCTGAGGTTACCCACCATATCTGCGGAGTGGCTAATGGAATGTCAAACCTGATTGAATCTTTAGGTCCTATTAAATTTTTCATAATCGTTTGCGGTTCTGGAATCTCTTCCAGTTCTACCATACTCCCACTGCTGTTTTCTGAAAAAAATCCATTTTACTAAAACTGTGGCGAGTCAAGAACAATATCACTATTGATCTTTCAGATGGTAAGAAGTCAACCTTCGTCAAAGGTAGGGTCAACCCACAAACTGCCATTACAGAAACGTGCCTTGAGTTATCCAGAGTCTGGTTTTAAGCATAAGCCGGACAACTCCATATACCTTAACATCGTTAAGATACGATCCATTCTATATACAATATAGAAACAGAGGCACTGATTTAATTGGAACCAGATTCAAATCAAGCAGCTGTCTCCAGTGCATGTCAACTAAATGGAGAGAGGCCGATCAGCATTACCCAACTTAGGAGTACATCCAATTATGGGTAACCTGAAAGAGAAGCTAGTTCTCTAAAACATTACTATCCACTGAATACCATATACAAGTATCTACATCTTCAATCACCTTGAAGAATCCCGATACTTGCTACACCCGGTTCCCTACTTTATTCTTATACCTATAACTTCTCAAACTTGGACCTTGTATTTCACCGAAACACTTGTCTAAAACTTGAGAAGTCACAAGTAAACAGAATACAGTACGAGGACCATCCCTTTGTCCTAATGGACACTGGATAACATACAATACTTTGTATAATTCCCCTGAGTTTAATAACTCAAACCCTGTGCGTCGTAAGTTGAAAACTGTACCCAGACGATTTCCTCAAATATCACCAATTACAACGAATTCCGATATAATGAAGATAATCACCTAATTTCCAATAACTTACTCCCACTCATCCTCTGTAAAACCATACAGATGTGAGAATCAAACATGGTAAATACATACCCTGGAGTAAGGATCTAATTGGGAAATCAGTTTACAATTAACAATACACAGTGAAACTGAAACATGAATATGTTTCGAAGGGGTACCTGGGTATTCCTAGTAATGCCTCTTCCATTATCCAGATTCATGACTATAACCGTATATTTCCTTTGCCATCTCTCCAAATCCCTTTATTTGTCTTTAGTCATTACCTTCTGTATACCATCGTTAGGCTTAATGGTTTTCTTCCTTCCCTACCGTTCGGCACCAGCCTATGGTTTGGAAGAAGACTATCCAATAATCATAATAGGTGTACTCTCCTAATCCTAGGAGTACTCGCAACCTGAGAGAAGGTGATGATAAAAGACAACTGAATAAAACTTTGTTCTATTTCTCCCGAACTAGAATCCATCCCCGAAAAAGAACAAGTTCCATCGAGTTCGTATCTAACCAAATGATGGATTATCTAAATAATTGTGGATCTTCATAATGATACGGGGTGTTCTGGAGAAATACAAAGGTGAAGTAGAAGTGGTGATGAAATACTTGGTTTGGTCATGAATAGCGGTCGCAATTTACTTTGCCCTCTTTCCAATCCCTCCATATGTCTTTACTTATTACCTTATGTACACCACTGTTAGGCTAATTAGTTTTCTTTATTCCCTATCTTTCGGCACCTACCTATGGTTTGGAAGAAGACTATCCAATAAGTGTAATAGGTGTACTCTCTCCTAATCCTAGGAGGCCTCACAACCTGAGAGAAGGTAAAAGGAAAAGACAACTGAATAGTCCTATTCAATCTCTCCAGAACCAGGATCCATCCTCGAATCTGGAACAATTTCCTTCGAGTTCGTATATAACCATACGATAGATTTATCCAATGGAAGTGGATATTCGTAGTAATACGGTGTGTTCTGGAGAAATGCAAAGGTTATAAGAAGGAGTGGCAATGATGTATGCAACTGGGACAATCCAAAAGCCAGTGTTTTAAGAAAGTTCGGTTAACTGGGTCACTGAGTCAAAGTCTAGGGTCGGGCCATGGATGTTGTCAAAGAGAGAGAGAAAAGAAACACTCTGCGTGCACTCTAACCTTGATTAGAATGGTTATCACTTTATCTAATTAGGAAACCTCCTACTGTCACCTCAAATTCTCCTCCGAACCTGAAAGAAGAATTAGTCGGGATCACCCGAGGAGTAAACCAACTTATCAGTGGGAATCAGGATCCAACTATCATCGCATGATAACGTGATGGAATCCACTCACGTTATCACACTCCAGAAGGTATGCGCATGCCTGGTGATCAGTCGAAAATAATGTATTTTTAACACGGCAATTTCCCTATCATTTGCACTCATTTAGAAGTGTTCGGTATTCATATTTCACATATTAGCAAATCAGTCGTTAAATATCAGATTTCATGTGTTAGACTTTTAAACCGACACTTTAAGGGAAATTAACCGCATTTCATGGCATCGCATCATTTCTGTATTTGCGCAACACTTGTCTTGAGTCTGTGCAGGAAAATACGGAAGAAAAACCAAAGAGCTGATCAAAATTACGCCAACTCAATGATTTCAGATTTGGTAGCATTTCAGAAGGAGATATTAAATTCTACATATACAATAAAGGCCCATACATCAGCCCAAGCAAGCACCAGAGAGCCCAAGCCCCAACTCTTCAAAAGAGCCGCGGAACCGCGGCAGGAACCGGCTTGCGCAGCGGTTCCGCGGCGGTTTGGCCACGTCATCCGTCCAATTTCAGTGCAAAATTCTCATCTCTGGGCCCACATTCATTTCTGACACGTCAAATTCCAGAATTCTCCAGATTCTTCTTCCAGATCAGCAAAGATCATTAAGCAAGGCTAATCCTAATTAAGCTCCTAACTAACCTCTTCTAGAAGCTCCCTTCTAACTAATCACATCTAGAAGCTTCTCCTCTAACTAACTTTTGGAGGGAAATTCAAATCTCCTCAACAAACTTTAGGAGGGAAACTTAGAATTTGAAATCTTAGATCTAGGATTTGGTTATCTATAAATAGGAACCTAGATCTAAGGGTTGAGGTGGTTCATCAATAGTTCTTGATTAGTTCATTAATCTTTAGTCTTCTTCAATTCTTCATCTTCTTCCACAAGTCTAGTGACAAGGCTTGTGCGAAACCCTAACCCTAATTCCACTCCAAATTCAAGATCTTGAGTACCAAATCAAGCGAGAAGCCTTCAACCTTTTAGGAGCCGAGCCGATCTTCAATCGGGCAAGTGATCCAAGCCGATCCGCGACTCACGGAGACGAGCGAAGCCAAATCGACGATCGAGTTCTTCCTCTTGTAGTTCTTGAGCGAATGTAACGAAATTGTTGATATAAATAAAAGGTGAAATTCTTGAATCTTGCTTTCTTTAATGTCTTGCATCATGATTAGATCTCAATTTGTAATTGTTGTTCTTGTTGTGATGTTTGAGTAAAACTCCGCTCGTCAAGGAGTCGAGACGATCAATAGAATGATGATGTAACAAATCTTTAAAACGATTTTTAAGTCCTACTAGTTTTGTAAACCCTAGCAAGTTCAAGAATCGATGACCTAGTTTCGTTGCGATGCTTTCTTGATTGTGATCGCTCGAAATTAGGGATCTACGATCGTTTCTTGAAATTACTAGAGGCTAGAATATGAATGATATTGATGAAAGAACAAGGGATAAGATGAAACCCTAGTTTCACTAGAAATCCCTAATTCTTGTCGATCATCATCGATCTAGTATCAATTCATCGAAGGATAAGAATACGTAATTGTAAGATTACATCACATCTATAGATCCGATCGATTCCTACGAGCCTCATTTCGATTCTTGAGATTTGGATTGGAAAAATCATCAAACTATCAATTCTTGATTCTATCTTTTTCTTGTTATTAGATCTATGTTTTTCTAATTCTTGAACTTCAATTTCAAATCATGAATTGTTTTGTTTTCTTTTCTTTAAAGTTTTGACTCATCTAATACAAAAGACGAACGATTACACTTTCCCTGTGGACGATCCGCACTCACCAACAATCTACATCCGACACCGTAGTTGATTGCGGTCAAATAATTTTTGGTTGTGATTTCTTTACAATTTTCGTATTACACAATCCGAAATCGTATTCAATCACCTGGCAAGTTTCAGTTTCTTTAGAAACTCCCGATGTGATTTTTACCCCATGCTCTTATGACCTTGACGAAGGCCAACATATCATAAGTCACATGTCAAGTTCTACCCGTCATTATCCAGATTAATTTGAACCTACCCGTACATACCCTTGACGAAGGCCAAAATGGTAGTACGACTGTCCCAAACCAACGCATATATCTATTCAACAGAAGAGTAACAAATAGCTATCATACACTATGTCTTGCTAAGTGCTACCCATCTGTAATGAGGGCTACGAATAGTTTTTGGCGAAAATCCTTTAACGTAATGAACTTGAAATCGTTGAAGGAACCGGATAGCTTTTCGAAAATATAGTGGCGAAAACCTTTGCTAAAGAGGTCACTCCCGGTGAAAGGATCTCGGCTCTTTCCCCGTAGAATGAGGTGCAGGATATTCCAAACTGAATACCACGATGCAAGCAAAAAGTAATCGACTATAGTGAAGTTATTACCCTAACGCAAACTTCTGCCTAAGGGGTCATTCCCGGTAAAGGGATCTCGGCCCTTGCCTCGTCGAATGAGGTGCTGGATATTCATAACCGAATACCGCTATGCAAAACAAAAGAGAACGTCCTTGCAATAACAGCTTTTTAAAAAATGTTCCAACAATATCTGTATAAGTCTATTTTCCTTGCATTGATACGAATCAACGCAGTCCCATCAATTAATCACACCAGAAAAGAACGAAAATATGATGTACGTATATGCCATCCCCATTCGCCACTGGGTCCCATCATCACCCGTTAGGTTACTTAACTAACGACAGAGCGGGGACTGGACTAGCGCGGGTGTAAAACATATACAACATCTACTAGTATATATATAGCAATATATAATAATCGCTCAAGGCATGATAAATGCAACGTCACAGAAAAGTAATAAGTATCACAGAACAATACAGATATACTGGGAGCCCCGGGTTTCACAGAGCCGCAACTGAAACCCGACGTTCCCCTGGTCGTGTGGATAGCCTGTGCAATGAAAACCTAGACCCCTACGAGTGCGGCAAGTTACCCGCCAAAACCAGAAGCGAGGCAGCCCCTTTCAGCATCATGAATGGACCACCCAGCACTTCACGGAATCCGGTAACTTGAGCACCCCTCCTTGGGTCAATCTATACCCCCTACGAGTGCGGCGAATAGCCCGCCAATTCTAGAGTGAAGCCCCCTCCGTCTCAAAGCCATGAGATGCGGGTCCGTTGCCTTCTAGAACCCGACTATCCGTGCACTCCACCGCAGGGTAATCCTAGTACAGAAAAGAAAAATATATACAAACAGGCAGTGAAGGCAGTCCACATGTCGGACGCTCGTCCCGCAATATCAAATGTACAAATATATCCAAACTGCACTACCATTGCACGCAAGCTATCCACCACGACAAATCCACAACATCACAGCACAACATAGAATATCAACGTGAATGTCACGTTCGCAAACCTGTCTAAAAGAGCTATAGCAATTAGACAAGATTTACCGATCGAATGACATTCACGGTCACAGATAATAATGTAATGCACTGTAAACTAACATATTTAAAATCTCGATCGACAAAATTTCCCGAAGCGGGCCCCAAGTACAAATCCAGCACTCAAAATAATCTGGGCCAAAACTAAAAATTCCAGAAACCACAATTCCATGTTAAAGCCCCAAAGGAAAAATTTAGTGCACTGAAACACCAACACTGCGGCGGAACCGCGGCCAAAATGTTGGTACGGCCACGTTTCCGCAGCGCTACAGAGGTATCATGCTACAAAATTTTTACAGTGGTCTAAGAAAAGCCTGCCTGATTTTCTGAAACACTAAAAATATTTTTTCGACGACAAAAAAAATTCGACAGAAACTTTGAACTTGGAATTGCAGTTTTGGAAATTTCGTCCGATCGATGTTTTAAACAAGTTAGAACAAGCTAGTAAAGGTAAATGGCGTGGCTCTGATACCAATGTAAGTCCACGGTAGCGCCCCGGCCGTCTTTCCGAGGCCAAATGCGGAACAAAAACTTTTTAGGAAACCGGCGTTATCGTGGTCTTTCACCCGGATCGAACCATTAACGCTAAACTAGCTAACTACTAAGAAGTGAGAAAGGCTATTCTGATCGATCCGAATCCTTCGGTCTTTAGCCACCATCCCTAGATCCTCGTGGTATCTCCGATCTACAGTCTCCTCGTCGGAGGGGCACCACATCAAGAAGTCTTTTTACGGGCTCCCGCCTCTGAACTGAGGCAGCTCGGACACGAAGTTCGCTAGCCGACATGTCCAAGGTTGCTGTAGAATAAGTGTAGAACACCTTGTCTCGTGTCATCCAAGACCATGGATGATGGTTAATTGAAGTTTCTATTTTTGGAGTGGAGATGGAGACGAGCTTTGGAATGGCAAAGGAATTTTGTGCAAGATGAAATGAATCGTCAATCTCACACTCAAAGATGGGGCTGCCCTTTTCTTATGCTCGGCCGGGGCATAAATTGTTTGGGAAAATCAAGTGGGGAGGTGAGTGTAGGAGCAAGCAAGAGGTAACCATAAGGAGACAAGATCACTACCAATATCCCAAGCAATAAATGCTACAAGATGGCTCACCAAACACTCAATCAATCAAGAACACACAAGGAGTTGCTGGAATGGTCTGGAGCCCCTGTGGCCACAGAAAAGCCCTCCCTTTTATAAATCCCCACTTTGCAAATAAGCCCACTTCAATGCAAAATTCAGCCATGGAAAGAAACAAGGAAAAATGGCCAAAAAGGAATGCAAACTGGCAACTTCAAAAAACCGATCCCGTAATAAATTACAGGATAACCCCGCAACTGTATATACATACTCGCATTTATATTCCGACCGAATACAAATGCAATGAGACAAAATCTACACAGTATAATTTTAGGATCCGGCTTAAACCAAAACCCACTAGTATTATCCGTCCGAAACACGACATGTGCATAAGTGCATGCGTATGTTCGAACCCTTCCATAAATCCATACGGCCTCTACAACGTTTCGCCCGAACTGGGAAACTTTCAGTGGGGGACTCTAAAGACTCGTCAATAATCTGGCAGTGGGTTTAACCACAAGCCGTCAGTGGTACTAGCTGTACGTAACGACTGCCCATGTACTGAGTGAAAGGGGGTCCGATGAACGAACTCATCCTGGAACCCTACTGAGCCTATGTGTGACAATATCCATACAGTCTGGTCCGTTCGTCTATGAGTATCACATATCGGGCCTCGGGAGCTGGTAAACGTCAGACCCCCAAAAGCGGTATAAGTCGTGTCGGAGTGTAGCCCAAAACACCCTGAGATACTACTGGAATACCTACCAGTAAATCTCTCTTGCCATGGCCATGGACTTTGTGTATTGGCTCTCCTAAACACAGCGCGATCTCACCCCCAACGTTGGGAGAGACGAATCCCCTGCCGATCCGCTTACTGCCTCCATGTGGCTCAGGACTGTACCCAACTAAAACTTGTTTGCACGACTCCTTTGAGCCGTGGTAGGGTAATAATCAAAGCACAGTGGGAACTCACACGAGAAAAATGACAATCTCAAGTCGATAGACTAACCTGTACACATGTCACCTGGGAATTGCTATCTGACGACAGGTTTTAATAACCAGCTAGCATGTTCCCGGCGAGTCCTGTCCAGTGTACTCATAACCCAACGAGCACCTGTATACATCTTAGGTGAACCAACTAACACCAATGGCTTGTGAGACCAGCCACCGACCCTCGTCGGGGTCTCGACTGTATACACTAGTCTACTCCGGAGTATCGATACCCTGTCTCGAAACTCCCGCGACTAGGGACCACTTTTAAGGATGTGCTTATAGACTACCCAACTCTCATGTATATGATCGCCGTCATACTGCTGGTAGTCAAGCAAGAATCCTATGGGCTCTATCAACGTGCAATAGTGATATATATAATGTCACCTAAAGCAGTACATGATGATAAAGATAACCCGGATAGCATACTATCATCTCGAGTAAGACTGTCCTATCGGTATAGGCCATCCCTCAATCATTGCAATCACGTGCCTGCGATCCAATAATTGACTTTGAGGGCACTATATCCAACAATCTCCCACTTTCACTTAAGGCTAATTATTGCGATGTCGCATACTCACAGCCCGTGTGATACCGAACACCCAACTCCTCTACTAATCAGTCTCACAAAACTTGTTTGTAAAACTATTGTGTTCGAGAAATAGCCTCAGTGAGTGGGAGAAATTAGGAGACTACACAGTAGAATTGTTGCATCATGATATGACTCCTTGCATGATTTACCTGCTATAGTTACATATATAACTTTATACGATGTTGCATTTGACTTGGGAGAAATTAGGAACCGCATGATATATTTTAAAAAAACTGGAATTATTTAAAAGAGTGGTTTCCCCCTGATATGTGCATATTAATGTCCCATGTTGCATGATATACGGATATGCTTACATTCTGTTATATGCCGCATACATCATGCTTTATAATTATACGCATTGAGATGTGCTGTTTTCATGAGATTTCTGGATTTGAGAACCGTGGTCATTTCAAAAGAAAGTATGTATTGTTTTAAAAACCCGGTTTCTCTTGATATGATATTTCGAGATGTCCACCATGAGTTTTCTCGGTTATGAGATTTGTTTTCGAGACCCGATTCGAGGAGTGGAAGAACCATCTGTGGGTACATGGTGGACCCGGTATGGTACCCCAGGGCGAGAGAGAGATTTTGTGGGCATGACGATGAGCCTGGTAGAGGGACCACTACCTACCGGTGATTGGTTGGACCCGGCGGTAGTCCGAAGGATACCGGCCGGAGTCATGAGATAGATATGAAGGCCGATCTGAGGATGCAGCGCCTGAGATATATGAGGATTTACGTGTTGATGCTGGACACGGATTTCAGGATGTTTCGAGTGTCGATGCTGGACACTCAGGTTCCATGATTGTGATGTGTCGCGAGGGACACACATTGATTTATATCCTCATATTTACATGCATATGTTTTCTTGATATTTACATGCATAATGTTGTTGTGTCATTGGTTGAAACATAGACGAGATCCACAAGCATACTGGCATCGATTATATGGTTGGATGATATCCATATACATACAGACATTGAGTATATTATTGGCACATATGCAGATACGGTCACCCTAGATATCATAGTATTACCTTTATGATACAGTTGACCTAGGAGTCGTTGTTTATTCGATTTCTACCTGTTGATATTTTCTACTCACGAGTTGGCAACTCACCCCCGTTGTGCCACAGTGCTTACAGGTTGACCGCATGGATCCGTAGCGGTATCGTTGGCACACAGCTTGCATTCGGATGACTTGCTTGGGTAGGTGGTACATGTTGTATCGTACCACTTATTGTATTTATTACTCCATATTGTATCTAGTCAACTCCGTCAATCAAACTAGTATTTGTGTAAGTAATGAGGCTTAGTGAGACTTATGGTTGCGAGACTTAGAGAGAGGGGTTTTCCACTACTTATGGTTTTGATATCTTGCTTATTTCTTTATCTTTTATGGTGAACTTTGCCGTTGGGCGTCGTATACTTATATTTATGCTTTGGGTGGTTGTAGATACGCCGTTTGGCGAAGAGCTAGCTCCCGCTTGGGGATGCCTTTTATATTATCATGTATTGTGGTTTTGGATCAAAATATACAAAGGAGGTGCTGCCCAAATTTTTAAAAGACGAAACATGTTTTTCAACTAATAAATTCCACTTGCATTTTTCATGTTCTTTTACTTATGCATTTAGAAAACATTGATTTCACCCTACCTTTATTTCAAAACATCACCTCTTTTATTTTCTTAAAAGGTTTAGATTTCTGGGTTTCGGCTTACTTGAATTACGTTATGCCTTCAGACGTTGCATGATTCGAGTGCCGGTCACGAGCTAAATTTCGGGTCGTGACAATTACCGATCCAGGATCGATAGTTTCTCAGGTGGTGATGGGCTTCATGCTGACACTAAATGTCGTGTTGTTAGGAGTCTGACTTTATTCACCCCCTAGACTCGATATGCGATACTCTTAGACGAACAGACCGGACTGTACGGATATTGTCACTGTCAGGCTCAGTAGGGATTCAGGATGAGTTTGCTCGTCGGCCTCCCTTTCGTTCAATACCTGGTAGCCGTTACGTACAGCTAGTGCCGCTAACATGCTTATGGTTAAACCCACTACCAGCGTATTGACGAGTCTTTAGAGTCCCATATAGAGGGTTTTCACGGTTCAGGCAATATGGTGTAGATGACGTATGTTGGTACATACAAGTGTCCGATTAAATATGTGCACATGCAGCACAGACTTTAATCGGACGGTTGATAATACTAGCGGCTTAGGATTAAGCCGGATTATTAAATCAGGTTTTGATTTAATAAGTTATATATGTATTTATATATATGTATTCTAGTATTAATGTTCACTATTCATTTTCTCTCTTGGCTATTCGTATTTTTGTACGAATACGCGTATATGTATTTCGATACGTATACCAGGTTGGATTCCGTATTTATACGGAATGGATTCTAGAAGATGTCTGCCTCATTAATTGATTTTCTTTTTATAAAATCAATTAGGAAATGAGGTGGAAGGTAAGTTGGCATGAGCATGGGTCAAGGCATGGTTTGCAATTGTTTATTGCTAAAATGGAAAAGATATTTTGTGTGGATTATTGAGAGAGAGAGAAGGGGTAGCCAACAAGTATTGGTGTGGACTTGGTCTTTTTTCTTCACTTGCTTCATTGCTTACACTCCCATTCTCACCTCAACACTTAGCCATTTCTTGAGTTGCTCATGCCACATGTTTCTTCACCTCCTTCATCTTCTTGAGTTGCTCTCTTGAGCATTGTGATGAGAGGAAAATTATAGTGACACATTCCTACACCTCCACTCTCCATTGCTAGCAACCTTGGAGCATTGGTTGCCTCGTTTAGCGAGGCTGAAGCTTGCGTCGTTTCCCTCAGGTGGATCATCGTAGATGGAGGAAGACCGGCAACCAAACTCGATCAAGGAGCCACTAGGAGTTTGGGGATGATGGTTGAAGATCGAAGGACATAGATCAACTTGGTATAATCATTCATATCTCTTTTATAGCTTGCTAGTTTAGGGTTTAGGGTAGATCCGGGTATCGGGTAATGGTAGCGCCGGTTTAGTAAATTTTTGTTCCGCATTTGGCCACGGTTTGATGGCCGGGACGCTGCCATAACCCAATATGGTAACAAAGCCACCCTTTAAACCCTTAGCTAATTTGTTTAGACAATGTTAAAGTATCGAAATCGAAACAATCCCAAAACGATGCACCGCTGATTCCAGTTTCTGTTGTTTTTCAAAGTCTTCAAAAAAATTTAAAACAACTGCAGAAGACTTCTTATATGACCACTAGACTTCACCCCAAATACGAGACCATTCTACCCAAATTGACCCGAGCACAATGCTCTAAAATCCGAGCAGGCCGGTCCAAACTTAGAGTTTGGGCTTGAAATTTTTGGTGTGGTTTAGTCTCTGGAATATTGGTGTAGTAGTATTATTTGTTTTGCCCATTTTCGATATTTTGTTATCTTTTCTTCAGAGGCAATTCGAGGTGTTTCGAAGTCGATAATTTAGCACTATTTAAATGTTTTCCAGTACTTACATTACTATCTGCGACCGTGAATGTCATTGATCGGTACAATTTGTCTAATTGCTATAGTTCTTTTAGACGGGTTTGCGAACGTGACATTCACGTTGATGTTCTGTATTGTGCTGTGATGGTGGTTGGATCGTCATGGTGGATAGCCATGGTGCAATAGTAGTACAGTTTTATTTCATTTGTATATTTGATATTGCGGGGCGAGCGTCCGACATGTGGACTGTCGTCGCTGCCAGTTTGTATATTATTTGTTTGGAGCACGACCAGGTTGAGGTCGATGTCACCCTTGTATATTATTTTCTTTTCTGTACTAGGATTACCCCGCGGTGGAGTGCATGAATAGCCGGGTTCTAGAGGGCAATGGGTCCGCATCTCATGGCATTGAGACGAAGGGGACCTTACTCTAGAATTGGCGGGCTATTCGCCGCACTCGTAGGGGGTATAGGTTGACCCAGGAGGAGTGCTCAAGTTACCGGATTCCATGAAGTGCTGGGTGACCCATTCACTTTGCTGAAGAGGGTTGCCTCACTTCTAATTTTGGCGGGTAACTTGCTGCGCTCGTAGGGGTCTAGGTTTTCATTGCACAGGCTATCCACACAACAGGGGAACGTCGGGTCTCATTTGCGGCTCAAGTGAAACCCGGGGCTCCAGGATTATCCACCCATCTGTGTTGCTTCTGTGATGCTTCTGTGATGTTGCTTTATATCATGCCTGGGACGATTGTTATACATATTTTTATATACTAGTATATGTTGTATATGTTTTGCACCCACGCTAGTCCAGTCCCCGCTCTGTCGTTAGTTAAGTAACCTAACAGGTGATGACGGGACCCAATGGCGAATGCGGATGGCATATACATATATTTTATTTTCGTTCTTTTCTGGTGTGATTAATTGATGGGACTGCATTGATTTTTATCAATGCAAGGATAAAATAAACCTATATGATATTGTTGGAACCAAGTTTTTAAAACTGACATTACAGACGTTCTCTTTTACTTTGCACATGGGTATTCGGTTATGAATATCCAGCACCTCATTCTACGAGGCAAGGGTCGAGATCCCTTCATCGGGAGTGACCCCTTGAGTAAAAGTTTGCGTCAACGTAATACCTTCACTATAGTTGTTTCCTTTTACTTTGTATCGTGGTATTCATTTTGGAATATCTTGCACCTCATTCTACGAGGAAAGAGCCGAGATCCTTTCACCGGGAGTGACCTATTTAGCAAAAGTTTTCACCACTATATATATTTGTAAAACCACTCGGTTCCTTCAACGATATCAAGTTCATTACGTTAATGCTTTTTCACCAAAAATTAGCTGTAACCCTCCGTCATTTCAGATTAGTATTGCTTAGTATTCGTGCTACGTTTGTCGTTGCTATTCGCCGAGATGTAGTGTGCGGTAGCTCTGTAATGCTTTTCTATCGCATGGATATGTGGATTGATTAGGACAGTCATACGACTTTGTTGATTATTCGTCAAGGGTCGTACGGGTGGGTTTAACGCAATCAAGATAATGACGGGTTGAACTTGACTAGGACCTTTTGATTTGTTGATTATTCATCAAGGTCACTTGGGTCCTAGGGGTAAAAACACACATCGGGAGTTTCAAACATACAGGAAACTTGTCAGGCATGCGCATGCCTTCTGGAGTGTGGTGACTTGAGTGGCTTCTATCAGGTTATCATGCAATGATAGTTGGATTCCGATTCAAACTGATGAGTAGGTTTACTCCTCTAGTGATTTTAGATGATCCCGACTAATTCTTCTTTTAGGCTTAGAGGAGAATTCGAGGAAACAATGGGAGCCATCCAAATTAGATAAAGTGATTAACCATTCTGATCTAGGTTAGAGTGCACGTTGAGTGTTTCTTTTCTCTCTCTCTCTCACGCAGCGACCATGACCTGACCCTAAAACTAAAACTCATGAACCAAGTTAACTGAACCTTCTTAAAACACTTTGGTTTTTTGGAATGGCACGGTGTAGCATATATCATTGTCACTTCTATATCACCTTTGCATTTCTCCAGAACACCTCGTATCACTACGAACATCTACTTCCATTGGATAAATCCATCGTATAGTTGCATACGAACTCGAAGGAACTTGTTCCAGATTCGAGGATGGATTCTGGTTCTGGAGAGATTGAATAAGATTATTCGGTTGTCTTTTCCCTTTACCTTCTCCCAGGTTGTGAGGGCTCCTAGGATTAAGAGAGAGTACACCTATTGAGCTTATTGGATAGTCTTCTCCAAACTATAGGCAGGTGCTGATAGGTAGGGAAAGAAGAAAATCAATTAAGCCTAAGTGTGGTGTACAGAAGGTAATAAGTAAAGACATATAAAGGGATTAGATTAAGGGTAAAGAAAATTGCGACCACCATCATTCACGACAAAAACATGTATACCCCTGCCACTCCTACATCAACTTTGGATTTCTCCAGAACACTCCGTATCACTATGAATATCCAATCCTATTAGATATGCCGTCGTATAATTACATAAGAACTCGAAGGAACTTGTTCCAGATTCAAGGATGGTTTCCGGTTCAGGAGAAAAAAGAATAGGATTATTCAGATGTCTTTTCCCTTCACCTTCTCTCAGGTTGCGAGGGCTCCTAGGATAAGGAGTGTACTCCTATTACGCTTATTGGATAGTCTTCTTCCAAGCCTTAGTCTGGTGCCGAAGGGTAGGGAAGGAAGAAAACCAATTAGCCTAAAGAAGGTGTACAGAAGGTAATAAGTAAAAACATAATAAAGGGATTGGAGTGAGGGCAGGTAAGTATATGGTTACTGTCATGAATCAGGATAGTGGAAGAGGCATTACTAGGAATACCCGGTTACTCCTTCGAAATATTTTCATGTTTCAGTTTCACTGTGCGATGTTAATTGAAAACTGTTTTCCGATTTGGAATCTAACTCCAGGGTATGTATTTACCAGATCAGTTTCTCACATCTGTATGTTATTACAGATAATGAGTGGGAGTAAGATATTGGGAATTAGGTGATTAGATCCTCATTATATCGGAATTCGTTGTAATTGGTGATATTTGAGGGAACCACCTAGGTTTTGCCTGACGGCAAATGTTTGGTTTTGAATATCCGTTGTTATGCACCAATTTCAAACTGATATATCTGTATGTTTATTTTATAAAGTGAGATATAACTTTTTGATATTATTTCTATGACATTTACTTATATCAGTTGGTGATTAGGTAAGGTGCATTCAACAGCGGTGTAATTCTTCTTACCATAGTACAGTTTTTCAACCTACGACGCACAGGGTTTGAGTTATTGAACTCAGGGGACTTATACAAAGAATTGTATGTTGTCCAGTGTCCATTAGGACAGAGGGGTTGGTACTCGTACTATATTCTGTTTACTCATAATTTCTTTAGTTCTAGACAAGTATTTCATAGAAATACAAGGTTCAGATTTTGAGAAGTTATAAGTATAAGAATAAAGTAGAGAACTATTTGTTGGAAGTATCAGGATTCTTCGATGAAGTCGAAGATGTAGATACTTGTGTTTGGTATTCCGTTGATAGTAATGGTTTTGATAACTTTCTTCTCTTTCGGGTTACTTATATATGGATGCACTCCTAGATGAGTAATGATGATTGGCATCTTTCCATTTAGCTGACATGCACTGGAGACAGCTGCATGATTTTGAATCTGGTTCCAATTAAATTAGTGCATTTGTTTCTATATTGGATACATATAGAATCAATTTATATCTTAACGATGTTAAGGTATATGGAGTTGTCCGGCTGATGCTTAAAACCAGAATCCGGATAAACTCAAGGCGCGCTTCAGTAATGGCTGTTTGTGGGTTATCCCGGGCTTTGACGAGGGTTAACCTTCTACCATCAGGAAGATCAATATTTATATTGTTCTTGACTCGCCACAGTTTTAGTAAAATGGATTTTTTTCAGAAAAACAAAAGTGGGAGTATGGTAGAACTGGAAGTGATTCCAGAACCACAAATAATTACTGAAGATTTAACAGAACCTGAGGATTCAATTGGTTTCGATATTACATTAGCCACTCTGCAGATTTGGTGGGTAACCTCAGGAACCCAAGAGGTACTTTAGTCTTCTTAGAGACGGTGACAGGAAGGTTCTGGTTTACCCAGACTTGCCATTGCTGTTGTTCTAAACTATAAGACCCGGCAGGAGGATGAGTATAGCGTCGTTCTAAACTAGCTTTAGAAGTGCGCGTCTATATGACTCTACCAGAGGGTTGTTGTAGTCAGTGGGAGCAGCGGAAGTAAAGTGGGAAAGTAGCTTATGTCTATTTATAGACTAAAGCAGGTATAGTGGAAATAGATTATCTATTTTTGATGTGACAGTCATAAGTCTTGACCTTATCAGAATAGGAGATGGATCTGGTAAGAAGGTAGTAGAGAGTGATGTCCAGGTATTTGGGATGACATGCACTTGATAGGAAGAGATATTCCTATACTACGATCGGTTATACTGTGGTTGTCACAAAGTTGTTTCTCCAAATAGGATATGGATATAATATCAGGGTTTCTGGCTACTAGATCTATGGTTTTAGATCTAGATTTGGGAAGTATTCTAATCTGGGTACTTTGACATTATTCTAAAGGTATTTTAGAATGGACGACTCCTGGCATGGTGGTGTACTTGCAGGTAATAGAGTCACCCTATCTAAAAGTGTCTTATAGACTAAAAAGGAGAGGGGTCTGCAACTCTGCATGATTAGAATATCACTTGCTTAAGCAATTGAGTTAATCATGAAATGTCAAGTACCACACCAGATGTTGTTTTTGCACTCACTACAATAAACAAATATTTATCCAATCCTGGAGAAACATTGGGAAGCAGTTATTGAACATAAATGGATGTTCTTGGGAAATGATTACGGCAGCCTCTTTCGGGAGACGATTATCATTTCAGGCTTCCAAGATGACCTGGATGACAGAGTGACTATCAGAGTTATAGTTTTTCCCTCTTTTGAGGGACAGTATGTTGGACAGGTGGTCCAAGCGAATACTGTGGAAGGCATGGCGCAGGTTACTGATTAAATTCAGTGGATGATATAGTCTAAGAAGTTTGCTGGATTTGGAGTTCATTTGTGAACTGGGTCTCATCAGATATCCAGAAAAATTCTAAGACAGGTATTGATCATTTCGGAAGATAGCTTTCTCCGTGAAATTGAGATATAGAGAGATACAGAAAGAAATATTGGAGCGGATCCACTCACTGAAGCTATTTCTCGAATGCAATAGTTTCGCAAACGGGCTTTGCGAAACTGATTAGTAGAGAAGTTGGGTGTTCGGTATCACACGAGCTGTGAGTATGCGACATCGCAATAATTGGCCTTAAGTGCAAGTGGGAGATTGTTGGCTATAGTTCCCTCAAGGCAATTATCGTAATCGCAGGTAGGTGATTATGATGATTGGGGGAGGACCTATACCGGTAGAACTGTCTTACTCGAGATGATAGTATGCTATCTGGTTTGTCTTTATCATCATATACATATTGATAGAGCCCATAGGAGTCATGCTTGACTACCAGCATTATGATGGCGATCATATACGTGGGAGCTGGGGTCTATAAGCACATCCTTAAATGTCCCTAGTCATGGGAGTATCGAGACTAAGCATCGATACTCCAGTGTAGACTAGTGTATATTGATCGAGACCCCGACAAGGGGAGGTTGCCAGGTCTCACAAGCCATTGGTGTTAGTTTGTTCACCTAAGATAGTATATAAGTGCTCATTGGGTTATGAGTACACTGGACGAACTCGCCGGGAATTTGCTAGTTGGTATTATACCTATTGTCAGATAGCAATTCCCAGGTGACATGTGTACAGGTTAGTCTGTCGACCTGAGATCGTCATTTGTCTCGTGTGAGTTCCCACTGTTCTTTATGTAGGGATACCTAGCGCGGAAGCAAGGTTTCGGGAGGTATCATCCATGCCAATTTTAAAATTTTGCCGTTCTAGATAACCCTAACCATGAATCTTTAACTAGAGATTTAAACAAAACTACATGTTAATAACTTAACATATAAGTGATTAGGGATTACAACCTTTGTATTCCGTTCCTTCGCTTCATAAGTTCCAGGTTGTAGTCCCTTCGCTGCGATCATCAAGCTCCCGGACTCTTGAGAGGCTCCATGAGCTGAATGATGCAAGCTTGCTTGAAGTCTTCACAATCCAAGATGATCTACTTTGAGGAGAAACAAACCCAAGCTATCTCTTCACTAATTTGAAATTAGTGAAGATAACACCTTAATCTAAATGGCTAGTATATAAGAGGATGATGAAGTAGGAAGTGGGCTCTCTTTTGTTTTCTTTTTCTCACAATTTTTCTTCTTCTTTTCAAAACCTAAAGAGAGCTTGAAAGAGATGAAGGAGGAAGAAGATAAATGAATGAGATGAGGTTAGAAATGCAACCTTGGGTTAATATGTGTCATAGCTAACTCATGTAGAGAATTGACCATGGCTATGTGATTAGGGTTAGGTCAAAAAATATCTTAAGTTAAAACAAAACACTTGGACTTAGTCAACGGTTCTACAAGCTTCATGAAAGCTCAACCATGACTAATTCCAAGATATTTGAATTAACTAAAATAAATAAAAAAATTAACCCTAATTACAAGTATGGTATCATTCTCATACACCCAAGTTTGCATGTGTAACCAAGCATTTCACAATTATATATCACATATATAATTTTGTTAACAAAAGAAAATAATACAATTAACATATATCACATATATATCAATGTATTATCAAGTGAGAAAAAGTAATTCTTAAGTGAGCTAATATTAGTTAATGTAATTTAATATATCAAATATATATATATATATATATATATAATTCTACATTAAATTATTAAATCAACTCTTGATTTAATAATCTGGATATATTACATATAACCGACTAATATAATATGTATCATTTTATCGAATCAACACTTGATCCGATAACCCGGCTATATCACATATAACCGGCCGATATCACATATCGCGAGAATAGAATACGGTATCACATATCGTATAAATCTCGGTCCCGCACATATCACATATGTGCTCCTACTCCGTTTCGCCTGAGCCAGGAAACCTCTGTGTAGGACTCTAAAGACTCGTCAATACGCCGGCAGTAGGTGATGATCATATCAAACACTTACAAGCCACAAGCGGTCAGCTAAACGTAATGGCCACCCGGGTATTGAGCGACCAGAAGATCAACAAGCAAGCCTATACATACTCATGTGAATCCAATCAGTAAATACTACCGTACAGTCTGGTCTCTTCGCCTGATATGTCGCATATCCAGTCTAGGGGTGGTAAACGTCAGACCTAGAAACCGATAAGCCGTGTCGATGTGAGGCTTATAACAGGTCGAGAAACTACTGATAACACTTACCAGTAGATCTCCATATCATCCCTGGCCAGGGACTTTCAGTTATAGCCAATCGAACACAGCGCAACATCAACCCCCAATACCGGGAGAGACGAAACCCCTCCTATCGCTCATTGCCTCCATGTGATTCGGGACTGTACCCAAAAGCCACCATTTTGCACGTTCTCATGAACGTGGTAAGGTGGAAATCAAAGCACAGTGGGAATCACACAAGACTCTATGACGATCTCGGGTTTACAGACTAACCTGTACCAGTGTCACCAGAGAACTGCTATCTGACGATAGGTATAAAACCATCTAGGAGTTCTCGGCGAGTCCCTTCAGTGTACCCAGTCTCCACTGAGCACCCGTATACTATCTTTGATGTCAAACACTAATGTATGTGGGATCATCCATCGCCCATCTAATGGGTCAAGATGCGTATACGCTAGTCTACTCTGGAGTATTGATACCCTGTCTCGATACACCCTCGATTAGGAACAGTTATAGGATGTACTTGTGGACTACCCTGGCCCCACTAGTATGATCTACATCATAGTCCTAGTAGTCAAGTACACATCCTAAAGGCTTTATCAACATGTGAGAGCAAGACAATTGTTGGATATATATGCCCTGAAGGCCTTCATTGTATAGGATGCTAGGGATATGTATGTACATGACAATCTTGCTTGATATGATAGTACGCTATTTGGTTTGACTTTATCTTAACGTGTGATATATTTTACTTTGTATTTATAAACATGTTGATAAAGCCCATAGGGTGTTTGCCTGACTACCGGCGTTGTGATGGCAGTCATACTTGTGGGAGCTGGATAATCAATAGGCACATCCTTAAATGTCCCTGGTCGCAGGAGTATCAAGACTGGGCATCGATACTACAGAGTAGACTAGTGTATACATATCTAGACCCTGACGCGGGGCGATGGATTGGTCCCGCAGCCATTGGTGATGTGCACCTAAGATTGTATACAGATGCTTACTGAGTGTGAGTACACCGGACAGGACTCGCCGAGAACTGACTGGATGGTATTATTCCTAACGTCAGATTGCAGTTCTCAGGTGACATGTGTGCAGATAGTATGTTGACTTAAAATCGTCATTTGTCTCGTATGAGTTCCCACTGTACTTTGATTACTACCCTACCACGGCTCAAAGGAGTCGTGCAAACAGGTTTTAGTTGGGTACAGTCCCGAGCCACGTGGAAGCAGTGAGCGACTGTTAGGGATTCGTCTCTCCCGGTATAGGGAGTTGATATCGCACTATGATCGGTTGGTCATTACCATAAGTCCCTGGTCAGGGCTGATTGAGGATTACTGGTGGACTGATCAGTAGATTCTCGGATGGTCTTGAGCCATACCGGCACGACTTGTACGGTTATTAGGGGTCTGACGTTCACCACCTTCCTAGACCATACATGCGATACTCTTAGACGAACAGACCGGACTGCGCGGATATTGTCACGGACAGGCTCAGTAGGAGTTCGGATGGGTTTCCTCATCGGCCTTCTTATCGACATCTACCTGGGGACCGTTACGTACAGCTAGTGCCGCTTGCGGTCTGTGGTTAAACCCACTGCCAACGTAGTAGTCGAGTCTTTAGAGTCCCACACAGAGGGTTTCCCTGTTCCAGGCGAAACGATATAGAGGTCGTATGGTTTTACGACAAGGGTTCGGACGCATTCGTGTGTTTACGCACGTACGACGTTCGGACAGTTTTTACTAGCCGGCTTTGGTTTAAGCCAGATTCTAGTATCGGGTTATTGGATTTATACAGTCTAAAGTTTTTCCGTGTTTTCACGGATGGGAGGGGCGTTCTCGTAATTTTGCGGGAAGCTTCTAGAAGCATGGTGACTTGAGGGTTTAGGTGGCATTTTCATTAAATGCATTTGTAACTCATTTGTGTGATTCATCCATATCATTAATGCATCATTTATTGGTTAAATGACTCATATAGTGAATCACACATATGGAATTAATGAAGCATGATGATTAATCACTTTTATTCATTTATTTGATAAAACATTATGCTTCATATATTCAAGTGAGAAACAATTTCATTATCATTATCATGTTCACCTTCTCTCTCCTCAAGCTCACTTTCTCTTCAAACCCTAATCCTACCACTCATGTGTTGAGATCAAGGATTAAAATAGACTAATCAATCCATAACCTCACTCTATATCACCTAGGTTCCTTTGATTAGCAACTAAAGAAACTTAGTTACCTCAAGATTAGAGGTGAAGCTTGGAATAGAAGCTCTCGGGTGGATCATCTATCACGTAGAGGAGGCCGAGGAGGACGTAGAGAACGAAAAGACGAAGGACAAGGTTCACTGGGTATAATCTCTTCTCATAGTAGTTAAGAACTTCTATGGTTATTGTTAGTTATCGTTTAGTAAAGATCTTCGGTTAGTCGATGTTTGCATATAGAACAAGATCGTTTTTCATATTTCCGCCTCCCCGCAACTCGTGGGGTGTTGTACATCGACTTACAGTGGTATCAGAGACTCGCTAAACAATGGTTAACTTATTTGCAAAGTCGTAAGAATTTCGAACGCAAAACGAACCGGAAAACATATCGTATTCACATAGTTTCTGTCGAATTTAAATCGAGGTCTAAAAATTTTTCAGGCACCTCTAAGAATACAAGCAGGGAAACCTAAGAACACTGGAGAAATTTGGGTGTATGAATCGTCCAAAAAGTCGCGGAACCGCGGCCGATCCCACCGATCCTCCGCGGATCCGCGGCCAAGTTGAGACCGATTCACCCCAAATCTCCCCAGTAACTCTTCTGTGAATATTTTGTCTTTTCTGGAATGTTTATTTTCTGCTCAAGTCTCAGGTGCACAGAGAAGTTTTGGAGCAGAATCTAATGTGTTTGATCGATCAAAATTATACGATGTTTGCTAATTTGATTATATCTGTGAACTGTATAATGTGTTCGTAAACCTCCCCTAACTGCTAGTATGTCGGTTGACAGGGGGTTGCACATTTCTGTAATGATTTAACTGTTTTTGATTATGAACTGTATTGGATTGTTGTGATGATTAGCCGGGGTTTGAGATGGGTTTTTATATTCATTCATTCGATGTAATTGTAATATGTTGTAATATTATTTTGCGGGGCACATCCAGGTTGCGGTTATAGCCACCGTTGTATTATTTCTTTTTATTGTTTTTGCTCCTAGGATAGACCCAAGGTGGGGTGCACAAACTACCGGGTACTTTGAAGTGTTTAGTGGCCTACTCACGTTGTTGAGGGAGACCGCTTCATTTCGGGTACTTGGCGGGTAGTTTGCCGTACCCGTAAGGGTCTAGGGTGGGGTAATAGCTATTCATCACAACTGTGTAATCCGTCTTTCGTTGCAGGCTCAAAAGAAACGCGGATTGCTTGCATATCCAATAATGTTCATCTGTGATCTGGAATGCCTATTATTGCGTCTGACGAATGTACAATATCTATATATGATAGCTATTTAGACTTCACTTATGTTTTACACCCGCGCTAGCCCAGCCCCCGCTCTTCCGTTAGTTAAGTAACCTAACGGGTGATGACGGGACCCAGTGGCGAATGCGGATGGCATAAGAGGACATTATATTTTCGTTGTTTTCTGCAATGATAGGTTAATGATGGGACGCATTATCATTAATGCAAAGAAAATAAAACCTAAACTTAATTGTTGGAACAATTTCAAAACCACTCGGCTTTCTTCAAAAAGCAAATTTTAAATACGGAACTTAAACCACTCCTTTTAAAAAGAGCTATCTTGGTTCCTTCGATTATATCAAGTTCACTACGTTAACGGTTTTTTTGCCAAAAAACAGCCGTAACCCTCCGTCGTTTCAAATAAACAGCACATCGTATTCATGCTATGTTTGTTGGCCTACGTCAAGGCATAGTGTATGGTAGCAATGTGTTGCTTATTTGTTGCATAGATAGATGCATTAGTTTAGGACAGACGTACAGCCTTGTTGGCCTACGTCAAGGGCATGTATGATGGACCTAAATTAATCAGGACAACGACGGGTAGAACTTGACTTGCGTCTTATGATTTGTTGGCCTACGTCAAGGTCATAAGAGCTTGGGGTAAAAATAACATCGGGAGTTTCAAACATAAAGGAAACTTGCAGATTTAGCATACCTTCTGGAGTATGGTGACTAGAGTGGCTTCCATCTAGGGCATCATACAATGATAGTTGGATCCCGATCCCACTGATGAGTAGTATTACTCTCGGGAAATTTTCTCACTTAACAATCAATGCTATAAACCAAGTAGGTGTCCAGAAAGGTGTTAGAGGGGCTACGCCTCTAGGGAAAAGAGGTTATTTAATTAAGCAACTTCGCGAAAGCGTTGGAAAACCTCCCTCGAAGTACCAACACTGGCCTGGCTGAAAGGTTAAGCAAGTATTATGACGTGTGATTAAATCCTGACTAATTCTTCTTTTAGGTTATGAAGAAGGATTTGAGGAAACAGTGGGAGCCATCCTGTTTAGATAAACTAATAAACCAATCTAAACTTTCAAGAGCATATGCTGAGTGTTTCTTTTCTCTCTCTGAAAGCTACCATGACAGGACCAAAACTATTACTTGAAAAAAATATACTGACCGGGCAAAACTATAAAGATTGGCTAAGGAACATCAACATTGCACTGACTTATGACAAAGTAGCATATGTTACCACCGCTATTCCTCCCCTTATCCCAGGACCAGATTCCTCAGTTGCGGACAAGGAGGTTCGCAAAACCTGGGATCTAGACTGTGAGAGAGCTAAGTGTATCGTGCTGGCGTCCATGAACAATGAACTCCAGAAACAGCATGAGAGTATGGATATTATATCCATCTTTCTCCATTGCAAGGAATTGTATGGGGAGCACTCCCGTATCGCGAGGTACGAGACCTCAAGGAAACTCTTCCAGATGAGGTTAGCTCCAGGATCACCTGTAGGAGAGCACGTCCTGAAAATGATCAGCCTCATTGAGGAACTCGCAAACCTGGGATGCGTGCTAGAGAATGATTTGTATATCGACTTGATTTTGCAGTCCCTTCCCCACACCTTCTCTCAGTTCGTGCTGAGCTTCAACATGCACGAAATGGAAGCTGATCTTCCAAAGCTCCTCAACATGTTGAGGGTAGCAGAGACCTCCTTGAAAAAGGAGAAGACCCCCATTCTGTATGTTGGCCAATCATCCTCTTCTAAATCTAAAGCGAAAGCTAAAGGGAAGAAGATGATGAAAGCCACCAAACCGAAAGGCGGGGTCAAGAAGGTGCAGGGAACGAACAAGGCAGGAAAGATGAAGGCGGATAAGAACGAATGCTATTATTGTCACAAGCAAGGGCACTAGAGGAAGGACTGTGTGGCCTTCAAAGCCAAGGACACGAAGCAAGCGGTTGCTTCTGCTTCAGGATCTGAGAAATAGTAGAGTACTGGAGACAGGTAATATGACTCTCCGGATGGGCAATAGAATGCACGTAGATGCTATTGCAATAGGAGAATATCACCTAGGGTTGAGTAGTGGGAACATTTTGGTATTGTACAACTGTTTTTGTATTCCCAGTATGCTGTGTAATATTATATCAGTATCTTTGTTATCTAATGAAGGATATAATTTTGTGCTTGAAAGAAATGTCATGAACATTCTCCTAAATCAAGGAATGATTGGGTTTGGCACACTGGAAAACGGCATATACATACTTAATAAACCTCAAGTTTTCAATATTCAAAACACGCTTAAAAGAAAGGCTCCAGATTCAAACCAAGCCTTCCTATGGCATTGTAGACTTGGTCATATAAACGAAACAAGGTTGACTAAGTTACATAAAGATGGATATTTAGATCCGTTTGAATATTCATCATATGCAACTTGTCAATCATGTGTCAAAGGAAAAATGACCAAATCTCCGTTCACCGGACACGGAGAAAGAGCTACAGAACTCTTAGGACTTGTACACAGTGATGTGTGTGGTCCAATGTCTACACATGCACGAAGCGGTCACTCCTACTTCATCACTTTTACTGATGACTTCTCTAGGTATGGACATGTGTTCTTAATAAAGAATAAATCCGAGGCCTTTGAGAAGTTTAAGGAGTATAAAAATGAAGTGGAGAAACAAACTGGTAAAAGCATCAAGACACTTCGATCTGATCGAGGTAGAGAATACTTAAGTACCAGTTTCCTTGAATGCTTAAAAGAGAATGGAATTCTCTCTCATCTTACTCCGCCTTATACACCTCAGCATAATGGTGTATCAGAAAGGAGGAATCGCACGCTACTTGACATGGTGCGTTCAATGATGAGTAGTGCTGAGTTTCCACTTTCCTTCTGGGGTTTTGTGCTAGAATCAGCAGAATACCTATTGAATAGAGTACCAACTAAGTCTGTGCCTACAACTCCATATGAAATGTGGAGCGGGAAGAGACCATATCTCAAGTATATTATGATATGGGGGTGTCCGGCATATGTTAAAAGGCATAATCCGGACAAGCTCAAGGCACGATCGGTTTTGTGCAAGTTTGTAGGATACCCGAAGCATTCAAGCGGATATCTGGTCTACCATACTGAAGAACAAAAGGTGTTTGTCGCTCGCCACATTGTCTTCTTAGAGAGCGAATTTCTTGCCAAAGAAATTAGTGGGAGCGCGGTACAGCTGGAAGAAATTCCAGAACCTTAAACTGCTGCCGAGGACTTAGTAGAACCTCAGGTTTCAATAGAACCCGACGAACCAACGCCACTCTGCAGATCTAGTAGGCTTTCTCATCCTCCTGAAAGATACTATGGGTTTCTTCTAGATGGGGATCGAGAGGATTGCATCGTCGATGATGATGAGCCTACTAATTTTCAGCAGGCTATCACGAGTAGCGACTCGGTGAAGTGGCTGGATGCTATAAGATCCGAAATGGAATCCATGTACACCAATAAAGTATGGACTTTAGAGGTTTCTCCTCCTGGGGTGAAACCAGTTGGATGCAAATGGATCTTCAAAAAGAAGATTGGTACATTTGGACAAGTGGAAACCTACAAAGCTAGACTCGTTGCAAAAGGTTTTCGTCAAAGACCAGAATTGGACTATGATGAAACCTTTTCACCAGTAGCTATGCTTAAATCCATTCGGATCCTGCTTGCCATTGCTGCCTTCCATGACTATTTATATGTTCTTTAACTATGGAAAAATCCAACTCATGAAAATTTTCCGGCAAGGGTTAAAGTGGGTATTTGATATCCGATCGAACTCCGTCTAAATAACCCAAAAACAAACTAGAATTATGAATACAAAACACTCCGAATTGCCTTTGTAAAACGATAACATCTCATACAAATTTAGCAAAAATAAACAACACCTGAAATACCAAACCCCAGAGACTGGAACACGGTATAAATTTCAACGCAAAAAGCCCCCAGAAAACCGAGCTGGCCGGTTTTACCCTCATTGTGCTCAGCCAAATTCCAACGAAGGGGTTTGAAATTTGTACGGTGTTTATATTGTATCACATACAACATACTGCAGTTGTTTAAAACATTTTTTGACACCTGAAAATTTTCAATAGAAACTAGGGTTCGTATTTGGATGTTTCGGAGTTGTTTTGGTTTCGTAATCCTACACTATCCGTCTAATTCTCTAGCCAGGCTTTGATACCACTGTAGGGATACCTAGCGCGGCAGCAAGGTTCCGAGAGGCATCATCCATGCCAATTTTAAAATTTTGTCGTTCTAGATAACCCTAACCATAAATCTTTAACTAGAGATCTAAACAAAACTACATGTTAATAACTTAACATCTAAGTAATTAAGGATTACAATCTTTGTAGTCCGTTCCTTCGCTTCATAAGCTCCAAGTTGTGGTCCCTTCGCTGCGATCATCAAGCTCCCAGACTCTTGAGAGGCTCCATGAGGTGAATGATGCATGCTTGCTTGAAGTCTTCACAATCCAAGATGATCTACTTTGAGAAGACACAAACCCAAGCTATCTCTTCACTAATTTGAAATTAGTGAAGCTAACACCTTAATCTAAATGGCTAGTATAGAAGAGAATGATGAAGTAGGAAGTGGGATCTCTTTGTTTTCTTTTTCTCACAATTTTTCTTCTCCTTTTCAAAACCTAGAGAGAGCTTGAAAGAGATGAAGGAGGAAGAAGATAAATGAATGAGATGAGGTTAGAAATGCAACCTTGGGTTAATATGTGCCATGGCTAACTCATGTAGAGAATTGACTATGGCTATGTGATTAGGGTTAGGTCAAAAAATATCTTAAGTTAAAACAAAACACTTGGACTTAGTCAATGGTTCTACAAGCTTCATGAAAGCTCAACCATGACTAATTCCAAGATATTTTAATCAACTAAAATAAATAAAAAAAACTTAACCCTAATTTCAAGTATGGTATCATTCTCATAAACCCAAGTTTGCATGTGTAACCAAGCATGTCACAATTATATATCACATATATAATTTTGTGAACAAAAGAAAATAATACAATTAACATATATCACATATATATCAATGTATTATCAAGTGAGACAAAGTAATTCTTAAGTGAGCTAATATTAGTTAATGTAATTTAATATATCAAATATATATATATAATTATACATTAAATTATTAAATCAACTCTTGATTTAATAATCCGACTATATTACATATAACCGACTAATATAATATGTATCATTTTTTCGAATCAACACTTGATCCGATAACCCGGCTATATCACATATAACCGGCCGATATCACATATCGCGAGAATAAAATACGGTATCACATATCGTATAAATCTACGTCCCGCACGTATCACATATGTGCTCCTACTCCGTTTCGCCTGAGCCAAGAAACCTCTGTGTAGGACTCTAAAGACTCGTCAATACGCCGGCAGTAGGTGATGATCATATCAAACACCTACAAGCCGCAAGCGGTCAGCTAAACGTAACGGCCACCCGGGTATTGAGTGACCAGAAGATCAACAAGCAAGCATGTACATACTCCTGTGAATCTAATTAGTAAACAATACCGTACAGTCCGGTTGTTTTGTCTGATATGTCGCATATCAAGTCTAGGGGTGGTAAACGTTAGACCCCGGTAACCAATAAGTTGTGTCGATGTGAGGCTTATAACAAGTCGATAAACTACTGATAACACTTACCAGTAGATCTCCATATCAGCCCTGGCTAGGGACATCCAGTTATAACCAATCGAACACAGCGCAATATCAACCCCCAATACCGGGAGAGACGAAACCCCTCCTATCGCTCATTTCCTCCATGTGATTCGGGACTGTACCCAAAAGCCACCGTTTTGCACGTTCTCATGAACGTAGTAAGATGGAAATCAAAGCACAGTGGGAATCACACAAGACTCTATGACGATCTCGGGTCTACAGACTAACATGTACCAGTGTCACCAGAGAAATGCTATCTGACGATAGGTATAATACCATCTAGGAGTTCTCGGCGAGTCCGTTCAGTGTACCCAGTCTCCACTGAGCACCCGTATATCATATTTGATGTCAAACACCAATGGATGTAGGATCATCCATCGCCCATCATATGGGTTAAAATGCGTATACGCTAGTCTACTCTGGAGTATCGATGCCCTGTCTCGATACACCCTCGATTAGGAACAGTTATAGGATGTACTTGTAGACTATCCTGGCCCCACTAGAATGATCTGTATCATACTCCTAGTAGTCAAGTACACATCCTAAGGGCTTTATCAACATGTGAGAGCAAGACAGTAACACAATACAAGTCAACATGTTAAGACAAAGAGCAACCAGATAGCATACTATCATATCGAGCAAGAAAATCCTCTCTATTTATATTCAAGCACCCACTATAATATACATCATATGTACAATAATAGCCTCTAGGATATATACATAACTAACACTTTGATTACTACCCTGCCACGGCAAAAAAGGAGTCGTGCAAACAGGTTTTAGTTGGGTACAATCCCGAGCCACATGGAGGCGGTGATCGAATCGTCGGGGATTCGCCTCTCCCGGTATTGGGGGTTGATGTCGCGTTGTGCACGGGTGGCCATCACCAGAAATCCATGGCCATGGTGGACGAGAATTACCGATCCAGGATCGATAGTTTCTCAAGTGGTGATGGGCTTCATGCCGACACTAAATGCCGCGTTGTTAGGGGTCTGACTTTATCCACCCCTAGACTCGATATGCGATACTCTTAGACGAACAGACCGAACTATACGGATATTGTCACTGTCGGGCTCAGTAGGGGTTCAGGATGAGTTTGCTCGTCGGCCACCCTTTCGCTCAATACCTGGGTAGCCGTTACGTACAGCTAGTGCCGCTGATGTGCTTGTGGTTAAACCCACTGCCAGCGTATCGATGAGTCTTTAGAGTCCCACACAGAGGGTTTTCACGGTTCAGGCGATATGGCGTAGATGACGTATGTTGGTACATACAGGTGTCCGATTAAATATGTGCACATGCTGCACAGAATTTAATCGGACGGTTGATAATACTAGTGGCATAGGATTAAGCCGGATTATTACAGGTTTTGATTTAATAATTTATATATGTATTTATATATATGTATTCTAGTATTATTATTCACTATTCATTTTCTCTATTGGCTATTCGTATTTTTGTACGAATACACGTATATGTATTTCGATACGTATACCAGGTTGGATTCCGTATTTATACGGAATGGTTTCTAGAAGATGTCCACCTCATTTATTGATTTTCTTTGTAGAAAATCAATTAGGAAATGAGGTGGAGGGTGGGTTGGCATGAGCATGGGTCAAGGCATGGTTTGCAATTGTTTATTGCTAAAATGGAAAAGATATTTTGTATGTGCATTATTGAGAGAGAAAGGGGAGGCAGCCACTAAGTATTGGTGTGGACTTGGTCTTTTTTCTTCACTTGCTTCATTGCTTACACTCCCATTCTCACCTCAACACTTAGCTATTTCTTGAGTTGCTCATGCCACATGTTTCCTCACCTCCTTCATCTTCTTGAGTTGCTTTTTTAAGCATTGTGATGAGAGGAAAATTATAGTGACACATTTCTACACCTCCACTCTCCATTGCTAGCAACTTTGGAGCGTCGGTTGCTTCATTTAGCGAGGCTGAAGCTTGCGCCGTTTCCCTCAGGTGGATCATCGTAGATGGAGGAAGACCGGCAACCAAACTCGATCAAGGAGCCACTAAGAGCTTGGGGATGATGGTTGAAGACCGAAGGATATGGATCTGCTCAGTATAACAATTCCTATCTCTTTTATAGCTTGCTATTTTAGGGTTTAGGGTAGATCCGTGTATCGGGTAATGGTAGCGCCAGTTTAGTAAATTTTTGTTCCTCATTTAGCCACGGTTTGATGGCCGGGGCGCTGCCGTAACCCAACATGCCGGACAACCCCAAATCTTAACTTACTTAAGAGATGGGCTCTTCCCATTCCATATCTCATATGGAGTGGTAGGCTCCTGATTTGGTTGGAACCCTATTCAATAAGTATGCAGCTTCTCAAGTGCATAACCCCCAAAGGAAATAGGTAATTCAGTAATACTCATCATAGAGCGCACCATATCTAATAGGGTGTGATTGCTCTGCCCCGATACACCGTTGTGTTGTGGTGTATACGGATGAGTAGTGCTGAGAGAGAATCTCATTCTTCTTTATAATAGTCCAGGAATTCCTAACTCAAGTATTATCCTCCCTGATCACATCAAAGGACATAACACTTATACCCTTTTTGGTTCTCTACTTCTAACTTATATTCTTTGAATTTCTCAAAAGCTTCAGACTTGTATTTCAACAGGAACATATGTTCGAATCTTGAGAGATCCTCAGTGAATGTAATGAAGTTACAAAGAACCAGTCCTGGCATGTGTAGACAGGGGACTTACATACATCATCATGTATCAATCCCAAGAGTTCACTAACTCTTTCTCTGTTTCCAATAAACGGAACTATGGTCATCTTATCTTTGTGACATGACTGACAAGTTTCACAAGATGTAAATTCAAACTGATTTAAATATGCATCTAAATGTAACTTAGCTAGTTGTGCCGCACTGATATGACCTAGTCTACAATACCTTAAGAAGGATCCGTTCATTTCTGAACTCTTCCTCTTGTGTGTGTTCTGTACGTTAAGAACTGTGGTTTGATTTAGAACGTATATGTCATTAGATAACGTGCCTGAACCGATCAACACTTGATGTAGGAAAATGTTCAAAACATTATCCAGCAATACAAAATTATATCCTTCTTTTCATAATAAAGAGACTGATATGATGTTGTATATCAGGTTTGGTATCTAATAACATTCGTTCAGAATCAATGTATTTGGTAATACTGGGTGATAACAGCCAACAAACTTGGCTGCAACACTTGCACCGTTTCCAACTCTTGAAACTTATCACTCATTCTCAGTTCTCTACCTATCTTTAACCCATGTAACAGATTACATATATGGGATCCTGATCCGGTATCTCATACCCAGGACGTAAAGGATACTGAGAAACAGTTCTCGGTAATAAACACACCCGAAGAAGATGCATCAGTATGCACTTTTTTGTCTGGGCAGCATATGAATCCTGGTATTCCCATATTTCCTGCTCGGTCTTATAACAATTATAAGTTGGAGCGGGACCAACGTTCCCCAGCTCAATATAACAAGCGGGTTCGGTCAATATATCCATATTATTATCTTGATTAAGGCGTGACATGGTCGCTATCTGGAGAGAGAGAAGAAGAAAACACTCTGCGTATTCTCTTGCAAGATTAGATCGGTTATTATTTTATCTAATCAGGATGGCTCTTACTGTTTTTATCAAATCTTCCTTCAAACCCTAAATAGAAAGACCAGCCGGGATTAATTACACCCTGCAAGTTCGCCAATCTTTCAGCCAGGCCAGTGCCGGTATTTTGAGGGAGGTTCCCCGTGCTTTCGCACGGACCTAATTAAAATAAACCTCGTTTTCCCAGGGGGCGTAACCCCATTAACACCTTTCTAGACATCTACTTGATCGGCTAATTGTAATGTGTAAAACTCTCCCAGGAGTAACTCTTACTCGCAGTGGGTATCGGGATCTAACTATCTCATAGAAAGTATGCAATCTCATTGCAAATTTACACTTCAAATTCCCGATAATATTTTGCCCCTAGCTACTTATGACCTTAACATGGTCAACAAATCATAAGCGCTAGCCAAGTTCAACCCATCATTTCCTGATTAAATTAAACCCACCCGCACGACCCTTAACATAGTCAACAAAGTCGTACGACTACCCTAACTCAATCGCATCATATGCATTTACAGATAAGCATAAACAGCTACGGCACACTACACCTTGACGAAAGCCAACAAACATAGCACGAATACTATGAAGTACTTATCTGAAATGACGAAGAGCTACGACAGGTTTTTAAGAAAACCTTTTGAATAATGAACTTGATATCATCGTAGAATAGAGTGATTTAAAATGGAGTGTTTTTTAGGCTTTTACTAGTTTCGCTAAAGAGGTCACTCCCGGTGAAGAGATCTCGGCTCTTTCCATATCAAATAAGGTGCATGATATTTCACAAATACCACTATGCAAAGAAAAAACTATAGAAGCAATCAAAAGACAAACCTTGTGGGTTGTAGCATCTACTAGTTTCGCTAAAGAGGTCACTCCCGGTGAAAGTATCTCGGCTCTTTCCTTATCGAATAAGGTGTTGGATATTCTACAAGGAATACCGCTATGCAAAGCAAGAACTAGAGCTACCAGTTTTTAAAACAAGTTTGTACAACATCTTTTAGGTTTCTTTTATTTTATTAATCTCATTAATGAAGTCCCATCATTTAAGTTACCTAAGCATCACAGATAAATACAACGTACGCTTATGCCATCTGCATTCGTCTCGATGTCCTGTCATGCACCGTTAGGTTAGGTAACTAACGGCAGAGCGGGACAGGGCTAGCGTGGGTGTAAAATATAAGCAACGTCTATATTATATATCACATATACTATATTCAGTATCTATCTCATCATATAAAGTGATCACATCACAGAATATCACAGCAGAAAAATCAACATATGAAATATTGGATATGCTAGGATTTCCGTGTTTTAGATTAAGCCTGTATAAAACACGAATTCCACGGTCGTGATGAATAGCCAAACCCACATCCCTAGACCCCTATGAGAGCGGCAAGCAACCCTACCAATTCTAAAGTTAGGAGACCCGGTCTCTACGTCTCGAGATGGTCTCCCACTGGACTCTAGAACCCGGTTACTTATGCTCCCCTCCTTGGGTCTATCCTAATGCGGAAAAGTAAATAATATACATCAATGGTGACATCATCCCCAACCCGGAAGTGCTCAATAAAAGAATATTACATACAGGTTTTTACATGAATGAAAATGAAAAACTCTCATCTCATATAAAAAAAAACCCGGCTATTTAAACACGACGATCCAATTTAATATATCCCAGCAATACATAACATCACAAGTCATCAACGTAAGTAAATATGCGTATCCTAATTGTCGTTGACATATAGTAACGAACCGGCGATACACCACATATTACATTTACGGTCATAGAAAAGAAAGTGAAAAACTACAACGGTTGGAATCCGTAACCACCTTAGACATCATAAACCCGAAATATCTCATATTCCGGATTTCATGCCTAACCAAATGAATTCCTTAGACATCGCATGCCTAACAATTATAAACCCCGCATTTTAGTCTCGATATTGAAAACACTTTCCAATAACATGTCGGGTAATTCAACAAGATTCCCGATAACCTGATCGAATGCTCGTCGGAAACTTTAGCAGACGGCCGCACCCCCCGATGCCGTCGACGAAGTGCACTAAGACGGAACACCGCGGCCGCGAGCACCCGAACGGATGCTTTTGGCGATGGGGTTCTCCTACAGTCACTTGGTCGGGGCTATGGGGCGTGGCTATCTAGTAAGGTTACCCGGCGAGTATCCACGTACGCTACATGATTGCGACGGACTTTTGATCACATCAAAATCTCGTGGCAACCGATCAAATGAGACTAAATTGCTAGATTTATAAAATTCAAATTACTGTGGATTCCAAGTATTGTAACCCATCACATGATACCCGGACGATATTAAACTTTTCGATTAATATATCAAAGTCCCACAATTCCCCGAAAGCTCAACACTTGAGCACAGTTTAATAATACCCAGAACATACCACAGTACCTATGAACCAGCCGTAGAAGGGCAGACCCAAGCCTCATTAATGGCACCGCAGAACAGACGCAAACCCTAAGGTTCGAAAGCGGTTCCATGGTCATTCTGTCGAGTTAGGGTTTCATTCTTCTAGAGAGTTCACAGAATTACTTGCTTGTTTTTCCGAATACGTTAAACTTGGAAAAATAGGTTTTTGACATTCGTTCAAACTTTTTAACTTCGCCTAGAAAACATGCGAATACCTGAAATAATATTAAAACTACGAATACGAAACACTCCGAATTGACTATAGTGTAAGATCACATCACATGCAAACTTAGAAAAAACAAACAACACCTGAAACACTAAAACCCAGAGACTGGAACACAGAAAAAATTTGAAGCCGGAACACCCAAATTGGGCCGAGCAGGCCAGATTTACTGACAATGTGGTCGGCCATGGTATGCTCAAATTGCTTCAATTTTCTTCTGTGTTCATGATATATCTTATATAACATTCTGCAGTTGTTTAAAAAAAAATTTGAAGACTTTTTAAAATCGACAGAAACCAAGTTTTCGTATTTCAAGTTTCGGAGTCATTTCGGTTTCGTAATCTAACAAATATCGTATAATTTTCTAGCATGGCTCTGATACCACTGCAGGGTTGTCTAGCACAGCAGCAAGGTTTCGGGAGCATCGTCCATGCCAATTTCAAAAATTTGTCGTTCTAGCTAACCTTAACCCTAGAATCGTTACTAGAAAATCCGACGATCGATATGTAAACAACTTTACAATCAAAGTGAATGAGGAATACAACCTTTGTAGACCGGTCCTTCACTTCTAATGCTCCATGTAGCAGTCCCTTCGCTGCGATCCATGAACTCCCGGACTCTTGAGAGGCTCTACAAGATGTACGGAATAAGCTTACTAGAAGTCTTCGAGGCCGAAGATGATCTACGTCGAGAAGACACTAACCCAAGCTACCTCTTCACTAATTGTAGAATTAGTGAAGCAAACACCCTATACTAAATGGCAAGTAGTAGAGGATGATGAACTAGGAATTTTACTCATTTTAGAAATAATTTTCTCACTATTTTTCCATCATCTCCGTTGAAGCTAGAAAGCTTTTTTAGGAGGAAGAAGAAGAAATCTCTCATGATAATTATTAAGCTGAGAATGATAACCATGGGTGAGTTAATATCAAATATTAACCCTTGTAGAGAGCTAACCATGTCTAGGATAATGGTTGGGTTAATAAATATCTTATGCAAAACAAAACAAGTGGACTTAGTCAATGAACCATGTAAGCTTCTCTAAGCTTCTAGCCATGACTAAATCAAACTAATTTTTGAATTACTTAAGAAATTAAAAACCCTAGATTATCTCTAGCATGGTGTATGTCACACACACACCCAACTTTCATGTATCATCAAACATGACACAAAACTATGTACACTAATATATATCACATATATACTAATGCACAATCAAGTGAGAAAAGAAATCATAAGTGAGTCAATATTAGTTAATGTATTTTAATATAACAAATATATAATTATACATTAAATTATTAAATCAACATTTGATTTAATAATCCGGCTATATTATATATAACCGACTAATATCAAATGTAACAACTTATCGAATCAACACTTGATCCGATAACCCGGCTATATCGCATAAACCGACCGATGTCACAAATCGCGAGAATAGAATATGGTATCACATATCATATTAACCTCAGTCCCGCACATATCATATATGTGCTCCTATTCCGTTTTGCTTGAGCCGGGAAATCTCTGTGTAGGACTTTAAAGACTCGTCAATACGCCGGCAGGAGGTGATGATCATATCAAACACCCACAAGCCGCAAGCGGTCTGCTAAACGTAACGGCCACCCGGGTATTGAGCGATCAGAAGATCAACAAGCAAGCCTGCTCATACTCCTGCGAATCCAATCAGTAACACTACCGTACAGTCCGGTCTCTTCGTCTGATATGTCGCATATCTCGTCTAGGGGTGGTAAACGTCAGACCCCAGTAACTCGATAAGTCTTACCGATGTGAGGCTCATAACGGGTCGAGAAACTACTGATAACACTTACCAGTATATCTCAGAATCATCCCTGGCCAGGGACTTCCTGTTATAGCCAATCCAGCACAGCGCAACATCAACCCCCAATACAGGGAGAAACGAAACCCCTCCTATCTCTCATTGCCTTTATATGATTCGGGACTGTACCCAAAAGCCACCGTTTTGCACGTTCTCTTGAACATGGTAAGGTGGAAATTAAAGCACAGTGGGAATCACACAAGACTCTATGACGATATCGGGTCTACAGGCTAACCTGTACCAGTGTCACCAGAGAACTGCCATCTGACGTAAAGTATAATACCATCTGGGAGTTCTCGTCGAGTCCGTACAGTGTACCCAGTCTCCACTGAGCACCCGTATACTATCTCTGATGTAAAACACCAATGGATATGGGATCATCTATCGCCCATCTGCATGGGTCGAGAAGTTATACGCAAGTCTACTCTGGTATATCAATGCCCTGTCTCGATACATCCATGACTAGGAACATTTGAAGGATGTACTTACCGACTACTCTGCCCCTACTAGTATGATCTGCATCATAAGTCAAGTACTCATTCTAAGGGCTTTATCAACATGTAATATAGAGACAATAAGTGTACATGTTAAGATAAAGAGCAACCAGATAGCATAGTCGAGTAAGAAAGTCCTCCATATATATGTCCAAGCATCCACTACAATATACATCGTATGTACAGTAATGGCTTCTAGGACATACATATAACTAACACTTTGTTCCTACCATTGTGGTGACAATGGAGCTGTGGCTTTGGCCTAGGAACCCCGGTCCCATCAGTGATCCAGACATATTCTTAGGCAGTATCACCTGATCAGAGAGATGGTTGATCTCCATGGCGATCAAGGTCAGGAGAGTTGAGACGAAGAATAACATGGCGGATCCACTCACGAAGGCCATACCCCAGATATAATTTGAGAGATTCTTCGTAATGTTGGGTATGAGATACCACAACAACTGGTCTTAGTGCAAGTGGGAGATTGTTAGTTGTATGTATGCCCTGGAGGCCATTATTGTACATGTTTGTATATTATAGTGGATGCTTGGACATATATAGTGTAATACCCCAGGTGGAGTTGGGGATGAATACCACCTACCCCGTGAGAAGTAAGATATTATCCGGTATCGAGGTGGGGATGTAACCGATACAGATACACATGGGGACCCACTATAGAACAATGGGGAGTATCGAATTCCATTCCGAAAGAGGGCATGATCAGAACTATAAATGGAATGATACCGCTCCTATAACACGGAGGCGACTTTTGGATGAATCGGAACTCCGGAGTTTGAAGAACTCCGTAGTTAAGCGTGCTTGAGCTAGGGAAATTCTAGGATGGGTGACCTACTGGGAAGTATCCCCCTTCTTGAGTCCGGTTCATTCAAAGGGACAAAACAGTGCGGTTTCAGCCAGAACGGACAATACCATCTGTGTTTGAGGGTGGGTCATGACATATAGAGAGGACTTTCTTGCTCGACATGATAGTATGCTATCTTGTTGCTCTTTATCATAACATGTAGACTTGTATTGTGATACTGTCTTGCTCTCACATGTTGGTAAAGCCCTTAGGATGTACTTGACTACCAGGATTATGATGCAGATCATACTAGTGGGGCCAGAGTAGTCCATAAGTACATCCTTTAATTGTTCCTAGTCGAGAGTGTATTGAGACGGGGTATCGATATACCAGAGCAGACTAGAGTATACGCATCTTGACCCATTTGATGGGTGATGGATGATCCCATATCCATTGGTGTTTGACATCAAAGATGGTATACGGGTGCTCAGTGGAGACAGGTTACACTGAAAAGGACTCACCGAGAACTCCTAAATGGTATTATACCTAACGTCAGATAGCAGTTCTCTGGTGACACTGGTACAGGTTAGTCTGTAGACCCGAGATCGTCATAGATTCTTGTGTGATTCCCACTGTGCTTTGATTTCCACCTTACCATGTTCAAGAGAGCATGCAAAACGGTGGTTTTTGGGTACAACCCCGAGTCACATGGAGGCAATGAGCGATAGGAAGGGTTTCGTCTCTCCTGGTATTGGGGGTTGATGTTGCGCTGTGCTCGATTGGCTATAACAGGAAGTCCTGGCCAGGGCTGATACGGAGATTTACTGGTAAGTGTTATCAGTAGTTTCTCGACCCGTTATGAGCCTCATATCGGCATGACTTATCAAGTTACTGGGGTCTGACGTTTACCACCCCTAGACTCGATATGTGACATATCAGACGAAGTGACCGGACTGTACGGTAGTGTTACTTATTGGATTCACAGGAGTATGGATAAGCTTGCTTGTTGATCTTCTGATCGCTTAATACTCGGGTAGCCATTACGTCCAGCTAGTACCGCTGACGGCTTGTGGGTGACTAATATGATCATCATCTACTGCCGGCGTATTGACGAGTCATTAGAGTCCTACACATAGGTTTCCTAGCTTATGCGAAACGAAGTTGGGCATATATGTAATGTGTGCGCGACCGAGATTAATACGTGTATGTGATACCGTATTCCAATCTCACGACACAGGTTATATGTGATATAACGGGATTGTTGAATCAAGTGTTGATTCAATGATATGTTATATGTATATGTGATATACATATAAATGATATTAGTCGGTTGTATGTGATACAGCCGGGTTACTAAATCAAGTGTTGATTTAATAATTTAATGTGTAATTATATATTGGATATATTAATATACATTAACTAATATTAGCTCACTTAAGAAAATGTTTTCTCTTTGTACATTTAATATATATGTGATATATGTTAATGTATTTATTTTATGTCATGCTAGATAATACATTGGACTTGGGTGTATGAGATTCATACCATACTTAAGATAATGTGGGGTTTTAATTACTAAGGGAAAATCAAAATTAGGTGGAAATTTGTCATGGCTTGTGGATCTTGGAGAAGCTTGTGGAAACCTTGACTTAGTCCACTAATTTTGTTTTATCTTAGATATTTATTAACCTAACCATTATCTTTAGCCTTGGTTAATTCTCTACATGAGTTATATATGATATTTTCTCACCCATGGTTGATTAGTTGATGACTTGAGATCATTTTCTTCATCTCCTCCATTTTGCTCTCTAGCTTTGAGTGAGAAAAGAAAAGATAGAAAGCAAAATTCTTCTAAAGTGAGCAAAATTCCTACTTCACCAATCTATACCAAACTAGCCATTTAGTATGGGTTGTTTGCTTCACTAATTCTCAATTAGTGAAGAGGTAGCTTGAGTTGGAGATTCTTCGACGTAGATCATCTTCAGCCTCGAAGATCCTTGAGCAAGCTCGTTCCTTTCACCTAGTGGAGCCAAAGGAGAGTCCGGGACATCACTACTTGGAGCAAAAGGGACTATTACACGGAGCTTTAGAAGTGAAGGAGCGGTCTACAAAAGTTGTATTCCCATTTCACTTAGTGTAAAGTTGTTTACATGTTAAGCTTAACCCTAATCCTATAGTTAGATCCTCATTCCGGGTTGCTTAGCACTCTAGGTTTTTTTAAATTGCATGCTAGATGCCTTAGAAAACATGGTGAGAGTGCTAAGGAACCCGGCAGAATGCTCGTCGGAAACTTTAGTAGACGGCCGCACCCCCCGATGTCGTCGACTAAGTGCACTTAGGCGGAACACCGCGGCCGCGAGCACCCGGGAGGATGCTTTTAGCAACGAGGTTCTCCTACAGTCGGTTGGTCGGGGCTTTGGGGCGTGGCTATCTAGTAATGTTACCCGGCGAGTATCCACGTATACTACGTGATTGCGACAGAGTTTTGATCCATATCAAAACCTCGTAGCAACCGATCAAATGAGACTAAATTGCAGGTTTACAAAATTCATACTAGTTTTCACAAAACTAATTATTGTGGATTCCAAATATTATATCACATATATAAACCCAAAACGATGTTAAAATTACGAATACGAAACACTCCAAATTGCCATTACAGAAAGATAACATCACATGCAATCTTTAGCAAAATCAAACAATACTTGAAACACCAAACCCCAGAGACTGGAACACCAAAGAAAAACGATGCCCAAACTCCAATACAAAGCCGGTGATGCCGGTTTTTTGCTTCTTTTCGCCGGGAAAAATTTGGTGGAATGGGCTCATTTTTCTCTAGTATTCTCATTACATCATATGTAACAATCTGCACTTGTTTAAATAATTTTCAGAGAACTTTTTAAAAACGACAGAAACTAGGGATTTGGTTTCAAGGTTTCAGAGTTGTTTCGGTTTTGTAATTCTACTAATATCGTCTAATTCTCTAACTTGGCTCTGATAACACTGTAGGGTTCCTTAGCATCCTCGCTATGTTTTCTAAGGCATCAAGTATGCAATTTTAAAAAACTAGAGTGCTAAGAAACCCTAAACCAAGGATCTAACTAGAGAATTCGGGATAAGCTATACAAGTAAACATCTTTACTCTAAGTGAACAAAGAATACAGCCTTTGTAGACCGTTCCTTCACTTCTAAAGCTCTGTGTAGTAGTCCCTTCGCTCCAAGTAGTGGTCTCCTAGACTCTCGTAAGGCTCCACTAGGCGAAAGGAACAACCTTGCTTGAAGAACTTCGAGGCCGAAGATGATCTACATCGAGGAATCTCCAACTCAAGCTACCTCTTCACTAATTGAAAAATAGTGAAGCAAACAATCGATACTAAATGGATAGTCTAGTGTAGATTGGTGAAGTAGGAATTTTGCTCACTTTATAATAATTTTTCTCACTCTTTTTCTTCACCTCACTTGAAGCTAGAGAGCAAGAAGGAGATGAAGAAGAAACTCAAGAATAATCAAGTGTGAACCATGGGTGAGAAAATATCATATATAACCCATGTACAGAATTAACCAAGGCTAAAAATAATGGTTGGGTTAATAAATATCTAAAGTAAAACAAAACTAATGGACTAAGTCAATGGTTTCCACAAGCTTCTCCAAGCTTCAAGCCATGACTAATTTCCACCTAATTTTGATCTTCCCATAATAATTAAATCCCCACATTATCTTAAGTATGGTATGAATCTCATACACCCAAGTCCAATGTATCATCTAGCATGACACAAAATAAATACATTAACATATATCACATATATATTAAATGTATAAAGAGAAAACATTTTCTTAAGTGAGCTAATATTAGTTAATGTATATTAATATATCAAATATATAACTACACATTAAATTATTAAATCAACAATTGATTTAATAACCCGATTGTATCGCATACAACCGACTAATATCATTTATATGCATATCACATATACATATAACATATCATTGAATCAACACTTGATTCAAAAATCCGGTTATATCACATATAACCTGTATCGCGAGATTGGAACACGGTATCATATACACGTATTAATCTCGGTCCCACACATATCACATATGTGCCCTACTTCGTTTCGCTTGAGCCAGGAAACCTCTGTGTAGGACTCTAAAGACTCGTCAATACGCCGGCAGTAGGTAATGAACATATCAGTTACTCACAAGCCGTCAGCGGTACTAGCTAGACGTAACGGCTACCCGGGTATTGAGCGATCAGAAGATCAACAAGCAAGACTGCTCATACTCCCGTGAATCCAATAAGTAACACTACCGTACAGTCCGGTCTCTTTGTCTGATATGTCGCATATCGAGTCTAGCGGTGGTGATTGATTTTGTTTTGCGTGTGCGCTTTTTAAAAGATGAATCAAAGAATAATTTTACCGCAATCAAGAACGGCGTCGCTTGGTAGCTAGCCGGTGAGTACGGGTCGGTCCTCAGGGATTTTGTGTATTTTCTAATTGTTCTAACGAGTTAATTCCGATTGTTGTCGGATTGATTAAATCTAAAAACTAAGTTGATCTAAACCTTGCTAGGGTTAGGTTTAGGTTAAATTTGGAAAGTCAATATTCCTCACCACTTTCTATGCCCTAATTAAGATCTATGAGGTGTTATGGTAATAATTAATAAAGTAGATTAGTACCATCGGAAAGAAACGATGTTTCGTCCTCTAGGTTCTTATCCTTCCTTTCTTAATTCTTACCCTAAACTCCATGGAAAACACGCACAACCGGTCTTTTAAACTACGGTATCACTGCTACCTCATGGGATAGGGTGCCGTAGGGAGCGATGTGTGTATGTATGCATGGAGTCCTATAAAAACGTGTGATGGGCAAGAAAGAGGTGAGATATCTTCATCTCTCAAACCTTTCCTATTCCTAACCCTAACAAGTGAGGAACTACTCACTCATTAGGGAATTCAAAAAACATGTTCTAAACTAATTAACTAGGGCAGATAATGAAATCTATACTAGGGCAGATAATAAAAGTTACACTAGGGCAGATAATAAAATTAACTAGGGCAATGAAAAGAAAACTTACTCTAATTTTTATTAGATGCTCTCTTCCAACAATTACAGGAATTAAATTCTAAATTTTGATAAATACATTGAGGCACAAGAAGAGGCATAACCTAAAAGAGGTTTTAGGGTTTCTATTTATAGAACATAGAAACCATAGGGTTACAATCGACCCACATCTGCAATTACAAGTATACCCCTAAGAAGACTAGTCAATGCACCATCGCACCGACACGCGCTCCATATGGTCGCGGGACCGCGGCCAGAACCCATGTTTGGCCGCGGATCCGCGGCCATATAGGGGTCTTGTTGGCTCAATCTTTCAGGTCTTGGTCTGGTTGCATTTGGGTACTTGTTTCTTCAGTTGGTTTCTCAGATTGTCTTCTAGTTTTCTTCCAGATTTCCACAGTGAATAATGTCGTGGACTTTACCGCTTGCTTCGTGTTGAAGTCTTAAACCTTGCACTGCCTTTGTACTTGTTTATTGATCTTCGTTTATTCTCCAAACTGTAGGCTTGATCAAGATTCTTCCATTTGTTGGTCGTAGTCTCACTTTTATATCGTCTTTTCATCTTTTCACTGTTTTTGTTCAAGCTGTAACCTGCAACTATGTAGCAGACATGGGTCAAAAGCACATGTTTATTTGTAAAATGAATAAGAATGGGGAATATAATAATGCAAAATTATGATATGAACAAATACCCCCAAACTTATCTTTTGCTCGTCCTCGAGTAAACCTAGTTTTATTCTTGAAAAAGACCTAGCCTCACTTTCGCAGAGAAACGCAATTGCACTGAGCTCATGCAATAAGCCGTTAAAACTCTAGGTGTCCCTAGTAGGAGGAGTGTTGTCTCCTGAGGGTTTTCAGCGGATACTACCCACAAAATCCGATCAATTCGGCTCATCGACTTTTATTCTCCAATTAGGTTTTCTAACAAGAAATTCTATTATCTTCAACTCAGAAATTACCAACCCGTATTTTTCACGCCTCCTTATCATTTAACTTAAGATTATATATGTTTTGTAGACTTACTTAGCTTTTAGCATCTTTTAAGTTTTCCTTCTAGGGTTCAATCTCAACTTAGGAATTTTTATCATCTCTACTAAAGATATAAGTCCTATTTTTCATTCCTATCTCTTATCTAAACCCTAATCACATACCCCCCACGTGTGTGTGTATATCACCCTTACACTTGGAAATTCAAATCAAGCTATTATACTCTTGTCCATCGTCCAAAGTACTTTTCAATTGGTGAATTTTAGATGAAATTGCTCACACATTCTTCATGCGACCGTTAATACTTCTTGAGATACCAACGACCGATTACAAAATGTGTTTGCACATTAAAACGTAATTCCTAGTCTTGTAACACCTAAGGCTTTAGTAGTGACTCCCAAACCAGTTGGTCTAAGGCACTAGGTGATAAAGCACCCTCGCTAAATATTTTTTTTCTATTTATGCAGCCTTAAGTAATTACAAAAACTGGTGTTCATTTTTTTTTCTCTTTATTCACACTTGTATTTTTATTTTATTTTTCTTCGTACTAAGGACTTTAGACAGGAGCATTTCAAGGTCTCTTCTACTAATCCAAGTTTCAAGGTTCGTGTTTGTGCAATTTGTAGGGTATATATTTTCAGAATTTAGACTTAAGCTTAGGAATTATTTTTCAAATTTATACTTTAATAAAAATATCAATACTTTTCCTTTGTTTTAACTTAGCCCAAGAAGTCAACTCAAAATTTGCCTATTTCTAAATAGACTACAAAGACATATACTTTCTACCGTTAAATTTTAAGAAATGTTATTTTTAGGGTTTTTAATTCACTAAATCTAAGATCTAGTTGTTCCTAGCTAGTTAACCTATTTGTCAAACTCAAGTCAATTATGGCCAAAATTGAATGTTTTAATTTTTTATAATTTTTCAAATTTTTCAATTTTTATGGGTTTTAAAATAAATATGCAAATGCAAAAATATACATATGAATGCGAAGGAAGAAAGCTTACCGAGCACCCCCCCCAAACTTAAACTTGACAGTGTCCTCACTGTCAGGCTACACCAAGAGGGTCAAAATTGTCGGCGCTCCCCTGTTTATTTATTTACAAAAAAAATATTGTTAAAAGAAAAACAAAATATATATACAAAAAGGTCCCCCCCAACTTAAGTGAGACAGTGTTTCTACTGTTTTAAGCGTTAAAGTTCAGAGTTAGGAGGGGGAAAAATCAAACTATACAAGGCCTTACAGAGGCCAAAGGTTAGAACCAACCATTCAAAAATTCTATCGTGATAATGGTAGGGTTGGTGAAAGAATGGAGTGTAGAGAAAGGAGTTGAGAAACACACGAGACCGTATGGGAAGAAGGGTGGAATATGGTCTCGGTATATTCGGAGAAGAATGGAGGAAGAGAGAAAGAAGTGTAGTACGAACTTGAGGGTGTAAATCGAGTGAATAAATTAGCGCAAAATGTGATGACCGATGTGTTATAAGCGATTGTGCTAATTTATAAACCCGTCGAGAAATGGGGTCAAATCCCTCAAGATTCGCGAGAAAACATGGGTACGTTGAACTTGGTAAACCATCCATTGGAAGCGGAAATGCGACGGATTCTTGCGCGGTCAAAACGATGGAAAGGACGAAGGGGAGTGATTTAGGGATAGTCTTATTCTCACCTAAGTATCTGTCTCGAACTCGAAGGATTCCATCAATGGTTCGAAATGACTGTAAGCAACCGAGTCTGATGGTTCAACTAACTCATCTAAAAATTCAAAGGACTCAAACTCGGGCGGTGAGTCTTCAAAATCGTCCGCAAAAGTGAAACACTCGTAATCAATATCGGTTGTGAGAACTGTGTCAGATTCAAAGAGGAACGCACTAGTGGCGTCCAAACTGCTGTGATCGAATAGAAATTTTTCAAGCTCACAGTCCTCCTGCATGATCTTTTGCGTGGTCGGAACGATGGAAAGGAGGGGGTGATTTAGGAAGTATAACAGTTAAAGGTTTAGGAGGATGAATTGGAAAATCCGACTCATCAAACAAAACTGGTTCATCCTCAATACTATCCTCAATACTCTCCTCAATACTATCATCATAATTCTCCTCAAAAGTTATCTCATCCATGCAATTATCATCAAAATCAAGACGCATATGAAGTTTGGGAGACACATTTAATGACTCGGGATAATGAATTGGAGATAAAATTTCATTCAAATCTACGGGTTCATCATCCAAAATATTCCCGGCGTCAATATCCTCAATCAAGTGAAAATCAATTTTTTTAGACACCTCATCAAAAGCATGAATATTTATCAATTCAGGTTCTAGATTGGAGGTATAAAGTTCAAAAGAATTAGGTTTGGGTTCACTCGAAAAGGGCTCTTCATAATCAGGTAAATCAAACACTACAAAGTCGCACAACTCATTACATATTTTATTTTTAACTGGTGAATCATTTGGGACACTTGTTTGAAAACCGGAGTTGTGGGATTCAATTGATGAAGGGTAGGTTTGATTTGGAAGTGTGTAGAACTCGCTCTCACCACTCAAATTCTCAATATGTCCAACCGCCTCATCATACATTGGAATTTTTGGAGCTAGCTGGAAACTAGCTACCGGTTCACTAGGTTGTCTTGATGAATTAAGGGCGGCAATGGACGCATCCAAATTCCTCATCTGTCGATTTTTCGCTACAATATAAGCTTCTAACGACTGTTCCAGACTAGACATGGGTTGTGAAGGGGTTTCAGTAAAAGATTCAAAGTTGTTTGGATACGTGAAACTCCCAAATGGTTGTGTAGAATCAATGTCTAGGGAAGGTGTGAAAGTCGGGTAGGACTGGTAGGAATTGAATGGTTGGACAGGAGTAGGATCAACATTTGGATAAAATGGTGAATGTACTTGTTGATCCCAAGAACTAGAAGTGTTGAAAGGAGTGAAAGATCGGTTACGAGATTGTTCTATATGTTCAGCAATAGACATGGGTTTCGAGTTACAACAAGACTTGAAGAAGGAGTATCAACGTAAGAAGGTGGTGAAGGTTGAAATGGTTGATACAAAGTGGATTGTGGAGTCAAACTGTTTCTCCTAGACGCTTCTATTCGATCTTTCAAAGAAATTTTAGGCATGGAGGGGTCGTCCGTAACTCGACCAAAACAATTCGCGTATGAAGCAATGTTTGGATGAGGGTACCAAAGTTCGGCAAGAGTTTTGGGAGGTGGGGTACCCATGATGTAAGAAAGGAGAAGAAAAAGAATGTAGGGTGCACAGATTTCTTAGCGACAAGTTTCAAGTTTTTGTAAAAAAAATTCCGTTTTGTGTTTTTTTTTATAAGGAGCTTTTTGCAAAAAGATTTTCAATAAAAGGCTTAGACACACGTTCAATCAATCACAAATGCACAATCAAGCCTAGATCTAGGATCATCTAGGTCAGCTAGACAGCTCCTAACTGTTTTAAAGGACAAGAAGTAGGACCTCAAACTGCCTCTTCACCGCCAATTGTGGCCAGGTAAGCACAAGTAGAGAAAGGAGGGATCCGCTCACGAATCACCGTGAGAAGGGACTTTTAAAGTTACCTTTCACTACCTCTCTAGCCTAGGCACCACAAAGTCAGGTTAGGATCAACGGTCGATGCCTACAACTATTCCTTTGTCCTATTGAGTGCGAAGTCCTTAGGGCAGAGTCTAATCTTTTTTAATTAATTGATGGTCAATGCAATATGCCTTATGTGATTTTTGGGGTCCTGGGAAGGGTGATGAAATCCCCACCCAATCTGGATTGGTGTTCAAGCCCCTTAAAGTCAATTAAAATATGCAAAGCAGTAAACACAATCACTTGCAAAAAAAAAAATTTAGCGCGGCGCAAAGAATCCTGCACAAGATCAATTATTGGAAGGGGAGAAATTTTTGGCGCAAAGAATCCTGCAGGAAATTTTACAGAGGAGATATTGGGGTTGCAGAGAAGGAGAGAGAAAAGGTTACAGAGATTTTTTTAAATGATGATGTCACCACCCTGCGGCGGTTCCGCGGTCAAGACCAGGTCAATGCGGCGGAAGCGCGGTCACGTGGAGGGTTCAGATCCCAAGGTTTGTTCTGTTTCTCTGTTGTGATACTCCTCTGTTTGTTCAGATTTGATGTTTTCTGTTTTGCTCTCTGGATTTTTCCAGATCTGAATCTGTTCATCGATCCTGCACAATTCAAAAGAAAAACCCTTCAAAGAATAACAAGATGATAAATTTTTATATTTTTTTTTATTTTTCAGTTTTTATGATTTTTCACTTTATATTAACCCGAAATTACAAAAAGAAAATAACACGCCATCCCCGGCAACGGCGCCATTTGATTGGTTTTGTTTTGCGTGTGCGCTTTTTAAAAGATGAATCAAAGAATAATTTTACCGCAATTAAGAACGGCGTCGCTTGGTAGCTAGCCGGTAAGTACGGGTCGGTCCACAGGGATTTTGTATATTTTCTAATTGTTCTAACGAGTTAATTCCGATTGTTGTCGGATTGATTAAATCTAAAAACTAAGTTGATCTAAACCTTGGTAGGGTTAGGTTTAGGTTAAATTTGGAAAGTCAATATTCCTCACCGCTTTCTATGCCCTAATTAAGATCTATGAGGTGTTATCGTAATAATTAATAAAGTGGATTAGTACCATCGGGAAGAAACGATGTTTCGTCCTCTAGGTTCTTGTCTTTCCTTTCTTAATTCTTACCCTAACCTCTATGGAAAACACGCACAACCGGTCTTTTAAACTACGGTATCACCGCTACCTCGTGGGATAGGGTGCCGTAGGGAGCGGTGTGTGTATGTATGCATGAAGTCCTATAAAAACGTGTGATGGGCAAGAAAGGGGTGAGAGATCTTCATCTCTCAAACATTTCCTATTCCTAACCCTAACAAGTGAGGAACTACTCACTCATTAGGGAATTGAAAAAATATGTTCTAAACTAATTAACTAGGGCAGATAATGTAATCTATACTAGGGCAGATAATAAAAGTTACACTAGGGCAGATAATAAAATTAACTAGAGCAATGAAAAGAAAAGTTATTCTAATTTTTATTTGATGCTCTCTTCCAACATTTACAGGAATTGAATTCTGAATTTTGATAAATACATTGAGGCACAAGAAGAGGCATAACCTAAAAGAGGTTTTAGGGTTTCTATTTATAAAACATAGAAACCCTAGGGTTATAATCGACTCACATCTGCAATTACAAGTATACCCCTAAGAAGACTAGTCAACGCACCATCGCACCGACACGCGCTCCATATGGCCGCGGAACCGCGGCCAGAACCCATGTTTGGCCGCGAATCCACGGCCATATAGGGGTCTTGTTGGCTCAATCTTTCAGGTCTTGGTCTGGTTGCATTTGGGTACTTGTTTCTTCAGTTGGTTTCTCAGATTGTCTTCTAGTTTTCTTCCAGATTTCCACAGTGGATAATGTCGTGGACTTTACCGCTTGCTTCTTGTCGAAGTCTTGAACCTTGCACTGCCTTTGTACTTTTTTATTGATCTTCGTTTATTCTCCAAACTGTAGGCTTGATCAAGATTCTTCAATTTGTTGGTCGTAGTCTCACTTTTGTATCGTCTTTTCATCTTTTCACCATTTTTGTTCCGAGAACCTGTAACCTGCAACTATATAGCAGACATGGATCAAAAGCACCAGTTTATTTGTAAAATGAATAAGAATGGGGAATATAATAATGCAAAATTATGATATGAAGAGGTGGTAAACTTCTGACCCCAGTAACTTGATAAGTCATGCCGATATGAGGCTCATAACGGGTCAAGAAACTACTGATAACACTTACCAGTAAATCTCCTTATTAGCCCTGGCCAGGGACTTCCTGTTATGGCCAATCGAGCACAGCGCAACATCAACCCCTAATACCGGGAGAGACGAATCCCCTCCTATCGCTCATTGCCTCCATGTGACTCAGGACTGTACCCAAAAACCACGTTTTTGCACGCTCTCTTGAACATGGTAAGGTAGAAATCAAAGCACAGTAGGAATCACACAAGACTCTATGACGATCTTGGGTCTACAGACTAACCTGTACCAGTGTCACCAGAGAACTGCTATCTGACGTTGGGTATAATACCATCTAGGAGTTCTCGGCGAGTCCTGTTCAGTGTACCCAGTCTCCACTGAGCACCCATATACCATCTTTGATGTCAAACACCAATGGATATGGGATCATCCATCGCCCATCAAATGGGTCAAGAAGCGTATATGCTAGTCTACTCTGGAATATCGATGCCCCGTCTCGATACACCCTCGACTAGGAACAATTAAAGGATGTACTTGTGGACTACCCTGGCCCCACTAGTATGATCTGCATCATAATCCTGGTAGTCAAGTACATCCTAACGTCTTTACCAACATGTGAGAGCAAGACAGTATCATAATACAAGTCTACATGTTAAGATAAAGAGCAACCAGATAGCATACTATCATGTCGAGAAAGAAAGTCCTCTCTATATATGTTCAAGCATCCACTATAATATACAATCATGTACAATGATGGCCTCTAGGGCATACATACAACTAACATCAACGTCATGGCCATTTGAAGAAGCGTCTTCCGCTTCACTTGAACTGTTTATGACACAGCAACTGTAGTACTGCTCCTGTTAGTTATATGTATGCCCTAGAGGCCATTACTGTACATTGGATGTATATTGTAGTGGATGCTGGGACATATATAGGTAGGACTTTCTTGCTCGACATGATAGTACGCTATCTGGTTGCTCTTTATCTTAACATGTATACTTTCTGTCTCTCTGTTACATGTTGATAAAGCCCTTAGGATGTGTACTCGACTTCCAGGACTATGATGCAGATCATACTAGTGGGGCCTGGGTAGTCCATGAGTTCATCCTTCAATGTTCCTAGTCGTGGGAATACCGAGACAGGGCATCGATATTCCAGAGTAGACTAGCGTATATCTTCTCGACCCATGTGATGGGCGATGGATGATCCCATATCCATTGGTGTTTGACATCAGAGATGGTATGCGGGTGCTCAGTGGAGACTGGGTACACTGAACAGACTCGCCGAGAACTCCCAGATGGTATTATACCTCACGTCAGATGGCAGTTCTCTGGTGACACTGGTACAGCTTAGTCTGTTGACCCGAGATCGTCATAGAGTCTTGTGTGTCTCCCACTGTGCTTTGATTTCCACCCTACCACGGCTCTACTGAGTCGTGCAAACAGGTGGTTTTTGGGTACAGTCCCGATTCACATGGAAGCAATGAGCGATAGGAGGGAATTCGTCTCTCCCGGTATTGGGGTTGATGTTGCGCTATGCACGACTGGCCATAACAGGAAATCCCTGGCCAGGGTTGCAGTGATATACTGGTAAGAGTTATCAGTAGTTTCACGATTGTTATGGACCTCACGTCGGCATGACTTATCAAGCTATTAGGGTTTGACATTTACCACCCCTAGGCGAGATATGCGACATATCAGACGAACAGACCAGACTGTACGGTAAGTGTTACCGGTTGGATTCACAGGAGTGTGAGCGGGCTTGCTCGTCGATCTTCTGATCGCTCAATACCCAGGTGGCCGTTACGTTTAGCAGACCGCTTGCGGCTTGTGGGTGTTTGATATGATCATCACCTGCTGCCGGCGTATTGACGAGTCTTTAGAGTCCTACACAGAGATTTCCTGGCTCAAGCGAAACGAAATAGGAGCGCATATGAGATATCTGCGGGACCGAGAATAATGCGTGTATGTGATACCGTATTCTATTCTCGCGATTTGTATCATCGGCAGGTTATATGTGATATAGCCGGGTTACCGAGTCAAGTGTTGATTCGATACATTGATACACTTGATATTAGTCGGTTATATGCAGTATGACCGGATCATTAAATCAAGTATTGATTTAATGATTTAATGCATAATTATATATTTGATATATTAATTTACATTGACTAGTATTTGTTCATTTTAAATGGATTTTCTCACTTGAATTACACAAGTTGTATATGTGATATACTTTTGTGCACTTGTTTGTATCATGTTTGATGATACATACATACTTGGGTTTGTGTAAAGACTTAAACCATGGTTATGTTAATGGTTAGGGTTTTGATTCATTCACTTATTCATTTATTTATTTATTCATTTTTGCAAAATAAATCATGGTGGCTTTCTTTGTTTGCTAGTTGAAGCTTCATGAAGCTTTGAATAAGTCTTCTATTTTTGTTTCATGCTTAACCCTAACCATTCAACCAAACCTTAGTTAATTCTCTACACTTAACTATGGTTGCAAATATGATAAGTATCATATTATTTTCTATTTTCATAATACTTATCATATTCTTTTCTTCTTCTTCTTCTTCTTCTTCTTCTTCAACAAAGAAGAAAGCTTGCAACCATTAATGGCAACTTGAGAAAAAGAGTGAGAAATCCAATTCTAAAGTGAACCCACTTCCTATTTCTTCATCCTCTACCACTTGCCAAGTAGTATAGGGTGTTTTCTTCACAAGTTTCATGACTTGGTGAAGTTGGAGTTTGATCTTGAGTTGCCTCGACGTAGATCATCTTCGGTATCGAAGTCGACGACCTAGCCCGATCATTTCTTCGACGATACAATCGCTAGAGTCCGGGATCCGATGTTCGCAACGGAGGGACGTCAAAGCGGAGCTAAGGAGGTGGAGGACCGGATCTACAAAGGTTGTAGTCACTTTCCTTTAGCAATAAAGTAGTTTAGTTGCTTGCATCGCCTTATTATCTAGTTAACGATCCGTATTAGGGTTTGTAGGCACATGAAAAAATTTGAATTGGGCATGTTTGATCACTTGTGAAACCTCATTAGTATGCCTAGGAACCCTACAGTGGTATCAGAGCCTAGCTAGAGCCTTAGGCGATGCGTAGACGGAGTTAGAAGTCCGTTCGAACTCGAAACCCTAACCGAAGACCCCTCTCTGTACATTTTTTAAAAACTGGGTTTTTTCCAGATTAAAAATTCTTAAAAAATTCAGCAGGAAGTTCAAAGAATTACGGTACAAAAACGAACAAAAGATGCGCCAAAAGCGCGGCGGAACCGCGGCAGAAGCCTGGCTTCTGCGGCGGTTCCGCGGCTATATGATGAGATCAGCCTTTAATTTTTGCACAGTAATTTGTTTCTTCAGGTGTTGAGTTTTCTGGGAATGTTTGATTTTCACTCAAGAGTTGAGTTTTCTAGGGTGTTTTGGAGCTTCGATGATTCGATCGGAAATTTCAAACTTTGTCTATGTGCTTTTCCGGATAATTTTAGAATATGTTAAAAAGTTCGACCGGATATAAATACCCACTTTTTCCCCTGCAGGAAAATTTCCAATTGTTGGATTTTTCCGTAGTTTAACGACGTTCTAAGTAGTGCAAGTAATGCGATGGTCCCTCTAGAAGACAACAAACCTTAACTCGATTATGTGACCGTCTTGAACTGCCCTTTGAACCTTAGGGTTTGGGGTAGTACGGCGTGCCACATGTGAGGCGTTGGCTTGACCCTTCTATGGCTGGACCGTTGGTACTGAGGCACGAAGTGAATGTTTTTAAACTTATTTCATGTGTTGAGCTGTTTCGGGAAAACTTGGGTGTTCGATTGTTCGATCGGAAAATTTAACATTTTCTATTTATCTGGAATGTGATACAATATTTGGAATTCACAAGTAGTTATGAGATAACTGAATGAATGTTATAAACATAGCAGTTTAGTCTCACTTGATCGGTTGCCACGGAATTTCGATGCGATTTAAAGTCTGTCGCAATCACGTAGCGTACGCGGATACTCGCCGGGTAAACTTAATAGACAGCCTCACTCCATAGCCCCGACCAAGTGACTGTAGGAGAACCCCGTCACCGAAAGCATCCGTTTGGGTGCTCGCGGCAGCGGTGTTCCACCTTGGTGCACTTCGTCGACGGTATCAGGGGTGCGGCCGCCTACTAAAGTTTGCGACGAGCATTCGATCAGGATGTCGGGAATCTTGCTGAATTGCCCGACTTGATATTGAAAAGAGTTTTCAATAATGAAACTAAAATGTGGGGTTTATAATTTTTAGGTATGCGATGTCTAAGTATTTCATTTGATTAGGCATGCGATGTCTAAAGAGGTTGCGGATTCCAACTGTTGTAGTTTTACACTTTCTTTTCTGTGACCGTAAGTGTAATATGTGATATCGCCGGTACTGTAAGTCCACGTTGCGACCCCCGGTTCTTACGAGGAGGCGGAAACGGTATAAAAATCAAATTTTTAGCGCAAGGGGCAACATGGACTAAGCAAAGTCGGGATCTTTAACTAAACTAAAACTAGTATACTTGCTAAAGAGAGTTAGCTACTCGGATGAGGATGGTTATACCTAAACTTGAACTCCTTCTTCTTCAAACTTTGTAGAGGTTGATGGTTCTCTTTTGTCGCCTTCTTCCGTCGAAGATGGATCCACCTCGAGAGTTCAACCTTTGGGCTCTTCCTCGTGCTTTGAGTGAACTAGGGTTTCCGGCTTGCTAAACCTTGAACCTAGAATGAATAGAGAGTGTCTAAGGGGTGCTTTTCTTTTTAAAGAGAAGGATTCTCAACACATGAGAAGGGTTCTCTTTAGCTAGAGGAAGAAGAAGATGAAGTGAAGAGAGAAAGTGAATATGATAGAATGAGCTATTCTTTTTCTTTCTTGCAACCATAATGCAAAAGAAAAAGAATTATCAATAATAATAATAATGAAAATGAAAAGGTTGATGGAAAGTTTTAGAATGACCATTATCATTTCAAACATTAAATGAATTTGCTAGAATCAAAGAGCATCTTTCTTTTGTAATGATGATGGTCAAAAGTTCAACCATGGTCAACAAGTCAACCATGGTCAACAAGTCAACAAAAACTAACCATGACACAATTTCATTTTATTATATATTATTAAATGATATAATACAAATCCATTAGGGTTTGGAAAAAGACGACTGTCAACTGTGCATACGCACCCGTTCCGAAACCCTAATGAAAGTCCTCTTCCTCTTCCTCAAATAACTGTGCATACACACCTGCATTCTTGTTCCGAGGAACATGAATACTGAGAGATAAAAGCAACCCCAAATCATATACCAGTATCCGGCTCAAACCAGAGCCCGCTGGCAATATCCGTCCGGACTCCAAACGTGCACAAGTGCGCGGATGAGAACGAACCCTGTCGCAAAACCATGCGACCTCTACTCTGTTTTGCCCATAGGCGAATACCCTCTGTGTGGGACTCTAAAGACTCGACACTACGCTGGCAGTGGGTTTAACCACAGACCGCAAGCGGCACTAGCTGTGCGTAACGGTCCCCAGGTAGATGTCGACAAGAAGGCTGACGAGGTGAAACCCCATCTGAACTCCTACTGAGTCTGAATGTGACAGTCTCCGTACAGTCCGGTCTGTTCGTCTGATACATCGCATGGCGGGCCTAGGGGGCGGTAAACGTCAGTCCCCCAATAGCGGTACAAGTCGTGCCGGAGCGAAGCCCAAAACACCCTGAGATAACACTGGAAACCTACCAGTATATCTCGTTTGCCCTGGCCAGGGACTACTCGTGTAATGGCTCTCCTAGACACAGCGCGATGTCAACCCCCAATACCGGGAGAGACGAATCCTGTCTAACCGTCACTGCCTCCAAGTGCTTCGGGACTGCACCCAACCACCACCTGTTTGCACGACTCCTTTGAGCCGTGGTAGGGTAGTGATCAAAGTGCAGTGGGAACACACTTGAGGCGAAGTGCCAGTGTCAAGTCAGCGGACTAAGCTGTACTCATGTCACCTGGGAACTGATAACTGACGATAGGTATAATACCAACCTGTCAGTTCCCGACGAGTCCTGTCCAGTGTACTCGTAACCCAACGAGCACCCGTATACTATCTCCAGTACGACGTACTGATGGCTGTGGGACAGACCATCTCCCACACTGGGATGAGAAGCGCATACGCTAGTCTACTCCGGAGTATCGATGCCCTGTCTCAACAGTCCTGCGACTAGGGACCTGTATAAGGATGTGCTTATAGATTACCCAGCCCCCACTAGTGTGACTGCCATCACAACGCTGGTAATCAAGCAAAGATCCTAAGGGCTCCACTAATGCGTATAAGTGATATACTGAAATAAACACAAGTACACATTGAAGTAGAAACAAACCAAGTAGCATACTACTATATTGAGCAAGATTGTTTATACAAGGTGAATATCCCAAGCTTCCATTAAGTAATATACAAACTAGTATGATACAGTAATGGCCTCTAGGGCATATACACTAACAATCTCCCACTTGCACTAAGGCCATGTACTGGCGTATCGAAGACCTATCATTTCGATCAGCCGCTCGAACTGAGTCTGGGGCAAGGCCTTGGTGAATGGATCTGCAGTGTTGTCTTCTGAAGCGACTCTCCGAACCTCGATCTCCTGGCGATCTACGATCTCCCTGATCAGGTGATACCGCCTCAAGATGTGCCTGGATCTCTGATGGGACCTGGGTTCCTTCGCTAAAGCTATAGCCCCGTTGTTGTCGCAATACAGAGGTATTGGATCAACAATGGACGGAACCACCTGAAGTTCTTTCAAGAACTTCCTCATCCAGACAGCTTCTTTTGCGGCATCAGATGCAGCGATGTATTCCGCTTCCATCGTCAAGTCTGCAACGGTTTCCTGTTTGGAACTCTTCCAACACACCGCCCCTCCATTGAGGGTGAAGACAAAACCCGACATGGACTTGGAATCATCCTTGTCACTCTGGAAGCTGGAGTCAGCAAAGGCCTCGATCTGGAGGTCTTTTCCGCCATACACCAAGAACATCTCCTTAGTCCTTCTTAGGTACTTGAGAATGTTCTTCACTGCTATCCAGTGTTTCTTCCCAGGGTTAGACTGATACCGGCTTACCACACTCAGTGCATAAGCTACATCCGGTCTGGTACACAACATCGCATACATTATAGAGCCTACCGCAGAAGCGTAGGGTATAATAGACATGCGATCCCTCTCCAAATCAGTCTTGGGAGACATCTCTTTAGAGAGGGTGATCCCGTGACAAGACGGTAGGTTACCGTGCTTGGAATCTTCCATACTGAATCTCTTCACTATGGTGTCGATGTACCTGGACTGAGAAAGTCCTAATATCCTCTTGGATCTGTCACGGTAGATCCGGATACCCAGAATGTACGAGGCATCACCCAGGTCTTTCATGGAGAACCTGTGTGACAAGAATCCCTTGACAGATTGTAGCATAGGAACGTCATTTCCTATTAAGAGAATGTCATCCACGTATAAAACGAGGAATACTACAGTTCTCGCTATAAATCTACTATAGATGCATGGTTCATCTGGATTTTTGATAAAGCCAAATTCCTTGACCGTCTCATCAAAACAGATGTTCCAACTCCGCGATGCCTGCTTTAGTCCATAGATGGACTTAAGCAACTTGCACACCTTTCCGCTGCTCCCACTCTGAATGAAACCCTCTGGCTGATCCATATAGACACACTCCTCTAAATTTCCATTCAGAAAAGCGGTCTTTACGTCCATCTGCCAAATCTCATAATCGTGGAAGGCAGCAATGGCAAGAAGGATCCGAATGGATTTCAGCATAGCCACTGGAGAAAAGGTTTCGTCATAGTCCAAGCCAGGTCTTTGACGGAAACCCTTTGCTACAAGTCTAGCTTTATAGGTCTCAACCTGTCCATCTACACCAATCTTCCTTTTGAAGATCAACTTGCATCCTACGGGTTTTACCCCGTCTGGAGCAATGTCCAACGTCCATACTTTGTTGGTGTACATGGACTCCATTTCGGTCCGCATTGCATCCAGCCATTTTACCGAGTCAATGCTCTGCACGGCCTGCTGGAAGCTAGTAGGCTCATCATAATCTATGATGCAATCCTCTCGATCCCCGTCTATGAGAAAACCATAGTATCTCTCGGGCGGATGAGACTGCCTACTACTCCTGCGGAGCGGCGTAGGAATGTCCTGTTCTGTTGAACCCTCTGGTTCCACTAAGCTTTCAGTAACAGTCTGCGGTTCTGGAACTTCTTCCAGTTCTATTGTGCTCCCACTTATCTGGGTTTCCAAAAACTCAGTTTCCAAGAAGCGGGCATGCTGAGAAACAAAAACCTTTTGTTCCTCAGCGGAATAGAAAAGATACCCCCTGGAGTTCCTTGGGTATCCCACAAACTTACACTGTACTGAACGTGCCTCAAGCTTGTCCGCATGCTGCCTTTTTACAAAAGCTGGACATCCCCATACCTTAAGATACTTAAGACAGGGTTTCTTCCCAGTCCACATCTTATATGGGGTGGTAGGCACAGTCTTGGTGGGAGCCTTGTTCAAGAGATACGCAGCTGCTTCTATTGCATATCCCCAGAATGATTGCGGTAACTCAGCGTTACTCATCATGGACCGAACCATGTCCAATAGGGTTCGGTTCCGTCTCTCCGATACACCGTTATGTTGCGGAGTGTATGGAGGAGTAAGCTGAGAGAGAATACCATTCTCTTTTAAGTAATTCAGGAATTCGGCACTTAAGTATTCTCCACCTCGATCCGATCTTAGAATCTTAATACTTTTGCCGGTCTGTTTCTTTACTTCATTCTTATACTCCTGGAATTTTCCAAAAGCCTTGGACTTATGTTTCATTAAGAAGACATAACCGTACCTTGAGAAGTCATCCGTAAAAGTAATGAAGTAAGAATGTCCGCTTCGGGCATGTGTAGACATTGGACCGCACACGTCACTGTGTACGAGTCCCAAGAGCTCGCTCGCTCTTACTCCATGTCCAGTAAACGGAGTCTTTGTCATCTTTCCTTTGAGACAGGATTGACAAGTGGCATACGACTGATATTCGAACGCATTCAAATATCCTTCTGTATGTAACTTTGTCAACCTTCTCTCATTGATGTGACCCAATCTACAATGCCATAAGAAAGTCTGATTTATTTCTGGAGACTTTCTTTTGTGTGTATTCTGGACATTGAAAATCTGTGGTTGGTTCAACACGTATATACCATTACTCAATGTACCTGACCCAATCAGAACTTGATTAAGGTGAATGTTTACAACATTACTTACAAACGCAAATTCATAACCTTCTTTAGAAACTAAAGATACAGAAATGATATTACAAGTTGCGTTGGGCACAAAAAAGCAATTACGCAAAACCAAAACATGTCCATCTGACATTCCCAGGTGATAGTCCCCCACGGCTTCAGCATCCTTGCTAGCTCCGTTTGCAACTCTGAGGGTCATGTCACCTGCTTTCAAAACACTACGGTTTCTCAACGCCTGCAAAGAATTACAGATATGAGATCCTGATCCGGTATCCAATACCCAGGAAGTAGAGTTTATTGAAAGACAGTTTTCAATAACATACACACCTGAAGCTGAAGCTGCAACCTGCTTCAATTCCTGTGTTCTGGCCTTCCAGGCCCTGCAATCATTCTTCCAGTGTCCTTTCTTATGACAAAAGAAGCATTCTTCCTTATCCACAAGCTTCCCTGCTATCTTTGTTGCTCTGGCTTTTCCCTTCGTATCCACTTTACTAACACCGCCCCTTGGTTTGGCGGGGGCTTTCTTCTTCTTTCCCTTGGCTTTCGCCTTGGACCTAGAAGAAGATGATCCTCCTACAAACAAAGTGGATGTTTCCCTACCTTTCTGTAGGGTGCCCTCTGCGCTCCTCAGCATGTTGAGGAGCTCTGAAAGTTCAACCTCTTTTTCTTGTAGGTTGAAGTTCAGTATGAACTGGGCGTAAGTGGAAGGAAGGGACTGGAGAACTATATCCGTATATAGCTCACTCTCCAATGTGATCCCTAGGTCAGCGAGCTCCTCAATGTAGCCGATCATCTTTAGCACGTGCTCGGCTACTGATGATCCGACGGCCATTCTTGTCGAGAATAACTTTTTTGACGCTTCGTATCTTGCGATACGTGATTGCTCTCCATACAGTTCTTTTGTATGGAGCAATATGGATTCCATGTCCATATTCTCATGCCTCCTCTGATGTTCGTTGTCCATCGAGGCAAGCAGGAGGCACTTGGCCTTCGCGCTATCAATCTCCCAAGTCTTGCGGATTTCCTTATCCGCGACACTGGAAGTTGGACCAGGGACAGGGGGAGCTTTGGTGGTAAGAAGATACCCCAGCTTGTCATAAGTGATTGCTATCTTGACATTCCTGAGCCAATCTTTGTAGTTTGGCCCTGTCAGTTTGTTTTTATCTAGGAGTAACTTAAGTCCAGTCATGTTGATTGGTCGCTGCAATTAGGAGAGAGAAGAAGAAACACTCAGCATGATGCTCTTGCAAGTTTAGAGTGGTTTTTAGTTTGTCTAAACAGGATGGCTCCCACTGTTTCTCGAATCCCTCCTCAAACCATAAAGGAAGAATTAGTCAGGATCAATCCCACTGTACAATACTTGCTTAACCGTTCAGCCAGGCCGGTGTCGGTACTTCGAGGGAGGTTTTCCAACGCTTTCGCGAAGTTCCTTAATTAAATAACCTCTTTTCCCTGGGGGCGTGGCCCCGCTAACACCTTTCTAGGCACCTACTAGGTTTATAGCATTGATCGTTAAGTGAGAAATTTCCCGAGGAGTAGCATATACTCACAGTAGGATCGGGATCCAAATATCATTGCGTGAAGAAACTGAAGGAATCCTACCAGAATCATCACACTCCAAATGGTATGCAAATCTAGCAAGTTTCAGTACTTATGAAACTCCCGATGTGGATTTTTGCCCCATGCTCTTATGACCTTGACGAAGGTCAACAAATCATAAGTCACATGTCAAGTTCTGCCCGTCATTATCCAGGTTAATTTGAATCCACCCGTATATACCCTTGACGAAGGTCAACAAGGTAATACGAATGTCCCAAACCAACGCATCTATCTATGCTACATATGAATACCCAACAGCTACCAATCACTATGCCTTGACGAAGGTCAACAAACACAGCTTGAATACTATTGAATATTCATACGAAACGACGGAGGGCTACGAATGGTTTTGGCAAAACCGTGAACGTAGTGAACTTGATTTGGTCGATGGAACGAGATAGCTTTTAAAAGGAGTGGCTCAAGCTCCGCATTTAAAAGTTGGTTTTGAAAAGAACCGAGTGGTTTTTCGAAAGTGTTCCAACGACTTTAACTTGGTTTATTATCTTGCATTAGTTCTTTTAATGCGTGATATTCTTGCATTAGTACTTTTAATGCGTCCCATCATTTAATTCTACCATTGCAAAAAACAACCAAAATATGACGTACGCTTATGCCATTCGCATTCGCCACGGGGTCCCGTCATCACTCGTTAGGTTACTTAACTAACGACAGAGCGGGGGCTGGGCTAGCGCGGCTGTAAAACATAAGCAACGCCTAAATAGAAAGCAATGATAGACATTACAGATCACAGATGAATATATTGGATATACTAGCAATCCGCAATCCTTTCGAGCCTGGAACGAAAAGCGGATAACACGGTCGCGGTGAATAGCCAAATACCCCACCCAAGACCCCTACGGGTGCGGCAAACTACCCGCCAAGTACTCGGTAGTTTGTGCACCCCCTCCATGGGTCTATCCTAGGAGTAAAAACAGTAAAAAGAATTATACAATGACGGCTACAACCCCGACCCGGTTGTACGGCCAAACAAATAATATAATTACATCAATTTACATTTACAATGAATGAAAGAAAAACAAAAGCTCATCTCACATCCATCCCGGCTATTCACCCGCGATAGTCCAACACATTCATATACACATTCCAATATCAAACACAGATCATGTATAACCCCAACTAATCGTCTTATAGCGATTAGCCGACGTTCAATACATGCAAGCATCACAGATATAACCATCATAGTCAAAGTGCAGTGAAGTTCGGAAAAAATACGGAATTATAGGACCCCAAAAGTGAATTTCAGTTCTGGAAAATCTGGGTACATATAATATATTTTAAAAATCCCAAAACCAACACAGACACACACTGCACGAAAAACGATGCACAGAAGACGACAAACCGCGGCGCTTCCGCGGCACATGCCTACCTCATGCGGCGGAAGCGCGGCGGTTTGAACGAATCACTGGATCGTTTTTCTTAGGTGTTCACACAAAACCCTGAGCCGAATTTACAAGTATAAAGTTTTTCATTTAGAGCAGAAAAAATTTCAACAGAAACTTAGGGTTTTGTTTTTCCGGTTTTGTGATTTTTCTCAGTTCCGAACTTCGTTACACTTCACTACTAAGCTAGTTTAAGTTTAGTTAGGCTCTGATACCACTGTAAGTCCACGTTGCGACCCCCGGTTCTTACGGGGAGGCGGAAACGGTATAAAAATAAAATTTTTAGCGCAAGGGGCAACATGGACTAAGCAAAGTCGGGATCTTTAACTAAACTAAAACTAGTATACTTGCTAAAGAGAGTTAGCTACTCGGATGAGGATGGTTATACCTAAACTTGAACTCCTTCTTCTTCAAACTTTGTAGAGGTTGATGGTTCTCTTTTGTCGCCTTCTTCCGTCGAAGATGGATCCACCTCGAGAGTTCAACCTTTGGGCTCTTCCTCGTGCTTTGAGTGAACTAGGGTTTCCGGCTTGCTAAACCTTGAACCTAGAATGAGTAGAGAGTGTCTAAGGGGTTCTTTTCTTTTTAAAGAGAAGGATTCTCAACACATGAGAAGGGTTCTCTTTAGCTAGAGGAAGAAGAAGATGAAGTGAAGAGAGAGAGTGAATATGATAGAATGAGCTGTTCTTTTTCTTTCTTGCAACCATAATGCAAAAGAAAAAGAATTATCAATAATAATAATATTGAAAATGAAAAGGTTGATGGAAAGTTTTAGAATGACCATTATCATTTCAAACATTAAATGAATTTGCTAGAATCAAAGAGCATCTTTCTTTTGTAATGATGATGGTCAAAAGTTCAACCATGGTCAACAAGTCAACCATGGTCAACAAGTCAACAAAAACTAACCATGACACAATTTCATTTTATTATATATTATTAAATGATATAATACAAATCCATTAGGGTTTGGAAAAAGACGACTGTCAACTGTGCATACGCACCCGTTCCGAAACCCTAATGAAAGTCCTCTTCCTCTTCCTCAAATAACTGTGCATACACACCTGCATTCTTGTTCCGAGGAACATGAATACTGAGAGATAAAAGCAACCCCAAATCATATACCAGTATCTGGCTCAAACCAGAGCCCGCTGGCAATATCCGTCCGGACTCCAAACGTGCACAAGTGCACGGATGAGAACGAACCCTGTCGCAAAACCATGCGACCTCTACTCTGTTTTGCCCATAGGAGAATACCCTCTGTGTGGGACTCTAAAGACTCGACACTACGCTGGCAGTGGGTTTAACCACAGACCGCAAGCGGCACTAGCTGTGCGTAACGGTCCCCAGGTAGATGTCGACAAGAAGGCTGACGAGGTGAAACCCCATCTGAACTCCTACTGAGTCTGAATGTGACAGTCTCCGTACAGTCCGGTCTGTTCGTATGATACATCGCATGGCGGGCCTAGGGGGCGGTAAACGTCAGTCCCCCAATAGCGGTACAAGTCGTGCCGGAGCGAAGCCCAAAACACCCTGAGATAACACTGGAAACCTACCAGTATATCTCGTTTGCCCTGGCCAGGGACTACTCGTGTAATGGCTCTCCTAGACACAGCGCGATGTCAACCCCCAATACCGGGAGAGACGAATCCTGTCTAACCGTCACTGACTCCAAGTGCTTCGGGACTGCACCCAACCACCACCTGTTTGCACGACTCCTTTGAGCCGTGGTAGGGTAGTGATCAAAGTGCAGTGGGAACACACTTGAGGCGAAGTGCCAGTGTCAAGTCAGCGGACTAAGCTGTACTCATGTCACCTGGGAACTGATAACTGACGATAGGTATAATACCAACCTGTCAGTTCCCGACGAGTCCTGTCCAGTGTACTCGTAACCCAACGAGCACCCGTATACTATCTCCAGTACGACGTACTGATGGCTGTGGGACAGACCATCTCCCACACTGGGATGAGAAGCGCATAAGCTAGTCTACTCCGGAGTATCGATGCCCTGTCTCGACAGTCCTGTGACTAGGGACCTGTATAAGGATGTGCTTATAGATTACCCAGCCCCCACTAGTGTGACTGCCATCACAACGCTGGTAATCAAGCAAAGATCCTAAGGGCTCCACTAATGCGTATAAGTGATATACTGAAATAAACACAAGTACACATTGAAGTAGAAACAAACCAAGTAGCATACTACTATATTGAGCAAGATTGTTTATACAAGGTGAATATCCCAAGCTTCCATTAAGTAATATACAAACTAGTATGATACAGTAATGGCCTCTAGGGCATATACACTAACAATCGCCGGTTTCGTTGCTATATGTCAACGACAATTAGGATGTGCATATTTACTTACGTTGATGACATGTGATGTTATGTGTTACTGGATATGTTATATTGGATCGTCGTGTTTGAATAGCCGGGTGGTTTTTATGTGAGATGAGTGTTTTTCATTTTCATTCATGTAAAAACTTGTATGTAATATCCTTTTATTGGGGCACTTCCAGGTTGCGGATGATGTCACCATTTGTGTATTATTTACTTTTCCGCATTATGATAGACCCAAGGAGGGGAGCACAAGTAACCGGGTTCTAGGGTCCAGTGGGAGACCATCTCGAGGAGTCGAGTCCGGGTCTCCTAACCCTAGAATTGGTAGGGTTGCTTGCCGCTCTCGTAAGGGTCTAAGGGTGTGGGATTGGCTATTCATCACGACCGTGGAATCCGTGTTTTATACTGGCTTGTATTAAAAACACGGGCGTCCTAGTATATCCAATATTTCATATGATATTTTCTGCTGCGTTATCTGTGATGTGATCATGTGATTTGCTCAGATAGATATAGTATATAGTATATATGATATATTATATAGACGTTGCTTATGTTTTACACCCGCGCTAGCCCTGCCTCGTTCTGGCGTTAGTTACCTAACCTAACGGTGTAGATGGGACATCGAGGCGAATGCGGATGGCATAAGCGTACGTTATATTTATCTGTGATGTTTTGGTGGACTTAAATGATGGGATATTCATTAATGAGATTAATGAAAGAAAATAAACCTAAAAGATGTTGTGGAATCGAATTTCAAAATGAAAACAGGTAGCTACAGTTCTTGCTTTGCATCGCGGTGTTCATTGTAGAACATCCTGCACCTTATTCGATGAGGAAAGGACCGAGATCCCTTCACCGGGAGTGACTCCTTTAGCAATAACTGGCAGATGCTACAACCCTCGGTTTGTCTTTTGATCGCTTCTATAGTTTCCGCTTTGCACAGTGATATATATGATATATCCCGCACCTCATTCGACGAGGAAAGGGCCGACGATCCCTTCACCGGGAGTGACCCCTTTAGCAAAACTAGAAAAGCTTCAAAAACATTCCATTTAAAACCATTTGATTCCGCAACGAGATCAAGTTCAAAGCGTTAAAGGTTTTCACAAAAACCATTCGCAACCCTCCGTCATTTTAGGAAGTAGAGTACTTAGTATTCGTGCTACGTTTGTCGACCATAGCCGAGGCGTAGTGTGCAGTAGCTAAGTGATGTCTTCCTATACAGCATATGATGCGATTAGTTAGGACAGTCATGTGGCTTTGTTGACCTTAGCCAAGGGTCATGTGGGTGGGTCTAATTAATCATGAAATGACGGGTAGAACTTGACTAGTACCTATAATTTGTTGACCTTAGCCAAGGTCATAGGTGCTAGGGGTAAAAACCATTATCGGGAGTTTCAAGTGTTGAAATTTGCAATGAGATTGCATACCTTCTATTTGATAGTTGGATCCGGATACTGTTCAGACCATAATATTACATTTATCATTCCCCTATTCTTACCCTTTTTATAAATAAACAGGTACTCTTGACGCACGTTTGTTGCATATTACAAGATACAGGTTTCTGGAGCAAGTACAGTGAAAAAGACACAAAACAACAGAAAAAGGGACTTTTGACCAACAAGCAGACGGATCCTAGCCAAGCCTAGTCGAAGAACAGTGCAAGGTCCAAAAAGTCAAGTGAAACGGTTAAAAGATCGCTACAAGTATTCACTGAAATATCTGGAAGAGAATAAGAAGCCCAACAGAGAAAATACACATATAAACAAGAAGCCCAGAAGCCCAGAAGCCCAGAGGAAAGCCCACAAAAGATCAGAACCCAAGTCTACAGTTTGGCCGCGGAACCGCGGCCAAACCCTACCTGGAGCCGCGGTTCCGCGGCCGTACAGAGAGCATGTCGGTGGATTTTTAGTGCGTTGTTACGTCGGTGCGGGTGTTGTGATTTTAAGTGGGCAAATCAGTAATTGCGCATGTACGAGAGTCTGTAACCCTAGTTTTTATAGTTTCCTATAAATTGTAGTTTTAGATCTAAAAATTGTATGCCTCTTTTCAATAAATAAAAATTCAGAAATTCTGGAAGTGACATTCAGATCTGTTCTTTATCGCTTGGAGGGAGCCATCACCATTAGTAAGTCTTTTATTTCTTTTAATTTAATGTTATTTCATCCCCTAATGAGCGAGTAGTCTCCTCGCTTGTTAGGGTTAGCCTTAGGGAAAGGGTTGAGAGATGAAATCTCTCACCCCTTTCAATGCCATATTAAACTATCCAATTAAGAACTCCATGCATGCGCGCACAACCGCGCCCTGCGGCACCCTACCCCTCGAGGTAACGGTGAACCGCAGTATAAAGGCCCGGTTGCGCGCGTTTTCCATGGGGGTTAGGGTAATTAACGATAAAGGAAGGATATGAATCTAGAGGAAGAAGACATCTTCCCAAAAGAGTCGTATCCACTTTATCGATAATTATCTTAACACCTAATGGATCTAAAATACGGTATTGAAAGCGGTGAGGAAACATCAATCTCCAAAACTTCCTCTAAGCCTAACCCTAGCAAGAATTTAAATTAGGTTAATTAAGTTTTAGATCTAGATTTATATAAAACCAAAACGACAAATATAATCAACTCGTTAAAACACATAAAAGGAATTTACCCGTCTCTGTGGATCGACCCGCACTCACCGGCTAGCTGCGAAGCGACGCCGTTTCTGATTGCGGTAATTACAAGTTTTGACATTAATCAAATGGCGCCGTTGCCGGGGACGGCGTAATCTTTCTTTTTGTGAATTTTCGGGTTGATATAAATTTTAAAAAATTATAAAAATCTGAAAATATAAAAAATATAAAAAAATAATCGAATTTTGATCTGTTTGAAGGGTTTATCTTTGAGTCTTGCAGGAATAGCGAAGATCTGAAATTTTACAGAGCGCAAATCAGAAAGTTACATATAAGAACAGAGAGGAACCATCATTACAGAGCAACACAATTTTTTCCAGCGGCTGAACCCACTCCCTGACCGCTCTTCCGCCGCACCAGTGCCCAATCCGCCGCGGATCCGCGCTCCCTTCGCCACGTCAGCACTGGAAAATTTTCTGGTTTGCTTTCTTTTCTTCCCCTCTGCAACCTACAATATATCTCTCTGTAAAAAGTTTCTGCAGGAATTCTTTGCGTAAAGAGTCTTTCTCCCCCTTCTAAATAACAGATTTCTGCAGGTTTCTTTGCGCCGCGCTAAAAATTGAAATTGCAAGTGAAATTTTATTTGTTTTGCATAATTTAACCGGACTCTAAGGGGCTATTTGACCAAATTCAGATTGGGTGGGGATTTCATCACCCTTCCCAGGACCCCAGAAAACACCTAAGCATTTTGCATCGACCACCTTAATTAAAAAAAGATTAGACTCAGACCTAAGGACAACGAGCTCAATAGGAAAAGGACTAGGGTAGGCATCGGCCGTTTATCCTAACCGACATTGCGGTGTCTAGGCTAGTGGTTATTAATTAGGTCCACTGTAGTGGTGGTTCCTTCCCACTTACCTGGCCGTACTTGTCCGTGAAGAGGCGGTTTGAGGTCTATTTCTAGCCCTAGTTAGGAGCTGTCTAGTAGACCTAGGCAACCCTAGATCTAGGTCTGATTGTGCATGTTTGGTTGACACATTGGTGTCACGAGTCCCGTTTCTAAAACATTTTTGCAAAACTCGCACATAAATAAAGAAAAAGAAAAAAGAAAAATCTTTTAAAAACTTGCAACTTGCCGCTAAAGTAAACTTGAAAAACTCACTTCCACCACTTCTTCTCACTGACGTTATCTTACCCCCACCTTCTGTTTTTCTATTTTTTCTGACTGCACTACCCTTTAGTGCATGTCATTTTGGACTAGGGATACTAACGCCCGATTAGTCCGTGATTCGTTGGTACCGACCGACGAACCTTTCGACGAACCCTTCGTCGACGTTCCCTCCATCTCCTTACCTCCATCCTCAAATTCTTTCGTAGGTATGTCGGGACACGACCCCAACTATACCTTACCGACGGGAATGATTCCACCTCCGCCAGGTGCGAATAACCCGAATCTTCCGCCTGTTGTAGCGCCCGCACGAGTCGCGCTCCAGGATCTCTTCTACCCCGTCCGCACTTCCTTACCTACATGTCTTTCACCCCCACCGGCAAATGGGGACAATTTTGAAATAAAACCACACTTCATCAATATGCTGCCTAAGTTTCATGGTTTGGAATCCGAAGATGCATATATTTTCATTAATAAATTCCAAAACGTTTGCGCCATGATGAAGACAACCCAATTAAGTGATGACGCAATAAGGCTAAGGGTCATTCCTTTTACCTTATGTGACCTAGCCGAGAAGTGGCTATACAGCACCGCATCACATTCTATTAGAAATTGGGACGAGTTTGTAAGAGCTTTTCTAAAAAAATTCTATCCTCACCACAAAACTGCCAGAATCCGAAACGAAATTATACAATTTTCACAGCTTCCTTCCGAACCATTCTGGAAGTGCTTCGAGAGATTTAAAGACCTACTTGTTCAATGCCCTCATCATGGGATAGAAAAGTGGCAACTTTGCCAAACATTATACGAGGGATTGAACGCAGCAACGAAGCAGTTGCTAGAAACAATATGTCAAGGTTATTTTCTCTCCAAGTCTAGCGACGAAGCTTGGCAGTTTCTTGAGGACCTAAGTGAGCAAACAATTCAATGGGAGAGTACCAAGACCACATCATCTTCTTCAGTTGGTCAATCTAGGGCAGGCATACATCAAATAGATATGTCGATAGCTATGAAGGCCGAGATGGCCTCACTTATGAAAAAGCTAGAAGCCATTGAGACAAAAATCTCATCGACTTCTCCTGCCCCTACTCTACCCACAAGAACTGTTTGTGCTTGTTGTTCTAACCCATCACATTTAACCGAAGAGTGCCCTTATAATACACCTATTCAAGGGCAGGATCAAGTCAATGCTGCATTCCAGCAAAGACAAAGAAATGATCCGTACTCTTCGACATACAATCAGGGGTGGAGGAGTCACCCAAATCAACAGTTCCAAGGGAATAACAATTTTCAAAGAGCTCCTCCACAACAACAACAAGCACCCTTACAAACTCAAATACAGCAACCTTTCCAACAACAACCTTATACAAATCAAACGAACAACTTGGTTCAACCTAATGATGATAAGGTTAGCTCGCTCGAGAAAAGTCTTGAAGCATTTCTCAAGCAATCTACAGAATCCGCAGCAAGATTTGAAAGTTATGTGCAATCTTTAATGAATAACAATGCCTCACACGATCAAAGTATCAAATCTATTGAGGCACAAATTGCACAATTAACTGCTGCATTGAGCGAGAGAGAAAAGGGAAAGCTTCCATCTCAACCAATGCCCAATCCCGGTCACGCACAAAACACATATCACAATCACAATGTAAATGCGGTGACCACGTTGAGATCCGGAAGAGAGTTGCAGAATAATGTGGAAACTAATGATGACATCCCCGCCGGTGGTTCTTCTTCCCCTTCTTCATTTTCTTCACTTCCTTCTTCACCTTTTTCTTTAGAGCCTATTCTCCACCCTTCACACGGCTCTACTTCTTCTTACTCGAACGGACCTATTTCTCACAACACGAACACATCTACACCGGGATCCGTTCCTAATCCACAGTCTGCCCCACAAACATTTGACTCACCTAATTTTCAAAATGCACCATTTCCAAACAGGTTGAGTCCTAGTAAACCAAATACACAAGTGGAGAAGATTGTGGAAATATTTAAACAGGTTAGCATAAATATACCTCTCTTGGATGCTATCCAACAAGTCCCTTCATACGCAAAAATCTTAAAGGGATTATGCACTTCAAAGAGAAAAGCATCTCAAGTACCCAAGAAAGTGCTAGTGGCTAGTGCAGTGAGCAATGCTATTAACCACCATCAAACCTTACCCCAAAAACGAAAGGACCCCGGCTGTCCTACGATTTCAATTACAATTGGGGATAAGAAAATTAATCAAGCACTTTTAGATCTTGGGTCTAGTGTTAACCTGATTCCTTACTCCGTGTACGAACAATTAGGGGTTGGAGAGTTGAAACCCACTCGTTGCACTCTCCAAATGGCTGATCGATCAATCACCTATCCAAGGGGTCAACTAGAGGATGTGTTGATCAAAGTCGGGGAATTCATATTCCCCGTTGATTTTATCGTTATGGATACACAACCTGTTGCCAACCCAATAAACCAAATTCCGGTGATTCTTGGTCGACCATTTTTGGCCACTTCCAATGCAGTAATAAATTGTCGCAATGGCTCCATGACTCTATCCTTCGGAAAGAGGTCTAGTGAGTTCAATATTTATAAGATGGGAAGTCTGCCCCACGTGCCTAAAACAAGTACACGAGAAGTTTGCTCTATTCACGAAATCACGCAGGAGGACTGCGAGCTTGAGAGATTTCTATTTGATGAAGACAGTTTTGACGCGACTAGTGCGTCCCTCCTTGAGCCTACTACCGTTGACACAACCGAAGTTGATTATGAATGTTTCACTTTTTCGGATGACGACGACTCACAGCCCGAATATGAGTCGTTTGAATTGCTGGATGAGTTAGTCGAGCCATCCGAATCGGTTGTCTGCAGTGATTTCGAACCAGTGTTGGAGTCCTTTGAGTTCGAGGTAGGTTCCGCAATGATTCTTTCACCTCCAAAACTCGAACTCACGCCCTTGCCGTCTCACCGTAGATTTGCTTACATAGGTGAGAATGAGACTTTTCCCATTATCATATCAGCCTCTCTAGCCTTCGAGCAAGAGAACGCTATTTTTAAAGTCTTACAAGATAGGCGGCAAGTTTTCAGTTGGACTATGGCGGACATCGAGGAGATAAGTTCCCTCATAAGTGAATATCATACACATGTGATGGATGATGCCATGTCAATAAAGGACCCACAGGAACATCTTGGGGGTATTGTGGTGAGTCAACTTCCTCCCTTAGAAGTTGAAATACCCCCCTTTCTTTTAATAAGGTACGAGAATGCCAACACTCCACTGATTGCTGATCATTCGCATTCTCGTTTCGATGCATCACCATCACCTGTATATTTCCCTCCACACCTCCCTTACCACTACTTCTATCTTCCCAAATTCTTTGCGGACCACCACAACTTATTTGTCCACCAACCAATATCCTTTACTAATAAATTTTTCAAATGGTTGGTATTGATTTTTGGCCGATGCAAAGTTTGGCAGTAATGTCTAACATAGTTTAAATGAAGTTTGGGGGAGGGTCCTTTTGTATATATTTTTGTTTTTCTTAACAATAAAAAAAAAACTATAAATAAATAAACAGGTGAGTATCGGTATTTTGACCCTCTTGATTTAGCATGACAGTGAGGACACTGTCAAGTTCAAGTTTGGGGGTATGCTCGGTACGTCTTTTTCCTTCGCATTCATTTGTACATATCTTTGCATTTGCATACTTATTTGAAAACCCATAAAAATTTGAAAACTTTCAAAAAAATTATAAAAATTAATGTATTCAATTTTGGCTTATTTGACTAGAGTTTGACAAATAGGTAAACTGGCTAGGAACAACTAGATCTTAGACTTAGTAAATTAAAAACCCTAAAAATAACATTCCTTAAGGTTTAACGGTAGAAAGTATATGCCTTGTAGTTTATTTAGAAATAGGCAAATTTTGGGTTCACTTTTTGGGCTAAGTCAAAACAAGGGAAGAATATTGATGTTTTTATTAGAGTATAAGTTTGAAAAATAGCTCCTAGCTTAAGTCTAGAATCTGAAAACGTATACCCTACAATTTGCACAATCACGCACCTTGAAACTTGGAATAGTAGAAGAGACCTTGAAAGGCTCTTGTCTAGAGTCCTTAGTATGAAAAAGTGTGAATAAAAGAAAAAAAATGGACACTGGTTTTTGTGATTACTTAAGGCTGTAAAAATAGAAAAAATACTTAGCGAGGGTGCTTCATCACCTAGTGCCTTAGACCAACTGGTTTGGGAGCCACTGCTAAAGTCTTGGGTGTTGCAAAGACTAGGAAGTATGCTTTAAAGTGCAAACGCATTTTGTAATCGGTCGTTGGTACCTCAAGAAGTATTAACGGTCGCATGAAGGATGTGTAAGCAAATTTCATTTAAATTCACCACTAATTAGTACTTTGGACAACGGACAAGGGGTTGATTGCTTAATTTGAATTTCCAAGTGTAGGGGTGACTTATACACACACGTAGGGGTATGTGATTGGAATTTAGATGAGAGAAAGGAATGAAGAATAGAACTTATATCTTTAATAGAGTTGATAGAAATTCCTAAGTGGAGATGGAACCCTAGAAGGAAAACTTAAGAAATGCCGAAAGCTAAGTAAGTCTACATAACATATATAATCTTAAGTTAAATGATAAGGATGTGTGAAGAATATGGGTGGACAATTTGCAAGTCAAAAGATAATAGAATTCCTTATTAGAAAACCTGATTGGAGAACAAAAGTCAATGAGCCAAACTGATAGGATTTTGTGGGTGTAATCCGCTGAAAACCCTCAGGAGACAACACTCCTCCTACTAGGGACACCTAGAGGTTTAACGGCTTGTTGCACGTGCTCAGTGCAATCGCGTTTCCCTGCGAAAGTGCGGTTAGGTTTTTTGTAGAGAATAAAACAATAAGTTTGCTCGAGGACGAGCAAAAGGTAAGTTTGGGGGTATTTGTTCAGACCATAATATTACATTTATCATTCCCCTATTCTTACCCTTTTTATAAATAAACAGGTACTCTTGACGCACGTTTGTTGCATATTACAAGATACAGGTTTCTGGAGCAAGTACAGTGAAAAAGACACAAAACAACAGAAAAAGGGACTTTTGACCAACAAGCAGACGGATCCTAGCCAAGCCTAGTCGAAGAACAGTGCAAGGTCCAAAAAGTCAAGTGAAACGGTTAAAAGATCGCTACAAGTATTCACTGAAATATCTGGAAGAGAATAAGAAGCCCAACAGAGAAAATACACATATAAACAAGAAGCCCAGAAGCCCAGAAGCCCAGAGGAAAGCCCACAAAAGATCAGAACCCAAGTCTACAGTTTGGCCGCGGAACCGCGGCCAAACCCTACCTGGAGCCGCGGTTCCGCGGCCGTACAGAGAGCATGTCGGTGGATTTTTAGTGCGTTGTTACGTCGGTGCGGGTGTTGTGATTTTAAGTGGGCAAATCAGTAATTGCGCATGTACGAGAGTCTGTAACCCTAGTTTTTATAGTTTCCTATAAATTGTAGTTTTAGATCTAAAAATTGTATGCCTCTTTTCAATAAATAAAAATTCAGAAATTCTGGAAGTGACATTCAGATCTGTTCTTTATCGCTTGGAGGGAGCCATCACCATTAGTAAGTCTTTTATTTCTTTTAATTTAATGTTATTTCATCCCCTAATGAGCGAGTAGTCTCCTCGCTTGTTAGGGTTAGCCTTAGGGAAAGGGTTGAGAGATGAAATCTCTCACCCCTTTCAATGCCATATTAAACTATCCAATTAAGAACTCCATGCATGCGCGCACAACCGCGCCCTGCGGCACCCTACCCCTCGAGGTAACGGTGAACCGCAGTATAAAGGCCCGGTTGCGCGCGTTTTCCATGGGGGTTAGGGTAATTAACGATAAAGGAAGGATATGAATCTAGAGGAAGAAGACATCTTCCCAAAAGAGTCGTATCCACTTTATCGATAATTATCTTAACACCTAATGGATCTAAAATACGGTATTGAAAGCGGTGAGGAAACATCAATCTCCAAAACTTCCTCTAAGCCTAACCCTAGCAAGAATTTAAATTAGGTTAATTAAGTTTTAGATCTAGATTTATATAAAACCAAAACGACAAATATAATCAACTCGTTAAAACACATAAAAGGAATTTACCCGTCTCTGTGGATCGACCCGCACTCACCGGCTAGCTGCGAAGCGACGCCGTTTCTGATTGCGGTAATTACAAGTTTTGACATTAATCAGATACCCACTGCGAGTAATTGTTACTCCTGGGAGAGTTTTGCACTTTACAATTAGCCGATCAAGTAGATGTCTAGAAAGGTGTCAACGGGGTTACGTCTCTGGGAAAACGAGGTTTACTGTAATTAGGTCCGTGCGAAAGCACGGGGAACCTCCCTCAAAGTACCGACACTGGCCTAGCTGAAAGATTGGCGAACTTGTAGAGTGTAATTAATCCCGGCTAGTCTTTCCTTTTAGGGTTTGAAGGAAGATTTGATAAAAAAACAGTGGGAGCCATCCTGATTAGATAAAATAAATAACCAATCTAATCTTGCAAGAGCGCACGCAGAGTGTTTTCTTTTCTCTCTCTCCAGGTAGCGACCATATCACGCCTTAATCAAGATAATAATATGGATGTATTGACCGAACCCGCTTGTTATACTGAGCTGGGGAACGTTGGTCCCGCTCCAACTTATAATTGTTATAAGGCAGAGCAGGAAATAGGGGAATACCAGAATTCCTATGCCGCCCAAACGAAGAAAGTGCATATGATGCATCTCCTTCGAGTGTGTTCATTACAAAGAACTGTTTCTCAGTATCCTCTGCATCCTGGGTATTTGATACCGGATCAGGATCCCAGATATGTAATCTGTTACATGGGGCTACAGAAACGTAGAAAACTGAGGACGGGTGATAAGTTTCATGAGACAGAAAACGGGGCAAGTGTTGCAACCAAGTCTGTTGGTCACTGTCACCCTGTATTACCAATACATTGATTCTGAACAAATGTTATTAGATACCGAACCTGATATACAAAATCATATCAGTCTCTTTATAAGTAAAGAAATGATAAAATTTTGTATTGTTGGATAATGTTTTGAGCATTTCCTATATCAAAAATTGATCGGTTCAGGCGCGTTATCTAAAAGCATTGACGTTCTAAATAAAACTACAGTTCCTAATATACAGAACACACACAAGAGGAAGAGTTCAGAAATGAACGAATCCTTCTTGAGGCATTGTAGACTAGGTCATATCAATGCGACCCGACTGGCTGAAGTTATATTTTAGATGCATATTTAAATCAGTTTGAATTTACATCTTATGAAACTTGCCAGTCATGTCACAAAGATTAGATGACCATAGCTCCGTTTACTGGAAACAGATAAAGAGTTAGTAAACTCTTGGGACTGATACATGATGATGTATGTAAGGTCCCCTGTCTACACATGCCAGGACTGGTTCTTTATACTTCATTACGTTCTCTGATAATCCCTCAAGATTCAGACATATGTTCCTGTTGAAACACAAGTCCGAACCTTTGGAGATATTCACAGAATATAAGCTAGAAGTAGAGAACCAATACGGGTATAAGTATTATGTCCTATGATAAGATCAGGGAGGAGAATACTTGTGCATGGAATTCTCGGACTATTCTAAAAGAAAATGAGATTCTCTCTCAGTATTACTCCTCTGAATACACCACAGCACAACGGTGTATCGGGGCGGAGCAATCGCACAATATTAGATATGGTGTGCTCTATGATGAGTATTACTGAGTTACCTATTTCCTTTTGGGGTTGTGCACTTGAGAAGCTGCATACCTATTGAATTAGGTTCGAATCAAATCAGTGCCTACCACTCCATATGAGATATGGTATGGGAAGAGCCTATCTCTTAAGTAAGTTAAGATTTAGGATTGTCCGGCCTATGTCTAAAGCAAAATCCGAACAAGATCGAGGCAAGGACAGTTCTGTAGAACTGGAAAGGTTCCAGCTATACAAAACTGCTGATGATTTGACAGAACCAAAGGATTCAAAAGTCCCCAACAAACCTCAGCCTCTCCGCCGATCTAGCAGGGTTCCTCACCTTCCTGAGAGATACTTTGGTTTCTCGATGACAGTGGGAGCGAGGAATGCATCATGAGATGATGACCCAACTAGTTTCGAGCAGGCCATCGAGAGTAGAGACTCTGTAAGAATGGCTGGATGCTTAGCGATCTGACATGGAATCTATGTACACCAGCAAAGTATGGACTTTGGCTGCTATATCTGAAGGGTTGAATCCCCATCAGGAGCAAGTATATCTTGAGAAGATTACTTGGTGTAGATGGAAAGGTTGAGACTTTCAAAGCTAGACTTGTTAAAGGTTTTCGTCATCAACCAAGCGTGGATAATGATAAAACCTTTTCCAGGGACTATGCTTAAGTCTATCCAGATCCTACTTGCCATTGCTACATACCATGACTACGATATCTGGTGGTTGGGTGCCATGACTGCTTTTCTAAAATTATGATTTAGAAGAGAACGTCTATAAGAACACAGCCAGAGAATTTCGTAAACAGTGGGAGCAGCGGAAACGTGTGCAAGTTGCTTTATAGAATAAAACAGGCATCGCAGAGTTGGAACGTCTGTTTTGATGTGATAGTCAAAGTGTTTGACTTCATCAAAATAGTAGATGAACCTTGTATATACAAAACGGTAGTAGAGAGTAAGGTGGTTATCCTTGTATTGTACGTGGACAACATACTCTTGATAGGAAAAGAGTTTCCTATACTACGCTCGGTCAATCTCCGCTTATCACAAGGATTCTCCAATAGGATCAAAGTGATACCTCCTAAATCCTGAGTTTTCATCTATGAGATAGATGTAATTGGATGCTAGGATTCTCACTAGATATAGTGAAATGGTATCAATCGATCCTGGAGAGAATCACTGGAAACGTTCCAGGGTGATAAAGACGACTGAATGTCAGTCGCAGGCATTGTCTTTACCCTCAGTGGAGGGACGGTATGTTGGAAGAGTTCCAAGCTAGATACCGTGGCAAACTAGACGATAAAGGCTGGTAACATCGCTATTAAAGATACTACCAAAGAGGCAGTTTGGGTGTATATTGGTTCATAAGATGAACTAGGTTCCTACCATTGTGTGACAATGGAAGTGTGGCTTTAAAAACTAGAACCCTGGTCCCATCAGTGACCCAGACATATTCTGAGGCAACATCACCTGATCATGGAGATAGTTGATCTCCAGGTTGATCGAGGTTAGGAGAGTAGACTCAGAGGACAACACGGCAGATCCACTCACGAAGGCCTTTTCCCAAAGAGAGACTTTTTGGGGATGGTTGAGTATTAGATACTACAACTACTGCTACAGATGGCCCTAGTGCAAGTGGGAGATTGTTAGTTATATGTATGCCCTAGAGGCCATTACTGTACATTGGATGTATATTGTAGTGGATGCTGGGACATATATAGGTAGGACTTTCTTGCTCGACATGATAGTACGCTATCTGGTTGCTCTTTATCTTAACATGTATACTTTCTGTCTCTCTGTTACATGTTGATAAAGCCCTTAGGATGTGTACTCGACTTCCAGGACTATGATGCAGATCATACTAGTGGGGCCTGGGTAGTCCATGAGTACATCCTTCAATGTTCCTAGTCGTGGGAATACCGAGACGGGGCATCGATATTCCAGAGTAGACTAGCGTATATCTTCTCGACTCATGTGATGGGCGATGGATGATCCCATATCCATTGGTGTTTGACATCAGAGATGGTATGCGGGTGCTCAGTGGAGACTGGGTACACTGAACAGACTCGCCGAGAACTCCCAGATGGTATTATACCTCACGTCAGATGGCAGTTCTCTGGTGACACTGGTACAGCTTAGTCTGTTGACCCGAGATCGTCATAGAGTCTTGTGTGTCTCCCACTGTGCTTTGATTTCCACCCTACCACGGCTCTACTGAGTCGTGCAAACAGGTGGTTTTTGGGTACAGTCCCGATTCACATGGAAGCAATGAGCGATAGGAGGGAATTCGTCTCTCCCGGTATTGGGGGTTGATATTGCCCTATGCACGACTGGCCATAACAGGAAATCCCTGGCCAGGGTTGCAGTGATATACTGGTAAGAGTTATCAGTAGTTTCATGATTGTTATGGACCTCACGTCGGCATGACTTATCAAGCTATTGGGGTCTGACATTTACCACCCCTAGGCGAGATATGCGACATATCAGACGAACAGACCGGACTGTACGGTAAGTGTTACCGGTTGGATTCACAGGAGTGTGAGCGGGCTTGCTCGTCGATCTTCTGATCGCTCAATACCCGGGTGGCCGTTACGTTTAGCAGACCGCTTGCGGCTAGTGGGTGTTTGATATGATCATCACCTGCTGCCGGCGTATTGACGAGTCTTTAGAGTCCTACACAGAAATTTCCTGGCTCAAGCGAAACGAAATAGGAGCGCATATGAGATATCTGCGGGACCGAGAATAATGCGTGTATGTGATACCGTATTCTATTCTTGCGATTTGTATCATCGGCAGGTTATATGTGATATAGCCGGGTTACCGAGTCAAGTGTTGATTCGATACATTGATACACTTGATATTAGTCGGTTATATGCAGTATGACCGGATCATTAAATCAAGTATTGATTTAATGATTTAATGCATAATTATATATTTGATATATTACTTTGCATTAACTAGTATTTGTTCATTTAAATGGATTTTCTCACTTGAATTACACAAGTTGTATATGTGATATACTTTTGTGCACTTGTTTGTATCATGTTTGATGATACATACATACTTGGGTTTGTGTAAAGACTTAAACCATGGTTATGTTAATGGTTAGGGCTTTGATTCATTCACTTATTCATTTATTTATTTATTCATTTTTGCAAAATAAATCATGGTGGCTTTCTTTGTTTGCTAGTTGAAGCTTCATGAAGCTTTGAATAAGTCTTCTATTTTTGTTTCATGCTTAACCCTAACCATTCAACCTAACCTTAGTTAATTCTCTACACTTAACTATGGTTGCAAATATGATAAGTATCATATTATTTTCTATTTTCATAATACTTATCATATTCTTTTCTTCTTCTTCTTCAACAAAGAAGAAAGCTTGCAACCATTAATGGCAACTTGAGAAAAGAGTGAGAAATCCAATTCTAAAGTGAACCCACTTCCTATTTCTTCATCCTCTACCACTTGCCAAGTAGTATAGGGTGTTTTCTTCACAAGTTTCATGACTTGGTGAAGTTGGAGTTTGATCTTGAGTTGCCTCGACGTAGATCATCTTCGGCATCGAAGTCGACGACCTAGCCCGATCATTTCTTCGACGATACAATCGCTAGAGTCCGGATTCCGATGTTCGCAGCGGAGGGACGTCAAAGCGGAGCTAAGGAGGTGGAGGACCGGATCTACAAAGGTTGTAGTCACTTTCCTTTAGCAATAAAGTAGTTTACTTGCTTGCATCGCCTTATTATCTAGTTAACGATCCGTATTAGGGTTTGTAGGCACATGAAAAAATTTGAATTGGGCATGTTTGATCACTTATGAAACCTCATTAGTGTGCCTAGGAACCCTACAGATATCGCGCTGTGTCTAGAAGAGCCATTACACATAGTCATCCCTGGACAGGGCAAGCGAGATATACTGGTAGGTTTCCAGTGTTATCTCAGAGTGTTCTGGGCTACACTCCGACACGACTTGTACCGCTATTAGGGGACTGACATTCGCCACCCCCATAGGCCCGCCATGCGATATTCTTAGACGAACAGACCGGACTGTACGGAGATTGTCACATACAGGCTCAGTAGGAGTTCGGATGGGTTTACCTCATCGGCCTTCTTATCGACATCTACCTGGGGACCGTTACGCACAGCTAGTGCCGCTTGCGGTCTGTGGTTAAACCCACTGCCAGCATAGTGTCGGTCTTTAAAGTCCCACACAGAGAGTTTCCCTGCACTGAGCGAAAGGTGTAGAGGCCGTATGGTTTTACGGCAGGGCTACGATCACTTACGTACACTTGTGTGCGTATGCTGTTCGGGCAGGCAATACTAGTGGGCTTTGGTTTAAGCCGGATCCTAGTATTGCACGGATGGATTTGTTTTGTCTTCTGTGCATTCGCATTCTACGGAATGCGGATGCGGGTGTGTATGCACAGTTGTAAGGAGCGAAGAGGAAGGAGGTGCCTCATTAGGGTTTTGACAGTTGATTCGGTCGAAACCATAATGAGGTGGACTCATTAGGGTTTTGGCAGTTCGTTCGGTCAAAACCATTATGACCTGGGGACATTATTTAATAATCTTTTTAGTGATTATTATGTGATGGCTAATTGCTTTGACCATTTGACCATACTTGACTTTGCTGACCATTTGACCAAAGTTGACTTGGACCTTCATGAGAGGTCTAGAGTTTTCTTTGGTTTTCTTTCTATTTTTGGATTATGATAATGGTCAAGTCAATTGTTGCCATCAATTTAATCTTGAAAAGATTAGTAATGATGATAGTGGTGTATTATTGCAACCATGGTTCATTCTCTCTAGCACAATAATTCATTTTCTCATTTCTCATTCTCTCTCTTGAAAAGAAATGAGAAAGCTCCATGGTTGTTCTCCTTCATCTTCCTCCTCTTGAAAATTTCCTTTGATCTCATGTGTTGAAAGAAAAAGGATCCAAGTAGACAAACACATCCATCTACCTCTTCTACACTACCTAGGACATCAAGACTAGCAATCTCGTTGCCCTAGTTGCCTCGGCTCGAGGTGGAGCTCGGAGTACATCTCTCGGGTGGATCGTCTTCGACTCAAGAAGGCCGCGGAGGTGATCAAGATCCGGATCGACCCTCGGAGCGTGGATGGACGAGCCGGACAGCGGAATGAAGACCCAAAGGACCGGTGTCGTGAGGTATAATCTCTATGACATAGTAGATATAACCTCAAGTAGTTTTCTAGTTTGTAGTTTAGCAAAGATCCGTCTTTTAGTCCATGTTGCCTTTGCGCCAAAAAATTGTTTTTCGCCGTTTCCGCCTCCCCGTAAGAACCGGGGTGAGCAACATGGACTTACAGTGGTATTAGAGCCTAGCTAAACACAAACTAGCTTATTAGCAAAGTATTTAGAATTTCGATCGGAAAAAAATCGCAAAACACATCCGGAAAAACCATGTTTCTGCCGATTTTTTATACTGCTCTAAAAATGATTTAGCATACATGAAAAATCGGCTCAGGGTTTTGTAAAAACACAGAACAAAAACGATCCAGTGACTCGGTCAAAGCGCCGCGGTTCCGCGGCAAGAACTTGCTTCTTGCCGCGGATCCGCGGCCGAGTTGACTCGGCCGTGGACCGGGTTTTGTGCAGTGTTCTTATTTGGATGTTTTGGGATTTTTTGTATAGTTTGTTTCTGCCCAGATTTTCCAGAGAACAAATTAGTTTTTGGGGTGGTTACAAATCCGTATTTTGATCGAAATTCCGTAGACTTTGTCTAATGGATATTATCTGTGATGTGATATATGTATTGAACGTCTGCTAATCGCTATACGTCGATTAGTGGGGGTTATGCATATCTGTGATCTGTAATGTTGATGGTTTGTGTATATGAACTCGGTGGATTGTCGCGGATGAATAGCCGGGTGGATGTGAGATGAGAGTTTCTTTTTCTTTCATTCATGTAAAATTTTGTAATTGATGTAATATTATTTTATGGTCGCACATCCGGGATGAGGTTGTAGTCGCCATTGTATATTATTTCTTTTTACTGTTTTTGCTCTTAGGATAGACCCAAGGTGGGGTGCACAAACTACCGGGTATCTCGAAGTGCCGAGTGGCCTACTCACGATGTTGAGGGAGGTTGCTTCACTTCGGGTACTTGGCGGGTAGTTTGCCGCACCCGTAGGGGTCCAGGGTGGGGTTTGGCTATTCATTGCGACCGTGTAATCCGTCTTTCGTTGCAGGCTCGAACGAAACGCGGATTCCTAGTATATCCAAAGTGTTCATCTGTGATCTGGAATGGCTATCATTACATCTGACGAATGTATATATCTATATATGATATCTATTTAGGCGTTGCTTATGTTTTGCATCCACGCTAGTCCAGCCCCCGCTCTGTCGTTAGTTAAGTAACCTAACGGGTGATGACGGGACCCCGTGGCGAATGCGGATCGCATAAGCGTACATCATATTTTCGTTGTTTTCTGCAATGGTAGGATTAAATGATGGGACACATTAAAATTAATGCAAGAAAATAAACCAAAGTAAAGTCGTTGGAACAATTTCAAAACCACTCGGTTTCTTTTCAAAACAGAAAACTTTTAAAAATGCGGAGCTTAAACCACTCCATTTAAAAGCTATCAAGGTTCCTTCGATTATATCAAGTTCACTACGTTCACGGTTTCGCCAAAACCATTCGTAGCCCTCCGTCATTTCGTATAAATATTCAATAGTATTCAAGCTATATTTGTTGACCTTCGTCAAGGCATAGTGATTGGTAGCTGTTGGGTATTCATATATAGCATAGATAGATGTGTTAGTTTAGGACAGTCATATTACCTTATTGACCTTCGTCAAGGGTATATACGGGTGGGTTCAAATTAACCTGGACAATGACGGGTAGAACTTGACATATGACTTATGATTTGTTGACCTTCGTCAAGGTTATAAGAGCATGGGGCAAAAATCCACATCGAGAGTTTCTAAAGAAACTGAAACTTGCTAGTGTTGCATACCATTTGGAGTGTGATGATTCTGATAGGATTCCTTCAGTTTTATCGCACGATGATATTTGGATCTCGATCCTACTGTGAGTATATGCTACTCCTCTGGAACCTTCTCACTTAACGATCAATGCTACAAACCAAGTAGGTGTCTAGAAAGGTGTTAGCGGGGCTACGCCCACAGGGAAAAGAGCTTACTTAATTAAGGAACTTCGCGAAAGCGTTGGAAAACCTCCCTCGAAGTACCGACACCAGCCTGGCTGAACGGTTAAGCAAGTATTGTACGGTGAGATTGATCCTGAATAATTCTTCCTTTATGGTTTGAGGAGGGATTCGAGAGACAGTGGGAGCCATCCTGTTTAGATAAATTAAAAACCAATCTAAACTTGCAAGAGCATCATGCTAAAGTGCTTTCTTCTCTCTCTCTTAATTGCAGCGACCCAGTGACCAGACATAGGTTACATCTAGATAATAAAATGACTGAATCTGACTGTTATGACTGGCAAAGGTCTGTCCAGATATCCATTGCCCATGACAAGCTTGGACACCTCTTGACTGATCCAACCCCTGCCGTCTCAGGTCCAGTTTTCCCTGTCACGGATATTCATATCCGCAAGACATCGGAAAAAGACTGTGCGAAAGCCAAATGCCTCGTGTTAGCCTCAGTTGATGGTGCATACCAGAGGTAGCACGAGAAGATGGACTTAGTTTCTATCTTCCTCCATAACAAAGATTTATATGGAGAGCAATCTAGTATCGCAAGATATGAGACCTCGAACGAATTGCTTCCAGCGAGGTTGGCTATCGGGGCCTCTGTAGAGGGCAACGTCCTTACAGAGACCAGCTATTTTGAGCTCACGGACCTGAAGACCACGTTGAAGAACGGGTCAGATGCTGACTTAGTTCTACGGTCTCTACCTTCTACCCTGAAGGAAACCAGGAAAGTAAAAGGAAAGGAAAGGGCAGAAGTTTCGGGACTGGATGTAGTAAAAGAGGGACATTCCTATTGTTACAGGAATGAACATTGGCAGAAGGATTGCAGGGCTAGCATAGCCAGTAGCCAGGATTCGAAGCATGTTGTGGCTTCGGCTTCGGGTGTGTTTGTGATAGAGAACTGTATGTCAGTTAACCCTACCTCCTGGGTATTGGATACCGGATCAGGATCTCATATCTGTAATTCGTTACAGGCTCTGAGAAACCGTAGGGTTATCAAGATAGGTGATATGACTCTCAGGGTTGTTAACGGAATGAGCATGTACGCTGAATCCGTAGGGGAATATCATCTTGGACGGACAACTGGGCAGATATTGATTCTGCGTAACTGTTTTTATGTATCAGGTGCGACTTGTAATATCATATCTGTATCCTTACTTTCTAAAGAAGGATATGATTTTACTTTTGTAAGCGATGTGGTCCACATCCACCTAAATCAAGTTCTGATTGGGTCAGGTACATTAGAAAACGGAATATACGTATTAAATCAAACTCAAATTTTCAGTGTCCAGAACACACTTAAAAGAATGTCTCCGGAAACAAATCAGGCTTTCTTATGGCATTGTAGACTGGGTCACATTAATGAGACACGGTTAACAAAGTTACATAAAGAGGGATACTTGAATCCGTTCGAGTATCAGTCTTATGCCACTTGTGAATCTTGTCTCATGGGAAAGATGACAAAGACTCCGTTCACTGGACATGGAGAAAGAGCAAGCGAGCTCTTGGGACTCATACACAGTGATGTGTGGTCCAATGTCTACACATGCGCGAAGTGGTTATTCATACTTCATTACTTTCACAGATGATTTCTCTACGTATGGGCATGTCTTCCTAATGAAGCATAAATTCGAGGCCTTTGAGAAATTTCGGGAATACAAGAATGAAGTTGAAAAACAAACAGGCAAAAGTATCAAGACACTAAGATCTGATCGAGGTGGTGAATACTTGAGTGCCGAGTTTCTGGGCTACTTAAAAGAGAATGGAATTCTCTCTCAGCTTACTCCTCCATACACACCACAACACAACGGTGTATCGGAAAGGCGGAATCGAACCCTATTGGATATGGTTCGTTCCATGATGAGTAAGGCTGAGTTGCCGCGATCTTTCTGGGGTTATGCACTAGAAACAGCTGCATATCTCTTGAACAAGGCTCCAACCAAGACTGTGCCTACCACCCCATATCAGATGTAGAGTGGGAAGAAACCATGTCTTAACTATCTTAAGACATGGGGATGTCCAGCTTTTATAAAGAAGCAACATGCGGACAAGCTCGAGGCACGCTCAGTATTGTGTAAGTTTGTGGGATACCCAAAGAACTCCAGGGGGTATCCTTTCTATTCCGCAGAGGAACAAAAGGATTTTGTTTCTCAGCATGCCCACTTCTTGGAAACTGGATTTTTAGAAAATCATAAGTGGGAGCGCAATAGAACTAGAAGAAATTCCAGAACCACAAGCTATTACTGAAACCTTGGTAGAACCAGAAGGTTCAGGAGAACCGGACATCCCAGCGCCACTCCGCAGGAGTAGTAGGCAGTCTCATCCGCCCGAGAGATACTACGGTTTTCTCATAGACGGGGATAGAGAGGATTACACCATTGACTATAGTGAGCCTACTAGCTTCCAGCAAGCCATTCAGAGCGGTGACTCGGTAAAATGGCTGGATGCAATGCGGACCGAGATGGAGTCCATGTACACCAACAAAGTTTGGACTTTGGACTTTGCTCCAGAAGGGGTAAAACCCGTAGGCTGCAAATGGATCTTCAGAAAGAAGATTGGTGTAGATGGGCAGGTTGAAACCTATAAAGCTAGACTTGTTGCAAAGGGTTTTCGTCAAAGACCTGGTTTGGACTATGACGAGACTTTTTCTCCAGTGGCTATGCTCAAATCCATTCGGATCCTTCTTGCCATTGCTGCCTTCCACGATTATGAAATCTGGCAGATGGACGTAAAGACGACTTTCCTAAATGGAAATTTAGAAGAGTGTGTCTATATGGATCAGCCAGAGGGATTCATTCAGAGTGGGAGCAGCGGTAAAGTGTGCAAGTTGCTCAAGTCCATCTATGGGCTGAAGCAGGCATCGCGGAATTGGAACATCTGCTTTGATGATACTGTCAAGGAATTCGACTTTATCAAAAACCCAGATGAACCATGCATTTACAGTAAGATTGTAGGGAGAACTGAGGTATTCCTCGTCTTGTACGTGGATGACATTCTCCTAATAGGAAATGATATTCCTATGCTACAGTCAGTCAAAGGATTCTTGTCGCAGAGGTTCTCCATGAAGGACCTGGGCGATGCCAACTACATTCTGGGGATCCAGATCTATCGTGACAGATCTAAGAGGATGTTGGGACTTTCACAGTCCAGGTAGATAGACACCATACTGAAACGATTCAGTATGGAAGATTCCAAGCGCGGTAATCTACCGGCTTGTCACGGAATCACCCTCTCCAAAGAGATATCTCCCAAGACTGATTTGGAAAAGGCTCGCATGTCATCTATACCCTACGCATCTGCGGTAGGCTCTATAATGTATGCGATGTTATGTACCAGACCAGATGTAGCATACGCATTGAGCGTTGTAAGCCGGTATCAGTCGGACCCAGGGGAGAAACACTGGATAACAGTAAAGAACATTCTCAAGTACCTGAGAAGGACTAAGGAGATGTTCTTGGTGTATGGCGGAAAAGACCTCCAGATCGAGGCCTTTGCTGACTCCATCTTCCAGAGTGACAAGGATGACTCCAAGTCCATGTCGGGTTATGTCTTTACCCTCAATGGAGGGGCGGTTTGCTGGAAGAGTTTCAAGCAGGAAACCGTTGTTGACTCAACTATGGAAGCGGAGTACATAGCTGCTTGCGATGCCGCAAAGGAAGCTGTCTGGATGAAGAAGTTCCTCACGGAACTTCAGGTGGTTCCTACCATTGTTGATCCAATACCGCTGTATTGTGACAACAACGGAGCTATAGCTTTAGCGAAGGAACCCAGATCCCATCAGAAGTCCAGGCACGTTTTGAGGCGGTACCACCTGATTAGGGAGATCACAGATCGCCGGGAGATCGAGGTGAAGAGAGTAAATTCGGAGGATAACACTGCAGATCCATTCATGAAGGCCATACCCCAGACTCAGTTCGAGCGGCTGATCGAGATGATAGGTCTTCGATACGCCAGTACATGGCCCTAGTGCAAGTGGGAGATTGTTAGTGTATATGCCCTGGAGTCCATTACTGTATCATACTAGTTTGTATATTACTTAATGGAAGCTTGGGATATTCACAGTTGTATAGACAATCTTGCTCAAAATAGTAGTATGCTACTTAGTTTGTTTCTACTTTAATATGTGCATGTGTTTCTTTTAGCATATTGCTTATACATATTAGTGGAGCCCTTAGGATCTTTGCTTGATTACCAGCATTGTGATGGCAGTCACACTTGTGGGGGCTGGGTAATCTATAAGCACATCCTTATACAGGTCCCCAGTCGTAGGATTATCAAGACAGGGCATCGATACTCCGGAGTAGACTAGCGTATGCGCTTCTCATCCCAGCAGGGGAGATGGTCGTCCCACAGCCATCAGTACGTCGTACTAGAGATAATATGCGGGTGCTCGTTAGGTTACGAGTACACTGGACAGGACTCGTCGGGAACTGTTGGTTAGTATTATACCTATCGTCATTCATCAGTTCCCAGGTGGCATGAGTACAGCTTAGTCCGTTTACTTGACACTGTCACTTCACCTCGAGTGTGTTCCCACTGCTCTTTGATTACTACCCTACCACGGCTCAAAGGAGTCGTGCAAACAGGTAGTAGTTGGGTGCAGTCCCGAAGCACTTGGAGGTAGTGACGGTTAGACAGGATTCGTCTCTCCCGGTATTGGGGGTTGATATCGCGCTGTGTCTAGGAGAGCCATTACACATAGTCGTCCCTGGCCAGGGCAAGCGAGATATACTGGTAGGTTTCCAGTGTTATCTCAGAGTGTTCTGGGCTACACTCCGACATGACTTGTACTGCTATTAGGGGACTGACGTTCGCCGCCCCCCTAGGCCCGCCATGCAATATTCTTAGACGAACAGACCGGACTGTACGGAGATTGTCACATACAGGCTCAGTAGGAGTTCGGATGGGTTTACCTCATCGGCCTTCTTATCGACATCTACCTGGGGACCGTTACACACAGCTAGTGTTGCTTGCGGTCTGTGGTTAAACCTACTGCCAGCGTAGTGTCGAGTCTTTAGAGTCATACACAGAGAGTTTCCCTGCACTGAGCGAAAGGTGTAGAGGCCGTATGGTTTTACGGCAGGGCTACGATCACTTACGTACACTTGTGTGTGTATGCTGTTCGGGAAAGCAATACTAGTGGGCTTTGGTTTAAGCCGGATCCTAGTATTGCACGGATGGATTTGTTTTGTCTTCTGTGTATTCGCATTCTACGGAATGCGGATGCGGGTGTGTATGCACAGTTGTGAGGAGCGAAGAGGAAGGAGGTGCCTCATTAGGGTTTTGACAGTTGATTCGGTCGAAACCATAATGAGGCGGACTCATTAGGGTTTTGGCAGTTCGTTCGGTCAAAACCATTATGAGCCGGGGACATTATTTACTAATCTTTTTAATGATTATTATGTGATGGCTAATTGCTTTGACCATTTGACCATACTTGACTTTGTTGACTATTTGACCAAAGTTGACTTGGACCTTCATGAGAGGTCTAGAGTTTTCTTTGGTTTTCTTTTTATTTTTGGATTATGATAATGGTCAAGTCAATTGTTGCCATCAATTTAATCTTGAAAAGATTAATAATGATGATAGTGGTGTATTATTGCAACCATGGTTCATTCTCTCTAGCATAATAATTCATTTTCTCATTTCTCATTCTCTCTCTTGAAAAGAAATGAGAAAGCTCCATGGTTGTTCTCCTTCATCTTCCTCCTATTGAAAATTTCCTTTGATCTCATGTGTTGAGAGAAAAAGGATCCAAGTAGACAAACATATACATCTACCTCTTCTACACTACCTAGGACATCAAGACTAGCAATCTCGTTGCCCTAGTTGCCTCGGCTCGAGGTGAAGCTCGGAGTACATCTCTCGGGTGGATCTTCTTCGACTCAAGAAGGCCGCGGAGGTGATCAAGATCCGGATTGACCCTCGGAGCGTGGATGGACGAGCCGGACAGCGGAATGAAGACCCGAAGGACCGGTGTCGTGAGGTATAATCTTTATGACATAGTAGATAGAACTTCAAGTAGTTTGCTAGTTTGTAGTTTAGCAAAGATCCATCTTTTAGTCCATGTTGCCTTTGCGCCAAAAAATTGTTTTTCACCGTTTCCGCCTCCCCGTAAGAACCGGGGTGAGCAACGTGGACTTACAGTTGGTTCACCTAAGATGTATACAGGTGCTCATTGAGTACACCGGACAGGACTCGCCGGGAACATGCTAGTTGGTATTATATATATCGTCAGATAGCAGTTCCCTGGTGACATGTGTACAGGTTAGTTTGTCGACCTGAGATCGTCATTTGTCTCGTGTGAGTTCCCACTGTGCTTTGATTTCTACCCTACCACGCTCAAAGGAGACGTGCAAACATGTATTTTTTGGGTACAGTCCCGAGCCACATGGAGGCAGTGAGCGGATCGTCGGGGATTCGTCTCTCCCGGTATTGGTGGTTGACGTCGCACAGTGTACGGGTGGCCATCACTAGAAATCCTCGGCCGAGGTAGTGGAGAATTACTGATTTGGATCAGTAGTTTCTCAGATGGTAATGGGCTTCATGCCGACACGATTTATCGCGTTATTAGGGCTCTGACTTTATCCACCCCCCTAGACTCGATATGCGATACTCTTTAGACGAATGGACCAGACTGTACGGATATTGTTACTGTTAGGCTCAGTAGGGTTTATGGATGAGTTCGCTCGTCAGCTTCCCTTCCAATCAATACATAGGTAACCGTTACGTACAGCTTGTACCTCTAACGAGCTAGTGGTTATACCCAGTGCCAGTGTGTTGATGAGTCATTAGAGTCCCCCACAGACCGTTTCCCAAGTTCGGGCGAAACGTTGTAGAGGCCGTATGGTTTTATGGCAGGGTTCGGAAAATGCACGTGCGTTTTCGCACGTATCATTTTTCGGGCAGATAATACTGGTAGGCTTTGGTTTAAGCCGAATCCCAGTATTATTCTGTATAGATATAATATCTTTGTCTCAGTTGCATTTGTATTCGGTCGTAATACAAATGCGGGTATGTTTATACTGTTACGGGGTTATCCTGAAATTCGTTTCGGGATCACTTTTGAAAGTTGCCAGTTTCCAGTTCTCTATCACCCGTCTTTTAACATTCGTTTAAAGACGGATTTATCTTTTCTTCATGAGAGTGAGTCATGAGTGTGGAAGGTTCTAGATGGTGACTAGGTTCATGAATCTTAGTGACTCATTAGTGCATTTAATGATGGATGATGATGTGTTGTAATGAATCATTGTTTCATTAAATGACCATGCTAGGTGTTCTTTGTGACTCATTCATTTGTATTAGTGCTAATGGTCACTCTCTTGATTCCTACACTCACCTCCCTCCCCTTTAAAGTGGCCGGCCCCTCTTGGTGAAGAATGATGGTTGCTTGGAAAAAAGATTGATATAGTTTTGGACTCATGGAAATTAGATAGCCTCATTTCTCATTTCACCCGATCCAAAAGGCAACTTCATTAACCGTTCGTCCATGGCTTTGGACGAAGTGAGACAAAGTGTTCTAATCATTCTCTACTTCATCTTGGTCGTCTCTTTTAGCAAACTTGACGACCGAGTTGCCTCGGTTCAGAGGCGGGAGCCCGTTTAAAGATCCGTCGACGTGGTGCCATCTGGACGAGAAAACTGGAGATTCAGGAGATCGGAGCAGCCGCAACAAAGCATGGAATGATGGTTGAAGACCGAAGGACTCGGATCATTTGGTATAATATTTCTACCCACTTTGTAGTTTGTTAGTTTAGCTTTAATGGCAGATCCGGGTTATAGTACACGATAGCGCCAATTGTAAAAGTTTTTGTTCCGTATTTGGCGTCTGTTAGACGGCCGGGACGCTACCGTGTACTTACAGTGGTATCAGAGCCTCACCATTAAGCAATACTAACTTGTGCTAACGCGTTTAAAAGTCGATCGAACGGAATTTCCGAAACTATAATTTTCTGCATTAAAGTTTCTGTCGATTTTTAAAAGGGTCTAAAAATTATTTTGAGCATCACAGAAAAACAAGCAGACTTTTATAACAATACTAGTGAAATTTGGTGGCCCAACTCAACAGTAACGCCGTGGATCCGCGGCCCAAACAAGGGTTTGGCCGTGGATCCGCCGCCGTTTTGTGAGATTGGTACTCCAATTTTCTACAGTAGCTTCTACACAGTGAATTGTGGTTTCTGGAATGTTTCTTTTTGGCCCATATTTGGTTACTGTACAGCAGAAGTTCGTGGGGCCCACTTCGGGAAATTTTGTCGATCGAAATTTTAAACTTGTTAGTATACAGTACTTACTTTATATCTCCGACCGGGAATGTCATTCGAGCGGTAAATTGCGTCTAATTTTAATAGTTCTTTTAGACGGATTTGCGAACGTGACATTCGCGTTGATGTTCTGTGTTGTGCTGTAATGTTGCGGATTTGTCGTGGTGGATAGCAGTGTGCAATGGTAGTGCAGTTTGGATTTATTTGTACATTTGATATTGCGGGGTGAGCGTCCAACATGTGGACTGCCGTTGCTGCCTGTTTGTATAATATTCTTTTGGGGCACGACCGGGTTAAGGTCGATGTACCCGTTGTACATATTTTTATTTCTGTACTAGGTTTATCCCGCGAAGGAGTGCACGGATAGCCGGGTTCTGGAGAGCAACGGGTCCGTATCTCATGGCTTTGAGAGCCAGAGGGACCTCACTCTAGAATTGCCAGACTATTCGCCGCACTCGTAGGGGGTACAGGTTGACCCAAGGAGGGGTGCTCAAGTTACCGGATTTCTCATTTCACCCGATCCAAAAGGCAACTTCATTAACCGTTCGTCCATGGCTTTGGACGAAGCGAGACAAAGTGTTCTACTCATTCTCTACTTCATCTTGGTCGTCTCTTTTAGCAAACTTGACGACCGAGTTGCCTCGGTTCAGAGGCGGGAGCCCGTTTAAAGATTCGTCGACGTGGTGCCACCTGGATGAGAAGACTGGAGATTCAGGAGATCGGAGCAGCCGCAACAAAGCGTGGGATGATGGTTGAAGACCGAAGGACTCGGATCATTCGGTATAACAATTCTACCCACTTTGTAGTTTGTTAGTTTAGCTTTAATGGCATATCCGGGTTATAGTACGTGATAGCGCTAGTTGTAAAAGTTTTTGTTCCGCATTTAGCGTCTGTTAGACGGCCGGGACGCTACCGTATACTTACAAACATCTCAAATCTTTTTGTAGAATTAGGCTTGCCGAACAGTTTGTTCGAGGGGTACACCTTGGCATCTTAACAACCTTTTCAATTCCTTCGCGTAGTATCTTGGCAGATTGATTGGTTGAAGCCTGTCAAGTGCAAAATCGACACCATGCCATACTTCTTTTTCTACTTTGGTCTCCGTAGATTGGTAGAAGAGAATCGCCTTTTCACCTCTTCGCCTGGGAGGGACGTAGAAAGTTTGTAGTTCTTGTATGCTGTATGCATCCAGCACATCAAGTTCTTTGTAATGCCGAGACGGAGCCATTATGATTTGCAGACACTGATCTGCTCCGGTGAAGGTTTGCACTGACGGGAGGATGGAGAACACTGCGTTGGCCTCGTCCTCAGAGTCGCTGCCAAATACCAAAATAAGAGTAGATGGTTCGGGCTTGTTGTTTTCTTTTTGGGGTTGTCCCGAGTAGACTATTTTTTCATCTTCCTCGGTATTGCTCCCAAAGATCAGGATAGTGGCGACGAACTTCTGTTTATCCTCCGGCTTATGACACCTTTCCGTTTCTTCGAAATCTGGTAGGAAGTACTTTGCGTCTTCATATTTTCGGACCTCGTTTACGGAGAATGGATTTAGCTCCCCTGTGACGGTGTATTCTAAGCCGTCCTTAAAATTCTTCATACACTGATGTTGTGTAGAAGGGATGACATTGTACTCATGTAACTAAGGCATGCCGAGCAAAGCGTTATAGCAAGTCTTGGCGTCAATGACATGAAATTTGATGTCAGTGATGAGCAACCCGAAGCGTAGCGTCAGTGTTATGGATCCAAGCGTCCGTGACAGCTGTGAGTCAAACCCAGAGATGGTAATTTTGTCTTGAGCCAAGTGCTGAACGTTCATGCAAATCTCCTTCAGCACTCTCACGTTGATAAGGTTGACGGAGGATCCGTTGTCGACAAGGATTTTCCCTATATTAATGTCATGGCAGTACCCGGTGACGTATAATGGACGATTATGTTCGCACGTACCGAGGAGGAGATCTTCATCGCTGAATGTAATGTCATCTGTGTGAACCTCTTCCAGCTCATTCTTCATCTTCTCTTCTACGAAGAAAGCTTGGAACTGATCGGACTCTTATAATGCCTTAATCAGAGACTCTCGTACCTCTTTGGACAGGAGGAGAGCATCCAATATACTCAGTTGTGAGGGTATTTTCCTCAAATGTACTAGGACATTGTAATCCACCTTGTTTTTCCTAGGAGGGTCCCTCACTGCGAGCTCTTTGACAACTCCATCGTCGAGGGCGATTCCCTTTCTCTTTCCCTTTGTCTTTTCTGCTCGAACCTTTGTTTGTGGGTCCGAGATTCTTTTCAGACAGCATGCGGTTACATGGCTGAATATTCTCGCAGTTCTTCTCCTCCTTTTCTTTTTTGGAGGTGGAGTCTTTGAAAAGAAGGCTGAGGGGTATTTCGTCCTCAGAATCACTCCCGAAAGTAAGAACTTGGGGTTTTTCCCCTTCCAGACTGGTATCAACTATATGACAGTTGCCAGTCATTTTTTCACGCACATATGTCGCACTTTTTTGTCGTCGACGAGCTTCGCGCTTCATCCTCTTGAAGTGTTTTTGATGGGCAACGTATCCTTACCACCACTTTTGAAGGCACTGCATTTCTCGGTAGGGTGGGTAACCCTCCGATGATATAAGTAGTAGTTTGGATGCGAATCCTCTCCGTTGAGGCATATAACCCCGGGAGTGTTTCCTATGAGAGGTGGCAGCTTCATCCTCATTGATAGGGCTTTGGCGAAGCGCTTCTCTGCCTTTATCCTGCTCTTATTTGCTGCAGGTATGCTTTGGTTTGGTTGAAGTACTTTACGACTCATCCTTGCCGCGGCTTCTTCATCCTTACGCTGACGCTTAGCCTTTTCGTATATGGTTGTTTCACGTTCTCGGTCAACTTTGCTTTTTCGAAAGGCTTCGTTTAATAGCCTATCGATCGGGTCTTCTAGCAGTTCCGGAAATTTTAGCGCCGATCCTGCCCCCAATTCCTCCATGTAGTTTTCTGACGCCTAGAGAGTTCCTTCGTCATTTAACAACGAATGGGAGACCATGTGGCAACTTTCTACACATTCTTTGGTGTCTTTTGATAAGTCATTTTCCTCATCGTTGTCACTATCTTCGTTCTCAAGAATATACTTGAGGAACTCTTCAAGCGTGACCGGTGTCTACTCCTTCTGGTTGTACTCCTCCAGCGCGTCAATATACTTCTGTAGGTCTGTGCGCTTGTCATCATACTCGGCAGGCTGCACAGGCTTCTTGGTCTTCTTCTTTTTCTTCGAAGACTTCAAAGGCTCGACTTGGGGGTTTTGCCCTTTGTCAACAACTTTTAGTACGGGAAGCGGGTTCAGCATCCCTTCGATGATTTCAAGTTCAAGTGGGATTTTCCACCTGACTACTGGACATGCATGTAGAACCTTCAGCATTCTTTTGGTTTTAGCTGAAAGAACGACTTCCTATGGAGTTTCTTCCACGAGTGAGCATGATGCGCCCGGCTGTTCACACCAGAATATTGCATTATTATATTCTCCATTCTTATTCATTTAATAAATAAACAGGTGCTTTTGATGCATGTTTGCTACATATTACAGGTTACAGGTTCGTGGATCTAAAACAGTGAAGACGATGAAAAGACGATGCAAAAGTGGACTTTAACCAACAAACAGAAGACTCTTGATGAAGCCTACATCAAAGATAAAATTCACAAAATACAAGGCAATGCAAGGTCTAAGATTACAAGGAAAATGGTTAAAAAATCCTTAGCAAATTGTTCACCGGAGATCTGGAACCAACTTGGTAGCCCAATTGAGAAAAGAATTAAAGAATAACAGAGCCCAGAAAGCCCAAAGGAAGCACATGAAAAATGAGGAAATGAACCCTCCAATGGGCCGCGGAACCGCGGCCCAAGCCCTCCATTGCCGCGGTTCCGCGGCCATCTTGTGCGCGTACTTCGAGAATTTTTTTTCCAAAGTCTGAGGCGACGCTGAATAGGTCTTTTCTTACGGGTATTTCTGTAATTGTAAACATGCGGATCAAAATGTAACCTAGGGTTTCTATTTCCTATAAACAGAACTCTAAAGATTGTAATTTCTCATGCCTCCCTTTAATGAATAAAATTTAGAAATCTTTTGGAAAGCATCGGTGTTTCTTTTCCATTCAGAAATTCAGATCTGACAAACCTGCATGGATGATTGGAGGAATGCATCTGTAAAGTAAGTAGATTTATTTATTTTCTTGCCTTAGTTAATTTCAATTCCTGCCGTAGATTAAATTTATTTTCCCTGCCCTAGTTATAACTTTTAATTAATTGCCCTAGGATAATTTAGATTTTTAGATTTAATAATCTGTCCGAACACCTTACGGAATCAACTCGTTAAGACACATAAAAGGAATTTACCCGTCTCTGCGGATCGACCCGTACTCACCAGCTAGCTGCGAAGCGACGCCGTTTCTGATTACGGTAAACTACAAATTTTTGATTAATCAAATGGCGCGATCGGTACGTCTTCTTCCTTCGCATTCATTTGTACATATTTTTGCATTTGCATACTTATTTGAAAACCAATAAAAATTTGAAAAATTTCAAAAATTATAAAAATTATTGTATTCAATATTGGCTAATTGACTTTGGTTTGACAAATAGGTTAACTGGCTAGGAACAACTAGATCTTAGACTTAGTGAATTAAAAACCCTAAAAATAACCTCCCTTAAAGTTTAGCGGTAGAAAGTATATGTTTTGTAGTTTATTTAGAAATAGGCAAATTTTGAGTTCACTTCTTGGGCTAAGTCAAAACGAAGGAAAAATATTGAAGCTTTTATTAGAGTATAAGTTTGAAAAATAGTTCCTAGCTTAAGTCTAGATTCTGAAAACGTATACCCTACAATTTGCACAATCACGCACCTTGAAACTTGGAATAGTAGAAGAGACCTTGAAGTGCTCTTGTCTAAAGTCCTTAGTACGAAGAAAATAAAAGAAAAAAAAGTGAATAAAGAAAAAATTGGACACTGGTTTTTGTGATTACTTAAGGCTGTAAAAATAGAAAAATATTTAGCGAGGGTGCTTCATCACCTAGTGCCATAGACCAACTGGTTTGGGAGTCACTGCTAAAGCCTTGGGTGTTGCAAAACTAGGAAGTACGCTTTAAAGTGCTAACGCATCTTATAATCGGTTGTTGGTACCTCAAGAAGTATTAACGGTCGCATGAAGGATGTGTAAGCAAATTTCATTTAAAAATTCATTAATTAATAAGTGCTTTGGACAATGGACGAGAGTACGATTGCTTGATTTGAATTTCCAAGTGTAGGGGTGATATTTACACACACGTGGGGATATGTGATTGGAATTTAGATAAGAGAGAGGAATGAAAAATAGAACTTATAGCTTTAATAGAGTTGATAGAAATTCCTAAGTGGAGATGTAACCCTAGAAGGAAAACTTAAGAGATGCCGAAAGCTAAGTAGGTCTACATAACATATATAATCTTAAGTTAGATGATTAGGAAGTGAGAAGAATATGGGTGGATAATTTACGAGTAAAAGATAATAGAATTCCTTGTTAGAAAACCTAATTGGAGAACAAAAGTCAATGGGCCGAATTGATAGGATTTTGTGGGTAGTATCCGCTGAAAACCCTCAGGAGACAACACTCCTCCTACTAGGGACACCTAGAGGTTTAACGGCTTGTTGCACGTGCTCAGTGCAATCGCGTTTCCCTGCGAAAGTGCGGTTAGGTTTTTTGTAATGAATAAAAAATAAGTTTGCTCGAGGACGAGCAAAAGATAAGTTTGGGGGTATTTGTTCACACCAGAATATTGCATTATTATATTCTCCATTCTTATTCATTTAATAAATAAACAGGTGCTTTTGATGCATGTTTGCTACATATTACAGGTTACAGGTTCGTGGATCTAAAACAGTGAAGACGATGAAAAGACGATGCAAAAGTGGACTTTAACCAACAAACAGAAGACTCTTGATGAAGCCTACATCAAAGATAAAATTCACAAAATACAAGGCAATGCAAGGTCTAAGATTACAAGGAAAATGGTTAAAAAATCCTTAGCAAATTGTTCACCGGAGATCTGGAACCAACTTGGTAGCCCAATTGAGAAAAGAATTAAAGAATAACAGAGCCCAGAAAGCCCAAAGGAAGCACATGAAAAATGAGGAAATGAACCCTCCAATGGGCCGCGGAACCGCGGCCCAAGCCCTCCATTGCCGCGGTTCCGCGGCCATCTTGTGCGCGTACTTCGAGAATTTTTTTTCCAAAGTCTGAGGCGACGCTGAATAGGTCTTTTCTTACGGGTATTTCTGTAATTGTAAACATGCGGATCAAAATGTAACCTAGGGTTTCTATTTCCTATAAACAGAACTCTAAAGATTGTAATTTCTCATGCCTCCCTTTAATGAATAAAATTTAGAAATCTTTTGGAAAGCATCGGTGTTTCTTTTCCATTCAGAAATTCAGATCTGACAAACCTGCATGGATGATTGGAGGAATGCATCTGTAAAGTAAGTAGATTTATTTATTTTCTTGCCTTAGTTAATTTCAATTCCTGCCGTAGATTAAATTTATTTTCCCTGCCCTAGTTATAACTTTTAATTAATTGCCCTAGGATAATTTAGATTTTTAGATTTAATAATCTGTCCGAACACCTTACGGAATCAACTCGTTAAGACACATAAAAGGAATTTACCCGTCTCTGCGGATCGACCCGTACTCACCAGCTAGCTGCGAAGCGACGCCGTTTCTGATTACGGTAAACTACAAATTTTTGATTAATCAAATGGCGCCGTTGCCGGGGATGGCATAGAACTTTCCTTTTCGCAATTTCGGGTTAATCAAATAAAATAAAATAAAAATCATAAAAATCATAAAAATCAAAAAAATATAAAAATATATCAATTATTATTTTTGGAAAGGGTACTGTGTTGTTTGAATCTTGCAGGATCTACACAAAGACGGATCTGGAAATTTCCAGAAGGCAAATCAGAAAAGGGTATATCAGAACAGAGGGAGAGTACCACCACAGAGCCGTACAGTTTTTTTCAGGACCCGATCCAGCAGAATAACCGCGGAACCGCGGCCTTGATGTGCTAAAAACCGCGGCATTTCTGACGGTTCATCGCAAAAAAAATTTCACGGTTTGATTTCTAATTTTCCCCTCTGTAAATCCTCATATATTTTTTCTGGAAATTCCTGCAAGATTTTGTGCACTTTAAAAATATATTCCCTTCCAAATAACGATCTTATGCAGGATTTTTTGGGCCCCGTTGAACTAAATTGATTGCAAGAAATATTTTGTTGTTGCATATCTTTTCTCGAATATCTTTTCGCAACAATTTTTTCCAAATAAAGATTCTTGTGATATGCTTCAAATAATAACCAATTGCAAGTAATATTTTGCTGTTGCATATATTTTCTATAAAATATTTTGCTGTTGCATATCTTTTCTCTAAAAATCTTTTTGCAACAAAATTTTTCCAAATAAAGAGAAAGAAAAAAATTAATGAAAAATGAAAATAAAAAGGACAAATATTTTATAGAACTTGCAAAATTTTTTAGCCCCAAATAAATCCTTGCACCATCCAACCTTCCTTTTTGTCACCTTTCTTCTTTTAACATGGGTACCCCACATAAAAAATCATTAGCCGAACTTTGGTATCCCGAACCTAATTTTGCATCATATGTCAATGTGTTCGGTCAATTTAAAAACGATCCCTCCATGCCTAAAAAATCTCTGAAAGATCACATAGAGGAGTCTAGGAGAAACAGTTTGACTTTTCAACCCACTTTGTGTCAACCTAGTCAACCTTTACCACCTACATATGTTGACACCACTTTTCCAAGTCCTGCTGTAACTCCTAGGCCGATGTCCATTGCTGAGCATATTGCTTAATCTCGCAGTCGATCTTTCACCCCTCTCCACTCATCTAGTTCTAGGGATCCGCACGATTATTCACCTTTTTATCCATATGTTGACCCTATCCCTACCCAACCATCCACTTCCTACCAGTCATACCCAACCTTCCCACCTTCATTAGACACTGTTTCGACACAGCCATTAGGGAGTTTCACATATCCAACCAATTTTGAATCGTTTACTAAAACCCCCTTACCACCAAAGTCTAGTTTGGAAGAGGCGTTGGAGGCGTATATCGCAGCAACAAACAAAATGGTTAGGAATGTGGAAGCGTCCGTGGCCACCCTTATGCAACCTGCTGAACCGGTAGCTAGTTTTCCGCTAGCTCCAAATTTTTCAATGCATGAGGCAGCAGTTGGACAGAGTGAGAATGAGAGAGGATTTTCAAATCAAACCTACCCTTACCCAATTGAAGCCCACAACTCCTGTTTTCCATCGATTGCCCTAAATAGTTCACCTATTGAAAATAAAAATGAGTTGTGTGATTTTGTAGTGTTTGATTTGCCAGATTGTGAGGAACCCCTTTCGAATGAAACCGCACCTAATCCTTTCGATCTCTACACCTCCACTCTAGAACCTAAATCGATAAATATCCATGCTTTTGATGAGGTGTCTAAAGAAATTGATTTTCACTTGATTGAGGATATAGACGCCGGGAATATTTCGGATGATGAACCTGTCGATTTACTTGAGATTTTATGTTCAAATCATCATCCCGAGTTATTAAATGTTTCTCCCGAATCTCATATACGTCTAGATTTTGGTGATAATGGAATGGATGAATTAAATATTGAGGATAGTATTGAGAAGAGTCCTGAGGATAATATTGAGGTTGAATCATTTTTGTTTGATGTGTCTGATTTTCCAATTCATCCTCCTGAACCTTTGACTGTTATATCACCCTCCCTCCTTCCCATCGTTCCGACCCCGCTTGAAGACTGTGAGCTTGAAACCTTTTCCTTTGAATCTGACACAGATCTTACAGATAATAACACTTATGAGTGTTTCACTTTTTTGGACGATGTTGATGACTCACCGCCCGAGTTTGAGTCCTTTACATTTTCAGTTGAGCCATCAGACTCGGTTGATTATAGTAGTTTCGAACCATTAATGGAATCTTTCAAGATTGAAACAGTTTACTATGGTGAGAAAGATACTATCCCTAATTCACTCCCTTTCGTCTTTCCCATTGTTCCGACCGAACAAATGACCGTTACGCTTTCATCATCTATACCAAGTTCGGCGTATCCATGTTTTCTTGCGAATCTTGAGGGATTTGACCCCATTGCACGACGAGTTGATAGATTAGCACAATCATTTTTCACACATCGGTCATCACATATTGCGCTAATTTATTCACTCGAATTACACCCTCAAGTTCGCACGACCCTTCTTTCTCCTTTCCGCCCTTCTTCTCCCCCACCGAGACCATATTCTACCATTCTTCTTTCCACACGGTCTCGCGTGTTTCTCATTTCTTTCCTCCTCGCCCCATTCTTGCACCAACTATACCATTACCACGATAAGATTTTTGAATGGTTGGTGCTAACCTTTGGCTTGTGTAAGGCCAAGCTTAAGTTTGGGGGGAACCTTGTTGTATATTTGTACATATATTTTTTGTTTTCTTTTTCTATAAAAAATAAAAAAAATTCAAAACATTAAAAAAAATATATTTTTTTTTTATAAATAAATAAACAGGGGAGTGCCGGTATCCTGACCCTCTTGGTTTAGCATGACAGTGAGGACACTGTCAAGTTCAAGTTTGGGGGTATGATCGGTACGTCTTCTTCCTTCGCATTCATTTGTACATATTTTTGCATTTGCATACTTATTTGAAAACCAATAAAAATTTGAAAAATTTCAAAAATTATAAAAATTATTGTATTCAATATTGGCTAATTGACTTTGGTTTGACAAATAGGTTAACTGGCTAGGAACAACTAGATCTTAGACTTAGTGAATTAAAAACCCTAAAAATAACCTCCCTTAAAGTTTAGCGGTAGAAAGTATATGTTTTGTAGTTTATTTAGAAATAGGCAAATTTTGAGTTCACTTCTTGGGCTAAGTCAAAACGAAGGAAAAATATTGAAGCTTTTATTAGAGTATAAGTTTGAAAAATAGTTCCTAGCTTAAGTCTAGATTCTGAAAACGTATACCCTACAATTTGCACAATCACGCACCTTGAAACTTGGAATAGTAGAAGAGACCTTGAAGTGCTCTTGTCTAAAGTCCTTAGTACGAAGAAAATAAAAGAAAAAAAAGTGAATAAAGAAAAAATTGGACACTGGTTTTTGTGATTACTTAAGGCTGTAAAAATAGAAAAATATTTAGCGAGGGTGCTTCATCACCTAGTGCCATAGACCAACTGGTTTGGGAGTCACTGCTAAAGCCTTGGGTGTTGCAAAACTAGGAAGTACGCTTTAAAGTGCTAACGCATCTTATAATCGGTTGTTGGTACCTCAAGAAGTATTAACGGTCGCATGAAGGATGTGTAAGCAAATTTCATTTAAAAATTCATTAATTAATAAGTGCTTTGGACAATGGACGAGAGTACGATTGCTTGATTTGAATTTCCAAGTGTAGGGGTGATATTTACACACACGTGGGGATATGTGATTGGAATTTAGATAAGAGAGAGGAATGAAAAATAGAACTTATAGCTTTAATAGAGTTGATAGAAATTCCTAAGTGGAGATGTAACCCTAGAAGGAAAACTTAAGAGATGCCGAAAGCTAAGTAGGTCTACATAACATATATAATCTTAAGTTAGATGATTAGGAAGTGAGAAGAATATGGGTGGATAATTTACGAGTAAAAGATAATAGAATTCCTTGTTAGAAAACCTAATTGGAGAACAAAAGTCAATGGGCCGAATTGATAGGATTTTGTGGGTAGTATCCGCTGAAAACCCTCAGGAGACAACACTCCTCCTACTAGGGACACCTAGAGGTTTAACGGCTTGTTGCACGTGCTCAGTGCAATCGCGTTTCCCTACGAAAGTGCGGTTAGGTTTTTTGTAATGAATAAAAAATAAGTTTGCTCGAGGACGAGCAAAAGATAAGTTTGGGGGTATTTGTTCACACCAGAATATTGCATTATTATATTCTCCATTCTTATTCATTTAATAAATAAACAGGTGCTTTTGATGCATGTTTGCTACATATTACAGGTTACAGGTTCGTGGATCTAAAACAGTGAAGACGATGAAAAGACGATGCAAAAGTGGACTTTAACCAACAAACAGAAGACTCTTGATGAAGCCTACATCAAAGATAAAATTCACAAAATACAAGGCAATGCAAGGTCTAAGATTACAAGGAAAATGGTTAAAAAATCCTTAGCAAATTGTTCACCGGAGATCTGGAACCAACTTGGTAGCCCAATTGAGAAAAGAATTAAAGAATAACAGAGCCCAGAAAGCCCAAAGGAAGCACATGAAAAATGAGGAAATGAACCCTCCAATGGGCCGCGGAACCGCGGCCCAAGCCCTCCATTGCCGCGGTTCCGCGGCCATCTTGTGCGCGTACTTCGAGAATTTTTTTTCCAAAGTCTGAGGCGACGCTGAATAGGTCTTTTCTTACGGGTATTTCTGTAATTGTAAACATGCGGATCAAAATGTAACCTAGGGTTTCTATTTCCTATAAACAGAACTCTAAAGATTGTAATTTCTCATGCCTCCCTTTAATGAATAAAATTTAGAAATCTTTTGGAAAGCATCGGTGTTTCTTTTCCATTCAGAAATTCAGATCTGACAAACCTGCATGGATGATTGGAGGAATGCATCTGTAAAGTAAGTAGATTTATTTATTTTCTTGCCTTAGTTAATTTCAATTCCTGCCGTAGATTAAATTTATTTTCCCTGCCCTAGTTATAACTTTTAATTAATTGCCCTAGGATAATTTAGATTTTTAGATTTAATAATCTGTCCGAACACCTTACGGAATCAACTCGTTAAGACACATAAAAGGAATTTACCCGTCTCTGCGGATCGACCCGTACTCACCAGCTAGCTGCGAAGCGACGCCGTTTCTGATTACGGTAAACTACAAATTTTTGATTAATCACCGGCACATCCACCTTTTTGGGAGTGTGCTTCTGCGGTGGATTTACCCTCCAGTTCTCAGACAGCATGAGCATCCCTTGTTGATACTGGTCCTCAACCCAGTTCTTGAAGACGTAGAAATCTTCAATTTGGTAGCTCACCATTCTATGATGGGAGCAGTAGTTAGGGTTGTTGACATCGCTGGGTTGTGGTAGACGCCGTGGGTCTGGCAATGTGATGAGTTTGTTATGCACTGCCAATTTAAATAGTCTCCTCATCTTATCACAAGGAAACGAATAAGCGCGTCCTAGTCTTTCCTCCATGGACGGGCGCGGACACGCGTTGTTTTGGCAAGCGGCCGGTTTTGGGCCACTCGGTTGTTGTTGCGTGTTGGCAATAAAGGATGCTTTCCCTTTACCCTTGCTATTTCGAGTGTCCTTATTTGAAGGGGAAGGCCCTTGGCCCATCTGGTCTATTTGGACCAGTTTATCGATCAAAGCCTGGAAGGTGGTTGGTTTGAAGAATGTCATGAACCGGGATACAGTCGTTTGAGGATCAAGAGTCCCAATGAACATGCCCACGGTGGGAGAATCTTCAATGCGTTGTTCGCACTTTGACCATAGGTTCTGCCACCGAATCGCGTATTAGACCCAAGTTTCTCCTGACCTTACCCTGGCATTGATTAATGTGGTGATCGGGGTGCGCTCGCTTGCGCTGGCGAACCGCTCTATGAACAGTAGTTCCATCTCTATGAATGTTTTCATAGAGTCATTTGGGAGCTCCGAGTACCATTCAAAGACTGTAACACCCAGCCCCTTTTTATACCAATACCCGTACTTCTCTTTAACTTATAAAATTTTATTTTAATTATAATTATTAATTTATTTTAAAACCCCTTTTAAGCCCAAGTCCCAATATCTCAAACCCACACCCATTTCCTGTTCTCTCTTTACAGATTCCTCAAATCATTTTCACTAATCATAATTAAATTCCCCAATTAATCCACTCTTAAATCCCATTAATCACCGTATAATTCTTATTCATTTCTCTTAATAAATTTTTAATCCTCACTCTCTCTTCCTTAATTTTACCAATTAAAATTTTCCCACGTTTCCCTCTCTCTTTCTCTCTCTTCCTCACGATCTCTTTCTCTCTCTCACTCTCTCCCCAGCTCACGCCACTCTCTTTCCCTCACACACGTTTTTCTTCTCTCTCTCCCTTCTAATAATTACCAATAAATCTATTTTTCCCCCCTACGTTATCTCTTCCTCTCTCCTCTCTCTCTCACGTACACCCACATTCTCTCTCTTCCTCTCTCTCTCACGCACACCCATGTTCTCTCACCCTCCCTCTCTCTCCCATTTTTCTTTCTGTTTCCCTCTCGAACCCGCGCCCACGCCAGGGTGTCGCGCTCGCCGCCGTCCCCTCACCGTCGCTCGCCTCCAACTCACCTGACTCACGTCGCTCGCCCCCACCTCGCCGCCTTCACCCTCGTCCTCAGCCCTCGTCGCACCTACCAATCCGCCTACACCCGAGCCGACTCCCTCTCACCGCCGTTCAACCACTGCCGGCGCCCCCTCATCTCACCCTCAACTCGAGACCCCATCAACCCGCCACCACCTACACCTCCCCTTCGACCACCATCCACCGAGCTCCTCCTCATGCAACCCACGACTCCATGGCAGAGCTCGAGGCCCATGGCAGCTCCTCCTTGGCCGAGACACCACCTCTGCATCACCTACGACCTCTTTAACGGCCCCCAACATCACCGCCGACCACCCTCTACCGATCATGACTCCCTCAACCTCCATCTTCAAACCCATCATCCTCGCCCGGCCCCTCCTTCGTCCCCAGAGCATCCTCGCTGCCTTCTTCGACCGTCAGAGTTCCTCCTTCTCCCCTTTCCCGCTCAACCCACCACTAAGCCGTCGCCGCCATTCATCACCGCATCGTCGACCGCCACCTCCAATGACACCCTACCAGCTCCTCACAACCCAGTAGCAACCACATGCTTCACCTCCAGCCAACCTTCGCTGCCCATACTCGAGCTCCTAGCCTAGTCCAAGCCCCAAGGCCACGCTAAGATCGAGCCGAAGCCTAACCTTGCTGTGTTTCCATGCCACTGCCATGCGTCTCCAGGCAAGTATTTTACTTGCTTACATGCTAATCTACTCGTGTTACAAATTCAAAAGTATAAGTTATGAATTTGCAATTCCCGATAAAATTAAACGACATACCAGTTCGATGCATGATCCCAATGAAAATACTCACCTAATTTGACGGGACTGGACTGTTTATATTGGCCCATGTAGTGATGAATACCTTGTATAAATTTCACTGGATAATACGACTATTAGCGACTAAAACGACTACCCCTAAGTTTACCTGTAAAACTAGAAATTTCCCGTATCTGAAAATTATTAAAATCACCATAAATTATATACATAATGGAATGATCCGTTCTAGGGCTTAAATTGAAGCCGACTCGACGAACTATAACCCTATGCAAATTTCTAAATGTTTCTGTACTTACACTGTGACAATATTTGGATCGGAGTGCTACTATGGACTGCAGTCCAGAGCGACTCTGTTTACTGTGTGCTGTCCCGTAATGAGTACCACCATGTTTCCTTAACTCGTAGGTTGCGGAACTCCACTGTTTATTAAAGGTGAATCTGTTAGCTAGACAACACAAGTAGTTTCATTCTGTTTCGTCATCATTTGTTATTTAATCTGTAATTTAAAAGATGGGGACGTATAACAGTCCCAACAGAATCAGAATTGACATACTAGTATTGAACAGTGTATATCTCCTGACGTACAGACGCGATTGAGAATCCGTCTGTTGCGTTGAAAACCTTACTGAAAGTGACACGTACTTGTACACAATCAGTGAACCTTATTATTTTATTGCATTGTCGACGTCTGTGGGACGCGTGTACGTGTGACTATAAGTGGTATGGGACACTTATGGAAGCTTTTGCATGGGTGTCACAGATAAGGCACCAGACACTGCCATTTATCTTAAGTATTAGTCGGGACGTGCTTGATGGAGGTCCTGCCTCCAGTTCTCGCGCAGAATTGTCACAGACCGATTGGTATTTGAGGTTATGGTTAGCGTTTGATGTAGACCACGGGATGTAGGGTAGTTTGAGTGTGAGTTCAACAGAATCTCGGGAGTCCCATGCCGGCTTATATATATGGAGATATATGGAGATTTACAGGGTACATGATTATTACCGTGAGTTACATGTTGGGCCCGTGGTCCCTTACCCTTGGGTTCTACCCTTGGGTGGAGGACACTCACGAGTGGTTGACTCTCACACTTGGACTGACGATAGGCTTAGTGACCTGTACAATGAGACTTAGAGACTGATAGGGATAATGGCATTGATATACATTATTTACCGTTGTTGACATACCTGGCATATTATAATACTGTTTTACTGTTCACTTGATCTATTAGACAATTCATTGGTTATTGCATGTTCATATCTTTACCGTCTTGATTTACTGTTATATATCTATTATCACCGTTCGAGTTGTCACTTGTATCTATATATTATATTTCTATTGTGTCGCTCTGACGACCTAAGTATGCATGCTCAGTGTGAGGAGTGGATTTAGCCGGGACCGGGACCAGACGTACATCACGGACATCTTGTCTAGCTATCCAGAGTTATTCCCTTTTGTTTCCCATCAGGTCAGTTCTTTGTATTTGATTCGTTTCAGTTATTGCATTTCTCATCACCTGCGCATTATTTACTGTTTACCACGTAAAGCTAGAAGCCGAAGTGTGACTACGGCAGGACATTCTCTTGACCGTAGGAGCATGGCTAGCCTTGTCAACCCCTCGTATTCCGTATTTTGGGAAGCGGGGCGTGACATGGTTTAGTTGGTATCAGAGACAGGTTTTGCTTCGATTGAGATTGCAGTTTTCCGTGTATAGCTCGACAATCTAAGACATCTATCGGTCTAGGTTGTAAACTTATTATTCTTGATCCATATTCACATTGTGTGTTCCGCTATCCATTCGCTAGGGTTTCAGGTGACTTGGCAAAGTTACATGGTTGTAATTGTGAACTACATCACGGTTACACTACCGTACTCTGTTTAAGTGACTTAGAGTCATTAAGTTGATTTTTCCACTTGTAATGAATTTCATCACATCTGATATTCTTGAATCTTTGTCCAATCCATATTATATTTGATTCTTATAGCTTGTGCCTTATATCATCCTCAAAATTATTGTTTCAGGATCATGTCTTCCAACGACTCTTCCTCTATCTCCACTCCCCAGAATCAGACCATTGAGATTCTGAGTGTACTGCAAGGTCTGAAGGAAGCCCAGGAGCGAACGAACGACTTGGTAGCTGAAGGACTGAGAAGGAAGGTGAATCAGGCACCAGCGGGAGTCTCAAATTGTAAAGGGATCCCTGTTAGACGAGGAAAAGAGAAGAAGATGAAGCGCCAATTTTTCCCCGCGACAGAAGCAACAGAAGACCCCATGTTGTGGGTACTGTAAGAGGCCAGGACATCTTCAGAAGGATTGTCGCCGCGCTCAAGGGAAATGTCTGATTTGCGGATCCAGTGAACATCTTATCAACGATTGCCCAAAAAGGAAGGAGCTACAAGGAGGAGACTCGTCCACACTCCCCACTTCTGCCAGGTGATGATTATTGCGTAGTTCGAACTTCGAGGATAAGGCGGACCCAGCACAGGATTCAACTCGCGTGACGAGAATGCAGCAGTCTAGTAATCAAAGAAGAATTTTTCATGTTTTCTACTTTCAGTAGTAATGTTGTCATCCTCTTATAAACATTTCTTTTCGTTTGAAATTTTGTATCCGTCGAACTTTGAGTTGAATGCAATAAAAACTTTGAATCGTAGCATGTGTAACGTTCTCTTGCTTTCCCTTATTTATTCTATTCTTTACCACAGCATTTTAATTATGATTTCTCAGTTCCTGCCCACAGCATATTGTTCATGTACTCCGTATCCTTAACTATTTTCGATATGTTCCACTGTCTGATCATGACTCTTTCTTTTCAGGCCATGGCCCACCCTGGAGCAGCGCCGCATCTAGATGAGGATGCACAGTCATGCGTTTCCTTAGACCGCACGCTGATGAGTTCTGACGATGAGGTCAACGGTCCCCAGATCATTTTCGGAATCAGCGATTCCGAGGACGAAGGAGCCGCCGCCCCAGAGTTTGACATGATAGGCGATTCCGACGAAGAGGAAGAAGACCCTGAAGAGAACCCGGTAGAGGAAAATCCCATGGAAGAGAATCCAGAAGAAGAGAATCACATGGATTCAGACCTCGATGAAGAAGCTCCAGCCGAGGAAGAAGGACCAGAAGATCAAGACCCTACTGTGGAAGAACTCCCAATAGCTATCCCAGCGAGGCGATATGGGAATGGACGCTCCTACCTGAGCGCGCGAGCCTACCGCAGCCTGCTGAATCTCCACAACCGCGACTGACGGGATTTCTTTTAGATGTTGTCTTATCTGGCCAAATAAATCTGTGTATAGTTTAGGGCCACCTTTCGTCTTTGAGAATGCTTTGTTTAAAATCTTCTGGAATAAAATAAATTGCTGAGTTCGCTAATCTTTCGATCTTCTTAGTTCACTTGATGCTTGATTATTTCTTCTATACAATTATTTTCCCTACTGAGATCTGTCCACCCCTACTCCTTACATTGTCTTAACCCTCACTGAGATTAACTAGTACCGCACCCGATCTTTTAGAGGTCCACCCTTCATCCTCCGTCTGTACCTCGTTTGAGATCCTTCTGGGAGGAGAAAATTTTAGTGAAATTTCCGAGTTCGCTAACCCTTCAAATTTTTGATTCACATGATGTACCGACCATTATCCTCCCCATACATCTTTCCCCTAGTAGTCCTTTGCTGCTCACCCTTACTTCCTGTGCTGACCCGACCCCAACCTCTTTGATCTTCAGTCTAAAGCCGTCACACCCCGACCTTCTGAATGAGCCACACTTCCTTGTAATCCCTACCCTAGCTAGCCCTATACATTTTTGTGTTTTTTTCCTTTTACCATAACTATATTTAGGGACAGTGTCATTCGAAAATTTAGTTTTCATTATTTTGTATTTATCGAAGGGTGCGTTTTATTGACTATCCCCGCTTTACGCATTTCAAGTACTTCACTACTAGCTTTCCCATTATTTTTCGGTAGCGCAACCTTACATCGCGCATATTTTCGTTCCATATTTCTTATTTTCACTATGTGAGTTTTCTACGTTATTTGATCGATACATTATCCTAAAATGTTTTAATCTACCGACTACTACTTTATTGTCGTTACTTTATTTTCGGGTATTGTGCCTATGATTACTATTATAAATGGTTGTGCCCTATACTTATTATTTCTGCTTAGCTACTTTTGATATACTTATATGTGCACATATTTAGATTTCGAGTTTATCGAACACGCTTTGAGTATTATTGTTCGTTATTGTTATCTATGTTCTCGTATACATGTAGTTACCCTTATGGTTATTCCTGCCTTATACCTATTTGGACCTATCTTTTTGTATGTTATTCTTACGTATATATACCTTCACAATTTATCCACCCGTTTTAAGTAAACTACTAGTGTTCGATGTAGTAACTTTTCGTTTATTTATTTATAACTTGTCGTTCTTTGAAATTTCGAGGACGAAATTTTTGTAAGGGTGGTATGATGTAACGCCCAGCCCCTTTTTATACCAATACCCGTACTTCTCTTTAACATATAAAGTTTTATTTTAATTATAATTATTAATTTATTTTAAAACCCCTTTTAAGCCTAAGTCCCAATATCTCAAACCCACACCCATTTCCTGTTCTCCCTTTACAGATTCCTCAAATCATTTTCACTAATCACAATTAAATTCCCCAATTAATCCACTCTTAAATCCCATTAATCACCGTATAATTCTTATTCATTTCTCTTAATAAATTTTTAATCCTCTCTCTCTCTTCCTTAATTTTACCAATTAAAATTTTCCCACGTTTCCCTCTCTCTTTCTCTCTCTTCCTCACGATCTCTTTCCCTCTCTCACTCTCTCCCCAGCTCACGCCACTCTCTCTCCCTCACACACATTTTTCTTCTCTCTCTCCCTTCTAATAATTACCAATAAATCTATTTTTTCCCCCTACGTTATCTTTTCCTCTCTCCTCTCTCTCTCACGCACACCCATATTCTCTCTCTTCCTCTCTCCTCTCTCTCTCACGCACACCCACGTTCTCTCACCCTCCCTCTCTCTCCCATTTTTCTTTCTACTTCCCTCTCGAACCCGCGCCCACGCCAGGGTGTCGCGCTCGCCGCCGTCCCCTCACCGTCGCTCGCCTCCAACTCACCTGACTCACGTCGCTCGCCCCCACCTTGCCGCCTTCACCCTCGTCCTCAGCCCTCGTCGCACCCACCAATCCGCCTACACCCAAGCCGACTCCCCCTCACCGCCGCTCAACCACCGCCGGCGCCCCCTCATCTCACCCTCAACTTGAGACCCCATCAACCCGCCACCACCTACACCTCCCCTTCGACCACCATCCACCGAGCTCCTCCTCATGCAACCCATGACTCCATGGCCAAGCTCGAGGCCCATGGCAGCTCCTCCTTGGCCGAGACACCACCTCTGCATCACCTACGACCTCTTTAACGGCCCCCAACATCACCGCCGACCACCCTCTACCGATCATGACTCCCTCAACCTCCATCTTCGAACCCATCGTCCTCGCCCGGCCCCTCCTTCGCCACCAGAGCATCCTCGCTGCCTTCTTCAACCGTCGGAGTACCGCCAACCACCGCGACGCCTCCACCCGCTTCCTTTTCCTCTCCTCTGTCGAAAGAAACACCCAAAAACCGAGCTCTCCTCCTTTTCCCCTTTCCTGCTCAACCCACCACTAAGCCGTCGCCGCCATTCATCACCTCATCGTCGACTGCCACCTCCAATGACACCCTACCAGCTCCTCACAACCCAGTAGCAACCACATGCTTCACCTCCAGCCAACCTTCGCTGCCCATACTCGAGCTCCTAGCCTAGTCCAAGCCCCGAGGCCACGCTAAGATCGAGCCGAGGCCAAACCTTGCTGTGTTTCCATGCCACTGCCATGCGTCTCCAGGCAAGTATTTTACTTGCTTACATGCTAATCTACTCGTGTTACAAATTCAAAAGTATAAGTTATGAATTTGCAATTCCCGATAAAATTAAACGACATACATGTTCGATGCATGATCCCAATGAAAATACTCACCTAATTTGACGGGACTGGACTGTTTATATTGGCCCATGTAGTGATGAATACCTTGTATAAATTTCACTGGATAATACGACTATTAGCGACTAAAACGACTACCCCCAAGTTTACCTGTAAAACTAAAAATTTCCCGTATCTGAAAATTATTAAAATCACCATAAATTATATACAAAATGGAATGATGCGTTCGAGGGCTTAAATCGAAGACGACTCGACGAACTATAACCCTATGCAAATTTCTAAATGTTTCTGTACTTAAGCTATGACAATATTTGGATCGGAGTGCTACTCTGGACTGCAGTCCAGAGCGACTCTGTTTACTGTGTGCTGTCCCGTAATGAGTACCACCCTGTTTTCTTAACTCGTAGGTTGTGGAACTCCACTGTTTATTAAAAGTGAATCTGTTAGCTAGACAACACAAGTAGTTTCATTCTGTTTCGTCATCATTTGTTATTTAATCTGTAATTTAAAAGATGGGGACGTATAACAGTCCCAACAGAATCAGAATTGGCATACTAGTATTGAACAGTGTATATCTCCTGACGTACAGACGCGATTGAGAATCCGTCTGTTGTATTAAAAACCTTACTGAAAACCCTAGATTCCATTCAACTGTAGAGTCGCTAAATTCTGATCCCAACTGGGATTAAAATGCGTTGCGAAACGGACTTCCGATTCTGAAACCGGATTTTCAGCCGTGGACGCTTAAAATGAAACGGCCATAACTACTGATCCGGAAACCCGATTGGCGTGAAACTAAATTCGCTGGATAGATAATTGAACATACTATTCATTCCCCGTTCATCGTTTCGCTAAATTGTACACGTATGATTCAGGATAAATTGTGCAAGTGGTAGAATACTGTTCTATGACATCTTAATTATGCTTTACATACTGTTTCTTCATCATATCATACATATATCACTGCATTGATAACCTAGTGATCATGTGCATTACCCAGTGTTAGGTATTAGTGATGATTGTGGCAAGTACGTTAGTGTTCGTGCATAAGTGAATAAGTGAAAGTGACGCGTACTTGTACACAATCAGTGAACCTTATTATTTTATTGCATTGTCGACGTCTGTGGGACGCGTGTACGTGTGACTATAAGTGGTATGGGACACTTATGAAAGCTCTTGCATGGGTGTCACAGATAAGGCACCAGACACTGCCATTTATCTTAAGTATTAGTCGGGACGTGCTTGATGGAGGTCCTGCCTCCAGTTTTTACGCAGACTTGTCACAGACCGATTGGTATTTGAGGTTATGGTTCGCGTTTGATGTAGACCACGGGATGTGGGGTAGTTTGAGTGTGAGTTCAACAGAATCTCGGGAGTCCCATGCCGGCTTATATATATGGAGATTTACAGGGTACATGATTATTACCGTGAGTTACATGTTGGGCCCGTGGTCCCTTGCCCTTGGGTTCTACCCTTGGGTGGAGGACACTCACGAGTGGTTGACTCTCACACTTGGATTGACGATAGGCTTAGTGACCTGTACAGTGAGACTTAGAGACTGATAGGGATAATGGCATTGATATACATTATTTACCGTTGTTGACATACCTGGCATATTATAATACTGTTTTACTGTTCACCTGATCTATTAGACAATTCATTGGTTATTGCATGTTCATATCTTTACCGTCTTGATTTACTGTTACATATCTATTATCACCGTTCGAGTTGTCACTTGTATCTATATATTATATTGCTATTGTGTCGCTCTGACGACCTGAGTATGCATGCTCAGTGTGAGGAGTGGATTTAGCCGGGACCAGGACCAGACGTACATCACGGACATCTTGTTTAGCTATCCAGAGTTATTCCCTTTTGTTTCCCATCAAGTCAGTTCTTTGTATTTGATTCGTTTCAGTTATTGCATTTCTCATCACCTGCGCATTATTTACTGTTTACCACATAAAGCTAGAAGCCGAAGTGTGACTACGACAGGACATTCTCTTGACCGTAGGAGCAAGGTGATCAGTCGAAAATATTGCATATTTTAACCGGCAATTTCCTTATCATCTGCATACATATAGAAGTGTTCGGCATCAGTATTCTACATATTAGCAAATCTATCACAGATTATCAGATTACACGTACTAGACCTTAAAACCGGCATTTCTAGGGAAATTGACTGCATTGCATTACATAGCATATTTTCTATATATCGCAACCCGTGTTTCGAAGTCTGTGCAGGAAAAGAGAAGCTTGCTCGACCATTACACCGCTCGTAAACTCACTGAACTCAAATCTGGTATCAACACAGAAGGGATTATACAAATAAAAACATCAGAGAAAAGCCCAAACTACAGTGCAAAGCTTCACCAGAAAGCCCAAGGTCCAAGCTCACCAGCAGAGCGCGGAAGCGCGGCCATTTCCTAGTTCTTGCGGCGGATCCGCGGTGGGCCCAGGGGATCACCTCCTCAAATTGCACCATAATTCTTCATTCAAAGCCCATATTCCAGAAATGCACACAAACTTCCAGAAGATTCCAGATACTTCCACCAGATCAGCAAACACCTAAACTAGCCTAATCATTCTAGAACTTTCCCTAAACCCTTGCTTAAACCCTAAGCTAGTTCCTAACAAACTCCTTCAACAAACTTTGGGAGGGAAAGTCCAATTCAAACCTAAACCTAGGGTTTGAGAGTTCTATAAATAAGACCCTAGACTCACTCATTATTCATGTTGGGAAAATCTTGGAAAATAATTCAACATCTTAGATTTTAGCCATTCTCTTTCTTCATCTCCCTCTTCCTCAAGTTTAGTGAGAGAGCTTGTAGGAAACCCTAACCCTAAATCCAACCACAATTCAAGATCTTGAGTGCAAGCCAAGCAAGATGCCTTCAACCCTTTTATGAGCCGAGCCGATCTTCAATCGGGCAAGAGATCAAAGTAGATCCACGATCCACGGAGACGAGCGAAGCCGAGTCAACGATCGATTTCTTCTTCTTGTAGATCTCGAAAGAGTGTATTGAAATTGTTGATTAAATAAAAGGTGATATTCTTATATCTTGTTTTCTTTAAATTCCGCATCATGTTATCGTTACTATTCTTGAATATTGTCTATGTGGTGATGTGTGAATAAAACTCCGCTCGTTAAGGAGTCGAAACGATCTTTAGTATGATGATGTAACAAATTTGTAATCGATTCTTGAATCCCACGAGTTTGTAAACCCTAGCAAGTTCAAGAATCGACGACCCAATTCGTTGCGATGCTTTCTTGATCGACATCGCTCGAGATTGGGGAGATACGATCGCTTCTTGAAATTGCTAGAGGCTAGAATATAAATAGTATCCTCGAAAGAACAAGGGTTAAGAGATGAAACCCTAATTTCATCAAGAAAGCCCTAACTCTCGTCGATCACCATTGATCTAGTATCAATTCTTCGAAGGACAAGAATATGAAATCTTGTAGACTACATCACATCTAAAGATCCGATCGATTCCTACGAGCCTCTCTCTTATTCTTGACTGTTGTTTGGAAATACCATTGAAACCTGATTCTTGATTGTTTATAGCTTCTTGATTCTTTAATAGAGAATAGTGACACACGAATACAAATCATTCTTGAATCATGTTTTCTTTTATTGTTGCTTAACATTTCACTTCAAACACATTAAAATTCAAATGAATCGTGCAATCCCTGTGGACGATCCGCACTCATTCATTAACTACATCCGACACCGTAGTTTGATTGCGGTCAATATAAATTTTTGATTCGATACGACACATCCGAAATTTACATTCAATCAAAATGGCGCCGTTGCCGGGGATTACGCGCTAATTCGTTTACATTTTATAGTTTGAAGTGAAAGAATTATTCCATTGTTACTTCTTGAAATCAAAATTTGTACAAACTCTTATACGTGTGTTGTGAATTGATTGCAAGGTGATCTGGAGCATTCTGTGCTGTGAAAAAATTATTTGGGATATACCAGAGAGTTGAGGGAAGCAACAGAGAGCATCTGTTGAAATATTGTACACTGTTCCCAACACTTGAGCGCGGAAGGGCGGCATTAGCAGCTATATGCGGCGGAACCGCTGCAGTCTTGGGTGTTCTCTGTATAATTTTCAGTGCAGGTGATTTCTTGCTCTCTCCCCTCTCCCTTTTTAGCTCCAACTAATCCTTTCTGCAGGTTTCTTTGCAAATAATCGCTGCGCCGCAAAAGCAAATTAAAATTGTGCATGATTTTGTTTTTCTTGGTTGTTTTGCATATTAAATACGGAATTTAAGGGGCACGGCCAAATCCAAATTAGGTGGGGATTTCATTACCCTTCCTAGGCCCCGAAAACCACCAAACTTGTATCCGCATTGACCCACATTAACTAAAAGAAATCTAGAGATGACTCTAAGGACTGTCGCGCTCATTTAGGACAAGAGAGGGCCGTGGATAATTCATTGCTTATCCGCGTTTTCTTGTGGTGCCTAAGGCGAGTATGTCTAAGGCTAGTGGTTTTTAATTAGGCCCACTACTTACGTAGTGGAGTACCTTCCCACTTACCTGGCACTTATCCGGCCACAGGGGGACAAAGAGGCAGTGGAGGATTGATCCTGCGACTTGTCTTTTGGCAGTTAGGAACGGTCTAGAGCCGGACCTAGGTGACCATTAGATTCTAGGGTTGGTGTGCTGCATTTGGTTGTCGCATCATTTTTTTAAATCCGTACCTTTCCAAAAGCAAACACCGCATTCATTTTACCCCTAATTATAAGTCAACACTGCCACTTGTACTAACCCTTTTTAGTACAAGATAGGCTGGACACGGGATTCTAGTGCCCGTTTAGTCCGCGTACCCTTTATCGACTCCGAAGTCGATAATTCTCCATTTACCTTTTCTTTACCTACTACCACACCCACGCCGATGGATCCGAATCCATCAAACTTCTTTAACCCTAATCTGCCACCGTCCGTTGGTGCGCAGAATCCTCCCCACATTTCTCTCCAGGAAAGATGCTATCCACATAGAGGTCCTCTTTCGACCTGCTTATCCACACCACCAGCCAATGGGGATAACTTTGAAATTAAGCCCCAGTATATCAATCTTTTACCCAAATACCATGGACTCGAGACCGAGGACGCTTACGTTTTCATTACCAAATTTGAAAACGTATGCGCAATGATGGGTACGTCTCAACTTTCAGTGGATGCGATGCGTCTACGACTTCTTCCATTTACATTGTGCGATATAGCCGAGAAGTGGCTATATAACACTACCGCACACTCTATTACGAATTGGGAAGAATTCGTCGCTGCATTCCTTAAGAAATTTTACCCAGTCCAAAAGACGGCTCGAATCCGTAGCGAACTGAACCAATTTGCCCAGCTCCCTACCGAACCATTTTCTAAATACTTTGAACGATTCAAGGATCTCTTGGTTCAATGTCCTCATCACGGCATCCCGAGATGGGAGCTTTGCCGAATCATATATGAGGGCAGTAACCCTAGCACTAAACAGAGCCTTGAAAACATGTGTCAAGGTACTTTTATGACTAAGGATGATGGGGAAGCTTGGCAATACTTAGAAGAGTTCGCTGAAAAATCACTAATTTGGGAGAGTGGAACCCAACCATTGAATAGGGGTGGCGTACACCAAATAGATGTGTCCATAGGAGTTCGAGCAGAAATGGCAGCAATGCAAAAGAAGCTCGACGCTATGGAACACAAATTTGCAGCAGCCTCCCTAAACCCGGTATCACTCCCCAAAACTGTTTGTGGTGTTGTTCTGATCCGTCACATTTAACGGAAGAATGTCCTTTAAACTCGGCGTTTCAAGGTCACGAGCATTCTAATGCCGCATTTCAACGACCTCGAAACGATCCATATTCTTCCACGTACAATCAAGGTTGGAGGAACCACCCGAATTTTGCTTGGAACCAAAATCAATCTCAAAACACGGTTCCAAACACAAATAACTTTCAAAGGGCTCTTCCTCCACCACAACAGCAACCCCTTCAACTCACTCAGCACCCCTACCAGTCACAAAATTTCCAAAACCAGGGCAACACTCCTGCACAGTCTAATCCTATGCAGTCCTGTTCTGACGATTTCTCTCAATTTACTCAAACCATGAAATCACTTTTATCAAATCTCATGAAGGTTTCAACTGAGGTTAGATCTTCCGTCAGTGAAATAAAGAAAAACTCAGCGTCACAAGCTGAGAGTATTAGAACGATGGAAGCTGAAATCGCACGCCTCAAAGCTGAAATGAGTGCAAGAGAAAAAGGGAAACTTCCCTCTCAACCCCTACAGAATCCTGGGCATTACAATGTAAATGCCATCACAACGTTGAGATCGGGAAGAGTGCTGAATAATAATGTCGGGGAAGATATTGATAATACTGAAAATCATATCAACACCCCGGCTGAGACCTTTCCACACACACACACTTCTCCTTCTGATCCTTCTTCTTCTACCAAACCACCTTCGCACGAGCCTATTCTCCAGTTCCCTTTAGGCTCAACACCTTCACCCAATCCTTATAGTTCTCCACAGATGGTCCCCACACCTCTTTTGGGATCCCGTCTACCCCCCTTTCCTTCTCCTATGATGGACCCTGCGCTTATTGCGAAAGCACCTTACCCGAACAGGCTAAGGGCTAATAGAACGAGTCCTCATATGGAGAAAATTTTAGAAATGTTCAAACAGGTTAACATCAATATCCCTCTTCTAGATGCAATTCAACAAGTCCCCGCTTATGCGAAAATTCTAAAGGACTTGTGCAATAGGAAGAGGAAGACTCAAGTGCCGAAGAAGGTCTTTATGTCTAATAATATCAGCACTGCTTTTATTCCCCAGCTACCAAAGAAACGAAAGGACCCAGGATGTCCTACAATATCGATTTCTATTGGGGGTAAAAACATAAATCGTGCTCTTTTAGACCTTGGCGCGAGTGTTAACCTGCTCCCTTATTCTGTCTATGAGCAACTAGGAATTGGAGAGCTGAAACCTGCTCATTGCACTCTCCAGATGGCAGACCGATCTATCACCAAACCAAGGGGTGAATTAGAGGATGTGCTGATAAAGGTCGGGGAATTTGTTTTCCCTGTAGACTTCATTGTGCTCGACACACATCCTGTAGCAAACCCCCGGGGCCAAATTCCGGTGATTCTAGGTCGTCCTTTCCTTGCCACTTCCAACGCTGTTATAAACTGTAGAAATGGTTCAATGAACTTATCATTTGGAAATATGACCATTGAACTAAATATCTCAAAGTTGGGAGTCAGCCATCAGAACCTAGTGCTCATATTTTAGATGTGTGCTCTGTCCATGAGATCGCTCCCGATAGTTGTGGAGCCGAGGAACTTTGCTTTACTGATCTCGATGACATTACCACATCTCTGCTTGATCTTACACTTGATCTTAGTGAGGACACTTCACTTACACTTGAGTCCTGCACTTCTGACTTTTCTCCACCCGAGTCTGTATCTTTCACAGGCACTGAGCTTCTTTGTAAATCCAAAAATCATTCTATGATCCTTCCTTCTATCATTTCTCCGCCTGAATTAGATCTCAAAGTTTTACCTTCTCACCTTAAATATGCATATCTTGGTGAGAAGGAGACTTTACCGGTTATAATTTCCGCTTCTCTTGCATCAGAGCAAGAGAATGCACTTTTATCGGTATTAAGATCTAACAAAGAGGCGTTTGGTTGGAGTATGGCGGACATCAAAGGAATTAGTCCCTTGATAGTTGAACATCATATACATGTGATGGATGATGCCAGACCGACCCGAGAACCACAGAGACGGTTAAATCCCGTCATGAAGGAAGCAGTCATGAAAGAGATCGTCAAATGCTTAGATAGTGGTATTATATACCCAATCTCCGATAGCCAGTGGGTAAGTCCTATACACGTCGTTCTTAAGAAATCCGGCATCACAGTTATCACAAATGAGGCGAATGAGTTGATTCAGACACGCACCCAAACTGGGTGGCGTGTATGCATTGATTATAGAAAACTCAACGCTGCTACGAGGAAAGATCATTTTCCTCTACCATTTATTGATCAAATGCTGGAACGCTTAGCGGGACGACAGTACTATTGTTTTATGGACGGTTACTCAGGCTATAATCAGGTCCCCATCGCCAAAAAGGATCAAGATAAAACCACTTTTACTTGTCCTTTTGGTACCTTTGCTTACAGTCGCATGCCCTTCGGGCTATGCAATGCTCCCGCTACCTTTCAGCGGTGTATGATGGGGATATTCTCTGATATGGTAGAGAATTTCCTGGAGATCTTTATGGACGACTTTTCGATTTTTGGTGATTCTTTTTCTGAATGCCTAGCGAATCTTGACGCTGTTCTTACTCGATGCAAAGAGAAGAACTTGACTTTGAACTGGGAAAAATGCCACTTTATAGTCCAAGAAGGAATAGTCCTTGGACATGTCATTTCACAGAAAGGCATTGAGGTTGACAGAGCTAAAGTAGATGTCATTCAAAACCTCCCTCATCCCAGAAGCGTCAAAGATATTCGCTCTTTCCTTGGCCATGCGGGCTTTTATAGGAGATTCATTAAAGATTTTAGCAAAATTGCTAGACCTTTAACACTACTCCTGGCCAAGGATACGACCTTCCACTTTGACTCGGATTGCGAGACAGCTTTCGACTCACTTAAACACTCACTCACTTCAGCCCCCGTTTTATCATCACCAAACTGGGACCACCCTTTTGAGCTAATGTGTGACGCATCTGATTTTGCAGTAGGTGCTGTCCTAGGACAGCACATCGAAAAGATGCCACACGTGATTTACTATGCTAGTAAGACCCTGAATGATGCGCAAATCAATTATACAACCACAGAGAAAGAACTATTAGCGGTTGTATTCGCATTAGAAAAATTCAGGCCTTACTTAATCGGCTCACCTATTGTTGTATATACTGACCATTCCGCTTTAAAACATCTGTTGGCGAAGAAAGATGCCAAAGGTCGACTAATACGTTGGATCCTTCTTTTACAAGAATTCGATCTTGTTATCAAAGATAAGAAAGGATGTGAAAACGTAGTAGCTGACCACCTTTCACGCATCGTTTCTTCCCCTGTGACCCTGCCGATCAATGACTCGTTCCCTGACGAACAACTCTTGAGCGTATCCACTGAACCATGGTTCAGGGATATTGTGAACTATCATGCCACGGGACTGATACCGAGCGATTGGTCAAAACAGGACAAATACCGCTTTCTTTCCCAAGTAAAACACTATTACTGGGACGAGCCCTATTTGTTTAAATATTGTCCTGATCAGATCATTCGCCGGTGTATCCCGAATGAAGAGTTCAAGAGTGTTCTTTCATTTTGTCATGATCAGGCCTGTGGGGGTCACTTTGGTCCTAGAAAAACAGCGGAAAAGGTTTTGCAATGTGGATTTTATTGGCCAACCTTATTCAAGGATGCATTTGAGCATTGCAAAACCTGCACACAATGTCAGTATACGGGTAGAATATCCCAAAGGAATGAAATGCCTCAGCAACCCATTCTGGTTGTTGAAATGTTTGATGTTTGGGGCATAGATTTTATGGGTCCTTTTCCCAACTCCTTTGGGAACCTGTACATATTGCTGGTGGTTGATTATGTCTCCAAGTGGGTAGAAGCCATTCCAAGTCGCACTAATGACAAGAAAGTTGTCATTAAGTTCTTAAAAGAGAATATCTTCTCGCGATTTGGACATCCACGCGCTATTATTAGCGATAATGGGACACACTTCTGCAACAGATCTTTCGAGACTCTGATGCGGAAATACTCAATCAACCACCGACTTTCTACACCCTATCACCCCCAAACAAGCGGGCAGGCTGAGATCTCAAACAGACAAATCAAATTTATCCTGGAGAAAACTGTTGCTAAAAATAGAAAAGACTGGTCGACCAAATTGACGGATGCTCTTTGGGCATTCAGGACTGCATATAAGACCGACCTAGGAATGTCTCCATATAGGATAGTGTTTGGAAAAGCATGTCATCTACCTGTTGAGATAGAACATAAAGCATTGTGGGCTATAAAAGAAATAAATTTTGATCTAAACCTTGCTTGCAATTTTCGGAAGCTGCAACTTAACGAGCTAAGCGAACTCCGCGATGAAGCTTATGATAATGCTGTAATCACAAAGAATAGGACTAAGGTTTTTCACGATAAAAGCATTGTAAGGAAAACATTTTTACCTGGTCAACAAGTCCTTCTTTATGATTCACGATTACACCTTCATGCGGGTAAGCTCCGATCTCGTTGGAAGGGACCTTTTGTTGTGCGGACTGTATACCCGCACGGGGCAGTAGAAGTTGAAAATGTTAAAAACGGCACTGTTTTCAAAGTAAATGGACATAGATTAAAGCCGTATTTTTCCACTGACCCCACGGAGGAGCTCTTGTTCTTACAAGAGCCAGTTTATTTTGATTAAAATTCCTCCGTCTCACTTTCATGTCCAGTATATCATTGCATCATTTTTTGAATGAAGGTGAGTAAATAAAATAAGTTTCGGGGAAGTTCTTCACTTATATATTATGCCCCCACTAATAATCCCCCCCAGATTTACAGGTTTTTGTAGATATAGCTGTTGGCAACAGTGAGGACACTGTTGAAAACAAGTTTGGGGGAGGTTTGTGCTTATTTTTGCATCATTTGCATATCATCTGCATAAGCACAAAACATTTCTTTTAAAAATCTATAAAAAATTGAAAAATTTTCAAAACCCAGAAAAAATTGAAAAATTTTCAAATATAAAAATAATTTTAATATTTACATTTTTTTGTATATAAATAAGATAATGAAAGTTTAGACAGTGAACAATTACATCCATGAGATTGGAAAAATTTTAGAAAACTAAGAAAATTAGAAGTTTTCTTATACGAACTAGTAATAAGTAGTTATGAGCCGTTGTCCCAAGGGTTAGTAAGATGAAGGACGTCACTAATCTGAGGATAAAAATAAGTCTGAAAAATAGTTTCTATTCTGGAAGCCAAACATTTTGAACGTTGCTACCCTGCTATTCGCACTTACACACGTCTTGAAGCCTGGGATAGTAGAGGATACCTTGAAATGCTCTTGTCTTAAAGCCAAAAGTATGGGAAAAAAAATTTGTTTTAAAGTGGTGAGAAAAATGGATACTGATTTTTTTATCACCAAGGGCAATCAAAATATATAGCAAAAGGGTGCTTCTTCACCTAGTGCCCCAAGGTCAACTGATCTGGGAGTCACTGCTATGCCTGAGGTGGTGCAAGATGAGGAAAATACACCAAGCATGCAAGCACGTTAGTAATCGGTCGGTTAGTACCTCAAGAAGTATTAACGGTCGCATGAAAGTGTGTAAGCAATCTAGTTTGCCAAGAAGTACTGAGGTCGATGGGCAAGGGTATGATAGCTTGAATTGAATTCTCCGGGTGTAGGGATGTCTTTACACACACGCAGGGTGATATGATCGATGTTTGGAATAAAGATAGGAATGAAGAATAAGACGATGTTTTATTGAGGGAGGACGTGATTTCTGACATTTTTTCATGACCATTAAGATAGGGCTCATGACAACCGAAAAGCTAGCTTAGTTGGAAACCCTAATTTTCAAGGCTTTTCTTTTACAATTCTTGTCTTTAAATGTAATATTCATGATCTTACTTTTATTTTTGGATTTTGTGGGTGCAATCCGCTGAAAACTCTCAGGAGACAACACTCCTCCTACTAGGGACACCTAGAGGTTTAAAGGCTTGTTGCACATGCTCAGTGCAATCGTGTTGCCTACGAAAGTGTGCTAATTAGTTTTTCTCTTTCTTTATTTTCTCCTTCTCTTTTTAATAAAACATTCGCTCGAGACGATCGAAATTAAGTTTGGGGGTATTTGATCAGTCGAAAATATTGCATATTTTAACCGGCAATTTCCTTATCATCTGCATACATATAGAAGTGTTCGGCATCAGTATTCTACATATTAGCAAATCTATCACAGATTATCAGATTACACGTACTAGACCTTAAAACCGGCATTTCTAGGGAAATTGACTGCATTGCATTACATAGCATATTTTCTATATATCACAACCCGTGTTTCGAAGTCTGTGCAGGAAAAGAGAAGCTTGCTCGACCATTACACCGCTCGTAAACTCACTGAACTCAAATCTGGTATCAACACAGAAGGGATTATACAAATAAAAACATCAGAGAAAAGCCCAAACTACAGTGCAAAGCTTCACCAGAAAGCCCAAGGTCCAAGCTCACCAGCAGAGCGCGGGAAGCGTGGCCATTTCCTAGTTCTTGCGGCGGATCCGCGGTGGGCCCAGGGGATCACCTCCTCAAATTGCACCATAATTCTTCATTCAAAGCCCATATTCCAGAAATGCACACAAACTTCCAGAAGATTCCAGATACTTCCACCAGATCAGCAAACACCTAAACTAGCCTAATCATTCTAGAACTTTCCCTAAACCCTTGCTTAAACCCTAAGCTAGTTCCTAACAAACTCCTTCAACAAACTTTGGGAGGGGAAAGTCCAATTCAAACCTAAACCTAGGGTTTGAGAGTTCTATAAATAAGACCCTAGACTCACTCATTATTCATGTTGGGAAAATCTTGGAAAATAATTCAACATCTTAGATTTTAGCCATTCTCTTTCTTCATCTCCCTCTTCCTCAAGTTTAGTGAGAGAGCTTGTAGGAAACCCTAACCCTAAATCCAACCACAATTCAAGATCTTGAGTGCAAGCCAAGCAAGATGCCTTCAACCCTTTTATGAGCCGAGCCGATCTTCAATCGGGCAAGAGATCAAAGTAGATCCACGGTCCACGGAGACGAGCGAAGCCGAGTCAACGATCGATTTCTTCTTCTTGTAGATCTCGAAAGAGTGTATTGAAATTGTTGATTAAATAAAAGGTGATATTCTTATATCTTGTTTTCTTTAAATTCCGCATCATGTTATCGATACTATTCTTGAATATTGTCTATGTGGTGATGTGTGAATAAAACTCCGCTCGTTAAGGAGTCGAAACGATCTTTAGTATGATGATGTAACAAATTTGTAATCGATTCTTGAATCCCACGAGTTTGTAAACCCTAGCAAGTTCAAGAATCGACGACCCAATTCGTTGCGATGCTTTCTTGATCGACATCGCTCGAGATTGGGGAGATACGATCGCTTCTTGAAATTGCTAGAGGCTAGAATATAAATGGTATCCTCGAAAGAACAAGGGTTAAGAGATGAAACCCTAATTTCATCAAGAAAGCCCTAACTCTCGTCGATCACCATTGATCTAGTATCAATTCTTCGAAGGACAAGAATATGAAATCTTGTAGACTACATCACATCTAAAGATCCGATCGATTCCTACGAGCCTCTCTCTTATTCTTGACTGTTGTTTGGAAATACCATTGAAACCTGATTCTTGATTGTTTATAGCTTCTTGATTCTTTAATAGAGAATAGTGACATACGAATACAAATCATTCTTGAATCATGTTTTCTTTTATTGTTGCTTAACATTTCACTTCAAACACATTAAAATTCAAATGAATCGTGCAATCCCTGTGGACGATCCGCACTCATTCATTAACTACATCCGACACCGTAGTTTGATTGCGGTCAATATAAATTTTTGATTCGATACGACACATCCGAAATTTACATTCAATCACATGGCTGGCCTTGTCAACCCCTCGTATTCCGTATTTTGGGAAGCGGGGCGTGACAAAGACCGTTTCTGACAGGTTGCCAACGAACTGGCGAAGCAACAGTTTGTCATCGCCTCCAATGTTGTCGCACAGAGCTCTGAACTGCGCGACGTGCTGATGGGGGTTGCATGTCCCTTTGTATACATGGAACTTAGGGATCGTATATCATGGCGGGTATTTGATTTGATCATACCAGACTGGACACGGTCGCCCAGTTCTGACGATTTGGCCAGCCGCTTCATTAGCTTGATGAGGTCTTATTTGTTGAGCTATATAATCATCAAGAGCAGCCTTGGAGATCGTTTCCTCCTTGGCTGTTGATAAAGCTAGAAGAGGGTTTGATATTTCCCCTCTGTCATCCTCGATGATTATCGGTGGATCCTCAGCTGGGGGTTCTGGTTGGATCATCATTCCAATTATATCCTAGAACAAGGGCGACATCTGCTTTATGTTAGCGGCTTGTTCAGCGGCCTCTTTATCTTTTCTTTCAAGCACCCTTCGCAGGAACTCTGTATCGGTCTCCTGCTCTTGGCGTTGTTCGGTTGCTTTGTCCTGACTTTCTTGCTGCCCGGTAAGTACTGCCATTTTGGTCAGCATTTCCTGGAGCTTTTGTTGTTGCTCCTGAGCTTTTGTCAGCAACCGAGTTTGTGGTCGATGACTTACGGAAGAACAGCTTTCTTCTTTCCCGGAAGTCATGTGGATCGTATGTACGATCATGCCCCCAGACATGGGGTGTTTGGGTCCATCGTCTTTGGAATTTGCTGCCGGCGGTGGGATTTTCTCCGGCCTCATCCTTTTGTGGGAAGTCGAAGTTGAAGGAGCCATTATGACAGGCACCTGTGTAGAAGAAGCCCCTCGCTGTATGACGGAGGGATGGTCTTTTTCTTGCCGAGCCTTCAATTTCTTCTGCCGACGAGAGTAATCTTTGTCGATCACAGAGTCTTGGACTTTTCTCTAGACCGTGTGAATTTGCGAGGAGAGCCGCTGATGGAGCTGCTCTGTCTTTGCCTGGCTTCTGCAGGCGGGGGCGATTTCTTTAGCACCGTCGTTGGAGAGTTCCTGCGTACCCACCTGAGCAGATCAAAGTTGTTCCCGGTTGGAACAGCAGCGTCAACTTCTACTATTGGAGCCGGTGGGGTGAGTCCAGAGGGGGAGTTGCCCCAGCTTTCTTCACTCGGCGCCAATGACGATGTCGAGCATGTCTTGCATAAGGGACCGCCTCAGTTTTGGAAGCGGCTTCATTGTACCCCCGGCTTTGGTGAGGGGCTGCTATTGGTGTCAGCCTGTTGAAGACCGACGTCCTGATTGGAGTTTGGGGAGGACCAGCCAATCTTTCGAAGACCGATCTTCTGATAGGGGAAGCACTTTTGACAGCTTCACCTGCAGGAGTTGGGAGGGATCTCCGTATTAGGGTAGCCCCTTCAGGTATCACGAGCCTCTTTGCGGGACCGTTTGAGCTTCGGCTCAGCCTGTTGAAGACCGAGACACCAGATTTGGACGGCCCGTTGAGAGGGGCCGTTGTGGTCGCCGGTCGATCAAAAACTAACCTCTTGGGGGCTTCTTCTTGCTGTGCTGAGGCACCGAAACTCACTGGTAGGAGCATGGTCCCAAAGGACAATCCAGTAGTGGCTTGTGTTACTTGCCCCACTGGCATTGAAAAGATAGAAGCCGCGTTGGGCCCGTAGGTTACTTCTTCGGCTGGGGTGGAGCAAGAGTTGATGTTGCAAGAGGTGCAGCTGGAAGCTATCGATTTTTTCTGCACAGGAGCAAGACACCAAATTTTAGTACCTCGAATCCAAGGGTAACCATAGCGAACCGTGATTTCGTTCACAAAACACGATACATGAAGTGTGGAGTGGAAAGAGGAAAAATTCCCACCGGGCTTGCCAGAATCTGTTCACCGTCGAAAATAGAGACGAACTGGGATGGATCGCTTGGCCTGAATTTGGGGGCAGATGCTATTTGGACTTATCTATCTATCTCTCCGAAAATACCAAGTTGATTTATGGCACCGTATATCGGAGGTTTGGACGGACGCGGCCGTTGTAGCAGACTTTATCAGATTCCTTCATTTGTGAGGGTTTTTTTTATTGTGGGGACGCTCTTCCGTGCAGGCGCAAGCCCCTGTAGTTAATTACGTTACCGCATTGCGATAACCACTTTCTCCTGCTCCAACAGTTCACTTCGTGTCGTGTTGTGTTTGTTTTATTTTGGGTTTATGTCAAGAATTTTGCTTGGCGGGGCCTACGTTGGTAGCTTGGTTTGCCAACGGGAATGAACATAGGACGCGGATCTCACATTTGTGAGGTCCATCGGTTCATGGAATATTTAGGTTTGATTTAAGGACCATTATCCATATTTGAGACTAAGATCGTCTTATGAGCGGTGAGAATATGGGCTCAACTGATCATTAGATCATATATGAATAGCTCATGGATAGTATATGGTAGTCATTATGGAGACAGTCTGCAGGGCAAAACATATTAGTTTAAGGACATCGTAGTCCAACAATCCCTGTTTGAGACGAATGTTAGTTTGAGGACATTTTGGTCCAACATTCCCATTTTAGGGACGAATATTAGTTTAAGAATATTTCAGTCTAATATTCCCATTTTGGGGATGAATGTTAGTTTAAGGACATTTTGGTCCAATGTCCATCTTTCGTGCACATGTATTTGTTACGTGGCGGAGTGAACGATAGTGACATGAAATGCGCCCAATTTAGGGTGCGATCCGATTTGAGGTGTACACGTTAATTTGGAAGTGCGTAAATATAGGATGTATCATTCCCTTTCTTGATGAAATTTTACATCAAGTTGGGACGAGAAAAGAGTTGTTGGTTGTCGGGACCCGTCACCTCTATAAAAACGTTGAGAAATTACAATGACATATATCAGAGGTGTGGATAGATGTACCCTTAAACCAAATCCCGTATTTGAGGGAAGAAGGGGTCGTGGTGGATCTAAGAATCGTTAGTCATATTTGAGACTAAGATTACCTTAGAAGATATGGGATGAATATCATTTTGGATATCATCAATGAGAGATCATTAGTCATGTTTGAGACTTAGATCGATTTGGAAATCATGAGCAATATGGACTCGGTTGATTTAAAATCAAAGAGGTTAAACCTTAGGAAATTTAGCCCATTTGGGCTGAGATTGGGTTTCTATACTACCCAGTAGTGTTAAACACTAATATATGCAGTGCTCACGTATGTTTCACGTGGCGCGCTGGAATAGTGCTGAGCAATAATCTTTTCTAGCGCTCACGTGTTTTTCACGTGAGGTGCTACTATAGTGCTAAGCACTAGTTTTCTTTGGCGCTCACGTGTGAAACATGTGAGGCGCTCAGATATGGGCGCTGCCCAATCAGTGCTAAGCACTTTAGTCATTTTGACTGAATATAGAGTGCTAAGCACTTTGCATGGCACTCACATAGGAAGCACGTGAGGCGCTGAATATTGATTTTGGGTTTTGTTTGTTCCCCCCTTTTCTCTATACAGAAGTGCTAAGCACTTGGTCAGAGCTCTGGCGCTCACGTGTGAAGCACGTGAGGCATTCAGCCTCCCTTTTTTTTTTGTTAAGAACGAGTTTTCTTTGTTTTTGGACGCTCACGTGGGAAGCACGTGAGGCATTTTAGCTCTTCTTTTGTTTGTTTTAGGCACTCACGTGGGAAACACGTGAGGCACTATAATAGTGCTAAGCACTAATTTTACTCACATGTATTTCACGTGAAGCGCCAAGCTCTTCTTGTTTTTAGAGATATCAATCTCTGTTAATGACATTTTAGTCATTGATGACATCAAGATTTCTGTTTTAAGGATCTTGGATTCTCATCATTGTTTTTTTTATTGGAAAACTAAATTCTTTTTATTTTTACAAGAACTAAGTTCTTTATGTAGGGTTAAACCCTAATTTCGGGGGAATTGGATTCTCAGAACATATGTTCTTTTTCTTTCTTTTTCTTTTTAACATAGTTCTTTTCCCTAAGTTTTGAGTCTGAAGAACAGAATCTCCCCGATGAGAATTAAATTCTCAACTTGTGGGGAGATTTGCTTTTGCAAATCTCAAACCAGAGGAAGAACTAAGTTCTTGTATGAAGGGTTAAACCCTTATATCCATTCTAATAGGCAAAAAGGATATTTTTAATCTCTCCTTATTTATTTACCTAGAGTGTTTTGAAGGAGAATGGTCTTCTTTCTTTGAGAATTAAATTCTTGGTTCTCTTAAGAGCTCACTGTATTTTTTTTGCAGAAGTTTATGTTTGTCCCTCCGTGTCTATCTCTGAGACTTGAAGTCTCGAGTCCTTTATATAGTGAAAGCAAGTTTGTTAATTAAAATCTTTCATTGAGAGATTCCAATTGATTTTATTGGTCTCAAAATCTATTCGAGGAATTTTACCCACCGTGTTTGATCCAAGTGTTTTTGTCTCACAGAATATGTTTTCTCATTTTAACAAGATTGAGAGAATATTCTTCCATATATAGAATAAAATTCTATTGAACGATGATATTTTTATCACCATTGGATTTTTAATCCAATGGTGCTCGGTTTAACAGAGCGCAATCTTTCTTTGTTTAGAAAGATATGGGAAATATTTTCCATCTCATTGAATTTTTGATCCACCAATTTTCTGTTTAACAGAAAATATCCTTCCCAATAGAGTTTAATTCTATTCTTAATCACCATTGGGTTTTTGATCCAACGGTTCCTTGTTTAACAGAGAGGATTTTTCTCGAGTAGAATTTAATTCTACGTAAGGTGGTGCCCTCACATGTTAAACACGTGAGGCTTATTTAGCTTCTTTAATTTGGTGCACATATGCCTTGCATATGGGGGCTCATGTGTTTAACACGTGATGCCAATTTGGGCTTTACTTGTATGACTGCAGCGCCTATATGCTTTGCATATAGGTGCTAACACGTGAGGCTTATTTAGCCTATCAATTGTTTGATTGTATCGCCTATATGTTTTGCATATAGGCGCTCACGTGTTTAACATGTGAAACTCATTTAGCCCATTAGTTGTTTAATTGCAGCGCCTATATGCTTTGCATATAGGCGCTCACGTATTTAACACGTGAGGCTCATTTAGCCCACTAGTTGCTTGATCGCAGTGTCTATATACTTTGCATAAGACGCTCACGTGTTTAACACGTAAGTCTTGAGTTGTGGGGAATTTTCTCCCTTTTTCTTTTTTTTTATGAGGAAACAAGGTCGTAGTTCAAAACTTGTCGATATAAAATAATATGTATATATAACTATCTACTTTTCCTTTCGATTATATGTAATTATAAGTTTGTAGCATGATAAACAAATGGGAAATCCACTTGCCTGGACGACACTTGAACTCGAGAACGTGGGGGCGCAAGGTTGACAAGATGACGGCATTGATGGTGATGACGAAGTGGTACGTTTTTGACTTAGTAAGGACGAAGGCGCAGCAGTCGTTGGGGTTGATGATGGAGCGTGGTCGAGAGGAGGAGGCTGTTGAGTTCTTGGAGTTGGTGATGCTTGGGTCCTTACGGTTGTAAGAGAAGGGGGAGCGAGTGAGAGAACGAGACAGGGAGAGGGGGATGAAGACAAAGAGAGGGAGAGGGTTGTGGTTCGGTTTTGAAAAGAAAAGTGAAAAGGAATGAGGGAGAAAGAGAAGGGAGAGGATTTGGTGTTGATAGGGATTAAATGATTGGTTACGGGGATGATTATGGGGATTTTCCGTTGAGATTTTGAAGGAAGAGAAGAGGAGAACATGGGGATTATGGAGCTCGGTCAGTTACACGAAGGAAAAGATCTCACGAGATCTCAGGGACGCGATAATTTTAAGTTGAGTCGGCTCAAATTATCGCGAGTTGTCTCAAGCTAATAGAGAAGAATTTGTTATTCTAAAGGACTCATGAGTCAGCTCATACCTCTGTGGGCTGTCTCATACAACCATAGGGGAATTTGTTATTCTGAAAGACTCTTGAGCCATTTCAAACACATGTTGAGCCGGCTCAAGTTGGTTTTCAAGCTGATAAGATATCTGATGTGATATCCGACATGATAACTGATTTGTTACATGAATATAGGATCAAGGAATACATTCAAATGATTATTTTATTGGGATTTCTGGATATTGAGGGTTACATTATGGATGTTCACAATTTTTTAGAAAAGAAACAACTTTGAATTGCAATATAACATTAACAGAAAGGGTATCAATTTTACCTAATTTGTTTTTCGGCCCTTGTCGATTCCTCGGCCGTTGTCAATTTATCCGACGTCGTTAACTCCAATTCTGGAGCCACTGGTTTAGCCGACGTCCCTTTCGCCAATTTCAAGGTCTTATCATTTGATTTAGAAGCCATTTTGTAGGGAGTGATGGTGATGAAGTTGTTCTCGTGACAGAAGATGGGAGTCTAAGAGGACGACGAGAAGGCGGCGAAGGTGTGGAGTTTTGGTGTCGACTTGGGGCAGACGAGAGGATGGGCGGAGGCTCTACGGTTAGAGTTTTCGAAGACGACATGCGATTTGGGACGAGAAGTTTTGGTGTCGACTTGGAAATGTGGGGTTGCGACGAGAGCGACGACGGTGACAAAGACGGGGACAACGATGAAGGCGAAGAGAGGCGTGGGTTCTCGGGAGCTCGAGCGGTAAAGAGAGAGAGAGAGAAAATTTTGAATGGGGGATATTTTCATCCATCCACCAAAATATAATATCAGACCTTAGGCCAAGGGGTGTTTAGACCAAGATTACGAACAATAGGCCATTTCTCCTTATTTAGAAAATACAAGGGATTTTTTCACTGGTTTTTCTTGGGTTGGGACTTTTCAACAATTTACCCTTTTTAGAATCTTTAAATATGCTATTTTAAGGTCCAAACTGGCCTAGCCCAAATCGACAACCGCCCCGAACCGGTTGGTTTGGTTTATTTCGGTTTGGACCCGGTCAGATCGGATCGGTTGGCGGTTCTAGGGTCTAGGCTGGGTCGGTCTGTTTTTTTCTTCAAAAAATCCCGAACCAAACCGAACCGAACCGTGCTCATGCCAAGATGAAACAAGGATCATATCAAGTTTTGCAAGGATCGGATTATCTTGATGATTGGACTAGGTAAACGACCTATCCGTGAGAGGAATCTCAACCAAGTCAAGACTATCTATAACATCATTAAACATGTTGTGATCCCTGTCACTGGAACCTCTACCCTTTTGTTCATGAGAGAACCTTGTTAGATTAAAATCCCCCCCACAACCCACAGATCATCCCACATTGAACGAATAAGAGACAATTTCTCCAAAAATGCACTCCTAAGAGATAGACAATTTGGGCCATATGCCGGATGTAACACATTCCACAATGCCATCGCTGCGTACGTCACACTCTAATAGTCGCAGAAAAATCCCCCACGAAATGGTCTAAGCGCTGAAACAAACGATCATTGTAACCCAAAGAAATCCCCCTAGCTAACCCCCTTGAAGGTTTATGAATCCAGGCGTTTAACAACCCCCATCCCAACAAATCTGAACGCCGACCCCTTAGGGGCCTCAATTTTTGTTTATTGAAAACCAATTATATCCAGATTAGTTCCTCTTAACGAATCTCTCACCATAAGCCGCTTTGCGCACCATATCGCTCAGTTCCTCATCCCTCGCAATTGTGGTCATGGATTCATCAACTCCACAATTTGAACACCAAGATTATCTGAGTTCAGTGCTCTTGGAGCATCCCAACCTCTCAAAATAGCAATATTTGCCATTCATTGATTCTCGTTGTCATTGTCACCCAAAGACACACCACAAATCGAAGATAATCTCAACCAAAAATTATCAGAGATAAAATCAATTGCTGTAAAATTATGAGAATTACCTTTCTGTGGTGCAGAGGTAGATGTCTTGGCCCTAACTGCACTGTTGATAAGATCCTGAGTGTCCAAACTCTTGTCTTCCCTATTTTTCTTTTGCCTCTCATCGCGCGGCTGCTCAATGGATGTTATTCTAGTAACAGTTCAATATAAATAAAACTGAACTAGGAGGCTTAATAAGTTAGAATTTTGAGTTTCAGTAAATTATGATGTAAGAAAATGATCATAACACTGTGTATCAATGCATTAGGTCGATCTATCATTCAACCAAGATTTTACATCCAGATTCATGCAAGGATATATTTGGAGCCTTGACTCGATCACTCGATGCTACATGTGGACACATTCGCTACTGTATTTATATCTACTAGTTTTATATAGCATTAACTCTCCGGAGATGGATATTTACGCATCTTAAAAGTCTGCACCGGGAACACCACGCTCTCTTTCGGGCTTAACAACGGGTTCACGAGCTTACCAACGTCTTACCAACGCTCAGGATACTTACTATGAATAGGTCACCCGTTGCTCTTAACAAAGAGTGGAACAAAGCTCTGATACCAGAAGGGAAACAGATCATAAAACAGAGGACAAACAAGGATGGAATAAGAACTGGCTTTAATTTTATTTGATAATATTTGATTACAGAAGCAAAGAGTAGAAAATGACAAAGTCTGAACTCTCTCTAAAAACCTCTGTTTTGTTACATGAATGAGCTCTGTTTATATAAACTTGAATGCGCTTTGAGTTGGATCAGCACGAATCTTTTAGTGGCTGTCTTGTCTTCCCTTTTTGAATAGCTGAGTGGCCAGCTGTCTTTATTTGAGTGCCTGTCCATTCTGCTTTGTAGAAAGCATCTTTTGACTTTTGAAAATGGTTGTTTTTGTTTTGAGCTGGCATCTTTGAGTAGGCATCTTTCTTTTCTTCTTTTGAGCTGGCATCTTTGAGTAGGTATCTTTCTTTTCTTCTTTTGAGTTGGTATCTTTGTTTTCTTCTTTTGAGCTGTCCTTGCTTTTGAGAGGAATCTTTAGTAATCGAATTTTTGGCAAATCCGCAGCCATTAACGGATTTAATATGCCTTTACCAACCATCGTTTAAGGTTGGGCTAGCATGTAGATTTGAACCGTTCTACATATGACGTCGTTGTAGAGAATTACTTCTCCAGTAAATTGGCTGTTTGAGAGCCATACTCCTTTGGGTTAGGAGCAAACCTTTTTAAAACGGATTTGATAAGTCTTTACCGGTAGCCGTTTTGCTCCGGACTAGCTGTAGTCACCATTCACTGTAAGTCTACGCTAGCGCCCCGGCCGTCTACAGACGCCAAATGCGGAACAAAAAACTTTTAACTGGCGCTATCGTGTACTTTAACCCGGATCTGCCATTATTGCTAAACTAACAAACTGTAAAGAGTGTAGAAAGGTTATACCGAACGATCCAAGTCCTTCGTTCTTCAACCATCATCCCACGCTCCGTTGCGGCTTCTCCGATCTCGTCGATCTCCGATATCCTCGTCGAGGTGGCACCACGTCGACGATTCTTTAAACGGGCTCCCGCCTCTGACTCGAGGCAACTCGATCGTCAAGTTTGCTAAAAGAGACGACCAAGAATGATGTAGAGAATGAGTAGATGACTTTGTCTCACTTCGTCCAAGTCCGTGGACGATCGGTAAATGAAGTTGCCGAGGGAATCGGGTGATGGAATGAAATGAACTGTGAAATTCCATACACCCCAAATATCTATCATAATCTTTTTTCCAATGATTCAAGTAAGTAAATGAGAGAGGGGAGGGGCCGGCCTTATAAATGTGGAGGAGGAGGGTGAGAGTAGGAGCAAACAAGGAGGTGACCATAAACAAATATCATGAAGAAATATCCTTAAGCAAACAAAATGCTTTAATGATAAAGCATGAGTCACTAATACACATCATCAAGCCTTTAATGCATCCAATGAAAACTCAACACCAATTAATCCTAGTCACCTCATCTAGAACCTTCTAGAAGCACGACTCACCTCAACTGAAGAAAAGATAAATCCGTCTTTAACCGAATGTTAAAAGACGGCTGATAGAAAACTGGAAACTGACAACTTCCAAAAGTGATCCTGAAACGAATTTCAGGACAACCTCGAAACTGTATAAATATACCCGCATTTGTATTACGACCGAATACAAATGCAACTGAGACAAAGATATTATACATACTCAATATAATACTCGGATCCGGCTTAAACCAAAGCCGACCAGTATTATCTGCCCGAAAAATAACACGTGCGTAAACGCACGTGCATTTTCCGAACCCTGCCATAAAACCATACGGCCTCTACAACGTTTCGCCCGAACTTGGAAAACTGTCTGTGGGGGACTCTAATGACTCGTCAGTACCCTGGCAGTGGGTTTAACCACAAACCGTCAGTGGCACTAGCAATGCGTAACGGCTGCCCATGGACTGATCTCAAGGGAGGCTGATGAGCGAACTCATCCAGAAACCCTACTGAGCCTAACAGTGACAATGTATATACAGTCCGGTCCGTTCGTCTATGAGTATCGCATATCTGCCTTAGGGGCTAGTAACGTCAGACCCCCAATAGCAGTATAAGTCGTGTCGGAGTGAAGCCCAATAACACCCTGAGATACTACTGGAGTACCTACCAGTAAATCTCCTGCCACGGCCGTGGGCTTTGTGTAATGGCTCTCCTAGACACAGCACGATCTCGCCCCCAATACCGGGAGAGACGAATCCCCTGCCGATCCGCTCACGTGCCTCCATATGGCTCGGGACTGTACCCAAAAGCTACCTGTTTGCACGACTCCTTTGAGCCGTGGTAGGGTAGAAATCAAAGCACAGTGGGAACTCACACGAGACAAATGACGACCTCAGGTCGATGAACTAACCTGTACACATGTCACCAGTGAACTGCTATCTGACGATATGTATAATACCAACTAGCAGGTTCCCGGCGAGTCCTGTCCGGTGTACTCATAACCCAATGAGCACCTGTATACATCTTAGGTGATCCAACTGACACCAGTGGCTTGTGAGACCGGCCACCGCCCCTCGTCGGGGTCTCGACTGTACACACTAGTCTACTCCGGAGTATCGATGCCCTGTCTCGAAACTCCCACGACTAGGGACCTCAATTAAGGATATGCGTATAAACCACCCAACTCTCACGTATATGATCGCCATCATACTGTTGATGGTAAAGCAAGATCCTAAGGGCTCTATCAAAGTGTAACATGTAATCAGTCACCTGAACATATACACGACTGATAAAGGCAAACCAGATAGCATACTATCATCTTGAGTAAGACTGTCCTACCGGTATAGGTCCTCCGCAATCATTGCAATCACGTACCTGTGATCCAATAATTGACTATGAGGGCACTATCTCCAACAATCTCCCACTTGCACTCAAGGCTAATTATTGCGATGTCGACTACTCACAGCCCGTGTGAAACCGAACATCCAACTCCTCTACTAATCAGTATCACAAAGCCCGTTTGTAAAACTATTGTGTTCGAGAAATAGCCTTAGTGAGTGGATCCGACTAGAAGTTTCTTTCTATATCTCTCTAAATCTCAAGTTCGCGGAGAAAGCCATCTCCCGAATCGAGTAACACCTGTCTTAGAATATGTCTGGATATCTGATGGGACCTAGTTCATAAATGAACTCCAAATCCAAACTTCTTAGACTGTATCGATCACTGAACCTAATCAGTATCCGGCACCATGCCACCCACAGTATCCTCTTGGACCACCTGTCCATAATACTGTCCCTCTTCGTCAGAGGGAAAAACTATAACTCTGACAATCACTCTGTCAACCATGTCACCTTTGAAGCCTGGAATGATAATCGTCTCCCGAAGGAGGCTGCCGTCATCAAATCCGTAGAACATGTACTTATGTTCTAAAACTGCTTCCTTATGTTTCTCCAGGATTGGATTAATACAAACTTATTGTATCTAGTGCAAAAACAACATCTGGTGTGGTACTTGACATCTCATGATTGACTCAATTGCCTAAGCAAGTGATCTGCCAATCATGCACATCCCTCTCCCCTTTAGTCTACACGACACCTTTAGAGAGGGTGACTCCATCACCTGCAGGTACACCACCATGCTAGGAGTCATCTATTCTAAAAACCATTAGAATATCTGTCAAAGTACCCACATTGGGAAACTACCCAAATCCAGATCTAAAGCCATAGATCCAGAAACCAAAATGTCAAATATTATATCCATATCCTGTCTGGAGAAACAACTGTGTGACGACCACAGTACAACCGATCGTAGTATAGGAATTTTACTTCCTACTCTGTGTATGTCATCAAATACCATGACATCACACCCTACTACCTCCTTAACAGATCCATCCCCTATTCTGATTGAAGTCAAACCCATGACTGTCATATCAAAATTAGATGATCTATCTCCGCTATAACTGCTCTAGTCTATAAATAGACATAAGCTACTTGCCCACTATGCTTCCGATGCTCCCACTGACTACGACAACCCTCCTACCGGGTCTCATAGCCTGGAACAACAGTAGTGTCAAGTCTGGGTAGATAAGAACCTCCCTGTCACCGTCCTTGAGGCTACCGGAGTACCTCTCGAGTGTCTGAGGTTACCTACCAAATCTGCGGAGTGGCTATTGGAATGTCAAACCTGATTGAATATATAGGTCCTATTAAATTTTCCGTAATCGTTCGCGGTTCTGGAATCACTTCCAGTTCTACCATACTCCCACTACTGTTTTCTGAAAAAGATCCATTTTACTAAAACTGTGGCGAGTCAAGAACAATATCACTATTGATCTTCCAAATGGTAGAATATCAACCCTCGTCATAGCCAGGGTCAACCCACAAACAGCCATTACAGAAACGTGCCCTGAGTTATCCAGAGTCTGGTTTTAAGCATAAGCTGGACAACTCCCCGTACCTTAACATCTTTTAAGGTACGATCTATTCTATATCCAATATAGAAACTTTGGCACTTATTTAATTGGAACCAGATTCAAATCATGCAGCTGTCTCCAGTGCATTTCATCTTAATGGAAAGAGGCTAATCAGCATTACTCAACTTAGGAATCCATCCAATTATGAGCAACCTGAAAGAGAAACATGTTTCTCAAAATCATCACTATCATCTGAATACCAATCATAAGAATCTACATCTTCGATCTCTTTGAAGAATCCCGATACTTGTGATACCTGGTTCTCTACTTTATTCTTATACCCACAACTTCTCAAAACTTAGACCTTGTATTTCTACGAAACACTCGTCTAAATACTAGAGAAGTTATAAGTAAACAGAACATAGTACGAGGACCTACCCCTTTGTCCTGATGGACACTTGGACAAGATACAATACTCTGTATAAGTCCGCTGAGTTAAACAACTCAAAACCTGTGCGTCGTAGGTTGAAAACTGTACCCTGGCGATTTCCTCAAATATCACCAATTACAACGAATTCCGATATAATGAGGATGATCACCTAATTCCCAATAACTTACTCCCACTCATCATCTGTAAAACCATACAGATATGAGAATGAAACCTGGTAAATACATACCCTTGGAGTAAGTATCTAATCGGGAAAACAGTTTTTCCTTTAACAATGCACTGAAACATGAAAATGTTTCGTAGGGATATCCTGGTATTCATAGTAATGCCTCTTCCATAATCCAATTCATGACTTCAACCGTATATTTTACTGTCATCTCTCCAAATCCCTTTATTTGTCCTTAGTCATTACCTTCTGTACACCATCGTTAGGCTAAATGGTTTTCTTCCTTCCCTACCGTTCGACACCAGCCTATGGTTTGGAAGAAGACTATCCAGTAAGCATAATAGGTGTACCCTCCTAAACCAAGGAGTACTCGCAACTGAGAGAAGGTGATGATAAAAGACAACTGAATAATACCTTATTCTTTTAAAGGTGAAATAGGAGTGGCGATGAAGTACGCGGTTTTGGTCGTGAATGATATCAGTCGCAATTTACTTTGCCCTCTTTTTAATCCCTTTATTTTGTCTTTACATATTACCTTCTGCACACCCTACTTAGGCTAATTGGTTTTCTTCATTCCCTACCTTTCGGCACCAGCCTATGGTTTGGAATAAGACTATCCAATAAGCGTAATAGGTGTACTCTCCTAAACCAAGGAGCCCTCGCAACCTGAGAGAAGGTGATAATAAAAGACAACTGAATAAACCAATTCTATTTCTCCTGAACCTGGATCCATCCTCGAAGAAGTCCCTTCGAGTTCGTATATAACCATACGATGGATCTATCCAATGGAAGTGGATATCCGTAGTAATACGAGTGTTCTGAGAAATTCAAAGGGTAAAAGAAGGAGTGGCAATGACTTATGCAACTCAGACAATCCAAAAGCCAGTATTTTAAGAAGGTTCGGTCAACTTGGTCACTGAGTCATAGTCTAGGGTCGGTCAAAGGTCGCTGCCAAAGAGAGAGAGAAAAGAAACACTCTGCGTGCACTCTATCCTAGATCAGAATGGTCATCACTTTATCTAATCCGGAAACCTCCCACTGTCCTGTCAAATTCTCCTCCAAACCTAAAGAAGAATCAATCGGAATCACCCGAAGAGTAAACCAACTCATCAGTGGGAATCGGGATCCAACTCTCATCGCATGATAACGTGACGGAATCCACTCGCGTTATCACACTCCAGAAGGTATGCGCATGCCTGGCAAGTTTCAGTTTCTTTAGAAACTCCCGATATTATTTTTGCCCCATGTTCTTATGACCTTGGCGAAAGTCAACAAATCATAAGTCACATGTCAAGTTCTGCCCGTCATTATCGTGTTACTTTGAACCCATCCGTACATACCCTTGACGAAAGCCAACAAGGTAATACGACTGTCCCAAACCAACACATCTATCTATGCAACAAATGAATACCCCAGCAACTACCAAACACTATGCCTTGACGAAAGCCAACAAACATAGCTTGAATATTACTGACCATCCATAAGAAACGACGGAGGGCTACGGCTGGTTTTTGGCGAAAAACCTTTAACGTAATGAACTTGATCTCGTTGAAGGAACCTGATAGCTTTTTAAAATATAGTGGCGAAAACCTTTTGCTAAAGAGGTCACTCCCGGTAAAGGGATCTCGGCTCTTTCCTCGTGGAATGAGGTGCAGGATATTCCACTGAATACCGCTATGCAAAGCAACATGTAATCGACTATAGTGAAGTTATTACCCTGACGCAAACTTCTGCCCAAGGGGCAGTCCCGGTGAAGGGATATCAATCCTTGCCCCGTCGAATGAGGTGCAGGATATTCCACTGAATACCGCTATGCATAACAAAAGAAAACGTCTTTGCAATAACACTTTTTAAATTTGTTCCAACAACATCCAAACAGGTTTGTTTTACTTTGCATTGATCAGAATCAACGCAGTCCCATCAATTAATCACACCAGAAAAGAACGAAAATAAATGTACGTATATGCCATCCGCATTCGTCACTGGGTCCCGTCATCACCCGTTAGGTTACTTAACTAACGGCAGAGCGGGGACTGGACTAGCGCGGGTGTAAAACATATACAACATCTAATAGTATATAAACCAATATACAATAATCGCTCCAGGCGTGATAGTATGCAACATTACAGAAAAGTAATAAGCATCACAGAACAATACAGATATCTGGGATCCCCGAGTTTCACAGAGCCGCTGCAGAAACTCGACGTTCCCCTGTCGTGTGGATAGCCTGTGCAATGAAACCTAGACCCCTACGGGTGCGGCAAGTTACCCGCCAAAACCTGAAGCGAGGCAGCCCCCTACAGCATAGTGAATGGACCACCCAGCACTTCACGGAATCCGGTAATCTTGGGCACCCCTCCTTGGGTCAACCTGTACCCCCTACGAGTGCGGCGAATAGTCTGCCAATTCTAGAGTGGGACCCCTCTGCCTCTCAAAGCCATGAGATGCGGACCCGTTGCCCCCCAGAACCCGGCTATCCGTGCACTCCGTCTCGGGGCAAAACCTAGTACAGTAATGAAAAATAGTACAATAGGTACATCGACCGCAACCTGGTCGTGCCCCAAAAGAATATTATACAACAGGCAGTGACGACAGTCCACAAGTTGGACGCTCGCCCCGCAATATCAAATGTATAAATAAACACAAACTGTACTACCATTGCACACTGCTATCCACCACGACAAATCCGCAACATCACAGCACAACACAGAACATCAACGCGAATGTCACGTTCGCAAACCCGTCTAAAAGAACTATAGCAATCAAACGCGGTTTACCGATCAAATGACATTCCCGGTCGGAGATATAATATAAGCACTGTAAACTAACATGTTTAAATTTCGATCGACCAAATATCAAGAAGTGGGCCCTACGACTTACTGGTGAACAGTAACAAAACCTGGGCGCAAATGATATATACCAAAAACCCCAAAATCCAACAGAGAACCCACTGTACAAATTTGGGAGCATGAGCTCACCAAGTGGCCGCGGATACGCGGCCAAACCATGGGTTTGGCCGCGTTTCCGCGGCAGTTTGGTGGAGTCATGTCCCCAAATTTTGTCGTGGTTCTGAGAAAAGCCTGCACAGATTTTTAAGACGTGTAGAATAATTTTAGGAGACCATTTAAAATCAACAGAAACTGTCAAGTTGGAATTTTGCAATTTTCGATTTCCGGTTCGATCGATATTTTAAACGCGTTAGCACAAGTTAGCATAGCAAAATGGTTAGGCTCTGATACCACTGTAAGTCTACGCTAGCGCCCCGGCCGTCTACAGACGCCAAATGCGGAACAAAAAACTTTTAACTGGCGCTATCGTGTACTTTAACCCGGATCTGCCATTATTGCTAAACTAACAAACTGTAAAGAGTGTAGAAAGGTTATACCGAACGATCCGAGTCCTTCGTTCTTCAACCATCATCCCACGCTCCGTTGCGGCTGCTCCGATCTCGTCGATCTCCGATATCCTCGTCGAGGTGGCACCACGTCGACGATTCTTTAAACGGGCTCCCGCCTCTGACTCGAGGCAACTCGATCGTCAAGTTTGCTAAAAGAGACGACCAAGAATGATGTAGAGAATGAGTAGATGACTTTGTCTCACTTCGTCCAAGTCCGTGGACGATCGGTAAATGAAGTTGCCGAGGGAATCGGGTGATGGAATGAAATGAACTGTGAAATTCCATACACCCCAAATATCTATCATAATCTTTTTTCCAATGATTCAAGTAAGTAAATGAGAGAGGGGAGGGGCCGGCCTTATAAATGTGGAGGAGGAGGGTGAGAGTAGGAGCAAACAAGGAGGTGACCATAAACAAATATCATGAAGAAATATCCTTAAGCAAACAAAATGCTTTAATGATAAAGCATGAGTCACTAATACACATCATCAAGCCTTTAATGCATCCAATGAAAACTCAACACCAATTAATCCTAGTCACCTCATCTAGAACCTTCTAGAAGCACGACTCACCTGAAGAAAAGATAAATCCGTCTTTAACCGAATGTTAAAAGACGGCTGATAGAAAACTGGAAACTGGCAACTTCCAAAAGTGATCCTGAAACGAATTTCAGGACAACCTCGAAACTGTATAAATATACCCGCATTTGTATTACGACCGAATACAAATGCAACTGAGACAAAGATATTATACCTACTCAATATAATACTCGGATCCGGCTTAAACCAAAGCCGACCAGTATTATCTGCCCGAAAAATAACACGTGCGTAAACGCACGTGCATTTTCCGAACCCTGCCATAAAACCATACGGCCTCTACAACGTTTCGCCCGAACTTGGGAAACTGTCTGTGGGGGACTCTAATGACTCGTCAGTACCCTGGCAGTGGGTTTAACCACAAACCGTCAGTGGCACTAGCAATGCGTAACGGCTGCCCATGGACTGACCTCAAGGGAGGCTGATGAGCGAACTCATCCAGAAACCCTACTGAGCCTAACAGTGACAATGTATATACAGTCCGGTCCGTTCGTCTATGAGTATTGCATATCTGCCTAGGGGGATAGTAACGTCAGACCCCCAATAGCAGTATAAGTCATGTCGGAGTGAAGCCCAATAACACCCTGAGATACTACTGGAGTACCTACCAGTAAATCTCCTGCCACGGCCGTGGGCTTTGTGTAATGGCTCTCCTAGACACAGCACGATCTCGCCCCCAATACCGGGAGAGACGAATCCCCTGCCGATCCGCTCACGTGCCTCCATATGGCTCGGGACTGTACCCAAAAGCTACCTGTTTGCACGACTCCTTTGAGCCGTGGTAGGGTAGAAATCAAAGCACAGTGGGAACTCACACGAGACAAATGACGACCTCAGGTCGATGAACTAACCTGTACACATGTCACCAGGGAACTGCTATCTGACGATATGTATAATACCAACTAGCAGGTTCCCGGCGAGTCCTGTCCGGTGTACTCATAACCCAATGAGCACCTGTATACATCTTAGGTGATCCAACTGACACCAGTGGCTTGTGAGACCGGCCACCGCCCCTCGTCGGGGTCTCGACTGTACACACTAGTCTACTCCGGAGTATCGATGCCCTGTCTCGAAACTCCCACGACTAGGGACCTCAATTAAGGATATGCGTATAAACCACCCAACTCTCACGTATATGATCGCCATCATACTGTTGGTGGTAAAGCAAGATCCTAAGGGCTCTATCAAAGTGTAACATGTAATCAGTCACCTGAACATGTACACGACTGATAAAGGCAAACCAGATAGCATACTATCATCTTGAGTAAGACTGTCCTACCGGTATAGGTCCTCCGCAATCATTGCAATCACGTACCTGTGATCCAATAATTGACTATGAGGGCACTATCTCCAACATTCACTACAGAGAATACTAGAAAGATAAGATAAGATATATATATACACTTCTTCTTCTTCTTCTTCTTTTCTCTTCCTCCCTCATAATTCAAAAGGGTCTTGAGCACAAGGCCCTCCCATAGGATCAGTAGAGAATCCTTCTGAGGAATGCTTGGAGTTTGATTTTGAGCTTCTCATTTGTTTCTGCATTTTTTTGAATTTTTGGAACTCCAGAAATTGCTTCATATCATCATCCTCTGAGTCTAAGGAGTTGAAATTTATGACTGCTTTTGCCTTCTTTTGAGTCTTTATTTCTTTTGCAGGAGTTTTTGGTTCAAGCTTTGCTGGTTCTTTTGGAATTTGCTGAATTTCTTGCTGAAGTTTCTTTCCTGTTTGAATGTAATGTAATACTGCCTTCTCATTGCAGTAATCTTGAGTGTAACGGGTCCACCATTTGACCTTGAATTCTCTACCCAGACTGAGAGGGTAGTCACTGTTGTAGTGTCTGAATAATGTAAATGTCCAACAAAATATCCATGGGACTTTGAAGGATTTGTGGAATAGGAGGGCTTTTTTGAAATGTTCACCCCCCGTTCTTTGGACCCTAGTTTGGAAGGCCTTTAGAACGACAGGTAGAAGTATCTCCGGAATGGGGCCAAAATGTAGTCACCATTCATAGAACGAGATAGGAATAGTGTCAGCACAATTTGAGTGGAAGGTAAGAAACCATGAATGATTGAATGACCTATAGAATAAGGTTCGAAACCAAGCCATTTGATAGTCTTGGTATGTATAACCTTTGGGAATGTAAGTAATTGAGAAGTCTTTTGTAGTCCAAATGCTGGACCATTCATTTGGTGGAATAACCTTTTTTATGACACATTTTGAATAAGAAATCAGTGAAGGGGTTTTTCTATCAGGAGTATGAGTGATTTCAGCTGACCCAGAGTCAACTAAGATTAACTCATAGAATTGTTGAGTTTTGAGGGGATCATCCAGCCAATAGGAGTTTGGCGGGAATAATTGATGAGTGTAGATTTGAAGTGTGTTGTAGTTGGGAGATTCTTTGAAGGTGGTCAGGCTAATGTGTTGAACACCAGATTTTGTGAAATATGGACTGTCTTGATCTTTTGGAGAAGTTTGAATTTGTGGAGTTGGATTTTGAGGTTTCTTGCTTTCTACTACTGATGAGTAAGTCAGAGTAGGGAAATCTTGGAAAATATGGAATTTGTTTGTTGATGAAGTTGTTGTTGTCAGTTTTTTCATCTCATAGTCTTTTGAAGTGCGAACTTTTGAATTGGGATCACCCATTTTTTCCTGTAAGAAATTCCCTAGTCAAAAAGTCTGGTAATGAATTGTCAGTACCTTTTAAATATTGAATATCAAAATCAAAGACAGAAAGTAAAGCTTGCCATCTAGCGAATATTTGTTTTGAAACTAGATTTTTTACATCCTTTTCTAAAATGAATTTTGCAGATTGACAATCTATTCTAAGGAGAAATTTTTTATTAAAAAGATCATCTTGAAATTTTAAAATACAATTAACAATTGAAAGCATTTCCTTTTTAATAGTATAGTAATTTTTCTGAGGTCCTAACCAGACACCAGTGTGATATCTGACTAGATCTTCTTTTGAAGAGTTTGGTAGCCGTTGTTTTAAAATACCACCGTAACCAATATTTGAAGCATCAGTCTCAACAATCATGAAAGCATCAGGATGAGGAATATTAATGCAAGGTAAAGAATGAATGGTTCTTTTGATTTGTTTAACAATATCTGTATGAATCGAAGTCCAAGGTGGAGGATTTGTTTGAAGTCGTTGAAATAAAGGTGTACAAATTTGTCTCATCTTTGGAATAAATTCAGAAATATAATTTAAACAACCTAAAAATCTTTGGAGTTGAGTTTTGTCTTTAATTTTATCAGGAAATCTATCAGCAAAATCAATACTTCGATTTATAGGAATAATAGTACCTTGATTTATGAAATGTCTAAGAAAATGAATATTGTTTTGAAACAATTTCATTTTTGTGGCTGAAAGAACTAAGCCATTTTTCTTTACAATATATAAGAAAGTTTTCAAATGTTTAAAATGTTGATCAACGTCTTCAGAGAAAACTAATACATCATCAATATAAACAATCATAAACTTTGAATATGGATTCAGAATGTCATTCATTATCCTTTGGAATTCTGAAGGGGCGTTTTTGAGTCCAAAAGGCATTACATTCCATTCGTAATGGCCAAAGGGTACAGTAAAGGCGGTTTTGTATCTGTCTTTTTCAGCAACTTGAATTTGCCAAAAGCCAGATTTCATGTCAAACTTTGAAAAGATTTTTGCAATACTTAATCGTTTTAATAAATCTCTTTTATTTGGAATAGGGTAACGAATCCATTGAAGAACCTTGTTGAGAGGTTTATAATTAATAACAAGCCTAGGGACACCACGCTCCTTTTCTGCTTGATTCATGACATAAAATGCTGCACAGCTCCAAGGTGATTTGGATGGCCGTATTAGCTCTTTATCTAAAAGAGTTTGAATTTCGTTTTTACAAACTTCTAATAGATCATGATTCATTTGAATGGGTCTTGCTTTTGTAGGAATATTTCTTTCTGAAAATTTCTTTTCATATGGTAATTCAACGATGTGTTTTTTTCTTTCCCAAAAAGCATTAGGAAGATCTGCACAGACTTCTCTTTTGAATAGATCTTCTAACTGTTGAATTTCTTGTTTTGTGCTGGGTAATTATAAGCGTTCTTCAATTTGAGCATAAGACAAGTCTTCTTTAAGAAAATTTATCTTATTTTGCTTCCTTTGAATAAGGTTGATATGTTGATAAATGGAGTTATTTTGTAAAGCATTTAACTCCTTTTGTCGAACAGGAATCAAGAATTTGAAATGTATAGTATTACCCATAATGTTAGTGCTAATACCTTTGTTATCAACAACAAAAGGGTAAATTTAAGTAAGGAATGGAGTGCCTAAAATAATATCAGTGTTGAGATTTTCTACTACAATAAACTGATGTTTAAAGCGGTAGTTTTGATTACATATCTCGGTTTTTGTCAACTTTCCTTTGATTCGAAGAGGAGAGTTGTTGGCAGCTATAAGAACTTCATTAGTAAAACTATAGTATTTTGTTGGTATTAGACCATCTCTGATGCAGCTTTGATCTGCACCACTGTCTAACATTGCAACAAAAGTTTGTTTGAAGTTTCCTATAGAAATAGTTAGATGAACTAACCATTTCTGGAATTGGAATTTCTCAATCGTAGAAATGAACTGAGAAGTAGAAGGTTGAGTAGAAGTAATATTTATTTCCCGTGGAGGAATAAATGCTTCTTCTTCTTCTTCTAGATAAGTTTCTTTTCCTTTGGAAAGTCTAGATTGAATAATTGCAATATGAGCTTCTAAAGAGAGATTTTTCATTTCTATATTGTTAGTAGTCTGTCTTAAAGACTTGACTTCTTCCTTTAGAATGTGAATCTCTGTTTGCAATTCTCTGGTAGAGATGGACTTAATACCAGAGATTTGATTCATGGGATACTTTTCAAAAACTTTTGATATACTGAAAGGTTGAATGATATTAAACTTTTCATCTTCTTGCAGAATTAAAGACTTTAATCTTTCAAAAAGTTCCTTTTGTTTGATAGAGTCAGGTAATTGTTGAATCATATCAAAGATAAATTCTTTTGTATCAGAATTTATCTTCTTATTATCAGTAGAAGACTTAATCATATTAATCTGTTTACAGTGACGGTTATCTTGACTTTCACTAGAGGAATCATAATTGCCATTATCATCGTCAGTAATATAATTGATTTCAGAATAGATTTGCAATCTGTCCTTTAATTTGTTTCTGATATTTTCTTCAATATCAGAAATGCCATCAATGATTTCATTTATCTTTCCTTTTCCTTTGCTTCGACATTTGCTTGCAATATGACCTTTCTTGCCACATTTAAAGCACTTGATATCACTTGAATTCTTTTTTCTATTAAATCTCCTGAATTTCATTGGAGAAAAGGAATCATCTTTATAATTCTTTTTCTTAGAATATCTTTTTTGTGAAAAAGATTTTCGAAGGAATTTTTCTTTCTTTCAGTGGAAGGAGCACTGATTCCAGTGATTCCAAAAGCTTGACAGAAAGATCCCATTTCTTTTCTCTTACTGCCATATTTAGCTTGGAATTTGAGCCCCTGACAAGCTGCAAGAGCTTCTTTTTTGACAAAAGCAAAATGTTGACCAAAGGTCATTGAAGAGAAATCAATTTGTTCTGTTCCCATCTCTTTTTGTAAATTAATCATAATTCTTTGGGAAAACAGAGTTGGTAAACCAGTAATGAATTTTTCTTTCCAGAATGGTGCAGTACTATCTGTTCGTTTAAGAACATGAATAAAAAATATGTCTTTGTACCACCTGAAGTCACTAAGTGTTGGACACCTAATGTTAGTAAGGAATATCTTTGAAGAAGCTAATTCTTCATAAGGATTTCCTACAAAGTGCATAGCTATGGTAACTATGAGGAAATCACTTGAATCGTTTTGGGTAGTAATTTCTCCTTGGGCATCTTCTACGTCTATAGTATGCTCAAGAATTGCTGTTTTGTTTTGCAAAGTCAAAGCATTGTCCCACCAATACTTTAACTGTCCAGTAAAGCCAGTTCTTATTCCATCATTGTTTGTCCTCTGTTTTATGATCTGTTTCCCTTCTGGTATCAGAGCTTTGTTCCACTCTTTGTTAAGAGCAACGAGTGACCTATTCATAGTAAGCATCCTGAGCGTTGATAAGACGTTGGTAAGCTCGTGAACCCGTTGGTAAGCCCGAGAGAGAGTGTGGTGTTCCCGGTGGAGTGTTCCCGTTGTTCCCGGTCAAGATATGATCTGTTGATATATTTGGAGCCTTGACTCGATCACTCGATGCTACATGTGGACACATTCGCTACTGTATTTATATCTACTAGTTTTATATAGCATTAACTCTCCGGAGATGGATATTTACGCATCTTAAAAGTCTGCACTGATGAATCTACCATCTTCTCACACATTCAAACCAAATGGCCCATGTTTTCCACAAGTATACACTATTGGATTTTATGCATCGGTTTTTTCGGTGCAAAGAATCCGAATCTGACAAATACAATAATTAACTATCAAAAATTAACATTGTCACGTGCCATTCTCATCAAACCAAACCAAGATTGTTTATAGGAGATATTACTCACATCTGCATCTCTTTGATCTGTTTGGTTGCAAGATAATGAAATTTGGATTCCGAAATAGTACGGTTGAAAATTTCTGGATTTGGTAATTTGTTGTTTGGTTGGTTTTGGATTTCTAGTATTGAATTTGTAGATTCTTGTGATTTTTGTTTGGTTGGTGAAAATAAAGTGGGATTTGGATTTGAGAATTTTAGAGAGAGATAGATAGAGAGAGAATTATTAAATAAATAAAGTACACGGGTCCCATCTAAAAGTACAATGAGTAGTGCCAAATCTTTGAAAATCCTTAAAAAAATTTAGGATTCAGAAATCCATGTTTTGTGATGGCCCCCCATAAAAAACAAAGGAATTATAGAAATCCAAATTCTCCAACCAAACACAAAATTATGGAATCTTAGGATTCCACGATCTAAATCCTAACAAATCCTCAAACCAAACAGGCCCTAATGCAATTCACCGGCTTCATTCATCGAAGTGTACGAACATGGTATGACCTTCTGAAAAACAAATCTTTTGTATCCATAGTTCAACCGTCAAGACTAAAGTTTGAAAAATCCGTCTTAAAATAAAACGGGTAGCTCCGCAAAGCAAGTTGGTTATCGTAACCCATCTGAAAGTTATCTATGATCTATCCAAAGTTATCAAAAAAATTCTAAAAGTTATCGAACCAACTCCTAATTGTATCATGTTTACTTTTTTAATTAAAAAACAAATTTTATCATTCAAAAATAGGTTTTTTAGTTGCAGGGCTCAAAACATACTAAATTTCTTTCTACTTCAAAAACTTGGTATTTATTTTTTACCTCAAAACTAATAAAATACATCATTTTATCCCTGTTCACGATTTTTCCGTCAGAAAAAAATCCCGTTAACTTTAACTTTAATTTTTCTCCATAAATTTTAAATTTACTATTTATCCAAAGACAACAAATAAGACAGCATAATCATTCAACTTCTTCATAACTAGAGAAGTACATTGAAGATGCTCCTCAAAGCTGATTCTGAGAAAGGTGCAACATAAACATAAATCCTAATTTCAATTTGAGAAAGAAATTGAGTATGTGAAAAGAAGAAAAGTTGTTGGGATATTTTAAAGGAAAAACTGATATTATGCTGTTAAAAGTTAACGGAAATTGTAAAGGGATAAAATGATATATTTTACTAGTTTTGGGGTAAAAAGTAAATTCCAAATTATTTTGGGAGAAGGTAATTTGATATGTGGGGGCCACAAGTAAAATACCCTTCAAAAAATACATTGAATTTGTGCATTTGTATTATGCACCCTATCAATACACAAATCTATTAAAGGCCGTCTCTCGTGCTTCTCCTCCTTCATCCCCGTCCTCTCCAAAACCCTAACCCTAACCCTAACCCTAGCCAATGGATCCCCTCTCAGCCCTCCGCGACTTCACGATCCGCAACGATCTCGACAAGATCATCTCCGTCGGCGGCGACCTCCACTTCGCCGGTGACTACTCCTTCCCCGCCACCGCCTCCACCGCCTACCGCTCGAAGCAGGGCGGCCTCTACTCCCTCGAGGCCCTCGTCTTCTTCCTCCGCCACCAGCACCTCAAGCACACCGACTACCTCCAGGCCTCCCGCCAAAACCGCGTCCCCGCCGTCACCCTCCCCGATCGCAGGCCCCTCCTCGACTACCTCCACGGCCGCATCGCTTCCTCCGACGCCGTCGAGCTCATCCCACCCTCCTCCGCGTCCGCCGCCCCTTCCGCCGCCGACGTCGGCATCGAGGAGTACCGCCCCGACGATCCCATCCTCGATCAGACATTCCAAGAACCGAACGGCAACGATCTCAACGATCCCGATCCAGTGGTCGTCGATTACGTGTCCATGATCCATTCCTTGGAGCGGCCGCTCAAGGACCGGGAATCGCTGCTCGAGTGCAAAAGCCGCGATTTTTACACGGTTTTGGTGCAGTCGCAGAAGCGGGAGGAGGAGAGGCACCGGATCGAGTCGCAGCAGAGGAAAGACGGGCTCGTGGCAAAGACAAGACTGATCGGGAGCGATTTGGGAGGCGGAGACGATGTCGGTGGTGGTGGGTTTGATGCGACACCGAAGCCGAAGATTCATTTGAAGGGGAGCAAGGTCGGGGAAGGGGTGCCGATAATCCTGGTGCCGAGCGCCTCGCAGACGCTGATTACAATTTACAATGTGAAGGAGTTCTTGGAGGATGGGGTTTTTGTGGCGAGCGAGGTGAAGATGAAGGGGATGAAGGGCGGGGTGAAGCCAGAGTGCGTGACGGTGCAGAAGAAGCTGAGTAGGGATCGGGCGGTGGCGGCCTACGAGGTGAGGGATAAAACGGTGGGGTTTAAGGATGAGGATTGGGAGCGGGTGGTGGCGGTGTTTGTGCTGGGGAAGGAGTGGCAGTTTAAGGATTGGCCGTCTAAGGACCATGTCGAGATCTTCAACAAGAGTGAGTGGTTTTCATTTCCATACTTTTAGGCCTGGTTTGGCAAAAACTGTTTGTTTCGGTGAGGCTTTGAACGCAAAATATAAATTGAAACCTTATTGTGTTTAACAATCAAAATAGAGTTTCTGGAGTGGGAATTTGGGAAGCTCTCCATGAAACCTCGGTTTTTGAGACTCCTCATACTAGTAACTAGTAGAGTTTCGAAAAAGTTTCGACAACTTAAGCTTGAACATGTGCTGGTAAACAACATTTCAACATAACTGAAACCTTAATTTTTTAAAACAAAGATTGTAGGCATACACACACAGTGGTTGTTTAACTTTGAACTTAAATGAAACCATGGTTTCAGGAAACTGTATCGCCAAACGGCGTTTAGGGTTTACTTTCATATGTAGCCCCTGTTTGGCTTTGGAGCTAGTTTAGAGTGATTACAGAGTTTTGTAAAGTAAATCCTAATTTCGTCATGCCAACTCATATATCTTAACCCTGAAGAAATGGAGATAGGATAACTCTAACCCACCAAAATTCAGGAGATAACTAGTGTTCTCTCAAGGATTGGCCGCTATAGATCATGTCAATTTATTCAACAGGGGTGAGCCATGTTATCATCATTTTCATTGTCCTATCCTTTCTTTGTTAAAATGGGGTCGGCTATGAAGCAAAGGCCCAAGAAAGACTTTGCAAAAGCTTTATAAATGGTTGTCCAAATAACATCCACCCTCTCTTAATTAGTGCCTGATATATGAAGGAGAAAGTTATGGACAAGAAAGAGGCATACCATGCTACCAAATAACCAAATTATCATTGACTTGGAGGCAAAAGCATAGAAAACTGGAATAGATGATAGATTTGCTATAGGCAATCATGCTCAACTCTAAGGCATAAATAAAGCCGGGAGTAAAATAAACCGCATACCCACATGAGCGAGTCATGGTAATTGCTATAGTTGTAGGCCATGATTGTGGTAGCCATGGTGTTGTTTTATCGGAAATTTGGCATTAAAGTAAACAACACAAGCCTTCCATGCAGACAAAAACTTTTATCTATGTGCATCAATAATGTGTAGTTTTTACTGATAAAGTGATAATCATCTTAATTGGTAATCAAATGCCTATGCAGTTGTCGGGTTTTATGTGCGTTTTGAGGATGATAGCATTGAATCTGCACGAAATGTGAAACAGTGGAATGTGAAGATTATATCGGTGAGAAATTTTTTATTTATTTATTTATTTTGTTCAATCTCTGTTATTCAATTTCCCTTACCCCGTGCATTTTTATCCATGATATTTGTAATGCAGATTAGCAAGAATAAGCGGCATCAAGATAGAGCTGCGGCCCTTGAGGTGTGGGACCGGCTGGAAGGATTCATGCGGTCGCGCTCGCATACATAGGCTGCTTGAGTTTTGTATGTATGTTTCTGTTTAAATATCTCCCAGCTAAATCATTCATAGACTGCTTGAGTTTTGTAATTTATGTCTCTGTTATTATCTCCCAGCTAAATGATCAAAATATTGGATTATTTACAATTATAATCTTGTTAATTTCACATGTTTCCTTCTCCTTTAGAGTATTGAAGTAGTAGCAAAACTAATACTTGCATCCGTATAGATTCACTTTCACTTTGAATACCGATCATGCTTTGCATCAATACTCTTTCATTCTTCTAGTTTTCTTCTATGGAAAAAATACGCTGTGAACATGCATTTCTTTTCAAATGAAATCAAATATATTTAATCAAAACAAATGGCTGATAAATACAATATGATACAAATAATTCAATGCAATCTCAACTCAGAACTCTCTAAACAACAAGAAAACAGGAATAAACAAGTACACAGAGGTGATGATCACACACAATGATTTGTGCACACACAAGCAACACCACATGCTGAATTAGAAGCTAGAGAGAGCTGAAGCCAGGAAGAGGAGGAACAAAACTGAGGGCGCAAACTTTGTCGAGCTTCTAGCCGATGAAGCTGTGCCAGTCTTCGGAACCGTCTTTGATCCTGATCATGACACAAACTTATTGTTAATACACTAATGATTTTCAATAGAAAATGATAGCAGTGTATGCATTTGTTTATACCTGAAGGAACCGTTGGGACCGAAGGGGTTGTAGGAGTTGGGACGGATGATTTTGATGGTGAAGGGGCTGTGGCTGCTGATGGTGTGGTTGATGAAGATGGTGTCGGTGTTCCCTGGGGTGATCCACCTGCAGCTAAAACCACTTGGTATGGTTAATTAAGTCTTTTGTTGCATCTGACAAAAACTCCGGTGACTGAATAAGATGACTTAGGATCTGCTTGGCTTCATTGTTAGATAGCCAGATTTATTTTTAGCTGAGGTCCTTTTTTGGTTCGAGTTATAAGGTTGGATCAACGTAGGACCAGCTGCCTTTAATTCCGAATTCTTAACAGTAGAAGGTGGAGTCCAGATTATCGAAATTGAGTTTATGAAGCTCTGCAAAAACTAGAGTTCAGGAGTTGCATGCTTACCATTACACTGGCTGAGGGGTGGGGCCTTGATCTTGCAAGCCCCAGGAAGAGCAAGAGCTTGTGTTTGGTTCACGGCAAATGGGAGCTGAGGGACGCCACTAATGAAAGTGCAAAGGCATTGCGACTGTGTCTGAACGACACCGCCGAGTTGCATGCAGCACGTCTGTGATGGCGTGGACGAGTTGCCAGTGATGAATCCGAGGCAAGGCGCCAGGCTGGCGATTATCGGCGCGCAGTTTGGCTGAGCCAAAGCCTGCAGGAACATTGTGGCTACGATCACCAGGACGAGACCCATCAGAGCCAATGTTTTTTAGCTGGAGACTGAAATTTGTGTGAGAAGTGAACAGAGAGTGAGATTTATATAGGAGAGAGGGGTGACCAAACTCCTACTACAATCTTGGTTGTTTTGAACTGTTGTGGTTAATGATTGAGGGTTGTTTGGGTTGGTTGAGTTGGAGATTTAGAGATATTAGATTAATTGAAATTATGTGATGATCTTTTTTGGTTAAGCAAAGTAGTAGGGGATTGCTTGAAAGTTTTTTTGGGTGGTGGATTATACAGATAAAAACCAAGTAGGCGACCAACTGCTGCTGATTCATTTTTAGTAGAGTGAGCAGCTGTGTTGCTACCAAAGACATTGGACTGATGACATATAGAGAATATCATGTGTTAGAAGCAATATGTGAGATGAGAACATGGTTCTTTATAATACATTGCATGTTAGGACGAGTGGTGTTAAACTATTATACTATTTGGTGCTAAGAACAGCTATTAGAGTTTAGATCTCTTGGAGACCATATTTTCTGTCTCATTCTTTATCTGTACTTTCTTGAACTTGGCATGAGCAAGTATTATTCCAGGTGAAGGGTATAGTTTGGGATAAGATGTTGGTTAAACAAACATTAAGGGCTCTGTTTGGGAATGGAGTTAAGTTTTCTAAAGTGGAGTTTCATAGAGTTAGAAAAACTTAAATCCAAAATGCTAACTTTACCTTGTTTGTCGATCATTTTGGGGTTGAGATATCTACGGTTAGGTTATCTCAACCCAATCTGAATTAAGTTATTTATACTCCTTTTTGAGGGTTTAGGGCTTGCAAGCTACAATTTGCATACCTCCTACCCCCACTTAATAATAAACTATAGTTATCCTAACTCCATATCCAAACAAGGCCTAGAAGTTGAAATTAAGTGTTTTTTTTGTGTGATGTTAGAGAGAAACAGAGAAGATTTGTAGATGACGAGTAATACTTTTCCTACCAGGCTGGTAGTTTTTTGATTTTCCACCAGCTTTTCTATTGAGTGCATGTTATTTTCAGTGACATCATATGGATGAATATGTCATTGAAAGTGACATGCACTAAATAGGAAGGCTGATGGAGAATCAAAAACCCACCAGCCTGGTAGGTTTTGCAATTTTAACTGAGTAATACTTTACCTACTAGCTTGAAATTCTACCATAATCTATCCAAGAGACAAAATAGAGGGACCCACACCACCTAGATATTAGTGTCAAACAAGTGGGCTCATGATGTTTGTCTTTTATGTAGATTGTGGTAAGATTTCAAGTCTAATAGGTTAAGCATTTTTCTTTTTCATTTGAGAGCAAGAAATGGCAGAGGGAAGAACAGAACAGGGGATTTGGATCATGTACTAGCTCTCATTGTTGTCATGCTTTATTAGTAGGATGAACTTCTCTTATTACTTAAGATGTTTGACTGCTGATATGCCATATTGAGAACTATATCTGTTAACTTGCATGCTCATAATATATTACATGTTAGAACAGTCATTGTTAGCTATCATACTCCTTTGTTAAAAATAACAGCTAGGAGATGGATAGAATCATGTACGGGAGTAAGAAAGCCAAAAGAGTAATAGAATTTGTTTAGATTTTAAAAATTATTATGTAGGGTCAATTACGCTAATAAGCTACCCTCAACTAGGTGTGGCAAATAAGACGAGTCTTTGTTGATTCGGCCCGATTCGCCTCGTGGTGAGGTAAATTTTATTCGTCTCGTCGCTAACGTGGGCGAGTCAACGAGTTGACTTGCTTCGTCTAGATGAGTTGGGCAAAACAAGGGGATTCGGAGAGCTTCCAATTTCGACCCGCTGTATTTGCCTCGTCTGACTCGCGAGTCAACTTGTCTCGCCTTGTTGACTCACGGGTCAACCCATCTAGCTAGCTGTTGGCGAAGTCCAATGGCTATATTTTTCTCGCTTCACAAATTTGCCCTACAACGGTTGAATTCACCTCAAATCGCCTCACCTCGTCGAATCTCTCCAGACGGCTAGTTAACAGCTACATTCGACGCGACTCGATTTGTCCATTGATTAAAAGGCGGCAAAAAACAATGTGGCCAAAGGGCCTGGGAGCATAGATGCCTCCTAAGCGTTTAGGCGGCCGTCCAGACCACATCGACATCAATTTAGATATATTTTGAGTTAATTTTGTTATTTTCTTAAGCTTATTTGTTAAACATTGATTCCAATTTGATTGTTAATTACTTTGGTTTCTTTTTCACTTATAGAAACGGTCTAAATAAGTATTCTCAAAGATATTAACAATTAAATGCAAGTTGTCAATGAAGTAAACTCTGCCAATTTTTCGAAAAAAAATAAAATTAATTAAATAATTAATTAATTGTCTAAACTAAATTTCTCCAATTTTAAGTCTAAAAAAGCGGAGGGGAAAACATTGTCGTCAAAGGCTCGAATCTCGAAGGAGCTATCAAAACTCAAAGGTGGTGTTGGCGTGGTTGATATTTGAAGTCGAAGGTGGGTTTGAAATTGAAAATCGAAGGTGAAGATAAGATCAAAATTTGAAGTGGAAATCGAAGTGGAGATTTTGGTTCAAGTTCGACTTGGAGAACTTTAAAACCGATGACCGTCGCTACCCTTCATGGCCTTCGAAATTGGCGGTGGCGGTTCTCGAAATCGACGGTGGAAGGCCATCATGGTGGCCCTCGGTTTTAATAGTGCTAAAACTACTCCAATTTATTATATATTGCACACCAATTAACAAATAAAGTGAGTATACCCACAAGAATACAAGAGTAATCATAATTCCCGACTAAGATGTCTAGTGCAGTACAGTGCGGTTTTTCTACACGCATAGACGGGCCACCTTTTAAAACACTGGACTTGCCTTGCGTTCCCTCGTAACATCTAGTTAACCCTATAAATACACCCCTCATTCTCATTTTATCTCACACTAAAATTCTTACATCTCTTTATCAAAGTCTCAAGTTCAATTAGTGGCACTATATTTCCCTCGACTGTTAATCTACTGCAGCATTTTACTGCCTCGTCTCGAATGATCTATGGCTAGTTCGATCTCAACTGTTGAAATAAATATTTGTATTATAAAATTGAATATGTAATTGTAACGATGTAATCTGATTAATATTAATGAAAAAGTTTTACTTATATTTTTCATTTTTGGGCTATATTTGTATTTTTATTTATTTTTAAAAAATACAAAGTTAGGCGAGTTAACTCACCGAACCCGACCCGCGACCCGTCTTGCTTCGTGAGTGTGTTCAGGGGATGGCCATTCCTACTTCGACTCGTCTCATCTTGTTTTCCCGACGAGACGAGTCGTGAGCGATTTGGCTCAGCTCGCTCATTTGCTAGGCCTTTCCTTAACTATTGTTTTTCACTAAGATCTCTTAAAAAATCTTAATAATTACGGTATAATCATGGTATAATATTTTTAGGAGGCGGCTGGCATATGGTAATTTAGGAGGGAATCCTAATTCACACAAAACATTCTCATGTTTATTTTGACACGAATAATAATTCTGGAAATTTAGTATTGTCCTAGGCGTAAGATGCACTCAAATCATGGTAATCTTATTTTTACTCAAATTGATATGTATCCGCTTTTCATGAATATTCCCACCTAACACAACCATTGTCATGATCGCTCATTCACTGATTGTCGTCGCCGCCGATCCTCCTCCGGTCGTCAGCCGTTGTCGTTCCTCGCCGCTTGCCATCAGCCCACGACACAATCGCTCATTAACCGACTATTATCCATATTTGATAGATGTCAGAGATACAGATAGGTATGAAATGAATGTTGGAAAAATATAAATCAAATAAATAGAAATTACCGCTTTTGTTATCAGATACGGATATGGTACAGATATAGCGGTTACTTTATCCATATCCGGTGGCCATTGTCGAATACATATATGAATACGGATGGTCATTATGAAATTATGAAATCTACTATCCATATCTGAGTCAGCTTAGATTATTCGTTTCTCGTTTACGTCCCTAGTTCCAATAATTCCCCCCCCCCCCCTTTTGTTTGCATGTAGACTCTTAGGGATACCATTTATTTTTGGAGTATTTTCTTTTAGGATTCAGCAACTAATTATAGTGGAAATGTTGAATTGGGTCTAACCACAAATACAAATGCTGAGTGGAGTGAGAAAGAATTTGTTTTCTTAGCTTGAGCACAGCGGCAATACAACCAATAAAATCCATTCACAATGGTGAACTATATTATTTACACAAACACAGCCATAGCCATCAATTACTAACAACACAATATCAATTACTAACAACACAATGCCATCTCAGACAATGCATCTCCCAAACAACAAGAACACAACTAAAAGGGGACTTAGAAGCTAGAAAACGCCGCAGCGAAAAAGCCGACAAAGAAGAAGAGAGAAGGGTTGAGAGTGGTAGAGCTTCTAGCTGATGATTTTGATTGCTGGCCTTTAGATCCACCTTTAGTTGATGGATCAACTTTACCTGGATTCGTGGTAGGGCTTGGAGGGGCCGGCCCGCTTGGGGCCGATGGTGTTGCTGGAGAAGCTGGCGATGGAACATTCGTGGCTGACGGTGTGACCGGAGCCGATGGTGCCGGGGCTCCCTGAGGTGATCCGGCAGCAGGAACGGAGGGTCCAGATGGAGCTGCTGCAACAATACACGACATAGTACTTTAAGATTTAGTACGGCTTCAACTCGGGTCTTTACTTCAAATCAAATAGTCGTCTTGAAAAGTTAGATTTTTTTTCAAATTTTCGTTTTTAATCGTGTGCAACATTTGTTTGATTGGATATAATTGGACCCTATTATAATTTTAAGTCGCACCAAAGATATTTGGAACACCAAATTGATCGAGTGCATCATGTATTTGGAAAAACTTCCGATTTGAAAAAATACTATAGTTGAAATTTTGCTAAAATTCTATAGTTAATCTGACCATAAACAAAATACAATTACAATCTAACCGAACAGAGAAATCCAGGTTCAATAACAGCAGTTGGATTTTCATGCATCAGTATCGGATTGTCTTTATAACTATAAACACCCTGCCCTAAAATTAAGTTGAAGTTATTAAAGCGGCTACATACCGTTACACTGGCTAAGGGGCCCTGCTTGGATTTTGCAGGCACCCGGCAGGGTTACCGCCTGAGTTCGGTTTATATTGAAAGGCAACGGAGGAGCCAAGTTAAGAAATGTGCATAAGCATCGGACTTGAGACTGCACCATACTCGAAAGCTGGGTGCAGCATTGTGGGCTTGGATTTGAGGCGGAGGAGTTACTCGTGATAAAGCTGAGGCAAGGCTGGAGGGTGACGATTGCTGGCGGGCAATTCAGCTGAGCCAGTGATCGAGCACACATCGCAATCAAGAGAACTAGGGCTAGAGTCATGCCGAAGCCTTTTCGTGCCATTTTTTTCTTTAATGGAAAACGTAGTTAAAATAAGTGTTTTGGTTGTAGTGGGATTAGAATAGAGAAGGAGAATGAGATGTGTATATAAATATATTGGGGGGTTGGGGGCAAGAAGAGATAGGTGGCTTTGTTATGGGTGAGCTACTATCCAAATCATCTACGGGTTGTTGTGAACCGTTGTGTTTGATGATTAATTGTAGTTTTAGTTGGATACAAATTGATGTCTTAGAAGTCTTGGTAACCAGGGGAAAGGTCAAATGAGGGGATCACTGCTGGATGTTTGTTGGGGTTGTGGAGCAAGCATAGTAATAATCTATGATTTGGTTGGTGATCAAAGCTTCTTTTCTTCTTTTTTCTTTACCATTTTTGCCTCAAGGTGGCAAAGGAGTACAAATAGATTCATGTCAAATGTGATCAACTTGTTATCTATATATCTATCTTCTAATTAGTAAGTGTCAAATATTGAACATTAATGGGCTTGCCTCGAATTATCTAGGCGTACTTGTATAGAACTCCCAAAAAAAGTTTCTTGGTTTCATAACAAACTACCAAAAAATTTTGAATCTTCGGAAAACTGCCATGACTATCAATGTCATGTCGGCATCGTTAGTTACACACCGTTACCTACACAGTTACCACACACAGCCACATGTCTAGCATGTGATCCCGACACCTTCCGGAAAACCCCAATTGACTGTCTTAAAGTCTTGTCTCTTCATTTTTACTTTCCTCTCTTTAAGGAAAAATAGCATTCTCTTTTTCTTCTTCTACGGGCTTGCCGCCCTAACCTTAGATCTCTCCCTTTGGTTTTGCATTAGAAGAAACTTGAGTTGATAGAGCTTTGTTGGAACATGTTGTCTACAATTTATAAGGATATACATTTTTATGATACTTGAGGGGTAATACCTCATAGCAGTGCGGTCTTCGGACATCATGATGATCTGTCTTGTCCACACTCAGTGCGGTCTGTTGCGGACACATTATGATCTGAGTATAGAGTCGCTTCAGAACAATATGATCGGGTCCCTAAAACACATTCCGAAAGAGGACCGAACTGTATTATAAATGTAATGATGCCATTCTCAATCACGGAGGCGCATTTTAGATGAATCGGCACTCCGGATTTTGAAGAACTCTACAGTTAAGCGTGCTCGGGCAAGGAAAATCCTATGATGGGTGGCCTCCTGAGAAGTGTGGCCCCTTCTCGAATCCGGTTCGCTCCAAAGGACAAAACCATGCGGTTTCGGCCAGAGCGGACAATATACCATTCGTACTCGGACGTTGGGCATGACATTTATGGTGGTCCATGTAGGCCCATCAGTAGAAGGTCTGTGGTTTGAGCACGAACCATTGTTTTTAGGTAGAGGGAATATAATACCCCATAGCAGCGCGGTCTTCGAAGATCATAGTGATATGTTGCGGTTTCGAAATGTAATATCCACACTTGGTGCGGTCTGTTGCGGACACATAGTGATCTGAGTATAGAGCCGCTTCAGAACAATGAGATCGGGTCCTTGAAGCACATTCTGTAACAACCCTAAACTTTCTATACATAATTTTTTTTAAAATACAGAAAGGAACTCTTACCTGAGCACAAGTTATAAATTTGATTTGCTTTTAAACAACAAGAATGCATTTGTAGCTCATTGGTAAGGCCTTGCACTACTGTGATGTAGCCCCTGTGATCGAATCCTCCAGTCACATATATTTTTAATTGATTTTTTTTAATCTTTTAGAAGCCCAAATATTTACACGTGCACTCCACGTAAAATGAAAAGTCACAAAGTAATCAAACAAGTGCACTGAGTTATACCAAGCGACATGGACACGTGGCAAAGATCCAAGCCCCTACCACCGGACTTGGGTCGGCGAGATTCATCCCAGACCGGCTCCGCCAGCCCCCCGTACCAAATACTCTCCAAACTCTAAACCTAGCATCCCTTGGCCTACCCCACTTCTCCCATGCTGTTTGATTTCTCTATAAATTAACAGAGAGATTAAATTCATCTTTTAAATCCAAACTTTAATGCATTTTTTAATTCATTCTTCATACCCTAAACCCTAATTTTCCCTATAAATATCATACTACATTGCATCCCTCCTCATTCAGAAATTCTATGCAAAAACTCTCTAAAATTTTCAAGTCCCAAGTTGTACAAGTGGTGTTAGCAAAGGTCGAAGTTCCGGCGACGTTTCGGGAAGATTCCGGCGACGAAACGACTCCCCGATGATTCTAATAGCTTCCACTCTCTCTCCTCTTGTTTTCCAATCTGTAAGTTCCACTTTCCCTCTTCTACTTTTATTAAAACGAAGTCTATTTTCAAAACTTGTCGGAAGCGGAGTTATTCCGACTTCCGATTTTTTTCTTTACAAATCCAATTTTTTTATTAATAACAAACCTATCAATTTTACATATATTGTTTAGAAATCATAAATAAACACAATAGAACAAGTTTCATCTCAAAATAATTAGTATTGCAATTTCTATTTCACTTTTACAGTAAAATACCATTATGTTACATACGACATTGTTTATTCAATTTAACTGTATTACCTTTAGAAAACTCACGAGGTAATGACCTACCTCATCACAACACACATTTTTGACATAGCACGATAACTCTTGGGACATTAGCTATGGGAAAATACGAGTTTACGATTAAATACCATAAACATTCAAAACCATTTTCTTTAAAAATGTATTATTTAATTCCTTGCAAATACGCCTCTACAACCCATTTTGGGGAACCCCGATCGGGATGGTGCGGGTATCACACATCCTCGGGCATAGTAGAGCGAGATGCATACCTCCGCAAGGAGCATTCGATCTCGATGGAATTTTAATGCAATTTTTAAGAAAAATGTGATTTCTATTTAATAAATAAATTATATTTTCTTTTATATAAATAAATATGCATATATATATATATAAATACTATAAAAAATATCTACTTTAAATATATTATATATATATTTCATGTTTTCTAAATCAAATGAATCACCAATTTCATGAAACTACTATTACAATTCAATACAATTCCATTATTACATTAAAATACCATATACAATGAAATCTAGATTATATCCACTAGAATATTTCACTTTATAAAAATTACAATTATGAAAACCCTAAAAACGATAATTAAATACTTGAGGTGTATTTTGAAAATATACCAAAAATATTTTTCATAAAACCCCCTCAAATTATATTAATTTACAATAAGGACCCTAGTAAACATAGGTTTAAGCGGGACCGGTTCTCTTGAGCCTCAGGGAGCCGGAGAATATGGGTGCTTGCGGTAAAAACAGTGTTATCATACGGTAATTGTCTTGGAAAAAGACACAAATCCCGCCGTCCATATGCAGCAGTTACCGATAACTCCAAAACAATCAGGACTCTAATTCTGTTTAAAAGTCTGACTCAGTTCGAGTTAAGGTCAAATCTGGAAATAATCTGACTTGAATTCAATTCAAGTATAACTACAATACAACATGAATCCACGAATACCAAAATACAATCTATATCAATATGAACATGACCGGACCGAACCATGGATATACTCTGATTACATGCCTATCCATTTATATCCATTCCGTTTACTGATATCATGATTTCGGAAAATCTTCCATTTACTACAAGACAATACAATACAATCAGTACAATCAATACAATAAACATTACGGGGTTTATAAAGGGGTAGGCTGGTACGGAACATGTTAAAGATGTCACGGGGTGGTCACTAAAAGACGTAATTACATCCATGTCGTTGTTCCGTGGTTTTATCGACGGAGCCTTGTACTACGGGTTACCAAAGTCCACGGTGTAAGTTGGACTCCTCTCGTATACACTGGCATATTCTGTACCAAGCTACAACAACTACTTTAGTATAAAAAATATAACATTATCTATTTCACCTGTTCTATTCTCTGTCTATTCTTCTCCTTCTTTCTTTGGGACTTACTGAGCGATTGTTCGCTGACGAAATTTCTTTTCTTCTTTCTTTGGAATGTTGTCAGGAGGACCTGACGCTGAGGAGTTCGAGACTAGCCAGGAGCACTTGGAGCCGACAACTGAGCAGCATGACCATTAGGCTTTACTTGTACATACTTTTCATTTCAGTTATGTCATTGTTTAGGCATTGCATTCCAGACTTGTATTTACTTTCCAGTTTTGTATTGTAAAGAAATGTTGAATAAATAAAATTTGCTGTTCATTTATATTCATGTCTCCTGTGTACATTTTATTTTATATTGCTTAGATTCGTTTAGCGTGTTTACTTCTGAGTAAATACGTCGCGTGACCCGTCGCATCATCTTACCCTACATCGGGAAGCGGGGTGTGACAGGTTTTGTTGGTGGCCCATGTAGGTCCGTGCTGCATGAAACCCTACCATGTAGGTCAGTTCTGCATAGACATGCATGTCAATTCTGCATGAAGTACTAAGCAATATAACACAAGAAACGGCAACTAAAAAACATTCTTTACATTTCATTTTCCTTTAATCTTACAATTTTATATACTTTGAATTTATCCTAGCCCTATGTTTTCAAGATAATGGATTCTCCAAACAATACCAGCACCAACTTCAACAACACACCACCACCTCTACCGCTTACGCCTACTGTTGCTGCTCCGATCAATGAGCAGACGATACTGCTTGAGGCAATCCGAAGCCTCCTGGAAGGACAACAACAACAGACTGCTATATTACCGAACCGTCCAGAAGTGGAAGCGCCCGGAGTAAAGCAATTCCGGGCTTTGCACCCAAAGCAATTTTCAGGGAAAGAGAGCCCTCTGGAAGCTGAAGAATGGGCTCAGAGCATTAAGGACGATCTGGCAGCAGCACAAGTGTCAGAGATCGCTGGAAGCTGAAGAATGGGCTCAGAGCATTAAGGACGATCTGGCAGCAGCATAAGTGCCAGATATCGCTTGGGTACGAGTTGCGAAGCTGCAACTTATCGACAACGCCCGAGTTTGGTGTAAGGCGGAAGAAAGCCATCTCGCGACATGTTCGACGCGAAGTACTTTTCAGAGACTGCCCGATTTGACATGGAGCAGCAATTCATCCACGTACAACAAGGTTCGATGTGGACCAAATCTGTGGATGAGTATGATGCTGAGTTTACCATGCTCAGTAGGTAAGATATGTCTTAATATTCGATTTTCTAATATCACATACTACACAGCTAACACAAGACCTTAACATGTTCGTGGCACACTTGATACCGACTGCTGAGATCAGGTCCAGACGATTTCAGCAAGTGTTAGATCTGGAGATCCAAGCTGCCTTAGCTACAGTGGATTTCCCAACCCACGAACTGGCCCTGAAAGTTGCCCGTCGATATGAGGCAGTAGTGAAGAGGAAGGGCAGACCCCAATCTGCCGGAGTGAAGCGCCCTGACACTCAGATGGCAGGAGGAGACTCTTCAAGGCCAACTTTTGAACCCAGGAGACCGGAAGAAACAAATAACCGGCCAAGTCCAGATTTTTGCTTCTACTACAAGAGGGATGAACACCTGTGGAAGGACTGTAGGCGCGCAAAAGGCCTGTGCTTAGTTTATGGCGCATCCAATCATGGAATTGGAACATGTCTTTATAGGCGCAACACAGTTCCAACTCACAACATTTATCCGCATCGGCCAGCTATCCAGGCTCCTGCACCTCGTCTTACTCTTCCAGGTACACCTTCACGTGGACCTCCTGCACAGCCTAATCGCCAATTCCATCAGACACTGAGGAACATGGCTCGAGGGCAGAGGAACATGGCTCGAGGGCAGAGGAATGTGCTTTTAGCTAGGAGGAATATACCCCGGCGTCAGGCTTTCACATTAGCAGCCGTAGAAGCCGAGACTGTAGACCAAGATAACCCTGATAATTCCCTCACATCTTTCCAAAACTTTTGCATTCTTTCGTTCTTCCAAATATTTTTTATGCACTACCAATAGTTTTATCACCAAAATTTTCTTAAATCTGTTACACTTTCCTTCTACAAATTTCGAGAACGAAATTTTTATAAGAAGGGTAGAATGTAACAACCCTAAACTTTCTGTACAGATTTTTTTTCAAAATACAGAAAGGAACACTTAAGCCTGAGCATAAGTTATAAATTTGATTTGCTTTTGAACAGCAAGAAAACACTTGTAGCTCATTGGTAAAACCTTGCACTGCTGTGATGTAGCCCCTGTGATCGAATCTCCCCAGCCACATATATTTTTAATTGATTTTTCTTTTAATCTTTTAGAAGCCCAAAGGTTTACACGTACACTACACGTAAAATGGAAAGTCACAAAGTAATCAAACACGTGCACTGAGTTATACCAAGCGACAAGGACACGTGGTAAAGATCCAAGCCCCTACCATCAGACATGGGCCGGCGAGATTCATCCCAAGACCGGCACCGCTGGGCCTCCCGTACCCAATACTCTCCAAACTCTAACCCTAGCATCCTTTGGCCTACCCCACTTTCCCCATGCTGTTTGATTTCTCTGTAAATTAACAGAGAGATTAAATTCACCTTTTAAATCCAAACTTTAATGCATTTTTTAACCCATTCTTCATACCCTAAACCCTAATTTTCCCTATAAATACCACACTACATTTCACCCCTCATCATTCAGAAATTCTATACAAAATCTCTCTAAAATTTCCAAGCCTAAGTTGTACAAGTGGAGTTAGCAAAGGTCGAAGTTCCGGCGACGTTTTGGGAAGATTCCGGCGACGAAACGACTTCCCGACAATTCCAATAGCTTCCCCTCTCTCTCCTCTTATTTTCCAATTAGTAAGTCCCACTTTCCCTCTTCTACTCTTATTAAAACGAAGTCTATTTTCAAAACTTGTCGGAAGCGAAGTTATTCCGACTTCCGACTTCCTTTTCTTTACAAATTCAAATTTTTTCTTAATAACAAACATATCAATTCTACATATATTGTTTAGAAATCATAAATAAACACAATAGAATAAGTTTCATCTCAAAATAATTAGTATTGCAATTTCTATTTCACTTTTATAGTAAAATACCATCATGTTACATATGATATTGTTTATTCAATTTAGCCGTATTACCTTTAGAAAACTCACGAGGTAATGACCTATCTCATCACAACACACATTTTTGACATAGCACGATAACTCTTGGGACATTAGCTATGGGAAAATACGAGTTTACGATTAAATACTATAAATATTCAAAAACCATTTTCTTTAAAAGTGTATTATTTAATTCATTGCAAATACGCCTCTACAACCCATTTTGGGGAACCCCGATCGGGATGGTGCGGGTTATCGCACATCCTTAGGCCTAGTAGAGCGAGATGCAGACCTCCGCAAGGAGCATTCGATCTCGATGGATTTTTTAATGCAATTTTTAAGAAAAATGTGATTTCTATTTAATAAATAAATTCTATTTTCTTTTTTATATATATATAAATACTATCAAAATATCTACATTAAATATATTATATATATATTCCATGTTTTCTAAATCAAAAGAATCACCAATTTCATGAAACTACCATTAAAATTCAATACAATTCCATTATTACATTAAAATACCATATACAATGAAATCTAGATTATATCCACTAGAATATTTTACTTTATAAAAATTACAATTATGAAAACCCTAAATACGATAATTAAATACTTGAGGTGTATTTTGAAAATATACCATAAATATTTTTCATAAACCCTCTCAAGTTATATTAATTTACAATAAGGACCCTAGTAAACATAGGTTTAAGCGGGACCAGTTCTCTTGAGCCTCAGGGAGCCGGAGAATATGGATGCTTGCCTATCTAAGGTAGACAACATAAAAACGGTGTTATCATACGGTAATTGTTTTGGAAAAAGACACAAATCCCGCCGTCCATATGCAGCAGTTACCGATAACTCCAAAACAATCAGAACTCCAATTCTGTTTAAAAGTCTGACTCAGTTCGAGTCAAGGTCAAATCTGGAAACAATCTGATTTGAATTCAATTCAAGTATAACTACAATACAACATGAATCTACGAATACCAGAATACAATCTATATCAATATGAATATGGCCGAACCGAACCATGGATATACTCTGATTACATGACTATCCATTTATATCCATTCCGTTTACTGATATCATGATTTCGGTAAGTCTTCCATTTACTACAAGACAATACAATACGATCAGTACAATCAATACAATAAATATTATGGGGTTTATAAATGGGTAGATTGGTATGGAACATATTAAAAGTGGCACGAGGTGGTCACTAAAAGACGTAATTACATTCATGCCGTTGTTCCGTGGTTTTATCGACAGAGCCTTGTATTACGAGTTACCAAAGTCCACGGTGTAAGTTGGACTCCTCTCGTATACACTGGCATATTCTGTACCAAGTTATAACAACTACGTTAGTATAAAACATATAACATTATCTATTTCACATGTTCTATTCTCTGTCTATTCTTCTCCTTCTTTCTTTGGGACTTACGAGCGATTGTTTGCTGACGACATTTCTTTTCTTCTTTCTTTGGAATGTTGTCAGGAGGACCCGACGCTGAGGAGTTCGAGACCAGGTAGGAGCACTTGGAGTCGACCACTGAGTAACACGACCATTAGGCTTTACTTGTACATACTTTTCATTTCAGTTATGCCATTATTTAGGCATTGCATTCCAGACTTATATTTACTTTCCAGTTTTGTATTGTAAAGAAATGTTGAATAAATAAAAGTTGTTGTTCATTTATATTCATTTCTCTTATATACATTTTACTTTATATTGTTTAGATACGATTAGCGTGTTTACTTCTGAGTAAATACATCACGTGACCCGTCGCGTCTCCTTACCGTACATCGGGAAGCGGGGCGTAACACATTCCAAAAGAGGACCGGACTGCAGTATAAATATAATGACGCCACCCTCAATTACGGAGTCGCCTTTTGGATGAACTAGCACTCCGCGGTTTGAAAAACTCCGTAGTTAAACATGCTCAGACTAGGGAAATCCTAGGATGGGTGACCTCCTATGAAGTGACCCCTTCTCGAGTTCGGTTCGCTCAAAAAGACAAAACCGTATGGTTTTGGCCAGAGTGGACAATACCATCCGTACTTGGACTTGACGGGATGCTTCAAACAATTAATGTTAACTGGTTTTAAATATTCTACTTAGTGTTGGTCCCACCCAAGTTAGTTTTATTTAGGGGTTGTTTGGTTGCAAAACTCCAGACTCTCAAATCTAAAATATGTTGTATACAAGGAATCCACACTTTCTTGTTTGGTTGCATGGAATGATGCAAATTCTTGGATTTTAGAGTAACCATTCTTTTTAGAGTTGGTGTTTGTTTGGATGGATTTGAGAAAAGAGAAAGCAATGGTAGGATACACTTGGCAATCGTTGAGTAGTCAAGAAATAAACAAAAAGTAAAATATTCAATTGTTTCATTATTTCTTCTCAACTCTATCCTAATCCACCAAAAGATCACAAACTTTGCATTCCAACTTTTGCTCATGCTGCATACTACTTTAACCCAATTCTTGTCCCGTATACATTTTGGAACCAAACACAAAACTTGCAATTCCACATGGATTTGAAGTCTTTCTCAAATCTTGCAACCTTAGGGGCTGTTTGGTTGGTTTATTTGAGTTGGAATTATGAGTTTTAGATTTCAAATCCACATGGATTAGCTAATGTTTTGTTTGGTTAGTGGATTTGGATTTGGATGGATTTTTTGCCTCATCACCCAAAATATAGATTCATGAATCCAAAAAAAAAAAAGATTTGGGAAAACTTTCTCCACATAAGCTTTTTTATGAATAGAGTTAACATGATCAAATACTCATATATTAAAGGCTAAAATGCGGGAAACCATCCTCAAACCCCTCTAAACTTGAAAACATGCACTTTATCCCAAAAGATCCTAATGGTGTTAATTTTTCCATCCATAAGACCTTATGCCCAAAATGCCTCTTTAATAAATTTAATTGACTAATCTAATATTCTCTTTTCTTTTTCTTAATTTTTTTTCCAAATCTTTACTCTCTTAAATCTTTGCTCGCTTTTTGGAGGTGTAGAAAAAAGACAGTTGGTGTTTGAATTAGAGATTTTAAGAAAGAAATGAGGGGGTTGAAAAGAAAAAGAATTTAGAGAATAAAAATGAAAAAAAATTTGAGAAGAAAGACTTAGGGGCAGGAAATATCCAACAAAAATCTAATGGTGTTAATTTTTTGAGGTAAAGCACATGTTTTTCATGTTTAGGAGGGTGTCCTGCTTTTTAGACAAAAGTGAGAAGGGTTTTCGGATTTTAGACCATATTAAATTTCTATCTTCTTGAGTAATTCTTGGTTTCAAACTAACTTGATTGGTTTTTCTTTTTCACTCATACATTCTACAAAGCTATCGGTCTTTATTAGCGAGTTTGAAAATTTGTGGGCAACAAGGCCTCTCATCTATTAGAGATAATTTCCATTGGTATCATTGTAGTGTTTTGGAAAGAAGCAAGATTGTGATTGTAACCTCTTGAAAGAGGAGGTCTTAGATTATTGTAAAGATTTTGCTCCTATATGGTTAAAAGAGCATTAATAGTGAAAGGTTAGGATATCCTAGAGACCGGAGACTTGGGATATCAAACCTCTCTAAATTCTGGTGTTTGAGTCTGCTCTTTTAACTTGTCTACTCTATTTATCGGATAACTTGTCGACTCTATTTATCACATTCATATTTCTCTCGATTTGTTTTTAGTATAGTTTGTGCTTAATTAAATTACAAATTAGCAAGAATCAGGCTAAAACCCCATTCATCCCCCCCCCCCCCGCCCCCCCCCCCCCCCGCCTCCCCTCTAGGAGCCGTAGTTTGGTATTTCATTTAGCTACCTCATTTGCTTGGCTTTTCTTTCTCCTTTTTGAAATAAAAAAGACAATTGGTAATTCATTTCTTTGGAAAAGAAAATTTGGTAATTCATTCTTAGTTTTCTTTTCCTTTCTTTTTATGATGAAAAGAGAGGATCTCACAAGGATATCTTTGTTGAACTCTAAGTACTGATAATTCCATTCATAGTTTCAATCTGATTTGAATAATAATGATGATATTATTTCATAGAGAAAAAGAAAACACAATCAACCTCCACAGAGGTGGTTACAGGGCAAAACAGAGCTCAAGGAAAGGAAAGAAAAAGGAAAAAAAAATGTATTCACGCACATGTGAATTATAATGCATATATGGGGTAACTAATACGGCAACCATATCAAAACTAAAATCAGAAGATGGCGATGGACGAGACAGACACGGCGATGAAGAGGGCGGAGAACAACGTGGAAGATGTGGACCTGTAAGAACCTCCGGCGTCTCCTCCGGTTGCTGATGGGGTGGTCTTCGATCCGGTTCCTGCGATAGACAACTTACGATTTTTAGAAAACGGTTTTCCGACATGGTATCATACCATCAGCATTCAGAACATCAGGGGTTCGCGTATATTTCAAAAATATTGCATACCTGCGGGAACACTAGGAGCAGATGGAGCAGTTGGAGAAGAGGTGCTCGGTGTCGTCGGCGTGGATGGTGTCGAGGGAGTCGATGGAGTAGCAGGAGACACCGGTGGAGAGTTTGCCGGTCCGGCCGCCCCGGCTACACAAACACACAATCGAAATTATAAAACAAACACAACAGCACGGACATTTAAATATATGGTATCGGAGCCATCGAGATTCAAATACCTTTGCATTGGCTGACAGGCGGAGTCTTGACCTTGCAGGCGCCAGGAAGAGTCAGCGCCTGCGTCTGGTTGATGTTGATCCCGAAAGACGACGCCCCGCTTCCGCTGAGCAACGTGCATAGACACTGCGCCTGTGATTGGACGACGCTCGCCAGCTGTGTGCAGCACGAAGCCGACGGGGCCGACGAGTTCCCGGTGATGTATCCAAGGCACGGCGCCAGGCTCACGATCGCGGTCGTGCACCCTGATTGCGCCGACGCTTGGTGGGCGAGGATCGCGAAAGCAAGTGTTATCGCCAGGCTAAACTCCATGGTTCTATGAGCCATTTGAGGTTATGATTACTGCTAATTAATTAATGAAGAGCACAAGAGTTGAGTACATAGGAGAGAAAAAGGTGGGGGCTTTTTATAAGGAGGGTTGTCAAGAAAATGAAAGAGAGAGGTTGTTAACATAGGTGGCCAACCCAGTTCTAGTTTAAAACATGAAACAGCTTGGTAGATGACATTTTTTTTAGAACTTTATTCTCAAAATGATTCAAGGTCTACATTTCTAGATCCATGTATAACTAAAACTGAATAAAATAATTAATAAATAATTGAAAGTAATTTAACAACAATTGCATACGTGAAAGTGAGTTCCTTAAGTAACAAAATGAAAAGATGGTCGTAATTTGCATCAAAGATAATTAGTTTCACAACAATCTTATTCAGAAACTGATTTACACTCACTCGAGTCTATGACCAAGAAAAAGTGTGGTTTGAAATTTGGTGGTTAAATCTACATGTTGTCATAACGGAATCCTCACGGATATTTTGAAAACAACTAACATTACGGATATGGTGATCATAAAAGTTACATCATAATTGTTGGGTTTGGATCCATACCCATGAGTGGACTCAACCAATTTGGGTCTCTTTATTGATTTGGTTTTATAGACCAAGCTTCAGTCACTTGGGTTGGACCAATTTGATATATGTTAGGACTCAAGTTAATATGGCAAGAGAGTTCTCTTTCTCAATAATCTCAATTATTTCATCATGCATTCCGAGGGTTAGGTTTTGAGAGAGAAAGAGAAGAGAAAGAGGGTAAGCATAGGGGTTTTCTTACAATAGCTCATTTGGGTTGAAAATTCAATATTCCACGTCACTTTGAAGAATATTGTTGCCCTCTATTTGTTTGAGAAGGAGTTGTCTTTAAGTGTGTTAGTGGTTTTGGAGCTGGTAAGGCAATCTTATATTTTCTCATTATATGAGTGATCCCAAAGCTGTTGTACTTTGGTGATATTATATCCTTCTTATTGTCGATTGATAATGGAAACTCTCTTTTACATCATTGTGGATTATGTTCAATCGGAGACGAACCATGTTAAATATTGGTGTCTTTTCTAATTGCTTTTGTGCTTATTATTATTCCGTATTATTATTCGTCGTATTCTCACATAGATCCGGATGTTGGGGTTGTTTTGCCCCATCAAAGTGGTATCACAGCCAAGGTGCCCACAGGGTGTTTGTGGAATTGCTTCAAAGGGATTTTGGTTTCTTTTGTTGTATGTGAGAGATGGATAATAGTACAAACCGTATGATTAGCCTCAATGGAGGCAATTGGAATATATGGAAACCAAGAATGGAAGATCTCTTGTATTGCAAAGATTCTTATGCATCTTTGGAAGGCGATGGTGTGAAGCCTATAGATATGCCCGACGGAGAGTGAAAGAAGCATGATCGTAAGGCCATTGGATTTATACGGCAATAGTTGGATGATTCCGTTTTCCATCACGTTTCTACCGAAAGTTCGGCGCATTCTCTATGGAAGAAATTGGAAAGTCTTTATTGAAAAAAAAACTGCGGGCAACAAGACATTCTTGATTCAAAAACTTGCAAATGTGAGGTACAAGGAAGGCTCTTCTATATCTGAGCACTTGAATGAGTTCCAAAGTGTTGTGAACCAACTCATCTCTATAAAATTGACGCTTGAAGATGAGTTGCAAGTATTGTTGTTGTAACAACCTAGTCCAGTTCTACAAATTTCAGTTACTGTATGTGTAGTGTGTGGTAATTATTTCATTTATCTTGCTTGACTGTTGCTAGTTACAGTTTACACTGACATATCATATTTTGCATATAACAATTTAAGTCATCTAAAATAGATTAAAAAATATTTGACATGGCCTGCTTGGCACCCCTAACTCTGTGGTAGCGTCCTTGCATCATGTCCTCGTCCCGTTTAGTGAAACGGACGCGTTTGGACGGCTACGCGCACGTACGTGCGTCCGTTCTTAGGGGTATGCTTTTGTGTTACAAAATCCTTCATTTTAATTTTTGAACTTGCCAATAATTTTCTTATTTCAAATTCAATTTTGGACCCGACCCGGGCGTTTTCCTGAATTATTTTACATTCCGCTAAAATTCAAATTGTTTAAATTTTAAAATTTACTTCTAAATAGTTTCTCAGTGCATACGATTTCTTAAACTAATTATAAATCTTTTACATTTTTCTGGTAACTGAGAAGATTGCTTCCTTCCTTTATTTTTCCCCACAACCAATCAAAAATCTTCATTTTTTCACCAGGCCCATCTCTCTCTTCATTTCCCCAGCCAATGAAATCTTTTCTAAAATCTTTCCAACCTCAATTTCTTTTGCCGAGCCAATCAGGACCCTCTTTACTTGCTCTGAGCCCCACCATCAAACCTCTCTCCCTCTCGTTTATCCTTCTTTTTCTTTTCCCAGCCAATCAGAAATCTTTCCTTAGTGAAAGGGCCCCACCTCTCTCTCTCTCTCTCTCTTCTCGAGCGCAGTTCCTCCTCTTTCTCTCTCTCTCTTCTTTCTCTCTCCTATCGCGCTTTCTCTCTCCGCTCGCGAATACTGTGCACTCCTCGATTCCCGTCACCGCCTTCGCGATCTGGTCACCTCCCTTCTGCGTCCCCTTCTTCTTCTTCTGTCTTCGTTAAAAACCCCATGCACCTCGCTACGAGAAACCCATGAGAGAAAAACCCTAACCCTACCTTTCCCCGCTCCTAAACCCTCGTCGACACCCTCTACATCCCCTCGTCACCCTCATCTCTTTCCTCTCCTCTTCTTCCCCTCCAAACCCAGAAACTCCACTGCGCCGCGAACCCAGCACTACCACCTCCTCGTCCCCGACCATCTCTCATCGCCGACGCCACTCTCTCCTCTATTCTTCTCCCCTTCACGAAACCCACAACAAACCCTAGCAGAAACCCTAGCACCCGAGCCATTCCCTGCAACCTTGAACCTTGCTGTCTTGCCGTCGTTCTCGCTGGCGATCCCTTGCCGTCGACTTCTCACCTTGCAACCACATACTAGCCTTCTCCCAAACCCAGTGAGCTACCCTTCTCTCTCTCATTCTTCTCTTCTTCTTCTTTCTATTCTTCTTCTGTTAATATTTCTTTTCTGTTTTCTTTAAAAAGATTCCTCTGTCGATCATCGGAGCTCCGTCAATCTCATCACCGTTGGTCTCGCCACCACCGTTAGCATTCCAGTGAGTGATCTTATTCCCATTTCTCTTCTTATTCTTCTCTTTTCTTTCTTTCATGCATTCTTGTAATTTAATGTTCACTGTTTTGTGTTTGGCCGGAATCCGACCGTGCCGGCGACGTTTCCCGACGACCCAGCGAGGACCCCTGACCCGTGTGACTCCACTGTTCGTCGTTCGGACGCATTCCGTGTACCGTGCGCGCATCGCGACTTTTCCCCGCCGACGCGTAACGTTCCGTTTTCCGTATCGCGACCCGTCGAGGCAAGTGAAACTTGCTACATGCTATAATAAACTATTCATATGCTAAATTACTTATTACCTGTTAAATCTCTAGTTAGAATCGAAAGAAATGGATTACAAGTTAACCGTGTAAAGTTCCGTTATACATTTCATGTTTCCAAACGTGAAACTTAATCTTGCATCTAATTATTTACATCTAACAATCACCTGTACATGATAGATTACATTTGTTTATTGCTGTGATACCTTTTTCCAGTTTAGCCTATTAGACATCCATGTGAAACTTTAACCAGTCTAATTACAACTGCATTCATTAAACAGATTATACATGTCGTCGCATTCATGGATCACTCAATATTTATTAACCTGTTTTCAGCATTTACATCTATCATACTGCATTCACATTATGCTGACATTGTCTGTTAAACACAATTGATAACTGTACAGCTAAATAAATAAAATCTGCTTTATTGCTTAACTCATTGCTTAGATCATGTTGTTGATAACCATGCTTGATTATTATAACCCTGTTTATGCTGGCTGATTATGAGCACACCCATGTTATCTTTTACACCCTGGCCTGACTTGCTACACACATATCGATTGACCCGACATGGTACCGTACACTACTTGACTTGACCTGTTGTACCATAGATTGACCCGTTATCTGATCTTGTGTCTAATGTCAACAAACCTGACATGTAGTCCTCACAGACCGTTCCTGTTATCTATCCAGACAAACCTGCTTACCTGATCCTGTATTGGCATTAGTTCTTGATTACTGAATACCTGACTTGACATACACATATAACTTAGGGTATGGGAAATCAATGATGAAACCTGACTTGTAACTCGACAGTGTACTACCTTTACTGATCAGTTTTAGAGGCTAGGCCAGCCTTGGGATGATGCTGTTGACATCATTCATCTGTACATATTTCCTGTTTTAGTGCCTAGCGGCATGTCTCGGATTCAGCCCGAGAATCTTGACCGTGGTCCCGGGTATGCACGGGATACTATTGAGTTACATCGAAGATTCATCAAATTGATTTCAAAGACTTTAGAACAGAAAACCTGATAGAACAGTTTAGCTGACTCACTGCATACTACCTTGCACTGCCCTGATTTACATTACTGTTACGCCTGCTTTTCATTCATGTTTATATTTGCATTGCCTGTTACCCTGTTTATATTTTATTACTTGATGACACGACGCGCTGACGTCTGGGTTTTGCATGGCCCAGATTTCGTACCTTTGCTGCAGTCCGAGCAGGAGTACTTCAGCCAGCAGGCTGAGCTGTGAGGTGTCAGCAGTAGTTAGTTCTTTTATTTTCTGCATTCTATTCCTGACGTGAGCCCGCATTATGGGACATACATTCTAGTTATTTGTATTGGATCCTTTTGCTTCCGCACTTTTACTATTCTTGACTCATGTTATCTTGGCTTACGGACATGTTTTAGATAGTTTTATTTTGTTCTTGATATCTCTACAGCTGTAATGTGACTGTGGATGGATACTTCCTACCCACAGGTAGCATGGTTGGCTATGTCACGTGCCCAATTTAGCGTACTCTGGGAAGCGGGGCGTGACATGGTTCTTTTGGTATCAGAGCCATATGATAGTCGGGTTGATTCTTTTGTAGTTGGGTATTGTACCCAATACACGAATCCGAATACCCGTGTTTAGGAAACATGTCCCGCCACCTTGCCGTTTACCGTTCTTGAATCAAGTTCTTCCTGATTATATCTTTTACGATGTGCAAACTTTCTTTGCAGATCGACTCGAAACCTAATTCCTTGCTATCTCTAGAGCTTAGGCTACTTGGGTGGAGTTATGTAATTGTAGCTATGATACCGCGGCATAGTTACAATGCGGCACTCTATTTAAGTAACTTGGAGTTCTAGCCTTGATCTATATTTTAAATTGGTTATCATGCTAATCTTGGGTGTTTTGATTTCAGGAGTATGGCAGGCAAGAATCTGAAGACGTACCAAAGGCGTGTTGACGAAGCCGCCATGCTTGGAGTGATACGGGGAATGCTGGAGAATCAAAAGAGGCAGACCGAGCTGATCTGGCAACAAGCTGAATCGTTTCAGGAAGGTTTGCAGACCGTTCAGCAGTCCAAGAGCAGTGTTGGAGCTAAGCCAGTTGATCGTGTTGGGATCGTAGCAGATTTCAGATGTTTGGGTCCGTCTGTCTTTACCGGTTTGGAGGAGCCTTTGCAAGCAGAGCAGTGGCTAGTTGACACGGAGAACTTACTTATTGCGGCACAGATTCCAGATGATAAGAGAGTGGATGTGGTGCGCATTCAGTTAGTGGACTACGCCCGTGAATGGTGGCTTGTGGAGGAGACCCGCTTGCCCAAGCCGATCAAGTGGGCGGATTTTTCGAAGAGTTTTCTGGAGAAGTTCTTCCCGCGGACTGCACGGGAGGAAATGGAAGAGAAGTTCATCATTCTGAAGCAGAATGGTGCACCCGTAGATGTACATGCAGCTGAGTGGACACGGCTCAGTAGATTCGCTGGACCTTTAGTTGCCAACGACGCAGACAGGGCAAGGAGTTTTATGCGCAGCTTGGATGTGGACATCAAGAGGCAGATCGTCTCCCTGGGTTTGACCACTTTCTCACAGGTACTTACGGTAGCCCGAGAACAGCAGAGCCTATCGGGGAAGAATGGGAGTTCACAGCAGACAGCAGTTACGGTAAGGAAGCCAGCATTTGTACCAAACCGAGCTCATGGTCGCAGAGGTATTCCAGTGGACCGCTGTGGCGTAACACCGATGAAGAGGCCCGCTGTAGTTGACCAGAGAAAGAGCGTGACTTGCAACTACTGCCATTTACCTGGCCATGTGCAAAAGGATTGTCGAAGGAGGCAGGGACTCTGTTTGGTTTGTGGAGCGGCATATCACACTGTTAACTCGTGTCCGTCGAAGCTTCGTACGAGGGATGATTTTCAGAAGCCTCCGCAGAGACCGTTCCAGGGACAGAAGCAGCTGACTCAAGGACCTAATCAGGCTCGAGCTTTTACCTTGACGGCTGAGGAAGTTAAGGCTTCAGGAGAAGTTGTTTCAGGTATTCTACTCGTTCATGGTTTTCCCGCATTAGCGTTATTTGATTCTGGTGCATCCCATTGTTTTATGTCATCCAAGTTTATAGCTACACACTCAATTACCTGCACGACCCTGTCTAGTTTCTGGGACATACACACTGGGAATGGGAAAATCATATCTAGTAGGGAATGTAAAGATTGTGCAGTTGTTGTGTGCGGACGGGAGCTTTTTGCAGATTTCTTGGTGATTGATACGGGCAGCTACGAAGTTGTCTTGGGAATGGATTTTCTTGGCACTTTCCACTCTCACATTGATTGTAGGGCAAAGAAAGTAATTTTCCAGATTCCCGGACATCCCGAGTTTACCTTCGCAGGAGGAAGCAATTCTGTCGGGCCAGTCGAGTTTAGGGCTAGGACGACAAATAATATTCTGGCATCAATGGAGGTTGAGGAAAGTGAAGAGCCAGCTGTTGTTCGTGATTTTATGGATGTGTTTGAAGATATATCGGGATTACCGCCGAAGCGAGACGTGGAGTTCGCAATTGATCTTGTTCCTGGTACAGCGCCGGTATCTAAAGCGTATTATCCAATGGCACCACTGGAGTTAGAAGAAGTCAAGAAACAGGTTGCGGAACTGCTTGAGAAGGGTTGGATTCGAAGCAGTAACTCGCCTTGGGGAGCTCCAGTTCTTCTAGTTAAGAAGAAAGATGGCACGAGAAGGATGTGCATCGACTATCGAGAATTAAATCGGGTGACTATTAAGAATAAGTACCCGATCCCTCGCATTGGCGAACTTTTTGAGCAGCTTAGTGGCACGAGGGTATTCTCGAAGATGGATTTGCGATCCGGATATCATCAGGTCCGAGTGAAAGCAGAAGATATTTGCAAGACGACGTTCCGAACTCGGTATGGACATTACGAGTACTTATTGATGCCCTTCGGAGTAACGAATGCACCGGCGATATTCATGGACTTGATGAACCGAATCTTTTCACCATGCTTGGACCAGTTTATTGTGGTGTTCATCGACGATATTCTGGTTTACTCGAAGAGTATGGAAGAGCATGCTGAACATCTGAAGATCGCACTGCAGACGCTGAGACAAGAGAAGCTATATGCGAAGATGAGCAAGTGCGAGTTTTGGCTGGAAGAAGTAAAGTTTTTGGGGCATGTTGTGTCTGGCGATGAAATCGCCGTCGATCCCGAAAAGATTGCAGCAGTTCGTGATTGGCCGATTCCAAAGAATGTTGCAGAGATAAGAAGTTTTCTTGGACTCGCCGGGTATTATAGAAGATTTGTGGAGAACTTTGCTCGTCTGGTGGAGCCGTTGACCAAGCTTACGCGCAAAGAGGTACCTTTTGTGTGGACGGATAGTTGTGCGTCCGCTTTTGAGGCGTTGAAGCAGAAATTGATAACCGCCCCTATTTTGACCGTGCCAGACAATTCCGGAGGATTAGTGATTCACAGCGATGCATCTGGGAAAGGATTGGGATGTGTTTTGATGCAACATGGGAAGGTTGTAGCGTACGCATCAAGACAATTGAAGACCCATGAGAAGAATTACCCAACTCACGACTTGGAGCTTGCAGCTGTGATTTTCGCTTTGAAGATTTGGAGACACTACCTTTTGGGCGAAAGGGGTGAAGTTTTTACTGATCATAAGAGCTTGAAGTATGTGTTCATGCAGAAGGAGCTTAATATGAGGCAACGCAGATGGTTGGATCTGATGGCTGACTACGATCTTGATCTTAAGTACCATCCGGGGAAAGTTAATGTCGTGTCGGATGCGCTCAGTCGGTTACCAGCAATTCAAGTGTTGACTGCACAGAAGGATCTCATTGAAGACTTTCGAAGATTTGATTTGGAGGTTGTGCTACCGCATTCTTCGGGACAGTTGATGCAGCTGCAGGTACTTTCGTCGCTGATCGAGAATATTAAAGCAGCGTAATCGCAGGAACCTAGATTGCAAAAGATTCGAGAACAGGTCGAAGCCGGACTACGAACAGATTTGTTGATCCACGAAGATGGTTCGTTGAGGTATGGTAGCCGTTTGTGTGTGCCAAAGGGAGATATTCGTGAAGAACTTATGAAGGAGGCACACAGTTCAGCGTATTCCGTACATCCAGGAGGCACGAAGATGTACCGAGATATACGACAGCATTTCTGGTGGGAAGGCATGAAGCGGGAGATTGCTCGCTTTGTGGCAAAGTGCTTGGTGTGTCAGCAAGTTAAGGCTGAACATCAAAGGGTTGCTGGTTTATTGCAACCACTTCCGATTCCTCAGTGGAAGTGGGAACATATAACCATGGATTTCGTGACAGCTCTACCGCGGAGTCCAAAAGGCAACAATGCAGTATGGGTGATTGTTGATCGTTTGACCAAGGCAGCTCATTTCATTCCTTTTCGGGTTGGTCAATCAACAGAAACTTTGGCAGAGCGGTACATGCAGGAGATTGTAAGATTGCATGGGGTACCGGTGAGCATCGTGTCCGATCGTGACACTCGGTTTTTATCACACTTCTGGAGGAGTTTACAGGAAAGTTTGGGGACTCGATTGAAGTTTAGCACAGCTTATCATCCTCAAACTGATGGTCAGTCGGAGAGAACGATCCAAACTCTTGAAGATATGTTGAGAGCGTGCATGTTGGACTTCAAGGGTTCTTGGGAGGATCATCTACATTTGGTGGAGTTTTCTTACAACAACAGTTTTCAGGCGACGATTCAGATGGCTCCATTCGAAGCTTTGTATGGTCGCAAGTGTCGCTCACCTGTTTGTTGGGACGATGTCGGTGAACGAAGATTGTTGGGACCAGATTTGGTTGTGCAGACAGTTGAAAAAGTTAACGCTATTCGAAATCATATGAAAGCAGCACAAGACCGACAGAAGATTTGGGCAGATACGTCGAGAAGACCTTTAGAGTTCGCCGTGGGTGATTTGGTATTCTTGAAGATATCACCGACTAGAGGGGTGATTCGTTTTGGAAGTCGAGGAAAGCTCAGTCCTCGATTTGTTGGACCGTTTGAGATCTTGGAGCGTGTTGGCGAAGTAGCGTATCGTTTGGCATTACCGCAGTCCTTGGCGAATGTACACGATGTGTTTCATGTATCTCAACTCCGTAGGTATGTTCGAGATGAAACACATGTGTTGGATCATTCGGAGCTGACGGTACGAGAAGACTTGATTTTTGAGGAGCGACCGGTTGAAATTGTGGATCGAAGGGAAAAGGTTCTTAAGAACAAGGTTATCCCTCTTGTACTTGTTTCTTGGGGTAATCGCTCACATGGAGAGTCCACCTGGGAACGAGAAGATAAAATCCGGCAGAAGTTTCCTCATCTTTTCTTGTAGTTGTTTGTCGTCTATCTTTTGTATTCTTGGAATTTCGAAGACGAAATTCTTTTGTAGTTGGGTATAATGTAACAACCGAGTCCAGTTCTACAAATTTCAGTTACTGTATGTGTAGTGTGTGGTAATTATTTCATTTATCTTGCTTGACTGTTGCTAGTTGCAGTTTATGACATATTATATTCTGCATATAACAATTAAAGTCATCTAAAATAAATTAAAAAATATTTGACATGGCCTGCTTGGCACCCCTAACCCTGTGGTAGCGTCCTTGCATCATGTCCTCGTCCAGTTCAGTGAAACTGACGCGTTTGGACGGCTACGCGCACGTACGTGCGTCCGTTCTTAGGGGTATGCTTTTCTGTTACAAAATCCTTCATTTTAATTTTTGGAACTTGCCAATAATTTTCTTATTTCAAATTCAATTTTGGACCCGACCCGGGCGTTTTCCTGAATTATTTTACATTCCGCTAAAATTCAAATTGTTTAAATTTTAAAATTTACTTCTAAATAGTTTCTCAGTGCATAAGATTTCTTAAACTAATTATAAATCTTTTACATTTTTCTGGTAACTGCGAAGATTGCTTCCTCCCTTTATTTTTCCCCACAACCAATCAAAAATCTTCATTTTTTCACCAGGCCCATCTCTCTCTCTTCATTTCTCCAGCTAATGAAATCTTTTCTAAAATCTTTCCAACCTCAATTTCTTTTGCCGAGCCAATCAGGGCTCTTTTTACTTGCTCTGGGCCCCACCATCAAACCTCTCTCCCTCTCGTTTATCCTTCTTTTTCTTTTCCCAGCCAATCAGAAATCTTTCCTTAGTGAAAGGGCCCCACCTCTCTCTCTCTCTCTCTCTCTCTTCCCGAGCGCAGTTCCTCCTCTTTCTCTCTCTCTCTTCTTTCTCTCTCCTATCGCGCTTTCTCTTTCCGCTCGTGAATACTGTGCACTCCTCGATTCCCGTCACCGCCTTCGCGATCTGGTCACCTCCCTTCTGCGTCCCTTTCTTCTTCTTCTGTCTTCGTTAAAAACCCATGCACCTCGCTACGAGAAACCCATGAGAGAAAAACCCTAACCCTACCTTTCCCCGCTCCTAAACCCTCGTCGACACCCTCTACATCCCCTCGTCACCCTCATCTCTTTCCTCTCCTCTTCTTCCCCTCCAAACCCAGAAACTCCTCTGCGCCGCGAACCCAACACTACCACCTCCTCATCCCCGACCATCTCTCATCGCCGACGCCACTCTCTCCTCTATTCTTCTCCCCTTCACGAAACCCACAACAAACCCTAGCAGAAACCTTAGCACCCGAGCCATTCCCTGCAACCTTGAACCTTGCTGCCTTGCCGTCGTTCTCGCCGGCGATCCCTTGCCATCGACTTCTCACCTTGCAACCACATACTAGCCTTCTCCCAAACCCAGTGAGCTACCCTTCTCTCTCTCATTCTTCTCTTCTTCTTCTTTCTATTCTTCTTCTGTTAATATTTCTTTTCTGTTTTCTTTAAAAAGATTCCTCTGTCGATCATCGGAGCTCCGTCAATCTCATCACCGTTGGTCTCGCCACCATCGTTAGCATTCCAGTGAGTGATCTTATTCCCATTTCTCTTCTTATTCTTCTCTTTTCTTTCTTTCATGCATTCTTGTAATTTAATGTTCACTGTTTTGTGTTTGGCCGGAATTCGACCGTGCCGGCGATGTTTCCCGACGACCCAGCGAGGACCCCTGACCCGTGTGACTCCACTGTTCGTCGTTCGGACGCATTCCGTATACCGTGCGCGCATCACGACTTTTCCCCACCGACGCGTAACGTTCCGTTTTCCGTATCGCGACCCGTCGAGGCAAGTGAAACTTGCTACATGCTATAATAAACTATTCATATGCTAAATTACTTATTTCCTGTTAAATCTCTAGTTAGAATCGAAAGAAATGGATTACAAGTTAACCGTGTAAAGTTCCGTTATACATTTCATGTTTCCAAACGTGAAACTTAATCTTGCATCTAATTATTTACATCTAACAATCACCTGTACATGATACATCACATTTGTTTATTGCTGTGATACCTTTTTCCAGTTTAGCCTATCAGACATCCATGTGAAACTTTAACCAGTCTAATTACAAATGCATTCATTAAACAGATTATACATGTCGTCGCATCCATGGATCACTCAATATTTATTAACCTGTTTTCAGCATTTACATCTATCATACTGTATTCACATTATGCTGACATTGTCTGTTAAACACAATTGATAACTGTACAGCTAAATAAATAAAATCTGCTTTATTGCTTAACTCATTGCTTAGATCATGTTGTTGATAACCATGCTTGATTATTATAACCCTATTTATGCTGGCTGATTATGAGCACACCCATGTTATCTTTTACACCCTGGCCTGACTTGCTACACACATATCGATTGACCCGACATGGTACCGTACACTACTTGACTTGACCTGTTGTACCATGGATTGACCCGTTATCTGATCTTGTGTCTAATGTCAACAAACCTGACATGTAGTCCTCACGGACCGTTCCTGTTATCTATCCAGACAAACCTGCTTATCTGATCCTGTGTTGGCATTAGTTCTTGATTACTGAATACCTGACTTGACATACACATATAACTTGGGGTATGGGGAAATCAATGATGAAACCTGACTTGTAACTCGACAGTGTACTACCTTTACTGATCAGTTTTAGAGGCTAGGCCAGCCTTGGGATGATGCTGCTGGCATCATTCATCTGTACATATTTCCTGTTTTAGTGCCTAGCGGCATGTCTCGGATTCAGCCCGAGAATCTTGACCGTGGTCCCGGGTATGCACGGGATACTATTGAGTTACATCGAAGATTCATCAAATTGATTTCAAAGACTTTAGAACAGTTTAGCTGACTCACTGCACACTACCCTGCACTGCCCTGATTTACATTACTGTTACGCCTGCTTTTTATTCATGTTTATATTTGCATTGCCTGTTACCCTGTTTATATTTTATTACTTGATGACACGACGCGCTGACGTCTGGGTTTTGCATGGCCCAGATTCCGTACCTTTGCTGCAGTCCGAGCAGGAGTACTTCAGCCAGTAGGCTGAGCTGTGAGGTGTCAGCAGTAGTTAGTTCTTTTATTTTCTGCATTCTATTCCTGATGTGAGCCCGTATTATGGGACATACATTCCAGTTATTTGTATTGGATCTTTTTGCTTCCGCACTTTTACTATTCTTGACTCATGTTATCTTGGCTTACGGATATGTTTTAGATAGTTTTATTTTGTTCTTGATATCTCTACAGCCGTAATGTGACTGTGGATGGATACTTCCTACCCACAGGTAGCATGGTTGGCTATGTCACGTGCCCAATTTAGCGTACTCTGGGAAGCGGGGCGTGGCAGTTGTTGCTCATTTCCTTACCGGAAAATTGGGAGATATTGGTGGCGTCCCTTAGTAACTCCGCTCCGGATAGTGTTTTCACAATGAGCTTAATGACAAGTAGTTTGTCGAATGAAAAGTTGAGAAGAAAAGATCTCGAAATCTCTCATTTGGAGACGATTGCCGCAAAAAATAGAAGGATGTCAAAATCTACAGAAAGAGGCTATCGTTCCAAATTAAGAAGCAAATCAAGATCGAAAAATGATGTCACATGCAATTATTGTAAGAAAAAAGCACATTTTGAAATATCATTACAAATTAAAGAATAAGCAAAAGAATGGGACAAATGAAACAAAGTCTGACTCCAAAGAGAACACCACGGCCACACTTGAGGGGGATATGGTTGTTGTCTCTATTAGTGGCGAATCGAGCCTTTGTGTTGCGTGTCATGACATCGATTGAGTGGTTGACACCGGAGCCTCCTATCATGCTACCTCTAGGAGGGATTTTTTTGCATGCTACAAGCTGGGTGATTACGGTGTTGTAAGGATGGGTAACAAAGACACTTCACAAATTGTTGGTGTTGATGATATTCATGTTAAGACCAATCCTGGCTATAAGTTGGTGCTCAAAGATGTACAGCATGTGCCGGAACTTCGTCTCAATATTTTATCCATCAGAAAGATCGATGAAGAGGGTTACACTAATGTGTTTAGTGGCGGTGCTTGGAACCTCACCAAAAGCTCTCTTATAGCGGCTAAAGGCAAGAGATGGTGCACCCTTTATAAAATGCAAGCAAAATTATGCATATGTGAGACGAACACAATGTTGGACAACTCTATATAGTTGTGGTATCGGTGGATAGACCATGTGAACAAGAAAGGCCTACAAGTTCTTTCAAAAATCTTATTCCTAATATGAAAGGTGAGCATCTTGATACTTATATTCATTGTTTGGCGGAAAACAACATAGAGTTTTCTTTGTGAGAAAAACTTCACAAAGAAAGTCAAATGTTTTAGATTTGGTTCATTCTAATGTGTGTAGTCCTATGAGAGAGAAAACTCTTGGTGGTGCTTGTATTTTGTCACTTTTGTTTATGATCATAGCCGGAAAGTTTGGGCTTATACTTTCAAAAGCAAAGATCAAGTTTTGGAATTTTTCAAGTAATTTCATGCTTTGGTGGAGAGGCAAATCGGAAAGTCTCTCAAGTGCATTCCTTCAGATAATGGTGGTGAATACATTGTTCCATTTGATATATATTGCAAGTTGCATGGTATTCCGCCTGAAAGAACGGTTCCGAAAATTCCCGAGCAAAATGATGTTGCGGAAATGATGAATCACACTATTGGAGAGATAATTAGGTGTATGTTTTAACACGCCAAATTATCCAAACCCTTTTTGGGGAGGTATTGGGAACATCAATGGCTTTAATTAATTTATCTCCGGCGGCTCCTTTAAATGGCGATATTCCGGAGAGAGTATGGAGCGGTAAAAATATTTCCTATAAACACTTGATAGTGTTCGGATGCTGCACGTTTGTCCATATTCCGAAAGATGAGAGATACAAGCTTGATAGCAAAACAAATCAATGCATTTTCTTAGGATATTCTCGTGATAAGTTTGATTATAGGTTATGGGATCCAGAAAAAGAAAAGGATTGTTAGAAGTCAAGATGTGGTCTTTCTTGAAGACCAAACCATTGATGATAACAATGATGATGATGCTCCTAATTCTCCGAATGGTATTATTTATTTGGATTCGGTTCCTTCTCCAATTGTAAATGACAATGAAGAAGATTTTCAAGAAAGTATTGATGATAATGTTAGTAGTGAAGCCTCTACTTTCGATGTTACTCATGATGAAATGGAAGAGCAAGTCACTCAAGAGCTACAAATTTGGCGATCTACTAGAGAGCGGCAATCTTTAAAGGGGTACTCTAGTAATGAATATATTTTGCTCGCCGATGGCGGTGCACCGGAATATTTTGATAAAGCATGTGAATGTGATCACAAAAGTGAGTGGTTGAAAGCTATGCAAAAAGAAATTGACACTTTGCAAGCAAATCATACCTATAATTTAGTGAAGCTTCCGAATGGTAAAACGGTGTTAAAAACAAATGGATTCCATTTGAATAGCTATGGTGGTCTCCCCTTATGGGTTTGGAGGGCGAGATTGTTTGGTTTGGGTCCATACCCATGAGTGGACTTAACCAATTTAGGTCTCTTTGTTGATTTGGTGTTAGGGACTGATTAATGTGTAATCATGTGTTCTATGAAGTTCTAAATACCGCAATCAGGACGGTATCACCAGTACCTAACCGTGATGAGTACGGGTCGTCCACTGAGAGATAGAACGATTTCTATTCTTATTTTAGATGAGTTATGTCACAAAGTCCAATGGTGTTCTTTGTTAATTATGTGATATGTATTATGTCCGAGCGTATATCCAAGCGAACTTATAGGATTTCGGATTAGGTAGTTTTAGTTAGGAATTTCGTATTCTTCTTTGTGCCAAAAGTAGAGTTGATGTTGGAGTAATCGGAAATAACGTGAATTATGGTGCTTAAAAAGGGGTACTTGCAAGTTGTCACACCTTGCTAAGTATGTCTTAATTGACCATTTTCCTTCCGTTCTATGCTCTTTGTTCCAACCTTCGATCAAAAAAACATACTTAATCGTCGATTTTGATCGCAACTACATGTCACATATAGCGCGTCTAAACGTAAGGGTTATGTTTCTTTGGGAAGAAATTTCAATCTAATTATGTGGGCAAAGGATAGAACAAGAGAGTTTTCCGTCTCTCGAACTACCATCTCCTTAATCCAACAAGTGATAATTATTATTTCATTATTAAGAATAAAATCAAAGAATAAGAATGGATTAAGAGATTAAGGAAAAAGGATAAATAAAAATCATGAAAACAAAACCCATCTACTTTAACAAATCAAAAGCAAGTTATCTAATGAATTAAAATTGCATAACAAGATAAGAAATTGTAAGGTAATTAAAGATTAAAAAAACATTTATTAATAATATAAATTTCAAGATACAATTGGTTGAACTAAATTGTCTCAACCCAACCAAGCAAATTACAATCGAATGAAATTGCAAGATGGGAAAGAAACCATTAATTCAACCAAGATCATAACCTTCAAGCTTCTACAAATGGATAAACTAAAAATGAAAAAGAAGAACTAATCTAAACTAACATAATTTTAGCCTAAGGAATGATATCCCCTAAGTTCTTCTGATCCGGTCTATTTATAGACTCTCAAAAATACGTTTAGGTCTATTTTCTGAATCAATGTATAATGACCAAAACACCCAAGAAAAATCATCACGAATGACGGAATTTTGACCGCTAATCCACCGCCACTTGCTCTTGATCCACTGCTGATCCGCCTCCAAATTTTGGAATTAGTTCTCAGATTTTTTTTGTGATCTTCTGATATTTGATTCTTATGTTTGGCCTTCTAACATTTACAAAATTCTTCAGAATTTTTCTCGAATAATCAGCAGTCCAATGTTACGACTAATTTTGTATTCTTATGATATCACATCTCCTTTTAATTTTTCAAAGCCTATTTAATGCGCTTCCCTTGTGTTTTGCGTTTGTTTGAGACACGAGTGGCTGCTTCTTCTGTCTTGTCTCTTGTACTGGTAGACGGCACCTGACGGATTTAATGTGGCTGAAATCCACTTTTTATCTGTTTTCGACCGTCGGCTCTAAAACGTCATTTTTACAGGGAATGTGTGTGATTTGCGCTGTCTTGGACTGAATTCTCCGAAGAACCTATAACCTGAAATTATGTAACAGACACGGATCAAAAGCACTTATCTACATGCAAATGTGAATAAGAATGAGCGGTATTAAATGCAATATTCTGATGTGAACAAATACTCCAAAACTTATCTTTTGCTCATCCCGAGCAAAACGTTTTATTTTAAAGAATGCAAAAAGTCCTAAGCTCACTATCGTGGGAAATACGATTTCACTTAGCCCGTGCAACAAGCCGTTAATGAAAGTTCCTAGTGCCCTCGTCGGGGCAACCGTGGCCAATGCGAAACCAAAAAACAAAAATTATCGAGAGGACAATAGAACCAAATCCCTAGTGATCTTTCCAAACACCAATACTAGCAAACTAGCATACAAGGTTTAAGGAATACAACCTTTGACGCGTGTCCACCCAATTGTAGAAGACCCCTCCAAGCTCCTCGTGGGCCATTGGGAACAAGCTTTAATGATGACCGCCCTTACCGAAGATGATCCACCTGAGAGAACCGATCCAAGTTCCAGCTTCACCTAGTAAATCAACCGATACTCCAAGCTCATTAGGAATGGAGAGTGAGAATGTAGGAATTTTCCACTATCATTTTCTCTCTAATGTGAAGCTCAAGAGAGCATGCAAGATGAAGGAGGAGGAGGTGAAGAAGCACCCATAATACCAAATTGAGCAAGTGTTGAAAGAATGAGAATGAATGAATGTACAAAGAATGGCTCTATCATTTTTTCTAACCATACAAAAAATATCATAACCGATTTTTTAACAAACAAATAAAACTCCATTCCTCTCTGCATGTCTTCAACCATGCTCAAAGCCATCTCACCCTCCACCTCATTTAATGAATATTCATAAATGAATATTCACAAATGAGGTGTCATTCTTCTAGACCAAATTCCGTATAAATACGGAATAGAACCTGGTATACGTATTGAAATACATATAAGCATATCCGTATAAAAATACGAATAGCCAAGAGAGAGAAAATGAATAGTGAACAATAATACTAGAATACATATATTCAATATATATATATATATATATATATATATATATAAATTATTAAATCAAAACTTGATTTAATAATCTGGCTTAATCCTAAGCCGCTTATATTATCAACCGTCCGATTAAAATCCGTGTAGCCTGTATACATATTTAATCGGACACCTATATGTACCAACATACGTCATCTACAACATATCGCCTAAACCGGAAAAACCCTCTGTGTGGGACTCTAAAAGCTCGACAATATGAAGGCAGCGATTTACTGGATAAATCCAAAAACCACAAGCACGTCGGCGACATTAGCTGTACGTAACGGCTACCCAAGTATATGTCGAAAGGGAGATCGATAATCAAGTCCGTTCATACCCTACTGAGCCTCAATGTGACAATCTCTGTACAGTCCGGTCTCTTCATCTAAGAGTATCACATAACGGGTCTAGGGGTGAATAACGTCAGACTCCTAATAAACTGATAAGTCGTGTCGGAGTCAAACTCATCACCAATCGAGAAACTACTGAACTCATATCAGTAAATCTCATTCACCATGGCCACGGATTTAGGGTGATGGCCAGTCGAACACAACGCGACATCGACTCCTAATACCAGGAGATGAATCCCTGATAATCGCTCACTGTCTCTGTTCAGTTGATAAAACTGCACATTTAATATGACATTTTTCCTACTATTTCTATATAAAGAAATGTGTTTATTGTAATATATGATACATATGAGGGTTTATCTATAAAAATACTATTTTCATATGTTTATATATTATAATTAACATTTGGGAGGAAAAAGTAAGCATATAATATCCATGTAACATTTGGCTCATTTAAATATATGCTTACTTTATTAAATACCTTTGACCGAGTCTTAATGGTTAAGTTAATATCTCTACTAATATTATTTGTTGAGTTTGTTGTGCAGAATTTTCAGGGCTGAAATCAAGAAAATCAAAGCTGTTAGAACAAACCTGCCTAATTAAGAAAGTAGACTAAAGAAATCAAGTCTGGCAGTGACGTAGAAAAGATTTTCAGTTTCCAGAGATTAAAAAGATCACCATGTGTCATAAAGATAGAATTCCAGAAGAGCAAATCCTGTGATCCACCTATAAGGACGCGGATCCGCGGCCAAACCCACCTATTGGCCGCGGATCTGCCGCGTATTGAAAGATTTGGGAGTTGGGATTTTTCTGTTTGGATCATAACTACTAGTTTCCAAATTAGGAGACTAGGGTTCCGGCTCTGGGACTATAAATAAAGACCGAGAGCCTCTTGGAAAAATCATCAAGCTGAAGAGATCACGAAGTTCACGACAGGCTCACGCATCCAGGCTGATCATCAACTGTTCGTCTACCTCCTTAGAAGAGATCAAGAAGCAAACTAGCATTTTTGTAATCATTTTCTAAGGGAATAAAGTGTAAATGAATTTTGTTGATTAATAAAGATAGTTCTTTTTCTTATTCTATTTCTTTGTAGTTTTAATATGATTTCTCTCTCCATCTCTTCTTCTCCCAACATGCGTGAGTAATTCTCCGCTTGTTAGGGTTCATAGGATTAGGGTAGGTTAATGGATGATGAAGATCCTTAAACTCTTTTTAAGTCCTATAAAGTTTATAAACTTTACCAAATGAATAGTTAACATCCTAATCGGGCGCTCTACTAATTCATTGCTAGTCTCGACCGCGATTAGAGATTATATTAACAATTGTTTTGGTAAAGGCTAGATATGAACGGAGTTCCATGTCGAGATAGGGGTTAAGAGTGGGAACCTTTTTTCCCTCCAGAAACCCTAATCTACATGCATCACTGTCGTTCTAGTTTTAAATCTATTAAAGGATAAAAAGAGTAATCTTTAATTAATCATCTATAACTACTAAATCCCAATGAACCCTACAAGCCCCTTTTTATATTAAACTTATATCCATAATTAATCTAGATCTATATTTTGCATCCGTGTTTAACATAGATCTAGAACCTACAACCATTCTTTATTCTTCCTCCTTTCTTTCTCAACACGCCTAAAGTAAGATTAAAATATCCAACGTTTCCCAGAGGACTCATCTCGGTCTAGCTACGCGCGACACCGTTATTGATTACGGTTAACTACAAACACATAAATTCTAGATCAATCAAATGGCGTCGTTGCCGGGGATACGTGCGTAATATTTTCTTACTATTCGTGTTGAATTCTTATTCGATCTATATCATAAAAATAAAACAAAACTGCAAATTGTATATTTAACGAATTGTGTGAATTTTGCAAGGAGATCTGGAGTCACAGACTTGAGGAAACAGAAAGACAGAGACATTCATCGAGATCTAGAGGAGTACAGAAGGCCACAGAGAAAAACTTCATCAATTGATCCTTCCTTCTCACGGCGGATCCGCGGCAAATAAGACACATTCGCGGCGGGAGCGCAGCGGGATTGAGGACCTAGGGTTCCAAACTTCTCTGGTGAAATTTTCAACTCATTCTCTCTCCTCTGAAATCCAATAAAATATCTTTTCTGCAGGATTCTTTGCAAAATATCGCCGCTCAAAAATCTTTTTGCAAAGTTTTGTGATTGGTTTGTTTTGCATATTTTAATACGGACTTTAAGGGGCAAAGACCAAATCCAGATTGGGTGGGGATTTTATCACCCTTCCTAAGCCCCACAAATCACAAACCGAGCATCTGCATCAACCCTACATTAATTTAAAAAATATCTAGACAAGACTCTAAGGACTGTCGCGCTCAATAAGGACAGAGGAAGGTCGTGGGTAATCTATCGCTTATCCGCATTACTTTTGTGGTGTCTAGGCAAGTGTGTCTAAGGCAAGTGGTTACTTAATTAGGCCCACTACTTACGTAGTGGATACCTCCCACTTACCTGGCCACAAGAGTAGTAAAGAGGCGGTAGAGGATTGATCCTGCGGCTTGTCCTTTGGAAGTCTAGGAGCGGTCTAGAGACTTGACCTAGGTAACCTTAGTTCTAGGGTTGTTTGTGCATTTTTGTGTGATTTGTCTTAAGTCCCACTTTTTCAAAATAGACCAATTTTAAATCACACACACGCTGTCACTTGCGCTAAATCCGCTTAGTGCATGCTTGGCTGGACACGGGATTCTAGCGCCCGTCTTGTCCGCGTTCCTGCTATCGACTCCGAAGTCGGTGCTTCTTCATCTTCTTTTCCCCCACCACACACCACATCGACCGAGATGGACGGTACTCCATCATATTATAACACCACGCTGCCACCGCCTGTAGGTGAGCAGAATCCACCGCGCATCTCTCTCCAAGAAAGATGCTATCCTATCCATGGTCCACTTCCCACTTGTCTATCTATTCCACCAGCTAACGGGGATAATTTTGAAATTAAACCCCACTACATCAATCTGTTGCCCAAATTTCACGGGCTTGAGTTCACTAAATTCGAAAACGTATGCACAATGATGGGTACTTCACAACTGACTGTGGATGCTATGCGCTTGTGTCTTCTCCCATTCACTCTGTGCGACTTGGCAGAAAAATGGCTTCATAATACCGCCGCACACTCTATCACTAACTGGGATGAATTCGTAATTGCATTTCTTAAGAAGTTTTACCCAAACCATAAGACCGCCATATTAGGAGCGAGATCAACCAGTTCACCCAGCTTCCCAATGAACCATTTTGGAAGTACTTTGAACGTTTCAAGGATCTTCTTGTCCAATGTCCTCATCATGGAATACAAAGATGTGATTTGTGCCGAATTATAATGAGGGCATTAATCCAGCGACAAAGCAGATGCTTGAAACACTGTGTCAATGCAATTTCATGTCCAAAGACGATGGTGAAACTTGGAAATAGCTGGAAGACCTCGCTGAAAACACTTTGCAGTGGGAAAGTGTAAGACCACTTTCATCTAGGGGAGGTATTCATCAGCTCGATGTTTCCATCGCAGTAAAAGCCGAAATGGCAGCGATGCAGAAGAAACTCGACGCTATTAAGAACAAATTCTCATCAGTCTCCCTAAATCAGGTAACGCTTCCCAAGATCGTGTGTGGTTGCTGTTCAGATCCTTCACACTTGATGGAAGAATGTCCTATGAATGCATCGTTTCAAGGTCACGAGCAAACTAATGCTGCTTTTCAGCAGCGACCTAGAAACGATCCTTATTCTTCCGTTTTCCCCAAGGCTCGAACACTTCGCCCAATCTATCTAAGACGATTCCCACTCCAATTTTGGGATCGAATCCGTCCCCACAATCTTCTCCACAAATGTTGGACCTAAAACCTATTGATCATGCTCCATTTCCAAACAGATTAAGGGCCAACAGACCTAACCCATAAATGGAGAAGATTGTGGAAATATTTAAGCAAGGTAACGTAAATATTCCTCTCCTAGATTCTATTCAACAAGTCCCTTATGCAAGAATCCTTAAAGACTTGTGCACTAGGAAGAGAAAAACTCAAGTGCCTAAAAAAGTTTTCATGATGAATAATGTTAGCACAGCTTTTACCCAGCAAATACCAAAGAAACGTAAGGACCTTGACTGTCTTACCATCTCTATTTCTATTGGGGGTAAAAATATTAATAGTGCTTTACTCGACCTTGGCGCTAGCGTTAACTTACTTCCTTATTCAGTATACGAGCAGTTAAGGATTGGAGAGTTGAAACCCGCCCATTGTACTCTCTAGATGGCAGACCGATCAATCACCAAACCATGGGGTGAACTAGAGGATGTGTTAATTAAAGTCGGGGAATTCATATTCACTATGGACTTTATTGTTTTAGACACACAGCCTGTGGCAAACCCTCGCAATCAAATCCCGGTGATACTCGGTCGACCCTTCCTAGCAACTTTTAACGCTGTAATTAATTTTCGTAACGGTCCTATGAACTTATCCTTCGGGAAGATGACAATTGAGCTTAATATTTACAAGCTAGGAAGTCAACCATCAGAACCTTCTGCTCATTTGCTTGATGTTTGTTCCATCCACGAGATAGCTCCCGAAAGCTGCATGGATAAGGAACTTTGCTTTGATGATCTCGACAACACTAGTGAGACATCGTTTGATCTTGCACAACTTCATAGTGAGGATATGTTCAATGAGTCCGTCCCTGAGTTTGAATCCGTTGACTCGTTGCAAAAGTCAGTAGCACTTTCCGAGTCAATATCCTATGCAAGTTTTGAACCTCTTAGGGAGTCCGAATATCATTCCCTTATCCCACCTTCTATTGTCTCTCCGCCAATACTTGATCTCAAACCGCTACCTTCTCATCTTAAATATGCATATTTATGTGAGAATGAGACTTTTCCAGTGATTATATCCTCTTCTCTATCCTTAGAGCAAGAGAACGCACTTTTGGCAGTGTTGAGATCGAATCGGCAAGCATTTGGTTGGACAATGGCTAACATCAAAGGGATTAGTCCCTTAATTGTTGAACATTATATACATCTGATGGATGAAGCCAAACCAACCCGAGACCCACAAAAACGGTTAAATCCCGTCATGAAGGAGGCGGTAAAGAAAGAAATCGTCAAGTGCCTTGATAGTGGAATAATTTACCCTATATCTGATAGCCAATGGGTAAGTCCTATTCATATGATCCCTAAAAAGTCTGGCATCACGGTCATAACTAATGAGCCTAATGAGTTAATCCAAACACGCACCCAAACTGGGTGGCGCGTATGTATTGATTACAGAAAACTCAATGCCGCGACGAGGAAAGATCACTTCCCACTACCTTTCATTGACCAGATGTTAGAACGATTAGCTGGACACGAATACTATTGTTTCTTGGACGGATACTCTGGCTATAACAAGGTCCCCATCGCCGAAAAGGATCAAGATAAAACCATATTTACTTGTCCTTTCGGTACTTTTGCTTATAGACGTATGCCCTTTGGGTTATGCAACGCTCCCGCTACATTTCAGCGGTGTATGATGGGGATATTTTCAGTTATGGTGGAGAATTTTCTGGAAATTTTTATGGACGATTTCTCCATTTTTAGGGACTCCTTTGAGGACTGCCTTCATAATCTTGACGCGGTTCTTACCCGCTGTAAGGATAAGAACTTAACTTTGAATTGGGAAAAATGCCATTTTATGGTCCAAGAAGGTATTGTCCTTGGATATATAATTTCACGAAAAGGCATTGAGGTTGACAGAGCTAAAATAGATGTCATCCATAACCTCTCTCGTCCTAAATGCGTTAAAGATATACGATCATTCCTTGGTCATGCAGGATTTTATAGGAGATTCATTAAGAACTTTAGCAAAATTGCTAGACCCTTAACTCTTCTATTGGCCAAGGATACTACATTTCACTTCGATTCGGATTGTGAGGCTGCTTTTGAATCGCTTAAAGGATCGCTCACTACAGCCCCCATTCTATCATCTCCGGATTGGAACCACCCGTTCGAGCTTATGTGTGATGCATTAGATTTTGCTATTGGTGCGGTCTTAGGACAACACATTGATAAGATGCCACATGTAATTTACTATGCAAGTAGGACCTTGAATGATGCACACATAAATTACACAACTACCGAGAAAGAACTCTTGGCAGTTGTATTTGCATTAGAAAAATTCAGGCCCTACTTGATTGGCTCGCCAATAGTGGTTTACACCGATTACTCCGCCCTACGACACCTTTTATCGAAGAAAGATGCTAAGGCCAGGCTAATACGTTGGATCCTATTGTTACAAGAATTTGATCTTGTCATCTGAGATAAGAGTGGATGTGAAAACGTTGTAGCCGACCATCTTTCACGCATCACTTCTTCACCAACTTTGACCGTGCCAATAAATGATTCATTCCCTGACGAACAGCTCTTGACTGTATCCTACGAACCTTGGTTCGTGGATATTGTGAACTATCTTGCGACGGGACTTATTCCCAGCGATTGGTCGAAACAAGACAAACTTCAATTTCTATCCCAAGTAAAATACTTTTACTAGGATGAACCTTATCTGTTTAAGTATTGTTCCGATCAAATCATTCGCAGGTGTGTCCCTAACGATGAATTCAAGAGTGTGTTATCATTTTGTTATGATCAGGCATGCGGCGGTCATTTTGGTCCTCAAAAAACGGCGGAGAAAGTTTTGCAATGTGGATTTTATTGGCCAACATTATTTAAAGATGCATATGAACATTGCAAAACTTGTCCGCGATGTCAGCACTTGGGTCGGATTTCATGAAGAAACGAGATGCCGCTCCAACCTATATTGGTTGTGGAAATATTCGATGTTTGGGGTATTGATTTTATGGGCCCTTTTCCCAACTCTTTTGGGAATTTATATATCTTGTTAGCGGCTGATTATGTCTCGAAATGGGTGGAAGCAATACCGTGTCACACTAATGATAACAAAGTTGTAATTAAGTTTCTTAAAGAAAATATCTTTTCGCGATTCGGACACCCCCGCGCTATAATTAGGGACGACGGGATACATTTCTGTAATCGGTCTTTCGAGGCCTTGATGCGGAAATATTCAATCACTCACAAACTTTCTATGCCCTATCATCCCCAAACAAGCGGGCAAGCTGAGATCTCAAATAGGCAGATCAAATAAATTTTGGAGAAGACGGTTTCCAAAAACCGTAAAAATTGGTCAACCAAATTGACGGATGCTCTTTGGGCATTTCGCACCGCTTATAAGACCGATCTTGGTATGTCTCTATACCGCATTGTGTTTAGGAAGGCATGCCACCTTCCTGTCGAGATCGAACATAAAGCAATGTGGGCTATTAAAGAGCTTAACTTCGATTTTGATCATGTGTGTAGCTATCGGAAGCTGCAATTGAATGTGCTAAGCGAACTCCGCGATGAAGCTTACGATAATGCGGTGATAGTAAAGAACCGGACTAAAGTGTTCCACGATAAAAACCTTTTTAGAAAAACATTCACATCGGGGCAACAAGTCCTTCTTTACGATTCCCGTCTCCATCTTCATCCGGGTAAGCTTAAATCTCGTTTGAAAGGACCTTTTGTGGTGCGGTATGTACACCCTCACGGGGCAGTAGAAGTTGAAAATTTGAAAAACGGTTCAATTTTTAAAGTAAATGGGCATAGATTAAAACCGTATTTCTCTGCTGACCCAGCGGAGGAGCTCCTGTTTTTACGGGAGCCGCTTTATCAGAACTGAATTTCCTCCTCCTCACCTCCATATTTTGGTAACATTTTCTCATTTTAAGAATGGAGGTGAGTGAAAATGGACTTAACTGAATATCTGTGCGTGCCAAAGAATAAGTTTGGGGGTAGTTTTTGTTAGTTATATGTATGCCCTATAGGCCATTACTGTACATTGGATGTATATTGTAGTGGATGCTGGGACATATATAGGTAGGACTTTCTTGCTCGACATGATAGTACGCTATCTGGTTGCTCTTTATCTTAACATGTATACTTTCTGTCTCTCTGTTACATGTTGATAAAGCCCTTAGGATGTGTACTCGACTTCCAGGACTGTGATGCAGATCATACTAGTGGGGCCTGGATAGTCCATGAGTACATCCTTCAATGTTCCTAGTCGAGAGAATATCGAGACGGGGCATCGATATTCCAGAGTAGACTAGCGCATATCTTCTCGACCCATGCGATGGGCGATGGATGATCCCATATCCATCGGTGTTTGACATCGAAGATGGTATGCGGGTGCTCAGTGGAGACTGGGTACACTGAACGGACTCGCCGAGAACTCCCAGATGGTATTATACCTCACGTCAGATGGCAGTTCTCTGGTGACACTGGTACAGCTTAGTCTGTTGACCCGAGATCGTCATAGAGTCTTGTGTGTCTCCCACTGTGCTTTGATTTCCACCCTACCACGGCTCTACTGAGTTGTGCAAACAGGTGGTTATTGGGTACAGTCCCGATTCACATGGAGGCAATGAGCGATAGGAGGGGATTCGTCTCTCCCGGTATTAGGGGTTGATGTTGCGCTATGCTCGACTGGCCATAACAGGAAATCCCTGGCCAGGGTTGCAGTGATATACTGGTAAGAGTTATCAGTAGTTTCACGAATGTTATGGACCTTACGTCGGCATGACTCATCGAGCTATTGGGGTCTGACGTTTACCACCCCTAGGCGAGATATGCGACATATCAGACGAACAGACCGGACTATACGGTAAGTGTTGCTGGTTGGATTCACAGGAGTATGAGCGGGCTTGCTCGTCGATCTTCTGATCGCTCAATACCCGGGTGGCCGTTACGTTTAGCAGACCGCCTGTGGCTTGTGGGTGCTTGATATGATCATCATCTGCTACCGGCGTATTGACGAGTCTTTAGAGTCTTACACAGAGGTTTCCTGGCTCAAGCGAAACGAAATAGGAGCGCATATGAGATATGTGTGGGACCGAGAATAATGCGTGTATGTGACACCGTATTCCATTCTCGCGATGAATGTATCGAATGGTTATATGCGATATAACCTAGTTATCGAATCGATGGTTGATTCGATAAGCCGATACATTGAATACTAGTCGGTTATATGCGATATGACCGGATCGTTAAATCAAGTGTTGATTTAATGATTTATTGTATAATTATATATTTGATATATTACTTTGCATTAACTAGTATCGGTTCACTTTAAATGGATATTCTCACTCCGATGTGCACATTGTATATGTGATATACTTTTGTGCACTTGATTGTATCGTGTTTGATGATACATGTTTGCTAGGGTTTGTGTAAAGAGTTATTCCATGGTTAAGTAAATGGTTAGGGTTTTTATTCCTTTATTTATTCATTTATCTTTTAATTTGGATTAAAAGAAAAAGTGAAAAAGAAAATAAAAAGGTTGCTTTCTTACATGAAGCTTCTTGAAGCTTCATGCAACTTTGACTAATGTAACCTTTTTGTCTTCTTCTTCTAACCCTAACCATTCATTTAACTTGAGTTAACTCTCTGCATCTAACCATGGTTCAAGTTATGATAAGAATAATTCTTTTTGAATTATTAAACAATTATCATAACATTCTTCTTCTTCTTCTTCATTTCTTCATGGAAGAAAGCTTGCTCCATTAATGGCAAGTGATGATAAAGAGTGAAAAATCCAATTCTAAAGTGAACCCACTTCCTATTTCTTCATCCTCTACCTCTTGCCAAGTAGTATAGGGTGTTTCCTTCACAAGTTTTCATGGCTTGGTGAAGGTGGAGCTTGATCTAGCGATGCCTCGACGTAGATCATCTTCGGCATGGACATCGACGACCTAGCTCGCCATTTCTCCGACGAAGCCGACGCTAGAGCCCGGGAATTCATTTGGACAGCGAGGGGACTTCGTTGCGGAGCTATGGAGGTGGAGCACCGGATCTACAAAGGTTGTATTTCCGTTTAAACTTTAGTTAAGTTGTTAACTAGTTTCATTTTCGCCTAAACATCTAGCCGACGATCCGTTCTAGGGTTTCTCGGCACCGTTAAAATTTGAAATTGGCATGGTTGATGCCTTGTGAGACCTCATTAGGGTGCCTAGGAACCCTTCAGTGGTATCAGAGCCTAGCTAGAGCCTTAGGCGAAGTCCAGACGGAATTTGAAGTCCGAACGACCCGAAAACCCAACCCTAAATATGCTCTCTGTACATTTTTTAATTTCGGGGATTTTTCCACATTAAAAATATGCATAAAAATCAGCAGGATAATCTAAGAGTTACTGTGAATTTCGATGGACTAATTCCATCAAAGAGCCGCGGATCTGCGGCACGAGCATGGCTCGTGCGGCGGCTCCGCGGCAGTGTTGTCGTTTTGTGTATTTAAATTTTCACAGTAATTCTCAGTTTTCTGTTATGGTTTTCCTGGGAATTTTTAATATTTATTCAAAAGTTGTATTTTCTGGGTTGTATTGGGGACTCGGTGTATTCGATCGAACTGCCTAATTTTTGTCGGTGTGCTTTTCCGGGTATTTTTAGAATATGTTAAAAAGTCCGACCGGATATAAATACCCACTTTTCCCCTGCCGGGAAATTTCCAATTGTTGGATTTTTCCGTAGTTTAACGACGTTCTAAGTAGTGCAAGTAACGCGATGGACCCTCTAGAAGACAACAAACCTTAACTCGATTATGTGACCGTCTTGAACTGCCCTTTGAACCTTCGGGTTTGGGGCAGTACGGCGTGCCACATGTGAGGCGTTGGCTTGACCCTTCTACGACTGGACCGTTGGTACTGAGGCACGAACTGAATGTTTTTAGACTTGTTTCATGTGTTGATCTGTATCGGGAAAACTTGGGTGTTCGAATGTTCGATCGGAAAGTTTGACATTTTCTATTTATCCGGAATGGGATACAATAATTGGAATTCACAATAAGTTATGAGATAACTGAATGAATGTTATAAACATAGCAGTTTAGTCTTACTTGATCGATTGCTACGGAATTTTGATGTGATCAAAAGTCCGTTGCAATCACGTAGCGTACGCGGATATTCGCCGGTAAACTTAATAGACTGCCTCACCCCCCTAGCCCCGACCAAGTGACTGTAGGAGAACCCCGTCGCCGAAAGCATCCGTTCGGGTGCTCGCGGCAGCAGTGTTCTGCTTTGGTGCACTTCGTCGACGGCGTCGGGGGTGCGGCCGCCTACTAAAGTTTGCGACGAGTATTCGATCAGAATGTCGGGAATCCTGTTGAATTGCCCGACTTGGTATTGAAAAGAGTTTTCGATAATGAGAATAAAATGCGGGGTTTATAACTGTTAGGCATGTGATGTCTAAGTAATTCATTTGCTTAGGCATGCGATGTCTATGCAGGTTGCGGATTCCAACTGTTGTAGTTTTACACTTTCTTCTCTGTGACCGTAAGTGTAATATGTGATATCGCCGGTTTCGTTGCTATATGTCAACGACAATTGGGATGTGCATATTTACTTACGTTGATGACATGTGATGTTATGTGTTGCTGGATATGTTATATTGGATCGTCGCGTTTGAATAGCCGGGGGTTTTTATGTGAGATGAGTGTTTTTTCATTTTCATTCATGTAAAAACTTGTATGTAATATTCTTTTATTGGGGTACTTCCAGGTTGCGGAAGTTGTCACCGTTGATGTATATTATTTACTTTTCTGCACTAGGATAGACCCAAGGAGGGGAGCACAAGTAACCGGGTTCTGGGTTCCAGTGGGAGACCAACTCGAGGAGTCGAGTCCGGGTCTCCTAACCCTAGAATTGGTAGGGTTGCTTGCCGCTCTCGTAGGGGTCTAGGGGTGTGGGATTGGCTATTCATCACGACCGTGGAATCCGTGTTTTATACTGGCTCGTATTGAAAACACGGACGTCCTAGTATATCCAATATTTCATATGATTCTTTCTGCTGCGTTATCTGTGATGTGATCATGCGATGTTCTGTGCTCTGTTCAGATAGATGTAGTATATAGTATATATGATATATTATATAGACGTTGCTTATGTTTTACACCTGCGCTAGCCCTGCCCCGCTCTGCCGTCAGTTACCTAACCTAACGGTGCACGAGGGGACATCGAGGCGAATGCGGATGGCATAAGTGTACGTCATATTTATCTGTGATGTTTAGGTAATTTAAATGATGGGATATTCATTAATGAGATTAATGAAAGAAAATAAACCTAATTGATGTTGTGGAATCGAATTTCAAAATAAAACAGGTAGCTACAGTTCTTGCTTTGCATCGCGGTGTTCCTTGTAGAACATCCTGCACCTTATTCGATAGGGAAAGGACCGAGATCCCTTCACCGGGAGTGACTCCTTTAGCAATAACTGGCATATGCTACATCACTCGGTTTGTCTTTTGATAGCTTCTATAGTTTCTGCTTTGCACAGTGATATATATGATATATCCCGCACCTCATTCGACGAGGAAAGGGCCGACGATCCCTTCACCGGGAGTGACCCCTTTAGCAAAACTAGAAAAGCCTCAAAAACATTCCATTTAAAAACCATTTGATTCCGCGACGAGATCAAGTTCAAAGCGTTAAAGGTTTTCATAAAAACCAGCCGCAACCCTCCGTCATTTTAGAAAGTAGAGTACTTAGTATTCGTGCTGTGTTTGTTGACCATAGTCAAGGCACAGTGTACGGTAGCTAAGTGATGTCTTCCTACACCGCATATGATACGATTAGTTAGGACAGTCGCGTGACTTTGTTGACCTTAGTTAAGGGTCATGTGGGTGGGTCTAATTAATCACGAAATGACGGGTAGAACTTGACTAGTACTTATGATTTGTTGACCATAGTTAAGGTCATAGGTGCTAGGGGTAAAAAACCTTTATCGGGAGTTTCAAGTGTTGAAACTTGCAATGAGATTGCATACCTTCTATATGATAGTTGGATCCCGATACCCACTGCGAGTAATTGTTACTCCTGGGAGAGTTTTGCACTTTGCAATTAGCCGATCAAGTAGGTGTCTAGAAAGGTGTCAACGGGGTTACGCCTCTGGGAAAACGAGGTTTACAGTAATTAGGTCCGTGCGAAAGCACGGGGAACCTCACTCAAAGTACCGACACTGGCCTGGCTGAAAGATTGGCGAACTTGTAGAGTGTAATTAATCCCGGCTAGTCTTTCCTTTTAGGGTTTGAAGGAAGATTTGATTAAAACAGTGGGAGCCATCCTGATTAGATAAAATATATAACCAATCTGATCTTGCAAGAGCGCACGCAGAGTGTTTTCTTCTCTCTCTCTCTCCAGGTAGCGACCATATCACGCCTTAATCAAGATAATAATATGGATGTATTGACCGAACCCGCTTGTTATACTGAGCTGGGGAACGTTGGTCCCGCTCCGACTATAATTGTTATAAGACCGAGCAGGAAATAGGGGAATACCAGAATTCCTATGCCGCCCAAACGAAGAAAGTGCATATGATGCATCTCCTTCGGGTGTGTTCATTACGAAGAACTGTTTCTCAGTATCCTCTGCATCCTGGGTATATGATACCGGATCAGGATCCCAGATATGTAAGCTGTTACATAGGGCTACAAAAGGGTAGAAAAACTGAGAACGGGTGATAAGTTTCATGAGGCAGAAAACGGGGCAAGTGTTGCAGCCAAGTCTGTTGGTCACTGTCACCCTGTATTACCAGTACATTGATTCTGAACAAATGCTATTAGATACCGAACCTGATATACAAAATCATATCAGTCTCTTTATTAGTAAAGAAATGATATAATTTTGTATTGTTGGATAATGTTTTGAACATTTCCTATATCAAAAGTTGATCGGTTCAGGCACGTTATCTAAAAGCATTGACGTTCTAAATCAAACTACAGTTCCTTGTATACTGAACACACACAAGAGGAAGAGTTCAGAAATGAACAAATTCTTCTTGAGGTATTGTAGACTAGGTCATATCAATGCGACCCGACTAGCTGAAGTTACATTTAGATGTATATTTAAATCAGTTTGAATTTACATCTTGTGAAACTTGCCAGTCATGTCACAAAGATAAGATGACCATAGCTCTGTTTATTGGAAACAGAGAAAGAGTTAGTAAACTCTTGGGACTGATACATTATGATGTATGTAAGGTCTCCTGTCTACACATGCCAGGACTGGTTCTTTATACTTCATTATATTCTCTGATAATCTCTCAAGATTCAGTCATATGTTCCTGTTGAAACATAAGTCCGAACCTTTTGAGATATTCACAGAATGTAAGTTAGAAGTAGAGAACCAAAATACAGGTATAAGTATTATGTCCTATGATAAGATCAGGGAGGAGAATACTTGTGCATAGAATTCCTGGACTATTCTAAAGGAGAATGAGATTCTCTCTCAGTGTTACTCCTCTGAATACACCACAGCACAACGGTGTATCAGGGAGGAGCAATTGCACAATATTAGATATGGTGTGCTCTATGATGAGTATTACTGAGTTACCTATTTCCTTTTGGGGTTATGCACTTGAGAAGCTGCATACCTATTGAATTAGGTTTGAATCAAATCACTGCCTACCACTCCATATAAGATATGGTGTTGGAAGATCCTATCTCTTAAGCGAGTTAAGATTTGGGGTTGTCCGGCCTATGTTTAAAGCAAAATCCGGACAAGATCGAGGCAGGATCAGTTCTGTAGAACTGGAAAGGTTCCAGCTATACAAAACTGCAGTTGATGATTTGACAGAACCAAATGATTCTATAGTTCCCGACGAACCTCAGCCTCTCCGCCGATCTAGTAGGGTTCCTCATCCGCCTGAGAGATACCTCGGTTTCTCGATGACAGTGGGAGCGAGGAATGCATCATAAGATGATGACCCAACTAGTTTCGAGCAGGCCATCGAGAGTAGGGACTCTGTAAGAATGGCTGGATGCTTAGCGATCTGAGATGGAATCCATGTACACCAGCAAAGTATGGACTTTAGCTGCTATATCTGAAGGGTTAAATCCCCATCAGGAGCAAGTATATCTTGAGAAGATTACTTGGTGTAGATGGAAAAGTTGAGACTTTCAAAGCTAGACTTGTTAAAGGTTTTCGTCAACGACCAGGCGTGGATAATGATGAAACCTTTTTCCAGTAGCTATGCTTAAGTCTATCCAGATCCTACTTACCACGGCTACATACCATGACTACGATATCTGGCGGTTGGGTGCCATGACTGCTTTTCTAAATACTGATTTAGAAGAGAACGTCTGTAAGTACACAGCCAGAGGGCCTCGTAGACAGTGGGAGCAGCGGAAACGTGTGCAAGTTGCTTTATAGAATAAAGCAGGCATCGCGGAGTTGGAACGTCTGTTTTTGATGTGATAGTCAAAGTGTTTGACTTCATCAAAATGGTAGACGAACCTTGTATATACAAAAGGGTAGTAGAGAGTAAGGTGGTCATCTTCGTATTGTACGTAGACAACATACTCTTGATAGGAAAAGAGTTTCCTATACTACGATCGGTCAATCTCCTATTATCACAAGGATTCTCCAAATAGGATCAAAGTGATACCTCCTAAATCCTGAGTTTTCATCTATGAGATAGATGTAATTGGATGCTAAGATTCTCACTAGATGTAGTGAGATGGTATCAATCGATCCTGGGGAGAATCACTGGAAGAGTTCCAGGGTGATAAAGATGACTGAATGTCAGTCACGGGCATTGTCTTTACCCTCAGTAGAGGGACGGTATGTTGGAAGAGTTCCAAGCTAGATACCGTGGCAAACTAGACGATAAAGGCTGGTAACATCGCTATTGAAGATACTACCAAAGAGGAAGTTTGGGTGTATATTGGTTCATAAGATGAACTAGGTTCCTGCCATTGTATGACAATGGAAGTGTGGCTTCGGCCCTGGAACCCTGGTCCCATCAGTGACCTAGAAAAATTCTGAGGCAGCATCACCTGATCATGGAGATAGTTGATCTCCAGGTTGATCGAGGTTAGGAGAGTAGACTCAGAGGACAACACGGCGGATCCACTCACGAAGGCCTTATCCCAGAGAGAGACTCATATGGGATGGTTGAGTATTAGATACTGCAACCACTGCTACAGATGGCCCTAGTGCAAGTGGGAGATTGTTAGTTATATGTATGCCCTAGAGGCCATTACTGTACATTGGATGTATATTGTAGTGGATGCTGGGACATATATAGGTAAGACTTTCTTGCTCGACATGATAGTACGCTATCTGGTTGCTCTTTATCTTAACATGTATACTTTCTGTCTCTCTGTTACATGTTGATAAAGCCCTTAGGATGTGTACTCGACTTCCAGGACTGAGATGCAGATCATACTAGTGGGGCCTGGATAGTCCATGAGTACATCCTTCAATGTTCCTAGTCGAGGGAATATCGAGACGGGGCATCGATATTCCAGAGTATACTAGCGCATATCTTCTCGACCCATGCGATGGGCGATGGATGATCCCATATCCATTGGTGTTTGACATCGAAGATGGTATGCGGGTGCTCAGTGGAGACTGGGTACACTGAACGGACTCGCCGAGAACTCCCAGATGGTATTATACCTCACGTCAGATGGCAGTTCTCTGGTGACGCTGGTACAGCTTAGTCTGTTGACCCGAGATCGTCATAGAGTCTTGTGTGTCTCCCACTGTGCTTTGATTTCCACCCTACCACGGCTCTACTGAGTTGTGCAAACAGGTGGTTATTGGGTACAGTCCCGATTCACATGGAGGTAATGAGCGATAGGAGGGGATTCGTCTCTCCCGGTATTAGGGGTTGATGTTGCGCTATGCTCGACTGGCCATAACAGGAAATCCCTGGCCAGGGTTGCAGTGATATACTGGTAAGAGTTATCAGTAGTTTCATGAATGTTATGGACCTTACGTCGGCATGACTCATCGAGCTATTGGGGTCTGACGTTTACCACCCCCAGGCGAGATATGCGACATATCAGACGAACAGACCGGACTATACGGTAAGTGTTACTGGTTGGATTCACAGGAGTATGAGCGGGCTTGCTCGTCGATCTTCTGATCGGTCAATACCCGGGTGGCCGTTACGTTTAGCAGACCGCTTGCGGCTTGTGGGTGCTTGATATGATCATCATCTGCTACCGGCGTATCGACGAGTCTTTAGAGTCTTACACAGAGGTTTCCTGGCTCAAGCGAAACGAAATAGGAGCGCATATGAGATATGTGCGGGACCGAGAATAATGCGTGTATGTGATATCGTATTCCATTCTCGCGATGAATGTATCGAATGGTTATATGCGATATAACCTATGTTCCCCTCCGAACGGCGGCCGGGACGCGAGGCGTCCGTGCCTGATATTCGGGGCAGATGCTAATTGGTGCTATCCGTCCACCTCTCCGAAGATGCCAAGTTGATTTATGACACCGTGTATCGGAGGTTTAAACGGATGCGTCCGATGTAGCAGACTTCGTCAGATTCCCCCTCGCTTGAGGGTTTTTTGATTGTGGGGACGCTCTTCCCTGCAGGCGCAAGCCCCTGCAGTTAATTACGCTACCGCATCACGGTAACAACTTTCTCCTTCTCCAGCTGGTCACTTCGTGTCGTGGGTGTTTATTTCGTGTTTTATTTCCCGTGGATTGTTTACGGAGACTGAGTTATGTCGTCGCCCGTAGGGCGTGGACTAGTCCAAATCCGTGTTTATTTTAGATTTGGGTTTGGGGTTTGGTTTGAGGATACGTCAGCCATACTTGAGGCTAAGATCAACTCAAACGTTTGTTAAGGATACGTTAGTCTAACGTTGAGACTAAGATCAACTTAACGGGATCGTTTAGATCCGACAAAGGAGTGTTTTAGGCTCCATTGTTCCAGTTTAGGGACATAGTGGTCCATCGTATATGTGGCCGTCGGGACCCGTCACCTCTCTGACGACGTTGAGGGATTACAACGACGGGTGTCAGAGGAGTTCAGAGATGTACCCTCGAGCCAGAGTTAATTGGGGGGATTCATAGTCCAGTCCGTTTGAAGGTTTAAGGATACGTTAGCCGTCTTTGAGGCTAAGATCAACTTAAACGGGACCGTTTAGATCCGACAAAAGAGCATACGGGGCTCTATTGTTCTAGTTTAAGGACATTGCGGTCCATGGGTAGTTTAAGGACATTGCGTTCCATGGGTAGTTTAAGGACATTGCGGTCCATGGGTAGTTTAAGGACGTTGCGGTCCATGGGTTGTTTAAGGACGTTGCGGTCCATGGGTAGTTTAAGGACGTTGCGGTCCATGGGTAGTTTAAGGACGTTGCGGTCCATTGTTAGTTTTAAGACATCTCAGTCGAGGTTAAGGACGTCGTAGTCCATGGGTTTAAGGACTCCACAGTCCGGTATGTGCTCTGGATGCTTCACACGGGTTCACTGCCGTGCTAGGCGAGGACCAGGCTCCACTCTGGACGTTTTCCACGGGGTCAAAGAGTGACATTATCCGCGTTCCACGTAACCAGGAATTTCGCACTAGATGCTTCACACGGGTTCACTGCCGTGCTCGGCGAGGACTAGGCTCCGCTCTGGGCGTTTTCCGCGGGGTCAAAGAGTGACATTATCCACGTTCCACGTAACCAGGAATTTTGCATTAGACACGGGTTTAAGGACCCCACAGTCCATATCATGGGTGGTCGTCGGGACCCGTCACCTCTTTGAAGACATTGAGGGATTACAATGCCAAGTATCAAAGGAGTGAAGAGATGTACCCTAGAACCGGAATGGCTTAAGTAGTCCTTGGCCCAATTTGGGATCAAGACCGATTAATTATGTTATGAGCCCATTAGCCCAGTTAATTACGAATTTGTCACGACCCGAAGTTTGGCCCGTGACCGGCACTTAACCACGTAACGTCTACAGGCGTAACGCGACTAAGTAAGCCGAAAACCCAGAAATCAAACCAGTAAAAGTATAGAGTGATTAAGCAATTTATAGAACCAATTACTAAGATAACAATATACGACGCCGTAGCGAAGAAAATGAGCAACAAGTGGGAAACATCACAGATCGAATAAACTGCATAAGTAAAGTCGGCTCACAGCGAGCTCGACGCCAGAATATAAAATAATATACATCGTCCTCACAACTGGTCTCTAAGTCAATACATAAATGGTAGATGGAGAGTGCTAGATACAATAATATACATAACTGAAAGATAACCAGATACCGCACAAAACTCACCTATCAGCAAAAGAGCTAGTACACCAACTGTAGGGGTATCTGTGTCAAAAGATGTAAGAATGCAGCCTGCCGCGACTACTCCAAAGGGCAACCTGCAAACACTGTGGCACAACGGGGGTGAGTTGCCAACTCGTGAATAGAAGATGACATATAAAGGTAATCGCGAGTATGCACGCGCTACGATACTCTAACCTATATCAACAGATAGCATCTATATGATGAACTGGATGCTCAATCATGCAACAAATGCGATCTAATAACATCTCCATATGATGAGCAAGAATAATAATAATGCAATCTAACAACCCTATATAGAATAAACAGGGTATGCAATGATCAGGTATAGCAATGCAATCTAACAACCCTATATAGAATGAACAGGGTATGCAATGATCAGGTATAGCAATGTGTCTAACAACCCTATATAGAATGAACAGGGTATGCAATGATCAGGTATAGCAATGTGTCTAACAACCCTATATAGAATGAACAGGGTATGCAATGATCAGGTATAGCAATGTGTACTATATCAGGTATAATAGATACAGGGTGAGATATCAGTTACTACATACTGAGCATGGGAAATATAACATCTACACGGAAATGTCATCGTGGAAAGTATAATCGGTACCCATCAATGTACCCAAATCCCAATTACTACTCAGGCGTCGTCATCCTCCTCGGTCCTCCAATCCTGTAAATCTCATATAACCGTGAGTGCCCAACATCGGCACCCAAAATATCAAGAAATACTCGTGCCAAGCATCGACACGCAAATCCTCCTGTATAGGGCATCCGTCAGTCTGGATATGCCCACGGGCTCTGTCTGCGGTATCGGCCCTCGGCCCCGGCAGTACGAGTCGTCCCGTATCCATCCATAGACTCTGGTCGGTATCCTCCGGATAACCACCAGGTCCAACCAATCACCGGTAGGTAGTAGTCCCTCTGCCAGGCTCACCGTCTACTGCACAGCGAAACCGTTCTCGCCCCGGGGTACCATACCGGGTCCACCATGTACCCGTAATCGGCCTCATCCAACTCCTCGATTCGGGTTAACATATATCACTCTAGTACCGAGAAAACACATGGTGGACTCACTGAAATATCATATCAAGGAAAACCGGGTTTTTAAATAATTAACTATACTCTTTGAAATATCCACGGTTTCCCAAATCCAGAATTAACATGGAAACAACATATCTCAATGCGTAATCTAAGCAAGTATGAAGATAACAATATATGTGTGCACTGGTATGAATATACAGTATGCATGTGCGCAGGTATGAAGATATCAATATATGGGTGCACTGGTATGAATATACAGTGTGCATGTGCGCAGGTATGAAGATATCAATATATGGGTGCACTGGTATGAATATACAGTGTGCATGTGCGCATGTATGAATATATCAATATATGTGTGCACTGGTATGAATATACAGTGTGCATGTGCGCAGGTATGAATATATCAATATATGTGTGCACTGGTATGAATATACAGTGTGCATGTGCGCAGGTATGAATATATCAATATATGTGTGCACTGGTATGAATATACAGTGTGCATGTGCGCAGGTATGAATATATCAATATATGTGTGCACTGGTATGAATATACAGTGTGCATGTGCGCAGGTATGAATATATCAATATATGTGTGCACTGGTATGAATATACAGTGTGCATATGCGCAGGTATGAATATATCAATATATGTGTGCACTGGTATGAATATACAGTGTGCATGTGCGCAGGTATGAATATATCAATATATGTGTGCACTGGTATGAATATACAGTGTGCATGTGCGCAGGTATGAATATATCAATATATGTGTGCACTGGTATGAATATACAGTGTGCATGTGATGCATATGTGCCTAACTATGGATATAACATATGCTGTTATGCGGCAAATCATGACAACATCAATAGGGTAGAATCAGTATGATATATGATTTATGGCAATCCTATAATGTGAGTGTCATGGCAATCACTAACGGTGTGGGTGTAGCATATCATTCGTGCTCATGCGACTTGAACCGTTGGTGACAGTGCAGTGTCCTATGCTATCATTTCTATATGCTACAATAAGGTATGCTACTACAGTCCTTATGAACATCTACAATCTAATATCCTGACTCGCCCTAACGCTTAACGCCATACGGGCGATTTCCCCGTAGATGTTAAATCTACTCACCTGGTCGTGCGCTACTCGTAGCCGACCACCTGGTTTCCTTTCTTAGCTTCGCTTGACGTACCCGCCTGCGAACCTGGAATTACACAAGAATCCAAATATAAGCAATTAACTCGCAAAACGTGATAGCGAAGTCAAACGATACGCTCGCGTCGCAAACTAAACGCGCGTGAGTACGATACGCTAAACGTGTGCACGCGTCTAAAACTAACCCCGATACGCCGCGATACGCTGCATCACGGAACCCTCTCACGTATCGCTCGTATCGCGCGAACCAAACGTACTAGAAATACGATATAACGCTCCAGATTCTACCCAGGCTAACAAATTACAAAACTATACATACCACTGGCCTAGAAATCATCACAGGCTCCTACCCATCCAAACAACAACCCAAACCTCCCCTGTCTGGTCGCAAATTGCGGCCAGAAAGGAAAAATCGGCGGCCTTGAATTGGGGTGGGGGTCTCGGGCTTTGGTGGTGTGGTCCATACTCTATATACAAGCTCCAGTTTCCTCAATTTCAACCTGAACCACTCGGGCTTATAGCAGATCACAGAAATCCAAAAAGTTCACTTAAAAACACTAAATTGCACAATTTGAAACCTTATGGTATTTTGGTGAAATCTGGGGTCTAACTAGGTTCATATGGCCTTAATAACACCTAATTAGGCTAGGTTAACTAATACTAACAGCACTAAACCATAAGTTCACACAAGTCACCATTTCGAGCACAAAAACGCACTTTTTACACAAACCGAAGCTAAACTACGCATACGCTAATCAAACATGAAATTGGGCTCGGATTCTATACCTTACAAGACCCTAGGTGCAAGGAGGAAGGAGGTGGAGAGGATGGAAGTGCTGCTGCAGCTGCTGGGGGATGCTGTTGGTGTTGCTGCTGCTGCCACTGCCTGCTGCTGCTGCTACTGCTTGCTGCTGCTGCCTCTTCTGCTGCTGTGGCTGCTGCTTCCTCTCTCTCTCTCTCTCTCAGCTGAGTGTGTGTGTGTAAGAGTTGGGGGAATTGAGAATGATGAGAGAAATGAGACCCCAAGTCAAACCCCCCCCTCTCTCTCCCTCTCTCTTCATTTAATGAGCATGGCTCAAGCCATGCCCATACTCCCTCTCTCATACACCAAGTCAACAAACAAATAAAAAAAAAGAAATTCAAATAATAAAACACACAATAATAAAACCCAATTAAATCCCCAAAACACTTAATACAAATAGGTTAAACCTTCATGCTAGCTAATCATGGTTTAACCACAAATCTAACCCTAGATAACATGCACAAGTGTGTGTGTGCCTACTAAAATCCTAATAAAATATCCATTAATTAGAATAAAATATCAGAAACTTAATTTGGTAAACTTTTTACCAAAAACTATCTGGTAAACTATAATTAACCTCTAAACACGACTTAAGGTGTTACAATCTTCCCTCCTTAAAGAAAATTCGTCCCCGAATTTTAAAATACAAAGCTACGCATACCTTCAGAGAGATGAGGGAACTTCTTCCGCATCTCGCCCTCAGTCTCCCAAGTGATCTCCTTACCATTTGGGATGCACCAAAATACCTTCACTGATGGCAAGACCTTCGATCGAAGCTTCTTCACCTGCCGGTCCAACATTACGACTGGCTATTTGGTGAACGAAGGATCATGCTTGAACTAAATGGTCTGGCGCTGAATTCAATGAGAAAGGTCATGAGGGTAATTGCAAAGTATCGACATAGGAAATACGGGGTGAATATTCGATAATCTGGGTGGAAGTGCCCAACTTAAGGCAACGAACCAACTCGCTTTAGGGATCCTAAAAGACTTACAAACATGAAAAGCTTCCCAAAACTCAACATGCCATTTATCGGAAATTTCCGTGGGAATACATGATCTGCTATTGCGAGCTCGAATCTGCGACCCTCTTGGTCAGCATCTGATCTCTATCCGCAATAGACCGTTCTCATCCTGACCCAAAACAACCGGGTCATTTCCGAAATTTCTAGACTGGCAGAGGTCCAATAATCCTATAACACGGAGTTAGGAAAAACAGACTGGTGATCGACATGACCTAGCCTCTAATCCTAAAGGTTACCAATTGGAGTGTCTCTTGATAACTTCTATCAAAGGAGAACCCTTATCGATGGTAAACGACGATCCCCAACTGTCGACAACAATTTCTACACACGCATAACTTAACAATAACAACTGAGCAAACTGAGTACCACCGGATGACAACATCCGAATGGAGTCACATCCTGACAACTCCTGGGTGGACACCATAACGAATTTTGGGAAGATCTGCTCTCGTTCCCTCTTCGGAACGGTTAAAGGTTGCAACTCTCCAGCCGGTCTCAGTTGCCCAACTCAAGCACACAACAAGACAGACACCTTGAAACGAATCCCAAGACTTCTTTTTCTGTCCCTGCCCACCCGTAACTACCTTACAAGTCATGTTAATAGTTGGTGGGGCTTGAATGAGTAGAGAGAGTTGACTGATGTGCCTGCCCTAGGACTCCACGTCTCTTCCCCATAACATTAGGTACTCAAGTGTCTCTCTAGCCTAGCATACCCTTGCCACAAGTCAAGGATTCCAAAACATTACCCAGCCGGGTAGGCTCCAATATCCCTGACGAACGAGCGTCGGCGGCCAGTTCCTCGCGAAAGCGATTTAAGCAAAAGTGGTCGGGCGCGAACATGAGCAAGCTGTCTCCTCCGAAGAGACACACTTATGCCGTACTCAACGATCGCACAAGAACTGTGTATTTGCGGAGGATTATCAAAATAATCAAATTCCACCACAGGAAGATGTGCCTTTAACTCTGGTGGTCCACGAAAATCTGACACGACTCTCAAACAAGTGGTGTCTCTGATCTCCAGCGCAAACCATCGCGGCATCTCCAGATCATGAGTGGGATATCCTTCTCGTACTTTCTCCAATGTAAGGAAGAAAAAGCGATAACTCCATGGTGTCACCTCAGTACACCTTCGAGTCCTACTCTCGAAACATCACAGTTAAACCACAAAGTCGTCCGAACCAAAAGCAAAGAAGGAGCTGATGCAGTTGTTAACCGAGTCTTCAACTGCTGAAACTCCGCACACAAGCCTCAGTCTACAGAAAAGAAACCTCCACTCCGGTCAGTTTAGTCAACGGGGCAGCATTACACTAACAGTCCGGCATGAGACGGCGGTAACACCTGCCAAGCCAAAAATATGCGGACCTCCGTCCTGCTCACAAATTTGGGCCTAAGCTGTACGGCCACGATCTTCCTCGACACCATACCAATTCACCTCCGCAACTACAAGACCTAGGAGTCAACACGAACAAGCTTGAAGTGAACACTCCGAGAATCTAGCAAACCACTGGGGCTCTCCCAGTATCCATAAAACAATCCTCGAGTGCTACTCCTATCCCTCACGACACACTAAAAAGACCAGGTTTGTCGTAATAACACAACAATAACTAGTCGAGGATCGGCCCGAAGAAAACCGGTTCATCACACCTACGAATGCTGCTAGAGCATTGGTCAGTCCAATGACACACCCAAAACACACAAAGCCCGTAGCACGCACAAGGCAGTCTTCAGAATATCATCACTTCGGACCCGCAACAATGATGACCAGATCCCAACCCACTTAGACAAGGTCTCGCACTCTGGTGCCGATCGAAGAGATCGTCAATGCGAGGTACATGATACTTATCCGCACCGTAAGCTAATTCAAAGACGATCAATCAACACATCCTCACGCTGTCGTTTTCCTTCTGGATGACAGAAATAGGAGCTTCCTAAATGCGAAACACCCAGACGCACAGACTTCCTCAACAACAACTCCGCAGCAGATCCTTAGCTCCTTAAGCTTCGCCGGCTCATCCTGGAATGACGTCTGAAAATTCTCGCACGAAAGAAAGCTGGTCCAACAAACCAACTGTGGCTACAGCATTACGAAAACGCCAAGAATCCACGACATCTCCTCGGAGCCGACTAGCGAACAGGGCTGAATTCAAGCTGTAAGAGGCGGCACCACTATCCACCTGCACAACAAGAGTTGACTTGCCCGGAACAACAAGACCTAACACGTAGCTAACCAGTCCGTGCCCAGGAGATTGCCAAATCCAACATCTTTAGGGAGTTCAAGATGACAGACAAATCTCTATCTCCTATCCGATGAGCGTAAGACCGAAGTACGTGTTGCACAACAGAAGGATTACTGACGGAAGTAACACAACAAACGGCTAATCTATCCAGCACGACTCTCGCCCTAAACTCGGCACGAAGTGTGTAAACATACGAGTGCAACAAATGAACATGCTGAAAGAGTACCTGAAACCACAGCGTTGGATGCCGGAGCGTCCGGATGAGTCGGAGCGAAAACTTGGGCCTGTCCTTCATCTGCGACTGATCGAACTCCTCCTCTACTAGCCTGACCCTTCTGTGCAAACCCTCCGCGTCCACGACGTCTCAAAATACGACCCTGACGTGCTGTGAAGGAACACTGCCTGATGAGGTGTTGAAGGCTTCCGCATCGTAAACACCTACGCACTGAATGCTGTCCTGCCTGGGGATGGGAGCCAAACGACTGTCCTCGTCCTAAGCCGCTGCTCTGGGCTGGTACACCAGTACAATTCCACAACTGTTCCGGAACTCTCACGGTCTCTGGAAGACGTGTCTCGTAAACTGGGACTGCCTCCACCGGTGCTGTGTAGGGGACGGAATACTGCATGATGATCGCAAGGAACAACTGGGTAACAGGGGTGGTAACCATCTGTCGCTGCACTCGAACGACCTCTACCAATGAGCTCATCGTCTGGCGCAAGCTCTGCATCTCTGCCACTAGTCTAGCGATCTGATCTGTCGTAGGAGAAACAACCTGTCCTGGTACAACATGGGTACTACTCGGATCGGTCCTCATCTCAGATAAATCAACTCGAACCTCGGCTCTCCCGGCCTCTCTTCACCCTCGTAGTCCTTGGCGACATAGTGGCTGGAAGGAAGGTAGGATTCGATGAGGATACGAAAATCGAATCACAAGGATGTATACAATCATAAAGGAATTGCAATCAATAAGTCCTAAGGTCTCTTAGGCGGAGTACCGTGTCATGGGTATGCCGCGGAACATACGCACGCTACGCCACTCTGCTGCAGCTACCTACTCCATCATACCAGGGTCATCCTACACTCCGAAGGTAAAACCTAGGCTCTGATACCAACTTTGTCACGACCCGAAGTTTGGCCCGTGACCGGCACTTAACCACGCAACGTCTACAGGCGTAACGCGACTAAGTAAGCCGAAAACCCAGAAATCAAACCAGTAAAAGTATAAAGTGATTAAGCAATTTATAGAACCAATTACTAAGATAACAATATACGACGCCGTAGCGAAGAAAATGAGCAACAAGTGGGAAACATCACAGATCGAATAAACTGCATAAGTAAAGTCGGCTCACAGCGAGCTCGACGCCAGAATACAAAATAATATACATCGTCCTCACAACTGGTCTCTAAGTCAATACATAAATGGTAGATGGAGAGTGCTAGATACAATAATATAAATAACTGAAAGATAACCAGATACCGCACAAAACCCACCTATCAGCAAAAAAGCTAGTACACCAACTGTAGGGGTATCTGTGTCAAAAGATGTAAGAATGCAGCCTGCCGCGACTACTCCAAAGGGCAACCTGCAAACACTGTGGCACAACGGGGGTGAGTTGCCAACTCGTGAATAGAAGATGACATATAAAGGTAATCGTGAGTATGCACGCGCTACGATACTCTAACCTATATCAACAGATAGCATCTATATGATGAACTGGATGCTCAATCATGCAACAAATGCGATCTAATAACATCTCCATATGATGAGCAAGAATAATAATAATGCAATCAAACAACCCTATATAGAATAAATAGGGTATGCAATGATCAGGTATAGCAATGCAATCTAACAACCCTATATAGAATGAACAGGGTATGCAATGATCAGGTATAGCAATGTGTCTAACAACCCTATATAGAATGAACAGGGTATGCAATGATCAGGTATAGCAATGTGTCTAACAACCCTATATAGAATGAACAGGGTATGCAATGATCAGGTATAGCAATGTGTACTATATCAGGTATAATAGATACAGGATGAGATATCAGTTACTACATACTGAGCATGGGAAATATAACATCTACACGGAAATGTCATCGTGGAAAGTATAATCGGTACCCATCAATGTACCCAAATCCCAATTACTACTCAGGCGTCGTCATCCTCCTCGGTCCTCCAATCCTGTAAATCTCATATAACCGTGAGTGCCCAACATCGGCACCCAAAATATCAAGAAATACTCGTGCCAAGCATCGACACGCAAATCCTTCTGTATAGGGCATCCGTCAGTCCGGATATGCCCACGGGCTCTGTCTGCGGTATCGGCCCTCGGCCCCGGCAGTACGAGTCGTCCCGTATCCATCCATAGACTCTGGTCGGTATCCTCCGGATAACCACCAGGTCCAACCAATCACCGGTAGGTAGTAGTCCCTCTGCCAGGCTCACCGTCTACTGCACAGCGAAACCGTTCTCGCCCCGGGGTACCATACCGGGTCCACCATGTACCCGTAATCGGCCTCATCCAACTCCTCGATTCGGGTTAACATATATCACTCTAGTACCGAGAAAACACATGGTGGACGCACTGAAATATCATATCAAGGAAAACCGGGTTTTTAAATAATTAACTATACTCTTTGAAATATCCACGGTTTCCCAAATCCAGAATTAACATGGAAACAACATATCTCAATGCGTAATCTAAGCAAGTATGAAGATAACAATATATGTGTGCACTGGTATGAATATACAGTATGCATGTGCGCAGGTATGAAGATATCAATATATGGGTGCACTGGTATGAATACACAGTGTGCATGTGCGCAGGTATGAAGATATCAATATATGGGTGCACTGGTATGAATATACAGTGTGCATGTGCGCAGGTATGAATATATCAATATATGTGTGCACTGGTATGAATATACAGTGTGCATGTGCGCAGGTATGAATATATCAATATATGTGTGCACTGGTATGAATATACAGTGTGCATGTGCGCATGTATGAATATATCAATATATGTGTGCACTGGTATGAATATACAGTGTGCATGTGCGCAGGTATGAATATATCAATATATGTGTGCACTGGTATGAATATACAGTGTGCATATGCGAAGGTATGAATATATCAATATATGTGTGCACTGGTATGAATATACAGTGTGCATGTGCTCAGGTATGAATATATCAATATATGTGTGCACTGGTATGAATATACAGTGTGCATGTGCGCAGGTATGAATATATCAATATATGTGTGCACTGGTATGAATATACAGTGTGCATGTGATGCATATGTGCCTAACTATGGATATAACATATGCTGTTATGCGGCAAATCATGACAACATCAATAGGGTAGAATCAGTATGATATATGATTTATGGCAATCCTATAATGTGAGTGTCATGGCAATCACTAACGGTGTGGGTGTAGCATATCAATCGTGCTCGTGCGACTTGAACCGTTGGTGACAGTGCAGTGTCCTATGCTATCATTTCTATATGCAACAATAAGGTATGCTACTACAGTCCTTATGAACATTTACAATCTAATATCCTGACTCTCCCTGACGCTTAACGCCATACGGGCGATTTCCCCGTAGATGTTAAATCTACTCACCTGGTCGTGCGCTACTCGTAGCCGACCACCTGCTTTCCTTTCTTAGCTTCGCCTGACGTACCCGCCTGCGAACCTGGAATTACACAAGAATCCAAATATAAGCAATTAACTCGCAAAACGTGATATCGAAGTCAAACGATACGCTCGCGTTGCAAACTAAACGCGCGTGAGTACGATACGCTAAACGTGTGCACGCGTCTAAAACTAACCCCGATACGCCGCGATACGCTGCATCACGGAACCCTCTCGCGTATCGCGCGAACCAAACGTACTAGAAATACGATATAACGCTCCAGATTCTACCCAGGCTAACAAATTACAAAACTATACATACCACTGGCCTAGAAATCATCACAAGCTCCTACCCATCCAAACAACAACCCAAACCTCCCCTGTCTGGCCGCAAATTACGGCCAGAAAGGAAAAATCGGCGGCCTTGAATTGGGGTGGGGGTCTCGGGCTTTGGTGGTGTGGTCCATACTCTATATACAAGCTCCAGTTTCCTCAATTTCAACCTGAACCACTCGGGCTTATAGCAGATCACAGAAATCCAAAAAGTTCACTTAAAAACACTAAATTGCACAATTTGAAACCTTATGGTATTTTGGTGAAATCTGGGGTCTAACTAGGTTCACATGGCCTTAATAACACCTAATTAGGCTAGGTTAACTAATACTAACAACACTAAACCATAAGTTCACACAAGTCACCATTTCGAGCACAAAAACGCATTTTTTACACAAACCGAAGCTAAACTACGCATACGCTAATCAAACATGAAATTGGGCTCGGATTCTATACCTTACAAGACCCTAGGTGCAAGGAGGAAGGTGGTGGAGAGGATGGAAGTGCTGCTGCAGCTGCTGGGGGATGCTGTTGGTGTTGCTGCTGCTGCCACTGCCTGCTGCTGCTGCTACTGCTTGCTGCTGCTGATGCTGCTGCCTCTTCTGCTGCTGTGGCTGCTGCTTCCTCTCTCTCTCTCTCTTAGCTGAGTGTGTGTGTGTAAGAGTTGGGGGAATTGAGAATGATGAGAGAAATGAGACCCCAAGTCAAAACCCCCCCTCTCTCTCTCCCTCTCTCTTCATTTAATGAGCATGGCTCAAGCCATGCCCATACTCCCTCTCTCATACACCAAGTCAACAAACAAATAAAAAAAAAAGAAATTCAAATAATAAAACACACAATAATAAAACCCAATTAAATCCCCAAAACACTTAATACAAATAGGTTAAACCTTCATGCTAGCTAATCATGGTTTAACCACAAATCTAACCCTAGATAACATGCACAAGTGTGTGTGTGCCTACTAAAATCCTAATAAAATATCCATTAATTAGAATAAAATATCAGAAACTTAATTTGGTAAACTTTTTACCAAAAACTATCTGGTAAACTATAATTAACCTCTAAACACGACCTAAGGTGTTACAGAATTGAAGACTCATGGCCTAGCTTGAGCTAAGTCCTATCATGTCTGGAATATTGGCTTCTTGTTGGTCCATTGAAGGAGAGGCTTTGCCTCTATCCATTTAGCCAATTGGGCCAAAGCCTAGTGTTAAACACTACAGAGCAATCAGTGTTGAACACTGGGAATGAGGTTGACAAGTTAGTGTTTAACACTAAAAGATAATTGGTGTTAAACACTAGCAACAAGCTTTCAAATTATCATAAACACTAAAACAGATCAGTGTTGAACACTGGCAATGGAGATCTCAGATTAGTGTTAAATACTAAGGTAATCAGTGTTGAACACTGCGAATAAAGTTCTTTGATTAGTGTTGAACACTAAGGCCCAATAGTGTTTCAATACTGTATTCAAGAGTTCCAATTTAGTGTTAAACACTAAGGCAAGAGGGGTCACGTGGCAACACGTGAGAGCGCCCTCCCTTCATTTATTCTGCTGAGATTATCGCATCACGTGCCCTCACGTGAAGGGCATTTAAATGCTTATATGTTAAAGCTTCTGCCGAGGGTCACGTGGGTCACGTGGGGTGCTGCCTCAAAGGGGTTTTCTGTAGATCTCTTGGGGGGGTCACGTGGTGACACGTGACCCTGCCTCTATGTATGTTGATCTGTTAATCTTTTCCAGGAATTAAATTCCTCGTAGGGTTAAACCCTGACAGTAATTTCAGAGGAATTAAATTCTTACTTCCTTTTGAAGATTTATATTCTGAATAGAGTTAGACTCTGAATTTTCTGTAGGAATTAAATTCCTCATACATGTGAAGAACTAAATAGGGTTAAACCCTAATAAATGCTTTTAAGGAATTAAATTCCCATTCTCTGTTAAATTATGATCAAGGGAATTAAATCCCCGCTGTTCCAACAGAACTAGGTTCTTAATTAGGGTTAAACCCTGTTTCTTTTTGTTCTGAAGGAATTAAATTCCCATAACACGGGGTCAAGCCCTAGTTTTGTTTTAAAGGAATTAAATTCCTATAGTTCTGTGAGAATTAAATTCTCATGTTTCCATTCCCTCTCTATGTTTTGGATCTGCATGGCAGGATCTCAACCCATTGAGATTTAAATTCTCAACCTAAAGGGGAGATGTGTACTTTGCAGATCCTCTATCAAAGAGAGAAGAAATATGTTCTTCTGTTTTATATATCAGAGTTAAACACTTTTGAGAATTAAATTCTCCTTCTTTCAAAAAACCTTCCCTTTCTTACCTAGGGTTTTTCTTTGCAGAAGCTCCAAATTCCTCAAAGTATCAAGGCTCTCTCCTTTTTCTCCCTCTGCGTATATCTCTTTTTGTATCTCTTGGCTCCTATTTATAGGAGAAGCAGCCGAGTCAATTAGTTTTTGACGAATCTTCCTTGAGATATTTGATTTGCATCCATTATTCGTTCTGGACCTTTGGATTGCTAGGTGAATTTCATTCACCATTGGATTTCAAATCCAGGGATTCTCCTTTGTTATTTCAGTTAGATTTAATGGGGAAATCTTTCCAAACCCGAGATTTTCCCATAGATAGATCATATTTAATCACCTCTGAATCTTCAATTCGATTGGTTCCAGATAATCGCTTTCCTTTGGAAAGATTTGAATCTCTTTCAGAATTTAATTCTGTTAATAAAATGGGCTTTGAAAGCCGGTCACGTGTGACCACGTGACCCATGATCACGTATGGGCACGTGACCCCCTTGGAACGAGCCTTTCTCTTTCTTTTTGCGCTGTCTTCTGGTTGCTGCTTAACCGTCACGTGCCACCACGTGACCCCTGGTCACGTGTGAGCACGTGACCCTTGTCTGGACTCTTTTTCTTGATTTATCAGGAGAACAATTCTGATGTTTTGATCGTCACGTGCCAACACGTGACCCCTGGTCACGTGGGAGCACGTGACCTCTTTTGAAGCTTTTTCCTTGATTTGATCAGGGAACCGATGTGCCTTTGAATCCGCTTTAAAATGTCACGTGCCAACACGTGACCCTGGTCACGTGGGAGCACGTGACCCGTTCTGAAGCCCTTTTCTTTGATGTAGTCAGGAAGCTGAATCTGCCTTGATGATGCTTTTAGATGTCACGTGCCAACACGTGACTGCTGGTCGCGTGTAAGCATGTGACCCTCTTCTGAAGCTTTTTTCATAAGCTTTTCTGATTTTAAATCAGGAAACAAATTCCCCCACAGCGTTGTTCTCACGTGTCTGCACATGAGTGCAACGCTGTCACCTCTTGTGACCGTTGGATACCTCTAGGAATCTGGGGAGATGAAACGTTTCCATTGCCTTCTATAAATACCTCTGTCTCTTCATAGGAGCCTTCACTTTGCTCATCTTCTTCTTCTGAGAACTTCTTCCTTGAGAATTTAATTCTCGCTTCCAGAGCTTAGTTCTCTGTCTTGAAACAATCTTCAGAGTTTAACTCTGTTCGAAAAGAATCCTTTTCCTCAGGTAATGTTCTTGGACAACGATGGACCTTCACATTCCTCTGGATTTTAAATCCAAAACAAGGGTTTTTACCCTTTTTTTTAATGTTTTTCCATAAGAATATGAAACCGCTTAATCTTCAAACTGTAGATCTCTTAGGGTTTAGATGATCTTTGGGGAGATGATGACAATCTGTGGAATTCAATTCCGTTTCAACAAAATGTTTTATGGGAATTTAATTCCCTTTTCTAAAAGGAATTTAATTCGTGTGAAGAACCCAGTTTCTTCACGTGGAGCCTTCTTGGGGTCTCTTGGCCTGAGGTTGTCCTTCTGCAATTGATGAAACAGGAACTTTCTAATGATTCTCATGACCTTTATTTCAGCTATTATGGATGCCCATCTGTATGGTCTTGACGAGATCATTTCCTATGGGAATATTCGTGCCCTGGGCCGTAGTCAGAATCAGGAGTTCACCAACGCTCAGTGTGCTGAGATTATGAGCCGTTTTGACGAGTACAACTATCGGCTACTCCCCCGTCGCTCTTCTCTTCTGAGGCTCATCGTGCTGGCGATTTGGGAGGCGCTTCCTCTCTTCTGTGCCGGTGTGTAAGTGCACGGCGGCGCCCCGGCCGTCAATCCGACGGCGGAACGCGGAAACGGTGAATAACTTAAATTTTGCGGACTTTGCAAACCGGCACCACCGCGCACTAAACTCCGGATCGTAACCATTAAACTAGTCTAAGCTAACTAACAAGATAGTGTTAGAGATATACCGACGATCCAAGTCCTCCGGTCTTCATCTCCACTCCGATCTCCTCGCGGGATCTCCGGTCATCGCCTCCTCGCCGGAAGGGCACCACGTCGCCTGCATCTTTTACGGGCTCCCGCCTCTATACCGAGGCAACTCGGGCATGAAGCCGGCAACTCGACATGCTCAAGATGTGCTGTAGGAAGTGTAGTGCTTTGTCTCTTTGGGGTTTGTTGCCTTTGGATGGAGGAATGGAGAATAGAAAAATGGTGCTTGCATTTTTCTAGCAAGAAAATGAGATCATGGATGAAACTCTCAAGATGAAGCTCTCTTCTTCTTCTTCTCTCTTTCTTTTTCTCTCTTTCTTTTTCTCTCTTGAATAATGAATAACCTCTCATGCAAAAGAGAATGGTGGAGGAAAATCTATATGAAGCAAGAAGGGAGGTGAGTGTAGGAGAAGAAGGAAGGTGACCCTAAACAAACATCAACCATGCTTGCACTTTTTCAAACCATACCCTTTCATGTCACAATAAAAAACAAAAGCATGGTGTAAAAGAAATGAAAGCTATCATAATCAATCTTTTACAAGAAACCCCCTCCACAAAAGTCATTTGCACAATTGCAAATAACCCCCTCCATCGGAAAAGTCCGGCCGGGAAAGAACAAAGGAAAACCGGCCGGAACAGAATGCAAACTGGCAACTCCAGAAAACTGGTCCCGTAATAAATTACAGGAAAACCCCACACTGTGCATACACACCCGCATTTGTATTCCGTCCGGATACAAATGCAAAAAGACAAAATCTACACTGTACTAAACTAGGACCGGCTTAAACCAAAGCCGGCTAGTAATATCCGTTCGATCCTGATCCGTGCAATACCGCACGTATCTGATCGAACCCTGCCATATATCTATACGGCTACTAGTACAAACCGTCCGATCCTGATCCGTGCAATACCGCACGTATCTGATCGGACCCTGCCATATCTCCATACGGCCTCTACAGCGTTTCGCCCGAAAGCTTGAGTAACTGAAAGTGTGGTGGACTCTAAAGACTCGTCAATACTATGGCTGTGGATTTAACCACTAGCACGTCAGAGGTATAAGCCAATACGTGACGGGCCACCAGCTATTGACTAAAAGGGATGTCGATGAGGAAGCTCACCCCGACACCCAACTGAGCCTGTCAGTGACAATATCCGTGCAGTCCGGTCCGTTCGTCTATGAGCATCGCATGGCGGGCCTAGGGGGTTGGTAAAAGTCAGACCCCCAAAAGCGGTACAAGTCGTGTCGGAGTGTAGCCCAGAACACCCTGAGATACTACTGGAATACCTACCAGTAAATCTCCTGCCTTGGCCAAGGTCTTCGTGTAATGGCTCTCCTAGACACAGCGCGACCTCACCCCCAATACCGGGAGAGACGAAACCCCCGAAGATCCGCTCACTGCCTCCATGTGGCTCGGGACTGTACCCAACTAAAACCTGTTTGCACGACTCCTTTGAGCCGTGGTAGGGTAGTAATCAAAGTACAGTGGGAACTCACACGAGACAAATGACGATCCCCAGGTCGATGAACTAACCTACACACATGTCACCAGGGAACTGCCATCTGACGTCTGGTATATGACCAACTAGCATGTTCCCGGCGAGTCCTGTCCGGTGTACTCATAACCCAATGAGCACCTGTATACATCTTAGGTGATCCAACTGACACCGGTGGCTTGTGAGACCGGCCACCGCCCCTCGTCGGGGTCTCGACTGTATACACTAGTCTACTAATGGAGTATCGATGCCCAGTCTCGAAACTCCCACGACTAGGGACCTTTTAAGGAAAAGCTTATAGACCCCCAGCTCCCACTTATATGATCGCCCTCATACTGCTGGTGGTCAAGCAAGAATCCTAGGGGCTCTATCAACGTGTAATAGCGACGTGTCAGGTCACCTAAACCAGTACACGATGATAAAGGTAAACCAGATAGCATACTATCATCTCGAGTAAGACTGTCCTACCGCGATAGGTCCTCCCTCAATCATTGCAATCACGTGCCTGTGATCCAATAATTGACTCTGAGGGCACTATCTCCAACAATCTCCCACTTGCACTCAAGGCTAATTATTGCGATGTCGCATACTCACAGCCCGTGTGATACCGAACATCCAACTCCTCTACTAGTCAGTCTCACAAATCCCGTTTGTGAAACTATTGCGGTCGAGGAATAGCCTCAGTGAGTGGATCCGCCTAGAAGTTTCTTTCTATGTCTCTCTATATCTCAAGTTCGCTGAGAAAGCCATCTCCCGAAATGAGTAATACCTGCCTTAGAATGTCTGGATGTCTGATGGGACGTAGCTCATAAATGAACTCCAAATCCAAACTTCTTAGACTGTATCTTCAACTGAACTTAATCAGTATCCTGCGCCATGCCACCCTCAGTATTCCCTTGGACCATCTGTCCAAAATACTGCCCCTCATCAGAGGGATAACTATAACTCTGACAACCTCCTTGTCGTCCATGTCACCTTGGAAGCCTGGAATGATAACTGTCTCTCGAATGAGGCTGTCGTTATCATATCCCTAGAACATCCACTTATGTTCTAAAACTGCCTCCGACTGTTTCTCCAGGATTGGATCAATATTAACTTATTGCATGTAGTGCAAGAACAACATCTGGTGTGGTACTTGACATCTCATGATTGACTCAATTGCCTAAGCAAGTGATCTGCCAATCATGCACGTCCCTCTCCCCTTTAGTCTGTAAGACACCTTTGGAGAGGGTGACTCCATTACCTGTAGGTGCAATACCGTGCCAGGAGTCGTCCATTCCAAATACTCTTAGAATGCTGTCTAAGTACCCAGATTAGGAAACCACCCAAATCTAGATCTAAAACCATAGATCTAGTAACCAGAATGTCTGATAGAATGTCCAAGTCCTTTGTGGAGAAACCACTGTGTGACGACCAAAGTATAACCGATCATAGTATAGGAGTTTCCTTTCCTACTACCTTCTCAACAGATCCATCCCCTATTCTGATGACGTCAAACCTATGACTGTCACATCAGAAACAGATGATCTATCTCCGCTACATCTGCTTTAGTCTATAAATAGACATAAGCCTGATGTCCACCAATGCTTCCGCTGCTCCCACTGACTACGACAACCCTCTGGCAGAGTCATATACACGTACACTTCTGAAGCTAGTTCAGAACGACGCTATACTCATCCTCCTGCCGGGTCTCGCAGCCTGGAACAACAACAATGGCAAGTGTGGGTAAACAAGAACTTCCCTGTCACCGTCCTTGAGGCTACCGAAGTACCTCTCGGGTGCCTGAAGTTACCCACCTTATCTGCGGAGTGGCCAATGGAATGCCAAATCAGATTGAATCTTTAGGTTCCTTATCAAATCTTCAGTAATCGTTTGCGGTTCTGGAATCACTTCCAGTTCTACCATACTCCCACTGCTGTTTTTGAAAAAATCCATTTTTAATAAAACTGTGGCGAGTCTTGAACAATATTTCTATTGATCACCCAGATGGTAGAAAATCAACCCTCGTCATAGCCTGGGTCAACCCACAAACAGCCATTACAGAAATGTGCCTATGAGTTATCCAGAGTCTGGTTTTAAGCATAAACCGGACAACTCCCCGTACCTTAACAATGTTAAGATATGAACTATACTATATCCAATATAGAACCAGAGGCACTGATTTAATTGAACCAGATTCAAATCATGCAGCTATCTCCAGTGCATGTCAACTAAATGGAGAGAGGCCGATCAGCGTTACTCAACTTAGGAATACTTCCAATTTTGAGTAACCCGAAAAAGAAGCAAGTTCTCTTAATCATTACTATCAACTGAATACCATACACAAGTATCTACATCTTCGATCACTTTGAAGAATCCCGATACTTGCAACACCTGGTTCTCTACTTTATTCTTATACCTATAACTTCTCAAAACTTCGACCCTGTGTTTGTACGAAACACCTGTCTAAGAACTAGAGAAGTCATAAGTAAGCAGAATACAGTACGAGGACCAACCCCTCTGTCCTGATGGACCCTGGACAACATACAATACTCTGTATAAGTCCCTTGAGTCAGATAACTCATTCACTGTGTGTCGTAGGTTGAAAACTGTACTTTTGGTTAAGAAGAATTACACCGCTGTTCAATACTCCTTACCTAACCATCCACTGATATAGGTAAATGTCATCGACATAATATCAAAAGGTATATCTCACTCTATGAAAATAGACGTACAGATATATCAATTTGAAATTGGTGCACATCAACGGATATTCAAAACCAAATATTTGCCGACTGGCAAACAGCCCAGGTGATTTCCTCAAATATCACTGATTCCAACGAATCCCGATATAATGAGGACGATCACCCAATTCCCAATAACTTACTCCCACTCATCATCTGTAAAACCATACAGATGTGAGAATCAAACCTGGTAAATACATACCCTGGAGTAAGTATCTAATCGGGAAATCAGTTTTCTTTTAACATTACACAGTGAGACTGAAACATTGAAATGTTTCGATGGGGTATCCCGGTATTCTTAGTAATGCCTCTTCCAAATTCACGACTGTAACCGTATAGTTCTTTGCCACCTCTCCAAATCCCTTCATATGTCTTTAGTCTTTACCTTCTGTACACCCCTTTAGGCCAAATGGTTTTCTTCCTTCCCTACCGTTCGGCACCAGCCTATGGTTTGGAAGAAGACTATCCAAAAAGCATAAAGGGTGTACTGTCCTAATCCTAGGAGCACTCGCAACGCGAGAGAAGGTGAAGATAAAAGACACCTGAATGTACTTTATTCCTATTTCTCCTGAACCAGGATCCATCCCGGAACTGGAACAAGTTCCTTTCGAGTTCGTATATAACCATACGATGGATTATCCAATAAAATGGGATCTTCGTAGTGATACGGAGTGTCCTGGAGAAATACAAAGGTGATTTAGGATTGGCGAAGAAATACTTGGTTTGGTCGTGAATAGCAGTCGCAATTTACTTTGCCCTCTTACTAATCCCTTGCTTTGTCTTAATCTTAATACCTTCTGTACACCGTTTAGGCTAACTGGTTTTCTTCATTCCCTACCGGTCGGCACCAGCCTATGGTTTGGAAGAAGACTATCCAATTTGCGTAATAGGTGTACTACTCCTAAACCAAGGAGTACTCGTAACTTGAGAGGAGGCAAAAAGGAAAAGACAACTGAATAATCCTATTCGTTTTCTCCAGAACCGGAAACCATCCTCGAATTCCTTCGAGTTCGTATCTAACCATACGATGGTTTTGTCCAATGGAAGTGGACGTTCGCAGTAATACGGGGTGTCCTGGAGAAAAGGGTAAAAGTAGGAGTGGCAATGAGGTCTGCAACTCTGACAATCCAAAAGCCAAAGTTAAGTAGGTTCGGTCAACTTGGTCATTGCGTCATAGTCTAGGGTCGGGTCAAAAGTCGCTGCCAAAGAGAGAGAGAAAAGAAACACTCAGCGTGCACTCTAACCTAGATCAGAATGGTTACCAATTTATCTAATCTGGAAACCTCCCACTGTACCTCAAATTCTCCTCCAAACCTGAAAGAAGAATTAGTCGGGGTCACCCGAGGAGTAAACCAACTCATCAGTGGGAATCGGGATCCAACTCTCATCGTATGATAACGTGACGGAATCCGCTCACGGTATCACACTCCAGAAGGTATGCGCATATCTGGCAAGTTTCAGTTCTTTTGAAACTCCCGATGTGATTTCTGCCCCATGCTCTTATGACCTTGGCGTGAGGTCAAAATATCATAAGTCACATGTCAAGTTCTACCCGTTATTATCCAGGTTAATTTGAATCCACCCGTACATACCCTTGACGTAGGCCAAAATAGTAGTACGACTGTCCCAAACCAACGCATCTATCTATGCAACAGATAAATACCCGGCAGCTACCAATCACTATGCCTTGGCGTGAGGTCAAAATACATAGCTTGAATACTACCGAATATTTAACTGAAATGACGGAGGGCTACGAATGGTTTCTGGCGAAAACCTTTAACGTAATGAACTTGATATCGTTGAAGGAACGGATAGCCTTTTATAAAATATAGTGACGAAAACCTTTACTAAAGAGGTCACTCCCGGTGAAGGGATCTCGGCTCTTTCCCCGTAGAATGGGGTGCAGGATATTCCAAATGAATACCGCGATGCAAAGCAAAAGTAATCGGCTATAATGAAGTTAATGCCCCGACGCAAACTTTTGTCCAAGGGGTCACTCCCGGTGAAGGGATCTCGGCCCTTGCCTCGTCGACTGAGGAGCAGGATATTCCAAATGAATACCACGATGCAAAACAAAAGTGAACGTCCTTGCAATAACAGCTTTTAAAAAAAAAAAAAAGTTCCAACAACATCAGAATAGGTTTGTTTAACTAGCATTGATCCGAATCAACGCAGTCCCATCAATTAATCACACCACAAAGAACGAAAATATACTGACGTACGTATATGCCATCCGCATTCGCCACTGGGTCCCGTCATCACTCGTTAGGTTAGCTTACTAACGACAGAGCGGGGACTGGACTAGCGCGGATGAAAAACATATACAACATCTACTAATATATATACCAATATATTATATTTCGCTCAAGGCGTGAAAGAAATGCAACATCACAGAAAATGTACAGCATCACAGAAACAATACAGATATCTGGGATCCCCGGGTTTCACAGAGCCACTACTGAAACCCGACGTTCCCCTGGTCATGTGGATAGCCTGTGCAATGAAATCCTAGACCCCTACGGGCGCGGCAAGTCACCCGCCAAAACCTGAAGCGAGGCAGCCCCCTTCAGCGCCGTGAATGGACCACCCAGCACTTCACGGAATCCGGCAACTTGGGCACCCCTCCTGGGTCAACCTGTACCCCCTACGAGTGCGGCGAATAGCCCGCCAATTCTAGAGTGAAGCCCCCTCCGTCTCAATGCCATGAGATGCGGGCTTGTTGCCCTCTAGGACCCGGCTATCCGTGCACCCCACCGCGGGGTAATCCTAGTACAGAATGTAAAATATATATACACCGGGTACATCGACCGCAACCAGGTCGTGCCCCAAAAGAATAATACAATCAGGCAGTGACGGCAGTCCACATGTCGGACGCTCGCCCCGCAAAATCAAATGTACATAATACAACAATACAGTACTAGCATTGCATCCAGGCTATCCCCCACGACCGATCCGCAACATCACAGCAAATACATAGAACATCAACGTGAAAGTCACGTTCGCAAATCCGTCTAACCGGGCTATAGCAGTTAGATCGGATTTACCGATCGAGTGACATTCACGGTCGCAGATATAATGTAAATACTGTGAAAAATGTGTTTAAAATATCCGATCGATCAAACAATTAACAAGTGGGCCCCCAACCAATACTGTAGCACATCCAGAAATTCTGGGCCCAATATTAACATTCAAAAACCCATAAAATAACCCCAGAAGCCGACTGTAAAAAGATAAAGCATTGATCCTCTTCTTCGGCGGCGGAACCGCGGCTCCTAGTGTGGTTTGGCCGCGGTTCCGCGGTCGACCTGAGAGATCAATGTCTCGTATTTTCCCAGTAGTCTTATGTCACCCTGTACAGTACTTTTATACACCCTGAAAAATTTTTAGAGACAAAAAAATTTCAACAGAAAACTGTCGTGACAAAATACGGGTTTTTGAACATTTCGATCGATCGGAACTGAAAAACACATTACACAAAGCAAGACTATGTTAATGGCGAGTCTCTGATACCACTGTAAGTGCACGGCGGCGCCCCGGCCGTCAATCCGACGGCGGAACGCGGAAACGGTGAATAACTTAAATTTTGCGGACTTTGCAAACCAGCACCACCGCGCACTAAACTCCGGATCGTAACCATTAAACTAGTCTAAGCTAACTAACAAGATAGTGTTAGAGATATACCGACGATCCAAGTCCTCCGGTCTTCATCTCCACTCCGATCTCCTCGCGGGATCTCCGGTCATCGCCTCCTCGCCGGAAGGGCACCACGTCGCCTGCATCTTTTACGGGCTCCCGCCTCTATACCGAGGCAACTCGGGCATGAAGCCGGCAACTCGACATGCTCAAGATGTGCTGTAGGAAGTGTAGTGCTTTGTCTCTTTGGGGTTTGTTGCCTTTGGATGGAGGAATGGAGAATAGAAAAATGGTGCTTGCATTTTTCTAGCAAGAAAATGAGATCATGGATGAAACTCTCAAGATGAAGCTCTCTTCTTCTTCTTCTCTCTTTCTTTTTCTCTCTTTCTTTTTCTCTCTTGAATAATGAATAACCTCTCATGCAAAAGAGAATGGTGGAGGAAAATCTATATGAAGCAAGAAGGGAGGTGAGTGTAGGAGAAGAAGGAAGGTGACCCTAAACAAACATCAACCATGCTTGCACTTTTTCAAACCATACCCTTTCATGTCACAATAAAAAACAAAAGCATGGTGTAAAAGAAATGAAAGCTATCATAATCAATCTTTTACAAGAAACCCCCTCCACAAAAGTCATTTGCACAATTGCAAATAACCCCCTCCATCGGAAAAGTCCGGCCGGGAAAGAACAAAGGAAAACCGGCCGGAACGGAATGCAAACTGGCAACTCCAGAAAACTGGTCCCGTAATAAATTACAGGAAAACCCCACACTGTGCATACACACCCGCATTTGTATTCCGTCCGGATACAAATGCAAAAAGACAAAATCTACACTGTACTAAACTAGGACCGGCTTAAACCAAAGCCGGCTAGTAATATCCGTTCGATCCTGATCCGTGCAATACCGCACGTATCTGATCGAACCCTGCCATATATCTATACGGCTACTAGTACAAACCGTCCGATCCTGATCCGTGCAATACCGCACGTATCTGATCGGACCCTGCCATATCTCCATACGGCCTCTACAGCGTTTCGCCCGAAAGCTTGAGTAACTGAAAGTGTGGTGGACTCTAAAGACTCGTCAATACTATGGCTGTGGATTTAACCACTAGCACGTCAGAGGTATAAGCCAATACGTGACGGGCCACCAGCTATTGACTAAAAGGGACGTCGATGAGGAAGCTCACCCCGACACCCAACTGAGCCTGTCAGTGACAATATCCGTGCAGTCCGGTCCGTTCGTCTATGAGCATCGCATGGCGGGCCTAGGGGGTTGGTAAAAGTCAGACCCCCAAAAGCGGTACAAGTCGTGTCGGAGTGTAGCCCAGAACACCCTGAGATACTACTGGAATACCTACCAGTAAATCTCCTGCCTTGGCCAAGGTCTTCGTGTAATGGCTCTCCTAGACACAGCGCGACCTCACCCCCAATACCGGGAGAGACGAAACCCCCGAAGATCCGCTCACTGCCTCCATGTGGCTCGGGACTGTACCCAACTAAAACCTGTTTGCACGACTCCTTTGAGCCGTGGTAGGGTAGTAATCAAAGTACAGTGGGAACTCACACGAGACAAATGACGATCCCCAGGTCGATGAACTAACCTGCACACATGTCACCAGGGAACTGCCATCTGACGTCTGGTATATGACCAACTAGCATGTTCCCGGCGAGTCCTGTCCGGTGTACTCATAACCCAATGAGCACCTGTATACATCTTAGGTGATCCAACTGACACCGGTGGCTTGTGAGACCGGCCACCGCCCCTCGTCGGGGTCTCGACTGTATACACTAGTCTACTAATGGAGTATCGATGCCCAGTCTCGAAACTCCCACGACTAGGGACCTTTTAAGGAAAAGCTTATAGACCCCCAGCTCCCACTTATATGATCGCCCTCATACTGCTGGTGGTCAAGCAAGAATCCTAGGGGCTCTATCAACGTGTAATAGCGACGTGTCAGGTCACCTAAACCAGTACACGATGATAAAGGTAAACCAGATAGCATACTATCATCTCGAGTAAGACTGTCCTACCGCGATAGGTCCTCCCTCAATCATTGCAATCACGTGCCTGTGATCCAATAATTGACTCTGAGGGCACTATCTCCAACACGGTGTGCCACTCAGGGCATTGGACGTTGCCGAGGATAAGATACATTCGGTGTATCTGATGAGTCTGATCTCGAAGAGAAGGCGTGACAACCTCATCGATCTTTTGCACCAGGCGTTTCAGCAGTCGGCCATACTTGCCGCCTACCGGAGGGTGGAGGACATCCGCGAGGACCCCGACGCTTGCGATCGTGAGAGAAAACATACTCGGGAGGTTCGAAATGCTTGGAGGATCTTGGACAAGGTTAAGCTTGAGTTTCTCAATCCGTGCCCCGCGTCTGAAATCTTACCATTGTAAAAGTTTTCTTTTTATTTTGTATGACCTTCTTGAAGTATGAATGATAAGTTCTATTATGTCTTTGTATGTCTGCATGCTTTTCTCTGGGATTTTATCCTTTTGCTACTGTTGTTGTTGGTGGCTTTCAATATGCAGGGTGCTACTCCATTTTTTTTTAGTGTACATCAGGTTTAGGCCTCACGTATTCTGCACGTGGGGTCCCTTGATGGAGCTGTTCACAAAATCTTCCCATGCCCTATTTTCAGTGCACCATATCAGACGCAGAAAAAAGGGCCTTGGAAATAGTTCTATCTCCTTGATTTTCGATGCCTTTCCTTTTTTGGGCCTTGGAAATAGCTTCACCATGCAAGATTTTCCGCGCACAGCAATTAATGCATTTCTTTATATATGAGGCTATAGCTTCCTTTTCCCCTCACAAAGAGATTTATATTATTATTATTATTTTTTTATCTTGGAGTAGCTTGTCTTGAGAAACAAACGAGCGCCATGGCCTGCAATCGCCCTCATGCTCGTCGACAGCCATGGGAAGTTCCTATCGAGGAGATGGTCCCCCGCTTTGCTGCTCGGTTGGTGGATCCCCTCCTTACCGACAACGAATGCGACTCAGCCATGCATGAACTCTCGATCCGTAGGGGGTCCCCCTCCCGATGGGTTCTCTCTGGCTCCGGATGATTCTTACGGCCGTGCTTACCGACATCCCTCTAAACCCGGCGGAGATGACCCTGGCGATGCTCGACGCGGCAGAAGAAAAGCTCGAGGGCTTTCATGAAGCGTGCCTGATTACTCAGGCTTTGAAGGATTGCTCAATTCATCTGCTGAGCCAGATAAAGACCCGGCGAGCTATTATGTCTGCTTTCGCGGACGAACACGGCGCCAATCGATGGGGAGCGACTCCTCGTGAGAACCGTCGCTTTGATGTGCTGGAGAAAGCAGAGAGAGAGATGGAGAATTTTGTCCTCTGCTTCATTAACCCTTGTACCGCTGATCCCATGTTTGGTGACCTTTTCCGTTAGCGTAGAACACTTTTAAATTAGTCCCTCCTTTTTTACGCTTTATGCCGTCCATGTAGGCTTGGTACTAGTATGTATGTTTCCGCTTGCATAAATAAACTTTGTATTCTTCTCATGAGAACTTTCTTTAATTGCAAATGCTATCATCACTTTCCTGCGCATCAGACCTTTTTGGGCATTATGAACGTTCATGCGACTGCAAATGCCATTATTATTTTTTGAATGCTCATATGATTGCGAACGCATGCTTGAAATATGTTTGAAATCTTTCTTGTTGCCTTTCACGTCAGGTGATGTGAGCGCGTTTTAGATCGATTATTCCCGTCGACTGGAAGCCCATTTATACGGTCTTGTAAATGTCTTGTTTCCGAGGCCGCGGTCATGAACGCGAGCTTTCGTGGCCTGATAGAGGGACACGTAGCGAACATATCGTTATGCGAGAAAAAGGCTCGGCCGTAAATTTTCGGAGAGGGAGCTAGCTTCCAAGGCGCTGAGCGAGCTTCGCGCCACCCTTATCACCAAGGCCAACCAAGCGTATGAACTCTGGCGGTTGCTTCAGGAGTCCATCAAAGAGGTGGTGGCTCTCGATAAAGCTGCCACGTTCACTCGTGAGAGGGTCGAGGCTCATAAGGCCACCGAGAAAGAGCTCGAAGCTCGGCTCACTTCGTATCAGGCTCAGCAAGCTCAGGCGGAGGCTCGCCTTCTGGAGATCTTGCGTCATGAAGCCGTGGCTCAGCAACAGAACGATGAGCTGGAGAAATTATTGCACCGCCCGCCGGCTTGAGGACTTGTATCTTTTCTCCTTTTTTTGTATATACTCATGGATAAGAGTATCTTTCTTTTTGTTTCTTTCATGACTTGTATTTTGTATCCATTTTGGCTTATGAATAAAAGATACAATTTTCCTCTCGATGGTGTGTCCCCTTTTTATTGAATGTATTCTGCGGATATTCTATCTTGATCTCCTTGCAGGACAGCGATGGCTCAGGATTCAGGGTTAAGATCTGCTTTCTAAGGCTTTTGCATCTTATGAGCCACGAGGGTCTCATAAAGAGTTTTTCTCCCTACAGGTCGAGCGGATCCCATAGGTGTAAGTTCTTCTTAGAGATCGTGAGGATTTTAAGCGGGTTTTCCCTTGAGAGTCGTAAGGATCTCACAAGAGAGTTTTTTTTTCCTTACAGGTCATGAGGACCTGCAAGTGTTGGATGTGATCACCCTTATCCGTGTTTCATGGGGTCAGGGGCTGCTCCAGATATTGTAGTTTAAAGACGTCGCGGTCAAGGTTAAGGACCTAATAGTCCGTGGATTTAAGGACTCCACAGTCCGCTGTTAGTTTTAAGACATTACGGTCAAGGTTAAGGACCTCGTAGTCCGTGGATTTAGGGACTCCACAGTCCGATTTTAGTTTTAAGACATCACGGTCAAGGTTAAGGACCTCATAGTCCGTGGATTTAAGGACTCCACAGTCCGATGTTAGTTTTAAGACATCACAGTCAAGGTTAAGGACCTCATAGTCCGTGGATTTAGGGACTCCACAGTCCGATTTTAGTTTTAAGACATCACGGTCAAGGTTAAGGACCTCATAGTCCGTGGATTTAGGGACTCCACAGTCCGATGTTAGTTTTAAGACATCACGGTCAAGGTTAAGGACCTCATAGTCCATGGATTTAGGGACTCCACAGTCCGATGTTTGGTTGCAGGGACCCGTCACCTCTTTGAAGACGTTGAGGAATTACAACGCCGGGTATCAAAGGAGTGAAGAGATGTACCCTTAAACCAAGGCAGAATTCGTAGGGAATCGGGGTGGTTGATCGTTAGTTTTAAGACATCACGGTCGAGGTTAAGGACGTCATAGTCCGTGGATTTTAAGGACTCCACAGTCCGGTATTTGCTCTGGATGCTTCACACGGGTTCACTGCCGTGCTTGGCGAGGACCAGGCTCCGCTCTGGATGCTTCACACGGGTTCACTGCCGTGCTCTGCGAGGACCAGGATCCGCTCTGGACGTTTTCCACGGGGTCAAAGAGTGACATTATCCGCGTTCCACGTAACCAGGAATTTTGCACTAGATGCTTCACACGGGTTCACTGCCGTGCTCGGCGAGGACTAGGCTCCACTCTGGATGCTTTACACGGGTTCACTGCCGTGCTCTGCGAGGACCAGGATCCGCTCTGGACGTTTTCTACGGGGTCAAAGAGTGACATTATCCGCGTTCCACGTAACCAGGAATTTTGCACTAGAAGCTTCACACGGGTTCACTTCCGTGCTCGGCGAGGACTAGGCTCCGCTCTGGATGCTTCACACGGGTTCACTGCCGTGCTCTGCGAGGACCAGGATCCGCTCTGGACGTTTTCCATGGGGTCAAAGAGTGACATTATCCGCGTTCCATGTAACCAGGAATTTTGTACTAGATGCTTCACACGGGTTCACTGCCGTGCTCGGTGAGGACTAGGCTCCGCTCTGGATGCTTCACACGGGTTCACTGCCGTGCTCTACGAGGACCAGGATCCGCTCTGGACATTTTCCACGGGGTCAAAGAGTGACATTATCCACGTTCCACGTAACCAGGAATTTTGCACTAGATGCTTCACACGGGTTCACTGCCGTGCTCGGCGAGGACTAGGCTCCGCTCTGGATGCTTCACACGGGTTCACTACCGTGCTCTGCGAGGACCAGGATCCGCTCTGGACGTTTTCCACGGGGTCAAAGAGTGACATTATCCGCGTTCCACGTAACCAGGAATTTTGCACTAGATGCTTCACACGGGTTCACTGCCGTGCTCGGCGAGGACTAGGCTCCGCTCTGGATGCTTCACACGGGTTCACTGCCGTGCTCTGCGAGGACCAGGATCCGCTCTGGGCGTTTTCCACGAGGTCAAAGAGTGACATTATCCGCGTTCCACGTAACCAGGAATTTTGCACTAGATGCTTCACACGGGTTCACTGCCGTGCTCGGCGAGGACTAGGCTCCGCTCTGGATGCTTCACACGGGTTCACTGCCGTGCTTTGCGAGGACCAGGATCCGCTCTGGACGTTTTCCATGGGGTCAAAGAGTGACATTATCCGCGTTCCACGTAACCAGGAATTTTGCACTAGATGCTTCACACGGGTTCACTGCCGTGCTCGGCGAGGACTAGGCTCTGCTCTGGATGCTTCACACGGGTTCACTGCCGTACTCTGCGAGGACCAGGATCCGCTCTGGACGTTTTCCACGGGGTCAAAGAGTGACATTATCCGCGTTCCACGTAACCAGGAATTTTGCTGATTGTATCCGCATTTCACGGGATTGGGGTTTGACTCTCTGTAGGAATACATCGTCGAGTCATGGAACCGGGAGTTGCCGCTGTTCCGTTTCGCTTGATGTTGTGTCTGCTGCCATAAGACGAACGACGAGATGATCTCTAGGCTATCTGTGAACCGTCGAGATTTGGCTTCTCCTTATGATGAAACCTGGGGAAGGAGTATGATCCCTTCTTTGTTTGCGCCCCTGGATTGTATACAGGGGTAGATGTAACATCACCTGTAGGGCGAGGATTTCACTTTTATTTTATTTCTTTTTCCGCGATGCTCTATCATTTCAGCTTTTATATCGCGAAGGTCGCGATTGCCCCATCATTTCGGCTATTTTTCGCGGTGCCCAATCATTTCGGCTATTTATTTATTTTCTGCTCGCTGCTTTTTATTGCGAGTTGCCCCATCATTTCGGCTATTTTTCATGCCTTCATTTTTACTTGCTGCTTTTTATTGCAAGTTGCCCCATCATTTCGGCTATTTTTTAGGCATGTGTGGCTTGCTAGCTTTTTCGCTGCAAGCCTGGATTTTAGGCACCGATTTCGGTATCAGCACCGCTACAACTGGAATGTTGCCAGGAGCGAATCATCATTTGCCTTTGTCGATGACGAACAAAGGTGGCTCAGCAAACAGGGTTAAGGGTCCTGTCGACCAAGGCTTTTGACTTCATGAGCCGTAAGGGTCTCACAAAGGTATTTCTCCCTACCAGTCGTGAGGATCTTGCTGGTGTATTTTCTCCTTAGGGATCGTGAGGATTCCTAAGTGTGTGCTCCTCTGTAAGTCGTAAGGATCCTACAAGAGGGCTTTCTCCTTATGGATCGAGAGGACCTACAAGGGTTGGACTTTGCTGGGGAAATGTTTATTCGCGCCCGTGGATTGTATACAAGGGTCAGTATTGAGTCCTTTGTAGGGCAATATCGAAGGTTGTCGAGGATTGCTTAAGCACAGGTTTAGGTCTTTGTAACTTAAGACTTTCAAATCTTATGAGCCGTAAGGGTCCCATAAGAGAGTTCTCCTTACGAGTCGTGGGGATCTCGTAAGTGTATTTTCTCCTTAGGAATCGTGAGGATCCCTAAGTGTGTTGCTCCTTTGTGAGTCGTAGGGATCTCACGCAGGTGGTTTCTCCTTACAAGGTCGAGAGGACCCTACAAGTGTCTTTCAACGAGGTTGCGCCCTTTCGGGTTTTCACAAACACTCGCCGGTAGTCCTGCTGTTTTTACTCACGGAGCCCTTTCGGGTTTTCATCCGTGCCCATTTTGCTTGTAGACATACCGTTTTTTTAATTCTTTTTCATATATTTTTTTTTCTTTTTTTTATCTCGTCAGCCTAACGATGCTGCGGTAGTAGTTTTAGGGACGTTTCGGTCTGCCGTTAGTTTAAGGACATTTCGGTCCGCCGATAGTTTTAAGGACGTTTCGGTCCGTCGATAGTTTTAAGGACGTTTCGGTCCGTCGATAGTTTTAAGGACGTTTCGGTCCAGCGTTAGTTTAAGGACGTTTCGGTCCGTCGTTAGTTTAAGGACGTTTCAGTCCGTCGTTAGTTTAAGGACGTTTCGGTCCATCGTTATGGGAAGGCCAGCTGCTGCTTGTAAAGTCTGAGCCTAGGAAGATAGCGAGCGGACATAGTCGTCGTCATCTATCATTGACCCAGGCTATGGCTCATTAAGCATAGTATTTCTTTAAGAAGCGGCCGTTTATTGGCCTGAAAGGCCTTTCACCATGCATGTCCATGAGTAGATAGGCTCCACCCTGGTAGACCTTGTCTATGATGTAAGGGCCTTCGTAGTTTGGCTCAAATTTCCCCCGCTTGGCACAATTGGGGATCATAGGTCTTTTGACCACTAGTACGAGTTCGCCTTGGCGGAATGTCCTCGGCCTGGTCAATCTTTCGTACGAGCGTGTCATCTTTGCTTTGTAGGCTTCTAGATGTTGTTGCGCTATGAGCCGGGTTTCGTCGAGGGCATCAAGCTCCTCAAGCCGAAGGTGAGCATTTTCTTCGTCCGTCAGCTCGTGGTGGATCGCCACTCGTAGAGAGGGTAACTCTATCTCGAGGGGAAGTACTTCTTCCGTCCCAAATACCAACGCGTACGGCGTTGTGTTCATGGCCGTCTTGAATGTAGTTCGATAAGCCCAAAGGGCTTCTTGCAGCCTCTCGTGCCAGTCTCTCTTATTTCGGGAAAAAGTCTTTTTTATGATCTTCGTCAAGGTCTTATTGAAGGCCTCGGCCAGACCGTTAGCTCGTGGGTTGTAAACTGAAGAATATCTCCAGTCTATATTGTGCTTCTGCGCGAAGCGGCTAATCTTATGGCTTCTGTAGGCTGGCCCGTTATCGGAGATAATCCGCCGTGGGGTTCCAAACCGATAGATGACGTGCGTCTTGAAGAAATGGAGGATATTCTCCGTCTTCACTTCCCTCAGTGGTACTGCTTCTGCCCATTTGGAGAAGTAATCAATTGTCGCCAGGATAAAACGATGTCCCCGGGATGATGCTGGCTCGATGGGGCCGACTATGTCAGTCCCCCACATTTCGAATGGCCAACTAGCCACCGTTGGATGTAGTGGATTCGGATGTTGGTGGATGAAGTCTCCATGAATCTGGCACGAGTGGCATTGCTTCGCATACTCAAGGCAGTCCTGGATCATCGTGGGCCAGTAGTAACCCATCCGTTTAATTTTTAACTTCATCTTTGGGCCTGCTTGGTGAGAACCGCAAAGTCCGTCGTGAACTTCCTGAATGACTCTTCCCGCTTCGTCAGGTCCTAAGCATCTCAGCCATAGAGAATCAAACGATCTCTTGTATAGAGTATAGTTGACGAAGGCGAAAGATAGAGCTCGTTTCATGAGCTGATGCCTTGAGGATGTATCTTTGGGCATTTGGTGGGACTTAAAGTAGTCTATGAAGACTTCCCTCCAGTCCTCAGCCTTCTCACGGTCTTTTATTTGTAGGGTCATCTGCTCAGTCGCTCCCTTTTCTTTAGATAATTCCGGGGGTATTTCTGCCGGGGAAAGCACTCGATGGCTTTGTACCACGATTCTTACATCATCGAGGTTTTCGTCCGCCAGTTCTTTAGCAAGTTTGGCTAACGCGTCTGCTTTGCTGTTTTCCGCGCGTGGTATGTTCTCCAAAGTATAGAAGGGAATTTGGGTCAATAGTTGTTGCACCTTTTCGCCGTACTTCACCAACTCCGGTTTGCACGTTTGGTAATCACCATTTACTTGACTAACAACCAGTTGAGAATCCCCGTATATAAGGAGGTCTTCAATTCCCAGGTCGATGGCGATTTCGAGGCCCGCTATCAGAGCTTCGTATTCAGCTTCATTGTTTGTCCTCGGCTCTGTTAAGGAGAAGGCGAAGCGCATTATCCCTCCTTGCGGAGTTGCAAAGATGAGGCCTATCCCCGATTTGATCATTGGGATACCTAGTTTTTGTTTCTTTATGGAGGACGCTCCATCGAAATAGAGTTCCCATCGGGTGCTACCGCCGCCAATCGCGTCAAATGCATGCTCGTCCGACAAATCACAGTTCAGAGGAGAATCGGCCGGTATCGGGTGCTCAGCGAGGAAATCGGCAATGGCCTGGCCTTTCATTGCCTTGAGAGGTTGATATGTTATCGAGAACTCCATCAAGAGCAGTGCCCATTTAGCGAGTCGTCCCGTCAATATGGCTTTTGACATCAAGTATTTAAGGGGATCCACCGTTGAAATGAGACGAACTTCATGCGCCAACGCATAGTGCCTGAGCTTTGTTATCGCGAAGATCAACGCCAAGCAATGTTTTTCAATGGGAGAGTAGTTGCTTTCTGCCCCCAGTAGAACTCGACTTAAGTAGTAGAGTGCCCTCTCTTTCCCCTGATCGTTCTCTTGTGCCCATAATGCGCCCAAGGAACCTTCAAGGGCGGTCGTATAAAGAATGAGGGGTTTTCCCTTGACCGGCGCAGCCAACACCGGAGGGTTCTGCAGGTACTGCTTGATCTCGTCTAGTGCACCTTGGCATTTGTGATCCCAAACGAATGGAGTTCCCTTTTTCATCAGGTGGCTGTAAGGACGACATTTGCCTGAAAGATTTGCGATAAATCGCCGGATGTATGCGAGCTTCCCTTGGAGAGACCGCAACTGTTTGAGGGTTCTTGGCGGAGGCATTTCTATGATCGCTTTAATCTTTGACGGATCTATTTCAATACCTCGGTGTCGAACGATGAATCCCAGGAATTTGCCCGAGGAGACTCCAAACGCGCATTTGAGGGGATTCATTTTCAAATTATATTGCCGAAGGCGTTGAAATACAGTCTCCAGATGGTTTAAATGCTCTTCGTATGACATGCTCTTTACTACGAGGTCATCAATATAGCACTCGATGATGTCATGTATGAGGTCGTCGAAGATCTTTGTCATGGCCCTTTGATAGGTAGCGCCAGCGTTCTTTAGACCAAAGGGCATAACCCTGTAGCAGAATATACCCAAAGGGATTCGGAAAGCGGTGTGCTTCTGGTCTTCGGGATGCATCTTTATCTGATTGTATCCTGACGAACCGTCCATAAAGGAGAAAACCTCGTGAGTGGACGTGTTATCTATCATTAGCTCGGTTACTGGTACTGGGAAATCATCCTTCGGACAGGCTTTATTGAGATCCCTGAAATCCATGCATATGCGTATCGTCCCATTCTTCTTCATTACCGGGACGATATTGGCGATCCAATCGGGATATTGGACTTCTTGGATAAATCCAGAATCGATCAGCTTCTTGACTTCGGCGTTGATGCTCATCTCAAGCTTGAGTCGCATCCTTCTTGGCGCCTGCTTGACTGGCTTGATATCTGGGGATATTGCTAATTTATGCACAGCAATCTCCGGATCTAATCCTGGCATCTCGGAGTAGTTCCATGCGAAGCAGTCTTTATGCCGTAGAAGCACGTTCTTTAACGCAGCCACCCTTTCTTCAGATAGCAGCTCGCTGACAAATGTCGGTCGCGGGTCGTCTGCCGATCCCAACTCAATCTTCTTGAGGTTATCTGCAGTAGTATGTATACCATCTTCCAGTTCTTTCGGAGCGGGCGGAAATTCTGAAATCACCTCATCATCGCTGTTCTCAAAGCACCGGGAAAGGTCATCTATGTTCTCGGGCTCTTCTTTTAATATCGTAATCGTATAACAGGTGCGAATCCGCTCCCAGGACTGAGGTGGATCCGGTTCTGCTCTTGCGGCCTTGGGTTCATGCTTTTGTGGCGGCGTTACCCTCCAGCCGTCGGATAAAGCGAATCTGCCCTGTTGGTACTGGTCCTCGACCCAGTTCTTGAAGGTGAAGCAGTCTTCGGTAGGATGTCCTATGGCTCGGTGATAAGAGCAATAGCTCAAACGAGAAGCCTTGTTAGCTTGCTCAGGGTGTCTAGACTCTGGAAGCGCGATCATTTGATGTTTTAAGGCGAGCTTGAGTAACCTCTCCGTCTTGTCTCGGGGGAAGGAGTACGCTCGACTCATCTTCTCCATAAGGGACGAATCCGAGCCGTGCAGTACCCGATCACGTAACCCTATAATCCTGCGTCGTTGTTGTCGGCTCCTCTTTCCGCTTCTTAATTTATTTCCTTCTCCGCATCGGGCCTTTCGTACAACGGGTTGACAAAGATAAGCATCTTTGTCTTTTGCAGCCTGTTGAAATAGACGTTGCGTCCTGGCCTTCTCGTAGATGGCCATCTCGCGGTTGTGGTCTTCCTGAGCTTTCTGACCCGTTTTCCTGATAGGCTTGTCCGTTCGTTCTTCAAACGACGGACTCGGCGCTTCAATCGCGGGGTCTAGTCTTGATGAGGGGTTGGCACCTCCTGACGGGGCATCCTCTTCTTCATCAAAGGTATATATAGTGTAGCTGCTGTGAGCCCGTTCCCGTTTTCCGGCTCTCGCGTATCCAAGCCCAAGAGTTTCCATTTTCCCATTGGGCAATTTGCGTTGAGTCCCGGGGACATCCTAAATCCTGTTGTAGAACCGAGCCTGCCGAACAGTCTATTTTAAAGGTACTCCTTGGCGCTTCAATAGCTTCTTTAATCCATTTGTATAGTATCTGGGCAGACGGATGGGTTGGAGCCGGTCGAGTGTAGCATCCGCGCCATACCAGATCTTTTTCTCTATCTTCGACTCTGAGGATCGGTAGAATAGGATCACCTTCTCACCCCTTTGCATGGGAGGGACGTAAAATGTTTGCAGGTCCTGCACATTGTGAGCTTGAAGCGTGTCGAGATCCTTGTAGTGTTCTCGCGGTACGATGGTGATTTGCAAACTATGGTCATCGCCAGGGGGTGCTTGTATTGACAGCCGATTGGAGAACACGGCATTAACTTCATCTTCTGAATCACTTCCGAAGACCAACATGGGGGCGGGCGTCCCCAGGTTGTTGCGTTGAGATGGACCTGCATAAACTATCTCTTCCTCTTCTTCGGTATCGCTCCTGAAAACAGGGATGGCGGCGGCGGTTTTGTTCTCCGGATTGCGACACCTTTCTGTATCCTCGAAATCTGGCAAAAAGTACTTTGCATCTTCGTATTTGCGGACTTCGTTCACGGAAAATGGGTTCAACTCACCTGTTACAGTATATTCGAAACCATCCTTAAAGTACTTCATACACTGATGTTGCGTAGAAGGGATGATGTTGTACTCGTGTAGCCAAGGACGGCCAAGCAAGGCGTTGTAGCAGGTCTTGGCGTCGATGACATGGAATTTGATGTCTGTGACGAGAAGTCCAAAGCGTAATGTTAGTATCACTGATCCGAGAGTCCGTGACGATTGTGAATCGAAACCGGAGATAGTAATTTTGTCACGAGCGAGGTGTTGCACACTCATGCAGATTTCCTTCAACACCCGAACATTAAGGAGATTGACGGAGGATCCAGTATCCACCAGGATCTTTCCTATCTTGATATCATGGCAGTATCCGGAGACATATAGGGGACGGTTGTGGTCGCACGTCCCGAGAAGGAGGTCTTCATCACCGAAAGTGATATCGGTCGTATGCACTTCCTCCAGTTCATCCTTCATCTTTTCAGTGGCGAGGAAGGCTTGGAATTGCTCAGGTTCTTGTAACGCCTTAATTAGTGAGTCTCGCGCTTCTTTTGATAATAGGAGGGCATCGAGAATGTTAAGCTGAGAAGGTAGCTTCCTTAGGTGCGCGAGGATGTTATAGTCCACCTTACCCTTCCTGGGAGGGTCTTTGGTAGTTAGTTCTTTCATGACTTGGTCATCAAAAGTGATATCCTCAGTGACCTTTTCCTTTCCCTTATCTTTTCTATTCGCGGGCCCGAGATTCTTTTCTGGGAGTGTGCGATTGCGCAGCTGAATGTTTTCGCAGGCTTCCGATTTCTCCCCCTTCCCTAAAACGGATTCTTTAAAGAGAGGGCCCAGAGCTATTTCTTCATCAGAGTCGCTCCCAAAGGTGAGAACTTTTGACCCCCCAGCGTGAGCCATATAACAGTTGCCAGTAGTTCTGTTGTGCCCTTCGACAGTACTTCTTCGCTCCCGACGGATCTTGCGTTTCATGCGCTTAACATGTTGCCGACGAGCAACATATCCTTGCCACCATATTTTAAAGGCGTCGCACTCCTCCGTGGGGTGTGAGATTCTCCGATGATATGCGCAATAATCAGGGTGCCTCTCCACCCCATCGTGTGTGTTTCCTTCAGAGGGTGGTAGCTTCATTCCCATCGACATGGCTTTGGCAAACCTTTTCCTCGTCTTGAATATCTTCTTGTCTACTTCGGACACCTTTCGCTCTGGTAGGGGTAGTTCAACTCTTCCGTTCAGTCGCCTGCATTTGGTTCCTTCTAACGTCGCCATCTCACGCTCCTGATCTGCTTTACTTTTTAGACGAATTTCATCTAGAAAAGCATTGATCACTTCATTTGTCAGCCACGCACGCTCTGGTTCAGGCTCTGTCTCCAGTTTCTTAGTGCCAGGAGTTTTCTCATCATCGGTAAATGAGTGGGAGATTACGTTACAACTCGCCACATACTCTTCGGATTCATCCGATGAGCTCTCTTCATCATCTCCCTCTTGAAAGATGTGGTTGAGGAACTCTCGCAGTGTGACAGGAGTTCGCGCCTTTTGATTGTATTCTTCCAGCGCGTCGATTTGCTTCTGCAAGTTCGTATGCTCGTTTCCAAGCTTCACGGGCTTCTTGGATTTCTTCTTTTTCTTCGAAGATTTTGACGGCTGGGCGTGAGTATTTGGGTCTTCATCGCGAGTCTTCGTAGTTGGGCGGGGCTTCAACATCCCTTCGATAATTTGAGGTTCAAGAGGGTCCTCCCATCCGATCGCAGGGCACACATGAAGGTCTTTCAGCATTCTTTTGGTTTTAGTTGATAGCACGACCTCCCGTGGAGCTTCTTCAATAAAGGAGCAAGTTGCCCCCGGTGTATCTGCTTTCTTAGGAGTATGCGGCTGTGGTGGGTTCACCTTCCACTTTTCGGATAGTACAAATTTCCCCTGGAGGTATTGATCTTCAATCCATCCTTTGAAAACGAAGCAATCCTCAATCGGATGGCTTACCATTTGATGGTAAGGGCAATAGTTGGGGTTATTCACCTCAATGGGTTGTGGCGGTCGCCTTGGATTTGGCAAGTTTATAAGTCTGTTGCGTACTGCAAGCTCGAATAACCGTTTCGTATTGTCCCGTGGGAACGAGTAGGGACGTTTCATCTTCTCATTATAATACCGGCGTCTTTCTTCCATTTGATCTGCCGGTTTCGGGGCGTTAGGTTGCTGCTGGGCATTCGCGACGAAGGTTGCCCTTCCTTTACCCTTGTCATTCCGAGGTTCCGACTTCGGGGGAGGTGGTCTATGACCTATCTGGTCCATCTGAGCCAACTTGTCGATTAAAGCCTGGAATGTGGTTGGCTTAAAGAACATCATAAACTGGGAGATAGTTGCGTGGGGGTCTAGGGTTCCCACGAACATGCCCACTGCGGGTGCTTCTTCAATGCGTTGCTCGCATCTCGACCACAAATTCCGCCAGCGTATAGCATACTGGACCCAGGTTTCGCCTGGTTTTACCCTGGCGTTAATTAATGCAGTTATTGGAGTGCGTTCGCTGGCACTTACGAATCGCTGAGTGAACAACAGCTCCATTTCAGTGAACGTTTTGACAGAATCGTTCGGGAGTTCTGAATACCATTCGAACGCTGTTTCTAATAAGCTGCCTACGAACTGGCGGAGCAACAGTTTATCATCACCGCCGGTGTTACCGCAGAGGGCCCGGAACTGGGCGACATGTTGATGGGGGTTGCCGGTCCCCTTATACATGAGGAATTTTGGTATCGTATAGCCTTGCGGGTATTTGATTTGGTCGTACCAGCTCGGATACGGCCGCCCCGTTTTTACTACTTGTCCAGCTGCCTCAGTCGCATGATGAACCCGGATTTGCTGGGCTATGTAGTCAACCAAGTCAGCCTTAGAGATTGCCTCCTCCTTGGCCGTTGAGAGGGCTGGTGGTGGATTTGACGTCTCTCCTCGGTCGTCTTCAAGAACGATTGGGGGATCCTCGGCGGGTAAGTCCTGCTGGATCATCATGCCTATCATATCTTGGAAGAGAAGGCCCATACGTTGTATGTTGGCCGCTTGTTCAACAGCCTCTTTGTCCTTTTTATCCAGTATCCGGCGAAGGAATTCAGCATCGGTTTCTTCCTCCTGGCGTGCGTCTGAGGACGTTTTTGGGCTTTCTTTTGGCCCGGTAAGTGCGGCCATAGCATTCATCATTTCCTGAAGCTTTTGTTGCTGCTCCTGGGCTTTCGTCACTGATCGGGTAAGCGGTCGGTGGCCTGTAGAAGTGCGGCTTTCCTCCTTTCCAGAGGCCATGTAAACAGTGTGCACCACCATGCCCCCAGACTTCGGGCGTCTGGGCTCAGTGCTTTTAGCCGTCGTTTCACGCTGGGGGGTCTTCCCTGTCCTCCTCCTTTTATGAGCCATGGAGGTTGAGGGGGCCGTTGCGGTGGGCGTCCAGACAGCCTTTCGGGGTTTAGCCTGGTGACCAGCCTCCGGTTGGATTTTCAGCTTCTTGTGCTGGCGGGAGAAGTTTGGATCGATGATCGAGTCTCGGGCCTGCCGCCAAACCTTATAGATTTTGGAAGACAGCCGTTGAGGGGATCGGGGCTGTTCTGATTTTATTTCCACAACCTTTTTTGATGGGGGAGGAGACCTCTTCAGCACTGCAGTAGGAGAATTTCTCCGCACCTTATTTAGCATCTCGAAGCTGTTCCCAGTTGGAACAGCAGCATTAACTTCTGCCATCGGGGTTGATGGAGTTAGCCCGGAGGGGGAGTTGCCCCCAGCCTTCCTTACTCGGCGCCAATGGCGACGTCGAGCGTGTCGAGCGGACGGTATGGGGTCAGCGGTAAGAATGGTTTCGTCTTGCCCTCTGTGTGGGTGGGGGTCGCTGTTGGTGGTAGCCTGTCAAAGACCGATGTCTTTCGGGTAGCAGGAGCGAGAGCTGAAGCCGTCAACCTTGTGAAGACCGATTTTGTGGCCGGAGAAGCCGCCTTGACGATTTCGGGGGAAGGAGCGACCACTTTCTTAGAAGCAGCCTTCTCTGAGATTGTAGGCCCCATGATGAGTTTGCAGGATTTCTGGCCTAATCTAGAGAAGACCGAGGCGTTGACGTTGGGCGACTCGTTGAGAGGAGCCGCGGCAGGGGTAAGACGATCAAAGACCGATTTCTTGAGAGCTTCCTTTGTCAGCACCGGCGCCGCGAAGCTTGTTGGTGGGAGTATAGTCCCAAAGAACAATCCGTTAGTGGCCTGAGTCACCTGGTCCACCGGCATTGTGAATAACGAAGCAGCTTGGGGTCTGTAGGCTATAACTCCTGGCGAGGAAAAGCGTTGGTCGCAATTGCAGTTTGAGCAGTTGGAGAATTTCGCAGAAGTAGAAGCCATCGATCCTTTGCTTTCTGCAATAAGCAAGATGCCAATTCTTAGTATCTTGAAACCCAAGGGCAACTATTAACGAACCGCGATTGGTTCGCGAATCACGACACACGAAGTGTGGAGTGGAAAGAGGAAAAGGTCCTACCGGGCGTGCCAGAATCTGTTCCCCTCCGAACGGCGGCCGGGACGCGAGGCGTCCGTGACTGATATTCGGGGCAGATGCTAATTGGTGCTATCCATCCACCTCTCCGAAGATGCCAAGTTGATTTATGACACCGTGTATCGGAGGTTTAAACGGATGCGTCCGATGTAGCAGACTTCGTCAGATTCCCCCTCGCTTGAGGGGTTTTTGATTGTGGGGACGCTCTTCCCTGCAGGCGCAAGCCCCTGCAGTTAATTACGCTACCGCATCGCGGTAACAACTTTCTCCTTCTCCAGCTGGTCACTTCGTGTCGTGGGTGTTTATTTCGTGTTTTATTGCCCGTGGATTGTTTACGGAGACTGAGTTATGTCGTCGCCCGTAGGGCGTGGACTAGTCCAAATCCGTGTTTATCTTAGATTTGGGTTTGGGGGTTTGGTTTGAGGATACGTCAGCCATACTTGAGGCTAAGATCAACTCAAACGTTTGTTAAGGATACGTTAGTCTAACGTTGAGACTAAGATCAACTTAACGGGATCGTTTAGATCCGACAAAGGAGTGTTTTAGGCTCCATTGTTCCAGTTTAGGGACATAGTGGTCCATCGTATATGTGGCCGCCGGGACCCGTCACCTCTCTGACGACGTTGAGGGATTACAACGACGGGTGTCAGAGGAGTTCAGAGATGTACCCTCGAGCCAGAGTTAATTGGAGGGATTCATAGTCCAGTCTGTTTGAAGGTTTAAGGATACGTTAGCCGTCTTTGAGGCTAAGATCAACTTAAACGGGACCGTTTAGATCCGACAAAAGAGCATACGGGGCTCTATTGTTCTAGTTTAAGGACATTGCGGTCCATGGGTAGTTTAAGGACATTGCGTTCCATGGGTAGTTTAAGGACGTTGCGGTCCATGGGTAGTTTAAGGACGTTGCGGTCCATGGGTAGTTTAAGGACGTTGCGGTCCATTGTTAGTTTTAAGACATCTCGGTCGAGGTTAAGGACGTCGTAGTCCATGGGTTTAAGGACTCCACAGTCCGGTATGTGCTCTGGATGCTTCACATGGGTTCACTGCCGTGCTAGGCGAGGACCAGGCTCCGCTCTGGACGTTTTCCACGGGGTCAAAGAGTGACATTATCCGCGTTCCACGTAACCAGGAATTTCGCACTAGATGCTTCACACGGGTTCACTGCCGTGCTCGGCGAGGACTAGGCTCCGCTCTGGGCGTTTTCCGCGGGGTCAAAGAGTGACATTATCCACGTTCCACGTAACCAGGAATTTTGCATTAGACACGGGTTTAAGGACCCCACAGTCCATATCATGGGTGGTCGTCGGGACCCATCACCTCTTTGAAGACATTGAGGGATTACAATGCCAAGTATCAAAGGAGTGAAGAGATGTACCCTAGAACCGGAATGGCTTAAGTAGTCCTTGGCCCAATTTGGGATCAAGACCGATTAATTATGTTATGAGCCCATTAGCCCTGTTAATTACGAATTGAAGACTCATGGCCTAGCTTGAGCTAAGTCCTATCATGTCTGGAATATTGGCTTCTTGTTGGTCCATTGAAGGAGAGGCTTTGCCTCTATCCATTTAGCCAATTGGGCCAAAGCCTAGTGTTAAACACTACAGAGCAATCAGTGTTGAACACTGGGAATGAGGTTGACAAGTTAGTGTTTAACACTAAAAGATAATTGGTGTTAAACACTAGCAACAAGGCTTTCAAATTATCATAAACACTAAAACAGATCAGTGTTGAACACTGGCAATGGAGATCTCAGATTAGTGTTAAATACTAAGGTAATCAGTGTTGAACACTGCGAATAAAGTTCTTTGATTAGTGTTGAACACTAAGGCCCAATAGTGTTTCAATACTCTATTCAAGAGTTCCAATTTAGTGTTAAACACTAAGGCAAGAGGGGTCACGTGGCAACACGTGAGAGCGCCCTCCCTTCATTTATTCTGCTGAGATTATCGCATCACGTGCCCTCACGTGAAGGGCATTTAAATGCTTATATGTTAAAGCTTCTGCCGAGGGTCACGTGGGTCACGTGGGGTGCTGCCTCAAAGGGGTTTTCTGTAGATCTCTTGGGGGGGTCACGTGGTGACACGTGACCCTGCCTCTATGTATGTTGATCTGTTAATCTTTTCCAGGAATTAAATTCCTCGTAGGGTTAAACCCTGACAGTAATTTCAGAGGAATTAAATTCCTACTTCCTTTTGAAGATTTATATTCTGAATAGAGTTAGACTCTGAATTTTCTGTAGGAATTAAATTCCTCATACATGTGAAGAACTAAATAGGGTTAAACCCTAATAAATGCTTTTAAGGAATTAAATTCCCATTCTCTGTTAAATTATGATCAAGGGAATTAAATCCCCGCTGTTCCAACAGAACTAGGTTCTTAATTAGGGTTAAACCCTGTTTCTTTTTGTTCTGAAGGAATTAAATTCCCATAACACAGGGTCAAGCCCTAGTTTTGTTTTAAAGGAATTAAATTCCTATAGTTCTGTGAAAATTAAATTCTCATGTTTCCATTCCCTCTCTATGTTTTGGATCTGCATGGCAGGATCTCAACCCATTGAGAATTAAATTCTCAACCTAAAGGGGAGATGTGCACTTTGCAGATCCTCTATCAAAGAGAGAAGAAATATGTTCTTCTATTTTATATATCAGAGTTAAACTCTTTTGAGAATTAAATTCTCCTTCTTTCAAAAAACCTTCCCTTTCTTACCTAGGGTTTTTCTTTGCAAAAGCTCCAAATTCCTCAAAGTATCAAGGCTCTCTCCTTTTTCCTCCCTCTGCGTATATCTCTTTTTGTATCTCTTGGCTCCTATTTATAGGAGAAGCAGCCGAGTCAATTAGTTTTTGACGAATCTTCCTTGAGATATTTGATTTGCATCCATTTTTCGTTCTGGACCTTTGGATTGCTAGGTGAATTTCATTCACCATTGGATTTCAAATCCAGGGATTCTCCTTTGTTATTTCAGTTATATTTAAAGGGGAAATCTTTCCAAACCCGAGATTTTCCCATAGATAGATGATATTTAATCACCTCTGAATCTTCAATTCGATTGGTTCCAGATAATCGTTTTCCTTTGGAAAGATTTGAATCTCTTTCAGAATTTAATTATGTTAACAAAACGGGCTTTGAAAGCCGGTCACGTGTGACCACGTGACCCATAGTCACGTGTGGGCACGTGACCCCCTTGGAACGAGCCTTTCTATTTCTTTTTGCGCTGTCTTCTGGTTGCTGCTTAACCGTCACGTGCTACCACGTGACCCCTGGTCACGTGTGAGCACGTGACCCTTGTCTGGACTCTTTTTCTTGATTTATCAGGAGAACAATTCTGATGTTTTGATCGTCACGTGCCAACACGTGACCCCTGGTCACGTGGGAGCACGTGACCTCTTTTGAAGCTTTTTCCTTGATTTGATCAGGGAACCGATGTGCCTTTGAATCCGCTTTAAAATGTCACGTGCCAACAAGTGACCCTGGTCACGTGGGAGCACGTGACCCGTTCTGAAGCCCTTTTCTTTGATGTAGTCAGGAAGCTGAATCTGCCTTGATGATGCTTTTAGATGTCACGTGCCAACACGTGACTGCTGGTCGCGTGTAAGCATGTGACCCTCTTCTGAAGCTTTTTTCATAAGCTTTTCTGATTTTAAATCAGGAAACAACCTAGTTATCGAATCGATGGTTGATTCGATAAGCCGATACATTGAATACTAGTCGGTTATATGCGATATGACCGGATCGTTAAATCAAGTGTTGATTTAATGATTTATTGTATAATTATATATTTGATATATTACTTTACATTAACTAGTATCGGTTCACTTTAAATGGATATTCTCACTCGGATGTGCACATTGTATATGTGATATACTTTTGTGCACTTGATTGTATCGTGTTTGATGATACATGTTTGCTAGGGTTTGTGTAAAGAGTTATTCCATGGTTAAGTAAATGGTTAGGGTTTTTATTCCTTTATTTATTCATTTATCTTTTAATTTGGATTAAAAGAAAAAGTGAAAAAGAAAATAAAAAGGTTGCTTTCTTACATGAAGCTTCTTGAAGCTTCATGCAACTTTGACTAATGTAACCTTTTTGTCTTCTTCTTCTAACCCTAACCATTCATTTAACTTGAGTTAACTCTCTACATCTAACCATGGTTCAAGTTATGATAAGAATAATTCTTTTTGAATTATTAAACAATTCTTATCATAACATTCTTCTTCTTCTTCTTCATTTCTTCATGGAAGAAAGCTTACTCCATTAATGGCAAGTGATGATAAAGAGTGAGAAATCCAATTCTAAAGTGAACCCACTTCCTATTTCTTCATCCTCTACCTCTTGCCAAGTAGTATAGGGTATTTCCTTCACAAGTTTTCATGGCTTGGTGAAGGTGGAGCTTGATCTAGCGATGCCTCGACGTAGATCATCTTCGGCATGGACATCGACGACCTAGCTCGCCATTTCTCCGACGAAGCCGACGCTAGAGCCCAGGAATTCATTTGGACAGCGAAGGGACTTCGTTGCGGAGCTATGGAGGTGGAGCACCGGATCTACAAAGGTTGTATTTCCGTTTAAACTTTAGTTAAGTTGTTAACTAGTTTCATTTTCGCCTAAACATCTAGCCGACGATCCGTTCTAGGGTTTCTCGGCACCGTTAAAATTTGAAATTGGCATGGTTGATGCCTTGTGAGACCTCATTAGGGTGCCTAGGAACCCTTCAGTTTTCATTTAACTATTATTTTACCCCTTTTTTTCTCTCTCCAAGTATACAGGTCCATGCTCTCAAAAGACAACATCAGTGAGGACACTGCTGAAAAAAGGTTTGGGGGGAGGTTTGTATTCATTGAATTATCTTTTGACACTGGGCATTCGAATTTTTTTTATAACAAAAGAGTAGAAAGTGAAAAATTATATTTAAAAGATAGGAATAGTTTAAGAAAACCAAGAAAATTAGAAGTTTTCTTAAAGGAACTAGTAATAATTAGTTATGAGCCGTTGTCCTAAGGGTTAGTAAGATGAAAGAAGTCACTAATCTGAGGATAAAAATAAGTCTGAAAAATAGTTCCTATTCTGGAAGCCAAACATTTGAATGTTGATACCCTACTATACGCACTTACACACGTCTTGAAACTCGGGATAGTAGAGGATACCTTGAAATGCTCTTGTCTAAAAGCCAAAGTATGAAGGAAGTAAAAAAAAATGAATAAAAGATAAAATGGTGGATAAAAATGAACACTGGTTTTGTTATCACCGAGGCAGCAATAAAAAATATAGCGAGGGTGCTTCATCACCTAGTGCCTTAGACCAACTGGTTTGGGAGTCACTGCTAAGCCTTAGGTGGTGCAAGAAGAAAAAAATACTAATACACCTAATCAGCAAGCACATGAGTAATCGTTCGGTTAGTACCTCAAGAAGTATTAACGGTCGCATGAAAAATGTGCGAGCAAATCCATCCAAATATTCATCAAATTAAAAGTACTGAGGTAGATGGATAAGAGTATGATATCTTGAACTGAATTCTTCGAGTGTAGGGATGTTCTATACACACACGTAGGGGTATATGATCGATATTTGGATGAAAGGTAGGAATGAAGAATAAAGATAATGTTTTATTGAGGGATGATGTGATCTCTAACATCTTTTCATGACTATTAAGATAAGGCTCATGACAACTGAAAAGCTAGTGTTGTTGGAAACTCTAAGTTTTCAAAGTCTTTCTTTTATGGTTCTTATCTTTATATGTAACTTTCACCATCTCTCTTTTATTATAGGATTTTGTGGGTGTAATCCGCTGAAAACCCTCAGGAGACAACACTCCTCCTACTTGGGACACCTAGAGGTTTAACGGCTTGTTGCACGTGCTCAGTGCAATCGTGTTGCCTACGAAAGTGTGCTTAGTTTTCTCCTTTCTTTTTCTTCTTCTCTTGAATAAACTAGTTTGTTTGGGACGATCAAAGATAAGTTTGGGGGTATTTGTTCAGTTGATAAAACTGCATATTTAATATGACATTTTCCTACTATTTCTGTATAAAGAAAGGTGTTTATTGTAATATATGATACATATGAGGGTTTATCTGTACATGTCATATTAAATGTGGCCCGGGACTTTACCCAACTAAAATCTGTTTGCACGACTCCTTTGAGCCGTGGTATGGTACTAATCAAAGCACAGTGGGAACTCACACGTGACAAATAACGATCTCGGGTAAAAAGACAAACATGTACTCATGCCACTAGAGAACTTCTATCCGACGATGGATATAATACCATATAAAATTTCTTGGCGAGTCCGTCCGGTGTACTCACCTCTAGTGAGCACCTGTATACTATCTTAGGTGACACAACACTAATAGCTTGTTCGTCGGGGTCTCGAAACGTATACACCAGTCTACTCCGGAGTATCGATGCCCAATATCGATACTCCCATGACTAGGGACATTTAAGAATGTGCTTATAGACTACCCAGCTCTCACGTATATGATCGCCATCATAATTGTGGTAGTCAAGTAAGAATCCTACGGGCTTCATCATTATATATTAGCGACACGTAATAACAAGTAAAATGTATACACATCAATGATAAAGACAAACCAGATAGCATACTATCATCTCGAGTAAGATTGTTCTACTTGTATAGATCCTCCCTCAATTATCATAATCGTGTTTCTGCAATTACAATAATTGCCTTGAGGGAACTATATCTAACAATATCCTACTTGCACTTAAGGTTAATTATTGCGGTATCACATACCCACATCCCGTGTGCTACCAAATACTCAATTTCTCTACTAATCAATTTCGCAAATCTCGTTGGAGAAACACCCGTGTTTGAGAAATAGCCTCAATGAGTGGATCCGTTACAATGTTCTAACTTCCTCTCTCTATATCTCAACTTCGTGGAGATCAACAATCTTCCGAAGTAAGAGATACCCCACCTCAAGAATTTGTCTGAATATTTGATGGGACCAACTTCATAAATGAACCACTTTATCCAACAAACTTCTTGGACTGTATCCTTCGTTGAGTCATAACCAGCATCTTGCACCATGTCAACTTCAATATCCCTATTAGAATCCTATCCAATAGACTGCTCCTCAGAAGAGGCTAAACTCAAAACACTAACAGCATCTCTATCATTCAGATCACCTTGGAAGCCTGAACCGATAACCACCTCCTGAAAGAGGCTGCCGTTATCATATACCAAAAACATCCTCTTATGTCCATTACTGATTCCCTTTGTTTCTCTAGGATTGGATTAATATCATCTTACTACAACAAGTATATAAGCATCATCTAGTTTTGTACAAGACATTGTATGATTGACTCAATTGCCTAAGCAAATGATATGTCATTTATGCCAGTCCCTCTCCTCATCAGTCTAGAAGACATCTCTTTAGAGACGGAGACTCCATCACGTGCGGGTACACTACCACGCCAGGAGTCGTCCATTCTAAACCATTTTAGAATGTTGTCTAAGTACCCAGATTGAGACACTTCCCAAATCAAGATCTAAAACCATAGATCTAGGCACCAGAATCCTTGATATATTATCAATATCCAATGTGGAGAGACACCCGTGACAACAAAAGTTTGACCAATTGTAGTATAGGAACACTACTTTCTATCCAGAGTATGTCATCCAAATCCCAGGACAGTATTCCTTACACCCTTCTTACTAGATTCACCCATTGTTTTGATGAAGTCAATCACCTTGACTGTCACATCAAAATAGACGATCCGTCTCCGCTATGCATGCTTTAGTCTACGAATAGACATAAGCCACTTGCACACCTTCTGTACACTTCCAAATTTCCATTTAGAAAGACGTTATAGTCATCCTCTTGCCAGATATCATAGTTTAGAGCAGCAGCAGTGTCAAGTGATATACGTTATGGACTTCAGCGTAAACACTGAAGTAAAAATCTCATCATAATCCATAACGGGTATTTGATGAGAATCTTTACATCAAGTCTGCCCATATTAGGTTAATACCTTGCTACCTGCACAGATCTTGAAAGATCTACTTACTCCTAATGGGTTTTACCCCTTCAAGAGCTCCCAACAAAGTCCAAAATCCAATATTTGTTAAAGTGCGTGGAGTCCAATTTTGATATAAAGCATCTAATCACCTGGAAGTTACTACTTCCTATGACCTACATATAATAAGTAGGGCCATCATAACCATGATGTCGACCTCCCTACCACCGTCTACGAGGAAACCGAAGTATCTCTTAGATGGCTGAGGTCACCTACTAAAATCTACGGAGTGGCTAATGGTTTATCAAGTCCAATTGAATATATAGGTTTTACTCAATTTTCAGTAACCGTTTGTGGTTATAGAATCACTTCTAGTTCTACCATACTCCCACCAGTTTCTTTTGCAAAAAAATTCCTTTTATAAAAAGGTGGCGAGTCAAGAACAATATAACTATTGATCTTGAAAATGGTAGAAGAAAAACCCTAACGAATGCTTGGGATAATCCACAAACTGCCATTACCAAAACGTGTCTTGAGTTTGTTTGGATTCTGCTTTTAAACAGAAACCGGATAACTCCATATCTTAACAATCTCAAGATATGCAACCAATCTATATCCATATAGAATCAAATGCACTAATTTAGATGGAACTAGATTCAAATGTCATGCAGCTGTTTCCAGTGCATATCACCTAAATGGAAAAAGACCAATACCACATTACTCATCAAGGAACGCACCCACGGATGAGTAACCTGTGAGAGAATCAAGTTCTCAATATTACTATGATGGAATACCTGGCACGAGTATTTTCATCTTCGATCACTTCGAAGAATCCTGATACTCCAAACATGGTTCTCTACTTTATTCTTATACCTATAAACTTCTCAAAATCTTTGGACCTTGCATTTCAATGAATGCGTGCCTAAAACCAGAAAACTCATAGGTAAATCTGAATGAAATAAGACTACCAACCCCTTATCCTGAAAGACACTGGACAACATACATTTTCATATATAAGCCCCAAGAGTTCAATAACTCGAACTCCGTGTGTTGTAAGTTGAAAACTGTATTTTGGTTAAGAATGTCTTACACCGTTATTCAATGCACCTTACCTTATTCCCAACTGATAAAGGTAAATATTTGTAACACAATTTTCAAACAATTATATCTCAGTTTATAAAATAAAGATACAGATATATGGTGTTGATTAGTCTAAAATATTGCACATTTGTATGGACATTTTCCCTACTATTATTAGTTACTAAAAGGTGTTAATTGTAAATAAAGAACATATCTGGGTTTATTTGTAAAAGTTATTGTCATATGTTTCTTCATTTATAATTAATATAATTAAGGAAAATATATGCATATAGTAATTAAATGAAATATTAGTAATTAAAATATGCATATCATATCAAATATCCATAATCAATATTCTTAAGATGTTATATCATATAAATAGTTGGAATAATATCTCAAAAATACCAAATGCTACTAACAAGATGAATTTGAGATATTGTACAGGTATTAGCTCAGATCTGAAATCTATGTAGGAGATCCAAATCAAATCGGAATATCGAAACCAAATCTACCAAATTTTAGAAGCAAATCGAGAAATCTAGCAACGGCAGAGACTCAGAGAAATATTTTCAGAATCTATATATTAAGAGGATCTCTAAATATCGAGACTAAAAGCCATAAAAAATCTCAACACCTAATCCAACTGAAGGACAGCGGAACCGCGGTCAACAAGGGGTAAGGGCGGCGGAACCACGGTCATCCCTGGGCCGTTGGATCTAAGATTTTGGGGGCATGATTGTAATCACACCTAATCTAATATGGAATCTATGGTTTGTACTTTCAGTGGCTATATAAAGGACCGAGATCTATGCATTCAAAACGATCCAACAATTCAAGATCCTAAACTCAAAGTTCAAGAGAGAGATCTACGAGCGAATCTAGGGTTCTTGTAATCTACTTTTGAAGAAGAAAAATTTGTAATGCAATAGTGGATTAATAAAAATAGTTTTTGTTTTAATTCTTTTCGCATTTACTTTTCGCATTTACTTTTTCTGCATTTACTTTTACGCGTTATTTTTTCTGCATTACTTTCTGCACTTCTAATATGATTTCATTCATCTTCCACCTCTCTTTTAAATCGCCAATAACCATGAGCAAGTAATTTCTTACTTGCTAGGGTTTGTAGGATAGGGTAGAATAATGGATGAAACTAAAAATCAAATTCTTTTTAAAAGTTTTAATATTTATAAACTTTAGCAAAATAAATGTTAACCTTCTTATCGGACGTGCTATCAATTAATAATACTCACGACCACGATTTGAGATTAGTTAACATTTGTTTTGTTAAGGACTTGAGATAAATAGAGATCAATGGAAGGACAAGGGGCAGTAGTGGGAAACCCTAATTCCCTCCAAGAACCCCTAATCCACATTAATAGCTATCTCTCTAGTTTTAAACAATTAAAAAATAAAAAGATTCATTTCTAATATTCATCCATTAACTACTAAGTCCTATAAACCCTACAAGCTCTTTTCTTATAAATTTTCTATCCATTTTAAAATAAAATGACAACAATCCATCATCTCTTTTATCAACTCGTTTAAAGCAAGAAAAGAAGTTCATGTTTCCCTGCGGACGACCCGTACTCATCGTGGCTAGTTATCTGCGACACCGTTTTGATTGCGTTTATTTACAAACATACATACAAACACCTTTTTGCATGACCCAATCAAATGGCATCGTTGCCGGGGAAACGGTCGTAATTATTTTTCTTGTTATTCGGGTTGATTTCTTATAAAAACCAGAAACATAAAATAAAAGAGAACTAAAACCGCATCTTGTGTTTTTAACGATTATTGTGCGAGTTTTGCAAGGACATTTAGAGTAATTAGAGCAAGCCAACAGAGAGTCATAGACTTTAAACTTGGACCAAGGGAGCATAGGGGTGCTCTGAAAAAATTTTAGCAGAAGATCTTTCCACACGGTGGCGGAACCGCGGTCTCCTTGAAGAGTTGGGCCCCCAATCATCTGTGGTATTTTCCTATATACTTTCTCTTTCCTCTAAAGCTCCAATAATTTGATTTTACCTGCAGGATTCTTTGCAAACAGCGCCGCTAAAAAAATCTTTTTGTGTGTTTTAGATTTTGGCTTGTTTTGCATATTTAAAACGGACATTAAGGGGCAATAAACCCAAATTCAGATTATGTGGGGATTTCATCACCCTTCTTAGGCCCCATAAATCACAAACGAGCATATTATCACCCTATATTAATAAAAAATATCTAGACCAAGTCTCTAAGGACTGTCGTGCTCAATTAGGACAGAGGAAAGCCGTGGGTAATCTATTGCTTATCCGTATTTATCTTGTGGTGTCTAGGCAAGTGTGACTAAGGAAAGTGGTTACTTAATTAGGCCTGCTATTTCGGTGATTCGTATAGCGGATACCTCCCACTTACCTATCACTTACCTGGCTGCAAGATTGATAAGGAGGTGGTAGAGGATTGATCATATGTCTTGTCTTTTAGAAGTCTAGGAGCGGTTTAGTAACTTGACCTAGGTGACCCTAACTCTAGGGATTGATTGTGCATTTTGTGATTGGTCGAGTCAAGCCTCACGTCCGACATCTTTTTCAAAACAAGCCTTCTTAAAATCTTTCTCACACATATAACACACTACCACGTGCACTAAATCCGCTTAGTGCATGATCGGCTGGACACGGATTCTAGTGCCCGTCTAGTCCGCGTTTTTGCTGTCGACTCCGAAGTCGATACTTTTTCATCTTCTACTTCTCATCCACCCACCACTTCTCCCGAAATGGACAGATCTTCATCGGGTTTTAACAATACCACCTTGCCACTACCTATAGGTGCGCAAAATTCACCACACATCGCTCTGCAAGACAGATGCTACCCTGTACGCGGACCCCTTCCTACGTGTCTGTCTCTTCCACCAGCCAATGTGGATAATTTCGAAATTAAACCCCACTTCATCAACTTATTGCCCAAATTTCACGGGTTTGAATCTGAACATGCATACGTTTTTATAACCAAATTCGAAAACGTATGTGCGATGATGAGCACCACCCAACTTTCAGGGGATGCTATGCGATTACGTCTTCTTCTTTTTACCTTGTGCGATCTCGCAGAAAAATGGCTTTGTAACACCGCCGCACATTCTATCACTAAATGGGATGAATTCGTTAAAGCATTTCTTAAGAAATTTTATCTTCATCACAAAACCACCCGTATTCGGAGCGAGATTGGCCAGTTTGCCTAACTTCCCAACGAACCCTTTTGGAAATGCTTTGAATGGTTTAAAGATCTCTTTGTCCAATGCCCTCATCACGGAATCGATAGATGACAACTATGCTAAATCATGTATGAGGGTATTAATCTAGCTACAAAACAAATGCTAGAAACCATTTGTCAATGTCATTTCATGTCAAAAGACGACGGCGAAGCATGACAATTTCTGGAAGATCTCGCCGAACAAACATTACAGTGGGAGAGAACTAGACCAATAATATTGTCTTCATCTCGGGCAGGTATCCATCAGCTCGACGTTTCCATCGGAGTGAAAGCCAAAATGGCCGCGATACAAAAGAAACTCGAATCTATGGAAAGGAAATTCTCTTCAGCCTCTCTAAACCAAGTTACGCTCTCCAAAACCGTATGCGGTTGCTGTTTTGACTCATAACATTTAACGGAAGAATGTCCTTTGAATCCTCCGTCTCAAGGTCAAGAACAAAATAATGTTGCTTTTCAGCAACGACCTAGAAACGATCTTATTCCTCCATATATAATTAGGGATGGAAGAATCATCCTAATTTTGCTTGGAACCAAAACCAAACTCAAACTCAAAATCGGTTCCCAAGCCAAAATAACTATCAAAGGTTTCCCTCACAGTAACAACAGCCACCACAACAAATTCAGCAGCCCTTTCAACCGCAACCTTTCAAAAATCCAGCCAACAACTTTTCCCCTCATAATTCTTTCCAACCACAGACTAATATTCCAACGGCCGGCACCGATAAAATCTCTGCACTCGAAAGAAACTTAGAAATGTTTATTAAACAATATGCACAAATATCGGTCAATTTAACGTCTTCTATCCAAACACCAGTGAAAGTATAAAATCTATCGAAGCGCAAATTGCACAGTTAAATGCCGCGATGAGTGAGAGAGAGAAAGGGAAACTTCCATCGTAAGCTCTACCAAATCCCGGCCACTCAAAAAGCGCAAATATCGTCCTTAACCAACAAAATCATAATGTGAGTGTCGTAACTACGTTGAGATCTGGAAGAATGCTGAATAACCATGAACAAGTTGATGATTCAGATGAAACCCCGGCTACTACTTCTACTCCTACCTCGTCTAGTCCACCATCTTCTTCTGAGCATATTCTTCGTTCTTCACTAGGCTCGTACCCTCAGCCCACTTCCTTGAATGAATTACCATCTAAGACAATCCCAAATCCAATTTTGGGATCCATTCTATCTCCACAAGCTTCTCCTAAAGTGTTGGACCCGGCCCCTGTCGATAAAGCTCCTTTTCCAAACCGGTTGAGGCCCAACAAACCAAGTCCACAAATGAAGAAGATTGTGGAAATGTTTAAGCAAGTTAACATAAATATTCCACTCTTAGATGCTATCCAACAAGTTCCATCCTATGCGAAAATTCTAAAGAACTTGTGCACTAGGAAAAGAAAAACTCAAGTGCCTAAAAAGGTTTTCGTAGTGAGCAATGTGAGCGATGCTCTTACCCAACATTTGCCCAAGAAAAATAAGGACATCGGTTGTCCTACAATTTCTATAACTATTAGGGGTAAAAACATCAATCGTGCTCTACTCGATCTAGGTGCTAGTGTTAACTTGCTCCCATATTCTGTTTATGAGCAATTAAGCATAGGAGAGTTGAAACCTACGCACTGCACTCTCCAGATGGACGATCGATCTATCACTCACCCTAGGGGTGAGCTAGAGGACGTGTTGATAAAAGCCGGGGAATTTATATTCCCTGTGGACTTTATAGTATTAGATACACAGCCTGTGGCGAACCCACGGAATCAAATCCCGGTGATTCTTGATCGACCTTTTCTATCAACTTCCAATGCAGTTAGTCGTAACGGTTTCATGAACCTATCCTTTGGGAAAATGACAATTGAACTTAAAATTTTCAGGATAGGAAGTCAACCCTCTGAACCTTCTACTCATATAATTAATATGTGTTCTGTCCACGAGATAGCTTCCGACAGTGGCGAATTTGAAGAGTTGTACGATAATGATCTCGACGCCACTAGTACGTTATTGTTTAATCCAGCTATTTATACGAGTGAGGACCCTTCTGTCGACAAGTCCACCCCCAAGTCAGAATCCTTTGACTTGTCGCATAAGTTAGTTGAGCTTTCCGAGTCAATCTCTTACGCTAGCTATGAACCTCTTATGGAGTCCGAGTATCATTCCATTACCCTACCGTCTATCGTCTCTCCGCCGACACTAGATCTCAATCCGCTGCAATATCATCTTAAATATGCATATTTAGGTGAGAACGAGTCTTTTCCCATTATCATATCAGCTTCTCTAGGTTTAGAGCAAGAAATATCTCTTCTGTCAGTCTTGAGATCGAACTGACAAGTTTTTAGTTGGACAATGACAGACATCAAAGGGATTAGTACATTGATTGTTGAATATCACATACATTTGATGGATGAAGCCAAACCAGCCCGAGACCCACAAAGACGGTTGAATCCCGTCATGAAAGAGGCGGCGAAGAAAGAAATCATTAAATGCCTAGATAATGGTATAATTTACCCAATATCTGATAGACAATGGGTAAGTCCTATCCATATGGTCCCTAAAAAGTCTGGTATCACGGTCATAACTAATGAGGCTAATGAGTTGATACAAACACACACCCAAACTGGGTAGCGGATATGTATTGATTAAAGAAAACTCAATGCCGTGACGAGAAAAGATCACTTCTCTTCACCTTTCATTGACCAGATGTTGGAACGTTTAGCCGGGCATGAGTACTACTATTTTTTGGATGGATACTCAGGTTATAACCAGATTCCCATCACCGAAAAGGATCAAGATAAGACAACTTTTACTTGTCCTTTCGGTACCTTTGCTTATAGATGCATGCCCTTTGGGTTATGTAATGCTCCCTCTACATTTCAGTGGTGTATGATGAGGATATTCTCGGACATGGTCGCGAATTTTCTGGAGATATTTATGAACGATTTCTCTATATTTGGGGACTCCTTTGAGGAATGCTTATGTCATCTTGACGCTGTTATTACCCGCTGTAAGGATAAGAATTTAACTTTGAATTGGGAAAAATGTCATTTCATGGTTCAAGAAGGTATTGTCCTAGGGCATATCATTTCACGAAAAGGCATTGAGATGGACAAAGCTAAAATAGATGTCATTTCCAACCTTCCTCCTCCCAAATGCATCAAAGATATACGATCTTTTCTTGGTCATGCAGGATTTTATAGACGATTCATTAAGGACTTTAGTAAAATTGCTAGACCCTTAACTCTTCTCTTGGTCAAGAATACAACTTTTCACTTCGACTCGGATTGCGTGGCTGCTTTTGAATCACTTAAACATTCTCTCACTACAACCCCAGTTCTATCATCTCCGGACTGGAATCACCCTTTTGAGCTTATGTGTGATGCATCCAATTTTTCTATTGGTGCAGTCTTAAGACAACACATTGATAAGATATCATATGTAATTTACTATGCAAGTAGGACCTTGAACGATGCCCAAATAAATTATACAACTTCCGAGAAAGAACTCTTGGCAGTTGTATTTGCATTAGAAAAATCCATGTCCTACTTAATTGGCTCTCCAGTTGTAGTTTACACCGATCATTCCGCTCTAAGACATCATTTATCGAAGAAGGATGCTAAATCCAGGATAATACGTTGGATCATGTTGTTACAAGAATTTAATCTTGCCATACGAGACAAGAGTGGATGTGAAATGTCGTAGCCGACCATCTTTCACGACTTTCTTCTTCGCCAATGTTGACCTTACCAATAAACGATTCCTTTCCAGACGAACAACTCTTGACCATATTCTGTGAATCTTGGTTCGCGGATATTGTGAATTATTTAGCAATGGGACTTCTACCCAGCGAATGGTCAAAACAAGACAATCACCGATTTCAATCCCAAGTAAAACACTTTTACTGGGATGAACCCTATTTGTTTAAGTATTGTCCCGATCAAATCATTCGCTAATGTGTCCCTAATAATGAATTCAAGAGTGTATTGTCTTTCTGCCATGACCAAGCATGTGGCGGTCACTTTGGTCCTAGGAAAACGGCGGAGAAAGTTTTGCAATGTGGCTTTTATTGGCCAACGTTATTTAAAGATGCATATGATTATTGCAAAACTTGTTCACGGTATCAACACATGGGTCGAATTTCACAGAGAAATGAGATACCGCTCCAACCTATCTTGGTTATGGAGATATTTGATGTATGGGGAATTGATTTTATGAGCCCATTTCCCAACTCTTTTGGGAACTTGTACATTTTATTAGCTGTTGATTATGTCTCAAAATGGATGGAAGCAATACCGTGCCGTACTAATGACAACAAGGTTGTTATTAAAGAAAATATATTTTCTCGATTCGGGCACCCACGCTTTATAATTAGCGACAATGGGACGCATTTCTGTAATCGGTCTTTCGAGACTTTGATGCGGAAATATTCAATCAACCACAAGTTTTCCACTCCATATCATCCCCAAATAACCGGGCAAGCTGAGATCTCCAATAGACAGATCAAACAAATTTTGGAGAAAACGATTTCTAAGAACCATAAAGATTGGTCCACCAAATTGATGGATGCTCTTTGGGCATTTCGTACCGCCTATAAGACCGATCTTGGTATGTCTCCATACCGACTAGTGTTTGAGAAGGCTTGCTACCTTTCTGTCAAGATCGAACATAAAGCAATGTGGGCTATTAAAGAGCTTAATTTTGATTTTAATCAATCCAACAGCTATCGAAAGCTGCAATTAAATGAGCTAAGCGAATTTCGTGATGAAACCTACGATAATGCGGTTATAGTAAAAAGTTGGACAAAGGTGTTCCACGATAAAAATCTTTTGCGAAAAAACTTTCACACCGGGACAACAAGTCCTTCTTTACGATTCCCGTCTCCATCTTCATCCGGATAAGCTACAATCTCGTCGGAAATGACCTTTTATGGTGCGGTATGTGTACCCGCACGATGCAGTGGATGTAGAAAATGTCAAAAACGGTTCTATTTTTAAAGTAAATGAGCATCGATTAAAACCGTACTTTTCCGCTGACCCATCGGAGGAGCTCATGTTCCTACAGGAGCTACTTTATCATGATTAATTTTCCTCCGCCTCACTTCCATGTTTCGGTAACATTGTTTCATCTAAGAATGGAGGTGTGTAAAGAAAAATATAACTGAATATCTGTGCGTGCCAAAGAACAAGTTTGGGGATGGTTTTTCATTTAACTATCTTTTGCCCATATTATTCTCCTTCCAAGTCTACAGGTTTATGCGCTCAAAAAACAACATCAGTGAGGATACTGCTGTAAACAGGTTTGAGGGGAGCTTTGTATTTACTGAAATATCATTTGGCACTAGGCACTGTATATAAAAAAATGAATGAAATTTTTTTTTTAGAAAATAAAAGTTAGAAAGTGAAAAATGCATATAAAAGAGAGAAAGAGTTCTAAGAAATACAAGAAAATTAGATGTTTTAAAACGAAAATAGTAATACGTAGTCATGAGCTATTGTCCTAAGGGTTAGTAAGATGAAGAAAATTACTAATCTGATGATAGAAATAAGTTTGAAAAATAGTCCCTATTCTTGAGTCCAAACTTCTAAACGTTGATACCCTACTATACGCACTTGCAAACATCTTGAAACTTGGAATAGTAGAGAATACCTTGAAATGCTCTTGTCTAAAGCCTTAGTATGAAAAAAATTAACAAAATATAAATGACACATAAAATATAAATGGTGAAGAAAAATGAACACTGGTTTTGTAATTATTTAAGGCGGCATAAAAAAATTATAGCGAGGATGCCTTATCACCTAGTGTCCTAGACCAACTGGTTTGGGAGTCACTGCTAAGCCTTAGGTGTTGCAAGACTAGAATATTGCTAATTACGCCTTAATAAGTGAGCACATTTGGTAATCGGTTGGTTAGTACCTGAAGAAATATTACCGGTCGCATGAAGAATGTGTGAGCAAATCCATCTAAAACATTCACCGACTAAAAAATACTAAGGTATATGGATAAAGGGTATGATAGCTTGAATTGAATTCTTCACGTGTAGGGATGCCTTTATACACACGTAGGGGTATATGATCGATGTTTGGAGGAGAGATAGGGAGGAAGACTAAAGACGATATTTTATTGAGAGATGATGTGATTTTTGACATCTTTTCAAAACCATTAAAATAGGGTTCATGGCAACTAAAAAGCTAGTATAGTTTAAAACACTTATTTTCAATTTCTTTCCTTTATATGTTCCTTATTTTTGCATGTAATTTTTATCTTCTTTCTTTTATTATGGGATTTTGTGGGTGTAATCCACTGAAGACCCTCAGGAGACAACACTCCTCCTATTAGGGATACCTAGAGTTTTAAAGGCTTGTTGCACGTGCTAAGTGCAATCGTATTGCCTACAAAAGTGTGCTAGGTTTTCTTTTTTTTAATAAATAGTTTTCTCGGGACGATCAAAGATAAGTTTGAGAGTATTTGATAGTCTAAAATATTGCACATTTGTATAGACATTTTCGCTACTATCATTAGTTACTAAAAGGTGTTAATTGTAAATAAAGAATATATCTGTGTTTATTTGTAAAAGTTATTATCATATGTTTCTTCATTTATAATTAATATAATTAGGGAAAATATATGCATATAGTATTTAAATGAAATATTAGTAATTAAAATATGCATATCATATCAAATATTCCTAATCAATATTTTTAAGATGTTATATCATATAAATGGTTGGACTAATATCTCAAAAATACTAAATGCTACTAACAAGATGAATTTGAGATATTTTGCAGATATTAGCTTAGGTCTAAAATCTATGTTAGAGATCCAAATCAAATCGGAATATCAAAACCAAATCTGCCAAATTTTAGAAGCAAATCGAGAAATCTAGCAACAGCAGAGACTCAGGGCAATATTTTCAGAATCTATATATCAAGAGGATCTTTAAATATCGAGACTAAAATCTATAAAAAATCTCAACACCCAATACCACTGAAGGCGGCGGAACCGCGGTCAACAAGGGATAAGGGTGGCGTAACCGCGGTCATCTCTGGGCCGTTGGATCTGAGATTTTGGGGGCATGATTGTAATCACACCTAATCCAATATGGAATCTAGGGTTTGTACTTTCAGAGGCTATATAAAGGACCGAGAGCTGTGCATTCAAAACGATCTAACAATTTGTCACGCCCCGCTTCCCAGAGTGCGCTAAGATAGGCACGTGACAGAGCCAACCATGCTACCTGTGGATAGGAAATATCCCTCCACAGTTACATTACGGCTGTCGAGAGATATCAAGAACATTATAAATAAATAAACTATTTAGTATATGTCCATAAGCCAGAAATAACGAGTCAAGAATAATATGCGGAAGCAATAAATCCAAGTAACAATGACAATCTGGAAAGTACGTCCCAAATATGGGCTCATATCAGGAATGAAAATACTGAAAGAAAACTAAACTAAAATACCAACATGTCCTCACTGCTCGGCCTGTTCACTGAAATACTCCTGATCGGCCTGCTGCAAAGGTAGAGGATCTGGGCCATGCAAAACCCAGACGTTAGTGCGTCATAATATCAAAAATAATATAATCAAGGGGTAGAAAGATATGCAGGTACGAGTATGAACAGTAAATAAGGTATAACAGTAACATAAATATGGAACAGTGAAGGGTAAAAGCATATGTGACGTGCAGTGAGTAATCTGAACTAAATACTGGGTTAACTACTCTCAATTCTATGAAATCAATTTAATGAATCGTCGATGTAACTCAATAGTATCCCGTGCGTACCCGGGACCACGGTCCAGACTCTCGGGGCTGAATCCGAGACGTGTCGCTAAGCATAAACAAGAAACATGTACAGACGAATGATGTCCGCAACATCATTCCGGGACTGGCCTAGCCCCCAAAACTGATCAGTATAAGCATCAAACTATTGAGTTACAAGTCAGGTTTCATCATTGATTTCCCTTTACCCTCAAGTTATGTATTCAAGTCAGGTATTGATAAATCTGAAGTTAATGCCAACACAGGATCAAGCAGGAACAGGTTTGTCTATACAGATAACATGATATGTCCATCGGGACAACATGTCAGGATTGTCGGCATTAGAAACAGAATCAGGTAACATGTTAAGTAGGGATATATCAAGTCATGTCAGCTAGTGTACATGTATCAAGTCATGTCAAGTAGTGGTGTATCAGGTCATGTCAAGTAGTGGTGTATCTGGTATCAAGTGGGTGCTCATAATCAAACTGTAGCAAGTACGGGTGCACAAATCAAAGCATGGATGCACAATTATTGATCAGGGTTACATCATGACTAAATAGGATGCACAATATCAAGCATGATGTGTCAATATAACAACAATATGTAATAATGTGACATGGTCTGCGAATAGACATAGAATTAATGGTATGGATGCACAAATATCGATTAGGGGTTACATTTACAGTTCCAATACTAATTAGAATGCACTTTATTAAGCATGGGTGTTACTACAATAATAATATGAATTAATGTGATCTATAGATGCGGTTATATATATTTTAAATGATATGGATGCAAACGGGTATCCGAAAACAGTAAAACTTTAGTATGGATGTACAATGTGATAAATGGGTAACATTTTACTCATATGGATGCATAATACTATACCTAGCATGTGGCAAGATGATTTAGCATGCGAATACTTATGTAAATACTGATATGGATGCATGCGGATGTCAAATAATCGTAAAATAATAAACTGGTAAATGCGGGATGCACAACTAAATAATATGAAATGGAAATATTCAATTGGATGCAGTATATTGTAGTATAGTATGTAATAAGATAAGTTTGTATGCACTAAATAGGAAATAGATTGTACGGACGCATACGGATGTCCGAAAATGGTAAAACATGCCGAAATGATAATATGGATGCATAACTAATCATTATGGAGTGTTATTATTCAAATGGATATAGAATATAGTAATATAGCATGTAGCAAGATTAACTTGCCTCGATGGATCACGATACGGATACGCACGGCACGTCCGACGTCGGTAACACGTCGCAACACACGCACGGCACACGGGACGGGTCCAAGCAATGCAAGAGGGTGATCACGCATGTAAGGTAAGTCCACACGGGCGGCGCGACTCTGGCGACGCTGGAAAAATACAGAATTCAAGAATAAGAAAAAGAAAAGAAAAGAAGAAGAGGAAGAAGAAGGGAGAAGGGATTTCTCACTGGGTTGTGCACAGGGGTCAGGGAGACGAGGTGGTGGTGTCCGGGTCACCGACGGTGAGGTGCCGGCAAGGGTGCAGGGTGCAAGCTAGGGTTCTGTTGGTTGTGGGGTTTAAGAAAGAAGAAGAAAAGGAAAGAAGGAGGAGAAGAGAATGAAGAGGAAGAGGAGAGGAGAAGAGGGTGGTGATGGTGATAATGAGTTGAGGATCGTCGGCGGTGGAGATCGGCGAAGTGAGGAGCTAGGGTTTGGATGTGCAGGGTTCTGTGGGTGCTCGGGAAGGAGGAAGGAGAAAGAAGAAGATGACGACGACGAGGAGGAGGAGGAGGAGATGATGAGATGAGGTGGTGACGAGGTCGAGTTTTGAGGTCGAGGGGCTGTAAGGCACAGGGAGCTAGGGTTTCATGGTGTGGGTTCTCGTGGGCACTGGGGTTTTAAAGAAGAGGGAGAAGAAAAGAAAGAAGGGAGGTGAGAGTAGCGGGGAAGGCGGTGACCAGAGCCGAGAAGCCTACACTGAATGCGAGAGGAGAGAGAAAGGAGAGAGAAAGGAGAGAGAGAGACTCGGCAAGGGGGGGAGAGAAAAAGGAAAAGAGAGAAAGGAGAGAGAGAGAGAGAGAGAGAGAGAGAGAGAGGGAGAGGGGTTGTTAATTTAGTTAAGATTTTAATTTAAAAAAAAATATGTTTAGTTAAAAAATATAAACCGTGTTAACTTTTAAATAAAATATTATATTAATAAAATTTGATTTTTCTGGTAAATACAAACTTAGTCCAAAATGCGCCCGGGTCGGGTGTAAAAATCCAGTTTTAAAATATGAAAAATATACATGTCGACCAAAATTAAAAATGAATGTCCGGGTAATGAAAATGCATACCCCCAAGAACGGATGCACGTACGTGCGCGTAGCCATCCAAACAAGTCCGTTTCACCGAACGGGACGAGAACAAGACGCGCGGATGCTACCACATGATTAGGGGTATCATGCAGACCATGCAATGTATTTTAAAATATTTTACATGACTTAAAATGTTATATTGTAAAATGCAAATGCCAGATAAATTCCAATATGCAGGATGTATAAATGAAAGTGTACGAGTCCACGTAACAAGTCAGGATAAATCATAAACATGAATCAGGACAGGTTTCAAGCATGCGGGTCGGGTCGAATGCAAATACAAATGTCAAAACACTATTCGCACCCAAAGCACAGTAAATCAGGAAAATACCATTACTAAAGAAATACTTGACTAGAACCGGTATAAATGAACTAGGGTGTTACACAATTCATGATCCCAAACTCAAAGTTCAAGATAGAGATCTACGAGCGAATCTAGGGTTTTTGTAATTTACTTTTGAAGAAGAAAAATTTGTAATGCAATAGTGGATTAATAAAGTTAGTTTTTGTTTTAATTCTTTTCGCATTTACTTTTCGCATTTACTTTTTCTGCATTTACTTTCATGCATTACTTTTTCTACATTATTTTCTGCGCTTCTAATATGACTTCATTCATTTTCCACCTCTCTTTTAAATCGCCAATAACCATGAGCGAGTAATTTCTTGTTTGCTAGGGTTTGTAGGATAGGATAGAATAATGGATGAAACTAAAACTCAAATTCTTTTTAAAAGTTTTAATGTTTATAAACTTTAGCAAAATAAATATTAACCCTCTTATCGGACGCACAATCAATTAATGATAGCCACGACCACGATTTGATATTAGTTAATACTTGTTTTATTAAGGGCTTGAGATAAATAGAGATCAATGGAAGGACAAGGGGAAGTAGTGGGAAACCCTAATTCCCTCCAAGAACCCCTAATACACAATCATCGTTATCTCTCTAGTTTTAAACAATTAAAAGATATAAAGAACCATTTCTAACATTCATCCATTAACTACTTAGTCCTACAAACCCTACAAGCTTTGTTCTTATAAATTTTCTATCCATTTTAAAATAAAATAACAACAATCCATCCACTCTTTTATCAACTCGTCTAAAGTAAGAAAAGAAGTTCACGTTTCCTTGCGGACGACCTGTACTCATCGCGGCTAGCTATTTGCGACACCATTTTGATTGCGGTTATTTACAAACATACATACAATCGCCTTTTCGCACGACCCAATCAGGTGCATAATAACGGTTATTCGAAACCAATTATTTGCCGTTAGGCAAAACCAGGCGATTTGATCCAATATCATAAATGGCAACAAATTCCGATATTGAGGAACAAATCGCTAATTTCCCAATATTCTACTCCTACCCAGCATCTGTAACGCTGTACCGATGTGATATCCAAATCCGATAAATACATAACTTGGAGTCAGAATTAATTGGGAAAATAGTTTTCATTACAAGTACACAGAAAATCTGAAATATAAATGTTTTAAGGGGATGGCCGGGTATTCAAAGTAATGCCTTTTTCACTATCCAGATTCATGACAGTAATCACAATTTCCTTTGCCCTCTCTTCAATCTCTTTATATGTCTCTATATCTTATCTTCTGTACGCTGCACTTAAGCTAATTGGTTTTCTTCCTTCCTTACCTTTCGGCACCAACCTAAAATTTAGAAGAAGACTCTTCAATAAGCATAATAGGTGTACTCTCTTAATACAAAGAGCTCTCACAACCTGAGAGAAGGTAAGTGAAGATATAACCGAATAATTCTATTCAATTTCTCCAGAACCAGTGGCTATCCTCGATTGAAATAATTTTTCTGAGTTATACGATGGCTTTTCTAAGCAATATGGATTATCGTAGTGATACGAAGTGTTCTGGAGAAAAGCAAAGGGATAGTAGGAGTAACAGGGAAATTTACGACTTTGTCGTGAATCAGGACAATCTGAAGCCAAAGTGTGTATAAAGTTTTGGTTAACTTGGTTCATGAGTTTTAGTTTAAGGTAAGTCATAAGTCGCTGTAACCAGAGAGAGAGAAAAGAAACACTCAGTATGCACTCTATCAAGATTAGATTGGTTATTATTTTATTAATCAGGATGGCTCCCACTGTTTCCTCAAATTCTCCTTCAAACCCTAAAAGGAGAACTAGTCATCATTTACACTTTACAAGTTCGCTAACCGTTCAGTCAGGTCGGTGTTGGAGCTCCGAGGGAGGTCTCATGTGCTTTCGCACGGACCCAATTAAATAATCTCGTTTCCGCAGAGGCGTAATCTCGTCAACACTTTCTAGACACCTAATAGGTTAGCTAATTGTGAAGTGAAAATCTCCCAAAGAGTAATACCTATTCATCAGTGGGAATTGGGATCCAACTATCAACGTGTGATAACTTTGACGGAAGCCGACCAAAACTACCACACTCCAGAAGGTATGTGCAAACTTGACAAGATTTCCTTATATTTGAAATTCCTAATATGGTTTTTTCCTCAAGAGGCTTATGGCCTTGACAGAGGTCAACATACCATATTTCGCAAGTCAAGTTCTACCCGTCATTGTCCTAGATTAATTAGACTCACTCGTACGAGCCCTTGACAAATGTCAAAATGACCGTACGACTGACCAATCACATCACCAGGCAACAGAAAAGCATTACAGAACTACCGGACACTACGCCTCAACAGAGGTCAACATACATAGCATGAATACTAAACAATACCAATCTGAAATGACGGAGAGCTACAGCTAGTTTTTGGCAAAAAACCTTTAACGTAATGAACTTGATATCGTTGATGGAACTTGAGTGGCTTCGAAATGGAGTGGTTTAGGCTTCGCTTTAAAAAATAGTAACACAAACTTTTGCTTAAGAGCGAACTCTCCGTGAAGAGATCAAGGCACTTTCCTCATAGAATGAGATGCAGAATATTCCTAACCGAATAGTTCTATGCAAAGCAAAAGAATACGACTATTTTTTTGAAGAAAACCGAATAGTTTTAAAAATTGGTTCTGATTAAATCAAATAGGTTTGTTTACCTTGCTTTAAAGATATAATGCAGTCCCATCATATTTAGTTTCTAACCCACACCGGAAATAACCAAATAGCATGCTTTTATATGCCATCCGCATTCACCATGGGATCCCGGGTCTTCACCGTAAGGTTACTTAACTTACGGCAGGACGGGGACAAGGTTAACGTGGATGCAAAATATATAGAAGCATCTACTAATATAATATATATATGAGAATAATGGAGGAAAGATGCCATAGGAGGGAATTTCCTCCTATGACTTCGAAAAAGTACGTCGTCCATCGTATTTTCCGATGATCGGCACCCATTATCTTCATCGTTATCATCTAAGATATGGGTACACCAAATTTCATGTGATTCTACAACTTTTTCACCGTTGAATTAGAGGGTTCAAGATTAACGGTTTACCGACAATAGAACTTTTTACATTGCTAAATCAACGGTGAAAAAGTTGTAGAATCACATGAAATTTGGCATACCCCCATCTTAAATGATAAGGATGAAGATGATGGATTCCGATCGTCGGAAAATACGACGAGGGCGTACTTTTTCGACGCCATAGGAGGAAATTCCCTTCCATGGCCTCTTTCCTCCATTATTCTCTCTCTCTCTCTATATATATCTATATATATATATATATATATATATATATATATATATATCAACATAGCAAGAAGATAATAGTCATCACAGGTAGATAATAATCATTACAGGCATGCGAACAATAATATGGAATATCATATAAACTAGGAGCCTCGCGTTTCATTTGAACCGCAAATAAAACGCGACATTCTCCGGTCATGTGGATAGCCCGTACAAAGTCGATCCTCGCCCCCTACAAGAGCGGCAATCCACCCGCTAATCTTAGAAATAGGCAGCACGATCTCAACTCTATGAGATGGCTACCCTCTGAATTATGGAATCCGATGACTCGTGCGCTCCTCCACGGGGTAATCCTAATACAGAAATGATATATATATATATATATATATATATATATATATATATATATATATATATACAAGGGTGACAACGACCGCATCCTGGTCGAGCCTCCAATAAAAGAATTTACATAATACGGAAACGGCGGCCACAAGTTGGTGCTCGTCCCGAACAAATGAATACATCAATTATAAAACAAAAATGTACAAGCAATCGTACGAGGGGCTATCCGTCACGACAATCCGTCTAAACCATAAACAAGACACACACACACACACCCCACAACAAGCAACATCACAATATGTGCAACCCGTCTAATCGAACATATAGTAATTAGACAAAGTTTAACAACACATAAACATCACAATAGGATGTATAACGAAAACTATGACCGTAGAATTCATCATCCGCGAAGCTAACGCTCAAATTTTCCAAGCGATGAAAATTGAGTGCACTTCGCCATCCTAAAACCAATCACTTTGCCAAAACCAAGAGTCCGAACGACTCGACTAAGGCCTTCCTGGAACTCCCCGAGGTGCCCCCTATCCTCCTCGCGGGTTCTCGGTCCGAACTAAGAGCTCATGGGGATCGCAAAATGCAAATAAGTTCATTTTTGGGACTGTTATGGACATCCATCAAAATCAGTTTTGACCCATTGAAAAACATCGACAAAATACGATAAAACTTTGAAAAAATGGCTTCTCGAGACACCCCAGGTCACCAAAGAACCTTTATAGAGTCGACGTTTCAAAACGAGAGCTTCGGGGATCGAAAATAAGTATGAAAACTCAGTTTTAAAACACAATATGCCGGCTGATTTTTTTCAATGGCGTTTGCGATGCATTCTTCGGTTATGCAAGCTAGTTTAGAGTGTTTGGTTGGCTTTGATACCATTGAAAGCTCCTAGTGCCCTCGCCGCGACAACCGTGGCCGATGCGGAACCGAAAAACAAAAATTATTGAGAGGGCAATAGAACCAAATCCCCAGTGATCTTTCCAAACACCAAAACTAGCAAACTAGCATACAAGGTTTAGGGAATACAAACTTTGACGCGTGTCTACCCAATCGTGGAAGACCCCTCTAAGCTCCTCATAGGCCGTTGAGAACAAACTTGAATGGCGACCGTCCTCACTAAAGATGATCCACCCGAGAGAACCGATCCAAACTCCTGCTTCACCTAGTGAAGCAACCGATCCTCCAAGCTCGATAGGAATGGAGAGTGTGGATGTAGAAATTTTCCACTATCATTTTCTCTCTAATATAAATCTCAAGAGAGCATGCAAGATGAAAAGGAGGAGGTGGTGAAGAAGTAGCCATAATACCAAATTGAGCAAGTGTTGAAAGAATGGCTCCATCATTTTTTCTAACCATACAAAAAATATCGTAACCGATTTTTTAATAAACAAATGAAACTCCATTCCTCTCTGCATGTCTTCAACCATGCTCAAAGCCATCTCACCCTCCATCCCATTTAATGAATATTCATAAATGAATATTCACAAATGAGGTGTCCTTCTTCTAGAACAAATTCCGTATAGATACAGAATAGAACCCAATATACGTATCGAAATACATATAAGTGTATCCGTATAAAAATACGAATAGCCAAGCCAGATAAAATTAATAGTGAACAATAATACTAGAATATATATATATATATATATATATATATATAAATTATTAAATCAAAACTTGATTTAATAATCTAGCTTAATCCTAAGCCGCTAATATTATCAACCGTCCGATTAAAATCCGTGTAGCCTGTATATATATTTAATCGGACACCTGTATGTACCAACATATGTCATCTACAACATATCACCTAAACCGGGAAAACCCTCTGTATGAGACTCTAAAGACTCGACAATATGTTGACAGTGATTTACTGGATAAATCCAAAAACCACAAGCACGTCAGCGGCACTAGCTGTACGTAACAACTACCCAGGTATATGCTGAAAGGAAGGTCCACAATCAAGCCCGTTCGTACCCTACTGAGCCTGAATGTGACAATCTTTGTACAGTCCGATCTCTTCGTCTAAGAGTATTGCATACAGGGTTTAGGGGTGGATAACGTCAGACCCCTAATAACCCGATAAGTCATGTCGGAGTCAAGCTCATCACCAAACTAAAAAGTACTGAACTTATATCAGTAAATCTCATCCACCGTGGCCACGGATTTAGGGTGATGTCCAACCAAACACTGCGCAACATCGACTCCTAATACTAGGAGAGACGAATCTCTGACAATCGCTCACTGTCTCCATGTGGCTCGGGACTGTACCCAACTAAAAACATGTTTGCATGACTCCTTTGAGCCGTGGTAGGGTAGTAATCAAAGTATAGTAGGAAATCATATGGGACAAATGACGATCTCAGGTCAAAAAACTAACATGTACTCATGCTACTAGAGAACTTCCATTTGACGATAGATATAATACCATCTAGAAGTTCTCGGCGAGTCTGTCCGGTGTACTCATCTCCAGTGAGCACATGTATACTATCTTAGGTGACACAACACCAATGGCTTGTGAGACCGGTCACCGCCCCTTATCGGGGTCTTGAAACGTATTCACTAGTCTACTCTGGAGTATCGATGCCCAATCTCGATACTCCCATGACTATGGAAATTTAAGGATGTGCTTATGGACTATCCAGCTCTTACGTATATGATTTCCATCATAATTCTGGTAGTCAAGAAAGAATCCTGTGAGCTTCATCATTATGTATTAGCGACATATAATAATAAGTAAAACGTATACACATCAATGATAAAGACAAACCAGATAGCATACTATCATCTCTGTTAGTTATATGTATGCCCTATAGGCCATTACTGTACATACGTTGTATATTGTAGTGGATGCTTGGACATATATAGGGAGGACTTTCTTGCTCGACATGATAGTATGCTATCTGGTTACTCTTTACCTTAACATGTACTCTGATTGTCTCTATGTCACATGTTGATAAAGCCCTTAGGATGAGTATTTGACTACCAGGACTATGATGCAGATCATACTAATGGGGGCAGTGTAGTCGCCAAGTACATCCTTCAAATGTTCCTAGTCGTGGGAGTACCGAGATAGGGCATCGATACTCCAGAATAGACTAGCGTATGCGCTTCTTGACCCATATGATGGGCGATGGATGATCTCATATCCATTGGTGTTTGACATCAGAGAAGGTATACGGGTGCTCAGTGGAGACTGGGTACACTGGACGGACTCGCCGAGAACTCCCAGATGGTATTATACCTTACGTCGGATGGCGGTTCTCTGGTGACACTGGTACGGTTAGTCTGTAGACCCGAGATCGTCATAAAGTCTTGTGTGATTCCCACTGTTCTTTGATTTCCATCATACCACGTCCAAGAGGGCATGCAAAAAGGTGGCTTTTGGGTACAGTCCCGAATCACATGGAGGCAATGAGCGATAGAAGGGGTTTCGTCTCTCCCGGTATAGGGAGTTGATGTTGCGCCGTGTTCGATTGGCTATAACTGGAAATCCCTGGCCAGGGTTGCTGAGATTTACTGGTAAGTGTTATCAGTAGTTTCTCGAACTGTTATGGATCTCATATTGACACGATTTATCAAGCTACTGGGGTCTGACGTTTACCACCCCTAGGCGAGATATGCGACATATCAGACGAAGAGACCGGACTGTACGGGAGTATTACTGGTTGGATTCACGGGAGAATGTACAGGCTTGCTTGTTGATCTTCTGATCGCTCAATACCTGGGTGGCTGTTATGTTTAGCTGACCGCTTGCAGCTTGTGGGTGTTTGATATGATCATCACCTACTGCCGGCGTATTGACGATTCTTTAGAGTCCTACACAGAGGTTTCCTGGCTCAGGCAAAACGGAGTAGGAGCACATATGTGATATGTGCGGGACCGAGAATAATACGTGTATACCGTATTAGATTCTCGCGATATGAGATATCGGCTGGGTATATGTGATATAGCCGGGTCATCGGATCAAGTGTTGATTCGATGAACTGATACAGATTATATTAGTCGGTTATTTGTGAAATAGCCGGATTATCGGATCAAGTGTTGATTCGATAATTTAATGTATAATTATATATTTGATATATTAAATTACATTAATTAATATAAGCTCACTTAAAGATTCTTTTTCTCACTCGGGTAATACATTGATATATATGTGATATATGTTAATTGTATTATTTTATTTTGTTACAAAATATATTATATATGTGATATATAATATTGTAACAAGTTAAGGTTACAAATGCAACATGTTTTGTGGAGTTTAAACATGGTTAGGGTTTGAATTAGGGTTAAGCTTTCTTGAAGCTTCTAAAAGCTTTGTTTTTGTTTTTAAGCAAAGATATTTTGTAATGATATTTTGTAGATATTTATTAACCAAACCCAAACCCTTCACCATGGTTAATTCTCTACATGGGTTAAGTCTTCATTCTTAACCCATTGTTACATTTCTAACCTCACACACAAGTTTCATTATTCATCACAAAAGATATTCTTCTTCTTCTTCTTCCTTCTTCTTTTGATGAAAAGCTTTCTAGCTTTTTGATATGTGATGATAATGAGTGAGAAATTGAAAACAAATGAGTGATAAATTCCTACTTCATCATCCTCATCTATTCTTGCAACTTAGATTAGGGTGTTTGCTACGCTAATACTTGATTTGCAAAGCAAGAGATTGGGTTTGAGTTTTTTCAAGGTAGATCATCTTTGTTTTTGAAGATCGGAAGCAAGATTGCATCTTTCTCTTCATGGAGTCTCTCTAGAGTCCGGGTACTCGATGATCGCAGCGAAGGGACCTCAACACGGAGCTTTAGAAGTGAAGGAACGGACTACAAAGATTGTAATCCCTAACTCTTAGAAGTAAAGTTGTTTACTTGCTATGTTTCGCCTAATCTCTAGTCTAAGATCTTGGTTAGGGTTGTTCGGCACATGAAAAATTTGATTTTGGCATGGTTGATACCTTATAGAACTTTGTTCTAGTGCCTAGTAACCCTACAGTGGTATCAGAGCCTAGCTAGAGCATTAGGCGACGTGTATACGAAGTTAAAAGTCCGAATGAACCCCGAAACGTCGTATTTTGACCCCTCTCTGGAATTTTTTTTTAAAATATGATTTTTTCCGTATTAAAAATACTCAGAAAATTCAGCAGGGAATTTTATGGATTACTGTGAAATACGGGTCACTGTAGCCCTAAAGTAGCCGCGGAACCGCGGCCTTAACATTCTTTTGGCTGCGGTTCCACGGCAGTACTTGGGTGTCAGTGATTGTTGTTTCTAGGGTTCATCCGTAGCTATTACTACATACTTCTGGGAATTTTTAATCTTACTCAAGTGTTGAGTTTTCTGGAGATCTTTTGTATTCGTTGATTCGATCGGAAAGTTTAACTTTGTTTATGTTTTTCCGGGTAATTTAGAACATGTTAAAAAGTTCAAACGGATATCAATAACTCACTTTTTCCCCTACCGGAAAATTTCCAAGTGTTGGATTTTTCCCCCCTTAATCAAAGAACATCATAGTCGTGAAAGTAACGCGGTGGACCCTCTAGAAGAACACAAACCTTAACTTGATTATGTGACTGTCTGAACCGTCTTTAAACCTTAGGGTTTGGGGCAGTACGACATTGCCACATGTGAGGCATTGGTTTGACCCTTCTACGGCTGGACCATTGGTACTGTGGCATGTGATGGATACTTTTTGAACTTCGCTCAAGTGTTGAGCTATTTAGGAAATCTTGGGTGTTTGTTTATTCGATCGGAAAGTTTAACATTGTCTATTTATCTGGAATGTGATACAATATTTGGAATCCACAAGTAGTTATGAGATAACTAATTTGAATGTTATAAATCTAGCAATTTTTAGTCTCTTTTGATCGGTTGCCACGGGATTTTGATGTGATCAAAAGTCCATCGCAATCACGTAGCGTACGCGGATACTCGCGGGTTAAAATTAATGGACAGCCACACCCCATGCCCTGACCAAGTGACTATAGGAGAACCCCGTCGCCAAAAGCATCCGTTAGGGTGATCGCGGCAGCGGTGTTCCGCCTTAGTGCACTCCGTCAACGACATCCGGAGGTGCGGCCGTCTACTAAAGTTTCCGACGAGTATTCGATCCGGATGTCGGGAATCTTGTTGAATTGCCCCACTAGATATTGAAAAGTGTTTTCGAGATCGAGACTAAAATGCGGGGTTTATAATTGTTAGGCATGCGATGTCTAAGGAATTCATTTGGTTAGTCATGGGATGTCTAAGGAGGTTGCAGATTCCAACTGTTGTAGTTTTACACTTTCTTTTCTGCGACCGTAAATATAATATGTGGTGTATCGCCGGTTTCATTGCTATACATCAATGACAATTGGCATACACATATTTACTTACGTTGATGATATGTGATATTATGTGTTGCTGTGATATATTATATTGGATCGTCGCGTCTTGAATAGAAGGGGTTTTTATGTGAGATGAGAGTTTTTCTTTTTCATTCATGTAAAATTCATTGTATGTAATATTCTTTTATTGGGGCACTTCCGGGCTGAGGATGATGTCACCATTGTATATTATTTATTCTTCCGCATTAGGATAGACCCAAGGCGGGGAGCAAAAGTAACCAGGTTCTAGGGTCCAGTGGGAGACCATCTCGAGGAGTCGAGACTGGGTATCCTAACTCTAGAACTGGCAGGGTTACTTGTCGCTCTCGTAGGGGTCTAGGGATGTGGGTTTGGCTATTCATCGCGACCGTGGAATCCGCGTTTTATACAGGCTCGCATAAAACACAAAATTCATAGTATACCCAATATTTCATATGTGATTCTTCTACTGCAATATTCTGTGATGAGATCATATTACTGCCTGAGACGAATGTTTATATTATATATATGAGATATATGTTATATTGCTGATTTCGTTTCAAATGTGATGCTTGTGAAGCATAATAAAATGGGACTTCATTAATGAGATAAATGAAACTAAAAGAAACCTAAAGATGTTGTAGAAACTTGTCTCAAAAACTGGTAGCTCTAGTTCTTGCTTTGCATAGCGATGTTCCTTGTAGAATATCCAGCACCTTATTCGATAAGAAAAGAGCCGAGATCCCTTCACCGGGAGTGACCTCTTTAGCGAAACTAGCAGATGCTACAAACTCGGTTTGTCTTTTGATTGTTTCTATAGTTTTTTCTTTGCATAGTGATATTTGTGAAATATACTGCACCTTATTCGATGAGGAAAGAGCCGAGATCCCTTCACCGGGAGTGACCTCTTTAGCAAAACTAGAAAAGGACTCAAAAACATTCCATTCAAAATTACTCGATTCTACAACGATATCAAGTTCATTACGCAAAGGGTTTTCTTAAAAACCTGTCGTAGCCCTCCGTCATTTCAGATAAGTACTACTTAGTATTCGTGCTACGTTTGTTGACCTTAGCCAAGGCGTAGTGTGCGGTAGCTAATTAGTGCTTATCTGTATAAGCATATGATGCGATTGAGTTAGGGTAGTCGTGCGACTTTGTTGACCTTAGCCAAGGGTCGTGCGGGTGGGTTTAATTCAATCGGGAAATGACGGGTTGAACTTGGTTAGCGCTTATGATTTGTTGACTTTAGCCAAGGTCATAAGTTGCTAGGGGCAAAATATTATTGGGAATTTCAAGAGTTGAAATTTGCAATGAGATTGCATACCTTCTATGAGATAGTTGGATCCCGATACCCGCTGCGAGTAAGAGTTACTCCTGGGAGAGTTTTACACATTACAATTAGCCGATCAAGTAGGTGTCTAGAAAGGTGTCAACGGAGTTATGCCTCTGGGAAAATGAGGTTTATTTTAATTAGGTCCGTGCGCAAAGCACGGGGTACCTCCCTCAAAGTACCGGCACTGGCCTGGCTGAAAGATTGGCGAAATTGTAGAGTGTAATTAATCCCGGCCAGTCTTTTCTTTTAGGGTTTGAAGGAAGATTTGACTAAAACAGTGGGAGACATCCTGATTAGATATATTAATAACCAATCTAATCTTGCAAGAGCATACGCTGAGTGCTTTCTTCTATCTCTTTCCAGGTAGTGACCATGTCACGCCTTAATCAAGATAATAATACGGATGTTTTGACCGAACCCGCTTGTTATACTGCGCTAAGGAACGTTGGTCCCGCTCCAACTTATAATTTTTATAAGACAGAGCAGGAAATAAGGGATTACCAGAATTCCCGTGCCGCCCAAACGAAAAAGTCCATGTTGATGCATCATCTTCGGGTGTATTCATTACCGAGAACTGTTTCTCAGTATCCTTTACGTCCTAGGTATGAGATACCGGATCAGGATCCCGCAAATGTAATATGTTACATGGGCTACAGAAAGGTAGAGAACTGAGAACGAGTGATAAGTTTCAAGAGTTGGAAATGATGCAAGTGTTGCAGCCAAGTCTGTTGGCAGTTATCACCCTGTATTACTAGAATACATTGATTATGAACGAATGTTATTAGATATCGAACCTGATATACAACATCATATCAGTCTCTTTATTAGTAAAGAAGGATATAATTTTGTATTGTTGGATAATGTTTTGAACATTTCCTATATCAAGAGTTGATCGGTTCAGGCACGCTATCTAAAAGTATAGACGTTCTAAATCAAATCACGGTTCTTAACGTACAGAACACACACAAGAGGAAGAGTTCAGAAATGAACGAATCCTTCTTGAGGCATTGTAGACTAGGTCATATCAATACAACCCGACTAGCTAAAGTTACATAAAGATGCATATTTAAATTAGTTTGGATTTACATCTTGTAAAACTTGCCAGTCATGTCACAAAGATAAGATGACCACAGCTCCGTTTATTAGAAACAGAGAAAGAGTTAGTGAACCTTTGGGATTGATACATGCTGATGTATGAAAGTCCACTGTCTACATATGCCAGGACCGGTTCTTTGTACTTCATTACATTCACTGATGATCTCTCAAGATTCAGACATATGTTCCTGTTGAAACACAAGTCCGAAACTTTTGAGATAATCACAGAATATAAGTTAGAAGTAGAGAACCAAAAACGGGTATAAGTATTATGTCCTTTGATGTGATCAAGGAGGAGAATACTTGAGCACGGAATTCCTGGACTATTCTAAAGGAGAATGAGATTCTCTCTCAGCATTACTCCTCCGTATACACCACAGCACGTCGGTGTATCGGGGCGGAGCAATCGCACCCTATGTGATATGGTATGCTCTATGATGAGTACTACTGAGTTGCCTATTTTCTTTTGGGGTTATGCACTTGAGAAGTTGCATACCTATTGAATAGGGTTCCAACCAAATCAAATACCTACCACTCCATATGTGATATGGTATAGGAAGAGCCCATCTCTTGAAGATGTTAAGATTTGGGGTTGTCCGGACTATGTCAAAAGCAAAATCCGGACAAGCTCGAGGCAAGGTCAGTTCTGTGGAAGCTTGTTGGATATCCCAAGCATTCGCAAGGGAATATCTTCTACCACACCGAGGAACAAAAGTTGTTTTATTTCTCGGCATACCACTTTTTGAGAAAAAGGGAATTTCTTGTGAAGAAATTAGTGGTCATGGGTAGAATTGGAAGGAGTTCCGTCTATACAAACTGTAGCTGATGATTTGGTAAATCCGGAGGATTCAATAGATCCCAACGAACCTCAGCCTCTCTGCCGATCTAGTAGGGTTCCTCATCCACCTGAGAGACACTTCAGTTTCTCTATGACAGTGGGAGAGAGGATTGCATCATGAGATGATGACCCAACTAGTTTCGAGCAGGCCATCAGGAGTGGGGACTCTGTGAGAATGGCTGGATGCTTAGCGATCTGAGATGGAATCCTTATACACAAACAAAGTATGGACTTTGGTTGCTTTATCTGAAGGGTTAAATCCCCATCAGGAGCAAGTATATCTTGAGAAGATTACTTGGTGTACATGAAAAAGTTGAGACTTTCAAAGCTTTGCTTAAGTCCATCCAGATCCTACTTGCCATGGCTACATACCATGACTACGATATCTGGCGGTTGGGTGTCATGACTGCTTTTCTAAATATTGATTTGGAAGAGAGCGTCTATAAGTACACAGCCAGAGGGCTTCGTAGACAGTGGGAGCAGCGGAAACGTGAGCATGATGTTTTATGGGATAAATCAGGCATCGCGAAGTTGGAACGCCTGTTTTGATGAAGTAGTCAGAGAGTTTGACTTCATCAAAATGGTAGATGAACCTTGTATATACAAAAAGGTAGTAGGGAGTATGGTGGTGATCCTCGTATAGTACGTGGATGACATACTCTTGATAGGGAAGGAGTTTCCTATGCTACGCTCGGTCAATCTCCTCTTATCACAAAGATTCTCCATATAGGATCAAGGTGATACCTCATAAATCCTGGATTATGGATCTATGAGATAGATCTAAATGGATGTTAGGACTCTCACTAGTTGTAGTGAGATGGTATCAATCGATCCTGGGGAGAATCACTGGAAAGGTTCCAAGGTGATAAGGACGACTGAATGTCAGTCGCAGGCATTGTCTTTACCCTCAGTGGAGGGATGGTATGTTGGAAGAGTTCCAAGCTAGATACCGTGACTTACTAGACGATTAAAGGCAAGATCCATCGTTACCAAGGATGCTACCAAAGAGGCAGTCTAGATATATATAAGTTCATGAGATGAACTTCATTCCTGCCATTGTGTGACAATAAAGTTGTGGCTTAGGCCTAGGAACCACCGTCCCATCAGAGATCCAGACATATTCTTAGGCAGTATCGCCTGATCATGGAGATGGTTGTTCTCTAGGGAGATCGAGGTTAGGAGAGTAGACATAGAGGACAACAACGCGGATCCACTCACAAAGGCCTATTTTCCAGTAGAGACTTTTATGGGATGGTTGAGTATGAGATACTTCAACCACAGCTTATTGTTGGGTATGAGATACTACAAAAGATAGCCCTAGTGCAAGTGGAAGATTGTTAGTTATATGTATGCCCTAGAGGCCATTACTGTACATACGTTGTATATTGTAGTGCATGCTTGGACATATATAGGGAGGACTTTCTTGCTCGACATGATAGTATGATATCTGGTTACTCTTTATCTTAACATGTACTCTGATTGTCTCTATGTCACATGTTGATAAAGCCCTTAGGATGAGTACTTGACTACCAGGACTATGATGCAGATCATACTAGTGGGGTCAGTGTAGTCGCTAAGTACATCCTTCAAATGTTCCTAGTCGTGAGAGTACCGAGACAGGGCATCGATACTCTAGAGTAGACTACCGTATGCGCTTCTTGACCCATATGATGGGCGATGGATGATATCATATCCATTGGTGTTTGACATCAGAGAAGGTATACGGGTGCTCAGTGGAGACTGGGTATACTGGACGGACTCGCCGAGAACTCCCAGATGGTATTATATCTCACGTCAGATGGCAGTTCTCTGGTGACACTGGTACAGGTTAGTCTGTAGACCCGAGATCGTCATAGAGTCTTGTGTGATTCCCACTGTGCTTTGATTTCCATCATACCACGTCTAAGAGAGCGTGCAAAAAGGTGGCTTCTGGGTACAGTCCCGAATCACATGGAGGCAATGAGCGATAAGAGGGGTTTTGTCTCTCCTGATATAGGGAGTTGATGTTACGCTGTGTTCGATTGGCTATAACTGGAAATCCCTGGCCAGGGTTGCTGAGATTTACTGGTAAGTGTTATCAGTAGTTTCTCGAACTGTTATGGACCTCATATCGACACGACTTATCAAGCTACTGGGGTCTAACGTTTACCACCCCTAGGCGAGATATGCGACATATCAGACGAAGAGACCGTAATGTACGGGAGTGTTACTGGTTGGATTCACTGGAGAATGTACATGTTTGCTTGTTGATTTTCTGATTGCTCAATACCTGGGTGGCTGTTACGTTTAGCTGACTGCTTGCAGCTTGTGGGTGTTTGATATGATCATCACCTACTGCCGGCGTATTGACGATTCTTTAGAGTCCTACACAGAGGTTTCCTGGCTCAGGAAAAATGGAGTAGGAGCACATATGTGATATGTGCGGGACCGAGAATAATACGTGTATGTGATACCGTATTAGATTCTCGCGATATGAGATATCGGCCGGGTATATGTGATATAGCCGGGTCATCGGATCAAGTGTTGTTTCGATGAACTGATACAGATTATATTAGTCGGTTATTTGTGAAATAGCCGGATTATCGGATCAAGTGTTGATTCGATAATTTAATGTATAATTATATATTTGATATATTAAATTACATTAACTAATATAAGCTCACTTAAAGATTCTTTTTCTCACTCGGGTAATACATTGATATATATGTGATATATGTTAATTGTATTATTTTATTTTGTTACAAAATATATTATATATGTGATATATAATATTGTAACAAGTTAAGGTTACAAATGCAACATGTTTTGTGGAGTTTAAACATGGTTAGGGTTTGTATTAGGGTTAAGCTTTCTTGAAGCTTCTAAAAGCTTTGTTTTTGTTTTTAAGCAAAGATATTTTGTAAAGATATTTTGTAGATATTTATTAACCAAACCCAAACCCTTCACCATGGTTAATTCTCTACATGGATTAAGTCTTCATTCTTAACCCATGGTTGCATTTCTAACCTCACACACAAGTTTCATTATTCATCACAAAAGAGATTCTTCTTCTTCTTCTTCCTTCTTCTTTTGATGAAAAGCTTTCTAACTTTTTGACATGTGATGATAATGAGTGAGAAATTGAAAACAAATGAGAGCTAAATTCCTACTTCATCATCCTTATCTATTCTTGCCACTTAGATTAGGGTGTTTGCTTCGCTAATACTTGATTAACAAAGCAAGAGCTTGGGTTTGAGTTTCTTCAAGGTAGATCATCTTTGTTTTTGAAGATCGGAAGCAAGATTGCATCTTTCTCTTCATGGTGCCTCTCTAGAGTCCGGGTACTCGATGATCACAGCGAAGGGACCTCAACACGGAGCTTTAGAACGGAAGGAACGGACTACAAAGGTTGTAATCTCTAACTCTTAGAAGTAAAGTTGTTTACTTGCTATGTTTCGCCTAATCTCTAGTCTAAGATCTTGGTTAGGGTTGTTCGGCACATGAAAAATTTGATTTTGGTATGGTTGATGCCTTGTAGAATCTTGTTCTAGTGCCTAGTAACCCTACAATCTCGTGTAAGATTGTTCTACATGTATAAATTCTCTCTTAATTATCATAATCGCGTTCCTGCAATTGTAATAATTGCCTTGAGGGCACCATATTCAATAGTTAAACCCCTAGGTTGCCTTAAGGGAGGAGTGTTGTCTCTTGAGGGTTTTCAGCGGATTACACTTACAAAATCCCGTCATGATAGTTTTGCAAGTTAACCATCAACTCTAATTTTAAGGTTTCGTATCTAGGCTAGAAATTCCATTACCCTAAATTAGAAACATCTAACCCTTATTTTTCACAACTCACTCTTTATTTAACTTAAGCTCCTATACGTCTTTACGTGCTCATGCGATAGCGTTGTTTTGCCTCAAGAGTTTCGATTAAAGTCTTCATGCCTCAAATACGGACCGGAAAAAACTTCAAAAGGACTACGTGAGTTTTTAAAGACTTAAGATTTTCTTAAGTTCCATTCTCCAGCCAAGCCTCATATCTCCATTAAATATATTTTTATAAAAAAACTCGTTTTCAGCCAAGATTATTCTCACACAAAAAATCGTAAGGAATTTTAACTCGGAGAGAACACTTGCTTGACTTTGTTTATATCAGAATTTCTAGGTTTCTTAGCAAGATTTGGGCCAATGCACCCAAACTAGATGTTTTAGGGTATTAGATGTAAAAACACCAAGCAGACTTAATTTCCCAATTCGTCTAGGTCCTAAAACAAAAGACTTATTTTATGCGTGAAAATCATAAGAATTCAATGTGAACGGAGATATTGCCAGTTGTTCATTTTATTTTTAAGATCAAAGACGTGTTTGCGTATTTCTGGTGTGTAATCACTTCAATCAAGTTTCAGATGGGTTAATTTTCAGACTTAGCCTCCATTAAAGTTTTCAATAATACCTTTTCATATCCAGTTCACTTTATAAACCATTATTAATATTATTTATTTCAGAACAAATATGTTTGATCCTAAAGAACTTTATCAATTTTAAAAAGTTTTAAGATATTTCAAACTTGTCATCTAATTCTTAAAACTCATGACACGTGTAGTGTGATGTAAAAACGTATATTAGCTACGGTTAAACTCAAAGGAGGGTTATCTTTCGTCTTTTTAATTTCTAAAGATAGTTTTTAATTGTTTCTATCTTATCAAACTATACCGTCGGATTTCAAGTATAAGTTTCCCACTGGCTAACTCGACGGCAAAGTTTTTATATTTTTGAAAAAAAATTCAATTTTTATGGGTTTTAAAGTTTTGCGATTTTTTTTGGATTTTTCATATCTAAATGCAATGCGGAATTTAACATGATGCAATGCAGAATTTTAAACATGCAAAAGAAAAGAAAAAGGGAAACGTGATAATGCATGCGAAAAATAAATATGAATGCAAAGATAGAAAGCTCATCGATACCCCCCAAACTTAAAATTTACAGTGTCCTCACTGTCATGCCACACAATGAAGTCACCAAAATTTCGAGTCTACAAGATGTTCGGAGAGTTGTTTTTTTCTTTCTAGTATATATATTTTTTATTTTATTTTATTTTTATGAAAAACAAAATATGTACAAAAAATATATATATACAAGAATAAAAATCCCCCCCCCTCCGAAAACTTAAGTAAAACAGTATTTCTACTATTATGCGTTGAAGTTCAAGGTTTAGAGGGGAGAGAAAATCATCAATATGTATTGAGCTTTACAAAGAACAAACGTTAACACCAACCATTCAAATATGCGAGCGTGCTAACTCCACGGTTGGTGTAAGAAAGTGGAGAGAAAAGAAATGAAAAATATGGGAGACTGTATATGGACGTAGATGGTATGAAGTCTCGGTAAATATGAATGAGATGACGAATGAAGGGGCGGAAGAAATGAAGCGGGTGCACAAAATGGCTTACGAACTTGAGATTTTAAATTTGTTGAATAAATTAGTACAGTTTGTAATGATCGAAGTTTAAATCTGGAATTTTCCAACTGCACTAATTTATCAACATTTTTAGAAATGGAGTCAAAATTCTCAAGATTTGTAAGAAAATATGGGACGACCGAACTTGGTGACTAGATTTGGAAAGTGAAATATCATCTTGCAATTTGGATGGATCAATGAAAATGCCGGGAGAAGGTAGATGAAGAATAAAATCGGTTGAAGGCTTAGGAGGATGTTTATACTCAATGGAAGGGATATGATGAGTCGTGGATTCCAATTCATTCAATAAAGAAAATTCATCCCCAAAAATATCTTCAAAATTACCCTCAAGATTAATCATATCCACGCAGTCATTGTCATCAAGATTAACCGTATTTTCAAATTCATCGTAAAAAATATCAGGATTAATCTGATCTTCAAATTCATTGTTGACAATATGTAAATCAATCTTTTCCATAAATTTATCATCAACAATATCAAAATTAATCTGATCTTCAAATTCACCGTCAATAATATCAAGATTAATTTGATCCACGATTTTATCATCAAGGCTAACCTTTTCCACAAATTTATTATTATCATCATCAAGGTTAATCTTGTTCACCAAATCGTCATTAATATCAAGAAGCAAATGAGGTTCGGGAAAAACATTTAAAAGTTTGGGATCCCAGCAAGGAAGGTGATGAACTGGTGAGGACAACTCAATCAAAATTGTGGGTTCATCTTCAAAAATATCACCACCATTTATATTCTCAATCAAGTCAAACATCAAATTCTCGGACACCTCATCAATTACATGATTTTCAATCGGTGGATTACCAATTTCATTCGATTTGTTTTCTAAATTGAAGATGTAGAGATAAAAAAAATGGAGTTGGTTTTACTTGAATGGGTTCCTTTACAATCAAACACATCATATTCTCACAACTCATCAAACATATTATCCTAAAAAATGTATCATTTGGTTTACTCGATGGATTTTTAAGATTGGAGATGTGGAGTTCAATCGGAGAAAGGTAGGTTTTATTTGGAAGGGTGGATCGCTCTTTTTCATCAAAATGTCCTATTGCCACATCATGCATTATAAAATCATGAACTATTTTCTTTTGGAAACTAGTCGATGGTTCAGTAGATTGCATGAGTGCGGCAATGGAAGAATTTAATTTCTCTAATTTTTTACAACTTTCTTGAAATTCTTCCATTCTTTTTTCAAGACTTGACATAGTTTGTGAAAGAGTTCATTAAAATCTCCAAATCATTTGGTATGTGGAACTCCCTATTTGATATTCAGAGACAATATCTGGAGGAGGTGTAAATGTTTGATTTGATTGGAAATGGTTGAACTGTTGGCTACGGGCTCTTTCAATATGTTTAGAGATAGACATGAGTTTAGGAGATATCACATTAGCCTCAAAAGGAATATCAACTTGAGATCGTGTGAATGTTTGGTGTGGTTGATAAGAATGGAATAGTAGAGTCCAACTGTTATTTCTGGAAGGTTCGATCCGATCTCTCAAAGAAATGGTGGGTGTGAATTCATCGTTAGACCTTCTCCCTATGCAAGGACGATATAATGAAATATCTGGTTCTAAGTATCAAAGTTCAGCAAGAGTTGGTCATTTTGTACTGCCTATGGTAAAAAGAGTGAATGGTAGAGAGGGTGGAAAGTGAGCGATTTTTTATAAATTTTTGAAATTTTGATTTTTTTTTTTGAAAATTTTATTATTTTAAAAATGTTTTAAAATGTTTTTTTTTTATTTTTTTAAAACGGATACAAGGGAATACAAATGATCACAAGCAAATGCAACGAATAATCCCTAAAACTAGGGTCACCAAAGTTCAATATAGACTGCTCCTAGACTTGATTGTTGAAGTTTAATTATGTCGAGAAGTAAACTCAAGAGAGTCTGGTCAAGAAGCCAGGTCAGTGCAGAGTGCGGGAAGGCTTTTCAACGCTTACGTGAAGTTTCTTAATTTAGAGTAACTCTCACACTTTATTCTTCTAGATATCCCTTGAATAGATATCTTTAACTAAGATTCAAAACACAATCAATTTTCCTTAATGAGCGCAAATCTTAGAGTCTTAAATCTAATTGATTTTAGTTAATGAAGGTGATGTGTATGCTCTTTGGTGATTTCTGGGGCCTAGGAAGGACGATGAAATCCCCATCTAATCTTGATTTGGTTGCTTGCCCCTTAATTCCATATTTATTGTATGTAAAGCAAATAAACAAACAAATTTTATTTTGGTGGCGTAAATTTGTAAAGAATCCTGCAGCAGAGAACAGTCTATTGGAGCCTTTAGAAGGAGTTTTTATGGAGAAAGAAAACTTACCAGAAAATTGGCTCCTGACCCGTCAAAAGTGGACGTGAAAACGCAGACTCCCTTAGGCCAAACTTCCTAAATCTTTGGCACCATTCTCCTTCTTTCTTTCTTTTCTTTTTTGGATCTCTCTTTTGCTCTATATGCTGCTCAAGATATCCCTGCAAACTTGCACACAAATCGTAAAAAAGAAAAAAAATGATTTAATTTTTTTTTATGATTTTGTTTTTTTTTTCTTTCAATTTTTATATTTTTTTATAATAACCTGAATATCAAGAAAGAAATACATTACCGTCTTCCCGGAAATGATTCCATTTGATTGATGTGTAATCATGCATTATATGCAGTTCTAAATACCGTAATCAGGACGGTGTCAGTAGTAGCTAGCTGTGATGAGTACGAGTCGTCCACTGAGAGATAGAACGATTTCCGTTCTTGTTTTAGACAAGTTATGTCATAAAGTCCAAGAGTGTTTTTTGTTAACTATATGATATGTATTATGTCTAAGCATATGTCCAAGCGAACTTGTATGATTTCGGATTAGGTAGCTTTAGTTAGGAATTCCGCATTCTTCTTTGTGCCAAAACTAGAGTTAATGTTAGAGTAATCGGAAACAACGTGGATTAGGCTGCTTAAAAGGGGTATTTGCAAGTTGTCACACCTTACTAAGTATGTCTTAATTGACCATTTTCCCTCCGTTCTATGTTCTTAGTTCCAACCTTTGATCAAACAAACGCACTTAATCGTCGATTTAGGTCACACCTATATGTCACTTATAGCACGCCTAAAAGCGTGGGTTACGTTTTTTTGGGACGAAGTTTCAATCTAATTATATGGGCAAAGAATAGAACAAGAGAATTTTCCGTCTCTTGAACTACCCCTTCCTTAATCCAACAAATGATAATTATTATTTTATTATTAAGAATAAAATCAAAGAATAAGAATGGATTAAGAGACAAAGGAAAATGATAAATAAAAATCAAGAAAACAAGACTCATCTACTTTAACAAATTAAACGCAAGTTATCTAATGAATTAAAATTGCATTACAAAATAAGAAATTGCAAGGTAATTAAAGATAAGAAACAAATCTTTATTAATAATAGAAATTTCAAGATACAATTGGTTGAACTAAATAGTTTCAACCCAACCATGCAAATTACAATCAAATGAAATTGCAAGATGGGGAAGAAACCATTAATTCAACCAAGATCATAACCTTCAAGTTTCTACAAATGGCTAAACTAAAAATAAAAAAGAAGAACTAATCTAAACTAACATAATTTTAGCCTAAGGAATGATATTCAATAAGTGCTTCTGATCCGGTCTATTTATAGGCTGTCAAAAATACGTTTAGGTCTATTTTCTGAAGCAATGTACAATGACCAAAACACCTTAGAAAAATTGTCACAGATGATGAAGTTTTGACCACTGATCTGCTGCCATTTGCTCTTGATCCACTGTTGATCCACCGCTAAATTTTGGAATTAGTGCTCAAATGTTTTGTGTATGATCTTCTGATATTTGATTCTTATATTTGGCCTTCTAACATTTACAAAATTCTTCAAAAAATTTCTCGAAATTTTAGCAGTCCAATGTTATGACTAATTTTGTCTTCTTATGACATCGCATCTCCAATTAATTTTTCAAAGCCCATTTAATGCGCTTCCCTCGTGTTTTGCGTTTGTCTGAGACATGAATGACTGCTTTTTCTGTCTTGTCTCTTGTACCGATAGACTGCACCTGACGGATTAGATGTGGCTGAAATCCATATTTTATCTCTTTTCGGTTGTCTGTTCTGAAAATGTCATTTTTGCAGGGAGTGTGTGATTTGCGCTGTTTTGGATTGAATACTCCTGAGAACCTATAATCTGAAATCATGTAGCAGATACAGATCAAAAACACATATCTACATGCAAATGTGCATAAGAATGAGCAGTATTAAATGCAATATTCTGATGTGAACATGGACCAAGCTTGAGTCATTTGGCTTGGACCCATTTGATATGTGTTAGGACTCGAGTTAATATGGAAAAATAGTTCTCTTTTTCAAAAATTTCAATTATTTCATCATCCATTCCAAGGGTTAGGTTTTGAGAGAAAGAGAGTAAGGAAAGGGTTTTCTTACAGGAGCTCATTTGGGTTGAAAATTCAACATTTCATATCATTTTGAAGAAAATTGTTGCTTTCTATTTGTTTGTGGAGGAGTTGTCTTCAAGTGGATTAGTGGGTTTGGAGCTAGTGAGGCAACCTTATATTTTTTCATTATATGAGTGATCCCAAAGTTGTGCTTTGGTGATGCTGTATCACTCTTGTTCTTGATTGGCAGTGGAAGCTCTCTTGAATCATTGTGTATTAGGTCCAGTTGGAGCCGAACCACGTTAAATCTCAGTGTCTTTTGTGCTTATTATTATTCAACATTATTATTCGTTGTATTCTCACATAGATCCGGGTGTTGGTATTGTTTTACCCCATCAAGAATCATGGTTCTTAGTAAATTCTTATTTGATGGGGGTTTGGTGTGTGTGTGTGTGTGTGTGTGTTGTGGGTAGGAGTTTGATATGCCAAATAGAACTTGTTTTGTTTCCAAGGTGGCAATGAGCATGTCAAAGTTCCATCTTGGAAGGAGACTTGGGTGGGTTGAGTATTCAAATGAGAAAAATGTGTTCCTAATGGCTCTGATCACTTAAGTAGGTAAAAACAAGTATGTATATTAATAAGCATAAGTTTTGGTTTTGGTTGGCCAACCTCTTTTAACTGAATCTGCCACCAAATATACCATGTGGCAACAAGTTATCCAAATGTTAACAACGAGACAACTTGAGTGCGAACTTGGTTGTTGCATGATGATTGATGCACTCTCCCTTAACATTTTTTTATTAAACCGTGTTAGAAATGTCTCTTGATCTGTGTTAGAACTTTGAAGTTGTGAGAAGGGTTGAAATATTAGTCATTATGTTCTAACATATTCCCTCATTTTCCCTCATGTCGAAAGTGTAGGCCGAAATCTTGGATTTTTTGTATAGGTATTTTTATTCTAAAGTAATATATTTTTATATGCGTGACAGCAGGGATTACACCTAATATGCCATGATGCCATGTTAAATGTATCTTCCACTGCACCCGATTTTATGAAATTGTGAAAAATGTTCAGATTATTCAAATATGGCCTTCTGTTGGGGGGCTTTTGCCCGCCTTTTATCTCAATTTTTTTTTGGCCTTCTGTAATTGCAAGCGTACTTATTTTGTAAGGTCAAATTTATTTGTTGGGAAACACCACTACAATTGATAGGAAATTACATAGAAATGTTAGGCTAAATTACAGGCAATACCCCTAATTTTCTGCTTAATAGCAGTAAACACCCATAATTTTCTAAAACATATATTTTGCTCCTCTCAATTTTTAATTTATTCCAAAAATGTCCTTAAATGAAATAAGAAAAAGATAAAAAGAGAGATTTTTTTAATAAAAATTAAAATGAAGAACATTTTGGAATAAATTAAAGCACTTGAGGGGTGTGATGATACTCATAAGTAAGAATTCCTCAGATCACGACACATGGCGAATGACGCGTCATCCACGACAGCTCACTAGATTACTGGGGGACTACTGAGGCAAAATCAGTGTGGAGCACTGATGACATTCCTCTGTTCGTCTCCGAGCTTATACTCTGGCTCTTACCCAAGAGCGACCTAGCCGCCGAACTGGCGCTCATCCTCCTGTGCTCGTCTCTAAGCTATTGCGGACCTGAGCTTCCTCGGCCTCCCGGCTCGTCTCCGAGCCTCACGCCGAGCTAAGCCTCCCCAGCTCTCCCGGACAAACGAGAACGCGAGACCCTAACGCTTCCGCAACGGCTCCGCGTATCTCGCCAAAACGAGATACTTGCTGCCCCACGTCCCGCGTCCCACGCTGGCGTATCCCCCCATTAATGGGTGTATCCCGCTATTAATAGAGAGATCCCGTCATTCACGCTAGCGTAACGTTAGGGGCATAATCGAAGACGAAGATCCCGTGCATGCTCGCTCCATGCGACCGCTATAAAAACCCCCTCTCTTAGACAGCTCAGGTAAAGCAATTTTAATCCAATAAGCCGCTACTCTGCTTATTTTTCTCTGCTAACTTGATCGTCGGAGGGTTCTACGGTGGTCACCCACCCCGGGACTTCTTTGCAGATAGCTCGACTTTACCTCAAAATCAACCCATTTATATCTACACGTCCAAGGAGACAACTTTCAAGCAAAATCTCAGCCGTTCAACAGCGCTCGCTACAGATCGACGGAGGACAGCATTTGAAGGAGATGCAACCTCCATCAGGGTGCAAAATGTAGGTTTTAAAAAGTTAATGATATATTCTGCTTTTGGTTGGGACAAAAGTAAAAGGTATTCCCTTCAAATTTAGCCGAGATGTTATCAATTGGGACCGTAGTTGTCATTCTTAATATAAGCCCACATGTTTCCTAGGGACCCAATAAGTCACCCTAGTATACATTCATGATACTACCATAAAGAAACTAATCTCTGCATTTACGTGTGTTGTTATGAAAAAGAATACCTGAGAAAGAAAACAAAAGAAATATTGAGATTGAGTTTTACGATTGTGTCGGCTCGTTTAGTGAAAGATATAAAATACAGGGATAAAAGCAGACAAACACACTCTTAAACTCTTTTAAAATTATATGTATCATTATTGTATTCCATTTGGAAGTGATGGAGATCCTTTTCAGATCTCCTTCAGATGTTGTCTTATGTCGATCTCCCGGCGGATTCTGGAGGGGATCCCCTGTTGTGTGTGGGTCTCGATGGGTTTTGAGGAGATTTGGTGATTGGAGGAGTTGGACGCCAAGTACCTGCAAAGAAATTCCGGGATGGTTTGATGCCACCGAGAACCCTTCGACGATCAAGTTAGTACAAGATCCGAGCAGCGTAATGGGTAAGTGGAGTCAAAAATGGCTTACTTGACTCCTCTGTGATGGGGGTTTATATAGCGGTGATGGCATGCAGCAGCAGACGCGAGAATCTCGCCGGCAGTTACGCTCCCGACGTCACGCCCGCGTAGAGAGCGGATCGCCCATTAATGGGGATCGCGGAGGCGTGGAACGTGGGATGTTGCTGGCGGAGAATCCGCGCATGGCGAGATTCGCGGAGCGGCGGTTACGCCTGTGAGCGGTGGAGCTGGTCGGAGGACCGAGGAAGACGGCCTCGGCCGGGGGGCTCGGAGACAAGCGAGAAGGCCGATGAGACTTAGTCTTGTGGCAGCTCAGGGCAAACTGAGGGGCCGAGGAGGCCAATCTGCAGGGAGCCCCGAGGAGGGCTAGCTTGTGATTGCAGGTCGGGTACAGGGGAGGCCTGGTCGGCCTCTGTGGGCCCTTTCTTCCGAGTTATGGGACATGCCTGTAAGTCGATGTAGTACACCCCAATACTTGTGGGGAGGCGGAATTTTCAAAACCGAACTTGTTTAGTGAACGAACATCGACTAACCGCTTGAATCGAAGCTAAACTATAAATAACCAAACACAAAGTGTTTCTTAACTATTGTGTTTAGGGATTATACCTAATGAAACCAGTCCTTCGTCTTTACGATCTCCTTGTTCTCCTCGGCCTTCTCTAGGTAGTAGACGATCCACCCGAGAGCAAAACTCCAAACTAAACCTCTAACTTGAGGTAACTAATCTTCTTGGATTTCTAATCAAAGAAGATAGAATGAAATAGAGTGATGGTTATGGATTGATTAGTCTTTCTAATCCTTTGATCTCAACTCATGAGGTGTAAGGATTAGTCTTTTGAAGATGAGAGCTTGAGGAGAGAGAATGTGAGAATAATAATGAGATAAGATTGTGAGTATCATAACATATTATGAAGCATTCTCATTAAAGAATAAATGAATAAATGTGATGAATAAGCATGCTTCATAAATGTTAAGTGGTGATTCATTAAGCATGAGTCATTAATCATTTATGGTGCAATAATGACAATGATGAATCACTCTCATGACTCACAAATCTTATCCAAAGTATATGCCATCTAAACCTCCTTAGTCATCACTTCTAGAAGCTTCTCGCATAATTACGAGAACTCTCCTCCAATCCGCAAAAATACGGAAAACTTTAGACTGTAAAAATCCAATAACCGGATACCAGTAACTGGCTTAAACCAAAGCCGACTGGTAAAAACTGTCCGAAAGTCGTACGCGCGTAAACGCACGTATGCGTCCGAACCCTTGTCGTAAAACCATACGACCTCTATATCGTTTCGCCTGGAATAGGAAACTCTCTGTGTGGGACTCTAGAGACTCGACTACTACGCTGGCAGTGGGTTTAACCACAGGCCGCAAGCGGCACTAGCTGTACGTAACGGTCCCCAGGTAGTTGTCGATAAGAAGGCCGATGAGGAAACCCATCCGAACTCCTTCTGAGTCTGATGTGACAATCTCCATACAGTCCGGTCCGTTCGTCCAAAACTATCGCATATCGGTCCTAGGGGGGCGGCAAGCGTCAGTCCCCTAATAGCGGTATAAGTCGTGTCGGAGGGAAGCCCATTACACCCTGAGAAACTACTGGAACCTACCAGCAAATCTCGCTTGCCCTGGCCAGGGACTTTGCGTAATGGCTCTCTGACACAGCGCGATATCTACTCCCAATACCGGGAGGGACGAATCCTGTCTAACCGCCACTGCCTCCAAGTGCTCGGGACTGCACCCATCTGCTACCTGTTTGCATGACTCTTTTGAGCCGTGGTAGGGTAGCAATCTAAGAACAGTGGGACACACTCGAGGCGAAGTAGCAGTGTCAATTCTGCGGACTATGCTGTACTCATGTCACCTGGGAACTGTTCACTGACGACTGGTATAAAACCAACCAACAGTTCCCTGTGAGTCCTGTCCGGTGTACCCGTAACCTAACGAGCACCTGTATACTATCTCCAGTACGACGTACTGACGGCTGTGGGACAGACCATCTCCCCAACTGGGATGAGAAGCGTACACACCAGTCTACTCCGGAGTATCGATGCTCTGTCTCGATAATCCAACGACCAGGGACCAGAATAAGGATGTGCTTGTAGACTACCCAGCCCCCACTAGTGTGACTGCCATCACAACGCTGGTAGACAAGCAAGATCCTAAGAGCTCTATCAATACGTACACTCACATATTAAGATAGAAAAACCAAGTAGCATACTACCATGTTTAGCAAGACTGTTATATACATGTGAATATCCCAAGCTTCCATTAAGTAATATACAAACTAGTATGATACAGTAATGGCCTTCTAGGGCATAAACACTAACAATCTCCCACTTGCACTAGGGCCATGTACTGGCATATCGAAGACCAATGATCTCGAGTAGCCTCTCGAACTGAATCTGAGGAAGGGCCTTCGTGAATGGATCAGCAATGTTCTCTTCTGAAGCAACTCTCCGAACCTCGATCTCCTGACGATCAATGATCTCCCTGATCAGGTGATACCGCCTCAAGATGTGTCTGGACTTCTGATGGGACCTTGGTTCCTTCGCTAAAGCTATAGCTCCGTTGTTGTCGCAATACAGAGGTATTGGATCAACTATGGTAGGAACCACCTGAAGTTCTGTTAGGAACTTCTTCATCCAGACTGCTTCTTTTGCGGCATCGCAAGCAGCTATATACTTCGCTTCCATCGTCGAGTCAGCAACGGTGTCCTTCTTGGAGCTCCTCCAGCACACCGCCCCTCCATTGAGGGTAAAGACATAACCCGACATGGACTTGGAATCGTCCTTATCACTCTGGAAGCCGGAATCAGCAAAGGCCTCCAACCTGAGGTCTTTTCCGCCATAAACCTAGAACATCTCCTTAGTCCTCCTCAGGTACTTGAGAATGTTCTTTACTGCTATCCAGTGTTTCTCCCCTGGGTCTGACTGATACCGGCTCACCACGCTTAGTGCGTAAGCTACATCTGGTCTGGTACACAACATCGCATACATTATAGATCCTACCGCAGAAGCATAGGGTATAATAGACATGCGTTCCCTTTCCAAATCAGTCTTGGGAGACATCTCTTTGGAGAGGGTGATTCCATGACAAGCCGGTAGATTACCGCGCTTAGAATCTTTCATACTGAATCTTTTCAGTACAGTGTCGATATACCTGGACTGCGAAAGTCCCAACATCCTCTTGGATTTATCACGATAGATCCGGATCCCCAGAATGTAAGAGGCATCACCCAGGTCTTTCATGGAGAACCTGTGTGACAAGAATCCTTTGACAGATTGTAGCATAGGAATGTCATTTCCTATCAATAGAATGTCATCCACGTACAAGACGAGGAATGCGACACTTCTGGCTACAACTTTACTATATATGCACGGCTCATCTGGATTTTTGATAAAGTCATATTCTTTGACTGTCTCATCAAAACAGATGTTCCAACTCCGCGATGCCTGCTTTAGTCCATAAATGGACTTAAGCAGCTTGCATACTTTCCCGCTGCTCCCACTCTGATTGAAACCCTCTGGCTGATCCATATAGACGCTCTCTTCTAAATTTCCATTCAGAAAAGCCGTCTTTACGTCCATCTGCCAGATTTCATAATCATGGAAGGCAGCAATAGCAAGAAGGATACGAATGGATTTGAGCATAGCCACTGGAGAAAAAGTTTCGTCATAGTCCAAACCAGGTCTTTGACGAAAACCCTTTGCAACAAGTCTAGCTTTATAGGTTTCCACCTGCCCATCTACACCAATCTTTTTCTTGAAGATCCATTTGCATCCTATGGGTTTTACCCCACCTGGAGCAAAGTCCAAAGTCCATACTTTGTTGGTGTACATGGACTCCATTTCGCTTCGCATTGCATCTAGCCATCGTACCGAGTCGCCGCTCTGGATGGCCTGCTGGAAGCTAGTAGGTTCATCATCTTCTATGATGCAATCCTCTCTATCCCCATCTATGAGAAAACCGTAGTATCTCTCAGGCGGATGAGACGGCCTACTACTCCTGCGGAGGGGTGCGGGAATGTTCTGTTCTTCTTGAACCTCTGGTTCTACCAAACTTTCAGTAGCAGCTTGTGGTTCTGGAATTTCTTGCAGTTCTACTGCGCTCCCACTCTTCTGATTTTCTAAAAATTCAGTTTCTAAGAAGTGGGCATGACGAGAAACAAAGACCTTTTGTTCATCTGCGTAATAGAAATAATATCCTTTGGAGTTCTTTGGATATCCCACAAGCTTACACTGTACTGAACGTGCCTCGAGCTTGTCCACATGCTGCTTTTTTACAAAAGCTGGACACCCCCATGTCCTAAAATGTTTTAGACAGGGTTTCTTCCCACTCCACATCTGATATGGTGTGGTAGGCACAGTCTTGGTTGGAACCTGGTTCAAAAGATATGCCGCTGATTCTAGCGCATAACCCCAGAAAGATCGCGGTAACTCAGCATTACTCATCATGGATCGTACCATATCCAATAGGGTTCGATTCCGTCTCTCCGATACACCGTTGTGCTGTGGAGTGTATGGAGGAGTAAGCTGAGAGAGAATTCCTTTCTCTTTTAGGTAACCTAGGAACTCGGCACTTAAGTATTCTCCACCTCGATCAGATCTCAGTGTCTTAATACTTTTGCCTGTTTGGTTTTCCGCTTCACTCTTGTATTCCAGGAATTTCTCAAAGGCCTCTGATTTATGCTTCATTAAGAAAACATATCCATACCTAGAGAAATCATCTGTAAAAGTAATGAAGTAGGAATAACCACCTCTCGCATGTGTAGACATTGGACCACATACATCGCTGTGTATGAGTCCTAAGAGCTCGCTCGCTCTTACTCCTTGTCCAGTGAATGGAGTCTTTGTCATCTTTCCTTTGAGACAAGATTGACAAGTGTCATAAGATTGATATTCGAACGAGTTCAAATATCCTTCTCTATGCAACTTAGTCAACCTTCTCTCATTGATGTGACCCAGTCTACAATGCCATAAGAAAGCTTTATTTAAATCTGGAGTCTTTCTTTTTAGTGTGTTCTGGGTATTGAAAATTTGGAGTTGGTTTAAAACATATATGTCGTTATTTAGTGTACCTGACCCAATCAAACCATGATTAAGGTGGATGTTAACAACATCTCTTACAAACGTGAAATCATAACCTTTATTTGATAACAAGGAAACTGACATGATATTACACGTTAAGCTTGGTACAAAATAACAGTTATGTAAAACCAAAATGTGTCCACTCGTCAATCCTAGGTGATTGTCCCCGACGGACGCAGCTCCCACGCTAGCTCCGTTAGCAACCTTTAGGGTCATATCACCTTCCTTCAGCACTCTACGGTTTCTCAGTGCCTGCAATGAATTGCAAATATGAGATCCTGATCCGGTATCCAATACCCAGGAAGTAGAGTTGATCGACAGACAATTCTCAATTACAAACACACCTGAAGTCGAAGCCACAGCTTGCTTCGGTTCCTGGTTCTTGGCGTTCCACGCCTTGCAATCCTTCTTCCAGTGCCCTTTCCTGTGACAATGGAAGCACTCATCCTGGCCAACTATCGGTACTGCAATCTTTTTCTTTCCCTTCCCTCTCACCTTACTAACACCTCATCTAGGTTTGGGTGCGGCCTTCTTCTTCCTTCCTTTGGCCCTAGTCTTGGACCCGGAAGAAGATGTACCGCCAACAAATATAGAGGGTGTTTCCCTTTCCTTCTGCAAGGTGCCCTCTGCACTCCTTAACATGTTCAGGAGTTCCGCAAGTTCAACTTCTTTTCCTTGAAGGTTGAAGTTGAGGATAAACTGGGCGTAGGTGGGAGGAAGGGACTGGAGAATAAGGTCTGTATAGAGCTCATTATCCAAAGTCGTCCCAAGGTCTGCGAGCTCTTCAATATAGCCGATCATCTTTAGGACATGTTCTCCTACTGATGACCCGACAGCCAACCTCGCTCGAAACAAGTTCTTAGAGGTCTCGTATCTTGCTATACGAGATTGCTCCCCATAAAGTTCCTTTGTATGGAGAAATATGCCATTTAGGGTCATATCCTCGTGCCTCCTCTGATGTTCATTGTTCATCGAGGCAAGCACGATGCACTTGGCTCTCGCGCAATCTAAATCCTAGGTTTTGCGGATTTCCTTATCCGCATTACTGGATTTGGGACCAGGGACAGCAGGTGCCGTAGCGGTGAGGACGTACCCCAGTTTGTCATAGGTCAAAGCCATTTTGACATTCCGCAGCCAATATTTATAGTTTGGCCCTGTCAGTATATTTTTCTCTAAAAGTAACTTAAGTCCAGTCATTTTCAGGGTCGCTGCAATTAGGAGAGAGAGAAGAAAAACTCTTTAGCATGATGCTCTTGCAAGTTTAGAGTGGTTTTTAGTTTATCTAAACTGGATGGCTCCCACTGTTTCTCGAATCCTTCCTCAAACCATAAAAGAAGAATTAGCCAGGACTATTCTCACCGTACAATACTTGCTTAACCGTTCAGCCAGGCTGGTGTCGATACTTCGAGGGAGGTTTTCCAACGCTTTCGCGAAGTTCCTTAATTAAATAACCTCTTTTCTCTGGGGGCGTAACCCCGCTGACACTTTTCTGGACACCTACTAGGTTTATAGCATTGATCGTTAAGTGACGAATATCCTGATAAGTAGCATATACTCACAGTAGGATCGGGATCCAAATATCATCGTCTGATAATGCTGTAGGAATGCTACCAACATTCATCAAACTCAAAATGGTATGCATCTCTTTGCAAATTTCAGTTTCTTTAGAAATTCCCGATATAGATTTTTGCCCCATGCTCTTATGATCTTGACTAAGGGCCAACAAATCATAAGTCACATGTCAAGTTCTGCCCATCATTATCCTGTTGATTTGAACCCATCCGTATACTCTTGACTAAGGGCCAAACAAAGTAATACGACTGTCCCAAACCAACTCATCTATCTATGCAACAAATGAATACCCCAGCAGCTACCAATCACTATGTCTTGACTAAGGGCCAAACAAACATAGCTTGAATACTACTGACCATTCATAAGAAATGACGGAGGGCTACGACTGGTTTTGGCGAAACCGTGAACGTAGTGAACTTGATATAACCGAAGGAACCTGATAGCTTTTAAAAGAAGTGGTTAAATCTCCGCATTTAAAAATATCTGTTTTAAAAATAACCGAGTGGTTTCTTTTTAAATTGTTCCAACGATTTAAACTTGGTTTATTTTCTTTGCATTATAGATAATGTGTCCCATCATTAACCTATCATTGCAGAAAACAACGAAAATACAACGTCCTCTTATGCCATCCGCATTCGCCACGGGGTCCCGTCATTACACGTTAGGTTACTTAACTAACGACAGAGCGGAGGCTGGGCTAGCGCGGGTGCAAAACATAAGTGACGTCTAAATAGCTATAATATATATAGATATTTTACATTCGTCTGACGCAATGATATACATTCCAGAACACAGATAAACTTTATTGGATTTGCAAGCAATCTGTATTTCTTTTGAGCCTGCAAGAAAAGACAGATTACACAGTTGTGATGAATAGCCGTTACCCCACCCTCGACCCCTACGGGTACGACAAACTACCCGCCCGGCAGTTTGTGTACCCCACCTTGGGTCAGTCCTAGGAGCAAAAACAGTAAAATGAAATAATACAACGGTGGCTACAACCGCAACCTGGATGTGCCCCGCAAAATAATATTACAACAAATTACATTTACAACAAATGAATTAAATAATAACCCATTGCAAAACCCCGGCTATACACCACAACAGTCCAATACAGTTTATATGCACAAACAGATATAACCATTACAGAAATGTGCAACCCCCTGCCAACCGACATACTAGCAGTTAGGAGAGGTTTACGAACACATTTATCAATCACAGATATAATCCAATATGCAAATACTGTACAATTTCGATCGATTAAACATCTTTAATATTGCTCCAAAAACTGCTCTGTTAAACTGAAACCTGAGCAAAATTAAAATATACCAGAAAATCCCAAATATTACAGAGAACAATCACCAGAAAAATGAGTCCCTGGATCTTCTAATCGGCGGCGGAAGCGCGGCGGATAGGTGCTATCCGCCGCGGATCCGCGGCGCCGTAGGCGATTCAGGGGACCAAATTTTTTGTGTGTTCTACTGGTGTCATTTCAAGCTTTCTGAACATCCCTGAAAAATTTTTGGACTTCATTTAAAATTCGACAGAAACTTAACAGTTTTAGGGTTTTCCGGCTTCGTTTTTCCGTTCGAAATTCGTACAAATTTGCAATCAAGTTATTTATTGTTTAGCGAGGCTCTGAAACCACTGTAAGTCGATGTAGTACACCCCAATACTTGTGGGGAGGCGGAATTTTCAAAAACGAACTTGTTTAGTGAACGAACACCGACTAACCGCTTGAATCGAAGCTAAACTATAAATAACCAAACAAAAAGTGTTTTTTAACTATTGTGTTTAGGGATTATACCTAATGAAACCAGTCCTTCGTCTTTACGATCTCCTTGTTCTCCTCGGCCTTCTCTAGGTAGTAGACGATCCACCCGAGAGCAAAACTCCAAACTAAACCTCTAACTTGAGGTAACTAATCTTCTTGGATTGCTAATCAAAGAAGATAGAATGAAATAGAGTGATGGTTATGGATTGATTAGTCTTTCTAATCCTTTGATCTCAACTCATGAGGTGTAAGGATTAGTCTTTTGAAGATGAGAGCTTGAGGAGAGAGAATGTGAGAATAATAATGAGATAAGATTGTGAGTATCATAACATATTATGAAGCATTCTCATTAAAGAATAAATGAATAAATGTGATGAATAAGCATGCTTCATAAATGTTAAGTGGTGATTCATTAAGCATGAGTCATTAATCATTTATGGTGCAATAATGACAATGATGAATCACTCTCATGACTCACAAATCTTATCCAAAGTATATGCCATCTAAACCTCCTTAGTCATCACTTCTAGAAGCTTCTCGCATAATTACGAGAACGCCCCTCCAATCCGCAAAAATACGGAAAAACTTTAGACTGTAAAAATCCAATAACCGGATACCAGTAACTGGCTTAAACCAAAGCCGACTGGTAAAAACTGTCCGAAAGTCGTACGCGCGTAAACGCACGTATGCGTCCGAACCCTTGTTGTAAAACCATACGACCTCTATATCGTTTCGCCTGGAATAGGAAACTCTCTGTGTGGGACTCTAGAGACTCGACTGCTACGCTGGCAGTGGGTTTAACCACAAGCCGCAAGCGGCACTAGCTGTACGTAACGGTCCCCAGATAGTTGTCGATAAGAAGGCCGATGAGGAAACCCATCCGAACTCCTACTGAGTCTGATGTGACAATCTCCATACAGTCCGGTCCGTTCGTCCAAGACTATCGCATATCGGGCCTAAGGGGGCGGCAAGCGTCAGTCCCCTAATAGCGGTATAAGTCGTGTCGGAGGGAAGCCCATTACACCCTGAGAAACTACTGGAACCTACCAGCAAATCTCGCTTGCCCTGGCCAGGGACTTTGCGTAATGGCTCTCTGACACAGCGCGATATCTACTCCCAATACCGGGAGGGACGAATCCTGTCTAACCGCCACTGCCTCCAAGTTCTCGGGACTGCACCCAACTGCTACCTGTTTGCACGACTCTTTTGAGCCGTGGTAGGGTAGCAATCTAAGAACAGTGGGACACACTCGAGGCGAAGTAGCAGTGTCAAGTCTGCGGACTATGCTGTACTCATGTCACCTGGGAACTGTTAACTGACGACTGGTATAAAACCAACCAACAGTTCCCTGTGAGTCCTGTCCGGTGTACCCGTAACCTAACGAGCACCTGTATACTATCTCCAGTACGACGTACTGACGGCTGTGGGACAGACCATCTCCCCAACTGGGATGAGAAGCGTACACACCAGTCTACTCCGGAGTATCGATGCTCTGTCTCGATAATCCAACGACCAGGGACCAGAATAAGGATGTGCTTGTAGACTACCCAGCCCCCACTAGTGTGACTGCCATCACAACGCTGGTAGACAAGCAAGATCCTAAGAGCTCTATCAATACGTACACTCACATATTAAGATAGAAAAACCAAGTAGCATACTACCATGTTTAGCAAGACTATTATATACATGTGAATATCCCAAGCTTCCATTAAGTAATATACAAACTAGTATGATACAGTAATGGCCTTCTAGGGCATAAACACTAACAATGCCATCCGCCACGTGTCTTGATCCTAGGGGTCGCCAATATTGAGCATCATCATTAGCCCTTCACTCTTGTCCCGACCAGCCAGCGGGTCGGGTCAGGAGTGGACCACCGGGCCGTCCGGGGTGAGCTCCCTCCTAAGGTTTCGTCGGGACGCGTCCCCGGGCCGCGAGCTGTCTTTTCTGCCAGCGAATCAGGGCGAGATCTCTGCATTTAAGGAAGGTGCGCCAGTTCGTGTATCTTGCCTTTGAAGTGACGGCCCACGTGTCGAGCGTCGGTTGGATGACGCGACGTGTGCAGACCTGCGACGTCTAAATGGGTGCGGTCCAGTGTGGGGATGACAAGTGGAGAAATCGGGGCCGTCAGATGCGAGGAGGCGTCTTGGCGGGAGATGAAGGGCACCATTGGATGAGGTCGCTTGTGGCGATAAAATAGGGGTGGGGCCCGTTTCAGGGCCTATACTCCTTCATATTTCCCGTTCCAAGTCTCGGTTGCTCGGCGCTCGTCTTCTTCCTTCCACTTTCTTTCCCAGAGGATCATTCTTCCCAAGGTTAGATGTCTTCTCTTTTCGAGTCGGTAGATGTCATTGGGGTAGGTTCTAGGAACCCTTTAGGTGAGCCTGAGTCCTTCCGGAGGGCAGGGGTTGGACCCTCTCCCCGGGATCATGTGGCGGGGGCAGCCCCCAGGGAGGAGGCGGTAGATGCTGCCCCCAGTACCTTGTGTTGGATAAGGCATGAGGACGAGCTTGCCAACGCGCGGGCTCGCTTCCACATCCCCTCACGCTATACGCTCCGCCTGGCCAAGGAGGGAGAGAGGGCAGACCAAGTACGGGGCATGGAGATCGCCCTGTATTTGGAAGCATTTTAGGGTGGAATGCGTCTGCCCTTCTCTCCTGAGGTCGTTGAAGCGTTAAACTTCTTCGGGTTAGCCCCCGGTCAGTTGGTGACAAACTCGTGGAGGATTCTCCTCGGGTTCCTGGTCCGCCTGAAGTTACAGGTGATCCCCTTCAGCCTTTCCCTCCTTGATTCTTCCCTCGTCTTCAAAAATCACCCCGGTGGTCGAGCGGGCGACCCGAGGTGGGTTTATCTCTATTTCAGAAAGCGACCAGGGGGCGCAGCTGGGACGGGGGTTGTGGCCCTTCCTTCTTCCATTCACGACTTGAAGAAGAAGTTCTTCTTCGTTTCCCTTCCCGAGGGCGAGGACTGGCCCGTGCCTACAGAGTGGTTGAGGGAGAAGCACTTGCTGGGGAACCAGTCCAGTGATCCCATTGCGGTGAGAGTGGCGTCGTGGGAGCCCATCCCCCGTTTTGACGTGCTGTTGTATGAGAGGGTTCTGAGTTGGGCCGGGCTCAGCCCCGTTGAGTTCGTCGGTAAGTTTAGGTTTTCCATTTTGGTTCGTATATTACCCGTATCGCTGACTCCCTCTACATTTGGTTCTGTGCAAGACCCATGGACATAGACTCGCTTCGGGCTTCAATGCGCCAGCCGAGGCTGGCTGCGAAGGTTGGGGGCGCCTGCTCTTCCCGTTCACAGCTTGCCCCGGCTCCTTCTCCCCCGACGGTAGTGCCCCGCGAGCGCTCGGAAGCGAATCTCTCCCCGGGGCCCAGCAAAACGTCGGGTCGGAGGCGGGCTCGGATTCTGGAGGACCCGGCCTCGGAGGAGGAGACCGGCTCTCCCTCGAGGCCGCTCAATAGGAGATCTACCCGGGGACCGTCTTCGCCGATCACGGTGGAGGAAGGCGGTCTCCAGTTCGCCGTGCCTTTGGGGATATCTGGCGCAGATAGCCTGCTGCATGAGATAGAGTCCATCGCCCAGGAGTCCGTGTAGGTAAGTGCTTGTCTTTCATTATTATTATTCTTTGAGGTTTAGTGCCTCTCTTATCTTCCTGATATCTCTTCTGCCTTTCAGGTCCTTCAGCACGTCGCCCTCGCCTTACGCATGGAGGCCGAGGTGGTAGCCCCGGTGATGAAAGCTGCGGGCCAGCTCGTCTCGCTGGAAGAGAGCTCCAAGTGGGAGCTGGAGGCGATGAAGGCGAGGGTCGTCGCCCTGGAAGGTGAGGTGGAGGCCGGGAAGTGGGAGGTTGCCCGGCACCGCGAGACCGCTGCGGTCGCTGAGGCTAAGCTGAGGACGCTCAGGTGCTGGCCGGCAATCTGAAGAAGACAGTGAAAACCCTCCGGAAGGAGCTGGGGGCAGCGGCCGAGTGGGCGAAGTCGACCGACCTGATGGCGGCCAAGTTGGCCGACCTCTCGGCGGTGAAGGCGGTGGAGGGATACAAGAAGTCGAAAGACTTCTACGATGACTTGGCCGTCGCCACGACCCTCATCTGGCACGAGGCCCTCGACGCTGTTAAGGCCCGAGTGCTGGGGTTCGCCGATGAAGAGCTCCGGGCCCAGTACCCCCTCGCGGACACCAGCGGGAAGGGGTAGGAGATTAATGACGAGGAAGTCTCCGAGGACCCAGCTCGCCTCGTGGTGGATGTCGAGGGCCCCAAGGTCGCTCCTGGCCCCGAGGCCTAAAGCCCCTGTCTTCCTCCTCTTTTTATTTTGCTGCGTCTAGAACTATGTAAGCCTCCGGGCATTTTTTTAAGCTGGGGAGCCAAAAATACCCTCTGTAAAGACCGCCTTTTAGTAATAAAACTTTTTCTTTCTTTGGTTTCCTTGATTTGCGCTTTTGTTCATGAAGAATGCTTGTAAAATTTTTCTTCTTGCGCCGTTGGGCCTCCATGTCAGGTCGGCTATCTGTCTAGCGATCGTCCGTCGAGTTGATTCAAGTGCTGCTGAGGAGAAGGAGTCTCCATGGCCCCGAATTTGAGGGGAGATCGCTCGAGACTTGGATAGACCTGATGCCCCTGGTTGGCAGCTCGGGCCGTCTGCGTATGGTGGATGGAGGGATGTCCGCCTTATTTGGACCGAGCAGGGTAGCTGCCCGGTTGCCTCTTGCGAGGGCTTTTGATCCTTCAGGACGGGGACCGAGCAGGGTTACTGCCCCGTGGCTCTTGGCGAGGACTTTGATCCCTGTCGGTTGTGGTAGGAAGCTACCAGCCGGGGATAGCCGAGCAAGGACTCGACTGCCTCTGGGAGGACTTTGGTCCTTGGCGCGGGAGGGGCTGTAGAAGCCTACCAAGGGCCCTTGGCCGGGCAGGGTTACTGCCCGGTGCTTCTTGGCGAGGGCTTTTGTTATCACGCCCCGCTTCCCAGAGTACGCTAAGATGGGCACGAGACATAGCCAACCATGCTACCTGTGGGTAGGAAGTATCCATCCACAGTCACATTACGGTTGTAGAGATATCAAGAATAAAAAAATAACTATCTAATACATGTCCATAAGCCAAGATAACATGAGTCAAGAATAATAAAAGTGTGGAAGCAAAAGATCCAATACAAAATAACTGGAATGTATGTCCCATAATGCGGGCTCACATCAGGAATAAAATGCAGAAAGTAAGAGAACTAACTACTACTGAATCCTCACTGCTCAGCCTGCTGGCTGAAGTACTCCTACTCGGAATGCAGCAAAGGTACGGAATCTGGGCCATGCAAAACCCAGACATCAGCGCGTCATGTCATCAAGTAATAAAATATAAACAGGGTAACAGGCAATGCAAATACAATCATGAATGGTAAAACAGGTATAACAGCAATATAAATCGGGACGGTGAAGGGTAGTGTGCAGTAAGTAAGCTAAACTGGTCTATTGGGTTATCTACTCTCAAGTCTTTGAAATCAATTTGATGAATCATCGATGTAACTCAATAGTATCCCATGCATGCCCGGGACCACGGTCTAAGACTCTCGGGCTGAAACCGAGACGTACCGCTAGGCACTAACAGGAAAAGGGTACAGACCAACGATGTCAGCAGCATCGTCACGAGGCGGGCCTAGCCTAAAAACTGATCAGTAAAAGCAAGCAACTGTCGAGTTACAAGTCAGGTTTCATCATTGATTTCCCCATACCCCCAAGCTATATGTGTCAAGTCAGGTGTTCCGTAATCAAGAACTAATGCCAACACAGGATCAGGTAGGTGCAGGTTTGTCTGGATAGATAACAGGAACGGTCCGTAAGGACTACATGTCAGGTTTGTTGGCATTAGACATAAGATCATGTAACAGGTAAAGCCATGGTACATCAGGTCAAGTCGAGTAGTGTATTTAGATGTCATGTCATGTAAAGAGTGTACGGTACCATGTCAGGTCAAGTAATATGTGTAGCAAGTCACGTCAGGGTGTACAAGATAACATGCGGATGCTCATAATCGACTAACATAATCATGGTTAAGAATAAACAAGCATGGTACTATCATAGCAATAAACGGGCACAGTAACATGATAGCAATAGGTGCAGATTAAACTACTCAGTTGCACAGTTATCAGTTTGGTTTAAGGAATAGTTTTAACGTTTCAGGGATGCAGTATAACTCATATGGATGATAAAATCATATTAATATGTATTAAAACAATCTAGAGATGCAATTGAATGTGAATAAAACTAAAGGTATGCAATAGGTCGTCCGATAGGGTAAAACTACAAAAAAGGTAATATGGCTATAAAACAATTGTGATTATGTGATCTAACATATACATGTGATTACTAGGTATAATCAACTAGATGCAACAATTAAGTTTCAAGTTCTAGACTAGAAAATATATAAACAGAACGTTGTGCGGTTAACTGGAAATTCAAGACTTTCGATTCTATCTAGAGATTTAATAGGAAAATAGATAAATTAATATAAGAATAGTTTAAATAGCATGTAGCAAGTTTCACTTGCCTCGACGGATCGCGATACAGGAAATGGAACGTCTCACGTCGGCGAGAAAGGTCGTGACGCGTGCACGGTACACGGAATGAGTCCAAACGACGAACAGTGGAATCACACGGGTCAGAGGTCCTCGCTGGGTCGTCGGGATCGTCGACGTCTCGGCCAACTCCGACGATCTTGTTAAAACAGCGAATACAAGAAACAAGGATTTAAGAAAAGAAAAAGGAAGGCAAGAAGAAAGAGAGTAGAGGAGGAAGGTGTGTACGAAGGCTTACTGGGTTGCAGAAGGGTGTGCCAGCAATGACGGCGAGATCGACGGCGGTGAGGAACTCCGGCGAAAGGTTTCTGAAGATCTAGGGTTTAGTTAGGGTTTGGGCTCGGGTAGAAGTTGCTGGGGTTTTGGTGTGCAGGATTTGGTTGCTGGAGGGAGATAAGAGGAGATGGGAGATGGTGATGACAATAGGAAGTGGTCGGCGACGCTGGGAGTCGGCGTTGGGTTCCCAGGTCTCGCCGGGTGTGATGTGCAGGGGAAGAGAGACTCGGGGAGAAAGAAAGGAAGAGAATAGAATGGAGACGAGGAGGAGGATGAGAAGAGGATGAGGTGAGTGTGACGAGGAGGCGAAGCTTTTAGGGTTAGGGTTTCGTGGGAGGTGCTGGGTTTCATGGGAAGGAGCTGCGGGGGTTTTTAAAGGAGGGAGAAGAAGGAAATATGAAGGGAGGTGACGGGATCTCCAACGCGTTGACGGGACTCGAGAAGTATACAGTGTTTGCGAGATGTGAGAGAGTGGGTGCGAGAGGAGAGAGAAAGAGAAGGGGAGAGAGAGAGAGCTGCGGAGGAGAGAGAAGGAGAGAGAGAAAGGGATTAGCGCTCATGGAGCCCAGGTGCAGGCAGAGGAAGGACCTGATTGGTTCGTGGTGAATAAAAAATATAAGGAGAAGGGAAAGAAAGATTGTCTGGGGTTTTGATTGGCTAGGAAAAAATTTAAAAGGATTTTTAAAATAGGAAAGATTTTCTGGTTGGTTGGAGAGAAGATTAGGAAAATAATAAATAAAGATTTACTAATAGGTTTTAAGATATTGCCAGCTTAAAACTGTAATAGAAATAGAAGAGGTAAAATTATAATTCGGCTTTGAATTTAAAATTCGAGTAATTGAATTTTAGCGGGATGTAAAACATTTCAGAAAAGCGCCCGGGTCGGGTCCAAAAATATGAATTTGAAACATGAAAATTATTACCAAGTTCCAAAAATTGAAATGAAGGATTTTGTACTGAAAAAGCATACCCCCAAGAACGGACGCACGTACTTGCGCGTAGACGTCCAAACACGTCCGTTCCACTAAACGGGATGAGAACAAGATACAAGGACGCTATCACAGGGTTAGGGTATCGAGTAGGCCAAGACAAGTATATTTTAAATTATTTCAAATGAATTAAATTGTTATATGCAAGAATATGAAATGTCGGGGTAAACTATAACTAGTAACAGCCAAAGCATGATAAATGAAATAAATAACACAACAACCCATACGGTAACATAAATTTATAGAACTGGACTCGGTTGTTACATTATACCCAACTACAAAAAGAATTTCGTCCTCGAAATTCCAAGAATACAAAGATAGACGACAAACAAACTACAAGAAAAGATGAGGAAACTTCTGCCGGATTTCATCTTCTCATTCCCAAGTGGACTCTCCATGTGAGCGACTACCCCAAGAAACAAGTTCAAGGGGGATAACTTTGTTCTTAAGAACCTTTTCCCTTCGATCCACAATTTCAACCGGTCGCTCCTCAAAAGTCAAATCTTCTCGTACAGTCAGCTCCGAATGATCCAATACATGCGTTTCATCCCGAACATACTTACGGAGTTGAGATACGTGAAACACATCGTGCACATTCGCCAAGGACTGCGGTAACGCCAAACGATACGCTACCTCGCCATCACACTCCAAGATCTCGAAAGGTCCGACGAACCGAGGACTGAGTTTTCCTTGACTTCCAAAACGAATCACCCCTCTAGTCGGTGATATCTTCAAGAATACCAAATCACCCACGGCGAACTCTAGAGGTCTTCTCGACGTATCTGCCCAACTCTTCTGTCTGTCTTGTGCTGCTTTCATATAATTCCGGATAGCATTAACTTTATCAATGGTCTGCACAACCAAGTCTGGTCCCAACAATCTTCATTCACCAACATCTTCCCAACAAACCGGCGAACGGCACTTGCGACCCTACAAAGCTTTGAATGGAGCCATCTGAATCGTCGCCTGAAAACTGTCGTTGTAAGAAAACTCCACCAAATGTAGATGATCCACCCATGAACCCTTGAAGTCCAACATGCAAGCTCTCAACATATCTTCAAGAGTTTGGATCCTTCTCTCCGACTGGCCATCTGTTTGAGGATGATAAGTTGTACTAAACTTCAATCGAGTCCCCAAACTTTCCTGTAAACTCCTCCAGAAGTGTGATAAAATCCGAGTGTCACGATCGGACACGATGCTCACCGGTACTCTATGCAATCTTACAATCTCCTGCATGTACCGCTCCGCCAAAGTTTCTGTTGATTGACCAACCCGAAAAGGAATGAAATGAGCTGCTTTGGTCAAACGATCAACAATCACCCATACTGCATTGTTGCCTTTTGGACTCCACGGTAAAGCTGTCACGAAATCCATGGTTATATGTTCCCACTTCCACTGAGGAATCAGAAGTGGTTGCAATAAACCAGCAACCCTTTGATGTTCAGCCTTAACTTGCTGACACACCAAGCACTTTGCCACAAAGCGAGCAATCTCCTGTTTCATACCTTCCCACCAGAAATGCTGTCGTATGTCTCGGTACATATTCGTGCCTCCTGGATGTACGGAATAAGCTGAGCTGTGCGCCTCCTTCATAAGTTCTTCACGAATATCTCCTTTTGGCACACATAAATGTCTACCATATCTCAACGAACCATCTTCATGGATCAGTAAATCCGTTCGAAGTCCAACTTCAACCTGTTCTCGAAACTTTTGCAATCTAGGGTCCTGCGGTTGCGCTGCTTTAATATTCTCGATCAACGACGAATGTACCTGCAGCTGCATCAACTGTCCCGAAGAATGCGGCAGCACAACCTCCAAATTAAACCTCCGAAAGTCTTCAACGAGTTCCTTTTGCGTAGTCAACATCTGAATAGCTGGTAACCGACCGAGCGCATCCGGCACGACATTAACCTTCCCCGGATGGTACTTAAGATCAAGATCGCAGTCAGCCATCAGCTCCAACCATCTACGTTGCCTCATATTAAGCTCCTTCTGCGTGAACACATACTTCAAGCTTTTATGATCAGTGAACACCTCGACCCTTTCGCCCAAAAGGGAGTGTCTCCAAATCTTCAAAGCGAAGATCACAGCCGCAAGCTCCAAGTCGTGAGTTGGGTAATTCTTCTCATGGGTCTTCAACTGTATCGATGCGTACGCTACAACCTTCCCATGCTGCATCAAAACACATCCCAATCCTTTCCCAGATGTGTCGCTGTGAATCACCAATCCTCCGGAATTGTCTGGCAGGGTCAGAATAGGAGCGGTTATCAATCTCTGCTTCAACGTCTCGAAAGCTGACACACACCTGTCCGTCCACACAAAAGGTATCTCCTTGCGCGTAAGCTTGGTCAACGGCTTCGCCAGACGAGCAAAGTTCTCCACAAATCTTCTGTAATACCCGGCGAGTCCAAGAAAACTTCTTATCTCCGCAACATTCTTCGGAATCGGCCAATCTCGAACTGCTGCAATCTTTTCTGGATCGATGGCGATTCCTTCGCCAGACACGACATGCCCCAAAAACTTTACTTCTTCCAGCCAAAACTCGCACTTGCTCATCTTCGCATATAACTTCTCTTGTCTCAACGTCTGCAGTGCGTTCTTCAAATGTTCTGCATGCTCTTCAATACTCTTCGAGTAAACCAGAATATCGTCAATGAATACCACAATAAACTGGTCAAAGAATGGTGAAAAGATTCGGTTCATCAAGTCCATGAATATCGCCGGTGCATTCGTTACTCCGAAGGGCATCACTAAGTACTCGTAATGTCCATACCGAGTTCGGAACACCGTCTTGCAAATATCCTCTACTTTCACTCGGACATGATGATATCCGGATCGAAAATCCAGCTTCGAGAATACCCTCACGCCACTAAGCTGCTCAAATAGTTCGCCAATGCGAGGGATCGGGTACTTGTTCTTAATAGTCACCCGGTTTAATTCTCAATAGTCGATGCACATCCTTCTTATGCCATCTTTCTTCTTGACTAGAAAAACTGGAGCTCCCCAAGGCGAGTTACTGCTTCGAATCCAACCCTTCTCGAGTAACTCAGTAACCTGCTTCTTAACTTCCTCCAATTCCACTAGTGCCATTGGATAATACGCTTTAGAAACTGGCGCTGCACCAGGAATAAGATTAATTGCGAACTCCATGTCTCGCTTCGGCGGTAATCTTGATATATCTTCAAACGCGTCCATAAAATCGCGAACAACAGCTGGCTCCTCACCTTTATCAACCTCCATTGATGCAAGAATATTAGTTGTCGGCCTAGCCCTAAACTCTACTGGCCCGACAGAACTGCTTCCTCCAGTGAAGGTAAACTCGGGATGTCCGGGAATCTGGAAAATTACTTTCTTTGCCCAACAATCGATATGAGCGTGGAAAGTGCCAAGAAAATCCATTCCCAAGATGACTTCGTAGCTGCCTGTATCAATTACCAAGAAATCTGCAAAAAGCTCCCGTCCGCAAACAACAACTGCACAATCTTTACATTCTCTACTAGATATGATTTTCCCATTCCCAGTGTGTATGTCCCAGAAACTAGACATGGGCGTGCAGGTAATCGAGTGTGTAGCTATAAACTTGGACGACATAAAACAATGGGATGCACCAGAATCAAATAACGCTAATGCGGGAAAACCATGAACGAGTAAAATACCTGAGACAACTTCTCCTGAAGCCTTAGCTTCCTCAGCCGTCAATGTAAAAACTCGAGCCTGATTGGGTCCTTGAGTCAGCTGCTTCTGTCCCTGAAACGGTTTCTGCGGAGGCTTTTGAATATCATCCCTTGTGCGAAGCTTCGACGGACAAGCATTGACAGTATGATCCGCCGATCCACAAACCAGAAAAAGTCCCCGCATCCTGCGACATTCCCTTTGCAAATGTCCGGGTAAGTGGCAATAGCTACAAACCACGTGCTTCCTCTGATCAACGACAGCAGGCTTCTTCATCGGTGTTACACCACAACGGTCCACTGGAATACCTCTGCGTCCATGAGCTCGGTTTGGTATAAATGCCGGCTTCCTAACCGTAACTGTTGTCTGCTGTGAACTCCCAGTCTTCCCAGATAGGCTCTGCTGTTCTCGGGCTGCCGTAAGTACCTATGAGAAAGTGGTCAAACTCAGGGAGACAATCTGCCTCTGGATGTCCATATCCAAACTGCGCATGAACCTCCTTGCCCTGTCTGCATCGTTGGCAACTAAAGGTCCAGCGAATCTACTGAGCCGTGTCCACTCGGTTTCATGTACATCCACAGGTGCACCGTTCTGCCTTAGACTGATGAACATCTCTTCCATTTCCTCCCGTGCGATCCGCGGGAAGAACTTCTCCACGAAACTCTTCGAAAAATCCACCCACTTGATCGGCTTGGGCAAGCGGGTCTCCTCCACAAGCCACCATTCACGGGCGTAGTCCACTAACTGAATGTGCACCACATCCACCCTTCTATCATCTGGGATCTGCACCGCAATAAGTAAGTTCTCCATGTCAACTAGCCACTGCTCCGCTGGCAACGGCTCCTCCAAACCAGTAAAGACAGACGGACGCAATCGCCTGAAATCTGCTACGGTCCCCACTCGATCCACTGGTCTGGCTCCAACATTGTTCACGGACTGCTGAACGGTCCGCAAAGCTTCCTGAAACGATTCAGCTTGCTGCTGGATCAGCTCGGTCTGCCTCTTTTGATTCTCCAACATCCCACGTATTACTCCAAGCATAGCGGCTTCATCAACACGCCTTTGGTACGTCTTCAGATTCTTGTCTGCCATGTTCCTGAAATCAAAACACCCAAATATTAGCATGATAACAGATTCAAAATATAGATCAAGGCTAGAACTCCGAGTTACTTAAATAGAGTACCGCATTGTAACTATGACGCGGTATCATAGATACAATTACATAACTCCACCCAAGTCGCCTAAGTTCTAGAGATAAACAAGGATCAGGTTTCGAGTCAATATGCAAAGGAAGTTTGCACACCGTAAAAAATATAATCAGGAGGAGGTTAGATTCAAGAATGGTGAAATAGCAAGGTGGCAGGACATGTTTCCTAAACACGGGTATTCTGATTCGTGTATTGGGTACAATACCCAACTACAAAAGAATCAAACCCGATTATCCTATGGCTTTGATACCAAAAGAACCATGTCACGCCCTGCTTCCCAGAGTACGCTAAGATGGGCACGTGACATAGCCAACCATGCTACCTGTGGGTAGGAAGTATCCATCCACAGTCACATTACGGCTGTAGAGATATCAAGAATAAAAAAATAACTATCTAATATATGTCCATAAGCCAAGATAACATGAGTCAAGAATAATAAAAGTGCGGAAGCAAAAGATCCAATACAAAATAACTGGAATGTATGCCCCATAATGCGGGCTAACATCAGGAATAAAATGCAGAAAGTAAGAGAACTAACTACTACCGAATCCTCACTGCTCAGCCTGCTGGCTGAAGTACTCCTGCTCGGAATGCAGCAAAGGTACGGAATCTGGGCCATGCAAAATCCAGATGTCAGCGCGTCATGTCATCAAGAAATAAAATATAAACAGGGTAACAGGCAATGCAAATACAATCATGAATGGTAAAACAGGTATAACAGCAATATAAATCAGGACGGTGAAGGGTAGTGTGCAGTGAGTAAGCTAAACTGGTCTATTGGGTTATCTACTCTCAAGTCTTTGAAATCAATTTGATGAATCATCGATGTAACTCAATAGTATCCCGTGCATGCCCGGGACCACGGTCTAAGACTCTCGGGCTGAAACCGAGACGTGCCGCTAGGCACTAACAGGAAAAGGGTACAGACCAACGATGTCAGCAGCATCGTCACGAGGCGGGCCTAGCCTCAAAACTGATCAGTAAAAGCAAGCAACTGTCGAGTTACAAGTCAGATTTCATCATTGATTTCCCCATACCCCCAAGTTATATGTGTCAAGTCAGGTGTTCCGTAATCAAGATCTAATGCCAACACAGGATCAGATAGGTGCAGGTTTGTCTGGATAGACAACAGGAACGGTCCTTAAGGACTACATGTCAGGTTTGTTGGCATTAGACACAAGATCATGTAACAGGTAAAGCCATGGTACATCAGGTCAAGTCGAGTAGTGTATTTAGATGTCATGTCATGTAAAGAGTGTACGGTACCATGTCAGGTCAAGTAATATGTGTAGCAAGTCACGTCAGGGTGTACAAGATAACATGCGGATGCTCATAATCGACTAACATAATCATGGTTATGAATAAACAAGCATGGTACTATCAGAGCAATAAACGGGCACAGTAACATGATAGCAATAGGTGCAGATTAAACTACTCAGTTGCACAGTTATCAGTTTGGTTTAAGGAATAGTTTTAACGTTTCAGGGATGCAGTATAACACATGTGGATGATAAAATCATATTAATATGTATTAAAACAATCTAGAGATGCAATTGAATGTGAATAAAGCTAAAGGTATGCAATAGGTCGTCCGATAGGGTAAAACTACAAAAATGGTAATATGGCTATAAAACAATTGTGATTATGTGATCTAACATATACATGTGATTACTATGTATAATCAACTAGATGCAACAATTAAGTTTCAAGTTCTAGACTAGAAAATATGCAAACGGAACGTTATGCGGTTAACTGGAAATTCAAGACTTTCGATTCTATCTAGAGATTTAATAGGAAAATAGATAAATTAATATAAGAATACTTTGAATAGCATGTAGCAAGTTTCACTTGCCTCGACGGATCGCGATACGGGAAACGGAACGTCTCGCGTCGGCGAGAAAGGTCGTGACGCGTGCACGGTACACGGAATGAGTCCAAACGACGAACAGTGGAATCACACGGGTCAGGGGTCCTCGCTGGGTCGTCAGGATCGTCGACGACGCGGCCAACTCCGACGATCTTGTTAAAACATGGTTTTAAGAAAAGAAAAAGGAAGGCAAGAAGAAAGAGAGTAGAGGAGGAAGGTGTGTACGAAGGCTTACTGGGTTGCAGAGGGGTGTGCCAGCAATGACGGCGAGATCGACGGCGGTGAGGAACTCCGGCGAAAGGTTTCTGAAGATCTAGGGTTTAGTTAGGGTTTGGGCTCGGGTAGAAGTTGCTGGGGTTTTGGTGTGCAGGATTTGGTTGCTGGAGGGAGAACAGAGGAGAGGGGAGATGGCGATGACAATAGGAAGTGGTCGGCGACGCTGGGAGTCGGCGTTGGGTTCCCAGGTCTCGTCGGGTGTGATGTGCAGGGGAAGAGAGACTCGGGGAGAATGAGAGGAAGAGAATAGAATGGAGACGAGGAGGAGGATGAGAAGAGGATGAGGTGAGGGTGACGAGGAGGCGAAGCTTTTAGGGTTAGGGTTTCGTGGGAGGTGCTGGGTTTCATGGGAAGGAGCTGCGGGGGTTTTTAAAGGAGGGAGAAGAAGGAAATATGAAGGGAGGTGACGGGATCTCCAACGCATTGACGGGACTCGAGAAGTATACAGTGTTTGCGAGATGTGAGAGAGTGGGTGCGAGAGGAGAGAGAAAGAGAAGGGGGAGAGAGAGAGCTGCGGAGGAGAGAGAAGGAGAAAGAGAAAGGGATTAGCGCTCGTGGAGCCCAGGTGCAGGCAGAGGAAAGACCTGATTGGTTCGTGGTGAATAAAAAATATAAGGAGAAGGGAAAGAAAGATTGTCTGGTGTTTTGTTTGGCTAGGAAAAAATTTAAAAGGATTTTTAAAATAGGAAAGATTTTCTGGTTGGTTGGACAGAAGATTAGGAAAATAATAAATAAAGATTTACTAATAGGTTTTAAGATATTGCCAGCTTAAAACTGTAACAGAAATAGAAGAGGTAAAATTATAATTCGGCTTTGAATTTAAAATTCGAGTAATTGAATTTTAGCGGGAAGTAAAACATTTCAGAAAAGCGCCCGGGTCGGGTCCAAAAATATGAATTTGAAACATGAAAATTATTACCAAGTTCCTAAAATTGAAATGAAGGATTTTGTACTGAAAAAGCATACCCCCAAGAACGGACGCACGTACGTGCGCGTAGACGTCCAAACACGTCCGTTCCACTAAACGGGATGAGAACACGATGCAAGGACGCTACCACAGGGTTAGGGTATCGAGCAGGCCAAGACAAGTATATTTTAAATTATTTCAAATGAATTAAATTGTTATATGCAAGAATATGAAATGTCGGGGTAAACTATAACTAGTAACAGCCAAAGCATGATAAATGAAATAAATACCACAACAACCCATACGGTAACAGAAATTTGTAGAACTGGACTCGGTTGTAACATTATACCCAACTACAAAAAGAATTTCGTCCTCGAAATTCCAAGAATACAAAGATAGACGACAAACAAACTACAAGAAAAGATGAGGAAACTTCTGCCGGATTTCATCTTCTCGTTCCCAAGTGGACTCTCCATGTGAGCGACTACCCCAAGAAACAAGTTCAAGGGGGATAACTTTGTTCTTAAGAACTTTTTCCCTTCGATCCACAATTTCAACCGGTCGCTCCTCAAAAGTCAAATCTTCTCGTACAGTCAGCTCCGAATGATCCAATACATGCATTTCATCCCGAACATACTTACAGAGTTGAGATACGTGAAACACATCGTGCACATTCGCTAAGGACTGCGGTAACGCCAAACGATACGCTACCTCGCCAACACACTCCAAGATCTCGAAAGGTCCGTCGAACCGAGGATTGAGCTTTCCTCGACTTCCAAAATGAATCACCCCTCTAGTCGGTGATATCTTCAAGAATACCAAATCACCCACGGCGAACTCTAGAGGTCTTCTCGACGTATCTGCCCAACTCTTCTGTCTGTCTTGTGCTGCTTTCATATGATTCCGGATAGCATTAACTTTATCAACGGTCTGCACAACCAAGTCTGGTCCCAACAATCTTCGTTCACCGACATCTTCCCAACAAACCGGCAAACGACACTTGCGACCATACAAAGCTTCGAATGGAGCCATCTGAATCGTCGCCTGAAAACTGTCGTTGTAAGAAAACTCCACCAAATGTAGATGATCCTCCCATGAACCCTTGAAGTCCAACATGCAAGCTCTTAACATATCTTCAAGAGTTTGGATCGTTCTCTCCGACCGGCCATCTGTTTGAGGATGATAAGCTGTACTAAACTTCAATCGAGTCCCCAAACTTTCCTGTAAACTCCTCCAGAAGTGTGATAAAAACCGAGTGTCACGATCGGACACGATGCTCACCGGTACTCCATGCAATCTTACAATCTCTTGCATGTACCGCTCCACCAAAGTTTCTGTTGATTGACCAACCCGAAAAGGAATGAAATGAGCTGCTTTGGTCAAACGATCAACAATCACCCATACTGCATTGTTGCCTTTTGGACTCCGCGGTAAAGCTGTCACGAAATCCATGGTTATATGTTCCCACTTCCACTGAGGAATCGGAAGTGGTTGCAATAAACCAGCAACCCTTTGATGTTCAGCCTTAACTTGCTGACACACCAAGCACTTTGCCACAAGCGAGCAATCTCCTGTTTCATACCTTCCCACCAGAAATGCTGTCGTATGTCTCGGTACATCTTCGTGCCTCCTGGATGTACGGAATAAGCTGAGTTGTGCGCCTCCTTCATAAGTTCTTCACGAATATCTCCCTTTGGCACACATAAACGGCTACCATATCTCAACGAACCATCTTCATGGATCAGTAAATCCGTTTGAAGTCCAGCTTCAACCTGTTCTCGAAACTTTTGCAATCTAGGGTCCTACGGTTGCGCTGCTTTAATATTCTCGATCAATGACGAATGTACCTGCAGCTGCATCAACTGTCCCGAAGAATGCGACAACACAACCTCTAAATCAAACCTCCGAAAGTCTTCAACGAGTTCCTTCTGCGTAGTCAACATCTGAATAGCTGGTAACCGACCGAGCGCATCCGGCACGACATTAACCTTCCCCGGATGGTACTTAAGATCAAGATCGCAGTCAGCCATCAGCTCCAACCATCTATGTTGCCTCATATTAAGCTCCTTCTGCGTGAACACATACTTCAAGCTCTTATGATCAGTGAACACCTCGACCCTTTCTCCCAAAAGGTAGTGTCTCCAAATCTTCAAAGCGAAGATCACAGCCGCAAGCTCCAAGTCGTGAGTTGGGTAATTCTTCTCATGGGTCTTCAACTGTATCGATGCGTACGCTACAACCTTCCCATGCTGCATCAAAACACATCCCAATCCTTTCCCAGATGTGTCGCTGTGAATCACCAATCCTCCGGAATTGTCTGGCAGGGTCAGAATAGGAGCGGTTATCAATCTCTGCTTCAACGTCTCGAAAGCTGACACACACCTGTCCGTCCACACAAAAGGTACCTCCTTGCGCGTAAGCTTGGTCAACGGCTCCGCCAGACGAGCAAAGTTCTCCACAAATCTTCTGTAATACCCGGCGAGTCCAAGAAAACTTCTTATCTCCGCAACATTCTTCGGAATCGGCCAATCTTGAACTGCTGCAATCTTTTCTGGATCGACGGCGATTCCTTCGCTAGACACGACATGCCCCAAAAACTTTACTTCTTCCAGCCAAAACTCGCACTTGCTCATCTTCGCATATAACTTCTCTTGTCTCAACGTCCGCAGTGCGATCTTCAAATGTTCTGCATGCTCTTCAATACTCTTCGAGTAAACCAGAATATCGTCAATGAATACCACAATAAACTGGTCCAAGAATGGTGAAAAGATTCGTTTCATCAAGTCCATGAATATCGCCGGTGTATTCGTTACTCCGAAGGGCATCACTAAGTACTCGTAATGTCCATACCGAGTTCGGTACGCCGTCTTGCAAATATCCTCTGCTTTCACTCGGACCTGATGATATCCGGATCGCAAATCCAGCTTCGAGAATACTCTCGCGCCACTAAGCTGCTCAAATAGTTCGCCAATGCGAGGGATCAGGTACTTGTTCTTAATAGTCACCCGGTTTAATTCTCGATAGTCGATGCACATCCTTCTTATGCCATCTTTCTTCTTGACTAGAAGAACTGGAGCTCCCCAAGGCGAGTTACTGCTTCGAATCCAACCCTTCTCGAGTAACTCAGTAACCTGCTTCTTAACTTCCTCCAATTCCACTGGTGCCACTGGATAATACGCTTTAGAAACTGGCGCTGCACCAGGAATAAGATTAATTGCGAACTCCACATCTCGCTTCGGCGGTAATCCTGATATATCTTCAAACACGTCCATATAATCGCGAACAAAAGCTGGCTCCTCACCTTTATCAACCTCCATTGATGCAAGAATATTAGTTGTCGGCCTAGCCCTAAACTCGACTGGCCCGACAGAACTGCTTCCTCCAGTGAAGGTAAACTCGGGATGTCCGGGAATCTGGAAAATTACTTTCTTTTCCCTACAATCGATGTGAGCATGGAAAGTGCTAAGAAAATCCATTCCTAAGACGACTTCGTAGCTGCCTATATCAATTACCAAGAAATCTTCAAAAAGCTCCCGTCCGCAAACAACAACTGCACAATCTTTACATTCTCTACTAGATATGATTTTCCCATTCCCAGTGTGTATGTCCCAGAAACTAGACAGGGGCGTGCAGGTAATCGAGTGTGTAGCTATAAACTTGGACGACATAAAACAATAGGATGCACCAGAATCAAATAACGCTAATGCGGGAAAACCATGAACGAGTAAAATACCTGAGACAAATTCTCCTGAAGCCTTAGCTTCCTTATCCGTCAATGTAAAAACTCGAGCCTGATTGGGTCCTTGAGTCAGCTGCTTCTGTCCCTGAAACGGTTTCTGCGGAGGCTTCTGAATATCATCCCTTGTGCGAAGCTTCGACGGACAAGCATTAACAGTATGATCCGACGATCCACAAACCAGACAAAGTCCCCGCATCCTGCGACATTCCTTTGCAAATGTCCGGGTAAGTGGAAATAGCTACAAACCACGTGCTTCCTCTGATCAACGACAGCAGGCTTCTTCATCGGTGTTACACCACAACGGTCCACTGGAATACCTCTGCGTCCATAAGCTCGGTTTGGTACAAATGCCGGCTTCCTAACCATAACTGTTGTCTGCTGTGAACTCCCAGTCTTCCCAGATAGGCTCTGCTGTTCTCGGGCTGCCGTAAGTACCTGTGAGAAAGTGTTCAAACCCAGGGAGACAATCTGCCTCTGGATGTCCACATCCAAACTGCGCATGCACCTCCTTGCCCTGTCTGCATCGTTGGCAACTAAAGGTCCAGCGAGTCTACTGAGCCGTGTGCACTCGGCTGCATGTACATCAACAGGTGCAATGTTCTGCCTTAGACTGATGAACTTCTCTTCCATTTCCCTCCGTGCAATCTGCGGGAAGAACTTCTCCAGGAAACTCTTCGAAAAATCCGCCCACTTGATCGGCTTGGGCAAGCGGGTCTCCTCCACAAGCCACCATTCACGGGCGTAGTCCACTAACTGAATGTGCACCACATCCACCCTTGTATCATCCGGGATCTGCGCCGCAATAAGTAAGTTCTCCGTGTCAACTAGCCACTGCTCCGCTGGCAACAGCTCCTCCAAACCAGTAAAGACAGACGGACCCAAACGCCTGAAATCTGCTACGGTCCCTGTTCCCCTCCGAAAGACGGCCTAGACTTTGCGTCTGTGCCTGAGGTTCGGGGCAGATGCTATTTGGTTTTATCCGTTCACCTCTCCGAAGATGCCAAGTTGATTTATGGCACCGTGTATCGGAGGTTTAGACGGATGCGGCAGATGTAGCGGACTTCGTCAGATTCCCCCTCGATTGAGGGGTTTTTGATTGTGGGGACGCTCTTCCCTGCAGGCGCAAGCCCCTGCAGTTAATTACGCTACTGCATCGCAGTAACAACTTTCTCCTTCTCCAGAATTTCACTTAGTGTCGTGGGTGTTTGTTTTATTTGTGGTTGCCCGTGGATTGTATACGGAGACTGAGTAATGCCGTCGCCCGTAGGACGTGGTTTAGTCCAAATCCGTATTTACTTAGATTTGGGTTTGGTGTTTTTAGTTTAAGGATACGCTAGCCTCGTTGAGGCTAATATCAACTTAAACGTGATTCTTTTAATATATGGCCGTCGGGACTCATCACCTCTCTAACTTCGTTGAAGGATTACAACGACAAGTGTCACAGGAGTTCAAAGATGTACCCTCGAACCGAAGTTGATTTAGGTTTTTTTATAGTCCATTTGAGTGTTTAAGGATACGTTAGCCGCGTTTGGGGCTAAGATCAACTTAAACGGTTGTTAAGGATACGTTAGTCCAGTTTGAGACTAAGATCAACTTAACGGGACCGTTTAGATCCGACAAAAGAGCATTTGGACTCTATTGTGCCAGTTTAGGGACGTGGTGGTCCATATTCCAGTTTAGGGACGTGGTGGTCTGATATTAGTTTAGGGACGTTTCGGTCCGATATTAGTTTAGGGACGTTTCGGTCCGATATTAGTTTAAGGACGTTTCGGTCCATCATTAGTTTAAGGACATTTCGGTCAGATATTAGTTTAGGGACGTTTCGGTCCGATATTAGTTTAAGGACGTTTCGGTCCATCATTAGTTTAGGGACGTTTCGGTCCGATATTAGTTTAAGGACGTTTCGGTCCATCATTAGTTTAAGGACATTTCGGTCCGATATTCCCATTTTGGGGTAAATATTAGTTTAAGGACGTTTCGGTCCACGAGTTTAAGGACCCCGCAGTCCATATTGGTGTGTGGTCGTTGGGACCCGTCACCTCTTTGACGTCGTTGAGGAATTACAACGATGGATGTCATAGGAGTTCGGAGATGTACCCTCGAACCGGATGTAGATTGATTTAGGAGAGCCATTTTGCTCAGTCAATTTAATTTAAAGACTTATGGCCATGATTGGGCTAAGTCCAGTTGAAAATGTCCAACATTTATTTGCTTTTGCATTGCATTTCTTTTTATTTTTATTTGGGCTTTGCCCAAAAAAAAAGATGCTGAGAAACAATTTGTTTTGGGTTCTGCACTTTATAAATGATGCAAAGCATCAATTTCATTTGGGCTCTGCCCTTTTTATTGCTTTGCAATTTATTTTGGCCTGCTAGGTCTTTTTGATTTGGGCCTGGCCCTTCAAGTAATGCATTGCATTTGTGCAAAGCACCAAGAATCTTTTAGATTCAAGAACAGAAGTGCAAGGCACTTTTTATCCCTTGATTTGGATCAAAGAAAAAACAAGTTTTTCCTTGTTTCAGAGAACCAAAAGTTCATAGCAAGTGCAAGGCACTATTTTTTTATTATTTTTATTTATTTATTTATTTGTTGAAGATCACTGATCTTTTTCTTAGATCAATGATCTATTCCTAAGAGAATTCTCTCTTGTTTTAAAGGTTTTTACCTTCTTTTTTGTGTTCTCAAGGAGTTCTCCAGAGTTCTCTTCTCTCTTCTTTTTTTTTAAAACCAGATGTTCCTCCTCTTTGAAATGAGGTCTGGGGTCCTTTTTATAGTGCTCAAAAATTAGTTAAATTTGTTAAAACAATCTTTTTCTGAGTGATTTGGGGAATTTTCCCCACCGTTGGATCTTTGATCCAAAGGCCCCTGCCTTATACAAGAAAATCTTCTTGTTTTAACAAGATTTATTCTGTTTTGCGCAACTCCCCCAGTGAGTGACACGTGTCGCGCAGTGAAGCGCTTGCGCAACTGAGCTTGCGCAACTGCGCAGACACGTGTCGAGCAGTGAAGCGCTTGCGCAACTGCGCAGACACGTGTCGAGCAGTGAAGCGTTTGCGCAACTCCGCTTGCGCAGTTGCGCAGACACGTGTCGCGCAGTGGTGCACTTGCGCAACAGTGTTTGCGCAACTGCGCAGATACGTGTCGCGCAGCGGTGCACTTGTGCAGCGGTGCGCTTGCGCAGTTGTGCTTGCGCAACTGCGCAGACACGTGTCGTGCAGCCGTGCGCTTGCGCAGTTGTGCTTGCGCAACTGCGCAGACACGTGTCGCACAACGGTGCGCTTGCGCAGTTGAGTGTTGCTTATGTTTCTTAAAGAGCCTTGCTCTGATTGGACGTACTGCCTTGGGCGTTGTGCTGCCGTGTCAACTTCTGACACGTGGCGCGTTGCGCGCAGCGCACGGGATCCGAAGCGTTGCTTCAAAATTTGAATTTTTGAAATTCAAATAGAGCCTTGCTCTGATTGGGGGAACAAATGCCCCCCCCCACCGTTGCGCTCACGTGGCGCGCACGTGAGTGCAGCGGTGGCAAGATCCCGACCGTTGGATCATGGAGGTCAGGTGAAGAGACGCAGACGTCTATAAATGGGACCCTTAGTCCTTAAATTTTTTTTTTTACCGTTTCAATAACTTTGATTCAGAGCCTTGCTCTTGCTATAGAACTCTCAGAGCCTTGCTCTTGCTTCTTCCCAAGAACTTTAAAGTTCAGGACTTGGAATCACTCTAGGTAAAAATTTAAATTAATTTAAATTAAATTTAATTAACAGAGCCTTGCTCTTATAGATCTTTGATCTAAAGAAAAACTCCTTTGGGGTTTTATCCACAGAGCCTTGCTCTTGCTTCTTCCCAAGAACTTTAAAGTTCAGGACTTGGAATCAGTCTAGGTAAAAATTTAAATTAATTTAAATTTAATTTAATTAACAGAGCCTTGCTCTTATAGATCTGTGATCTAAAGAAAACCCCTTTGGGGTTTCATCCACAGAGCCTTGCTCTCAAAAATTTACAGAGATCTTGTTCCTGGGTTTTAACCCATGAACAGAGCCTTGCTCATAGATCAAATGGAGAACTCCTAAAAGTTTTCATGGATCTTTAAGATCCCAAATTTTTTCTTTTAATCCTTAGGAGTTATAGTTTTCATTACTATTACAGAGCTAGGCCCCCCCTTTTTTTTGAAGTTTTATTCCCTTGAGATCAGAGTTTGACAAATGTCACTCTGTGACAGAGCTTTGCTCTAAAAGAGGAGATTTTCTCCTTGTCTCTAGGGATTCCCCCCCAATGAGGATATTCTCTTGGGGGTCTTTTTCATTAACTGACAGTCTCATCAAATGATGGGACTGTCTTATCAAATGATGCGCCGTCATCTAGATTTTGTGGGTCCCCCTTTGGTCCCTTACCCACTGCATTGCAGTGTGATGTAGGACTTTAAAATGTGAAGCATTGGAACACTAACGGTTATTATTTTCTTGCCTTTTCTACAGGAAACATGTCTGAAGATTTGTCTTTCCCTTTCGTTCGCTCGGAAGGAGGGTTCCCCCATTCGCCAGTGGACCGGGTGGTGTTTGCCTTGATTAAAGATCATGACCCCGAGTGCAAGAAACTCCACCTGTGGGGAAGGCGGTACAGCCAAATCATCCAAGGCCGTCGCAGCTTCAGTTCCTCCTCGCCCTCTGAGCCCATAGTTACGATCCCTTATGCGGACGAGCCCCCGGTGAAGTATGCCGTGGAGGTTAAAAATTGGAATTCTGACGATCTCCTCCAGCCTGCCATTGGTGCCATCCCAGTGCAGCCGCCGCCGGCGATAGACATCTTGGGGAGGCGAATCTGTCAGGGTGAAGCACGCCCTTGGGGACAGGCTTATAATATTGGGCCAATCCCGCGACCGCTTGCCGGCTATTTGCAATGGGCCCGCTACATCTTAGCGACCAAAAAGGCTCACCTGACGACGATTGGTTTATACTCGGCCGTCTACGTTTCGCTTTTCGAGTATCCTTCTCCTCCAACATGGTGGATGAAGGCTTTTATTGAACAATGGAACATCCCCACCCACACCTTCCTGATAGCGGATAGGGAAGTCTCCATCTCTTTGGAGGAATTTGCTGAGATTTCAGGTCTACCAATGAGGGGGGAGCAATACGAGGAGCTGCTTCCTCCTGACGAGTACGTCTTTGCCACTAAGCAGCTGGTGTTTGACTTAACTCCGGAGAACGCCATTCAGCATCAGCATCCGGGCTTGGTGTAGGTGTTGGAGATCTATGAGGAACTCCATTTGGAATCGGGCGACCGGGGCGTCAGTTTCGCGGATTTCGTTGCTCGTTTTATTCGCCCGGAGTTCCTATCAGAGCAGAGCGAGAAGTTCGCTCAGCTTGTTGACCCTTTTGGTTTCGGCTTGGACCGCCGCCCTACATCGGAAAATGACCAGCGGGATTTTTATCTCCCCAGCACTGCCAGCGTCCCTTTCTCAGAGATCGCCGTTCCTGGCATGGACGAGGAGACTTTTTTCATAGGGTTCTTGGGTTTATGGTTATGCAGCTTCGCGCTCCCCATGCACCCACGCCTCATGAGGCCCTCCGTCTTTTACCCGGTGCATCGAATGGTGGCCGGTTTGCAGTTATCGGTAGGGATCGCCGGATTGGCTTACCTTTATAATGGACTTAGCGTAGCGGCGGACGCTAGTGAGCCTGGGGTACAGCCTGCCAACTTCCCGATGCACTATTTTATTTCTTGGATGGAGATGCACGTGCGAGGAGTGTTTGGTGCCCACAAGACTCCTCCGCTCTTCGAGAAATACAGACTCCCGAGAGTCATGCGGTTGGTTGGGGCTTCAATTGTGGTTCCAGCCCCGCGGGAGTCTAGAGGTTGCTCCTTCGTCCACATCTGGTCGGAGCGAAGGTTTCCTTTGTGGATAAGGTCATAACCATAGGCTCAGAGACCACCAAATCAGTGGTGCCCCTGCGTGATGACTTCAAAGATGGGGCTTCTGTATTGAAAGCTCGGGAAATCCTCCATCTCTACTCCATCCGGCCGGGCTATCTAGTGTTTAGGCAGAATAAGACAGCCTTGTTTATGAGGTATAACCCACACCGATTTTCCCGGCAGTCAAGCTACAACCAAGGGATCCCGCTGGAAGCTTTCTTGGAAACGCCCGTGGTCGGCCCAGAGGGGATAAAGAATGCGATGCATCATTTTACACGGCTTAACACAGGTTCCTATTTCTTCATTAGTGAACCCAGCTGTGCCCCTAAGATGCTTAATTCATATGTGGCCTGGTATGCGCACGCGATGGGCCCAATTATCTTAACGGAGAAGCGTATGCTGGTTGACCGTAGGGGTGCACCTCCCGGCGGCGATCGCAAGGCCCCTTTGCAGCTAAGGCTCCCGGTCGTCCCTCCTCTAAAAGATGCTGGAGTCGATCGACCACGCGTGTTGAGTCCTCCGCGGGGATTGCCGCTGCCTACTACGGTGGATGCACCACCGGCGCCCCGTGCTCCCACGAAGACGGTTAACGTGGTATCGCCAGGGTCCGGCGCAGGAGCAGATATCGGGACCCGCCGCCCTAAAGTGACTGCCAAGCGCAAATCTGCTTCGGGTGGATCTAAAGCTGGTGGACAGCAGAAGAAGAAGAAGAAGTCCGCCCTTTCCCTTGATGCGATCCTCAGCCTAAAGCCTGCGGCTCCTCCCACCGAAGGCATATGTGAATACGGAAGCAACGAGGGCTTCTTGGTAGACCCTGCGGACACCAATTTGGCTGCCGCCATTGCAGCTTCAGAGCGATCGGCGAGGCTCGAAGCGATGTTAAGTAAACTCGCTGAGTCAGGTAATCATCAGCCACTTTCTTCGTCATTTTATTGCACTTTTTATTATTATCTTTAGCTAATATTTGCCTCATTCTCAACAGGTGTTTCTACTGAAGAGGCCATTGCTGCCTCTTTGAAGACCTTCCAGGAGGAGGAGAAGAAGCGTGTCCTAGCAGGCGTTGGTATGTCCCACCCTTTCTCTTTTATAGGGAAAGTTCGTCATCTTTTCTGATGGTCAACCTAACCTTCTTTGTTTCTTTGCAGAGGTTGTATCAGTTGACGCGGGGATCCTTCCTGAGCCTGTCACTGAAGTCCCGGTCTCGTCGAGGCTACTGGAGGAGCCTCGACTTGACAAGACGACGAGGGATGCCTTGAAAAATTTGGAGGCATCCTTATTCACGGACGAGGACACCTCAATTAGAGAAGCCCTAGTGGTGTCCGTCTCAACGGCTCGGGAGGAGCGGAAGCGGTTGAGACGCGAAGCAAAGGCGTGCAGAGCTGCTTTGGCCGCGGGAGCAGGCCCTAGCACTATTCCTCGCGCTGACACTCCTTCTGAAGAGGCCCCTGTCGCCCTATCTACTGCTTATAGGCAAGCGGCGCATGCGGCCCGAAGTGCAAACGATAAATCCTCTTCAGGTAGCATTTCTTTCAAAGCTTTGTTATTAGAATTATAAAGCCATTGGCTCATATGCATTCCATCTTACAGGGCCTAGTCCGACTGAGGGGGAGGCGGAGACCGTTGGTCCCAAGGAAACGGCGGAAGCGGAGCCTGCCGAGCCCGAGCCGACGGTGAGGCGCGTCGTTGGGGCCACGGGGCCTGAAACAGAGGTTGAGGGATCCGCCGCTGAGAGGGTCATTGATGCCGCACCTGAAGTGGCGGCAGATGAGATGATTGTCTTAACCGAGCCGAAGGCGGTAGAGGGCGAGGCGCTTGAGGCTGGAGACCTCGCGGCGACGGTGGACGAGACAACCGCAAGACCCGAAGGAGTAGCGGGTGAGGTGGCCACGATTCCTGAGGACGAGCCAGCTGCTCCTTCTCTGGAATCTGGCAATACTCCAATCATAGCCCTCCCCGCGTATGGTTCCTTGCCGTCTCCAGGGCTTGCGAGCACAACAACGGTTCCCATCGAGTCGGGTGATGAGGCTACGGGCGGTGGTCTCGTGTCAATAGAAGAGGGGATTGCTTCAGTTTCGGCTGGCAGCTCGTCGGGTAAACTTTGAGTTACCAGCGTTCTTCTTTTTATATATCTCGCGATCTCTTCTAACAAGTTTGTCTTTGCAGGTGCGGCCAGTGCCAACGCTCCATTGCTCGAAGGAGCACCGTCAACTACTGCTTTGGCGGTGGTCACCTCCCTGCCTTCCCTTGTACCATCGCGGATGTTGGAAGGTATGGATTTACGACTCATGAGTTAATCTTTTAAACATGTAGCTTTTGTACTAACGTTATACCATTGTGCCCTTTCAGGAGTGCTCTTTGATCATTTATATCAAGTGTTGCTCCCACACTTCTCCTTCCCATCCGAACTCGCTTCTCCCTCTAGTGGTGCCGGTGAGTATACGTTCACTACAATGTCTTTATTTACCCCCTTTTTTAGCAATGGGATGATTTCTGACTTTTCCTTTTCCTTATTGCAGTGCCACAAATCGAAGGAGGGGATGCAAGACCGGCCACGCCACCGGCCCTTCCGGCTTCGCCGTCCGTTGCAGCTGGTATAGTAAATTTCCTTTTTGGTAACCCTTCAACATCTCTTGAATCATTGTTTGACCATGTTTTGTTTTGCAGCTATTGTTCCGGCTCCGGTCCCTCTTGAGTCTCGCGTCCTTTCACCGGCAGGCCCTTTCTTGAAACGTCCGTCTTCAAAGGGTGCTGTGATGAGTTTGGGCATGCTGAGCGGGTACATCGAAGAGCTTAACATGGACGCTCTCCCTTCTGCCGTAGATTTCGCTGTGGAGGTTAACCCGATGTTGGCGGCGCTCGTAAATTTTCATAACGAAGGCGTTGTCGAATCTTGGGTTAATCGCTGCAGGGAAATCGAGGCCTGTCTACATCGGTTGGAGTCGACGCGTCCTTCTCCCGAAGTTTTAGCCCTAAGCACCCAACGAAGAGCTTGGCTCGAGCAAAGCACCTCTCACTTCCGACATTTGGAGCAAGAAGCAGCTTTAAAACTAAAGGAATGCCAAAAGACCTCGAACGAAACGGCCCATCTGCGCGCTGAGGTTGAAGCAAATGCTGCCCAAGTGAAGACTATTTTTGAGGGTCTCTTGGAGCGTATCTCCCATGGGCTAAACTTGAAGCGGAAGCTTGACGTAGCTGAGCGCAATACCCCGGGTCGGGAAGCTGCTTATCAAGTCGTCAGGGAGCAGCTTGCGTCTGTCTTGCAGCAACGAGCCCAAGTGGAGGCGGAGCTGGCGGTGGTAGCCGATCAAGAGAAGGCGTGGAAGGAAGTATGCGAGAAATTGCTAAATCTATGCAAGACGCTTCCTTCTCAGTAATTCTCCTTGTATCATTTGTACTTGTAAAATATATGTATATATCTTTTTATTCTTTAGTACAATGTATCCTGTACCCGATCAATATTTATGAATAAAAAATACACATTTTTGTAATGTCCTGTGTCACTTCTCCGCCATTTTCTTTCTTTTGTTGTCAGTGTGCCACCTTAGTAATCATGGTTGACGGATAATAGGGCATGCATCTTGACTTTCTTAAGAAATAGCGATGGCTTAGGCCGCAGGTTCAGATCTGCTGCCTAAGACTTTTCAACTCCATGAGCCGTGAGGGTCTCAGAGAGACTTTTCTCCCTATGGATCGAGAGGATCTCGTAGGTGGGTTTTTCTCCTTAGGAATCGTGAGGATTCCTAAGTGTGTTCTCTCTTACAAGTCGTAAGGATCCTATAAGAGAATTTTTCCCTCTTACGAGTCGAGAGGACCCATAAGCGGTTGTTTCCCTCCTTGTCGAAAATCGACTTCGGAGAGTGAGACCCATGAATAGTATGCAAGAGACCATTTTGGATTGACTTGCAGGGCCCCATTGTTCAGGCAGCAAGTTTTTCAATCTTTGCTGCCCGAGACTTCATCTTGCAAGGTGGGACGAACCGGGAATTCTCTCGCGGAGACAGTGGTGGCTCTGCGAGTTGACGCGGGTCGGGAGGCTCTCGTCACGGAGTGTTTGTATCCGTGAGTCGAGGAATTTGCTAGGGATTATTTGTTTCCCAAGAGCCAAGGATTATTTGTTTCCTTGGGGTTTGAAACGAGTCGAGGGTTCCCACGGAGGCACTGGTGGCTCTGCGAGTCGACGCGAATCAGAAGGCTCTCGTCAAGGAGTGTTTGTATCCGTGAGTCGAGGAGTTTGCTAGGGATTATTTGTTTCCCAAGCGCCAAGGATTATTTGTTTCCTTGGGGTTTGAAACGAGTCGAGGGTTCCCATAGAGGCTCTGGTGGCTCTGCGAGTCGACGCGAATCAGAAGGCTCTCGTCAAGGAGTGTTTGTATCCGTGAGTCGAGGAGTTTGCTAGGGATTATTTGTTTCCCAAGCGCTAAGGATTATTTGTTTCCTTGGGGTTTGAAACGAGTCGAGGGTTCCCATAGAGGCTCTGGTGGCTCTGCGAGTCGACGCGAATCAGAAGGCTCTCGTCAAGGAGTGTTTGTATCCGTGAGTCGAGGAGTTTGCTAGGGATTATTTGTTTCCCAAGCGCCAAGGATTATTTTTTTCCTTGGGGTTTGAAACGAGTCGAGGGTTCCCATAGAGGCTCTGGTGGCTCTGCGAGTCGACGCGAATCAGAAGGCTCTCGTCAAGGGGTGTTTGTATCCGTGAGTCGAGGAGTTTTGCTGAAGTCACTGGCTTCTTCGGTTGAAATGAACCGTTGAGGTTTGGCTTCGTCTTCTGACGGAGTCCGCTGGGAAAGTATGGTTCCTTCTTTGTTTACGCCCTTGGATTGTATACAGGGATCGATGTGATCTTAACTGTAGGGCCAAAGTTTTATCATTTCTTCTTTTTATTTTATTTTATTTCCACGATGCTCTATCATTTCAGCTTTTATATCGCGAAGGTCGCGACTGCCCAATCATTTCGGCTATTTTTTCGCGGTGCCCGATCATTTCGGCTATTTATTTTATTTTTACTCGCTGCTTTTTATTGCGAGCCGCCCAATCATTTCGGCTATTTTCCATGCATACATTTTCTTTACTTGCTTATTGCAAGTTGCCCCATCATTTCGGCTGTTTCATATGCATGTGCGGCCTATCGGCTTTTCGTCGTAAACCTGAAATTGGACACCGATTTCGGCATCAGCACCGCTGCAACTGGGATATTACCAGGAGCGAATCATCATCAGCCTCTGTCAATGTCGAACAAAGGTGGCTTAGCGAACAGGGTTAAGGCGCTGTCGACTAAGGCTTTTAACTTCATGAGCCGTAAGGGTCTCACAAAGGTATTTCTCCCCACAAGTCGTGAGGATCTTGTAGGCGTATTTTCTCCTTAGGAATCGTGAGGATTCCTAAGTGCATGTTCCTCTGTAAGTCGTAAGGATCCTACAGGAGGGTTTTCTCCTTGTAAATCGAGAGGACCTACAAGGGTCTTGTGAACATATCCCCAGCCACGGACGGGACTTGGTTAGGGAAATGTTTATTCGCGCCCGTGGATTGTATACAAGGGTCAATATTGAGCCACTTGTAGGGCCGTATCGGATGTTGTGGGGGTTGCTTAAGCACAGGTTTTTGTCTCCGTGACTTAAGACTTTCAAATCTTATGAGCCGTGAGGGTCTCATAAGAGAGTTCTCCTCACGAGTCGTGAGGATCTCGCAAGTGTATTTTCTCCTTAGGAATCATGAAGATACCTAAGTGTGTTGTTCCCTTGTGAGTCGTAAGGATCTCACGCAGGTGGTTTCTCCTTACAAGGTCGAGAGGACCCTATAAGTTTCTTTTAATGAGGTTGCGCCCTTTCGGGTTTTCACAAACACTCGCCAGTAGTCCTGCTGTTTTTACTCACGGAGCCCTTTCAGGTTTTCATCCGTGCCCATTTTGCTTATGGACATACCTTTTTTTATTATTCTTTTTATTTTTATATTTTTTTTATATCTTGTCAGCCTAAAGATGCTGCGGTAGTAGTTTAAAGACGTTTCGGTCTGCTATTAGTTTAAGGACATTTCGGTCCGTCGTTAGTTTAAGGACGTTTCGGTCCGTCATGGAGAAGGCTGGCCACTGCTTAGAAAGCTTAAGCTCAGGAAGATAGCGAGCGGACATAGTCGTCGTCATCTATCGTTGACCTAGGCTGTGGCTCATTAAGCGTAGTACTTCTTTAGGAAGCGACCGTTTATCGGCCTGAAAGGCCTTTCACCGTGCATGTCCATGAGTAGATAGGCCCCACCTTGGTAGACCTTATCTATGATGTATGGGCCTTCATAGTTTGGCTCAAATTTTCCCCGCTTGGCGCGATTGGGGATCATAGGCCTTTTGACCACTAGCACGAGTTCGCCTTGGCAGAATGTCCTCAGTCGGGTCAATCTTTCGTATGAGCGCGTCATCTTTGCTTTATAAGCTTCTAGATTTTGCTGCGCTATGAGCCGGGTTTCATCAAGGGCGTCAAGCTCCTCAAGACGAAGGTGAGCATTTTCTTCGTCCGTCAGCTCGTAGTGGACTGCCATTCGTAGAGAGGGTAACTCTATCTCGAGGGGGAGTACTGCTTCTGTACCGAACACCAACGCGTACGGCGTTGTGTTCGTGGCCGTCTTGAATGTAGTTCGATATGCCCAAAGAGCTTCTTGCAGTCTTTCGTGCCAATCTTTCTTATTTCGGGACACCGTTTTCTTTATGATTTTTGTCAATGTCTTGTTGAAGGCTTCAGCTAGTCCATTGGCTCGCGGGTTATAAACCGAGGAATATCTCCAGTCTATATTATGCTGTTGCGCAAAGCGACTGATCTTGTGGCTTCTGTAAGCTGGCCCGTTATCGGAGATGATCCATCGCGGAGTTCCAAATCGATATATGACATGCGTCTTGAAGAAGTGGTGGATATTTTCCGTCTTCACCTCTCTTAACGGTACTGCTTCTGCCCATTTAGAGAAGTAGTCAGTCGTCGCCAAGATGAAACGATGTCCCCTAGACGATGCTGGTTCGATAGGGCCAACTATGTCAGTCCCCCACATTTCGAATGGCCAGCTAGCCACCGTTGGATGTAGTGGATTTGGGTGCTGGTGGATGAAGTCCCCATGAACTTGGCATGAGTGGCATTGCTTCGCATATCCGATGCAATCCTGAATCATCGTGGGCCAGTAGTAGCCCATCCGTTTTATCTTCAACTTCATCTTAGGGCCTGCTTGATGAGAACCGCAGAGTCCGTCGTGAACTTCCTGTACGACTCTTTTCGCTTCGTCAGGTCCTAAGCATCTCAGCCACAAAGAATCAAATGACCTCTTGTACAGAGTATCGTTGACGAAGGCGAAAGACAGGGCTCGTTTCACGAGCTGATGTCTTGTGGACGCTTCTTCAGGCATTCGGTGGGTCTTGAAGTAATCTATGAAGATTTCTCTCCAATCCTTGGTATTTTCCCAATCTTTTACTTGCAGGGTTGTCTGCTCGTTCGCTCCTTTTTCTTCGGATGATTCCAGAGATATTTCTGCTGGGGCAAGCACTCGGCGGCTTTGTACCACGATTCTAACGTCATCGAGGTTCTCGTCAGCCAATTCTTTAGCAAGTTTGGCCAGTGCGTCCGCTTTGCTGTTTTCCGCGCGCGGTATGCTCTCCAAAGTATAGGAGGGAATCTGGGTTAGTAGTTGTTGCACCTTTTCACCGTATTTTACCAATTCCGGTTTGTATGTTTGGTAATCGCCGTTCACTTGACTGACGACTAGCTGGGAGTCTCCATATATGAGGAGGTTTTCAATTCCCATGTCAATGGCGATCTCGAGGCCTGCTATCAAAGCTTCATATTCAGCTTCATTATTCGTTCTCGGCTCTGTTAAGGAGAAGGCGAAGAGCATTACTCCTCCTTGAGGGGTCACGAAGATAAGGCTTACTCCTGATTTGGTCATTAACGTACTTTGTTTGTGCTTCTTCATGGAAGATGCTCCATCGAAATAAAGCTCCCAACGGGTATCACCACCGTCGATTGCGTCAAACGCATGCTTGTCTGGCAAATCGCAATTCAGGGGAGAATTGGCAGGTATCGGGTGCTCAGCAAGGAAGTCGGCTATGGCCTGACCCTTCACTGCCTTGAGGGGTCGATACGTTATCGAGAACTCTATTAAGAGCAGGGCCCATTTAGCGAGTCGTCCCGTCAATATGGCCTTTGACATTAAATATTTGAGAGGGTCCACCTTTGAAATGAGATGGACTTCATGCGCTAATGCGTAATGTCTAAGCTTTGTTATTGCGAAGATCAACGCCAGGCAGTGTTTTTCAATGGGGGAGTAATTGCTTTCTGCCCCCAGTAGAACCCGACTTAAGTAGTAGAGTGCCCTTTCCTTCCCCTGGTCATTCTCTTGTGCCCATAATGCGCCTAAAGAACCTTCAAGGGCGGCCGTGTAAAGAATGAGAGGCTTTCCCTTAACTGGAGCGGCCAACACTGGACGGTTTTGCAGATACTGCTTGATCTCGTCCAGTGCGCCTTGGCATTTGTGATCCCAAACGAATGGGGTTCCTTTCTTCATTAGGTGACTGTAAGGACGGCACTTTCCTGAAAGATTAGCGATAAACCGCCGAATGTATGCGAGCTTTCCTTGGAGAGATCGCAGCTGTTTAAGATTTCTCGGCGGAGGCATTTCCATGATCGCCTTGATTTTAGACGGATCTATCTCAATACCTCGGTGTCGGACGATGAATCCCAGGAATTTGCCCGAGGAAACCCCGAACGCACATTTAAGAGGATTCATCTTCAAGTTGTATTGCCGAAGGCGTTGAAATACAGTCTTCAGATGCTCGAGATGTTCCTCGTATGATTTGCTTTTAACCACGAGATCGTCGATATAGCATTCAACGATTTCGTGTATAAGGTCATCGAAGATCTTTGTCATGGCTCTTTGATAAGTGGCACCGGCATTCTTTAAACCGAAGGGCATCACCTTGTAGCAGAATATACCCAGAGGAGTCCTGAAAGCGGTATGCTTCTGGTCTTCGGGATGCATCTTTATCTGGTTATACCCCGACGAGCCGTCCATGAAGGAGAAAACCTCATGAGTGGACGTGTTGTCTATCATCAGTTCGGTGACTGGCACTGGGAAGTCATCCTTTGGGCAAGCTTTATTAAGATCCCGGAAGTCTACGCATATGCGCACTGTCCCATTTTTCTTCATCACTGGGACGATGTTGGCGATCCATTCAGGGTATTGAACTTCCTGGATGAAGCCAGAGTCGATCAGCTTCTTGACCTCGGCGTTGATGCTCATCTCAAGCTCGAGCCGCATTCTTCTCGGTGCCTGTTTGACTGGCTTGACGTCCGGGGATATCGCCAATTTGTGCACAGCAATTTCTGGATCTAGTCCCGGCATTTCGGAATAGTTTCATGTGAAACAATCTTTATGCTGTAGAAGCACATCCTTTAACGCAGCCATCCTTTCTTCAGATAGCAGCTCGCTGATGAATGTCGGTCATGGATCGTTTGCCATCCCCAACTCAATCTTCTTGAGGTTATCCGCAGTGGTATGGATTCCATCTTCCAGCTCTTTCGGGGCTGGGGGAAATTCTGAGACCACCTCATCATTGTTGTTTTCGAAGCACCAGGGAAGGCTGTCCATGTTCTCGGACTCTTCTTTTAATATTGTTATCATATGACAGGTGCGAATTTTCTTCCAATCCCAATGCGGAGTTGGTTCTGTTCTTGTGTTTTCGGGTTCGTGCTTTTGTGGCGGCGCTACCCTCCAGTTGTCAGACAACGCGAATTTGCCAAGCTGATACTGATCTTCAACCCAATTCTTGAAGGTGAAGTAATCTTCAAGCGGATGCCCTATTACTCGATGATAAGAGCAATAATTTGGGTTGGAGACTTCGCCTGCTTGCTCAGGGTGTTTGGACTCTGGGAGTGTAAGCATTTGATGTTTTAGAGCAAGATCAAGTATCTTCTTCGTCTTGTTCCGAGGAAATGAATATGCTCGACCCATTTTCTTCATGAGGGCCAGGTCAATAACGCTCGACTCTCGTATGCGTGGTTTCTTAGCTCTGCTTTGTGGTTGTTGAGCGCCTTTTTTTCCTTTCGACTTGTTTTTGCTTTCGCGTCGAACCTTTTTTGTAGCAGGTTGACAAGGAGCGGCATTTTCATCCTTCATGGCCTGTTTGAGAAGGCGTTGCGTTCTGGCTTTCTCGTAGATGATCATTTCGCGGTTATGGTCGTCTCGGACCTTTTGACTCGCTTCTCTTATAAGCTTGTCCATTTGTTCTTCGAACGATGGACTGGGTTCCTTTGCATCTGGCACTTTCACTGGCTCAGGATTAACGTCCTCCCATTGAGCATCCGCCTCTTCATCGAAGTCATATACGACGTAACAGCCAGGTAGTAACTCTCGCTTCTTCGACCGGATGTATCTGAGCCCTTTTGTTTCCATTCTCCCGTTAGGCAGCTTGCGTTGAGTCCCGGGAACATTCCAGACCCTGTCATAGAATTTGGCTTTTCGAACGGTCTGCTCGAAGGATATCCCCTGGCATTTCAGCAGCTTTTTCAAACCTTCCGTATAATATCTGGGGAGACGGATGGGCTGAAGCCTGTCGAGCGTAGAATCCGCACCATGCCAAATTTCTTTTTCTACCTTGGTTTCTTCAGAGCGGTAGAATAGGATTGCCTTCTCGCCTTTTCGTCCGGGGGAGATATAAAATGTCTGCAATTCTTCCACACTGTTGGTTTTAAGTGCATCCAGTTCTTTGTAATGTTCAAGCGGCACCATGGTTATCTGCAGACTTCGCTCTTCATCAACAGAAGCCCGTATTGAAAGCCGAGCGGGGAATACAACATGAACTTCATCTTCCGAATCACTACCAAAGATCAATGAAGGAACGGATGGTCCCGGCTTGGCGGATTAGGATGTACCCGCATAAATTATATCCTCTTCGTCCTCGGTGTCACTGCCGAAGATAGGGATGGTGGCGCTAGTCTTGTTCTCCGGCTTGTGACACCTTTCCGTGTCCTCAAAGCTCGGCAAAAATTATTTGGCATCTTCATACTTGCGAACTTCATTCACGGAAAACGGATTCAATTCTCCTGCCACAGTGTACTCGAGACCATCCTTACAATATTTCATACACTGATGTTGTGTAGAAGGGATGATATTGTACTCGTGCAACCATGGTCGACCGAGCAGAGCATTGTAGCACGTCTTAGCATCTATGACATGGAATTTAATATCTGTGACGAGTAGCCCGAAGCGTAACGTCAATATCACAGATCCGAGAGTTTTTGATGATTAGGAGTCGAAACCGGAGATGGTGATCTTGTCCCGGGCGAGGTGTTGGACGCTCATGCAAATTTCCTTTAACACCCGCACATTGAGTAGATTAACAGATGACCCGTTATCGACCAAGATTTTACCTATCTTTATGTCATGGCAGTATCCTGAGACATAAAGGGGACGATTGTGTTCGCACGTCCCGAGGAGAAGGTCTTCATCGCCGAAAGCAACGTCGGCCGTGTGCACCTCTTCCAATTCATCCTTCATCTTTTGTTCGGCCAGGAAGGCTTGGAACTGGTCTGGATCTTGTAGGGCCTTAATCAAAGAATCCCTTGCTTCTTTTGATAGCAATAGGGCATCGAGAATGCTGAGTTGTGAGGGTAGCTTTCTCAGATGCACCAAGACATTGTAATCCACTTTACTCCTCTTTGGCGGGTTCTTGGCGGTTAACTCTTCCGCAACTCGGTCATCCAAGGCGATGTCTTCAGAGACCTTCTCTTTCCCTTTGTCTTTCTTGTTTAAGGGTCCGAGATTCGTTTCAGGTAGCGTCCGATTGCGTAGCTGTATATTCTCGCAAACCTTCGGTCCTTCTTCTTTCCCCGATGTGGATTCTTTAAAGAGGGGGCCAAGCTCTAACTCCTCATCAGAATCGCTCCCAAATATAGGCACTTGTGATCCTCCGCGTCAATCATGCAACAGCCACCGGTAGTTTTATCAAGCACTTTGATCGTTCTGCTCTGCTCTCGGCGAGCTTTGCGTTTTTCCCGCTTAAATTGTTGCCGGTGAGTAACATATCCTTGCCACCACTTATTGAAAGCTTTACACTCTTTAGTGGAATGCGACACCTTCTGATGGTACAAGCAATAGGAGGGGTGCATTTCCGATTCACCGGTGATGTTTCCTTCAGAGGATGGTAGCTTCATGCCCATTGATATGGCCTTAGCGAACCTTTTCCTCATCTTGAATTGGCTTTTGTCAACGGCGGAGGCATTTCGCTCCAGCGGGATTATCTCAGCTCTTTCATCAAGTCGCCGGCGTTTGGCCCTTTCAAATATAGCCATTTCGCGTTCTCGATCAGCTTTATTTTTTAGTCGAGCTTCGTCAAGGAACGCGTCAATCATTTCGACTGATAGCTCCGGAATTCTTGATTCGGTATCTGCCCCCAGCGTTTTAGTGCCAGAAGTCTCTTCATCGTTCGTGATCGAATGGGAGATCATATGACAGCTCGCCACATTTTCCTCGGATTCATCTGATGAACTTTCTCCCTCATCTTCCTCTTGAAAGACGTGATTGAGGAACTCTTGGAGCGTGATGGGAGTCCGCGCCTTTTGGTTATATTCTTCCAGCGCGTCAATTTGCTTTTGCAAGTCCGTGCGCTTGTCGCTAGGCTTTACGGGCTTCTTGGACTTCTTCTTCTTTTTCGAGGACTTTGACGACTGGCTGCAAGTGCTTGAACCCCCATCATTGGTCTTTGAAGTTGGACGTGGCTTCAACATCCCCTCAACGACCCGCGGTTCCAATGGGTTCTTCCACTTGATCGCTGGACACGTCCGAAGATCATTTAGCATTCTCCTCGTTTTAGATGATAGTACAACCTCCCACGGAGTTTCTTCAATGACAGAGCATGTTGCCCCTGGCGTATTCGTCCCTTTAGAGGTGTGGGGCTGCGGGGGATTCACCTTCCATTTGTCAGATAACGCAAATTTGCCCTGTCGGTACTGGTTTTCAAGCCAATTTTTGAAAACGTAACAGTCTTCGATCGGATGTCCTAGCACTCGATGATAAGGGCAGTAATTAGGCTCGTTGACGTCACTTGGTTGCAACGGGAGTTTTGGATCTGGAAGATTTATGAGTCTGTTGCGCAACGCCAGCTCGAATAGCCTCCTCGTTTTATCGCGGGGGAAGGAATAAGGACGTCCCATCCTATCCTCAAGGGGTACGTACGGGCGCGTATTGTTTGGACGAGCAACTGGCTTCAAGTCGCTCGGTTGTTGTTGAGCTTTAGCGACAACGATCGCTTTTCCCTTCCCTTTGTCATTCCGGGAGTCTGGCCTTGGAAGGGGAGGTTTATGGCCCATTTGATCCATTTGCGCTAGTTTGTCAATCAACGCCTAGAAGGTAGTTGGCTTAAAAAACATCATAAATTGTGAGATGGTTGCTTGTGGATCGAGGGTTCCCACAAACATACCAACTGCGGGGGCTTCTTCTATGCGCTGCTCACACTTCGACCATAGATTACGCCACCGTATAGCGTACTGAACCCATGTCTCGCCGGGTTTTACCCTAGCGTTAATCAGTGCCGTCATCGGGGTACGTTCACTGGCACTTGCAAAACGCTGGGTAAACAGCAGCTCCATTTCCGCGAAGGTTTTAATAGAATCATTAGGGAGTTCAGAGTACCACTCGAACGCCGTATCTGATAGACTTCCAACGAACTGGCGGAGCAAAAGCTTGTCATCACCGCCGGTGTTACCGCAAAGCGCCCTGAACTGGGCAACATGTTGATGGGGATTGCCGGTCCCCTTGTAGACATGGAACTTGGGAATTGTGTAACCCGGCGGGTACTTGATTTGGTCATACCAGCACGGATATGGCCGCCCCGTTTTTACGACATGGCCGGCTGCCTCGGCCGCATGATGAACCCTTATTTGCTGGGCTATGTATTCGTCCATATCAGTTTTAGAGATTGCATCCTCTTTAGCCGTTGATAGAACGGGCTGAGGATTTGATGTCTCTCCCTTATCATCTCCAAGGACGATTGGCGGTTCTTCAGTCGGGGGATCTTGTTGTATCATCATCCCTATCATGTCCTGGAAGAGGAGGCCCATACGCTGTATGTTGGCCGCTTATTCAGCAGCCTCTTTGTCCTTCTTTTCCAATATTCGGCGAAGGAACTCGGTGTCAGTCTCTTCCTCTTGGCGCTCATCTAAGGACGCTTCAGGGTTTTCTTTTGGCTCTGTAAGTGCGGCCATGGCATTCATCATCTCCTGGAGCTTTTGTTGCTGCTCCTGAGCCTTGGTCACTGATCGGGTGAGTGGTCGGTGACCCGTAGAAGTGCGGCTTTCCTCCTTTCCAGAAGTCATATAAACCGTATGAACTGTTATGCCCCCTAACTTGGGGCGTTTAGGTTCACCATTTTTAACTTTTGCCGCTGACACGGGAGTTTTCTCTGGCCTCCTTCTTTTGTGGGCTATCGAGGTTGAAGGAGCCGTTGAAGTGGGCATCCTAGCAATTGTTGCCCCCTGCTGTTTAATGGGGCGGGTTTTGTCCTTTTCCACCTTTTCCCTTTTCTGGCGATGAAAGTGGTCTGGGTCAATCACGGAGTCTTGAACCCTCCGCCAAACTTTATAAATTTTTGACGACAGCTGTTGAACGGGCTGTTCCTGCTTTGTCTCCGGAGCATTCTCCATAGGTGGAGATCTTTTCAATGTAGCAATTGGAGAGTTCTTTCTCACCTTCCTCAGCAATTCAAAGTTGTTCCCAGTTGGAACAGCAGCGTTGACCTCCACCACTGGAGCAGGTGGAGTTAGCCCTGAGGGGGAGTTGCCCCCTGCCTTCCTCATTTGTTGCCAATGGCGACGTCGAGCACGACGAGCCGTTGGGATTGGCTCAGCGATACAGATAACTTCTTTTTGCCCCCTGTCTGAATGAGGCGCCGCCGGTGTTAACCTCTTAAAGACTGAGGTTGTTCCTTGCGGGGTAATATCCAATCTGTCAAAGACAGATCTTCGTGTAGGGGCAGGAGCAGGAACATCAGTCTTGAAAAGACTGACTGTTTGGCGGGAGAAGCCGCCTTAACGACTTCCGGAACAGCAGCCGTTGCCTTCTTTGGGACAGCCAATTTAGAGTTCTGATTCAGCCTGGTGAAAACAGAGGCTGTCGGTTTGGTAGCGGACGACCCGTTGACAGGGGTCGTGGTAGCAGTGAGCCGGTCGAACACCGACTTCTTGTTCACTTCCGGTGCAGGTATCGGCATAGAGAAGCTTGTAGGTGGGACCATGGTCCCGAAAAATAGGCCGGTGGTGGCCTGGGTCATCTGTTCTACCGGCAGAGCGAGGAAAGAGGCCGCTTGGGGCCCATATGTTACACCTCTCGGTGAGTTGGAGCGTCCGTTGCAGTGGTACTTCGCGCATTTGGTGCAGTTAGAATCCATGGATGCTTGAGTTCTGCGCCAGACAAAAGACCAAATCTTAGCAACTTGAAATCCGAAGGCAACCATTTAACAAACCGCGATTGGTTCGCGAAGACGACACACGAAGTGTGGAGTGGAAAGAGGAAAAGGTCCCACCGGGCGTGCCAGAATCTGTTCCCCTCCGAAAGACGGCCTAGACTTTACGTCTGTGCCTGAGGTTTGGGGCAGATGCTATTTGGTTTTATCCGTTCACCTCTCCGAAGATGCCAAGTTGATTTATGGCACCGTGTATCGGAGGTTTAGACGGATGCGGCCGATGTAGAGGACTTCGTCAGATTCCCCCTCGATTGAGGGGTTTTTGATTGTGGGGACGCTCTTCCCTGCAGGCGCAAGCCCCTGCAGTTAATTACGCTACCGCATCGCAGTAACAACTTTCTCCTTCTCCAGAATTTCACTTCGTGTCGTGGGTGTTTGTTTTATTTGTGGTTGCCCGTGGATTGTATACGGAGACTGAGTAATGCCGTCGCCCGTAGGACGTGGTTTAGTCCAAATCCGTATTTACTTAGATTTGGGTTTGGTGTTTTTATTTTAAGGATACGCTAGCCTCGTTGAGGCTAAGATCAACTTAAACGTGATTCCTTTAATATATGGCCGTCAGGACTCATCACCTCTCTAACTTCGTTGAAGGATTACAACGACAAGTGTCAGAGGAGTTCAAAGATGTACCCTCGAACCGAAGTTGATTTAGGTTTTTTTATAGTCCATTTGAGTGTTTAAGGATACGTTAGCCGTGTTTGGGGCTAAGATCAACTTAAACGGTTGTTAAGGATACGTTAGTCCAGTTTGAGACTAAGATCAACTTAACGGGACCGTTTAGATCCGACAAAAGAGCATTTGGGCTCTATTGTGCCAGTTTTGGGACGTGGTGGTCCATATTCCAGTTTAGGGACGTGGTGGTCTGATATTAGTTTAGGGACGTTTCGGTCCGATATTAGTTTAAGGACGTTTCGGTCCATCATTAGTTTAAGGACATTTCGGTCCGATATTAGTTTAGGGACGTTTCGGTCCAATATTAGTTTAAGGATGTTTCGGTCCATCATTAGTTTAAGGACATTTCGGTCCGATATTCCCATTTTGGGGTAAATATTAGTTTAAGGACGTTTCGGTCCACGAGTTTAAGGACCCCGCAGTCCATATTGGTGTGTGGTCGTTGGGACCCGTCACCTCTTTGACGTCGTTGAGGAATTACAACGATGGATGTCAAAGGAGTTCGGAGATGTACCCTCGAACCGGATGTAGATTGATTTAGGAGAGTCATTTTGCTCAGTCAATTTAATTTAAGGACTTATGGCCATGATTGGGCTAAGTCCAGTTGAAAATGTCCAACATTTATTTGCTTTTGCATTGCATTTCTTTTTATTTTTATTTGGGCTTTGCCCAAAAAAAAGATGCAGAGCATCAATTTGTTTTGGGCTCTGCACTTTATAAATGATGCAAAGTATCAATTTCATTTGGGCTCTGCCCTTTTTATTGCTTTGCAATTTATTTTGACCTGCTAGGTCTTTTTGATTTGGGCCTGGCCCTTCAAGTAATGCATTGCATTTGTGCAAAGCACCAAGAATCTTTTAGATTCAAGAACAGAAGTGCAAGGCACTTTTTATCCCTTGATTTGGATCAAAGAAAAAACAAGTTTTTCCTTGTTTCAGAGAACCAAAGGTTCATAGCAAGTGCAAGGCACTATTTTTTTATTATTTTTATTTATTTATTTATTTGTTGAAGATCACTGATCTTTTTCTTAGATCAATGATCTATTCCTAAGAGAATTCTCTCTTGTTTTAAAGGTTTTTACTTTCTTTTTTGTGTTCTCAAGGAGTTCTCCAGAGTTCTCTTCTCTCTTCTTTTTTTTTAAAACCAGATGTTCCTCCTCTTTGAAATGAGGTCTGGGGTCCTTTTTATAGTGCTCAAAAATTAGTTAAATTTGTTAAAACAATCTTTTTCTGAGTGATTTGGGGAATTTTCCCCACCGTTGGATCTTTGATCCAAAGGCCCCTGCCTTATACAAGAAAATCTTCTTGTTTTAACAAGATTTATTCTGTTTTGCGCAACTCCCCCAGTGAGTGACACGTGTCGCGCAGTGAAGCGCTTGCGCAACTGCGCAGACACGTGTCGAGCAGTGAAGCGCTTGCGCAACTGCGCAGACACGTGTCGAGCAGTGAAGCGTTTGCGCAACTCCGCTTGCGCAGTTGCGCAGACACGTGTCGCGCAGCGGTGCACTTGCGCAACAGTGTCGCGCAACTGCGCAGACACGTGTCGCGCTGCGGTGCGCTTGCGCAGTTGCGGTTGCGCAACTGCGCAGACACGTGTCGCGCAGCGGTGCGCTTGCGCAGTTGAGTGTTGCTTATGTTTTTTAAAGAGCCTTGCTCTGATTGGACGTACTGCATTGGGCGTTGTGCTGCCGTGTCAACTTCTGACACGTGGCGCGTTGCGCGCAGCGCACGGGATCCGAAGCGTTGCTTCAAAATTTGAATTTTTGAAATTCAAACAGAGCCTTGCTCTGATTGGGGGAACAGTCCCCACTCGATCCACTGGTCTGGCTCCAACATTGTTCACGGACTGCTGAACGGTCCGCAAAGCTTCCTGAAACGATTCAGCTTGCTGCTGGATCAGCTCGGTCTGCCTCTTTTGATTCTCCAACATCCCACGTATTACTCCAAGCATAGCGGCTTCGTCAACACGCCTTAAGTACGTCTTCAGATTCTTGTCTGCCATGTTCCTGAAATCAAAACACCCAAGTATTAGCATGATAACAGATTCAAAATATAGATCAAGGCTAGAACTCCGAGTTACTTAAATAGAGTACCGCATTATAACTATGCTGCGGTATCATAGCTACAATTACATAACTCCACCCAAGTCGCCTAAGTTCTAGAGATAAACAAGGATCAGGTTTCGAGTCGATATGCAAAGGAAGTTTGCACACCGTAAAAGACATAATCGGGAGGAGGTTAGATTCAAGAATGGTGAAATAGCAAGGTGGCAGGACATGTTTCCTGTTTCCCCAATCAGAGCAAAGATCTGTTGAAATTCAAAATTCAAATTTTGAAGCAACGCTTCAAATCTCGGGCGCAACGCGCTACGTGTCAGGCGCAGATGCATCAGCGCAACGCCCAAGAAGTCGCGCCCAATCAGAGCAAAGCTCTATTTAAACTAAAATCAAAGGAAGCAACGCTTCAGTTGCGCAAGCACTGCGCTGCGCGATACGTGTCAGCGCAGATGCGCTAGCGCAGTTGCGCTGCGCTGTGCTCTGCGCGACACGTGTCAGCGCAGATGCGATAGCGCAGTTGCGCTGCGCTGTGCGCTGCATGACACGTGTCACGCTCTAGAGCATTTGCACCAAACAGAATTAAGATTCTAAAAGAAATCTTTCTGTTCTTGTTAAAACAAGAAGATTTTCTTCTGTAAAACAGAAGCCCTTGGATCAAAGATCCAACGGTGGGGGAAATTCCCCAAATCACTCAGAGAAAGATCTCTTTAACAAATTTATGGGCACTATAAAAAGGACCCTAGACCTCAATTCAAAGGGAGGAACATTTTGTGTGAGAAATTAAACAGAGAGAACTCTGAAGAATTGAAGAGAAATCCTCAAGAACAAAAAAGGTAAAAAGCCTCTAGAAAAAGAGAAAATTCTCTTATGAACAGATGATTGATCTAAAAACAAGATCAATAATTTTTAATAAAAAACAGAATAAAAATAGTGCTTTGCACTTTTTATGAACCTCTGGTTCTTGAGATAAGAAAAAGCTTGTCTTTCTTTGATCTAAATTAGATCAAGAAATCAAATAGTGCTCTGCACTTCCTTTATGAACCATTGGTTCTTTGAAAACAAGAAAAAACTTGTTTTCTTTGATTTAAAATCGATCAAAATATAAAACAGTGCTTTGCACTTGAAAAATTGCACTGTTGCGCTCCTTTGTTGGCGCAAGCCACCAGGGAGCGCCACGTGTCAACAGCGCAACAGCGCAGCGTACTGACACAGCGCACTGCGCTATTGCGCTTGCATTCACCGGAGTGCGACACGTGTCGCTTCCACGAGCGCTTGCGCTCATTATTTGGCGCACAGCGCCTGACAAGCCACTGTCAAATAATTAATGCATTGCATTATTTGCAGAAGGGCCTAGCCCAATTAAAAAAGTCCTAGCATGCCAAAATAAATTGCAAAGCAATAAAAAGGGGCAGAGCCCAAGTGAAATTGATGCTCTGCATCATTTGTAAATGGGCAGAGCCCCAAAACAAATTGATGCTCTGCATCTTTTATGGGCAGAGCCCAAACAAAAAAAAATAGAAGTAATGCAATGCATTATTTAAGTGTGGGCAAAGCCCTAGCACAGGTCTAATAGACCAAAAATAAATAAAGGTGTTGAACATTTTCAACTGGACTTAGCCCAATTTTGGCCGTAAGTCCTCAAATTAAATTGACTGAGCACAGCTGCTCTCTTAAATCAATTTATATCCGGTTCGAGGGTACATCTCCGAACTCCTCTGACGCCTATCGTTGTAATCCCTCAACGACTTCAGAGAGGTGACGGGTCCCGACGACCACACATGAATATGGACTGCGGGGTCCTTAAACTCGTGGACCGAAACGTCCTTAAACTAATGTTGGACCGAAACGTCCTTAAACTAATGTGGGACCGAAACGTCCTTAAACTAATGTCGGACCACCACGTCTCTAAACTGGAACATGGACCACCATGTTCCTAAACTGGAATACGGACCACCACGTCTTTAAACTGGAATATAGACCGCCACGTCCTTAAATTGGAACATGGACCACTACGTCCCTAAACTGGAACAATAGAGCCTCCAAGTGCTCTTTTGCCGGGTCTAAACGGTCCCGTTTAAGTTGATCTTAGCCCCAAACACGGCTAACGTATCCTTAAACACTCAAATGGACTATAAAATTCCAAATCAACTCTGGTTCGAAGGTACATCTCTGAACTCCTCTGACACCTATCGTTGTAATCCTTCAACGATGTCAGAGAGGTGACGAGTCCTGACGGCCATATAATAAACGGATCACCACGTTAAGTTGATCTTAGTCTCAAACAGGACTAACGTATCCTTAACGAACGTTTAACTTGATCTTAGCCCCAAGCACGGCTAACGTATCCTTAAACTAAAAAAAAACACCAAACCCAAATCTAAGTAAATACGGATTTGGACTAATCCGCGTCCTACGGGCGACGACATTACTCAGTCTCCGTATACAATCCACGGGCAACCACAAACAAAACAAACATACACGACACGAAGTGAAATTCTGGAGAAGGAGAAAGCGGTTACCGCGATGCGGTAGCGTAATTAACTGTAGGGGCTTGCGCCTGCAGGGAAGAGCGTCCCCACAATCAAAAACCCTTCACCCTGAGGGGGAATCTGACGAAGTCTGCTACATCGGCCGCATCCGTCTAAACCTCCGATACACGGTGCCATAAATCAACTTGGCATCTTCGGAGAGGTAGATGGATAAAACCAAATAGCATCTGCCCCGAATCTCAGGCAAGACGTCCTCACGTCGTCGCCGTCTTTCGGAGGGAAACAGATTCTGGCACGCCCGGTGGGACTTTTTCCTCTTTCCACTCCACACTTCGTGTGTCGTCCTCGCGAACCAATCGCGGTTTGTTAAATGGTTGCCTTCGGATTTCAAGTTACTAAGATTTGGTCTTTTTCCTGGCGCAGAACTCAAGATTCAATGGCCTTTAACTGCACTAACTGCTCGAAATGCCACTGCAACGGACGCTCCACCTCACCGGGAGGTGTAGCATATGGGCCCCAAGCGGCTTCCTTCCTCGCTCTGCCGGTAGACCAGTTGACCCAAGCCACCACTGGCCTGTTCTTCGGGACCATGATCCCACCTACAAGCTTCCCTATGCCAATACCTGCACCGGAAGTGAACAAAAAGTCGGTCTTCGACCGGCTCACTGCTACGACGACCCCTATCAACGGGTCGCCCACTACCAAACCGACAGCCTCTGTTTTCATCAGGCTAAATCAGAACTCTAAACTGGCTGTCCCAAGGAAGGCAATAACTGCTGCTCCAGAAGTCGTCAAGGCGGCTTCCCCTGTCAAAGAGTCAGTCTTTTCAAGGCTGACGATTCCTGCTCCTGCCCCTGCTCGAGGATCTGTCTTCGACAGGTTGAATATCACCCCTCAAAAGACAACCTCAGTCTTTAAGAGGTTAACACCGGCGGCGCCTCATTCAGACAGGGGGCAAAAAGAACATGTCTCAATCTCCGAGCCAGTCCCAACGGCTCGTCATGCTCGACGTCGCCATTGGAAACGAGTGAGGAAGGCAGGGGGCAATTCCCCCTCAGGGCTAACTCCACCGGCTCCAGTGGTGGAAGTCAACGCTGCTGTTCCAACTGGGAACAGCTTTGAACTGCTGAGGAGGGTACGTAAGAATTCTCCAACCGCTACACTGAAAAGATCTCCTCCGCCTGCGGAGAGAGTTCCAGAAACGAAGCAAGAACAGCCCCCTCAACGGCTGTCCTCAAGAATTTATAAAGTTTGGCGGAGGGTTCAAGACTCCGTGATCGACCCAGATCATTCTCGTCAACGAAAGAAGACGAAGGTGCAAAAAGAAAAAGACCGTCCCATTAAACAGCAGGGGACAACGATCGCTAGGGTGCCCACTGCAATGGCCCCTTCAACTTCAACGGCCCACAAAAGAAGAAGGCCGGAGAAAACCCCCGCGCCGGCAACAAATATCAGAGGTGGTGAACACAAACGCCCTAAGTCAGGGGGCATTGTAGTTCATACTGTCTATGTGGCATCTGCTAAAGAAGACAGCCGCATATCTATGGATCATCAACCGCTTACCCGATCAGTAACCAAGGCGCAGGAGCAACAGCAAAAGCTCCAAGAGATGATGAACGCTATGGCCGCACTTACAGGGCCAAAAGAAAACCCCGAAACGTTCTCGGATGAACGCCAAGAGGAGGAAACCGACGCCGAATTCCTTCGTCGGATATTGGAGAAGAAGGATAAAGAGGCTGCTGAACAAGCAGCCAACATACAACGTATGGGCCTCCTCTTCCAAGACATGATAGGGATGATGATACAACAAGATCCTCCAGCCGAAGAGCCCCCAATCGTCCTTGGAGACGATAGGGGAGAGACATCAAATCCTCCACCAGCTCTGTCGACGGCTAAAGAGGATACAATCTCCAAAGCTGATTTGGATGAGTACATCGCCCAACAAATACGGGTTCATCATATGACCGAAGCAGCCGGCCAGGTCGTAAAAACAGGGCGACCATATCCAAGTTGGTATGATCAAATCAAGTACCCACCAGGTTATACAATTCCCAAGTTCTATGTCTACAAGGGGACGGGCAATCCTCATCAGCATGTTGCCCAGTTCAGGGCACTCTGCGGCAACACCAGCGGTGACGACAAGCTATTGCTTCGCCAGTTTGTTGGAAGCTTATCAGATACGGCGTTCGAGTGGTACTCTGAGCTCCCGAACGACTCTATTAAGACCTTCGCGGAGATGGAGCTGTTGTTTACTCAGCGTTTTGCAAGCGCCAGTGAACGCACCCCGATGACGGCACTAATTAACGCCAGGGTAAAATTAGGCGAGACATGGGTTCAATACGCTATACGGTGGCGGAACTTATGGTCGAAGTGCGAACAGCGCATTGAAGAAGCTCCCGTGGTGGGTATGTTTGTAGGATCCCTTGATCCGCAAGCAACCATCTCACAATTTATGATGTTTTTCAAGCCGACTACCTTCCAGGCCTTGATTGACAAGCTAGCGCAGATGGATCAGATGGGCCATAAACCTCCTCTTCCAAAGCCGGACTCCCGAAATGACAAAGGGAAGGGAAAAGCGATCGTCGTCGCTAATGCTCAACAACAACCGAGCAACTCGAAGCCGGTTGTGCGTAAAAATAATATGCGCCCGTATGTAGACCTTGAGGAGAGACTAGGGCGTCCTTACTCGTTTCCCCGCGATAAAACGAGAAGGTTATTTGTCACGCCCCGCTTCCCAAAATACGGAATACGAGGGGTAGACAAGGCCAGCCATGCTCCTACGGTCAAGGAAATGTCCTGCCGTAGTCACACTTCGGCTTCTAGTTTTTCATGGTAAACAGTAAATAATGCGCAGGTAAAGAGAGATGCAGTAACTGAAGGAAACAATGTAAAGAACTGACCTGAGGGGGAACAAATATAGATATAACTCTGGATATCAAATCGAGATGTCTGTAATATACGTCTAGTCCTGGTTCAGGCTAAATCTTCTCCTCACACTGAGCATGCATACTCAGGTCGTCAGAGCGACACAATAGCAATATAATATATATAAAATCATGTGACAATTCTAACTGTGGTAATAGATATGTGAAACAGTAAATCAATGACAGCATGAATATGAATGTGCAGTAATCAATGCAGCGGAACAGTAAAGCAGTAGAACGATATGTCACGTATGTCAACACAGTATATAAGGTATATAAATGCCAGTATCCCTATCAGTATCTAAGTCTCGCTGTACAGGTCACTAAGCCTATCATCAGTCCAAGTGTGAGAATCAACCACTCGCGAGTGTCCTCCACCCAAGGGTAGAACCCAAGGGCAAGGGACCACGGGCCCAACATGTATATCACAGTGAATATCACATACCCTGTAAATCTCCATATATCTCCCTAAATATATAAGCCGGCATGGGACTCCCGAGATTCTGTTGAACTCACACTTAAACTACCCCACACCCCGTGGTCTACATCAAACACCAACCATAACCCTAAATACGAATCGGTCTGTGGCATGTCTGCGCAAGAGCTGGAGGCAGGACCTCCATCAAGCACATCTCGACTAATACCTAAGATAAATGGCAGTGTCTGATGCCTTATCTGCGACACCCGTGCAAGCGCTTCCATAAGTGTCCCATACCACTTATAGTCACACGTACACCCATCCCACAGACGTCGACAATGCAATAAAATAATAGGGTCACTGATTGTGCACAAGTACGTATCACTTTCACTTATTCACGGATACAAGAACACTGACGTACTTGCCACAATCATCACTAAAATTTAACACTGGGTAAATGCACGATATCACTAGGTTATCAATACAATGATATGGGTATGATATGATGCGTGAACAGTATATAAGCATGATTAGGATGTTATGAAACAGTATTTTATCACTTGCACGATTTATCATGAAACGTACGTGTAAAGTTTAGCGAAACGATAAACAGGTAATACTTAGTATGTTCAGTTGTCCATCCATCTAATTTAGTTTCATGCCAATCGGGTTCCAGGATCATTAATTATAACCATTTCATTTTAAGCGCTCGCGGCTGGAAATCCGGTTTCAGAATGAGAAGTCCGTTTCGTAACGCATTTTAATCCTAGTTGGGATCAGAAATTAGCGACGCTACAATTGAATTAAATATAGGGTTCTCAGTAAGGTTTTCAAAGCAATAGACGGATCTTCGATCGCGTCTGTACGTCAGGAGATACACGCTGTTTAGTCCTAGTATGTCAATTCTGATTCTGTTGGGACTGTTATGCGTCCCGATATATTAAATTACAGATTAAATTTCAAACGGTAACGAAACAGAATGAAACCAATTGTTTTGTCTAGACAACATATTTACCTATAATAAGCAGCGGAGTTCCGCAATCTACGAGTTAAGGAGATCTTGTGGTACCCATTACGGAACAGCAAGCAACAACTGGAGTCGCTCTGGACTGCAGTCCAGAGTCGCACTCCGATCCAAATATTAACACAGTTTGAGTACAGGAATATCTGGAAACTAGTATAGGGTTAAAGTTCGTCGAGTTGGATTCGATTTGAGCCCTCGAGCGCATCATTCCAGTATGTAAATAATTTATGGTGAATTTAACGGTTTTCAGGTACATTAAAATTCCAGTTTTACGGTTAAACTTGGGGGCAGTCGTTTTAGTCGTTATCGGTCATATTATCCAACGAAATTCACACATTAGGTCCACAGCCATACGGGCCAAACAATACCATTTAGTTCCGTCAAGTTTAATGATAATTTCCTATGAGAACACACATCGAACAGTTACGTTGTAATATTTAACATAAGGCAAAACATGGGATATATACACGATTATAATTTGTAAATTATAAATAAGTAGCATGTAGCAAGTGGGGACTTTCCTGGAGACGTTGGGGCACACGGCAGCGGCACGACACACGTGCGGCATGGCAGTGACACACGCGCGAGCGGCAACGTCAAGATTTGGCCTCGGCTTAAACTGGGTGGCACAGGCTCGGTTGATAGGAGAGCGAGAGAGAAGGGATTGGAGTTGTAGAGAGAGAGATTGAGAGGGGCAGAGAGAGGGAGTGAAAGAGGGGGCCAGAGAGAGAATGAAGCAGTGAGAGAGAGGGGGTGAGAAACTCAGAGAGAGGGAGGACACGGAGGGGGAGAGTTAGAGAGAACTGAGAGAGAGAACCAGAGAGGGAGTGAGAGAGAGAGAACTGAGAGATAGAGAGTGAGAGAGAGAACCAGAGAGATAGAGTGAGGGGGAGAGAAACAGTGAGAGGTTAGATAGAGAGAGAGAGCACGGAGAGAGAGAGCAGAGGAAGAGAGACGGGAAGATGGAGACGGTGATGATGATGATGAGGAGGGTGAAGGGTGTCGACAAGGTGGTTCAAGTCGGTGGAGGCTCGCCGCGTTGAGTGCAGGTGGGGGTCGAGATAGGAGAGGTGGCCACGGGAAAGGGCTCGGTGGTCGAGTGAGTTGGAGCTCGGGTGTGCAGCGAGCTTGGCGGAGGAAGAGAGGAGGAGCAGGGGAGGTGGTGACGTAGAGGAGCTGCGGTGAGAGGGGAAGAAGGTGGTGGTTGGAGAAGCGAGCTCGTCGACGATGATGGGTTCGTCGGGTTGCAGGTGAGGTGGGGGTCGGAGTGCAGGGGACTCGGTGAAGTGGAGAAAGGAAGGATGGTGGCTTGGATTTGTGAGGAGGAGTGAGCGAGGGGGAGTACGAGGTGGTCGTCGTCGTCGGTGGGATGAACGGAGTTGGGAACTGCAGTGGGTTCGCGAGATGAGGAGGAAGGAAAGAGAGGAGGGGAGAGAGTGATTGAGTTTTGAGAGGAGAGAAAGAGAGGATGAGGGCGACGGGGTTAGAGAGAGGAGCGCGTGGGGTAACGTTCGCACGAGCGAGGGCGGAGGCGACGGAAGAGGAAATGGTGGCGTGGGCGGGAAAATAGGAAAGAGCCGTTGGGGGAGACGCACTGTAGGTGCGGGTCGGGTCGAGGCGGCGCGGGTTGAGGGTGAGAGCTGAAGCGGGCTGCTGGGGAAATTGAGTGGGCCGGGCCAGAAAATAAAAGGAAAAGAATTAAGTGGGGAAGAGAAAGCGGGCCGGCCAAAGATTTTAATTAATTAACAAATGAAAAGTGGGTGGGCTGAGGCACTGGGCTGCTAGAAAAATTGGGGAAATAAATTAAATGGGAACGGGCTGGGCTGAAAAATAATGCTGGGGTAAGGAATAAAACAAAAGTAGATAAGAAAAGAAAGGGCCGGGCTATGAATGGAAAATCAAAGAATAAAATGAGAAAAAGGGATGGGCTTGAGGTTAAAAAAGAAAAATGGGGTTTAGAAGAAATAAAATTATAAATAAAATAAATAAAATTATAAAGTAACACAATACGGATTTTGGTATAAAAGGGCTGGGTATTACATCATACCACCCTTACAAAAATTTCGTCCTCAAAATTTAAAAGAAACAACAAGCTATAAATAATAAGCGAAGAGTTATCGTATTGAACACTAATACATGTTGATTTACTTAAAAAAGGGTAGACAAAATTTTGAAGGTACATATATATATATATATATATATATATATATATATATAAGAACCACATACAAAGGATAGGCCTAAAAAGTATAATACAGGAACACTATAAGGGCAACTACAAGTATACGAGAATATAGGTAACAATAACGAATAATAATAATCAAAGTGTGTTCGGTAAAAGTCGAAACCCAAATATGTGCACATCTAAGCTTATCAAAAGTAAGCAGAAAAATAAGTATAAGGTTCAACCATTTATAATAGTAATCATAGTCACAAAACCCGAAAATAAAGTAACGATAATAAAGTAGTGAAAATTAGTCGGTAGGTTAAAACATTTTAGGATAATGTATCGATAAAATAGGTTTAAAATATTTTAGAAAACTGGTATAGTGAAATTAAGAAGCATGGACCAAAAGTATGCGCGGTGTAAGGTTGCGCTACTGAATACTGAAGATAATAGTAATGTGCTTACAATACATAAAACTAATTAGTCAATAACACACACTCTTCGATAAATACAAAATACTGAAAACCAAATTTTCGAACGATAAAGTCCCTAAATATATATAGGGTAATAAGAAAACACATAAAATGTATAGGTCTAGCTAGGGTAAGGATTACAAGGAAATGTGGATCATTCATAGGTTGGAGTATGGCGGCTTTAGGCTGAAAATCAAGGAGATTGGGATCGGGTCAGCACAGGATGTAAAGGTGAACAACACATGGCTACAAGGGAAGAAGTATGGAGAGGATAACGGTCGGTACTTCAAGCGAATCAAAAATTGAAAGGCTAACTAACTCGGAAATTCATAAGACAGGTCCTCCTCCCAAAAGGATCTCAAACGGGGCGCAGACGAAGGATGAAGGGTGGACCTCAAAAGATCGAGTGTGGTACTAGTTAATCTTAGTGAGGGTTAAGACAAAGTAAGGAGTAGAGGTGGACAGATCTCAGTAGAGGAAATAATGGTGTAGAAGAAATAATCGAGCAGCAAGTGAACTAAGAAGATTAAAAGATTTGCGGACTTAACCATTTTTTTTTTCACTCCAGAAGATTTTAAACAAATTATTCCCGAAGGCGAAAAGTGGCCCTAAACTATACACAGTTTTATTTGGCCAAAAAAAGACAACATCTAAAAGAAATCCCGTCAGTCGCGGTTGTGGAGATTCAGCAGGTTGCGGTAGGCTCGCGCGCTCAAGTAGGGGCGTTCGTTTCCATAGCGCCTCGCAGGTATTGCCATTGGGAGTTCTTCCACCGCAGGGTCTTGATCTTCTGGTCCTTCTTCCTCGGATGGAGCTTCTTCATCGAGGTCCGATTCCATGTGATTCTCTTCTTCTGGATTCTCTTCCATGGGGTCTTCCTCCACTGGATTTTCTTCTATCGGTTCTTCCTCAGGATCTTCTTCTATTAGGTTTTCTTCAGGGTCTTCTTCCTCTTCGTCGGAATCGCCTATCATGTCAAACTCTGGGGAAGCTACTCCTTCGTCCTCTGAATCGTTGTTTCCGAAATTGGCCTGGGGACCGTTGATCTCATCGTCAGAACTCATCAGCGTGTGGTCTAAGGAAATGCATGATTGTGCATCCTCATCTAGATGCGGCGCTGCTCCAGGGTGGGCCATGGCCTGAAAAGAAAGTGTCATGATTAGACAACGGAACACATCAAGAAAATAGTTAAGTGTACGATGTATAGAAAGATATGCGGTGGTAGGAATTTTAAAAGAATCAAGATTAAAATGTTGTGCTAATGAATAGTATGAATAAGGAGGAAACGAGAGAATAATACATATATTACGATTCAAAGTTTTATTGCATTTAACTCAAAATTCAACGGATACAAGATTTCAAACGGAAAGATATATTTATAAGAAGATGACAACATTATTACTGAAATTAGAAAACATGAAAATTCTTCTTTGATTGCTAGACCGCTGCATCATCGTTACGTGAGTTGAATCCTGTGTTGGGTCCGCTTTATCCTCGAAATTCGAACTACGCAGTAATCCTCACTTGGCCGAAGTGGGGAGTGTGGACGAGTCTCCTCCCTGTAGTTCTTTCCTTTCTGGGAAGCCGTTGATGAGATGTTTGTTGGACCCGCATATCAGACATTTCCCTTGGGCGCGGCGACAATCCCTCTGAAGATGTCTTGGCCTCTTACAATACCCACAGCAAGGGGTCTTCTGCTGCTTCTGTCGTGGGGAAACAAATTGACGCTTCATCTTCTTCTCTTTTCCTCGTCTAATAGGGATCCCTTTATGATTGGAGACTCCCGCTGGTGCCTGATTTATCTGTCTTCTCAGTCCTTCAGCCAACAAGTCGTTTGTTCGCTCCTGGGCTTCCTTTAGACCTTGCAGTGCACTCAGAATCTCAATGGTCTGATTCTGGGGAGCGGATATAGACGAAGAGTCGTTGAAAGACATGATCCTGAGACAACAATTTTGCGAATGATATAAGTCACAAGCTAAACGAATCAAAATATAATATGGATAGGACAAAGATTCAAGAATATCAGAGGTGATGAATTTATTACAAGTGGGGAATCAACTGTATGACTTTAAGTCACTTGAATAGAGTACGGTAGTGCAATTGCAACCAAGTAACCTTGTCAAGTCACCCAAAACCATAGCGAATGGATAGCTGAACACACGATGTGAATATGGATCAAGAATGACAAGTTTACAACCTAGACCGAGGGATGTCTTAGATTGCCAAACTATACACGGAAAACTGCAATCCCAATCAATACAAAACCTGATCTCTGATACCAACTAAACCATGTCACGCCCCGCTTCCCAAAATACGGAATACGAGGGGTAGACAAGGCCAGCCATGCTCCTACGGTCAAGGAAATGTCCTGCCGTAGTCACACTTCAGCTTCTAGTTTTTCATGGTAAATAGTAAATAATGCGCAGGTAAAGAGAGATGCAGTAACTGAAGGAAACAATGTAAAGAACTGACCTGAGGGGGAACAAATATAGATATAACTCTGGATATCAAATCGAGATGTCTGTAATATACGTCTAGTCCTGGTCCAGGCTAAATCTTCTCTTCACACTGAGCATGCATACTCAGGTCGTCAGAGCGACACAATAGCAATATAATATATATAAAATCATGTGACAATTCTAACCGTGGTAATAGATATGTGAAACAGTAAATCAATGACAGCATGAATATGAATGTGCAGTAATCAATGCAGCGGAACAGTAAAGCAGTAGAACGATATGTCACGTATGTCAACACAGTATATAAGGTATATAAATGCCAGTATCCCTATCAGTCTCTAAGTCTCGCTGTACAGGTCACTAAGCCTATCGTCAGTCCAAGTGTGAGAATCAACCACTCGCGAGTGTCCTCCACCCAAGGGTAGAACCCAAGGGTAAGGGACCACGGGCCCAACATGTATATCACGGTGAATATCACATACCCTGTAAATCTCCATATATCTCCCTAAATATATAAGCCGGCATGGGACTCCCGAGATTCTGTTAAACTCACACTTAAACTACCCCACACCCCGTGGTCTACATCAAACACCAACCATAACCCTAAATACCAATCGGTCTGTGACATGTCTGCGCAAGAGCTGGAGGCAGGACCTCCATCAAGCACATCCCGACTAATACCTAAGATAAATGGCAGTGTCTGATGCCTTATCTGCGACACCCGTGCAAGCGCTTCCATAAGTGTCCCATACCACTTATAGTCACACGTACACGCATCCCACAGACGTCGACAATGCAATAGAATAATAGGGTCACTGATTATGCACAAGTACGTATCACTTTCACTTATTCATGGATACACGAACACTGACGTACTTGCCACAATCATCACTAAAATCTAACACTGGGTAAATGCACGATATCACTAGGTTATCAATACAATGATATGGGTATGATATGATGCGTGAACAGTATATAAGCATGATTAGGATGTTATGAAACAGTATTTTATCACTTGCACGATTTATCATGAAACGTACGTGTAAATTTTAGCGAAACGATAAACAGGTAATACTTAGTATGTTCAGTTGTCCATCCATCTAATTTAGTTTCATGCCAATCGGGTTCCAGGATCATTAATTATAACCATTTCATTTTAAGCGCTCGTGGCTGGAAATCCGGTTTCAGAATCAGAAGCCCGTTTCGCAACGCATTTTAATCCCAGTTTAGGTCAGAATTTAGCGATGCTACAGTTGAATGAAATCTAGGGTTCTCAGCAAGTTATTCAACGCAGTAGACGGATCTTCGATCGGATCTGTACGTCAGGAGATACACACTGTTTAGTCCTAGTATGTCAATTCTGATTCTGTTGGGACTGTTATGCGTCCCCGATCTATTAAATTACAGATTAAATGTCAAACGGTAACGAAACAGAATGAAACCAATTGTTTTGTCTAGCTAACAGATTTACCTATAATAAGCAGTGGAGTTCCGCAATCTATGAGTTAAGGAGATCTTGTGGTACCCATTACGGAACAGCAAGCAACAACTGGAGTCGCTCTGGACTGCAGTCCAGAGTCGCACTCCGATCCAAATATTAACACAGTTTGAGTATAGGAATATCTGGAAACTAGTATAGGGTTAAAGTTCGTCGAGTTGGATTCGATTTGAGCCCTCGAGCGCATCATTCCAGTATGTAAATAATTTATGGTGAATTTAACGGTTTTCAGGTACATTAAAATTCCAGTTTTACGGTTAAACTTGGGGGCAGTCGTTTTAGTCGTTATCGGTCATATTATCCAACGAAATTCACACATTAGGTCCACAGCCATACGGGCCAAACAATACCATTTAGTTCCGTCAAGTTTAATGATAATTTCCTATGAGAACACACATCGAACAGTTACGTTGTAATATTTAACATAAGGCAAAACATGGGATATATACACGATTATAATTTGTAAATTATAAATAAGTAGCATGTAGCAAGTGGGGACTTTCCTGGAGACGTTGGGGCACACGGCAGCGGCACGACACACGTGCGGCATGGCAGTGACACACGCGCGAGCGGCAACGTCAAGATTTGGCCTCGGCTTGAACTGGGTGGCACGGGCTCGGTTGATAGGAGAGCGAGAGAGAAGGGATTGGAGTTGTAGAGAGAGAGATTGAGAGGGGCAGAGAGAGGGAGTGAAAGAGGGGGCCAGAGAGAGAATGAAGCAGTGAGAGAGAGGGGGTGAGAAACTCAGAGAGAGGGAGGACACAGAGGGGGAGAGTTAGAGAGAATTGAGAGAGAGAGAACTGAGAGAGAGAACCAGAGAGGGAGTGAGAGAGGGAGAACTGAGAGATAGAGAGTGAGAGAGAGAACCAGAGAGATAGAGTGAGGGGGAGAGAAACAGTGAGAGGTTAGATAGAGAGAGAGAGAGCACGGAGAGAGAGAGCAGAGGAAGAGAGAGTGGAAGATGGCGACGGTGATGATGATGACGAGGAGGGTGAAGGGTGTCGACAAGGTGGTTCAAGTCGGTGGAGGATCGCCGCGTTGAGTGCAGGTGGGGGTCGAGATGGGAGCGGTGGCCACGGGAAAGGGCTCGGTGGTCGAGTGAGTTGGAGATCGGGTGTGCAGCGAGCTTGGCGGAGGAAGAGAGGAGGAGCAGGGGAGGTGGTGACGTAGAGGAGCTGCGGTGAGAGGGGAAGAAGGTGGTGGTTGGAGAAGCGAGCTCGTCGACGATGATGGGTTCGTCGGGTTGCAGGTGAGGTGGGGGTCGGAGTGCAGGGGACTCGGTGAAGTGGAGAAACGAAGGATGGTGGCTTGGATTTGTGAGGAGGAGTGAGCGAGGGGGAGTACGAGGTGGTCGTCGTCGTCGGTGGGATGAACGGATTTGGGAACTGCAGTGGGTTCGCGAAAGGAGGAGGAAGGAAAGAGAGGAGGGGAGAGAGTGATTGAGTTTTGAGAGGAGAGAAAGAGAGGATGAGGGCGACGGGGTTAGAGAGAGGAGCGCGTGGGGTAACGTTCGCGCGAGCGAGGGCGGAGGCGACGGAAGAGGAAACGGTGGCGTGGGCGGGAAAATAGGAAAGAGCTGTTGGGGGAGACGCACTGTAGGTGCGGGTCGGGTCGAGGCGGCGCAGGTTGAGGGTGAGAGCTGAAGCGGGCTGCTGGGGAAATTGAGTGGGCCGGGCCAGAAAATAAAAGGAAAAGAATTAATTGGGGAAGAGAAAGCGGGCCGGCCAAAGATTTTAATTAATTAACAAATGAAAAGAGGGTGGGCTGAGGCACTGGGCTGCTAGAAAAATTAGGGAAATAAATTAAATGGGAACGGGCTGGGCTGAAAAATAATGCTGGGGTAAGGAATAAAACAAAAGTAGATAAGAAAAGAAAGGGCCGGGCTATTAATGGAAAATCAAAGAATAAAATGAGAAAAAGGGATGGGCTTGAGGTTAAAAAAGAAAAATGGGGTTTAGAAGAAATAAAATTATAAATAAAATAAATAAAATTATAAATTAACACAATACGGATTTTGGTATAAAAGGGCTGGGTATTACATTATTCGAGCTGGCATTGCGCAACAGACTCATAAATCTGCCGGATCCAAAATGTTCGTTGCAACCAAGCGACGTCAATGAGCCCAACTACTGTCCTTATCATCGAGTACTGGGTCATCCGATCGAGGATTGCTACGTTTTCAAAAATTGGCTTGAAAACCAGTACCGACAGGGCAAATCCGCGTTATCTGACAAATGGAAAGTGAATCCCCCGCAGCCCCATACCTCTAAGGGGACGAATACGCCGGGGGCAACATGCTCCGTCGTTGAAGAAGCTCCTTGGGAGGTTGTATTATCAGCCAAGACAAAGAGGATGCTAAACGACCTTCAGACATGTCCAGCGATCAAGTGGAAGAACCCGTTGGAGCCGCAGGTCATTGAAGGGATGTTGAAACCACGTCCAGCTCCAAAGATCGATGGTGGTGGCTCAAGCACTCGCAACCAGTCGTCAAAATCTTCGAAAAAGAAGAAGAAGAAGTCAAAGAAGCCCTTGAAGCCTGGCGACAAGCGCTCGGACTTGCAAAAACAAATTGACGCACTAGAAGAATACAACCAGAAGGCACGGACTCCCATTACACTCCAAGAGTTTCTCAACCACGTCTTTCAAGAGGAAGGTGAGGGAGAAAGTTCGTCAGATGAATCTGAAGAATGCGTGGCGAGCTGTCATGTGATTTCCCATTCGTTCACGAACGATGAGGAGACTTCTTGTACTGAAACGCTGGGGGCAGATCCTGAACCAAAAATTCTGAGGCCATCAGATGAAGTAATTGACGCATTCCTTAATGAAGCTCGGTTGAAAAGTAAAGCTGATCGAGAACGCGAGGCAGTCATATTTGAAAAGGCCAAGCGCCAGCGACTTGATGAAAGAGCTGAGACGCTTCCGCTGGAGCAAAGTACACCCACTGCGGATAAAATCAAAATCAAGATGAGGAAAAGGTTTGCTAAGGCCATGTCAATGGGCATGAGCTACCATCCTCCGAAGGAAAAATTACTGGTGAAATGAAAATGCACCCTTCCTATTGCTTATATCATCAAAAGGTGCCGCACCCCACTCAAGAGTGCAAAGCTTTCGATAGATGGTGTCAAGGATATGTTGCTCATCTACAACATTTTAAGCGGGAGAAGCGTAAAACTCGTCGGGAGCGCCAAAATATGACTGAAGGGTTTAACAGAACTACCGGTGATTGTCGCATGGTTAACACCGGTGGGTCACAAGTGCCTACATTCGGGAGTGATTCTGATGAAGAGCTAGAACTTTCCCCTCTCTTTAAAGAGTCCGCTTCAAGAAAAGAAGAAGAACCGAAGGTTTGCGAAAATATCCGGCTACGTAATCGCACGCTGCCCGAAAAGAACCTCGGACCCCCGAACAGAAAAGATAAAAGGAAAGAAAAGGTCTCTGAAGATATCATCTTAGATGACCAAATTCTGGAAGAGCTAAGCGCCAACAACCCGCCGAAGAAGAATAAGGTGGATTACAACGTCTTAGCACATCTGAGGAAGCTGCCCTCACAGCTCAGCATTCTTGACGCCCTTTTGCTATCAAAAGAGGCGAGAGATTCGTTGATTAAGGCACTGCAAGATCCGGAGCAATTCCAAGCTTTCCTGGCCGAGGAAAAGATGAAGGATGAATTGGAGGAAGTGCACACGGCCGATGTCACTTTCGGCGACGAGGACCTTCTCCTTGGGACGTGCGAACACAATCGCCCCCTCTATGTCTCAGGATACTGCCACGATATTAAGATAGGCAAAATCCTGATCGACAATGGATCCTCCGTTAATCTCCTCAACGTGCGGGTGTTAAAAGAAATATGCATGAGCGTCCAACACCTTGCTCGTGACAAGATCACCATCTCTGGGTTCGATTCCCAGTCATCAAGAACTCTTGGGTCTGTGATACTGACGCTACGCTTCGGGCTACTTGTCACGGACATTAAGTTCCACGTCATAGACGCCAAGACATGCTACAATGCTTTGCTCGGCCGACCATGGTTACACGAGTATAATATCATCCCTTCTACACAACATCAGTGTATGAAGTATTTTAAGGATGGTTTCGAGTATACCGTGACGGGAGAACTGAACCCGTTCTCTGTGAACGAGGTCCGCAAATATGAAGATGCCAAATACTTCTTACCGTATTTCGAAGATACGGAGAAGTGTCACAAGCCAGAGAATAAAGCTAATGCCACCATCCCTGTCTTCGGCAGTGATACCGAGGAGGAAGAGGAGATAGTTTATTCGGGTCCATCCCAACACAACAAGCCAGGACCGTCCGCTCCTGCATTGATCTTTGGTAGTGACTCGGAAGATGAGGTCCATGCTATATTCTCTGCTCGGCCTTCAATACGAACGTCCGTTGACGAAGGGCAAAGTCTACAAGTCGCCATAGTGCCGCTTAAACACCATAAAGAACTGGATGCACTTAATATTTACAATGTAGAAGAGCTGCAAACGTTCTATATCACTCCTAGGCGAGAAAGCGAGAAGGCAATTCTGTTCTACCGCTCTGAAGAAATCAAGGTGGAAAAAGAAATATGGCATGACGCGGATCCTACGCTCGACAGGCTTCAGCCTATCCGTCTTCCCAGATATTATACGGAAGGTTTGAAAAAGCTGCTGAAACGCCAGGGGATATCCTTCAAGCAGACCGTTCGAAATGCCAAGTTCTATGACAAAGTCTGGAACGTTCTCGAGACTCAACGCAAACTGCCTAATAGGAGAATGGAGACAAAAGGACTTGGATACATCCTGTCAAAGAAACGAGAGCTACTAAACAGCTGCTATGTCATGTATGACTTCGATGAAGAAGCGGATGCTCAATGGGAAGACGCTAATCCTGAGACAATGAAAGTTCCAGATACAAAAGTGCCCAGTCCGTCGTTCGAAGAAAAAATGGACAAGCTCATAAAGGAAGCGGGTCAAAAAGTCCGGGACGATCATAACCGCGAAATGGTCATCTACGAGAAAGCCAAAACGCAGCGCCTCCTCCAACAGGCCGTGAAAGGTGAAAATGCCGTTCCTTGTCAACCTGTTTTAAAGAAGGCTCGACGCAAAAGCAAAAATAAGTCGGAAAGCCAAAAAGGCGCTCAACAGCAACAAAGCAGGGCTAAGAAGCCACGCAAATGGGAGTCGAGCGTTATTGATCTATCCCTCATGAAGAAAATGGGTCGAGCATACTCTTTTCCTCGGGATAAGACAAAGAGGATACTTGATCTTGCTCTAAAACATCAAATGCATACACTGCCGGAGTCTAAACACCCCAAACAAGCGGGCAAAGTCTTGTTGGAGATAGTGCCCTCAGAGTCAATTATTGGATCACAGGCACGTGATTGCAATGATTGAGGGAGGACCTGTCCTACTAGGACAGTCTTACTCGAGATGATAGTATGCTATCTGGTTTATCTTTATCATCGTGTACTGCTTTAGGTGACCTGACATGTCGCTATTACACGTTGATAGAGCCCCTAGGATTCTTGCTTGACCACCAGCAGTATGAGGGCGATCATATAAATGGGAGCTGGGGTCTATAAGCACATCCTTAAAAGGTCCCTTGGGAGTTTCGAGATAGGGCATCGATAATCCAGAGTAGACTAGTGTATACAGTCGAGACCCCGACGAGGGGCGGTGGCCGGTCTCACAAGCCACTGGTGTCAGTTGGTTCACCTAAGATGTATACAGGTGCTCATTGGGTTATGAGTACACCGGACAGGACTCGCCGGGAACATGCTAGTTGGTCTTATACCTGACGTCAGATAGCAGTTCCCTGGTGACATGTGTACAGGTTAGTTCATCGACCTGGGGATCGTCATTTGTCTCGTGTGAGTTCCCACTGTACTTTGATTACTACCCTACCACGCTCAAAGGAGACGTGCAAACAGGTTTTAGTTGGGTACAGTCCTGAGCCACATGGAGGCAGTGAGCGGATCTTCAGGGGTTCGTCTCTCCCGGTATTGGGGGTGAGGTCGCGCTGTGTCTAGGAGAGCCATTACACGAAGCCCTCGGCCGAGGCAGGAGATTTACTGGTAGGTATTCCAGTAGTATCTCTGGGTGTTCTGGGCTACACTCCGACACGACTTGTACCGCTTTTGGGGGTCTGACTTTTACCAACCCCCTAGGCCCGCCATGCGATGCTCATAGACGAACGGACCGGACTGTACGGATATTGTCACTGACAGGCTCAGTAGGGTGTCAGGATGAGTTCGCTCATCGACGTCCCTTTTGGTCAATAGCTGGTAGCCCGTCATGTATGGCTAATACCTCTGACGTGCTAGTGGTTAAATCCACAGCCATAGTATTGACGAGTCTTTAGAGTCCACCACACATTCAGTTACTCAAGCTTTCGGGCGAAACACTGTAGAGGCCGTATGGAGATATGGCACGGTTCGATCAGAACGTGCGGTATTGCATGGATCAGGATCAGACGGTTAGTACTAGAGGCCGTATGGATATATGGCAGGGTTCGATCAAATACGTGCGGTATTGCACGGATCAGGATCGAACGGATATTACTAGCCGGCTTTGGTTTAAGCCGGATCCTAGTATAGTACAGTGTAGATTTTGTCTCATTGCATTTGTATTCGGTTGGAATACAGATGAGGGTGTGTATACACAGTATCGGGGTTTTCCTGTAATTTATTACGGGACCAGTTTTCTGGAGTTGCCAGTTTGCTTTCCGTTTCGGCTATTTTCATTTGTATCTTTCAATGGACGAAGATTGGTGGAGGAGGGCTTATTTGCATTAGTGCAATTAAGCATTTGTGGAGGGTGTTATTTGCATTTCCTTGTATCATGATAGTTCCACCATCACATTGACTTCTTAGGTCATGATGGTTCATGATGGCTTGACCTTTTGGTGTTATGATTGGTTGGTTGAGTGTTGGACTTTCCTTGTGATGATTTCTTCTCTTGATCTCATTTGACTCTCCCTTGCATTATGCTTCTTCTCTCTTGAATTTTCATTCACCCTACACCATGAGCATGGCCGGCCAAAGAGGAGAGAGGGGGCTGTCCCAAAATTTTGGGTGGGGTTTTTGGTTCATTTGTATTGCACAAAATCCATTTAGCTCCATCTCCAAAACTCCATTCCTCCACCATCTCAAAAGGCAACTCCATACAAACCCCAAATGAGATATAGATCTCTACACTATTCTACAGCAAATCTTGGGCACGTTGACTCGCCAGCTTCGTGCTCGAGTTGCCTCGGTATAGAGGCGGGAGCCCGTAAAAGAAGCAGGCGACGTGGTGCCCTTCCGGCGACGAGGTGGAGACCGGACATTCCGCGGGAGATCGGGACGACGACGAGAAGACCGGAGGACACGGATAACTCGGTATATCTCTCTTCCCCATCTTGTAGTTAGCTAGAACTAGTTAATGGCCCGATCCGGGTTTTAGTGCGCGGTGGTGCCGGTTCAAGAAAAATTAAAGTTAACCATCGCTTCCGCATTCCGGCCTCGGGATAGAGGCCGGGGCGCCGCCGTGCACTTACAGTGGTGTCAGAGCCTCGCCATTAACTCAGTCTAGCTTTGTCCAATGTGTTTTACATTTCCAATCGAACAAAATTCCAAAAACCCGCGTTTTCTTCACATCAGTTTCTGTCGAAATTTTTTGGAGTCCAAAATTTTTTCAGGTTGTCTCAGAATGATGTGCAGGGAATTATAAGAGTTCTGTGAAAATTTGGGCTCGTGAACAGTCCAAACCACCGCGGAACCGCGGCCAAACCCATGCTTCGGCCGCGGTTCCGCCGCGACTTGAACTGTTCAGTCCCCCAAAATTTTACAGAATGCTCCAGAGTGGAAAATAGGTTTTTTGGAATGTTAATTTTGGGCCCAGAATTTCTTGATGTGCTACAGTAGTACTTGGGGGCCCACTTGGTAAAATTTGATCGATCGGATATTTTAAACACATTGGTTCACAGTATTTACATTATATCTGCGACCGTGAATGTCACTTGATCGGTAAATCCTGTCTAACTGCTATAGCCCGGTTAGACGGATTTGCGAACGTGATTTTCACGTTGATGTTCTGTGTTATGCTGTGATGTTGCGGATCGGTCGTGGGGGATAGCCTGGATGCAATGCTAGTACAGTTTTTGTTGTATTATGTACATTTGATATTGCGGGGCGAGCGTCCGACATGTGGACTGCCGTCACTGCCTGTTTGTATTATTATTTTGGGGCACGACCAGGTTGCGGTCGATGTACCCGTTGTATGTATATTTTACTTTCTGTACTAGGATTACCCCGCGGAGGGGTGCACGGATAGCCGAGTTCTAGAGGGCAACGAGCCCGCATCTCATGGCATTGAGACGGAGGGGGCTTCACTCTAGAATTGGCAGGCTATTCGCCGCACTCGTAGGGGGTACAGGTTGACCCAGGAGGGGTGCCCAAGTTACCGGATTCCGTGAAGTGATGGGTGGTCCATTCACGGTGCTGAAGGGGGCTGCCTCGCTTCAGGTTTTGGCGGGTAACTTTTCGCGCCCGTAGGGGTCTAGGATTTCATTGCACAGGCTATCCACACAACCAGGGGAGCGTCGGGTTTCAGTAGTGGCTCTGTGAAACCCGGGGATCCCAGATATCTGTATTGTTCTGTGATGCTGTACATTTCTGTGATGTTGCATTTTATCACGCCTTGAGCGAAATATAATATATTGGTATATATATTAGTAGATGTTGTATATGTTTTGCATCCGCGCTAGTCCAGTCCCCGCTCTGTCGTTAGTTAACTAACCTAACGGGTAATGACGGGACCCAGTGGCGAATGCGGATGGCATATACGTACGTCATATTATTTTCGTTCTTTGTGGTGTGATCAATTGATGGGACTGCGTTGATTCGGATCAATGCAAGTTAAAAACAAACCTAATCTGATGTTGTTGGAACACTTTTCAAAAAGCTGTTATTGAAAGGACGTTCTCTTTTGTTTAGCATCGTGGTATTCAGTTGGAATATCCTGCTCCTCATTCGACGAGGCAAGGGCCGAGATCCCTTCACCGGGGGTGACCCCTTGGACAGAAGTTTGCGTCAGGGCAATAACTTCACTATAGCCGATTACTTTTGCTTTGCACCGTGGTATTCAGTTGGAATATCCTGCACCTCATTCTACGGGGAAAGAGCCGAGATCCCTTCACCGGGAGTGACCTCTTTAGCAATGGTTTTCATCATTATATTTTTAAAAAGCTATCCAGTTCCTTCAACGATATCAAGTTCATTACGTTAAAGCTTTTCGCCAGAAACCATTCGTAGCCCTCCATCATTTCGGTTAAATATTCGGTAGTATTCAAGCTATGTATTTTGACCTCACGCCAAGGCATTGTGATTGGTAGCTGCCGGATATTTATCTGTAGCATAGATAGATGCGTTGGTTTGGGACAGTCGTACTACTATTTTGGCCTACGTCAAGGGTATGTACGGGTGGGTTCAAATTAACCTGGATAATGATGGGCAGAACTTGACATGTGACTTATGATATTTTGACCTCACGCCAAGGTCATAAGAGCATGGGGTAAAAATCACATCGGGAGTTTATAAAGAAACTGAAACTTGCCAGATATGCGCATACCTTCTGGAGTGTGATGACGTGAGCGGATTCCGTCACGTTATCATGCGATGATAGTTGGATCCCGATTCCCACTGATGAGTTGGTTTACTCCTCGGGTGATCCTGACTAATTCTTCTTTTAGGTTTGGAGGAGAATTTGACGGTACAGTGGGAGGTTTCCATATTAGATAAATTGGTAACCATTCTGATCTAGGTTAGAGTGCACGCTGAGTGTTTCTTTTCTCTCTCTCTGGCAGCGACCATTGACCCGACCCTAAGACTATGACTCAGTGACCAAATTAACCAAACCTTCTTAAACACTGGTTTTTGGATTGTCAGAGTTGCAAACCTCATTCCCACTCCTACTTTTACCCTTTTCTCCAGGACACCCCGTATTATTACGAACGTCCACTTCCATTGGACAAAACCATCGTATGGTTAGATACGAACTCGAAGGAATTTATTCGAGGATGGTTTCCGGTTCTGGAGAAAACGGATAGGACTATTCAGTTGTCTTTTCCTTTTACCTTCTCTCAGGTTGCGAGTGCTCCTTAGTTTAGGAGTAGTACACCTATTACGCAAATTGGATAGTCTTCTTCCAGACCATAGGTAGGTGCCGACCGGTAGGGAATGAAGAAAACCAATTAGCATAACGATGGTGTGCAGAAGGTATTAAGTTAAGACAAAGCAAGGGATTAGTAAGAGGGCAAAGTAAATTGCGACTGCTATTCACGACCATACCAAGTATTTCTTCGCCAATCCTAAATCACCTTTGTATTTCTCCAGGACACTCCGTATCACTACGAAGATCCACAGTTTATTGGATACTCCATCGTATGGTTATATACGAACTCGAAAGGAACTTGTTCCAGTTCGGGGATGGATTCTGGTTCAGGAGAAATAGGAATAAGGTTTATTCGATTGTCTTTTATCTTCACCTTCTCTCGTATTGCCAGTGCTCCTAGGATTAGGACAGTACATCCATTATGCTTATTGGATAGTCTTCTTCCAAACCATAGGCTGGTGCCGAACGGTAGGGAAGGAAGAAAACCATTTGGCCTAAAGGGGTGTACAGAAGGTAAAGACTAAAGACATATGAAGGGATTTGGAGAGGTGGCAAAGAATTATACGGTTGCAGTTGTGAATCTGGATAATGGAAGAGACATTACTAGGAATACCGGGATACCTCATCGAAACATTTCAATGTTTCAGTTTCACTGTGTACTGTTAAAGGAAAACTGATTTCCCGATTAGACACTTGCTCCAGGGTATGTATTTACCAGGTATGATTCTCACATCTGTATGGTTTTACAGATGATGAGTGGGAGTAAGCTATTGGGAATTAGGTGATCATCCTCATTATATCGGGATTCGTTGTAATCGGTGATATTTGAGGAAATCACCTGGGCTGTTTGCCGGTCGGCAAATATTTGGTTTTGAATATCCGCTGTTATGCACCAATTTCAAATCGATATATCTGTACGTCTATTTTTCACAGAGTGAGATATACCTTTTTGAAATTATGTCTATGACATTTACCTATATCAGTGGATGGTTAGGTAAGGAGCATTAAACAGCGGTGTAATTCTTCTTAACCATAAATACAGTTTTCAACCTACGACACACAGTGAATGAGTTATCAGACTCAAGGGACTTATACAGAGTATTATATGTTGTCCAGGGTCCATGAGGACAGAGGGGTTGGTCCTCGTACTATATTCGGTTTACTTATGACTTCTCTAGTTTTTAGACAGGTGTTTCGTGGAAACACGGGGTCCGAGTTTTGAGAAGTTATAGGTATTTGAATAAAGTAGAGAATCAGATATTGCAAGTATCGGGATTCTTCAAAGTGATCGGAGATGTAGATACTTGAGTATGGTATTCAGTTGATAGTAGTGATTAAGAGAACTTGCTTCTCTTTCAGGTTACTCATAATTGGAAGCATTCCTAAGTTGAGTAACGCTGATCGGCCTCTTTCCATTTAGTTGACATGCACTGGAGACAGCTGCATGATTTGAATCTGGTTCAATTAAATCAGTGCATCTGGTTCTATATTGGATATAGAACAGTGCATATCTTAACGATGTTAAGGTACAGGGAGTTGTCCGGCTTATGATTAAAACCAGACACTGGACAACTCAAGGCACGTTTCTGTAATGGCTGTTTGTGGGTTGACCCAGGCTATGACGAGGGTTGACTTTCTACCATCTGGAAGATCAATAGTGATATTGTTCTTGACTCGCCACAGTTTTATTAAAAATGGATTTTTTCAGAAAAACAGTAGTGGGAGTATGGTAGAACTGGAAGTGATTCCAGAACCACAAACGATTACTGAAGATTTCATAGGAACCTAAAGATTCAATCTGGTTTGACATTCCATTGGCCACTCCGCAGATAAGGTGGGTAACCTCAGGCACCCGAGAGGTACTCCGGTAGCCTCAAGGACGGTGACAGGGAGGTTCTTGTTTACCCACACTTGCCATTGTTGTTGTTCCAGGCTGCGAGACCCGGCGGGAGGATGAGTATAGCGTCGTTCTAAACTAGCTTTATAAGTGTACGTCTATATGACTCTGCCAGAGGGTTGTCGTAGTCAGTGGGAGCAGCGGAAGCATTGGTGGACAGGTAGCTTATGTCTATTTATAGACTAAAGCAGATATAGCGGAGATAGATCATCAATTTCTGATGTGACAGTCATAGGTTTGACTTTATCAGAATAGGGGATGGATCTGTTGAGAAGGTAGTAGGGTGTGATGTCATGGTATTTGGATGACATACACAGAATAGGAAAAGAAACTCCTATACTACGATCGGTTATACTTTGGTCGTCACACAGTGGTTTCTCCACATGGGACTTGGACATTATATCAAACATTCTGGTTACTGGATCTATGGTTTTAAATCTAGATTTGGGTGGTTTCCCAATCAGGGTACTTAGACAGCATTCTAAGAGTATTTAGAATGGACGACTCCTGGCATGGCGGTATACCTGCAGGAGATGGAGTCACCCTCTCTAAAGGTGTCTTACAGACTAAAAGGGAGAGGGATGTGCATGATTGGCAGATCACTTGCTCAGGCAATTGAGTCAATCATGAGATGTCAAGTACCACACCAGATGTTGTTCTTGCACTAGATGAAATAAGTTGACATTGATCCAATCCTGGAGAAGCAGTCGGAAGCAGTTTTAGAACATAAGTGGATGTTCTAGGAATATGATAACGACAACCTCATTCGGGAGACAGTTATCATTCCAGGCTTCCAAAGTGACCTGGACGACAAGAAGGTTGTCAGAGTTATAGTTTTTTCCTTCTGACGAGGGGCAGTATTTTGGACAGGTGGTCCAAGGCAATACTGAGGGAGGCATGGCGTAGGATACTGATTAAGTTCAGTTGACGATACAGTCTAAGAAGTTTGGATTTGGAGTTCATTTATGAGCTAGGTCCCATCAGAGATCCAGACATATTCTAAGACAGGTGTTTCTCATTTCGGGAGATGGGTTTCTCCGCGAACTTGAGATATAGAGAGACATAGAAAGAAACATCAAAGCGGATCCACTCACTGAGGCTATTCCTCGAACGCAATAGTTTCGCAAACGGGCTTTGTGAGACTGACTAGTAGAGGAGTTGGGTGTTCGGTATCACACGGGCTGTGAGTATGCGACATCGCAATAATTAGCCTTGAGTGCAAGTGGGAGATTGTTGGAGATAGTGCCCTCAGAGTCAATTATTGGATCACAGGCACGTGATTGCAATGATTGAGGGAGGACCTGTCCCAGTAGGACAGTCTTACTCGAGATGATAGTATGCTATCTGGTTTATCTTTATCATCGTGTACTGCTTTAGGTGACCTGACATGTCGCTATTACACGTTGATAGAGCCCCTAGGATTCTTGCTTGACCACCAGCAGTATGAGGGCGATCATATAAATGGGAGCTGGGGTCTATAAGCACATCCTTAAAAGGTCCCTTGGGAGTTTCGAGATAGGGCATCGATTCTCCAGAGTAGACTAGTGTATACAGTCGAGACCCCGACGAGGAGCGGTGGCCGGTCTCACAAGCCACTGGTGTCAGTTGGTTCACCTAAGATGTATACAGGTGCTCATTGGGTTATGAGTACACCGGACAGGACTCGCCGGGAACATGCTAGTTGGTCTTATACCTGACGTCAGATAGCAGTTCCCTGGTGACATGTGTACAGGTTAGTTCATCGACCTGGGGATCGTCATTTGTCTCGTGTGAGTTCCCACTGTACTTTGATTACTACCCTACCACGCTCAAAGGAGACGTGAAAACAGGTTTTAGTTGGGTACAGTCCCGAGCTACATGGAGGCAGTGAGCGGATCTTCAGGGGTTCGTCTCTCCCGGTATTGGGGGTGAGGTCGCGCTGTGTCTAGGAGAGCCATTACACGAAGCCCTCGGCCGAGGCAGGAGATTTACTGGTAGGTATTCCAGTAGTATCTCAGGGTGTTCTGGGCTACACTCCGACACGACTTGTACCGCTTTTGGGGGTCTGACTTTTACCAACCCCCTAGGCCCGCCATGCGATGCTCATAGACGAACGGACCGGACTGTACGGATATTGTCACTGACAGGCTCAGTAGGGTGTCAGGATGAGTTCGCTCATCGACGTCCCTTTTGGTCAATAGCTGGTGGCCCGTCATGTATGGCTAATACCTCTGACGTGCTAGTGGTTAAATCCACAGCCATAGTATTGACGAGTCTTTAGAGTCTACCACACATTCAGTTACTCAAGCTTTCGGGCGAAACACTGTAGAGGCCGTATGGAGATATGGCACGGTTCGATCAGATACGTGCGGTATTGCACGGATCAGGATCGGACGGTTAGTACTAGAGGCCGTATGGATATATGGCAGGGTTCGATCAGATACGTGCGGTATTGCACGGATCAGGATCGAACGGATATTACTAGCCGGCTTTGGTTTAAGCCGGATCCTAGTATAGTACAGTGTAGATTTTGTCTCATTGCATTTGTATTCGGTTGGAATACAGATGCGGGTGTGTATACACAGTATCGGGGATTTCCTGTAATTTATTACGGGACCAGTTTTCTGGAGTTGCCAGTTTGCTTTCCGTTTCGGCCATTTTCATTTGTATCTTTCAATGGCCGAAGATTGGTGGAGGATGGCTTATTTGCATTAGTGCAATTAAGCATTTGTGGAGGGTGTTATTTGCATTTCCTTGTATCATGATAGTTCCACCATCACAATGACTTCTTAGGTCATGATGGTTCATGATGGCTTGACCTTTTGGTGTTATGATTGGTTGGTTGAGTGTTGGACTTTCCTTGTGATGATTTCTTCTCTTGATCTCATTTGACTCTCCCTTGCATTATGCTTCTTCTCTCTTGAATTTTCATTCACCCTACACCATGAGCATGGCCGGCCAAAGAGGAGAGAGGGGGCTGTCCCAAAATTTTGGGTGGGGTTTTTGGTTCCTTTGTATTGCACAAAATCCTTTTAGCTCCATCTCCAAAACTCCATTCCTCCACCATCTCAAAAGGCAACTCCATACAAACCCCAAATGAGATATAGATCTCTACACTATTCTACAGCAAATCTTGGGCACGTCGACTCGCCAGCTTCGTGCCCGAGTTGCCTCGGTATAGAGGCGGGAGCCCGTAAAAGAAGCAGGCGACGTGGTGCCCTTCCGGCGACGAGGTGGAGACCGGACATTCCGCGGGAGATCGGGACGACGACGAGAAGACCGGAGGACACATATCACTCGGTATATCTCTCTTCCCCATCTTGTAGTTAGCTAGGACTAGTTAATGGCCCGATCCGGGTTTTAGTGCGCGGTGGTTCCGGTTCAAGAAAAATTAAAGTTAACCATCGCTTCCGCATTCCGGCCTCGGGATGGAGGCCGGGGCGCCGCCGTGCACTTACAAGTCTCACACCCAGACTATTGCTTTTATCACCGAGTGGTAGGGCATCCTCTCGAAGACTGCTTCACCTTCAAGAATTGGGTCGAAGATCAGTATCAGCTTGGCAAGTTCGCTCTGTCCGACAACTGGAGGGTAACGCCGCCACAGAAGCACGAACCCAAGGCCACGAAAGAAGAACCGGTTCCACATTGGGATTGGAAGCGAATTCTCACCTGTCACATGATTACAATATTAAAAGAAGAGCCCGAGGACATAGATGAACTCCCTTGGTGCTTCGAAAACAGCAGCGACAAGATAATCTCAGAATTTCCGCCAGCGCCAAAAGAGCTGGAAGATGGAATCCATACCACTGCAGATAACCTTAAGAAAATTGAGTTGGGAAGGGCAAATGACCCGCGACCGACATTCATCAGTGAGCTGCTATCTCAAGAAAGGGTGGCTGTGTTAAAGGACGTGCTTCTACAGCATAGGGATTGCTTCGTGTGGAACTATTCCGAAATGCCGGGACTAGATCCAGAAATTGTTGTGCACAGATTGGCGATATCCCCGGACGTCAAACCAGTCAAGCAGGCGCCGAGAAAGATGCGGCTCGAGCTTGAGATGAGTATCAACGCCGAGGTCAAGAAGTTAATCGACTCTGGCTTCATCCAGGAAGTTCAATACCCTGAATGGATCGCCAACATCGTCCCGGTGATGAAGAAAAATGGGACAGTGCGCATATGCGTGGACTTCCGGGATCTCAATAAAGCCTGCCCGAAGGATGATTTCCCAGTGCCAGTCACCGAACTGATGATAGACAATACATCCACTCATGAGGTTTTCTCCTTCATGGACGGTTCATCAGGGTATAATCAGATAAAGATGCATCCCGAAGACCAGAAGCACACCGCCTTCAGGACTCCTTTGGGTATATTCGGCTACAAGGTGACGCCCTTTGGTTTAAAGAATGCCGGTGCCACCTACCAAAGGGCCATGACGAAGATCTTCGATGACCTTATACACGAAATCATCGAATGCTATATCGACGATCTCGTGGTTAAAAGCAAATCATACGAGGAACATCTTGAGCATTTGAATACCGTATTTCAACGCCTTCGACAATACAACTTGAAGATCAACCCTCTCAAGTGTGCATTCGGAGTTTCCTCGGGAAAATTCCTAGGATTCATCGTCCGACACCGCGGTATCGAGATAGATCCGTCAAAGATCAAGGCGATCATGGAAATGCCTCCGCCAAGGACCCTCAAACAGCTGCAGTCTCTCCAAGGGAAGCTCGCATATATACGGCGATTTATACCCAACCTTTTAGGAAAGTGCCGTCCCTACAGCCACCTGATGAAGAAGGGAACCCCGTTCGTCTGGGACCAAAAATGCCAAAGCGCACTAGACGAGATCAAGCAATACCTGCAGAACCCGCCGGTGTTGGCTGCTCCGGTCAAGGGAAAGCCCCTCATTCTTTATACAACCGCTCTCGAAGGCTCCTTAGGCGCACTATGGGCACAAGAGAACGATCAAGGGAAGGAAAGAGCACTCAACTACTTAAGTCGAGTTCTACTGGGGGCAGAAAGCAACTACTCCCCCATTGAAAAACACTACCTGGCGTTAATCTTCGCGATAACAAAGCTTAGGCACTATGCGTTGGCGCATGAGGTCCGTCTCATTTCAAAGGTGGACCCCCTTAAATATTTGATGTCGAAAGCCATATTGACGGGACGACTTGCTAAATGGGCCCTGCTCTTGATGGAGTTCTCGATAACGTATCAACCTCTCAAGGCAGTGAAAGGCCAGGCCATCGCCGACTTCCTTGCTGAACATCCGATACCCGCCGATTCTCCTCTGAATTGCGATCTTCCAGACGAACATACGTTTGATGCGATCGACGATAATGATACCCGATGGGAGCTTTATTTCGATGGAGCATCTTCCGTGAAGAAGCGCAAACAAAGTACCCCTATAATCAAATCGGGGGTAGGACTCATCTTTGTACCTCCACAAGGAGGGATAATGCGCTTTGCTTTCTCCCTGACGGAGCCGAGGACAAACAACGAAGCCGAATACGAAGCTCTGATAGCAGGCCTCGAGATCGCCATCGACATGGGGATTGGAAACCTCCTCATAAATGGAGACTCCCAACTGGTCGTTAGTCAAGTAAACGGCGACTACCAAACGTGCAAACCGGAGTTGGTAAAGTACGGCGAAAAAGTGCAACAACTGTTGACCCAAATTCCCTCCTATACTTTGGAGAACATACTGCACGCGGAAAACAGCAAGGCAGACGCGTTGGCCAAACTTGCTAAAGAACTGGATGACGAGAACCTCGATGACGTTAGAATCGTAGTACAAAGCCGTCGGGTGCTTGCCCCAGCAGAAGTACCTCCGGAATCATCCGAGGAAAAGGGAGCGACTGAACAGACGACCTTACAAATAAAAGAACGAGAAAAGGCTGAGGACTGGAGAGAAGTCTTCATAGACTACTTTAAATCTCACCGAATGCCTGAAGAAGCGTCCACAAGACATCAGCTCATAAAACGAGCTCTGTCTTTCGCCTTCGTCAATGATACTCTGTACAAGAGGTCATTTGATTCCCTGTGGTTGAGATGTCTGGGACCTGACGAAGCAAAAAGAGTCGTCCAGGAAGTTCATGACGGACTCTGCGGTTCTCACCAAGCAGGCCCAAAGATGAAGTTGAAGATCAAACGGATGGGCTACTACTGGCCCACGATGATTCAGGACTGCCTCGAATATGCGAAGCAGTGCCACTCATGTCAAATTCATGGGGATTTCATCCATCAGCATCCAAATCAATTACATCCAACGGTGGCTAGCTGGCCGTTCGAAATGTGGGGGACTGATATAGTCGGCCCCATCGAACCAGCATCGTCTAGAGGACATCGTTTCATCCTAGCGACGACTGACTACTTCTCTAAGTGGGCGGAAGCGGTACCACTGAGGGAAGTTAAGACGGAGAATATCCTCCATTTCTTCAAAACGTACGTCATATATCGGTTTGGAACGCCAAGACGGATCATCTCCGATAACGGGCCAGCCTACAGAAGCCACAAGATCAGTCGGTTCGCGCAACAGCACAATATAGACTGGAGATATTCCTCGGTTTATAATCCGCGAGCTAATGGTCTAGCCGAGGCCTTCAACAAGACCTTGACAAAGATCATAAAGAAAACGGTGTCCCGAAATAAGAATGACTGGCACGAAAAGCTGCAAGAAGCTCTTTGGACATATCGAACTACGTTCAAGACGGCCACGAACACAACGCCGTACGCGTTGGTGTTCGGTACAGAAGCAGTACTTCCCCTCGAGATAGAGATACCCTCTCTACGAATGGCGGTCCACTACGAGCTAACGGACGAAAAAAATGCTCACCTTCGGCTTGAGGAGCTTGATGCCCTCGATGAAACCCGACTCATAGCGCAACAAAATCTGGAAGCTTACAAAGCGAAAATGACGCGCTCATATGAAAGATTGACCCGACCGAGGACATTCCGCCAAGGCGAACTTGTGCTAATGGTCAAAAGGCCTATGATCCCCAATCGCGCCAAGCGAGGAAAATTCGAGCCAAACTATGAAGGCCCATACATCATAGATAAGGTCTACCAGGGTGGGGCCTATCTACTCATGGACATGCATGGTGAAAGGCCTTTCAGGCCAATAAACGGTCGCTTCCTAAAGAAATACTATGCTTAATGAGCCACAGCCTAGGTCAATGGTAGATGACGACGACTATGTCCGCTCGCTATCTTCCTAAGCTCAAACTCTATCAGCAGTAGCCAGCCTTCTCAAAGACGGATCGAAATGTCCTTAAACTAATAGCGGACCGAAACGTCCTTAAACTACTACCGCAGCATCTTTTAGGCTGACGAGATAAAAAAAACATATAAAAATAAAATAAAATAAAACGGTATGTCCATAAGCAAAAAGGGCACGGATGAAAACCCGAAAGGGCTCCGTGAGTAAAAAACAGCAGGGCTACCGGCGAGTGTTCGTGAAAACCCGAAAGGGTGTGACCTCGTAAAAAAATATATATAAAAATAAAAAGAATAAAAAAATGGTATGTACATAAGCAAAATAGGCACGGATGAAAACCCGAAAGGGCTCCGTGAGTAAAAACAGCAGTGCTACCGGCGAGTGTTGTGAAAACCTGAAAGGGCGCAACCTCGTTAAAGGACACTTATAGGGTCCTCTCGACCTTGTAAGGAGAAACCACCCGCGTGAGATCCTTACGACTCACAAGGGAGCAACACACTTAGGGATCCCTACGATTCCTAAGGAGAAGATACACTTGCGAGATCCTCACGACTCGTAAGGAGAACTCTCTTATGGGACCCTCACGGCTCATAAGAGTTGAAAGTCTTAAGTTACAGAGACCTAAACCTGTGCTTAAGCAACCCCCACAACTTCCGATATTGCCCTACAAGTGGCTCAATACTGACCCTTGTATACAATCCACGGGCGCGAATAAACATTTCCCTAACCAAGTCTCATCCGTGACTGGGGATATGTTCGCATGGTAAACAACCCTTGTAAATCCTCTCGATTTATGAGGAGAAAAACCTCCTGTAGGATCCTTACGACTTACAGAGAAAACGAACACTTAGGAGTCCTCACGAGTCCTAAGGAGAAAAAACACCTACAAGATCCTCACGACTTGTAGGGAGAAATAACTTCGTGAAACCCTTACGGCTCATGAAGTCAAAAGCCTTAGCCGACAGGACCCTAACCCTGGTCGCTAAGCCACCTTTGTTCGACAGAGGCAGATGATGATTCTCTCCTGGTAATATCCCAGTTGTAGCGGTGCTGATGCCGAAATCGGTTTACAGCGAAAAGCCAATAGGCCGCACATGCATACGAAATAGCCGAAATGATAGGGCAACTTGCAATAAAAAGCAGCAAGTAAAAATGTATGCATGCAAAATAGCCGAAATGATTGGGCAACTCGCAATAAAAAGCAGCGAGTAAAAATAAAATAAATAGCCGAAATGATTGGGCACCGCGAAAAATAGCCGAAATGATTGGGCAATCGCGACCTTCGCGATATAAAAGCTGAAATGATAGAGCATCGCGGAGATAAAACAAAAAAAATGATGATAAAACTTTGGCCCTACAGTTAAGATGACATTGATCCCTGTATACAATCCAAGGGCGTAAACAAAGAGGGAACCATACTTTCCCAACAGGCTCCGCCAGAAGACGAAGCCAAATCTCGACGGTTCAGTCTAACTCCGAGGAAACCAGTGTCTTCAGCAGATACCTCAACTCAGGGAAACAAACAATCCTTGACGAGAGCCTCCCGATTCGCGTCGACTCGCAGAGCAACCAGTGCCTCCGTGGGAAATTCTCGACTCGTTTCAAACCCCAAGGAAACAAATAATCCTTGGCGCTAGGGAAACAAATAATCCTTAGCAAACACCTCGACTCACGGATACAAACACTCCTTGACGAGAGCCTCCTGATCCGCGTCGACTCGCAGAGCAACCAGTGCCTCCGTGGGAAATTCTCGACTCGTTTCAAACCCCAAGGAAACAAATAATCCTTGGCGCTAGGGAAACAAATAATCCTTAGCAAACACCTCGACTCACGGATACAAACACTCCTTGAAGAGAGCCTCCTGATCCGCGTCGACTAGCAGAGCAACCAGTGCCTCCGTGGGAAATTCTCGACTCGTTTCAAACCCCAAGGAAACAAATAATCCTTGGCGCTAGGGAAACAAATAATCCTTAGCAAACACCTCGACTCACGGATACAAACACTCCTTGACGGGAGCCTCCTGATCCGCGTCGACTCGCAGAGCAACCAGAGCCTCCGTGGGAAATTCTCGACTCGTTTCAAACCCCAAGGAAATAAATAATCCTTGGCGCTAGGGAAATAAATAATCCTTAGCAAATTCCTCGACTCACGGATACAAACACTCCTTGACGAGAGCCTCCTGATCCGCGTCGACTCGCAGAGTAACCAGTGCCTCCGTGGGAAATTCTCGACTCGTTTCAAACCCCGAGGAAACAAATAATCCTTGGCACTAGGGAAACAAATAATCCCTAGCAAATCCTTCAACTCAGGGAAACAAACAATCCTTGACGAGAGCCTCCTGATTCGCGTCGGCTCGCAGAGAAACCAGTGTCTCCGCGGGAAATTCCCGATTCGTCTCAACTTGCAAGATGAAGCCTCAGGCAGCAGAGACTAAAAAACTTGCTTCCTAAAAAATGGGACCCTGCAAGTCGATCTAAACGGTCTCTTGCATACTATTCATGGGTCTCACTCTCCGAAGTCGAGTTTCGACAAGGAGGGAAACAACCGCTTACGAGTCCTCTCGACTCGTAAGAGGGAAAAATTCTCTTATAGGATCCTTACGACTTATAAGAGAAAACCACACTTAGGAATCCTCATGATTCCTAAGGAGAAAAACCCACCTACGAGATCCTCTCGATCCGTAGGGAGAAAAATCTCTACGAGACCCCCACGGCTCATAGAGTTGAAAAGTCTTAGGCAGCAGATCTGAACCTGCGGCCTAAGCCATCGCTATTTCTTAAGAAAGTCAGGATGCGTGCTCTATTATCTGTTGACCATGTTTACTAAGGTGGCATGTTGATAATAAAATAAAGAAAAGGCGGAGAAATGACACAAGACATTACAGGAAATGTGTATCTTTTATTCATAAACTTGATTGAGTACAGGATACATTGTGCTAAAGAATAAAAAATATACATACATTTTTTATTTACAAGTACAAACGATACAAGGAGAATTACTGAGAAGGAAGCATCTTGCATAGATCTAGCAATTGTTCGCGCAATTCCTTCCCCACTTTCTCCTGATCGGCTACCACCGCCAACTCCGCCTCCACTTGGGCCCGTTGCTGCAAGACAGACGCAAGCTGCTCCCTGACGGCCTGATAAGCAGCTTCCCGACCTGGGGTATCGCGCTCAGCTACATCAAGCTTTCGCTTCAAGTTTAGCCCATGGGAGATGCGCTCCAGGAGACCCTCAAAGATAGTCTTCACTTGGGAAGCATTCGCTTCAACCTCAGCACGCAGATGGGCCGTCTCGCTCGAGGTCTCTTGGCATTCCCTTAGCCTTAAAGCTGCTTCTTGTTCCAAGTGGTGGACGTAAGAAGCACTTCCCTCGATCCATGCTGCTCTTTCATTGCTCGCGGCTAAAGTCTCGGGGGCGGGACGCATCGACTCCAGCTGATGCAGGCGAGCCTCGATCTCCATACAATGATTAACCCAAGATGCGATGATGCCCTCGTCATGGAAATTCACGAGTATCACCAGTATCGGGTTAACCACTGTAGCGAAGTCCACAGCAGAAGTAGGGGTCTCAATGTCGAGCTTCTCAATGTAGTCGCTCAACATACGCAAGCTGTTCGCAGCGCCTTTCGAAGATGGACATCTCAGGAAAAGACCTGCCGGCATTATGATACGAGACTCGAAGGGCGCCGAGACCGGAACGACCGCTGAAAAGAAACAAGATGTGATCAGATAACAGTTCAGGAAGTAAAAAAAAAGGGGGAGTTATCAATGTGATAGTCGCTATACCAGCTAAGGCAGGTGGCAAGACTGGAAGGGTCGGCGGCGCAGCCGATCTTTCATCCCCTCCTTCGATTTGTAGCACTGCAGTCGAGATAAAAAAAGGGGTTTAGAAGTAATTCCATCAATAAAGAAAGAAGGATATCAATGGAAATCATACTCACCAACGCCACCAGAGGAAGATGCAAGTTCGGATGGGAAGGAGAAGTGTGGGAGCAACACCTGATAAAGATGGTCAAAAAGCACTCCTGAAAGACACAACAGTATGACTTTAGTATACGGATTATACGTCTGAAAAGTGAGATTAATAAGTTGCAAACTCATACCTTCCAACATCTTTGACGGTATGAGAGAGGGCTGAGAGGTGACCACCGCCAAGGCAGTAGTTGAAGGTGCTCCCTCGAGCAGTGGGGCATCAGCGCTGGTTGCACCTGCGTTACGAAAAAAAAGGTGAACTTGTCAGAAAGGATTGTAAGGTAAAGAAAGACAGCAACTTGGGATTTACCTGATGAGCTGCCGGCTGAAACGGAGGCGACTCCCTCCTCCATTGACATGAGGCGCCGCCCGTGGCCTTATCACCCAACTCGATAGGGACCGTTGTCGTGCTCGCAAGACCTGGAGACGGCGGAAGATCATACACGGGGAGGGCGACGATTGGAGCGTTGCCGGACTCTTGGGAGGGAGCGGCTAACTCTTCCCCAAGAGTCGTACCCATCTCACCCGCTACTTCTGCGGGCTCTTCGGTCTCCATCGGCTCATCCGCCGTCACCACGAGATCGCCAGCCTCAAGCGCCTCGTCCGCCACCACCCTGGGCTCAGTTGTAATGATCATTTCATCTGCCGCCACTTCAGGCTGGGCATCAATGACCTTCTCGGCTGCAGACCCCTCAACCTCTATCTCAGACCCCGAAGCCTCAGCGACGTTGCCCACCGTCGGCTCAAGTTCGGCAGGTGTCGCCTCCTCTGTTTCCTTGGGTTTAACGGTCTCCGCCTTCCCCCTCGGTCGGACTTGACCCTATAAAATAAAATATATAAGAACCGATGGCATTATAACTCTTACAACAAAATCTTGGGAGAAATATTACCTGAAGTGGATTTATCATTTGCGCTCCGAGCTGCGCGCGCCACTTGTCTGCGAGCAGTGGATAGGAGGGCGACAGGGGCCTCTTCGGAAGGAGTATCAGCACGAGGGACGGTGCTGGGGCCCGCTCCCATAGCCAAGGCAGCCCTGCGTGCCTTTGCTTCGTGCCTCGACCGCTTCCGTTCCTCCCGGGCTATCACGATGGACCTCTGTGACGCTTCCTTCAAGGCGTCGTCGTCCTCGTTCAGGGATGCCTCCAGAGCCTTTAAAGCATCTCTCATCGGCTCTTCGAGACGGACCTCCAGCGGTGGCCCAGAAGGAGTAGGAACATCGACAGCTGGCAGAGCAGTTGCGTCACTGGGCGGGAACGGCATTGAGGTTTCTTCCATAAAAAGGGAGAAGTTAGATCGACCATAACACAAGGGAAATGAGAATTTGACGAATCGAAACTTACTAAGGCCCATGGACGCTCTAAGACGTTCCTCCTCCTGGAAAGTCTTCAGAGAAGCGGCGATGGCTTCTTCATCAGTGATGCCTGTTGGAAGAAAGGAAAGAAAAGCGTTAGTCAAAGGCAATGAGGAGGATGTGTTGCAATAAAAAAAATGCGATTAGTAGTTACCTGATTGCGCAAGCTTAGCTAAACATGCGTCACGCCTTGCCAACCACGCTGAAGCTTCGAGAGCGGCCTCCAAGTCTGTATCGTCCGGCGGCGGCATGACCAATCCCTCGTTAGTCCCATATTCGATCAGGCCCTCGGCATAGGGAGCATGGGGTTCCTGACCAAACACGACATCGGCGGCGAAGAGCGACTTCTTTTTCTTCTGCCCTCCGACCCTAGGCTCACGTGGGATTGACTTACGCTTAGCAGCCACCTTGGGACGGCGGGTCCCGATGTCCGCACCCACGCCAGACTCTGGCGAAACTACAACCACTGTCTCCACTGGAGCATAAGGCGCTAGGGGTGCATCCGCAATATCAGGGAGCGGCAATCCGCATGGAGGACTCTGCGCACGCGAAGGTCCGGCTCTGGCATCTTTTAAAGGGGGGATTACCGGAGTCCTTGGCACCAAAGGAGTGTTGCGATCGCTACCTGGGGGTGCACCCTTACGGTCGATCAGCAACCGCCTTTCCTCCTTTATGACCGCTCCCGTCGAATGACTGTACCATTCTGTGTATACCCTGAGGAGTCGTGGGGCACAAGCCGGCTCACTGATAAAGAAGTGGGAGCCCGTGTTTAGACGCATGAAATGATGCAGCGCTCTCTCCATCCCTTCTTCGGTCGCGGCAGGTTCCGATAAGAAAGCCTCCAGCGGTACCCCTTGATTATAGCTCAGCTGTTGGGCAAAACGATGCGGGTTATATCTCATGAAGATCGCTGCCCCGTTCTGCCTAAACACCAAGAAGCCCGGTCTGATGGAATATAAGTGAAGGGTCTCCCGGGCTGTTAAAACTGAAGCTCCATCCTTGAAAGTGTCTTGCAATGGCCGCACTGCAGTGGTAGACGCTTTTCCAATAGTCAACACCTTGTCAATAAAAGACACGCCGGCTCCGACGGCGTGGGAGCGAAGGAGTAAACCCCTGGCATTTCGTAGCGATGGATTTACAATTGATGCACCGATCAGCTGTATAATGCGAGGAAAACTGCACCTTTCGTAGAACGAGGGCCTTTTATGCATACCGAAAACACCCGATGTATGTAGCTCGAGCCACGACATAAAGTAGTGCATCGGGAAGACCACGTGCAATACCCCGGGCTCGTTAGCATCCGCTGCTCGGCTAAGGCCATGATATAGGTGTGCCAAGCCAGCGATCCCAACGGCCACCTTTACCCCGATGGTCATCCGATGGGCTGGGTAAAAGACGGAAGGCCGCATACGGTGAGAGTGCATTGAGAGCGCAAACCAACTCAGCCAAAGCCTAAGATATCCTAAAAAGAAGGCATCTCCATCCATCTCGGGGGCTGTGACTTCTGCAAAAGACAGGGTTGGGGAGTTAGGAAGAAAAAAATCCTTTTGGTCTATTTCCTTCACCGGCAGGTTATCCAAACCTAAACCGAAAGGGTCCTCAAGGGTGGCAAACTTGGCAGCTTCTGCCGAGAGGACGTTTGGGTGAAGGAACCGAGCAATGAAATCCTCAAAACTAACTCCGCGGCTCCCACGCTCAATGAAAAGGGCCTCGTAGATGTTCAACACCATGATCAGACTTGGAAATTGGTGTTGGACAGCGTTCTCCGGCGTGAGCCCCCTTATCACCGGCTTAGCACCAAAGACGTACTCATCCGTCGGGAGCAACTCCTCATAATGTTCCCCCATGACCGGTAAACCGGATACCTCCGTAAACTCTTCCAAAGAGATTGACACTTCCAGATCCATGGCGAGGAAAGTGTGGGTAGGAATGTTCCACTGCTCCAGGAAGGCCTTAAACCACCAGGTGGGAAGCGTGGGATACTGGAAGAGGGAGACATAGACTGCGGTATATAATCCTAATCTTATCAACTGCGACTTCTTCTTCGACAGGATATACCGGGCCCACGGCAGGTAGCCAATCGGGTGGCGGGGGATCAGACCTATGTTATATGATTGCCCCCAGGGTCGTGCCTCACCTTGACAGATACGGCGCCCCAGGATATCCAAAACCATGGGACGCTGAACCGGAATCGCATCTATGGCGGGATGTAGAAAGCCCTTCGATGTCCAATCAACCATCTCCACGGCGTACTGCACCGGGGGTGGGCTGGCGTAATGAATCGCCGTGATGGGTTCTGACGGCACTGAGCATGTGAAGCTGCGTCGACCCATAATGATCTGGTTATACCACGACCCCCAAAGGTGGAGACTCTTGTACTCCGGGACGTACTCTTTAATCATGGCCAGGACTTCACGATCCAAGGGCACCTCGGGAAATCCCTCCTCCGAGCGGACGAACGGGAATGAAGTGTCTAGAGACATGATCGCTGCAAAAGAACAATTTAGCCGTTAGTGTTGTAATTCCAACGCTTGGCGTTTAAAAAAAATGCGTTAATTAATTAATTAAATTAAAAATTAATTAAATTAAAACTAATTAATTACACCACACAGCAGTGCAGCGGGTAGGGGACCCAATGGGGACCACAAAATCTGGATGAAAACGCCTCTTTTAATAAGACAGCCTCATCATTGGGTGAGACTGTCAGTTAAAGAAAAGATCCCCAAGAGAATATTATCATCAGTAGGGAATCCCTAGAGACAAGGAGAAAATCTCCTCTTTCAGAGCAAAGCTCTGTCACAGAATGACACTTGTCAAATTCTGGTCTCAAAGGAATAAAATTCCTTAAAGGAGCATAGCTCTGTGGTAATAATGGAAAAGGTCCATCAGAAAATTTTTACACTTAAAAGAATTAAAAAATTTGGAATCTTGAAAGATTCATGAAAAACTTATAAAAAGATTCTTCATTTTTCAAATCTAAAAGATTCTACAGTTGATTCAAGAGCAAAGCTCTGTTCATGGGTTAGAACCCATGAACAATATCTCTGCAGATCTATAAGTTCTTGAGAGCAAAGCTCTGTTTATGAAACCCCAATGGGGATCTCTTTAGATCAAAAGATCTGTGAGAGCAAAGCTCTTTGGTTGAGATTAAGTTAAATTAATTTTAATTAATTTTTACTTAAAGTTTTTGACTTTAGAAATGAGCAAAGCTCTGAAGTTCTTGAGTGAGAGCAAAGCTCTGGAAAATAAAAATCTTGAAACGGTGAGATTTTTCTCTCAGGGCCAGAGGTCCTATTTATAAGGCGCTTGCGCCCCTTTAGCTCACCCCTTGATCCAACGGTCAAGAGTTTGCCACCGCTGCAATCACGTGCGCGCCACGTGAGCGCAACGGTGGGGGGGCATTTGTTTCCCCAATCAGAGCAAAGCTCTGTTGAAATTCAAAATTCAAATTTTGAAGCAACGCTTCAAATCTCGGGCGCAACGCGCCACGTGTCAGGCGCAGATGCATCAGCGCAGCGCCCAAGAAGGCGCGCCCAATCAGAGCAAAGCTCTATTTAAACTAAAATCAAAGGAAGCAACGCTTCAGTTGCGCAAGCACTGCGCTGCGCGACACGTGTCAGCTCAGATACGCTAGCGCAGTTGCGCTGCGCTGTGCGCTGCGCGACACGTGTCAGCGCAGATGCGCTCGTGCAGTTGCGCTGCGCTGTGCGCTGCGCGACACGTGTCAGCGCAGATGCGATAGCGCAGTTGCGCTGCATGACACGTGTCACGCTCTAGAGCATTTGCGCCAAACAGAATTAAGATTCTAAAAGAAATCTTTCTGTTCTTGTTAAAACAAGAAGATTTTCTTCTGTAAAACAGAAGCCCTTGGATCAAAGATCCAACGGTGGGGGAAATTCCCCAAATCACTCAGAGAAAGATCTCTTTAACAAATTTATGGGCACTATAAAAAGGACCCTAGACCTCAATTCAAAGGGAGGAACATTTTGTGTGAGAAATTAAACAGAGAGAACTCTAAAGAATTGAAGAGAAATCCTCAAGAACAAAAAAGGTAAAAAGCCTTTAGAAAAAGAGAAAATTCTCTTATGAACAGATGATTGATCTAAAAACAAGATCAATAATCTTTAATAAAAAACATAATAAAAATAGTGCTTTGCACTTTTTATGAACCTCTGGTTCTTGAGATAAGAAAAAGCTTGTCTTTCTTTGATCTAAATTAGATCAAAAAATCAAATAGTGCTCTGCACTTCCTTTATGAACCATTGGTTCTTTGAAAACAAGAAAAAACTTGTTTTCTTTGATTTAAAATCGATCAAAATATAAAACAGTGCTTTGCACTTGAAAAACTGCACTGTTGCGCTCCTTTGTTGGCGCAAGCCACCAGGGAGCGCCACGTGTCAACAGCGCAACAGCGCAGCGCACTGACATAGCGCACTGCGCTATTGTGCTTGCATTCACCGGAGTGCGACACGTGTCGCTTCCACGAGCGTTTGCGCTCATTATTTGGCGCAAAGCGCCTGACAAGCCACTGTCAAATAATTAATGCATTGCATTATTTGCAGAAGGGCCTAGCCCAATTAAAAAAGACCTAGCAGGCCAAAATAAATTGCAAAGCAATAAAAAGGGGCAGAGCCCAAGTGAAATTGATGCTCTGCATCATTTGTAAATGGGCAGAGCCCCAAAACAAATTGATACTCTGCATCTTTTATGGGCAGAGCCCAAACAAAAATAAAATAGAAGTAATGCAATGCATTATTTAAGTGTGGGCAAAGCCCTAGCACAGGTCTAATAGACCAAAAATAAATAAAGGTGTTGAACATTTTCAACTGGACTTAGCCCAATTTTGGCCGTAAGTCCTCAAATTAAATTGACTGAGCACAGCTGCTCTCTTAAATCAATTTATATCCGGTTCGAGGGTACATCTCTGAACTTCTCTGACGCCTATCGTTGTAATCACTCAACGACTTCAGAGAGGTGACGGGTCCCGACGACCACACATGAATATGGACTGCGGGGTCCTTAAACTCGTGGACCGAAACGTCCTTACACTAATGTTGGACCGAAACGTCCTTAAACTAATGTGGGACCAAAACGTCCTTAAACTAATGTCGGACCACCACGTCTCTAAACTGGAACATGGACCACCATGTCCCTAAATTGGAATACGGACCACCACGTCTTTAAACTGGAATATAGACCGCCACGTCCTTAAACTGGAACATGGACCACTACGTCCCTAAACTGGAACAATAGAGCCTCCAAGTGCTCTTTTGCCGGATCTAAACGGTCCCGTTTAAGTTGATCTTAGCCTCAAACACGGCTAACGTATCCTTAAACACTCAAATGGAATATAAAATTCCAAATCAACTCCGGTTCGAAGGTACATCTCTGAACTCCTCTGACACCTATCATTGTAATCCTTCAACGATGTCAGAGAGGTGACGAGTCCTGACGGCCATATAATAAACGGATCACCACGTTAAGTTGATCTTAGTCTCAAACAGGACTAACGTATCCTTAACGAACGTTTAAGTTAATCTTAGCCCCAAGCACGGCTAACGTATCCTTAAACTAAAAAAAAACACCAAACCCAAATCTAAGTAAATACGGATTTGGACTAATCCACGTCCTACGGGCGATGGCATTACTCAGTCTCCGTATACAATCCACGGGCAACCACAAACAAAACAAACATACACGACACGAAGTGAAATTCTGGAGAAGGAGAAAGTGGTTACCGCGATGCGGTAGCGTAATTAACTGCAGGGGCTTGCGCCTGCAGGGAAGAGCGTCCCCACAATCAAAAACCCTTCACCCTGAGGGGGAATCTGACGAAGTCTGCTACATCGGCCGCATCCGTCTAAACCTCCGATACACGGTGTCATAAATCAACTTGGCATCTTCGGAGAGGTAGATGGATAAAACCAAATAGCATCTGCACCGAATCTCAGGCAAGACGTCCTCACGTCGTCGCCGTCTTTCGGAGGGGAACATTTCCTAAACACGGGTATTCTGATTCGTGTATTGGGTACAATACCCAACTACAAAAGAATCAAACCCGATTATCTTATGGCTTTGATACCAAAAGAACCATGTCACGCCCTGCTTTCCAGAGTACGCTAAGATGGGCACGTGACATAGCCAACCATGCTACCTGTGGGTAGGAAGTATCCATCCACAGTCACATTACGGCTGTAGAGATATCAAGAATAAAAAAATAACTATCTAATACATGTCCATAAGCCAAGATAACATAAGTCAAGAATAATAAAAGTGCGGAAGCAAAAGAACCAATACAAACTAACTAGAATGTATGTCCCATAATGCGGGCTCACATCAGGAATAAAATGCAGAAAGTAAGAGAACTAACTACTACTGAATCCTCACTGCTCAGCCTGCTGGCTGAAGTACTCCTGCTCGGAATGCAGCAAAGGTACGGAATCTGGGCCATGCAAAACCCAGACGTCAGTGCGTCATTTCATCAAGTAATAAAATATAAACAGGGTAACAGGCAATGCAAATACAATCATGAATGGTAAAACAGGTATAACAGCAATATAAATCAGGGCGGTGAAGGGTAGTGCGCAGTGAGTAAGCTAAACTGGTCTATTGGGTTATCTACTCTCAAGTCTTTGAAATCAATTTGATGAATCATCGATGTAACTCAATAGTATCCCGTGCATGCCCGGGACCACGGTCTAAGACTCTCGGGCTGAAACCGAGACGTGCCGCTATGCACTAACAGGAAAAGGGTACAGACCAACGATGTCAGCAGCATCGTCACGAGGCGGGCCTAGCCTCAAAACTGATCAGTAAAAGCAAGCAACTGTCGAGTTACAAGTCAGGTTTCATCATTGATTTCCCCATACCCCCAAGTTATATGTGTCAAGTCACGTGTTCCGTAATCAAGAACTAATGCCAACACAGGATCAGGTAGGTGCAGGTTTGTCTGGATAGACAACAGGAACGGTTCGTAAGGACAACATGTCAGGTTTGTTGGCATTAGACACAAGATCAGGTAACAGGTAAAGCCATGGTACATCAGGTCAAGTCGAGTAGTGTATTTAGATGTCATGTTATGTAAAGAGTGTACGGTACCATGTCAGGTCAAGTAATATGTGTAGCAAGTCACGTCACGGTGTACAAGATAACATGTGGATGCTCATAATCGACTAACATAATCATGGTTATGAATAAACAAGCATGGTACTATCAAAGCAATAAACGAGCACAGTAACATGACAGCAATAGGTGGAGATTAAACTACTCAGTTGCACAGATATCAGTTTGGTTTAAGGAATAGTTTTAACGTTTCAGGGATGCAGTATAACACATGTGGATGATAAAATCATATTAATATGTATTAAAACAATCTAGAGGTGCAATTGAATGTGAATAAAGCTAAAGGTATGCAATAGGTCGTCCGATAGGGTAAAACTACAAAAAGGGTAATATGGCTATAAAACAATTGTGATTATGTGATCTAACATATACATGTGATTACTAGGTATAATCAACTAGATGCAACAATTAAGTTTCAAGTTCTAGACTAGAAAATATGTAAACGGAACGTTATGTGGTTAACTGGAAATTCAAGACTTTCGATTCTATCAAGAGATTTAATAGGAAAATAGATAAATTAATATAAGAATAGTTTGAATAGCATGTAGCAAGTTTCACTTGCCTCGACGGATCGCGATACGGGAAACGGAACGTCTCACGTCGGCGAGAAAGGTCGTGACGCGTGCACGGTACACGGAATGAGTCCAAACAACGAACAGTGGAATCACACGGGTCAGGGGTCCTCGCTGGGTCGTCGGGATCGTCGACGTCGCGGCCAACTCCGGCGATCTTGTTAAAACAGCGAATACAAGAAACAAGGTTTTAAGAAAAGAAAAGGGAAGGCAAGAAGAAAGAGAGTAGAGGAGGAAGGTGTGTACGAAGGCTTACTGGGTTGCAGAGGGGTGTGCCAGCAATGACGGCGAGATCGACGGCGGTGAGGAACTCCCGCGAAAGGTTTCTAAAGATCTAGGGTTTAGTTAGGGTTTGGGCTCGGGTAGAAGTTGATGGGGTTTTGGTGTGCAGGATTTGGTTGCTGGAGGGAGATCAGAGGAGAGGGGAGATGGCGATGACAATAGGAAGTGGTCGGTGACGCTGGGAGTCGATGTTGGGTTCCCAGGTCTCGCCGGGTGTGATGTGCAAGGGAAGAGAGACTCGAGGAGAAAGAGAGGAAAAGAATAGAATAGAGACGAGGAGGAGGATGAGAAGAGGATGAGGTGAGGGTGATGAGGAGGCGAAGCTTTTAAGGTTAGGGTTTCGTGGGAGGTGCTGGGTTTCATGGGAAGGAGCTGCGGGGGTTTTTAAAGGAGGGAGAAGAAGGAAATATGAAGGGAGGTGACGGGATCTCCAACGCGGTGACGGGACTCGAGAAGTATACAGTGTTTGCGAGATGTGAGAGAGTGGGTGCGAGAGGAGAAAGAAAGAGAAGGGGGAGAGAGAGAGAGCTGCGGAGGAGAGAGAAGGAGAAAGAGAAAGGGATTAGCGCTCGTGGGGCCCAGGTGCAGGCAGAGGAAGGACCTGATTGGTTCGTAGTGAATAAAAAATATAAGGAGAAGGGAAAGAAAGATTTTCTGGGGTTTTGATTGGCTAGGAAAAAATTTAAAAGGATTTTTAAAATAGGAAAGATTTTCTGGTTGGTTGGAGAGAAGATTAGGAAAATAATAAATAAAGATTTACTAATAGGTTTTAAGATATTGCCAGCTTAAAACTGTAACAGAAATAGAAGAGGTAAAATTATAATTCGACTTTGAATTTAAAATTCGAGTAATTGAATTTTAGCGGGATGTAAAACATTTCAGAAAAGCGCCCGGGTCGGGTCCAAAAATATGAATTTGAAACATGAAAATTATTAGCAAGTTCCAAAAATTGAAATGAAGGATTTTGTACTGAAAAAGCATACCCCCAAGAACGGACGCACGTACGTGCGCGTAGACGTCCAAATACGTCCGTTCCACTAAACGGGACGAGAACACGATGCAAGGACTCTACCACAGGGTTAGGGTATTGAGCCGGCCAAGACATGTATATTTTAAATTATTTCAAATCAATTAAATTGTTATATGCAAGAATATGAAATGTCGGGATAAACTATAACTAGTAACAGCCAAAGCATGATAAATGAAATAAATACCCAAACAACCCATACGGTAACAGAAATTTGTAGAACTGGGCTCGGTTGTTACATTATACCCAACTACAAAAAGAATTTCGTCCTCGAAATTCCAAGAATACAAAGATAGATGACAAACAAACTACAAGAAAAGATGAGGAAACTTCTGCCGGATTTCATCTTCTCGTTCCCAAGTGGACTCTCCATGTGAGCGACTATCCCAAGAAACAAGTACAAGGGGGATAACTTTGTTCTTAAGAACCTTTTCCTTTCGATCCACAATTTCAACCGGTCGCTCCTCAAAAGTCAAATCTTCTCGTACAGTCAGCTCCGAATGATCCAATACTTGCGTTTCATCCCGAACATACTTACGGAGTTGAGATACGTGAAACACATCGTGCACATTCGCCAAGGACTGCGGTAACGCCAAACGATACGCTACCTCGCCAACACGCTCCAAGATCTCGAAAGGTCCGACGAACCGAGGACTGAGCTTTCCTCGACTTCCAAAACGAATCACCCCTCTAGTCGGTGATATCTTCAAGAATACCAAATCACCCACGGCGAACTCTAGAGGTCTTCTTGACGTATCTGCCCAACTCTTCTGTCTGTCTTGTGCTGCTTTCATATGATTCCGGATAGCATTAACTTTATCAACGGTCTGCACAACCAAGTCTGGTCCCAACAATCTTCGTTCACCGACATCTTCCCAACAAACCGGCGAACGACACTTGCGACCATACAAAGCTTCGAATGGAGCCATCTGAATCGTTGCCTGAAAACTGTCGTTGTAAGAAAACTCCACCAAATGTAGATGATCCTCCCATGAACCCTTGAAGTCCAACATGCAAGCTCTCAACATATCTTCAAGAGTTTGGATCCTTCTCTCCGACTGGCCATCTGTTTGAGGATGATAAACTGTACTAAACTTCAATCGAGTCCCCAAACTTTCCTGTAAACTCCTCCAGAAGTGTGATAAAAACCGAGTGTCACGATCGGACACGATGCTCACCGGTACTCCATGCAATCTTACAATCTTCTGCATGTACCGCTCCGCCAAAGTTTCTGTTGATTGACCAACCCTAAAAGGAATGAAATGAGCTGGTTTGGTCAATCGATCAACAATCACCCATACTGCATTGTTGCCTTTGGACTCCGCGGTAAAGCTGTCACGAAATCCATGGTTATATATTCCCACTTCCACTGAGGAATCGGGAGTGGTTGCAATAAACCAGCAACCCTTTGATGTTCAGCCTTAACTTGCTGACACACCAAGCACTTTGCCACAAAGCGAGCAATCTCCTGTTTCATACCTTCCCACCAGAAATGCTGTCGTATGTCTCGGTACATCTTCGTGCCTCTTGGATGTATGGAATAAGCTGAGTTGTGCGCCTCCTTCATAAGTTCTTCATGAATATCTCCCTTTGGCACACATAAACGGCTACCATATCTCAACGAACCATCTTCATGGATCAGTAAATCCGTTCGAAGTCCAGCTTCAACCTGTTCTTGAAACTTTTGCAATCTAGGGTCCTGCGGTTGCGCTGCTTTAATATTCTCGATCAACGACGAATGTACCTGCAGCTGCATCAACTGTCCCGAAGAATGCGGTAGCACAACCTCCAAATCAAACCTCTAAAAGTTTTCAACGAGTTCCTTTTGCGTAGTCAACATCTGAATAGCTGGTAACCGACTGAGCGCATCTAGCATGACATTAACCTTCCCCGGATGGTACTTAAGATCAAGATCGTAGTCAGCCATCAGCTTCAACCATCTACATTGCCTCATATTAAGCTCCTTCTGCGTGAACACATACTTCAAGCTCTTATGATCAGTGAACACCTCGACCCTTTCGCCCAAAAGGTAGTGTCTCCAAATCTTCAAAGTGAAGATCACAGCCGCAAGCTCCAAGTCGTGAGTTGGGTAATTCTTCTCATGGGTCTTCAACTGTCTCGATGCGTACGCTACAACCTTCCCATGCTGCATCAAAACACATCCCAATCATTTCCCAGATGCGTCGTTGTGAATCACCAATCCTCCGGAATTGTCTGGCACGGTCAGAATAGGAGTGGTTATCAATCTCTGCTTCAACGTCTCGAAAGCTGACGCACACCTATCCGTCCACACAAAAGGTACCTCCTTGCGCGTAAGCTTGGTCAACGGCTCCTCCAGACGAGCAAAGTTCTCCACAAATCTTCTGTAATACCCGGCGAGTCCAAGAAAACTTCTTATCTCCGCAACATTCTTCGGAATCGACCAATCTCGAACTGCTGCAATCTTTTCTGGATCGACGGCGATTCCATCGCCAGACACGACATGCCCCAAAATCTTTACTTCTTCTAGCCAAAACTCGCACTTGCTCATCTTCGCATATAACTTCTCTTGTCTCAACGTCTGCAGTGAGATCTTCAAATGTTCTGCATGCTCTTCAATACTCTTCGAGTAAACCAGAATATCGTCAATGAATACCACAATAAACTGGTCCAAGAATGGTGAAAAGATTCGGTTCATCAAGTCCATGAATATCGCTGGTGCATTCGTTACTCCGAAGGGCATCACTAAGTACTCGTAATGTCCATACCGAGTTCGGAACATCGTCTTGCAAATATCCTCTGCTTTCACTCGGACCTGATGATATCCGGATCGCAAATCCAGCTTCGAGAATACCCTCGCGCCACTAAGCTGCTCAAATAGTTCACCAATTAGACGGGCAGCTACGAAGTCGGCGGAGGAGGCGGCGGCTGGTACCCGAATCTTCAGGATGGTCGCTTGCCATGTGGACGGAGATCGGAAGGCCAAATTTGTTTTTTTGGAGTTTGCTTCCCACAGACGGCGCCAACTGATGGAGATCCTTTTCAGATCTCCTTCAGATGTTGCCTTCCGTCGATCTCCCGGCAGATTCTGGAGGGGATCCCCTGTTGTGTGTGGGTCTCAATAGGTTTTGAGGAGATTTGGTGATTGGAGGAGTTGGACGCCAAGTACCTGCAAAGAAGTCTCGGGGTGGTTTGATTCCACCGAGGACCATTCGACGATCAAGTTAGTACTAGATCCGAGCAGCGTAATGGCTAAGTGGAGTCAAAAATGGCTTACTTGACCCTTCTGTGATGGGGGTTTATATAGCGGTGATGGCATGCAGCAGCAGGCGCGAGAATCTCGCCAGCAGTTACGCTCCCGATGTCACGCCCGCGTAGAGAGCGGATCGCCCATTAATGGGATCGCGGAGGCATGGAACGTGGGATGTTGCTGGCAGAGAATCCGTGCATGGCAAGATTCACGGAGCGGCGATTACGCCTATGAACGGTGGAGCTGGTCGGAGGACCGAGGAAGACGGCCTCGGCCGGGGGGCTCGGAGACGAGCGAGAAGGCCGAGGAGACTTAGTCTTGTGGTAGCTCAGGGCGAGATGAGGGGCCGAGGAGGCCAATCTGCAGGGAGCCCCAAGAAGGGCTAGCTTGTGATTGCAGGTCGGGTACAGGGGAGGCCTGATCGGCCTCTGTGGGCCTTTTCTTCCGAGTTATGGGACATGCCATCCGCCACGTGTCCTGATCCTAGGGGTCGCCAATATTGAGCATCATCAGGAAGTAATAATAGAAGTATCCATTATCTAACAACTCATCCAATTTTTGCAACTTGTTTAAATCCGACTTGTTTTGGACACATGTAGCATGTTCCAATAAAACTTCACCAATTTTTCCTATAGTTTATCGAGCAGAAACAATATATTTTTGTCTTAGGAGATGATTATGGTCATGTATGAATAAAGAAAAATAGAAGGCGGACTAGGACATAGAAGCCGCGATTGATTATTAAGTGTGCAACAAACCATAGAAGCGGTTGGCAAATCTCATCCTTTAACATGTATAATTTTGATTCGAAGTCTAGCTTTTGTTTGGAGAATTTTGTTGAAGAATATAACAATTATGGAATAAGATAACAAATAAATTATATGAATAGAATTATTTTTTACTATTACAAATCATAGATTTGGGAAAAGAGAATTATTATTATTGATTGATCAAAATATAATATATAATGTGTCTCTCTATATATAGCCTACAAAATTAAATCCCGGTACTAATAGATAAAGTCTAAGAGATAAGATTAAATCACTATACAAAGAGATAAAGATATATGAAAGATTTTTGAATATCTTAACAGCCTCCTTCAAACTCACGGTGGATCATAAACCGAGAGTTTGGACAAAAAATGCGCAAATTAAGTACGTGTTTGAGGATTCGTAAAGAGATCGGCCATTTAATTATTGGAATGGATATAAGGAAGTGAAATCAGATCTCGGTCGTACTCTAGGCGAACTATATGACAATCCACCTCAATATGCTTAGTACATTCGTGAAAAACTGAATTTTCCGCAATACGAACAGCATTCTTGTTGTCACAATAAAGTTGAACGCGAGAAGAAATGATGACACCTATATCAGCAAGTAAACTACGAAGCCATTTAAGCTCTGCAGCAGTATCAGCCATTGCACGGTACTCAGCTTCAGTGCTGGAGTGAGAAACGGTATCTTGGCGCTGGTTGCTCCAGGAAATCAAAGATGTACCCAATAAGACACATAACTCAGTGTTAGATCGATGAATATCAGGGTCGTCAGCCTATCCAGCATCAGAGTTTGCGCATAAAGGAAGGTCACAATCGGAAGGAAACAACAGTGACCGAGTATGAGTGCCACGAAGGTATCGAAGAACCCCTATAAGAGCTGCATAGTGAACTGATGTAGGAGTATTCATAAACTGACTGAGAACATGAACATCATGTGCAATGTCTGGCCTGGTAAGAGAGAGATAAATAAGTGCACCAACTAACTCACGATACCGAGTAGGTTCAGTAAGGTTGCTCCATCTACTTAACGAAGCTTCAGATGAAACTCCATCGGCGTAGCTATAGAAGTACATGCAGTAATAATAGAATCATCAACCATGGCTCGTGCAAGAAGATCGGAAATGTACTTATACTGTGATAGAAGATAACCACGGGGAGGGTAAACAGCCTCGATCACCAATAAATATCGTAAATATCCAAGATCCTTCATCTCAAACTGCTGCTGAAGAAGTTTCTTTAGATATTTGATAGTTGCGGTGTCATCACCAGTGATAATTATATTATCAACATAGATCAAGAGAAAAGCTTGGCCTTTGGAGGAAGAGCGATAGAAGAGTGCATAATCAGCAAGGCTCTCGGTAAATCCTGCAGTCAGAAGAGTTTGACAAAATCGCTCAAACCAAGCGTGGAGTGCCTGCTTAAGACCATAAAGAGCACGATACAGAAGACACGCATACCCAGGGGAAGTGGAGACACCAGGAGGAGGCTCCATATAAATCGTCTATGAAAGATCACCGTTAAGAAAAGCATTCTTAACGTCCATCTGAAATATAAGCCAGGGATGGGCTGCAGCAACTGCAATGAGCGCACGAATGGAAGCGATCTTGGCAATACGAGCAAATGTCTCTTCATAATCAATGCCATATTCCTGAGAAAACCCACGAGCCATAAAACTTGCCTTGTAATGTTCGACCGATCCATCTGAGTTAGTTTTGACCTTGTAAATCCACTTACAACTAATAGGCTTGACATCTGATGGTAAAGGAATAAGATCCCATGTGTGGGTATCACGGAAAGCCTACAATTCTTCCTGCATAGCCTGCTGCCATTCTGAATATTTCATAACCTCAATATATAACTTGGGTTTCTGAATAAAATGAATAGCAGAAAGAAAAGATACAAACCGAGGAGAATAATCGTTAGTCATGCAAAATCTATAACGGGAAGGTTGTCGTCTTTCTCGCGGAGGTTTCTGATGAGTTAGAAGAGGAGAAATAGCATCCGGAGAAGACGGTACAGGCATAAGTGAATACCCGGTTGTCACTATATCAGTGGAGGGTACAATAGAAAGCGTAGGAGTATGAGTAGGTGTAACAAGAGGTGGAGCGGGAGTGTATGTAAGCAAAATAGTGGGTGTAACTGACGATGAGGTAGAGGAATCAAGAAAGAACACACTTATCTCGAAATGAGCAAAATACAACACATTCTTGAAAAACGTGACATTTTGAGAAATGTGAAGCCGTTTACTAGTAAAATCGCAATATCTGTATACTTTATGAGTCGGACTATACCCCATCATAAAACACATCACTCTGTGAGAAGAAAGTTTATTTCGTTCATGGGTAGATAGAAAAATAAAACAAATACAGCCAAAAGTGCGCAAAATGGAATAGTCAAATGGGGATTTGTAAAGTCTTGAGTATGGAGTAGCATATGAAAATAAGGAAGATGGAGTGATATGATGAGAAGAACAGATGTCAACAAAGTTTCAACCCAATAAGAACGAGAGATTGAAGAAGAGAGTATAACCGCCCGTGTAGTCTCTAAAATGTGTCGATGTTTTCTTTCGGCTATACCATTTTGTTCATGAGTATGTGGGCATGATTGTTGTGGAAGTGTACCATGAGATTTAAGAATGGTTTGCATAAATGATGAAACATACTCACAAGCATTGTCGGATCTAAAAATTTTAATTCGTTTTTGAAATTGGGTATAAATCATATTTGTAAATTCAATATAAATGGAAGGAATCTCAGATCTATCATGCATAAGATAAACCTAGGAATAACGAAAGTAATTATCTATAAAGCTAACATAATATCGAGAACTAGACATGAACACAACACGAGCAGGTCCCCAAATATCAGAATGAATCAAATCAAAAGGTTCTAATGAAGTAATTATGAGACATAAAAGGTAAAGCAGTTTGTTTTTCCAAACGACATCCAACACACTTATTTAAAGTACTAACATGAAGAGGCCCTAAGACTCTAGACTCAGATAAAGATTTAAGATGATAACTCGAAATGTGATCTAAACGACAATGCCACAGATCAGAAGTAGCCAAGCCAGCTACAGTTTTATTCATGGTAGGTAAGTGAAAATGCTCCAACTGGTATAGTCCATTCACTCCATGACCCGTCCCAATCTTCTGACCGTTGCTCGAATCCCGCACAATTCAAGAAGTGGATGAGAAAGTAATGGTGCAATCAGAATCAGCAATCTGACTAACAGATAAAAGATTCATTGTAAATTTAGGCACATGTAATACAGATGAAAGACTAAGATTTCCAAGAGAGTGGGTGGTGTAGATGTGATGTCACTACATTGATTTACTGCAAATAACAAGCCATTAGCAGTATGTATGTATGGGTGGGTGGTGTAGATGTGATGTCACCACATTGATTTACTACAAGTGATGAGCCATTAGCAGTATGTATGTATGGCATAGGAATAGTAGAATAGTTTATAAGAATGGATTTATCAAAAGTCATATGATGCGAGGCACCTGAGTCAAATATCCAAAGAATAGAAATACCATAATTAGCAATTGAGGCAGTGCAGATAAAAGGTGCAGGAGTTCCACTGACACGAAAACTCTGTTGAATAATATTCGCAATCTTTGTTATCTGTGCGGAAGAGAGTGAACCTGAAGTTGCAGTAGAGGATAATGATGATATAGCAGTAGATGCAGCTAGAGGGCGATTGCGATAGCGAGCATCTGAACAAGTTTGAGTATTTGTCGACTTGTTCTTACGTACCGAGCATTGAGAGATATGATGTCCGGGTTTCATGCAGTATGCACAAACTCGTTCGGTAGAAGGAGAAGAAGGCGGTGGTGAAGCTGTGACGGGTTTGGCGGGTCTGGTTTGTGCAGCAAAAATAGTAGCCGATGGTGCCACAGATGAGCCCGTATCACGAGTACTAGTAGATGTAGCGGTCAACATCTGAAGGCAGGTCTCATCAGAGATGAACTCGGCTATTGCAGCCTCAAGGCTTGGCAAAGGAACATGAAGAAATATCTGACTGCGTTCTCATGACCCGGAAATGACACGTGACCGGCACTTGAATCACGTGAAGTATATAGCACCCCACCGTAACCCAAGTAAGCCAAAACTCAGGAATCTAAACCATTTGTAAAAGAAATAGTGGAGGTGAAGTTTTGGAAATGATTACTAAATGAAATCAAGTTTGTTTTGAAAGTATAAGTAAAGTTTGATTGAAAACATTTTCGTCGTTTAAAAATCGGGCAGCACCTCCTTTGTAAATTTTGAATAAAACTATGTACAATGCATAAAATATAATAAGTATCCCCAATGGGAGATAGTTTCCACGCCCAAACGGCGGAGTAACTACGCAGTAATATACGACGCCAAAGGGCAAAGGATCAACAATACGGAAAGTAAACAATATAATATACATCAGTCGACTCTACACGAGCCTGACTATAACAAAATATACAAATCTAAGGTCTCGGCATACACTAAATTTGGTCTTTCATGGAGTACTTCTAGATACAAATAATGTATAAGGTAATCGCCGGTACAAAAATACAACCTGTCTAACTAAAAAATAAGCAACCATGCCCATAAGGAAGCAAACGTGCCAGACAAGCCGCAACTGATCCAAGCGGTCAAACCTGCAATAAACTATGGCACAATAGGGATGAGTTGCCAACTCGTGAATAGAATTTATATCATGAGAAAGAAATCGCTGGATAAGCGCTGAAATATCTACGCATGATAAATTTGTATATCAAGGAGGGTAATAAACATGCGTCGAAACTAAAGTTCGAGCGGTGGATAACTATAATAATAAGCCCTCATGTACAACTCGTGTACCGCTATTCTAGCATATGAAGTATATAAATATGTGTGTGGTTATCAGGTCATCATCAAGTAATTAATATCTTGCCACATACGAGAACAACATAACCACTAGAATCTGAAAGTATGTGAGTCACGGAAATAAATGCAATACTGCGCAATGAAACGATAATCAAACATCATTCAACAATAACTCACTATACACACACACACACACATACATACATCGGTGTCAAATCATGATCATCGTTGCCGTAGTGCAATATCTATAGCATATGACAAAGCAAAGACACAATCAAGGTTAATATATATATATATATATATATATATATATATATATATATATATATATATATCCATATGCACTCATGTAGAGTAGCCGAAACACACACACACACACACACACACATATGAAATCCTTTCAAAATAGCCATATGATGTGTATATCATGGCACAAATAGCGGGCATTAATTTGTGAAGAAAGATATGCATTTTGTTTAAAATATACGTCCCGCCCTTTATGAAATGATTTATTTAAAAAGGGGTTTTCTTTTGTAAAAGACTTGTGTTGATCATAAACCCGTAGAAAATAGTGAGACTATAGCTCCTTTGAAAACCTCTTTAATATATATCGATATATAAAAATAATATTCAGGTACTATCTCATAGACCAGTCCTGTTCGGCTACTATATATATTACATAATTTATCTCATCAGTGCAGAGCATCTATATCGATCTCTCACATATCCATAATATATCCATATCAGTGCAGGGCATCTATATCGATCCCTCACATATCCGTAGAGATATCATGTGTCAACTACCCTTGTTCTCCGCCGAAAACCGGAAAAGACTAACGTCTTGCCTGAATTTGGGGGCAGATGCTATTTGGATTTATCCGTCCACCTCTCCGAATATGCCAAGTTGATTTATGGCACCGTATATCGGAGGTTTAGACGGATGTGTAACAACCCTAAATTTCCTATACAATTTTTTGTACAATTTTTTCAAAAATCCAGAAAGGGGTATTTTAGCCTGAGCACAAGATATAAGTAATTAATTTGCTTTTTAATTACAAGTTAAAATAATGTAACAACTCCATTTTAGTGTACAAAATTTGCTTAAAAATTAATGTATACTTGAGGTATTTACATTTACTGTTATTACTTTAAGTAATTAATTAGCTCCATAATTAAAAGAAGGAGCTTGTAGCTCATTGGTAATACCTTGCACTACTGAACTAAGCCATAAGAGTTCAAATCCCATACCCCACATTATTTTTAATATTGTTTTATTTTAAACCTTTAGAATGCCAAGGGTTTACACGTGCATATCTCACAAAAAACCCCACTACACCCAAAAATGTAATATTGCCAGAGGATAGATGAACCGTCGGGGGGATTCAAGCCGCCTGACTCGGCCGGAAATTGGCCAACTCGGCCTCGACTCGGCCGACTCAGTCCTCCGACCGAGTCACGACCGAGTCACGACCGAGTCGGCCGATTCCGGCGACAACCCTTACATAAAAAATGTGTCTTTTCATCTCCCCTGTACACTTGCAAAATTTTATCCTCATACCATTTCCATAGACCTCTTAATACCTCAATTACTCCACTTTTATTACATTTTAATATATTTTTAATACATTTTTTCAATTAAACTCTTCATCTAGGCTAACCCTAGCCTAACCCTATAAATACCACCCCTAAACACTACCCCCTCACCCAAAAATTCTGAGCCAACTCTCAAGAAATCCCTAGAAACCCTAGTGTACTTTGGAAGAAGCGAGAGGCGGAGCTTCGGCAAATTTCCGGCGACAACCCTAGGAGATCCCGGCGACGAAACCACGCACAGGCGCCTCCTCCCGACTCCTATTCCTCTCCTCTAAGTCCTAAGCCAGTAAGTCCCACTTTCCTCCTTCTCTACTCTTTCTGAAAATACGAAATTCTAAAACCCGACGGAATCGGAGCAAATCCGATTTCCGATTCGGTTCTTCCTAAAATCTCACTTTTCATTTAATACAATCTTGTTAAACCATTACATGTTGACTATTAAAGACTAACTAATCATATTGAACAAGTTCCATATCAAAAGAAATTGTTATTTCCATTTTACCGTATCTTTTTCATTAAAATACCATATAGTTTCTTTTCTACATTTAAACCATCAAAACCTTGCTATACCTTTAAGTAGATCACGAGGTAATCACCTACCTCCTCACACACTCATATGCAATATAGCACAATACCCTCGGGAACATAGAATACGGGAAAATGACACATTTTTCATTTAAATACCTTTTAATAATAAAACCATTTTCTAAACGACTTAGTATTTATACAAATATTTGCAAAGCGCCGCTACAACCCATTTAGGGAACCCGTTTGGGATAGTGCGGATTATCGCACATCCTTGGGCTTAATAGTGCGAGATGCAGACCTCCGCAAGGAGCATTCGGTCTCGAAAGATTTAAAATACGAAAATTTAAAGAAAATTAGATTTCTAGAAATATTATATATATTAAAAATTATTTTCATATAAATATATGTATATATATCCTTAAAATATCTATTTTGTAATAATATAAATATTCCACATTTTTCTAAAAATATCACAAGAATCATTGTACACTAAAATACCATGAATTCCCTACAAATCAATATTACAAATAAATACCTTTATTTATGAAATTAGGATATTTTCACTAGAAATATCACAATATAAAATCTACATTCATTATAACTCTGAAGACGATAACTAAATATTTGGGGAGTATTTTGAAAAGTATATAATAGTATTTTTACATAAAACCCCCTCAAGTTCTATAAATTACCCTAAGGACCCTAGTAAACATAGGTTAAAGTAGGACCAATCTCTTGACCCTCAGAGAGCCGGAGAAGTGGGTGCTTGCCTATCTAAGGTAGATAATTAACAAACGGTGTTATTAACACGGTAATCGTTTTTGAAAAAGACACAAATCCTGCCACCCATGTGCAGCGGTTACCGATAACATCAAAACAATCAGGACTTTAATTTACTTTTCTAATTGTCTGACTCAGATTGAGTCTATCTATAATCTGACTTGAATATGATTCAAGTACAATCTACAATCTACAATATTACAATTCAACACGAATCCATGAATCCATTATTCCATATATTCAATTTATCAATCTATACAACTTGATTGAACCGAACCATGGTATACATTCCAGTTACATGATCATCCAGTTTACATGATTCTCCAGTTACATACATGATTCTACAGTTACATCCGTTTACTGATATCATGGTTTCGGCAAGTCATCCAATTATACAATTCAATTTACAAGATATTACAATGCAATACAATACTATCAATACAATAACTACACGGGGTATTGGGGTAGTTCATTCGTGAATCCAACAGAAGCTCAAGAGTCCCCCTAGATCATGAATCCATGTCTACTAACACAAGCAAGCAATCATGAGGGCCCGTGTTTCCATGCTCCTGGACTGTGGCCTGTTGAGTTTGGAATACTTCGGCGACGGTCGAAGTCCCACTACTAACATATCATTCGGGCCCGTGGTTTCCTACCCCTGGACTGTGGCCTGTTGGGTTTGAGAACACTCTTGAGATTAGTTGACATTCACCCTTGAACTTACGATAATAACAGCATTAACATTATAACAATATAATACAACTTTAAAAGCTACACTCTCTCTTTCTTCTTTTCTACTTCTCCCTTATCTTTGGGACTTATCGAACGATTTGTTCGCTGACGATATTCTCTTTCTTTCTTCTTTGAATGTCGTCAGGTGTTTCGGACCTTCTGGAGACGGAGCCCAGCATCGAGGACTTGGACCAGATTATTGAAGACCCAGAGCTCTAGCTTCATTGTACACATTTCATTCCAGTACTTTTCTTTTTCTGTTATGCTATTTTTTAGGCATTGTTTTCATCAGATGTATTTACATTTCCATGCATTGTACAGAAAGAATGTGAATAAATAAAGTTGTTGTTTTATTATATCTTGTCTCTTGTGCTTTTACTTTTATATTGCTTAGATACGCTTAGCGTATTTCCTTCACAGTAAATACTTCATGGACCAGTCACGTTGTCACGCCCCGGTTCCCAAAATACGGAAAACGAGGGATGACTAGGCCAGCCATGCTCCTACGGTTAAGGAATAATCCCGCCATAGTCACACTTCGGCTTCTAGCATTATATGGTAATCGGTAAACAAAGCACAGTAGTAAAGAAAATACATCACTGAATTATTACATCAACTTTCATTGTTCACAATTTACAATAAAACAAGGAAAAGAACTACTACCAGGTTCGAATACAAGGTTTCTTTAGGGAAAGCAATAAAAGTGAAGGAGGCACTCCCGACTAAATCTCCGCAAGCTCGAAGGGCAAATCCGACACCTGTACTGGTTCTTCCTCGAGGTCTGAGCATGCATACTCAGGTCGTCAGAGCGACATAATAGCAATATTATACTAGTGACACGAAATAAGCAAAGATGGTAATAACAGTGGAGGTAAAATGCAGGTAATCAATATGTCACTAACTGATACAAAGTATGATCTGTGTCCCTATCAGTCTCTAAGTCATCTTTGAAATTGAGTTATGGAAAGGAGGATCATGTTTAACGAGGGTCTCGTACATACCCGAGACTACGGCCCGCTATCGTCCGGGACATAACCCTGTCAGCTGGACCGCTAGGCCCAACCTAATATATATATAAGAGTCGATGTTCGAATGATCATCCTGTAAGTCCACGCTACCTCTCCCGGTACTTACGGGCTTGCGGAAATGATGAAAAATGATTTTTCTTTTTGTGGTAACATGGACTCAAAATACGGATCTTTGTTAAACAACTATCTAACAATCCTAACAAGAGTTTTACCTACTCGGTTAGGGGTTATACCTTAACTTGAACTCCTTCTCTTGGTCTCCTTGTGGTGGTCGTATGGTTCTCTCCTCTTCGTCTCTTTGTGCCGAAGATGGATCCACCTGAAAGCTTCTACCTTTGGCTTCAACCTCAAACTAGAGGAAACTAGAACACTTGGCTTGCTAGACTTTGTGTGCTAGGATGAGTAGAGGAGTGTGTTGGGTTTTATCTCTATGGTTCTTGCTTCTCAACACATGAGACAAGTGAACCATGAACTAGAGAGAGCAAGAGGAAAAGGGAGAGCTCAAGCATGAGAGAGAAAGGAAAATGAAAAGAATGAGCGAGACATTTGCCATCCAAGCTCTCATAATCCAAAATCATGATAACAAGTAATAATAATTGAGTATTATGTGATGGTTGTTATCATATCAAATGGCCATATCATTTATTGCATTAAATGCAATGTGTGAACAAATAAGCAAGCCAAGGTCAATGCCAAGAAATGATAGCCATTGTCATGATGATGGTCAACAAGTCCAACCTAGTCAACCGGTCAACTAAGTCAACAAGTCAAAAAAGCCAACCATCAACAACCATGTCACAATAATACTTAATTAATATTATTATTAATCATATTTCTTATTCTCATTAGGGTTTAGCAAAAGTCAACAGTCAACAACCCTAATGAGAATCCTCTGCCTCTGTCTCTCTGTCAATTGTGCATACACACCCGCATCCGCGTTCCGAGGAACACGGATACAAAAGAGATAAAACCAATCCCAAAACGTACACTAGGATCTGGCTTAAACCAAAGCCCGCTGATGTTAACTGCCCGGACACTAAACGTGCATAAGTGCACGGATGTGACCGAACCCTGTCGCAAAACCATGCGACCTCTACTCTTTTGCCTAAAGGAGAATAGCTCTCTGTGTGGGACTCTAAAGACTCGACACTACGCTGGCAGTGGGTTTAACCACAGACCGCAAGTGGCACTAGCTGTACGTAACGGCCCCCAGGTAGATGCCAATAAGAAGACGGACGAGGTGAAACCCATCTGAACTCCTACTGAGCCTGAATGTGACAATCTGCGTACAGTCCGGTCAGTTCGTCTGAGAATATCGCATGGAGAGCCTAGGGGGGCGGTAAACGTCAGTCCCCTAATAGCGGTACAAGTCGTGTCGGAGTGTAGCCTAGAACACCCTGAGATAACACTTGAAACCTACCAGCATATCTCGCTTGCCCTGGCCAGGGACTTTGTGTAATGGATCTCCTAGACACAGTGCGATATCAACCCCCAATACCGGGAGAGACGAATCCTGTCTAACCGTCACTGCCTCCAAGTGCTTCGGGACTGCACCCAACTACTACCTGTTTGCACGACTCCTTTGAGCCGTGGTAGGGTAGTAATCTAAGTACAGTGGGAACACAATCGAGACGAAGTGACAGTGTCAAGTCAGCGGACTAAGCTGTACTCATGTCACCTGGGAACTGATCACTGACGATAGGTATAGTACCAACCAACAGTTCCCGACGAGTCCTGTCTAGTGTACTCGTAACCTAACGAGCACCCGCATACTATCTCAAGTACGACGTACTGACGGCTATGGGACAGACCGTCTCCCTTGCTGGGATGAGAAGCGCATACGCTAGTCTACTCCGGAGTATCGATGCCCTGTCTCGATAGTCCTACGACTAGGGACCTGCATAAGGATGTGCTTGTGGATTACCCAGCCCCCACGAGTGTGACTGCCATCACAACGCTGGTAATCAAGCAAAGATCCTAAGGGCTCCACTAATGTGTATAGGTGATATACTAAAATAAACACATGTACACATTAAAGTAGAAACAAACCAAGTAGCATACTACTTTTTTGAGCAAGATTATCTATACAAGGTGAATATCCCAAGCTTCCATTAAGTAATATACAAACTAGTATGATACAGTAATGGCCTCTAGGGCATATACACTAACAATCTCCCACTTGCACTAAGGCCATGTACTGGCGTATCGAAGACCTATCATCTCGATCAGCCGCTCGAACTGAGTCTGGGGTAAGGCCTTTATGAATGGATCAGCAGTGTTATCTTCCGTAGCAACTCTCTGAACCTCGATCTCCTGGTGACCCACGATCTCCCTGATCAGGTGATACCGCCTCAAGATGTGTCTAGATCTCTGATGGGACCTGGGTTCCTTCGCTAAAGCTATAGCCCCGTTGTTGTCACAATACAGAGGTATTGGATCAACAATGGACGGAACCACCTGAAGTTCTGTTAAGAACTTCCTTATCCAGACGGCTTCTTTTGCGGCATCTGCAGCAGCGATATATTCTGCTTCCATCGTTGAGTCAGCAACGGTTTCCTGTTTGAAACTCTTCCAACACACCGCCCCTCCATTGAGGGTAAAGACATAACCTGACATGGACTTGGAATCATCCTTATCACTCTGGAAGCTGGAGTCAGCAAAGGCCTCGATCTGGAGATCTTTTCCTCCATACACCAAGAACATCTCCTTAGTCCTTCTCAGGTACTTGAGAATGTTCTTTACCGCTATCCAGAGCTTCTCCCCAGGGTTTGACTGATACCGGCTTACCACACTCAGTGCTTAAGCTACATCTGGTCTGGTACACAACATCGCATACATTATAGAGCCTACCGCAGAAGCGTAGGGTATAATAGACATGCGATCCCTTTCCAAATCAGTCTTGGGAGACATCTCTTTGGAGAGGGTGATCCCGTGACAAGCCGGTAGATTACCACGCTTAGAATCTTCCATACTGAATATTTTCAGTATGGTGTCGATGTACCTGGACTGTGAAAGTCCTAATATCCTTTTGGATCTGTCACGAAAGATCCGGATCCCCAGAATGTACGAGGCATCACCCAGGTCTTTCATGGAGAACATGTGTGACAAGAACCCTTTGACAGATTGCAGCATAGGAATGTCATTTCCTATCAAAAGAATGTCATCCACGTACAATACGAGGAATACGACAGTTCTTGCTACAAATCTACTATAGATGCATGGTTCATCTGGATTTTTGATAAAGCCAAATTCTTTGATCGTCTCATCAAAACAGATGTTCCAACTCCGCGATGCCAGCTTTAGTCCATATATGGACTTAAGCAACTTGCACACCTTTCCGCTGCTCCCACTCTGAATGAAACCCTCTGGCTGGTCCATATAAACACACTCCTCTAAATTTCCATTTAGAAAAGCGGTCTTTACGTCCATCTGCCAAATCTCATAATCGTGGAAGGCAGCAATGGCAAGAAGGATCCGAATGGATTTCAGCATAGCCACTGGAGAAAAGGTCTCGTCATAGTCCAAACCAGGTCTTTGACGAAAACCCTTTGCAACAAGTCTAGCCTTATAGGTCTCAACCTGTCCATCTACATCAATCTTCCTTTTGAAGATCCACTTGCATCCTACGGGTTTTACCCCATCTGGAGCAACGTCCAACGTCCATACTTTGTTGGTGTACATGGACTCCATTTCGGTCTGCATTGCATCCAGCCATTTTACCGAGTCAATGCTCTAAATGGCCTACTGGAAGCTAGTCGGCTCATCATAATCAATGATGCAATCTTCTCTATCCCCGTCTATGAGAAAATCGTAGTATCTCTCGGGCGGATGAGACTGCCTACTACTCCTGCGGAGCGGCGTATGAATGTCATGTTCTTTTGAACCCTCTGGTTCTACTAAGCTTTCAGTAATAGTCTGTGGTTCTGGAATTTCTTCCAGTTCTATTTCGCTCCCACTAATTTTCTTTTCTAAGAACTGGTGTTCCAGAAAATGGGCATTACGAGAAACAAAGATCTTTTGTTCCTCTGCGTGATAGAAGAGATACCCCCTGGAGTTCTTTGGGTATCCCACAAACTTGCACAGTACTGAGCGTGCCTCGAGTTTGTCTGCATGCTGCTTTTTGACAAAAGCTGGACATCCCTAGATCTTCAGATATTGAAGATAAGGTTTCTTCCCGCTCCATATCTCATATGGTGTGGTAGGCACAGTCTTAGTTGAAACTCGGTTCAAAAGGTATGCAGCTGATTCTAGTGCATATCCACAGAATGATCGCGGTAACTCAGCGTTACTCATCATGGAACGTACCATATCCAATAGGGTCTGGTTCCGTCTCTCCGATACACCGTTATGTTGTGGAGTGTATGGAGGAGTAAGCTGAGAGAGAATTCCATTCTCTTTTAAGTAATCCAGGAACTCGGCACTTAAGTATTCACCACCTCGATCAGATCTCAGTGTCTTGATACTTTTGCCTGTTTGTTTTTCTACTTCATTCTTATATTCCTGGAATTTCCCAAAGGCTTCGGATTTATGTTTCATTAAGAAGACATATCCGTACCTTGAAAAGTCATTCGTAAAAGTAATGAAGTAAGAATAACCGCTTCGCGCATGTGTAGACATTGGATCGCACACGTCGCTGTGTACGAGTCCCAAGAGCTCGCTCGCTCTTACTCCGTGTCCAGTGAACGGAGTCTTTGTCATCTTTCCTTTGAGACAGGATTGACAAGTTGCATATGATTGATATTCGAACGGATCCAAATATCCTTCTGTATGTAACTTCGTCAACCTTCTCTCATTGATGTGACCCAGTCTACAATGCCATAAGAAAGCCTGATTTGTTTCCGGAGACTTTCTTTTGTGTGTATTTTGGACATTGAAAATCTGTGGTTGGTTTAATACGTATATACCATTGCTTAATGTACCTGACCCAATCAAAACTTGATTAAGGTGAATGTTCACAACATTACTTACAAATGCAAATTCATAACCTTCTTTAGATAATAAAGATACAGATATGATATTACAGGTTGCATTGGGTACAAAATAACAATCACGCAAAACCAAAACGTGTCCATCTGACAACCCCAGGTGACAGTCCCCCACGGACTCAGCATCCATGCCAGCTCCGTTTGCAACTCTGAGGGTCATATCACCTGCCTTCAAAACCCTACGCCTTCTCAGTGCCTGTAAAGAATTACAGATCTGAGATCCAGATCCGGTATCCAATACCAAGGATGTAGAGTTTATTGATAGACAGTTTTCAATAACATGCACACCTGAAGCTGAAGCCGCGACTTTCTTCAGATCCTGGGTTCTGGCCTTCCAAGCCCTGCAATCCTTTTTCCAGTGTCCACTCTTGTGACAGTAAAAGCATTCTTCCTTTCCCATAAGATTTCCCGCTACCTTTGTTGCTTTTGTCTTTCCCTTCGTATCCACTTTACTAACACCGCCCCTTGGTTTGGCGGGGGCTTTCTTCTTCTTTCCCTTGGCTTTCGCCTTGGACCTAGAAGAGGAAGATCCTCCTACAAACAAAGTGGATGTTTCCCTACCTTTCTGTAGGGTGCCCTCTGCACTCCTCAGCATGTTGAGGAGTTCTGAAAGTTCAACTTCTTTTTCTTGTAAGTTGAAGTTCAGGATAAACTGGGCGTAAGTGGAAGGAAGGGACTGGAGAATCAAGTCCGTGTAGAGCTCGTTCTCTAATGTGGTCCCTAGGTCCGCGATCTCCTCAACGAAGCCAATCATCTTAAGCATATGTTCCGCTGCTGATGATCCGACGGCCAATCTCGCTGAAAACAGCTTTTTCGAGACTTCGTATCTGGCGATACGTGATTGCTCTCCATACAGTTCTTTTGTATGGAGAAATATGGATTCAAGGTCCATATTCTCGTGCATCATCTGATGTTCATTGTCCATAGAGGCAAGCACGAGGCACTTGGCCTTCGCGCAATCGATTTCCCAGGTCTTACGGATTTCCCTATCCGCGGCGCTGGTTTTGGGACCTGGGACAGGGGGAGGTTTGGTGGTAAGGAGATACCCCAACTTGTCATAAGTGATTGCCATTTTGACATTCCTGAGCCAATCTTTGTAGTTTGGCCCTGTCAGTATGTTTTTATCTAGTAGTAACTTAAGTCCAGTCATGATGTTTGGTCGCTGCAATTAGGAGAGAGAGAAGAAACACTTTAGCATGATGCTCTTGCAAGTTTAGAATGGTTTTTAATTTGTCTAAACAGGATGGCTCCCACTGTCTCTCGAATCCCTACTCAAACCAAAAGGAAGAATTAGTTAGGATCAATCTCACCGTACAATACTTGCTTAACCGTTCAGCCAGGCTAGTGTCGGTACTTCGAGGGAGGTTTTCCAACGCTTTCGCGAAGTTCCTTAATTAAATAACCTCTTTTCCCTGAGGGCGTAGCCCCGCTAACACCTTTCTAGACACCTACTTGGTTTATAGCATTGATCGTTAAGTGAGAAATTTCCCGAGGAGTAGCATATACTCACAGTAGGATCAGGATCAAAATATCATTGCGTGACAAAACTAAAGGAATCCTACCAGAATCATCACACTCCAAATGGTATGCAGCGCTAGCAAGTTTCAGTTCTTTTGAAACTCCCGATGTGGATTTTTGCCCCATGCTCTTATGACCTTGGCGTGAGGTCAAAATGTCATAAGTCACATGTCAAGTTTTCCCATCATTATCAAGGTTAATTTGAACCCACCCGTACCTACCCTTGACGTATGCCAAAATTGCAGTACGACTGTCTCAAACCAACGCATTCTATCTATGCAACAGATAAATATCCGGCAGCTACCAATCACTATGCCTTGGCGTGAGGTCAAAATACATAGCTTGAATACTACCGAATATTTAACTGAAATGATGGAGGGCTACGGATGGTTTTTTGCGAAACCGTGAACGTAGTGAACTTGATATAATCGATGGAACGAGATAGCTTTTAAAAGGAGTGGCTTAAGCTCCGCGTTTTAAAAGTTGTTTTTGAAAATAAACCGAGTGGTTTTGAAAGTGTTCCAACGACTCAACTTTGGTTTATTTTCTTGCATTAATTTAATGCGTCCCATCATTTAATCCTACCGTTGCAGAAAACAACGAAAATATGACGTACGCTTATGCCATCCGCATTCGCCACGGGGCCCCGTCATTACCCGTTAGGTTACATAACTAACGACAGAGCGGGGGCTGGACTAGCGCGGATGCAAAACATAAGCAACGCCTAAATAGATATCATATGTAGATATACACATTCGTCACATGCAATAATAGCCATTCTAGATCACAGATGAACACATTGGATATACTAGGAATCCGCAATCCGTACGAGCCTGTAACGAAGAGCGGATTACACGGTCGCGATGAATAGCCAAGACCCCACCCTAGACCCCTACGGGTGTAGCAAACTACCCGCCAAGTACCCGAAGCGAAGCAACCTCCCTCAACACCGTGAGTAGGCCACTCGGCACTTCGAGATACCCGGTAGTTTGTGCACCCCACCTTGGGTCTATCCTAGGAGCAAAAACAGTAAAAGAAATTATACAATGACGGCTACAACCCCATCCCGGTTGTGCGGCCATATAAATAATATTACATCAATTACAAATTACATGAATTGAAAGAAAAAGAAAACTCTCATCTCACAACCCCCCGGCTATTCATCCGCGACAATCCAATGAATTCATATACACATACCATCAACATTACAGATCATAGATATGTATAACCCCCACTAATCGACGTATAGCGATTAGCAGATGTTCAATACATATATCACATCACAGATATAACCCGTTAGCTTAAGTCTTTAGAAGTTCGATCAAAATACGGATTTTTAAGCCCCAAAAACAAATTTTGCTTTCTGGAAAATCTGGACAGAAAAAACATATTGTAAAAATCCTAAAACACCCCAGTAAACACACTGCAAGAAAATTCGCCCACGACCGAGTCAACTCGGCCGCGGATCCGCGGCGCTTTGACCGAGTCCCTGGACCAATTTTCTACAGTGTGTTATAAAAAGCCTGAGCCAATTTTTAGTATAAGATTTATTATTTTTTGAAAAGAAAAAAAATCGGCAGAAACTATACTTTTCGGGAGTGTTTCGTGACTTTTTCTCCGATCGAACTTCTAGTTACTTTGCGAACATGTTAGATAGTGTTTAACTAGGCTCTGATACCACTGTAAGTCCACGTTACCTCTCCCGGTACTTACGGGCTTGCGGAAATGATGAAAAACGATTTTTCTTTTGGTGGTAACATGGACTCAAAATACGGATCTTTGTTAAACAACTATCTAACAATCCTAACAAGAGTTTTACCTACTCGGTTAGGGGTTATACCTTAACTTGAACTCCTTCTCTTGGTCTCCTTGTGGTGGTCGGATGGTTCTCTCCTCGTCGTCTCTTTGTGCCGAAGATGGATCCACCTGAAAACTTCTACCTTTGGCTTCAACCTCAAACTAGAGGAAACTAGAACACTTGGCTTGCTAGACTTTGTGTGCTAGGATGAGTAGAGGAGTGTGTTGGGTTTTATCTCTATGGTTCTTGCTTCTCAACACATGAGACAAGTGAACCATGAACTAGAGAGAGAGCAAGAGGAAGAGGGAGAGCTCAAGCATGAGAGAGAAAGGAAAATGAAAAGAATGAGCAAGACTTTTGCCATCCAAGTTCTCATAATCCAAAATCATGATAACAAGTAATAATAATTGAGTATTATATGATGGTTGTTATCATATCAAGTGGCCATATCATTTCTTGCATTAAATGCAATGTGTGAACAAATAAGAAAGCCAAGGTCAATGCCAAGAAATGATAGCCATTGTCATGATGATGGTCAACAAGTCCAACCTAGTCAACCGGTCAACTAAGTCAAAAAGTCAACAAGTCAACAAAGTCAACCATCAACAACCATGTCACAATAATACTTAATTAATATTATTGTTAATCATATTTCTTATTCTCATTAGGGTTTAGCAAAAGTCAACAGTCAACAACCCTAATGAGAATCCTCTGCCTCTGTCTCTCTGTCAACTGTGCATACACACCCGCATCCGCGTTCCGAGGAACACGAATACAAACGATATAAAACCAATCCCAAAACGTACACTAGGATCTGGCTTAAACCAAAGCCCGCTGATGTTAACTGCCCGGACACTAAACGTGCACAAGTGCACGGATGTGACCGAACCCTGTCGCAAAACCATGCGACCTCTACTATTTTGCCTAAAGGCGAATAGCTCTCTGTGTGGGACTCTAAAGACTCGACACTACGCTGGCAGTGGGTTTAACCACAGACCGCAAGCGGCACTAGCTGTGCGTAGCGGCCCCCAGGTAGATGCCGATAAGAAGACGGATGAGATGAAACCCATCTGAACTCCTACTGAGCCTGAATGTGACAATCTGCGTACAGTCCGGTCTGTTCGTCTGAGAATATCGCATGGCGGGCCTAGGGGGGCGGTAAACGTCAGTCCCCTAATAGCGGTACAAGTTGTGTCGGAGTGTAGCCCAGAACACCCTGAGATAACACTGGAAACCTACTAGCATATCTCGCTTGCCCTGGCCAGGGACTTTGTGTAATGGCTCTCCTAGACACAGCGCGATATCAACCCCCAATACCGGGAGAGACGAATCATGTCTAACCGTCACTGCCTCCAAGTGCTTCGGGACTGCACCCAACTACTACCTGTTTGCACGACTCCTTTGAGCCGTGGTAGGGTAGTAATCTAAGTACAGTGGGAACACACTCGAGGCAAAGTGACAGTGTCAAGTCAGCGGACTAAGCTGTACTCATGTCACCTGGGAACTGATAACTGACGATAGGTATAGTACCAACCAACAGTTCCCGACGAGTCATGTCCAGTGTACTCGTAACCTAACGAGAACCCGCATACTATCTCAAGTACAGCGTACTGACGGCTGTGGGACAGACCGTCTCCCCTACTGGGATGAGAAGCGCATACGCTAGTCTACTCCGGAGTATCGATGCCCTGTCTCGATTGTCCTACGACTAGGGACCTGTATAAGGATGTGCTTGTGGATTACCTAGCCCCCATGAGTGTGACTGCCATCATAACGCTGGTAATCAAGCAAAGATCCTAAGGGCTCCACTAATGTGTATAGGTGATATACTAAAATAAACACATGTACACATTAAAGTAGAAACAAACCAAGTAGCATACTACTATTTTGAGCAAGATTGTCTATACAAGGTGAATATCCCAAGCTTCCATTAAGTAATATACAAACTAGTATGATACAGTAATGGCCTCTAGGGCATATACACTAACACATCCTCTAAATCACTGTCCTCGCTAAATACAATGCTCTTTCCACTTCGATTTTCCCTTTTTCCCCAGGTTTACACTATTTATGAGTAGGGTCTAGTCGTGTACAAGTATACTCCAATAACACGGTTTTTGTCACTATTCACTGTATTGTTCACTGTCACGAATCATTCACTTTTTTTCATTGGCGTGCTTGACACTCCTAAACCAATACCATTCACGCACGACAATATATTGTACACTGAACAATAACGCGCACTATCACTATAAGTATGGCAATCGGGTAAGATATGTGCATTTATGCAGTTAACAAGTCATGTGTAATACGAACTATTATGCACCTTATGAACTTATAAAAATTGCATTAAATCATACATTCAAAATTCAGAAACAATAAAAAGGAGGTAGCAAGTAAACTCAGTCGGCAGTTCAAAAAAATTTATTTCAGAGCAATCGGATTTCGGGTTTGCAAGTTACAGCCATTTCATTTTAAGTGTTCGCTGCTGGAATTTCAGTTCCTGAACTGAATGTCCATTTCGTAACACAATTTTCACCCTGTTGGGATCAGAATCAGGCGACGCTATAGTTGAACGAAATTTAGGTTTATCAATAGGGTTTCTAAAGCACATACGTATTCTCAATCGCGCCACTACGTCAAAAGTTATGTACTGTACAACAACGGGGTATCAGTTTTGTTTCAGTTTGGGACTGCTATATGTCCTGTTAATCTAAATTACAGTTTAAATAGTAAACGACAGTGAAAAGGGGTGAAATCACTTTCATTAGTTATCTAACTAGTTCATATTCATTATGGTGTAGGGTTCCGCAATATAACATGTTCAAGCACCAAAAGGGTAAGCATTACAAGATGGAAATCAACAGCCAGAGCTGCTCTGGACTGCAGTCCAGAGCCGCTCTCCGAACCAGTTCCCGTTGTTTTTTCAGCATAGAAGCAATTTAAAACTTTTATAGGGTTCTAGGTTGTCGAGTCTTCTTCGATTTGAGCCCTCGAACTCATAATTCCAATTTGTAAATAATTAGTTATGATTTTTACAATTTTCAACCGCGGGAAATTTTCAGTTTTAACGGGTGTAATTGGGGATGATCGTTCACGTCAGTAACGACGGTATTTTTCAGTCAAGTTTTAACACGATGTTCATTATCACATGGGCCAGCTTATGTGATCAATTTCCGTCAGTTTAATGGAACGTTTTCATTCGGGTTTTGCATCAAACACTTCCGTCATATAAATTTTCACGAATTGTATACACGGAATTCATAGGATTTCGAATTGTAACAGAAAAATTTAGCATGAAGCAAGTAGGGTACTTGCCTGAAGACGCGTTGACGACGCACGGCAGCGGCAACGGCGAGATCGTGCTACGAACGGCGCGACTAGAGTTCACGGCCTCTGATGGAGGTCCTTTTCGGGTCTCCGTCAGATGTTGTCTTCCGTTGATCTCCCGGTGGATTTTGGTGATGATCTCCTGTTGCGTGGGGATCTCAATGGGTTTTGATGAGAATGGTGATTTGAGGAGTTTGGTGCCAAGTACCTACAAAGAAGTCCCGGGGTGGTTTGGTACCACCGAGGACCCTCCGACGATCAAGTTAGTGCTAGGTCCGAGCAGAGTAATGGCTAAGTGGAATAAAAATGGCTTACTTGACCCCTCCATGATGGGGGTTTATATAGCGGCGGCAGCACGCAGCAGCAGGCGCGAGAATCTCGCCGGCAGTTACGCCCCCGACGTCACGCCCGCGTAGAAAGCGGATCGCCCATTAATGGGGATCGTGATGGCGTGGAACGTGGGACATTGCTGGCGGAGAATCTGGGCGTGGCGGGATTCGCGGAGCGGCGGTTACGCCTGTGAGCGGTGACTTTGGTCGGAGGGACCGAGGAAGACGGCCTCGGCTGGGGAGCTCGGAGACGAGCAAAAGGGCCGAGGAGTCTTGGTCCTATGGCAACTCGGGCGAGTTGAGGGGCCGAGGAGGCCAATTTGCAGGGGCCCCGAGGAAGGTCAGCTTGTGCTTGCAGGTCGGGTACAAGGGTGGCCCGGTCTGCCTCCGTGGGCCCTTTCTTCTGGGTCTTGGGAGATGTCATATGCCACGTGTATTGATCTTGAAGATCGCCAATATTGAGTATCATCATTATCCCCCCACTTTTGTCTCGACCAGCCAGCGGGTCAGGTCAGGAGTGGACTGCCGGGCCGCCCGGGGTAAGCTCCCTCCTAAGGTTTCGTCGGGACGCGTCCCCGGGCTGTCGGCTGTCTTTTCTGCCAGCGAATTAAGGCAAAATCTCTGCATTTAAGGAAGGTGCGCCGGTTCGTGCATCCTTCCACTGAAGCAACGGTCCACGTGTCAAGCGTCGGTTGGCTGACGCAACGTGTGCAGACTTATGGCGTCTGATGGGGCGCAGTCCGGTGCGGGAACGAAAAGTGGAGCAATCGGTCGTCGAGTTGACTTCGATCACCTGATGTCTTTTGTTGGGGCTTCGGTTCCGCTGCATGTGATGGGCTCAGTGGCCATGTTATGAGGGCTACAAACCTGTAGTGTCTGTTGGGCAGGAGGATGCCTGCTGGGGATGACCGAGCAGGGAAGCTTCTCGGTTGATCTTGGCGAGGGTCTTGATCCCTGGCGTTGCGAGTAGGTAAGCTACCGGCCAGGGATAGCCGAGCAGGGAAGCTGCTCGGCTGCCTCTGGGAGGACTTTGATCCTTAGCGTTGGAGGGGTTGTAAGAAGACTGCCAAAGATAACCGGGCAGTGAAGCTGCGCGGTTGCCTCTTAGCGAGGGCTTTGATCTCTGGCGTCGTGGGTAGGCAACCGCCAGCCTGGGATGACCGAGCGGGGTAGCCACTCAGATGCCTCTTGCGAGGGCTTTGATCCCTGGCGTTGCGGGTAGAGAAGCTACCGGTCAGGGATAGCCGAGCAGGGAAGCCGCTTGGCTGCCTCTAAGGAGGACTTCGATCCTTAGCATTGGAGAGGCCGTAGGAGGCCTGCTAAGGAAAACCGGGGAGTGAAGCTGCGCGGTTGCCTCTTGGCGAGGGCTTTGATCCCTGGCATTGCGAGTAGGGAAGCTACCGGCCATGGATAGCCGAGCAGGGAAGTCGATCGGCTGCCTCTAAGGAGGACTTTCATCCTTGTCTTTGAATGGGTAGGAAGCTACCCGCTGGGATGCGTCGAGCAGAAAGGGGCTCGGCGGCCTTGCGAAGAGGGCTTCAGATCCTCAGTGCCTGATGGGCAGGAGGACGCCCGCCGGGGATGCGCCGGGCAGAAGGAACTCGGCGGCCTCGCGGTGAGGGCTTGAGATGATCAGCGTCTGATGGGCAGGAGGATGCCCGCTGGGGATGCGCCGAGAAAGAAGGATCTCGGCGGCCTCGCAATGAGGGCTTCAAACCCTCAGCATCTGATGGGCAGGAGGATGCCCGCTGGGGATGCGCCGAGCAGGAAGGATCTCGGCGGCCTCGTGGTGAGGGCTTGAGGTCCTCAGCGTCTGATGGGCAAGAGGACGCCCGCCGGGAATGCGCCGAGCAGAAGGAATTCGGCGGCCTCGCGGTGAGGGCTTGAGGTCCTCAGCGTTTGATGGACAGGAGGATGCCCGCTGGGGTGCGCCGAGCAAGAAGGATCTCGGCGGCCTCGCGATGAGGGCTTCAGACCCTCATCGTCTGATGGGAAAGAGGATGCCCACTGGGGGTGCGCCAAGCAGGAAGGATCTCGGCGGCCTCAGGTGAGGGCTTGAGATCCTCAGCGTCTGATGGGAAGGAGGATACCCTCTAGGGATGCGCCGAGCAGGAAGGATCTCGGCGGCCTCAGGTGAGGGCTTTGATCCTCAGCGTGAGAGGCCTGCTGAGGATGGCCGAACATGGTAGCTACTCGGTGCCTCTTGGCGAGGGCTTGGATCCCTGGCGTCGTGGGTAGGGACATACCAGCCGGGGATGACCGAGCAGGGTAGCTGCTCGGTGCCTCTTGGCGAGGGCTTTAATCCTTAGCGTTGGAGGGGCTGTAAGAAGCCCACTAAGGATGACCGGGCAGTGAAGCTGCGCGGTTGCCTCTTGTCGAAGACTTTGATCTCTGGTGTCGTGGGTAGGAAACTACCAGCCTGGGATGACCGAGCGGGGTAGACACCTGGATGCCTCTTGTGAGGGCTTCGATCCCTGGCGTCATGGGTAGGGAGCTACCAGCCAGAGATGACTGAGCAGGGTAGCTGCTCAGTTGCCTCTTGCGAGGACTTTGATCCTTCAGGATGGGGACCGAGCAGGGTTACTGTCCAGTGCCTCTTGGCGAGGACTTTGATCCCTGTCGGTTGTGGTAGGAAGCTACCAGCCGGGGATAGCCGAGCAAGGACTCGACCGCCTCTGGGAGGACTTTGGTCCTTGGCGCGGAAGGGGCTGTAAGAAGCCTACCGAGGACACTTGGCCGGGCAGGGTTACTGCCCAGTGCCTCTTGGCGAGGCCTTTTGTCCTGAAGGATAGCCGAGCGAGGGATCCTCAGGCTCGACTGCATCTGGGAGGGCTTTCTGATCCTTGGCGTTGCGGTAGGGAAGCTACCCGCGCGGGGATAGCCGAGCGAGGGTCGGGCTCGACTGCCTCTGGGAGGACTTTCTGATCCATGGCGTTGCGGTAGGGAAGCTACCTGCCAGGGATAGTCGACCGAGGGTCGGGCTCGACTGCCTCTGGGAAGACTTTCTGATCCCTGGCGTTGCGGTAGGGAAGCTACCCGCCAGGGATAGCCGAGCGAGAGTCGGGCTCGACTGCCTCTGGGAGGACTTTTTGATCCCTGGCATTGCGGTAGGGAAGCTATCCACCAGGGATAACCGAGCAGGGTAGCTGCTGGGTTGCCTCCTAGCGAGGGCTTTCATCCCTGGCATTGCGAGTAAGGAAGCTACCGGCCAGGGATAGCTGAGCAGAGAAGCGGCTCGGCTACCTCTACGGAGGACTTTGATCCCTAGCGTTGCGAGTAGGGAACCTACCGGCCAGGGATATCCGAGCAGAGAAGCTGCTCGGCTGCCTCTACGGAGGACTTTGATCCCTGGCGTTGCGAGTATGGAAGCTACCGGCCAGGGATAACCGAGCACGGTAGTTGCTCGGCTGATTCTTCATGAGTTTTCGCCCGACTATCCATTTACAGGTATAGAGAACAGGAACGGTCGCGGTGAACGTGCGTGTAGCACGCGCATCGATTGTGCGGGGAGGCGAAGCGCTAGGGTCGCATTGTTTCGATTCCGCCAGAGGAGGCTCAATGATCGCCCAGCGGACGAATATCGGCCTGTGAGATCTCTGGCCATGGGACGTAGCCTGTCGGTGGTCAGCCATTCCGATGAGGGCAGAGTTTTCTGGAGGGGGCGGCGATCTGGGGCCCTGGCCTGGCCATTTGGACTTTAGTCGGTCTATCGGCCGGCGAGGACGTTGATGACGGTCGCCGGAGAAGGTTCATCTCCGCCTTCGATGAGGAGGAGGCGGCGGCTGGTACCTGGATCGTCAGGGTGATCGCACGCCATGTGGACGGAGATCGGAAGGCCAACTTTTGATTTTATGGAGTTTTGTGTTCCCACAGACGGCGCTAACTGATGGAGGTCCTTTTCGGGTCTCCGTCAGATGTTGTCTTCCGTTGATCTCCCAGTAGATTTTGGTGATGATCTCCTGTTGCGTGTGGATCTCAATGGGTTTTGATGAGAATGGTGATTTGAGGAGTTTGGTGCCGAGTACCTGCAAAGAAGTCCCGGGGTGGTTAGGTACCACCGAGGACCCTCCGACGATCAAGTTAGTGCTAGGTCCAAGCAGAGTAACGGCTAAGTGGAATAAAAATGGCTTACTTGACCCCTCCATGATGGGGGTTTATATAGCGGCGGCAGCACGCAGCAGCAGGCGCGAGAATCTCGCCGGCAGTTACGCCCCCGACGTCACGCCCGCATAGAAAGCGGATCGCCCATTAATGGGGATCGTGATGGCGTGGAATGTGGGACGTTGCTGGCGGAGAATCTGCGCATGGCGGGATTCACGGAGCGGCAGTTACGCCTGTGAGCGGTGACTTTGGTCGGAGGGACCGAGGAAGACGGTCTCGGCTGGGGAGCTCGGAGACGAGTATGATAGCCGAGGAGTCTTGGTCCTATGGAAGCTCGGGGCGAGCTGAGGGGCCGAGGAGGCCAATTTGCAGGGGCCCCGAGGAGGGTCAGCTTGTGCTTGCAGGTCGGGTACAAGGGTGGCCTGGTCGGCCTCTGTGAGCCCTTTCTTCTGGCTCTTGGGACATGTCATCTGCCACGTGTCCTGATCTTGAAGATCGCCAATATTAAGCATCATCAGCCTCGGCTCGAGTTTGGGTTCTTGACAGCGGGGCTTGAGTTTCTGGGAGAGGCGGCTGCGAGTGATAGTGGGACGTCGGAGACGTTCAGGCACTGGAGGGGAGGCAGTGCTGGTGACGTCGAGGAGCTCGCTGGTGATGGTTGGCGATGACGATGGCGGTGCAGTTGCGGTGACGAAGGGTGTGATCTTGAGAGAGGGGCTCGGTTGTTGGAGGAGGTGATGGCAGTAGTGCTCGGGTCGACGAGGCGGTTCAGGGGCAGTGGGGAGCTCGTCGGCGTGACGCTGTGCAGGGGAGGCTCGGTGGCGAGGAGGGGTTCTGGGTAGTTGGCTCCGGTGATGGTGGAAGTTATAGTGGCTCGTTGGAGGTGGAGGGATCACTTGGTTGTGGGTTGGTGATGAATGAGTTTAGGATGATAGGTAGAGAGAGGAGATGGGGTCGGCTTTGAGGGGAGGATTAGAGAGGGATCGAGAGAGTGAGGGGGAGGAGAAAGGTAGAGAGACGAGGTCGAGATGGGTGCGCGGGCGCGCGGGCGGTCGTGGGTCGGGGCGTGGGATTGTGGTCATGAGCGGGGGCACGGCGAGGCGACGTGAGCGACGCGGGAACGCAAAAGAAAAGAAGCGGGAAAAACGAGAAGGGGGTGGGGAAGAAAGGTGATAACGGGTCGGGTCGGGCGCGGGTAAGGAGTTAGGCCGGGCTGGCTTTTTGAGGATTAAATTGATTATTTAGTTTTGTGTAAAGGGAAAAAGAATATGGAAGTGGGCTGGGCTTGGTGTGTTAGGGGATTGGGCTGGGGTTTATTTAATTAAAATTTGTCTTGGGCTTTATTTTAAATGTTTAGAAAAATTTAAATACTAAAAACCTAGCAACCAATTTCCTACAAAATTATGAGGAAAAATAGGAAAACATTCGGAGGACTTGGAAAATATAGAAAAATTTCATTGATGGAAACGGGAATTTACATCATACCCCCCTTACAAAAATTTCGTCCTCGAAATTTAAAAAGAGACAACGAAACAATAGTACTAAACAAAGAGATGTGGAAAACGTGCACGGATATCTTCCTCACGCTCCCAGGTAGATTCTCCTGGGAAATGACCGCCCCAAGATACTCGGACTAACGGAATGACCTTATTCTTCAGCACTTTCTCTCTGCGGTCGAGGATGGTGGTGGGCTGCTCCTCGTAAGATAGGTCGGTACCCAAAGCTAACTCCGAATAGTCCAGAACATGGCTCTCATCCCGAACATAACGTTGCAACTGAGATACATGGAAGGTATTGTGCACACCAGCTAGCGATGGAGGCAAGACAAGTCGATAGGCCACCTCTCTAACTCGCTCTAGCACCTCAAAAGGTCCGATGAAATGGGGACTGAGTTTCCCACGACCTCCAAACCTGATAACTCCGCGGGTAGGGAAAATTTTTAGGAATACGTGATCTCCGACTTCAAATTCTAGTGCCCTCCTGCTGGTATCCGCCCAACTCTTCTGTCGATCCTGAGCCGTCTTAATGCGCTGCCTAATCATTTGGACCTTGTCGACTGTCTGAACAATGAGCTCGGGACCCAGTAATCTTCGTTCTCCCATATCATCCCAACAAACCGGGGATCGACACTTACGCCCGTAAAGTGCTTCGAAAGGAGCCATCTGGATGCTAGCCTGATAACTGTTGTTATAAGAAAACTCGACTAGATGCAGATGATCTTCCCAGGAACCCTGGAAGTCCAGCATGCAAGCTTTCAGCATATCCTCGAGCGTATGAATCGTACGCTCGGATTTTCCGTCCGTCTGCGGGTGATAAACAGTGCTGAACTTGAGGCGGGTACCCAAACTCTCCTGTAAGCTCCTCCAAAAGTGCGAAACAAATCTGGTGTCTCGATCTGACACAATGCTGACCGGAACTCTATGAAGTCGCACTATCTCCTGCATGTATCTCTCTGCCAGTGACTCTGTCGACTGTCCCACTCAGAATGGTAAGAAGTGTGCAGTTTTCGTGAGGCGGTCGACGATAACCCAAATGGCGTTGTTGCCCCTAGGGCTCCATGGTAAGGCCGTCATGAAATCCATAGTAATATGCTCCCACTTCCATTCTTGTATCGGAAGCGACTGTAACAGTCCTACTGTCCTCTGATGTTCCGCCTTCACCTGTTGGCATACCAAGCACCTGGATACGAACCGCGCAATCTCGCTTCATCCCGTTCCACCAAAAATGCTGCTTTAGATCTCGATATATCTTCGTACCTCCCGGATGCACAGAATAAGCTGAACTATGTGCCTCAGCCAGTACCTCTTCTCGGACATCCCCATTGGGTACGCAGAGTCTGCTATCGAATCTCAGAGAACCGTCTTCATGTATGAGTAAGTCCATTCTCAGCCCGGCTTCCACTTGCACTCTGAACTTTTGCAATCGAGGATCATCCCCTTGTGCAGCCTTGATGCGATCCACAAGAGAAGACTGCACCTGTAGTTGCCAAAACTGCCTGATTGTGCTCGGTATAACGACTTCAAGCTCGAGTCTCTGAAAATCCTCAATGATGCTCCTCTGACTGGTCAACATCATGACCGCTGGCTTGCGACTGAGAGCATCTGGCACAACATTTACTTTTCCCGGGTGGTACTGAAGGTCTAAGTCGCAATCCGCCATCAGTTCTAGCCATCGGCGCTTCCTCATGTTTAGTTCTTTCTGAGTGAAGACATACTTCAGACTTTTGTGATCCGTGTACACCTCTACCTTCTCGCCCAACATGTAGTGCCTCCAGATCTTCAATGCAAAAACCACCGCTGCTAACTCCAAGTCATGCGTAGGGTAGTTCTTCTCGTGATTTCTCAGCTGTCGAGAGGCGTAAGCAACCACCCGATCGTGCTGCATCAGAACACAGCCTAAGCCTTTCCCTGAGGCATCTCTATGTATCACCAAACCCCCGGAATCATCTGGTACTGTAAGAATAGGCGCCGTGGTTAACTTCTGCTTCAGTGTCTCAAATGCCCGAGTACACTCCTCTGTCCATGCAAACGGTACATCCTTCCGTGTCAGCCTCGTCAACGGTTCAGTGATTCTTGAAAAGTCTTGAACGAACCGCCGATAATATCCTGCCAGTCCTAGAAAGCTTCTGATCTCGGCCACTGACTTCGGTGTTGGCCAATCTCTGACAGATTCTATCTTTGCCAGGTCCACTGAGATGCCTTCGCTCGAAACAATGTGTCCCAAGAATTGAACCCTGTCGAGCCAGAACTCACACTTGCTCAATTTCGCGTACAGCTTCTCTTCCCGAAGAATTTGTAGAACCGTGCGCAAATGCTCGACGTGCTCCTTCCGGGTCTTCGAGTAGACTAGTATATCGTCGATAAATACAACGACAAACGTGTCCAAGTACTTCGCAAACACCATGTTCATCAAATCCATGAATATCGCTGGAGCATTGGTAACACCAAACGGCATCACGAGGAATTCATAATGTCCGTATTGGGTCCTGAAAGCCGTATTGCATATATCCTCGGCCGCTACTCTGATCTGATGATAGCCAGAACGGAGATCTAACTTCGAAAATACCTTGGCCCCACTTAACTGATCGAATAAGTCGTCGATGCGCGGAATTGGGTACTTGTTCTTTATTGTGACTTTGTTCAGCTCTCGATAGTATATACACATCCGCAGCGATCCATCCTTCTTCTTCACCAACAGAACCGGTGCACTCCACGGTGAAATGCTTGGCCGGATAAATCCCTTCTCCAGGAGTTCTTCAATTTGCTTCTTCAATTCTGCCAACTCAACCGGTGCCATTCTGTACGGGGCCTTGGAAACTGGTGTTGTACCTGGAGTCAAATCAATCGAGAATTCCAAGACGCGCGGAAGTGGTAGACCTGGTAAATCTTCAGGAAACACGTCCAGGAAATCCCGAATAATCTCTGGGGCTGGGCTCTCATCAATCTCCATAGCTGTCAACTCTTTTGGCTTGGCTCTATACTTGGCTGGCTCCAAAGATTCGCTCCCGCCTTCGAAAATAAACTCTGGGTGATTGGGAATGCGGAAGATCACATTCCTTGCTCGGAAATCAATAACTGCATGGAAGGTACTCATCCAATCCATCCCGAGAATTGCGTCATAGCTTCCCGTTCCGATCAAAAGGAAATTCGCATAGAATTCCCTGCCACACACTACAACTGGACAGGATCTACATTCTCGACTAGATACTATAACACCATTACCCGTATGTATTTCCCAACCCTTGGTTAATGGTTCATGTGGTATGGAGTGTGTATCAACGAAATGCGCATATATGAAACAGTGCGATGCTCCAGAATCAAATAGTACTCTAGCTGGCATGGAATATACGAGTAGAATACCTGTGACAACTTCGCCTGAAGCCTCAGCCTGCTCGGCAGTCAAGGTGAAAGCCCGTCCCTGACCGCGGCCTGTGTAGGGTTGCCTCTGCTCCTGTGATCTCTGCTGCTGCGGTCCAGACCCTCCCTGTAACTCTGTTCGCTCGGGGCAACCGCTAACTTTGTACTGACTGGATCCGCAAATCAAACATTGTCCCTTGGCGCGGCGACAATCCTTCTAGGTGTGCCCATCTCTGTTGCAGTAGCCGCAAACTAAGTTCTTGCTTTGGGGGCGATGTTGGGGCACGAATAGACGCTTCATCTATGTCGTTCCTGGCCTGTGAACTGGTATGACTTCTCGAGATGGTGTGTGAGTACGCACTGGAACAACTGGGGGCTTCCTAAATTTGTTGATCAGCTTCTCCTGAATTCGTGCCGTGTTGAGTACCTGTGCAAAAGTTTGCAACTCGAGTGACGCGATTAACTGTTGTAGCTCGAAATCAAGTCCCTTTAAGAAGCGCCTGGCCCTGGTGGCCTCTGAAGCGACCATATTTGTCGTAAATCGGCTCAGACGGTTGAACTCTGCCGCATATACGTCCACGGGACGGCCATTCTGCTTCAGTAAGATGAATCTTTCTTCCATCTCTGCCTTGGCGGTGGAAGGGAAATAGTGGTCCAAGAAGCACTCCTTGAATTTGCTCCATTCGATGGGCCTTTCTAGTATGCTTTCTTCAACTGACCACCAAGTACGTGCTTCGTCCTCCAACTGGATCCTTATCACATTCACTTTATCTTCATCTGGTACCCTGGCGGCTGTCAGTAGGTTCTCCATATTAACCAGCCATTGCTCGGCCTCGAGTGGTTCGGCTAGTCCCGTAAATGCAGCTGGATGTAACCTCCGAAAATCTGACACGGTGCCAGCCCTGGCAGAAAAAGCTGGTGGAGCAGTACCCTCAGGGGCGGTAATGAGGGCGGAGGGTCCCCCTACTGCGGTAATAGCCCTGAGTCCCTTGGTGCGTAGGTCCATCTTTCTCTCCTGAGCTTCTGCGAGAGTCATCAGTGCACTAAGTATCCTCTCCGTGCAATCCTGAGAACTTGAGTCCGAGGAGTGGTCGTTCGGGGACGTCATCTCGCTGGAAGATATTTAAAAGGATATGATTAGATACAAGGATGAAAGTCAGGAATAGTCAAGAGAAAATAATGTAATACAGTATAGTTAATGTTATCTCTTACTACTAAACCTGGCTTTGATACCAACAAAACCATGTCACGCCCCGCTTCCCAAAATACGGAAAACGAGGGATGACAAGGCCAGCCATGCTCCTACGGTTAAGGAATAATCCCGCCGTAGTCACACTTCGGCTTCTAGCATTACATGGTAATCAGTAAACAAAGCACAGAAGTAAAGGAAATACATCACTGAATTATTATATCAACTTTCATTGTTCACAATTTACAATAAAACAAGGAAAAGAACTACTAACCAGGTTCGAATACAAGGTTTCTTTAGGGAAAGCAATAAAAGTGAAGGAGGCACTCCCGACTAAATCTCCGCAAGCTCGAAAGGCAAGTCCGACTCCTGTACTGGTTCTTCCTCGAGGTCTGAGCATCCATACTCAGGTCGTCAGAGCGACATAATAGCAATATTATACTAGTGACACGAAATAAGCATAGAAGGTAATAACAGTGGAGGTAAAATGCAGGTAATCAATATGTCACTAACTGATGCAAAGTATGATCTGTGTCCCTATCAGTCTCTAAATCATCTTTGAAATCGAGTTGTGGAAAGGAGGATCATGTTTAACGAGGGTCTCGTACATACCCGAGACTACGGCCCGCTATCGCCCGGGACATAACCCTGTCAGCCGGACCGCTAGGCCTAACCTAATATATATATAAGAGTCGATGTTCAAATGATCATCCTCTAAATCACTGTTCTCGCTAAATACAATACTCTTTCCACTTCGATATCCCCCTTTTCCCCAGATTTACACTATTTATGAGTAGGGTCTAGTCGTGTACAAGTATGCACCAATAACACGGTTTTTGTCACTGTTCACTGTATTGTTCACTGTCACGAATCATTCACTTTTTTTCATTAGCGTACTTGACACTCCTAAACCAATACCATTCACGCATGAAAATGTATTGTACACTGAACAATAACGCGCACTATCACTATAAGTATGGCAATCGGGTAAGATATGTGCATTTATGCAGTTAACAAGTCATGTGTAATACGAACTATTATGCACATTATGAACTTATAAAAATTGCATTAAATCATACGTTCAAAATTCAGAAACAATACAAAGGCGGTAGCAAGTAAACTCAGTCAGAAATTCAACAAAATTTATTTCAGTGCGATCGGATTTCGGGTTTGCAAGTTACAGCCGTTTCATTTTAAGTGTTCGCTGCTGGAATTTCAGTTCCTGAACTGAATGTCCATTTCGCAACACAATTTCACCCTGTTGGGATCAGAATTAGGCGACGCTATAGTTGAACGAAATTTAGGTTTATCAATAGGATTTCCAACTCACCAGATGGATTCTCAATCGTGCCTCTACGTCAGAAGTTATGTACTGTACAACAATGGGGTATCAGTACTGTTTCAGTTTGGGACTACTATATGTCCTGTTAATCTAAATTATAGTTTAAATAGTAAACGACAGTGAAAAGGGGTGAAATCAATTTCATTAGTTATCTAACTGTTTCATCTTCATTATGGTGTAGGGTTCCGCAATATAACTGGAAGTGCACGGCGGCGCCCCGGCCGTCAATCCGACGGCCAAACGCGGAAACGGTGATAAACTTAAATTTTGCGGACTTAGCAAACCGGCACCACCGCGCACTAAACCCCGGATCGTGCCATTAAACTAGATCTAGCAACTAACAAGAAGGGGAAGAGATGTACCGACTGATCCGAGTCCTCCGGTCTTCATCTCCACTCCGATCTCCTCGCGGGATCTCCGGTCGTCGCCTCCTCGCCGGAAGGGCACCACGTCGCCTGCATCTTTTACGGGCTCCCGCCTCTATACCGAGGCAACTCGGGCGCGAAGTAGGCTAGCCGACGCGTCCAAGATTTGCTGTAGAATGTAGTGTAGAGTGCATGTCTCACTTTGGGGTTATGTTGCCATTGATGGAGGTGAAGGAAGAATGAACTTTGAGGGAAAATCATGCTATCAATTTTAGCAAGCAAAATGAGATGATCCAAAAATGCAACACTCTCATTTTTCCTCTCTCTTCTCAAAGTGGCCGGCCATGTCATTCAAATGGTGGAGGAAATGAAACAAAGTATATCACAAGAGGGAGGTGATGGTAGTGTAAAGCAAGTGGTAACCTTAAACAAAACATCAACCATGCTTAATACTTCTATTCACATCAAATCTCATTAATGCAAAAGTATGGATGAAAGATATCATAATCAATACAATTGCAAGAAACCCCCTCCAAAAATGTTATTTGCACAATTGCAAATAACCCCCTCCATCGGAAAAGTCCGGCCGGGAAAGAACAAAGGAAAACCGGCCGGAACGGAAAGCAAACTGGCAACTCCAGAAAACTGGTCCCGTAATAAATTACAGGAAAACCCCAATACTGTGCATACACACCCGCATCTGTATTCCGTCCGGATACAAATGTAAAGAGACAAAATCTACACTGTACTATACTAGGATCCGGCTTATACCAAAGCCGGCTAGTAATATCTGTCCGATCCTGATCCGTGCAATACCGCACGTATCTGATCGAACCCTGCCATATAACCATACGGCCACTAGTACTAACCGTCCGATCCTGATCCGTACAATACCGCACGTATCTGATCGGACCCTGCCATATCTCCATACGGCCTCTACAGCGTTTCGCCCGAAAGCTTGAGTAACTGAAGGTGTGGTGGACTCTAAAGACTCGTCAATACTATGGCTGTGGATTTAACCACTAGCACGTCAGAGGTATAAGCCAATACGTGACGGGCCACCAGCTATTGACTAAAAGGGACGTCGATGAGTGAACTCATCCTGACACACAACTGAGCCTGTCAGTGACAATAACCGTACAGTCCGGTCCGTTCGTCTATGAGCATCGCATGTCGGGCCTAGGGGGTTGGTAAAAGTCAGACCCCCAAAAGCGGTACAAGTCGTGTCGGAGTGTAGCCCAGAACACCCTGAGATACTACTGGAGTACCTACCAGTAAATCTCCTGCCTTGGCCAAGGACTTCGTGTAATGGCTCTCCTAGACACAGCGCGACCTCACCCCCAATACCGGGAGAGACGAAACCCCCGAAGATCCGCTCACTGCCTCCATGTGGCTCGGGACTGTACCCAACTAAAACCTGTTTGCACGACTCCTTTGAGCCGTGGTAGGGTAGTAATCAAAGTACAGTGGGAACTCACACGAGACAAATGACGATCCCCAGGTCGATGAACTAACCTGTACACATGTCACCTGGGAACTGCTATCTGACGTCAGGTATAAGACCAACTAGCATATTCCCGGCGAGTCCTTTCCGGTGTACTCATAACCCAATGAGCACCTGTATACATCTTAGGTGAACCAACTGACACCAGTGACTTGTGAGACCGGCCACCGCCCCTCGTCGGGATCTCGACTGTATACACTAGTCTACTCTGGAGAATCGATGCCCTGTCTCGAAACTCCCACGACTAGGGACCTTTTAAGGATGTGCTTATAGACTCCAGCTCTCACTTATATGATCGCCCTCATACTGCTGGCAGTCAAGCAAGAATCCTAGGGGCTCTATCAACGTGTAATAGCGACCTGTCAGGTCACCTAAAACAGTACACGATGATAAAGGTAAACCAGATAGCATACTATCATCTCGAGTAAGACTGTCCTACCGGGATAGGTCCTCCCTTAATCATTGCAATCACGTGCCTGTGATCCAATAATCGACTCTGAGGGCACTATCTCCAACAATCTCCCACTTGCACTCAAGGCTAATTATTGCAATGTCGCATACTCACAGCCCGTGTGATACCGAACACCCAACTCCTCTACTTGTCAGTCTCACAAAACCCGTTTGCGAAACTATTGCGTTCGAGGAATAGCCTCAGTGAGTGGATCCGCCTAGAAGTTTCTTTCTATGTCTCTCTATATCTCAAGTTCGCGGAGAAAGCCATCTCCCGAAATGAGCAATACCTGTCTTAGTATGTCTGGATGTCTGATGGGACCGAGCTCATAAATGAACTCCAAATCCAAACTTCTTAGACTGTATCGTCAACTGAACTTAATCAGTTTCCTGCGCCATGCCACCCTCAGTATTGCCTTGGACCACCTGTCCAAAATACTGCCCCTCGTCAGAAGGAAAAATATAACTCTGACAACCTTCTTGTCGTCCATGTCACCTTGGAAGCCTGAAATGATAACTGTCTCCCAAAGGAGAATGCTGCTATCATATCCCTAGAACATCCACTTATGTTCTAAAACTGCCTCCTACTGTTTCTCCAGGATTGGATGAATATCAACTTATTGCATCTACTGCAAGAACAACATCTGGTGTGGTACTTGACATCTCATGATTGACTCAATTGCCTAAGCAAGTGATCTGCCAATCATGCGTATCCCTTTCCTCTTTAGTCTGTAAGACACCTTTAGAGAGGGTGACTCCATTACCTGCAGGTACACCACCATGCCAGGAGTCGTCCATTCTAAATACTCATAGAATGCTGTCAAGGTACCCAGATTAGGAAACCACCCAAATCTAGATCTAAAACCATAGGTCTAGTAACCAGTATGTCTGATATAATGTCCAAGTCCTTTATGGAGAAAACACTGTGTGACGACCAAAGTATAACCGATCGTAGTATAGGAATATCACTTCCTACTACCTTCTCAACAGATCCATCCCCTATTCTGATGACGTCAAACCTATGACTGTCACATCAGAAATAGATGATCTATCTCCGCTACATCTGCTTTAGTCTATAAATAGACATAAGCCTGATGTCCACCAATGCTTCCGCTGCTCCCACTGACTACGACAACCCTCTGGCAGAGTCATATAGACGTGCACTTCTAAAGCTAGTTTAGAACGACGCTATACTCATCCTCCTGCCGGGTCTCGCAGCCTGGAACAACAACAACGGCAAGTGTGGGTAAACAAGAACTTCCCTGTCACCGTCCTTGAGGCTACCGGAGTACCTCTCGGGTGCCTGAAGTTACCCACCTTATCTGCGGAGTGGCCAATGGAATGTCAAATCAGATTGAATCTTTAGGTTCCTTATCAAATCTTCAGTAATCGTTTGCGGTTCTGGAATAACTTCCAGTTCTACCATACTCCCACTGCTGTTTTTGAAAAAATCCATTTTTAATAAAACTGTGGCGAGTCTTGAACAATATTTCTATTGATCTCCCAGATGGTAGAAAGTCAACCCTCGTCATAGCCTGGGTCAACCCACAAACAGCCATTACAGAAACGTGCCTTGAGTTATCCAGAGTCTGGTTTTAATTATAAGCCGGACAACTCCCCGTACCTTAACAATGTTAAGATATGAACTGTACTATATCCAATATAGAACCAGAGGCACTGATTTAATTGAACCAGATTCAAATCATGCAACTATCTCCAGTGCATGTCAACTAAATGGAAAAAGGCCGATCAGCGTTACTCAATTTAGGAATGCTTCCAATTATGAGTAACCTGAAAGAGAAGCAATTTCTCTTTATCATTACTATCAACTGAATACCATACACAAGTATCTACATCTTCGATCAGTTTGAAGAATCCCGATACTTGCTACACCTGGTTCTCTACTCTATTCAAATACCTATAACTCCTCAAAACTTAGACCCTGTGTTTCTACGAAACACATGTCTAAGAACTAGAGAAGTTAAAAGTAAACAGAATATAGTAAGAGGACCAACCCCTCTGTCCTAATGGACACTGGACAACATACAATACTCTGTATAAGTTCGCTGAGTCTAACAACTCTTTCTCTGTGTGTCGTAGGTTGAAAACTGTACTTATGGTTAAGAAGAATTACACCGCTGTTTAATGCTCCTTACCTAACCATCCACTGATATAGGTAAATGTCATCGACATAATATCAAAAGGTATATCTCACTCTATAAAAATAGACGTACAGATATATCAATTTGAAATTGGTGCACAACAGCGGATATTCAAAACCAAATATTTGCCGACCGGCAAACAGGCCAGATGATCTCCTCAAATATCATCGATTACAACGAATCCCGATATAATGAGGATGATCACCCAATTCCCAATAACTTACTCCCACTCATCATCTGTAAAACCATACAGATGTGAGAATCAAACCTGGTAAATACATACCCTGGAGCAAGTGTCTAATCGGGAAATCAGTTTTCTTTTAACATTACACAGTGAAACTGAAACATTGAAATGTTTCGGTGGGGTATTCCGGTATTCTTAGTAATGCCTCTACCATTATCCAGATTCACAACTATAACCGTATAATTCTTTGCCACCTCTCCAAATCCCTTTATATGTCTTTAGTCATTACCTTCTGCACACCCCTTAGGCCAAATGGTTTTCTTCCTTCCCTACCGTTCGGCACCAGCCTATGGTTTGGAAGAAGACTATCCAATAAGCATAATGGGTGTACTGTCCTAATTCTAGGAGCACTCGCAATGCGAGAGAAGGTGAAGATAAAAGACAACCGAATAAACCTTATTCCTATTTCTCCTGGACCAGAATCCATCCCCGAACTGGAACAAGTTCCTTTCGAGTTCGTATATAACCATACGATGGAGTATCCAAATAAACTGTGGATCTTCGTAGTGATACGGAGTGTCCTGGAGAAATACAAAGGTGATTTAGGATTGGCTAAGAAATACTTGGTTTGGTCGTGAATATCAGTTGCAATTTACTTTGCCCTCTTACTAATCCCTTGCTTTGTCTTAATCTTAATACCTTCTGCACACCGTTTAGGCTAATTGGTTTTCTTCATTCCCTACCGGTCGGCACCAGCCTAAGGTTTGGAAGAAGACTATCCAATTTGCGTAATAGGTGTACTATCTCCTAAACCAAGGAGTACTCACAACTTGAAAAAAGGTAAAAGGGAAAAGACAACTGAATAATCCTATCCGTTTTCTCCAGAACCGGAAACCATCCTCGAATCCCTTCGAGTTCGTATCTAACCATACGATGGTTTTGTCCAATGGAAGTGGACGTTCGTAGTAATACGGGGTGTCCTGGAGAAAAGGGTAAAAGTAGGAGTGGCAATGAGGTCTGCAACTCTGATAATCCAAAAGCCAGTGTTAAGAAGGTTCGGTCAACTTGGTCACTGAGTCATAGTCTAAGGGTCGGGTCAATGGTCGCTGCCATAGAGAGAGAGAAAAGAAACACTCAGCGTGCACTCTATCCTAGATCAGAATGGTTACCAATTTATCTAATCAGGAAACCTCCCACTGTACCTCAAATTCTCCTCCAAACCTGAAAGAAGAATTAGTCGGGGTCACCCGAGGAGTAAACCAACTCATCAGTGGGAATCGGGATCCAACTCTCATCGCATGACAACGTGACGGAATCCGCTCACGGTATCACAATCCAGAAGGTACGCGCATATCTGGCAAGTTTCAGTTCTTTTGAAACTCCCGATGTGATTTTTACCCCATGCTCTTATGACCTTGGCGTGAGGTCAAAATATCATAAGTCACATGTCAAGTTCTACCCATCATTGTCCAGGTTAATTTGAACCCACCCGTACATACCCTTGACGTAGGCCAAAATAGTAGTACGACTGTCCCAAACTAACGCATCTATCTATGCAACAGATAAATATCCGGCAACTACCAAACACTATGCCTTGGCATGAGGTCAAAATACATAGCTTGAATACTACCGAATATTTAACTGAAATGATGGAGGGCTACGAATAGTTTCTGGCGAAAACCTTTAACGTAATGAACTTGATATCGCTGAAGGAACGGATAGCTTTATAAAAATATAGTGACGAAAACCTTTACTAAAGAGGTCACTCCCGGTGAAGGGATCTTGGCTCTTTCCCCGTAGAATGGGGTGCAGGATATCCCAAATGAATACCACGATGCAAAGCAAAAGTAATCGGCTATAGTGAAGTTAATGCCCTGACGCAAACTTCTGTCCAAGGGGTCACTCCCGGTGAAGGGATCTCGGCCCTTGCCTCGTCGACTGAGGAGCAGGATATTCAAAACTGAATACCACGATGCAAAACAAAAGAGAACGTCCTTGCAATAACAGCTTTTTGAAAAGTGTTCCAACAACATCAGAATAGGTTTGTTTAACTTGCATTGATCCGAATCAACGCAGTCCCACCATTGATCACACCACAAAGAACGAAAATATACTGACGTACGTATATGCCATCCGCATTCGCCACTGGGTCCCGTCATCACCCGTTAGGTTAGCTTACTAACGACAGAGCGGGGACTGGACTAGCGCGGATGTAAAACATATACAACATCTACTAATATATATACCAATATATTATATTCGCTCAAGGCGTGATAAGAAATGCAACATCACAGAAATGTACAGCATCACAGAACAATACAGATATCTGGGATCCCCGGGTTTCACAGAGCCACTACTGAAACCCGACGTTCCACTGGTCGTGTGGATAGCCTGTGCAATGAAATCCTAGACCCCTACGGGCGCGGCAAGTCACCCGCCAAAACCTGAAGCGAGGCAGCCCCCTTCAGCACCGTGAATGGACCACCCAGCACTTCACGGAATCCGGTAACTTGGGCACCCCTCCTGGGTCAACCTGTACCCCCTACGAGTGCGGCAAATAGCCCGCCAATTCTAGAGTGAAGCCCCCTCCGTCCCAATGCCATGAGATGCGGGCTTGTTGCCCTCCAGAACCCGGCTATCCGTGCACCCCTCCGCGGGGTAATCCTAGTACAGAAAGTAAAATATACATACAACGGGTACATCGACCGCAACCAGGTCGTGCCCCAAAAGAATAATACAAACAGGAAGTGACGGCAGTCCACATGTCGGACGCTCGCCCCGCAATATCAAATGTACATATAAAACAAAACTGTACTAACATTGCATCCAGGCTATCCCCCACGACTGATCCGCAACATCACAGCAAAATCACAAAACATCAACGTGAAAATCACGTTCGCAAATCCGTCTAACCGGGCTATAGCAGTTAGACCGGATTTACCGATCGAGTGACATTCACGGTCGCAGATATAATGTAAATACTGTGAAAAATGTGTTTAAAATATCCGATCGAACAAAAATTAACAAGTGGGCCCCCAAGCAATACTGTAGCACTCACAGAAATTCTGTGCCCAATTTTAATATTCCAAAACCTCTAATTACAGCCCAGAAGCCCACTGGAGAATTATGAAGCAATGATCCCATCAACCTGCGGCGGAACCGCGGCAACAAGGGGGGTTTTGCCGCTGTTCCGCGCTCGTGATGAGGGTTCATTGTCTCGTATTTTCCCAGAGTTCTTAGAACTCCCTGCACATCATTCTGAGACCACCTGAAAAATTTTTAGACTTCAAAAAATTTCAACAGAAACTGATGTGAAGGAAAAATACGGTTTTTGGAAATTTTGGTCGATCGGAAATGCAAACACATCAAACGAAGCTAGACGAAGTTAATGGCGAGGCTCTGATACCACTGGAAGTGCACGGCGGCGCCCCGGCCGTCAATCCGACGGCCAAACGCGGAAACGGTGATAAACTTAAATTTTGCGGACTTAGCAAACCGGCACCACCGCGCACTAAACCCCGGATCGTGCCATTAAACTAGATCTAGCAACTAACAAGAAGGGGAAGAGATGTACCGACTGATCCGAGTCCTCCGGTCTTCATCTCCACTCCGATCTCCTCGCGGGATCTCCGGTCGTCGCCTCCTCGCCGGAAGGGCACCACGTCGCCTGCATCTTTTACGGGCTCCCGCCTCTATACCGAGGCAACTCGGGCGCGAAGTAGGCTAGCCGACGCGTCCAAGATTTGCTGTAGAATGTAGTGTAGAGTGCATGTCTCACTTTGGGGTTATGTTGCCATTGATGGAGGTGAAGGAAGAATGAACTTTGAGGGAAAATCATGCTATCAATTTTAGCAAGCAAAATGAGATGATCCAAAAATGCAACACTCTCATTTTTCCTCTCTCTTCTCAAAGTGGCCGGCCATGTCATTCAAATGGTGGAGGAAATGAAACAAAGTATATCACAAGAGGGAGGTGATGGTAGTGTAAATCAAGTGGTAACCTTAAACAAAACATCAACCATGCTTAATACTTCTATTCACATCAAATCTCATTAATGCAAAAGTATGGATGAAAGATATCATAATCAATACAATTGCAAGAAACCCCCTCCAAAAATGTTATTTGCACAATTGCAAATAACCCCCTCCATCGGAAAAGTCCGGCCGGGAAAGAACAAAGGAAAACCGGCCGGGAAAGAACAAAGGAAAACCGGCCGGAACGGAAAGCAAACTGGCAACTCCAGAAAACTGGTCCCGTAATAAATTACAGGAAAACCCCAATACTGTGCATACACACCCGCATCTGTATTCCGTCCGGATACAAATGTAAAGAGACAAAATCTACACTGTACTATACTAGGATCCGGCTTATACCAAAGCCGGCTAGTAATATCTGTCCGATCCTGATCCGTGCAATACCGCACGTATCTGATCGAACCCTGCCATATAACCATATGGCCACTAGTACTAACCGTCCGATCCTGATCCGTGCAATACCGCACGTATCTGATCGGACCCTGCCATATCCCCATACGGCCTCTACAGCGTTTCGCCCGAAAGGTTGAGTAACTGAAGGTGTGGTGGACTCTAAAGACTCGTCAATACTATGGCTGTGGATTTAACCACTAGCACGTCAGAGGTATAAGCCAATACGTGACGGGCCACCAGCTATTGACTAAAAGGGACGTCGATGAGTGAACTCATCCTGACACCCAACTGAGCCTGTCAGTGACAATATCCGTACAGTCCGGTCCGTTCGTCTATGAGCATCGCATGTCGGGCCTAGGGGGTTGGTAAAAGTCAGACCCCCAAAAGCGGTACAAGTCGTGTCGGAGTGTAGCCCAGAACACCCTGAGATACTACTGGAGTACCTACCAGTAAATCTCCTGCCTTGGCCAAGGACTTCGTGTAATGGCTCTCCTAGACACAGCGCGACCTCACCCCCAATACCGGGAGAGACGAAACCCCCGAAGATCCGCTCACTGCCTCCATGTGGCTCGGGACTGTACCCAACTAAAACCTGTTTGCACGACTCCTTTGAGCCGTGGTAGGGTAGTAATCAAAGTACAGTGGGAACTCACACGAGACAAATGACGATCCCCAGGTCGATGAACTAACCTGTACACATGTCACCTGGGAACTGCTATCTGACGTCAGGTATAAGACCAACTAGCATATTCCCGGCGAGTCCTGTCCGGTGTACTCATAACCCAATGAGCACCTGTATACATCTTAGGTGAACCAACTGACACCAGTGGCTTGTGAGACCGGCCACCGCCCCTCGTCGGGATCTCGACTGTATACACTAGTCTACTCTGGAGAATCGATGCCCTGTCTCGAAACTCCCACGACTAGGGACCTTTTAAGGATGTGCTTATAAACTCCAGCTCTCACTTATATGATCGCCCTCATACTGCTGGCAGTCAAGCAAGAATCCTAGGGGCTCTATCAACGTGTAATAGCGACCTGTCAGGTCACCTAAAACAGTACACGATGATAAAGGTAAACCAGATAGCATACTATCATCTCGAGTAAGACTGTCCTACCGGGATAGGTCCTCCCTCAATCATTGCAATCACGTGCCTGTGATCCAATAATCGACTCTGAGGGCACTATCTCCAACAATAACATGTCCAAGCAGCAAAAGGGTAAGCATTACAAGATGGAAATCAACAGCCAGAGCTGCTCTGGACTGCAGTCCAGAGCCGCTCTCCAAACCAGTTACTGTTGTCTTTTCAGCATAGAAGCAATTTAAAACTTTTATAAGGTTCTAGGTCGTCGAGTCGTCTTCGATTTGAGCCCTCGAACTCATCATTCCAATTTGTAAATAATTAGTTATGATTTTTACAAGTTTCAGACGCGGAAAATTTTCAGTTTTAACGGGTGTAATTGGGGATGATCGTTCACGTCAGTAACGACGGTATTTTTCAGTCAAGTTTTAACACGATGTTCATTATCACACGGGCAAGCTTATGTGATCAATTTCCGTCAGTTTAATGGAAGCTTTTCATTCGGGTTTTGCATCAAACACTTGCGTCATATAAATTTTCACGAATTGTATACACGGAATTCATAGGATTTCGAATTGTAATAGAAGAATTTAGCATGAAGCAAGTAGGGTACTTGCCTGAAGACGCGTTGACGACGCACGGCATCAGCAACGGCGAGATCGCACTACGAATGGCGCGACTAGAGTTCACGGCCTCGGCTCGAGTTTGGGTTCTTGGTAGCGGGGCTTGAGTTTCTGGGTGAGGCGGCTGCGAGTGATGGTGGGGTGTCGGAGACATTCGGGCACTGGAGAGGAGGCAGTGTTGGTGACGTCGAGAAGCTCGCTGGTGATGGTTTGCGACGATGAATGCGGTGCAGTTGCGGTGACGAAGGGTGTGATCTTAAGAGAGGGGCTCGGTTGTTGGAGGAGGTGATGGCAGTAGTGCTCGGGTCGACGAGGCGGTTCAGGGGCAGTGGGGAGCTCGTCGGCGTAATGCTGTGCAGGGGAGGCTCGGTAGCGAGGAGGGGTTCTGGGTAGTTGGCTCCGGTGATGGTGGAAGTTATAGTGGCTCGTTGGAGGTGGAGGGATCACTTGGTTGTGGTTTGGTGATGAATGGGTTTAGGATGATAGGTAGAGAGAGGAGATGGGGTCGGCTATGAGGGGAGGATTAGAGAGGGATCGAGAGAGTGAGGGGGAGGAGAAAGGTAGAGAGACGAGGTCGAGATGGGTGCGCGGGCGCGCGCGCGGTCGTGGGTCGGGGCGTGGGATCGTGGTCGCGAGAGGGGGCACGGAGAGGCGACGTGGGAACGCAAAAGAAAAGAAGCGGGAAAAACGAGAAGGGAGTGGGGAAGAAAGGTGATAACGGGTCGGGTCGGGCGCGGGTAAGGAGTTGGGCTGAGCTGGCTTTTTGAGGATTAAATTGATTATTTAGTTTTGTGTAAAGGGAAAAATAATATGGAAGTGGGCTGGGCTTGGTGTGTTAGGGGATTGGGCTGGGGTTTATTTAATTAAAATTTGTCTTGGGCTTTATTTTAAATGTTTAGAAAATTTTAAATACTAAAAACCTAGCAACCAATTTCCTACAAAATTACGAGGAAAAATAGGAAAACATTCGGGGGACTTGGAAAATATAGATAAATTTCATTGATGGAAACGGGAATTTACATACGTCCTCCGCCCGTATACCGGGAAGCGGGGTGTCACAGGATGCGGCCGTTGTAGCAGACTTTGTAAGATTCCCCCTCGTTTGAGGGGTTTTTGATTATGGGGACGCTCATCCCTGTAGGCGCAAACCCCTGCAGTTAATTACGCTACCGCATTGCGGTAACAACTTTCTCTTTCTCCAGGTGGTCACTTTGTGTCGTGTGTGTTTGTCTTATTTTTTGTTGCCCGTGGATTGTATACGGAGACTAATTTATGTTGTCTCCCGTAGGGTGTGGATTAGTCCAAATCCGTATTTTCATAGATTTGGGTTTTGGTTTGGATTTAAGGATCGTTAATCTCATTTGAGACTAAGATCAACTTAAACGTTTGTTAAGGATACGTTAGTCTAATTTTAGACTAAAATCAACTTAACAATTTGTTAAGGATACGTTAGTCTAATTTTAGACTAAGATCAACTTAGCAGGATCATTTAGATCCAACAAAAGATCATTTGGGCTCTATTGTTTTAGTTTAGGGACTTTGCGGTCCAGTTTAAAGACATCATAGTCTGTAAAGTTTAAGGACATCATAGTCCATGAGTTTAAGGACACCACAGTCCGTGGAATGTCTGGTTGTCGGGACCCGTCACCTCTCTGAAGACGTTGAAGGATTACAACGACAAATATCAGAGGAGTGAAGAGATGTACCCTTGAACTAATATTGGTTGGGAGGTCTGTAGTCCAATTTGGGACTAAGATCAATGATTTATGAGCATATGGGCTCAATTAATCTGAATTAAAGATCTGTGGCCAACTTGGGCTCGACCCATTTATTCAAATTGTTAGACATTTAATTAGGCTCAGTCCTTTTTCATTTAACAATGCTGAGCATTGGTCCTGACAACTTTTTTTCTTTTATTAAATGATGGGCACTCATTATGGCTCTGGGCTTTATCATTTAAAGAACAATTTATGTTCTCTCAGCGCACACGTGAGGAGCACGTGGCGCGCTAGGCGCTGAGCGCCAGTCAATGAGCGCTGAGCGCTTCTGTTTAAGTAGCGCACACGTGAGGAGCACGTGGCGCGCTTGGCGCTGAGCGCCAGTCAATGAGCGCAGAGCGCTTCTGTTTAAGTAGCGCACACGTGAGGAGCACGTGGCGCGCTTGGCGTTGTGCGCCAGTCAATGAGCGCAGAGCGCTTCTTGTGAAATAGCGCACACATGAAGAGCACGTGGCGCGACTGGCGCTGTGCGCCAGTCAATGAGCGCAGAGCGTTTCTTGTGAAATAGCGCACACATGAGGAACACGTGGCGCGCTTAGCGCTGAGCGCCAGACTTCGGAGCGCTGAAGTGCTTCTTTAAACTTGGAGCGCTAAGGCTCTGCAGCACTATGCGCTAGATTTGGAGCACTGAGACGCTTCTTTAAACTTGGAGCGCTAAGGCTCTTTTTAGGCAGTTTTGCGTTCTGAGAATTAAATTTTCTCATATAAGAGACTTTGTCTCATGGATCTAAGAAGAAAGTTCTTATTTTATAGGAGATGTTTCAATCTCTTATGTTCTTGGTGAAAGGCTTTGCCTTTATGGATCTATGATCCTAAGAGGATTAAATTATTCTCCCCCTTTTTTATAATGAGATGTCATGATATCTTTTGTGAAAGACAATTTGTCTTAAAGATCTATGATCTGGCAAAAGAATTAAATTATTTTTCTAATGAGATGCTTTGATCTCTATATTTTACCTTGAAGAAATTCTTCTTCTGCTGAGAACTTGCCCTTCTCTCTGAAATTTCTCAAAGTTTATGGGGGGGTTCCTCTCTATTTGGAAAGAGAGATCATTGGTCGTTGGGACCCACCACCTCTCCGACGACGCTGAGAGATTACAGCGCCATATGTCGAAGGTGTGGAAGGATGTACCCTTTGAACCATGTCCCACTTATCAGGAGAAAGAATATGTTGAAGCTTAAACTCCTAGCTGCTGAAAAAGGCCTCTTTGCGTACGCGTACGTGCGTCGCACGTGTTGGGCGCACGAGCGTCGCACATGGTAGGCGCACGTGCGTCGCACGTAGCGCTTGCACATAATGGGGGGCAACTAAGGCCCTAACATGGAGAACTAATCTCCTTTGAGAATTGAATTCTCTCACGTGCGTTGCACGTGGCGCGCATGTGGCGGGCGTACGTGCATTGCACGTGGTGCACGTGGCGCTTACGCATATGCGCATTATGGGGAGGAGCAAGCTCCTATGGAGAACTAATCTCCTTTGAGAATTGAATTCTCTACCTTTTCTAAGAGGTATCCCCTCTTATTTATATGGGAGTGGTCGAGAAGTTATCTCTCTTTTTCCCGATGTGGGACTAAAAATGCATCTCCATGTAGTAGAGCATTACTTTAGAGTACACGCGCATAGCACATTTGCTCATAACTTTTGATCCCGGATGAATTATGAGGACCATAATATATCAAATCGAAGGATTTTTTGAGACACTTTCGATACCACCAGAATTTAGTTGTTTCTCATTCAGGAGTTTGTCAAAATACAGCCCGGAAAATACTGGTTCGCATTTTCTTAAGCGTATCGCTGCCATTTGATATCTTAGGCTCTTTTGCGCAGAAAATTTTGGCGGGAACAAATGCCCCCCGCTACTTTGCCCACATAAGTATGTACGTGGGTGAAGTAGTGCAGAGTTATGCATGGCCATAGAATTGAGGGCTCAGGAGACAAGTTTAGGGTCCTTGTAGTCTAAGACTTTTTCATCTTCTTGAGCCGTAAGGGTCTCAAGAAGGTTTTTTCTCTCTACAAGTCGAGAGGATCTAATAGGTGCATATTCTCCCAAGAAATCGTGAGGATTTCTAAGTGTTCATCTCCTTCGTGAGTCGTAAGGATCTCACTCGGGTATTTTTCCTTACGAATCGTGAGGACCCGTAAGTAGCTTTTTTATTTCAGTAGCATATAATTTTGGCAAATGTGGCCCGTAGATGATAGATAATAGTTCATCTTTAACTCTTTGTAGGGCAGTGATGGCTTCGGAAACAGGTTCAGATCTGCTGCCTAAGACTTTTCAATTTTATGAGCCATGAGGGTCTCATAAAGATTTTTCTCCCTACGAGTCATGAGGATCTCGTAGGTGTATTTTCTGTTTAGGAGTCGTGAGGACTCCTAAGTGTGCTTTCCCTTGAGAGTCGTAAGGATCTCACAAGAGAATTTTCTCCCTTACAAGTCGAGAGGACTTATAAGTGATTGATGAGTTGGCCTTTTTCCGAGTCGAAGCACTGCTCCAACGAGGAGGTCATTGGTTGACGTATTTCCGCGACGGAGTCATTTGCTGACGTATTTCCGATACGGGGTCATTTGCTGACGTGTTTTCGCGACGGGGTCATTTGCTGACGTATTTCCGAGACGGGGTCATTGGATGACGTATTTCCACGACGGGGTCATTAGATGACGTATTTCCGAGACGGGGTGTCGTTTGCTAACGTATTTCCAGACGGGGTCATTTGATGACGTATTTCCGAGACGGGGTCATTTGCTGACGTGTTTCCGCAACGGGGTGATTTGCTGACGTGTTTCCGCGACGAGGTCATTTGCTGACATACTTCCGAGACGGGGTCATTGGATGACGTATTTCGGCGACGGGGTCATTTGATGACGTGTTTCCGCGACAGGTCATTGGCTGACGTATTTCCGCAACGGGGTCATTTGCTGACGTATTTCCACGACAGGGTCATGTGCTGACGTGTTTCCGCGACGGGGTCATATGCTGACGTCTTTCCGTGAAGGGGTCATTTGCTGACGTCTTTCCGCGACGGGGTCATGTGCTGACGTATTTCCCCGACGGGGTCATGTGCTGACGTATTTCCGCGACGGGGTCATGTGCTGACGTATTTCCGCGACGGGGTCATTGGATGACGTATTTCCGCGACGGGGTCATGTGCTGACGTATTTCCGCGACGGGGTCATTGGATGACGTATTTCCGCGACGGGGTCATTGGATGACGTATTTCCGCGACGGGGTCATTGGATGACGTATTTTCGCGACGGGGTCATTTGCTGACGTGTTTCCGCGACGGGGTCATTGGCTGACGTGTTTCCGCGACGGGGTCATTTGCTGACGTGTTTCCGGGACGGGGTCATGTGTTGACATGCTCCATTTTCTGCGGTGTCGGGGCTGACTCTAGGTTGTCCGTGAATCGTAGAGTTTTGGACCTGGGGACTTTGTCGTGGCTCCGATTGGTGGTGTCGCGTCTGTGCCCTGCTGGCATGAGGAGAAACGTCGTTGTTGGCCTTCTGGGATGCAGATGTTGTCGTTGAGACCTGACTTTCTTTTTGACAGAGTCTTTCCGGGAAATGTGGTTCCTTTTTTGTTTATGCCCATGGATTGTATTCAGGGGTCAGTATGGACTCGCCTGTAGGGCAGAAGTTTCACTTCATATTTATATTTTTTCCCGCGATGCTCTATCATTTTAGTTTTTTATATCGCGAAATTCGCGATTGCCCAATCATTTCGGCTATTTTCGCAGTGCCCGATCATTTCGGCTATTTTCGCGATGACCAATCATTTCGGTTGTTTTTTTTTACTCGCTGTTTTTATTGCGAGTTTCCCAATCATTTCGACTATTTTTGTATACATATATTTTACTCGCTGATTTTTATTGAGAGTTGCCCAAACATTTCGGCTATTTCATATGCATTTTTTTCGAGTATGGAACTCATGGTCTGACTCCAATCTTGCATCAGTATCGCTGCGACTGGAATGTTGCCAGGAGCGAATCATCATTTGCCATGAAAAGACTTAGAATTTGATACCGATTTAGGCATCAGCATCGCTACAACTGGGATATTGCCAGGAGCGAGTCATCATCTGCCTTTGTCGGTTCGAACAAGGGTGGCTGGCTTTAAGATCCTGTCGACTAAGGCGTTTGACTTCATGAGCCGTAAGGGTCTCATAAAGTTGTTCCTCCCTACGAGTCGTGAGGATCTCGTAGGTGCATTTTCTCCTTAGGAATCGTGAGGATTCCTAAGTGTGTGTTCTCTTATAAGTCGTAAGGATATTATAAGAGTGTTTTCTCCTTATAAGTCGAGAGGACTTACAAGTGTTTGTTCATCAAATGAGGGCATTCCTTGTCGTTGGTGGGACTCGGAAAGGAAATGATTATTTGCGCCCGTGGATTGTATACAAGGGTCAGTATTAAACCGCTTGTAGGGCAGTCTGGGAAAGGTGATGGCTTAAGAACAGGTTCAGATCCCTGTAGCTTAAGGCTTTTGAATCTTATGAGCCGTGAGGGTCTTATAAGAGGGTTCTCCTTATGAGTCGTGAGGATCTCGTAAGTGTAATTTCTCCTTAGGAATCGTGGGGATCCCTAAGTGTGTTGCTCCTTTGTGAGTCGTAAGGATCTCACGCAGGTAGTTTTCTCCTTACAAGGTTGAGAGGACATTGCAAGTGTCTTTTAACGAGATTGCGCCATTTCGGGTTTTCACAAACTCGCTGGTAGCCTTATTGTTTTTACTCACGGAGCCCTTTCGGGTTTTCATCCGTGCCCATTTTGCTTATGGATGTACCGTCTTTTTTTTATGAGTCTGCGCCCTTTTGGGTTTTCCCAAACTCGCCAGTAGCCCGCTATTTTTACTCACGGAGCCCTTTCGGGTTTTCATCCGTGCTCATTTTGCTTATGGACGTACCGTTTTTTTTAACGCGTCAGCCTAAGGATGCTGCGGGTTTGCAGTAGTTTAAAGACGTTTCGGTAGTTAGTTTTAGGACATTTCGGTCCATTGCTAGTTTAAGGACATTACGGTTCGTAGTAGCTTTGAAGCAAAGTTTCGCTGGATGCTCTAGGAACAAGTAGGTTTCCCCTCGATAGAGCTTGTCACATAATCCAAGGATTTTGGCACTGCTCCTGCCCCTAGCTCCTCTACGTTATCTTCTAACGTTGAGTGAGCTTCTTTGTTACTTAGTGACGAATGAGAGATCATGTGGCAACTTGCCACATAATCTTCGGGTTCCTCTGACGAGTCGTCTTCCTCATCATTGTCGTTATCTTCCCTTTCAAGGATGTGATTGAGAAATTCTCGGAGTGTGACTGGGGTCCGCGCCTTCTGGTTGTATTCCTCCAGCGCGTCAATATGTTTTTGCAGCTCCGTATACTTGTCGTCAGGCTTCACGGGCTTTTTGGTCTTCTTTTTCTTCTTTGAAGACTTTGACGGCTGGGCTTGGACGTTTTGCCTTTCACTCTCAACTCCCGATGTTGGGCGCGTTTTCAGCATCCCCTCAATGATTTCCGGCTCTAGCGGGCTTTTCCACCTGATCGCCGGATATGTTTGAAGATCTTTCATCATTCTTTTAGTTTTTGCTGAAAGAACAACTTCCCATGGAGCTTCCTTTATGAATGATCATGATGCCCCCGGCGTGTCTACTCTTTTAGGGGTACGCTGTTGTGGCAGATTTACCTTCCAGTTTTCAGACAGCGCGAACTTGCCCTGTTGGTACTGGTCTTCAACCCAGTTTTTGAAGACGTAGCAGTCTTCGATCGGATGGCCTAATACTCGGTGGTAGGGGCAGTAATTGGGATCTTTGACGTCGTTTGGTTGCAGTGGGTGTCTCGGCTCTGGTAGAGTAATGAGCCCATTGCGCACTGCCAGTTCGAACAGTCTCCTTGTTTATCCTGGGGGAATGAGTAAGGACGTCTCAACTTCTTATCGAGGGATCGCCGCTTGTTGCTTTGGCGAACAACCGGTCTCGGGCTACTCGGTTGTTGTTGAGCGTTGGCGACAAAGGTTACTTTCCCTTTGCCCTTCTCATTTCGAAACTTCATTTTTGAAGAGGACAGCCTGTGGCCTATCTGGCCCATCTGGGCCAGCTTGTCTATCAAGGCCTGGAAGGTGGTCGGCTTGAAAAACATCATGAACTGGGATATGGTCGTCTGCGGATCGAGGGTTCCCACAAACATGCCCACTGCAAGAGCCTCTTCTATGCGTTGTTCGCATTTCGACTATAGGTTCCGCCACCGTATCGCGTACTGAACCTATGTTTCGTCTGGCTTCACCCTAGCGTTAATTAGTGTGGTGATCGGGGTACGCTCGCTAGTGCTTGCGAATCTCTGTGTAAACAGTATCTCCATTTCTGCAAATGTCTTAACGGAGTCGTTCGGGAGTTCAAAGTACCATTCAAACGTCGTCTCCGACAAGCTGCCAACAAACTGGCGAAGCAGCAGTTTGTCGTCACCCCTAGTATTACCGTACAAGGCCCTGAATTGAGCAACGTGCTGGTGTGGATTCCCTGTCCCCTTACATACGTGGAATTTAGGGATCGTATATCCCGGCGGGTACTTTATTTGGTTGTACCAACCTGGATATGGTCATCCAGTCTTAACAATTTGGCCGGCCGCTTCGCCTGATGAGCTCGTATCTGTTGAGCGATATAGTCATCCAGGGAGGCTTTGGAAATGGTCTCTTCCTTGGCTGATGAACAAGCCGGAAGAGGGTTCGATGTCTCTCCCCTATCGTCTTCAAGGATAATCGGAAGGTCTTCAGCTGGAGGATCCGACTGTAACATCATCCCGACCATGTCTTGGAATAAAAGCGCCATTTGTTTTATATTGGCCGCTTGTTCCGCGGCCTCTTTGTCCTTCCTCTCGAGTATTCTTCGGAGGAATTCGGCATCAGTTTCCTGTTCCTGACGTTGCTCCGACGATATTTCCGGGCTTTCTTTTGGTCCAGTGAGCGCGGTCATCTTTGTCATCATCTCCTGGAGTTTCTGCTGTTGCTCTTGAGCCTTTGTTACTGACCGTGTAAATGGTCGATGACCCCCGGAATCGCGGCTCTCCTCCTTCCCGAAAGCCATGTAAACAGTGTGCACCACTATGCCCCCTGACTTGGGGCGTTTGGATTTAGTGTCCTTGAGATTTGTCGCAGACGTAGGGATCTTCTCCAACCTCCTCTTTTTATGGACGATTGAAGTTGAGGGGGCTGTTGATGTAGGCACCCGTGCAAACGACACCTTTCGCGGCGTGGCGGAGGGATGGTCCTCCTTTTGCTGAATCTTTATTTTCTGCTGTCGGCAGGAGTAGTCCTTATCGATTACGGAGTCTTGGACTCTCTGCCAGACCTTATGAATTTTGGAGGACAGCCGCCGAGGAGGCTGCTCCAGCTTTGTCTTTATAGCATTTTCCACAGGTGGATGAGATCTTTTTAGCACGGCCGTCGGAGAGTTCTTGTGCACCTTCCTAAGTGGTTCAAAGTTGTTCTCAGTTGGAACAGCAGCATCAATTTCCACCATCGGAGCTGGCGGAGTCAATCCAGAAGGAGAGCTGCCCCCAGCCTTCCTTACTCGGCGCCAGTGACGACAGCGAGCATGTCGTGCTGATGGGACCGGCTCAGTTATGGAGGTGGCTTCGTCATACCCCCTGTTCTGGCGGAGGGTTGCTGCCGGCGTTAGCCTCTTGAAAACTGACGTCCGTTGAGTGGGGATGGCCAATCTATCGAAGGCCAACTTTCGCGCAGGGGAAGCAGTTTTGGTGACTTCGCCCAGAACGGGAGTTGGAGCAGCCAATCTTGCAAAGACTGATCTTTTAGCTGGAGAGGCCGCTTTGACGACTTCTTTCACTGGAGAAGGGATGGCTATCCGTTTTGGGATAGCCGCTTCAGGTATCGCGGGCTTCTTCACTGGCCCACTTGAGCTTTGGCCTAGTCTGTTGAAAACTAAGGCACTGGACTTGGGCGACCCGTTGAGAGGGGCCGCGGTAGTTGTAAGCCGATCAAAGACCGACTTCTATGGAGCCTCCTGGGTTTACAATGGGGCGTTGAGCTCATGGGCAGAATCATAGTCCCAAAGAATAGCCCAGTAGTGGATTGCGTCACCTGTTCCACTGGCATCTTGAAAACGGAGGCCGTCTGAGGCCCGTAAGTCACTCCTCCAGCGAGGACAGAGTGAGAGTTGTTGCAGCTGTTGCAGTTGGAAGCCATTGATTTGCACGGGAGCAAGACACCAAATCTTTGTACCTCGAATCCAGGGGAAACCATATCAAACCGCGATTCGTTCGTGAATACGACAGATGAAGTGTGGAGTGGAAAAAGGAAAAGGTCCCACCGGGCGTGCCAGAATCTGTTCTCCGCCGAAAACCGGGAAAGACTGGTGTCTTGCCTGAATTTGGGGGCAGATGCTATTTGGATTTATCCGTCCACCTCTCCGAAGATGCCAAGTTGATTTATGGCACCGTATATCGGAGGTTTAGACGGATGTGGCCGTTGTAGCAGACTTCGTCAGATTCCCCCTCGTTTGATGGGTTTTTGATTGTGGGGACGCTCTTCCCTGCAGACGCAAACCCCTGCAGTTAATTACGCTACCGCATCGCGGTAACAACTTTCTCCTTCTCCAGATGGTCACTTCATGTCGTGTGTGTTTGTCTTATTTTTGGTTGCCCGTGGATTGTATACGGAGACTAATTTATGTTGTCTCCCGTAGGGTGTGGATTAGTCAAAATCCGTATTTTCTTAGATTTGGGTTTTGGTTTGGGTTTAAGGATCGTTAATCTCATTTGAGACTAAGATCAACTTAAACGTTTGTTAAGAATACGTTAGTTTAATTTTAGACTAAGATCAACTTAACAATTTGTTAAGGATATGTTAGTCTAATTTTAGACTAAGATCAACTTAACAGGATCATTTAGATCCAACAAAAGAGCATTTGGGCTCTATTGTTTTAGTTTAGGGACTTTGCGGTCCAGTTTAAAGATATCATAGTCTGTAAAGTTTAAGGACATCATAGTCCATGCGTTTAAGGAGCCCACGGTCCGTGGAATGTCTGGTTGTCGGGACCTGTCACTTTTCTGAAGACGTTGAAGGATTATAACGACAAATATCAGAGTAGTGAAGAGATGTACCCTTGAACCAATATTGGTTGGGAGGTCTGTAGTCCAATTTGGGACTAAGATCAATGATTTATGAGCATATGGGCTCAATTAATCTGAATTAAAGATCTGAGGCCAACTTGGGCTCGGCCCATTTATTCAAAATGTTAGACATTTAATTAGGCTCAGTCCTTTTTCATTTAACAATGCTGAGCATTAGTCCTGACAACTTTTTGTCTTTTATTAAATGCTGAGCACTCATTATGACTCTGGGCTTTATCATTTAAAGAACAATTTATATTCTCTCAGCGCACACGTGAGGAGAACGTGGCGCGCTTGGCGCTGAGTGCCAGTCAATGAGCGCAGAGCGCTTCTGTTTAAATAGCGCACACGTGAGGAGCACGTGGCGTGCTTGGCGCTGAGCGCTGGTCAATGAGCGCAGAGCGCTTCTGTTTAAGTAGCGCACATGTGAGGAGCACGTGGAGCGCTTGGCGCTGTGCGCCAGTCAATGAGCGCAGAGCGCTTCTTGTGAAATAGCGCACACATGAGTGTTCCCGCTAAAAATTTCTGCACAAAATAGCCCAAGGCATCAAATGGCAGCGATACGCTTAAGAAAATGTGAACCTGTATTTTCCGGACTGTATTTTGACAAACTCACGAATGAGAAACAGCTAAATTCCGATGGTATTGAAAGCATCTCGAAAAAACCTTCGATTTGATATATTATGGGCCTCATAATTCATCCGGGATCAAAAGTTATGAGCAAATGTCTATGCACATGTGATCTAAGGAAGAAAATGCGAACCAGTATTTTCTGAGCTGTATTTTGACAAACTCCGGAATGAGAAACAGCTAAATTTTGATGGTATCGAAAGTGTCTCGAAAAATCCTTCGATTTGATATATTATGAGCCTCATAATTCATCCGAGATCAAAAGTTATGAGCAAATGTGTTATGCACATGTAATCTAAAGTAATGCTCTACTACATGGGGAATGCATTTTTAGTCCCACATCGGGAAAATGAGAGATGGCTTCTCTACCACTCCCATATAAATAAGAGGAGATACCTGTTAAAAAGGGTGGAGTTCAATTCTCAAAGGAGCTTAGTTCTCCATAAGAGCTTAGTTCTCCAAGATAGGAGCATGCTCCTCCCCATAATGTGTAAATGCGCAAGCGCCATGTGCGCTACGTGCAACGCACGTGTGCCCGCCATGCGCGCACCACGTGCAATGCACGTGCGCACCACATGAGAATATTCAATAATATTAAAAGGAGCTTAGTTCTCCAAGTTAGGAGCCTGCTCCTCCCCATAATGCGCATATGCGCAAGCGCCATGTGCGCTACGTGCAACGCATGTATGCTCGCCATGCGTGCACCACGTGCAACGCACGTGCGCACTATATGAGAACATTTAATAATATTAAAAGTAAATACGTTCTCCATAGGAGCTTGTTCCCCCCCATAATGCGCATATGCGCAAGCTCCATGTGCGCTACGTGCAAATATGTGCGCCCAACACGTGCGACGCACGTGCGCGAACGCAAAGAAGCCTTTTTCAGCAGCGAGAAGCTTAAGCTCCAGCCTGTTCTTTCCCCCTAATGAGTGGGACATGGTTTAAAGGGTACATCTCTCCACACCTTCGATATATGGCGCTGTAATCTCTCAGTGTCGTCGGAGAGGTGGTGGGTCCCAACGACCAATGATCATTCTTTTCAATAAAAAAAGGAAAAGAAACAGATATACAGAAGCAAAAAGAGAAAATATAGAGAAAGCTCCCTACAAACTTTAAGAAAACTCAAAGAAAGAAGAGTAAGCTCTTAGCAAAAGAAGATTAATTCTTCAAGCTAAAGATCATGAACAATGAACACAGAGATGAAATCATCTCATAAAAGAAGAACTATCTTCTAAAAAAGATCATAGATCTATAAAAGACCAAGGTCTTTCATAAAAGAGATCAAAAGATTTCATCATAAAAATAAAAAAAGTATTTACTTCATTCACAGATCCTTGATCTACAAAGGCAGAGCCCTTTTATAAATAAGAACTTTTGTTCTTGAAATCTTGAGGCAAAGCCTCCTTTAAAAGAGCATGAACTTGTTCTCTGATCATAAATTTGATCAAGTGTGCTCTGCGCTATTGAAAAGTGCCTTGCACTCATGAACTGCGCCTTTGCACTCATTGGACCGGCGCTCAGCGCCAAAACGTGCCACGTGTCAACCACGTATACAACTTGCGCTTTGCGCTTCTGAAACAGCGTACTGCGCTCATGGGCTGGCGCTCAGCGCCAAGCGCGCCACGTGTCACTCTCTGGTGCGCCAATAAACTAGCGCAACGCGCTCATAAATTGAAAGCGCAATGCGCTCATAAATTGGCGCAAAGCGCCTGACGCGCCACGTGGCGCACTGTCAGAACACACTTTGTTCTGATGAATGATATGCATTCAATACAAGACAAAAATTGTCAGGACTTAATGCTCAGCATTACTAAAAGGGCCAAGCCCAAGTAAAGGCTCAATAGTCAGAATTAAAAATGTTAAACATTTTAATTGGACTTAGCCCAATTCTGGACATAAGTCCTCAACTTATATTGAACTGAGCCCATCTGCTCACAAATATTCAACAGATCTTAGTCTCAAAATGGGCTACAGATCTTCAAATCAATTCACACCGGTTCATGGGTACATCTCTTTACTCCTGTGATATCTGTCGTTGTAATCCTTCAACGTCTTCAGAGAGGTGACGGGTCCCGACAACCACACATCTCACGGACTATGGGGTCCTTAAACTCATGGACTACGATGTCCTTAAACTTTATAGACTACAATGTCTTTAAACCAGACTGTGGGGTCCTTAAGCCCATGGACTATAATGTCCTTAATCTCGACCGTGATGTCTTTAAACTAACATCGGACTGTGGGGTCCTTAAACTCATGGACTATGATGTTCTTAACCTCGACCGTGATGTCTTTAAACTAACATCGGACTGTGGGGTCCTTAAACCCATGGACTACGATGTCCTTAACCTCGGACTGTGGGGTCCCTTTAAACCCATGGACTATGATGTCCTTAACCTTGGACCACCATGTCCTTAAACTGGTAATTGACCGCAAAATCCCTAAACTAGAACAATAGAGCCAAAATGCTCTTTTGTTGGATCTAAACGATCCTGTTAAGTCGATCTTAGTCTAAAATTAGACTAACGTGTCCTTAAAAAACGTTAAGTTGATCTTAGTCTAAAATTAGATTAACATATCCTTAACAAACGTTTAAGTTGATCTTAGTCTTAAATAAGACTAACGTATCCTTAAACCCAAACCAAAAACCCAAATCTAAGAAGATACGGATTTGGACTAATCCACGTCCTACGGGCGACAACATAAATTAGTCTTCGTATACAATCCACGGGCAACCACAAACAAAACAAACACCCACGACACGAAGTGACCATCTGGAGAAGGAGAAAGTTGTTACCGTGATGTGGTAGCGTAATTAACTGCAGGGGCTTACGCCTGCAGGGAAGAGCGTCCCCACAATCAAAAACCCCTCGAACGAGGGGGAATCTGACGAAGTCTTCTACATCGGTCGCATCCGTTTAAACCTTCGATACATGGTGCCATAAATCAACTTGGCATCTTCAGAGAGGTGGACGGATAGCACCAATTAGCATCTGCCCCCAGATTCAGGCAAGACAGTCCGTCTTCCCGATTTCCGGCGGTAAACAGATTCTGGCACGCCCGGTGGGACCTTTTCCTCTTTCCACTCCACACTTCGTGTGTCGTGTTCGCGAAAGAATCGCGGTTTAATATGGTTGCCCTTGGATTCGAGGTACTAAGATTTAGTTTCTTGCTTGGCGTAGAAAGCAAAACAGCAATGGCATCTACTTGCGTGAAGTGTTCCAACTGCAAATCGCGCTCTGCCTCGTCTGGAGGCATAGCTTACGGGCCTCAAGCGGCCTTCTTGTTCACGATGCCGGTAGATCAGGTGACTCAGGCCACCACCGGATTGTTCTTTGGGACCATGCTCCCACCGATGAGCTTCAGCACCCCCGTACCAACACCAGAAGCTCCCCCAAGAAGTCGGTCTTTGATCGGCTTGCTACTACCGCGACCTCTCTCAACGGGTCGTCCAGCTCCAGCGCCTCAGTCTTCGCCAGACTGGGCCAAAATTCCTATGGTCCCATGATGAAGCCTGCAATCTCAGAAAAGGTTGTTCCAAAGAGGATAGCCATCTTTTCTCCTAAAGTCGTCAAGGCAGCTTCCCCCGCTAAAGGGTCGGTCTTCACAAGCCTGTCCGTTTCAGCTCCTACTCCATTCGAAGTCACGAAGCCTGCTTCCCCTGTTCGAAAGTCAGCCTTCGCAATACTGGCTATCCCCTCTCAACGGACATCAGTCTTCGACCGGCTAGCGCCAATAACAGCCTCCCCTCAAAACAGGGGGCACAACAAAGCCATCCCCATACCCGAACCAACACCATCTGCATGACATGCTCGCCGTCGTCAATGGCGCCAAGTACAGAAGGCTGGGGGCAGCTCTCCGTCTGGATTTACTCCACCAGCTCCAACGGTGGAGATCGATGCTGCTGTTCCAACCGGGAACAGCTTTGAATTGCTGAACAAGGTGCGCAGGAACTCTCCTACTGCCATGCTGAAAAGATCTCCTCCACTTGTGGAGAATGCTACAGAAAAGAAGCCGGAGCAGCCCCTTCAGCGGCTGTCCTCTAAAATTTACAAGGTCTGGCGTCAAGTCCAAGACTCGGTGATTGATCAAGATTACTCCAGCCGACCGAAGAAGATAAAGGTTCGGCAAGAGAAGGATCACCCTGTCAAGCCACAAAAGGTGTCATCTGTTTGGGTGCCCGCTGCAACGGCCCCCTCAATGTCACCAGTCCATAAAAAGAGAAGGCCGGAGAAGATCCCCGTGTCTGCGATAAATGTCAAGGGCACTAAGCCTAAACGTCCTAAGTCTGGGGGCATGGTGGTGCATACCTTCTATATGACATCCGGAAAAGAGGATAGCCGTATCTCCACAGGTCATCGACCGCTTACGTGATCAGTGACTAAGGCTCAAGAGCAACAACAACAAAAGCTCCAAGAGATGCTAACAGCTATGGCCGCACTCACGGGACCAAAAGCAAGCCCGAAGATATCATTGGAGCGGCGTCATGAACAAGAAACCGATGCTGAGTTCTTCCGCAGAATTCTCGAGAAGAAGTACAAAGAGGTAGCGGAACAAGCTGCCAACATAAAAAGAATGGCGCTTTTATTCCAAGACATGGTCGGGATGATGTTACAGCCGGATCCTCCAGCTGAAGACCCTCCGATTATCCTTGAAGATGATAGGGGAGAGACATCAAACCTTCTTCCAGCTTGTTCAGCATCCAAGAAAAAGACCATTTCCAAAGCCGCCCTGGATGACTATATCGTTCAACAGATACGAGCTCATCAGGCGAACGAAGCGGCCGGCCAAATTGTTAAGACTAGACGACCATATCCGGGTTGGTATGACCAAATAAAGTACCCGCTGAGATACACGATCCCCAAATTCCACGTATATAAGGGACGGGAAATCCACACCAGCATGTTGCTCAATTTAGGGCTCTGTGCGGTAATACTGGAGGTGATGATAAACTACTGCTCCGCCAGTTTGTTGGCAGCTTGTCGGAGACATCATTCGAGTGGTATTCGGAACTCCCGAATGACTATATCAAGACATTTACAGAGATGGAGCTGTTATTCACCCAACGTTTTGCGAGCGCTAGCGAACGTACCTCAATAACGGCATTGATCAATGCCAGAGTGAAGCCTGGAGAAACATGGGTCCTGTATGCAATACGGTGGCGGAATCTATGGTCGAAGTGCGAGCAGTGCATTGAAGAAGCGCCTGCGGTAGGCATGTTCGTAGGTACTCTTGACCCTCAAGCGACCATATCCCAATTCATGATGTTCTTCAAGCCGACCACCTTCTAGGCCTTGATTGACAAGATGGCCCAAATGGACCATAGGCCTTCCTCTTCAAAGACGGAGCCTTGGAATGAAAAGGGCAAATGGAAAGCAACCTTCGTCGCCAACGCTCAATAACAACCGAGTGGCCCGAGACCGGTTGTTCGCCAAAGCAACAAGAGGCAATCTCTTGATGAGAAGTTGAGACGTCCTTACTCGTTTCCCCGGGATAAAACAAGGAAACTGTTTGAACTGGCAGTGCGCAATGGGCTCATCACTCTACCGGAGTCGATACACCCAACGCGACCGAACGACGTCAACGATCCTAATTACTGCCCCTACCACCGAGTATTGGGCCATCCGATCGAAGACTGCTATGTCTTCAAAAACCGGGTTGAAGACCGATACCAACAGAGCAAGTTTGCGCTATCCGAAAACTGGAAGGTGAATCCGCCACAACAACACACTCCTAAAAGGGTGGACACACCGGGGGCATCGTGCTCTTTTATAGAAGAAGCTTCATGGGAGGTCGCTCTTTCATCCAAGACGAAAAGAATGCTGAAGGATCTTCACACATACCCGGCAATCAGGTGGAAAAGCCTGCTAGAGCCTGAGATCATTAAGGGAATACTAAAACCGCGCCCAATGCCGAGAATTGGTAGCGATGGTCAAAATGCTCAAGCCCAGCCGTCAAAGTCTTCAAAGAAGAAGAAAAAGCCTGTGAAGCCTGATGACAAGCGCACGGATCTGTAAAAGCATATTGACGCGCTGGAGGAATATAACCAGAAGGCGCAGACCCCGGTCACACTCCAAGAATTTCTCAACAATATCCTTGAGAGCGGAGATAACGACAATAACGACGGGGATGACTCGTCAGAAGAATCTGAGGACTATGTGACAAGTTGCCACATGGTCTCTCATTCGGCGTTAACTAACGAAGAAGCTCACTCGGCGATAGAAGACAGGATAAAAAAAAGCTGGGGGCAGGATCGAAGCCTAAACCCTTAGAATCGTCTGACGAGATGATCGACTTGCTACTGAACGAAGCCCGTCAGAAAAGCAAAGCCAATCGAGAGCGCGAACTGGCTATATTCGAAAAAGCCAAAAGCCGACGACTGAATGAAAAGATCGAGGCACCCCAACCGAATCGAAGCATCCCTATCGTCAGCAAAAGCAAGCTTAAAGTAAGGAAACGATTCGCTAGAGCCCTGTCAATAGGAATGAAGTTGCCCTCTTTCAGAGGAAATTCTCCTGGCAGTATACATCTTGATGAAGCGGACATACATCCTAACTTCTGCTTATACCATCAGAGGATGGCACCCCTATCGAGGAGTGCATAGCCTTTAAAAATTGGTGGCAGGGATATGTTGCCCACCGACAACACGTTCAACGAGTGAAGTGCAAGGCTTCTCGGGAACAGAAAAGCACGACAGATGAGCGCAAAAGAGCCGCTGGCAACTGTCACATAGTCGACACCAAGGGATCGCAAGTCATCACCTTTGGAAGCGACTCTGACGAAAAAATCGCCCTCAGCCCTCTCTTTAAGGAATCCACCTCCGACAAAAAAGATGAGAAGATTTGCGAGAAAATCTAGCGGCGTAATCGTACGTTGCCCGAAAAATCTCGGACCTATGAACAAATGACCGAAACGTCATTAAACTAATACAAACCCACAGCGTTCCCAGGCTGACGTGGTAAAAAAAATGGTATGTCCATAAGCGAAATGTGCACGGATGAAAACCCAAAAGGACTCCGTGAGTAAAAACAGCAGGGCTACCGGCGAGTTTTGTGAAAACCTGAAAGGGCGCAATCTCGTTAAATGACACTTGCAAGGTCCTCTCGACCTTGTGAGGAGGAAATACCTGCGTGAGATCCTTACGACTCATAAGGGAGCAACACACTTAGGGATCCCCACGATTCCTAAAGAGAAATTACACTTACGAGATCCTCATGACTCGTAAGGAGAACCCTCTTATGAGACCCTCACGGCTCATAAGATTCAAAAGCCTTAAGCTACAGGGATCTGAACCTGTTCTTAAGCAGTTATACCTCCCGATTTTGCTCTGCAAGCGTTTCAATACTGACCCTTGTATACAATCCACGGGTGCGAATAAACATCTCCCAGACAAAGTCCCACCCGTGACTGAGGATATGCTCATATGACGAACAACCCTTATAAGTCCTCTCGACTTATAAGGAGAAAATACTCTTGTAAGATCTTTACGACTTATAAGAGACCATACACTTAAGATTCCTCACGATTCTTAAGGAGAAAACACACCTACGAGATCCTCACGACTCGTAGGGAGAAATACCTTTATGAGACCCTTACGGCTCGTAAAGTCAAAAAGCCTTAGTCAACAAGATCCTAACCCTGTTTGCTAAGCCACCTTTGTTCGACATCGACAGAGGCAAATGATGATTTGCTCCTGGCAATGTCCCAGTGGTAGCGATGCTGATGCCTAAATCAGTATCAAATTCCAAGCCCTTTAACGGAAAATGATGATTCGCTCCTGGCAATATTCCAGTCGCAGCGATGCTGATGCTAAGATTGGCACCAGATCCCAAGTTCCTTACTCATGGCGAAAAGTCGACGAGCCAAAAATGCATATGAAATAGCCGAAATGATTGGGCAACTTGCAACAAAATCAGCAAGTAAAATATATGCATACAAGATAGCCGAAATGATTGGGCAATCGCTACCTTCGCGATACAAAAGCTGAAATGATAGAGCATCGCGGAAAGAAATAAAGAAAAATGAAATTTATGCCCGGCTCAACGCCGACCCTTGTATACAATCCATGGGCGCGAATAAACATTTCCCTACCAAAGTCTCATCCGTGACTAGGGATATGTCTACACGGTGAACAACCCTTATAAGTCCTCTCGACTTATAAGGAGAAAACACTCTTGTAAGATCCTTACGAATTATAAGAGAACATACACTTAGGAATCCTCACGATTCCTAAGGAGAAAACGCACCTACGAGATCCTCACGACTCGCAGGGAGAAATACCTTTATGAGACCCTTACGTCTCATGAAGTCAAAAGCCCCAGTCGACATGATCATAACCCTGTTCACTAAGCCACCTTTGTTCGATATCGACAGAGGCAAATGATGATTCACTCCTGGAAATATTCCAGTTTTAGCGGTGCTGATGCCGAAATCGGTGTCTAATCCCAGGCTTGCAGCGAGAAGCTAGCGAGCCACACATGCATACGAAATAGCCGAAATGATTGGGCAACCCGCAATAAAAAGTAGCGAGTAAAAATAAAATAAATAGCCGAAATGATTGGGCAACTCGCAATAAAAAGCAGCGAGTAAAAATAAAATAAATAGCCGAAATGATTGGGCACCGCGAAAAATAGCCGAAATGATTGGGCAATTGCGACCTTCGCGATATAAAAGCTGAAATGATAGAGCATCGCGGAAAGAAAAAAATATATAAATAAAATTTATGTCTTACAGGTGATATCACATCAGTCCCTGTATACAATCCAGGGGCAAAAACAAAGAAGGAATCACACCTTCCCTCCCCAGGCTCCATCAGAAAACGAAGCCAAATCCCGACGGTTCAGGGATAGCCTAAAGATCATCAACAGCGTTCCTCCCCATTCCAGCAGGATTCAGACGCTGTAATCAACCCTGGAGCTACAGCAAAGCCCCTACTCCAAATCTTGATGGTTCCCAGACAACCTAGAGACCGCCTTGACATTGGTCTCGATACAGCAGACGAGATGTCACTACAGCGTCCTACCTCCAACAGGATTCGGACACGCCAAAGCAAACGAAGCAAAGGCAACATTCCTAGATTCAAGGTCTTGACGGCAACTCATATAAAACTTGAAAGACTATCGGAGATCATCCCACACCAACAAGGAGTGGTCACCACCTTGACATTCGTCTCGATACAGCAGACGCAGTGCCAGCAAACGAAGCGAAAGCCAAATTCCTAGCTTCAGGGTCTTGACGGTAACTCATATAAAACCTGAAAGACTATCGGAGATCATCCCACATCAGCGTGGAGTGGTCACCACCTCAATGTTCATCTCGATACAGCAGACGAGATGTCACTACGGCATCCTTCCTCCAACAGGATTCGGACACGCCAAAGCAAACGAAGCAAAGGCCAAATTCCTAGCTTCAAGGTCTCGACGATAACTCATATAAAACCTGAAAGATTATTGGAGATCATCCCACATCAGCGCGGATTGGTCACCACCTCGACGTTCGTCTCGACACAGCAGACGAGATATCGCCACAGTGTTCTTCCTCCAGCAGGATTCAGACACGACAATCAAACAACGGAGCCACGGAAAAATACCAAGTTCCAAACCTCAGCGCTCATAATCTGGCGCTTAGCGCCAAGCGCGACACGTGTCCTTTTCGTGTGCGCTACTTGGCAGAAGCGCAATGCGCTCTTTAATTGGCGCAAAGCGCCTGGCGCGCCACGTGGCGTGCTGTCAGAACAAACATTGTTCTGATGAATGCTATGCATTCAATACAAGATTTAAAAAAATGTCAGGATCTAATGCTCAGCATTATTAAAAGGGCCAAGCCCAAATAAAGGCTCAATAGCCAGAATAAAAAAAGTTTATTGGACTTAGCCCAATATTGGCCATAACTCCTCAACTTATATTGAACTGAGCCCATCTGCTCACGAATATTTAACAGATCTCAATCCCAAACTGGACTACAGATCTTTCAACCAACTCACACCGGTTCAAGGGTATATCTCTTTACTCCTCTGATATCTGTCGTTGTAATCCTTCAACGTCTTCAGAGAGGTGACGGGTCCCGACAACCACACATTTCACGGACTGTGGGGTCCTTAAACTCATGGAACGATGTCCTTAAACTTCATAGACTACGATGTTTCTAAACTACGGACTGTGGGGTCCTTAAACTCATAGACTACGATGTCTTTAAACTTCATAGACTATGATGTCTTTAAACTACGGACTGTGGGGTCCTTAAACTCATGGAATATGATGTCCTTAAACTTCATAGACTGCGATGTATTTAAACTACGGACTGTGGGGTCCCTGTAAACCCACGGACTACAATGTCCTTAACCTCGGACTGTAGGGTCCCTGTAAACCCACGGACTACGATGTCCTTAACCTCGGACTGTGGGGTCCCTGTAAACCCACGGACTACGATGTCCTTAACCTCGGACTGTGGGGTCCCTATAAACCTACGGACTACGATGTCCTTAACCTCGGACTGTGGGGTCCCTGTAAACCCACGGACTACGATGTCCTTAACCTCGGACTGTGGGGTCCCTGTAAACCCACAGACTACGATGTCCTTAACCTCGGACTGTGGGGTCCCTTTAAACTCACGGACTACGATGTCCTTAACCCGGACCGTAATGTCCTTAAACTAATCGACCGCAATGTCCCTAAACTAAACAATAGAGTTCAAATGCTCTTTTGCTGGATCTAAACGATCCGGTTAAGTTGATCTTAGTCTAAAAATTAGACTAGCGTATCCTTAACAAACAATTAAGTTGATCTTAGTCTCAAATGAGGCTAACGTATACTTAAACATAACCCCCAAACCCAAATCTAAGAAGATACGGATTTGGACTAATCCACGCCCTACGGGCGACAACATAAATTAGTCTCCGTATCAATCCACGGGCAACCACAAACAAAAAAAACACCCACGACACGAAGTGACCATCTGGAGAAGGAGAAAGTTGTTACCGCGATGCGGTAGCGTAATTAACTATAGGGGCTTGCGCCTGCAGGGAAGAGCATCCCTATAATCAAAAACCCCTCAAATGAGGGGGAATCTGACGAAGTCTTCTACATCGGCCGCATCTGTTTAAACCTTCGATACATTGTGCCATAAATCAACTTGGCATCTTCGGAGAAGTGGATGGATAACACCAATTAGCATCTGCCCCTGAATTTCAGGCCTGACGTCCCAACGTCCTGGTCTCGTCTTTCGGCGGGGAACAGATTCTGGCACGCCCGGTGGGACCTTTTCCTCTTTCCACTCCACACTTCATGTGCCGTGTTCACGAACGAATCGCGGTTTGATATGGTTGCCCTTGGGTTCGAGGTACTAAGATTTGGTTTTTTGCTTGGCGCAGAAAACGAAAAATCAATGGCGTCTACTTGCGCGAAGTGTTCCAGCTGCAACTGCAACCCGCGTTCCGCCTCATCTGGAGGCATAGCTTACGGGGCCCAAGCGGCCTCCATGTTCACGATGCCGCTGGACCAGGTGACTCAGGCCACCACTGGATTGTTTTTCGGGACCATGCTCCCACCGATGAGCTTCAGCGCTCCTATACCAACACAAGAAGCTCCCAAGAAGTCGGTCTTTGATCGGCTTTCAACTACAGCGGCCCCCTCGACGGGTCGTCCAGCTCTAGCGCCTCAGTCTTCGCCAGATTGGGCCAAACTTCATGTGGGCCCATGATGAAGCCTGCAGTTCCAGAAAAGGTTATTCCGAAGAGGATAGTCATCCCTGCTCCCAAAGTCGTCAAGGCGGCTTCTCCTGCCAAAGGGTCGGTCTTTACAAGACTGACTGTTCCGGCTCCTACTCCGGCTCCCGTCCCTGCTCCAAAGTCTGTCTTTGATAGATTAGATACTGCTACTCAACGGACATCAGTCTTCAAGAGGCTGAGCCGGCAACAGCCCTTCTCCAAAACAGGGGGCACGACGAAGCCATCCCCATCACTGAATCAATCCCAGCAGCTCGGCACGCTCGACATCGCCACTGGCGCCGAGTAAGGAAAGCTGGGGGCAACTCCCCTTCTGGGCTAACTCCACAGCCCCAACGGTGGAAGTCAATGCTGCTGTTCCAACCGGGAACAACTTTGAATTGCTAAATAAGGTGTGCATGAACTCTCCTACCGCTGTATTGAAAAGATCTCCTCCACCCGTGGAGAATGTTACAGAAATAGAGCCGGATCAGCCCCCTCAACGGCTGTCTTCCAAAGTTTACAAAGTCTGGCGATGGGTCCAGGAGTCGGTGATTGATCAAGACTATCCCCTCCGACAGAAAAAAGCCAAAGATTCAGCAGGAAGAGAACCGTCCTAACAAGCCACAAAGGACGACAACCACCTGGGTGCCCGCTGCAACGTCAACCACTCAAAAGAGAGGGAGGCCGCAAATGCCCCTGTGACTACGGCAAACCGTAAAGACGTTAAGCCTAAACGCCCTAGGTCTGGGAGCATGGTGGTGCATACTGTTTATATGGCTTCCGGAAAAAAGGAAAGCCGCACTTCGACGGGTCACCGACCGCTCACCCGATCCGTGACAAAAGCCTAGGAGCAGCAACAGAAGCTTCAAGAAATGCTAACGCAAATGGCCGCACTCACCGGGCCAAAAGAAAGCCGGAAACGTCATCGGAACAACGTCAAGAACAAGAAACCGATGCTGACTTCCTCCGCAGAGTCCTCGAAAAGAAGGATAAAGAGGCAGCAGAACAAACTGCCAACATAAAACGAATGGCGCTTCTCTTCTAAGATATGGTCGGGATGATGTTACAGCCAGAACCTCCAGCTGAAGATCCTCCGATCATTATTGAAGATGATAAAGGAGAAGCGTCAAATCCTCTGCTGGCTCTGTCAGCAGCCAAGAGGAAACCATTTCCAAGGCCGCTCTGGATGATTACATTGCTCAGCAAATACGAGCTCACCGAGCGAATGAAGCAGCTGGCCAAGTTGTTAAAACTGGACGACCGTATCTAGGCTGGTATGACCAAATAAAGTACCCGCCGGGATACACCATCCCCAAATTCCATGTGTACAAGGGGACAGGCAATCCCCACCAACATGTCGCTCAGTTCAGGGCTCTTTGCGGCAACACCGGGGATGATGATAAACTTTTGCTCCGTCAGTTTGTTGGCAGCTTGTCAGAGACAGCGTTTGAATGGTACTCTGAACTTCCAAATGACTCCGTTAAGACTTTCGCAGAAATGGAGCTATTATTCACGCAAAGATTTGCTAGCGCTAGCGAGCGCACCCCAATAACAGTATTGATCAATGCCAGGGTGAATTCTGGAGAAACATGGGTCCAATATGCAATACGATGGCGAAATTTGTGGTCGAAATGCGAGCAGCGCATCGAGGAAGCGCCGGCGGTAGGAATGTTTGTTGGTACCCTCGACCCTCAAGCGACCATCTCACAATTCCTGATGTTCTTCAAGCCAACCACTTTCCAGGCCTTGATTGACAAGTTGGCCCAGATGGATCAGATGGGTCATAGACCATCTCCTTCAAAGACGGATCCTCGGAATGAAAAGGGGAAATGAAAAGCAACTTTCGTCGCCAATACTCAACAACAACTGAGCAACTTAAAGCCGGTTGTTCGCCAAAACAATATGCGTCCACGCCCATCCCTCGAGGAGAGGCTAGGACGTCCTTACTCGTTTCCCCAAGATAAAACGAGGAGACTGTTCGAGCTGGCAGTGCGCAACAGACTCATCAATCTGCCAGATCCAAAACGTCCGTTATAGCCTAACGACGTCAACGATCCCAATTACT